>OY998262.1:63694755-68494755 GCA_963922045.1 Persicaria maculosa
AATTTTATACCACCCAAGTCTAGGTTTCGAATTTCGACCAACGACAACGTTTTCGCCTTTCGGGTGGTTTTCTTTTGGTTATTACCTTCTGCCTGATGCATATTTTCTTTGGGATTTTGTTCGATTTCTTTAGACTTGTTCCAGTTGAAGGTATGTTCCGAGGTGAAAGATACTATTGATTTTGGGTTGGGATCTATGTTTTCGAAGCCTTTTTTGTTTCTGAAGTACCAGAGGCTCCACCAAGTTATGGACTCCAAGATCGTTTCTTAGCTTTATTAAGGTTTCAGCTATAGTGGTTGTTGCATTGTATGCATTATCTACCATATCGGAGATATTCAGGGAGAGTAGCTTTAGTGTGCTTTTTTATATGGGGCAGGTGAATAGAAGATGTTCTAAGTCCTCGTAGTTCATGTCACATAGAGGGCCGTTTGGAATACCCAAACCGCGACGAGCTAGTTTAACTGTAGTAGGTATACCATCTTTGGTGATCCACCAGATGAAGTCTTTAACTTTCGGTAGACAGTCCAGGTTCCAGATCCAGTGGAACTTCAATTTATAATGTTGCTTGTTGTTATGTATCATTTCTATTGCTGAAGAGGTGGAGAACCAGCCATTGCGACTCCATTACCAATATAGCATATGTCTTGTGTAAGGTTTTTTTGGATTGGAATTTGGGCGATATTGTCTATGATATTCTGGGGTAGATGTACTTGTAGGTTAGTTTGAAGCTTTGGGATGTCCCACTCCTTTTTAGGAGTGATGAACTCACTTACAAGAACATTTGCGTTTGCAAGTGAATAGTTTGTAGCTAGGGTCCAAAGAGGGAAAGAATCGAACTAGTGGTCTTGCCAAAAGTTTATGGAGGAGCCATCCCCCCCCCCCTCTCCAAGCGTAAGCCCTGTTTGAAAAGGGGTAGGAGGCTGGATAGCTTAGCCCATTTCCAGAAGATGTTTCCTTTTCATTTGTAGTTTAAGATATCAGTAGATTTGAGGTATTTGTCGGTGACTAGACGAACCCAGGGGTTAGTAAGTTCCACAACCCTTTCCTTAAATAAAAAATAAAAATAGGTGTTCTCTTAGCCCATTGGCTTTCTATCCTTACACCTATAAAGTTTTATATCCTACCCAAAGCTCATATCCTCGTCCGAAAAGACGACTTTGGAAGGTGAATTTTTTTTTTTGGTCAAAAGGAGAGGCGGTGCTCTCCGCACATCTAGCCGCGCTTTTAATAAAATAAAATGGGCTAAGTAGTCAGCAAACGGGGGATAGTCCTACCCCTAACACCAGAGTTATAAGAAAAAACTAAACTGGCAAGGTGATCCGCTACTTGGTTCGCCTCGCGATAAACATGACGAAACTGGATATTTCAGTTTCTACTTATTAAGCCCTGACACTTGGTGACAAGGCTAGCCAGAGGGTGGCATCGGGGAATGCGTTTACTCAGGACAGTGGCTAAGAGTTGTGAGTCTGTTTCCAGATTCACCACTCTGAAACCACTCTCCCAAGCGAGCTTGAGACCCTGATACACCCTCCACAGCTCAGCCATGGGGACTGTACATGGTCCAATTCTCATAATGAAACCCCGGTGCCATTCTCCCGCACTATTACGAATCACACCAGCGACAGTAACCTCTCCATCATTGCGAACCGCTCCATCTGTATTGACCTTTACCCATTCGACTTTCGGTTTCCCCCAAGCCACCCATTTTTCCGTCCTTGGTTTGACCATGCCTCTGCCTTCAAGCTTCATCCTACTCTGCTTGTAGTTCGAAGCAAATGAGATGATGGTGGCTTTCTTGTTGCCTTTCCACTCTTTATCTTCGAAGGTTTTCATGTTTCTCCATTTCCAAATCCACCAGAGAGCCCTTGCGAATATATCCTTCCTACATATACTAGAAATCAAATTACGAGAGTTAAGAATATTACCTCTAATTCATGACGCAAAGGACTTCTAGAAGAACTCCGCATCGGCGCGTTGACACTGCAACTCCTCTCACAGTTGCCTAGTGCGGTCACAGTCACGAAATAGGTGCTCAAGTGTCTCCTCCTGAGCCTTACAGATCGGGCAAATCGCCGAGCTGGTCATGTGCCTCCTACTTCTTTCGCCATTCGTCAAGACAACACCCAGAATACACCTCCAAGTGAAGACATACGCACACTCCTGAATAGCCAGCTTCCAGATCACTTTGAAGACCTGGTTATCCGCCGAGCTCCACCCCGTTCTCCCCTTGATGAGATCGTAAGATGAGGCTGTGGTGAAGAGCCCATTGTCCGACGGCCCCCACTCCAACTCATCTCCTTCCCCCTTGATCTGGCTGACGTCCAAACTAGACAGACGAATAAGCAGCGCGCTTGGGATGTAGTCAGCTATCCTCGTCCAGTCCCAATGCCCCTCAATACTCCACATATCAGCCTTCAAAACGTCGATCTCACTACTCGAGATGTCTCTCAAAACCAAGCGCTCGAAAGGGACCTCCATAAGCCAAACGTCCTTCCAAAAACAGATTTCTTTACCATCCCCAAGGACCCATCTGATTCCTTTATTCACCACCTTAGAAATCCCCACTTGGATGCTCCTCTATATATGGGACGGGTCTCATCTTGTCCTTCCCAAACCATTGGTGTACTTACTTCTCATCACTTCAACCCAAAGAGCCTTGTCATCCGTGAGAAAACGCCAGCCCAATTTACCCACAAGAGAGAGATTCAGGCTCAACGTATCTCGGATGCCGAGGCCCCCTTGAGTCTTCGGTTTACACAGATCTTCCCAACCCACAAGGTGCACTTTCGGGCTCCCATTAAGGTCCCCCCCAAATGAAGCCCATACAAATTTGATCCACTTTATTGCATATAGAGTTAGGCAACAACATCGATCCTATATTGTAAACGGGCATCGAATTCAAGACTGAGCGCGTGAGAGTAACTCTACCGGCAAAGCTCGGACTCCTGCTCTTCCACCCCGTAAGCTTACTTTTTATCTTCTCCAACAACGGCTCAAATGTGTCCTTTGTGATTCGGCCATGGAGCACCGGGATCCTGAGGTAGTTACCAAGATTCTTCATCACTCTTATACCACTGACAACCCTAATCTTGTTCTTCAACTCCGTCGAAACATTTTTCGAGATAAATATCTTCAACTTTTCAATGCTAACTTTCTGCCCCGACGCCGAACACAACAAATGCAGGACCTCCATGATCACCTCAATCTGTTTAACCGAGGCCTCTGCACATAACACAATATCATCTGCGAAGAAAACATCCGATATCAAAGGCCCCCCTCTAGAGATGGTAATCGGTTTCCAAGCATCTATATCCACCGCTTGAAGGATCAAGTGACTAAGCCTCTCAATGCATAACATAAATAGGTAGGGGGAAAGCGTATCGCCTTGCTTAATACCCCTCTCCGGCGTAAATCTATCAGTGATATTCCCATTCCAAAGCAACTGCATCCGATATCGCATGTTTTCATGGAGTGGACTATCTCTTGGTCCAGAATGATATTAACTTAAATAAGCCTCCTGGGTATAAAGCTACCTTGGGCAGGGCCTATAAGATCACTAATTATATTCTGCATCCTCGAAACCAAGGTTTTCGATATGACTTTATAGAGCACATTGCAAAGAGCTATAGGTCGGAATTGTTTTATAGACTCTCGGGCTTACCCACCTTAGCGAACAAAACTATAAGAGTGTCGTTTAGCCCCTTATGCATCTTGCTCTTCCTGAAGAATTCCATCACCTCATTAACAACGGACTCCCCAACGATGCTCCAACATCTCTGATAGAAGATGGGTTGGAAGTCATCAA
Organism: Persicaria maculosa; assembly: GCA_963922045.1. Lineage (NCBI taxonomy): Eukaryota > Viridiplantae > Streptophyta > Magnoliopsida > Caryophyllales > Polygonaceae > Persicaria > Persicaria maculosa. Next base: position 63,698,561 of record OY998262.1, read on the forward strand.
GCCCCAAAGCTTTTAGAGAACCCATGCTCTTAACCGCCTTTTAAATCTCCTCCCTCGTGAAAGGACTCTCCAACATCTCCCATTTGCTCTGATCCAGGCATGGGAAACCATCCACGAGACTCTCAAAGCACACGAAAAGGCTGCTGGAATCTGCACTGAACAATTCCTTGAAATACTTGAGAGCAACTTTCTCCATATCAACGTCCTTCTCTATCCATTCCTTCCGATCATTGAATAATCCCTCAATCCTATTATTTTTCCTTCTGATCACCGTAGAGAGATGGAAGAAAGCCGTATTTCTATCCCCGTAGCTAAGCCATTTCTCTCGAGATTTCTGCAACCATAAGATTTCTTCCTACTCAAGGACTCCTTCCAGCTCCGATTGAATCTGTCTCTCCTACTCCATAAGCATCTAAGGGCGGTGAATGTTCGGATTATCCTACAGCTTTTCCATTTTCTCGTTAAGCTCTCTTTTTCTACGGTGAATATTACCAAAAACCTCACGATTCCAAGTAAGGAGCTGACATCTTAACTTCTGCATGGTCGAACTGACCTTGATGGACTCCTCCCAACACCCCCGCACCACAGACATGAAATCAGGATGGGTGAGACACATGGCTTTGAATCGGAACGACCTCTTGTCCTTTTTACCACTCGATGCAGCCTCGAGATTAACAAACAACGAGCTATGATCGGACGAGAATCTAGCAAGGTGTCTAACAGAGGCTTCCGGAAAGGCAAGGCGAGCTTCGCAATTCACGAACGCCCTGTCTAAGTGTTTAGCAACACGATGCTCTGTTTCCTTCCCACGGGCCCAGGTAGTCCCTGCACCAGTGAAACCCAAGTCGATAAGCTCACACCCATTCACCATATTTCTGAAATCCTTAGTGTCTTTATGCAGCCCTCCTGATCCCTCTTCTCTTTCATGATGCTCAAGGATACAATTAAAATCTCCCCCAATAAGCACAGATCCCTTAATCCCATTAACCTCCTCGCTGATGAGAGGCCAGAAGGATCTCCTCTCTTCCCAACAGGCAGGAGCATACACGGTCAACAGGTGTAACCTTTTTCCATCAAGCTTCACCACAACATGGATGAAATTAACGTGCATTCTAGCAACTGAAAGCTTATCCTTGTCATCATTCCACAGAAGCCACAACCCACCCGATCTACCCACAGCTTCCACACGAGTGCACCGGTTGAATGGCAGCTTGGCACACACGCTATCCGCCTTGTCCCCCGAAACATTAGTCTCAGAAACAGCCACTATATCCACCTTATGCAAGCGACATATGGACCTCATCACCTTACGGAACCCATCTTTCCCGGTTCCGTTACAATTCCATAAAAGACACTTCATAACGACCAAAATAAAAGGAACGAGCCAACGAACCGAGCGCCTATTGAGCACCTTCATGCATCGGTTCACCTGGGCATTCATCGCCCCCTCTGCCTCTACCATTCGCCATAGTATCCTCACTTCCATCCTTTTTATCAACCTCCGAGTTAACACCGTCCTCTTTTTGTGCTCCCAAATCGGTTAGGAGATCCAACTCCATCGACTTCTTTATCGAGTCCCCGGTAGCAGTAGAAACAGTCGGACCTTCCTCAACCGCTATTCCCCTCACCATTCCCTCATTGCTGTCGTGCTCCAACATCCGCCTCTTGTTGGTTGCAGGAGGATGGTCAAGTATGAAATAAATATAAAGTATAGATCAGACTGACTTCCCTGTCTCAGCAAATGAATACAAGACTTCCTCCCGTTGTAGTAAGAGAAAATCAGGATCGAATCCACGAGGAAGCACGTCAGCAGTTCTCAGGTAGCTGTAAATTCTCACAGACAAAGCAGCAGAAAGACAGAAACACAGAAAAGAAATAGAAATAAAAGCAGAAAATAACAAACAAAAGCAAGGAACAAAGCAAAACAGAAAATAAAGCAAAGACAAAGCAAAAAAATAAAAACAAAGCAAAGGGGCTCGTCGATCTCAACAAACTCCTACTCGAGATCGACCACAGCAGTGAACAACAGAAACTCAGAAAGTGAAGATCGACGAAAACAGAAGAAAACCAACTCGACCTAGACCAGCTCCTACTCGAGATCGACCACAACTACTCGATCTCGACAAGGCTTTCCTCTATGTCGACAACAGTAAAAGACAGAAACTTTAAATTTGCAGAATCTCGAACAAAACTCAGAATTTCGATGAAATAAATCAATATATTAAAAGACCTCCAAAGCCAGGGTTTCAACACCACAACGATAACCATGCAAAATAACACATAAAGGCACAAAAGATCATGCTTTCCATCAAATAACTTTCGTCATTAACAAATAGGCATATAGAGGCTTTCGCATAAACCCTAATTGTTACTAACCCTTTTTCACATAATTAATCCAAGTTGCATTAAGATCACTTTCGCTTCAATAACACAAACAAGGATCACCTTCAACTCTCGCAAAAGAATCATGCTCATAGGGATAGAAGATGAATTGCACAAAAAGATCTGACCTTTAACGCGATATCTCACATGACTACCGTCGGGCTCACCCCAGCCCCAGAAGTGGGTGGACTACTCGCTCTTCATCATCAAGAAAGACATTAAATAACAAAAGAAACTAACTTGCATTAAATTAAATAAAGAAAGCTTACAACCAACAAGACAAATCCGCTTTCGCCTCTCCACCTTGCTTGCTACAAACACTCTCTCTCTATCCTACTTACTTGAATTGATTGTGAATTGGAATGAATAAAACTGAGCCCCTAGGGCCTTATTTATAGCCTTCTAATCCTTGCTAACCAAGGATAGAATCTCCTATCTATATCTAAAATTATATCTACTTTGCTAAAAAATAAATAAAATGCTTAAGGAAATAAATCAACTAGGGAAAGATAAAACTAAATAGGTAAGTCTTCATGTCTTGATAGATCTTGTCTCCTTGATGATAGAACTTGATGAAATCGGATAGAATTTCGGCCAAATCGACTCCTTCGCGCCCAAGAAATCTCAATTCTACTCGGACAGGTTTCGTCGAGAAGTTTCTGGAAACGGCTCTACTCGACCTCGACCACGGCTCGTCGACCTCGAGTAGGGTGGTTCGTCGACTGGGCTCCTCGGCTAGATCTTGCTCGATGTGGCTCGGACTTGGTTCAGGCGCTCGTCGACCTCGACAAAGCCTTGTCGATCTCGAGTTGGGATGGCTCTGTCGACTAGGTATCCTCGGGTGGCTCTACTTGACAAGGCTCGGACAAGGCTCCTGGGCGTCGTCGACTTGGTGCATCCCGCTGGCAGCGAGTGGTCCGCTGCAGCGAGTCGAGTCGCTGGCAGCGATTGTTGCCTGGTCGTCCTTGGCTCCGTCCTCGGCTTGTCGACCAACTCTTCTTCTCGTCAACCCCGGGCGTGGCGCTGAGGTGTCGTCGATCTCGACCAGTGGTCCTCGAGATCGAGTAGGGTCCGGAGCTCGGGTTGGTCTGGCTCTCGATCAGGCTTTGTCGACAAGGCTGTGCTCGGACATGCTTGTCTATGTGGAGTAGGGCCCACTCGAGATCGAGTAGCCTTGACTTTCAGCTTGGTTCCGCTGCTTTGACCTTGGACTTCTGTAGCGGTTTTCCGAGCTTTTCCGACTTTCTGTAGAATTGCTGTAATATGCCTCGATTTCTGCGAATTAAACAGAAACTGGTGTAGATTCCATAATTTTGGAAAATAAACATAAACTACATAGATTCTGTACTATCTAAACCCAAATGAATGCAATGTATACAGAAATCGATATAAAAGTTACTGTAAAACATGGCAGATTCAGCTCACAACAAACACCCCATACTTAAGCTTGCTTGTCCTCAAGCAATACTTTTAGTTGTCATTCAGGGGAAGAAATTAAAACTCTCAACATCTTAGATTCATTCTTATATGTCCCTGCAATCAATTACCATCCTCGAAAAGGTACTAGTGTCACAGATCCATGCATGCGCAAATATATAAGAGCAACATCTACTCATAAAAGGAGGTTTATGCATAAATAATTTTTATGTGACAAAGCAACAATAATCAAGAGGATTTTAATTTCAGCTCAATAAGGAGTAGATTGGTAAAAGGCTAAAGGTGGGCAATTTTTGGCAATGTGGTGCTAATGATCCGGGGAAATGGAGTATTTCCAAACTTGAATTTCCACATTCCTTTTCTTTGAGATTCATCACCTTTCATAATGCTTTTTTTTTTTTCTCAATAATAATGCTTTTACCTCTCTAACCTCAGCACTGCCTTCTCGCGAGTCGCAAACATGGGTGTCATGAATGGCCCCGGATACTTAGTGCGTCGGACTCCTCACCTGGTGTCCCATCTCTCCAAACTATTATCTCAGAGAGCAGGGTCGATCTTTGATCGGATTTTCTTTCACTCATTAAATTTTCCATATATTTCAACAATTCCGCCAAACTTCAACAATGATAATAATCACACAAACACCATATAACAATCTCCATAATGTAACATCATTCTCAACATAATCCCCGGATAAGGTAAAGAATGGAAATATTTAGATCATGTGGAGCAATAATTGAAATAAGGCATATTATGGCTTTTGTGATGCATAAGCATAGGTAAGGCTAGGATATAAAGCAATGAGCATTATATGGAAATATAAAGTCCTCCATCATTTTATCATGCAACATGTCAAAAGCAATTTCAAATTTTACCTCCTTTCATGGTTTTCAAGAAATAATGCACTTCATTGTGACTTCCCTTTACTAGGCAATTTCATGCTATATCTCTAATGAATCCAATTTTGCATCGTCGAGTTCAATATAAGCTTCCATGACATTATTCAAAAATTTCAATGGGGGTCATTTTTCTCAAAATTTTTGGAAATCATGCATGTAAGCACATAAATCAATAATGCATTCCAAAATAGCCGTGTAGCAATTCTAAGAAATAATGCACAAAGTAAAGTCAAATATGATAAAATATGCACAAAGTAAGCCCTTCCCCCACCCCATACTTAAACATTACAGTGTCCTCACTGTATAAAAAAACAAGGTAAGGGTAAAGAAAGAAACTCACAAGACATGTGTGCAGAGCCTTATATTTTCGATTGGAGCACCTCCTGGACCGAGTATTAGTGTAGCTTGGTTCTATCCATGGACCTGAAAAGTAGAAGACATATACCCATAATAGCAAAACTAAAAGTGTTCAAAACCAAAACAAAAGGCAAAAAAGTCTCAAAATGTCCTAAAAAGTCTATGTGCATGCTCTAGATTTTATAGTCGCTAGGCCGACTTTTCCATTTAGCTCAAGGTGGCATTTGCAGGGCCCATGTAGCTTGGGCCTCAAATAAGACTCCATTCTTGTCCATCAGCTGTAATCCCCCAGAATGGATCTTGTTCACCACAAATGGTCCCATCTGCTTCTTGTTGAATTTGTTGGGAAACCAATGATCCTTAGATTTAGAGACATAGAGCTTGTCTCCAACTTCATATTCCTTAGGCTCATCATTGGATATCCTACATAAGCGCACATACCAAGGCAAACCTCTCCCATGTATAGATAGATCTTTAATGGAAATAGGAGAAGAAAGATCCATACCTTGGCTTACCTTCGTAGAGACGGAATCGGGGACCACTGTGTTTGGTCGATCTCGACTAGGGCTAGTCGATCTCGACAAGACTGCAGGTTCTGGTGGTGGTCTGGTCGAAGAGGCAGAAGTCGACGAAGAGCATGGCTTGTCGATCTCGACAAGCCTGGTCGACCTCGACAAGGACTCCACTCCTGGTGGTTTGCTCATCGACGAAGGCGGATCTGGTGGAGCCGAGTGGTGGTCGATCTCGACAAGCTTAGTCGAGATCGACGAGGCTGGTTCGTCAGGCGGCTTCTGTGTCGAGGAGGATGGAGTTGAGTTAGGGCACTGGTGGTCGTCCTCGACAAGTCTACTCGAGGTCGAGTAGGGTGGCTCCTCCGGTTTGCTGTTCGACGAAGCTGGCTCTGGTGGAGTCTCCTTGGTCTGGTCGAGATCGACTAGGGTTCTACTCGAGGTCGAGGAGCCCTGGTCGATCTTGACCCCATACTTAGCTCCTGTCAAGGCATCCGAAAAATAATTAATCCACAACGACGTACCTTGTTCTGTGTCGATTGGATTTTCTGTGTTCTCCTTGAGGATTGCCATGATCTCCTCCACCTGGGCCTCCATGTCCCTCTTTTCTATCTCCTCAGGGGTCATATTTCTGACCTTGGGTTCCCCGCAGGTGATGTAACCAGCTGAGATAGATTTGACCTCTTCCATTGGACCTGTATGCCTTTCAGTTTTATTAAAGGAATACTCAATTACTTCATCGCTGATGTTGAAGGTGAGCACTCCTTTCCTTACGCTTATGTTGGCATCCACCATCGCCAAGAATGGTCTTCCTAGAATAATTGGACAAGCAGGATCTTCTTGCATATCAACAACTAGAAAATCAGCAGGGACAAAGAATTTACCTACTTGTACTGGCACATTATCTACCATGCATGTTGGGATGACCACAGTGTTGTTGGCCATGTAAAGTCTAGCATCCACAGGCTCTAGGGCACCTATCTTAATCTTGGACCAAATTGTTAAAGGCATTATACTTACACTAGCTCCAAGATCACATAAGGCATTAATTTTGTATGGACCAAATCCAATAGTTATAGCAAACTTACCTGGATCCGGCCTCTTCTCCAATATGTCCAGATGGCTGCACTCCTCTGTGATTTCTGCCATCGATCTCTTTTTGCTGAGAATCTCTTTCAGGAACTTGACATAGGATGGCATTTCATTGAGAGCTTCTGTGAAGGGGATGGTGACGTTGAGTTTCTGAAGCATCTTGATGAAGCGCTGAAATTTCTTTTCTGCTGGGTCCTTTAGAGATTTTGTGGGGAAAGGCAGCTTCTTTTTCTGAGTCGGAGCCAGAACAGACGTCGGAGGTGCTACAGATTTCTCGACCTCGGCTTGGTGCTCCTCGAGATCGACTACCCCCTTGTCGACCTCGACCAGGTTTGGTGAAGTCGAGTTGCTGTGTGGCGCAGACGAGGGTTCTGGAAATTTCTCCTCGAGATCGACTTGGCCCTTGTCGAGATCGACTAGGCTCTGGTCGACCAGCTGTTCCTCGTTGTCCTGCTGCTTTCCGACCTCTGGCTCTTGCAGTTGATGGCCGCTTCTAAGTTTTACAGCAGCGACGTGTCCAGTCTTTCCCTTAGGATTTGGTTCTGAAGATCCAGGGAGTGCACCTGACTGCCTGGGGATTCCCGCTGCTAGCTGACCAATCTGTGTATCAACTGATTTCCGCCAGATATCAATTTACCCAAGCCTAGAGTTGACACCTTGCATCTGAGTATAGACGGAGTTGAAAGATTGCCTAGTTTCTGAGTGGTTCCTCCGTATTTCTTCCAGGACTATCTGTATATCATCCTTTTTCTGCTCCCTTTCCGGATGTCCTGGAGCTCTGTAGGGCGGGGGGTTTCTAGGGACACCTTGGTTCCATTGTGGTTGCTGAAACCTTTGGTCCCCCATATAGCGATTGGGACCCCCTGCGTAAGCCGCTTCCTCATGATGCTCTGCCATCCTGACTTGCTCTGTGTGTGGGCACTCAGGAGTGGTGTGCCGCTGCGATCCGCATTCAATGCAAGGCTGGTTGACAGAGAGATACTTTACTTGCTTGAGGAGCTTCTTATTCTGGTCTCTGTAGTATTGCTCCCTAACGTCTGGATCGATCTCCTTAGGGGGATCATATAGGGGCATGGATGGTGCTGGCCTGGCGTATGGGTTCTCTTCATAGGTTGCAGTAGACCCATACTTGTTGTCGTAGGTAGTGAGCTTCTCTAGCACACCCCATGCGTCACGTGGCGGCATTGTCAGATACTCATAGCGAGTATAATGATTGATTCTGTCCTTAGTGCCTTGATCAAGAGAGTTGAAGAAGATCTCCTGAATGACGTAAGGTGGCTGTCCATGAGTAGGACAAGATCGCAGAAGTTCCTTGTAGCGCTCCCATGCCTTTGCCAGCGGTTCCCCTTGCTTCTGTCTGAAGGCGGTGATTTTCTGGCGGAGATGTGCTGTTTTGGCGGCTGGAAAGAATTTGTTCAGGAACTCTTGCTCTACTTGGGCCCAGGTTGTGAGTGATCTTGGTTGCAGCCCTTCCAGCCATTTCAATGCAGGCCCAGCGAGAGACCAGCGAAAAGATTTCATCTTGACATATTCCAAAGTTGTACCTTCAGCAAGAGTACGACACATGTCAGCAAAGTTTGTAATATGTTCAAGAGGACACTCATTAAATCTACCATAAAAGGCATTATTTTTAAGCTCTATGAGAAACTGAGTGCGAATTTCAAAAGAGTTATCAGGGATAAGAATCGCCGATTCAGGCACGACGAGAGTTGGGTGCATATAGTCATCTGCCGTGGTTGGATATTGGGCAAGCTCAGCCTGTGCTTGTTCCCTTGCTTCTTTCTCAGCGGCGATAGCAGCATCCTTAGCGGCTAATTCCCTGGTAAGCCTAGCGATCAGCTGTTCCTGTGTTTCAGCGGCTGCCATGGCTCTTTGTAGTTTAGCTCTGATGTGAAAAAGGTGTTCCGGTTCGTCTAAGGCGTCAAACTCAGGTGTTTGACCAGAACGACGCATACACCTGCAAAGTAACTCAAAGAAACAGTGAGAACTGACTACCTAAGGCGCGATTGATAGCGTCCCCGGCAACGGCGCCAATTTGTTGGTTGCAGGAGGATGGTCAAGTATGAAATAAATATAAAGTATAGATCAGACTGACTTCCCTGTCTCAGCAAATGAATACAAGACTTCCTCCCGTTGTAGTAAGAGAAAATCAGGATCGAATCCACGAGGAAGCACGTCAGCAGTTCTCAGGTAGCTGTAAATTCTCACAGACAAAGCAGCAGAAAGACAGAAACACAGAAAAGAAATAGAAATAAAAGCAGAAAATAACAAACAAAAGCAAGGAACAAAGCAAAACAGAAAATAAAGCAAAGACAAAGCAAAAAAATAAAAACAAAGCAAAGGGGCTCGTTGATCTCGACAAACTCCTACTCGAGATCGACCACAGCAGTGAACAACAGAAACTCAGAAAGTGAAGATCGACGAAAACAGAAGAAAACCAACTCGACCTAGACCAGCTCCTACTCGAGATCGACCACAACTACTCGATCTCGACAAGGCTTTCCTCTATGTCGACAACAGTAAAAGACAGAAACTTTAAATTTGCAGAATCTCGAACAAAACTCAGAATTTCGATGAAATAAATCAATATATTAAAAGACCTCCAAAGCCAGGGTTTCAACACCACAACGATAACCATGCAAAATAACACATAAAGGCACAAAAGATCATGCTTTCCATCAAATAACTTTCGTCATTAACAAATAGGCATATAGAGGCTTTCGCATAAACCCTAATTGTTACTAACCCTTTTTCACATAATTAATCCAAGTTGCATTAAGATCACTTTCGCTTCAATAACACAAACAAGGATCACCTTCAACTCTCGCAAAAGAATCATGCTCATAGGGATAGAAGATGAATTGCACAAAAAGATCTGACCTTTAACGCGATATCTCACATGACTACCGTCGGGCTCACCCCAGCCCCAGAAGTGGGTGGACTACTCGCTCTTCATCATCAAGAAAGACATTAAATAATAAAAGAAACTAACTTGCATTAAATTAAATAAAGAAAGCTTACAACCAACAAGACAAATCCGCTTTCGCCTCTCCACCTTGCTTGCTACAAACTCTCTCTCTCTATCCTACTTACTTGAATTGATTGTGAATTGGAATGAATAAAACTGAGCCCCTAGGGCCTTATTTATAGCCTTCTAATCCTTGCTAACCAAGGATAGAATCTCCTATCTATATCTAAAATTATATCTACTTTGCTAAAAAATAAATAAAATGCTTAAGGAAATAAATCAACTAGGGAAAGATAAAACTAAATAGGTAAGTCTTCATGTCTTGATAGATCTTGTCTCCTTGATGATAGAACTTGATGAAATCGGATAGAATTTCGGCCAAATCGACTCCTTCGCGCCCAAGAAATCTCAATTCTACTCGGACAGGTTTCGTCGAGAAGTTTCTGGAAACGGCTCTACTCGACCTCGACCACGGCTCGTCGACCTCGAGTAGGGTGGTTCGTCGACTGGGCTCCTCGGCTAGATCTTGCTCGATGTGGCTCGGACTTGGTTCAGGCGCTCGTCGACCTCGACAAAGCCTTGTCGATCTCGAGTTGGGATGGCTCTGTCGACTAGGTATCCTCGGGTGGCTCTACTCGACAAGGCTCGGACAAGGCTCCTGGGCGTCGTCGACTTGGTGCATCCCGCTGGCAGTGAGTGGTCCGCTGCAGCGAGTCGAGTCGCTGGCAGCGATTGTTGCCTGGTCGTCCTTGGCTCCGTCCTCGGCTTGTCGACCAGCTCTTCTTCTCGTCAACCCCGGGCGTGGCGCTGAGGTGTCGTCGATCTCGACCAGTGGTCCTCGAGATCGAGTAGGGTCCGGAGCTCGGGTTGGTCTGGCTCTCGATCAGGCTTTGTCGACAAGGCTGTGCTCGGACATGCTTGTCTATGTCGAGTAGGGCCCACTCGAGATCGAGTAGCCTTGACTTTCAGCTTGGTTCCGCTGCTTTGACCTTGGACTTCTGTAGCGGTTTTCCGAGCTTTTTCGACTTTCTGTAGAATTGCTGTAATATGCCTCGATTTCTGCGAATTAAACAGAAACTGGTGTAGATTCCATAATTTTGGCAAATAAACATAAACTACATAGATTCTGTACTATCTAAACCCAAATGAATGCAATGTATACAGAAATCGATATAAAAGTTACTGTAAAACATGGCAGATTCAGCTCACAACACCTCTCATCCTCCCCAACCAAATGCCTTCTCTTGTTGCTAGTTCTAGGGGTTTCGCTTTCCTTCGCAGGCTCTTTTACCAGCTGAGCTTTCTTACGAGCCAAGCCTCGAAGTTTGTTCCTTTTGTATTTAGCCGCTCTCCCAGCAGCTTCTGTCCTAACGTCTTCTGTACTGTTAAATATATATATATATATTCAACCGTCTTGTCCCCTTGCTCAGTCAAAACAAATTGCTTCTCCGCTGTCTCCATCTCCACTCCTTCATCTCCACTTGACTTGGCGTTAGTATCTCTTCTCAAAATTCGAAAAGAATTTCCTTTCGGGCCCTTTGATTCGAATCCGTTGTTGCAACGATCTTTTCCTTTCATCCCATTATTCTTGACGTAATTAGCTCCCACAACTTTTCTAATGTGCATCTCCTGACTTTGCGAGGAATTTGAGAACTTTCCTTTCAGGTAACTTGTCTTCTTCGTCAGGTGCATCGTCGGCCCAAATCTGCTACCGTTGCCGCCGTCCGACCTCTCAGCCTGTTTGTCGTTGGGATCCTCTCCTCCATCACTCCTAACCTTCTCAATATACTCTTTATGGTTAATGCCCTCATCCCCATTCTAGTTTTTAATCGGATTCGGCAAGAACTGGCAATGCGAGGCATAATGCCCATACCGGCCACATCGATAGCAAATAGTCTGTAACCCTTCATATTCAATAGGGCAGCCCTTTCCATTGATCGTAATCATTCTCTTGAGAGGCTTCCCCATGTCAATTTCCACACAAATGCGCGCAAATCTACCCCGGTTAAAAAATAGCGTCTTGGGATCAACAATTATCAGCTTCCCTACTCCCGCTGCCATACTCTAGAGGATCGCCTTATCGTACCATTGCATTGGAACGTCAGTTATTCTGATCCATGTGGGGGCCGAGGAGATGGTATCTGGTAGAGCATATTTAGTGTTGCATAATAGATTGCATTTAGCATAATTTAGGTGTGAATATTGCATATATTTAGCCGCATTTACATTATCACTGGTTGAGTTAGAAGAGGCTGAAACAAGGATCGAATTAATCAATCGAAGTGATAAATTGTAGGTGAACCTATTTCTCTCCACTGCATTCTTCAACCAATTCACTTTGTTTGCTTACTTCCGCTTTGATAAAAGGCGGATTTTTTTTCACACAAAAAACCCCCATATTCTCTATTAGCGATTAGAATTGACACTCGAATTGAATAGATTTCCCTGTGAATCGATCTCTTGCTTACACACTATACTAGTTGTGAGTTTGAGTATTCTTTGGCAAGAACAACGACAGTTTTCCTCTTGTCAAATTTGGCGCCGTTGCCGGGGAACTCTTATTGAATTCTTGTGTTGTTTTAATTGCTAATCTTGGTGTGGACCACCTATATGGTCCGCACGCATGCTACTAACTCATCTTTATTGTCTTTAGATTTAGAGATTGATAGGACTCTCTCTAGATTGAGGTGAGAAACTCGTGATCACTTTCGCGAGTTACCTTTCAATCAAGGAGAAGAAGAGAGTATAGAGATGGCTGTTAATGATGATAATCGAATGTTGAAGGAGCTCACAACACCAAACTTAGCCCAACAACCATTGGCTATCGTGTTCCCTGAACTTGATGAAGGTGTAAATTTTGAGCTAAAGTCTGGGGTGATTCATCTCTTGCCTAAATTCCATGGGTTGAGTGGTGAGGACCCCCACAAGCACTTATCTGAGTTCCATACTGTCGTGGTGGGAATGAAACCAGGCAACTTCACGAAGGAGCAAATCAAGTTGAGGGCATTCCCTTTTTTCGCTTAAGGACACTGCCAATGAGTGGTTCTACTACTTGCCACCAGGTAGTGCAACAACATGGATTCAGTTGAAGCGTCTCTTTCTGGAGAAGTACTTTCCTGCGGCCAAGTTAAACAGTCTGAAAAAGGAAATCAGCAGCATTGACCAGCAGGCTACAGAGACACTCTATGAGTACTTTGAGCGCTTCAAGAAACTTTGCTCTAGTTGCCCTCACCATGGTTTCTCAAAGAAGGATTTAGTGTTCTTTCTATTTAATGGATTGCTTGACGAGGAGCGCAAGATGGTGAACTCTGCCCGTGGAGGCAACATCTTGAACAAAACACCCAATGCTGCTTGGGAGTTGTTTTCAGAGCTTGCTGATCGCTCTAGACAATTCAGCAAGGGACTTCATGCTAGAGGGGTACTCGCCGTTGACTCCTCAACTTCCGCATTACATAGCGACGTGGCTGAATTGAAGGATATGATGAAAAGGTTCATGCTACAAGGAACCCCACAACAACTTAAGGCATGTGGCATTTGCGCTGATCTTTATCACCCGACGGACACTTGTCCAATGCTGCAAGAGCCAAATGTAGAGTTGAATGCCATGGGGAACTTTGTTCCGCAGCGACCCAGGTATGGTAACTATGCTAATCCCAATCATTACAATAATAACTATAATGCAGGTTACCAGGGGTATGGCTATGGTAATAACCAAGCCCCTTTCAATCCACAAGGAGGACCCCATTTCAGACCTCAGCAACAATTTGATGCCAGACAGAGAGGACCTCCACCAACTGATGATCAATCCAATGAGGATCCTATCAAAGCTCTCACAAAGATCGTCATGAGTCAAGCTGAGCACTAGAAGAGTCAAGCTGAGCGCCAAAAGAATTTGGAGAAGCAAATTAGCCAATTGACTCAATTGATGAGCGAAATGCAGGCTAAAGACTCAGGAAAGCTACCATCTCAAACGGTGGTGAACCCCAAGGAGAACGTCAGCGCTGTGACGCTAAGAAGTGGTAAGGAACTGATTACCACTCCCCATAATGAGGCTAACATTGAAAATTTTGAACCAGGTACGAACGAGAAGGAAGAAGAGGCTCGCAATCGCCGGCCGCCCCGCGGCACCCTTAAGCCGCCCGCGGCCAAGGCGATTCTGACGCTGCAGAAATCGATGGGCCGCCCCGCGGCCAAGACTAGCCGCCCCGCGGCCCCTCCAGTGACTCCTCTGACGGGTACGTAAGACCTGATTTTCCTCCTCTTAATTCTTTCAAACCTATTCCTCCCTTTCCTGAAGCATTCAGAGACACAAAAAGACCAGACAATGACAAAGAGATCTTTGAGACGTTCAGTAAGTGCGAGGTAAACATCCCCTTACTCAATCTGATTAAAAGTATTCCTCGTTATGCCAAATTTCTCAATGAACTTTGCACAATAAAGAGGAATCAAAAGTTGAAGGGGAAGCAGAAAATTAAGGTAAGTGAACATGTGTCTGCTGTGTTTCAAAAGCGTATGCCTAAGAAATATAGCGACCCTGGCATGTTCACAATCCCATGTGTGATAGGTGACACTAAGTTTGATAAAGCTTTGTTAGACTTGGGTGCATCTATTAATGTGTTACCTTATTCTCTGTATGAATCATTGGGTTTAGGACCTTTGTATGAGACTAGAGTGGTGATCCAACTAGCGGACCGATCAAATGCTTTTCCTAGAGGCATAGTTGAGGATGTTTTAGTCATGGTTGACAATTTGATCTTTCCTGCTGATTTCTTTGTCTTAGACATGGAGCATGGTAACCAAGATGCTCCTATTCTCCTAGGAAGGCCCTTTTTAAAGACTGCTAGAACAAAAATTGATGTGTATTCTGGCTCTTTGACTATGGAATTCGATGGTGAGAAGGTTGAATACAATATATATGATGCAATGAAATTCCCTTATGATGATCATTCCTTATGCTTTATGGATGCCATTGATACTTGTATGCAGGATACCTTTGATATGAGTTGTGCAGATGACTTGCAGGTAGCTTTAGAAGCTCCTATTGAGGAGTTTTCATTGAACTATGTTTTGACTACTAACCTGCAGAATACCATAAGAGACTTGTCTTCCCTCCCTTCGAAATCACAAGAAGAAACCTTTATGGCACTAACCATTCCAAATGAGAAACTCTTACCTTCCATCGTACAGGCACCAGAGTTTGAGCTCAAGCCTCTTCCTGAGCATCTGAAGTATGCATTTGTGGGGGATGGTGACACCTTGCATGTCATCATCTCTAACAAGCTTACAAAAGAACAAAAAGATAGGTTGGTAGGAGTGCTCAAAGAGCATAAGACAGCTCTGGGATGGACCATAGCGGATATCAAGGGAATCAGCCCAGCTACTTGCATGCACAGGATCCTGTTGGAAGAGGGAGCCAAACCTTCCAGGCAACCTCAACGAAGACTCAACCCGCCTACGATGGATGTAGTGAAGAAGGAGGTGCTCAAACTTCTTCAGGCAGGTATGATTTATCCCATCTCTGATAGTCAATGGGTTAGTCCAACGCAGGTAGTACCAAAGAAGAGAGGCATAACAGTGGTTGAGAATCAAGAAGGTGAGTTGGTCCCTACCAGAGTCCAATCAGGTTGGAGAGTTTGCATCGATTATCGTAAGCTGAATGCGGTAACTCGAAAAGATCACTTTCCCTTACCATTCATTGATCAAATGCTTGAAAGACTTGCTAGTCATCCATATTATTGCTTTCTAGATAGATATTTAGGGTACTTTCAGATAGCCATCGCACCCGAGGATCAAGAAAAGACAACATTCACTTGTCCATTTGGCACTTTTGCATATCGCAGAATGCCTTTTGGCTTGTGCAACGCTCCTGGGACATTCCAACGGTGTACAGTAAGTATCTTTTCTGAATATATAGAGCAATTCATTGAGGTTTTTATGGATGATTTTAGAGTCCATGGTGATAGTTTTGATGCTTGCCTCAACCATTTGGCGCTTGTGCTTAGAAGATGTGTTGACACTAACATAGTGCTCAATTCAGAAAAGTGTCACTTCATGGTTGAGGAAGGCATTGTTTTGGGTCACATTGTCTCTCATAAAGGGATTGAGGTTGATAAGGCAAAGATTGACATCATTCAATCATTGCCTTATCCTACTAATGTGCGTGAAGTGCGTTCCTTTTTAGGCCATGCAGGATTCTACCGCAGGTTCATTAAGGACTTTTCAAAGATAACCTCACCCTTGTGCGAGCTGTTGAAGAAGGAGGTCACATTTGCTTTTGATGAGAAGTGCAGGACGGCGTTTGATGAGTTAAAGACTTGTCTTACTAGTGCACCAATCATACAAGCACCAAATTGGTCTCAGCCGTTCGAATTGATGTGTGACGCTAGTGACTACGCTGTGGGAGCCGTGCTTGGACAAAAAGAAGGGAGAAGCTCTCATGTCATATACTATGCATCTATGACCCTGAATGGAGCTCAAAGGAATTACTCAACCACAGAGAAGGAACTTCTTGCTATAGTTTTTGCACTTGAGAAATTTAGATCCTATTTGCTTGGCACAAAAGTTATTGTTTATACTGATCATGCAGCACTTCGTTACCTTTTGACGAAGAAAGAGGCCAAGCCAAGACTGATTAGATGGATCTTGCTTTTAAGCGAGTTCGACATCGAAATCAGGGACAAAAAGGGTGCTGAGAACCTAGTTGCTGACCATCTAAGTCGTATTGTGCAGGGGGAGAATGGACAAGAAGGCATATTGGGGAGTTTTCCTGACGAAGAACTCTTTCAAGTCTTCGCAATCGCCAGCCGCCCCGCGGCCACCCTAGGCCGCCCCGCGGCCGAGTCTTCGGAGGACGATTTCTTCGCAATCGCCGACCACCCCGCGGCTAGCCCTGGCCTCCCCGCGGCCTTTGCAGAATCTGAATTCGAATCTCTCCTCAAGGTGAGTTCTCTTCCACGCCCTTGGTTTAACTTGGTAAACATTTTAGATT
Source organism: Persicaria maculosa (assembly GCA_963922045.1). Classification (NCBI taxonomy): domain Eukaryota; kingdom Viridiplantae; phylum Streptophyta; class Magnoliopsida; order Caryophyllales; family Polygonaceae; genus Persicaria; species Persicaria maculosa. The sequence goes on from OY998262.1 coordinate 63,715,193, forward strand.
CGCAAGAATTTCCACCCAACTTTTCAAAGGCTCAGAAGGACAAGATACGCCACGATGCTCGCTTCTACGTTTGGGATGACCCTTACCTATGGAAGCATTGCGCAGATCAAGTGATACGTCGGTGTCTCCCCGACAATGAGGTACAATCTGTCCTTAATTTTTGTCATTCCCATGAATGTGGTGGGCACTTTGGACCACAAAAGACAGCTAGAAAGGTACTTAATGCAAGATTCTTTTGGCCACATATATTTCGTGATTCATATGCTTTTTGCAAATCCTGTGATCGCTGTCAGAGAGTTGGGAATCTTTCTAAGAGGAATGAGATGCCACAAACTCGCATGATATTTTGTGAGATTTTTTATGTTTGGGGCATTGACTTCATGGGACTATTCCCTAACTCCTTTGGAAACCTATATATTTTGCTTGCGGTGGACTACGTCTCCAAGTGGGTGGAGGCGAAGGCCACCAGAACTGATGATTCAAAAGTAGTTGCAGGTTTACTCAAGGAGCTATTCTCTAGATTTGGAGTTCCAAAAGCACTAATCAGTGATAAAGGGACCCATTTCTACAACAAGACTGTGAGTGCGCTCTTAAAGAAATATCATGTGACTCAGAGGGTGTCTACTGCATACCACCCCCAGACCAATGGGAAAGCTGAGGTGTCTAATCGCGAGATAAAGACTATCTTGGAGAAGACTGTTGCCCCAAACAGGAAGGATTGGAGTGTCAGACTTGATGATGCTCTATGGGCTTATCGAACGGCTTACAAGACTCCCATTGGGATGTCTCCATTTAGATTAGTCTATGGAAAGACTTGCCATCTTCCTGTCGAGCTCGAACATAAAGCCTATTGGGCAGTGAAGCAGTGCAACATGGAGATTGATGAAGTTGGGGAGTTCAGGAAACTACAGCTGCAGGAGCTGGAAGAGTTGAGATTGGATGCCTATGATAACTCGGTCACCTATAAGGAGAAGACAAAGGCATGGCATGATAAACATATCTTGCGAAAGGACCTCAAAGTTGGGAAAAGGTCCTTCTATTTTAATCGTGCCTACAACTCTTCCCAGGTAAGCTTCGTTCTAGATGGACAGGGCCATATGTGATCACTAATGTCTTTTCTCATGGTGCAGTAGAGCTACTAAATGAGGGGAATGGAGACATCTTCAAGGTAAATGGTCATAGAGTTAAACCCTATTATGAGAGCTTTGTCAAACAGGACGGTGATGAGTTGGTTCTTACTGAACCAAGTGCTGAGGATCATTAGGGAGCCATAACGCCGAGCCAACGACGGTAACTAAAGGCGCTGCTTGGGAGGCAACCCAAGGTAATAGTTTAGGTATTATTTTTCTTTCTGCAATTAAGTTTTTTTTTAGTATATTTTTGTTTTGGTTTGGGATACTAACGCTGCAGGAAGGAAAAGAAGAAGGAAAAGGGCGAAAAAGGACGAGCCTCCCTGTCGCCACCCTAGGCCGCCCCGCGGCTAAGCCACAGCGAAGACTCTTCGTGCAATCGCCAGCCGCCCCGTCACCTAGGCCGGCCGCCCCGCGGCCCTTTCCGGATAGAAAATTTAAAAGGGCCCGTGTAGGCCCCCACTTGCTACCCCCTTTTTACCCTAACCACTCCTTTATCTTTCCTCTTTATCACATAGCCGCCCCCTCGCCCAAAGAACCCTCCTTCACCTTCTTCATCCTCTTAAACCTCCATTAAAACTCCTCCTCCAAGCTTTCAACTTTCCCCCATATCTCCACACAAAAAAAAAAACTACTCTTTTCTCATCCTCTTTCCTCACACTATCCACCATATCGCCTATTTCTCCTAGATCTACACAACACTTGCCCATCCCAAGTTTTTCGAGAAGATTCTCTCGAATCCACCACGGAAAGTTAGAGTTGGGAACGTCGGAGCACAGATCCGACGTCAGAGTTCACAGATCTGGAAAATCGCCGGCCACCCCGTCGCCAGTCGAGCCGCCCCGCGGCCACTCCTGTCGTCGAGCCGCCCCGCGGCCACTCCTGTCGTCGAGCCGCCCCGCGGCCACTCCTGTCGTCGAGCCGCCCCGCGGCCACTCCTGTCGTCGGCCGCCCCGTCGCCACCCTCGGCTGCCCCGCGGCCACTGCAGAAGCTGTTACTTCGTGAGTTTTTCTTGACTTTCATTCTTTTGGGTGATTCTCTTAGCTCGGATTCACAATGTCTAGACCCCACGGCATGAGTAGAAGTCAAAAGGAGAGGTGGAATGCTCTAAACACTAGAAATTTCTTTGTAACAAATTTTTTTCATGAGCCTACCTTAAGATTATTATAGATGGATGTATGCACTAGGCAATTGTTAGAGCATGGGGGCTTAGGAGAGTTTTTAGGGAAGAATGCTCCCCGACAACGACGCCAAAAACTTGATAGGCTAAAACCTACACCCACAAGTGTATGGGGTTCAGTTGTAGTATATCGAGTGTCGAATCACAGGGACTATGTGGTATCGATTGTAATTTCAAACTGATTAAACTAATCTAGGAAACCAAGAGAGAAATATTAATATGGATGGAGAAAGTAACCAACTAAAACTAAACAACTATACAAAAGGTGGTATTCAAACACAATAGATTCGAAGCAAATCTAGAGTAAAGGATCACCACGACAATTATCTAGTAGATTAATATCGATATTCGTGCCACATTGTCTGAGTTTGTTGAAGGTAGCTATCTAAGGTACTTAGTAATCTCCTTTCGGTCTCATAGTAATTGTGCCTAAATTGGTTAACCATCTCTTTTCGGTCTCAAGCAACCAATTCAAACCCTTTAAGCTCTTAGAACCTAGATCTCAATTGCATCAATATCCGCTTTTGCGCTCAATCAAATACAATCTCTACCTAGAGTTTCTACAATAGCTATTAATCCACAAGTAATTCTACAAAGCTTTCACAATAATAAAATTCCAGGTTCAATCCTAAGGTTCCGATAGTAAGTTATCGCCTTTCGGCCTCAAACCCTTATCTAATTGCCCTATTTGTCTTATCTCCTTTCGGTCTCAAATTCTAGCAGGACTATAATCAATCATTGAATCAATTAGATTAAGCCCATTAGGATTGAATCTAACAAGTTCTCAAACAAACGAATATCAATATCAACACTACCATATAATCGTTGGGATCACCCAAACCCTAGAACGGAGAAATCAACCAAACATAATATAATAAACGATAAAATAAATTATAGACAGAAATAGATCAAAGTTTAAGATAATATGCAAACCGAAATCTCCGTCCTCGATCCGAATTGTAATACCGAAAAGAAAGAAACCTAAACTAAACCTAGACTATGCTGGGCGAAGTTCTGTACAGCGCAAGCCTCCCCCAACTCTCTGTTCATACGAATATATATATAAAGAAATTTGATAAATTACAGTTCAGCCCACATAACTTAAGAATTAAAATCTAACCCAACACCTAATTACAAATTCAGCCCATAAGATTCCAATTTGGCAATTTCCGCACTTTGGCTTCCAAGCTCCGATCCAGCCTTTCTCGCTGCTTTGTATTGACTCTCGAATTTCCACAATATTAGCCTCAAAATGCCTGAAATAAATAAAAAGTAGGTGTAGACTCCGAAAATGCAAAATAAAATAAATAAACTATAAAATATGATAAATATGCATGAAAATGGTCTAAACTAATATGCAAATGCTGATGTGGGACCATCACACGGCTAACCCCGTATCAGACAGAGCCTGGCACTCGAGCAGCACTCGACCAGTACAAAAGGCACTCGACCAGAAGAGAAAAGTGCTCGACAATGGAAGAAACAAAAGAAAATAGAAGAAAGAAACAAGGAAAGTTGGAAAATTTACCTCTTTTTGATTGAAAACCTTAAGTTAGGATGTTGCAGTTGCAGGGTAGGGTTTCAAATTTAGATTTTGTGGAGGTAACGTGTTTAGGATAGGTAATGTCGATTAGGGCTGGAGAGGTTCACCAAAGATGTCCTTGGGAGCTTTCTTGCACTAGATCAACAATACTTTTTTTTTTTTTGACTTACTTTTGCCCCTAGTGAATTTTATCCTCCTAGGTCCAAGTATGTATGTCTTTTTTTTTTTTGACTGAATTCGAAACTGATTTTTTTTAAACCTAATGCAAGAAAAGACTCAACAAAATAGAAGGACTCGAAAATCTGATGTAGATGGTGAATAAAGATAGAATATGCAGCCCTAAAGATAAATAAATAGGTGAGGCTTTTGTTATCTTTGGTAAGTGGATTATCTAAAGCTTTAAAGATAAATGATAGATAAATAGGAATTATATCTACCAAAAATCAGATTGATAATAAAGGCAATAGATAAATGGAATTTAGATAAAAGATAAATCAAAATTTCCAAAGATAGAACAAAGCAACAAACTAGGGTTTCTTGTGTGTGGAGGACTGATGTCGGCCAACCAAAACTTATGGGGACACCTAGGGTGCCGTCGGCTATGGGTGTACACACAAAGGAATGCGCACACTTGTTGTCGACTCCACTGGTCTCGGCTAGGCTTTGTGTTTGGGCTAATGCAACCACAATCAATCACAAACTTCAAGATTAGTGCAAGAATCAATAAAGAATGCAAGAAGTAAATAACCAAACAAAGAAAAGACTCTATTTTTGTGTTTTTGTGTTTAGGAAAAGAAAAAGACTCAATCTTGATGTCAGAAACCAAAGCTCTGATACCAATTTGATACGGGGTTAGCCGTGTGATGGTCCCACATCAAATGCAATCCTAAAATATGACTAAAATAGATGTTATCATATGCACTAGGCAATTATTAGAGCATGGGGGCTTAGGAGAGTTTTTAGGGAAGAATGCTCCTACATATCCGAGCTTATGTAAGGAGTTTATAGCAACTTTGAGTGTGGGGCGTACGTATATTGAGTTTCGATTGCTTGGGAGGGGTCATGAGCTATCAAATGAGAGATTGGCACTGATTTTTGGTATTACTGCTGCACCTACTGCTAGTTGGCTTGATGTGTGTAAGGGAGAGGGCCATGTGGCTTTTTGGATGGCGTCTACTAGGGTGCCTTTTGACGCCAAGAAGGGTCAGTACAATTCGAGCATTCGCCATCCTGCATTACGGTTGATTCACAAGGTTCTGGCGAACACATTCTTTGCACAGGATGAGGTCAACAAGATCTCGCTTAAGGATATGTCATTTCTGTGGTGTCTGACGCCAGAGAGCCCAGTGATTCCAGGTTGGGTGGATCTGTTTCTGATGAACTGCAAGGACATCCTAGACAAGCGCAACAAGGCGACAATTAGCTTTGGGGGTCTTATCACCCTAATAGCTCGAGCATGCATCGATGTGAGTGCTGTCCATGATGCTCAGCATGGTTCGTTCCTATATGATGAAGCCTTACTGAGAAAAGCTGGCCACTTGGAGGGCAAGTCATCGATGTGGATCTGGAGGGCAGGCCATCAGGGGAGGATTCAGTTGAGATTGCCCCGACATCTCCCTTTTGGCCCTACAGCAGCTGATTTTTACATGGGGGATGAGATGGATGAGGATTCTGATGATGATGAGGAGGAGGAGGACTCTCCTGATGTTGAGCAGGAAGGTGCTGATGATGTTCACAGAGTTCAGACGGATATTGGAGGTAGTGGTGCTGGTGAGACTACTACGCGCTGGAGCAGAAGATGGCTGATATGTATCTCCGTCAGGACACCATGTAGGAGCACCAGCAGCAGTTGTCCCAGTGCCAGGACGTGATGTGGGAGCAGCAGCAGCAGCTCTATGTGGATATTGGCGACATTCGTCGGGATGTCTGTGGCTTGACTTCTCACCTGGAGGATGTCTCTGAGAGCCAGGCAGCGATCCGACGGATGTAGGAGCAGATGTGGCAGAGGCAGGAAGACTTCTATCGATATGCGTATCCCTAGTTTCCACCTTACCCGCCACCACCTCATCAGTGACTCAGTGAGCATGTCAGTTGTTTCTTTTCTTTTCCCTTTTTCATTTTATTTTGATGTTTTTGTTCTCTTTTCTACATTGAGGACAATGCCAGATTTAAGTGTGGGGGAGAAGACTTGCATGTCACGTTTGTATTTTGGTTTGCACTGCATTTTGACTTTTAAGTTTGCATGTTTATTTCTATTAGTTGTATGCATATTTAGTTTCTACCATTGTTATTCCTATTCTAAAAAAAACAAAACAAAAAAAATGAAAAATGAAAAAAAAAAAAAAGAGTTTTAGTTCTTGCATTGTTAGGAATAGGTCTTATTTCCCCATATGGATGCCGTTTGTCCTCTATTTTTTTTTTCTATTGAGATTTATGCCCCATGATGTGCTTGGATTGTTGAAGCCTTCGATATATGTTTTCTACACTATTTGGTAAGCATGATTGATTAATGATTGAGCACATAAAATCTTGGAATTTTGGGTGATCTTGAAGTTCTAGACATGACCTGGTGAGCTTATTTTGGCCTATTCAGGACTACACTTTATTGAGTCCTCTTGCTTGTTGTGTGTACTCTCTTCAATTGCTTCCTCTTTGACTTGCATTTTGATATCTTGTTCAAGGCTGCATATTATGATTTCTGCACATGATTTAAACATGATTGAGGCATCTTTATTAGCCCTATTCGACTCTATTCACACCTTACATATTATCCTCTGCTTGAAGCCAGTTTGAGCCTAATTGCCTATTCTTTTATAGCTCCACAAGATTTTTCCATAGCCAATGATAGCCTGACCCCATCCAGGAATTTAGGAATAGTTGGTGAATATTTATATTGTGGATGATGGTTTTAGTGGTGGATTGTATGATTGAGGTGTATTTATGAGATGTTTGATTCTTGCTAGTACATTCATTACTTGGGACCTAAGGATGATAAAATCACTTAGGGGCAAAAGTCAAGGAAAATCATTTGAGATAGCATGAATGGAAAAAAAAAAAAAAGGAAGAAGGAAAAAAAAAGAAAAGAATAAAGGAATGAGTTGAGTATGGTTTGTAAAGTTTTATGCTTCAGATTGGTGTTGTTTGGCATTATAGAGATATGGTATGAGAAGTTTATGAGTGGTTTTATGATTTGGTAGCTTCCTTAGTTCCCGGATTATGAGCACCACATGACCAAAATTGTTCCATACCTTATATGTTCTACCTTGGCCCCATTACAACCCAATTGAAAGACCTCATGATTTTTGTTGTGTGTAGAGTCACCAGCGGTGGAGAATTAGAACACTGGTGCAAGACTCTTGTAGCTAAGTTTTTGAAGATTGAGTTTTGAGCGTAAACATTTAAACCTAAACACTTGAGTGAGAGTGAAACACATATCCTTTCTAAGGTTTAGAATGGATATGATTGCCTGATTTAAGTGATTATTACAATTATGTGCTATGATGTTGTTAATCTATTGTGTTTGCTAGTTTTTCATGCACTTAAAAGAGTATTGAGGTGTGGATACATGAATTGCTATTCTGTGGGGCTGCAAAGTTGAGTTTTCTATTGCTTGAGGACAAGCAAAGGTTCAAGTGTGGGGGAATTTGATAGAGCATATTTAGTGTTGCATAATAGATTGCATTTAGCATAATTTAGGTGTGAATATTGCATATATTTAGCCGTATTTACATTATCACTGGTTGAGTTAGAAGAGGCTAAAACAAGGATCGAATTCATCAATCGAAGTGATAAATTGTAGGTGAACCTATTTCTCTCCACTGCATTCTTCAACCAATTCACTTTGTTTGCTTACTTCCGCTTTGATAAAAGGCGGATCTTTTTCACACCAAAAACCCCCATATTCTCTATTAGCGATTAGAATTGACACTCGAATTGAATAGATTTCCCTGTGGATCGATCTCTTGCTTACACACTATACTAGTTCTGAGTTTGAGTATTCTTTGGCAAGAACAACGACAGGTTTTCCTCTTGTCAACATCCGAAATGGAGAAGTCTGGTGACCATCTTTTCATGATTAAGCATCTCCCGAAAATCGACCAAGGGCCTCCTATCAACACACTCTTCAACTCACTTTCGTTTTCGAAACGAGCCATAAAGAAACCATTTGGAAGGTTGATAATTTGCATATTTTCCCCAAACTTCCAAAGGTCCCTAACCTTCCTTTCCATCACTGGGAAAGCGATGGGATGCCCAAACACTTTGAAAACGATGGCCTTGCTCCAAACAGCTTCTAGAACTTCAACAACTTTGGGAGCCACCGTGATCACCAGATCTCCATCAGGTCCATCCAGGAAAGAAGTAACTATTTCGCCCTCCAAGAACTCTTTTCCCTAAAGGCACCTTATCTCCTCGAAATTCTTTCTTACCAGCCGTGATCTCTTTCTAGGAAGGTTTGGCTAAATTGCTGCCCTCCATAGTCACCCCCCATATGATTGCTAGCATCTCTAACCGGTGTGCTGCTACTTCCCATGACAAACTTCAACTCATCATGTTTTGGTAGGGACACAAGCGGAGGCCTCGTCTCAACCGAAATCGACCCTGGTGGCGCATTCACCGGGGAGGGTGAAGCCACCGTCACACCCTCCATCGGCGTTTGATCTCCCATAGCATATACATACTAACCCTGTGAACGAACCAGCCAATACTCACGATCCCTAGGGTTTTTCTCTCCCAAGGGTTTTTACACTCTCCAAACTACCAATTAATCGAGCTCGATGACAGTCACTTTGGTTGAATGAAGCGGATGATTTGCTTCGTTTCTTTTTCTCCAAGAAGGGAATCACTTTAGAAGGTGAATTAGTGGGGCCTGACACCTTCCAAACTCTTGCTTTGTGTAAAAATAAAAAATAAAAAGGGGTGTTCTCTTGAATGAATAGAAAAAGGCAATAAAATTATTTTTTTGTTCAATATTTCATTTTTCCCTTGTACATTATTTTTGGATTTTGAGTTTGACTCGATTCATCTACTTTATATTTTTGTAATGTTATCTCAAAACCACCCCACTTTATATTTTTAATTAAAATACCCAAGTTATAACTTGTAGAAATTTTTTTAAAATAACGATATTTATAATTTGTTCACAAAACACCATTATTATTATTATTAATATTATTATTATTATTATTATTATTATTATTATTATTATTATTATTATTATTATTATTATTATTATTATTATTATTATTATTATGTTGTTTGTATTTTTATTATCATTTTTATTTGTACTATTTTTGTAATTTTATTTGTTTACCCCACTTTATATTTCTTATAAAGTACTCATGGTCACTATGTAGGTTTTAAATTTTTTTTAAAAAGTAACCTTATATATACATTTTAAACAAAGATACCCTTAAACATAACAATCTCAAGTGCAATTCATGATATTAAAAGTGATCTTGTTCTTAATTCTCATATATGTTCAGATCGATACGCCCCCTCACTTTTTTCTTTTTCTTTTTTTTTTATATGACGAGGAACCCACCTTCGGTGGCATGTGCTAGTTCTTGTCGATCAAAATAAAATAAAATTGTAAATAGACACACATATATGCATGTACTATAAGCTTAAAAATATAATGTACATTCCAAAACAAGCAATGCTATCTGAGTTTTTTTTTTAATATGCGGCACATACGGAAGTAACGAAACTAGAGTTGGCCTGGTTTATGCTACAACCTACACCATTTTACTGTAAAAAATAAAAACATTATAAGGCATATAATTAATAAATATTGATGCGGTCTAGTAGTTGGGGTTACAAATCCGGATCCTCTCCTTATATTAGAATTCTACATAATTATCTCCTTCTTTTCATACTTGCTCTTACATTTTTCTTCCACGAATTTAACATGCCCCGAATTATAATGGTGTTTCCATATATTGCTAAATGTGCCAACATATTTCCACACCCTAAAGCTTTGTAGGGAAAAAAAAAAGTACTACTCCCTCCGATCCAAAATAAGTGTCGTTTGACTTTTTAGCACGTATTTTAAGAAGTTAAAAACTATATAAAATATCTACTTTTTTATTAATCTTTTTTAATAACTTAATATTTGTTAGTAATAAGTATTAAATTATAAAAAAAAATAGAAAAGTTAATATATTATATAAGTAGTTTTTAGCTCCTTAAGGGTGTGTTTGGATTCCAAAATGCATTAAATATAATGCATTATTTTTACCTCGGTTTATGTGCTCATTTGTTCACATTACATATTTCACCCCGATATTTGCGACTTTTTAATTGTGCAACCAAACATGCACATAAACCGAGGTAAAAAAAAATGCATTATAATTAATGCATTTTGGAATCCAAACACACCCTAAAATACGGGTTGAAAAGTCAAACGACACTTATTTTGGATCAGATGTAGTAGCAATTAACTAATTAACTTTCCAATGAAAAAAAAATAAACTAATTAACTTTCCATTATTAATTTTGCCCTTCCTTTTCCCTTTTTGTTTGGAGTTAGGGGTAAGGTTAAGAGGGGACGTGTGATCCAAGGGTATAACAAAAACTTAGATATTGAAATGAAGCTTTATACTAATAAAACAAGTATATACTATATATGGATCCAGTCAATTATGTACTTAAAGTAAGTGTTAAAGGCAAACTGAGCAACTTTCTGAATAGAAAATTATATATTCCAACGTCTTGGGTAGCCAAGTCTCAAAACGCAATTGACATATATAGTAAAATAAAAGTCAAACATTAAAACTTTTTCTTGATGGAAAATCCTAACACACACGTACGTGATCGACTTAATTATATTACTTGGTCAACAAATAATCTCGACCTCTATTCCTCACCTATAAAATACTCCATCAGTTTCAAAATAAAAAGTTATTTGCACTTTAGTGCACATTTTTTAATGAGGTAAAAACTCTATTAAATATTATTTTTTAATCATTTTTTTCTTCATAATTTCATACTTATTAGTAATAAGTATGAAATTCTTAAAAAAAAATATTTTATAGAGTTTTTACCTCCTTAAAATGTGTGTTGAACAGTAAAGTGGCATTTATTATGAAACGAAGGGAGTAACTTTCTAGTTTGAACCCTGCTAAGATTCCCCTGCTTCCCTCTGAAAGATGCCCTGCAAAGCCCGTCACTCGACCGACACCGACACTTGGAGTTGGCAAGTCTTGTCACCTAAAAGTTGCCCGATGTGCCTACAAAAGTTGAAGATTCCTTGCAAGATTCTCGTAAACACCCTGTTGAGTTGGTAAAAGCCCTCTCATATTCTCAATAAATGCCTCGGACACGGATGCAACCTTCACACACAATCTTTCATCTAAAAAAATCGCCTCCGAAAGTTGGAGTCGAGAGCGTAGGTTGAGTCCCGAACATGCTGAATTGGAGATTTCCACGTGTTTTATGACTCTTAGGTGGGTCTAATGGCAGCAACGATTGCGAGAGGAGAAAATCAGAACTTCGTGCTCAAGCAACAGCCACCATAATTTGAAATTTTGTATTTGTCGAAAATGTAGATGTTAATTTTTTTTAATTTTTCAAAATTTATGTTGAAATTCGAGTAATTTTTTTTGTTGAAGATCGAAATTATGGATTAGAAATGTTGAAAGTTGAAATTTATTGAATAAAATTTGTGTTGAAATTTGATCTTTTATATTTGAATATGGAAATTAGGGATTAGAAATATTGAGGTTGAAATATCTTTAATGAAATTAATGATGTCAACATTAGAGACGTTATAGTTGAAGATTGAAATATTTTTTTGAATTAAATTTATGTAGGAATTAGAGATTTTGTAGTTGAAAATGGAATTTAGAGAATAGAAATGTTGAGGTTGAAATTTCTTGATTTATATTTATTTTGAAATTATTAAAGATCGATCTTGTAATCAGGAATGTGCAGATTGACGTTTGGAATATCTATCACAGCTGATGTGAATTTTGTAGATTATAAAGATATGTTCATTGCATATATATTTATGTAGTGTTGAAATTATAGAAATAATATAGACAATTATTTTATAAACTTTTCTTGACTCATATTATTTAAAATTGTTTGATGAAAACATTTTAATATGTTTTTTTAGGCCATGAGGTGGGCTATGTTCTAACGACAAAGGGTATGTCCGACAACGTCGGTGCGGAAAGGGTAAAGGAATGACAACCAGGATCAGGATCAAGCTCCGGCACAACCGGCAAGAGTGAGCACCTCTACAATTCATTTCCTCCTTCGGCTTCGGATGCTCGTGTAGACGAAAACGTCAGTTAACACTGCAAATCGATGTTACAGCCGTGCATTTGACGAGAAAAAATTGTACAATAAACAAGACCAAAAATATTCCACCATAGCAATCTGTAAATCTGCATGCAATTTAAAGTAACTTCCTAGTTACTTCCTGATTCATTCATTCATTTCTTTTTTATTTTTCTAATCCTTGGACAACAAGCTTATTTCATAACTTTTAAATTAGATATCCTTTTCATAATATTACAGCGGACTCATTATATATATTAAGGTATATGAAATTAATTCTCTTTTATTTGGTCAAATGTGAGAATTCTAAATATTGACATTATGGGAGTGGTTAATAAATGGATTCAATTTGATAAATTGTGTGAAATAGATAAACTTCATACGAAGACAATGTGTTTTATTTATAAAATTTATCACTTAATTAATCGGTGGAAATTTATACTATTTAAAGAACTCCATACACAAATGTCGGAGCTAGTATCTTTGGCACCAGTCATGTGTATGTCCACACATGTGAAGCCTAATATTATATGTCTATTACGAGATTTCATTGTAAAACTAATTTATATACATATAATAAAATCGATTCATAATATTCTACATAGTATATTATAGTTGATTCTAGAAAAAAAAAATTCTTATAAAAAATCATTAAAATAATAGGTTGTCACATGCATCTGATTCAATTCTGAAGCCTAATATTATGTCTATTACGAGATTTCATTGTAAAACTAATTTATATACATATACTAAAATCGATTCATAACATTCTACATGGTATATTATAGTTGATTCTAGGAAAAAAAATTCTCATAAAAAATCATTAAAATAATAGGTTGTCATAATTTATAGAAACTCATCATCATAAGCCGCAATCATTAAAAATAATAGGTTGTCATAATTGATAAAAATATAATTCAAAACTATTTCATCATCATACTTATCAAAAATATTAATAGGTAAATATCTGATAGATTTTGTTTTATTTATATCTATATTATTATTTAGTGGAAACAATTATTTATATTAAAATTAATTATTTGATCATTTTTATCTTATATATATATATGGTAGAATGAATTACTTATATCTAGATTCATTTTTATTTTATATTTCCTGTATATACATTTTGTTCGTCTTTAGTTTTATATTTCACATAAAATTTGATTGTCATTAGTGTAATTCTTATAATTGATGAGTATCTCACATCTCAACATGTCTCACAAATACAAGTAAGGAAACATGTCTAGTTGACACTTGACCAACTTGATTATTTTGCCAATCATGTAGTATTAATATATTATTACCGACTTTTGATGTTGACAAAGATATTTTGTCAGAAAAATTCGATATGAAAAGTCGGTATTGGCAAACTTTTTTCAAGAAAAAAATGATGTCAAAACCAAAAAGCAAGGACTAATCATATAATTGACAAAAAAAAATAAAATAAAAAATTTACCGTGTGAATGACAGTAACTTTGATTTGATCTTAGTTAAGATGTAACCAATTCAATGAAATACCAAATGTCAATACATAAAACCATATTGTGACGGACGGTCCAAGGAAGCACCGGCCCACTATTTAAATTGGTAAGTTCAAATCTCACCTTTTTATCTACTTTACGGCTTTTTAAGCTCTCTCTCTACTCGGTGTTGTACTTTCTTCGTTCCATTCACTCGTCATTCAATCCCCTCACTTTCCCCTTCTATAAATACCTCCCCTCACTTTACACTTGCACCTTATATCTTATAGTATTAATTTAATTCATCCCATCTGATCTCCTTACTTCCTTTTTTCATTATTAAAACGCATCGTATCATATATATATCATCCCGAAAATATGAGGCTTTCGCCCGTTACTGATATTAAAACTGCCCCTACCCTCCTCCCCCTCACGCGCGCCGCTCACGTGACCTCTCAATACACTCCCGCAAGAGCCCAAAACGCAGCCATCTCACCGGCTGACTCGCTCGGGAGGCTGACGCTGCAGCATCCGCGTCATCAGTACTCGCCCAAGGGCTGGGAGTCGTTCCTCGACCCGGGGGATCAACGGGTTGGATATCCGGTTAGGATCGGCCAGAGGTGGCCGGATTACCAAGGGGCTCGAAACTGGGAAGGGCTCTTGAACCCGCTTGATGATAGCCTCCGGTCGGAGATTTTGCGGTACGGGTACTTTGTCGAGGCGGCGTATCGGGCCTTCGACTTTGATCCGTCTTCGGGTTCTTATGCCACGTGTCGGTATAGTAAGAGGGATTTGTTGGAGCGGGCGGGGTTTCCGGATACCGGGTACAAGGTGACGAAGAACCTCCGTGCCACGTCGGGCATCCAGATGCCACGCTGGACCGAGAAGGCCGCCAGCTGGGCGACAATGCAGTCCAGCTGGATTGGCTACGTGGCAGTCTGTACTGACAAGGAGGAGATCCAACGGCTTGGAAGGCGGGACGTTGTCATTGCCCTCCGAGGCACCGCCACGTGTCACGAGTGGCTGGAGAACCTCCGCGCCACCTTAAGGGAGCTCCCCGGGGCTGCCGACACGGCCATGGTGGAGAGCGGGTTCTTAAGCCTATACACGTCGGAAACCGCCACGTGTCCAAGCCTACAAGAGATGGTGAGGAGCGAGGTGGAGAGGATCCTAGAGACTTACAAGGGAGAAGAAGTAAGCTTCACCATCACCGGGCACAGCCTGGGCGCCGCCCTCGCCACCCTGGCCGCCTACGACATCAAGACGACGTTCAAGGAGGCAGCAGGATACGTGGCAGTTATATCATTCGGAGGCCCCCGAGTGGGGAACAAGAGCTTCCGATGCCACGTGGAGAACCAAGGGACAAAGATCCTCCGTATAGTAAACCCTAATGACCTGATCACGAAGCTGCCAGGCTTCGTGATCGGTCAACAAGAGGAAAATGATGACGATGAGGATGAAGAGAATGAGAGAGGAATGGAAGGGTGGGGGATGTCGATGGGGATGGGGTGGGCGACGACGTCGACGGAGTGGCTGCAGAAGAGGGTGGAGGAGTCGTCGACGCAGTGGGGGTACGCGGAGGTGGGGAGGGAGCTGAGGGTGACGGAGGAGGCGCCGTGGACGAAGATGAACATGAACTGGGCGGAATGCCATGACCTCAAAACGTATCTAAGCTTGGTAGGAAGTCATGTCCGTACGCCAAACTGTCCTCTAAGGGAGACCGCTAAGCGTTTTCTGCGTACATAATTAAACGTACACCACGCAGCCGCACTCTAACCTGTTAGGTACGGCAAGTTTTGACCAAAATCTGTAAAAATTGTCAACGCATACTGAACAGAGTAATTTAATTAATTATGAATTATGATTAATTAGTTATTTTTTGTAATACTAAATTGTAGTGTATTTTGAAACTAATTAATTAATCATCTCTATATGACATGTTAATTCACATGTGATTCTTACATGCGCGCATTATACTGTATAATACTACGTAGTATACTGATTGCTGTCTACATATTTAATATTTTTGCTAGGTTGAACTAACTACATACGGCATTTTAACAATTTTTCAAAAAATAAATGAAAATATACTTTGTAAAGTAGATATTAAAATACGTAAAATGATATTTTAAGATGCATTTATTTTTCTCTCTATTAATTTAATCCTCCTATATATAAAGGTAAAAAATAAAGATAAAAAAATTATATAGCAATACGTACATCAACCAATCAAGTCAAAATTTCCATTATATATATATATATATATATATATATATATATATATATAGAGGGATTGACTCCGGTGAAAACCTCAAATTTTGGTAAAAACCCGTGAAGACTACTTTATATTTCGGTTTTTTTTTAAACCCGTGCTAAAAACCTCAATCACACGGTGACTTTACAACTCGGTTCAACCTAAAAACCGTGCTAAAAACTCCAGCTTTAAAATAACACATGACTTTATAGTTCGGTCAAACCGAGAAATCGTGCTAAAAAGCTAATGTTTTAAAATTACATAGTGACTTTATAGCTCGGTTTTATACAAAACCGGGCTAAAATTTATGACTTTATAGATCGGTTCTATTCATAACCGGGCTATAAAGCAAGTGAACCGGGCTAAAAAGCCGGTCCTCACGAGTTTCTACCGCAATTTTGGTTTTCACCAGAGCGCATCCCTATATATATATATATATATATATATATATATATATATATATATATATATATATATATATATATATATATATATATATATATATATATTTACTTAAATAAATATATTTTGTTTTAAAATTAAATACCGAAAGGGCATGATCAAAATCCCGAAGGGCTTTCAGGTGTGTTTTACTCAGTGGTTCTCGATTGCATCTCTGGGTGTTCTTGGCAGTCCTATTCTTAGTTGGGGTTCTGACGTTCAATGTCGGGTTTGGCTGGGTCGAGGCGGTGTGTATCGATGCGACTCCGTGATCCGGAAATTTCTTAGGAGGATCGTTTTCACTGCCTACAGAAACTCCTGATGTACTTTTGGCCAGCGGTATTATTGCTTGATGACGCTTGACGTCGGGTTGTAATTTATGTTGTCTCGAGCGTAGTAGAGTTAGGTTCATTTGTTCGTCGGATATGTTGTTTGCCATTGTTTGTTTAATTTGCACCTCTACATTTTATGTTGTATGTTTGATGATTCGTTCTCTGCCGACTTTGTCGGCCACTCTGTTAAGCCTGTTTGATTCTCGAATTCTTACCCTATCAAAAAAAAAAAAGAATTTCCTTTAGAGAGGTAAATATTGTTTTCCAAAAACAAATTTTTTTTAATCAAGTACAAAATTAATTTAAAACATATACTATAACTATAAAATTGTGTTTACACACTTCTGTAACTCTAACTAGCTAGTGTCGTCGATCACTGTCGAAGATATGAAAAAAAGATATAAACTTTAGATATTCAATTTCGATATGAGTTGCTCTTAATCTCTTTAGAAGTAGGTACGTACAATATAAAACCGACTTGCTATTCACACGGTTCCATTTCACCAACTTTCTGTATCGACAAACCTTTTTAACCTAAAAAAACTTATTAATATAGGAAATCGCAGTTGACAAAATGACTGTAAATTTTACCGATATTGATTTTCAATTAATATTGCCAAAAAAATTTCAAAACAAAAAAATAAAACTTGCCCATATTATTAAATTGGTAAATATATACATTTGGCGAAATTTTGACTATATATAACATACTCGTATAAAGCAAAGAGTCCATATGTAGAGTGCAATAGAGAGGTGAAGAAAATAGCGAAAACACCAGTGGGGTGGCCGCGGTTGCGGCGGAGAGGAAAACAGGAGATTAAAACACATGTAACACACTTACACTTACACCCGTTGGGGGTTCGTTGGTACGTGCACGAACTAAACAGGAACCGTCCACCCAAACCCGACCCACTTTACTTGTGGCGAGTGGTGACCATTTAATTAAACTCCCCACTTTTTCATGCTACCCAAATAAAACAAAAAACGAATTCCAAAGTGCTCCCAAAACGTCGTCGTCGTGGGCCTTGTATTTCTATCCATTCTCTTGTACAGTACAGTGCACCTGGCCCCTGGGGATTTATTTATATTTTCAAATGCCTAATTGACTAATTAACCCTTGTTTGCCCAAACCACTGGTAAATAACTAGCCAACTATCACTTTCCAATGTTAAAAACAAAAAGAGGCTAAAATCACATTTACGCTCGTTGACGGAAATTTATTCAGGTTACATTTCATATGTAATCGTTTTAATACCAAAGTAATATAATTGATTTAAAACAATTTAATGATGTAACACGGTCTCATATGACATAGGAGTATATAAGAAATCGACAAGTGGTGATTTTAGAAAGTCGTAACCGGCCGTCGTGTAGGTGCTCTCATTCAACCCGATAACGACTTTACTGTTAGTGGACGGTCCGTTTTATACATCCATATTATATATAAGTGTACGTCACATACCGTTTATACCTTATATTTGTACTGTACGTGACACCGGGGGCGGATTCAGCTACTGTTGCCAAATGATTTAGCACCTTTGAGTCCGGCAAAAACCAATATTAATTAGGTTAATGTTCACTAGGTTATTTAAATTAGTTGATTGTCCACAAGTCAGTTTCTTTTTACTGTATGTTGATATTATTCTTCCCTCTTTACTATCGATCGTTGCTTTGATAATTTTCAAGCATTGTATGCAGGGGATTAGTGTGTTTTCAATAATGTGGATGACTGAGATGGAGAAGAGCGTCAGGGGTGTTATGTGACAAGAAAGTTCCAACAAAACTGAAAGGAAAATTCTACAAGGTGGTTGTTATACCGACCTTATTGTATGACTCAAAGTGCTGGCCTATTACTAAAGCTCAAGAATAGAAGTTGTCAGTGGTTGAGATGAGAATGTTACGTTGGATGAGCGAGCACACGAGACTTGACAGAATCAGAAATGATGACATTAGGAACAAGGTTGGAGTGGCGAGTATTGTTGACAAATTGCGAGAGTCCAGATATTAGTGGTTGGGCACGGCACGTTCGTAGGAGACCTACATCAGCGCCTGTTCGTAGGTCTGAGAGCTTGGAGTTTGGAGCTATTTGTAGAGGGAGAGGTAGACCGAAGAAGAGCAGGATGGAAGTTATCCGGCAAGATCTCAATCGGTTGAACCTTTTGGAAGAGATGATATTGGATAGAGACCACTAGAGGAGGTGCATCCAGGCTTCTGGTGTTTAAAAGTTCGAGGCTGGGTATTTGGTCCTTTCGTTTATGTTTCTTTTCTGCCTTCCTTTCTTCTTCTTATTGCCTCATTTTATAATGTTTGGCATGTTTCCATGTGGTTCATGTGTCTATTGTTTTGGGTTTATCAGAAACACTCTCTCGACTTGTTCGGGGAAAGAGTGTGTACATCTTGACCCCCTAGACCCTGCTTAATTGAGTTGTTGTTGTTGTCGTCGTCGTTTTTATAGATGATAGTACTCCCTCTGTTCTAAAATATAAGTCTTTTACTAATCACACGCGTTTTCTTAGGATGATAAAAACTACTATATATATAAAATATCAATTTTTTTTAATAATCTCTACTTCTTACTATATAGTACAGTAATAAGTAAGAGATTATTAAAAAAATTCATATTTTATATATTTTTATCATTTGAAGGTCGGAAACATGCGTGAATAATAAGTACGGAGTATAAATTTAAAAGATCGTACGTGAGATATATGATTGATATATGTCATTCAGAGGATCGAAGAGGGTCGGCGGTACGATGGTAACAAGAAAAGGACGTACTTATTTGGTTGCTACAAGTAGAAGTAGAAGTAGAAGGCATAGATGGAGTTAGAATTGTTGGACGGTGGTGGTCTGCTTGAATCTTGTGGAGTTAACCTATAACTCTACGGAGTATTTAGGTAGAGTTTACATTCCCCTAATAATTTTTCTTTTTAAATATCAAGGTTATTTGATGGACACATTAAAGAACAAGATTTGATGGGCACATCTTTAAACTACGTACAAAATCATTCAAAATCAAATGCATTGGTTTTCAAGGTGGGAACAACATATACCATATAACCAATAATCTAGAATTAGACGGGTCTGATTTTGAATTCTTACTAGATGAAAAAAATCTATGAAAAATGGTTCCCGATTGAAATAATTTTCCAATTTGATTTTCAAGAGTGGGAACAGCATATCATATAACCAATAATCTATACAAAATTGTTCCTAGTTGAAATAAGTTTCAAAAAAACATAGTGTTACTGTTAAGGTATGTAGTAAGCTGTGTAAAATCGGTTCAATGATGCATTTGGATATTGTATAAGTATTGTATATAGAATAATAAAACAAAAAGCACGAAGTAATATTTTTTTTCCTACTATTTTTTTTTTGGTCAATAATATTTTCTACTATTAGCCCAAGTCTATCCTTTATCTTGTAAATCTAAGATATGATTCTTATCTTGTAGAGAAAGGTTATCCTATTGTAACTATTCGATCATGATTTTTTTTTATGACTAGAAATCCACCTTTTGCGGTAAACTCCGAGCACGTGACCCAGCCGACAAGAGTCACGTACCACTTTCGCAAAGTGCAATCCACGATCGCAACCTCACCTACCGGCACACAAACCACTTCACCACTTCGGTTTGGCCCTACGGATTTGTATACACCGCTTAATATGACCTAAAAATGTACCAAGTGAGATTCGAATTCGGGACATCTCCTTTGAAATACATCACCCTTACCGCTAGAGCAAGAGATCATTGGTAACTATTCATGATTCTATCAATGAGAAAAATACACGTTGAAACCTAATTCATCACAATCACACACACAATGTAATAAAATCAAATAATTTTGGGTTTTCATGTCAACCCAAAATCATATATATATTGTTCATAAAGTAATATTTGTTCATTTTTTATAGTATACTTTTGAATTTTTTAGAGTTATGTGTAAAAAAATGTATTTTTTTAAATATTAATATGTGAAAAATGAATGTTCAACAAATCATCTCAACTTGAAGAGTATTTCAATATGTGTGAAAAAAATATAATCTTTTATCTTTTTGGAAAAAAATATTTAAAAAAAAAATACATGAATCAAGTTTAAATTATCAACAAATCAGTTCAACTTAACTAAATCGGGTTTAATATATGAACCAGACTTTCAGGAAAAACACCTATAAATTTACCATTGGTTTTTTAAATACCCATATGACATTGGAATATTTTTTATTTTCAATACCAATTTAGTATTTTTTCTATATATATAATATAATATAATATAATATGCATGTATGCCGAGTATATAGTTGAGACTTGAGAGTTACAAACCACTTTCATAAATTAAAAGGTAAAAAACCCAAGATTAGTCAAAACAAGAATATGTATGTGTATGGGCCTAACAACTTTTTAGTGAGATCTGATTTGGTGGGGTTGACACTTGACAGTTGAATTGAAATCAAGTGTTACATGACGATGGAAAGTCTTACAGTCAAAAAAAACATTTGTTTACCAATGAAAGGGGTTAGTTTAACTCCAAATGGAATTTTGAGTTGAAGAAGCTGCAAGTCAAATAAGTAATTAACTCATCTTTAACATCTCAAATCTCAATACACATTTTTTTTTAGATGTTAGAGACGAAGTAATTAACTAATCACAAGTTGGTGTAGTGGACCAGTGATTATGGGACTACATCCCATGCCTCGAGGTTCGAAGTTCGAATTCTCGTGGAAACATGGAGACGCTTGTGAGTGAGAGGCCTACATTAATCCGACCCAGATGTAGAGTGGCCTAAGCCTACTTGAACTGGTAAGGAAAAAAAAAAGCCGAAGTAATTAACTCACACACTTTGACAACGAAGTAATTAACCTCAAAGCCTAAGGTCGATACTTTGTTTTTCCCTTCATTTTTTTTTAGAAAACTAATTAAAATAACTCAATTTTTGGAGGGGTGTTAAAAAAAATCTCTACTTTTTTAAAAATAAGAAAAATAACCCAATATTTGGAAGATGAGGTAACAAAGTATCTCAATTGTCTTTACGACTATAAATATGAGCAAAAATGATGACATATAATTGACGAAACTAAGATTTTGGTGAATTTTGGATAATATTGACTTATTTTAATGAGAATGAGATCATTAAAGCAATTTTATATCATTGTTTTGACCCAATTTATGGTCGGAAAAATGACTCGGGATATTTTGTTACTATCTCCCCAAAGATTGGGTTATTTTTCTTACAATTGAAAGGTGAGAATATTTTTTTAACACTCTTCTAAAGATTGGATTATTTTAATTAATTTCAACTTTTTTTTAATCATTACTGTAACATCTTATTATATATATGTAATATATGTTCATCGATATCCTTACTTATATCTACCCATAAGGAGCGTGGTGAATAACTGAATATATTGGATGCGAACTTCCTACAAATAGAATACTTTCTTTTAAAGAGAGCACTTTAGCTCTCTTATTAGGTCCAATCGATACAAGGGAAACTAAATCACTGAGTCCTTAACGGATCTCAGATGCCTACTCCTGTATATATATCAATGGGTGAAAACCCTGAGGATACAATCGTAACTGTACATAATATGGACATATATAAATAATATAATGCTAACATCCTCCCTCGGTCGCAGCTAGAGGTGAGCGAATAGCAAGACTAGAACGAAAAGAAGTAAAAGAGGAGTAGGTAAGTCTTTTGTGAAAATGTCCGCATACTGATGTGCGGAAGGGACATGAAGAACTCGGACCTGGCATAGGGTGACCTTCTCTCTGACGAAATGGATGTCAATCTCGATATGCTTCGTCCGCTGGTGCTGAACCGGGTTCGAGGACAGATAAATGGCGGAGACATTGTCGCAGTAGACCAATGTAGCCGATCGAAGGGGAACCCAGAGCTCGTAGAGAAGGTTGCGGAGCCAGCAGGTCTCAGCCACGGCGTTGGCAACGCCACGATACTCAGCCTCGGCACTCGAGCGGGAGATGGTGGCCTGACGCTTGGAGGACCACGATACCAGATTGTCGCCCAGGTACACCGCGAAACCCGATGTGGAACGACGAGTTTCAGGACAACCCGCCCAGTCAGCGTCAGAATAGGCGGTGAGGGAGTCAAACCGGCTGCGAGCGAGATGTAAACCCATGTCAGAGATGCCCTTGATGTACCGGATTATCCTCTTGAGCGCCTGAAGATGGTGCTCGCGGGGATCATGCATGTATAAGCAGATCTGCTGGACGGCGAAGGCAATGTCCGGTCTGGTGAATGTCAGATACTGGAGAGCACCGGCTAGACTACGGTAGGCTGTAGGATCCTCAACCTTAGGACTAGAGGCAGCGTCGAGCTTGGACTTGCAGTCGACAGGGGTGGTGGCGGGCTTGCAAGATGACATGCCGGCTTTGTCGACGATCTCGAGAGCATACTTCTGCTGATGAAGAAACAGGGCAGTAGGTGTGCGTGACACAGAGACGCCAAGAAAGTAGCTCAGGGAACCGAGATCAGTCATGGCAAACTCTGATCGCAGTAGGGCCATCAACCTAGACAGGAGCGATGTAGAGGAAGCGGTGAGCACAATGTCATCGACGTACAGGAGAAGATAGGCGGTGTCAGATCCTGAGTGGAACACAAAGAGGGAGTGATCAGACTGACTGCCCTGAAATCCAATGCCAGTGAGGTACGTGGCGAATCGCTGATACCAGGCGCGAGGCGCCTGTTTCAACCCATAGAAAGACTTCCGGAGAAGGTAGACGTGAGATGGGCGAGTGCGATCATAGAAGTCTGGCGGCTGATACAAATACACAGTCTTTTGAAGGTTGTCGTGAATGAAGGCATTCTTGACGTCAAGCTGATGAATAGGCCAGTCCTTGGTAAGGGCGATACTCAGAACTATGCGGATGGTAGCCGGTTTGACGACCGGGCTGAAAGTCTCGTCACAGTCAACCCCAACCTCCTGCGACTTGTCATTGACCACTAAGCGAGCCTTGTGTCGCTCAAGAGTCCCGTCTGATCTGTACTTATGCTTGAATAACCACATGCAGTTAATGATATTAGTGTCCCGAGGCCTTGGAACGAGGTCCCACGTGCCGTTTTTAATAAGAGCACTAAACTCATCCATCATGGCGGCGTGCCAGTTCGGGTCCTGTAAGGCCTTGTGGGGTGATTTAGGGAGAGGGGATATGTCGGGGGATGGAGTGAGAAGGTTGTATTTGGGGTTAGGTTTGAAGATCTCGGACTGGGACGGGGTCTTCATGGAATGGGCGAGGGGTGCAAGCGGAGGCGGGGGGTTAAGTGGGGCTGCCTGCAGGGGGGGGGGAAGGAGAGGGGTTTGGGTTGCTGCGGTCTGTGCGACGGGCGCCGCCAGGGGAGGGGACCCCGCCGCATGGGGTGCTGCGGGCGCAGCATTGTGCTGCGCTCGCGGCAATCAAATTGGGCGGGGGGTTGGTTTGCTGCGGGCGCCGCCAGGGGATGGCACCCTGCAACATGGGTTGCCGCGGGCGCAACATTATTGAAATAGGTGGCGTAGGAGGGGTGGGAATTCATCAGAATTGGGTGGTGTGGATGGGTTGGGAACAACAGGGGTGGGTGGTGTGGCGAAGGGAAAAGTCTGTTCGTCGAAAATCACATGGCGCGAAGTGACAACCCGATTGGTATCCAAGCGAAGACAACGGTAGCCTCGATGGTGTGGGGAGATTCCCAAGAAGACACATTTAGTGGAACATGGGGACAACTTGTGAGGGGCGGTGGCACTCATGTTGGGGAAACAGAGACATCCAAACACTCTAATGTGATTTTAGGAAGGGTAGCGCTTGTAGAGTGCCAAGGTTGGGATGGAGTTGCCAATTGCTTTGGATGGAAGGATATTGTGGAGATAGGTGGCCATGTGAAGCGCCTCAACCCAAAAGGGGAGGGGAAGAGAGGCGTGATGTAGGAGTGTTCTAGTTTTGTCATTGAGAGTGCGGAGAATGCGTTCTGCTTTGCCATTTTGTGGAGAGGTTTGGGGGCATGAAAAGCGGAGTGATATCCCATTTTGTTGACAAAAGGAGCGAACAAAATTGTTGTCAAACTCTCCTCCCATGTCAAACTGAATAGCCTTGATGGGCAAAGTAAATTGAGTGCGGACAAATGTGTGAAAATTGACAAGATGACTTTGTGTTTTCGATTTGTGACGGAGGGGAAAAAACCCAAACAAAATTGGTGAAATCATCAAGGACAACCAAATAGTATCAAAAACCACTAGAACTTGAAATAGGAGATGTCCACAAATCACAATGTATAAGATTAAAAGGTGTGAATGTAATGGAATGAGAAATGCTAAAAGGGAGACGCTTGCTCTTGGCGATTCCACAAGAAATGCAAACGCCAGAGGCTTTATTACAAGAAATGAAATTGCTAGTGCGGAGACATTGAAGCACGTGGTCGCTAGGATGACCAAGACGAGCGTGCCACAAGTCAGAGCGATGGGCGACGAAGGCGGTGGGGGTGGTGGGAGACGTTTGGCGAGAAATGGTGATGGGGTAGAGGTCGCCAGAACTATTGCAGCGCATGAATGGGATCCCCGTACGAAGATCCTTCACAAGAAAGCTAAACGGGTCAAATTGGACAGCCACGTGATTATCGACGGTAAATTGACGAATAGAAATGATGTTTTTAACAAGGTCAGGGGCAAGCAGGACTTTGTTGAGGCGAAGGGGTGGGGCATTGGGAAGGGTTGTGTGACCCGAACCGACAATTTTAAGAGATTCGCCGTTTCCGACAAAGACAGACGGTAAAGTGCTAGAATTAAAAACAGTGTGTAGGTTACCTGGTGCGTTCGTCATGTGAGAGGTGGCCCCGGTATCCATATACCAGTTGTCGTTCGGCTGCTGAAGTCTCATGGTGGAGAAAGCGGCGAAGAGGTTGGTGTGCATGGGGGTCGACGGAGGCTGTTGAGAAGCGTACATCGCCGGAGAAGGGGCCGGCTGCTGTGGCTGACGCTGGGGAAAGACCAAGCCTGGCGGGGGGTATCCCGCCCACGTCGGATAAGGGCAGGGCGGCAGAGCGGGGGACCATGGCTGCTGCGGGTACCAGCTGCCCGGCGGCGCCCGCGGCGCGGCCTCCGCGCTGTTAGGGTGATGGGGTAGAGGTCGCCCGGAGGCATGTTGCTGTTGCCGCCTCTGTCGCGTCCTCCGCGCGGTTTGGGGTGGTCTGGGTTGGTTTTGGGGAATTGGGTCCGAGACTATGAAATCCTTGGAGGAAACAAGGACATGGGAAGGTCCCTAGGGGCGTCCCTGACGGCTCTCCTCCCTGGAGAGCATGCTGCGAGCCACCATGAAAGTCGGAAGGGGCGTTGTGTTGCTGATCATGCCACCGACGACATCAAATTTGGTGGAGAGACCGTCGATAAGTTGAAGGACAAGGCGTTCTTCGCTAACCTTGTGTCCAACATCGCCTAGTTGATCAGCGATGGCTTTTATGGCGAGGCAGTAGTCAGAGACGGTGGAGAAGCTTTCCTGACGGGTGTTGATGAACTTACCCTCAAGATCCGCTGCCCTAGCGGATTGATTGTCATGGAAGAGGCCCTTTATGCGGAGCCAGACATCTCGAGCGGTGGAGTCTGGTTGGAGGACGGTAATCAGGACGTACTCAGAGATGGTGGCATAGATCCATCCAAGAACGATGGAGTCAAGGCGGTTCCAGAGGGGCTCAGGGACATCAGACGGACGACCAGAGTCGTCGATGTGAGTGATGACGTCGTGAGCCTTACATGCGGTTTGGAAAAGCTCCGCCCATGTTTGGTATTGGACCTTTTTGAGATCAAGGGTTAGGGGAATTTGATTTTTGATGTTGGTGACGGATTGAGCGGAGTGAAAGAGGGTTTGTGGTGGTGGTGGAGGGTTAGGGTTGGGTGGAGGTGGGTTAGGGTTGAGCGGGTTTCCATCCTCGACGGTAGCCATCGAAAGGAAAGAGGTGCGGCGGAAAAAGGGGGTGGGTGAGGGGCGGTGGCGGCTACAAGGAGGGGGGCGGCGGCGGCCTGGTGGGCGGCGGCGGCAGGGGGTAGCGGCGGCAGGAAGGGGGTGCGGCGGCGGCGGCAAAGGATCGTAGGTGTGAAACTAGAGAAATTAGGGTTTCACACGGAGGCGTGATACCATGTAAGTGTTTGGAGAACTGAGTCCTTAACGGATCTCAGAGGCCTACTCCTGTATATATATATCAATGGGTGAAAACCCTGATGGTACAATCGTAACTGTACATAATATGGACATATATAAATAATATAATGCTAACAATTTTGACAAAAAAAAATAAAAATAAATCTTCATTATATATATATGAGGAAAAAATAATTACTCCATCCGTAACGAAATAATTGTCTTTTTGGCTACTTTTTCTTGTAACAAAATATTTGTCCATTTGAACCTAATTAATGATAAAAATTTCTAATTTTATCAATTCATTTCATTAATTGTATTTGATTTCCAAGATATTTTATTAATACTCCAACTTCCCATACTATTCTTTTTTTTTTCATTGGTCCATTTTTTTCTACATTATTTATTTACTAAATTTTTTAACTATTTCACGTTCTAATTTTAGGTTCGAAGTGTGAAAACCTTCGAAGGGACAATTATGTTGTTACGGATGGAGTATTAAACAAAAATTTCACCCTCATTCTCTTTAGGAAATCTTGCGGCCACTGCAATTACTAACCCGACGTCGGAGACCACACAGACATCGGAGTTAAGAGGCACTCACATTATGATGAACGATGTGCTTCACTTTAGAGTTTCTCTTGGCGCTACAAGCCTTCATCAACTCTTCGCCACAGTATCCACTTTCATTATTATTAGCTATGGTTAATTTTGGAAAAAAAAATCTCTCACAAAAAAAAATTATTAAAATAATATATAACCATAATTTATAAAGAGCCACCATATGTCACAGATTCACAATATATATATATTAGAAATTTATAAACCTTATAAAATAAAATAAAAAATCAATAAATCTATTTTAAATCTTGATCAATGTATTTTAAAATTTGACTATTTGGAAAATATATTTACCTCAATGTGAAGTTAATTTTCAATTATGGCTTGCTATTGGCATGGTTGCATCTTGTTAAATGCACGGCGAGATCACCAGTTTTGTAGGTAGGTGGTAGTAAAATAGGCAAAACGAGTAAATACTGCAGTGAATCAAACAACAAAGCGACTTAAGAAATTGTTGAGTTTCAAAATGGTTATGATAGACACACCGATTTTGAATATCAGTAGTAATAGACGGTTTACTTTCAATATCGGTAAAATTGACAGTGAGTTTGATGAGATAATTATCGTGTCAATAACATCAACTTTTCAAATCTAGAATTGGCACCAAATGGCATGAGCCATATGATACCACAGTACCTAGACTAGACCACCATCGTGCACTCGATGAGGTCAAATGAATTTAATTGGATAAAGTCCAAACAAAGACCAAACGAGTCACAACTCACACGGACACGGTTTCCTTAAATTGGAAACAAATTCAAACAATGTAATGTGTGTTATTGATTAGAAGTGAAACTAAGAACGTCATGTAACACTACCACTAATGGTCTATACCGTCACCATCGGGATGCCTTTGACTATAAATCCCCAAAATAAAAAATCTTTAGTTTTTAGATATGAATGAGAACAATACAATATAAAATCACCTACCTTTTTCCAATATAACCACCAGTTTTCATTCATTTGAGACATTATTTCTTCACACCCACATTTTTCTCAAGTTTGACATTCTACATTTACGTGTAATATATATAGTAAGGGTGGGCACAAATCCCGCAAATTCCGATCTCGTCTCGGTCCCGTCCCGATTCCGGTGAGATTTAGAACAAAATAGCGAATTCCGTCCCGCAAAAACTATGCGGGACGAAACGCAGAACGATCCCGGTGGGATCCCGTAAATCCCGTCCCGTCCCGTATATTATAATAATAATAATAATAATAATAATAATTATTATTATTATTATTATTATTATTATTATTATAACATTATAATACTATAGAATAATGATAATATATTATTAGTATTATTATTTTGAGCAAATATTATAATTATAATTATAATCATAATCTTCCATTTATAATAATAATAATATTTGTTTATAATAAAAATATAATTATTATTTGAGAAAATATTATTTATAATTATAATAATAATTTTCAATTTATAATAATAATTGATTATAATAATAATATTATTATTATATAATATTATAATATAATTTCATAATAATACTACTTTATAATAAAATCTTTATTATTATTATATTATTATTATTATTATATCATATTATATTTTTTTATTGTAAAGTATAATTATTTTATAATAATAACAATAAAAATAAGTATTATTATTCTTATTTAATTATAACGTGACATTATTATTATTATTATTATTATTATTATTATTATTATTATTATTATTATTATTATTATTATTATTATTTAGAGCTACAAGAGGCAAATAGCTAAATACGGTATTCTTCCCAACTATCAATCGATAATGAGACAGTATTTGGTGAATCTCGTCTCAATTCCTTTCCGTCCCGATCTAGTAAGATAATGTATCCAAATATGTTGAACATTATAATTAATTATACAATCATTGTATGAATTAATAATAGTATTATAATATTAATATTAATATTATTTTTATTATTGAATAATATAGTTGAGAAGAATACCGTATTCAACATATTATACAAATTAATGAATTATGAAAGCATTTTTCACTTTGCAAATTTATATAATATTTTATTATTTTTATTTGCCGGACAAGGCCCGTCCCGTCCCGTCCAGACACCATCCCGTCCCGAAAAAAAAATATCAATCCCGTCCCGTAAAAATTTCGCGGGACGAGTCCCGTCCCGACTCAATCCCGTCCCGTGCCCACCCCTAATATATAGTGCTTTGTTTATAATTTAAAAAAAAAGAGTAGATTTGTGAAAATAATTTTCCATAGTTTTTATTTTGGGATTTTCGGTTTTTAAGATTGATGTTATTATAATTATAGTATATTAAATTATAACAAATAACCTAATATTTATTCAATATTTAAAAGGTCATTGTAGCATAATGGTTAAAGGAATAGTTATTACTTATTATTAGGGGTGGGCACGGGACGGGACGGTACTCGTCCCGCAAAATTTTTACGGGACGGGATTGACATTTTTTTTCGGGACGGGATCGGGACGGGATGGTGTCTGGACGGGACGGGACGGGCCTTGTCCCGCAAATAAAAATAATAAAATATTATATAAATTTGCAAAGTGAAAAATGCTTTCATAATTCATTAATTTGTATAATATGTTGAATACGGTATTCTTCTCAACTATATTGATCAATAATAATAATAATATTATTATTATTAATATTATAATACTATTATTAATTCATACAATGATTGTATAATTAATTATAATGTTCAACATATTTGGCTACATTATCTTACTAGATAGGGACGGAAAGGGATTGAGACGAGATTCACCAGAGATATTGTCTCATTATCGATTGATAGTTGGAAAGAATACCGTATTTAACTATTTGCCTCTTATAGCTCTAAATGGGTATAATAATAATAATAATAATAATAATAATAATAATAATAATAATGCAATGTTATAATTAAAATAATAATAATATTATTATTATTATTACTTATTTTTATTGTTGTTATTATAAAATAATTATACTTTACAAGAAAAAAATATAATATGATATAATAATATAATAATAATAATATAATTTTATTATAAAGTAATATTATTATTAAATTATATTATAATATTATATAATATTATTATTATAAATTGAAAATTATTATTATAATTATAAATAATATTTGCTCAAATAATAATACTAATAATATATAATATTATTCTATAATATAATAATAATAATAATAATAATAATAATATTATTATTATTATTATTATAATATGCGAGACGGGACGGGATTTGCGGGATCCCACCGGGATCGTCCCGCGTTTCTTCCCGCATAATTTTTACGGGACGGGATCGGGACGGGATTCGCTATTTTGTCCTAAATTCCACCGGGATCGGGACGGGACCGGGACGGGATCGGGATTTGCGGGATTTGTGCCCACCCCTACTTATTATACATGTGGTTGAGGGTTCAATCATCCTAATTTGTAATATTATTAGCATTTTTTTGCTCAAATGTGTGTCTACATATATCTAATTAGTAATTAGTTTATATAAAAGGTAACTAAATTAAATACAAATAGCCAAATAAAATCCTCAATCTTATTAATTATTAATGGTGTAGAAATCATAATTTTTGCTCAACAATCTATATTTGATGGTTAGTTGAAAATTCATTAATTTTTTCCATTATGCATCATCTCAATCGAATCTTCAAAAAACTTAGTTTCTTGGGAATATTGAACTTAAGTACAATATTAACAAATAAATTAAAATATAATATTAAATATTGATTGTTATATTGCAAAATAAATGAAAATATAATAGCTTTAAAATATATTAAAAAGGTTTTCAATTAGCAAAAAAATAGCTAAAGGAGAGTGAAATGATAAAATGTGTTGAATATGCTTTTAAAAAATTAGATTATTGTTTTTTTTGGTGGCTTTTGAATATTAGTTATTTTTAATAACAACATATAAGAGTTACTGTATTAGTTAGTGTAAAATTCTAAAAATATATATAGCCTTTTATATAAAGGAAAAATATTTTTAATTAATAATAAATATAAAAGTAAGTGCACTCATACATTATGAAAAGGATATAAGTACACAATATTTTCATTTAAAAATCAAACTTATTTTAAGTTATATGATAAAAATGCTTTTTTTACTCCAATAAACATTTGATTGAGTCTTAGGTACATATTTAACCAAGAGAATAAAATAATGTACCGATGTATTTAAAAGTAATGAAAAGAAAATAATTTTAAACTATTTTGGTCCATAATAGAACTATAAAAAAGATAGAAGAAAAATTAATTATGAGAAATTATAAAATTATGTCACATAATTTAAATCAT
The DNA here is from genome assembly GCA_963922045.1 of Persicaria maculosa. NCBI lineage: Eukaryota > Viridiplantae > Streptophyta > Magnoliopsida > Caryophyllales > Polygonaceae > Persicaria > Persicaria maculosa. The sequence goes on from OY998262.1 coordinate 63,746,864, forward strand.
AAAAAAAAACCCACACGTGTGATAAATTTTTGATTACTTTTTACATTAAAAAAGTTTGATTACTTTTAATATTAACTAAAATAAGCAACATGTAAATTAACTACTATTTATAAATAAAATTATATCTAATAGATTAAACATGCTCACTAAAATACATGTCCCGTGCATCGTACGGGCATGGTCCACTAGTATAGTAGTATAGAAAAAAAATTAGGGTGCAACTATCATCACCCCCTCCTTAATGAACATGGAGTAAAAAAAAGAGAAAATTTGTGGCACAAATTTTCGGTCTAATTACAAGAGTATCCTAGCTTTTGTAAAATTTACATGAATGTCCACTTTTCTAATTTCGGATGTTTATTTTACTATATTACCCTTTCAAATCATATTCCCCGATCCTAGAGGCTACAGAGGCGATGAATCCCTAATCTCCGATCCCAAGCCTCACCTTCGCTGATCGGCGATGGATCCCTACGCCGTCCACCTCGCCGTGGCTTTATTGAATCCATGGAGTGCTTGCGGTGTTTAATGGCAACAGAGGCGAAGAACTCTGCATCCAATCGCCATTGACGACTGAAGTACACTTGCCCTCCCATCTCGATCGTCGCTGGATCTGGATGCGAGCTTCGACGTCGCCGGCCATGGCAGCCTTCCCATCTATCAGATCCCGTCTTCCTGAAGCCCTCTCTCTCCCGCTCGCCCTCGCACCTTGCAGCCGCAGCCATCGTCGGCGGGATACAGAGGAGGAGGAACCTGTTTGCGCATCAGAAAACCTACAACAGGAGGAAGGAGGACGAGAATTTCTGCCGCTCTCGATTCAGGTATGGTCTTGTTCTCTGCACTTTTCAATCGATGAACAAGAATAAGAGTTTTGGTTGAAGATTGACAATGCTTTATTAAGCACACCAAGTGTTCGACGTAATGCCTGTGTGAAATTGTCCACTAAATTCGAATTGATTTGGCATTTGTATAAAAATAACTTGATTATTGTGGTGATTTAACTTTCCTCTACGCTTCAGGCGTCTAGATGATGGCTATTTTGTTTTTGTTGATGATTTTAACATTGTTGTTGACACCCCTAATAACGATGTCAGCAGATTGCTTGTTTTTGAATTTGAGTTGCCCCTCCATGTTGATTTACTGGCTTTCATCGATTGAATATTATATATGCATCTGTTGAATTCTAACTTCCTCAACATTAGTTACAAGCTTTTAGAGTTGCCTGAATATTGTGAACTATCTTTGAAATGTTTTGGAGATGTAAAACTGTGCAAGCCAAGAAGGTTTTAACTTATTAAGAGCGCGGAAGCCCCAAGATTTTAGTGGTTGATGTGACTAAGATAAAATGAAATTACGAAAGGTGTAAATACCTTCCCTACAAGATCATAAACTATATATATATAACCTTGTAGCTGTTCAATGTGATGATTCATAGGTATCCATGTGACCATGTTTATATCTTATATTGGCATTTGACATCTCTTTCAGCTATTATAAAATAATTGAACTACACTTCCTTTTCAGCTCGCTTCTTGATTCATTACCTTCTTTATTTTTAAAATTTTCTATATACAAAGCATTTAAAAAAAAAAAAATTATTTCTTGATTCATTGTTGCTTCATTCGTTGCGAATCCTCTACTTCTTTTGTCCTCACTCACAATCTTTTTTTTTCTTTTTTCGAAGTATGAGGCTCTATTGATTCACCTCCCAACTTCCTCTCATCTATCTGATTGTGAGATATGAAGTTATATTATATATTATACTCCATACGGAGTATAATATAAGGACAATGATAAAATTCTTTTTCAAAAAAATTAAAAAGATGATGGCTTTCTACAGGAACTTGAAGCTTGGACATTAATTTCATACCTTATCTCAATCACTCATTGTCTTCTTGGATGATTAATAAGTATAAGCTTATGTTTAAAATCATCAAACTTGAACTTTTTAGCCTTTGTATCTTTATTTTTCAAAACAGCAAATTGACTTCCATATACTAGCATTGGTCTTGGAGATAATAGTATTAACAATGGCATTTTGTTGATCAAGTTGAGCCTTCCATATACTAGCATTATCCTACCAAAACAGTTCAGTACACGTTTGTTACATGATCGATCATGAAGAGCCCCCATTGAAACATTTACATTTTGTTACATGAACATAAGCATTGCTTATTGCAGCTTTTCTGAGCTTACAAACTTGGAAGATACAGACAGAAAAGCATTAACCTTTTCTAGTGCTAGAAGCTTAGCTTTTGTGTTTGTCCTTTAAATTAGTTCCTTCCTCAAATATAATCTTCCAATTTCATCAATGTTTCTTCTTTCAAAACAGCACTGAATAAGGCGGCACTTTTAAGCCCCACTGCCTAGGACCCGTCTAGTGTTTTTCCAAACATTGATACCCAACACTGATCAGTTCCTCATATTCATACTCTCCAAGCTGGGTTTTATTTATAGCTTCTGATTTTGTCTAATTTTTTGCCCAGGCATATGTAGAATATATTGAATTCAGATTGAGTTCAGTTTAGTTAAGTTAATTCAGGTTGGAACTAGTATAGTTTAGTAAATATGAATGTTTTACATTCGTTGTATATATGCATAGTTATTATATCTCTCTGTATTTTTGAAAAGATTGCTAAATATTGAACTTCTGAATTTTAGAAACGGGGTGCCTCTGAGTCTGCCATTGATTAAATTTGTTATCTGCTTGATCAAGAATCAGTAGAAACAAATAATGGGTTTCCAAATAATATGATTTTACAGATTTTTCTCTGATGTATTATGTATAACTAAAGCTGATGTAAAGTTGATCTCTTTGAGGAGCTTAAATTTATGAAAGTGGTGCAATTTTAAAGCATGGAAGCAAGTGGTGCAAGAAATCATTCAATTTATGAAAGTCCATTCAATTTTTTATGCACCAGTGTTCCATCATTCAATTTTCTGTTTCGTAGAGTTATAATTAGTGACTGATTTTTACAGGTACCAGGCTTTGAGGGATTTTTCATTGAGGTGTTTGCGATGAATTGTTGCTTGTATAGTGTTCTGGACAAGTCTTTTGAGTTCCGTGATGCAAACACTGTAAGTAGCTTTACACTTAACAGACTTGATCTTTATACGATTGAGCAATTTCATATATATGAAACTTCTTTAGAGCTGTGATTTTCTAAGCTTAAATATATCCTCCTTTTTACAGTCCCAGTTTTTTTCCCTGTCCTATTTTAATAAAATATATCTATCTTATAAAATATATTTCTTATTTCCACAAGTTCTATAATTAACTCTCTGAGTTTGTCTTAGTCACAAACTTTTATTCTAATTATGAGGCAGTTATAAAAAAGAGTTGAGGAACATCTAAAGCTAAAATTGAAACTTTTAGCTGTATAATATGTTGCTGACACCAGATGTCAGCAGTAGCTATATAATATTTGCATTCAAGAGTATATGTATGCAATAGTACTATAAGCAGGCATAGACATGATCTATTTGTCTCATTGATGGTTTTATATGATTTTGTCTCATTGATGGTTTTATATTTTCATTCATGATTATGCCCCTAGATGATGAGGCTTGTCTTGAATCATGTCTGTTTTGTCATGTGGAAGTTCAATGAACGTTTTTTTAAGGCTGACCTCTTGTGTTTCTGTTTAGCTTAAGGTCCATGAAGTTTGGTGTAGAGAAATATGATTTTGATTACACCTATTGCAAGTCTTTGTAGAGTTTATTTTGATTTTGATTTTGATTTTGATTTTGATTTTGATTTCAGCTAACTCTTGATGAAGAGTATGTCAGCAGAGCCACCTGAAGAATATGTCAGCAGAGCCACCTTGCAGTCGGTACATCTCAACTTGTGTTGTTCATCTGGTTATGTACTTTCCTGTTCTTGCACACATCTTTCACTGCAACTCTCCTTCTAGCCGCACTTCCCTTTCTTCCAGTTCCTTAACTAGGCTTCGTAGTCGTTCTAGCTCACTAGCATTTTTTGCCAATTCAGCTTCATAAGTTTTGTCCTTCTGGTCAACTATAGATTTGGCTTAAATTCATGACAAGAGACACACACCATCTCAGTGCATTTTAGTATTAAAATTCACATATCTAATACCTTAGATGTGGTGGAGTCGTTATATATATCACATGTCAGCAGAGTAGCATATTGTTATATTAATTCAATCCATTTAAAGGTGGGAAAGGAAACTTTTGATGTGTATCATCATTACAATCTTTTAGGACATTACCTTGCATTTAAGCATTAAAAATCAGTAACTTAATATGTTAGATTTAGCTAAGTCTTTATATGTCATCAGCATCAACTTATGCATATAATAATCTTAATTTTGCATATCAGTCATATGGGGTTGCATATCAGTAAAATGAATTTGCCAATTCATTTTCTGCTATATGTCATTGGACTTTTAGAGTCTTTAGGCTACTGATTTTTGGTTGCCTTGGGTTAGGTGAAAAACATGATGATGTAGAAGAACTTTGCTTTACCAAATGATGTGTTTTTGGAATTCTTTTTCACAATATGGTGTTTATCAGGTGCCGCGAGAAGCAACGAAAGGAAGCATCTCGGCTCCAGTCTGTGAACCGGAAGCTGAATGCCATGAACAAGCTGTTGACGGAGGAAAATGATAGGTTGCAGAAGCAGGTTTCACACTTGGTGTATGAGAATGGATACATGAAGCAACAGCTGCACACTGTAAAGTCTTTCATCTTTTTTCCCTCATTTCTGCTTGTTTTGAGCACTTTCCAGATCAAAAGTAGTGTGGTTGAGAAACATGTTATACTTCATCATTTGTTTGTTTTGTAACCGTTACATACCTTTCTTGTTGGTTGGGAACTTGGGATATTGATGTGTGATTGGTATATTTCAAAGCCTCAACCTAGGAAGTCCAAATTACTTTTATATGTTCCTTTCCCACCTTATGTCCTGCTACTCAAGTAAGTTTTGAGATTTATTTCTATGTTAACAAGTTTATCAGTTCTGCAAGATTCATGAAACAACTTGTTCTTGACTGTTTTCTTTGCCTATCCATAGCCATTGACTCCTACATTATGGAATTTGGCAAACGGTCATGTATGTGCTTAATTGTGAGGTGGAAAGTGTTCTATTTTCTTGGCAAATGGTGAACATTGTTCGGTAGAGGTCGAAGAATATATAATTGTTATGGCGAAATTTAAAACATTTTCAACAGGCATCAGCTGCAACTACAGACACAAGTTGCGAGTCTGTCTCAGTGAGCGATCATAACCAACAAAAAAACCCAACACCTCGGCACCCAACACGGGATGCCAACAGCCCAGCAGGGTAATGAGCAGTCACCTAATCTCTTCTTTAATCTGTGATTTCTTTGTTGGTTTCTTGTTTATGCAAGACTGAACCTATGTTTCTATTACACAGTCTCCTTGCAATAGCTGATGAGACCTTGGCAGAGTTCCTTTCCAAGGCTACAGGAACTGCTGTCGACTGGGTGCAGATGATTGGGATGAAGATCATTATCATTTTTGATCAAGTCAAATTTAATTAGTGTGCTATTTAAAGTAGTTGTATTCATCAATTTGGCATGGTTAGAATTGTTAAGACTTATTACACGCTGCAGCCGAATTTGCAGTCCAAGACTCACCTTATATTTAACCCACAAATTCATCCAAGCATATTACTGCATTTGATGGCTTCAAAATGTCACACTCATCTGACAGAAAACTATTGTTTTCATGATAATAGTCTGGTCCGGAATCCATTGGCATTGTTACTGTCTCCCATAGTGTCATTGGGGTTGCAGCACGTGCTTGCAGTCTTGTGAGTTTAGAGCCCACAAAGGTACGTCTCTAGCTAATTACAGTTTCTTCAAAACGCAATTATCATAATCCTGATGTGGTAAGTGATAAATCTTAATTCATTTCAGGTCGCAGAAATCCTCAAAGATCGTAACTCATGGTATCGTGATTGCCGATGCCTTGAGATTGCAAGTGTAGTCCCCACTGCAAATGGGGGCACTATAGAGCTTATATACATGCAGGTTTCACCTCTTCCCCTCATATCAATCTTTAGAGTGCATTTCTTTCCCGGCTTCCTTTATCATGTGAATTACTAACTTTCGTAATTCAGACTAATGCACCGACGATTCTGGCATCTGCCCGTGACTTTTGGACTATGAGGTACACCACCAGCTTGGAAGATGGAAGTATTGTGGTAATTGATTGGAGCCCTTTGCGATGAAATTATTTGGAAGTAACAATAACTAAACCTGTCCTGTCCTGGTGACTATTGCGTCAATGTTGACATTTAGCTTCAATGTTGATATTTAGCTTCAATGTTGACATTTATCCGTTGATAGGCAAAAACTTTATCTTTTACTATTTCTTTTCACATTATTTGCTTAAAATTAAGAGGGAATAACAATCTTGTTGACATCCGGTGTCAGCAGTTTAAATTTGCATAACAGATTGTTATATTTTGCATAACAGATTGTTATATGTGCATATCATGGAGTTATATTTGCATAACAGTAACTTATATTTGCACAACAAAAACTTCTTTATTTTCACTTTTTTTAATTAAATTTCTCTATTTTCTTTTTTCTTTTTTTGGTTATCTGAGAACGTAGCAAGGTTTTGTGATCTGATTTGCTAGTTATGCTAGATTTATCCCATTCTCCTTATGAAGTATGAATTCTCTTGCTAGTCATGCTATGTTTTATATTGATTTGACATTTATTGTTCACATGTTATTCAAGTTGATGTATAAGTTTTTTTTATTTTTAATTGTGTGCTAACATGACCTCTTTTTGTGCAAAAATGTGTACTGTTTATTAGGAGTTCCAACTCTTTTTTTTCTCCTTTTTTGGTTGTGGCGTGAACATAATTCTTATTTGTTTATTTGAATGTTATGTTATAATATAATTAAAAGCCTTTTAGCTCAAAGGTAGAGTGATGTGCTTATGCGCAAATACGTGGGTTCGAATCCCGCATAGGCTAAAATTTATAATAATTCTACTTATTTACAAAATTTGATACTTTCATCTCATCTAATATGATATCAATTTTGGGAATAATCTTATTTGTAAACTTTATCTTTTATTATATGTTGACATTTAGCTTAAGTATTACATAATAATAGCACAACTGTTCTTTCTATTACACTGATCACTATCAATTTCTGTTTTGAGAAATCTGTTTTTACAGAAAACAGATTTTCTATTTTTACAGAAAACAGATTTTGAGAAATCTGTTTTACATAAATATGCATATTGCATTTTAAGAAATCATGCATCTTGCATTTTGAGAAATCTGTTTTTACAGAAAACAGATTTTTATAACATGCATCTTGCATTTTGAGAAGAGATTTTGGGAAATCTGTTTTTACAGAAACAGATTTTCTGTCTTTACAGCAACAGAAGACAGATTTTGAGAAATCTGTTTTTACAAAAAATGCATCTTGCATTTTGAGAAATCTGATGCTTGTGAAATTGCCCATCTAGTACACCAGTTTTTGTGTGAAATTAGGGCGTTTTTTGTGAAAACACCACCATTGTTGTCCACATCTCTTCAGTGTTGACATCTTCAATACTGACATCTTTTGGAGACTTTAGAAATTTATTAAAATCTTCTGGAAATAAAATATTCTGGAAACTAAACACATTCAATAGAAATTTATTAACATCTTCAGTGTTGACATCTTCAATGCTGACGTCTATTTTCGAGGCTGCTGTAGCTTCTGAATTTCGCTTGCATATTGCTTTTGCTGATTTTGGGACTTTTTTAGGGGGCCGCTGTAGCTTCTGAATTTCATCTTTTGTTGTTGTATCTACTGTAACTTAAATGTTGACATTTAGCTTCAATGTTGACATTTAGCTTCAACATTGAAGTTACTGTTATGCAACTATTCTTTCTTTTAGACTTATCACTACTAATTTATTTTTAGTTTCAATACAAAGAGTAGTAACTTCATAAATTTCAATCTAAATTTGTGCCGAAGGCACAAATTTTACTTCAATATATCAAACGTCAGCAGTGTAACAGATTTTTACAGTAATTCAATTCATTCTGAAATCAAAATCAGATTTTGGTTGTGCATAATCATTACGAGCTACTAACACAACATCTCACTGCATTTTACATTAGAAGTCATTCAACTAACACCTTATATTGAGCTCAACTAATACTTGTCATCAGCATCCGAGGTTTGCATAGGTACTACATAATAGTAGCACAACTGATATTTCTTTTATACTGATGATTATTAATTTCTTTTTAGTTTCAATACAAAGAGTAGTAACTTCATAAATTTCAATCTAAATTTGTGCCGAATGCACAAATTTTACTTCATTATATCAAACGTCAGCAGTGTAACAGATTTTTACAGTAATTCAATTCATTCTGAAATCAAAATCAGATTTTGGTTGTGCATAATCATTACAAGCTACTAACACAACATCTCACTGCATTTTACATTAGAAGTCATTCAACCAACACCTTATATTGAGCTCAACTAATACTTGTTATCAGCATCCGAGGTTTGCATAGGTACTACATAATAGTAGCACAACTGATATTTCTTTTATACTGATGACTATTAATTTCTTTTTAGTTTCAATACAAAGAGTAGTAAGTTCATAAATTTCAATCTAAATTTGTGCCGAATGCACAAATTTTACTTAATTATATCAAACGTCATCAGTGTAACAGATTTTTACAGTAATTCAATTCATTCTGAAATCAAAATCAGATTTTGGTTGTGCATAATCATTACAAGCTACTAATACAACATCTCACTGCATTTTACATTAGAAGTCATTCAACCAACACCTTATATTGAGCTCAACTAATACTTGTCATCAGCATCCGAGGTTTGCATAGGTACTACATAATAGTAGCACAACTGGTATTTATTTTATATTGATCACTGTTAATTTCTTTTTAGTTTCAATACAAAGAGTAGTAAGTTCATAAATTTCAATCTAAATTTGTGCCAAATTTTACTTAATTACATCAAATTTCAGCACTATAACAGATTTTTACATTAATTCAATTTATTCTTAAATCAAAAATCAGATTTTGATTGTGCATAATCATTACAAGCTAGTAACACAATATCTCACTGCATTTTAGCATTAGAAGCCATTCAACCAACACATTAAACCGAGCTCAACTATCACTTGTCAACAACACTAGATTTTTGCATAAGTATTAATTAGTAGTAGCACATCTATTCTTTCTTTTAGACTTATCAAGACTAATTTATCATTACAAGCTACTAACACAACATCTCACTGCATTTTATATTAGAAGCCATTCAACCAACACCTTATATTGAGCTCAACTAATACTTGTCAGCAGCATCCGAGGTTTGCATATGTACTACATAATAGTAGCACAACTGGTATTTCTTTTATACTGATCACTATTAATTAATTTTTAGTTTCAATACAAAGAGTAGTAACTTCATAAATTTCAATCTAAATTTGTGCCGAAGGCACAAATTTTACTTCATTATATCAAACGTCAACAGTGTAACGTATTTTTATAGTAATTCAATTCATTTTGACATCAAAATCAGATTTTGGTTGTGCATAATCATTACAAGCTACTAACACAACATCTCACTGCATTTTACATTAGAAGCCATTCAACCAACACCTTAAATTGAACTCAACTAATACTTGTCAGCAGCATCCGAGGTTTGCATAGGTACTACATAATAGTAGCACAATTATTCTTTCTTTTATACTGATCAGTATTAATGTCAGCAGTGTCAGCATCTCCGATGTCGGCGTCAGCCGACATCAGCGTCAACAATATTAGTGCTTACACAAAAAAAAAGCGTTGGCACAAAAAAAAGCATCTTCGACGTCGACGTCAACAGTGTTCGTCGGCGTTAGCCGACATCTCCGATATCAACGTCAGCAGCGTCAACATCTCCGATGTCAGCGTCAGCCGACATTAACGTCAACGATAATACGGAAAATGTTGGTGGTGTTCGCAATGTTAGTGGTGACAGTGCCAGCAATGTCAACAATGTCAGTGTCAATGATGTCAGGAATGTTGGTGTCAACAACATCGGGTTTGGCATTAATGCAATTTTAAAGCCTCTTATGTCAATAAATGGTAGAGCGATGTGCTTATGTGCAAATAAGATATATTAATGCAATTTTAAAATACATATGGATTTGCATATTCTTCCCATAAGGTTTTTTAAGCTTGCATAACATAATATTATATTTGCATATCATAATATTCTATTTGCATAACATCGGGTTATAGTTGCATATCTGAAAGTGCTGACATGTAATTTTTTTTTTTTTTTTTTTTAAAAAAAATAAATAAATAAAAATAAAAATCTGAAGGAGTTGACCGATCAACGTTGACCAGTCAATGGTCAGCGAGGGGGCAAGGGGGGACAAGGAGGATGGACACTTTTGTAAAATTTTCGAATACATGGATACTCTTGTAATTTGGCCAATTTTTATGGATATTTATGTAAAGGCCCCTAAAAAAAAATGGGTTCTCAAATGATATCCACCAAATTAATCTTTTTTTTTTAAGCAAAAACCTCTATTATGTAAGATTCTATGGTGCCAAATTACGCCATGGGCCTAACACTCAAAAACAAATTGGGCCTAATGGCCCAACCTAATATTCGTAGGTCCATCTCCCTCCCCCCACCCCCAAACAGAATTAAACGACGCCGTATCGAAGTCTTCACCTTCCGTTCCAGACTTCCAGTTCTTCGAACCCTGTGGCTGTGGAGCAGTGGTAAGAGGAAAGAGAGTGCGGAATCAATATACAAGCAAAAGCCGCTGCGGTGTCTTCCCGTGAAGCCGTCCCTTCTTCCTTCTCCCAAGTCCTGCTCGCAGTATCCCGTGAAGGCGTGAAAGGCAATCCGGCATCGGCATCCCGCCTCCGCCTCGCCTTCCCCCGACCGGAACCGCCGCACCGCCCATTCTCGAAGTCTAAACCGGAGCAAGTCCCATTTCGCATCTCATCTCAGACTGAATAGCAAGGTAATCCGTTGTTCGAATTGATTCTTATCTTCTCGTGTTCTAATTCGAAGCTTCATGTGGAAAATTGAAGAGTTGTAAATTCGAATTCAGAGAAGAGGAGAGGAAGAGGATTAGAGGAAGCCTCCATCTGTCATTCGATTTCAAAGAAGAGAAGAGGAAGAGGAAGCCCCATCTGTCATTCGATTTCAGGTAAGCATTTTTGGTGGTGAATTATTGCTTGAGATTATTATCAATTTGAGATTGGGATATTTCGATTGCTTGAGATTTGGGATTATTGTCAATTTCAATAGAAAATTATTGTCAATTTGTGGTGAATTATTGCTTGAGATTATTGGGATATTTCGATTATTGTCAATTGAGATTGGGATATTTCGATTGTTTGAGATGTGGGAGAATTATTGCTTGAGATTATTGTCAATTTGAATAGAAAATTATTGCTTGAGATTGGGATATTTCGATTGAAATTTGCTTGTGTATTTATTAAAATTGGATAGCATTTTTGGTGCTGTGTTGGCTTGGAGAATGATATTTTTTTTTTGGTGAGCGCTTGGAGAATGATATTGAATAATGATTAGAGAATGATATTGAAATTAGTTTGTAATATCGTTTGATACTAGTTTATGCTATTGAACCTGTCGTGTGTTTTACGACTTTTTTCTCGATATTATTGTCTAGTGCTATTGTGCCCCCCTCTAAGATTTCTGGCTCCGTCCCTACAATCCCTAGAAAACCAATCGGAGAACCTCTCACCAGTAAATCTAACGCTCCCCAGAAGCTCCTCTACGAAATGGCAATGGCGGCTTTCAGGAAAGAGGGGAGGCGTTTTACCCCCCTGCTCTCCCCCCACCCCATGAACGCTCTCCTATCCTCTCTCCTCCCCCCGCCCAGTATGATCTCCAACCTCTGTTTTGGCTTCTCCTCTTTGGTTTTGTTGGGCTTTCTATAGGTTTGATTTGGGTCATTGAGATTTGTGTCGACCTATGTTTAATTAGGGTTTCTGAATGGTTTTTCAATTTCGGAGATTCGGAATTTTAATTTAACGATTTATGATTTCTTCCTTTATGGTTCGTGGAATTGTCTGTGGATCGGTGCGGTTTTGTTGCGATTCATTGTTTTGGGAATCCATCAGTTTGAGGATTCGCAATTCCAAATCGATTTTGGAGTACCAATAATGTATTGTTTATATGCCTTATTTCAGTTTGAGCTGAATTTGTAGATAGCACATTGTCGACATCAATGAATTTCATGTCTTACAGTTTTGCTTTTTGACTCTGTTGTCCAGGGAGGAAGCTTTGGGTGTTCGTTACATTTCAACTCAAATCGGTAAGAGTAATAGATACTTTCATTGTGCACTGATGAGTTATCTTTCTATTTCAACAGATAATTGCACTATCCGGTATTCTGGCCTTTTCTGATGAAGTTTTATGGTAAAATGTTTCACACAGTTAGGAATAGAATGAAGAGTGTTAAGAATATTCAGAAAATTACAAAAGCTATGAAGATGGTTGCAGCATCCAAGCTGCGTCAAATTCAAACCAAGGCTGAAAACTCCCGTGGCTTTTGGCAGCCCTTCACTGCTCTTCTTGGGGATCTTCCAAGTATGTAAATCCTTCTGCATTGATCTAATTGGTAGAAGAAATGTCATATTGTTAGATATGTCCTGCAATGATGCTTAACAGGTACATTTTACATCTTTCAAGTGAAGATAAATTTAATCTTTAAACTACTGGATTAACTAGTGACGGATTCTTGTTGTTTGCATTTTTTTATAGGTCACTCGATTTAGTAATCTTGTTGTTTCTTGTTAACAATGATCAGTTTATGACTTTAACAAGGATTTGGAAAACTACTGTAGGATTATGGATTATGTTGCTTTAAGGTGATAAACAAGTGGGTTGCACATCTGAGCTAGATGTCTGATTCTGTATTTTCACATGTTTCTAATCTTTTTGGCATTGGCCTTTTCACTTTTAGTGTCAATATTGGAATCAAGATGCCTCTTGTTCCAGATACTGCATTGTAGATTTAGGGTTTCATGCTACTCCGCCCATCCCATATCCCTTGTTGATGTTCTCCTTAACTATCTGATTTTATTTCATTCTGAAATTGGAAAGAACGGGTCATACATATATATTGATGATGATGTTGTTTACATTCCCGTTCTTTCTCGTTGTCTATATGGCTGTGCTATCTTCAATTTCTGATTCTGTTTTACACTTTGAAATTGGAATTCTCTAGGTTTGTACGATGAAACTTCCCAGGTTCTTGGAGCTACTCACAATACATCGCGACCTTTATCAACGGCAACAGCTGAATCTATTCACGAGGAAGAAAATGGTGTTATGATGAAGGGTGTCAAAATCTCTGGAAGACCCCTCTATCTAGATATGCAAGCAACCTCCCCTGTGGATCCGCGAGTTCTCGATGCCATGCTCCCTTACTATATCTCCCGCTATGGCAACCCCCACTCTCGAACCCATCTATATGGGTGGGAATCTGAGAATGCAGTTGAGAGTGCTCGAGCTCAGGTGGCTTCCCTGATTAACGCGTCCCCTAGGGAGATAATTTTCACATCTGGAGCCACCGAGTCTAACAATATCTCTGTGAAGGGGGTTATGCACTTCTACAAGGAGAAGAAGCGTCGTGTCATCACGACTCAGACGGAGCACAAGTGCGTTCTGGACTCATGCCGGCATTTGCAGCAAGAGGGTTTTGATGTTACTTATCTGCCGGTGGAGTCGGATGGTCTTGTGGATTTGGAGAAGCTGCGTGCTGCAATCAGACCGGACACGGGGCTGATCTCAGTCATGTCAGTGAATAATGAAATTGGTGTTATACAGCCGATGGAGGAGATCGGACAAATCTGTAAGGAGTTTGGTATTCCTTTCCACACCGATGCAGCACAGGCGTTGGGGAAAATCCCTGTTGATGTTGATAAATGGAATGTTAGTCTCATGTCATTAAGTGGGCACAAGGTTTATGGTCCTAAAGGTGTTGGTGCGTTGTATATGCGAAGGCGGCCAAGGATTAGAGTTGAACCCCAGATGAATGGAGGAGGACAGGAAAGAGGAATCAGGAGCGGCACAGTACCTACTCCGTTGGTGGTTGGGTTTGGGGCAGCCTGCGAGCTGGCAATGAAAGAGATGGAGTATGATGACAAGAGGATTAAGGCGTTGCAGGAGAGGCTGCTGGACGGGATTAGATCAAAATTAGATGAAGTGGTGGTGAATGGAAGCATGGAGAGGAGATACCCGGGGAATTTGAACTTGTCATTTGCATACGTAGAAGGGGAGAGTTTACTCATGGGATTGAAGGAGATAGCGGTTTCCAGTGGAAGTGCTTGCACTAGTGCGAGTTTGGAGCCATCGTATGTGTTACGGGCACTTGGGGTAGATGAGGATATGGCTCACACTTCCATCAGGTTCGGGATAGGGAGGTTCACCACCGAGGAGGAGATAGACAAGGCAATTGAGCTGACTGTGAAGCAAGTGGAGAAGCTTAGAGAGATGAGCCCGCTTTATGAAATGGTCAAGGAAGGCAAAGACATCAAATCCATCCAATGGGCGCAACATTGATTCCTTCTGCTCAAAGACTTAATCCATAGACAACCTGATAAGCTTCTGTGAAACAATATCATAGCAGTAGATGTTTCTTTGTTGTTTTGAGTGACGACGACGACGATTAATTCTGCCTGTGTTATATGGATAAGGTGAGAGCATTGGAAGAAGCTAAGCTCTGATTTCTGTCTTCTGATATTGTTGCATTTTTGGCCTTGCTTGTATCATGGGAACAAATATTCAAATCTTCCAAACTGAGAATTTACATGAGCTGTAAATATTTGATCCTGTAAACTAATTACATCCCATACTTTCATTGAAAACTACTGTGGTACATACAAATGTTATTATGCATTCAACAACACAAAATTCACACTGCAGTGACAAAAACGCAATTGAAGATGTACTTCCAACTGTGCAGAAAACACAACCTACCAAGCCTGCACAAAAATGATGTTAAAAATTGGTACATTGTGCTGAATAGATCCCTGTCATATAATAAACAATGTAATATAGTAAAGGCGAGTTTAGGTAAAGCTTGGTAAAAAAAGAAGCAAGTCCCACATTCATATTTTAGTTATTCCTTAAATTAAGTATGCAACGTTTTAATTTTCCCTCTAGATTATAATAAAACTATTTTAGTTTTATTTTCGGAATTTTCGCCTGGTGCCCTGAGGTAAGGGTAAATTTGCCATGTGTACAAAAGTTTGGGATAATTCGCCAAATGCCCCTGAGGTTTCGTTTTTTTTCGCCTGGTGCCCCTCGGTTAAATATGTTAAAAATAGAGAAATTTCAGTACAAACAAAAGTGCCACAACACCAAAGATAATCCTCTAAATGTAATATAGTAAAGGCGAGTTTAGGTAAAGCTTGGTAAAAAAAGAAGCAAGTCCCACATTCATATTTTAGTTATTCCTTAAATTAAGTATGCAACGTTTTAATTTTCCCTCTAGAATATAATAAAACTATTTTAGTTTTATTTTCGGAATTTTCGCCTGGTGCCCTGAGGTAAGGGTAAATTCGCCATGTGTACAAAAGTTTGGGATAATTCGCCAAATGCCCCTGAGGTTTCGTTTTTTTTCGCCTGGTGCCCCTCGGTTAAATCTGTTAAAAATAGAGAAATTTCAGTACAAACAAAAGTGCCACAACACCAAAGATAATCCTCCATTTGTTAATGCCACCTCTCAATCCACTCTCTTTCTCATCTTGAAGCCTTCGGATCTCACTCCTATATGCTCGGATGTCATCCTCTTTCACATGTAATGCATCATTCAATTGAATGATCTCATCTCTTAACATCGGGATTAATTGCCTTGCCGGAGCACATAATGGAGGGTCAAACCATTCCCACATTCGACAACCTCCTGTGAAATCACGGTGGGTCATCCGACGTGGGGGGGCCACGCACGCCAAGCGCAAACGCGCCAACCAAGCCGAGCACACAAGCCGAGTGGGGTTCCATCTTAAAACCAATTGGTGTTAGGTGGGGTAGCCCACCGGCTTATATACAAGGCTTGGATTCAATTTCTATTCAATGTGGGACAATCCCAAATCACATTCTCCACACACCACCCTCAAGTGCAACTGCCTGGCCACACATTATTTGCCAGTTGCACTTGACGAATCAATGCCTTAAGGCCGGCTAGCCAATTAGACCAGGAACCCAAACCACACCGCATCCAGTCGAAACTCGGCTCTGATACCATGTGAAATCATGGTGGGTCATCCGACGTGGGGGGGTCACGCACGCCAAGCGCAAACGCGCCAACCAAGCCGAGCACACAAGCCGAGTGGGGTTCCATCCTAAAACCAATTGGTGTTAGGTGGGGTAGCCCACCGGCTTATATGCAAGGCTTGGATTCAATTTCTATTCAATGTGGGACAATCCCAAATCACATTCTCCACACCTCCCGACTGTATTGCAATGAGCAAAAATTCAAGTCAAAACAACAACTCAACTAACTGTCATAGAAGCCAAAAAATCAGCAATGAAATGAAACATTAATAAACATGAATTTCTTGCATACCTTCTAATTCTTACATCTTAGAAATCTCCTTCCTGGATTTCCATCTGTCATGGATGTGAAATATTGACACTCAACTCAACATTCACATATTCTCGAACTAGAATTTCTTGCAACATCATTCCATTTTCTCATAAATAAACATGAATTTAGGCCCCCTTTCATCTTCACCTTTGACATATTAACAGGAAAAAAACTATGCTTAGAACGATTTCCCCCAAAATTCTCATAATCGAAAACCCTAATTTCTAACAACATACCATTGGATTGTCACTGTTGCAAGATCCTTGTGAATCAGCCGCCATGGACGAACAACCTAGATTGCACTAGCTTCCTCTCTCTCTCTCTCTCAATGGCTTCTTCACTCTTCTCTCGTCTCTCAATCGCTTCTTCGATGCTCTCTTCTTTCCTTTTATTTTCTTTTATTTTTTAAATGAAAATGCTAACAGATTTAACCGAGGGGCACCAGGTGAAAAAAAACGAAACCTCAGGGGCATTTGGAGAATTATCCCCAACTTTTGTACACCTGGCGAATTACCCTTACCTCAGGGGCACCAGGCGAAAATTCCATTTTATTTTTCTATACACTATTTTTTTCTTAATATGAAATTATAGTAGAGCATACATCTTAATATTATATGGAGTACTTATTTATGCATCAATGAAAATTTTATAGTATTAGATGTTTTAAATATATTATTGTATAAAATAAATTGTTTTTATATATGGGTTTTTTTTGGTAATTTACAATTTAAAAATATTCGATGAAGCTTATGAATATAATTTAATTTGTTTTTTTTCATTGTATATTATGTTTACTCAAGTGTTGATTTTAGAAATGAGCGGTAATTGATTTTTTACTTTCAAAATATTACACAAATAACTGATTAGATAACGTTAGATTAGACTTTTTAGTTTTTAACTTCCAGGAATTGGATTCATATTCCAAACTTGAACCCACACAAAACCCTTTGTACACCGGCTAACTAACGGTCTTTCTAACTTATACTGTCCTTAATTATAACTTAAATATCTTTATTAGAAAAGATTATCTAATAATAATATATAAATCATAAGAAATTTATTTAAAAATAAACTAAACTAATTAAATTTGGAAAAATCTTGTCTAATATAGGTTCTATACACTTCGTTTGACAATTAGAAAAAATATTTAATTAGATAAAGATGATAGAGATAATATATGTTATACACTTCGTTTATCAATTAGAAAAAATATTTAATTAGATAAAGTAGATAGAGATGATATATGTTTTTTTTTATCTGAGTATGTATTTTTAAGAACTACCAAAATCCTTTTTAAGTAAAAAAGTGTTTAAGAACATATAATGAATATCTTATTCTTAAATATTTTGATAAACTTAATCTAAAATTTGATAAATAATATAGTAGTATTTTAATTTAATAGATATAATTATAAATTTAGCACATTAAAAGTATATAATTATTTATCGTTACATTCAATTTTAATTTCGCACAGGACCCTCAAAATGATTGGCATCGTGGCACGGCCCTGCGGGAGACACGAACAATACATAAACCCAATGGATTACATCTCAAAACCAATTGACAATTAGAGAAGTAGCTCCTAAGCTTATATATTGTTCATGATATCTCAATCTTTTCAATGGGAGACAACCCCATATTTCAACACAATTAGCAATGACAAGTTAGTGTAACAAAACTCAACAAAGCAAATTACATTTACCTGTGTCTATTTACAATAGAAACAACATCAGGGTATGTACAAATATAACAACCTTCCTCCTCGGATGACCCAACCCGAAAAACCTGACGTTTCCAAGCTGAAAATTCTCGAGTTAGGTTTATATCCCGAAGAATGAAAGGAAAGATGAGCGGACATATAGATCGAAGGACTGGCCAAAAGATACCTTGGTTCACCTCGGCTTCTATCGTCGTTTAGATGCTAAAGGTCCTTTAAGTGTGCTTTTATGAGTATATGTTCATGTCTCATCCTCTCGAGGTGAGTCTCGATTATAAGCATCTCGTCCTTTAGAAGGAGAATCCGCTTCTCCAACCATGGAACGGTGTCTGCTTCTCTTTGATAACCCGCAAGACCTAGCCTATTCGCAGTTTCAACTTGAGGAATAACGTAAACTTGTTGCGGTCTTCCAAGCAAGACGACTATGCTAAGCTGCATCAAGAGACCATAAAAAACAATAAGTTAGGATGTTGTTAATATGGATGAATCTCACGTCGAATATAATAAGGAGATGAAGCCCATATGTAACCTCCATAACACAAACCTGTATCAAAACAAGGATAACTGCGAAAACAAGAAGATACGACACTCGGCCAATTCCTTGATTCTCCAAGAGTGAGTAGATTTTTGTTGGAACTACTGATCTCAATAGTGATGCAAGTGTAGTATTATCAAGTAGCGTCGTTTCTGAGGAAGCCTTGGCGTGTTGTTGTGGTGAACCCTGAGGTTCGGAACCTTTGGGTTCAGGTGATATGTTTCTTGACCGAAGTCGCTCCTTCTCCTCTAATTTTTCTAAAGGCTCTAAAATCTCCTCATGAACCTTGGTTAGAACTTCCTCAATTTCAACAACATCAGTTGGGCTTGCTAAACATCATATGAAACATAAATAAATACTATTAGACTCCATTAATTTTATTACATAAATAATGTAGATTTAAATACCCTTAGTTAGGCATTAGGATGACTTGAAACTCAAAATACCCACCTGTCTTTTCAAGCTCCCTTTGCTTCAAAACTTCATGGGCCTGAAAGAAACTGTTTATTTATTTATTTATTTTGGATAAGTAAATCGAGATGCAGTAAAAAAAAGGCACATGGATCAACCATCATGTAGCAGATATTTATGAATTCATATGTGATAATCAAACTTTAAAGAAAAACATGAAGGTTAATTTAATTGGAGGAAAATAGGAGAAAAGGATTTACAAGTTCTCTCCAAGTAGTCCTTTCAAGGTGCTTTTTCTTCAAAACTTCATGGGCCTGAAAGACATTAGTGTTTATAAATCCATTGAGTGGTCATCAAATTCTCAAGAACTTGAAGCTAACATTGATTTAGAGAGAAATATGAGGAAGGAGAGGTACAAGTTCTATCCAAATAGCGTAAGCTTCGCGACACTCCTCCTTCGTCGATTGCTCTATCTTACCTATGGAAGCAATAATAAAGGCCAAAGTAGCATCAAAAGCTCATGGATGTGAACAAAACTATCCGAAAAAGTTCTTAACATCCAACATATCACCTTTCCAAACAGTTTTCTTCGAAAATGCGACATTTATATGGACTTGTAAAATGCAACCATCTTTGGATTGATCTTCATCCCTCTTGACATCCCACATTCCCTACATGTAATTCGACGAAAAAGGCATAAGGGAGGAGTATCGTAGTATAAAAACCGCTAGCTACTCAGTTATTGGTTCACCAAACTTTGACACATCAAAGAGAAAGAACTTACCTCTACTAGGAAATAATCTGCATATGGAACATCACTAACTTCTTGAGATGTAGTGATACATAAGTGGCTGGCCAAGACAACATTTCAAGAAAACCAAACCACAAGACAAAAGCAAATGAAAGTTCCTTGATCAACAATTTAGGCCAGGTCAAAATCTACCTGTTTCTATAAACTCGTAATGACTGGATCTCTTTGCACCCGCCATATTTTGCACCTTACATATCGACAAAAAAACGGTTGCGTTTGAGCTACAATGTTGTGTGTAGAATCATGTATAATAGGTACTCAAGGGCCTCAAATAACCTTTCAAACATACCAAAGTACACTTTTATTGGATGCTGAAATGAAATTTCTCTTGCCCTCCCTAATTGCTCATGAAGATACCATGGTTTGCAGATAAAATCTGACAAGACAATGACATTTTGTGTAAAGAAAACCAAGATGCATATTTGAAGAGGTATAAGAAACACCCGATTCACATACCCTTATCGCCACACTTTTTATGGAAGGATTCGACAAACTCAATTGATTCATTGGAGAAGAATAGATTGAAGAAGTCCTCAACTTTTATCTGCATTCAATTGATCACTAAACATGATTTGAACCAATGAAGACAACATGTTAGAACAAGCATAGACATGATTCGAAAGAATGTTAGTTTTACCGGGAATTTGGACTCCGCGACTTTTTTGTAATGCTTAGGTACTGCACCATATGAACAAACAACAAAAGGTGTAAAAGATTCAAATTCAATTGTAAATATAAGTTTCCATGAACTAATTACAATGTGGCTTAATTCGGGTTCTTAGGCTGAATTTGATCCTACATTTTTCTTAAATTTCTTAAGATGAGATTTCGGAAAAACAAACATACACAACAAACAAGTGAAGGAGGGCTAACATCTCAAGAAAGGCTCCTTATTGCAAGGCAAGATTCGTCGTCTCAATCTCGATTGTATACAAGAATGAAGAATAAAAGTCGAGGAAAACACGAATAATTTACGAAGAATCAGAATAGTACTACAAATTTACTTTCTGGAGCATCCGAATTCTCCTCCTCCCACTTAAAGGTGATCATCTCATTTGTTGATGAGTCCCCATCCACGTTAGGTTTCACCCCTAAGGTATTGGCATCTTTTTGTGTAAGATTTCCATCCTCTGCTTTCGGAGTTGCCCTAATGCAAGCATATGTTCGCAACGAATCAAATCAAGGCGAATAACATAGAATGTGAAGACGATTTTACGAAGACATGGTAACCTACCTTTCTCCGGAATCCATATCACTAATGCCACAATCCAAACCTTTTCAAACCCTCTTGTTACCTTCTTCCGCGGATCCACAATCTCTAAACAATCCGATATCTTCCATTTCGATGATTCGGTTTCTTCGGTTTGAGGCAATAATAAGCACAAGTTAGGGAGGTTTCCACCCCAAGGGTGTAGCAAGGGGAGTATAAGACTAATCAAGCTAGGTATCCCCTTAAGCTAACAAACTTGGGGGGTTTACTATTCAAACCCCTATACCCTCACGGTAATGTATACCCTAAGCTAACAAACTTTTTTTTTTTATTGTTTGTTTGTTATTTATTTAAAATTACCCAACCTTTAACTTTGGAGGCTTTTGATTACCCGCCAATTCTTAAATATGATGTTCTAATCCTCTTACAATCACAAACAATTGAGCACCCTTCAATTTATTTACCATTTTTTTTGAGGTGGGAGAGGGGTAAAAAGAAAGAAAAATAGAGGATGATTTGCTTAAATAAGAGGGAGAAAACAATGGACAAGGTTTCTTAATCCGAATGTCGATCGCCATTTTTTTGGTTTTCTTCTATATGTTCTTATCTCGATTTTATCTTGCTATCGATTATGCCTGTCTCTAGATTTATCAAACCTGTTGATATTTTAAATTTCTTGGTTTGATATTCGTATTCTGATATGAGTATAAGAATGATGTTAGACATGTTTATTCGATACACTACTAGAAATTTGTTATTTAACATCGGTTAATAGCCGATGTCTTTCAAAAAAAAAATCGATGTCTATGTGGGGGATGTAAAAAGTCAAAAGTTTTTCACATCGGCCAGAACCCGATGTCTTTGTATGTTATAACATCGTTTATAATTTTAAATCCGATGTCTTTGTTATCCTATAACATCGATTATAAAATATAACCGATATTACAACATACAAAGACATCGGCTATTACCCGATGCTAAAACGTTTTGACTTTTTACATCACCAACATAGACATCGATTTTTTTTTGATAAACATCGGCTATTACCCGATGTGAAATGACATATTTGCGGTTTTTTTATTATCGTAGCCTATGCGGGATTTGAACCCGCATTTTTGCATTTGAACGCAATGCTCTACCACTTGAGCTAATAGGCTTTAAATTATATAGAATGTTCTTATATAATAGCAAAAAGAGCATGTGAAACTTAAGAAGCAAAGAAACAAGGGAAATTAACTAGTAGCAAAAGAGTATACAATTATTCTATGAAAATCCAGCACAAGTGTTGTGCTATCATTAGCTTCTATATTACACTTAATGAACCCATTTCTTGTTTCCCCTAATAGCTTCTATATTACACTTCAGGAGTAAGACACTCTTTCTTCTTAATACATTAATACCAACCTGCATTATATAGAGGGAGCGATGGTAAACAAAACAGTTAAACATGATTTAGGATGTATAAACAAAAATCATGAACTCATGAATTTAATTTTCGACATATGTGATAGATATAGAATGATCAGCTAGCAAACCATTTGCTTGGTGAATCCTTCAGCTAGGAAACCTAGATGAACCTACCCAATTGCTTGGTGAAAGAAATGAGTTGCAAATGCATCTAAAGCTATTGAACCTTTGACTAATAAACACCCAAGCAGGACTTATACCAAAAAAAAACAAGCAAGCAAAAGATCTAGCAGGCTAATGTACCTGAAGATATAAAAGGTTTACTTAGCCAGACACTTTTAGCAAAAGATCTAGTAGGTTCATCTAGGTTTGCTATTAGTTGTCAGTTGCCATAACTAATAGCAATTGGGTAGGTTCATCTAGGTTTCCTAAACTCTAATCTCAACACAAAAATTCAATGAAAAACTGAAATTATGTCCTCCAATAACACCTATAGACAAGAGTTTAAGATGATAGAACATGGAGGTCCGATATCATTCAAGCCCTCAACCCCTCTACCCAATTTCATCATACGATTAAAAGTAAAAATAAAAAGTTCAAAATTCTGCTCCTGTGCACAAGGGAAACCAGTCAACTTTCCTGGTAAAACAAATTGTGGCACACAAATCATCCACTTCCCAGTATGTGGCCAATGACAGTCAAAGTGAAATGAACGAAAAATTATGATCTTTATCAAAATTGCATTAAGAGATTAAACTACTCACGTACATACAAACACAAAATGAAATGAAAGCTTTATGATCTTTATCAAAATCACATTCAGAATCTTTGAAAATTGCATGTTGATAACCAAAATAATGCCTGAGATTATAGCTAACTTAATTAATAGGAAAGACAGAACAATCAAAAGTTTGCTACACATGATATGTACCTAGGATCATGGCCAATGAAAGACCTACTTCGGTTTCTTAACAGTTTAACCACCCTAACATAAATAGGTCAAAATTATTGAGCTTATAGTTCCAATGGCTACAAGCATTTGTGTGTGTGTAAAAAAAAGAGAAAACAATGAAGATGAGGGAAACAATGTATCACTTACTTTCTTCCTTAATCGCCTTTTCCTTGCAGCCTCGCGGTTTTGCGCAAGCCTCCTGAGAGTCTAGAAAACATGCACACAGACACGTTGTTAAGACAAACGGCTATGTCAAGATAGTTTCAAAAGAAAATTATGGCATCTCATAACCTTCTGATCTTTATTGTCCTTGGATCTGTCACTTGAATCAGAACCTGCATTGACTATAGATAGACCCTTTTCGAGCTGCAAAATCATCACCGAGATATTAATCCAGATTTCAGGTGACAAATGCTATAACAAACCATCAGAGGTGAATTAAATAAAACAATTTAAAGAAACAAAATCACCACAGAGACTGAATTAATTTATCTTCAATCCAAAAATAAGAATCCATTAGATGAGTTTCACAGCAGTAGATTACCATAAGATTTCTATCCTCTGTATCCACATCTGTTGAGATGTCAGTCCTTGGACTACCATCTGCCATGGCTGACTCACCCCAGGTCTCGTTACTATAGACAGAATTAGAAACCACGTTCAGCCATTTACTGTTTTGTGATGGCAACCTCTCACAGGCTGACACCTTATTCCAATAGCAGATGAATTTGTATTAATGGAAGCAGCTGCCTATTAGAGAAACAAACAGGCAAAAAAAATAGCAGGTGATTGATTGATTCTTGTGCATTACATGAGATTATTCATTGTACTCACTGTTAGACAGTAACCAGTACTCACTGTTAGACAATAGATATTCATTTTACTGAAATCCAACAAAAAGACCCAAATGATAGGTTTGTTTCCCAAATACAAATAAGATGAAAAGAACCATCAAAACACAAATAATGACCCCAGATAAGTACTTGTAGAGAACAATGTTGCCTATAAAGAAAAAAGAGCATAACCTGTCCATAGTGAATGAGGAAAACCAAAATATACTTTTTGTATGCTTCCACAGCTATAGCATTTAAACTAGTCATCGGTGCACAACCTGCAAAAAAGAAAACATAACAATAATTCACTATAAGAGTAATTCGGTGTGAAATTCTTAACATATATAGAAGTGGTCAGATATTACATACATTACGAAGAAGTTCTCAGGCTTTCTGAAATTGCATAAGACCAATGAGAAGGTCACACCACATTTGTGGAAGTGTTCTCAATTACACAATCAATGCAATAAATTCAATACTTAGACTCGCACTGAAATTAAAACAAAACTCACAAACCAAACATTTTCAAATTAAGAAATCACGGGAACATAAAACATAAATAAAGTGTTGAAACAATAAAAAAAAAACAGACCTAGGATGGGCAAGGCAACAAGAAGAGCCCCAGGAACGGGAAGGAAGAGGCTGCCAACAATCCCAGGCCGCCAATATCTCGACTAGTTTCAGAAGGTCACAGATCCATCCGCTCATGCTCCTTTCAGGGATGGTGGAGGAGTCGGTGCGCCGTTAATCCCTCCCTGACAAGTGCCTCACCTTGATCTTCCAATCCCTCTCCACTGGTGACTAGAGGCGTCGCTCGCTCGTCTACAAGCGCCGACTGAGGATGAAGGAGGAGATCGAGTCATTACCGGCCCTCGCTAAACACCCAATCGGATCTCGACTCCCAAATTGGGACCCTATTTTCCCGATTCAACAACATGGAGAGAGAACCTCCTAATTGATGGGGAGATTACAGATCTGAGGTTTTGACGATCTCACTTTTTTTTTTTTAAATTGAAAAATAACCTAATTTTAAAATCGAAGAATCAAAAGAAGCTGAAAAGAAGCTGAAAATGAGGATAGGGGAAGCATTGTACCAGAGATGAACAGGTCCTTAGATCCAGCCTCCTCGTCGCGCTCGCTCCGATCCTCCTGGAGCCTCCTCGAATCTAGCCTTCTTGGCGCCGTCGTGAGGAGACGAACAGGTCCTTAGATCTGCCAATCTGTGGGGGTGAAGATGCAGAGGGGATGGGGAGGGAGGGAGGGCGGTGGAGCAGATTTGGAGATGGAGATGGAGATGGGGTTTTCGCTCCAGCGAGAGAGAAGAAGAACAGGTGGACGGGAAAGTGAAACCCTTGCTGAAATGGAGAGATTTGGATATAGTCGGAAAATCTCGTAGGCGGGTGTTTAAATTAATTCATGATTCCATTCCGCGCCTTTCATAAAAAATTTTAATATAAATATTTAACATCGGTCTAAAATATATGGTGATGTTTATTTTATTTTTAACATCATAAATTTATAAATCGATCTTAAAAAATTATTTAACATGGTAGGTTTTTCTAACCGATGTTAATCACCCGATGTTAAATAATAGAATTCTAGTAGTGATAATATAAGAGGATATGGGTATGAGAAAAGAATGGGTACCTCCTCGTTTGTTAGTTAGAACAAGGCATATTCAATGTGAGGTAAACTGAACTACTATTTTCAATCAAAAAATAATTAAATGTGTATTAAAGGCTACATATCTTTTTTATCCTTGTCTAATGACATCACCTCCTTGCTCTCATCTGAAAAGACGATAATACATATCTTTTCTATCCTTGTTTAGTGACATCACCTTGCTCGTCTGAAAATACGATATTAGCTGGTGAATCAGTAGAGCTCGAAAGTAACATCACCCTCTTTTTTTTAATAAATTGTCCCCTTGCATACTACCATTTTGGACCTATACAAGAGATCTCAGCCAAAGTTCCGTCTTCTTCTCTCGTAATGTCTCTATAGGGGTAAAAGGCTACATAAGCAGTGAACTGGCCATGCCTATCTCGGCTGAGTTTGGAAACTATTTAGGGGTGCCGACGGTGGAAAACCGGCTGACCTCAGAGCGATATTCATATCTATTGGAGAAGGTGACGTCTAGACTCAATGGATGGAAGCAGAGAACACTTTCCTTGGCAGGGAGAGTTACTCTCGCGAAGGCTGTCCTCACTAGTCTGCCCTTGTACACGATGCAGTCAAGTCTGCTACCGAGGAGAGTCTGTGATGATATCGATAGAGAGGTGCGGAAGTTTGTGTGGGGTTCGTCGCCAGAGAAGAGGCGCATACCTCTACTTAGAAAAGAAATTTTGTACGCTCCGACAGATGAGGGAGGAATGGGGATTCGATCGATGCGTGAGATGAATCAAGCAACCCTTGCTAAACTAGGGTGGCGGATGATTTAGGAGCCAGGTACTGTATGGAGCAAAGTAATCAGAGGGAAGTATTGTGGGAATCGAGTTGATGTGGATATCTTTGTTGCCTGGCCGAGAGGTTCACATGGGTGGAAGGGATTAGTTCATGGATCGCAAGTCCTGACTCCAGGGCTCAGAGTCGACATCGGTAACGGTTGCCGGACTCTGTTCTGGATGCATCCTTGGCTACAAGAGAGAGCGCTGATGGATGAGGCAATCCGAGAGGTCCCGGAGGCTGTGTTGGGCTGCACAGTGGAGGAGATGTGGGTGAATGGTGATTGGCAATGGGACACTATCCGAAGGTACCTACCGGAGATCATAATTCAGAAATTAAATGCTGTCCAAGTGACCCCCGGTGAGGAGTTGCACGACAAGCTATATTGGGCGCACACAAAATCCGTGGAATTCACCACAAGCTCAGCTATGACCTTGCTACGAGGGGATCAAGGCATGATGAAGATGCCAGGTTGGAGGCATATTTGGCGCACTCCCGCTCAGCAGCGAGCTCGTACATTCACTTACCTCTCGGCACACAACGCTATGCTGTGTAACGCCAACATAGTCCGCCGACATCTAGCTCACTTCGCAGGCTGTCCGAGATGTGGGCTAGAGGAGACGGGGCTCCACCTTTTGAGGGATTGTGGTCCAATTCAGCAAGCTTGGACTAGACTTGGAGACAATAATCTTCACCAGAATTTCTTTGACGTTGAAGACATCCATGAATGGGTGTTCATGAATGTGAAGAAAGAAGATAGATGGGCTGCGGTGTTCGCCACGATGCTCTGGATGACTTGGAAGACTCGGAACGAATTGGTGTTTCGTAGTAATGACTGTGCGGAAGGATTAGTGGATCGAGTGTGGCGTCAAGTTTCCTCTTTCTTGAGGGCGGCGGAAAAGGGTCGAGGAACAGCCCCGATGCTCAGGCTACCGGAGGCGCGACAAGTCAGTTGGGAACCACCGGATGAAGGTTGGTTGAAGCTGAACACGGATGGGGCTTCGAAAGGGAATCCCGGCCGGTCGGGTGGAGGCGGCATTGTTAGGAACCATCTCGGGGCCTATGTGCAGGGATTCACTTTTAAGTGTGGCCATTGTTCAGCTGAGAAGGCAGAGGCATGGGCAGCACTCTGAGGCCTTCGGATGGCTAAGGACATGGGCGTTTCGAAGTTGGTACTGGAAGTGGACAGCGTGAGCATCTACTCACAATTGATGGAAGATGGGGACCCGGGAGGAGAGAATGGCCATCTCATCCGCCAATGTCGGTCTATCGTCGGAGGCGAGGGATGGGAGGTAAAGATTAGACAGGTGAGGCGGCAAGCCAACAAGGCTGCCGATGCTTTAGCAAATTATGCGGTCAGGATGGATGTTTGTTTTGTTATTTTTTACGACCCTCCGGAGTGCATCCGTGAGATTGTACCCTCGACCTCCATGGTTGAGGCTTTGAACTAATGTTATTCATGAAATAAAACGGGCTTTGCCCACCTTTTAAACCAAAAAAAAAAAAAAAAAAAGATCTCAGCCCATTATTAGTACAATCTTGTTAATGGACTAGTTTTTCATTGGGCCTGTATGGGCCCTTCTAACTTCAACCAAAGCCATTTTCTTCCCCTTGGAGACGAGAAGTTTTATCATCCATTCGTTTGTAATTGTCCCCTAACGTGCATTTCTACATTGCATATTTGCAATATTTGATTGTGATATTATGACATTATCCCAACCAATAATTATATGTTTTCGCATATCCAATCAAATAATACTCTATTCGTCTCAAAATAATATTATTTTACTTTTGACACATTTTTATCAACGATAAAAAACTTACATAAAATATTAATTAATTTATTAATTTTTAAAAATAATCTCATAGTTAATACAATTATCTATGAAATTACTATTAAAAATTATTAAAATTTTTGATATTTTATAGAATTTTTAAAAAACGTGTCAAACAAATAACAAGTTTTTCTGAGGCGAAGGAAGTAATATGATAATATCATTCGGGTTGTGTGTCTAAGCCTAATGAGGCCCGATAGACTATGTAGCACGAAACGAAGGTAATAATGTAATATATATGTATATTTTAAAACACTTGTTTCTTCTTTTATAATCCTAATTTTTTTATTAAAAAAAAAATTACTAGGACTATTTTTTAGAATTTTTTTTTTACTATGTCAAATTTAATTAAAATAATACTCCATCTGATTAGCAATATAAGCCTTTTTAACATATAATACACATTTTTAAAAAAATTCATTCCTCATTAAAATAATAAAAATGCCACTAACTTTTTCATGAATTTTACTATTTTTTAAATTTTCATTAATCTCTACAACCAAGCAAAAGTATTCAAAAAAAAAAGCACACAAATCATATACATAACACAAATCAATATCTAAAAAATCTAAAATGTCTTATATTATTAATCAAAATATACTTTCTAAAATATCTTATGATCGCATGATAGGGAGTAGTAAATTAAGTTAAATAGTACTCCCTCCGTTCGGCAAAACTTGTCGTTTTAGAGTTTTGTTTTTGTTCGGAAAAACTTGTCATTTTAGGTATTTTTACTTCTACTTTACTAAAATGCCCTTGATTTGATTGATGTGTTGTGAGTTGTAGATTTTGATAAAGTAAAAAGTATAGTAATAAATGAGGGTAAATTAGTAAAAAATGAGTGTAATTATTAGCTTTATTAAAAGTTGTGTGGAGAGTTAAAATGACAAGTTTTGTCGAACGGAGGGAGTATAACAACAGTAATAAAATATCATTCTTTAACAAAATCATAGCATTAAATACTCTTTATTAATGAGATTATTCAGAGAAAAAGTAATCACTTGGGGTGTTTAGGAGAGAGCAATTAATAGGGAGCAAAGCAAGTGAGCAACTCTTCGTTAGTTAACATGCATTAGATATTATTATCATAATATTTTTCTAACATCGTGTACAGCCACAAAAGGAAATATTTATAGTAGAAAAGTATTTTTTTAATTAATTTTAATACGGTTTGTCTTATGATAAAGATATTTTATTAAGAAAAAAAAAAGGTGAACCCCATAATCTTATTTAAAAATGGTTAAATCAGGTTTATGAGGGCAAATATTTACCAATTTAACTTCTTATCTTATGCCAAAAAAACCGATTTTAATATACTCCTTATCAGCACAATACCATGGCTCCATATTGGGCATTTAAAATCTCAAATTATTTGGAATTTATTTATATTTCTGGAAAAAAAATACTCTCACAACTCACAAACTACTTTTAATATTTAAAATAAAAAACTACTTTAATTCATTTTTTTTTAATTTCAACTACATTATAAACTCATCGAAATTAAATGATCTAGAGTATTTTCTTTTTAAGTTTCTAATTTATGCACAAGAAAGGAAAAAACATTTAAAAAAAAAAAGTCGATTATGATACCCTAATCAGTAATCTAATCAAGAGGGAGAGAGAGATTCGGAATGTCTGGTGACAATCCCTGTCCCCAAAAGCAAGGCCAATCCATGCCCACATCCCCCTGGATTCATTCCCATTTTCTCTTCTTCCTCCTTCCCAATAAAAACATCATCTTTTTTTTCTCACTCAAAACCCCACACCTAAAGCAACACCCCACAATCATCAATTTTGGAGACATTCAGTATAAGATGCGCTGCTTCTTCCTTTTCCTTTACGACCCAGTTTGCGATCCCACAAGAAAATGCAACTCCATTAATCTAATTCAATCAATGTACGCTTTCTATCTTTCTCTTTCTCCGATTGCCCTCTAATTCCATTGTCTGCAAAACGAATCAGTTGTATCTCCGGTTTAATTTGGGTTGCGTTAGCTTCTTTAGTTGTAGCCTTTTTATGCTCTTCCTTTTCTCCGGATTCATGGGCTTTTAGCCGTTTACAGTGTCATATGTTAATTGTGGTTAAAGTAAGTATTGGGTTTGCTTGTAAACTGGTTGAAATCAAATCAGATTTTGGGGGTTTCCACATTTGATCCCTCCTTTCTTTGTTTCTTTATTCAATTTCCAGCTTTGTTTTGATTCTATGAGCTTGTGGTTGTGGTGAGGATAGATGGAGAGGATTTCGGACCTGAAAGGGCTTAATACGAAACTAATACCTGGTTCAAATCATGTATCAGGAGCGCCGAGCAATCGATCCGAATCACGAGATTCGAAGGAGCTGGAGTTTTCTGTGAGGGTGTGGAAGGGGAAATACTCATTGCAGGATCAGGAGGAGCTTATGGCAACTGCTGATTCCATGGAGGATGGAGGGTCTGCATCGTTTTCGGGTGCAAGCCATCCTCCGGAGCCTGTCGATATAGACTCGATGAGACCGGTTTGTGGCGCGGTTGATCAGAAGAAGCCGGACCCTGGATGCTTGGTCAAGAGCCTGTCTGTGAAGGGTCCGGGACTTGGTTTGGTGGAAGAAGCGAATGATGCAATCGATGGCGAAGAGAAGGAGTGCATTTGGGATGCTTCTTTGCCTCCTAGCTGCAATGTGAGTCCACATAGCAGTGTAGATAACACCGGAGTGATTGATGGAGTGCTCGGTGTTGATAGGAATTGCGAGAGCACGAAGACGAGTATGAGTCGAGCAAGTGATAGCAGCGGTCTTAGTGATGACAGCAACTGGACCAATCTCACCGGTGGTGGCAATAAGCCGCACCAAGGGAATGATCCGATATGGAAGGCGATTCTGGCTGTTAGAGCCCGGGATGGGGCTTTGGGTATGAGCCACTTTCGGCTTCTCAAACGACTCGGCTGTGGGGACATTGGCAGTGTGTATCTATCGGAGCTGAGTGGCACACGGTGCTACTTCGCCATGAAGGTGATGGACAAGGCGTCTCTCGCGGCTAGGAAAAAGCTCGCTAGATCACAGACGGAACGAGAGATCCTTCAGCTGCTTGACCACCCGTTCTTGCCTACTTTGTATACACATTTTGAGACAGATAGGTTCTCGTGTTTGGTCATGGAGTTCTGCCCTGGTGGCGATCTTCACACTCTCAGGCAACGGCAGCCAGGGAAACGTTTTCCGGAATACGCAGCAAGGTATCCTGGTTCATCTTTGAAGCAGTTGCCATTAACACTCGAATGTCGCCTTAGGTGTTAACTTGGTTTTCTGTCAATGCTGGTTTCAGGTTTTATGCTGCAGAAATCCTCTTGGCACTAGAGTATCTCCATATGCTCGGCGTCATATACAGAGATTTGAAGCCGGAGAATGTCCTGGTGCGCGAAGATGGCCACATAATGCTCTCGGATTTTGACCTCTCATTGCGATGCACGTCCTTACCGACTCTGATAAAGGGCTCATCCGATTGTGGCCCTTCTAACGCAGTCTGTGCGCAGCCAGCTTGCATCCAACCGGGATGTTTCCTTCCGGGAATCTTCCCAAGGAGGAGCAAGAAGAAAACCAGACAGTCAGGAGCTGAACCGAGGATGCAATCAGGCACTCTCCCTGAGCTAGTTGCAGAGCCCACACAAGCAAGGTCCATGTCCTTCGTTGGCACCCATGAGTACCTAGCTCCTGAGATCATCAAAGGAGAAGGCCATGGTAGTGCAGTCGATTGGTGGACATTCGGTATCTTCTTACATGAGCTCTTGTATGGGAAAACTCCTTTCAAAGGCACTGGCAACCGAGCCACGCTCTTCAATGTTGTAGGCCAGCAACTCAAGGTCCCAGATTCTCCGCCCACCAGCTACCCCAGCAAAGACCTAATCAGAGGCTTGCTGGTTAAGGAGCCACAGAACCGGCTTGGAGTGAAGAGGGGTGCTACGGAAATCAAGCAACACCCTTTCTTCGAAGGCGTGAACTGGGCTCTGATAAGGTCTAGCACTCCTCCATTGATCCCAAGACCGGTTGAATTGGAGTCCCCGGTTAAGCCTGCAGTAGCCATTGAACCAGTAGGGGTTGGTGGCGCCGTTAAGCAGATGGAAGATACAGATATGAAAGCCGGTGGGGCTAAATTTCTCGACTTCGAATTCTTTTAGGTTCCAACATATACAGGCATCAGCTGTTTGGTTTGTGTTACAAAGACTCTTGCATAAAAATGGAATATGCAGGAGAAGTTTTCAAAATTTCTACTCATTGTATCAGCTTTTTATTCATACAATTTCAGGCATATATAATACAGAACAATGTGCATCTGAAGATTTTCTCCTGTACAATGACAGAAGCTCAGAAACACTGCAAAATTTCATCAGAACAACACTAGTTATCTACACCAAAAATCGGAACTTGAGAGGTTAGCCTCTCCCCATTTCCCAACTGATATGGAAAGGGACTTGCCGAAAGAACAAAAACCGAAATCTCTTCTCCTACTTAATAGCATAGGAATGAGAGCATACCTTCTCTAGAGCTTCTACGAATAAGGAAGAGAAACTCGTCATGGCTTGGAAAACCCCTGGCAAGCCAGTCTGTATGTTGTTCAATGTCATTGCTCTGGTCACCTCCACTGCTTTGGCATACTTGAGCATCTCGTCTTCCAACCGCCTTTGGCAAGCGGCGAGCTCTGCTTTCTTCTCGGCCAGGGGATCACGGGCATCCAGCACCTGCCCGTTATCTGGCAGCCCAAGGCCAACCATTGAGTAGGAGTTGTAGTATTTCTTCTCTATGTTTCTAAGAGATGAAGCTTTCTTCTCGAGTTCTTTTGATACGTTCTCGGCTTTCCTTTTCATCTTCATTTCGTCGTTTTGCTGAGTGGATATCACATGAACGACGTTGACAAAACTCTTGATGTTCTCCGAAGCCACTGTATCCGGGAGGTGTTCAAGGGCAAGTTTCCATTCATCAAAGAAGGTGTATGCCTCAGAGGGTTGCCTGGTGAGTAGGGGTGCATCAGAGTCAACAGGAAGAAGGGTCAACTTGAACCAGCCATGGATGGAACAGATAAAGCCCCTTTGGTACTTCACTAGGCGGCAAAAATTGGAGTGCCATGCTGATACCGCTGATTCAAGGTCACGGGTTGCCTGCCGGTGGAGCTCAGAAGTCGAATCTCCCTTTGTCGTATGGTTTACGAGTCCCCGCACTTGTTGCACAATTTGGTTCTGGAATTCATGGGACTGGTTCATGGATCTCCACATGTACATCAACCTGAAATCAGAAGAACAAAACGCACTGATTCAACTACATGAAGACGTGAAGGTTTAAGTCTTTCATCCCCAATTTGGAATGCTAACTGCCATGGCAAAGGCGAGTTGCTTACCCATGACATAGTTCAACAAGCTGAGGAACAAGATCCCTATCCCTAAGACCGGTGATGGCAGAGGACGTTGTGTTCACAGCCTGAGAGGTGACTACAATTAGAGACTGCAGCTTCTTTATCGCCGTCTTGGTTTTGTCCAACTTGATACTCACTTCGCCCTTGTACTCTTGACTCTGCAGTGTCTTCAGCTTCTTTTCATGTTCAATCTTCACACCTTCCCTAGCCTATAAATCAAACCGACAACGTTTTTATCAGCAACCTCCCACCATATACCAACAAACTAATCTACTTAGAAATCTCAAACTATCATCTCCACCTAGAAGACAAGGTCACAGACAGTTAACCTACAACAAAACAACAATTCCCGCTCCTAGCAGGGTATAAACAACCAAATGAAGAAAGGCAAACACAATAACACGAAGAAAAAAAGCTGAACAATGCAATATGAAACATATGAACCATCACAATTAGCCTAGTAAACACTGAACACTTCGTGTTAACATCTTCGCGTGCAAGTGAAACATATGAGCCATCATCTAAATGTTATGATCAAATATGACAATCTATTCCAATAAACTTTCTTAGGAAGGAATTTCGAAAAGCAATCACCTTCACTTCCTCATAGAGCTTCTTCTCCCATGCAAAGAGGCGCTCCAAGGTGGAGCAAAGACTCTTCGAACCCGCAGATTCATCCAATGCCGCGACGTCAAGACGATACTTGACTGCCAATGGAGGCTTGGAAGTCCAGCTAGAGCTCAAGCTGCTCAAAACTCCACTTGAATGGTATACAGTTTCTACAATCACATCCAAACATTTCAATCAAAAGACTGTAATTGACATGAAACAAAATTCACCATTGCAATGCAAGAAACAGATGAATTGCAATCCACAATGCCTTCAAAAATTCTGTCAATTTGGAAAATGGTTGACATACTCTTTAATTCTTTGAAGCTGGCTTGGCCGATCTCGAGCATCTCCGCCACCTGTTCACCGGCGGCAGCGGCCTTGTCGAAGTATTCCTTGATGGAGGCGATGATCTCCTTGACATCCCGATGCCTAACCACCATCCTCATGTCGGAAACCTCAGTTCCGGTGCCGGCACCGTCGTTGCCCCAGCAAACCGACGACGCCGCTTCAGCTCGAGATTTCTCGTCCACATTTCTAGTCTCGCCGGCCTTGAAGTTGTTCGTCTGTCCAATTGAAGACTCGTTTGGCACTGAGGATCCGAAATTGGAGCGGGAACGGATCTCCGAGACTTCAGATCTGGTCTCCCTCTCGTCGTCGCCGTCGATATCGCCGTCTTCCGACTCGGAGGAGGTGGTGCTGTAATGATCTCCCCATTCGCTGCAATGGACCTCCTCCCTCTCTGTCTCCCTCCCTTCCTCCTCCGACTCTTCCATCTCCGGGCGATGGCCATGGTGGCTCTTCTTCTCGGGATAGTAATTAGCCGCGGAGGCCTCGTTGTCTTCGCTGCGGCGGCGATTGAAGAAATCGGAGCCCGGCGGAGACGGAGGGCAGAAGTTCTCCCAGTTCCAGACAGAAGAGGCCTGGGAAGGACTGGTAGGGTAAGTGGCGTGTGCAACGTAAGTAGCAGGATAACCGAATTTCCCGGCGGATTTGCCGGCAGTGTGAGTGGAAGAAGGGCTGGAATCGGAGAGGATGTGAGGGAGCTTCGGCTGTGATCTCCGCCTGTGTTCGCCGGATTTCAAGCTGGGAGCAGACAGTATATGTGGAAGGTTGGAGCTCGCGATCGTCGGTGAGTACGGGGGAGGAGGCGGCGGCGGTTTGATCGAGGACGGAGCAGGGGAGGCCGGCACGGCGGAGGCGTAGCGCGTGCGGATGGGAGGAGGAATGGGGGTGATTTTGAAGGAGGAGGAAGGGCGGAGAGTGGGGAGCAGGACGGCGGGGGTGGAGTCGGAGACGGAGAGAGGCTCGGAGGAGGCGAAGTCGGCCAGGGCGGATCCGGTGAGGCGGAGGGAGCGGAAGTAGTCGGAATGGGCGGCGGCGAGGTGGTGGCGGGAAAAGACAGCGTCTTTGATGAGGCGGCGGCGCTCCTTGCAGCGGCGGACAGTGTCCTCGTGGTCGAGCTTCGAAGCTGTGCACCCCATTGATGAAGGAACAAGTGAGTAACACAGAGAGAGATAGAGAAAGAGATGCGGTGATAAAGTGAATTAAAATGCGGATTGAGGAGGGAAGAAGATGGTTGGGAGGAGGAGGTTGTCAGAAAAATGTCTTGAAGCGGTTCGGAGTTGAGAGATTTTTTTTTTTTTTTTTTTCATGTAAGAATTCGAATTCAGACAAATTTGTAACTCAAAGGCCAGCCAGTCCAGTAGACCAGAGAACCGTCAAAACTAAACATACTACAAAACATAGCGGCCAGACTAACTTTTTGCTTGCTACAAGCTGTGAGCAGGCCGATAGAGCCCAACTCAGCAAAGCTTATCAAACAAACGGTCGGAGTGCTTGCATCGAATAAACCACCTCATCCACTGCTTGTGTGGGCCCATCAATTCCTTTGAATTTTATTCTTGCGAACCTACTCCCTAGGCGGAACACGTTAGCTACAACACTGCACGGGTCGAGGCTACCACTCGACCCTAAGACGGATCAATGCAAATAATACATTCCAATCCCGATGACATTCCAACTATTTTCACTATCTAATGGACCAATAAGTTTGCAAATACAATGTAGATAGATACTCATCTTTGTTTGCAGCACATTGAAAAGGGATTATTTCAATCTATTCCCTAATCTCAACCTGTGCTTGTGTGAAAATAGGATTTGCATATGCTGTCACAGTCTTACAAGTAAGCCCAAACCAAACAGCTTTTACTACCATGGTTGTCCATTGATTTAATTAACAAATAAATTCACTTTAGGTTTAGCTTACCGAACAACAGAGAGGGGGCAGAGCATCTGATGCCTTTCAATTCACCGACCTCTTGAAAACAAGTCATATTTATGGAATTTATTCCTTCCAAGCCTCATTGATATGGGTGCAAATCACCTCGGACTACCCACACCATTTGTGCTCTTTTTTATTAACAAGAACCACATAGAAAAAAATTTCAGCAACAAGTGAGAAAAATGTTATTACTTTTTATTTATAATTTTTTAAAATTTTATACTCCCTCCGTCCTAAAATACATGGTCTTTTAGCATTTTGTACAAGTTTTAATAAAACACTTTACTTTTAAAAAAGCATCATCATTGCACTAACTTTTACATAAATTTTATTATTTTTTAACACCCACTATAAATTTTAACCAATCAAATTATTTTAAAAAGTCAACAGCACACAAACCAATACAAATCATTACAACTTCCTACCTAGAAAACATAAAAGTCCATCTATTGTTGGACAAAATTTTACATCTAAAAACTCATGTATTGTTGGACGGAGGGAGTATTATTCTGGGGTTGTAAATATATTTTTGGATTTCATGATTGTTTGTTGTATTTGTTAAACGTAATGTTTATTAAGATTTTTTTCAACCTTTTTGTGTATTTGCTTGATTTTTAAAGATTTTTCTAACCCATTACCCATTTTACTTGCGTGGGCCGGATAAGAGTGAAAGTTCTCGCAAATGATGGTTGGTGTGGGTGAAACAATTAACTCTACAGAGTAGGTGATGTTATCACATAAATAAAGAGCGGTTATTCCAGGGTTCGAATCGGAGATTATCACCATTTTCACTCACAACTCACCAACTTCTACCTCTAAACATCATCTATTGAATCATAAAATAATACGATATCCATTCAAATTTGGTTAAAATTTGGACCTATGGAGACATGAAACCCTAATCTTCATTGTTAAGTCTCTATCTTCAACCTAAAAAGATGGGATTGAACATAGGATAAGGAAAATCTACTAATCTAGATAGGTGTCCCAAGAAAAAGAAAAAGTTGCTTTAAACTACCTCACATATAGCATAAAGTTAATTTATTGATCCTATCAAGTGTAAAAAGAAAGCCTTTCAACGTGTACATACAGTAGTATATATGTGAAGGAATTTTCTATGCAGAGGATCAGTCATACAGTGAATCATCACTTTCCAGTTTCCACTACCAATTCAAATAAGCCAGTAACTCACTTTTTCAGCCACACAGTTATCTTTAAACACCCTAAACAAAACCATGGATCTGTCCTGCAAATACAATAGTCTCAGTCTCAGTCTCACACTCAGAGGCGGATCCTCTTGAGGGTCAGAGGTGACAGTCGCCCCCCAAACCGAAAATAAAATTTAACATATATATTCCTCTCGTCGATAGCTTCGATTTGATATATTATAAGCTCAGATCCGATATCTGAGCAAAAAATTATAAGCGTTTCAATTTTCAGCACTAAACATATGTAAATTAATTATTTTCAACATCATTTACCAAACTAATATACTTTTATCGTAATTATCATTTGTTAATTTCATATCTTAATAATATAATTATATCTGAGAACTTCAAATTAGGAGATTTATGTTTTCATTCTAGCTACAAATCCGACCATAATTTTGATGATTTTTCGGAAAAGAAAAAATTAGGGTTTAATTTTATCGACAATTTTGTATCGAAATTTTCCGCCCCCTCAATCAACAATTTCAGGATCCGCCACTGCTCACACTAACTGATGGATACAGAAACTATGTGTTAGCCAACAGTTTGACAGATAGCTAGCTACTTATCTCTGTATGAGAAAGATGAATGTTAACCATCCCAGGTTCAATCTTCTCGAGCGCCATGATTTGATATGGAATGATGGTTTGAATTTAAATATATATTCCCTCAAAACTGAGTTCCATTTCCATGTGGCCCATAAATCCCCATTTTGTTCAAATCATAGTGCGCGTAGAGATGATTCATTTTCTTCCCATTTCAGATATGTTTGATGTTATCATTGCATAAAAATCTTCAAACACGATCATCTCGTATAACCTTTGCGATTACTCATATTGAACCTTAGATTTATAATACTCCTAGTCCTTTTACTACATCCGTCTCAAAATATATCGTTTTAATTTTTAACACATTTTTTAAAGAGCTAAAAACTCTATATAAAAATATTAATTTTTAAAGCTAATTATGTATATATTAGCTCCTAAAAGCATGCTAAAAAAAGTAAAACGACTTATATTTGAATACAGATGGAGTATAAACCAAAATATTTCATTTTAAGTTATAACCAAATCATAATCATTGTGGTTATTTTGGACTCTATTTTACAAATTTGTCATTGCTTGTGAAATGTGAGTTTTAGTTTGAGTAATGGTTGTGGTTCAATGGTTTAAATACACGTATAAAACCACCCTTTAAATTGAAAATTCCAAGACATCACTCTTAAAAAACCATATGCTTGCAAAAAACCATTAATCTCACATTTTCAATTGAGGTTATTGTTAAATACGTGAAATTGTCATTTTACCCTTGTATTTTTAATAGTTTTTTTAAGGGTAAAAGGGGGATTGCTCTTGAACAACCTTTATTTTTCATTTGAGGAGAGGACCAAGAGGTGAAGGATGAATAACTAGGAGAACATCGAACCAACTAAATCAAGAATGACCAACTTCAAACAAGCTAAATCAAGGATGAAGCACCTGAGAATCGACAAAAGACGAACTAGGATATTGGTGTTGAAGGGGCAAAATAATATTTTGTATGTTTAACATCAAACTTAGGGCTCGTTTGGTTGAATGCGAGAAGTACAATTACCGAGAACTTACTTCCCATGAATTGAATTCCTGTGAAATGCACTTCATATGAATTGAAAAAGGTTGTTTGGTTAAATTTTGGTTTTTAGTAATATAAATAAGAAAATAAATAAGTTCACATTAAAAAAGGGTGGAAGTTGAACTTACCTAGTCCCCTCTTGGTAAGTGAACTTCCTACGATTTGGAGGAATTGAAATTCCCGTGAAGTTGAATTCATGTATCATTCAGTCAACCAAACACAGGAATATATCCTACTTCATGAGTTTTTTAACTTCCTAAGTTTTTAACTGACTAACTAAACGAGGACTTAACGTAAAGGTAAGATGGATTATATTTTACAAACATCTAGCTGTGTCCAATGTTTCCCATTGAATTTCATGAGTTTTTTAACTTCCTAAGTTTTTAACTGACTAACTAAACGAGGACTTAACGTAAAGGTAAGATGGATTATATTTTACAAACATCTAGCTGTGTCCAATGTTTCCCATTGAATTTGCTACTGAGTTTGATTTTCCTTTGGAACTTTTTAATATTGTTTCTAGTGACTTGGAGTTTGATTAGTATAATGCAGTATTTTCCATCCAAAAAAAAAAAGTTTGGTTTCCTAAAGTTTTCAATTTAAATGGTAGTTTTGTGCAAAATGGTGTATTTGTATGGTAGTTTTTTTTTTTGGAATTTGGCCTGTAACTTAAAATGACATATATGATCTATGGGTCATTTGGGCTTATTAGCCCAATTGAGCTTACTAAGCCCAAGTAACCCACATTCTTTCTTTCTGAAAACAAAAGGTACTGTATAATTATGGTCCAAAAGAAAAAGGAAAAGAAAATATTTCAAGAACAGCTCGACAACTCCCCTAATTCTCGATCACCGGCATCCACTCTCAAAACTCATTCGAGGGAGAGGGGATTCCGAAATCTCTACCTTCGTTGATTCCAAAATTTTCCATACAACTTTGATTTCGCCATGGATATTGAAGATAAGCAAGCAGAGATAATCGATCACTTCGTTAAACAAGCGGCCACTCGGAGGGACTCGGCGCTTGCACCTCTGATCATCGAAGCAACTTCTCACCCTTCGCTCTTTGCCTTCTCCGAGATTCTCTCTGTTCCAAGCGTTGCTGAGGTTTTGCT
Source organism: Persicaria maculosa (assembly GCA_963922045.1). NCBI lineage: Eukaryota > Viridiplantae > Streptophyta > Magnoliopsida > Caryophyllales > Polygonaceae > Persicaria > Persicaria maculosa. Next base: position 63,787,824 of record OY998262.1, read on the forward strand.
GAAATTTCTCAATCTTGCTCCTAAATTGCATTTACTGTACTGAAAATAGATTATATGCGAGTAAAATTTAGCATAAACCCTAAAAGAAGTTCCTGACCTGGAGGTTTTGGGTGGTGGATTGTGAATCGGTTCCTAATAGAAGAGTTATAGCCGAAATAAAACTTTGATGTGGTTTGAATTTAGTTGCTTGGTGTTTTTGTGGCTTAGGGCGGTACTCGTATATGGAAACCGTTCAATGGTTACAGTATGGAAACTGCGCTCGTAATTACAACATGGAAACTACTGTAAGCTTCATTTGGCGCGCAATGTGCTAGTTGCGTCTTAGGATAAAGAGTTTAAGGATCTAATTAGGAGTTTATTTGATGATGTTATGGTTTGAATGAAAAAGGGCTTACGCCATAGATTTTGTGCTTTCATTGCTTCATGTCTGCTAGCCATGTTTAAGAACAGTTCATCATTGAATGGGAAGACTGGAATTTATGAAGTTTTGTAAAATGAGACTTGAAGTAGATATGAACTTTACAGTTGCTTGGACCGATCTATTTAAAAGTGAAGTAGGTTTTTTACTTGCTGTGCTAAATGCTAATCATTCTATGGACAATCTCCTGACTGATAATTAGTTTTGTTTCCCCTTTCCTGGGTAAGCATTGTTGTTATCACTACTGATTGTTTCCAGTGACATATTCTCTATTGAAGCGAAATCTGTACCATTTAATTTGCTTGACTGCTGAGCACGTTTTGCAGCTTCATGGAACTGAGCATTCGATGTACTTGGATCTACTTCGTCTCTTTGCTCACGGTACATGGAACGATTATAACAGTGAGTATATTACCCATTCTGCTATGGTGCATAAATTTTACTTCTCATCTTGAAATGTAAGTAGCAAATGTTGTGAGAAGCATGGTAAATATATTTATTGTTTGGATAATAATTAAGGAGTATTAATGAAGATGGAATATAAAAAGGTAATAAAAGATCTTACTCAAGTGGGCTTACGGCAGGATTATGTTGTCTTGAGAGAGTAACAAGGATAACTTAAAGAGGATTTTCTTTGAACTACATCCCATTGCCATGCTCGGATACTATATGCTTTTTATTTCTTTATTACGGAGTATTTTTTTTGTCAGTTTTGGTTGTTCATGTTGGCGATATGTCTCCATGTTGGTATCATTTTTGGTTGATTTTATACTGTAGGTTTGTAGATGGATTGGATGATGATTGTTGTTTTTGCTCCACATTCACAGGCAATACCAACTATCTTCCGCCCCTGGCTCCTGACCAAATCCTCAAGTTGAAGCAGCTAACAGTACTTACACTATCAGAGACAAGCAAGGTACTTGGAGGCAGGGTAATTTTTAAATTTTGCGTTGTTGCTTCTTTTTTTCACGGTGGATATTTACCTCATATATTATTTCCCTACTTTTGAATGTTTTGCAATTAAGATGACCCACATGGTTGGATGTACCATAAGGATTTTGGGCGTTCTTCTGTCGGGCTATCTAAACTATTGTGTGCACCATTTATTCCAGGTACTGTCATATGATCGGCTGATCCAAGAGCTGGATTTCACAAATGTACGCGAACTTGAAGATTTTCTTATCAATGAGTGCATGTACGCGGTATGTCATCTGCTGGCTTAGAAGTGGTCCTTGTTTGATTTCCCATCTAATATTGTTCCTGTGGCCAGTGGCCTTAAATATTGCGGATGAAACTTTCTTTTGTCCTTGCATATCAAATGGTTTGCAGTTTTTTTTTATGCTGTATGCATTTTTTTGGTGACAATTTCCGTGATGTCTTAATATCCAATCAATGTTTTTAAAATGTGAGATTCGCCAATTTATTACATTTTCTGATTTGTGCAATATATTATAAATCCTATACACATCTGTACTCTAAAAGATGTTCTAGTTGTGTGTACAGTTTTATTGTTGGCCCAAAACTTAGTCTTTTCCAAAGGTTGATGTTAAGAGGTGTTTATAGATGTTACCAATTCACCATTTACCATTAACAGTATGTTTTTCCATAACGTATGAACATTGGATGGAGGGAGAGAAATTCTGATCAGCATTCAGCTCTGGTGGGCATTGATATATGCATTGGAATTTGGATATATGTTTTTCACACTTGGTCTGTTGTTTCAGGGCATTGTAAGAGGAAAATTGGATCAATTCCGCAGATGCTTTGAGGTTTGAATACTGGGCTTCCCTTACTTTTCCATCTGATCTCTTTGTATCCCGGTGACATGACTTACGGCCTTTTGAATTCCTGGCAAGCCTTTATTTCTTAGATCTGTTGTTTTGATGGATATGCAGGTTCAGTTTGCAGCTGGGAGGGATTTGAGACCTGGGCAACTTGGCAATATGATACAAGCATTATCTAACTGGTATTTATGTGGTTTAGAAAGTTGGAACGAAGTTATTCTTTTCTGTCTGTTAGTCAGAACTCAGAAATATTATGGTATTGTTGGACCGCCGTCCCGATTGCTATTAGAACATGGAGATTAATTGTGATGAGGGAATTAAGTGACGGGTATGGGTATGGGTGAACATTGATGTAGTTTGGGTCTAAGGAACTAGATATATTATGAACAGAGTCGTAGACTAAATGAATATGCACTTTTTAATGAAAATATAAATATGAGACCTTGTTGAGGTGAGCGATTGTGTACTGGGTTCATTTCATATCATCCTAGTATGGCATGGTAGCTTTTCTTCTCTATCCTGAGTTAATTTAAGGCGTATCTCAGAAATTATGGAAAAAAATGGAGATATGGACTAATGAAGGGGGCTATCGGATGAGAATCAGTGTAGGAAATATTGTGACAATCATTTAGGATAAAACCAGTGATCAGTCACAGCCAGAATTTACCAACATCAATTCCAGAGCTGCAACATTTGGGTAAAGAAACGATTGAGAGCATAGAACATGTGCAGCATCCACACATTCAGTTGTTTTATTTGCTTTTCTAATTTATGTTTCTTTTCTCATGTGTGCGTTTGATAAGTGACTGGTAGATGCATTGAAGAAATTATTGTAGTTTTTTTTCTTGTCATTATCTTCTTTAATTTTTATTGTGACTTAGCTGATGATGTTTTTGAAATATTGTAGGTTGGATACATCTGAGAATTTGCTACTCACTATCCAAGAGAAGATAAAATGGGCCGATTCTATGAGTGAATTGGATAAGAAACACAAGAAAGAAATTGAAGAAAAGGTGGACGATGTTAAGAAGTCATTATCCATGAAGGTCAGTTGAACTCCGAACATTATTTTCCAGTTTCATTTATTTGTGTTGTCTTCATTGGATACACATATGTTGTTCAGGAAAATAAATAATAATGAATGTAAGTGGGTATGGTTTCTTCACATTTGTTTTCAGTTTTCACCGTGCTGGATGAAAATACTTTATTTTATGTATATTTTTCGCTGTTTCAGAGAGTGTCTTAAGATGTTTTAATAATACAATCAATTTGACTATGGGATCGTTTAGTTCCATTGCTTTTGCTTCCTCTTTCGGGGAGGTAGATTGGACACGTGTCGTTGACCCATAAAATTTGTAAAATAACTTCATTCTGAAGCTGCAACTGAAGGCATGGGCTTTGATTGGGAAAAATTGAGCATTTTTATATGTGGTGGTTAGTGTGTAGGGACATTTGCCATTGACCTATGAAATTGTAGAATAACTTCGTTTTCCAACTGCAACTACGGGCATGGGTTTAGATTGTGAAAAATTGAGACATTTTATATGATGTGGGATATGTTGGTCGATGTGTCTTACTTACATTGTGGCAGAAGCTACACACTGTAAGCAGGCCGACTTGGAGTTCCGAGGGAGTGATGGGATATTCTCCGAACCTGCTGGAGTGATGGACTTCGAAGAAGACCGGAGCCGTCCAAAAAGGTAAAGGAAGTAGCTTCTTTGTGTTCCCTTTTTAAACCCTTGTAGGGTTAAGGATATTGGATACTTGTGTGTCCTCGTCACCGTGCTCAGAGTTTAGGAGCTTTTAAGGTGATCTTGGTGTTATTGGTGTTACGAGCGCATGTTAGCTTCACATTATTATGCTTCAAGCTCTTACATATGTCATGAATTGTTCACTTGGCTCTTCATCTTATATATGCAGGAGAAGACATCCACCAAATTAAATCTGAAGAAGTGGATCGAGCTCCTACACACCAGTTGCCGGTGACTGACACACTACTCACGGCATCCGCTCTCAGGGAGGTTGATGATCTTTTGGTTTTCAGATCATGTCACTATGATGTAGACTGTTCCATTTAGTTCCTTTCTTTTGTCCTCCATTCATTGAATATGAGGTATAGGGTTCGATTCGATGGTGTGGCAAATATTTGCATTGGGATCAATATGATTGTATCTTACTCTTGCTTAATTTCACATCTATTATCCTCTTCATTCAATGAGCTTTTATTCGACTATCGAATCATTTTATCACATGCCTTCTGTCGTCATTTTCATTTGCCCTGATGACTTCATCTTGGAACTCATCCCTTCAAAAGAACACCGTGGGCTCGCGAGTAAAGATGTCGCATTGGATGATAGAGCATTAGAACTCCCTATCACCACCATAAGTGATAAGAGGATGGGCGCCCGGCAGATGGAAGGGCTAATGCAAGCAGCCATATGTGCCCTACATTCGCAGCCTCTGCGTTATGCCAAGAGGATGCAAAGCATCCACAAAACCAAAACCATATCCTTCTCAGATACTTGTATTTGGTTTTGAAGCTGAAGATCGCCTTTGAAAGCCAGTGGATGCTATGATATATGCTAACAAAATGTCTTCACTTTGCAGCCCTTGATATGTGCTTAAAATTTGGCTCTGTGCCATTTCACAAGCTGAAATGGTGAGGCCATGAGGGCAAAGAAGGGTCATTATTTTCCTCTCCGGAAGGTTTTTTTGGTCGCGTAAGAAGCTTATTTGCATCGACAAAGAGCTTATACTGTATAACATGTCAAGGGCCTTTTCCCCTTTTACACCCCAAGGATTTAGGAAGATTATTATATCAACGTTTTGCTGTGCTGAAAAGCCAGCCAGACAGTAGATAGAATATGACATTCGCCGGCCTCTTGCTGTCACCTGTTCTTGCAGACGATGACTGAAAATGCCTTGTGACGTGAAGATCTACTACCTGCACGGACAATGTAAGGAGGCAAGTATCATTAGTCCATGACCTGTTACAAGATTACATTATGATCCATTTTTGCATTAAACTATATTTATATCATTCCCTTGTGTTCAAGGAGTGGTGATCAACCACAGGTTCAAACTTCATTTGCTGAGATGATTATTAGCTAAATAATATTTGTTGGCCGGTTCCTGTTGTCCATCATTTTGTGCTGAAACTGATGTGGTTGGCAGGTGGAGATTTGTTTATTTCCGAAATCGCAATGAGCTGGTGAAAAATCTGTCATCTTTGAAGTCTTCAAAAGGGTCTTAAAGGGCGTTTAAAATTTCATCTCCACAAAGGCTTTATTTCTCCTTTGAGGAATCCATAAATGCTGCAGTGTTGGCTTTTCTTTCTGTTATGATCAGTTCTAGGATGTGGTTTTGGTTATAGAGATTGAGCACCTTAAACACGATCACCAGCCGTCTTAGTTGTTGCTGCTGAATCCTACCTCAAGATGGATGACAAATTGATGGCCCTGCAGAACGTGATCAAAGAAGTCGATTTGGTATGTAGACATACGAATCTCATCAAAGTGTCGATTATGGCTTTCATTTTTGCTGTTTACCTTACAGAGTGATCTCCTTTGTCATTTGGTCTTGCAGGAAAACATACCTGTTGAGGAGGTATTTGAGAGTCTCAAATGTACAAGCAAAGGGCTGAAATCCGATGAGGTTCAGGAGCGTCTGGCAGTTTTCGGTTACAACAAACTCGAGGAGAAGAAGGTGACGATTTCTTTTGTTTTTGAGAGCATACAATTGTTTCACTTTCTTTTGCTATCTCAACAACAACAACTATAATTTGTGGATTCAGGAAAGTAAAATACTGAAGTTTTTGGGATTTATGTGGAATCCCTTATCATGGGTCATGGAAGCTGCAGCTATAATGGCCATTGCTCTTGCCCATGGAGGGGTAAGTCTATCGGATCTTCATGATCCCGCTCTTCCTCCGAATTTTTTCAATGTAATTGCAACCTGTGTATCTAAATATGTCACAATCTTGATCGTCTCGCGCAGGGAAAAGGTCCGGATTACCACGACTTTGTTGGTATCATTGTTCTGCTTATTGTCAACTCCACCATCAGTTTCATCGAAGAGAATAATGCTGGTAACGCGGCTGCTGCTCTCATGGCTCAGCTGGCACCTCAAGCCAAGGTCTGAATCAAACAAACATGCCACATTTTTGCCTGATATTGTGTGTGATGTATGAATCTGATGCTTCTTTTTTCTTTTTCTGCTGGTTAGGCCCTCCGAAATGGAACCTGGAGCGAGGAAGATGCATCCATGTTGGTTCCTGGGGACATAATCAGCATCAAGCTTGGTGATATTGTTCCAGCTGATGCACGTCTTCTACACGGAGATCCTCTAAAGATTGATCAGGTAAGACTAATTTTTCCGGATATGTATCGTGTGATCAACTATGTGCTATGAATGATCTGCTTCCTATGCTCTAACATCTTTTCGGTTGCTTGTAGTCTGCTCTAACCGGAGAATCACTTCCTGTGACAAAGAGTCCGGGAGACGCTGTTTACTCTGGTTCAACATGTAAGCAAGGTGAAATTGAAGCAGTTGTTATTGCTACCGGAATCAATACTTTCTTCGGCAAAGCTGCCCATCTTGTAGAGAACACGACCCATGTTGGTCATTTCCAGAAGGTATATTCATAATGAAATGTTTACCTTTTCTGAAGGAAATGTACTCCGTATAATTGTTCCTTGGTCTTCTCAGGTTCTAACCGCGATTGGGAACTTCTGCATATGTTCGATAGCTTTGGGGATGGTGATTGAAATCATTGTGATTTATGGGATTCAACTGAGACCATACCGTGTTGGGATAGATAATCTTCTTGTCCTACTAATTGGTGGAATACCAATCGCAATGCCAACTGTGCTTTCTGTTACAATGGCTATTGGTTCTCATCGTTTAGCTCAACAGGTCAGTGCCTAAACTGAGGCTGGAGTAATGTACTTTTTAAGTCCTTTTGTGAAGGATTTCTTGTAACGCTGCAGGGCGCTATAACAAAAAGAATGACTGCCATTGAGGAAATGGCGGGTATGGATGTCCTCTGCAGTGACAAAACTGGCACATTGACGCTAAACAAGCTGACAGTCGACAAAAACTTGATTGAGGTGAATTCCATCACAACTGTCATATATAGCACTTTTGTGAATTTAAGTGGCTTTGGTTGGTTGTAACTCAAGGAGAGGTTTTGACTTCAAAATGTTTCCGATGGGCTATAAGGTTTTCCCGAGAGGCGTTGACAAGGATATGGTAGTGCTCATGGCTGCAAGAGCATCAAGGTTGGAGAACCAAGATGCCATTGATTTCGCAATAGTTGCAATGCTGGATGACCCAAAGGAGGTATGTGACATGTTTAAGGTTGCAGTTCAGTGATTGACAAAAACTGTTTTTTGTGTTCATTTTGTGAAATTCATGCCTTTGATTGATCTCTTAAAGGCAAGAGCTGGAATCAAAGAGGTTCACTTCTTACCGTTTAATCCTACGGATAAAAGAACAGCACTGACATACATTGATCAAGATGGTAAAATGCACAGAGTTAGCAAAGGTGCACCTGAACAGGTACAGAAGCAATTTCTCTTTAACATTATATGAAATCCACAACAATGCACCAGAAACTCTTTCCTCACTTGCATTCTTGCGCCGCAGATTCTGGACCTGGCTTACAATAAATCAGAAATCGAGAAGAAAGTGCACTCCCTGATTGATAAATATGCTGAGCGTGGACTGCGCTCCCTTGGCGTTGCTCGCCAGGTAATCAAGTGCTCCTGCAAGACAACCTTATGAGTTATGATCACCTTAAAAAACAAGTCACAAGCTTATGTTGTTTCTGATCACCAGGAAGTTCCTGATGGTAACCAAGACAGTCCTGGCGGGCCCTGGGAATTCGTCGCCCTCCTGCCTCTTTTTGATCCTCCTCGTCATGACAGTGCAGAGACGATCAGGAGAGCTTTGGATCTCGGTGTCAGTGTGAAGATGATTACAGGTTCATTTCTTATGGATTGGAAATTGGTGATCATCTTGCAAGTTGTCTTTTCAGGTGATTTGAGATTCATTAAATGTTCATTTCAGGTGATCAGCTGGCTATTGGTAAAGAAACAGGAAGACGTCTCGGTATGGGAACAAACATGTATCCTTCTTCCTCTCTTATTGGCGAACACAGAGATGAGATAGACATTGATGAACTCATTGAGAAAGCCGATGGTTTTGCCGGTGTTTTCCCTGGTAGGTTATGCAGTGAAACTGTGAAAGCTCCTTTATACATTGTTCCTTGTAAAGTCTCTGATGTTACATTCATCACTGCAGAGCACAAATATGAAATAGTGAAGAGATTACAAGCGCGAAAACACATCTGTGGAATGACTGGAGACGGTGTGAATGATGCACCTGCTTTGAAGAAGGCGGACATTGGTATCGCTGTGGATGATGCTACTGATGCTGCTCGCAGCGCTGCTGACATTGTCTTAACAGAACCAGGACTTAGTGTCATCATTAGCGCTGTTCTAACGAGCAGATCAATCTTCCAGCGAATGAAGAATTACACGGTAATGCATCAGTATTGCTACTCTATAAGATCTTGAATCCTCCTCCTTAATTTTCCTCCAATTGAACTCTATATCAACTCGCTTTCCGTCTTCTGCAGATATACGCGGTGTCAATCACTGTTCGTATTGTGGTAAGCACCTATTCCAGAAGTCACCTTAAGTTATCATACATGAGAGATTCTTTCGGATACATTGGTGTTGAGCATAACTGAAGAGAAATGTGTTTGTGTTTGCAGTTGGGCTTTATGTTGCTGACAGTATTCTGGAAATTCGACTTCCCGCCTTTCATGGTTCTTGTCATTGCAATCCTCAATGATGGTCAGCATTCTTGCACTGTGATCATTCATTTCCCTTGTGTTCATTGGCGGATCTAGGAGGGGCTCGGGGTTGCTAAAGCCCCTTACTAAAAATGAATTTTTGCTTTTCTTAGTTTTCTATACTAAAAATGACCAATTAAATTACAAATTTAAAGTTTTCTCCATTATATTTATACAAAAAACATTCTTTTACATTTATGCTTACAAAAAAAAAATTCTCATTTATTGATAAGTTGATAACTTATGTTTTTCTTAATTTTTTTCATACTAAAAATGACTATTTAAATCATAAATTTAAGATTTTTCCAAACAAAAAAAAAATTCATAAAGGAAATCCTGAATCCGCCACTGCTAGCTTGTGATATCGTTTTTTTTCCTTACATATGTTCTATTGCCTTTGATCAGGCACCATAATGACAATATCAAAGGACCGGGTGAAGCCCTCTCCGGTACCAGACAACTGGAACCTTCGTGAGATATTCGCAACTGGGGTAGGCCTCGGTAGCTACCTCGCCATTGCAACTGTTGTGTTCTTCTATGCAGCTTACGAGACTCCTTTCTTCACGGTAAGACCTTTTCCATCATTCTCCCACAGCGCGTTATAGTACATTGCTCCTGGTTTTGATTGCATCCATCCGATTTTGGCAGGACCGGTTCAATGTCATAGACTTGAACAAGCATAACTACAACATGGCTGATCCTAATGTCGCCAAAGAAGTCAAAGGAATGTTGGCATCTGCAGTTTATCTCCAAGTGAGCACAATCAGCCAGGCCCTTATATTCGTGACTCGTGCCAGGGGCTGGTCTTTCGTGGAACGGCCAGGGTTCCTACTGGTGGTTGCCTTTCTCATAGCTCAACTGGTAATGTGCTCTTGAACTTGATCTTAAAGAGTAACTTGTATTCTGTCACTGCAAGTTGTGTTTATTTACCTGTAATCCCATTGGCAGATCGCGACAGCCATATCAGCAACGCTGACCTGGGATGTCGCAGGGATAAGGAAGATCGGCTGGGAATGGACAGGGGTCATTTGGCTGTTCAACATAGTCACATACATGCTTCTTGATCCTCTCAAATTCTTGATCCGATATGCACTCAGTGGTAAAGGATGGCGAAACCTTGCTAACCAAAGGGTAAGATTAATTTTAATTATGTTTAAGCATATTTTCTCATCAAAATTAAAACTTGTTGCAAAAAACTAAAAATCTCTACAAAATCAAGTCAGTTGATGGAACTTTCCACATGTGGATGTATTCAGGTTGCGCTCTCATCTGACAGAGACTTGCGTAGGGAAGGACGAGGGGCGTCTGACTATGGGTCTAGCCCATCTTTTGATGGCCTCAACCATATGGCCGAAGAAGCTAAAAAGCGTGCAGAGATTGCAAGGTCATTGCTCATTGTTTGTTAGCTTCATTTGATCTTCTCATCACAGAATCATCAATACATGTGTACGAGTTGCCAAGTTTCTTACAAGGAAGTTGTGTGAATTGTGTGCAGGTTAAGGGAGCTGCAGACTCTTAAAGGCAAGGTTGAATCCAATGCCAGATTGAGAGGTCTTCATCTTGATGAACACAACAACAACTATACCATATGATTGAAGTACTTCTAAACAGAACTAACTCGGCGTTTTAAAGATTCAAATGAAGGAAAGGAGTGTATACTTATTTTTGTATTTGTTAAGTGCAAGGAATGTGAAATTGATTCTCTTCTGTGTTACTGCTGATGCAGTGATACCTCTAAAATAGAGGGATACATGTTTTAACTCTTTTCAAGTTTGTTTTAACTTCATCAACCGTGGATTTATTGCCTGCAATCTGCATCATGACAGACAGACCCGCATAGATGACATTGAATTTCTCTAATGAAAAAACAAGCAGCACAAAATTTAGAAAACTGCACATATATGTATGAGTTTGTCCTTTCCACCAAAAAGAAAAAAAAAATAGGGAAGCAAGAACACAAAGCAAGGAAAAGATAGAGAAATCAAATAGTTCTTACTTCTTAGGCCTCCAATCAATGCTATGCAACTTATATCTTCAAATCCTTTGGGCTTGTTTTGTAGAAGTGATCTAGAAGTCTGACAATGAAAACTCAAATTTACATTCAAAAAAGATATAAACTTGGGTTTTCATTGCCGGACATCTTAGATGACTTCATGTAAATCCCCAATGCTCTATGAATTGATTAGAGAGACGTCCTGGTATCTTATAGACTATATATAGGAGAAGATGGTAATGGTAAATTTTTCTAACATGTAGATAGATTTAGATAAATATTTTTTATTTTATAATAATATATAGAGATTGATAGATAGATAGATTATTTCTTTCCATTCTCATGCATGCAATCTAAACTAGATTGATGAATCGATTGATTTAGGTTCAAATCTACCTATTTTAGGCAATTTGTTTTTGATCAAATTTCTATCTTTTGGAAATAAAGCACAAATATTTAAGGCAATTTATTCAAATTGGAAAGATTGATGAGTATTAAGTATTTTAAATTAATAGTATATATAGATATAGATATAGATTGAAAAAAATAACATTAGAATATTTATTTAATTATGGTAACTATATCTATAAAATTAATTATGGAAAAACAATCACAAGTTAAATCTTTATGGAAACAATATCAATAATAAAATTTATGGAAAGATTTTATATAAATAAATATCACTTAATATTGATAACCAATCATACATTGATCCTTTATGGAAACAATATAAGATTATATTATATAAATATTTGATATTTCAAAGATACATATATTCTAAGATATATTAATTAAATAATTAATTATAAAATAGGTTAGATGACAAATTTATATTTGTTGTGTGGTTTATAAATAGGATTTAAACTTTTGTAATATGAAATCATACCCTAATTGAGAGTTTTTTTTTTCATTCTCTTTCATACGAGGGTTTGGTCATATCTATATCTATAGTCAAGTTCTCTAGCTAGTTTTAGTAGTCGGATCCAATTATCAACCATGATGAGTGTTTGTTTGAGTTGTGCCGTAATCATTTGCTTCTGTTTTGTCTCTTGCTTTGATCAGGAGTCGGGGTATATGGTGTCAATTTCGAACGAATGATACATTAGACACCATATACCCTAACCCCTGTCTAAGCATAAGATATATAACGGAAGCCAATTGTTATCACATGACTTAAACAGATACTCAAATCCGTATCCGAAGACTCGATCGATTTTGTAACGACCGCGAATTTATGAGACATTGGTTCTCGTTTGGGGTTTAATAAGGTTCGAGGAATTTATTGACCATTTAACTAATTAATTATATGATGATCATGTTTTTATCCTTAGGTAGTTCGTCCTTGGATTTGACGGAATTGGCGAAACCGTTGGAGGGAGTAAGATTGGATGAATTGATCATCAAGATTCAAGTGAGATGATCGCTACGAACGAGAGCGAGCGAGCGCGCACCGAGGGTGAGAGAGCGAGCGAACGTGCCTACACCACCGGAAGAAGCTGGCCAGGGTTATGCCATCACCGACGAGATCGACGTCGGGTTTGATCCGATGGCTTCGAGTTCGGGTCCTGGGAGTTTCCGCGAGGATACGATGATGATGGGTATCATATCAAGATATGCCCAATTATGGCATATGCTGATGAGCTCTTCCGCGGAGGCAAAATGCTTCCATCGCGACTCCAATCTTCAGCCGATTCCTATCGAAAGTGGCTTCCTCAAAGGGATCAAGAAGCTTGAGGTTCAAGCTGTCGTTTTCAGCATAGGGTCCTTGTGGTGCGATGAGTTTGATCCGTTTGTCTCCGCTCAAATGGGGATGGGGATAAAATCGCTCGTAAAGTATAGGCCAAGGATCTTTTTGTCGGACCTTTGGCCTTCAACGTAGGATTGCAATGAAAACTATCAATTGTTATGAATGTCAGTGTTCTGTTTCTTGCTGACACAATGGCTTTGTAGGACCTTGATATGAACTCAACTCGTTGAACGATTTTGTCGTCATCGCAAACTTAAACTCGATCAATTGTATGATAGTTTCAAACGAGGCGTGATGAGTATAAGAAGGATCTTCCTCTTTGATGTGATGAAAATAGATAAAATCAGTGTCATTGATAAGAACACGATCAATCTTTCTTTCAATTCGGTCCTCACCCCCTTTTCGATTGTTCCAAGTGTGTCTTGCAGCTATATAACTACATATCAGAAAGATTGCACACACTCATCAGGTTATGTAGTTCTTCAAAGTTGTGATGAGATGCAGCCACAGATGGCCATTTATCATCGACTTCTAGTATGCAATTCAGGTCTCCTAAAACAACCCAAGGAGTTGTCATCTGCTGCGCTATTCTGTTTATGTTCTCCATCCCACAGCTCAACTCTGTCCAGGCTACTATTCTCTTCACATTCCCATCCAAACATCAGACTTCTCTTCCCTTTCTCTACATTACTTTTGTCTCCAAAAAAGCCATCAAAGCGAAATGGTTATCCCAACAATAGCTTGTTAGGATGTTATTCTTTATGTGGTCATTGACACCACATAAATTCCAAGCTCCAAATCCTCACTTTCCTTCCAAGAGTGAGTACGTGCTACCCTCACCCGATCGGAGCTGTTCATCCCTCTGCTCTGTTAGATTCATTTCCGAATCCTCACTTTCCTTCCCTTGTAGCAGCATATACCGACTCCCTCCTGTAATACACACCTCATTGCAATTGCTGTCATAATTCACAGGCGGTGCTGTAACTAGTTACTACCAGAAGATTAAAGTTAAAGAGTAATTGAATTTCCCTCAAGTTAACTCTTTTTCAAGTTTGTATGGTAAGGGGTAAAAAAAAAAAGACAGACCCGACCCGCATATAGATCAGATTGAATTTCTCTAATGAAAATCAAGCAGCACAAAATTTAGAACACTGCCTCATTAAAAACTGCACATATATACGAGTTTGTAATTTCCACCAAAAAATATTGAAGCAAGAACACAAAAACAATATAAGGTTTTGCTAATATGTAGATGAATTTGAAAATTTCAGCATGTGTACATTTATCATTTATCGATGCCTTGGGTATTTTGTACTACTGTCTTGTTGCTCTGAGATACCTCTTTTCTTAGGAGCTGTTTGATCAAGGTAAATGCCCATAAAACATAGAGAAATCAAATACATAGAAAGCAAGGAACTTGGAAGACTCACAATGCTCATATTAAGTTGCTGGTTTCTGAAATCTGATTGTCCTACATTGGTGCGCAAGCAGGGCTACACTTTCTGCTTCTGACTTTTTTTGTGTGTCCACTCAGACCAGATTACCAGAACGAATTGATTGAGTCTGCTGCAGAGATGCTAAATGGTTGTATTCCTGTGCATTAACATCTTTGACTACTAAGGGAATGTCAGCAATGGTAAGATGCTTGCCATCATATGTTTTTAGGCTTCCATATATATTTCATTTCTGTATTTAGCTTTCGGCGCTGCATTTACATGGTAACGGTTTGGCTGTTCTCTTTTCCAGCTAGAGAGGTAGAAAAGCTATGAATTTGGGAGATGGCCAAGGGTTTATCTCATCCATTATCATCAACCCGAGTTATGTGTAGACGAAAGATCTGGCTGAATGGTTTTCCTTGGCACTCGCGCGTGGAAAAAGTAAAGGGTTTTGTTGGTTTCATTGATGTCTAGCTAGCTATATCATTACAAGTACAACATTTCTCCCCTTTTCTGACATTAGGTTGTGAAATTTCTCCCTTTTGAAGTTGTCAATCTGTGAATTACCCATCTGTAAATTAGTCTTTAGAATCAAATTCCTTAAACAATCTGAAGTCTTAAGTTATTTTGCTATAACAATCTGAAGTTGTAAGTTGTTCTGCTATAACAATCAATCTGAAATTACCAATATGAAATTTGTAAGTTGAAAGTTGAAGGAGTATATATTTTTAAGTTGTTCTGTGGGAATTTTAAGCTGAAACAATATTTTGTAAGTTGAAAGTTGAAGCAGTATATAGTTTTAAGTTGTTCAATGGGAATTTTAAGCTGAAACAATATGACATTGCAGATCTATAAATCAAAATTAGTAAAGAAAGGCTCAAAAGGACCTGCTTGACAGTTGGAAAACGAGGAACAACTTTTCAAATTTCTTATATTCATTCCATTACTTTTGAAAAATGAGTTGAAATGAGTAAGAACTGCATTTTTGGTATTATACAGGAGATGGAAAGAACCCCTCAGCAAGATAATGCCTTTTCAAATCTCACAAAATGAAATCTATTCTAATCAATTTCTACGAGAAAGTGCAACATCAGCAAGATAATGCCTTTTCAACTCTCACAAAATGAAAGCTATTCCAATCAACTTCTATGAGAAAATGCAACATCACGGCGGAGGTATGTCCAAATCCGGAGGAATGGGAACGCCCATCAAATTGAGTTTCGTCTTGACAATTGTGTAAATTGGGCGCACCTCCAAGATTTTGGCCGCTTTGAGTAAGTCGACGAGATCGAGTCCTCCGTCGTTGGTGTACAAGAAGACAGAGTTTTCCCAATGCAGAAGCTGCGCTGATTGGAGGGGAGTAGGGTTGAAGTCGCAGTGCTTCATCAGATACATCACTACCTTGTGAAGGATTATCGAGGGCACATCAACATAGAACTGTGTCATGGCGGCAGAGGGGTCCTCCTGCACCGCCCGCCCGATCGACGGTGATAGGACGACAACCCGTCGTGGAATTGTGTGGAAGATTGCTCCCATGCTCTCCAGCAGGTAATACTCCGGGCCCGGAGGAGAGGGAGGTCGGCTGATCAAAAAGTTCATCTGCGCTCTGATGATGGCGAGCATACCGGGAACACGGAGAAACACCGCGCATTCCTCCATCTGCGCGAGCGAGGTTAGCGTTTCGTCGGCCAAGAAGATGGAGTCGTCGATTTTTGAAGGAGTTGTAGGTGATCGACCGCCACCGGAAGAGAGGAAGATTCGATCACTTCGCCGTGCATCCAAAGAAACGCGGCCACCTTCCTCAATTGACGGCGGTCCACCGCTGGAGGACAACCTCCTGGAACCTCTCACAAAGCATTGCATGTGAGATTCCGAGAATCCCGAGTCGGGTCGTATCAAATCGAGAGTCGTGTCGGGTTTATTTTTATTTTTGTTTATAAGGTCGAGATCCATCACTTTACACAAAAGCTTAAGCCAATGTGTATGGGCTTCTCCCAACCTTATATTTTGGTTTGTTATACCACTCACAATCAATGTGGGATGACTATTTATGCCAACACGCCCCCTCAAGTGCAACCCTGATTGTGGGATGACTATTTATCCCAACACGCCCCCTCAAGTGCAACCCGATCCTCAATGTGGGATGACTATTTATGCCAACACGCCCCCTCAAGTGCAACCCTGATTGTGGGATGGCTATTTATCCCAACACGCCCCCTCAAGTGCAACCCGCCTTGATCGGGTTGACACTTGAACAATTTTTTGTGTCAACCCGATTTTTGTGCAACCCGCCTGGATCGGGTTGACACTTGAACAATTTTTTTCTTCTTCTTCTTCTTCCGGGTCGAGACTCTCAATATCTTTATAGCTCGCCCGGTTTTTGATTTTTTTTACGACGGGGTTCGACATCTAAATCGCCTGCCCCAAAGCCAGGAAAACCGACCCGACTCGGACCTGCTTTGATACCATGTGAGATTCCGAGAATCCCGAGCCGGGTCGTATCAAATCGGGAGTCGTGTCGGGTTTATTTTTATTTTTGTTTATAAGGTCGGGATCCACCAATTTACACAAAACATTAAGCCAATGTGTAGGGGTTCTCCCAACCTTATATTTTGGTTTGTTATACCACTCACAATCAATGTGAGATGACTATTTATCCCAACATTGAAGAGGGTTCGTTTATCTCGATCGGTAATTCTTGATTTCCATCGGTTTGAAGAAAAAATCTAACTGTGGCGCTGCTTCCCTGGGATTCCTCTTAGAGCATCCACAACCCACATATTGTGGGTGTCTTAAAATTAACAAAAAAAGAAAATGTCAGAATATTTAAGTAAAAGTCTGATTTTTTGTAGAACTAATGTGAGAGAGTATATGGAAGAAGAAACTCACTTTCTTGGTTCAAGTGCAATTTCTGACATTTCTTTTTTTTTAATAAAAAAATGGTTAAGACACTCAACTTGAGTGTCACCATTGTGGATGCTCTTATTGACTCTCCATGATTTGATTGATGACAGAGAAATAATGAGAAGATGGGAGATAACGGCGGATTTTATAGTTACACAAATTCTGTATTTATTTTATTTTTATTTTTATTGTATGTTTAATTGAGTTAGTTCGAGTTAAATAAGACAATTAAAGTAATTATAGAGATGAATCAGGTCGAGTCAAGGACAGATCAAGTATGGATCGGGTCGAGCTCGGGTTCATTCGGGTATCGGGTCAAAATGGGTCGGGTTCGGGTTTGGATTCGGGTCATACGTGATACTATATTTTTTGGTTTCAGTCAAGTCTGGGTTCGGGTGAGTCAGGCCGGGTTAGATTTTGTCAGCTCTAGGCACTCTCCAGACCTTATCCCAAACCCTTATACCTCAAAATTAATATTACAAATTTTAAAAAGTATAGGTAGTTTATTCATGATTATTATAAGAAAAAATTCTCAAAAAATCAAATTTTAAACATCTTGAATCATCATAAAATAGCATATTTTGACAACTTTTTTAAATCCTTTACATTTTTTAAATTATTGCTCACTCCGTTAATTAAAACATGTCATTTTAAGATGTAAATCTTGTTAAGAAAAACATGTCATTTTAGGTATGTAAATCTTGTTAAGAAAAATATGTCGTTTTAAGATGTAAAAGTAGATTAATAATTAGGGATATAAGTGTATTTTTGTTTGTTTTCTTACAAAGTGTGCAAATTTTTAAAAGAACAAGTTTTAATTTACGGATAGAGTATAATTTTTCAAGGTGATTTTTTGGATTTATTTTCAAATTATAATATAGTAATAAACATTTACAAAGATACATATATTTTTATAATTTTTTAAATACTAATTTAGTAATTTTGATGCATAATAATTGTTTGGTAGAGAGAGTTGGGACAGGGTTTTGGGTAGAGTATTTGGTGCAAAATATTTATGCCTATTAAACATCGCTGCAAATCCTCTACCCCAATACCTCGCCCCAACTCCCCGCCCCACAAAATTATTTTACGTCTAAATTAATATTAAAAAAATTAAAAAATATATATTTAGCTTCTACATACTTATGATAACATATTTGGAAAAAAAACATAAAAAATCAACTTATATATTTAAAAAAAATATATATAGTAAACTCACATCTTTTTAAAAGTTAAAAAAATCTTTCTATCTCTTATGAATTATTATAATTTTTGTAATTTGAATTTTTAAGATTTTTTTTTTCAAATATGTTATCATAAGTATGTAGAAGCTAAATATATTTTTTTTAATTTTTTTAATATTAATTTAGACGTAAAATAATTTTGTGGGGCGGGATTTTGGGGTAGAGGATTTGAACCGATTAAACATATGCTCATAAACGGGTGTTACGGGTCACCCAACCCGACTATACGTATGAAAACCCTCGAAACAAAATTGGATAATTGGTCGGATAAAATGGGTGATCTATTTTTCACTCATTGATACTCGATCCGATGATCACCTAATCGAACCATTTAATCACACGCTAGCTCACCCGTTTATTAGAAAAGAGGGAAATGAGGAGAAAAGGTGAAGTAGTTGTTATAAAGTCGAGACAATTCTTTTAGCATTCAGGTATTTAGGTAGAGTTGTTATATGAACCTATTAGCTAGAGCTTGGTTTGAACTCGTTCATTTACTAAACAAGCCGAGACAATTCTTACAGTATTCATGTAGGGTAATTGTTTCTTATAGAGAGAGAGAGAGAGTCGCAGAGGTATATTTTAAATACCCAAATTTTATAAAGAGTATTTTATAAATTTAAATTCGATTTAAATTAAATTTATATGAGGCATGGCTTAAATTAAATCTTAAAGACCCATATTATTAAGATTTCATTTATAAAAAAAAGCTCAGAACTCAGCTCAACCACACCAAAGGAGCGACTTCACGTTAACCGATAGATCCAAACAAGATCCAAACAAACTCAACCACACCAAGTCAAAGGTCCTAACGACCATGCTTGGGCCCGAAGGGAGCCCAAAGGCCCAAAAGGAGACCAAGGGTCCAAGGTTTGAATAATGTCATCAAGGTTTGAAAAAAGTGGCATTAAAAAAGTAATAAAAATGGCATCACATAAGTAAATTAGAAAAATGGCATCAAAGCGAAAATAAAATGTAAAAAAAAAATGGCATCAAATCATTACATTAGAACAATGGTATCAAAACACGATTTTTTTTTCAAAATATTCATAAAAAAATAAATAATTACACATTTATTCACTACTTGAAACTATTTACAGAAATATTCATTTTTTGCAGGGATATCAGAAAAACGCGGTCTCAAACCGCGCTTCTTTCGAAAGTTGTAAAATTTAAAACAGGAGAAAAAAGTGGAAAAAAAATAAACGAATAAATCGCGGGTTCAAACTGCGTTTTATTGTTATATTTTTTTTAATGAAAAAGAAAACAAAAAAATTGAAAATGAAAAGGTAAAGCGCGGCTTCAAGTCGCGCTTCACCTGCGTTCCCCCTTCCACAGCGTTCCCTCACTTCAGGCCTCACCTTCCTCCCCGCTTCATTGCTTCAATTCCATGCCCACCGGCCACCGCAGCCCGGGTCGGCCCTTAGAACTTTGGGGCTTAAGGCAATATAAGAAAATTATGCCCCTTTAATGAAAAATGTAGTCGCATTTTTTATTTTACGAAAGAAAAATATTGAAAATTCATTTAAGCAAAATATTATAATTATTCAAATAAGCATCAAATAACATATAAATATGTAATGTTCTTATTGAAAAATCACCCGTCTTACATTATTAAATGCAAAAGTTTCAATTAACAAACAATTGGAATTTAATTATTCATATTCACAATTCACAACAACAAATTTTAAGAGGGAACTAAAGTATATAACCCTTGCCCCGAAATTGCTTGCTAGACTAACCCACTATCCACAACATTTGCAAAGGTTAAACCCCCCACCAAAAAATTGCATATTTGCCGGTTGGAATTAACCGGGACAGAGGAGAGAGAAGGTAAAGGAGGAGAGAGAGGGGAAGCGGGGTGGAGAGAGAGAGAGAGAGAGAGAGAGAGAGAGAGAGAGATGCAAAGGGAAGTTATTGTGGAGAGAGAGAGTGGAAGTGGGGGAAGTTATTGTGGAGAGAGAGAGTGGATGAGTGAGAGAGGAAGCAGTTTGAATTGAAAATTGTCGACCCCCAACTGCCTCTCACGGCTTACAAAAGAGGAAGTGAGAGAGAGAGGGCAACAGTTCCACATGCAAGTTTGAGGAAAACAAGAAGAGAAGGAAGAAGAAGAGGCTTTTGTGCAAATTTTTTCCGGATTGGGCTACTCATGCAAACCTTCCGGATATGAGGGTCATTTTAGCAAATTTACCATAATTTAACTACACATTTTTAAAGAGAAATTTTAATATATTAAAAATTATAAACACTAATTTTTTTTTGAAATTATTTAGTATTTTCTCAAACTTTGAATTTAGGTAAGTCATATTTTAATCTATACATTTTTTTCAGCTTAAAATTATCGGTCTTTTTAACCTACATAGGTTAAGAATTTAGGTAAGTCATATTTTAATCTATACATTATAATTATCTATCTTATTTATTACTTTTGATTTCCATCATTTTTTTTTCCATTAATTCTCCGATTTCTCATATACTTCTCATTTGTTCATTAGCACGGGTACCCGAAAGCCAAAGAGCGGACTCATCCTAATCCTAAACAATACTAAAGTAGGAGATGGTTCTTATATGGAAGAGTGCTAAATTAGTTTTTATCAAGTATAGGGTTTTTATATGAATCGACTGGAGCTCGGCTTGATAAAAGCTCGGTTTAAGCTCGTTCATTTACTAAACGAGTCGAGTATGAGCACATTTATAATCTCGCTTCAAAGCTCGGGTTGGCTCAAATTTGGCATAAGCAAAGGCTTCAATGAGAGAGGCGTGTTATCCTTCCATTTCAACCACTTTCAATGCA
The DNA here is from genome assembly GCA_963922045.1 of Persicaria maculosa. Taxonomy (NCBI): domain Eukaryota; kingdom Viridiplantae; phylum Streptophyta; class Magnoliopsida; order Caryophyllales; family Polygonaceae; genus Persicaria; species Persicaria maculosa. The sequence continues at coordinate 63,809,000 of OY998262.1, forward strand.
TGGCTTTCAGCAACATCGATTATTTTAACTTGGTAGCATACTAGCATCCGATGAGTGTTATTTTGTTTGTCTATTACAACAGCTTTTGTTTATGAAGCGCGGTGGACAACTGATTTGGCCCAAAATCTTGCAAGCTCATGTGTCATCAATCTTTCCAATTTGATGAATAATTAAATTGCCTTAAATATTTTTGCTTTATTTCAGAAAGATAGAAATTTGATCAAAAAAAATTGCCTAAAATAAGTAGATTTGAACCTAAATCAATCGATTCATCAATCTAGTTTAGATTGCATGCATCAGAATGGAAAGAAATAATCTATCTATCTATCAATCTCTATATATTATTATAAAATAAAAAATATTTATCTAAATCTATCTACATGTTAGAAAATTTTACCATTACCATCTTCGCCTATATATAGCCTATAAGAGACCAGGACGTCTCTCTAATCAATTCACAGATGTCGAATGATAGAATTGATGTAAAGTCCTCCTTGAGGGTTTCCATTCATTGATATAACATATATATAGGTTACAAAGGTATTGAGCGTGGGTGAAGCTTGTGGGGAGCGGTGGATGACTGATTAGGGAAGCACAAGCAACCAAAGGTACGAAGGTGATCATACCTAGGCTCGGCGTAATAAAGTGTCTGAGCTGGCGAGCGATGGTGTAGGGTAGTGGAAGGGAGAATGTTTAGGAGATAACATGTGGTGGATAAGGCGTGAGGCCAATAGGGAAGGGGAATAGATGTGTGGAAGAGAAGAGAGCGCATCATGTTGGTAATGGTTCTGATGATTCTTTCTGCCTTGCCATTCTGCTGAGAAGTATAGGGGCAAGACAAGCGATAGGAGATCCCATTTGCAGCAAAGAAGGAGTGAAAGTCTTGGTTGTCAAATTCACGGCCATTGTCACATTGGAAACATTTGATGGACATGTGAAACTGTGTTTTGATGTAGGTATGGAATCTGGCAAAGATAGGAAACACTTGGGACTTGAAATGCAACGGGAAGACCCATAAGTAATGAGTGTAATCATCAAGAAACAAAAGGTAGTACTTGTGACCCTCCTTGCTAGGCACGGGGGAGGTCCAAATGTCGCTGTGAATGATATCAAAGGGAGCAAGGGTAGAGGTCAAAGACCGTTGGAACGGCAGTCTGGCATGTTTGCCTAGTTGGCAGGAAGAGCATAAACCAGAGCGTGGGTCTTTAGTACAGGTGACAAGGTTCTGGGAACGGAGGACATCTAGAACGGCAGCGCTGGGATGGCCCAGAGGTGCATGCCAGAGGCTGGACGATGATGCCGAGAGGGCGACCGGACACGACTGACTGGACGCAGGAGGTGGTGTGACAGGGTAGAGCTCCCCGGTGCTGTTACATCTCATGCGAGTAACCCCCGTAGTAAGATCGTTCACAGAGAAACCATAGGGATCAAACGTAAGGGAAACGTTGTTGTCAGTAGTGAACCGACGGACAGAGATAAGGTTTTTGACAATCTTTGGGGCAATAAGGACATTGTTGAGGTGTAGTGGGTGGGTTGGGGTCTGTAATTTGGCGTGGCCAATTCCCGAAGTAGCAAGACGACCACCATTTCCGACGATAATAGAGTGGGCAGGACCCTTAAAGGAAATAGATGAGAGGTTACCTGAGGAGTTCGTCATGTGGGAGGTGGCACCAGTGTCCATGTACCAAGAAGAGTCTGGAGATGTCGGCTGTGTAGAGGAGAAGGCGTGATGCAGAGCTGACGGAACATAGCCTGGGTCAGGCGATGTCAGAGAGGCCTGAGGACCGGCATGTCGAGGGGTAGGATATCTAGAGTATCCAGAGAAGGCGTGATGTTGGTGATCGTAGAGAGCCATGGTAAGAGGGTTTTTTTTTTTTATCCCACCTAACTTAATAAGGAATTAAGTTAGGGTCAGAAACGAAAAATAGGAGAACACAAGGGATGTTTTTGGAATTTCTTCAAAAGAGATTAAAAGCGTTGCTTTCTTCTCCTTCGAAACACGTTCAGAGATGGGGATGAGGGCTGCGGCAGGGTGGTTCGGGGCAACGGAGGCGGTGGATCCGGGGTCAATGAGGACGGATCTGGACAAGGGGTGCCGGATCTGGGCTGTGACGGTCTGAGCGAGAGAGAAGAAGTGCGAGAGCTGCTGTGGTGGTGGCCGGCGAGCAGGCGAGGGAGGATGCCGGCGGTGGGCAGGAGGCGTGGGGATGCCGGCGACGGTGGGCGAGGTCACAGGAGGGCGGATCTGGGGTCGGCGGTGGCTGCGGAGACAAGTGCTGTGAGCGAGGGAGCGAGAGAGAGACAGTGGAAGAGGATGATCGGCAACGGTGAGCCGGACAGAGGAGGAGGGAGATTTGACGGGGCCGGTGAGACGGGAGGATCAATTTAGGGTTCCGTTAGGAAGAAAAGGCTGTGATACCATGTAGAATGATAGAATTGATGTAAAGTCCTCCTTGAGGGTTTCCATTCATTGATATAACATATATATAGGTTACAAAGGTATTGGGCCTTAACGGGCTTTTAGCCCACTATACAATTATGGGACCTATGTAATCTATCAATAGAGCATTAGGGATTTACATGAAGTCATCTAAGATGTCCGGCAATGAAAACCCAAGTTTATATCTTTTTTGAATGTAAATTTTGTTGGGGCTAGAAACCACTTTCCAGCCGCACCCGGAAGCGAATTCGGGTAATAAGAGAATCGACAACAATCAACCAGCAAACCACGACCAACCGATAATATCCAATCCGGAAACCAAACAACCAAGCAACCACAAACACAGATAAAAGCACAAATATTGACACAAGATTTACGTGGGAAAAACCCTCTCTAACCAGAGGATCAAAAAACCCACCTTCCGCCCACCAGAGCAACCAATCCACTAATCAATAAGTCAATACAAGTGTTTAACAATCTAGTCTCAGCCCGAGATAAATAAACATGGATATCTCAACACCAATCTAAATACAACCCGATCTAGAAAGGATTTCTCTCCAAAACCTAGCTAAACACTTGTAATCAGATTAGATTTCCAGGAAGAGAAAATACCTATCAACAAACTCCCGTTGTTGACTTGCCGAAGGAAGAAGACGGATCACTGAATCAAGAGACGAAACACCCGCTCGAATCTCTTACCTTTCACTCCTTTCCCCCTCCTCTCTCTCTCTTCTTTCTCTCTCCTATTTCCCTTTGGTTGCTGCGGCAGATCCCCTTGGAGCTCACTTGCTCTCGTGCTCCACAAGACAAAGGCAAATGAAATGCCTTTTGATTTATTAACCAAGCCAACTGGTGGCTTCATTGGGCTGGACCCAAATGGGCCATAGGCCCAACAATCTCCCCCTCCAGCCCAAGGGGAAGACGTTCCTGCTCATCTTGGCCTCACCCGCATCCCAGTCCCGTCTCGCTCCCGAGACGCGGAACTGATGCTCGCCAGATGTCACCATCACCCACTAGCTCCCCCTCCTCCGTAACTATCTGGTACTCCGAGGTAGAACTCCCGGTGAATGCATGACGTCCTCTCTCGGACCCTCTGATAGTTTCTTCTATCTGTGCTGGCTCGACGTGCTCAGATCTGCCACCAGTCATAGCACCTGATGAACTCCCCTCTGACACGACTATCCCATCAGCACAATCCTCTGAAGCAAACTCCACACTTGTGCTATTCTCTTCTGACGTCTCAGAAGTTCCGCTAAATCTTGTCTGCGATCCAGACAAATCACAAGTGCTCAAGGTCTCCTTATCAGCAAAAGAAATAAGAGACTTTCTCTTCTGATTCTGCAGCCCCTTCCCACTCAAGCATCCTGAAAGCCCTTGCACCAAATCAAGCAAAGCATCACCATGAACCTCTGTCACAGCTTCCCTGATTTCTTCCATCTGAGTCCTGTACAATGTGCCGCTCAAAACACCTCTAGCGATCACCATTGACCCTTTCTTGAGTTTCCACTTCCTACTTCCAAAGAAGTTATCATAGCCCTTTTTATCCAAGACTTGAAGAGATATCAGATTCTTCTGCAAATCCGGTATGTATCGCACATCTGTCAATGTCATCCTGCAACCCGTGTTTGTTAGCACACAAACATCTCCCATACCAACAATATCAGACAAGCTTCCGTTCCCCATCTTTGCTTTGCCAAAGCGTCCCACTCGGTATGAAGTAAACGCTTTCCTTCTTGATGTAGCATGGAAGGATGCAGCTCCATCAGCAATCCACTCTACACAAGAATCAGGCTCCTCCAAGCATGTGAGAACAACCTGCTCATCATCACTGTCCTGTAGAACTGATGTTGTACCCTTCTGATTTTCCTCTTCATCTCTTTTCTTCTTCCACACATTGCAATTCCTCTTCATGTGCCCTTCCTTGCCACAATGATAGCAAACAAAGCTCCCCCTAGTCTGAAATCTCCCTCTAGACCTGCTCCCTGAAACTGTCACGAGAGCATGTGACGAATCCGTGACCATATCCTTCCTCCTAGTCTCCTTGTTGTAGAGACTATCCTTCACTGCAGATAAGGACACAACTCCACCCACGGCAGAGTTGTTAATTGACACCACTAGAGTTTCCCAACTATCAGGCAAAGAGCTCAAGAGCAACAACGCTTGCAACTCATCATCAAGGACTAACTTCATGGTGTTCAACTGATTCACCAATTCCTGAAACTCACTCAGATGCTCTGCAATAGGCTTTCCATCTCTGTACTTGAGATTCACTAGCTTTCTTATCACAAAAGCTTTACTCTGGGCTGACTTTCTTTCATACATCTCCTCCAATTTTTTCCACAATACCTGTGCATCTGTCTCGTTGCTTATGTGGTGATAAACACTATTATCCACCCACATTCTGATGGTTCCAACTGCCTTCCTGTGCAGTTTCTTCCAATCATTATTGGATGTCTCAGCTGGCTTCCTCGATCCCAATTCAACCGGATCAAACAGGTCTTTGCAATACAAAACATCCTCCATCTTCGTCTTCCAGATAGAGAAATTCGAAGCCGTTAGCTTTATCATTGTACCCGCAAATTCCTCGGTCTTTGTTGTCATCTCTTCTCCTATTACCCAAAAACAACACAGCCAAAGATCAACCAAAGGCTCTGATACCACTTGTTGGGGCTAGAAACCACTTTCCAACCGCACCCAGAAGCGAATTCGGGTAATAAGAGAACCGACAACAATCAACCAGCAAACCACGACCAACCGATAATATCCAATCCGGAAACCAAACAACCAAGCAACCACAAACACAGATAAAAGCACAAATATTGACACAAGATTTACGTGGGAAAAACCCTCTCTAACTAGAGGATCAAAAAACCTACCTTCCGCCCACCAAAGCAACCAATCCACTAATCAATAAGTCAATACAAGTGTTTAACAATCCAGTCTCAGCCCGAGACAAATAAACATGGATATCTCAACACCAATCTAAATACAACCCGATCTAGAAAGGATTTCTCTCCAAAACCTAGCTAAACACTTGTAATCAGATTAGATTTCCAGGAAGAGAAAATACCTATCAACAAACTCCCGTTGTTGACTTGCCGAAGGAAGAAGACGGATCACCGAATCAAGAGACGAAACACCCGCTCAAATCTCTTACCTTTCACTCCTTTCCCCCTCATCTCTCTCTCTTCTTTCTCTCTCCTATTTCCCTTTGGTTGCTGCGGCAGATCCCCTTGGAGCTCACTTGCTCTCGTGCTCCACAAGACAAAGGCAAATGAAATGCCTTTTGATTTATTAACCAAGCCAACTGGTGGCTTCATTGGGCTGGACCCAAATGGGCCATAGGCCCAACAAATTTGAGTTTTCATTGTCAGACTTCTAGATCACTTCTACAAAACAAGCCCAAAGGATTTGAAGATATAATTTGGGCGGCAATATATGATTGGAGGCCTAAGAAGTAAGAACTAATACATATATGTGCAGTGTTCTAAATTTTGTGCTGCTTGTTTTTTCATTAGAGAAATTCAATGTGATCTATGCGGGTCTGTCTGTCATGATGCAGATTGCAGGCAATGAATCCTCGGTTGATGAAGTAAACCCTTACCATGAATTCAGGTGAGTCGTTTGTAGGATACAAACTTGAAAAAGAGTTAACTTGAGGGAAATTCACATTCTTTGCACTTAACAAATACAAAAATAAGTATACACTCATTTCCTTCATTTGAATCTTTAAAACGCCGAGTTAGAAGAAGTTTAGAAGTACTTCAATCATATGGTATAGTTGTTGTTGTGTTCATCAAGATGAAGACCTCTCAATCTGGCATTGGATTCAACCTTGCCTTTAAGAGTTTGCAGCTCCCTTAACACAACTTCCTTGTAAGAAACTTCGCAGCTTGTACACATGTATTGATGATTCTATGATGAGAAGATCAAATGAAACTAACAAACAATGAGCAATGACCTTGCAATCTCTGCGCGCTTTTTAGCTTCTTCGGCCGTATGGTTGAGGCCATCAAAAGATGGGCGAGCTCCGTACTCAGACGCCCCTCGTCCTTCCCTACGTAAGTCTCTGTCAGATGAGAGCGCAACCTGAATACATCCACATGTGGAAAGTTCCATCAACTGACTTGATTTTGTAGAGGTTTTTAGTTCTTTGCAACAAGTTTTAATTTTGATGAGAAATTATGCTTAAACATGATTAAAATTAATCTTACCCTTTGGTTAGCAAGGTTTCGCCATCCTTTACCACTGAGTGCATATCGGATCAAGAATTTGAGAGGATCAAGCAGCATGTATGTGACTATGTTGAACAGCCAAATGACCCCTGTCCATTCCCATCCGATCTTCCTTATCCCTGCGACGTCCCAGGTCAGTGTAGCTGATATGGCTGTCGCGATCTGCCAATGGGATTATAGGTAAATAAACACATCTTGCAGTGATAGAATACAAGTCCCAGGTCAGTGTAGCTGATAAGGAGTTGGTAATTATTCGGTGAAATTGGGATCATTATTCGTGTGCGTATGGAGTACTCATACATTCTATTGAATAATCATTCCTATACCACCGAATAATCATTCCTATACCACCGAATAATCATTCCTATACCACCGAATACTCATACATTCTATTGAATAATTTCCCAAAAAATATAACTATTTTACCGAATAATATTTCAAAACTGAATGCATAAAAATTAACTCGGAGTCAAAATGAAAATTGATTGACAAAAAATTAAACATTATTCGGTAGTGTATGACAAATTATTCAGTTGAATTGGTAAAATTTGATCTGAAATGGATGGAAAAATGAAATATAACATTATTCGGTAGATTATGAAACATTATTCGGTGGAATGGACAGATTTTTCAAAACAGCGAAATCAGATCCGGAAAAAATAAATAGCGTGTCAGACCTTTTTAGGTGGGTCCCACCAGTTTTTCTATTTAAAAAAAAAAGGAAACACTCAATTAATCCTGACCTTTCATTTCTTTCAATCAAAGGCCAAGATTTATGCACAAAGTACACCCTAAGGGGTGTGCACAAGGGAACCACTCCCTATATATATATATATATATATATATATATATATATAGGATGGTTCATGAGTACTCATGCCTTATTGAGTAACATGAGAACACATCTAGGCCATTGATTTGGTGAAATGAATGACTGAGATTAATATGCAATTTTGTTTTTTTTTAATTGAGAAAATTGTGGGACCCACGTTTTTTTCTAGCCCACTTGCTGAATTGGGAGCGTGTGTGATGCACTCTCTTGGAATTATTCAATGGTATATCTGGATTATTCGATGGTATATATAGATTATTCGATTGTATGGACAAATTATGCAAAGGTATCGACGGATTATGCGATGGTATCTGGATTTTTCTTTTGTTAACCTTTACAAATGGTTGATTATTCACTCGTTTTTTAATGATTAATGATTATTCGGTGGTATATGAATAATTATTCGCTCGTATCGACAGATTATGCGATGTCATCTAGATTTTTTTGGTAGCCTTTAAAAACTATTCGATGATATTGCAAGATTATTCGATAGTATCACATAATTATTCGATGGTATCGATGCATTTTTCATTCATAATAAAAAAACTCATCTCATTAAGCACAAAATCGATCCATACAAATGAATAATTCGGCTTTTCCCCCGAATAACTCTGATCGAACACTCATGCCACTCAATTTCGCAAAAATCATCCGCTAAAAATCATCCAATAATCCGATTATCAAACGAATACCCAAAGTTCAACCCTAAAAATTCTACAAACAACAAAAATCCCCAAAATCGTTCGACAAAATCAACAAACTTACCCAAATCGACCAAGCAAACAACAATCTTTAGAACTCAGCACTGCATCTTTGATCTCTGATCTTGCAATGGGAGTTCAATTGGAGGGCGAGGTCGGCGTTGGAGGCGAGCGAGTGGGCGTGGAGATGGGGGAGGCGTTGGAGGCGAGATAGTGGGCGTGGAGATGCCGGAGATCCTGGATCAACACCCAGACCCAGCCGCCGCCACCACCTGCAGCGCCATCGCCGGCGACGTCCTGCCCAGATCCACCCACCGGTGCACCCACGAACCCCCACCGCAGCCCTCATCCTCTCCTTCCTCTCCTCGCAACCCCTGCCGCCACTCCTTTGCTCTCCAGATCCGGCCGCTTCCGACCACCGCCGATCGCCACCTCGCCCAGATCCGGCCTCCCTGAGCAGGGCTCTCCAGATCCGGCCGCTTCCAACCACCGTCGATCGCCACCTCGCCCAGATCCGGCCTCCCTGAGCAAGATCTCCATCGCCATCGCTTCCGCCTTCGCCATTCGCACCACCATCGCCGCCCCATCGCCCGCTCCTTCATCTCCTTCGCCGCCGCCTTCGCTAACCGCCTTCATCATCTCCCGATCTCCATCGCATCCGCCATCCACCATCGCATCAGCCCATCACCATCTCATCCGCCATCCACCGTCGCAACCGCCATGGAGCCGGCATCTCCAGATCGCCTTTCGCCTCTGGATTGGAGAGAAGACGGTTTTGATTTTATACAGGGGAAATTGATTAGGGTTGAGTTGGGTGATTTACACGCGCCCGGAATGGAATTGGTGGGGGTGATTTTCCATTTTCATTTTCAATTAATAAATATTTGAGATTAATCTCAGCCATCCAATATCTCCAAATCAACGGTTGAGATCTGTTCTCATGTTACACAATAAGGGTTGTTCTCATATGATCTATTCTCTCTCTCTCTCTCTCTCTCTCTCTATATATATATATATATATATATATATATATATATATATATATATATTGATGGATTTGTGAATTTTTGATTGGTTCAGTAATTTTGAATTGTTTTGTAATTATATTTTGTAATGATATTGGGTAGTAATGAAATATCGTTTGTTTGAATTCGATATGGATTTTTTTGTGATTTACACATTCGATGTATTTAAATTGGAATATGTGGGCAATATATTTTTTTTTTGGCAAAAAATTAATTTGAAGTTTATTTCTCTCTATTCAATGGACATTTGTTGTGTTCTAGATTGATATTTAGCTTGAGATTTTATAAGAATGTGATTGAAATAATCTCAATCCCGGCATTCTAAGATCAAGAAGAATCACACAATCGAGTAGCAATTTTGATGATGATGTCTTCTTGGGGAATGAGTCGAGGGAGTTGCTGGCACAACTCTACGAGTGCGCCGAGTTTCTTGAGATCGTATCCATGAGTGACATTCTACGTAGAAAGATGGCACATATGATCGATAGAATGCCCTCTTCACCAAGCCCCGTTATGTACACGTTTCTAGATGGCCAAGGGACACAACATACCATCCCTCAATGCAAGACGTTTCTCTCCTCCCGTATCAGGAGGAAGTTAAGGTGACACAGGACATTTCTACATCGCTAGACCCTTTCGAGGTCCCAATTCCCACTCGATCAACTCAAAAAGTGGTTCAGTATATGATCCTTCATTTCGATGCCAATCCCGGGATGACCTCGATGAGTGTAGCGCAGCTCGACAATTGGGATGATATAATCTTCGCGGACATATATGGTTTCATGATGATTGAGCTCTTCCCTCTCCTCCAAGCTTCCAAGGACTTAGAGATCCAACCAATGCACTCTTTTTTGTTTCGTAAGCTTCGTTGTATAGGGGTAAATGATATTCCATAGGATTTACTGCAATTCCCTCCTCCTGACAACTCTTGAGTAGACTTGTCCACGAGTCGGATCCACTGGGTGAACGGTTTCAGCCCGATGGATCACAAGTAGGGAAAGCTCGACCTGAACCGTAACACGTGGACAAGGTGGGCATTCATATTTAAAAAAATCATTATTTTAAAAATAAATATACTGAAATGGTTTTGGAAAAAGAGCCAAGTTAAATGGAATAGAAATTGTTGGAAGATATATGTCTTCATTCCATTTTATTTCTTCAGGATAGAAAACATGGAAAGATATATATATATATATATATATAAATCTTTCATTCTTTCACTATATTTTCGATGTGGGATAGACAATGTGAGAAGATATATATAAATCTTCATTCCACTTCATTCTTTCACCACATTTTCGACGTGGGTTAGACAACATGAGAGAAGATTTGTGTGTGTGTTTCCACTTCATTTACCCACCACATTCTAATAACTAATTTTCAAAGCTAGATTCATTCAATTCAAGCGTCTTCCTGAGAAATATATCGTACACTCAACCAAGAAGACGGAACTGGGTGGTTTATTGAAATTGCCTTATTTCATTTTCTAATTCAGAAAGACGCAATTCAACAATGAAATAAATAAAAGATTATAGATCTATTTTTTATTGGAAAGATTATATATCTATTTTTTTAATAAGGTAAAGATTCAGGGTTCAAACAGACCTGGCTCCCTGAGAGATCGACGAATCGGCATACGGACTAAACCGTCGAAAATAATACAATCAAAAGTGAACCAAAACAGGCGCAACAAAGATTGAAACTACATGTACAAAAGGAGAGACCTGGGCTAAATGAAGACCTCCGGCCGAGAACGTAGACACGAACAAAAGCAAGGCACCACCATGACAACACCACTGGTCAGCAGTACATCAGGACGTTATCTCATGTGGGCAGTGAATATGGAAAATCCAAGGCGCAATCTCCTAGAAACGGAGTCGTCTATGAGCACACCGTCACGACCCCAACATGAACAGAATTCGAGCGTCACACCGTTAACCAAACCAAAACAAAGCTAGGACCACCCAAAAGCACGCATAAGCCACAACCCAAACATGGTGCGACTGAGGGAACGCTCAAAACAAAATATACTCAAAGAAATGGTGTATACACCCTTTTGGTAATTAGTTCATGCCCCTTCCGGTAATTTACTCAAAACAACCTTTCTTATTAATATAAATATAAATAAAAAAAAAAGATGAACCTTGCTTTTACACAATTTGTCCTTCATTTCTTGCTCAGAAAGCACGCACAAGCCACAACCCGAACATGGTGCAACTGAGGGAACGCTCAAAACAAAATATACTCAAAGAAATAGTGTATACACCCTTTTGGTAATTAGTTCATGCCTCTTCCGGTAATTTACTCAAAACAACCTTTCTTATTAATATAAATATAAATAAACAACCTTTTTGCTCAACATTTAGCTTAATAAATAAAAAAAAAAGTGTAAAGTGAAATAAGAGTCGCGCGACTCTTTGTTGTGAATGAAAATTGTAAAAAGCTAAAAAGTTAGTGGAAAGCTGACATGGCAGAAATAGTTGCTGATGTGACTGAAATGAGTTAAGAGTCGTGTGACTCTCTGTTTCACGTGGTCTAAGTTCCCCGGTAACCGGGATGAAACCCTAATCCTGGTCCAAAGGTCCGAATTCCGCTGCTGCCCTGCCCGCTACGAGATCCGGGAGAGCAATGGATTCGCACTCACGGAAAAGCTTGATCCCGGACTAAAAGCTTTCGATATCCGGATCCTAACTGGCTCCCTCGACGGACTCTTCCTACTGACGGCTAGATTTGGGGACGATGTGGCTTGGCTATGGAATCCATCCATGAGGAAAGTCCGCAGTATCCCACTCCCAAACCCCATAACTCGTTCCAAAGCAAAAGGATTGAGACTGGCAGGGCTTGCCTACGATTCCTCGTGTGAAGATTACAAGGTGCTCTACATCGCCTACGGATATCGAACCGATCTAGGGCGAGTTGTGCTCTTGGGGATTTGGGGTTACAGCGTCAAAACCCGATCATGGACCACAATTGACATTGAGTCTAGCGGGTTGGCCACCACCCGTGCTTATTCGCGCCAACCTTGGTACCTCTTTTTCCAAGGGGATTTGCTCTGGATCGAGGGCTGGTACTCGGCTATGGAGGAGTATGGAATTCGAATGGTTCGGTTTGAGCTAGCAACTCACAAGTTCAGTTACCACACTGATCCCTTGCCATGTCCAGCTGAAAAGCATAGACGCATGGAGACCAAACTGGTAACGCTTGATGGCGGCACCTCGCTTGGCCTCTGTGGATTGGATGACCATGATCGCGTCTCCATATGGGCCTATCCTAATCCTAATCCTGCAGCTTCAGCATCATCGTCCTCCTCCTGGGTTCAACTTTGGGTCATCCACCAATACCCGGTGCAGTCTCTCGACCACGGAACCTTTGTGCGTGTCACTAAAAATGATGACTTTACATGGAAGTATCGTACGCTCGATGGAGGCATAAAGTGTTGGAAACCAAATTAGATCTGTAATTCGAACTTGTAATGGAAATGGAGCGAAATTGGAAGAGGATTTCTGTGTTTTGTATTTCTGTATCTCAAATTAAAATTTACAATGAGGAAGACGAAGTCTTATAAAGCAATACAGAAACAAGTAATTGGGCTGGCCCATACAAAGTAACCGAAAAAAGGTCCAGTCCAACATAAAAGCCCAAACTGAAAACATAATCCAACACCCCCCCTCAAGATCAAGGCGGTGGCTCAACGACGCCGATCTTGCGAAGAAGCGGCCGGAGATGAACTCCGGGAATGTTTTTTGTCATAAAATCGGCTAACTGGGCATGAGACGGAACATGACCAAGTGAAATTAGACCTTCAAGGAGTTTTTCCCGAGCATAATGACAGTCTAGCTCTATGTGTTTCGTCCGTTCATGAAAAATGGGGTTGCGAGCGATGTGAACTGCGGCCTGATTATCGCACTTGACCGGAATAGGAGAAATGCCAGAGACACCAAAATCGGATAGTAGTCGAGTGAGCCAGGCAAGCTCAGTGCACACCCGACGAATAGACCTGTACTCGGCCTCAGCTGATGATAGGGAGACACTCTGTTGTTTCTTCGATTTCCATGAAATCAAGCTCGCGCCTAGAAAGATAACGTAGCCACTGACAGATTTGCGAGAGAACGGGCAACTTGCCCAATCAGCGTTGCAATAAGCACGAAGAGTAGGCAATTGTGCTGATGACAACAAAAGCCCCTTTGTACAAGTGCCTTTCAAATAGCGCAGGACATGAAGTGCAGCATCCATGTGCGGCTGGCGAGGACAATGAAGAAATTGGCTGAGGAATTGTACAGTAAAGGCAAGATCAGGGCGAATATGGACGAGAAAATTCAATTTCCCAATGAGTCGTCGATACTGAGTGGGATTATCCAGCAAAACACCCAGATGTGGAGATAGCTGAAGGTGTGGAGCCAATGGGGAGGCAACTAGTGAGCCTGGACAAGGAAAGTCCAGGAAGATATCATTTATCAACCGTTGCTGGCTAAGGAGCAACCCACCAGCTACAGAAATGAACTCAATGCCTAGAAAGAAGCTGAGAATTCCCAAATCCTTGATGCAGAATTCCAAATCCAAAAATGTCTTAAGATCCTGAACCTCAGAAGAATCACTTCCAGTGATTAATATATCGTCTACATACACAGCAACAAACACACACAAACCATTGTTCTTGCGAATGAACAATGAATAATCATTTGGAGAGGAAACATAACCACGATGTAACAAGGCCTGAGAGAGACGTGCATACCACTGCCGAGAGGCCTGTTTAAGGCCATAAAGTGACTTTTTCAGTCGACAAACCAAATTCTTGCCATGAACATCCAAGCCAGGAGGGATCTTCATGAACACTTCTTCATCCAACGTCCCATGGAGGAAAGCGTTGTTCACATCAAGCTGCATAATGGGCCATTTGTGATACAAGGCAACAGTGGCAAGAACTCTAACTGTTGTCATTTTGACAACCGGAGAAAACGTCTCATTGTAGTCTATACCCTCTCGTTGAGTAAAGCCTTTAGCAACGAGCCGAGCCTTATACCTCTCTACACTACCATCAGCCTTCCTTTTGATTTTAAAAACCCACTTACAAGAGATAGCACGTTTACCTCTGGGAAGCTCAACAATGTCCCAAGTGGAATTAGCATCCAAAGCTTTGAACTCAGCTGTCATGGCATCTTGCCAAACAGCAAATTCACAAGCCTCACTGAAGGTAAGGGGTTCATGATATGGCAGCTGGACAACTGAAGTGTTTGCAGAAGGGAAAGCAAAGGTGGAAGTGAGTGTATGGAAACATACCTCAACATCAGAGCAATGGGTGCAAACATACTCTGATAGATAGGAAGGGGGATGATGCTCTCGTGCTGACCTACGAGGAGCAACAGTCATAGGAGAGGCATCCAAATTACCCAGATTTTGATCAATAGAGACAGAAGATGGAGCATCAGCAATAGCATCATCTACAACCAACTGAGATGGAGGGGAGACCAAAGAAAAAGAAGGGGAATCACTGTCTGAATGAGGGATGCCAGAAGAAGGATGTTTGTATGGAAAGACTGTCTCATGAAACACCACATCTCTAGAGACAAAAGTGCATTTCGTCTCTAGGTTATAAAGCTTATACCCCTTCTTTCCCCCTGGATAACCAAGCAACACACAAGGAGCAGCCCTTGCATCAAACTTATCCCTGCCTTGCTGAAGTGTAGAGGCAAAACACAAAGATCCAAAGCATCGCAAGTAATCAAAGGAAGGGGGTCTGTCATGCAGCAATTCAAAAGGAGACTTCATTTTCAACAATCGACTAGGGAATTTATTAATAAGATGCACAGCAGTGAGTACACTCTCTCCCCAGAATTTCTTAGGTAGCCCAGATTCAAACATGAGGCTCCGAGCAACCTTAGAACCCAGCATTGCCTTCAGTCTCATATTAGTCCTCGTAATTCAGCTTCTGTACATGAGGGTGACCATTGTGCTTATGTGGAGTCCTTGGTTATGCTTTAACTATAAAACTATGTCTGTCTTCATGTTGCTCTCCGCCTCCTATCCATCAATAAGTAAGTTTAATTGCCTTGAATCTTCGGTATTTTTGTTTTGGTGGAAAGGACAAACTCATACATATATGTGCAGTTTTTAATTTATGAGGTAGTGTTCTAAATATTGTGCTGCTTGTTTTTCATTAGAGAAATTCAATGTGATCTATGCACGGGTATGTCTGTCATGATGCAGGAATTGAGTCGTTTGTGAGATAGAAACTTGAAAATAGTGAACGTAGGTTAGATGATAACCTCTAAACCATCATCGATTTCGTTTTTCCTGCTCGGCTCACCGCCCCATCTTCTAAAACGTCAACATCATTATCTACATCTTCGATGAATTCATTAAAAACTTGAAGGTCATCATCCAATGACAATGCCGCATTTGTGGGGAAACCCTTTTGCAGAAACCGTCTACAACTGGAAAATGTTGTTGTAGTTTCAAAGATTTAGGTCAAATGTCGTTGTGTTATTGCTCAATTTCGATAATTTCAGTCATCTTGAGTCAATTATAATTGGTTGCGGGTTGATATTAGCACTCATCTTAAAAGCTTTTTGTAATGGGTTAACACTTGTAGTTCGAATTGTTTGTGGTTATTTTGAGAGGATTGGTCTTCAAATTAAGGATTTGTGCCTTCAAATGGATGTTTATGCCCTTGAAATTGAGAATTGAGCTCCTGAAATTTAGGGTTCTGGCCTTCAAATTGAGGATGCGGGCCTTAAAATTAGAGATAAGCACACAAACCTCTCTTTCCCTCTTGTTTCCTTATTTGAAGTAAAAATTTTCATATTAATTTGTCTTTGTGTTATTGCTGATCGAATTTTATAATTTTGATCTTCTCATGTAGGTGGTCTCTTTTTTGATCCTCGTGTGGTCTCATGCTTTTGTGTTGCTGATCGAATTTTATAATTTAGGTTGCCTATCCAGCAACTGGATACCAGCTCTACTCCAACTAGGAGCAAATGTGGGGGTCCAACGTTCCATGGGAAATAGCGGTGAATCCAGAAATTTTAGTAAAGGAGGCTAAAAAAATTTTGAATAATTTTTATTGCATGTATGTATTAAAAAAATAATTATTTAAAAAAATGAGAATATATAAAAGAAATTTTTTTTAAGTATATTGGAGAAAATTTTAAATTTGTTATTTAATTAGGCATTTATAAAGCGAGCCTAACGAGGTTTGTACTCGATCATGACCTAAAGGTATGAAATACCCCTCATTTCCATCTAAGCTAAATTATCTTTATGATTCTTTACTCTTTTTTACATTGTTTTATCTAAAAAAACTAGTATAAATTATCAAAAAAAAGTCCATATAAAAACAAATTCATACGCTTTTCTATGGGAAACAAATCTGAAACCTGTAATCATCTTCACACTAACATGGAGCTTTTCAACGCTTCTCATATGTATATAGCTAGACATAATGTAATATCGATTTTTGGGCATATGATTATAAGACTCTAAATTTGAAATTTTTTAATTAGTTTAGCATTTTTTTAGTTAGATTCTTAGGGTCGTTGCCTTTTTGGTAGGGAATCTTTTCCAATTTAAGGTATTATCCTATAGGATAGAAAAACCAATCAAGTAATATTATTTGGAAGATGTGAGCGTGATTTTGTGCTCGGGTTCCTTGCAAGACGGCTGAGCGACTGAGATCCCAAACCTGTGCACAATCGAGAGAGTACTGGCGGGGCTATTGTCCCCAGAGCCCACTCCGACGCTCAAGTTAGTCGATTGAATGTGTCTTACTAATTGAGAGGGTGTGATTGCTTACCTTTTTGACGTTCTGCCTCCTTCTTTTTATAATTGGAATTCTGGAGTTGATCCAATTTTCTCATCATAATCAGATTGTTGGGATTTCAATATCCTTTCCTTGATTTTCTCTTAACGGTTTTTAGATTCTACGCCAATCGGTTAGGGCGGGAACTTATCTTTAAACTGAATTCGGTAGAACTTGCTTATTGCCCACACAATAGCCCCTCGGATTTGCTCATCGGGCGTAGACGGTGAGGGAATACGAATTGCTGGGCAAACAAACGGGTGTAATGGGTTGTTTGCTAGGCTTTCTATTACTTTCAGATCTCTTGGTGGCCTATGATGGGCTTCTTTCGATCGTAGTTGAGGGATCCGCGATGGCCTAGGATGGGCTTCTCTTCATCTCAATCGATGGCCTATGAAGGGCTTCTTTCGATCCTAATCGATGGATTTGCGATGGCCTTTGAAGGGCTCCTGAGTGGTTGTTATTGACGAGTTGGTTATGGCCTAAGAGGGGCTGTTCCTTTGGTCATAATTGACGAGCTGGATATGGCCTATGAGGGGCTTTCAGTGGCATTTTGCAGCTAAAATGTGGCCATGAATGGCTGCTTATTTGCATAAAAGAGAGGTTTGTCTCCCATAAATAATAACATAAAATAGCGGGGCCTCGTTAAAACCTTTACCGTGGGAAAACCTCATGGGACAAAACCGCACGGTAAGGAAAAAGAGTACCCCTTATTCAAGTCTTTGACGGAAAGTAAAATGTGCAACAAATAAATTAAAAGTGCTTGCTGAACTTTTAGACGTAGAAGAGCCTCAGATTAGCCACGTTCCATGTCCGGGGCAATGTGTTTCCGTCGGAATCCTCAAGCTTGTAGGAGCCGTTAGCTAACTCGGCTTGGACTCGATAGGGACCTTCCCAGTTTGGACCTAGTTTCCCTGCAGCCGGGTCCCTTGAACCGCCCAGCACCTTCCTCAGAACGTAGTCGCCGGCTCTGAAATTCCGTTTCTGGATTCGCTTGCCATGGGACCGGAGCAGGCCCCGCTGATACTCGGCTAGGCGGATAGCGGAGGCCTCCCTTTTTTCCCACAGGAAGTCGAGGTTGGCCTGGAGCGCTTCGTCGTTGCCCCCTTGCTCAAAGGCCGTGGTGCGGATTGTGGGCAGGCCGACCTCCAAAGGTATGACAGCTTCTGTGCCGTAAGCGAGTGCGAAGGGTGACTCGCCGGTTGAGCGTCGAGGGGTGGTACGGTATGCCCATAGCACTACCGGAAGCTCTTCTGCCCACTGCCCTTTGGCCGCATCAAGCCGCTTCTTCAGGCATTCAATAACTGCCTTGTTGGTTGCTTCCGCTTGCCCATTAGCCTGTGGATAAGCCACGGAAGAATAAAAATTCCTTATTCGATAACTAGCACAGAAAGATTTGAATGCAGAGCTATTAAATTGCGTTCCGTTGTCAGAGATAAGCGCGTATGGGATCCCAAATCGGGTGATTATATTTTCCCATACGAACTTCTTGGTATCGACGTCCCGGATTCCCACGAGTGCCTTTGCTTCTACCCATTTAGTGAAGTAATCGGTGGCTGTAATGACGAATCGTTTGTTCCCGGGTGCCTTAGGGAAAGGACCGATCAGATCTAAGCCCCATTGAGTGAAAGGCCAAGGGCTAGTAATGGGATGCAGATCGCCGGCCGGTTGATGGATGAGTTTGGCGAAGCTTTGACATTTTTCGCATTTTCTTGCATAACACTCAGCGTCTTTTTGCATGTAGGGCCACCAGTAGCCTTGAGTGATTGCTCGGAGAGCGAGCGACCTTCCTGCGGCGTGTACTCCGCACACACCCTCATGTATCTCAAAGAGTAATTGTTGTATGGTGTCCGGGTGCACGCATCGCAGGTATGGTCCGGAGAAGGATTTTCGATATAAAACCTTTGTAGGTGAGAGCCAGAACCGAGCCGCTTGAAGCCTTACTTTTCTTGCCTGCTTCTTGTCTTCGGGGAGGTGATTTCCGTCGAGATAGGCGATCAAAGGGTCCATCCAACTGGGGCTCGCCTCGGCACATTCGACCCGGGCATATGTGATGCTAGGCATTGCCAAAACGTCGATGCTCACTGAGCATTTTTCGTCGACTCCACAGGTTGAAGCGAGGGCGGCCAGAGCGTCGGCCTCCTCATTTTGTTCCCTTGGAACCTGATTTACCGTCCAATCTCGAAAATATGACAGCAACTTTTTGGCCTTCTCCAAATAGGCGAGCATCCGCTCCGATCTTGCCTCGAAATCTCCTTTGATTTGGCTTACAATCAGCTGAGAATCAGATGTCACATGTATGCTGGGTGCTCCTCGGTCTTTCGCAGCGTTTAGCCCCAAGATTAAGGCTTCGTACTCCGCCTCGTTATTGGTTGCTGCGAAACCCAGTCGAATGGCCGATCGAATCACCTCCCCGGTTGGCGCTTTGAGTACCAGCCCCGCACCTGATCCTCGACGAGCGCTGGAGCCATCGACTTGCAGCTGCCATGGCTGCTGTCCATCCACGTGCACCCGCCACTGCGCTGTTGGCGCTTCGTTGGCGTGCTTTGTTCCAAACTCCGCCACAAAATCAGCAAGTATCTGAGCCTTGACCGCGGTCCTTGGCACGAACCGAATATCGTATTGGCCCAGCTCTACGGCCCATCGAGCTACGCGCCCTGATAAGTCGGAGCTTGATAAGAGAGCCCTTAGCGGATGCGAGGTCACGACGACGATCGGATGCATTTGAAAGTAATGATTCAACTTCCTGGCTGCCATTACTAAAGCCAAAAGCAACTTTTCTAGGGGGGTGTAGCGAGTTTCTGCATCGAGGAGTGCCTTGCTCACGTAATAGACGGGGCGCTGTAATCTGCTCACGTCCTCTCTGACCCGGACAACACTGACCACGTGTTCGGAAACAGCGAGATACATACTCAGCTCTTCGCCGGCGCTGGGTGTAGCTAAAATCGGCGGCTCCTGGAGGTATAGCTTCAGTTCGGCGAGGTCTTGCTCGCACTCGTCGTCCCATCTGAACACCTTTTCCCCTTTCAACAGCTTGAAGAATCGGCAACACTTGTCCAACGATCGGCTAATGAATCGTCCGAGAGCTGCTGCCATGCCCGCTAGCCTTTGTACCTCCTTGACATTGGTTGGGCTGCGGATTTCCTATAAGGCTTTAATTTGAGCGGGGTCTGCCTCGATCCCTCTCCTCGTCACTAGATGCCCGAGGAACTTCCCTGAGCTAACCCCGAACGCGCATTTTGTAGCGTTGAAGCGCAGCCCCACGTCTCTTGCTCGATCAAAAACCGCTTGCAAGTCATGAAAGTGATCAGCTTTTGCCTTGCTCTTTACCACCATATCGTCTATATAGACTTCGACCTTATGCCCCAATAAATCTCTGAATAGATTAACAACGGTTCGTTGAAAGGTCGCCCCTGCATTCTTCAGGCCGAATGGCATAACTTTGTAACAAAAGACCCCTCTTGGAGTAATGAACGCAGTTTTCTCCTGGTCATCTTCCGCTAGTGGTATTTGATGATACCCTCGGTAGGCGTCTAAGAAGCTCATGCGCTCGTGCCCAGCCGTAGCGTCCACTAGTTGATCGATCTTGGGGAGCGGGAACATGTCCTTAGGACAAGCCTTGTTCAAGTCTGTAAAGTCGACGCAAACCCGCCATTCACCATTCTTCTTTTTCACTACTACGGTATTGGCCAACCAAGTGGGGTAGTGAACCTCCCGAATAGCGCCAGCATCCCATAACTTGTCTAGCTCTTTCAACACAGCTTCGGTGTGCTGAGCGGAGGATCGCCGAGCCCTTTGTGCGACGGGCGTGGCGCCCTCGCGAACGTTGAGTCTATGGCATGCCACACTAGGATGAAGCCCAGGCATCTCGTAGGGAGTCCAGGCGAATACGTCTCTGTTTTGTCTCAAGAGGCTCGACAAAGCCTCCCTTTCTTCTCCTGCCAAGCTTTCACCAATAAGAAAATACTTGTCGGGTTCAAGTGGACTTACCGCAATCTTGGCTAAGGCCTCGATCGATTTGTTGTCGGGTTGAGTTCCCACCTCGCCTAGATCCTGCGGAGCTTGATGCACCATGTATGCCCCTACCTTCGCGTGTCCGACCTTTAAGCAATGTCGAGCAGCCCTCTGATCGGCGCGGATTCAATCACCTTGCCTTGATGAGGGAACATAATTACTTGATGGAGGGTGGAGTGTACAGCGCCCATAGCATGCAGCCAAGGCCGTCCCAGTATCACGTTGTACGACGATGGGGCTGTGATGACGAGGAACTCGGCGTCGACCGTCTTCCCTCCTAAGCGCACCTTTTCCCTCAGCATTCCCACCGGCCATACCGGCAACGCGCCCAGCCCTACAAGCTGTGTGGAGACCGGGATTAGATCCTTCTTCTCTTTTCCTAGACCCTCGAAGGTCCCATAGAACATGATGTCAACAGCGCTCCCTGAATCGACTAGTACCCGGCGGATGTCGAAATCCCCGATGCCCACAGTGAGCACCAATGGGTTGTTATGAGGGTGTTGCACCCCATCAAGATCCTCATCGGTAAAGACCAGCTGCGCATTCGATGGGAGCCTAGCTCGCTTTTGATCACTTCCTGCTGCCGAGAATACCTCAAGGGAGTGGCAATTTTTTCGGTAATCACTGCGAGCGCCCTTGTCGCCTTTTATCCTTGTATCGACCACATGGATTACTTTCCTCTGCGAATCCTCCGTCTCCGCGGGCATCCCCTCAGCCTCTGGCTTCCGTTGATGCTGATCGGAGGGAGCGATCCCATCTTTGATGAACTCCTTCAAGAAACCTCGCGAAACCAAGTACTCCAAGTATTGTTTGAGCGTTCGGCATTCCTCCGTCAGGTGACCCTTGTCACGATGGAAAGAACAGAATTTGCTATTGTCTCGATCAGCTGCGTCCCCTCGCATCCGGTTAGGCCATTTGAAGAAAGGCTTATCTTTAATTTGAGTAAGAATCCGATAGATCGGAATCCGAAATACAGTGCTGATGGCCGTGTGAGCTGACTCGCTTGCTCCTACCGTCAGGAGCCCTTTCTCCTTAGCCGGCGGTTTTTCATGGTGATTCCGCTCCCTGCGCGTATCATGTGCAGCCGGTTTCCGTGTAGGGGAGGGGGTTTTGCCATCTCGCTACGAACCTTTGTCGTCCTCAAGCTTAGTGTATTGTCGAATCCTTTCCTGGAGTTCCGACATGCCCGCCGGAGTCCTCAATGTCAGACTCTCCCTCAATCGGCTATCTTTCGGAAGAGCTAGCCGGAAGGCCGAAACTGCGACCTTCTCATCACACTCTTCGATATCGGCGTAGCACTCCATGAATCGAGAGGCGAAGAGCCTAAGAGCCTCTCCTCGTCGGGGTCGGAGGGCGAACAGCGAGTCCATGGACGTGGGATCTCGGCTGTTGGCGATATACCTTGCCACGAAGCTCCTCGCCAACTGACGCCAAGACGAGATTGAATCCGAGGGAAGGGCGTGGAACCACTTTGAAGCCGACTTGCCCAAACTCGATGGGAATAGCTTGCACATCATCCCGTCGTTCTCTGTCCATAGAGCCATTTTATGTGTATATAAGGCTATATGATTGATTGGATCGGAGCTGCCGTCATACAATTCGAATATGGGAGCAGAAAACTTATCTGGCGGTCTCTGTCGCCGTATTTCGCGGGTGAATGGCGTGGACGTCATCTGTGTCAATTTGTATTCCGCCTGCTCCTGAACTGTCACCAGTGACTCTCCTTGATTCGAGAAGAGCTTGAACAAGCGCTCCTCAGCCCGGGATAGCCGATCTCGCTTCCTTCCGGCGCCTGCATCGGCCTGGTGAACATCACTTGAAGCTCCGCGGTGATGTCGAACCTCACGCTCGGGTGTTCTTCTGAAATCCGTCCTCCTCTTCCGTCTCGTTCCGTGTCGCCTAGGACTGGCAGAGCGCTGCCTTCGCGGAGGCGACCTTCCTCGCTCCCGATAAGAGCGCCTTGGACTCCTGGGAATGAAGGACGCTGTGCTATCCCTGCGATTGCGGGGCGATCGTTGAAGGCTTTCTGCGTGGAGCTCATCCTCAATTACCCGGCGAGCCTGGAATCGATCGGAGCGAAATTTGCTCTGACCCTCACGCCCTTGGCCTTGTGAACCTTCACCCATCGTCGTTTGCTCCTGAGAGGTGAATTCGACAGTGCTAGCAATTCGGGTTCGGCGCTCGTCCACAGGGCGCTTCCCCAACGATCTCTCCTGTCGCACGCACTGCTGCCGGAGTGCAGCAACTTCATCTTGCGCCGCCTTCAGTTGACGGCTCCTCTCTTCCAGCTCTTCCTCGAGTTCTGCCTCCCGAGTAAATTCGCCGCCAGGGCGCGCGTTCGGGACCTCTGGCTCCATCCTGTATAATTGTTTTTTCCCACAGACGGCGCCAAATTGTGAGCGTGATTCTGTGCTCGGGTTCCTTGCAAGACGGCTGAGCGACTGAGATCCCAAACCTGTGCACAATCGAGAGAGTACTGGCGGGGCTATTGTCCCCAGAGCCCACTCCGACGCTCAAGTTAGTCGATTGAATGTGTCTTACTAATTGAGAGGCTGTGATTGCTTACCTTTTTGACGTTCTGCCTCCTTCTTTTTATAATTGGAATTCTGGAGTTGATCCAATTTTCTCATCATAATCAGATTGTTGGGATTTCAATATCCTTTCCTTGATTTTCTCTTAACGGTTTTTAGATTCTACGCCAATCGGTTAGGGCGGGAACTTATCTTTAAACTGAATTCGGTAGAACTTGCTTATTGCCCACACAGAAGATATTTTGGAAACATAGATTTATTAAGAAAATTCTAAATTACCTAATACTCCGTATAAATTGATTCTATGAAAAAATAATTTCCTTAAATACTTTTGCATTAGAATGTCATGTGTCATCAATCTTTCCAATTTGAATAAATTGCCTTAAATATTTTTGCTTTATTTCCAAAAGATAGAAATTTGATAAAAAAAAAAAATGCCTAAAATAAGTAGATTTGAACCTAAATCAATCGATTCATCAATCTAGTTTAGATTGCATGCATGAGAATGGAAAGAAATAATCTATCTATCTATCTATCAATCTCTATATATTATTATAAAATAAAAAATATTTATCTAAATCTATCTACATGTTAGAAAAATTTACCATTACCATCTTCTCCTATATATAGTCTATAAGATACCAGGACGTCTCTCTAATCAATTCATAGAGCATTGGGGATTTACATGAAGTCATCTAAGATGTCCGGCAATGAAAACCCAAGTTTATATCTTTTTTGAATGTAAATTTGAGTTTTCATTGTCAGACTTCTAGATCACTTCTACAAAACAAGCCCAAAGGATTTGAAGATATAAGTTGTGCAGCAATATATGATTGGAGGCCAGGCCTAAGAAGTAAGAACTATTTGATTTCTCTATTTTTTCCTTGCTTTGTGTTCTTGCTTCCGTATCTTTTTTTTCTTTTTGGTGGAAAGGACAAACTCATACATATATGTGCAGTGTCGTAAATTTTGTGCTGCTTGTTTTTTCATTAGAGAAATTCAATGTGATCTATGCGGGTCTGTCTGTCATGATGCAGATTGCAGGCAATGAATCCACGGTTGATGAAGTAAACTCTTACCATGAATTCAGGAGAGTCGTTTGTAGGATAGAAACTTGAAAAGAGTGAACTTGTCATTGACATCCATGAGAACAAGGGTTCGGAAGGGCCGGGCTGCTGGAATTCTGTACGAATGCTTGGATCGCGTGGACCACAAGGAATATGAGGATCTTTGAAGATAATCCACCGAATATCTCTATTACGAGATGGTTGTCTGAGAAAGCTGGAATGAGAGAAACTCAGAGGCTACTCACCGAAATGTTGGTGGGGACGGTTGGGTGCGACCACAGGAGGGGGTAACGAAGATCAACACAGATGCTGCTATGGGGCATGTACTTTGGGATGCAGTGCAGCGGGTGGATGCAAATTGGAGTTTCAACATTGCTGAAATGCAGGCAGCGCTTATGGGAGTAAAGCAAGTAGCAATCAGGGGGTGAGTCCGATGCATTGCACCTGGTTAAATCCTTGAAGACAGTAATCGGTCCGTATTCATACTCATGTATGTTGGCTGAAGACACCATTTGGGAGATATCTAGAGGCTTTTCCTCGTTTCTGTTTGCGCATGTACGTCGTAGTGGTAATATGTTGGCACACTCGGTAGCATGACTAGTTCCGCCTAATGGAGTTGATCATGTATTTCTTGCTCCATTTTCATAAAGTTTGATCGAGCTTGCGGAGATTGATCTATTATAATAACATGTGCCACCTTTGATTTAAAAATAAAATAGCAGTATTAAATGTACTGTATTGATCGTTGATTTTTGTAACTTTTTATGGTATCAATCTAAATGTGAGGATGAATTGGAGGAGTATATTCGACTCATCTAGTTTGCATGAAATCTTTTAAACTTTTCACCTACAATTTTTAGACATTTGCATATATTTGCATATATGCAAGTCGCTTTGTTGAAAACTTTTAAACTAGCGAAGAAACCTAATCCAAAAAATAACCCACAACATAAAATTAACTACCGATGAAACGAAACAATTTATGAGTGAAGATCTATTGTAACACTTTATTCTAGGGAGATTGAGCTTGCTGGCATGAGTGAAACAAATTAACCTGAAACGGGTGGTCGTAGATCACCTGAAAGCTCAATCTTTGAGTAGATAAGTGGAAGAATATTAATCATCTTTACTACAGGTAGCTTTTCAACTCTTCTCATTAGACCTGTCACCTGTCAAAACATGACCCGACCTGTACGCCGATAATTTTACGAATTTGAACCCGGTGTTTTAGACACGGGATCCAAAATCGACCCGAACCCAAATTACCCAGGACATTTAATTAGGGTCAAGACCCAGTGACCCAGTAAGTCAAAACCAACTCGGTGAGTTAGCACCATATAGACGTCATGCACACATGCACCAGATTGACCCCACACAGATTCGTCATGCAATTGCATTCTTTAAAGTCACTCATAAGTTAAATAACTTATATATTTTATAATTATAGTATGTTTAGAACATTTATTTGTATAAATATGATTTTTATGCTTAAAATATTAATATAATATTATTATTATAATAATAATATAAATTTAATCATAATATTATTATTTAGTTTAATTTGACATATTTATAACAATTTAATTTTGATATTATTTTAATATTTTAAAAAAAGTCTTTCAAAAAGTTTGAATTTTTTTACCCGGTTTGGCTCAACTCGGAACGACCAGTAACCGATTGATCCAAAACCTGATTTACCCGAGATCCGAATGACCCGATTGACAGGTCTACTTCTAATGTATATAGACATAATGTAATATTATTCATAATATATAAATAAATTAAAGATAAAGTATTTATTTTGGAAAAAATAGATTTATCAAGAAAATTCTAAAATTACCTAATATAATTTGATTCAATGAAAATTAATTTCCTTAAATACTTTTGCATTAGAATGTCATATGTGTCATAAATCTTTCCAATTTGAATAAATTGCCTTAAATATTTCTGCCTTATTTCCAAAAGATAGAAATTTAATCATAATATTATTATTTAGTTTAATTTGACATATTTATAACAATTTAATTTTGATATTATTTTAATATTTTAAAAAAAGTCTTTCAAAAAGTTTGAATTTTTTTACCCGGTTTGGCTCAACTCGGAACGACCAGTAACCGATTGATCCAAAACCTGATTTACCCGAGATCCGAATGACCCGATTGACAGGTCTACTTCTAATGTATATAGACATAATGTAATATTATTCATAATATATAAATAAATTAAAGATGAAGTATTTATTTTGGAAAACATAGATTTATTAAGAAAATTATAAAATTAACTAATATAATTTGATTCTATGAAAAATTAATTTCCTTAAATACTTTTGCATTAGAATGTCATATGTGTCATAAATCTTTCCAATTTGAATAAATTGCCTTAAATATTTCTGCCTTATTTCCAAAAGATAGAAATGATCAAAAAAATTGCCTAAAATAAGTAGATATATTTGAACCTAAAACAATCGATTCATCAATCTAGTTTAGATTGCATGATCAAGAATGGAAAGAAATAATCTATCTATCTATCAATCTCTATATATTATAAAATAATTTATTTTTTTATCTAAATCTATCTACATGCTAGAAGAAAAAAAATTTGCCTATAAATATAGGCTATGAGAGACCAAGATGTCTTTGTGATCAATTCGTATAGCATTGAGGATTTACATGAATTGAAGACTTGAAGTCATCTAAGATGTCCGGCAATGAAAACTCAAATTTATATCTTTTTAGGGTTAAAAAAAATATAAATTTGAGTTTTCATTGTCAGACTTCTAGATCACTTCTACAAACAAGCCCAAAGGATTTGAAGAGATAATTGCGTAGCAATGATTGGAGGCCGGCCTACGAAGTATGATCTTTCCGGTCTCGTGTATGCTCTAAACCTGATTACTTCTTCTCCATTTTTATTTATTATTTTTTAAATAATTCTTCACTTTATTATCCCTTTAAGTTTTCATTTACATAAATTTTCTCTTTTCTCAAAAAAAAAAATTCATTAAAATAATTTTAATTCTAATGGAGGGTGGAGGGAAGAGGATGGGTGATAATGTGATATCGTTCTAAAAGAGAATGAGAGAGTCATAGGGGATAAAAATTAATTTAGGGATAAAAGTGTCTACAATTAGTGGAAATCATATACTACTTTCGTTTCAAAATACAGATAGTTTGACTTTTCGTCAGGTTTTTTTAAAAGCTAAAAACTTTATATACTTTTTATATATGCTTTTTTAAATAAATTTTAAATAAATTCATACTTATTATAACGAGTATAAAATTATTTTAATTCAAAAGTTAATATTTTATAAAAACCAGAAGAGTATTTTTAAAAAAAACATTTAGACTCACTTTCAATCCCGAAAGTTTGGAAATTAAAAGGACAATAATATATATACCTTCAAGGCCCTACATGTATAGATGGTGCATGAATAGGGCTTTGTGTGGTAATTGATCCTTCACAATCACAAATTTGGTACTTTGTAGGATTATGTGAATCCAATTGAAACTAGCTACACGTACTTAAAGTTGTGTACATTATTGGGAAAATAATGGATGCCTAAAAAGATTTATAATTGAGCTTGTTACCTTCATCACTCAATTCATATATATGATTGGACACATCAACTTATATGCATGAAAACGATATATATATATATATATATATATATATATATATATATAATTTTGTCATATACATATATGTATAAAATATAGATTGTTATATAGTGGAGTTAAAAATAAAATATAAAATAATTTCCCTGCCCTTTGGATAGAAAAATTAATAAAATAATTTGGTTTTGATTTTGGTTAGAGACTATATGGTTTATTTAAAGGGACAAAGAAAATATACACATGGAAATTTCTAGCTTAAATAGACAAAATCTAAGACTATATGTCTATATATACACACACTAGTTCCGTCTTGTGTACAAAAATATATTAACAAAACATTATAAAATTATAAATGTTATTTATATAAAAAAAACCTATTAAAAATAGTTTAATGTGAGAATTAAACTAATAACGATCAAAATGCATGAGAAATATAAAATATAAAATAATCTATATATAAATGATTTATTCTACCAAAAAATAATATAGATATAAATAAAAATAACAACTATCAAATAATTAATTTTAATATAAATAATTCTTTCTAACAAAAAACAATCTAGATATAAATAAAATAACACCTATCAAATATTTATCTATTAATATTTTTGGTAAGTATGACTATGAAATAGTTTTAATTTGTATTTTTTCAATTAATTAAATATATTAAATATATATATATATATATTATGGTTTATGATAACTTTTTATAAATTATGATAATATATTATTTTATAAAAAAAATGTGGGAATTTTTTTTCCTAGAATCAAGTCAAATCACAACACAACACGTCATATATAACGTTATGCATTAATTTTAGTATAGGTATATAAAATATAAAGATATATATATAGATAGATAGATTGGATGCCATATTAATTAATAACTCAAATTATAAGAGCATAAGTTCTGCATAATTGAATTATTTTACACCAAGATAAAGTAATATATATAGTGGACCGTGGACGCACATATTTATTTCTTTTTTTATATTAAGCTTGGAATATATCTAGTAGAAAAAAAAATACAGTATACTACTACTATTTTTTTATTTTATTTTTTGGGTCGAGGCTAATTATTTGATTTATTGGAATGAACTTCTCTCTTCCTGTCGGTGCCTGAGAAAAGGTCATTACATCTGTTTTGAAGCGTATGATGCATGACATATTTGACATGTTACCCTCTTTTTGCAAATTAAATATTTACAAAATAATAAAAAAAATATATTAAAATTGACCATTTCTTTTTATAAATCTATTTTTATTATTGATGATTTTGAATTTCATATTGTTCGTCCTCCATTAAGTATACTCTATATAAACTCTAAATATTATTTGGCAATCAATAAAAGTTATTTTTAAAAAAAAAATTATGACCTGTTTTTTATGGGATTGGGTTAAAAATGGAAATCTAATAGGATGCCCAAATATAAATTCAGTACTTTAATTAGGACCTACCACTTTTTTTTTATCTTTCTATTTAATAAATGTATTATTATTATGTAATAATTCATATAGAAAATGAAAATGCATTGTCTTAAGTTAAACGAGTTTTGTAGTCTACCCAACAAGAAGTAGATCTCCAGCTTGTCTGGCATGTGATTTGCCATTGAATTGGCAGCTTACAACCACCTCCCTTCCTTCTTCCTCATCTTCAATATTCAATCACTCTCTGTCTCTAACTCAGAGAGACCCAAAGAATAAAATCCCAAAACAAATATCTTTTTAATATTATTAGTAATCATCACAAACAAACACGGCTTGTTTATTATTATTATTATTATTATTATTATTATTATTATTATTATTATTATTATTATTATAAAAATGGCTTACATAAAGTTAGTTGAAAGTTTGGTAACAAATTGAGCTCTACCAGCTTTTAAATAGTAAAATCATGAAATATGAAATCGTCATTAACGAACACCATCTCATGACTTTTCGTAACCAATTGAACCGCTTCAAAAAATCAATAGCATCATCTATTAATTCCCCCAAAGTAGAGAATACAAATATCACGAAGCAATACTCATTAACAACAAAAATATCTACGTAATTTTTCTCCTTTCAATGGTTTGCGAAACCGTCTTGCCGGGTACAAAGGAGTCATTGACTCTAGTCGTGAACGGCGAAGCCCCAAACACATTAAGATAAGTGTCTACCCTTGTCCCACCCATAAATTACCAATATATCACCTGACCTCAGCACAACACCATCATCACTGTTCACACTTATATGTGCTTCCTTCTGAACTACGATGCTTGCTTTATAACAAATGTCCACCAAAATATCTAGGATCATTTTGTGTCGGTGTTTAGTCTCGATGCCTCGACTGCAATGTAAAGCATGATCTTAAAATGAGTTCATCTTGTCGAGCTCACAACAGGGACAAGACAAGTCCAATAACCATTAAACATAGGGATCGAGCGATGTATTATTATTATTATTATTATTATAATAAATACAGAAGCTTACAAAGAATTAATGGGGAGCCGAGAGACAAGTATAATTCATGATTGACTGACAATGAAGTGAATGAACTCTTAAAAAATGTATAAAAGTAGTACTGGTGTTTAAGAATTTCGAAGACTGGCCGGTTCAAAAATTTATAACAAATTTAAAATCTTCAATTACGTGAATTTAGAAAAACAATTTATAATTGTATAGAAAAACAATTTACAGTATACATATATATAGGGACCAGGGTGTGTCAGGATTACAAAAGTAAATTACACATAATCACTTTTAAATTAGGTTAGTTTTCACATAACCACCCATAAAATTATAAATTACAGAAAACCACCCATAAATTACATTTCTTTTTAAAAGACCACTCATTCATTAAACCTCTATTTGTTTTGTTTGAAAAGACTAAAATACCCCTAATTCAAACTTATTTTTTAAAGGAAAGAATGAGGTGACAATTAGGCGAGTTGGGTCGTATTCGGTTAGTCGGGTTTCGGGTCATTTGGATTTCGGGTAATGTTTAATAATTTGATCATTTGGTTGGGTCGGGTTCGGGTTTCGATTGTCTCGTGTTTCAGTTATTTCAGGTTTGGATTGTCTCAAGTTTTCATCATTTCAATACAACAACAACAACAACCCAGTATATCCCGCAATAAAGCGGGGTCTGGGGGGTCGGGATGTACGCACTCTTACCCCGAACTAGTCGGGAGAGTGTTTCCGGAAGACCCAAAATAGAGCAAAGGAAGCACGTCCCAGGACACCTAGTAGGAGATTAGGAAATAGACAGCCGATAGACGGAAAACAGATACGAAGATAACCGACAGAAAACAGATAGAAAGCAGAAAGAGAGGTAGAAAGGAAGCGAAAAGAAATGACCCAGCACCCATCCTAGGGATTCTAAACATCCGAAGTCCGAATGCATCTCCTCCAGTGGTCCCTATCCGAAGTTATATCCTCCGAGAGGTTCAGCGCATTGAGATCCTGTCGAATAACCTCCATCCAGCTCTTCTTCGGTCTACCTCTCCCTCTGCACAAAGCTCCAAGCTCCAAACTCTCTCATCATTTCAATATTCATTTTATTTTTTTTACTAGAATCTATCTTAAAATTCGGGTTATATCGGGTTTCGGTTATAACGGGTTCGAGTCTTAATGTGTTTCGGTTGAATCGGGTTCGGTTCATTCGGATTTGGGTGAGTTTCGGATTTCGGGTCCAAAATGGATCGGGTTGGGTCGGTGTTCAAGACAATCGGTTCCAAAATACATACAATAACCCTAGAGCCGGCAAAACCCGACCCGAACCCGAAAACCAGACCCGGTCGACTCGAAACCGATTGTCCTGAACACCGACCCAACCCGGCCCATTCTGAACCCGAAATTCGAATATCCGATAACCAAAACTCAACCAAAATCCGAATGAACTGAATCCGATTCAACCGAAACCCATTAAGACTCGAATCTGTTATAACCGAAACCCGATATAACCCGAATTTTAAGATAGATTCTAGTAAAAAATTTAAAATGAATATTGAAATAATGAAAAACTTGAGACAATCCAAACCCGAAATAACTGAAACCCGAGACAATTGAAACCCGATACAACCGAAACCCGAACCCGACCCAACCAAATGATCAAATTATTAGACATTACCTGAAACCCGAATGACCCGAAACCCGACTAACCGAATCCGACCCGACTCGCCCAATTGCCACCTCAGTCTTTCCATTAAAAAATAAGTTTGAATTAGGGATATTTTAGTCTTTTCAAACAAAACAAATAGAGGGTTAATGGATGTGTGGTCTTTTGCAAAGAAATGTAATTTATGGGTGGTTTTCTGTAATTTATAATTTTATGGGTGGTTATGTGAAAACTAACCTAATTTAAGGGTGATTATGTGTAATTTACTCTTAATTATAATGCATTTTTTTTTACCTCGGTTAATGTGTATGTTTGGTTGCATAATTAAAAAGTTCAAAAATCGAAGTAAATATATAATGTAATCAAACATGCACATAAACCAAGGTAACAATAATGCATTATAATTAATGCATTTTAAAATCCAAACACACCCATACTGTATTTGTAAATAAATAAATAAAATAATGTGCACCAGACAAACGTACCCTACCAGCGAGCACAACACAAGGCAGTGGCCACCGTACATCCAAAGCAACTCGCTACTCGCCACCGACGGGAATATAACGCACCCAATAATAAAAGTAGGTGAAACGCATTACCATCACTTATTTTATGTTATTTTTGATTAATTGTTTTTCTTTCATTTATAAATTGAGTACAATATCTTTTTCCCCTAACAATGAAAAAAAATCAATGAATCAAGTTTTAGGGTCAATGAATCAAGTAAGTATGATTAATTGAGATGTTAAAAATATAAGTAACGGATAAACCATTATAAATATAATCAGAGAACTTTCCATATTTTATCAACTCAATCTTTCTGAAGAGCTTATCTAGAGAAGCATTTATTATTAACTTATCTATAATAAATTAATAAATGAATAGTAAATATGGTATGAGATCCTATGCATTAGAAGATAAGAATTATTTTTAGTAATTGAGTTTTCAATTATTCAAAATATTTAATATTTTCTAAGGTAACTAATCAAAATCAAGTAAATATTGTCTATTAATTAAAACATGTCGTTTATTATTTGCCTTTTCAGAATGATAGTAAAATATCAACTTTTTTTTATAATAAATTCATACTTAATGGTATTATGTACGAAACTATATAAAACAATAAATTTGATATTTATATAGATTTTAAAACCTAAAAAATATTTGTAAATAGTAAAACATTATATTTTACTACCTCCGTATCAAAATACTTGTCTTTTTACTTTTTGACACGCTTTTTAAGAAGCGAAAAAATCTATAAAATATTATTTTTTTCATAATTTTATAGATAATTATATTAAGTATAAAATTATTTTTGTAAATTAATAAAATCATTAATATTTTACATAGTTTTTATCGTTCTTAAAAAACGTGTCCAAACTAAAAAACAAATATTTTGATACGGAGGGAGTAATTAACAAAATGAATGTATATTAGTCAATACTTTCATAACAAAGGATAGTTTAGTAATATAATTAAAAATTCTGCAATATTATTTTATTTTATGATTGGTTGATTTTTTTACGGATTTTAAAATTTTATATTTATCCACATTCTAGCTAAGTGAGGAAATTTTCTTAGCTCATTTTTATTTTCAAAATATTACGAAAAACAAAAGAAATTTACAGGTGGCAAATTAGCAACAATGGCCGGTATAAAGCTACGCCATCTCCTTCCTCAACCTCCTCTGAATCTCATCTTTCCCATTGCTCTTGCTTGCCTCTTCGGAGTCAGATCAGACTCCCTGTTTCTCTCTCCTCAATTTGCCCAGTTTCTCTGAGGTTGGTTCGCTAGATTTAGGGTTTTTTCGATTCTTTGATTTATCGATCGCGGTTTTGAATTTTGATCAGGCAGATTTGGAGAAGAGAGAGAGAGAGTGCGGTGAGATAGAGATCCGAGTTGCATTTGGGAGTTGGTGAATTGGAGATGGTCCAGTGTTTGTCTGAATAGTATTATTCTCTTGACTGAGAAGGTTCTTCGCAGGTTCTCCGGCCTCGTCGTTCGTGGCCGCTGTTACTGGGACACCTGCGGTTGATTTTCTTCAAATTTCCATTTGGTCTCTTGTTGAATTCGTTTCCGGCTGCTGCTGCTGCTTCTTTTTTCTCTGGAAAAGAGAAGAACTTTCTCGGTTTTCATCGCATCTCCGTGGTGAATTTGGGAGTTTAATTAATTTGGGTTCCTGAGAAGTGAAATGCAGCCAGATCAAAGAAAGAAGGTATACGATCCCTAGTTCCTCCGTAATTTTGACTAATTTCATCTGAATTTGAGATCTGAACTAGATTAATTGCAAGATTTTTAAGTCGCTATCCAATTCGTTGGGATGATTTCTAGTTCTATTTCCTTGGTTTTCCAGGAAATTATACTGTATTTTCTTACTTTTTTCTTCTGACTTCCCATTTCTTTTTTGATTTTTTCTACCACTTGAAGATCTTTCCTATTTTGATCACATTGTTCAGTTGCTGACATTTGCATTGTTGACTCTGTGTTAATGGGCAATGCGGTCGGAAATCGATTGCCTTGTTCATGTTACTTGTCTCTTTGTTTTTGTAATTCACCTAATTGTCTAGGGTTTGTTGGCCACTCTTTGTTGTGATTTTGACTATGATAAAGATATGGTCCTCAAACTAGATACTTCCCTCATACGGTTTGCTCAACTATACCTAACTACTGCTAATCTGCTATTTGTATTGTTGTTCTTTTTCATGTTTGGCCAACTGTAGAGATCATTGCAGGGGAGATTTCCATTTCATTTATCCATGGTTGTTGCTTTGTTTCTGACATATCTTGCTTGTGGCAAGAGATTGCTGGATGCTTAGCTTTTAAAAGCAGTGATATTGGTTTGTTTACTAAGAGAATGCCTTTGTAAGGAAAGATAAATGGTTGCTTTCTTTTCTTGTTGAAGAAACTGGTCAGTGCATTTTGTCATTGCTTTATGAAATTTAACAAGCCAAATACTGTTTCTTTATATACCTGCCTACCCTACAGATAAGTTGCTGAGTTTTCTGGTTCTATTTATGTGCTCTTTGTTGATATACCTCTTTCAAGGGGGCTTGATTTATAGATTTTAAATGGTTTTCTTTCATCCTCAGTGTCTAGTGGGGACGGGTGGTCATATCATCCGAGTATGTAGGGATAAACATACACGCATGTGGGAGATATTTCTTGTATTACTGTTGTAATGACTGAATGTTTAGCCTAGAAGGTTACATGTGGTAAATGCTCTTTTATAATTTTCTAATTTTTTTCATCTTATGATCTCCTTTACTTGCAGAGCCCCAAGGAACCCGAATTTTTCACTGATTATGGTGATGCCAATAGATACAAAATTCTTGAAGTTGTGGGGAAGGGGAGCTATGGAGTTGTTGGTGCAGCCATTGATACACACACTGGGGAGAAGGTAGCCATAAAGAAGATCAATGATATATTTGAGCATAGCTCTGATGCTATTCGGATTCTACGTGAAGTCAAGTTGCTTAGACTTCTACGGCACCCTGACATTGTTGATATTAAGCGCATCATGTTGCCACCTTCAAAGAGGGACTTCAAGGACATATATGTTGTCTTTGAGCTTATGGAATCTGATCTTCATCAAGTTATCAAAGCTAATGATGACTTGACACGTGAGCACCATCAGTTCTTTCTTTATCAAATGTTGCGTGCATTGAAATACATGCATACAGGTAACAGTCTATTGGATTGGTGTATTTATTTTCTTCAT
Organism: Persicaria maculosa; assembly: GCA_963922045.1. Classification (NCBI taxonomy): domain Eukaryota; kingdom Viridiplantae; phylum Streptophyta; class Magnoliopsida; order Caryophyllales; family Polygonaceae; genus Persicaria; species Persicaria maculosa. Next base: position 63,845,074 of record OY998262.1, read on the forward strand.
TCCTTCATTAGATATCTTACAAGCTGATGCTTTTTTTCTACAGCAAATGTTTACCATCGAGATTTGAAGCCAAAAAATATTCTGGCAAACGCTAACTGTAAAGTAAAGATATGTGATTTTGGGCTAGCGAGAGTAGCATTTAATGATACCCCTACAACTGTTTTTTGGACGGTAAGTTAATGTAGGATTAATGCCCATACTTCTAGCAGAATGTTTTTGAGCTTTTTTCTAAAAGAATGAACATCTGAACTGCATGATGTGTGACTGCTGTGTTTTGGACATCAGGATTATGTTGCTACAAGGTGGTATAGGGCTCCAGAGTTATGTGGGTCATTTTCTTCCAAGGTAAAGAATATTTTTCGAACTTCAGGCTTCTATAGATTTATATGTGCTTTTGCCAACCTATATAACCTAGTTAAATTCCACATGCATTGTGTTGTTTGATGACTTGAGATGTTTTGGTACTTGTTAGTCTTTCCCATTTGCATGGTTTGTGTATCTAAAGCCAGCTCTTTAGTGCTCATGGTAGTTTAAATCACAAGGAAAATTGTTTTCCAGCAAAATTTATGGTGTAGGTTATTGTGCCACATTAGTTTCTATACTAACCATTTCTCTCAGTATGCTTCTATCTGGAGCTAACTATATTGTTTTCTACTTGGACTCTAGATATCATCTTTTGAGCTTTTGGGTCTTGCATTGTTTTCACTAACAAACCTAGCAACCAAAACAGGATGTGCACAGAATGTTGACCTTATTGTCTGCTATATGCATTAGGATTTACTTCTTCAGACATAACCCCAAGCATTTTTGAAACTGAGAAGATTAGAAATAAAGAAGAAAAATTGTTGCAGATCCTTTTTATTAATTCCCACTGGCCTTTTAAGCTGCTTGTGCACATAGTTCTCATTATGATGACATCCAAGTACATAACTTTTTCGAATTATGAAATACTTATCAGTAGCTTATAAAAAGTAACACCTAGATTGAAATAATTCTTGTTCAGGGAGGAAAAATCAACTCATCTGGCAGTTGATATTTCTTGTTCTTTCAGGTACAATGTCTAGTCTTACAGCCGTTTCTCTGAAGCGGTTTGATTAGGGAGATAACTTGGTAGTTTGTTTAAAATGTACTGATCCTAAACTTTTTATACTGCAGTACACACCTGCAATCGATATCTGGAGCATTGGATGCATCTTTGCAGAGTTATTGACGGGGAAACCACTCTTTCCTGGTAAAAGCGTCGCCCATCAGTTAGATTTGATGACAGATCTTCTTGGAACACCCTCCCCTGAGACCATAGCAGGGGTGAGTAGCTTATAATTAGTTTATGTCTTCTGTTGTTTATTTCCTCATTTGCCTGTATGAGTATTCAGTCTTTCACTGTGCCTTGTGCCTAATAATATAGGTCCGCAATGAAAAGGCTCGTAAATACTTGATGGATATGCGGAAGAAGAAACCTGTTGCATTTACACAGAAGTTCCCAAATGCTGATCCCTTAGCATTACGTCTCTTGGAAAGATTGTTGTCTTTCGATCCAAAGTACAGACCAACTGCACAGGAGGTTTGTGCTATTTTTATTATCCAGCTGCTTTGCATACATCCTTTGATGGAGCATCAGCTGTTATTTGATACTGCGTGCCAGTTGAGGAACGTGGGCTGCATTCCTGGAATAGCTTATGCAGATTTATATGTAAAACTTGTTTGATTGTGATTCTTCCATTCAGGCATTGGCTGACCCGTATTTTAAAGGTCTGGCTAAAATCGAGAGAGAACCTGCATGCCAACCAATCTCAAAGTTGGAATTTGAATTTGAAAGGCGGCGTATGACCAAAGAGGACATCAGGGAACTGATATACCGAGAGATACTCGAGCACCACCCTCAGCTACTCAAAGATTACATAAATGGAAATGAAGGAGCAAATTTTGTATATCCTAGGTATCAAAACTCATAGCTATTTCCATGTATCTCTCTTTTCTGTTGCCCCTTCAGACTAATTCCAAATTCTCATTGCAAGTGCAGTGCTGTTGGTCAGTTCAAGCAACAGTTTGCACATTTGGAGGAGAACATTGGCAGAAATGGACGAGCCATCCCACTGGACAGAAAGCATATCTCACTCCCAAGGTTACAACTCTTGCCCGGTGTTTGAATGGGCATTCACTAGTTTTTCTTCATAGATACCGATGCATTGTTTTCTTAGTCTTGTTTTCTTTGTGCATACCTACAGGTCAACTGTACATTCAAGTACGGTTCCCCCGAAACCACAGCCTAATTATTGTTCCATGCGGGATCAGTCCAAAAAAGAGGAGGCTAGAACTGTGGATCCATTTTCTGGCATTTACTCCATCTGTTCACAACCGCCATCGGGTAAATTTCTATTGTGTGTCAAAATATAAGGTTTTTTTTAAAATGTTGTTTCGCAAAAAATCATTCTTCTGACCGTCTATTACAGCGAAACCTGGTAAAGCAGTTGGCTCCTTGCATTATGAGGTAGGAAGGAACATGAAAGACAACTACGACGGGAGGAGTGTGATGAGAAATGGAGTGATTCCTCCCCAATCACCCTCACCTCACAATGCCTTCGGGCCAACCATGATACCAAATCATGCCAAGCCGAACGTGATGAATGCGGATCGGGCTCCTTCACAAGGAACCACCACCACCACAACCAAGCAGATTCCCATGAACATGGCCAATCAAAACGCCCAACGCACTGCCATTGATAGCAAATCTAACTCTAACCCATACCCCTTCAAACAATTCAATCAAACCCAACCACTGCCTGACCTGTTCAACAGCAGGATTGCTGTTGATGTACTGCGAAGCCGCCATCAACCTCAGTCGTCCCCTGACCCGTTCAACAGCAAGGTTGCCATTGATGCAAAGCTAATCCAAGCACAGTCGCAGTATGGTGTTGCACGGACATCAGTTGCCATGGGAACTCATCGAACCGTAGGGACTGTTCACTATGGGATGTCTTAGGCTTGTTTGTTGATAATGATGCCTGGGATTATTTAGAACTAAGGAGGGAAAGGTGGAATTGAGCTTATTTGGCTCCTTTTCGACCTCGGTTTCGCCAGTTATCTTGGCTTAGACTTAGAGATGCTGATTTGTGTTGGAAATTGGAATTAGCTGAGTATGATTTGTGGTGGATAAGAGACATTCTCTTTTGGTTTCTCTGCTATTTCCTACTTTGTAAAAGTTCTTAGTATAAACGAAATAAGTAAATAAATAAAAACCCCCAAAAAAAAAACATTTGATGAATGTTATTGAATTTACCCAATTTTTCCAGCACCACTTTTGCAATTATGAAATCACTTTATACTAAGCACCATGGAATCTAACAACATCAAGTAGATGAAATTCATATATTCACTCCTGGATGAATTGATGACAACAGTCAACAGATTATATGTCAAATGCAGGAAGCTTGATCAATGACAAGAACATTTCTTTTGTGATGAAGCCAACATAAACAGATAATGCAGGCCCACAAAGGTTTCCCAAGGATGAGTATCAACTAGCAAGTGCATCAATTGAAAGGTTAAAATCACTGAACATAAGCCATTAGGCGAAGACGAATCCAAACTTATAGACCACAAATAGTTTCAGTTTAGCTATGTAATATATATTCAAGGTAAACAAAAGTATACATGCCCACACATGCCCACAAAAAGAACTAAGGCGACAATCGCCATATTTACTCTACAATTGCCATATGTATATGCACACAAGGAGGAAAAAGTAACGCAGCATAACAGAAGGCTGATCTTTCAAATGTATGATGGTTCAGCTGCAAAGAACTCTGCTGTCATGAAAAAAATTCCTGGAGAACAAATAAAAGTTGATGCAGAGGATTTCTGGAATCACATTCTGATTTTCAATGTAGACTTGGAAATTCCAAGGAAAAATTGATAATATAATTTTTAGAAGAGAAATCATTAGGCCATAGGCATGATATATCATGAATATGCAACAACCAAGGGTTCTCTGTATTCTTCACTTGATCTATTGTTGTAATAAGAGTACAATCCCAACTGTGCAGTTCCTAGAAGGAATCCGATACCATTTGGAACCTGAAATTCAAGCAAGAACATTAATAGCAATGTTAATTGTCGAGTTTTGACAATTCGGATGTATAAGAGAGTAAAGTGAATGTCTATAATAAGATAACTTACATAAACAAAGAGATCGTTATTGAAGATTCCGTACAAACAGAATGATGTGCTCATCAAGAAGGTTGACAGAGACAGGTAAAACGGCATGTACTCGACGCTTTTTGTTCTGATCACCAAATTCTGAATCATTAACCACGAGCAAGATCAGGAGGTGCGTCAACATTGAGCTATATATACGAGAACATCGGAAGCAGAAGATTAACATACAATTATAAACAGTGGAGAAGCGAACATTGAGATGAGAGAAGCACAGCTCAGAAATCCGATAAACATCCTCCGCATTTCAAATCCAAAAAATATTAGGCTGATAGCTACGATGGCACCAAACAAGACAAGAACTGCAGTCAACAGCCCAAGCATTTTCAGCTGCCAATATCAAGAATGCAAAATATAGTGAAACACTTGTGAACAAAACAATGTGAAAATGGGAAAACCCCATGTTTGATGATTTGGATGACGAAGTAACCTTCTTCACTCGCTCAGCATAGGCAATGAAGACGACACTGTAGATTAATTGAAATATAGCACCAACTGAATTCACAGTCATAACCATTATATTATCCTCTGACACAATCGGCGTTCCATACCAGGCAGAAATCAAGCAGTTGAGCAATGTGTAAACGTATGGTAACCCCGAGAACTCTTGGGTTGAACCATGTCTTACAATTCGCCTAAAAGTGGGTCTGTAGAGTCAACAAGCACGGCGGGAAGGAGGGTGTTAGTTACAGATAACTATCAACCAGGCAGAAATCCTTGACAGCAAAGTTCACAAAGCCAACAGACTTACATTGGTGACACAAACAGCCCGAAAGCGAAAAGGTTACCTACAGAAGGCATTCAAAAATAGCAGTTCAGTTACCATATAACTCTATGCATCGGGTTGGAATGTCGTTCCTACAGTTGAAGTTTGCTAAGCTTCTAATTATTTTTTTTTGAATCGGTACGAACTCTGTGTTAAAGCGGAGAATCTCATTGTCAAGGTATAGGGTTTGATGCACATACACAGACCAACCAAATACTAGGAATCAGGTTGGTTCATTTCCAAAACTGTACCGATACACATACCGGTATACCAAACACGCTCTGAGCACTATTTCCCGGTAACAACAGTCACAACAAGTCACCACACCACAACCAGAACAACACCTCCTATCCCTAACCCTAACCCTAATCCTAACCCTAACCCTAAAATTGCATCTTCATCTTCACCCTCTAGTGACTTTTGTCAAGATTTGAATTTTCAGCTACTCGATTTGCCCAGCACCAACCAATGTCCAGTAATCTCATCCACATTCAATCGACAAGTCCAAGATCAAATGGGGAAATCAATTTATAAATATCCATAAAACAAAAGGGTTCACCAGCTTGTGATGAATTGGGAATCAGTGGTCAACCTAAAAGTCACATCCCAATTGCTGAAAATAGTGGGAATTCCAAATTGGAAGCTGAAACCCCAAACTGAGATTGAAATTGAGAGATAGGGAGATGGATAGAGAAGATTACCAGCAACACCAGCTGCATCTTTGCAGATGGTGTAGATTGAAGCTGAAAGAAGAGCTTCCAACACCATCCCCATCATCAATTGGCCTTTAGAGTTACTGTTTTTCAGCTTCTTCACAATTTATTTTCTGCAATTTGTTGCTGTTGACCACCATCGCATATACACGATTATTGGCATTTTCAGCAAACTCATTACTTGTTAGTCGCCGCTCTCTCCCTCTCAACAGTCGACAACTACGTCTCTATGTTTATTACTCAACCAAAACGGAAATGTCAACAACGGTCCTTTAATTACAGTTTATGTGTGCCCTTATTCCCTGAAATTGCCTATATATCCATCAAAACTTCTCAATTTGTTTATTTACCCATCAAAAATTTAAAATGGTCTATAATTTATATACCCATTCAAATATACAAATCTTGTTTAATTGCCCAATATATAATTTTATAATATCTCATTTCTAACAAAAAAAATACAAAAAAAAAGATTTATTAAGATTTTTATATATTTTTTTCTTTCTTCCTTATCAAACATGAAGAAGTCAACCATAAGTTACAACTAAAAGTTCGATCATCTTCCTCTTCATTTGAAGTGAAAGGTCAAATTTATTGAATCCTATATTTTTATATGCTAGTTATGTACTGTAATGATTTCTTCTTTGTTTTAGTATACTCCTCTTAATCTATAGGTATTACCACATTGAGATGCACCATGGAGAGATATTATACAAATTATGATAATTTCTCCACCTTAATCGTTGATCAATCAATTGATGAAAATAAAAATTTAATTAGTCATGAAGATATCTTACCTAATCAAAAGGTGAAGCCAAGAAGAAAGCAAAAAATGAGACGATTGTGGACAATTCAAGGTAAACATGGAAATCGATTCGAATGAAATTGAATGTTTTGGGGTCTGATCAATCCACCGTAATTTATTTGGGACTATTGATTGGCGTTTTTAATTTATGAGGTCTTATATTGGGTAATTAAACAAAACTTATATGTTTGAATGGGTATATAGACCATTTTAAACTTTTGATGGGTATATAAACAAATTAAGAAGATTTGATGGGTATATAATAATTTCTCAATTTTGTGAAGATTTTATGAATTCGTTAATTTAACCAATTTATAACTATTTGTTAAAATTTTACCAATTTTTTTTAGGATTTTCTCTCTATAAAAAAAATTTAAGTTAGACGAATCGAAATTTGAAAGATAAAGTCGGGATTAACTTATCAAATATTTAATAATACAGGTTGTGTGTGCGCGTGCATGCATGTGGAGATTTTTTTTATTAAATAAAGATTCGAGATTAGGCAAGCCTGATTTTCGAGAGGCTGACGAATCGGCAGACGAAAACTGTCGAAATATGTAATACAAATAAAAAACAGACCTAACGAAGCAAACAAAAATAAACTCTACAACAAGACGCACTAAGAAGAACTACTCCTAAAAAGTTGAGGACGTTGACGAATGACGAAGTCAAGCACCACCGAAACAGTAGCACAACACGCCAACGGTATTGTAGGAATCTATCTCTTGTGGGTAGTGCAGACAAAACTCTAGGGAAGCTCATCCTTGGATACGGAGTCGCCCTGAACACACTACCACGACCCCAACTAGTCTCAACTCCGAACTCCACGACACCAAACAAGCAAAAGAACTCCTAGAGACGCTGGATGCAGAGCAACAAACCACTTGTTTAAACAGGTTAGTGGATAATGGTTTGGATGAAAAGTGTCCATAGTTTTGAAAAACTAGAGGTATTTGAGTGGACTGATAAAATGCATATGTAATTTTTTAATTTTACAAGTGAAATTTTAGTGTAAAAATGTGCAAAGTTTAATAATGAAAATTTCGATATAAATTGTGCGCTTCTATAGAGGGAGATTCTACTTCAACATTTACTAGTTAAAAACAAAATCATTTTGATTCATAAAAAAAAAATCATAACTAACCAATCAAAATCTTATAATAGAAATTAAAATACAATATAACAGATGATCTGCACTCAAGTTATATAGGTCAAAAAATAATAACTTATTTCACACTTATTCATATTAGAAACACTTTTCATATAAAGAGTGTGAAAATGCACCAAAGTCACACAAATTATACACATTCACCTTCTCAAATCACACATTTAGGTCAAATAAAGTGTAAATTCAACATCACTAACTCATTTTCAACCAACCAATAGTCCAATACTACAAATAGTATTATATAACCAACACTTAAATCTTTCAATTATACCATAAATTTCAAAAAAAAAAAAATTTATTAAAATCCTACAAATAGTATTATATACTCAAAATGAAGAATGATTAGATTTAGATTAATCTTAGATTTTAAAATCCTCAACTAAGATTTGGATTTCTAGTATTTCTATAAGGCTTCCAAACAACCCCTTGTAATAGATTATCAAGGCTCCTAGCTTGTTGGACCATCAATAATTTTGGGCTCAACTCCTAGACTATCAGGTTTCTGGCCCAGAGGATGGCCCATATTAATCTTGAGCAGATCGCTTTGTAAACTAAATAAAAATATGCAAACACAATACACTACCTAAAAAATCCATTTTGATAAATTAATAATATCTAAATTTATAGGGGTGGCCATGGGACGGGACGGGATGAGATTGGGGTAATTTCGCGTTCTGTCCCACATATTTTTTACGGGACAGGATTAACACTTTTTTTTTCAAATTCTGTCGGATCTTGTCCCTCACTGGACGAGATGAGATTCGTAAAACAAGATTCCAAAATAATCCAATAAACTTCAAAAACAAAAAGTCTTCAATCTTACATTAATAAGTAGCAAAATCACAATATGTGAATAGATGAAGACAAGTACAGTACTTAATCCTAATAGCAATGTAGCAAGAAGAAAGCTTGAAGAGTCTTACAAATTTGAAAAATACAACATTCAATCTTACCAATTTTATTAAGCATTCAGTGGCTTTTTGTAGAATGATAGAATTGATGTAAAGTTCTCCTTAAGGGTTTCATTCATTAGACAAAGATATATATAGGTTACAAGGTATTGGGCCTTTGAGCCCACTATACAATATGAGATCTATGTAATCTATCAAACCCCCGCAGTCGAAAGTGGAGGGTCCCGTACAGTGAGACTGGACCAAAAATCGAGGAACAACTGCCGAGGTAAACCCTTGGTGAAGATATAGGAGGACGGGACATGAAGAACACGAACATGTCCAAGCGCAACCTTGTCCCGAACGAAGTGGAGATCGAGCTCAATGTGCTTCGTTCGCTGATGCTGGACTGGGTTGCTGGCCAGATAGACGGCGGAGACGTTGTCGGTGTAGACCAGGATGGTCTTTTGAAGAGGGCAGCGGAGCTCAAGAAGGAGATTGCGCATCCAAGAGCACTCGGAGACAACGTTGGTGACACCTCTGTACTCTACCTTGACGCTAGAGCGAGACACCACAGACTGTCGCTTCGCGGACCACGACACAAGGGTGTCGTTGAGGAAGAAACAGTTGCCAGACGTGGAGCGACGTGTGTCAGGACAACCACCCCAATCCGCATCAGTGTAAGCGAAGAGGTCAAGCCGAGAGGAAGGGGTGATTGTGGTGCCCAGCTCGAGGGTACCGCTGATGTACCGGATGATCCGCTTCAAGGCCTGAAAGTGCGGTTCCTTAGGCGCATGCATGAACAGGCAGATATGTTGAACGACGTAACTGATGGATGGCCTAGTGAACGTAAGATACTGCAAAGCACCGACGAGGCTCCGGTACAACGTCGGATCATCAAACAGAGGACCAGAGTGAGCACTGAGCTTGTTGGAAGTATCCACAGGGGTGGCAACAGGCTTGCAGTTGCTCATCTTGGCCCGAGCAACAATCTCGGCAACATACTTACTCTGAGAGAGAAACAACTCAGACGCATGACGCTGCACGGCGACACCCAAGAAGTAAGACAACGGATCCAGATCTGACATGAAGAACTCGGCACTCAACTGGGAAATAATAGACGTCTGAAGAGCATCAGAAGAGGCGATGAGGATGATGTCGTCGACATATAGTAACAGAAAGGCCATGTTTGTGCCTCTGCGATAGATAAACAAAGACGTATCTGAGCGGCTGCCAACGAAGCCCAAGTGTAGTATATGAGAGGCAAAGCGCTGAAACCAAGCCCGCGGAGCCTGTTTCAGACCATACAGAGAGCGCTTCAGGAGACACACGTGCTTGGGGCGATCAGTATTAGCGAACCCCGGCAGGCTGAAACATGTAAATTGTCTCATTCAGATGGCCATGCAGAAAGGCGTTCTTGACATCCAGCTGATGAATGGCCCACTGTTGCAACAACGCTAAGCTCAACACCACTCGGATAGTGCCAGGCTTGACCACGGGGCTGAATGTCTCATCACAATCAATACCTTCCTGCCGAGATCGACCGTTAACCACACAAACGAGCTTTGTAGCGTTCCAACGACCCATCAGAGTGGAACTTGTGGCGGAAGAGCTACATGCAGTGGATGACGTTCGCCTCAGGAGGGCGAGGAACTATAACCCATGTACCATTCCTTGTAAGGACCCTGTATTCGTCGAGCATAGCCTCCTGCCAATTCGGGTCGAAGAGGGCTATTTTGTGGGAGGTGGGGATAGGGGAAAGGGAGGTTGTGTTTGGGGCATAAGAGATTTGGGAATCGGTGGGGGTGGTAATAGGCTGTGCGGCGGGTGCGACAAAAGGCTGCGGTCGCAGCGCGGGTTGATATGCCGCGGGCGCAGCAAGATGCTGCGGTCGCGGCATCTGGGGTGACGGAGGGGGTGTAGGGGGAGAGACAGGAAGAGGTTTGGCAGGGTGCAGGGTGGCGTTCATAGAGACGATCTGACGAGGTCTGAACACACCGGAGATGCTACGGGTGTGCGGTCTGGTGGTAGGAGGAGGAGGTGGCGGTGGGGGCGGTGTAGGGGGAGAGGCAGGAGCATCGGTAGAGCTCTGGGGAAGGAGAAAGTGTGGGAAGGAAGACTCTGACTCAGACTGGGACATAGGAGGTGTCGGAGATGGGAGAGGAGGAGAAGAGAAGGGAAAGCGAGACTCATCAAAAGTGACATGACGTGACACAATAAGCTTATGGCTCCGAACATCGAGGCAAAGATAACCGCGATGATCAGACGGATAGCCTAGGAAGACACATGGAGTGGAGCGCAGGTGAAGCTTGTATGGGGCGGTGGAGGACTGGTTTGGGAAGCACAAGCACCCGAAGGTACAAAGGTGATCATACCTAGGCAAGGTGCAATAGAGTGCCTGAGTCGGCGAGCGATGGTGTAGGGTAGTAGATGAGAGAATGTTGAGGAGATAACAAGTGGTTGATAAGGCGTGAGGCCAATAGGTAAGGGGAATAGATGCGTGAAAGAGGAGAGAGCGCATCATGTTGGTTATGGTTCTAATGATTCATTCGGCCTTGCCATTCTGTTGGGAAGTATAGGAGCAAGACAACCGATAGGAGATCCCATTTGTGGCGAAGAAAGAGTGAAAGTCTTTGTTGTCAAATTCACGGCCATTGTCACATTGGAAGCATTTGATGGATGTTTGAAACTGTGTTTTGATGTAGGCATGGAACTTGGCAAAGATAGGAAACACTTGGGACTTGAAATGCAACGGAAAGACTCATAAGAAATGAGTGTAATCATCAAGAAACAAGAGGTAGTACTTGTGACCCTCCTTGCTAGGCACAAGAGAGGTTCAAATGTCACTATGAATGATATGAAAAGGAGCAAGGGTGGAGTTCAAGGACCGTTCGAACGGCAGTCTTGCATGTTTGCCTAACTGACAGGAAGAGCATAAACTAGAGCATAGGTCTTTATTACAGGTGACAAGACTCTGAGAACGGAGGACATCTAGAACGGCAACACTGGGATGGCCTAGGCGTGCATGCCACATGCTGGACGATGATGTCGAGAGGGCGACCGGGCACGACTGACTGGACGCAGGAGGTGGTGTGACAGGGTAGAGCTCCCCGATGCTGTGACATCTCATGCGAGTAACCCCCGTAGTAAGATCGTTCACAGAGAAACCAAAGGGATCAAACGTAAGGGAAACATTATTGTCAGTAGTGAACCGACGGACAGAGATAAGGTTTTTGACAATCTTTGGGGCAATGAGGACATTGTTAAGGTGTAGTGGGTGGGTTGGGGTCTGTAATTTGGCATGGCCAATCCCCGAAGTAGCAAGACGACCACCATTGCCGACGATAATAGAGTGTGCATGACCTTTAAATGAAATAGAAGAGAGGTTACCTGAGGAGTTCGTCATATGGGAGGTGGCACCAGTGTCCATGTACCAAGAAGAGTCGAGGGATGTCAGCTGTGTAGAGGAGAAGGCGTGATGCATAGCTGGCGGAACATACCCTGGATCAGGCGATGTCAGACAAGCGTGAGGACCGGCATGTCGAGGGGTAGGATATCCGGAGTACCGGTGCATTTTTTTTTGTGGCCACCTAAGTTAATAAACAATTAACTCAGGGCCAGAAACGAAAAATAGTAAAACACAAGGACGTTTCTGCAATAACTTCAAAAGAGATTACAAAAGATCGAAGCTTTTTTCTTCGTTGGACGCACAGATAGAGACGGAGGCGGCGACGGGCAGCAGCAACCGGAGACGGCTCGGACAGTGATGGCTAGGTGTGGGTAAGGCTTGGATCCGGGCTAAGAGTGGCCGGATCTGTGCTTGTGGTGGCCGGGGATTCCGGATCTGGGATGCGTGAGGGAGGACGGGGTTGTGGTGACCGACGACGGTGAGCAGGTGGCGGCGGCGCCGGTGGAAGGTCGGAGGAAAAAGAATGACCGGTGAGGGAGGACAGCGGCGATACGAGGCCAGCGACGGTAAGAGGAGAGGTGAAGCGGGAGGATCAAATTAGGGTTCCATGAGGAAGAAAATGTTGTGATACCATGTAGAATGATAGAATTGATGTAAAGTCCTCCTTGAGGGTTTCATTCATTAGACAAAGATATATATAGGTTATAAAGTATTGGGTCTTTGGGCCTACTATACAATATGAGACCTTTGTATCTAACTTCAACCAAATATTGGAATGAAAATTGAAAATGCTACAGCCTACACTAGCTCTTACAGTAATAAGATTAATTATTGCTTTAATTATTAGTTTTTTTTAATAATGTTGGCTTTAAATAAAATCTGAATTTTCAATGTTAAGGTCCCGCATAGTTTTTGCGAGACGGGATCGGGATGGAATTATTTTTTTTTTTCAAATCTCACCAGAATCGAGACGAGATGCGAAACGGAACGGAATTTGCGGAATTTATGCCCGTACCTATAGTATCTCATTTTGATGAAAGAATGAAAAAAAAAGGTTGCATGAATACGAGAATACGAATAGTATAAACTATAGTCACTCCGATCAAGCCTCGGTGAAAAGCCAAAGCCTTCGCCTTGAAAGCGGACGTCTCCCTGCAGAAACTTGACACATCACTGATCGAAGATTCTAAATTTCCACAGGGGTAGCGAAAATGTATTTATCTTTGAAAATATGTCTTTTCATTTTGTTACATTTCTCGGTCAGCGGAGTCAGCTGACCGAGAAATTGAAAAGGTCAACAAATTACGGCCCTTTCTAACATCAAAATTCAATATATTATATACATGGATAATGGATTTATCTATAAAAAAGTAATGCATAGAATAAATAAATAATAAATATATATTTATTATTTATTATTTATTTATTGACGTAGTTTCAATTTTTTTAAAGAATTTTATCTATCGAAAAGTAATGCATAGAATTTTTTATTTTTTTACCAAGAGATTTCGACCAATTTTGTATGTAACTAAAGTTATTTAAATTATTACCAAAAAAAAACTAATTTTATTTAAAATCATATAAAATTTATGTAAAAGAATAAAAAATAACCAATATATCTTAATTATTGATTTTTTAATAAATTAATATATACCTCTTGGCTATCACATGACAATATGACATTAATCAAAACCTAATACAAAATTTTCAAAAACTCTGTACATCAGACTAAAAATGTTAATTGTCCGAGAGAAACGCGGTTCTGCGTTTTTTTATACAAATCATTAATTTGAATTGGGTGGCGAAGGGAAATTTTATTTTAGCATAAAAACGCGGTTTGAAATCGCATTTTACTTTTAATTTAAGATAAAAACGCGTCTTAAACCCTCTTTTATTTTATCAAAATAAAAAGAAAGTAAAACGCGGCATGATACCGCGTTTTACATGTATCCCTCCCGTTCAAGTATGCAGATCTAATTAACAAAGGCGATAGAGGAGGGGCCTCCTCCGCCCGTACACCACTGCCCGTCGACCTCCGGCCGTCGATCCTCCCTTTGCTACATCCGACAGCCTTACCTGCCTCCCCCGCCCTCGACGGGCACACCATCGGTCGTTGACCCTCTCCTCTACTAGGTCCAGCGTCCTCCATCTCTCAGCTACCTCCGCCAGCCTTCTCGGCTCCACCGCCCTCAACCATGCCGCCTCCTATAGTCCTATGCCCTCCTCTGCGGCCAAGCCCTCCTTCGCTTTCATCCATCTACATACCACATAAAACACGACTTGATGCCGCGTTTTACTTTTTTTTTTTTTTTGGGTTATTTAGGTTATAAACGCGGGTTCAGCCCGCGTTTTACCCAAAATTACAACTAAAATGCGTTTTTATACCAAAAATATAGTTTCCCTTCGGTGCCTGATTCAAATTAATGATTTGTAAAAAAACGCGGATTTCTCTGATAAAACTGATAATAATGTAAATTTTTGTAAATATTTCGAAGTTATGAATATTTTAGTAAATAAATATTTTTTAATGATTAATTTGAAAAAAAAAATTTCTAAATCTCGTGGCTACCACTACCGGACGAAATTTCTCTATATAAAAAAGTTTAGTTTTAGTTTGACTGGCTTTATGGATAATGATTTTATGTCAATTTTAATTTGAGGGTTTGATCCATTCTTAGTTTCTACTTTCTAGTATCTATTCGTTAAAATTATTTTATATTTAATAATTATATAAATACGGATGCATTACCAATTTTAACCATATACACTGATTTTCGTTAATTTTGTTTAGAGAAAGTTTGAATATCAGGTTGAGTCGAAAAATGTCTTAGAAATTCAACTCTTACATCGATAACAATTAACGAGAATAGAACAAATTAAGGTGGTTCAATTAATTCTTATCAATTATAGCTAACATGTGTAAGTATTATATTAATATCAGGTTTTCGATTTAACGTATGGTTTTTAATTAGATCGAGAGCATATATATATATATATATATATATATATATATATATATATATATATATATATATATATATATATATATATATATGTTAAGGCAACCAATTCAAAGTCCACATTTGCTTGCAGATTACTCTTAATGCCACTGCTAAACTAATAGTTTCCGTTGTATTACACTCTACTAAATCATGATACATGTTTCCATCTAGAAAGTTTGAATCTCAAAGTTATTTTTTTAATCAAATAAAAAAGTGCATAGACCTGTATAATTAGTACTCACACCTGTCAAAAACTCAAAATACAACCCAGACTCATAAAACTTGGATTTTGACATAAATATTTTAATTCGAAATCCGGAATGAACCGAACCCGTTCAACCCACAAAATTTTGGGTCGAACCCGTTCAACCCACAACATGGATCACGCTCTATGGTAATGAAAAATGTTTATAAATTGAAATTTGACCTAATATCGTCAAAGTCAAAGCTAGGGAAACTCTCTACTTAATGTCTATCCTCCTTTGACTTGTTTTTTTTGAAGACGAGGAAACCCAACATTTGGTGGCAAACCCCAGGGGACATGACCCCGCCGACAAAAGACACGCATCAGGTAAACCGACTTGCACTGACCGGCTTGACCTACTGGTAGGAAGTAAGGCAAATCTTAAATTTTCACCCAAGAAAAAGGGCAGAAGCAGGAGTCGAATCCGGGCCAAGACCACCTAACTCTCTCTTTGTTCCACATCACTGGGTCATCTCGACTAGGGCACCCTCCCTTGACTTTCCCCTGCCTAGAAAAGCTTTCAATGTCGACATTCAACTTAATCTAATGAGTTTTCTTGTATTTAAGTTCAACTTATTATATAATTAATTTTCATATGATATGCGCAATCATATAAAATTTGCATAGTGATAATAATAATGCTTTTGTTGCTTGGAGTTTACACCGCTGCTGACACATTACATTATGCTTTTGTTGTTTCGAGGCTCCAATCACGTGTGTTGCAGGATGGTATTTTGTGGGCTTCTGGAGTGCTTGGTGATGGGACTGCTTTCAGATCAGCGACTTCTAGGTGGAGTAATGTCATTGGTAAGGATGACTTGGACATATGTGTGATGCAGCCAGCCCCCTGTCTAATGAAGAAATTGGCTAGTTGTTATTACAAACATGTCGACAAGCACCTCAAGATGGAGTTTGCTCTTACTAGGAGGCAAGAAGCTCTGATTGCAAACATGAAGCTCCCTATGGCCCAACAATGGCTAAAGGCTGCACCTATACCCGGTCTTGGTTAGGTTATGAACCCCGCTACCTTTCGATCTATTATTAAGTATCGTCTTGGAATTGAGTTGTTCCAGCCTGGATCCAAATGTCCTGCTTGTGAGAAAGGCATTTTGGATTCGTGGGGAGATCATGCCCTTGCATGTGCTGCTGACATCGGTGTTAAACATCGTCATAATATGGTGCGTGATGCTTTGTATGATGAGTGCTTAAAGGCCGGGATTTCTGTGCGTAAAGAGGCGGCTACTGGTATGGTTGATGACAAGGGAGGGGAGCTTCGTCCGGCTGATATTTTGTTCTACAACTGGGTCCAGGGCAAAGACACTTGTGTCGACATTACGGGTACTTCTATCTTTAGCAATTCTGGTCTTTCGGGTTTTATCCCTGGTAAGGCGGCCAGGGTGGCGGCTGAAAACAAAAGGAAGAAGTATGAGAAGGTCTGCGGAGACAAAGGGTATCACTTTATGCCGTTTTCCTTTTCTACTATTGGTGACTTAGGGGACGATGCCATAGGACTTCTCAAGCGGATATGCGGAGTTGCTAAAGGGTTACCTGGATATAGTAGGGATACTTGTCATATTTTTACTAGGGTTGCCTTTAGCATTCAGAAGGGTTGTGGAGCTCGGCTTGTTAGCCGGCTCCCATCCAATTTCATGTAATAACTAGTTACCATAATAATAATAATAATAATAATAATAATAATAATAATAATAATAATAATAATAGAAAAGTTGTGTTCAATCTTCTAAAAAAAAATAAAAAATAAAAAAAAATAAAAAAAATAAAAAATAAAAAATAAAAATAATAATAATAATAATAATGTGGATTGAATTTATCATTAACTTGACTTTATAGTTTATAATTTAATATTACAACTTGTAACGTATATAAATTATATATTACTCCCCACCAAAAAAAAACATATATTACTATTATAATAACATTAATTACTTTTTTTAATACACATATTGTAGTAAATATTAACTATTAGTAAGGTAATATAATAATTTTACTTTTTTCAATAAATATTAACTAACAATAAGGTAATATGTAGTATAACAATTTTAACTTTTTGAATTATATATGTAAATAATCCACCATTAAAAATAGAGAATATGACTCGTTGGGTTGACCTGAACCAGTGACATATGGGTCTAGGTTGAGCATTTTATGATCCGTAATCCCAAGTGACCCGAGCTGTAATTGCCACAAACCCGAGATAACCCGACCCGAACCCAACCCGTCCGACCTGTTTGACATGTCTATTAGTACATTTCAGCCTAGCAACTGAGGTCGACCAATTATTTGTTTAAATATTCTTTAATTACTTCATATTATCATACTTTTTTTTTCTATTACTTCAAATATAATTTGGTTTATAATTTTACTTAAATGTATTGTTACTTGTTAGAAATTTTTTAAAATTAAATTAACTTTGGAGGTTGAGATCTTAATGTGTTATTTTTCAATTATAAAATATTATTTTTTATAAGATTTTTTAGATAAAAATAGAAAATGTAATGAAAAAAAGAATAAAAAATTGAGGCTACTAGAATTCAAACACAAAGATTGAACTTTAGCAGCGGCTAGGAAACACTCTCTTTGAGCGTTTTGTCCGCCGCCACTCTTCATCAACTCCAAGCCTACACCAGGCTCACCAACCACCACCTAGTCCACCTCCACAACCCGACCTCCTGCTTCCAAGCTTCACCAGTCACACCTCTCTTCATCAACTCCATAGCCTCCACCAGGCTCACTGGCCACCGCCTGGTCCTACTCCACAGCCCGACCTCTCGCTTCAAGGCTTCACCAGCCACCCCGCCATCAGCTCCTTCGCCTATAGTGCCCTTCGATTCGATCGCCGCTCCACCGCCATCTTGGCCCTCCTACGCTGGTTCCCACCTTGATCTCCGCTCCCCAGCGACCACCGTTTCGAGCCCTTCGGTTCCCCTAGTCATCGTTTTCTCCTTCTAGGGTGTGCTTTTTCTTTGGGGGCACTGGTTCACTTCATCCATGATTTCCGCCGCCGACATCTTTTAGCTTTGGATCTACACTGTTTTGCCATGTTTTGGCGAACCAATCTCAATCCGTTTTTCCGCCTTGATGCCTTTTGATTGTTGTTCCTTTTCTCTGCTTTGGCCCGTTTTCATTCGCCTCTGTTTTGACTACCTAGTAGTCGTCTGCGATCCTGTTATCGTCCTTGAGGGTTTGGGATGGGTTTGATTGTTTTTAATGGACAATGGTTTGGCTTGGAATCGGGTTTGCGGGTTGATGTGCAGTGCTATTCTTATTGTGTTGCAGGCTTTTTTGAGCGGTGTTTGATTTGTCATGTTCGATGACATCATGGATGTGCGTTGACATCTTATGACTCTTTTGAGTCCATAATCTGAGGTGCCCGCTGATATTCCCCAGAGTTCTCTGTGTGCGTCGTCCCTTTGATCGATCGTTTCGTTTCTCTTTGTCTTGTGATTTTCAGTGTAGGATGGCTTGTACGTTTTCTTTGTAATTTTATTTATGTCCTTTGCTTCTGTAATTTCCTTTCTGTCATTTGCTTCAGTTATTTGCTTCTAGTTGTACATGATGGTTAGTCCATCTACCGGCTTGTCCAGTCTCCCGGTTTCTTGGTTTTTCTGTCATTTGCTTCAGTTATTTAGCTTTTGGAACTATGTAAACAATCCACCATTAAAAATAGCGAACATGACCCATTGGGTTGACCCAAACCAACGTGTAGACAGGTCTAAGTTGAGCATTTTATAACCTGTAACCCAAAATGATACGAACTGTAATTGATCCAAACTCGAGATAACCCGACCCGAACACAACCTGCTCGACCTGTTTGACAGGTCTATTAGTACATTTCAGCCTAGTAACTGAGGTCGACCAATTATTTGTTTAAATATTCTTTAATTACTTCATGTTATCATAATTTTGTTTTTTCCCTATTAATTCAACTATAATTTTACCTAAATGTATTGTAAGAAATTTTTTAAAATTAAATTAACTTTGGAGGTTGAGATCTTAATGTGTTATTTTTCAATTATAAAATATTAATTATTATAAGATTTTTTAGAAAAAAAATAGAAAATGTAATGAAAAAAAAAATTGAGACTACTAGGATTCAAACACAAAGATTGAAAATAGTTTCGTAATAGAATAAGTAGGCTCAACTATTTAGCTAACAAGGTTACTTAGAGCAACCCCAACAATATCGGTAAAATAGAAAAAATTGAGGGATTTAGAGAAAAAGGGAGATTTTTTTAACCAAACAGCTTCTCTAAACCATTTTGTAAAATAGAAAAACACAAGGAGAGAGAAAAAAAATCTCTAAATTTAGAGAAATAGAGTTGAACGCTAAAATTTAATGCTTCACAGCTTCCCATAGAAATTGATTGAATCCGGCTGGAAGAAGAGGCCTCAAATTGATTGAATTCAATTATGACTTTGGTTGTTGATATCGTTCTTCTTTCACTGCTTGATTAGCCGATTACTCCATGCATGTTCAGTTTGGGTTCGAGTACCTCTTTCGATTTCATGTTCGATTTGCTGTTATATTACTTAAAAATAAACATTAAGGTTGTTCTATTAGGGTTGTTCGATTGACGATTGAGGTTCGGCAATGTACGTTGTTGTTCGATTGCTGTAGCTGTGGTGTTGTTCAAATTGTTATTGCTGTTCGCTTGCTCCTACTGTTCTCTGTTGAATTTTTTTTTGTTCGATTTTTTAGGGTTGTTCGATCGTCAGGGTTTTGATCTGGGTGGTAGCTTTGACTTCAGTGGTACCAATACTTTCGGGGGCTATCTTTTGCTACCATACTCGACACCTAATTTCGACCCTTCGGTTATTGGGGTGTCGCGCTTGATAGGGTAGGGGCTGCTCCTTTGATGCTTCTCTGTACAATCAAATGATAATATGATATAATATGCACAACTTACAGTGTTTATAAATGGTGATTTTTGTGTTAGTAGTTTAGAACTCAATAAAAAGGAGTTATATTTCATGAGTGTAATGGAATCACCAGAACATAATTGAAATTAGAGGATCAATAACGAGTGATATCAATCAGGTGTTGTTGCTGTTAATGGTGTAATAATTTGAACTACAAAGGAAGAATGAGACCGTTTGGCTCATGTTGTAGGATTTAGGTTTAACCAGTTCAATGACTTCATATCCTAATATGAACTGATGGTGGCTGGATCTTGTATGCTATTTCACAAACCTAGATCAATAGTTTAGGGTGAATTACATTATAGTTTAGATATTTGCCATAAAATTCTTACCAAAAAAAAACTATTTTCCATAAAATTGAAATAATTTATTATGATTAAAATTAAATTCCCTCAACAAATGCATTTATTATATTATGAATTAATGTATTTATTATAATATATAATAAATACAGAAATCTGTATAATAGAGAAACTGTTGGAGTATAAATTTTTTAGAGATTTGAGTATTTTGATCTCTATTTTAGAGAATTTTTACAAGAGCGGTTGGGCTTGCTCTTATAAATGTAAATTAGAGTTCAAATTCTTATATATTTTTTGGATTTTAGATCCACCCTTAATGACAATGATGTATCTTTTTTTTTTTTTAAGCGTGCAATTCAATCATTAATCGTGTTGTCGCGTTTATCTCAACCCTCGAAATAGATAGATTTGAACACATTCTCTCCATTTTAGTGATTTATATACATGTTGGATTTCCGACTTTCACATCAATGTGTTAAATGAAAGTTTACAATTTTTTTTTAAGTGAATTTTTTTTTGAAGCATTAACTCTAAGATAACTTTGTGGAATTTAAGGCCATGTGCGATTTTATCAATTATTGATGAAAAGGACGACATAAAAGGGTTTGTGTTAATTTGGAGAATAAATATTTGGCATGGAATAAAGATGGATTTAATTAAAGAGACTTAATTATTAATTGAAAAGTACATTGATAGGTAACGAATCTAGTTTTGCTTCCATTGAATGCATGTACCAATAAAAAGTAGTTGAGGCTTTAGAGTTGATGCTTGGTTTTGAATAGCAGATTGTTCAGAGGTGAAAAGATTAAAAAAGTTTCACATTAAAGTTTAAAATAAATTTAGTATATAAGTCGATTGGTTGATTATTTCTCATATATCTATTGATTTTAGGATCGAACTTCATTTAACTTTTATATTTGACTACTAACGTACAAGCGTGAAGCGTCTATATATAAACACGATCCTTGATGATCATGAGTCTCAACCAACTTGACGTTTTACTATTCATGCACGCTTTTTGAGGTGTTAAAAATTATATAAAATATTAACTTTTTTAATATATTATTTAAATAATTTCATACTGTTACTATTGAGTATGAATTTATAAAAATATTTTTTTTAAAAGTTAAAATTTCATATAGTTTTTATTGTTCTAAAAGAGCGTGTATGAATAGTAAACGATAAATTTTAATTAACAGAGGGAGTATCAATTTTCTCGTATCAAAACAAAAAAAAATATTTAATTACTCTATCCTTTTGGTAAAACATACGGAATATTATTTTAGAGTATTAATTATTTAAATTTTTTTTTTTATCATTTTAGATATTTTGGGTTTTATTTTACAAAAATATTCTTGTAATGATTAACATATTATTAGTTATAATGTTTGATAAAGTAAAAAAAAATAGTGGAATAAATGAGAGTAAAATAGTACTGTTTATTAATTTCCTTAAAAATTATGAATATGAGTAAAATCACATAATTTGGCGAACAAATGGAATATTTCCTGCGTAACAGAATAATTGGCCCTTTGATCAATTTCACACTTTTTAAGAAAGTTAAAAATAGAAAGAAAAATAGTTAAAATTTTAAAAATAAATAATGTTGAAAAAATGGATCAATGAAAAAAAAAGTATGCGAAGTTTGAGTATTAATAGAGTATTTTGAAAAATCAAATATAATTATGAATTGAATTGATAAAAGTAGAAATATACCACTTCCCATACATTTTCTACCTTTGTCATTTTAGTATTTTACCGCTACATGAGCATTGAAACAAGTGTCATTAAATTCATGCGTTGTAGGTAGGATCAACGGCAACGATATCACCACGTCGACAAATTTAATGTAAGAAAGAAAGGTACTACTACTAGTTAATATCAAACGATTTCCTTCCAAAAGAAAAAAAAAAATTCAATCGATCGAACTCTCCATCAAACTATCGAAATGATCAATCGGAGGACCACTTTCATTATATAAAATATAAATAACTAGTATAGTTCCCGCACCATGACGCGATTTTAAAAAAATATGAATTGATATTATATCATTTAATAAAATATAATTTAAATATTTTGAACTAAATATATAAAAACAAACTCATAGAAGTAAGATATAATACGCTCAATCAAGATGGACTCCATTGTGATAATATCGAATATTTGCAAATAGACATAGGTTTATATTAATTTAATATTTTGAATTAAACCCATTGATTATTTTAAAGATGAAAATCAATTGGAAAAATTAAAAGGGGGAGAAAAAATGATTAGTTAAAAATAAGAGAATTAAATTAAAAAGAGAATTTAAGTAAAAAGAAGAAAAAAGGATAATTAAATTAAATGAAAAATAAAATTAAAGAGAAAAGTAGGATTCTAAAATCTCTCTAAGTGTGACACGTGAGCCTACACTCTTCTAAATTAAGTGTTTATATAGATAATGAAATAATTTAATTGTCCGGCTGCATTTTCTTGGTGCTCCCTAATACTGGAGAAAAGATAAATATGAATGGTTCGGCACAGTCAATGCGCTTCGACATATTATAGAAAACAACATAATCACATAATCCAAAATACCATAGATATGGACAATAGACATAGCCCCGAAAATAAAGAACTTCTTATGGAAATTATATAATAACAGGGTCCCAACAAAGACTAGACTAATCATCAAAGGAGTGACCCTCTCTTTTGTATGCGAACTATGTGATACGTGCGATGAATCTCCACCTCACTTACTAACTCAGTGCTACATTAGTAGAAACCTCATATGGAAAATCGACCCAGTAATAGAAAAACGACTAGAAGAATTAGAAAGAAATGAACAAGATATAACGAGAATTATGTTAATAATATTTGAAATAATAACTCCGGAACAAAAGTGTTTAACGAGAACGATAACAGACGAAGAAAGACACGAAGATTTAACGTGGTTCGACAACGGTGTGTTACCTACATCTACGGACAGAGAAATAGATCTTTACTATGGAGGCAAAACAAGAAACTAGGGTTACAATTTGTTAAGTTTCATGAGTATATATATAATCCCTCATGAAACCCTAGTCAGACAATGGGCCTAAATTCAAAACAGATAATAAGCCCAAATAAAGGCATATTAACAAATCTCCATCTTGACTTGAATCCTCTCAGATGTACCAACCGCTTTGCAGCGCCAGACGTACCAGATGCAATGCCGTGTCGGAGGTACATGCGCTTCAATGGCGGATGTACCAGAATCTCCTCTCAGAAACAGATGCACCATGACAAGTGCCAAACATTCCTCTGCCTCAAATTTGTCCTCGTAGGAGGACCCAGATTGCCTCGCAGGCAGCTCAACAGTTGGTAATATTAAACAAGTCCAAACAGTGTTGAAACTTGCTATCCGAAACTGACTTGGTGAACATATCAGCAGGATTGTCAGATGTTCCCACCTTCTTCACCCTGATTCTCTTCTCAGTTTGCTAGTGTGCTGACTCACCTTCAGAAACAGCAACCTTGTAGTTGGATGGAACACCATCCTCCCCCTCCTCGGCTACATGCAAAGCATATCCCACCAGATCGTCAGACCTAGATCTCGTAGGCCTCTTGATGTCAACCCTTCTTGGCCGATCTAGAGCAATACTCCGATGTACAGCTCCACCCGTTCCTGTGTTTAGTAGTATATTCTTTGTCACACCAGTATCTGACTCAGTAGTACCCATCTGTGATGATTGGTCAGTGACCAATTCAGGTGCTTGAGTCTTTGTTGGAGTGAAGTTCAAATCCACCTCCTCATCAACAATCTCCCTAGCCTTAACTGAAACAACATCTGCAGCATTTGTGGCTGCTGAACCTTCTAAGGCATACAAAGTTCCCTTTCCCTGCTTGATTCCCTGCAAAACAACATTAGAGCCTTTAAACACGTGCATCTTTCCACCATAACCTGTGTATATGAAACCCTTATTATCTAACATTGTTAGGGATATTATATTCTTCGTCATAGATGACACATGTTTGACTTCCTCCAATGTGCGAATCTTCCCATCGTTTGTCTGAAGCTTGACTGAGCCGATCCCAACAACCTTGCAGATGACATCGTTTCCCATAGAAACATTGCCCTTGTCTACACATATATATGTTGTAAACAACTCTATTCTAGGACATACGTTACCAGAAGCACCTGAGTCAAGAAACCACAGATCATGATCTGTGCGATTACCTGCTAGTAGAACAATATCTTCCTCGGAAGTATTTCCACCATGAACTACTACTGAAGATCCAGATTTCTGCTCTTGTTGCCTCTTCTTAGGATAGCCATTCTTCCAATGACCTTTCTCCGTACAGTAGTTACATACGTCGTCTGGTTTATGGCCTGATTTGCGACCTTGCTTTTTGCCCCTTTTACCATCAGAATTGCCTCTGTTGGCCATAACCCTAGAAGCTTGATTGTCTGTAACCGGCGCGGTTGCCTATGGACGCAACTCTCTGCTGTGAAGCGACGATCTAACCTCTTCCAACGTGATAGTATCCTTCTTAACGACGAACAACTGAACGAAGTTCTCGTATGTGGGGGGTAGAGATACCAGCAGAATTAGGGCAGCATCTTCGTCCTCCACCTAAACATCGGTATTACGCAATTCAAGTAATAGTGTGTTAAGTTGATCAAGATGATCTCTGAGTTGTGTACCTTACTGCGTACGCAGTCCGAACAACCGTTGTTTCAGAAGCAACTTATTCGTTAGAGACTTTGTCATGTACAAACTCTCCAACTTCAGCCACAAGCCACCAGCAGTTTTCTGATCAGTAACTCTATTATGACATCGTTTGCGAGACACAACATGATCGTCGAATGAGCCTTCTCCTCTAGAAGGTCGTACTCAGCAATGGTTGTATCTTCCCCCTTCTTGTCGGCGGTTAACGGTGCTCATAAACCTTGTTGCTTCAGCAAAGCCCATATCTTTATCTACCACGGACTAAAAGAATTTCTTCTAGTAAACTTGTCAATCTTCACCACAGACCCAGACATCATTCTCAACGGAAATCACAACCAAGCTTTGATACCAGTTTGTTGGGGGAAAGTCTTGTTGGACCCGACTAGAAAACAAAACATATAAGCCAGGCTGGGGCACCATCTCAAAGCCAATTGGCATTAGGTGGAGTAGCCCATCCACTGATATGTTAGGTTCAGAATCCCCTCACTTCCGATGTAGGATTCACACAAGTGTCCCAACAAAAAGAAAAAACTGGCGATTGCAAGTGGTGTCGGTAAAAGCATTCACCGACTCCGACACTTGATGTCGGCACCACATAGCACTTCATATCTGCACCACGAGCGCATCACAAAACGTTGCACAACACTAACACTGCCTAGTTCACCGTCTCCTTCAACCGGTGGCAGCAGTCTAGGCGTCGTCTCCGACTCACGCGATCGGCACTCTGCGGCCGTGTATTTGGCGAAATCCAACGTGTAGATAGCATACCCATTAATATTTTCTCAATAGTAAAAAATAACTTCATTTGAAAATTAGTCTGGAAATGGTCTTCCAATCAAAACCAGGTTGGCTAGAAATTTAGCCAAGGAATTATCTTGATAAATTGTTTTTTATGCGATCATATGAGATAAATTTGACTTTGTTTGACACCATTAGTTAGCTTTTAAGAGATTTTGTTTTTGATATTATATAATTTTAAATAAAATAAATATAAGATTTTAGTTTAATTAGCATTTGGAATCAGAGCTTTTTCAAGAGCTACTTACCCAAGTTTTCTGGAGCTTTTAATTTTTTATTTCACAAGTTTTCATCATCTACCATAACAGTTAGGGTTACCAAATACCATACCAGCTTATTAAAATATTTAACATAAAAAATCCATCAGTTTCAACTACTTTATCAGTTTCAGCTGCTGGCCCCCATCAGGGCATCAGGTACGTACCATTTTAAAAAATAGCCTTCAAATTAATGCATATAGCATTTGTTTTTCAAGTACACTTGTACCATATCCGTTGATTAGAAAATTTGTTGCAAAAATAGAAAACAAAATGAGAAATTTGGATACTGGTATTAATAAAAACACAAAATAAATTATTAATGAAAATTTCTCAAAAAAATAACCAAAGCATCGGTTCTTGCCCTTTCTTGGATGTGTATATCTAATACAAGAGAAATGAACATATAGTACTGTTTACAACTCTAGCTACTGGCAACATTAGGGATTTAAACGGTTATATAACATACAATTATACAACAAATTAAAGTGAGTGAATTTCATACTGATCGATCTATGATGATGAAGCCAAGATCACATCAAAACTGAAGTCTAATACTCCAAAGAAATAATTAAAAAAAATATATATAAGATGGATCAGACCATTGAAAGGGTCTTATATAATCAACTTATATAATTTGATGGATTCAAATTGGGTTACATGTGAAGCTACTGCGAGGTTCATCATCTAGGACTATCTTGGTGCCATGATTGTTAGCTACTGATACACATCAGTGACAGATCTAATACTTTAAATTTAGGTGAGCGAAAAAAATATACAAGTTGGAAATTTACACTCACTCGTGATTCAATTTTGGCATTTGTTGCCGAGGCTTGTGGTTTGATTCTTGGTATTATAGCAGGAAACAAGGTCTGGAGAATTTGATGTGTAACAACATTTTCAGTTCATCACACCTAAACAAGGTCTGGAGAATCAAATTGTACGTATGCACTCTTTCCTCGACTGTATCCAGACGTGTGTTTTGAATACCATTCTTTTCATCCACTCATATTTATGTAATTGGTAAATATACAAACCTCGGGGTGATTTCATATCCTTATAGGGATGTGCCATGTGTGTAATGGTTGAAATTTGACTTCATGGCCTTTTGGAAAATAATGGTTATATATATTATTTAATATTTAATGCATACAATCATATGATCGATTGTAAATTTCCCAATAATTTAATTAAAGGATTGATTTTAGGTGTAAACATGGGTTTTATGTGGGATCATGTTACTATATGCTACCATTAATCGGTTATAGTAAATTATTTAATTCATCCATTATCATCATACCTATTTTTTTTTTTTTTATGACGAGGAACCCACCTTCAGTAGTAAATCCCGTACACGTGACCCAGCCGGCAAGATAATACAGAAAGTTTCAATAGAATATAATATATCCATTATGATAATATAAAAAAAGTTGAATATAATATATCATTATTTAACTAAATTGGGTAAAATTTTGTAAAAATATATCGACGTTAATTAAATTAGAAAACATATTTTTTAATGAGCTAAAAACTTAATAAAATATTACGTAGTAATCTTTTAATTAATTTTTAAAAATAATATTATACTTATTAATAATATTAAAACATAATAATGTAAATACAACAACAACAACAACAACAAACCCAGTATCTCACGATCAGTGTAGGGTTTGAGGGGTCGAGATGTACGCACCCTTGTCCCAACTAGGTTGAGAGGGTGTTTCCGAGTGACCCATGACCGAACATCAAAGGAAAGAGGAAAGCACACCACAAGAAACTGAAAATTAAGAGAATAAAACGCAAAAGAGACAAAGATGAAAAGATGGAAAGGATGCACGTACGTAAGGAAGTTGAGATAGAAGGGAAGCATGAGCGAGAGACGTTGCCCCCGACTAGCGTTCGTCGACTCGGATAGCACTCCTCCACTGAATCCTGTCGCGTGTCATCTCCTCATAGAGTTCCACACTGGTCAGATCATGTCTAATCACTTCACCCCAACTCTTCTTTGGACGCCCTTTGCCTCGCCAAACGCTTTCGATAGTCAATTTGTCACATCTATGCACCAGCGCATTTGGATCTCTACTCTGAACATGTCCATATCATCGAAGTCTCGATTTCCACAACTTAGCTTGAATACTAGCCACTCCTACCTTTTCTCGAATAGCCTTGTCTCTGATTCTGTCGCGCAAGGTAAATCCACACATCCACCTGAGCATCCTCATCTCAGCCACCATGAGTTTCTATTCATGAGCCTTATTTGTCGCCCAACACTCTGCCCCATATAATAAAGCTGGTCTCACCACCACCTTGTAGAACTTACCCTTGAGCTTGAGTGGAACTTTTCTGTCACATAAGACTCCTGACGAAACTCTCCATTTATGCCAACCCACTTGAATCCGATGTTTGGCATCCATGTCTACACCTCCATCGCTCTGTATCACAGACCCTAGATACTTGAAATTGTCTTACTTCGGAACTGGGTCCCCACCCATGATGACACTCTCGTCTCCCTCTTCCTCTTCGCCCAGCCTGAAAACCACGTACTCCGTCTTCATCCTACTTAATCGGAAGCCCTTCTGCTCAAGCTTATCCCTCTATAGCTCTAGTTTACTGTTAACCTCTGCTCTCGTCTCGTCCACCAGGACAACATCATCCGCAAAAAGCATGCACCATGAGATCCCACCCGGGATACTACTTGACACCACATCTCTGACCATTGTAAAGAGAAACAGGCTCAAAGCCGAGCCTTGATGCAACCCCACTTGTACCGCAAAATACTCAGGGTCCCCACTGTGTAAGTATACACTAGTCTGTGAACCATCATACATATCTTTGACAATCCTTATGTAAGTTTTTAGAACTCCTTTGGCTCCCAAACATTTCCATACAAGGTCTTTCCCAAACATAATGTAAATATTAAAAGAAATGGAACGTAAATTGGCAGGCATGGTGAGGGTATTTCTGTCATAGAGAAAATTCTAAATGGTTTCCCCAACTGTCATCCACGGGGAAAGAGAGGAGATGGGGGGCGAGCGAGGGATCTATAAATACACAAAGACCCACCCTTTCCGTGTTTCATCCCAACCAAGTCTCTGTAAACTTTGCCGGCTCTTCCTCAAATCCGCTGTCGAAGAGAGAGATCCCTCGTTTCTCTCTCTTCTCAGCCCTAATTCCGCTCTTTTTCCGCTTGCTCCATCCACGGAGGCCTCCGGATTTCGCTTCTTTCGGATCAATTTCCAGCTCTGTGAGTTGTCTTCTCATCTTTTCCGTTTCTTTTGCCCTTCGATTGCGCGTTTTTGTCTGCTTTGTTGTGCTGTCGGCTTGCTTTTTATTATTTTGTTTTATTTTTCGGTTTCCAGCTTGGATGTTGCTGGATCTGTTGGCTAATGCTGGAATTTGGCTTGTTTTTCGCGCAATTTTATTTTGTCTGTGCTGATCAATGAGTTTGATTGCGGATCTTTCAGAGAATCAGAATCGTTTGTTTCATTTTTCGATTATTTTTGGGAGTTGGATCTAGTTTCTTGCTCTTTGGAATGCTTGATGCTCGAAGTTGTAGCTTTTGTTACTTTATGCTCCAGTAGTTTGTAATGTAGTTTGTATTAGATCTCGTTATAAGTTCTCATCCTGTGGAATTTTGTGATTTCTGTCTGTTTTGGGCTGCAGAGTGCAGATAAGTTGCATAATCTGTTTTCTTCAGGTGAACTCTATTAGATACTGTGTGAATTATTAGCTGTGCTACTCTTTTCATTTCCTTTTTTTTTTTGCAGTAGATAAGTTATTCACTTTTGGATCTTAGTAAAGCTCTTATTGTTACTCAGTTGTCTCTGTAGTAAAAAAATAAAATAATTTCTGCCTAATTGGTCCGGATAAATTGTTGGCTCACTCACTTAGTTGTACCTTTTGCTGTTTCTTCATGGTCAATTGGTCATAATCCTGCAATTTGTTTGTGCAGAAGCTACTTGAAAATGTCTACATACTCTCCAAAAAACATACTTATTACCGGGGCTGCGGGGTTCATCGCGTCCCATGTTGCCAATAGGCTCATCAGGAACTATCCTGGTTACAAGATTGTTGTGCTGGACAAGCTTGATTACTGCTCAAACTTGAAAAATCTCCGTCCTTCTCAGTCGTCCCCAAATTTCAAGTTTGTTAAGGGTGACATTGCCAGTGCTGACCTTGTCAACTACCTGCTCATCACTGAGAACATTGACACCATCATGCACTTTGCAGCACAGACCCATGTTGATAATTCTTTCGGGAACAGCTTTGAGTTTACAAAGAATAACATCTACGGGACACACGTCCTCCTGGAAGCTTGTAAGGTCACTGGCCAGATCAGGAGGTTCATCCATGTGAGCACAGATGAGGTTTACGGGGAGACTGACGAGGATGCTGTTGTAGGTAACCATGAGGCTTCTCAGCTTCTCCCAACAAACCCTTACTCTGCGACAAAAGCTGGGGCAGAAATGCTTGTGATGGCATATGGCAGGTCGTATGGGTTGCCAGTCATCACTACCCGAGGTAACAATGTGTATGGGCCGAATCAGTTTCCTGAGAAATTAATTCCGAAATTCATTCTTTTGGCCATGGAAGGGAAGACTCTTCCAATTCATGGTGATGGATCAAATGTGAGAAGCTATCTTTTCTGCGAGGATGTTGCTGAGGCCTTTGAGACAGTTCTTCACAAGGGAGAAGTAGGCCATGTGTACAATATTGGAACGAAGAAGGAGAGGAGAGTGATTGATGTTGCTACGGATATCTGCAGGCTCTTCAACAGGGACCCTGAAACGAGCATCAAGTTTGTGGAGAACAGACCATTCAATGACCAGAGGTACTTCCTTGATGATCAGAAGCTGAAAAACATTGGATGGTCTGAACGCACAACATGGGAAGATGGACTGAAGAAGACAATGGAGTGGTACACCTCGAACCCCGATTGGTGGGGTGATGTGTCAGGAGCGCTACTTCCACATCCAAGGATGCTGATGATGCCTGGAGGCGTCGAAAGGCATTATGATGTGGCAGAAAACGGGAAGGCTGAACCAGCAGATTTCGCCAACAACCAGTCCCACATGGTTGTTCCAGTTCCAAAGACCAACATTTCTTCTCGAAAGCCCTCCTTGAAGTTCTTAATATATGGAAGGACTGGTTGGATAGGCGGGATTCTTGGCAAGCTATGTGAGAAGCAAGGCATCGCCTTTGAGTATGGAAAGGGTCGTTTGGAGGATAGATCATCTCTTGTTGCAGATATCCAGAATGTCAAACCTACACACGTCTTCAATGCTGCTGGTGTTACAGGGAGGCCCAATGTTGACTGGTGTGAATCACATAAAACTGAAACGATTCGCACCAACGTTGCTGGTACATTGACACTAGCTGATGTTTGCAGAGAGCATGGGCTTCTTATGATGAATTATGCAACCGGGTGCATATTCGAGTATGATGCAGCACATCCTCAGGATTCTGGCATCGGTTACAAGGAAGAAGACAAACCAAACTTTGTTGGGTCTTTCTACTCAAAGACCAAGGCCATGGTAAATTTTTGTCTAATTGTTGTATTTTGATTGTTAGTATCATTATAGCCCTCTTAAGTAATGGATCTTCCCTTGCTTACATTTATTTTTGACTCTCACTCAGGTGGAGGAGCTGCTGAGAGATTATGACAATGTTTGCACCCTTAGAGTCAGGATGCCGATATCCTCTGACCTTAACAACCCTAGAAATTTCATCACCAAGATTAGTCGCTACGAGAAGGTGGTGAACATCCCCAACAGTATGACGATCTTGGATGAGCTCTTACCCATCTCCATTGAGATGGCCAAGAGGAACCTTCGGGGCATATGGAACTTCACAAACCCAGGTGTTGTGAGCCACAACGAGATTCTTGAAATGTACAAGAACTACATCAAGCCAGACTTCAAATGGACCAACTTCACATTGGAGGAACAAGCAAAGGTGATTGTTGCTCCAAGGAGTAACAACGAAATGGATGCATCCAAGTTGAAGGCGGAGTTTCCAGAGCTTTTATCCATCAAGGAGTCGCTGATCAAGTACGTGTTCGAGCCAAACAAGAAGACTAGTTATTCGGCTTAAGGCAGAGCTTTGGAAATCTACCATCTACATTATTAGGTAACACTTTATGGTACTTTTGTCTAGCCGTTCATATCAGTCAGTAATCATCCATTCATAGCTGCATATGTCAATCATTTCTTGTTTCTTATTTCTGAAATATGGGGATTCAAATAAATCTGTTTCATAGCGATTTATTTCCCCCAAAAATAATCGTACCTTATACTACCTTGTCATCTGGCTGCTGCCATTTTGTAACCTTGATTTCGTTTAGTTGAGTCTTCCTCCGATTTATGCAGTTCAGCTTACATTATTCTTTGATTACTCGCAATTGTTTGCGACAAAAATGTATGTTCATTTGTGTTCGCTTTTGTTCTTGTTCGTGTCTTTTATATGTACGCATCTTGCTTTCGGATTCCGAATATCAGATACAGTTATCTTGCCCTTTGTGTTCATAACGAGATGGTAAGAACTAGAAAACATAATCCCATAGATTTTTGTCATCACTTCTGCTCTTATTTAGATTATATGTTCGGTTTATGACTCACTTATGCTTAGCTCAAAGAGCCGAAAGAAGCTTGATCATCGAGTCTCGAGGGCAACACTTTGCTCGAAGAGGATTAAGCTTGGAACAGGCAAAGCTAAAGCCTTCCTCCATATCAACAAGCTCTTCACCAACCCTCTCCCACTCGAAACACTGAATCAGCGTTCCGAGCACCAACTCTATCATCACAGTCGCCAAGCCTTCTCCGGGGCAGCTTCTCCTGCCTGAGCCAAACGGCATCATCTCGTACCCAACCCTGTTCCCCTGGACGCCCTCGAACCTCTCGGGCTTGAACTTCCTGGGCTCTTTCCAAATGCTAGGATCATTGTGCATTCCCCATATATTGTAGAGGAACGCCGTGCCCTTTGGGACGCGGTAGCCTTGCACCGTGCACTCGGATGAGCAGACGTGGAAGCTCACCGCCCCTGCTGGGCACATCCGGAGCGTCTCATTGACGACGCAGTGAAGGTATGCAAGGTGTTTGAGGTCTGATTCATTCAGAAGATGGTCATTTCCAACATGCTCATCAATTTCAGCCTGAGCCTTCTTTAGGACTTGTGGGTTGTTTAGAAGGAGAGACAGTGCCCACTCCAAGGTCCCAGCTGTTGTACCGGTTCCAGTTCCGAGCAACGTCTACCCGGAAAAAGACATATCGGTTAACGCTCCATTTGATATTGATGTCTAGATATCAGATATTCAGGTCGATTTTTTCTTACCAATAGGAAGCTCTTGATCAGGTCATCAGTGTAATAGTGAGGATCTGTCTCTTGCACGGACAATAAAACGTCAACGATTCCTTCCTTTCTCTCCTTCTCTTCGACATCCGAGTCTCCGTCTCTTCCTTTGTTCTTCAGCCTCCTACAGCCATCAATGAGATCCTGCACGAACTTGTCGTCTTCTCGATGCAGCTTCTTCAGCATCTCTTCGAAACTCGCTACACCGGTAAACCACCTATAAAGGGGCACGAAATCACCAACGTCGAACAAGGAGGAAGCCACGAAAGCCTTCTCCACCCTCTTCCGGTAGCTGCTCGCGGCTTCGGTCTCCTCCACCGAGCTCCCGGAGAGCATCTTCATGATGTTGTTCAGTGTCAATCTGAACAGCGCGGTCTTCATCTCCACAATGTGATTCGCGCTCTCGCTGCAGTCTCTGTATAGTCTTCGGATAAATTCCCTGCATTGGATTTTGACGATAATAGTTGGATTCCGTAAATGCGCTCGCTATTATTAACGAAAGAGAAGAAAATCTTACAATGCAAATATGCAATCTTAAAAATGATAAACGGTTCCGCTATATACACTTCAAACCCTGCACGTCGGAATTGACGTGCATGGTTAAAGTTCCGACGTGCATGGTTAAAGTGGGTTAATTAATTTTTTCAAAGTGCTAATTAGTGGTAAATAGTTGCACGTTGAAAATGACGTGCATTTCTGATGAAAGATTTGCGGTGTATCTAACAACACCCACTGATAAAAGATTGACATTTGAGTATTGGAAAAAATGTCTTTGGCGATTGGGTATTACCTTTTTTTATTATTATTAGGAAAAAATTCGGGTGAGAAAACTCTACCCGAGATCATACGGGTTATGTGAAAGAAAGAGACTTCTTTCACAACCGACAGAAGGGTTTTAATATCAGCCATGATCAATTCAATTTTCCATGGTTAGGCATGTTCAAGAATGATTTATTATTATAGGAGAATTACCTTCAATTCAGCCATGATCAATTCAATTTCCCATGGCTAATTAACCTTTATATTTCAAAAAATCTTTTTTAAATGAAAATTATATACCTTCTAAGATAAAAAACCGATAAAATAAATGACCAAAAAAAAGAATATGTTTTTTTTATTTTTATGAAAAAAATAGTCGACACAGTCAAACACACCAATAATACTTTTGTATAAGTCCAAAACATAACATGCATTCAATCAATTAAAGTAGTTGAAGGATTCAGTGAATGGTACCTCACTACATCGGAGCGTATGTCGCCGAGGAGCTTCAAGCGATGGGAGGAGAGCACGTGTACCACCGCCATTCGCCGGAGGTTCCTCCAGTGGTCCCCATACGGGGCCCACTCGAGTGACGTGTAGTCGTAGCCGACGTACTTCCCGGCTAGGAACCGGGGCCGGTTGGCCGAGACGACGTCGTTCTTGGTCAGGCATTCCTCGACGGCGGCCGGGTCGGACACGAGCACCACGGGGAAGGACCCGAACCGGAGGTAGAGGAGAGGGCCCCACCGCCGGGAGAGGTCGGCGAGGGACTGGTGGAGGGGGCGGCCCCAGCGGAGGAGGTAGAGGTGGCCGATGATGGGGAAGGAGAGGGGCGGCGACGGCGGGAGGCGGCGGAGCTTGTGGAGGAGTTGGCCGGCGACGGCGTGCAAGATCGGTAGGAGAAGAAGGGAGGTGAAGAGTATAGAAAGGCTGTAGAGAGACATTGTGATTTCTATGATTCAGACAAGATGTTGGATGCTTTCAGTTTTCACCATCAAAGATGAAAGATCAAGTGAGAAGCTATGGAGAATTTAAGATACACTTTTTTTCTTGAAAAAAGCTGGTCAAATCGACTTCACGCGTAGGTAAAATATCTGTCTATTTTATTGATATTTTTGCCAATATGAAAAGCTGGTATCGACAAACTATTTTTGTCTGAAAATTTTGTTGAAAATTTGACCATGCGTATAATAAATCTAGTCTATATATATAACTATATAGAGAGATATTTTTATATTTAGTATTTTGAGGTAATGATGTAATATAATAGTTTCTAAATAAAATATAAAGCAAAAAAGTTTATTAGGATAGTTGGTAAAAGAAAGGATTGAGTTCAAGTGTTATCGTTCGGTGGTGCTTGAATTTGTTCTTCACCGTCGTCCACGACTGTTAGGAGTAATTCTTTCTTAGATCGTTCTTGTTGTAGAGTTATTTCTGCTTTTTTTATAGCGTCGTTTTATATTATTGTCAATATTCTAAAAATCGCGCCTAGGCGTCGTCTGGACGCTAGGCGGGAGGATACATAGGATTTTTTTTTGCCTTGGCGGACCTTTAGGCGGGAATCCACCCAGACACTACCTAGTCCTGCCTAGGCGCCGCCTAGATCCCGCCTAGCCCGATGATGATTCAATTTTAGCTTCTAGACATGTTTTTTTTTTTGATTAGGTAAGAATTTGGATTCGCCGAGGCGCTATCCGATAGCATCCTTTCGGATGAGGTCAAGAAGACCTGGATCAGTAAGCAGTTCCGGGTTTCTGGTAGAACGGGTCATTCGTGTAATAAAACTGGATCAGGTTTTTTTTTATCCCATAAGTCAGGATGTATTTGCTTTTGAGTCGAATCTATGGTTTTTTTTAGGAGGCTTAGAGTCGATAGTCGGACGCATACTTTTGCGTTTATTTACTTAAGTGTTAGTTAATCACCACAAATTTGGGTTTATGAATGATATTATAGATTATTATTACATTATATAAATTATTGATATGTGTTATGCGTTAAAATATAAGGAAATAATCAAGTTTGTTCTAAGTCCGCTTAGGTGTCGCCTAGGCGCTATGCAGTCACCCACCGCCTAGCAGCCGCCTATCGCCTTTTAGAACATTGATTATTGTATGTTTAGGCAGTTTCCGTCCGCCGATTCGTCGGCTTCTCAAGAATCAGGCTTGTCTGATCTCGAATTCTTACTTAATAAAAAAAAGATTGAGTTCAAACCCTACTATCTCTTTTTTTTTTTTTTTGCTAAATTCTTTTTTACCAACATCCATACAACCCATTTTATTATAAACTAAATAATACTGTATAAAATTAAAAATAGCTCCACCACTTATCACAAACCCATCTCTTTCTCTTTCCTACCCTCTCACATGTGCTTCCCACCCT
Source organism: Persicaria maculosa (assembly GCA_963922045.1). Taxonomy (NCBI): domain Eukaryota; kingdom Viridiplantae; phylum Streptophyta; class Magnoliopsida; order Caryophyllales; family Polygonaceae; genus Persicaria; species Persicaria maculosa. The sequence continues at coordinate 63,881,757 of OY998262.1, forward strand.
TCCGTCCCTCTTTCTTTGTTTTCAAGGGTTTCTTACCAGCAAACTCATCACATCATTCATTAATAAAAACATCTCCCTCCTTTATTATTTTATTATTAAATTTCTTATTTTTTTTTTAAACAACCACTCAATTATTTTATTATTAAATTTTTTACTTCTGCTTTAAACACACCAATGTGGATATTCTTAAAATTAGGGCACATGGCTAAACGTCGAGGAGTAACATAGATATACTCCATATTGTCAAACCAAATTTGTATACCAGTCATTAAATATATGAGTAAAAAAATTCAAAATAACTGCATAATGAGTGCTCCATTTTGTCAAACCAAATTTGTACGGTTCGATGGAAATCTTTGAACATGTGCTTAATTTCAACTCTAGGTTAGACAGTGCATGCAATTATTAAGAAAATAATCATAAGAAGCATACTTTTTTCTTAGAGAAGAAAAGGAATCAACTTTTTTTGGTCAACTTGGATTGAACAGAAGCCCAAGTGCGTCCACACACATGAGATCATCAAATTCGCAGGAGCAGATCCAGAAATTTTGTCGGAGTGGGCACAATTTTTTATGGATAATTTTTATATTTTTTTATTAGAAATATTTTTAAAAATATATATAGAGAAAGAATATCTTAAATTTATAAGAAAATTTATAATTATTTAATTTTAAATACCAAAAAAATTGTAAGAATTTTAAAATAATGGAAAACGGATTAAGGAAAAAATATATGAAAAAATGTGTCTTATGGGATTTGAACAAGGGTTGATTGAATTCTTTCTAAAATGGGGTAGACTTAACCACTAAGCCACCAAAGATACTTGTATTTTACCTTTCAATTTTTTACATAACACATATATTCTGGTATTTTTTTCCGAATCGGGGTGGACGACGACCCAGTGTCGCTCACCCTAGCTTGAATCCGCCACTGCAAATTCGACTAAGGGGGCGCTCGATCATCAAGCATAGTCGTCGTGAGTCCGAGGTGCACTATCTTATCAGCTACCCGATTCCCTTCCTGAAAAGTCTGAGAGAAGGAGACGATGTCAAAAGCTCTGCATGAACCGAGGGCGTCTGAAATCATCATCTCGGCCTCCCACACGAGGCTTTCCAAATTCCTTTTATGGCATTGATCACCGTCAAGCAATCTCCCTCCACCTCCAAAAGTAAGAAACCCCTCAAAATAGCTTTCCGTAAACCAGCCTGGAAACCAAGACACTCCGCTTGTAAAGCGGAAACCGATCCGTAGCCTTGCACCCCGCAAGTAAGGACTACACCCTGGCTATATTTCGAATGACAAACCCAGACACGGAAAGTCCAAATGCGACTTTAGCTCCATCAAAATTAAGTTTCATATATTCTTCTTTGGGTTTTTTCCATTTTACCACTTTCTGTCTTTTGGTCCTTTTTTGGTGGGTGTTTGATCCGTTGGTTTCCATATCTTCTTCAAGGTTGTCAACTTGAGCTTTTTTCAACTCATTCTTTGTTGTTTTATACTTTTATCTATGTACTTGATCCATTCTTCCACATGCCTAATATCATTGTTATTGAACAATGTTTTATTTCTTTCCCAAAGGGAGAAAGCAAGAACCGATTTATGTTCTGTTGAGAGTTTAGCAAAGATTCCTGTAATTATATCGTTGCATGCTTTATCTGTTTTGTCTGCATTCCGCATTATTCATTCAATTTGTTTGTCCATTCTCCCCACAATTGTCAGAGTTGTCTGGCACTCAGTGAAGATATAGGTCGCATCTTCTACGTTGTAGTTACAGAGTAGGCAATCCAATGGTACATGTACTCCTTTATTTCGTAATCTGATTTTCGTTAGTGTTCCATTTAGAAGGTTTTTCCATAGAATTTTTTTCGGTGGGCAGTCAAGTTTTCACATCTAGTCTAGTGGTTCTGAGTTGGTTCTTATAGCTCTTGTGATGTGGTCTAAAGCACTGGCAGTGGATAACCAACTGTTTCTACTTGATTTCCAATACAAATGGTCTTCAATTTCATTAGTTGGTATAAAGATTTCAATGATTTTTTCCATAATGTCCATATATATAGGAAGTCTTTCTTTAAGTTTTCCTACGTTCCAAGTGTGTTGTTTGGGTTTAAATATTGAGCAATCGTCTCCTCTTCTTCAATGTAGTCATGTAGGCGTTTTTCATGTAGGCTAGTAGCATAGTTTATCCATTTGTCCTTCCAAAATTTTATGGTTAATTTTCCCATTACCAACTTAAGTGCCAAAATAGTCCTACACATAATTCTTCTTTTACCTCCATCAGTTTTGCCCATTGCCATGACGTGTTCTTTTTCTAACAATAGTCCCAAATCTCAATCTCTTTTAGATATTTTTCTTTAACTATTTTTTATCCACTCATTTTGCAGTTCCGCTAGAGTTTTCCAAATCAGTTTCATTTGCAGCGCTTTATTCATATCTTTTGTTTTATGAAGTCCTAGTCCACCATCACTCTTTGGTCTACAGACTTTGTCCCAACCAATGAGTAGTTTATGTCAGTGGCGGATCTGTGGGGGGGCTCGCGGTGGCTGAAGCCCCCCCCCTCGTAAAAAAGGTGTGGGTATATATTTATATCTGTTAGATATGTAATATATTTAACTACGGTAGAAAATGGACACAAAGTCACCTTGGCGCAATGGAAAGGACGCAGGGAGTGTTTCGCGGGAAGGCTGGCAAACCCAAGTTCGATTCCCAGTAAACACCCATCTTTTGCATTTATTTTTCACGGACACCTTTTTTTCCACAGACCTGCCTTCTGCTGTCCGCCTGTCCCTGGTGCACTCCCGCACAGTCGGCCGCCTCTTCAATCTCATTGTTCTCCTCCTTCATTCCTCGAGAAATGACTTTACAAGTTAGTTTTCTTCCTCACTCTTTTAATTTTATTGTTTTCAAGTTCAATTGATTTATTCAAATTCAATTTAGATTAGAATGTTTGGATTTGAGAATCAATTTGGGGGAATCCACAGACCTGCCTTTTGCTGTCCGCCTGTCCCTGGTGCACTCCCGCACAGTCGGCCGCCTCTTCAATCTCATTGTTCTCCTCCTTCATTCCTCGAGGAATGACTTAACAAGTTAGTTTTCTTCCTCACTCTTTTAATTTTATTGTTTTCAAGTTCAATTGATTTATTCAAATTCAATTTAGATTAGAATGTTTGGATTTGAGAATCAATTTGGGGGAATTTGGTTAGGGTTTTTGATTTGGGAGAAATTTCGATTGCTTTGATTGTTTTTAAGTTCAATTGATTGAGTGAGAATCAATTTAGATTAGAATTTGTAGATTTGAGGATCAATTTTAGGGAATTTTGATTAGGGTTTGTGATTTGGGAGAAATAAATTTTGTGAAACTGGGGTTTGATGTTGAGAATCAATTTTGTAAAATTTTGTTTAGGGTTTGTAAATATATATGGTGTTGATTGAGAGCTTATAGGACCTATGTTATTTGTTCAATTCAAAGGGCCTAAACATGCTATGAGTAAAGAGGGCAGTGAAATAAAACCTTATTTGTTCAATAGAGTAATTATTTGTGGTGGGTTTTATAATGTATCAGTATTAATATATCCATGGGCTTCTATAGGAATATATACTATAGACAAGTCGATTACTTGAGGCATTGCGTTTTCGGTTGCTAGAAATGTGAGCGCAATGAAGGAAAGTAAGACTTTCAAACTGTCATTTTTCGGGAAAAAAATTTCAGCCCCCCCTTACAGAAATTCCTGGATCCGCCACTGGTTTATGTTTAGAGTCTTTATTTCATAAGAAGCATCTGTTTAGTTGATCGAGTTCTGTAAGCATAGTGGTTGGAATCATAAAGTTATGCATTACATAAGATGGGCTTGCCGCAAGGTTTGTCTTAACTAATATCGCTCTTCCTTGTTGGGTAAGTTCATTCATTCTCCATTTTGTCATTTGATTCTTAGTTTTTCCAATGACGTCTTCGAACTGTTCTTGTTCACTCTACCATTTATGATTGGGCAACCAAGATATTTATCTAGTGCAACTTGGTTAGTAATTTGTAAGAAATATTGGATTCGTAGTTTTTGGTCATTTGTGATCCCTTTTGTAGCTTGGAATGAGGATTTTCAAAATTTGACTTTTTGGCCAGAAATCTGAAAGTAGTCATCCAGTATATTTTTCACAGCATGCCATGCTTGTAGGGTCGATTTAGCAAATATCATAATGCCGTCTGCAAAAGAGAGGAAAGGGACGAGGGTTCCATTTCTAGAAGGCTTAAATCCAATAATATTCCTTGATTGTTCGCTTTGTTGTTGGAGTTTTCTAGCAAGAATCTTAGCACCTAGAGGTATGGGGATATTGGCCGGATCGCCTTGTCTGAGGCCTCTTTGAGGGCTAAAGGTGTCGGTTGGTTCGTCATCCACTAAAATGGAGAATGATACAGTTTGAATACATTCTTTAATCCATCCAAATATTTTTTGACAAAATCCAAACTTAGATATAATTGCGAGATGGAAGTCATATTCCATTCTGTCATAGGTTTTTTCCATATCAAGCTTTATTGCAATCCATCTGTCACATCCGTTTCTGCTTCGGAAGGAGTGAAATATTTCATTGCGATAAGTACATTGTCTTGTATAGCTCAATGAGACATGAAAGCTCCTTGTAATGGATGTATTATTTTCGCTAGTACTTTTTTCATTCTATCCGCCAGTATTTTTCGCAATTACCTTGTATATTGTCGAACAAAGGCTAATTGGTCGAAAGTTGTTTGTTATTTTCAGGTTATCACATTGTGGAATTAGCATGATAAAGTACGTCTATTTTAGCATTCTTCCAGACTGAAAAAAACCTTTGATTGCTTTAGTGATCGAAGGTTCTACTATGTCCCAGTATCGTTGGTAGAATTTTGTTGTCATTCCCTCTAATTCAGGGGATTTATCTTTCCCAACTGCAAAGATCGTGTTTTTACTTCTTAGTTAGATATAGGTTTTGTTAAAAGGTTGTTTTCCTCTTCAGTAACCTCACGACTTATCTTATTAAGATACTCCTCCAAGAGTTCAGTATTATTCGTTCTTTTCTAAATCATTTTTCGAAGTCGTCTCGGATTTCTCTCCTGATATTTTATTCTCCAATTATTGTTGTTCCTTTTTGGGTTATTATTTCTCTTATCATTTTCCTGATTCTACGTCCTGCTACTACTTTGTGGTAGTATCCCGAATTCGTGTGAGATAATTTCTGGTGTTTTGCTTTAGTTCATTGAATCCAATACTATAATTTATGGTATTGAAGTATTTTATTTCTTTTGTTTATCAGTCGTAGTTGTTGTTTATTGTTATCGCTTTGTTGATGTTGGTTATTGTTTGTTTGTAGATCTGTCAGTTTTTCTTCAATTTCTTTCAACTGACGAAAATGGTAAAACGAAATGGTTGAATAATTGAAAAATTGTTCCTGAAAGTTGATTTGTTCCATTCTTTTGTTAAACGTTTAAGGAGTTGGGTTTTCTTAGTCACTTGGAACATATGTGATCCTGCACAACTCATTCTCCAAGCTTGAGCAACAATATTGCAATAGTCTTTTCTTTGGGTCCACATTTTCTCAAATTTGAAGGGTCTGGCTTTCTTTTTCTGGATCGAGTTGAGTTCTACCGATATCGTGCAGTGGTATGAGGAGGAGAAAGAGTAATTTCTAGTCGCAATGTTTGAGTACCATTAAAGGATTTAGACTTGAACTAACGTTCTGTCAAGTTTCTCATATATATTGTCTATGTCTATCTTCTTTTTTCTCCAAGTTAAACTGTTGTCGAGCATTGGAATGTCCAACAAACAACATTGGTCTTTTAAGAATAGAAGTCTGCTGAATTTGTTCGGACTTGGCTGATTTTACTTTTTGACATTTTTTTATATGTTTTTTTAACAGCTTGTCAATTTTATATTATATTAATTTTTTATATATAAATTATGTCAACCCTTGCTAGCTTAGTTGGTAAGGATGACATGCAGTGACCAATAGGTCAAGAGTTCGAATCCCCCCTCCCCCATATTGTAATTGTCTAAGTGTCTACCTATGAACAAAAAAAATATATATAAATTCTAGTATTAATAATAAATATGGAATTATTTATGAAAATTAATATTTTATAAAACTTTTGACTTGTAAAAATTATTTCAAATTAAAGTGATCTAAAATTTCTCTAGCCCGCTAGGTTTGAAACGCTCTCAAAGGAGAGCGCTTCTCTAGCCGCCGCCGCCACCCATGGCCCTCCCATCCTTAGCCTTTGCCTTTAGCCCTTCACCAGGTTCCCGCCACCACACTCCCCGGCCTCTTCTTGATCTCGACGGCAAGCCACCACCATCATGGTTCGTCCTCACACTCCTTCCCGCCACCATCGCTATTAACCCAGCTTTTCGCCTCCGCCGACCTCGGTTGCTGCTGCAGCCACCGTCATCCTTGCTTCCGCTGCCCTCGGCTCATTCGGTGTACTCCGATCTCCATCGTCTCTCTCCGACCTCATGTAGAGCTCCGTCGCCCCGTCAGCCCCCTCTGGGCCCTGCCTCCGACGCCAACCACTTTGGCCTCCGTCTGACGGTTGGTGACGGACGGTCCTTCTCTGTTCCATGCCCTTGTTTCCGGCCTCCTAAGGGACACCATCGGCTCCGCCCTCCTGTCTTCGGTTGTTGCGGCCTTTGGTGATTGCGTTGTTCTAACGCTTCTTTCGTCATTGAAATTACAAATTCAATCTTGCAGTGTTGTTCTTGTTGTCCTGCAAGCTTCATGTGAACGGTGGTCGATTTGCTATGTCTGTAGACGTCGTGGATGTGCGATCGATATCTGAAGGCTTTGTTGGAGTCTATAATCTGAGATGTCCGCTAGGTCCCCAGAGTTCTCTGTGTGCGTCTTCCCTTTGGTCGATCGGTTTGTTGTTCTGCTAGCTTGTAGTTTCAGTGTAGGATAACTTGTACATTTATTTCTGCTTTTTATTTTTGTCATTTGCTTCATGTTATTTCTTTATGTCATTTGCTTCTGTAAGTTTTTTCGGTTGTACATGATGGTTAATCCATCTACCGGCTTGTCCGGTCTCTCGGTTTCTCTAGGCTTGTCTGGATAACCGAATTCTTATCTTGCTTAAAAAAAAAAGTGATCTAAAATTTGAATATTTCACTTCTAGTACGGATAATTCACCTTTTTTTTATTAAGTAAAATTCGAGCTCAGGCAAATCTGAAATTTGAGAGGTCGATAAGTCAACAGATGGTACGTACAGATCGTCACACATACAACAAAAATAAAAAAAGGATGCAAAAGACCAGACAATACAAACAACAAAAGATGAATCAAAGCAAACATAAAACTAGCAAGATGGGGACGGAGACTACGGACGAATCCAAGCACCATCTTGAAATAGTATAGTTGGCAAGCGATACTTCAGGCATTCATGTGGGAAGTGAAAACGAACCTCCAAGGAATCTTTCCGTACACATTACCGCGATCCTAGCCAATCTCGACTCTGAATGCTAGAATCTCTTAAAGCAATAGATCTCCTTAAAGCAATTAATAGATCGCCAAGACACACCAAGTGAAGCCGAACACAACCCGAGCAAGATACACCCAGAAATTATTACTAATCTAATATTATTTACTCAAGTCCTAGCAGATTTTAGGATAGGAAGGAGCTTTCTACATACTCTTACGTGAATTTGGTTTATCGTTCGGGTTCAGTTAAAACCCTTTTGAGAATTTGTTCAACAAGTCTTATCGAGATCACCGGATAGGTTTGTTCAAACCCTTTCAAAAATTCTGTCAAACCCTTTCAGAATTTACGCATTAAACCTTTCGGGATTTAGATCCTTTCGTACAGATAATTCACGTGATATATGCTTTCATTTTCCTAGCTTGCATGTTATTATCTTACAAAAAGGAATTTTTTCTGTGTGTGAAAAGAGAACCAAAATCTTTGTTATATTCTTGTCTACAATCAATATCCATGTAGTCCGATGCGGTTCAGATTTGTAATTTTGAACAAGTTGTTGCACCTCAAATTCTGGGAACTTCTGCAGTTACTGTATTATTTTAAGTTAACAAGGTGGTGAACACAACAAACTCATATCAATTTGGGCAATCTCCACCTAAACACAGTATCAGGATGATCTTAATCTCACCACAACTACCATCACTTGGCATTCATTATCTCCTAATCAATATTATCATTAATTCATTTGATTTTTCACCTCTTTTTATCTTATATAATATATATCCTCCCATTAACTTAACATTGTTAATCAGACCTGTACCATAACCTGTTGGAGGACACCACATGAACTCCCATTCAAGCTGAAGCTGATTTTCTAGAAATGAACCCTCTTCAACCTCTATGGGATGACTCCGAATCCGACGAGCATGTTGCAGCCAGCCTGCTCAAAAACGAGACCACGTCGTCAGGCGATCCAAGGGTATACCTGGCGCTCGTTCGAGTCCTCCCAACCGCGCAAGAGAAGTAGTTCTCCTTGTCGAGGTCGAGCACACTCCACGTGCTTTTCTCTTGGACCGTCTTTCCCTTGCTCGTTAGCGCCCCGTTTTGATGGCTCCCATTGGCGGCCTTCCTCTCGAGATTCGGTGAGCATCTAGACCGCGCCTTGGATTGCGAGAATTTTGATCCGGATTTGCTGGCTGCAGGCTTCAGTGGAGGCCTCTTCTCTCCGCAGTCGTGTAGCATGGCTCTCGGATAGCCCAGATCGGAGGGCAGCTCTGGCTCGAAGAATTTGTAGACGTCTTCGTCCTGATGGTTTCGAAAATGTCATCAAGGATAGATGCAGGTTAGCAAGACATTCGATCCAGTTGGTGAATTCGTACCTTCTCTAGGAAATGACCGAGGCAGAGGACATAGTCGATAGGAGACACCAAGGGCTTGCTTCGGACTATTTCAGCTACAATGCGATCCATTGCAGCGCCCTGCATCCACTTCTAAAGTTAACAGGCGGAGAATATGTTTTGCTACCGACGTTGTTACGTTTAACATTGTCGGATATGGATGAGACTATCGTTTTGGAAACATGACGGATTTACCTTTGTGACGCCAACTGCTCTTACTTCGACAGATCGGCTGCCTTGGACAACATCGACAGATGCATTTGCAATCGGACCTGTCCAAAGATGCTGAAGCATATCCCTTGCTTGCAGTCTGCCAAACTCATTGTCTGCATACTTGTAATTCCACACAAGGGAAGTAGTGCGGAGTTCACAATGGGATCTGGGTGTTCTTTCGGTGAAATACTCAAAAACATGCTGAGACCACAAAAGTAACATTATGAGTATGCTACTGATCAGCTACAAGCACGAAAGCGGGAAGGAAAGGAAACGAAAAAGAGTCATCACCTTGACACTGTCAAGCAAGTCGGTATTTACATATTCAGGCATTGTCGTCATCCATGCTCCTCCAGTGTGTCGTAGGAACATACCGTGCTCAGCTGCCAGCCATATGTTGTATTCTCCGAAATTCTGGAGGTGGGATTAAATATAAGAAACAAGTACTATAAAGGACAAAGAGGGTAATTGAGCGAGTTGGATCAAGTACTTCATCTAAGACAATCCGATCACTTCCACTGAGGACGACTACAGTCGTGTTTGGATCATTGCAGAGAGCATTAAGCTGTGCTCTCAGCTCTGGATGCAATTTGAGGTCCATTTCTTTTATTTGGTCTCCACCTCTTCTACCAGGGGAGTCCACTGGCTCAGTTAGTGTTGCATTGAATCCCTGTGATAATATTTTGACAATTAGATTTGTCGAGGTACAAAAAGGCTATTGTAAGCAATGGAATAGCTAGTGAAGTCATACCAATATGATTAGCCGATTACGACAAGCAAGGAAGCGGTCAGTGGCCTCATCAACAGGAAGCCTGGGTCTTATTTGCTTAATTCTATGCTGAGCTTCAGCGACCGTAACATTCAGTTCACTACATAATGAAACAACTATCAGCATACGAAACTAAACTTCAATAACCTAAACAAGCTTAAAGCTGCAGATGCTGCAAATTTACAATTCTTCATATTAAGCCTAAATAAAGGATGATTTATTTGGTCTGGTTTGGTGACTTTGGTCCAAGAACTTCAACTGTTAGGAGTTTAGTTTTTCACTTCTAATTCAATCATCAACCACCATTTGATCCTTTCACAAAAAGAGTGTGTTCAGAAGAACGGATTACCTGACAAAAGTTTCAGCCCATTCCTGAGCAGTATGAGTTGTGACATGTAAAAAATTATGCTGATGTCGTTTTTCCCTCTCTTCATCTGACATATTTAAAGCTTTTCCAATAGCAGATGCAACCTCTGTGACGTTCCAAGGATTTACAAGCAGTGCTCCAGCACCCAGGGACTGTGCAGCACCTGCAAACTATAAGTGCAGAAGTTTTGAGCTTCTGACTATTTTCCGCCTCGTTTCATGAGGATAACTTCATCAGTGAGAATGAGAACAACTTCCAATATAATGTTCCCTTTCAAAAGATTCTATTACCTCACTGAGAATGAGAACACCTCTTTTGGCATCTTGGCAAGCCACAAACTCATAGCTGACAAGGTTCATTCCATCTCGCAGGGATGTCACGAGTGCCACATCTGGATTGATCCACTAAGCAAATCATAAAAGAAAATCTTCAAAAAGAGAGAAGTTGAATGTTTTGTATTCCTACCAGTGACAGCATACAAAGCACACAAAGCATGGAAGTCCAAAGAGCGATCCTGAAATGAATGCAAAAAAGCATGTTCAGCAAGTTTGTTCTGCTGATGTTGAAACAACTCATACATCATTAAGGCATTTTATAGTAAGAAGTTAGAAGTCAAATACACACCAGGTGATGGATAGGAACAGCAGTCAAAGTGCCAAATCTCCCATTAATGCGTCCAACTATTTCGTGAACCTGACTTGTAAGCTTTTGATCTGCAAGAACAGGCAATAAAGCAAATGGTTGCAAAAAACACCAGCATGATAGGTAATGACATGCGCAATCTAGTATGTGATGACGAGTAGGAAGCTCATAAAACATTATTTAACATAATGGCTAGTTGCAAGACATTGCATGATAAAATAAGAGAAGGAACATACACTCAGGCACATCTGTTCGAGTTGGCACAGCAATTTGCAGAAGAACAACTTTGTCACGCCAAGCTGGACTTTCTTCAAGAAACTTTTCAAATGCTAGTAGTTTTTGTGGGATCCCTTTAATCATGTCAAGTCGATCTACACCTAACATTACCTGCCAAGTTGGATGGAGTTAGCAAACTGCAAAAACTAAAATTATATCATTAGTGAATGAGAGACCTCATAACCTCAAAATGTAGGGAAAACACACAAAATTTATATGTGAGATAAGGTAAACAGGCTATGCAAAGTGACATCCAACTTAACTTAGATGAGGTCTCTTGAATGTAAGTAAAAACCACTAAGGAAAACATGAAATGGCATCATAAATTACTGAAAACTACCTTTCTACCAGAAAATCTTTTCTTCAACTCCTTGATATGCTCCTGAACTTGATGAATATCAAGTGCTCGAATGAATCTCTCTGAGTCTATCCCGATAGGAAACTGGCAAGTTCATCAAAAAATTTATAAAATAACTCCAAGAAACTAAAACCCAACAGACTAGACAGCTTCCTCAAAAAAAACAGACTAGACAGCAAGAAATAAGAACATAATTTGATTAAAAACAGATAAATGTATAAAGAACAATTTACATGTACATTTAGTTTTAAATGGATATTAGATTCCGAGAAATTGAATCCCCTTTTTAATAATATCATACATGCAAATAGGTAAATATTATTTGAACTTACAGCAGCGACACGAGTCAGCCTTCCTTGATCGTCTTCTACACCTTCAGGTGTACCCTCAAGTTCAAGTATACGAGTGCAAGCACTCACAAAGTGTCTTGCATAATCATACGTATGAAAACTGTAGCAAAAACCGACAGATACAGTTTGGATGAGCAATAGTTTAGGAGTATATTTTTCTCTAGGAAACAAGAGAAGTTAGGTTCTGCAAATAAGTAAAAGCGTTTAAGACAACTAATCAAGTTTATTACCAAATGACATTTAACTTACCCAACCAAGTCAGCAGCTAGGACAGCTCGTAGTAGTTCTGATCGAGATGGCAGTGTTCTATGAATTTCAGATGAAGGAAAGGGCGTATGGAGAAACCAACCGACTTTAATTCTGCTATCATGATTTTTAAGGCACTCCGGAAGGAACATGAGATGGTAATCATGGCACCAAACAATATCTCCTTCTTGATAATGTTTTATCACCACATCAGCAAACATCTGATTAGCCTTCTTATAGGCCGCGAACTGGGACTGAAAGCTTCTGGTTGTGGCCAGGCGATCTTCTTGTGGGAGTCCAAGATAGTGGAAAAGAGGCCAAAGTACATTGTTACAGTACCCATTGTAATATTGGTGTACTATTTCCTCGTCAAGGAATACCGGTATACACCTCTGTAATAAAGCGCGCAAACGCCTCAATATGGTTGACAAGGCATTACTATGTACATTGATAAGTAACATAAAAATGTTAGGACCTTTTCATTCAGAGCGTCGGCTAAAGCATCCTGTCCAATCTTATCAGGAACATTAACCCCAGCCCACCCAATCCATCTTGCCTCGAATTCTTTCACACCTTTAGAAGGAATGCAAATAAATTCCAAGCTTCAGTTGAATTTCATGAACTAAAACTACATAATGAATACTTCATAATAAACATTGCATACCTAGAAGAGCACTGACCAAACCTCCAGCACTGATATCCAGCGACCATGAATCTTCACCTCTTCGTACAGCAGAAACCGGTAGCCGATTGGCCACCACTAAGAGCCGCTGCTTCTGCTGAGGCATCCATTCAACCCGTTCATATCCTTCATTCTGGCTTGCAATAGCTGCACCCTCAAGGAATTGTTGAACAAAAGTAAAATCAGGCTGAGAGTGCTCAACCCCATTGCTACCATCCGAAAATCCATTTTGCTGTGCCCTGACATTGCGCCTCAATTCCCTTAACTCCCGTTCCTTCAGGAGCCTACCCAATCTAGTTGTGGGGGTTGAAGAATCCCCGTTACACTTGTTCCCCGGCATCAGTGCGATCTGCAACCCAAGATGCAACTTCAATAAGGGTATTTACTCAATAATACAGCTTAGTGCATTCTCTATTTCTATTTTTTAGCAACCAAATTTAATTTCTGTTAAAACTGATCTTCATAATTAACACCACCAATGCCAAATTTTGACAGTAGTAGATTAATCTTGATGAGGCAAAAGGGGAAAAGTAGTGAATTGATCCGGATGTGTCCACACCAGTACACCACCCCCCGGCAGGGGAAGCTTTCACCCGAATTCCGAAACCCCCGTTGTGAACTCACATACAAGACCAGAGGATCCGCCCTCCAACAAAACTGGACAGATTTTTTTTTTTTTTGAGGTAAAAAACTGGACCCGTTGTTTTCAGCGGAAAAGTCCCAATATAGAGACTTTAAAAATACAAAAAAACAAAAATCACGTTCCAATAATTTTCCAAAGAAAACATCTTACTCCGTACTTATTAGGCCTCATTATTATGAAACTATGAAACTTAGGTATGTGCGGACTGCTATATATACCTCACCGAAAATCCTTAGAGAGCAAGGAAAGAAGGGCACATATAGTGGGCTGACGCCATACCTAATCAAACAAAAGATTTCTTGATTTTGTGGGATCATATATATCTCCAATCAGCTAAAGGGCAAAAAGGTTCCATCAGAGCGATAGCCACGTTAAGTTCGATATCCATCTTCTATTACAAAAGTTTCGAAAAGTTACCGGAATAGAGTGGGAGACAAAAGCTACCAGAATCCCGGTGGCAGAGTGGAGTATCCCTTTGGGGAGAGAAAAGGATGGAGGTAATGGAATCCTACTGTAAACTTTATACGGCATTATAATCAATGGACCAGAAAGCCATGCAGGTGCACCCCTAAAAAATCTAACATTTTTCTGTCACAGAAAAAAAAGGGAGGAGAGCAAAAGCATTTCACGTGAAATGTCATTTCCTTCCTATTCTTTATTACGAGACACACATATGATGTATGAGCACCTATATTGCCATATGGATGATTTAGCCTAGCCCTACACGAGGAACACATCTGATGTTGAACTGTTGCCGACTGTACGGCCTTAGAAGATATTCTCATACATCATGATTTTTTTACAAGCCTGTGACGATATGTTAACTTTCGATACCAAAATCTGTCATGTAGTAATAATAGTGGTGGCAATTACTTAATTGGTGTTCCTGGAAGTATACATGCAAAGGTTCTATATAGTGAGAAGCATGACAATGACCCCCTGGCTGGCAGCCTGGCACTGCAAACCATTCAAGTGAATATGAGACTAACTGTTGGCACCGTGTGAAGGGGCATTTATCGCAGGCTGCAATGAAGGGAAGAACCTATTGAAAGCGGAGTGTTTTCTAGCAGAGCGGAACAATAGCTCAAGTGCATTTAAAGGAATGCGTCGATAATAACATAGCTTTACTATTTAGGGAATGAATGAATGAGCCCTCTGGTGCTAATGCAGGGCATTGGGCACTGTGGTTTTGCATGCATGTGACATTGTTTGCACAGATGCATTGTAAATGGCTTTTAGCTGATAGTGTAGAGGTTAAAATCAACCTGTTTTTTTCATTGATAAAAATCATTTATTACATTTTCAATCTATAGGATTACTGTTGATATCAGAAATAGCAGAATTATTTTTTTAATCTTGAGAAATTGCAAGGAAATAGAGATGATTTGGATAAGAACAGGACTTGCAAAACATGCTGAAGAGTTGACAAGAGATAAGAAAGGCTGAAAAATTGGAAGCCGATTTGACTTTCCCAGTCCAACTTGGGCAGTCAATTTAAAGAACTTTCCTCCATTCCACACCGAGTAAAAATTTCCGGGGTAGCTTAAAAAATTCTAAGATCTGAAAAAGAAAATATTATAATGAGCAAAAGGAAAAACAATGGTTGTTGAGTTACAAGCAAAGTACGGAGTAGCTTTTTTTTTCTCTACATGTTTAACAGAGATGGTAAGCAATTGACTAATTCGACGGAGGGAGGGATCACGAAGAAAAGTAATAATTTTGATGATGATGGTGAAAGGAAGGACCACGTTTACGAAGCTGACATGTCTTGGAAAAAATTTACCAAGCAGAGATAACACGAGCTTACCTTGATTGGTTTGTTTAGGAGGAACAAGTCCTAATCGCTTGATGTTGACAGAACTAAGCGAAATCTCCCCAGAACTCTGAAAAATGAGGATACGAGAAACAATTGAATACAACAAAATAGGGCTATAGTAGCAAAAATCACAAAAAGACGGAAACGTCGATCTGCGGTGGGAAATCAGATTCAAGTGTTTTAGACAGCAACAAATTGGTGTGGCAGATTTGCAGGCTAAGATCCAAAGTTGATAACAAACAGAAATTCGTCACATTATGAACTCAAAGTTCTCACCAAACAGCCGATTACGGCATATCAGGTAACACACTAAAACCTAATTGCTGGAGATTTGTTCCAAATCCATGGCTTAATTCCACAAAAATTTCCGAGGAACGAGATGCATGTTCGAGTGTTACTCTGTGCGCGTGTGTGAGAAAGAGATTAGAAATCGAAATGACAGATCGAATCTCCGACTATTCAATTGAATGATTTCGTATTTCCAGAACGAAACTGCAACTGAAACACTCGCCGGAGATTGAGATCTTAAATTCCAACGCACATCGAAGCAAATAAAACAACAAGCATCAAATTTCGATTAACAAAGACGACGACATCAACAATTCAATCAAAATCTCATTCAGTTTCAGTACCAGCATCACCTCATCTCTAATCGGCAGTATCGAAGTCGAAATTGGACATTCAGCAGCAGAGATAAAAACAAATTAAATATCAAGTAAAGTGGAAAATCTCATAAAATCTAACCTGTTAAATCTTCTGGATGGATGGATGGATGAGAGTTTGCTGCGGAGGAATCGAAGGGAACGCTTGGGAGGCAAAACCTCGCCGCCCAAGCTCGAAACGCGCTCAGTTTCACTTTCTTTTCAGTTGGCATCGCTCGTTATATAGAAGGGAGGTGGGGAGCCCCAGAACCAGATCATCACTTTGGAGGGAATTTGTTCGTTTTACTTTCTTGACCTTTTGAATTAAAAAGGGAAAATATAATATTGTTGGGTCCCACTACCCATGGGAGAAAAGTTGGGTGTTTATTTTATTTCAAAATGTCAACAATTATTTTCCCTCAATTTATTTGATTAGTTGGTTTTATTTTTAGTTACAAATATTCATATAAGTAAGGCAAAATAATAGTATTATCATTAATATATTTTGAAATCCATTTTTCGATTAATATCTTTTTATGTTTTTTTTAATATCAAACTATATAATTTTATTTTCTATTTTTTGGTTGTTTGTGATTGTTTATCTTTGCACCATGATCATATATTCGTTTGTGTATTTATGAGAGCCAAGAAGTAGAGTTGATAATCATGTGGGTTAATTTAATCGGAACATAAGATCTTGAATAACCGTTTTTTAGAAACAACAATTACATTCATCAAATATGTACTGAAGTCCGTTGGGACTCGGGATCGGGGTCGTATAGACACGTACGTCTATGCGTTAATAGCTTAACATATAAGCCGAGCGGGGTTACTCCTCCTATTACTAATCTCTTTTTAGAGAGTTCAGGATCGAGAGTCGGACCATTTGGCTTTTCCGCTCTGATACCATACTGAAGTCCGTTGGGACTCGGGATCGGGGGTCGTGTGCACGTACACGTGCGCCCATACGCTAATAACCTAGCATATAAGCCGAGCGGAGTTCCATCCTAAAACCAATTGGTAATAGAAAAAGTAACTCAATAGTTTATATACTAAAATTTCTTTGTTCATATTATCAATGTGCGACTCTTTTTGGTGTATTCATTGTCTCTTCACATTTCATTCTCTCAACATTCTGCCCTTCACTATACACGAAACTAGTGTCTCAACCAATACACAGATGAGAAACCAACCCCAAAGTAGTATGCAATCTAATTACATTGCCCATAACACGCCTTCTGCTTCCGGCCTTCCGCTCAATCGCTTGTACGTATTGATTTCGCCAACACACCCTCTTCGTCATCTCCCCACAAAACCCACACCACAACCCCTGGTTTTATGAATCAGAGCATCACAATTGATTATAATCGAATCACGTCTAAGTTTCGCCAATTAAACACTCATGTCAAGGGGCGGATCCAGATATTTTTTCAGGATGGGCACGATTGTTTATTGATAATTTTTATATTATTTTTATAAGAAATAGTTTTTTTTTAATATATGAAGAGAATACCTTAAATTTATAAGAAAAATTATTATTATTTAATTATAAAATATCAAATAAATTTTAAGAATTTTACAATAATGGAAAGTGAATTGAGAAAAAAATAAATGAAAATATGTGTCTAATAGGATATGAAAAGGGGTTGATTGAATTTTATTTAAAATGAGGCGAACTTAACCATTAAACCACTAAAGATACTTATATTTTATTTTTTTATATAACACATATATTCTAATACTCCCACCGATCCAAAAAGATTGTCGTTTGACTTTTTAACACGTATTTTAAAGAGCTAAAAACTATATAAAATATCAACTTTTTTAAAATTATTTTTTTACAACTTAATATTTGTTGGTAATAAGTATTAGATTATAAAAAAAATAAAAATAAAAAGTTAATATATTATATATTTTTTAGCTCCTTAAAATACGTGTTAAAAAGTCAAACGACATCCTTTTTGGATCGGAGGTAGTATATTTTTTAGGGCTGGGGTGGGCGATGTGTGATAAGCAGGGGCGGTGCTTGGGGGTGCTCGAGCACTCCCTGGCGGAAAAAAAATACAATATATATATATATATATATATATATATATATATATATATATATATATATATATATATATATATATATATATATATATTTTTGCATATATTTAGTATTTTTAAGAAAATATAGTAATTTTAAATGATATTTGAAACAAGAGTGTTATCTAGCTCAAATGGTAAAGGAATGTGGTAAGGAAAATCAAGATAAAAAGGTCTTGGGTTCAAATCCCAACTCCTTAAATTTTTATTTGTTTTACCATATCATTAATTCTTTTTCATTTCTCTCTATATTTTTTGTTTCTTTCAACTATTTCATTAAAAATTCTCTCTATATTTTTTTATTTCTATCAACTATTTCATTAAAAAATTTCTCTATATTTTTTGTTTCTATAAACTATTTCATTAAAAAATGTCATATTTATGTTTAAATTATACATTAAACATTGTCTTTCAATATTGTTTTAAAAGTAATTCTTCACATTTTATTTGTTTTACTATATCATTAATTCTTTTTCATTTCTCTCTATATTTTTTGTTTCTATCAACTATTTCATTAAAAAATTTCTCTATATTTTTTGTTTCTATAAACTATTTCATTAAAAAATGTCATATTTATGTTTAAATTATACATTAAACATTTTTTTTCAATATTGTTTTAAAATTAATTCTTCGTGATTTACATTTTAAAAAATAATTTTTTTTTGTTTTTTTAATATTTTTTTTTTAAAAATCTTCTTAATAAGTATACACCAAAAAAAATATTTAACAAAAAAATTTTAACACCCACTGACCGAGATTCCTGGCTCCGTCACTGGTGATAAGATAAAGTTTTGGTTAATTAGAACTTATTCAAGTTTGTTTATGTTTTAGATTTAAGTGTACTTCAAGTTTGGACGGACTTGGAGTCTTGGATTGGATCGAATTTTGAATTATAAATTTGTATTTTGTCAATTCGTCATACTTTGGTTTGGATTTTTTTTTAATCTATTTTTTGTTTAAATCCTGCCAGGAAAAAAAATTGTAATAAAAAAAAAATTTCAACGAAGCATTTCAGCCATTTCTTTATCGGATGTTGTTTCATTATTAGTTATGATTTTTATTCTATATGGGTCTGGGTACAGACGTACAGTCGCTCTCTTACACTATTTTTTTGTTAGCTTTTTACAGTACAATTATCTATTGCTCTACAGTCTATAAATCCATATATTTGGCATACTCTAATATATATATACATCTTTATTTTTAAAATAGTAATAAATAAAATTTTCCAATCTGGGATTTATATACAAAATGACTATATATTTACACCAAAAAAAAAAATTTAACTAGACACGAAAATCATAACAAAAATATGAGCAAGAAAGTGGGTTAAGTGATACATATGAAATATCTAACATGCTATTAACGGGGCTATATATATATATAGAGTATGGATCAAATGTTAACAAGCCTTATGGTGTTTTGTGTTAACAAATATTAACCATTGATTTAGTGTAATTGAATGGCTGAGATTAAACCGTTATTTTTATTAATTAAAAAAAAAAGAAAAAAAATACACCCCCAATTCTCAAATTAGACGCGTGTATATCAATTCCAAACCCTAACCACCTGCCAGTTTAAAAATGGGGAAGCGATAGATCCCAACCATGGAAGCGCCGTTCAAGCACCATAGCACCTTCGAGACGTTTGCCATGGCCGCACCCCTGGCGATAGATCCCTCCCTCGCCTCACCGGCCACCGCACCCCCCACGGACTCCCTCGCTCGGATTCGAGATGGTGGCCAGCACCGGCGACGGCAGATGCTTCAGCAAAGAGATCGATGGTGCCCGTTTTCTCCTCTCCTCTACTCGCATCGTCGTACCCTTCTTCTCCTCTCCTCTACTCGCCTCGCCGTCCTCGGATTCGATATGGTGGCCTCCCTCGCTCGGATTCGCCTCGCCGTGCCCGTATTCTCCTCCCCTCTACTCGCTTCGCTGTTTTGTCGCCGGATCTCCTTTCCTCGCCTCGACTCGCCCCGCCGGACAGGCGCTGTAATGGGGTCGGGCTCTCAGCCATGGGCAGGGGTGAGGCGATTGCCGAGTTTAGAGGATTGTTCTTATGTATTTGATCAATATTCGGTAAGTTCATAGTTTCTATTCGTTGATAATACAGAATTATTCTTATGTATTTGATCAAGAATAAGGAATTATTGTATATAGATTAGTGGCTGTTGATGATCGATTCTCCTGGTTATTCGATCAAGAATAAGGAATTATTCATTTGTATGCAATAAATATTCGATGGAATGAGACAGGTTATTCGTTACTATTTAGTTATTATTTCATGTTCAGAGTCAATATTCGGTAAGTTCATAGTTTATATTCATTGATAATACATAATTATTCATATGTATTTGGTTAATTAGATGTGGGAAATCAAGAATTACATTTACATACACTTTCAACTCAGCGAATAATTACTATCAATTTAGCGAATAATTACTATCAATCTAGCGAATACTATTAATCTAGCGAATACTATTCGTTAATAATAAGGAATTATTCATTTGTAGGTGGGTAATTAGATGTGAGTTTCTTGAAATTCAAACTCTGTTTAAAATTGGCAATGAATTTATCGAATATTCGACGAATTCATAATCATTATTCATTGATAATCTAGAATTATTCGGTAATTTGTTTGTTATTATTCATTATACACACGGTGCAAGCAAAATCTCATCCTCCCTACCCAAAAAAAACGTTAGCTTAAAAAAAACCAACGCACGCGCTTTCCTTAGGCAAGTTGTCTATAAAGGTGGGACCTACTATTTTTTTTTAAATAAAAAAAGAAAAATCTCAATTAATCTCACCCATCCATTTCTAATCAATCAATGGCCTAGATTTGTCAACACAAAACACAATAAGGGGTGTAAACACTTGACCCAACCTCTATATATATAGGTAAATTATTGTGTAGCGCTTCATTATTTCTTATAACTTATTATTTTTTATCTTTCCTAATTAAATAAATTAGATATCCATCATTGTATAAAGTTATCAAGGCAGGATCATAGTAAATCAGAAAGCGACATTGTTGGAGTATGAAGAAGCCAAGAGTCCACTTCAAGAACCAGCTTGGATCGGGTCCTCTAATCCATACTTATATATGCTTACTTAATCCATCCATCGTCCAATAATCTCAAACAAAAACCGCAATTAATTAATCAACCTAATTAAAGGTGAGGATTATCAAAATTAGCGGCTATCATTTTGGGAGTCACGTGATCAGGTGGAAAAGTTAATTATTTTATTAAATTAATTAAGGAGGGAAATCAAAAAGTATACCATCTTCTCAACTTTTGGTTCTCACATGTATAAAAGTATTGCTAGTGGTGCCAATAATATATCTAAAATCTACTAATTAAACTATACTACTATAGTATAGTATATACTTTTAGAATGGGTTTTACCAACTTTTAAATAAAGGTGCTTTATTTATATAATTGTTCTTTAATCTGCTTGTTTATTACTCTCTCCGTTAATTAAAACATGTCGTTTTAAATATTTGTACATTTTTTTTAAAAGCAAATAAAAACAAATAAAAATACACTTATATTCCTACTTATTATTTTATTTTTCCACTTTATTGAAAACTACAACTAACAAATACCTAAAACGACATTTTTTTATAATGGATGGAGTATTATATATACACAGTTAATTCCTCATCAAATGAACGATTAATTATCAATTTTTTATGTCAGTAAGTATTTTTTTTATTTAAAAATAGCTTGTCAATATATTTTTGACGGAAAATTGATCACACATGTCTAACACACAAGTTAGGTAAGGTTCAATTATAAAACCAATCGACAATAGAAGAAGTAGCTTACCAACTCATATACTAAAATTTGTTATATTTAACTTTCGATGTGAGACTTTTTTGATCTCATCCACATATCTCAACAATTAAATATACTCACACGGACATTTACGGGGTATCTTTTCCACTTTATATGGGCTGTCCCACCCAATTTAGTGGTCATATGCCTTTAAACAAATGGGCACTATATGTAGTAAAACACTTAACAAATTCACTTCCCATTTTCACCAAGCTTGGAAAAAAGGACAATTAAAGAGATTTGTTTACTTACAAAATTACTGTTTATTAGCCCCATCATTTTGATTGGTGTGTCCCCCGGCCCCTCACCCGCCCCGGTGTGAATCCTCTGTCACAATTCGGCAATTTCCCGCCCCACAACCTCATCTCATATAATTATTTTACCATTAAATTAATATTAAAAAAAATTTAAAAAAAATATATTTAACTTCTACATATTTAGTATAACATATTTGAAAAAAAAATCTTAAAAAAACGAATTATAATTTTTTCTAAAAAATATATAGTAAAACAACATCTTTTTATAACTTTAAAAAAAATTCCTATCTCTTCTGAATTATTATAATTTTTGTAAGTTGGTTTTTTAAGATTTTTTTTCAAATATGTTATAATAAGTATGTAGAAGCTAAATATATTTTTTAAATTTTTTTAAATATTAATTTATTGGTAAAATAATTATGTGAGGCGAGGTTGTGGGGCGGGAAATTGGGGCAGAGGAGTACTATACAACTCTCCCCCATTTTTTTTTTTTTCACGATTCAGGTTTTAAACATACGTTCAAGTGTTCAACTAGCTAGATAGTTATTGGAGTGACCATGCTAACTCACATTATCTCTAGGTAAATTGCTGTATTTTTAGAAGCTGGTGTGCTAAGCTATGTATGGATTCGGTGAGGATACTCTGGTCTGCATATATGGTCCATTCTATAGTCTACTTCTTTTTATTGGTTGAAAGTAATTATAATACTATCCTATTTATTAAGAAAAATAATAAAATACTTCGGCACACCCAATCACGCGATAGGGACTATATAATGGACCGTGATTGCGGACTAGGTGATCTCAACCTGTATGGATTTAGCTAGCTAAGGTATCTTGGTGGTTAAGTTTGTTATAGCACCCACATTGGGGTATTTAAAGGAGAAAAATAAGAAACGTAACAATAAAATAATAGAGGAAGGATATATTGTGTTAGGGAATGATGTGATATGTTTACTAGCTAGAAAAGAACTCTTAAAAACTCAAAAAAAAAAAAGGGTGAGATGGTAGGAAAGAGAGGTGTTTGGGTAGGTGATAGGGCTATTTTTAATTTTATATATTTAGTTTATAATAAAATGGGTTGTAGGGATGTGAATAAAAAATTAAGTTGGGTTTCTTAAGGAGAGTTAAAAAACCGAATTGGATTCCATGGATGCGGATGCTCTTAGTCGATATGTTAGCCTGTAGAGTGGGCAGTTTAGTCTTTTACCTTTTGGTTCCCACTTGCTAATAGAGTAGAGGCACATAAGCTAGTTGTAACAAACTTCTTCATTCAGTTTTTTCTTATATTCCCTCCGTTTGGCAAAAAATGTCGTTTACTATTCACGCACGTTTCTTTTGAATGATAAAAATTATATAAAATATTCATTTTTTTATAAAAATTGTTTAACAAGTATGTACTTATTAATAATAACTATGAAATTGTTAAAAAAATTATTAAAAAAACCCAGATATTTTATATAGATTTTACCTCCTAAAAAAACGTGCGTGAATAGTAAAGTGACATGTTTTGCCGAACGGAGGGAGTATAATACAGAAATTGGGGATTTTCTCACCAAGTCCGATTGCGATCTCCAAATAACGTCGTGCATATCTCGATGTTTCTACAATATTTGTGTTATAAACTAATCACAAGTTGGTGCAGTGGTTATAAACCTCTTAAATGGGTCACATAGTACCCGATTAGAATGTAGAGCAACTGAGTCGATCCAACTGGACTAAGATAAAAAAAAATCTGTGTTATAATGTGATCATGGTGAAGATATATGGCTATCATTATTGAATTGCAAAATCTTTACATGCAAGTACTTAATTATGCACAGTGACGGAACTAGGATTTTGGTCAGGGGTGCTAAAAAAAATTCGGAAGATTTTTTGTGTGTAAATCTATTAAGAATATTTTTCAAAACAAATATTGGAAAAAACATTAAAATTGTGATTTTAATATGATTTTTTTATTGAAATAGTTGATAAAAACAAAAAATATATAAATAAATCAAGAAGGATTCTTTTTAAAACATTATTGAAAGAAAACATTAAATATATAATTTAAATATAATATTTTTAATTAAAATAATTGTGAGAAATAATGATATAAGAAAAAAAAATAAAAAAGTGTAAGTGTTGGGATTTGAACCCAAAACCTCTTGATTCTCCTTCCTTCATTTATTGACGATATCTCAATAAATAGTCATCTCAAAATATTCATTAATACGTCATAAATAGGTCACCAACACAGAATATAGCAGGTATACGAAGATTCCTTCGCGATCAATATATTCAGTTAAGATTCCTTCGGGATCAATATATATATTCAGTTAATTAAGATTCCTTCGCGGTCAATATATTCAGTTCACCTACTCATCTATCGCAAAAGCCTAGTCGCGATCAACTAAATATGTTTGTATCAATAAACACGACCTCTTCAATTATCCGATAAACCTTCACGATCATGAATATCACGATCTGATTAACTGAAACCGACCAAGAGACCACCTGCTTGTCTCGCTGTCAGGAGACTATTGGATTGCCCTACGCGACGCCCGCAATTCCAAACGACATTGATCTTGCTATGTCGACATATCAAGTCGTACTGGCGACAGTGAGTCTCACGCACCATATCGCTGGCAACATCCCATTGGTCCACATATCGTGTTCTTCCCATGAGGTCTCACCGACAACCCGCACATAGTCCTATAAATACCCGATTTGCTTCATAATTCGAGACCTATTTTTTGAGAGAAGAAGACGATCGAGCTCTGCAATTATCCTCCCAGATTTAAAACCCTCAAAGTTTTTTGAGAGAAGAAGACGAGCTCTGCCATTATCTCCCAGATTTAAAACCCTCGGAGTTGAGTTCTCAAGTCTCTTGAATGGGAAAGAATCGCTTTTAGAATAAACCAATTCAATTCAATCATCTCAAACTTACTTTAAAGACGAAAATTGGACAGTAAAGTATAACTCAAAGCCTATCGCGCGCGAAGTATTCATTACGAAGATGGTTTATCGCGAAGCAATCACTAGATCACACGCCGAGTCCTTAATCTAAGAAACATATTAAAGCTTAATTTTCATCCAAGTATCATTTAAAGATCAATGATTTTCTTAAAACGCTTCATTTATCACTTGAGCTATAGACAACACGTTTGCTTTAAGTATCATTTAAAGATATTATATTACCTTAAAATACTTTCAAAAAAAATATTAAAAATTGTTTCTTTTTTTGAGCCGGGCCAAGGGTGCTCTAACACTTCTGAGCACCCCAGCTCCGCCACTGAATACGCATAAATAGGGGTGTTATTCGAGCCGAACGAGCCGAGCTTGACATGTTAAAGCTTGGTTCGTTTGTTAAACGAGCTCGAGCCGAGCCTAATTTTTAAACGAGCTTTTTATTATGTTCAAGTTTGGCTTGTTTAGGAAATGAATGAGCTTGACCCGAGCTTTTTTCGAGCTTAAAGTAGTTCTACATTGTTATAACATGTTAACGTACTTAAAGGAAATTTAAAAAATTTCATAGAATTCGAGCTATTTGAGTTTTATTTGAATGAGCTGAGCTTTCAACCGAGCTTAAATTTTTGTTTAAGCTCGGCTTGTTTAAATAAGTAAGCGATCTCGAGTCGAGCTTTTTCGACCCGATCCCGAGCCGAGCTCAGCCCTACGCATAAAGAGACATTTTCGCCCCTTGCAAAAATTGAATTAATTTATACTGTGAATTATTTAGAGTACAAAAAACTCATCCTCGTTACGGATTATGCTATGCCCTAAATTACCCTCTAATTTTACTCGTCCTAAAGGAATGGCCAATTAGCCATGGCACTAGGACCTTATAATATGGAGAGGGAGATTCGAACTCATGATCTACTGGTCATTATCGATCTATTTGACATATGTGTTTTTAAGGGGAAAGAAGGGATGCGGAATTGAAAATGAGAAAGGGAGTAAAAGGGAAGGGGAGAGATTTCACTTTTCCATCAAATTCTACCATTTTGTTGGATTGTGAAATCCCATTAAATTAAGCAGTTACTTCATTTTGAGATTCCTTCCGTTCCTCTTAATTGCTCATCCAAACATGAAATTTACTTTCTCTTCATTTCCCTTACTAAAACCCCCCTTCAAATCTCATCATCCAAACAGGGTTGTTGTACATGTCATCTTTACCAACCAGGCTAGTAACGCTTGACTTCATCTGAAATTTCTCACTCTCTCTTAATTAAAACTTGTTATTTACTATTTATGCACACTTTTTTAGAATGATAAAAACTATATAAAATATTGACATTTTTTACATTTGTTTTTATAAATTCATACTTAATTGTAATAAGTATGGAATTATTATAAAAAATTATTTAAAAAGTTAATATTTTATATAGCTCTTAACACCTAAAAAAATGTAGATAAACGTCACGTTTTAATTAACGGAGGTGTATTAATTAATTACTGACACAAGTTAGTGATTAATTAATTGCAAGAAGCTAGAGCATAAATTAAAGTAGTGGCTTTTGTTTGCATTTATGTATGGCGCCTCCAAATTAAAATAAAAAAAAAGCAGGTGAATGGTGGTAACAATTGAGACAAAAGTTTGTTGCTTTGTCAAAAGAGTTATTTTGAAGATATATATGTATATATAAATAGAGAAAAGGAATCTAACCAAACACTTACTAGACCTAAACGTAGATTTGACAATATTTTATAGCATTAGGTACATGCATGTATATGTGAGAAGTGGGCAACGTACCAAAGTTAAGATTAGATTTACATTATGTCATGTATGGAAATATTAGGGGTATTGTAGTATTAAGGGGTCGTATTGTACGGAATATATGTCATGATCCAGAGATTGGATAGGGCAAACTTAATTAGGCCAGGTTTGAGATAAGATAGAAAGGAGAAGGCGAAGTTCTAGAGAGAGAGAGAGAGAGAGGAGAGGGCCGGTAAGGTTTGATTATCATTCAACATATTTCGTACAATACGACCCCTTAGGTATTTATACTACAATACTCCGACCTAATATTTTCATACATGACACATTTAATTACAATGATAATTTACAATAAATCACTTCTTTAGAGATTTTATATGTGCTTATATAGGATATACCATTTCTTCTCACATCTAATATAATAAAACTATTTAATGAGATACAAGGTTTGAAAGCACTAGGTAATTAATCCAGGCGTGTGTCCTTGAGCTTATATATATATATATATATAGGAGTATTCAAATGTCAACCCGTAGATTTAATGAGATACAAGGTTTGGTTGAATTCCAAGTTATGCATTAATAATATTATAAACATTAGCTTGATAGCTAGTGTTTTGGTAAAATGTATTTCATCTGTTAATAAAAATATATCATTTATTATTTAAATATGTTTTTTAGCTCCTAAAAAGTAAAAACTATACTCTCTCCAATCTATACTATTTGATGTTTTAATATTTGATGTTTTAGAAGCAATAATTACATCTTTTTTTTATATACTTTTGCACTAATATCAATATAATTTGTAGTTTTTTATTTATTTAACCAATTACATTTGTGCATAATAAATTTGATGGGAGAGTAAAAATTGTTTTAATTTATGGGGTATTTAAAGGTGAAAATGACATTTTTCAATCCTTGTGTATATCTCTAAAACATTAGTTAATATAGATCGGGGTGAGTATAAAAAAATCATTTTTTAATTATTTTTTTTAATAATTTTACACTCATTACTAGTACTTTTAAAATTATTTTTAAAATATCAAAATAAATATTTTATATAGTTTTTGTATAAATTGTAAAGTTACAAGTTATGGTTAACAAATAGATTATTTAAAATAACCTAAATTTTAAATTAAAACACTTTATAAACTTAATATAATTGATTGGTATAATTAATAATATATTTTATTTAAAATTTATGTTTATTTTAACCATAGGTACTCTAAAACACTATATATATTAACTAAATTTTATATTTATAGAGTATTATAATAATTATAATACATTGGAATCTAAACACACCCATAGACAAATAGATATTGAGAATCATCAACGAAAATCACTTTAAAAAGCATAACTTTTTTTATGGGGTATAATATATATTTTAGGGCCGACTCTTATCCTATATCATATTTTAAGCAAATATGTACATTGTTCACTTAATTAAGTTACTAACTAAAAAATACAGGCAGTAGATAGCTTTCACTCCACTTACATGAATCATCTTGTCAACTCCCATCAAATTTTTGTCTCTCTCAATATATATACTGCAAAGTTGCTTTACATCCGGCAAAACAAAATCAAAAAACCATTGACGCATAAAAGATAAAGTTTGATTGAAGAATATATACTATCTAGACATATATATTTAATTTAATTACTATACAATATACATGCATGTAGGAGGCAGAGCATCTGAATTCAATAACATGTTGATGCATGTATAGTGGAGTGGCGGATGTAGTATTTTTTTTAGGGTGGTTTCAGTGGCGGAGTCAGAACTCGAAGAGGGTGGGGGCACACCGATGATAAACAACAATGAATAAAACGAACTCGTACAACACATAACGTTTTCAACACTATAAAATAGCGATAAAAATAAAAGAGTTCACTAGAACAAAAAATTTTTCATTGCTAATTAGAGTTTTATAATGAAATAGTTCAATGATAACATCATTATCAATGCGCTAAAAATGTTGAATGATAACATCATTATCAATGCGCTTGAAAACATCTTTTTCAACTTAGCTGACAAAACTCTCTGAGAGAAAATCTTCTTTTATGTTGTTGCGCAAATATGTCTTGATAATACCCATAGTGCAGAAAACTTTTTCCACTATAGTTTTTATAACCGGTAACACTAAAATCAACTCAATGAGATGATATACCGAATCAAAAGCTTTGTGAATTCCTACCTCGATCATCTTTTTAGAAACATCACTAATATCTTGCAAAGTAGAACATTTGACATTTTTCTTCATTTAAACTTTCGTAATTTCTTACCTAATTGTTGAAATGAGTAATATAACCTCTCATTTCACTGATCTCACGATAAATTGTAGTATATGAACGTCAATCTAAATAGAATATAAAAGCATTGTGGGTTATTTAAGATTTAAAGTGATTAATATACCTTCAACTTTCAAACATTCATAACTTTTTACTCGGATATCGATATCAAAATGAAGCTATCGATGAGGAGAATACATGTATGGGGTTCGTTGGATGAGGGTGGGGGGCACGTGCCCCCACATGCCCCTGTTTGGATCCGCCTCTCAGTGGTTTAATAATTATTTTGTGAAACTTTTTTTAAAAAATATTTTTAAAATTTTAATTATGTTTAAAAATCTTAAATTTATAATTTAAATAATTATTTTTAGTAGAAAAAATTGTGGAAAATAAAAATTATCAAAAATGAGATTTTTTATTTGTATATGTTAAAAAGAATGCTTTTCTTTAAATATATTATATTTTTTTATTTAAGTAGACACTTTCAGTAGAAGAAATTAAGAAAAAATAAAAATTATAAAAAGTTAAGTTAAAGAAACTTAAACTCATGACCTCAAAAAAATAAATACCCATCCTTACCAAATAAGTTAATCTTTCTTTATAATTTTTACTTTTTAAAAACATCGTTATACTTAAAATTAATATTTAAAAATACCAAAAAAATACATATATTTTTTTTCTCAATTTTTATTGTGGGCTAGGGGCTCAACCACCCCCGAGTTCCCCTAGATCCACTATAGACGGAAGTGTACATGCACTTTAAATTTGAGAAATATTTTTCAAAAATATATATTTTAAAAAAACTTTAAATTTTCCAAAAATACAAAACCTTATAATCTTTTTTTTTTTTTTTTTGAAGCAAGATAAGAGTTAGGAAATCCGCCGCCGAGCAGGCTTCTTTCCTAGAGCGTCCGAGCGGACGAGAACCCGAAGTTCTGGATCAGTAGCCAAGCTATCATCGGCAGGGATGCAGTAAGCCAGACGCGCAATCCTGTCAGCAACCGCATTAGAATCCCTGAAAACATGACGAATAGCAACATTAGCGATAAATTTAATATTTATAGTCGTATCAGCCATCAGCAGCTCGATATTCCAAGGGCACGACCAGTCGCCCAGGAGAGCTTTTATGACGACCAAACAGTCTCCCTCTATTAAGAGATTTTGAATACCCAACAACTTAGCCCTAGCAACCCCCATATGAAGGCCTAAGGCTTCCGCGTACACCGCTGATGTATTATTACAAATGCCCGATCCGAGCGAACATAATTGTCCTAGGTGGTCGCGGATGACGAAGCCGT
Source organism: Persicaria maculosa (assembly GCA_963922045.1). Taxonomy (NCBI): domain Eukaryota; kingdom Viridiplantae; phylum Streptophyta; class Magnoliopsida; order Caryophyllales; family Polygonaceae; genus Persicaria; species Persicaria maculosa. The sequence goes on from OY998262.1 coordinate 63,912,063, forward strand.
ACGAACCCTCCCCGGACAAGAAGTGAGAGCCGTCGAAGTTAAGCTTGTGATGACCTGTTGGAGGTTTTTCCCATGCTTGAGAGTGGTTCCTTGACATCTCGGAGACAGTAGAGCCGATGTTAATGCCCCTTGAGGGTACATTAGATATCCTATTGTGAGTGTCATCTATTTTATCCAAGCGATCCGCCCAAGTCCCCTGGCTAGAGTTACAGAAAAGCGCAATTGCCTGACAAGAAGTCGACGTGGTGTGTTGAAATACCAGCTGGTTTCTAAAGAACCAGAGACTCCACCAAGCAAAAGCCAGTTTGTTAGTAGCTTTCTTACCAACCAAATTATAAATTTGATTAAGGATTGTGTTAGGTTTAGTGTTGATATCTAAGCCAATGGGACTTGGGAAAGCAATGCGAAGGTTCGCAAGAAGTGCAATGGTCATGGGGCATTGTAGCAGAAGATGGTAGGTAGACTCCGTTGAACCGCCACAGAAGTAGCAACCGGACGGAACCGCCACATGAGAGCGTTGTAGGCGATCTGACGTTGGCAGACCATCACGAGCGATTTTCCAAAGGAAGTGTTTGATCTTATGAGGAATGTCCAGTTTCCAGAGCCAATGACAATCGAAACGAGGGTCCCCATCGTGTAGCGGGATGATAGATGTGGCCGAGCTAGTCGAGAAACATCCATCCCTACTAGGCCCCCAATAGAGCCTGTCTGGAAAAAAGTTATATGGGAGTTTGATATCCGTGATATTCTTAATGATAGTTGGAGTGAGCAAACTCTGTAACCCATTGTTTATGGCGTCAATATCCCATTTATTATCATTGGTGATAAAGCGGTCTACAGACCAACTCGCCGTCGTACCCTCGATTGGTACCAAAGCAGAATATGTTAATGGGGTGTTGAGGGCCCAGTTATCCGTCCAGAACTTAACTGAACGCCCATCCCCAATAGACCAACGAAGCCCCGGTCTGAATAAATGCCTGATGGCTACCAATTTGGACCATTTCCATGAAGTGTTGCCTTTCTTAGTATAATCCAACAGCGTAGCCCCTTTTAGGTATTTTGCAGAAATGACCCTAACTCAGATATTGGTAGGCTCCGCTATAATCTTCCATAACAATTTCATTTGTAGTGCTAGGTTCATAGTCTCTGCTTTGTAAATACCCAAACCACCAGACAAGGTATCTGAGCAGATTTTGTCCCAACTAACAAGAGGAGTAGCATTTGGCCCTTTGTTCCAAAAGAATTGTCTGTAGACTTTATCTAGTTCATGCAGAATCGAAGAGGGGAGCATGAATGCTTGCATAATGAAGATTGGTTGTGCACTGAGGTTGGACTTAATGAGAACCTTACGTCCCTCAGCTGACAGAGATGAAGCTTTCCATTTGGACATTTGTTGTTTAGCCTTAAGTATAATGTCCGCGAAGGTATCGCGATTAACCCTTCCGTTGATGATCGGGCACCCAAGGTACTTTTCAAGATTATTGGTTTGTGGGATTCCCAGAGTCATAGAAACAGTATTCACTGCTGATGCTGTCGTGGCAGCTAAAACTTGGAAGCTGGATTTGTTCAAATTAACTTTTTGTCCCGAGATAAGACAAAAACGGCTGATTGTGTGCAATAGATCGTTACATGTTGTCTGGTTGGTTTTACCGAAAAGCATAATATCATCTGCGAAAGCCAGAAACGGGACCCTAACACCCCCCCTCCCAAGACAGAAACCAAGATCCTTGGAGACATCTGCCTGGCGATGAAGGGTCCTAGCCAGCACCTCTGCTGTGAGGATAAAAAGGAAGGGAGAGAGAGGGTCACCCTGTCTCAAACCCCTAGAGGGTATGAATGGCGAAGATGGTTCGTCATTTATAAGAACAGAATAAGAAACTGTTTGTACACATTCTTTGATCCAAAGAATGAATAACTCATCAAAACCGAACTTATGTAGAACGGCAAAAAGGAATGGCCACTCGATTCGGTCATATGCCTTCTCCATGTCTAGTTTGATTGCCATGTAGCCACATTTAGCTTTGGAGATTCTAAATGAATGAAAAATTTCATGTGCAATCAGAATGTTATCCTGAATGGATCTGCCTTTCGTGAACGCACTTTGCAGAGGGTGGATTAGTCTATCGAAAACTTTTGATAACCTGTTGGTGAGAATTTTTGAAATACTTTTGTAAACTGTAGAGCATAGACTGATTGGTCTAAAATGATTGACTGTTTCAAGGTTATCTATCTTTTGGATCAGGGTAATGAAAGTATGGTTTATCTGACGAAGCATTTTCCCCGATTGAAAAAAGGCCTTCACCGCCTTTATGACAGATGGACCAACAATGTCCCAGTAGGTTTGGTAGAAACCCGCCGTCATACCATCAGGACCCGGTGCCTTATCGGCTTTAATGGAGAACAGGGCGTTTTTTATCTCGCCATTTGTAACTGCAGAGGTTAGGAAAGAATTCTCATCCTCCGAAATCTCAGTACCGATAACATCAAGGTCGTTGCTGAAGGAAATGTCATGGTTGTAAGAAGACTTAAAGCGGGACGAGAAGCATGAGGCGAACTCGTTTCTTATTAGACTATGATCAGTTAGATGCAATCCTGATTCTGAAATTAGATGTTTTATAATTTTTTTCCCCCGTCTTGCCGAGGCGATTCGGTGGAAATAAGCTGAGTTTGTCTCATTTAATTTTGCATGTTTGAGTTTGGCTCTTTGGCTCCAATATCGCCTTTGGAAGTCGAGAATTCTTTCCCTTTTGTTTTGTAATCTGTTGTGTCGTATAGCAATGTCCGGTGTGGTCTTTAATTAGAATCTGTTGTAAGCGTAGGATCTCTTCATCAGTTTGGTAGATCTGTTTGTGGATGTTGTTGAAAGTACGCTTGTGCCATTTTTTAGCCAGTTTTTTAAGTAAGGTCGTCTTTTTGACCAATTTAAACAGGTTGGAACCCATTGGGTTAACGCGCCACGCTTGTTTTACAATATTCTTAAACTCTGGTTTGGTCGTCCATGCTAATTCGAAACGGAAGGGTTTCTTATGGAGACGCGTCGGTGAACGTAGGTCAATGGAAATCGGAGCGTGATCAGAGGACGTGAAGGGGTGAATCTTAATCCGTAGGCCGTCGTAGGCTGAAATGACCTCACTCTGAGCGAGCAAGCGGTCTAGTTTGGCAAAACTGTTGTTTGGTGAGCCAGTCTTTTTTCTCTGCCAGGTATAGTTACCCCCATGAGTTGGGACATCTTGAAGCAAAAGGTTGTTTTTGAGCTCTTGAAGCCTAAAGAACCTCCTTTGAGACGGGATAATGCCTCCCAACTTGTCGTCCGGGATGGCGATCTCGTTGAGATCGCCCAGAATACAGAAGGGGGTGACTAAATGGGAGGAATACAGGGTAAGAGACTCCCAGAAAGAATCCTTTGAGGCAAAATTAGGAGGGGCATAGACAATGATGAAAGAAAACGTTTTGTTTAAGCTACAGTCATGGTAGTCGATATGTATATATCTATGATTTACTGAAACGAGCGTGATTACACCCTCGTCAGGTGGGAGATCCCTCCAAAGCAGACAGATCCCACCCGAGAAGCCAATGGCCGGGTCGAAGGCGATGTTCGAGAAACCACATTTCTTCCACGAGTAATCCGGCGGAGGTTTATTAGTTTTAGTTTCTAAAAGAGCTAAGACGTTGATATAGTTGTTTCTACAGAATAGTTCTGTATTTGTCCAAAAATTACGCCTTTTAAGGCCACGACAATTCCAAGAGCATATATTCATGGGAAACCTTGTTGAATTCGTGATTGTTTGAGAATTGCAACTGAACTTGCAAAATTTTGACTTTGGTTAAAGCAAAGCGTATTGGTTTGAGAAAATGCAATTGAAATTGCAAATTTTTGATATAGGTGGGTATATGTGCCTTTGTTAATGCTAGACATATTGGTTTGAGATTGAATATGTTGATATTTTGTAGTGTAACGAGCAACAGACACACGAATAATCAATTGTAATTGCCATGTAAGGCACATCCCAACCACACCAGTGATCTGAGGTCTTAGTAGGTAAGTCCTGTGAAAGCATTTAAGGGAGTTGTAATTTACCCGGGTTAGATAAGAAATGAAACCATCAAAGAGGGAGCAAAGCATGGCTTGGTATTGCATACATACAGCACAAGAGGTTACAATATTGGCTTGTTTGAGTGAATATACATAAAAACAAGTAATTAACATTGTAGCTGCTGCCTTTTGGGGCTTAGTTGACTGAAGGATATCTTCATAAGGGGCTTGTGAGCCATTAGAATTGGAGTTTAAAGAAGGAAGCCTGCGTAGGCTGTACACAAGTAACACACCACTGAAGCAGCCGCTAGACGCCGAGTCGATCAGAAGCAGCTGCAGCAAAGGGCGAGTCACCAGAAACCACCAGCACCGAAAGAGCCTAACCTCTACAGTCCTAGCAACACACCTGCAAACAGAGGAGAAATAGCAGCAGAGAGCAGGCCGAGCATCCAAAACCAATTTGCAAGAAGGAGAATCAGCGGCGATCTCCGCAGAGTGGGTTTGAGATATAGTGTTTGGGGGTTGATTGAGAGGGGGGGCCTGAGCATCTTGTAAAGCATCCAAAAAGGATTTCGAAGGCTCCGTTGAAGCACAAAAGCACAGAGAAACCGACAGCAGAAATAGTAGGTGATTGAAAATAAAAACTGATTGTAAGCAGTAAGGAGGGCGATATGCCCAATAGCACCTTGCGATGGTGTTTAAAAAGCCAAGTTGCTGGTAAGCAAAGGATCCCAGGGTTTGTTCATGAGTAGAGAGAGAGAAACTTACAGAGATCAGAGACGAGGCACAGAGCGAGGCATAGAGCGGAAAGCAGAACGGCGGACAAGACAACCGACAGACCAGCCAAGCACGCCACAGACGGAAGTGACCCGCGTCGTCCGGCCACCACACACTCCCCTCCAATCTCATAATTGCCCGGTAGCGGGTCGAATAGTGCCTGCAAGTGGGAACGGAAGTGACAAACCGAGTCCAATCAGAGGGCTGAGCCTCCCGATTGTGAACCGGGTTAGGGTTTGCTCCATACGGAGGAAGTTGGTGGTGAGAGGCTTCGTCACTCACGGAACCCACAAGCAGGGCTATGGGTCGACCCAGGGTGGATGGGTAGTACGAGGGGGGAGGCGGGCGCTGGTGCGAAATGGCCTGGACGGAGGGCAATAGGGTGCCATGGCGGCGGCTGAAAGTCTCGGCTAGGAGAGAAAGGGGGCGCGTCGGGGCGCGTTGAATTTGGGATAGAAGGGTTTTCATTGTATCAATCACGATTGTATAATAAACCTTATAATCTAAATATTCACTTTAATTACTTATAACTTCTTATTCATTTTTAATTTTTAATCCTACCATTAGTGAAAAACAAAAAAAAAACACATACTTCTTTTTCCTTCTGAACCAGGGTGTTGAGATGTGAAAATATCAAAAGAATTCTACATCAAAAATATGAACTAAATAAGATTAGTATATAACTTAATGGATTACTTCTCCTATTATCCATTGGTTTTAAGATGTAATATTATCACACTTAATTATTTGTCGAATACTAACAATCTAGTGCATGTGCACTCATACACACGACTCTCAATCACGAGTGTCAATAGAATTAGATCAGTATAAACTTCATCAATTAGTTTTAAAATAAAATCTCACTCAACTTATCTATTAGATTACATCGAGTGTACACAACGTTCCAGCTCCGCCTTTGCATACATGCATATATAGATTGTAAATATGTACTAAAAGACGCGTTAATGTGGTGTTTGGACACATACTATGGACGAATTTTGATGGCCTTTAGATAGGAATAGGACTGATACAGCACGTCAAATTGCAGTGGCGAGTGAGTGATACACGGAAGGAATCGACACAAAAACAAAGCGAATCTAATTACAGGTAAATTAGAGGTTGTACCAAAAAGGGTCCGCAAATATTGTCTCCTAAACATTCTAGAGCGCCTTTTTTTTTAAGGCGAAATCGGGTATATACCCATAAAATTTTTATTAATTGGGTATATACCCATCAAAACTTCAAAATTGTTTATATACCTATTAAATTATTTATATTTTGTTTAATTGTCCATCATATATTTAATTTATACTATTGAATGTAAAAATTATTTAAATATCAAAATTAGTTAACTTTCAAATAATTATTAAAATGAGACATTAATTTCAATTTCTCTCAAACTAAGTAATTTTTTTCCTTAATTTGATGTGATTTTACATTAAAAAAAATATGTATTTTATTTCTTTACTATGGTTTATGATCATTTTTATAAGTTAGTTATTTTGAACTTATACATGAAACTTGATATTCAAAATAAAATCATTGGATAAAAATATAATTATAATTACTTTGATGTTTAACTTTTATATTAAAATTTTAATTATATTTTCTATCCAATAATTGTAAAGAAATAAATTTTTTAATTATTTAAGTTTAGTATATAATTAAATTTTAATCTAATTTTCACTCAATAATATTAGATTAAATATATTATGGACAATCAAACAAAATTTAAATGATTAAATGGGTATATAAACAATTTTAAAGTTTTGATGAGTATATACCCAATTAATAAAGTTTCCATGGGTATATATCCGATTTCGCCTTTTTTTAATGACTAGTAAACCACACATCAGGTAGGTCGACTTGCATCGACCGACCTTAACTTTTCATCTAATTATGAAAGAGGGTAAAATAAACCTTGAATTTACCCAGTTAAGATGTCCTAATAGGGTGGAACAATATGTTTTTTTTTCCATTTAACATGAAAGCAAAAGGAAAATATTTTCACCAACAATTCAAGTCGTGCGTTTTTCCACGTACTCCATCCTCCTCCTCCGTCCGTTTGTTTTAGCTTTTCGGTATACAAATGTACCCAGGCTAAGTTCAAGTTAGTTGAAGCTGTAGAATAGCGGAATTGATGTAAAGTCCTCCTTGAGGGTTTCCATTCATTGATATAACATATATATAGGTTACAAAGGTATTGTGCCTTAATGGGCTTTTAGCCCACTATACAATATTAAGACATATGTAATCTATCAAACCCCCGCAGTCGAAACGGGAGGGGTCCGTACAGTGAGACTGGAACGAAAATCAATGAACAACTGTCTAGGTAAACCCTTGGTGAATATATCAGCGTACTGATAAGAGGACGGGACATGTAGAACGCGGACATGTCCAATGGCAACCTTGTCCCTGACGAAGTGGAGATCAAGCTCAATGTGCTTCGTGCGTTGATGCTGGACTGGGTTGCTAGCCAGGTAGACGGCGGAGACGTTGTCAGTGTAGACCAGAGTGGCCTTCTGCAAGGGGCATCGTAGCTCAAGCAGGAGATTGCGGAGCCAAGAGCACTCGGAGACAACGTTGGCAACACCCCTGTATTCGGCTTCGGCGCTGGAGCGAGACACGACGGACTGACGCTTGGCTGACCAAGACACAAGAGTGTCATTGAGGAAGACACAGTAACCAGACGTGGAGCGACGTGTGTCTGGACAACCACCCCAATCCGCATCAGTGTAAGCCACAAGATCAAGCTTAGAGGAAGGAGTGATGGTGGTGCCGAGCTCGAGGGTGCCGCAGATGTACCGAATGATTCGCTTCAAAGCCTGAAAGTGAGGTTCCCTAGGGGCATGCATGAACAAGCAGATCTGCTGAACGGCGTAACTGATATCAGGCCTGGTGAAAGTGAGATACTGAAGAGCACCAGCGAGGCTCATGTACAGTGTGGGATCGTCAACCAAAGGACCAGAATGAGCACTGAGCTTGTTGGATGTATCGACTGGGGTCGCGACGGGATTGCAGTTGACCATCTTAGCCCGAGCAACAATCTCTGCAGCATACTTACTTTGTGAGAGAAACAGACCAGACGCATGCCGCTGAACAGCAACTCCCAAGAAGTAAGACAGCTGACCCAGATCAGACATGGCGAATTCCGCACTCAACTACGAGATTATCGACGTCCGAAGAGCATCAGAAGAGGCGGTGAGAATGATGTCGTCGACATATAGCAGCAGGAATGCCAAGTCTGAGCCTCTGCGATAGATAAACAGAGACGTATCCGAACGGCTGCCAGTGAAACCCAAACGGAGCAGATGAGAGGCAAAACGCTGGAACCACGCCCGCGGAGCCTGTTTCAGACCATATAGAGAGCGCTTGAGGAGACAGACATGCTTTGGACGCTCAGCATCAGTAAACCCCGGCGGCTGAAACATGTAAACTGTCTCGTTCAGATGACCATGCAGAAAGGCGTTCTTGACATCTAACTGATTGATGGCCCAGTTGCGCGACAGAGCCAGACTCAGGACCACTCGGATAGTGGCAGGCTTGACCACGGGGCTGAAGGTCTCATCACAATCAATACCTGCCTGCTGAGATCTACCGTTCACCACAAGACGGGCCTTGTAGCGCTCCAACATCCCATCAGAGCGGAACTTGTGACGAAAAAGCCACATACAGCGAATGACGTTCGCCTCAGGAGGGCGAGGAACAAGAACCCAAGTACCATTCTTCGTAAGGGCCCTGTATTCGTCGAGCATAGCCGCCTGCCAATTCGGGTCGAGGAGGGCTGTTTTGTGGGAGGTGGGAACGAGGGAGAGGGAGGTTTGGGGTGGAGGCAGAGGGTGAATGGGAGTCGGGAAGGACGGGGGTAAGAGGGGCTAAGCAAGGGGAAGAGGCGGCGGGCGGATCAAATGCGGCGAGGGTTGCGGCGGGCGCCGCAAGGCCAGCGGCGGGCGCCGCCAGGGAGGGGTTATGGGCGGCGGGCACCGCAAGGCCTGCGGCGGGCGCCGCATGACCTGCGGCGGGCGCCGCCAGGGAGGGTTTATGGGCGGTGGGCGCAGCATTTGGGGTTGCGGCGGGCGCCGCATGACAAGCGGCGGCCGCCGCACGTAGGTGAGGCGAGGTTGTTTGGCGAGGTGATGGGAGGTGGATAGCGGGGTGATGGGCGGTGGTCATGGAGACGATCTGACGGGGTCGGAGGACACCGGAGACGCTGCGGGTGTGTGGTCTGGTGGTGGGGGGTGGTGGTGGCGGTGGTGTTGGGGGAGAAGCAGGAGCACCGGGAGAGCTCTGGGGAAAAAGGAAGTGAGGGAATGGTGACTCAGACTCTGACGGAGACACAGGGGGTGTGGGAGACGCAAAGGGAAATCGCGACTCATCAAAGGTGACATGACGTGAGAGAATGATCTTGTGGGTCTTGATATCTAGGCAAATATAACCTCGATGATCAGGCGGATAGCCTAGGAAGACACATGGAGTGGAGCGCGGGTGAAGCTTGTGCGGGGCTGTGGAGGACTGGTTTGGGAAACACAAGCACCCGAAGGTGCGAAGGTGATCATACCTAGGCTCGGCGTAATAAAGTGTCTGAGCTGGCGAGCGATGGTGTAGGGTAGTGGAAGGGAGAATGTTTAGGAGATAACATGTGGTGGATAAGGCGTGAGGCCAATAAGGAAGGGGAATAGATGCGTGGAAGAGGAGAGAGCGCATCATGTTGGTAATGGTTCTGATGATTCTTTTTGCCTTGCCGTTCTGCTGAGAAGTATAGGGGCAAGACAAGAGATAGGAGATCCCGTTTGCGGCAAAGAAGGAGTGAAAGTCTTTGTTGTCAAATTCACGCCCATTGTCACATTGGAAACATTTGATGGACATGTGAAACTGTGTTTTGATGTAGGTATGGAATCTGGCAAAGACAGGAAACACTTGGGACTTGAAATGCAACGGGAAAACCCATAAGTAATGAGTGTAATCATCAAGAAACAAGAGGTAGTACTTGTGACCCTCCTTGCTAGGCAAAGGAGAGGTCCAAATGTCGTTGTGAATGATATCAAAGGGAGCAAGGGTAGAGGTCAAAGACCGTTGGAACGGCAGTCTGGCATGTTTGCCTAGTTGGCAGGAAGAGCATAAACCAGAGCGTGGGTCTTTAGGACAGGTGACAAGACTTTGAGAACGGAGGACATCTAGAACGGCAGCACTGGGATGGCCCAGACGTGCATGCCACAGGCTGGACGACGATGCCGAGAGGGCGACCGGGCACGACTGACTTGACGCGGGAGGTGGTGTGACAGGGTAGAGCTCCCCGGTGCTGTTACATCTCATTCGAGTAACCCCCGTAGTAAGATCGTTCACAGAGAAACCATAGGGATCAAACGTAAGGGAAACGTTGTTGTCAGTAGTGAACCGACGGACAGAGATAAGGTTTTTGACAATCTTTGGGGCAATGAGGACATCGTTGAGGTGTAGTGGGTGGGTTGGGGTCTGTAATGTGGCGTGGCCAATCCCCGAAGTGGCAAGACGACCACCATTTCCGACGATAATAGAGTGTGCAGGACCCTTAAAAGAAATAGATGAGAGGTTACCTGAGGAGTTCGTCATGTGGGAGGTGGCACCAGTGTCCATGTACCAAGAAGAGTCTGAAGATGTCGGCTGCATAGAGGAGAAGGCGTGATGCACAACCGGCGAAACATATCCTTGATCAGACGATGTCAGATAGGCCTGAGGACCGGCATATCGAGAGGTAGGATGTCCGGAGTATCGGTGCATTTTTTTTTTTTTTTTTTTGGGAGAGGACAAGCAGGTGGGTCAAATATGAAATTAAAGAAAAGTAGGGGGAGGGTTTCGAAATTTATTTTTTTTTTTTGGAATTGGAATTGCTAATGGAGATCTGCTAATTTGGAACAGCAAATTGAGATAGCTAATTAGGGGAGGCGGCGTGGTAATTGGAATGCCAATTGAGATTGCTAATTTGAGGGGAGGAGATTGGCGAGGGCGAGGGCGGGGTGACCGGCGCGTGTGGAGGCCGATGACGGGATCCGGTGGTGAGGCGGCGAAAACAGGGAGGTTGACCGGTGATATTGATCGGCGGCGGCGGAATGAGGCCGGCGGCGTTAAGAGGAGAGGTGAGGTGGGAGGATCAAATTAGGGTTCCGTGAGGAAGAAAAGGTTGTGATACCATGTAGAATAGCGGAATTGATGTAAAGTCATCCTTGAGGGTTTCCATTCATTGATATAACATATATATAGGTTACAAAGGTATTGGGCCTTAATGGGCTTTTAGCTCACTATACAATATTAAGACCTATGTAATCTATCAGAAGCTAGTTAAGTGTGTGAAGTGTGCTAGGTGTGTACATAGCAGTTGAAGGTCAGTTTTCTTTTGTTTGTAAAACTACTATCTAGGAAGTTATGTTAGCAAGGTAGTGGTGTAGTGGGATTGTCTAGCAGTTAACAAGTTATGGAGTATGTAAGACATTTTTCTAATCAATCAAGGTGTGAGGCAGACAAGTTGTGTGCTCAGCAATTGTGCTCGGTTCCCTTCTGTGTTCTACGGAGGAACTGTTTTGATTCTTCCCTAACATAGTTGTTGATCATTGTGTGTGGTAAGTAGGTTGAGGTCAAGGTACAGAGGCCACATAGGAAGCTACAGAGGCCGAGGAGGAAGAGGTCAAGGTAGATCTCAGGCTAGTGGCTCAGGAAGAGGAAATGGCAGTGATCAAGGAAGAGATCAGTGGAGAGATTCATCAAAGAATCAAGGCATTGAGTCAAGATCTTACAAGAGTAATATAAAGTGTTACTACTGTAAGAAATTTGGTCACAAGGAGGCATTCTGTTGGGAGAAGCAAGAGCATAAACAGAAGGGTGCAAGTTACTCTGAAAATTGTGAGAAAGATGACAGGTTGTTCATGACATTGTCATTAGTTGAAGAAGAGGTTAATAGCTTGTGGTATTTGGACAGTGGATGTTCAAATCATATGTCCAGTTCAAAGAAAATGTTTAAGGAACTGAATGAAGCTAAGAAAAGGAGAGTCATGCTTGGAGACAACAAAGTTCTCGAAGTAGAAGGTAGAGGCACGGTTGCTGTCAGGAGTGTGTAAGGATCAGAAAAACTCTTGTATGATGTTTAGTATGTGCCTAAGCTTGCTCATAATTTATTGAGTGTTGGCCAGCTTCAAGGAACAGGCTACTCTCTCCTATTTGATGAGGATTCTTGTGTGATCAGAGAGAAGAAAACTGGTCATGTGATTGCTGATGTTTCTATGACCAAGAACAGGTTGTTTCCTTTGGATTTGTCAACCAATGTGAGTAGGGTGATGACAACTAAGTGTGATGAGAACACTATGTTATAGCATCAGAGGTATGAACATCTAAACATTAGAGTTTGAAAATGTTAAACTCTGGTGAGATGGTGGAAGGTGTGCCTAAGATTGGAGAGCTGGAATTGTGTGAAAGATGCATATATGGCAAGAAAATGAGAGGATAATTTGCAAATAGAGAAGCATGGAGAGCAGGAGAGTGCTTAGAGTTGATCCATGCAGATCTGTGTGGACCAATGCAGACTGAGTCTCTTGGAGGAAGTAAGTATTTTTTCCTCCTTACAGATGACTATAGTCGTATGAGTTGGGTTTATTTCTTGAAATTAAAGTCTGAGGCATTTGATTGTTTCAAGAAATTCAAGGCTCTCGTAGAGAAACAATTTAGGAAGGTGATAAAGGCACTTAGAACTGATAGAGGTGGAGAATTCATGTCTTAAGTTATGAATTCATGAACTTTTGTGAAGAGAATGGGATTAGGAGGGAGTTGACGGCTCCTTACACACCAGAGCAAAATGGTGTGGCAGAAAGAAAAAATAGAGCTGTGGTGGAGATGGCAAGGAGCATGCTAAAGTTTAGGAGTGTTCCAAATCATTTTTGGTGTGAAGTTGTGGCTACTGCAGTCTATATATTGAATGTCTCTACTTGGTATGTTGTTCTACCTGATCCATCTACCACCCAGCCCTTACTCGTATCCGAATATCGGATGCATCTCTCATTCACGAGTACTCAATTAAATAGATTAGTTGAAATAGGCAGATATGCAATTGCTGAAGTTCGTTGGGATTCGAGATCAGGGGTCGTGTGCACACGGCTAATAGCCTAGCGAGGTTCTATCCTAAAACCAATTGGGAATAGGAGGAGTAACTTATATATTAAGACTTCTTTGTTCATATTATCAATATACTAAGACTTCTTTGTTCATATTATCAATATAATAAGGCTTCTTTGTTCATATTATCAATGTGAAACTCTTTGAGGTCTCTTCACATTTCTTTCATTCTCTCAACACGCCCCGCAAGTGCAACTAGGGTCTTTTTTCGCCTCTAGTTTTTCATATTATCAATGTGGGACTCTTTGAGATCTTCACATTCTTTCATTCTCAGATTCTCTCAACACGCCATCACAAGTGCAACTAGGGTCATTTTTCGACTCTAATTGACATTTGAACAACGTGTCTAACATCTCATTATCTTTTTAGCTAGTCCAGGATCGAGTGTCTGGCCGCTTGGCTTTTCCGCTCTGATACTATGCTAAAATCCGTTGGGACTCGGGATCGGGGAGTCGTGTGCACACTTAAGCCCATGCGCTAATAGTCTAGCATATAAGCCGAACAAGGTTCCATCCTAAAACTAATTGACAATAGGAGGAGTAACCCACTAGCTTATATACTAAGACTTCTTTGTTCATATTATCAATGTGTGACTCTTTGAGATCTCTTCACATTCTTTCATTCTCTCAATAGCAATTACATTCATTTTTTCTTCTTAACTTGCAAAATGAAAAGATACATGCATATTAAATTTAAATGGATGGATTAGTTAATGATTTAAGAGGCGGGTCGAGCACACCTAGTTTCACTCGAATCCAACCTCATCTACCACTCGTTTCTCGAAACGAAGGGATTCGATTCATCAACTTTTTCGAGTTGGATGAAACGAATGTATTGAATTCCCACCCATGATTTTCATCCCTACTTGTCAGTCTCGTAGGAATTGGGTTTCAATGTTTCATGTTTTTTCGAATACGGTTAGATTAGGGTTTGGGTTTGAGTTTGTTCCGGGTTGAATTGATAACTTAAGAATTTGAAAATTCCCCAAATGGCATGGATATGAAAATTATTGTAGGACAGTAGAAAATCTAGGGTTAAGAGTTTGGAGAACATGGACTTCAACTATTGTGGTTGTTTAGTTTCAGTTAGTCTATTTTTATTGGGCCATTTGGGCCTTGTAAATGTATGGGTTCTCTGTTACGATTTGTTTAACTAGTTGGGCTTAGTGGTAAAACCTGTTGTTATTTGGGGTAATTGAAATAAGAATAAAATCACCCCTTAAATACACCATTTTTTAAAAAAAATATTTTTTAAATTGAAAATTTTCAGGAAATCACCCTTTAAAAGTTAAATGTTTGCAAATGACCACTTATTTCACCTTTTATATTAAGTTTGATGTTAAAAGTGCAAAATTACTATTTTGTCAGTAACCTCGACAATTCTCAATACTTTTACAAAATCACTCATATGTATAAAATACTTTTATAAAATCTCTTATTACATACCAAAAGGCTAAAAATAGATCATAAATGCTCAATAGACAAATTAAACAATGCACTTAAACTTATACTCCCTCCGATCAAAAATACATGTCATTTGACTTTGTAACACGTATTTTCAGGAGCTAAAAACTAATAATATATTAACTTTTTTATCATTATTTTTTTACAATTTAAATCTTATTATCAACAAATATTAAGTTGTAAAAAAATAATTTAAAAAAAAATTGATATTTTATATAGTTTTTACCTTCATAAAATACGTGTTAAAAAATCAAACGATATGTATTTTGGATCGGGGCAGTACTTGATTTCAGTTCCAATCGAAATTAATTGACACTAATATCCTATTTCGAGTTCCGCTGTCCAAGTATATAAGGTATATATCTATATATAACCTTAATTTAGAAGACTTTGTTTACGTGTCAGTCTTAGAGGAGTTTTAGGAATATTGACTAATTATGTTTTTTTCCTTGATTTTTTTATTTCTCCTTTTCTCTTTTTTTCCATTAATTTTTTTAATCCTCCATTCTCTTTTATTCTTAACATATTTACTAACAATCTATATATAACCTTAATTTAGAAGACTTTGCTTACGTGTCAATCTTAGAGGAGTTTTAGGAATATTGACCAATTATGTTTTTTTTCTTGATTTTTTTATTTCTCCTTATGAAATATTAATTGTTTTAGTAATTTTTAAAATAATTTTATACTTATTGCAAATAAAAATAAATATACTTAAAAAAAATCAAACAATCTCTTTCTTGCGACGAAGGGAATATTGACCTACAAATGACATTTGGCTACGATCATCGACCCGGATTTATCCGGTCAAATCCGGGTGGGTCTAAGTTGACCTAAAATAAACCGGGTTTGAAATTTGATTGTGAGTGAACCGGGCTTGTAAGGCCAAGTCCAAGGGACTAAAAGTGAGTGACACACACCGCACGTAATCCACACGCATTTAGAAAGTTAGAAACAACGAGACCTGGGCCCCACACGGCACAGTAGGATATTTTGACCTTTTTTCTATCTTACGGGGCAAGCCATTTCACAAATATCTTTGGCAAGGGTCCCCCCGTTTCAACTTTGGATTTTGCAACTTGACTACCACCAACTCCACCCATGTGTTCCTCTTTATTGTAAAATGGCCCCTTCTCATCTCTGAGTCAAGTCTGACTATGGATGGAATTCATTTTTTTTGTTTTATTGGACAAATTAACTATTTCACCTTAAACATTTCGACATTTTTTTTTCTTAAATACTCCCTCCCTCTCCGTTCTATAATATAAGTTGATCTCGAATTATTTCCTAATCAAAAAAATAAGTTGCTTAATTTTGTAACACATTTTTTAAGGAGTTAAAAATCATACTCCATTAATTTTATATTAAGTATTGTTTGGATTTTAATGTATGTTTTTTAAGGAGGTAAAAACTCAATAAAATATAATTTTTTTAATCATTTTTTTTTTAATAATTTCATGTTAATAATAAGTGTAAAATTATAAAAAATTTCATTCAAAAAATAATATGTTATAGAGTTTTTTTACAATAGGCAAGAAATAGATCGACAACGCGATTTTGAAGTCATCAAAAAATGGTTTGAGAGACCCTACTCAAAGGGTCGATAGTCAAAAGAAAAAAATATAAAATTACAATTACATAAATATAAATTTAAAACATCTAGAAAAATAGAACCCTTGCTTCTTGAGATCTGGTTCGGTAGCTTAGAAGGCTTACATGCTAGCTAATGCGGTAGTTGAATTCAGCTTAAATGGTTGCAGATCTGGTTCCGAATGAGGTGGCGGGCTAGCGCCAACAACTTCTTGTGGGTTAGAGATGATGGAAGAAAGTAGATGGTGGTGGGATTAGAGGTGGTAGTTGGTTGGGAATTGTAATTTCAAGGAGAGAGTGGTGGATTGATCTAGCAGGCCAGTTGTGCGAGTTAGAAGGGGGTTGAAAAATTGGATTAGAGTTTTAGATTTGTATCAAATTTATATGGAAAATAGGGATTAAATTTGGTTTGAAGAGGATTGTATGTGCTGGCTAAAGGGCGGATGGATAAGGGGGTTGAGAAGAATGGTCATCTTGAATCATTTGTCAAAAATTTGAAGGGAGGAAGATTATAGGGCTAAGAGAAAGGGGCTTGAGGCGGGAAGGGTTGTTTCTGCATGTTCCATATCTGGAGGCGGCCAGTAGCACGTCGAAGAGGGGGGTTGGAAGACAAATCTAGAGAGAGAGAGAGAGGGGAGGTGGAATCTAGCGGTAGCGAAGGAGGAGAAGGCTGGCAGCGATAGGGTTGGACACCCGACTGACGAGGAGCGGCGGGGAGCAAACTGACCGTAGCCGATATCGGGTTTCACCCGAACCCGTTTAGACTGAAACCCGATTCACCCGAGCTGAATAGGACCTGAAAACCCGATTGTATCCGATAAATAATATTCGAATAAACCCGAACCGATCCCGATCAGATTCGGGCTATCATCACACCCAATATCAACACGAGTCCGATATGACCCGAAATCGAATACCCAATCCGAACTCGACCCAACTTGCCCGATTGTCACCTCTACTTTTAGGCAACCAGTGACAACGTTCATCAATCACCTTCTTAGTTACAGACGAAGTCTCTGTCTCCGATCTTGTTCCCTTCTCTTGCATGTCCCTCTCACAAAAAAAAAATATTTTTGCCTTTTGTTTTTCTTTTTAATTGAGAATTCTAAAGAGATGGAGTTGGGGATCTCACATCGGGATCGATTTCTCTGGCTCTTCTCTCCCTTCAGATGCAGTCCTTTGTAATATCATCGGATGATCTTGATTGGTATACTTTGCTTACAACTAAATTCTTTCTTGTTCCAAAAAAAAAAAAAAAAAAAAAAAAAGGAAAGATGGAGTTGGGGATAGCCATCATAGCCCGATAGGAGGGGGGAGGGTACGGACATAGACTACATAATTGAAGATATGGAATTTGGAGCCTCCAACGCACACCCCTCTACAACCGTACAATCTAATCTAACCATTCAACCCTAACTTGGATACATCAACCCATAAATTTTTAGAATCTACAACAACACCCAAATTTCATTTATCAATCAAATAAGAACATCAAATTAGGTTAGGGTTTTTATCAGATTTAAGGTGAAGATGATATTTTAGATAAATTATTGTCTACATTCAAGGAATCAAGAACAACTTTCAAATTTAAAAGTATTTAGTCTTTGGGCACCCTGTCAATTGTGGGCTTCTTCGGGTTCGAAGATGACAAGCTATACCCTATTACAAATTAAAACATACTCCATTGACTAATATATACGGAGTATGCTTTATCCTTTGAAATCAAAATTTTTTTTACAGTATGCAAGAATTTGGTAGATACTACAGAATAATTAAATACTATAGAAGATCTCGAATCATAACGTAATCAAGCAAAAAAAAAAAAAAAAACTATACTACCTCCGTTTCAAAATACATGAGCTTTTGCTTTTTGACACATTTTTTAAGGAGCGGAAAACTCTATAAAATATTATTTTTTAACTAAATTTTTTATATAATTTTATAATTATTACTAATAAGTATCAAATTATATAAAAAAAAATAACTAAAAAATAATATTTTATAGAGTTTTTTGCTCCTTAAAAAACACGGTGAAAACCAAAAGCTCGTGTATTTTGGAACGGAGGGAGTATAAATGAAAGATATTTATCATGTTGAAGTCTATATGAATATTAATTTACTTCACATTAGAGGTTTTAATAGATTGATGCGTTTTTTTGGATGAAGTAATAAATTGATTGTTTAATACTCATCCGTTCAGTAATTAATGTAGTTTGATTTCGCTTAATAGGGATATTTGTAATGATATGTATTTGTAATATCATATCATCAAGGAAGTGCTTTGCGTTTTTAGCAAAGTTTTTCTACCGTTTGCCTACTATATATATATATAGTTTGATTTTTTTAACACGATTTTTAAGGGTTTAAAAATTATATTAAATGTTAATTTTTTTTTTATTTTTTAAAAATAATTTTAAACTTATAGCTAATAAGTACATAAAATTATATTAAACGAATAATTAAAATGTTGATATTTTATATAGTTTTTAGCTGTTTAAAAATATACCAAAAAGACACTTTTTTTCTTAACTAAGGTAGTATATGGATATTTCAATTGGATAGATCTTATGGACTTTAATTGCTCAATAAAAAGGTATAAATGTATTGAATTTCCAAAGACTTATATTTAGAGATTGATGCGTGATAGTTTGATCCAGTGTCCTTGTGGGCCAAAACACCACCTCGCCAGGAAATCAAGCCATAAGAACAACCACCTTGGAAGCTCAACACAAAGTTTTGTAAACACAATGTAGGAACTAGGAAGTTGTCCTAGTGTGACTAGCTAGATATGGAACTTGACGTCGGCTCTGATGCGATCAAGGATGATATTTTGTGGATCACGCGTCCAAGTCCATCTCTTATAGGGTTGGTTGAATACTCTTCTTTATGGACTCCTAAGGTAGAAACTTAGAGAGAGAGATGAATTTGGGAGGCATTAGACTGTGCTAAGTGCTAACCCATCGCCCAATTGCATCTTTTTGGATGAAGACCATAAACTTCAGATGCAATGAGAGATCCAAGATCCATTACATATTTGAGCTGAGTCATCTTGTGGTTCCCTTCACAAAATACATGCTTGTAGGTAGCTTCATAAAAAAGAACACTAAAACAGGTGTTGAACGTCTATGAATTGAAGATCATCTCGATCTCCCATACACAACACCACACTAGAAACAAAACCTTCTTTTTAGCCTTAAGGAACACATTCTCCTCCTCAAATAGTTCTCAAACTACACTTGATTCATCGTTTGTGTCAAAATCGTTATTTAAGACCAACTTTAACTACATCAGGATCAAAATGAAAAATATCTTAATAATGTATTCATTTTATGACGATGCCCCAAAATATTAAAAAAGGAAAAAACTAAATAAAAAAAGGAGGGAACAATCAAGACTGCGGACGTCGGTAATAATGGTCCGCGAACAGCAAACACAAAAGGGGCATAATGAGGTGTCTGACATGCCCCACATCCACGTGTCGCAACCAGAAGGACACGTGACGAATGACACACTACAAATGGCAAAGTAGATCTATTGACGTGTCTAGGAGACATTCCCCAGATAGGGTTGCTCAGAATTAGGCCTAGCCCGAAAACCGATCCGAAACCGAACCGAAAAAGTTGGTTTCGGTCCGGCCCGATATTTAACGGTTCGGGCTTCGGTCCTTAAAAATGAATTTTCGGTTTCGGGCCAAAAACCGTAACCGAACCGAAATTTTCGGTTTCGGCCCGAATAACCGGAATTATTTTTAAAAAATAAAAAACCCTAATTTCCTGGGTGAGTGGCCGACTACTCTTTTCTTTCTTTCATTGTTGGAAGTTTCAATCCCTGTCTTTCACTTTCACGCGAGTCCATACCTCCCATTTCTTTGTCTTTCTCTTTAGAGGATAGCCGCTGAGCCACCCCCACTCCAACCCTCCCGACTCGTGCTGCTCAGCCGGCCGCACTCGCTGCCGCCATCTCCTGTCGCAGGCTGCCAGCCCTTGATTCTCTCTCCTCCGCTTCCCAATTTGAGATCTCTCTTCCTCTGTTTATCTTGCAAACGATCTATACACAACCTGCATGTTCTACTTGTTTTTGTCGATCATCCACTTCAACCGGCACTTGAATTCGCTGATTTGGCAGGTACTGTCTCGGTTCTTTTGCTTTCCGATCAGTTGGGCCACTCTCCCTTCGCAGTCGCTCGCATCTGTTGTAGCCCGTGTTGGTGATTGAAGCCTTGAAGGTGAGTGAACAGAGGCGAAAACCCCAAAAAAATTCCAAACTTTCACATATCCCTTGATTAATTTTTTTTATTGTGTTGTAATTTCAAATTTGTTAAGAAATTTTTGTTTTTTTTATTGTTGTGAGACTTGTGATAAATTTAGGGTTTATGTGTTGTTGTGAGAGAGATAAGAGATATATATATGTGGTTGGGCACTTTGATTTTGTTCCAGCATTACATTTACTGGGTATTTTTTCGGCAAAATATACACTACAGGGCAATTCGGTTTTTCCGGTTTTTTGGGCCAAAAACCGAAAAAACCGTAACCGATGGTTCGGGCTTCGGGCCACACCTTTCAAAAATTCGGGCCATCGGTTTCGGCCCGACCCGTTTGAGTCGGGTCGGTCGGTTCGGTTCGGGCCCGACCCGTTGAGCCCCTAGTTATAAAATCTGAAGATCTCTCTGAAGAAAGGGGCTTTTTGAGGGACAAACGAAAAAAGGGTAATCTTCAGGACGAGGGGAAACGAATGAGCAGCTAAGCTCGTCTAATACTTTGACTACCAACTCGACAACCAGACATCAAACCAACATTTTCAGTGAAAGATCGGGTCGAGAATCACAGGTATTGGGAGCTTTGTTGTACTGAGTTTTCATCACAGTGTTTCCTTCCACCAGGATGAGCCTCGCTTCTTCTGAAGGCCTTGCTGAGCCAGTTATCTAAGAAGCGGATTGAGCCAAGCGCTAATCTGTGCGACACTGGTAAATACATTCTGTCATCCGCGGACGGGAGAACCAGGTAAGACCGTCGATTTTCAAAAGGTCATCGCGGTTCAGGTAAAGGTACCCCCTCCGTAAGGAAGGGAAAAGGGACACCCCAAGTAAGACCGTCGACCAACCAAATTAGCGCACGTGGCTCCCAACCCCACCACGGTGACGTGGAAATGGGCTTTTTAACTTCCGGTTTCATCATTTTCAATATTTTAAAAACAATTTTAGTAGAATTTATAAATTGAAACTTGTGAAACATCTTAATTTATGGGGCTACTATAGGTACGTACGATCAATTTTTCGACAAATGTATGATTATTTATCGGCTTTCGATGTGTGCAAATTTTTTGAGTTGAAAATATGTTGTCGACACCAGTTTTCCATGTCGGTAAAATCGACAAATATATATTTTGTCAATACCAAAGGTTGGTGTTGACAACCTATTTTTAAGTAAGAGAAATTTACCAACATTAGAAGTCGATGAAACCTACCACTATACTCTTAGCAATATGAAACTGTACATATAGAGGATGCCGATAATTTATTGACCTATGTTCTATGAATTAGAATGACGGTAAATGATCAATATACCCAATAATTTATCCTTATTTTTTACATTAATAAAATATTATAAGGAAATTACTTATAGTGATCACAAACTTTTGCAAATTTCACATAGTATACAAAGTTTTTACAAATTTCGCGCGGTGACCATGAAATTTTGTAAAAGTTTTTATGGTAACCATGAGGTTTTGATAAATTAGCTGAAATACCATATTTTACATTTTTATTATTGTGTATAATTAGAATACCGATGTGAAAATTTTATTTGAGTATTAAAAATAGAAAAAATAACGTGAAATCACATTATTAAATACTCAAATGCAATTTTTTATATATAAAAATAATATATAGTACAAATTAGATAAATTAAATCTAAATTTTAATTTATACTCAAAGTTATTTTTTTAAAATTACATATAAATATTTAATGATGTGGCGTCAGGTTATTAAATTTTCGATCGAAGCTCTAGTTGCCATGTCAAAAAATTGGCTAGAAAATTTTTTTATTAAATTTTCGATCGAAGCTCTAGTTGCCATGTCAAAAAATTGGCTAGAAAATTGGTCAAAATTTGCCTTGTAACGAAAATTGTTTAATATGAAATATGTAGTAGTTTGTATACCTTTTAGTAATTTTCAAAGTTCGTATTAATACTGATTCATAAGTCATAACTAATAGTTCTAACAATTTCACTTTAAACATAAAAGCTAAACATTTAAAAATAAAATATATAAGATTTTGAAAAAAAAAATACTAGTTTTCAAAAAGAATTAAACTAATGGACAATGCTATAAAGTATTTTCCATAATAATACTCCGAATACAACAATATTATTTTACAGATTTTTTAAAATCAAAATCTCAATTAACCGTAATTATGACACAATTTTGTTACAAAACCCATAATTTGTTTTTTTTTTTCAAAATATTCATTAAAAAATAAATATTTACAATAATATTCACACATTCAAACTATTTACAAAAATATTCATTTTTTGCA
The DNA here is from genome assembly GCA_963922045.1 of Persicaria maculosa. NCBI lineage: Eukaryota > Viridiplantae > Streptophyta > Magnoliopsida > Caryophyllales > Polygonaceae > Persicaria > Persicaria maculosa. The sequence goes on from OY998262.1 coordinate 63,934,595, forward strand.
GATTCCTCAAAGAAACGCGGTATAAGACTGCGTTTCATTTAGAAGCCTTAAAATTTTAAACCAGAAGAAAATCGGGAAAAAAAACCCCTAAAGAAACGCGGTTTGAAACCGCATTTTATATTCATTTTTAAATAAAACGCAATTTCAAACCGTGTTATATCGATCAAATTGTATTTTAAAATTTAAAAAAAATTGAAAAAATACCCCAGAAAACTAGTAAAACGCGTTTTGTAGCCGCGTTTTACTTTCAACAGGAAAAACAAAACAACTCCGCCCACCACTAGTCTCGTTGCCCAATCCAACCCTGTTGGTGGTCGTCCAGTCCCCACGGTGGTGATCAACATTAAAAACATCTCCGACCCTTGTCTTGTGGTGGTCGCCCAGTCCCCACGGGCTGACTCCGCCCACCACCAACCTCATCGCGCGACCTCCTCCCTCCTCTTCACCATCCACTTCTCCTCCTCCGAGTGCGGCTTTCCTCGTCGTTGTCTTCTCCTCGGGCGAGCTGACTCCATCCACTGTGCCAGCAACTCCCTCATCGACGTCGCTCTCGTCCTCTTCCCCTTCTACTACAGCTTCTCCATCTTTGGCGGAGATAATGGCTCCGATGTGTGGTCCTCCATCTTGAAGAGTAAACCATAAGTGGAAGCGAGGAGGAGGCGGTGGTGTAATGGTGGTGGTTAGTAGTGGGCGAGCGGGTGGGCGTGCAGGGGAAGGCGGTGGTGGTTGGCAGTGCCGATGGGAGGGCATGAGAGGGATTGTGACTGCATTGAGGATCCACTGTCTCATCTCCTCCCCTATCTCCCTATCACTCCTCGTAAAATTCCCCTTTACTATATATTTTTATTTATTTTTTAAATCTTGGGGATAGGGAAGGAAAATCACTGGGCCCTGTCCCTTTGGGGACGGACAGGGGATTCAGTTCATTGTGACTAAGGAAGAAGACGTCTTTTGCCGTTTATGTTTTGTTGAAAATTTAGATCAGGGGAAGTAAGTTAGAGTGCTTTTCCATACAGATCCATATTCGTATCCGTACAGTCTAGGGTTGTGCTCTCGGCCATCGCCGCCACCATGTTTACCCCCACGGTGACCATGCCGGCTGGCGTCGGAAACCTGAGACGAAAAAAGGGGGGTGTCATTGGTAAGGTGTTTCTGCAACCGAGAAGGGTCCCGGTGACCAGACACAAAGAGCGAAAGGAGATTCCCCGGAAAGAGATTAGGGAGGCTTGACCAGAAATTGCGAAAGAAAAGGGAAAGGAGACTAGCTCTCACTCTGAGACTCGTCGGCTTACTGCAGAGGAGAAAGGTAAGGGAAAAGATGAGGAAGATTGCCCGAACCGGAATCCTCCGGGGGTTGCTCAGACGTTGAACCTAGGAACCCCCGCTTTGAAATCGTTTGCGAGCCTGTTCAGTGACAATAGAAACATTAAGAAAGCAGAGCCCCTGAGATTTCATGAGGATGTCAAGAAAGGAAGAGTCAAGATTTCCAAAGAGGACGCCATGGTTGGCCAAAAAGACTGGGAAGCAACGCTGATTGGAGTTATTCCGGGAATTCCAGTCCGGTACCAAGCACTTAGGGGTTTTGTGAGGGAAGAATGGAAGGTGAAGGAGCCTCGTATCAGCTGTAAGGAAAATGGAGTCTACTTGTTCAGGTTTGCAAGCATTGAGGAGAGGGATTGGGTGCTGGCCCATGGTCCCTGGCACTTTGCCGGAACTAGACCAATTCTCCTGAAGATCTGGACCCCTGGTATGAAGGTAAGCTGGGAAGCGTTCAAAAGGGTTCCGCTTTGGGTCTGTCTCCCGGATCTTGACCCAAGCTATTTCAACTCTCATGTGGTGGGTAAGATTGGAAGTGCTATAGGAGAGTCGATTTGTTTGGATGAGTGTACAGAGGAATGTCTGAAAATCTCTTATGCCCGTATGTTTATCGAGGTTTCGGCAGAGGAAGCGCTTTGCAGTGAGATTGAGTTGGAAGATGAAAACGACGAAGTGAAGATGCAACGTGTGGTGTTCGAATGGAGACCACCTATTTGCAGCCACTGTATGAAATTTGGCCATTCAGCGGAAAGGTGTAGAATCTCTAAATCGGCCAAATCTTCCGCCATAAATGAGGGAAACAGGATCATATGGAAACCAGTGGATAAGAACATAGAGGAAACAGCGGGGAAGGTTGTGATGAAGGATACCATGGGAAATGATGTGAACAAGACTCCTCCTGTGCAACCCCAAGCTGCTACTCCATCTGTGCAGGAAGCTAGCTTGCCTTTGGTGGACCAAAGTGCCAAAAATGATGAAAATGTGCAGGCCGATAGGAATGACAGTAGCGTCAATCCAGTTAGTAACAGTAACGGTGACTTGAGTGCTGATAATCAGAATGGTGAGAAGGAGGAGAGCTCCTGGTCTGCTATTGCGAAGAAACACGCTACAAGAATTACAACCGAAGTGAAGAGCCCAAGTAAAGGGGTTGCTGGGAGAAACGGGACAGTTAACATCAATGGTAGAAATTTCACGGTCCTGAGCAATCTGAACGACCAAGATGGAGTTGGGGAAACAGATAAGGAGCCAATTAATAATATACATCAGGAGAGTGATGGGCGTAGCACCCAGAATACGTCTTCTCATGGATAGAGTCTGAATTGCTGCCTGGAATGTTAGGGGGTTTAATGATGATGTAAAAAATAGTATTATAACCTCCTATATCTTTGAGAATGATATTTCTCTAGTTGCTTTTCTGGAAACTAAAATGCTTGAGAGAAATGTAGAAGAAGTGAAAAGAAGTCTTATGCAGGGTTGGAAACACTTGGTTAATGGCCAAGGCGAGGAAAAAGGCAGGATTTGGCTGTCTTGGAATTCATTGGTGATGGATGTAACCGTGGTCAGAGTCCATAGACAGGTGGTACACTGCTTAGTACAGACGGTGGATGGCAAATTTAAATGTGAGGCCTCTTTTGTTTACGGGGCAAATACTAGAAGAGATGTGGAATGAATTACATGAAATTTCCGCTGCTGTTACTGGTCCATTGGCTGCTCTAGGAGACTTTAATTGCGTGTTAAGCATGGAAGAGAGATGGCCTCTAAGGACCCCTCACAAAGACATTTTTGAGGAACTTAGGAATGAGCTGGTGCTTTGTGGGCTAACTGATCTGAAGTACTCTGGTGCACATTACACATGGTCAAATAAGCAGAGTGGGTATAGCAGGAAGGAAAGGAAGCTAGACAGAATATTAGTTAATGATCACTGGATGGAGAACCTTGAATATACGAGTGCCTATTTTGGCACTCCTGGGTGCTTAGATCACTCCCTAGCAATACTGAATGTGAGAAACGCAAGCAATAGGAGGAAATATCCATTCAAATTTAAAAATTTTTGGGCAAATGAGGCCGAATTTGCTGCGTTGGTCCAGGCTGCTTGAAATCAGCAGATTGAGGGCTCTAAGAAATTTCAACTTGCTTGGAAACTCAAGAATGTGAAAGAGAGCCTACGGTCATGGGACAGAGCCCGGTTTCCTGAACTGCAGACACAGATAAAGCTGGACAAACAGAGCTTACATGAGATTCAAATTCAATTGCAGTATGACATAGGGAATGCTGGATTAATAGCACGGGAGAACCAAGTCGAGGAGTGGCTAAGGAAAAATGTTGCTCGGCATATTAGTCTGGTAACGCAGCGCGCTAAACTCCATTGGATATCAATGGGTGAAGAGACCTCTTCGTTGTTCTACCGTAGTTTGAAAGAAAGAAGAGCTAGAAACGCCATCCAGGTTATGCAGAATAATGCAGGCAGAATGATGGAAGACGAAGATGAAATAAGAGCACATATCCTAGAATCTTTCCAAACACTGCTTGCTACTGAATCTGAGGATGTGCTTATGCCAGTGATTCCTGTGAGGACTACGGTAAGTGAGACTGATGCTATGAACTTGTGCCGAATGCCAACGTTGGAGGAAATCAAAAAATCTGTTTGGGCTATTGGGGCAAACAAGTCTCCAGGACCAGACGGTTTCGGGAGTCATTTTTTCAAGAGCAGTTGGAGCATAGTAAGTGGGGATGTCAGTGCTGCAGTTAAGGAGATCTTTCGTAATAGGAAAATTCTGAAGCAATCGAATGCTAAGTTTGTGTCCCTATTACCGAAGGTTAGTAACCCCGCCTTAGTGAAGGACTTACGACCTATCTCCTGCTGTAATACTATCATGAAAATGGTGAGCAAATTGTTGGTAGCCAGGATGAAAGAGTCTTCGGGTTACCTTGTATCTCAGAACCAGGGCGCCTTTGTGCCCGGTAGATCACTAGCTCACAACAATGCGGTGGCACTGGCAGTGGTCTGGGGATATGGAACTAAGAGAATTTCACCGCGGTGCACAATTAAGGTCGACTTGTAGAAGGCATATGACTATATCAGCTGGAAGTTTGCCAGATACACGCTAAAACAGCTGCAATTTCCAGAGAAATTTGTGGAGTTGGTAATGGAATGTGTGACTTCCACTGCCTTCTCCATTATCATCAATGGCGCGCCAGAAGGGTACTTCAGAGGTAAGAGAGGCTTAAGGCAAGGCGATCTTCTCTCGCCTTACCTTTTTGTGCTCTGTATGGAAATGTTAAACCATATGCTGATGGAGGGTACGGAGAGCCCTGAGTTTCGGTTTCATCCGAAATGCAAGAGATTGAGACTGGTCCACCTAGCATTTGCAGATGACTTGCTTATTTTTTGTAGAGCTGATATGCAATCTGTGCAAGTGATCAAAAGGGTTCTTGACCGGTTTTTTGAGGCATCTGGTCTGCGGGCAAACAGAGACAAGAGCACCATCTACTTTGCAGGGGTAGACAGAAACGTGATTGAGGACATCACCAACGTTCTTGGCTTCAAGGAGGGCCAACTCCCGGTGAGGTATCTTGGAATGCCATTGCATTCGAAGAGAATCTCTATACACGAATACAGTGATCTGACCGAGAAATGTGGGAGATATGTACAGAACTGGGCTACCAAAAAACTCTCATTTACAGGTAGGATGCAATTGCTAAAAGCAGTATTTGGAGGTATCATTTCGTTTTGGAGCCAGTCGACTCTATTGCCGAGAGGGGTGATTGGTAAGCTAAACGAGATTCAACGTCATTTCTTGTGGAATGGCACGGCTGAAGGAGGTAGAAATCTTGTTGGTTGGAACGATGTTACCAAGCCGTTTGAGGAAGGTGGGTTAGACATAAAGGAGATACTCGGATGGAACAAGAGTGTGTTTGCTAAACTCATATGCGACATTGATGCACAAAAGATTTGCATATGGGTTAGTTGGGCAAATAGTAACCTGCTCAGGGGTAATTCGATTTGGGACGTAGGTCCGAAGGCAAATGACTCATGGGCATGGAAGAAGTTATTAAGGGTGAGGAATGAAATCCGAGTGCTCATGCAGCCCCATGGCACGTTGGATTGGAGTTCTCTCCTTCGTCCGAATGGAAATTTGACTAGCACTAAAGTGTATGAGCTGGTCCGAGAGCATGGTGTTCAATGTAACTGGGGAGGCTTCATATGGAAGAGAGCCCAATGCAAGCGCTGGTCATTCATTACATGGCTCGCGACGAGGAAGAGGCTTCAGACGGGACGTGTCATAAAGCATTGGTTGGGACCCGATGCTGCATGGTGTTCGCTCTGTGGGGAGGAAGAGGAAGATGAAGACCACTTATGGTTTGGGTGCAGAGTGATCCAGGATATACAGAACCGAGTACTTAATTGGCTTGCCGTGGGGGTGCGATTTCCAAATCTTCACGAGTGGTTACAATGGTTCGAGAATGAGCCCGTAGAGTCCAGAAAAGGGGCTGTTTTTCAGAGCAAGTTGCTGGTACTGAGCGCACTTGTCTACGTTACGTGGAGAGCTCGGAACCGGATGATCTTCATGGGCACGCAGTGCAACCCGGCTGATTGTGCCATGGAGATCATAAAAGCTTGCAAGAGTAGAATATCCATCAAATGTAAATGTAGAACTAGGATGGAAAAGAATTGGGTGAAAAGCTTACTATCTAGATGAGGTATCAAGTGTCATGAGGTAGGGTGAATAGAGAGTTCGGTGTGGGTAGGCATTCTTTTGGAGAGGCATACGTCCTTGTATTTTTCCACGGGACCCTTAGTTTGGTCTGCGTATTTTTTGTAACTTGGTTACTCCCATATATATATTTACCAGTTCAGAAAATAAAACTCGGCTTCAAGTTGCGTTTTACTAGTTATGTTTTTTATAAAAAAAAAATTTAAGTTTTTAAAACACAATGTTATGTTCTTTATACTTTTTTTCGATTTTAAATTTTAGGGCTTTTGAATGAAACACGGTCTCAAACCGTGTTTCTTTGAGGAACTAGTAAAAAATAAATATTTTTGTAAATATTTTAAATGTGTGAATATGATTGTAAATAGTTAATTTTTAGTGAATATTAAAAAAAAATTCTCATAATTACCCCACCGAAATTTATATATACTCCCTCCATTTCAAAATAAAAGTTGTTTGATTTTTGTACACATATTTTTATGAGGTAAAAACTATATAAAATATTATTTTTTTAATGAATTTTTTCGATAAGTTTATACTTATAACTATTAAATATGAAATTATTAAAAAAAAAATTGATTAAAAAATAATATTTTATCTCTTTAAAAAGCGTGCAAAAAAAATAAACGACTTCGGCGAAAAAATTTATCACACAAAGTCCAAGTCGGTATAAGTTTGTGGTCAAACACAGTAAATTTCTTAATCTTAAAGCTCGAAAAAATCTGGACTCCTCTTTTTCCTTCCTACATACTCTCTCCCCTCACCTCACTTTCCTTCGGTGCATTCACTTCCCGTTCTCTCTCTTCCATTCACTCTCTATTAAACCCCCAATTGGCTGATTCCAATCCAAATCTCCCAACCCTAGATATTTACTCTTGCAATTGGAATCTTCTGGACAAGATTTCGTTTGGAGGAAGATATAATTTTGGTTTCCTGGAAGTGATTGAAGTGGAAAAGGCGAGGAGGCAGATGAAGATTCAGTGCAACGTGTGCGAGGTGGCGGAGGCCACCGTGCTGTGCTGCGCCGACGAGGCGGCGTTGTGCTCCGCCTGCGATGAGAAGATCCACGCAGCTAATAAGCTCGCCAGTAAGCATCCTAGGGTTCCTCTTGCTAATTACTCCTCCCAGATGCCCAAGTGCGATATTTGTCAGGTTTGTTTGGTTTCTCTTCTTGGATCATAGTAATTTTCGCGTCATTTTATCTTGTTCTTGCGATTTTGAGATAACTTATTATGTGTTTATTTGCTTTTTGATGGATGATTATCATGATTTCAAGAATTTCACTGTTGAATTTTGATTGGTGCGTTTTTACTGTGAAAAAGTTTAGGGTTTTTATGAAGAATTGTGGAATTTCGTTTTTCTGTTATAGAGGACGAAGAATTGATTCCTGAACATGGCAGTAATCATTCTTTTTTATTATTACGGTCCACCAATTAGTTCAAGGCCATTTGTCTGTGTTTAGCTAGTTATTCAATTATCTGATCTCGTGGAATCAGTTGTTAACTAGTTGTAAAACATGGTTATCTGCAGGATACAATTGGCTATTTCTTCTGCCTGGAGGACAGAGCTCTGCTGTGCAGAAAGTGCGACATAGCCATACACACTGCAAATCCCTATGTCTCTTCTCATCAAAGATTTCTACTAACCGGAGTCAGAGTAGGAACTGAACCTCCAGAACCTGGTTCTTCTTCATCAATGGGTCGGTCACCTTCAGTGGAAAAGGTGTCGGATACGGACACTCGTTCTGGGTCGCAAATTAGTGCGCCTATGACAGCAGCTGGCCAATATGATAAAGTGATGCCTTCACGGAATAGTTTTGGGAACTTTACTCCAACTAAGAGAAGTGCACCAATGCCGTTGGTTGGAGAGTATGCTAAAGAAATACAAGCTGAAGGTGGGGGTGTTGATGACTACACTCAACCGAGGTTGTCCTTTGCCAGTGGTTCTGGTTCTGCTGCAGGAAGCCTTTCACAGTGGCATATGGATGATTACCTTGGATTCAATGATTTCAACCAAAATTTCGGTTATACTGATCATGGATCCTCAAAGGTGTGCCTATAGACTTTTCGGCTTATCTTATCATTTGTGGTTCCTTCGTTCCTAGGTCTAATTAGCAGGAAGATGCCGTGCTTTCTTTCCATTTGCTTGGCAATTTTGAAAAATCCACGAATTTATTGTTGGAGTGAGGCCCAAAAAAAGGGAGTCAGAAAGTGGTTTTAAACCAACCTGTTCATGACCTAATGAAAATGAGCTCGATTTCCTTTGTCTCTATTTTTTACTCCATCAAACAACCTATAATTGATATCTTTCTTCCTTGCCTCCCAGTCAGCGAGAAATATCGGTATGTTTTGTTACGTGTTTTCTTTTTCTTCTTTTAAGGTTGGATAATTTGATGCAGATGAAAAATAATCAGATGGAGACATTTTGTCTTAAATATGAAACTGCGTTAGTTTGCTTACCAACAGCCAGCTTTTTTTCTCTCTCTCTAGAGCTATTATTTTGAAGGGTCAGCATTCAACTGGTCGTATTCATATGATAAGGTGGGGTGGGGATGGGGGGAACTTCTGCTTGGTGGTACTGTTACATCTTAATAGTTGCTGAATAGTTGGCTCATGTGATATCTCCTTAGAAAGGAATCAAATGAGCAAGGTGGTGAGAATTCGAATTGTTTGTATGGAAGGTTTTTTCCCATTTGCTTAAGCATATTGTATTCCTCCCTTTTTCCTGTGATTGAACAACTTATATTGGTTTCCCACTAGCACTTTGTTTCAAAGAAAATGGACTTTGAGGGTAGGGACTAGGAAGACACGAGTTGTGTTCTTTCCAGCATTAGTTCTCAGCATCTTGTATCCTTTAAACTAGTAGGTCTGTTTCTAGTTACTCTCAAAGATCAACATTTGAATATTTGATTGACGAGATGTGTAATGTGTTAATTTGTGTACCAGGCTGACAGTGGTAAGTTTGGAGACTCTGATTCCTCCTCGATTCTGCGGGCATCTGAAGATGATTTAGATATTGATGAGCGCTTGGGACAGGTGCCAGACATTGGTCGAAGTGTGCTCAAGGTTCCTTCACCACCAACTGCATCTGGTCTATTCTGGCCTAGAACTTCTCAAGAGTTTACTGATTCTGCACTTTTTGTTCCGGATATATGCTGGCCTGATGAACACAATACCCATCACGATTTCCCCAGGAATGGCCATGATAGTAGGCGAAGAAGGCAGTTCTAGACTTCTCGTACTTGCTCATCACACTGTACAACAGTATACATCTAATAGGTTAATATCCACAAAAAATCAGTAGTATCAAGTATGTGGTTTAGCCTTAACGCCCTGCCCCTCTAGCTGTCTTTTGGTTTGACTCACCCTGTTGATAGTCGGGCTCAGCTATATACCGTTTCTACGTTTTATGTGAATCTGTGAGAGCATCCTCCTCTTTATACAAATTCTGAATGAGCAGGTTGAAATTCCAGCTACCCATCACTTTAGCACGCTAACAGGCCTTGGTGTTTTTGACAACAAAGAAACCAAGGTCAGTCATCCTCTTCCTGCATCTCATATCAGTTGTATGATGTATGTTATGTAATTAGAATTGGTAATGTGAGACCCCTCTTCTCCCGTTTTGTACTTGAAAAGAATCGTTCTTGAATGCCGTTAATTTTTCTTGTTGATTTCCTTTAAAGTCCATAGAACTTGCAGATTTCGTACAAATAGTTTGCGATCTAAATTTCCATCACCCCCAGACAAGCATCATGATCAAAACAGATCAGGTGGGGTTACAGTGTTACTATTTCCAGCTAGGGACTTGCCTCGTTGAGGTGGGTACCAGTGTGTCTGTAGGACATTGCAAATGTCATTGTCCGGCACCTTTCAAAGCCATTCACTTAATCATTTGCAATGATAGATGGATTTTTTGGGCTTTCTGGTAAGGACTTGTCCACGTAACTGGTCTTGGCTGTAAGATTTAAGGTCTGGTTAAAAGCCTAGTAGAGTGGCATAATCAACACCTCATGTGTAAATTATATTTCCCTTCATAGTTTGATCATGTACTCAATTATCTGCCGACGGTAACAGAGATTGAGACTTGTTTTATACTATGTTGAATAGTACCTCACAGCTACAGTTATGGTGTTTTGACTGTTTTCCCTTCATAGGTTGTGTATGTCCTGAAGACATATCTTCTTTTTTCTTTTTCTTTTTTAATTCAGCACAAGCAAAAAACCCTCTTTGGAGGTAAATTTTGCAGGTCTCTACAGATGTATAGATCTGGCTTGTTTACAGCACATGGCTGATGCAGCATCTTGTTGATATAACAAAGGCTCATAAAGAAGTTCATCCCAGGAATCGGGAACACCAGGAAGGCGCCAGAGGCTGCAGTCTGTATGTGATCCTCCACCTGCTGCATATATTACACGGATGAGTGGCTGGCTGGCTGCAGTCCATATAGGATCCTACCAAGCACACCCCTCAATACTTACTCTCTCGGCTTCAATCCCCCTGGATATACCGATCCGTCAATGGGTTTTGTTTGCCCACGACATGTCGCCTTGGGTTCGTTCCATTTACTCCCACTGTAAAATAATCGTTCTTGGTTAGTGAAGGTTACCTAAAACTCACTTTACATGGGCTGCCGAACCGCCTTTAAAAAAGACATTGGTCTGTGATTGATCATTGTGGGCATCCACCCAACTTGCCCATCTTGTCATCCCAATTGGGTAGGCTTTAAAGAAATTCATGCTCTTAACAAGCCTTCCATCCACTTGATAGTACTCAATCCTTGGATTATTCAGAAAATGCCAACAGATCAAAGAGCATATCGCAAACACAATCAAAGGAAAGCGGAAAGTATGAAACCTGTGAGTTCACCAGTGGTAGGAGTTGAAGATCACAACATCAGCTCCCAGCCACATCTATCTTCCTGGGGTTAGATCATGGTAGGTCATAAGGATAGAAAATCCTTAGAAGCTTTTGGGTGAACGATAGGAGGCAATCTTGATCGTCCTATAAGATATAGCTGAGTAGCTCCAACAATCCATTTCTTTTAGATTTCTGTGGTTATTTACGTGTTATGTTTGCGGTCATTACTAATGTTGGTGCAACACTGCAACATCGAATCAAGCAGCGGTTTTGGATATAATGACCTCTCCCAGAGGACGAAGATATTCGAATTTACGATGGTCCGAGTTTGATCATTTTACACGCTATTTCATTGAAAAGTGATGGGCGAAAACTCATCACTGTCTTATAAGAAAATTGAAAGATCTTGATCAAGTGACTTATTCTACCACTGATGTCTTTCTGCCCATTTTCTTTAATGAATCAGTTTGAAGATTAAATTTATTGAGCTCAAAGTTCTTAATTATGTTTTTTGGGATTTTAGTAGGAATTTCGTCTTCTGATATATAGGGTAAGCTGTGATTTACATTGTTTTCAATCTGACACCTTATGACCACTGAATTGACAAGGAATTTACGGGGCTACTGGCTGACGGAGATGGTTTTTCCGGTGGTCTAGCGGAAAACATGTCGCTGAACCCAAGGGGACTCCTCAGACATGGAATGTAGGTGCCGTAATATTTGAAAGCTCGCATTTTTTCGAGCATGCAATTGCATATGTTATGTGTATAAATGTATATAGATGTACGTAGAAAAGGGCAGACTTGGCTATTCAACCATTCAGGTATACAAGTATATTTGATCATTGGTATGGAAGATAGTTGAAGAAGGCGATTTTTGTTGACCCTCTCTGTCTCCGCCCTCGTCACCTACCGGGGCCTCTACTCCCTCTGTCGATCGTCGCCGGCCATGTTGCAGAGATGAGAATGCTAAGATGGATGACTGGGCACACAAGACTCAACAGAATCCGTAATGCTGACATTAGGAAAGAGGTTAGAGTTGCGAGCATTGGGGACAAATTGCGGGAGTCCAGATTACGTTGGTTTGGGCACGTGAGTAGGAGACCTGCTTCGGCTCCGGTCCGTAGGTGCGAAACCTTGAATTTGGGAGACATCCGTAGGGGGAGAGGTAGACCTAAGAAGAGCTGGTTAGAGGTTATCAGACATGATCTCTCTTTGCTGAACCTTTCGGAGGATATGACTTCGGACAGAGACCACTGGAGAATGAGCATTCGAGCTGCTGATGTCTAGTGTATTTTGTTATGGTTTTGATTGGAGTCGTGCACTCGTGCCTTGTTTACTTTATGCTTTTCCCCCTGCGCCTTCCCTTTCTTATTCCTTGCTGTCTATGCCCTTTCTATGTGCCCTATTACTATGTGATCCGTTTGCACTGCCGTCTTGGGTCTATCGGAAACACTCTCTCGGCCTGTTCGGGGTGTGAGTGCGTACATCCTGACCCCCTAGACCCCGCTCTATAGCGGGATTAACTGGGTTGTTGTTGTTGTTGGTGGTGGTGGTATGGAAGATAGTTGTGAGACTTTGATCATGAATTTGAAGATAGCTGTGACGAAGATCTCAAGCTCCGATGGTGGTGAGCGAGGTGGTGCAATGATGTTTTAGCCCTCGAGGTGTTTTGTGGTGGTGTTAAGGTGGTGGTTTGATATTTTGATGTGTTGAAAGGGGTCTCCCCTTGAGTTTTCACGACACGGTAGTGACGAAGATCTCAAGCTCCAATGGTGGTGAGCGGGGTGGTGCATTGGAGTTTTTATCCCTCAAGGTGGGTTCTCTCACTAATGGTTTTTTAGCTTTCTAGAGAGAGTAGCCCTCTCCTCCCTCGATGAATTCCTTATAGTTGTGCTTTCAATAAATTGTAGAATTTCTACGAAAAAAGAGATTAACTCATCCCACTACTACAAATGTACTCTTTGATGATACTTAAACAATGACATTTTCAACATCAAACAAGACATGGAATGTGGAAAAATTACGAGAAATCTTACCTACAGATATTATAGAAACAATTACAAATGTCCCCATTCCATCGTAGGAAATTGAGGATAGACTCTACGAGAAATCAAGCTCAAATGAATGATTTACTACATCTCGTGTGCTGGAGTTTATCACAAATACCAACGGTAATGAAACAGATCTGTTCAATTGGATATGGAAAGTTGACGGTCCGCCCAAGTTGAGACACCTCCTATGGAAAATAGTGCTAGATGAACTACCAAACAAAACCAAACTCAGGAAAAAAGGAATACACACTCCTATGGATTGCGTTCTTTGTATTTCCATGGAGGAAGACATAATTCACCTTCTGATGAAATGTGTAGCAACCTTAAGAATTATAGGAATAATGGATCGATAAAACCATAGAGAGACTAATTAGAAATACTGATAAAGGCAATAAAAGTATTGAGACTAATAGCACCGAAGTATTCCAATAACTAAATTCCGAACAAAAAGCCACCCTGTCATTTGATTTGTGTTGGTTCGACTCAAAAATTCGGTTTGGAATGAATCATGCACACCCCTATTTGGACAAAGAGAAACACGATTATATTTAAAAGTATTGAGACTATTAGCGCTGGTGTTTCATGAGTATAGGTAGAGACCCATGAAATACTAAACAGACAATGGATTGAAAGCTCAAAACAAACAGACGATAGACCCGTTTACAATAAACATTGTGTACCGTAAAGGTGGGGTGGCGCTGCCCCCTAGCCCTCGCCATGGGCGCGTCACCACCGTTGGGGGGCGGACCGAATCCCCCGATTAGGGGTGTTATTCGAGCCGAACGAGCCGAGCTTGGCATGTTCAAGCTTGTTCATGTTGAGAATGAAAGGAATGTGAAGAGACCAAAAGAGTCCCACATTGATTACATGAACAAAGAAGCCTTAGTATATAAGCTAGTGGGCTACCCCACCTAATGCCAATTGGTTTTAGGATGGAACCCCGCTCGGCTTATGTGCTAGGCTATTAGCGCAAGGGCGCACGTGTGCACACGACCCCCGGTCCCGAGTCCCAACGGACTTCAGTATGGTATCAGAGCGGAAAAGCCAAACGGCCCGACTCTCGATCCTGGGCTAGCTAAAAAGAGAATGAGATGATAGACCCGTTGTCCAAGTGTCAACTAGAGGCGAAAGACGACCCTAGTTGCACTTGCGGGGGCGTGTTGAGAATGAAAGGAATGTGAAGAGACCAAAAGAGTCCCACATTGATTACATGAACAAAGAAGCCTTAGTATATAAGCTAGTGGGCTACCCCACCTAATGCCAATTGGTTTTAGGATGGAACCCCGCTCGGCTTATGTGCTAGGCTATTAGCGCAAGGGCGCACGTGTGCACACGACCCCCGGTCCCGAGTCCCAACGGACTTCAGCAGTTCATTTTTTAGCCGAGCCGAGCCTAATTTTTAAACGAGCTTTTTATTTTGTTCAAGCTCGGGTTGTTTAGGAAATGAACGAGCTCGAGCCGATCTTTTTTCGAGCTTTAAGTAGTTCTACTTGGTTATAACATGTTAACTTAAAGGAAATTTTAGAAATTCCATAGAATTCGAGCTATTCGAGCTTTATTCGAACGAGTCGAGCTTTCACCCGAGCTTAAAAATTTGTTCAAGCTCGACTTGTTTAAATAAGTGAACGAGCTCGAGTCGAGCTTTTTCGAGCCGATTCCGAGCCGAGCTCGAGCTGTTCAATTCATATAACAGCCCTACCCCCGATGCGTCGTTGGTCAACAATGATTCAAGGCACATTAACAACAAGCACCCATAAATTTTTTTTAAAAAAGCTTACCTATCATTCGCACATGCTAGTAGTCTATTACATAAACCGAGTGAAATTTCATCATAAGACCAATTGGTAATAGGATGCGGGATACTCATCCTTTCACATCTCAACCGTGTAGAGATTATATACTCTCATACCATGGACATAACAGGATTTCCAAAAATTTGAAAATGGAAGTCTATTGCCTCAAACAGAATCCTGGATCTTAAATGAAGGGTTGATAATTCAATGATTTTTTGAAAAAAAAAAAAACATAAATTCAAATCAAAATTAATGTGAAAATTATTTTGATCAATTTAGAATAAAACTATCCAACATATTATTAAGGATATCCCACTCTTATTACAAATCACCTCCTATCTATACTTGCATTTCAAATCAAAATTATGATGCTACCAAACAATATCAACGCTATTACAACTAAGGGATCATAATTGGTGAAAGGATCCGGGGGACCGATCGGACAAAAGTACTCCGGCAAACACGAGCTGGTTCCAGGTGTCGGGGATGCCGGCGATGCACCAGTGGGTGCAGTCGGAGCCGGTGTGGTTGGGGTTGCTGTAGGCCTGTGGGTGGGCGTCAGGGCGGAGCTCCGTCATCAATGTAACGTCTAGGAAAAACACCGGCTTCTTCATTCGGCCCAATATGCCCTTTATTAGCTGGACCCCCGGATTGGGCCCATCTCTTATTGGGCTTTCTGTTCCATTAATGGGCCTTCTTACTCCTACACAGTTTTTTAGTTCCGGGTGGCCGAAGTCTGTTCCCCTGCTTGAAAAAGAAGAAGATGAAAAAACAATGGAAAATGATTGGGATAGAATATTGATGGTTCATAGTTGGCACCAGGGACGGAACAGAAAATAAAATTTGGGT
The DNA here is from genome assembly GCA_963922045.1 of Persicaria maculosa. Classification (NCBI taxonomy): domain Eukaryota; kingdom Viridiplantae; phylum Streptophyta; class Magnoliopsida; order Caryophyllales; family Polygonaceae; genus Persicaria; species Persicaria maculosa. The sequence continues at coordinate 63,950,174 of OY998262.1, forward strand.
GAATTGAATAGACTAAAATTTTCATATATTCATAATTTTCATGAATAAAATTAAAAAATATGGCTTTGTTAAGTTAAAAGGTGGAATAAGTGTGAAAACATGATGAAATAAAGCTTTTAAAATCCCCAAGTCTTCAACAACGACAATTAGAATCTTTGCAAAAAAAATCCTAAGTTTGAACTCAAAATGCATAAATTTGTAACAATTGATTTGTTTTAACATGACCTGACTTCAAAATTTTATGGTTAATGCTCTGCTCGACTTGATTGACAGGTCTATTTTAAATTTGCGATTAACCCAATGTAACAATTAATTTAGGATGGATTATCTTACCTCCAATGTGAAGTGGAGATTCCTTGGTAGAAAACCTTTGTTTTGGAAGGATCAACGTTAGTATCGACCCACCGGGCCCACGTTTGAAATGCAAGAGTGAAGGCCCGAACCCGGTCCATGTCTTTGTACGTCTGATTCCCCACTTGTATATAATCCCACCTGCAATCCACATAGTCATCTTACATACTCTTTCACACACCACTAAAAATCAACAAGCAAAAGAAACCCAACACCAATTACGTCTACATACATATTATTGATGGGTGTGTTGCATTTGTTCAACTAACTAATGACCAAAATCGACAGATAAGGGAGGAATTTGTTACAATAACGACGAGTACATATGTATAACTTACGGTTGCTGGGGCGGCTTGTAGAACCACCAATGCCAACTATCGAAGATCAAGAGATCGACGCCTTTCCAGGCATCGCCTCCTTTGATAGAGTCTAACTTTAGTACTCTTCCGAATTTGGCTTCTTGTTCTATGTCCACCAGAAATTGGTGCCACTCCATCATTATAGTTAGGTTGTATTCCTATTTTATCATGTACATATAAACAACAAAATCTTATAATTAAATTTATCAACAAAATAAATCTGCACCAAACAAATTAAAATTAGAACATATGTGAATATATTGATACGTGGGTGGGCCCTTGAGATGGAATCTCTCACATCTCCACCAACAATAAGCCAAGCCAACGACCTTCGATGAGATCGATCAACCAATTATAATTTAAACTTTATCCTTGTTTCTTTCTATGGCAAATAACTGAATTGATAAGTCTGGTGAGCCAATAACATTATTATATATTATTACGCATAATCTAATAAATACATTATATATTTTTTCGACATGAAATTGGGTATTTCAACGAATAATATCGAGTAGAATTATTACATACCGGAAATTTGAAAGTGTAGATAGGCTTATCTTGGACGAGAGTGTAGTTGGCCTGCGGGAATGCGGCGTGAAGCATACAAGTTAAAGACTGCCATTGGTCGAGACTTAGCGAGTCCCCAACAAACATTATCTTCTTCCCCCTGTACCTTCTCACAAACTCCTCACCGTTGAACCTATCATTAAACACGTTGATGACGAGCCATCAATTTAAAGCAAGAATCAAACAAACCCAAGAAATTGACAGAAAGAGTACCTCTTAAGCATAAAACTCAAGATTATATGGCGCTATTCTAGTCCACTTAAGATAGAAAACAACCTTACATTGGTAGAGGTATTATTGTGCTGAGAGTGATAGCTAGCTAGGATCCAAAAGAGGATCACTCAATACTCATATAGTGCCGGGGAGCGAAATTAAGGTCAGTTACAGAGACAGAAATTCATTGAAAAAGTGTAAAACCTAAACAAAGCCTTTTTTTTTAAAAACTAAAACAATGCCATTTGAGACTATGGGCCTCTTTGGCGTGCCGGCCGCAGATTAATCTAGATGAAAATTTTAATAAAATTTTATAAATTCTTGTTTAACATAACAAATTACAGCTACTCATATAGTGTCGGGGGGCGAAATTTCTTCCGCCTAAGGTCAGTGACAGACACAGAAATTCATTGAAGAAGTGTAAAACCTAAAAGAAGCCTTTTTTTTTAAATACTAAAACAAGGCTATTTGAGACTAAGGGCTTGTTTAGCGCGCCGACCAGAGATTAATCTAGATGAAATTTTTAATTTTTAATAAAATTTTATAAATTCTTATTTGATATAACAAGTTGCAGAGTTTAACCGACACTAAAATGGAATAAGTTCCCACTAACTTAAAACAATCGTGAACATCGAAATAGATATATGGGCGTTAGATACCTAAGCGCTCATCGAAGACAATACTGTTTAAGGTTGGGATCCACTCTATAACACAGAAAGCAATTCGAATGGTTTCATATCAACAAGGATTGATAAAGTGACCGGAGTGAGTACCGTGGGATGTCACAGCCGGTGGGTTGCCACCTATACTTGAGATAGAATCTGTCAGGCCTTCCATTTCTCTGACAGGCGAAATCATCTCTGAGGAACGGACACACGCTCGAATCGTACATCGGATACGACTCATCCTCCACCCAGCTTCCTTGGAACCAATCACAGCCGTCCGATTTCCGCCGGTCCCACTTTCCGGGGCTTCCCCTCCTCGCCGCGGGCTGCCCCCCGTGGACCAGCGCCGCAGCGGATAACACCCACAGTATCGCGGCTGCAGCACCGCAGCGGCGGCTCAAGGGCATTTTGGGCGTTTTTGAAAGTATAGGAGGAAAAGCGAGACTCTCCTTTTTTGGCTCTCTTTTTTCAAAAAAAATGAAAATAAAAAATCATATGTTTTGCATTTTGCATGGGTGTGTGGTATATATAGAGAGCGTTTGGTGAGTTCTTATTACCTACTACTACCTCCGTTGCAAAATATAAGGGTTTTTGCTTTTTGGCACGCTTTTTAATGAGCTAAAAACTCCATGAAATATTAATTTTTTATTAAATTTTTTTACATAATATTATACATATTAACAATATGTATAATAATATATAAAAAAATTTAATAAAAATTTAATATTTCATGGAGTTTTTAGCTCATTAAAAAACGTGCCAAAAAACAAAAGCCCTTGTATTTTGCAACGGAGGTAGTATTTAATTAAGTGAAAGATTGCAGTGGGTTTAATTAATTTATTTTATTTATGTAATTAAATACAATTAAATGCAAGAAAATCTTTATTACAATAATTGACTGATTTTATTTCCTTAATTACATGAATGAATCATGCATATTCGGATGTAATTAGCCATAATTAATTTGTGGTGTATATGATATTCATGTATATATGGTGTGTAAGATGTAGGCTGTCTTGATATATCTTACCAATTATACTTCTTACTAAGACGATTTCCTCTTTTTTTTTTCCTTTCCTTTTTTTTTTAATTTAACGTGAAAGCTGAACTTATCTCAATCTTAACCGTAGAAAGAATTTTTTATTTTTTTATTTTATTTTGACGTGGAGGTTCCGAGATTATCGACTAGTCCCCACGGGCCCGGGCCTATCGACAAGCCACCTTTGAACAATTAGAAATCAGTAGAAATTGGAAACAATTGAGAATGAATGGATTTGATATTGGGAGCTTCCATTGAGCTCTAGAATTCAGTTGTTACAACTGCAAAAGCCACCCCAGAAATTGGCGCCCAAACCTGCACTTATGCTTCTAACAGCGTAGGAGGTTATGAACAGAAATTACCAAATTGCTCTTATAGAAAATATCTATTATATGATCAATATACTACGATCATATATTCCATATTCCCCCCTCAAGCTTGGCCTATGCTAGGAAAAACAAGACCAAGCTTGGACACTAGGAACTGGTGTTGATGGGAGCCTAAAGCCTTTGTGAGAATGTCTGCAATCTGTTGGGATGAAGATACATGAGAAGTAGCAATGAACCTTTGTTAAACCATTTCCCTAATGAAGTGAGCATCAAGCCTGACATGCTTTGTTCTCTCATGAAACAAAGGATTGGCTGCCAGTTCCTGGGCAGATTTGTTATCACAATACAGGGAGATGGGAAGCAAGATATTGATGCACAGATCAGACATGAGACCTTGTAACCACACTAACTCACTAGCTGCTGAAGACATTGCCCTGTACTCACTCTCTGTTAACGACTTGGAAACCACTTTCTGTTTCTTGATTTTCCAAGAGATCAGTGAGGAGCCTAAGAACACAAAGTAGCCAGTTAAGGATCTACCAGTGTCCCTGCAATTTTCCCAATCAGCATCACTGAAGGCCCTCAACTGGAAAGATGAAGAAGCAGGGAATGAAAGAGCTAAATTGAATGTCCCTTTTCAAGTATCTGAGGAGGTACATAGCAGCATTCCTATGAGGTTGCAATGGGTTCTGAAGGAACTGACTCAGTTGCTGCACAGTATAAGAGATGCCAGGCTGGGTGAGGGTGAGATAGAGGAGTCTCCCTATGATTCTCCTATAGGATTCAGGATGATCAATGGAATCCCCTTCAATGGATGATAGCTTTGTACCATGTTGCATAGGAAAATTGGTGACTTGCAAGACTCCATGTGAGCATCTGTAAGTATATCTAGGATGTACTTTCTCTAGTTGAGTAAAATGCCATTAGAGGACCGAGCAATTTCCATGCCAAGAAAGTACCTAGCCACTCCCAAATCCTTGATAGTAAATGCAAAATGGAGAGCTTGTTTAGTGAGCTTGATATCATCCGAAGAATTTCCAAGGAGAAGCATGTCATCCACATACACAAGAGCTACTGTCATAGAAGATCTTGATCTCTTAACAAAAAGGGAGTAGTCATGCTTGGACTGAGAATATCCAAGCTTGATCAAAAATTGAGTCAATTCATAGTTCCACTGTCTACTTGCTTGTTTAAGATCATATAAAGAGATCTATGCAACTTGCAAACATGGCCAACTGGTACCTTGTAACCTAAAGGAGGAACCATGTACACTTCTTCATCCAAAAAACCATGAAGAAATGCATTATTTACATCAAGTTGATGTAAAACCCATTCCTTATCTTGAGAATAACTATTTGGCTCAAACACTGCACATACATTCACCAATGACTGAACATAATCACCAGACAAGTGGGCTAGATTCTGAAGACTGAAAACTGCAAATGACTGAGATATGGAATCATCTGTTACAGATTGATGTCTTGTAGGCAAGCTTGAACAAATGTAGTCTTGCAGCTTGGAAGGAGGGCAAATAGTCCTCTTAGGAAGAGGAGGAGAAGGGCTATTGACACTCTCAAAGGATGATGGTAAAACTGGTGATGTGGAAGTGGTGGATGGAAGAGATGTATCAAGAGAGATCTCAATATCCTGAACAGGTTCAGCAGTGCAAGGACTAGTAGAAGCAGAAGAATTTCTAGCTTGAGGATTATAAGGTTCCTCAACCTCAGTGTGAGAATGTTCCTTTGGAAAAATAGGAACATTATGAGAGATGAGATCTCCTCTGAAAGGAAACACATACTCTTCAAATTGCACATGTCTGCTAATGATCATGACTTTCCTATCCCAATCATACAATTTATAGGCCTTTTGACCGGGAGGGTAACCCAAAAATACACATCTTCTAGCAATACTACCAAGCTTATCTCTTCTGTCATTTGGTTGTAGAGCATAGCACAAACAACCAACAACTCTGAGTCTTTCATAAGCAGGAGGTACATGAAACAATACCTCAAATGGTGACTTCCAACCTAAAACAGAAGATGGCATCTTATTCACTAAGTAAGTAGCACTCAAAACACAATCACCCCAGAACCTAATAGGCAACCCAACATGCAACCTAATGGCTCTGGCAGTCTCAAGTAAGTGTCTATGCTTTCTTTCAACACACCCATTTTATTCATGAACACTAGGAGCAGACTTCTGGTGAACAGTCTCATGAGCAGCAAACAATTCAATACAACCTCTTTGGGTGAATTCAGTTCAATTGTTTGATCTAATACTCTTTACAGACACCTGAAACTGTGTTTCTACCAAAGCAAGAAATCTGGTGATACACCCCAAAACTTGCATTTTATCCTGAAGTAAGTAAACCCAAGTGGTTCTAGAATGATCATCTAAAATAGTGAGAAAATATCGAGCACCACAAATGGAGGGAGTCTTATATGGTCTCCATAAATCCATATGCAACAAATGAAATGGAGCAATAGCCAAGGAATCACTTCTATCAAACTTAAGCTTGTGAAATTTAGTCACTGAACAAGTGTCACACCTGAAACTGCAATCCTTAATTAACATCCTTACACAATTGCAAATGTTTCATTTTAGACCAAGACATATGGCCAAGACGAGCATGAGTAGTGAGTATGATGTCTACATTATTACAAAGCACCTTAGCAGTAGCAGAAGAGTTACCAGACTTATCTCCCAGAGGCAAAGTATGAATTCTGTATAGACCTCTTTCTTCACTTCCTTTGACCATCAAACACTTAGTTATAGGGTCCTGTAGGTAACAAGATGCCTCATCAAACTAGAAATTAAGTTTCTGAGCCTTAAGAACTTTAGAAACTGAAAGCAGGTTATGACAAAATTGAGGAACAAATAGCACATTTCTTATAACAAATGTGTCATATAACACAACAGTACCACACCACTACACTGAGATGTGGGTACCATCTGGCAATCCCAAAGAAATGGAAGCAGATAAAGGAGTAATCTCAGAGAATATCCCTTTATCAAAGGCAATATGGTCTGTTGCCCCTGAATCAACAATCCAGGTGTTTTTATCCCCTTTATTTGTACCAACAAGAAAAGACATACTTAGTGTACTTGCAAAATGAACCATAGCTTGGTTCACAGAGCTCTCTGAGTGATCCATAGTCCCTTTTCCTTTCATCATCTTGACCAATTCATTATAGATTGCATTGACCATAGCAGGATCCGGTCTCATCTCCTGAACCCCATGCTCTAAAGGATTGTCCATCTGAGGACCCTCAAACTGAGCAACAAACTTCCCTTGTGGTTTCCCTTTGTCATCCTCCTTAGGACCCTTAAACCATTCTGGATATCCCACCAATTTGAAACAATATACTTTAGTATGACCCTGTTCATTGCAATAGTCACACTTGCGCTCTAACTTGGCCTTCTTGTAATCTCTTTTGGCCTGCTCAAATCTCATCTGATCACTTTGCTTACCATATCCATACTGATCACCCTGCTTACCATATCCATATCTATTCACTGCATTAGCTTCAGCTTCAGCTTGGTGAAGTTTGCTTACAGCTAAAGCATTTATATCACCAGGAAGCACTTAAGTCACCCCCTTAGACCTCTCTAACTAGACTGCCATCTGAAGCACTTTCAGTAAACCTGACATAGGATCCTTGGAAAGAACATTCCCACGCAGTGGCTCATATACATCATTGATCCCCATAATAAACTGCATAACCTTCGCATTTTCTTCCCTATCAATGATCCTTTTTAGCAATCCACAACTGCAGTTTCCAATAACCCCACAATTGCAGCTTGGTACAAAATCTTCATCCCAACATTTCTTTAACTTTATATACTAGGCACCTACAGACAAATTCTCTTGCCGAACATTACCTAAATCACGACAAAACTGATATATCAAAGGATCATTTGATTCACAATACCTCTCTCGGATATCATTCCACAATTCAACAACAGATTCAACATACATGAGTGTTTCAGCGATTTCACTAACCATGGAATTTATCATCCAACATCTAACCATGAAATCTGCCCTCTCCCATTTTTCAAAATCTTCACATTCGCAGGTGGTTTCACGCAGCTACCCGTGATAAAACCTAGCTTAGCTTTGGCTCCAAGCGCCATTCTAATTCCTCTACTCCAGCTTGCAAAATTCAAACCATTGAACACGGTATTGTCCAGTTGCATTCCTGGATGGTCTGAATTTGATAGAAACAAAGGATTATAATGCACGTTGTTCATACCTTGATTCAGATCTCCAAACGGTATTCCATTGAATCCGTCATTGTCGCCTCTCCCAGATCCAGGAGCGGGGGGCGTCATCGCGACGAAAGTCCCGCGACTAGCACCTCCTCCATTGACAGCATCAGCATAAGTCTGACCAATTGGATTTGGTGAACCTCTACCAGCCATGTGAAATCACGACGAACAAGTAATCAAGACCTTACAACACAACTACACAATCAATCAATCCCAAATCGCACACAATCCGATCTAAAACATTCATGAACTAGATCGATCTAGGTCTGATACCATTTGAACAATTAGAAATCAGTAGAAATTGGAAACAATTGAGAATTAATGGATTTGATATTGGGAGCTTCCATTGAGCTCTAGAATTCGGTTGTTACAACTGTAAAAGCCACCCCAGAAATTAGCGCCCAAACCTGCACACTTATGCTTCTAACAACATAGGAGGTTATGACCAGAAATTACCAAATTGCCCTTACAGAAAATATCTATTATATGATCAATATACTATGATCATATATTCCATACCACCAGACAGGCTTCACCCAAGCCAATGAAGGCTCGAGCACCCACTAATACACAAATTGTGTAAGAAGTGGGATTTGAACTCTTGACCTCTTGCAAGTGGGATTTTTTTTTTTTAACCATTCCGGAATGGCTCACCGGAAAGGACTTGTGGATAATAGTCATAGGTCCCCGGTTCGAACCCCGGAATGACCGCTCTTTATTTACCAATTCAATGATTACTATTTTTTTATCATCAATTGATTTGAAAATGGGTTACTAGCGCGTGTGTTCCCGATCACACGACCTTCAATCATCGTTTTGAGTCGAACTTTTGGTATGATATTTGTCTTTTACAATGGGAATATATTACTTATTCATCTAAAAAAACTTGTAAAATTACGTCGTAAATGGCATCATTAATCAATTCATTAGTAATATGCATAACGAAAACCATTTATTGTAGGAGATTACATCTGTATTACATATATGTGGAATAATTAATTCATTCGTCAAATGCATATATAACGAAAACCAATAATAGTCTAATTATATCTTGCAAAATGATTTTTTTAATAAAAAAAACATTAATTAGTTTTGTATATATCCATGATATGTCTAATCATGAACATGTTTTATAACCAAACAAAGATTAGCATTACATCGATCTGTATTATAGATTCAATCCCTATCTATACGCCTATTCACTTTGTAGCATCATAGTCTAATCATATTTTGCAAATTTATTTTTCTTTTTCTATTATGAAAGAAAAATATAATACTCCCTAAAAGATTAATCATTTTTTTTTTTTTGTTGACAAGGAACTCAACTTTGGTGACAAACCCCAGACACGTGACCCAACCGACAAGAATCACGCACCAGGTATTTTATTAGGTTGTATGTATTTCAAACAAAAAAAATGAATAACTCTTTCTTTTATTACATAAAAGTGATTTTGTGCAATTTTTAAAATATAAAAGGTGGTTTTAAGCAAAATATAGTTTTATGAAGTTTCTTTTACTAAAATTTTGGAAATAATGTATGGTTTTTTAAAATTTTAAAAATAAATGTGATTTTGTAAAGTAAAGAAGGTTTTTTTTTGAAAAAATTAATAAAGCATGATAAAAAAAATATATATGAGGCACCAACCAGAGTTGTAAAAATCTTTTAAGCACTCTCATCAAAAAAAAAAAAAATCTTTTAAGCACCAAAACGGATGGGGCATATATAAAGAAGATATGTTAATTAACAACATAATATTGTAAAACATAAGGATCAAGAAGAGGAGAATAGGTGATTGTATTCAACTGTATGTTCTGAGGATTCTACCAAATACAATATATATAGAAGTAATCTCCTTGGTCTCCAAGAATAAGATCTTATCTAAAAGGTAAAATTCTATCTAAGTAAATATACATATATCTTGTACATCCATATATAATAATATTATAACACTCCCCCTTGGATGTACAATCTTTATTCCGCTGACTGCCTCGTTAAAAACCTAGCTAGGAAAACCCAATGGGACAAAACCATAGCTTAGGGAAAAAGAGTGCAACCTTCTATGGACGCTCTTGTTGTTCTGCCTCATTAAAAACCTTGTCAGGAAAACCCAGTGGGATAAAACCTGATCGAAGGGAAAAAGAGTGCAGTGCGTTTATGCTCCCCTTGAATTCAACATCCTTCTCGAAGTCTTCTCATTCTTCTTAATGTCGCCGTCTTCATGAACTTATGGTCGAATCTCAACATTGTCTTTGATGTGTATAAGCCGGAATGTCTTCGTGATTGACTTTGACGTGCTTGACTTCCATGTATTGGTGTTGAGCTGCTTTTGGGTGCACAAGCATAAGGTACTTCAGGACCTAGTGTGTTTTTCATTGTTGCTATGGGGGATCTAATGTGTTAAATAGTGCTTAAGTTGCCTCGTTAAAAACCTTACCTTGGAAAAACCCAGTGGGATAAAAAACCAAGATTAAAGAAAAGAGTACAACTTTGTATGGTACTTCGGGACCTTATAAAATATCACCACTTTCACAATTATAGGTAATTCAGGTACTCAAATAAGGATCTTTAACCAACTGCATGTGACAAGACTTTGATAATAATGCTTCAGGCATTCTTAATCGATTCTTTCCATTTATATGGGTATGCACCTACAACGTCCGTCATTTACATTCGGATCCAACATTATATTCACTCATGGTGAATACATTCTCATGTAACCTTTAATAGGTTTTTTTGTCCAATCAATTTGGCTCTATATTTTCCTTTGTACGAACACCCACTTAAACCAATTGATACTACACTGTTCAATGTTGGAGCTACAGGTCCAAAAACTTCATGTTTAAATAATCCATCTTTGCCTGAATTATTTCTTTCTAAAATTTGGGATATACAATGTATCCTTATGAGAGGAGTTGCCTCGTTAAAAACCTTGCTTTGGAAAAACCCAAATGGGACAAAAACCAAAGTTAAGGAAAAGAGTACAACTTTTCTCCCCCTCAATTTAGCATAAATCATCAATTTTATAATGACATGATATTTCTGGACTTGATATCATTTCTTAATCTAATCAAAGATGAAAAAATCATTTGTCTTCCTATTATAATATCCCTCTTTGTACACTCGAACTACAGGTCGAGATATTTTTAGAAGCTCTAATTATTCTTATCAAGCACTTCAAGTGCAAACTTAGACATGTGCCATCAATGATAATCAAGGATCTGGTCAATTCAAGACAACTCATAATCAATTCTAACACTGTTAACGTTCATGAAATCTCTTCAGGAGTTTTATACCAGTTGACATGTGTTTACTAGCTTGTCACCATCTTTTGCATTTACTAATGCCTTTACTAGCTTGTTTTTATTGAACGTCTGGTTCCCTTCTAGTTCATGCAACATATTACTTCGTGATATCCTTTTCCTCTCCCCCTAAATACCGAGTATTTTATCATCCGTGATAAACTCTAGGTATTTGATCATCTATGGGGACTCAATCCTTCATATACATCAACTTTCTTGATTTACAACAACTTAGTGTAATATGTGGAGATTTTGGTGCCTGAATCGAACATTTAAAAACTTGTAAATATAAAGCTCTCTTCTGGAGATAAATTACAATGGAGAATTTATTTTATCATTGACCGAAATCGAATCAATCTCTTGATATTCATGACTGCTTGTTAGCTATTATTGACGACTCTGCTGGGTCATTTTATGCGTTAGCATTATCATAAATGATAATCTCATAAGCAACGACTTCACTTGATCGATTTAATCGTCACGTTCTCAATGCTCATTTATCCAACCTATCAATTTCATTGATAACATTTCCATATCACATCCATATTACCAACATGGGTAATGTATTTATTATGTTGGATCCCTCTTTTGACATCCTCAACTAGGGAAAAACCACTGCTTCTGGCAATTATTAGTCCTCCATTGGCTTTTATGATCCCAATTTATCTATCATCACTCCTTCTCTTTAGAGTGTTTTGACGCTCTTCTAGAGTCATCTTCTCATATGGGTTTACTGATTGATTATATCAACAGACATTCGAGGACTAATATTGATGCTCTTCTGGAGATATGTATAATGTTTAATTATGCCAAGTATAGACTTTATACAAATACTCATTAGTTATTTCATCCTGAAAACTTCAGGTTTTCCATATCATCAAGTACCAAGCTCTAAACCATTCCAACATTTTCATGCGATGATTCATTCACAGTTTGGGAGATTACAAATCCAAATTAGGCAAACCATTAACTTTGACTTGTTCTTCCACATTCTCCTTGATGTGGGAGTCGACTCATACATGATTATCTATAATCATTTTCAAAATTATGACCAATATTCTAACAACGGTCGCGCGCACCGTATCCTCTTTATGTCCTCTGCTAGAGGTAACAATATATATTGCATCTGGCAATAAAAGAGGTTGTTATGAACCATAGGTCATTTAGCTAGCTATTTATTTGAGTTCTACCATACCCAAGTAGATTAAAAACAAGATCCCAAAATAAGGAGTCTTCGGGCTCTCAAGAATAAATTTATCGATTTCACACAATTTAACAAGGATTTGCTTCAAACTCTTCTCCCAAATCATCATTGGTTGAATAAAATTGGCATCATCTACCCATAATGGTTTCTTCAAATTACATATACATAAAATGCAAATCAAATCAAATAGATAAATAAAACATAGATTCCATGTAGCTTTAAATAGCCAAATTATACTAATAACAAACTAAATACGATCATGTTTGCAGAATCAAATGTGTTGGATCATCTAGACTCTTTCGTTGATAATCTTTCATATGTAGAGATAAGTTTATCTACTTCAAGAGATAACTTTTATTAACACAAACAATATATATAATATAAAACCACATATGTTTACGACATACCAACTCTTAACAAGTTGTTTCTTCTGGAAACACTTTGAGTTTTGTGCAAAAGTAAATTCAAATATATACACCTCACAAGCAAATAATAAAAGCGATCTCAGTAAATTAAAATAAATGCACTACACATAATTAAAATTTATTCGGCCACTTCAGGTGGATATCAATTCAGATATTGATCACTTGTTTCAATAAACACTATCATTCACAAATATTGTAGGTTCAATAACTATCTTTAAATTTCAATTTTAATAATTTCATCATCATCTATGAGAGAAAATGACTTTTCTTATTTGCATGCAATTACTTTGGGGATATAATACAAAACAACTTCATGATACATAAATAATGTCAACTTCTGGTGACCAAGAAACAAACCACTTCAGGAGTTTATATTTCACCTTCTATAACAAATCATATATGAAATAATTTACAAGTGCAAGATGGAATCAACCATATCATCTTAGCTCATTGCTACAAAAATGAGGCTAATATTTTAATCGATGCATGATGACGTTATTTATTTATCAACTTATCAATGTATAAATTAACTTAGATATCGTTTATCATATATCCATCCAATATATGGGCAATTTACCCAATAACCATATCTATATGCATCATCAACCCCCACTCGTACATGATTTATCAATGCTCTAAATTCTTATATATCAAAGTATATTAGCACTATGGCATGATTTATGATATAAAATCTACATGTGCTATCAATAACGTCATTTTGCAATTAGCAAGAGGCACAAATATCATAACTCAAATATATGATGTTTAGGCTTACCTGACCGAAAGCTCGATCACATATATCAATATTGAAAAATCAGTCCAACTCCATCACGAGCTTTAAAGTCGAGCCTAACCCATATAGACTCACTACCAAGTAGAGTTCAATCTTCTAGGATTCGCCTCCTTTTACCATGATATCCTAGTGTGGATCCGTGGACAAACCACTCACATGACACCATCCATCACCAAATCAAGATATTAATACATTATAATCATGGTTTATTTAAAACATACATCATATAACATAATTCTATCCATCTTTATGTATAAGGCCTTAAACCTTTTGAAATTCTAATTAATCAAGCAAGGAAAGTCAACGTACCTCTTATGTGATCAACACGTACATAATCACACTCCGATACAGATTTACAATATTATCAGAATGCCTTATTTTGATTAACTTTCAATTGGCGATAATCTATATTTATTTACTATCTACATCCAGCGATATGACTTTTCATCTACTTCAGGAGATGATGATAAAAATATAATATGCAAATAAAAAAAAAACAATAATCATTACTAATCGCTACATGGATGATACTTACTGTTTCATCACTACGGGGATAAAATTTATCAATCAAATCAAGTGATTCATAATATCAATTTCTTTACTCTCATCCACTTCAAGGGATTTAATATTTTCTACATATTTTCTACTTTGGGAGACTAATTAAATTATTTATAAACAAAATAATAAATTAGAAAAAATCAAATTGCACTTACCTCAACTTACCTCCACGACGGCGCAGAACTCTATGGCCAACTTCGGGGATTGATATAATTTATATATACATCCTCTTCGGGGATGTGTTTATCTACTTAGCTCGCTAAATCTCATCGCTTCTGGGAAGAGATTTTCCACTCATCGCTTCATGAGGGGCGAAACTTATAACCCTGGAAGTTTGGGTCTTTTCAGTTATTTATCAGAAAAATACATGTCAATCCGCAATTCTGATAATTTGAGGGCTGGTTTTGTAATTAATACAAAATAATATCTTCGTCTTCTTTGTGAATTTGCAGAGAGCGACGACGCGGGTCTGGTGCTTCCTCGAAGAGACTCGCCGTGACCATTCTTCCGGGATGGTTTTGCAGAAACTTGCCGCCACATTCAAGTGTTCGCCCCAACGCAGGCTCGACTACGATGAAGTCGTGTTTGGATTCGGCGGCGGCGGCTTCGCCTTCGGATGCCGAGATCCTCCGCTTGTTTCCAAACAAGTGAGGATGGCACTGATCAGATCGGTAGGCTATCCGAATCTTCCGATCACCGGCCAGGGAATTCCTAGAGGCGAATCAGGAATCGATCTTCGGCTAGTGTGAATCGACCTTCATCTTGCCGTCATCACCGACAACGGTGGCGCTGAATTCGACGTGTCACCCTCTTTTAGGGATCTAAGCCCCTCTGATTTGATTTGGAACTGATGCGCGAACAGATCCTCCTTCTGATCGTTGAACCACCGAACAATACCCGTGGATCTAGAAACGATGCCGATGACGTGGTCATCAATGGAAGGGGGCCTTAAAGGGAGCCCCTTTTGGACCCACATCGAGCTTGCAATGGAGAGCTTGGGACCGCATAGAGCCATCGGCCGAGACGACTGAACCGATTGGCGTTGCCGATGGAGTCCGACTGGCAGCACGTACTGGACACATGGTGATGATGGTACAAATTGATCGATGTGGAATTTAGGATTTATCTATTAATCAAGTCGATCGTGCTGATAACGTATTGTAAAACATAAGGATCAAGAAGAGGAGAATAGGTGATTGTATTCAACTGTATGTTCTGAGGATTCTACCAAATACAATATATATAGAAGTAATCTCCTTGGTCTCCAAGAATAAGATCTTATCTAAAAGGTAAAATTCTATATAAGTAAATATACGTATATCTTGTACATCTATATATAATAATATTATAACACATAATAATTAATTGTGTAGATATTATTTTTTGTTCTAATTAATGTGGATAAATAATTTAAATTTTTAATTTTGCAGCATCTAGCAGGTTCTAATTAACCAACCAATGATTGAGATGTAAAGTCGGCTATTATTAATATGAATACCCAAGTTTGCTTGATGTTTTGGCAAAACATATATAACCAACTAATTTAGAGAATTGGTGATCGATGGAAAATTCTCAACTTCTACAAAAAAAAATTGGGTCTTGAATATCATCCCTTTTTCATAGTGTAATTCCTAATACTCCGTATTAGTTTTATATATAAACATAGAAAAGAAGGTGGAGAAATACATCTTTGACAACTCTCATCTCAAAAAATCTCTCAAGACATGGTTACCCAAATCTTGAACATTCTTATTCCGAGGAACTCATTATAAACTAAACTATATTGACGACCAATAAAAAATGGATAATTCTCTACGTCGAGTGTCTACAAGCTTGTCACTAATGAGCAAAACCAACTAAAAATCGTCTCTTTGACTGGATATAGAAGCTATATACTATCTCGAATATTAAAATCTTCATCTGAAAAATAACAATGGATGGAGTTTCGACCAGCGAAAAATTGGCTAGGAAAAAGGTTGATGTTTAGGTTGCTCTTTGTGAGACTAGTGAAAGATTGGCCAGATATACTAATTTGTTAGTGCGATAATATTGCACTAACAAATTTGTAAAACGTACGTAATGACCAAACAGTCATCTGCAAAATTAGCTACTATATGGTGGTGCTTTTGACATCAAAGAAACAAAAAAACTTTTTGATCTTGTAAATGCGAACATTGGAAAAGAACCGAAAAAAATAGTGATGAAACACATCATTAGTTGGCAAAAGACAAAACCTCAAGAAGCCAATTCTAAGTACCAACCATATAAATCAAATCTGCAACTTGAGAGGAAAAGAACAAAATGGCAGAAACCTTTGCCAAAAATTTTCAAAATTAACTTTGATGGTTTTATGTGGCAGGATGGTTCTTCCACCTCAGGTTTCCTTATTAGGGACTCCTTCGGGAAGACGTTCCCCTAGGACACAACACGAGGAGAGGCGAGTTCATCTCTTCTTGCAGAAGCCCTGCTGGCTTTGCTAGAAGAATGGGTACGGTTTGTTATGTGTCTAGGTTGAAGGGGATTGTGTTAGTATGGTGAATGCAGTCAAATGTATGTATTTGCATATTGCAACTAGGAGATCGAGCTGGTGGTCTCAGATATCTTAGACATTTTCGACACTTTGAGGAGGTCTGACTTGATCACATCTTCAGAGAGGCAAACGTACGATGTGACTAATCAGATTGCCTTTCTGGCCAACTTTCTCCATGTAGAAGAAGTAGTGATATATGTATCCAGAGTTGAACATGCCATCATCCGAAAGGATGCCATTGGTCGGTGATTGACTTAGTTTGACACCTTTCAAATTAATCTTTACCTTAAACAAACTAATGCGGCGGCCTTTGGTTTCTATTTGAGCAATTTTGCTAAGTGTAATTTGGTTAATCAAGTCGTTGCACTTAAGAGGGTGTATTCCATTGGCATCTGTTTGTCTCACATTGAAAAATATTGAGACGTCTTTAATAATATATAAGCAGTAAGCTTGTCGAGTTACTGCTTTCACTATCCATTACCAAATTTTGAGATGCAACCTCTTTGGGTAATTTATGTGTTGTTCGTATCTCTTGTACATACATGGACTCACACATGACCCTCATCTAGTGTCTTTAGTCCCACATAACCTACCCGACTTTAACAATAACTATCATATATACATTGGTTTATACAATCTTAAGAGGTTCAAACTTAAAATTGATCACATATCCATGAATAACTATTTTCTTTTCTTGATTGACATGAATGTTATGTGCCATATATTGATATTCTCCTTACGCAACACAAAGATTAATATCGCTCAACAATCATGTAATTGATGGGTTTGGAAGGTTTTATAAAGTGGTCGTTATCATT
This sequence comes from Persicaria maculosa, assembly GCA_963922045.1. Taxonomy (NCBI): domain Eukaryota; kingdom Viridiplantae; phylum Streptophyta; class Magnoliopsida; order Caryophyllales; family Polygonaceae; genus Persicaria; species Persicaria maculosa. The sequence continues at coordinate 63,967,594 of OY998262.1, forward strand.
TCGTTACTAAGTCATCCTAAAAGGGATCCACATATAAAGGTATATGGACCTTAAGGGTCAAAGCTACCGGCCACTTACAAATTACAATCAGTCTTAATACAAATTAAACAAAATCTTTTTTTTTTTTGCAACAAAACAAGCATTTGCTTAGTTGATTAATCCGTTGAAATTAATTAGTCTCGTCAAATTCTTGTCAATCGCTTACCACTTTCTTACTTCTCTTAGTTTCTTAATTGATTGGTTATCAAGGAAATCAATTGAATTGGGTAAATCGTCCCAATCAACAAATTAAATTCATTTTAGAATCTAGCGAATTTCATTAGTAATTTGTATGCCAATTATAATGAAAACGACACACAAAATCGACCCGGCCCATTGTTTATCCATACACATTTTTTGAATGCAAGTAGAGATCAAACTTCAAAGCCCAACAAAATTGACCAATGCTGAATCAGATCCCATATGCACATATATAGTTAAACGATTTATATTTGGATTTTTTTTTATAACGACAGTAACCCATCTTTGGTGGTAAATTCCGAACACGTGACTTAGTTGATAAGAGTCTATATAGTTGACAAGAGTCATGCACTAGGCAAACCAGTTTGCGCTAACTAGTTAGACCCAATGATAAAAAATAAGATGAACCTTAATTTTTCATCCAAGAGAAATGGCGGAAACAGAGATTGAACCCGGACCACCCATTAGCCTACCATTGAACCACCATATCAAAGACTTGGATGGGCTACTTGATGTTAGAGTGAATAATACCCATCGGGGTTGCCTTCGCTATTATTAGAATATATATATAGGTATACATCATAATCTAATTACGATTGGGCCTTTTGGGTTTCTATATTACATCTAACATACCCCTTTAGTCGAAACATAAGAGAAATGGATAGTGAGATTGGATCTAAAATCAAGAAACAATTGGTGAGACAAATCCTTGGTGAAGATGTCTGCATACTGAAACGAGGACATGACATATAAGACACGCACATGACCCTTGACAACCTTCTCATGAACAAAGTAGATGTCAATCTCAACATGTTTGGTTCTCTGATGGTGAACCGGATTGTGAGCAAGGTAAGTAGCGCTGAAATTGTCTGTATAGTGTATACATAATGAATGCTTGGCTAAGAGGACAATGAAGCTCAAGTAATAAGTTGTAAAGCCAGGAGCACTCAGCATTGGCAACACCACGATATTTCGCTTCAGCACTAGATCTTGATACAACATGTTGTCTCTTTGAGGACCAAGAAACAAGTGAGTTGTTGAGGAACACACAATATCCTAACGTAGACCTTCTGGTGTCCGGATAGCCAGCCCAATCAACATTCATGTGCGCAACCATGAAAATAGGTGAAGCTAATGGGGTAATAAAGATGCAAGAGCAATAGTACCCTGAATGTATGTGATAATTAAGGCGCTCAAGAGCAACAAAGTGAGACTCCATGTGGTCATGCATAAATAGACAGACTTGCTACACAACATAGCTAATATCAGGGGGGATAAATATCAACTTATCAATTACTATAAAGCATCAGCTAGGCTTCGGTACAAAGTTGGATCAGACACAAGCTGATCCGCCTCTTGAGTCGATCGGTATGGTGGATGTCTCAAAAGGAGTTGCATCAGGCTTGCAGTTAGTCATATTTGCCATGAAAACAATCTCCTTCGCATATTTCTCCTAAGAGAGAAACAAATCGAACGCAGATCGAGATGCGGAGATTCCCAAGAAGAAACTGAGAGGCCCAAGATCAGTCATAGCAAACACCTTGTGGATTTGGTTACCCCGAAGAGTCTCTGTAGAGACAGTAAGTATGATATCATCGACGTATAACACGAGATATGCAAGTTGATTACTCGTTGAAACACAAATAGAGAGAAGTCACTCTTGCTACCGACGAAGCCAAGCCACAATGGATTAGTAGCAAAGCGAAGGTACCAAGCGCGAGGTGCCTGTTTAAGGCCATACAAAGACTTCTTCAAGAGACGAACATGGCCTGGTTTGGTCCTGTCAGCAAACCCAAGCGTCTGGAACATGTACTCGGTCTCATTCAAATGAACATGTAGGAATGCGTTCTTCACATCCAACTGATGAATAGGCCAGTTCCTGGAAACAGTAAGATGCAAAACAGTAAGAATTGTAGCCAGTTTGATCACCGGAATAAAAGTATCATACTATCATCACAGTCCACGACATCCTACTAAGAGTTGTCAACCAATCGCGCCTTATAGCGCTCAAGAGTGTCGTGCCAAAAGAGCCACATACATCGCACAATATTGGCCCCCGCGGACCTAAGAACCAAGTTCCGGATATTTTTGCTAATTAACAAGAGCCCGATATTCATCAAGCATGGTGGCATTACAGTTCGGGTCTAAGGAGGCCGTTTTTTGTGAGGTAGATATGGGAGATAGATGAGAAGTGGAGAGGTCAAAAATTTATTTGTGGCCGAATATGCCACTCTTGCTACGAGTTTGGATCTAGTTATCCAGCTGGGAGGGTTGGGTGGAGGGATGGTGGTTGTTGGTGATAGAGTGGTAGTTGCTGGTGTTGGGATGGGATTGGCAGGTTGTGGTGGACGAAGATTGGGGTCCCGATCAGGAGATGTAATAACATTAAGAGGAGAGGAAGGATGAAGTAGGTGGGTGTTGAAAACCGAGATTCAAAGGTTACGAAAATGATTTGAGCGGAAGCGAGTGATATAGAAGCGAGATACTCAACAAACATGCAAGAACGATCACCAAGATTTTACGAGGTTCGGCAAAAATTGCCTACGTCCTCAAGGCCTCAAGAATCTGCCGAATCCACTAAGTAATTGTTCAATAGAGGGTACAAGCGAGCATGCATGCAAAGAGAAACCCTAGATCTAGCATATATGAGTATCAGAGATAAGGGAAGAAGAAGACCCCCCTGTGTGGGATAACCGGAGATCGAAGAACTCTTCGACTCTCCAAACCCTAGATCTCCAGACGCAGAGGAAGCAGCCACCCAAGCCAAGAGCTACGATGCGCCACCACCAAGAGATCTCCGAGATCAACCAACACCTTCATCTTCACATCTGCCGAGGAGGAACCCAGAGATTGAGACCAAACCCTAGAACCCTTTGAGAGCGTTTGTGAGGAGAGAGAGAGAGAGAGAGAGAGAGAGAGAGAGAGAGAGAGAGAGAGAGAGAGAGCTAATCTTATCAACCAAGGAGCTGAAGAGAGCTTTTATAGCTAGGTCACCGGTCCACAAGTGAAGCCAAGACAAAACGCAGCGCTTCAACTCAACCGGGGAATGGGCTACCAAGGCTTGCTCCAGCTTTTGGAGATTGGGCTCGGATGTGGGCTTTATCCCACACAGATTTCTTCTTCCTATATCATACATATACATTATACTATAGGTTATACACTATACTCCACTATTGTCCATTAAAGTCGTTAGAGGATCAAGTCGATTTCTCGACTCAATACAACTCAATCGAGCTTAACTACAACCGTGCATCCATGTATACCTAAGTATATAATATATATGTTATATGTATACTCATCATACACACATACATGATACAAGCACATAACAATATTACATGCAACATACTACGTATATGAAAGCAAGACATAGGGAAATAAACATATAACATTACAGTGGGGATGTAGGGAGACTAATTAAGAGGAAACTATAAGTCTTGTCGAGCGTGACATGAGGGGAGATGATGACATGTTTCGTAACAGGGTCAAAATATTTGTACCCCTATGGTGAGAGGGGTAGCCTAGGAAGACACAAGGAAGAGATCGAGGTGCGAGTTTATGTGGAGCTAGAAACGCTTTATTGGGATAGCACCCAAACAGACAAAGATGGTTGGAGGTAGAAATGGAGCGATATAGGACTTCAGCTGGACATCAGTTTTGGATGGTTATGGATGGAGTGATGTTAAGAAGTCATGTTGTTTTCGATGGCATAAGACCAATATATCAAGGGGACATGGCCATGGATAAGAAGAGTTCTCATAGAATTTATGAGGGAGAGGCTGCTTCGTTCCGCCTTCCCATTTTGGGAGGATGTGTGGGGATATGGGAAGCGAAACTGAATGTCATGATTAGAGAAAAAAGGATTTAAGGTTATTACTGTTGAACTCACCACCCATATCATATTGAAAAGACTTAATGGAGAACTGGAATTGGGTGCTCACATATTTATGGAAGGCAATCAAGTGAGATAGCACCTCTGATTTGTACTTGAGGGGATCGGAAAACCCCAAAGATAACGAGAAGAAGCATACAACAACACAAACACATATTGAAAACCATCATGACTAATAACGGGTGAAGTCCACAAATCACCGTACAAGCAACAAGGAAGAGACTCGAAATCGCACCCAAGTTGGTACGCAGGACAACTAGTAGAGCTTGACCCTTTTTTGTAACGAAGGAACCTAGATATAAGAAACTCGAAAGCATGAGAGCCTGGGTGGCCAAGATGGGCATGCTAGAAAGACGTACAAGCAACCATGGAGAGATTGACGAATGCAGGCAGGTGACAAGATGGATATCTGAGATGACAAGATAAAGCTTACCAGTGCTATTATCTCATAAGCGAGGTCCCGGTTTGAAAGTCCTTCACAGAAAAACCAAATCAATCAAACTCAGTGGAAACATTATTGTCGGTGAGGCGACGAATGGAAACAATATTCTTTAATAATTTGGGTAAAATAATAATGTCGTTAAAACTGAGTTAGGTAGTTGGGGTGGGTAAGGTAGTTTTTCCAAGACCCAAAGTAGGAATGTTTGCACCATTGCCGACAATAATAAAGGGAGATAGGCTCTTAAATGCAGGAGAAAAAGAATATATGAGTTGTGTGACATGTGCGATGTGGCACCAGTATCCATATACCAAGTCGGATCCGAAGGGGACAAGCTGATGGTGTTGAAGGCGCGCATGGCCCATCTCAGTCAGTTGGTGACCATATATAAGACGTCGAAGATCCTGCGGCTAGGGAATGATTTGGATGACGGGGAGACGGGCCAAGCAGCCCCTATTGGCTCAAGAAGTGAATCGTCTGAGGGGTCCAATTGGTTGGGTATCAGGCTTACTTTAGGGATTTTCAAAATTTTGCCATATGTAGTCTACCATCGATCCTCTAGGGTTTGGATTATCAGTGATATTAGATTTTCAAGTTTTAATCAGATCTGGGTTCAAATCGATCAAGTCAGAGCCCTAGCCATCACTCTCAAAAGGAACATACCCTTTAGATATAGGTTAATGACGTGTAGGATAAATAAGAATGTATATGAAACAAGTTGGCAAGTAGATGAGAATGAGGGATGCGATTAGACCCAAAAAGAGAGTCGTGTACGCAAAGCCACAAATGGTTGCTAACCACCATAACTCAATCTGATTATGGCCCACAAGCATGGAGTATAAGTATATGTTACATATATCTAATATGATCGATCTCTCTCTAGCTTAATTGTATTTATCGATCTTAATATATTATATAGAAAGTTGCTATCTAATGATCAATCTAAGTAATAGCTAGCTAGTTTTGGTGATTCAATTCGCATGTACAAAAAAAAGGTGATACAGAAACAAACTAACTAGGTAGAAAGTACTTCTCTTATTAAAGCTCATAAAAGCCTAGCAAATTAAAATCGAGATAAAATAATAATGTTAATTAGAAAAGAGAAAGTTTCATCCCTTTTATAAACTACTTCACTTGGGAACCACCTCACAATGAGGAAAAACTCCGAGATGGATGACAACATTATCGAAAAATTTGATAGAGTATTTGTTAAAAATCAAATTCTTCAATTTTTTCCAACACTACTACTAGTAATAAAAAAAATGAAGTGTTTTCCTCATCAAACCATTGTCCCATTACAATAAACCTTGATAATGGTGTAATTCATAAACAACTTCCACTACATTGTTCAACAAGTTTGGCGAGCATCGTGTACTGGTTCTGCCATGTGTCAAGTTATATACAAAACAAAATTGCTTAAACAAAAAGCAAAGGGGTGGAATAATCTTCCAACAACTCCAGGAAGTCGAAAGCAACCTACTGGAGATACAACCACTAATGGATCAAAAGAATTGGTTGGATTATAGAGACAATTAAAGAAAGAAATCTCCTACAAAAGAAAGAGAAGCTTCTTCTGTTTCACAAAAAGTATTGGAATCAAAAGGCCAAAACTAGGCTTGATACATGAGCCGAGTAGCTCGGGATCGACTCGAAAAAAGCTCGACTCGGGATTGCTCGAATGTATATATGAGTTGAGTTCGAGCCTATTCCTGAGCTCGATTCGAGCTCGAGCTCGAGCTCGAGTAGCTCGCCAGCTCGTGTCCCCACTGAATTTGACAAAATTGCATGCCCCTCACACTTTTTATGTTGATTTTTTGTATGCCGCTTCATCTTTTCATCAGTTTCATCCATTTCCGACCCCGTGAAACCCTATGTCCCAAACCCTCTGCAGTTGTTGCATTCCGGCCGTCGCCCATCGCACAGTCAGGCGCCCCGAAGGTGCGGCCTCTCTTCGGCGGTGCATCCCTTTTCCCCGACGGTGCATCCCTTTTCTCCGACGGTACATCCCTGGGTAAGTGTTCAGATCTTGCTTCATCTTGACAAGATTGCCTCTCTTCCGAAAGTGATTTTCATATCTTGCTTCATCTTGTCGATTTTCAGATTTTAGACTTAGGTGATTTTATTGCAATATGGTTGTTGCTTCATCTTGCACTTTAGTTGAATCTGTTTGTGATTCTGATTTGATTTTGTAGCTGACTCACCAGCGGCGCAACCTTCGTCCCGAACCGTCGAGCCACTCTTTCTCCTCCCCTCCCATGTGTTTCCATTTCTTCGGCGTCAGTAGTCGGTGAGTGCTTCCTCTGCACTTTTCTCACACTTTAACCTTCGTCTGTTTCCTTTTTGTTTTCAATTTGTTTGGATGGTAGTTGTTGTATGTTTTTCGCCTTCTTTTCTGTATATCTGTATATTTGTTGTTGTGTATTGGTGATTGGAATTCAATTTTTTATGCTTGAGATGATTTGAATATTGTTTAGTTGTGCTAAATTGATGCCTGTTATAGTTGCTGCTGCTACTGACTTTATGGAACATTGCTACTGCTGGAATGTTGCTGTTGGAAGCTATTGGATTGTTGTTGGATTGCTGCTGGAATGTTGAAGTTGTTGAAGCTATTGGATTGTTGTTGGAAGCTCATTCTACTTATTCTCTCCACTTAGTTTGAACTTTAATTTCAATTGAATTGTTGGATTGTTGTTGGATTGTTGAACTTTAATTTCATTTCCAAGTGAATTGTTGTTCATTAGGTTGCTGATGTATGTTTGCTCAATGCTCACTTTAATTTCAATTCCAAGTGAATTGTTGTTCATTAGGTTGCTGCTGCGTTCATTCATTTCTGTTTGCAATAAATTGGGTTTTGTTTGATGTTGAGTTCATTCGAGCCGTAACGAGCCCAATCGAGCTTATCGAGCTCGTGTTCGGGCTCGAGAACAACCGAGCTCATCGAGTCGAGCTCGAGTTCTACACCCTACTCGCGAACCGATCGAGCTTGAGCTCATGTATATACTCGAATAGAAATTGAGCTCGAGCTCGGCTCGGTTATAAACGAGCCGAACTTGAACATCAAGTACTCGAGCTCGTAGGCTCGTATATCAGGCCTGGCCAAAACGAAACATCTAAAACTAGCAGACTCAAACATAACCTATTTTCATAGGGTAGCAACTGACAGAAGGAATAGAAAAATCATTCGATCTATTACTTCCAATGGTTGCCCCATCCATTAAAAGATACACGGAGTATAATTTATTTTTAACAAATATTAGAGCATTAACCTAGATTAATCATTTTTATATCAAACGTAATCATCATCACCTCGGTTTTCGTTCAAACAATCTTATTCCGTTGGAAACTAGCTTAATCTAGGTTAGTGCGGGTGCCCCATCCATTAAAAGATACGGAGTATCTATATACTTGAACAAAAATAGATATCAATATTAATTTATATCTATATTATAATACTAAAGGAGAAGTCGCCTGCGACATGTGGCGGCTTCTCCTTTAATGTAGCCTTTTTTAATTAATTAACTTATTTTACAAATTCCATTAACAACTTCATTCATTTAATTATTTATTAATAACACAAAATCTTAACAAATCTTATCCTAATTAAGTATTGATTTTTTTTTATTTTTTTATTTTTGTATAAGTAGATTTTCTTTTAATTTCTTATAATACGAATCGGTTGAGATATTCTCGATGATGTCGGATTTTTTAGTTACATAATAATTAATTAAGTTATTTTGTATAATCAGATTTTCTTTTAATTCCTTATAATACGAATCGGTTGAGATATTCTCGATATTATGGCAATTGCTTAGTTTAGATATTCATTAGATAAAATTTAAATAAAATTATATTTATTTTTTAATATAAATAAATAAATATGAGTTTATCTGTTCGGATTTTTACCTGATTCTCAACGCTCCAAAATCTTATTTACTTTTCTTGTATTGTTTCCTAAAGTTATTCTTTTTTTTTGTCATTTTTTAGGCAGTTGATATTTTTATAATCAATAATGGTGGAATGAATTTAATTTCTCCATGTAATTATTTCTATATTAGTGTAATTCATGAAGAAAGTCCATTCCACCACTCTTGATTACGGAGACATCATCTACATGAAAAAAAAATGAAAAAATATTACCACCGTTACATACTTTGATCTATTTGGAAGACTCATTTTTTTTAATTAGCTCAATTGTATCTCAAACGTATTCTTTAGTTTTATTTTTTACATTGCCTTATTTATTTCATTTCATTATTATTCTAATATTTATGAGCATCATTTTGATACTAATAAAATTTACAAGCTTTACTAATATTTGGATAACGTTATGCTTATATTTGATTCTAATGCTTAAAGTTTATTATTATTTAGCATATTTATTTATTTCAGTATTCAATTTGTTAGAGAATGCTTATTTTTTATTACTTTGTTTGTGATACTTATAATATTATGTCAAAAATAATAAATGATATTATGTAAACATATATTTTAAAACAAAAATCCGTGCAATGCACGGGGTACTGAGCTAGTAACTACTTAAAAGCAAAGAGTTTTTTGCCACATGTCGCTACCTCCTTCCATTCCGCTTTTCTGACCAATTACATTTTTTTTTAATTCATCTTTTTTCCTTTTTTTTCCCCAAACTTCACCCTCTCCACTAGGGTTGAGACTTCATCCCCTAATTCACCGCCTCCACACTACAGATGACTCGCGGTTGTTTGCGACATTCCTCCTCTGCCAATTCGATTACGTCATCTTCCTCCTCCGATTAGGTTCGGTCCCCTCCTCTCCTCCATCTTTCTCCATTTTCTGTCCCCTCCTCTCGCGGCTGATTTGCGACATTCCTCCTCTTTATTTCAGGTTTGAACATCGATGGTTTCAAGGATATTCGCTAATTTGTTTCAAGAATCCGCATCGACGTTTATCAAAGTTCCGCGAGGCAACAATGAGGCCTTCGTCTTCCTCCTCAGGCTCTATTACACCGCCTCCTCCTCCATCCTTCTTCGCTGGTATTGATGTCCATCGTCTCATCCGCATCGACGTTTATCAGAGTTCCGCGAGGTACCACAATGAGGCCTTCGTCTTCCTCCTCAGGCTCTGTCGCGCCGCCGCCTCCTCCATCCTTCTCCGCTGGTATTGATGTCCATCGTCTCAATCCTTTGAGTTCCATCCTTTCGTCTGTTTTTTTTGTTCTTAAAAATTAGGGTTTCCCTTTGTTTGATCAGTTTCAGTTCATATCTTTGTTGAATTGTCTTACATTTTGGATTTTCTGTGTTTATCTTTGTTCCATGAGCTTAATTCTTGGCGTTTGAGTAAACGGCGTGCTTAATTCTGGACGAGATAGTCTATGCCCTATTTTCTGTGTTGGGTCAAAGTCCATGCCCAATTTTCTGTAACTCATTTCCCTTATTTTACTCACAACAGTTTCTGTCAGTTGTGAATATATAGTTGTCTTTTCATCATGTAATGTTTCTCTTGTCTTCTCAGTAATGCTGACAGAGTTTTGTCTTTTGAATACCAGATGGTCTTCTTAATTATTCTTTGTTTCTCAAGGAGGTTAAGGTTTGTCTGCCTTATCAAATTAAAGCTAATCGACTGTATAGTAGCAATTTTTCTTTACCAATTCATAGGTAGACTTGGAAGTAATTATGGATAATTCCTTGTGTTCCTCTCAATTAGCTTATATGTAAGTGGTCAGTGAAGTCCTTCATTTTCTATCATGATAGTTGCATATTATGATGGAGTTCTTTCTTTAACTTCTTTCTTGCAGCTTTTAGTTCTTTAGCATAAAATTAGTTCTCAATAATATATCAGGAAAACGAATGGTAATCGCTGCTTTTCCTGAAGAACTTCTGGTCATAATTATGATTCGTTGGTACTTGCTATGCTATGCTGATATCCTACCATTGAGAAATTAGGATCACTTTGCTCATGAGTTGTATTTGTTTCGAGGAGTGAAATTTGGTTTGAATGGTTCTATACCTATTCTTTGATGATCTAACTGCTTAGAACCTGAACAGTGAAGAACTGAAGACCTCCTGTGTTAAGATGTTGATTGAATACTTGCATTCCAAATGCTGAATTTTTTGCCAGAAATACAAGTTGGCATTTGCTGCTGCTTTTTTCCCTGTAATCTTTGTTCCTGTTCATCTGCATCTGACTGGCAATTTCACAAGCTGCATATTTTCCAGAAATATAGTCCGTATCTTTGTTGAATTATCTTTGTTCCATCCTTCTCCGCTAGGGTGTACGGTTGGATTTGGATTCCGTGAGGAGAGAAGTTCTAAGGACAAAGTCATGCTACCCAGTTGAATTTCACAATTTAGGTAGATCGTACTTTTCACTCTATTTTTATTCCATGCAATCCATTTTCTCATCGTTTACCCTTCTCACTTTTCTAGGGATTAACTTAAAGGAATTGGTTGGTTATGCTTTTATCTATCATGTGGTTCTTTCTGAAAATCGAAGGTTATACAATGAGGTTCAAGCTTTGAAAGGTAGATTCCTTATACAACAAACTGTTATTTTTCTGGTTGTTAGATTTGTTTCATTTGTACTCTTTACATTTTTGGCAGGTAATATTAGAGTGTACTGTCGAATAAGACCTTTTCTCCATGGACAAAGTCAGAAGCAAACTACAATAGAGCACATCGGTGAGAATGGCGAACTAGGGTTTGCCTTTGTTCGATCAGTTTCAGTTCATATCTTTGTTGAATTGTCTTACATTTTGGATTTTCTGTGTTTCTCTGGGCGTTAATTGTCGATAAGGCATCCCGCTGCCCCCTTGTGTCATGCCTACTCTGAGGGGTTTCTTCTGCCGTTCCCTATACCTAAGGTTTGTCCCTAATTTCTCTTTCTTCCTTCATTCTGTTTCTAATATTCAATCTTCAAAATTCTTCTTCATTTCTGTCCAGTTTGATAGTTCGTACCTTTGTAGATTTTTCTTACATTTTGGCTTTTCTGTCTTACTTCGTTCATGTTTTCCCTTATCTTTATTATTGGAATCTGTAGGAAGCCAGAGCTGCAAAGATGAATAAATTGGAAGAGCATACAAATCATGTCGAGGTTTGTTTTTTCATGATTTTTTTAAGGTTGCTTATTCCTGAAATTTATTGGATTAGTTTTTACAAATTTTATATCTATATTATGTGATCCCTGTTGTTGGTTGTTCATGGTCCTGGTTGTTGGTTGTGTTGTGTTAAATTTCGGTCTGTTGGTCCATAGGTCTCTATCTTAAAGCGGGAGAAAGAGTTGATTCAGAATTCTGAAATAAGAGCATGTGATGAAGTCCGTGATTTGTCTGAGAGGGTTCATCGTCTCAAGGTATGTGGTAGGTAGTATGTTGATTCATTGCTTTATTTTTTTCCCATCTAATTCATTGTTTCTTTATGCTTCATTCATGTTTTTCCTTATCTTTATTATTGGAAACGGCAGGAAGCCAGAGCTGCAAAGATGAAATTGGAAGAGCATACAAATCATGTAAAGGTTTGTTTTTTCATGATTTTTTACGGTTGCTTATTCATGTAATTTCTGTATAGCATAAGGCCACTATCCTTCCCTGTATTACTTACTCAATCCATGTTTCCCAGTTATGTGGGTTCTAAAGGCCTATTACTTTTCTAATTTTGTTATCGTCTTTCTATGAGTTAAGAGTTGGAAACCTTTTTATGCATCATTTACTCAACTTATTCAACTGCAGAAATAATGGGTTGAGGCCAAGAAAGAACTCCAGCTCGAGCGTGATAATGGTAGAGTCCTATCTCTTGATCGTGACAGCTCTATAAGAGATGCAATGAGACAAATTGATCAAATGGGAAAGGATTTGGCTAGTGCTTTACAAGCAACTACAGTGGCTGAGACAAAAGCTGCAGCTTTTAAGGTTTCTATTACTTCATAGTTCATATAATTTTGTCACCAACCACTAAATTTCTCTGTTATTTAATTGCTGAAAATCATAAGCTAAATGAACCCTACGAAATAGTGTTGATGATTTAAATTTTGTCTAATACTTTCTTTGTAGTTATGGTAAGTTAGTTTTTTATACTTCTTTTTGTACTTCCAAGCACAATGTTCTGATCTTGAACGAAAGTTGAAGACTTCTTATATTAAGGTATTTCACATTCTTGGGAAGGAGAAGGGGGGTCAGGATATATGCTTTAAATAATATGAAAAGGATCTTTGTTTATTATCCAAAAGATCATCATGTTGAGGATGACTTTTGAGCGACCGAGGAAAGCGTGATTTGTTAATTCTTTTTTTACTTTGGATTGTTCATTGAATATGAAATTGTGAACTTCCCCTCTAGATTTAAGTGTTTATTAGAACTTTGACTTTTTTCTTATGTAAATTCATTTCAATTATAATTTTGCCAGATTTTGCCACCTATGAGCATATGGCATCCGGTCTGTATCTGATGATTGTGCTGATACATTGTTGTTGGTTTGATTTTAATGTAGACTTATGAGAAGTGTCACAGAATGAAGGAAGTAAGAGAATAGGGATTCACAATTGCTGGCGACGTATCGATTCGCCATGGTGTCCTTAGCAATCTTTGTTTAATCTTTTCCTGTTTAATTATGTTCAAAATCTCAAAATCTCCAACCTGTTGCATCTATTGGCTACTTCTCTATCCGAATTTGTTTGTTGTTGCTGCTGTTTATTTTGATTATTTTTTTTTCTGTTTTGTGCATCTGTTCGAATCAGTGATTGTTACCATATGTAGTTATGAGAGCTCCTTTCATCAGCACCTGATGTCAGTCATTATTCAAGCATTAACTTTCATCTAAGATTTGTTTATATTTTATTTCGTTGTTCCTTATAATAAATATTCTATATTCTCCTTTTTTTTTCCGTCGCAACCGCGCCATGGCGCGGGTATTCCACTAGTTATGTTGGTTTTTCTAACTTATACTATCTCCGTTCAGAAATAGATGTCGTTTAACTTTTTCGCACGTTTTTTAAAAAGTTAAAAACTATATAAAATATCAAATTTTTAAGTAATATATATTTTAATATAATATAAATCTTATTAATAATAAGTGTCATATTATTAAAAAAAATTGTTTAAAAAATTAATATTTTATATAGTTTTTAGCTCACAAAAAAACGTGACAAAAAGTCATACGACATCTATTTCTGAACGGAGGTAGTAGAGGTTAAGAAACTTATAACCAGAAAAGATTCTCATAAATTAAAATATTTTAGCTTTTTTTTTAAATGTCTTTTTATGGTCGGCTTTATTTGATAGGAAATATTTTTCAATTAAATTTCTTATCCTATACTTTAGATAATATGTTAGGGAGACAGTTTATACATGTGAATATACAATTATTTGTTTAAAAAAATGATATATTGCACTAAAAACTACTATCTCCGTTAATTAAAACTTGTTATTTTAGAAATCTATACACCTATTAAGAAAATAAATAAAAATACACTTATAGCCTAATAATTACTCTACTTTTTTACTTTCTATAAAAACAACTAACAACTGTCTAATCATTACAAGGACAATCTTGTAAAGTAATGACAAAATATCTAAAATGACAAGTTTTTTTTAACAACATTTACTTTCTAAAACGACGAGTTTTAATTATTACTCTACTTTTTTTGCTTTCTAAAAATTAACAACTTACAACTATGTAATTATTAAAAGGCCAATTTCATAAAATAGATGGCAAAATACCTAAAATAAAAAAAAATCGGATTTTTCGCGAGGTAACCCTGTGGTATGGCTTAATTCGGGTGGTAAACAAAGGTTTTGAAATTTTCGCCGGGTAACCCTGTGGTTTCAATTTTTTTTGGCTCGCGCCCAAAACCTTTGTTTTGGTTGGAAAAGTGAGATTGGATTTTTTTAGGGATAAATACTATAATATTTATAAATTATGTGGGTGTTTTTAACAAATAAAATAAATTCTTCTAAAGAGAAATCATCGACAGATTCACTTTTAGAAAGGACGATAGAGGGAAGAAGAAGACTCTGCAGCGCCGGCGGTGGGTGAAAGCCGTGACGGCGCCGGCAGCGGTGGCTAGCTCCAACGGTGGCGGCTCCAGCGGTGGTGTGTTGGGCTCGGACACTGTCGACTCAGATCAGACCATTCTAAATCGGAACCCAATAAACCCCCAATTTTTCGGAACCCTAAACCCTAAATTTTCAAATTGGAAACATTCAAGCAACAATTGGCTCCGATTTCATACCCTAGTGATTAACCTTAATCCATTTGAACACATAAAAGAGAAATTTCGGTACGAAATTGGAGCTAATCGACATACTTCGATTCGATTTGCAAAATTCACATGTTAAGAAATTTCACCACCTTCGCCAACTTCGAAGAGCTGTCTTCCGCCTCCGTCAGGTCCGGAGCCTTCCCCGCCGTCCGGATCCGCCGTCTCCCCCCGTCGCTGCCGGCAGCCGCACCTTCTTTTTCACCTCGGTTCAGACTTCGCACCTTCACCCATGTTCGCCCTTTTCCTGTGTCGATGGCCAGTTAGAAGAAGTGTGTTTTATTTCTTAAAATAAACCCAATATTTTTCCAATATTACATAATATAGCTCTTTTAAAGTTGAAACTCACATTTTTTATTTTTCAACAAAACACAAGTTTTGGGCGCGAGGCAATTTTTTTTGAAACTACAGGATTACCCGGCGAAAATTTCAAAACTCTTATTTACCATCCGAATTAAGCCATACCACAGGATTACCTCGCGAAAAATCCGAAAAAAAATTCTACATATCCATAAAATCTAACTAGCGCAGTATGTCAAAACAAATTTATTCTACCATGTCAACCCACTGAAAAAACAAAAGAAGCATAATTTTCTTGACTGATCTACCATTAACTTTCCTAAAAATACAATTATATATTGAGGATATATAGTCCAATCTTTTGCAAAAAATCACTACCACATAATTAATGAATTAAGGAATAAAAAGCACAAGTGCATAAATATTCATGAAAGAATAAAGATAGGTGGATATAAAAAGTACCAGTTATATTATCAATCGTATTACTTTCATTAAAAAATATAAGTTTTTTTTTTAGAATTTGTAAGTTTTTTAAGAAGCTAAATAATGCTCCGTATGTAGTAGTATAGTTATATATTAACCTTTTTTTTTTATGAATTTCATACTTATTTTAATTTTTTTTATTAATTTTTTAAATTAACGTCATACTTATTTACGAAACTAATAAATAAAAATAAATAATATTTTACTATATTTTATAGCTTTATAAAATATAGGGAAATTTACAGAAAACCGCCCCTTAAATATAGGTGTTTTCAATTAACCACCCCTTAAATTCAAAATTACAGAAAACCACCCTTTAAATGGTTTTTACTTACAACTCACCACTCCTTCATCTATTTTCATTAATTTATCATTAAATATATTATATTTTAATATTTTTAAACTTAAATTGGATTATAAATATATTCAAAGTTTTAATTTAAGGGCTCGATTATATTTTAGGGAAAATTTTATTTATTTTTAAAAAACAATATTCGTCGTACACTCTCCCCTCAGAAAAGGGAAAACTCCAAACGCGCCACAAAAAAATCACCGGGAGGGTTAGCCATGTCGATGGAAATCCCAATTTCCACAAGCCTCGGCACAATCCGGTGCTCTGCGACCTCTATCTGCCAAACCCTACCGAATTCTGCCTTCGATTTGAAGCATTATCGACACAGGACCACGAAGAAGCGTTCGTCAATTGCGACTTCGCAGTGCACCAGAAGTAGGAGGAGAAGAGAGCGAACGCAATTGCGTGTTCTACCGAGCAATTCTTCTTTGGCGGAGTGTTCTGACGGTGATGGAACTGTTTGGGATCAGCCTGGAGTGGTGGAAGTGGTCGGGGTTGGGAGTAGGGTGGATTCAACGCTTGATTACTGCTTGACTGCGTCTTCGTCGTCACTTTCTGTGAGATTTTGGTAATGGTGGGATTTTTTGGTTTTGGATTCTTTTGTGGCTTTATTATTTGTTATTTTGTGAAGAATTGATTTCGATTTCGTGCTAATTTCTTGTTCTAAGCATGAGATATGGTTGAATGTTAGGGTTTGTTAGGCAAAAGGTCGTTACAGTATCAGGCATTTGTATACACAATTACACATTATTACCTTATCAACTTTGCTATGTCAAACATTATACTGTAATAAATATAGCCTACAATTATTATCTTAATAATTATATTTAAGTTATATGATTAATTGATAACCTAATTTTTTAAATTTTAGGTAAATTTAAAGAAAAAAGTTACATATAACAAATAAAATGGATCAAACTCATATTTTAAGTTGAAAATTATTAACTATTTATTATTATTTTTTAAAAATAAATAAAATGATCACTAAAATATAATCGAGCCCTTAAATTCAAATTTTGAATATATTTATATCAAATTTGAGTTTAAAGACATTAAAATATAATATATTTAATGATAAATTAATGAAAATAGATGAAGGGGTGGTGAGTTGTAAGTAAAAACCATTTAAAGGGTGATTTTCTGTAATTTTGAATTTAAAGGGTGGTAAAGTGAAAACATCCATATTTAAGGGGTAGTTTTCGGTAAATTTCCCTAAAATATATATACTAGCTCTCCTTTTTCGCAGCAGCCCAAAAAATCAAATCCATGGCTTCTTCTTCTTCGTCGTCGTCTTTTCCTACATTGTGCCATCTTCATGTTCTCTGGCTGGTCACAGTTTCAGTTTGTCTTATGTTCGCCAATCCATCAAACGCAGAGCACCACACGCCCCAAATCCAAGGCCTGAAAGATGCAACATCTTCCAAGGAAGATGGGTTTACGAGTAGCACTCCTCCCCTCCCTACAACTCCTCCTGCCCCTTCATCCTCCCCGGCTTCGACTGCCAGAGAAACCGCCGCCCGACACCTCCTACCTCAAGTTCCGATGGCAGCCCGATGGCTGCAACCGCCCCTACGAATCCAAGCAAAACGTAATCAATCGACATAGTTAGGGTTTACTTACTTCAAAATTGGCCTCTTTGTCTCCTCTCCTACTCTGTCATCTTCTTCCTCGGGTTGACTTCTTCTTCTTCTCTCTTGCTCTGTCGTCTTCTTCCTTCTTTTTTGTTTTCCTCAGGTTTGCATGAGCAACTTTTGCCTTCTCTCTCTTCCTCTTTTGTAAGCCCGTGAGTGGAGTGGCAGTTGGAGTTTATAGTTTTGAAATTAAACTGTATTATTTTCTCTTCCTCTCACTCTTCCTCTCTCTCTCTCTCTCCACATTAACTTCCCCCGCTTTCTCTCTCTCTCCAGAATAACTTCCCCACTACCTCTCTCTCTCTCCACCCCGCTTCCTCTCTCTCTCCACCTTTACTTTCTCTCTTCTCAGTCCCGGTTAATTTCCACCTTTTTTGACCGGAATATTTGCAATTTTTTGTGGAGGGGTTAACCTTTACAATTATTTTAAATAGTGGGTTAGACATGCAAAATTGGGCGGATAATGAGTTATTTTTTACAATTTTCTCTATTAACTATCCTAAAAATACAATTATATATTGAGGACTAGGGTGGCATGCCCGTGCTACGCACGGGACAATTTTTGTGTCAAATATGTCAGTTTAATCGGATTTAGTCTATAAATAACTGAAGAAATAACGCGTGAGATTTAAAATGTTGAGATATTCATAGATTGCAGAAAAAACGACTTGAAGTAATCACCAAGGAAATATGAAATCGCGCAATGTCTTATAGTAGACCTTACTGAATTGTCACCAGTAACATAGAACACATGAGTTAATCTCTCTGATATCATTGTATTATTATTATTATTATTATTATTATTATTATTATTATTATTATTATAGTGTAATTTCAATATATATACCAAAATGTGTATTGAATTGGCCGGGGTACGAAAAGTGTAGATAATACACTATAAGTCCACACATATATACTACCACACTGTGTATTTTAATTTATAAGTCCATGAATCAACTTCAAACTTATTTGTGTTCATGAGATGCCACACATATATACTACTTTGTTTATAGCAAAAATATCTATCATGTTCAACATCTATTATAATCTAATTATTGAATCAAGTAGTCAATTTGCACCACTTTCTCATCATGCTCTCTCCTCATGAGCTCTCTCCGCGCGGCCTCCATCATCTTCCTCTGTTGTAATGTTAACTAAAGTAAAATAGATCTCAACATATGTTTTAGATTGTACAATAACAATTATAAAAACAGAAAAGGAAGAAACATGTGATTGAGCTGAGGGTACTATCACCAAATATATATTGTATATATGCGAACAAATTTGAGAAACTACTTAAATAATATTTAGATGAATAAACTTTTAAAAAATAGATAATCTCACCAATTCGGTATATGATCACAAATCATTGTATAAAATATTAGAGTGTGGGCATTTGATCTTTCTTCGAGCATTCTTACCTTGGTATAGGTTGATATGGTTTTGGCAATCAAATAGAACCGGTCTATAATTTACGAATAAATAAATAAAATCACTGTTTCAAAACCATTAATCCATCATATACATACAATTTAGTTACAAAATTGCTAAAAATATGATTAATTAAATCAAAATGGGTACCTGATGCTCGGTTATTTCTTTTCACCATTCTCCTAAGCTTTTGTGTGTTTTTAATTTGTCCGTTCCACTAAAATAAATCATTCGATCACCTCCCTTTGACAAAGAGGTAGTCCCCAACAACTATAGTCATTGAGCTAAAGAATGCAAGTTGATCCAAATTGAATAAGAATACAAAAATAGTGTAAATTTTCATGAACTTAATAGTATCAATAAATTGCCCTTGAACACAACTTTTTTTTATATATTATTATAATATTATTATATAGATAGATAGATATTATAGATAGATAGATAGATAGATAGATAAAAAAAAATAGTATATAAGCATTTTTTAACACTACATCATTATAATGTCAACGAAGGCTTACTTTGTTTTCGAATTGCAATTAACAATGTTATAAATTTGTTTCTTTGCAATTGTAATAATAGGGGATTACAAATCAAAAGAAATTGCTATTTGGTATCTATTTTTCATTTCAACAGAATATATAGAGATATATATACAATTAAACCTACACATTATTATAAATATATACAAATGCACATTTTAGCTTATTTTGAGGAATCAGAAATTTAAAATGATACTTACAACTTAAACATCATGAATTAATCAACATTGATGTGCCCGGATTGAATCAATTCATCAATTCATTAGTACTAAACAAAATTGAAGGAAGAAAAATGATATCATGAGAATGGTACGTCCTAACCTATCTCTTAATTAGGTATGGTTCCCCTTATGTTTATAAAATTTATCCGCTTTCATGTTCAAGTGGTTAACACGTTTATAATTCGCGGTAAAAAAATCATAGTTAATCATATAAAAGCATTATAAAAAAGTAGTTAGTTCAAAATAACATACCTATAAGTAATGAGTATAGAGATTGTACTTGACGTACATTTGAACTTGTGAAGCCATGGTTAGGAACAAATCCAAAGCTTTCTCGATTTACTTTGACAAATCTAGAGTTTTCTCTCTATTTGATCTGTTGATCGATCATATCCCTTTCTCAATCTACATACTTGACAATGACAAACATATATACTTATAGAACTCTATCAATGGACTTTTACTGTTGTAATTTAAGTCTTATAAATTAATTAGGAAGATAGAAAGTCATGCATATGAGTAGTGACTATTTTATAACTCTTAGTTTTAACGTTTAGTATGAAGGTAGAGAGTTAGGTCAATTAATTATTTTTTTATAACGGTAGATCTCTTAATATTCGATAATCCTTTTTTTTTTAATTATTGTCCAATGCCTCAAATTTGTAACCGGGGTGAAAATTACTACTCAAGACCTCAAATTTGATAAGTTAATTAGTAAATTGTTAGTTGTGATGTTTTGATAAAGTAAAACAAATAATGTGTTTTTTTTAAAAAGGCTTATAAAATATAACAAAATTCTAAACATAAAATTAATATATCCAAAACAACAGAGAAGTAAATTTATTAATTAGATTAGATTGTGATTAAGTAGAAAAATGACAAAGTAGGAAAATAAAATAAAAGATGTAGTTGTTGAGGTTTGAACCTTGGATGATGGGATTCTCATTAACAACTACTACCATTGGGCCAAAGAAGTTATTTTGATGCAAATTGAGAATATAAGAAAAAATAGCAAAATTTTTGTGGAGTTAATGATGGCAATAAATTGCCCATGAACACAACTTTTAAGGTTTATATAGATAGATATATAGATATAGATATAGATATGTAGTCCAATCTTTTTACAGAAAATCACTACCACATAATTAATGAATGGATTAAGGAATAAAAAGCACAAGTGCATAAATATATTCATGAAAGATATATAGGTGGATATAAAAAGTACGTACCAGTTGTATTATCAATCGTATTACTTTCATTAAAAAATGTTATTAATTTTTTAAATTAAGGTGTCATACTTATTTATGAAATTAATAAATAAAAATAAATAATATTTTACTATTTTTTTTAGCTTTTGTAACAATTTGTGTTTGTTTTCAAGTTTGATTTTAAGTTTTCATCTAAGAATGCAAGCAATCAAGTTGGGGATCCATGGAGGATCGGTGGTGATGATGATCAGAAACGGAGGAGGAAGAGGAAGGTGGAAAAGAGAGAGAGAGAGGATGAGTGTGTGCTCAACGGATTGCTTTCGTTAATTTCTGATTCTTTACAATTATGCTATTTGTATTGTGGAGATATTGTGTGGTCCTAACAACTATCTAGGTGAGCTGTCAGTGTGGTCCAAAAACAGAAAAGCACCCATTTTCCCACTACGTTTCTCAGGCCAATAGACCCACTATTGCATACACCAACAGCTTTATTAAATATATATACTACTAGCTCTCCTTTTTTGCAGCAGCTCAAAAAATCAAATCCATGGCTTCTTCTTCTTCGTTGTCGTCGTCGTCTTCTCCTACGTTGTGCCATCTTCATGTTCTGTGGCTGATCACAGTTTCAGCTTGTCTTATGTTCGCTAATCCATCAAACGCAGAGCACCACATGCCCCAAATCCAAGGCCTAAAAAGCTCAGAAAGATGCAACATCTTCCAAGGAAGATGGGTTTACGAGCAGCACTCCTCCCCTCCCTACAACTCCTCCTGCCCCTTCATCCTCCCCGGCTTCGACTGCCAAAGAAACCGGCGCCCCGACACCTCCTACCTCAAGTTCCGATGGCAGCCCGACGGCTGCAACCTCCCCCGATTCGACGCCCATGATTTCCTGAGGAGGTTCCGCGGGAAGAAGATACTCTTCGTCGGAGACTCGTTGATGATGAATCAGTGGCAGTCGCTCGCTTGCTTGGTCCACTCGGCTGTGCCGGCCGCTAAGTACACCTTCAACCAGGACCCTCCCGTGTACTTGTTCCATCTCCCCGTACGCCCCCCTTCCGAATCTTAGTTCTTTAATTCTGTTTCTATTCGTTTGAGTCCATCTGAAATCAGTTTTTTTACCGGTCCCACCGACCATTGGCGGATCTAGGAGGTTCAGGTGGCTGTCCCCCAGCTCGAAAGAAAAACATATGAAAAAATAATTTTTTATGGAATTTTTTGGTAATTTTTACTAATTTTAGGGATAAAAAAAAGTGTAAAATGAATGATGAATTTAAAAGATATGTTAGCTTAGTAGTTTTCATAATTTTTATTTATCCTAGTTTTTTCTACTAAAAATACCTCATTAAATATAAATTTAAGTTTTTCTCCAATATATTTAAACAAAAACATTATTTTCTATATATACATATAAAAATATTATTTTTTATTATTTTTTAAAAAAATCTATTAAAAATGACTATTTAAATTACAAATTTAATGTTTTTTATACTAAAAATAAATTATTTTTCATACTGCAAAAAAAATCTGAAAAAAAAATTAGCCCCTTAAAAAAATTCCTGGATACGTCACTTACAATGAAATGATATTTGTAGGAGTATGAGATTTCAATAATGATGCAATGGCATCAATTCCTGGTAGAGATCGAAAATGAAAGAAGAGGAAAAGTGCTGATGCTGGATTACATAAAGGGGGATCAATGGCGAGGAATCGATCTACTTGTGTTTGATACTTACCACTGGTGGTACTATCGAAAGCCCCAGCAACCGTATGTATACAAACATATATGTATCAATCGGTCAATTTGTACTAAATACAGGCTGTATAGGCATGTTACATGTGTTGGTTATAATGTAGAAATGAATGTGTGGCTGCAGATGGGATTACATTCAAGTGGCAGGAAAAACATACAAAGATTTGGATAGGACCGTCGCCTTCAAGGTCGCGTTGGAGCATTGGGCGCGCTGGATCGACCAAAACGTTGATCATGCCGTTACCAGAGTGTTCTATCAAGGAATCTCGCCTTCACACTATGGCCCGTAAGATATGATACTCGGTTTTTCTGATGTGTTGATTGCTGATAAGGAACTTATAATGATGAATTTGTGTTTATGTGGAGGATTTAGTGGAGGTGGTTGGGGGCAGCCGAGGGAGAAGAGTTGCGTAGAAAGCAAGCTACCGGTGCAAGGAGAAGGCGATGGCTTACCTGAAAACCCGGTCATAGGGATAGTGAAGAGTGTGTTGTCGCGGATGAAGCACCCTGCCTACTTCCTTGATATTTCTCACTTGTCGTTGCTTCGTCCAGATGCACATCCATCGGTCTATGGGGGCACGGTTCACGGGGGTGCAGCCGACTGCACCCATTGGTGCCTTCCTGGCCTGCCTGATACCTGGAACCATCTCCTCTACACCGCTCTTCTATGGGATGCTCCTTCTAAGTGTAATAGTTGTGATATCTCTTTACACATTAGAAAAAATAACAACACCCATTTACTAACATTAATTTTATTAGGAACTTTATTATTTTTAGGTTATATATAATTGTCTAAATATGATTTTTTTGTTTGTTTGACATAATGTACGGATCAGTGGAGGAGATTGAGGCTAGCCGAGTTGTGGAGAAAGAAAGCTACCGGAGCAAGGAGAAGGCGACGACAGACCTAAAAACCCGGGCATAGGGTTAGTGAGAAGTTGTGTCCTATCACCGATGAAAACCTTGTCCGCCCATCTATCAATGAAAGCACGTGAGTCTCACGGGCGACCTTGATATGAACTACGAAAATGGACTAGATAATCCTCACCGCTTAGCAAACTGCTTTTCCATACAAGTTATGTCATTGTAATGATTTATCCATGTTTTTTTTTACAAATTACAAAAATAATTCTCTAGTATATAGATATCATGTGGAGTATAGTAGGAATTCATACTTGAATCATACGGAGTCTACAATTGTATAAAAATATTATCTTTTCCATACCATTTTGGCATTTCAGCATTGATTATGGTTTAGCATTTAATTGAAAAAAATGGCCACCAAACTCTACATTATTATCTATCATTTTCTCCTTATAAAAATTATATTCCATACCAATAATATTTTAGCAAATGAAATTAATCAGATCATTATTATTTATTTATAGGGGAATATGATGTCATAAAGCTATCAATTTGCCAACGATAAAGCAATCAAAATAGGCCATCATTATCAATTTACTTCATCAAAGGATGTTTGCCTCTACTTGCTTAAATGGCCAAATTTTAATTTCATATTCATAATATTATGGATCGTTTTATATAGCAAACAACCTCTTTTTCATGAAATAATATAAAAGAAAAATTACGAAACTACCCCTTAATGAATTAGAAAGTATCCAATCAATTGATTCAAGTTCATCGAATAAGTCTACTTAGAGGGCGATTGTTGAGAAAGAATCATTGCATAGTATCAAACACTAATGAGTCATACAGTATCCAATCGATTAATTTGGATTCGTCAAATAGATCTACTTAGAGGATGGTTGTTGAGAAGTAAGAGCCGATTCCAAGTATCCGACACTAATGAGTTATACAGTATCCGATCGATAGATTCAGGTTCGTCGAATAGGTCTACTTAAAGAGTGGTTGTTGAGAAAGAAGCATTGCATACAAGAGCTGATTCCAAGTGTCAGGGACACCGGCGAGGCACCAATGGCTGCAGTCATTCCCTTTGCCGCCCTCCCCTACATAGTCTGAAGGGTGCCCGTCCTTTCTCAGTTGTGACAGCCCGGTGATGTTAAGCAAACCCACCTTTGTTCTCATTCGGCCGAGAACCCTTTCTACGAGTTCAACTGCTGGGTGGGTCCCACCGGGGTATGTGGACCCCTTTATGGGCTCTGTTTGGCCTTTGCAGGTCGTTCCTGGCTGACCCCAATCCCCTCCCCTACACACCCATACACAACAAATGACATGTGTGAGAACAAAGTTTTAGTTTTGTGTTATAGATGGCAACTTTACTTGGACTCGATGGATATTCGAGTCACCCGACTAGTGATGGGCGGGTCGAATAGACGGTTTTATTCGCCCATCAAACTTATTCACGAGTCACACCTAATAAATATTTAACATATACTCCGTATCATATATGGCATTAAGTATCAAATCATTTCATTTTATCTTGTGTTGGATTTGTATATATATATTATTTTGAATTATCTAATAAATAAAGTTAGAACCCATCCATCAATCGAGGGTGAGTTAGATGGTCCAATTTGGGTGATGGGTTGCTTTGTGGAGGTTATGAGGTTATTGTCTAATTTTTCACGGGCCGAACACTAGTTTATAAAGCACTCGAGCCAGAAAAGTCAAGTGGCAAACCGAAAAACAAGCTCAACCTATGTCAATACATGAATACCCGCCTTAATACAAATGTCACTAGTGGGATTTGAACCCTTCACCACACTCTTTCCACTTGTACAAGAGGTCATTGGTTAAGATGGGTTGTCTACCTTTTACAATTCTATTCATTTGTTCTATTATTTTTAATCTATCATAAACACTATCTCGACTAGTTCGATGAAAGAGTGCGTACATCCTGACCCCTCAAACCCTGCTTAATCGCGGGATATATTGGGTTGTTGTTACTTGTTGTGATTGACTGTACCCATCATCATCATCTGAATCATTACAACCCATACTGTATACCAAAGGATACCATTTTTGGGGCCTAAATATGCAAAAGATTTGAATTAGGTGTGATTAGAGGAAGAGAAGATGAGAGTTGTGCTTACATGAAATGGGTAGGAGAAACACTCTGGAAGAAGACCGTTTGGTTTTGAGGGTTGATATTGGAGTCAACCCATTTTGACCAAGTTGCCAATGCCACTTTGAAAGCACTCATACGATCCATGTCTTTGTAGGTTTTCCTCCCCTTTTGAAGGTAGTCCCACCTACATTATAATTAATTAGGCCCAAAAACAATACAAATTAATTAACTTTATGTATATCTAATTGTGATTTTTGAAAAGAAAAAAAAAGGTAGTTTTGAATGTTGGATGATAAGATAATGAGTAATTATAAAAGTAGTTACATACACTTGTAAGCTGCCTTTGTGTAGCCACCAATGGTAGGAGTTAAAGATAAGCATGTCCATCCCTTTCCATGCCTTGCTATTGATTTGGATGGAGTCCAACTTGAGGACTCTCCCAATGTTTTCGTTGACCAAGTCAACCAAAAATGGACTATGGTTTAACAATAATGTGATATTATCTTCCTGCAACTATTATTAAAAAAACATCATTCACAATATGAAATCCTATTTATTTATATACATATATTATTATGAACAAGGTCTCCATATATATATATATATATGCGTCGTCCACAGGGGCGGATCCAGAAATTTTTTCGGGGTGGGCACAAATTTTTTTGGATAATTTTTATATTATTTTTTATTAGAAATATTTATTTTAAAAAATATATGAAAAGAATATCTTAAATTTGTAAGAAAAATTATAATTATTTAATTGTAAAATACCAAATAAATTATAAGAATTTTAAAATAATGGAAAATAGATTGAGGAAAAAATAAATGAAAATACGTGCCTAGTGGGATTTGAACCATGGTTGATTGAATTCAATTTAAAATGGGATGGGCTTAACCACCAAGCCAATAAAGATACTTATATTTTACCTTTTAATTTTTTTACATAACACATATATTCCTTTTTTTTTTCGGGATCGGGGTGGGCGACGGCCCGATGTCGCCCACCCTTGGATCCGCCCCTAGTCGTCGATCCACATGAATATATGTTTTTGTCAACAATCATAGAGAATGAAGTTTGGAATCATGTACATGTACTAAAAGTATTCATGAAAGAGTGACTATAAAAGACCTGGCCTATTTAGGTCTTGTTTTATTTATTTTTTAATTTTCTGGGAGTGATATTTTCACCCATATTTGTTACTATATACGTCGTATATTCCTTTTTTTTAAAAAAAAAATAGACCGTACTCTCTTGAATTACAGATGTGTAAGAGGCGCACACTATATACATCATATATTCCCTTTTTTTTTAAAAAAAAAAAAGTAGACCCTACGTCTCTTGAATCACAGATGTGTAACTCAAGAGGCGCACTTATGTGGCTCAAAAGAGAGATAGGGTGTGGTATATATAAAAGAAATGAATCAAATTTTTAATTATAAAATGTATATAACTCTATGCTAAAACTAGGAAATCAAATCGAAGAAAAGGAAATAGATTTTATAAGAAAAATGAGGGAAGGAATGTAATGGTTAAAATATTAATTAATATGTTTTAATTTAAATACGGACTAGATTCATAAGCTTAGAGCATCCACAATGGCGGGAAACTAACCTCCCCATCCGATTTGGGCAACCTAATCATTGTGAACAACCTCCCTACTTTTCGGGTGCCTCAATATATTAGGAAATTTCCCAAATCCGAAATCAATCAAATAAGGACATGTGTCCTTATAATAGATCATTTTTCTTTTCTTTTTTATTTGGGGTGGGTTGAAAAAAGTGATTTAGGGAATCCAACTATTGTGGGAAGTAAAAAATAAATTGAGGAGGGTTGAAAATAAAGTTGATGAGAAGTGAGGTGGACGAATAAAGAAATAAGAGATAAGATTTGGGGCACCCTGCCATTGGGTTAAGAAGAGATAAGATAAATAGTGAAAAGTAATTTAATAGTTTCAGACTCGAGCTTATAAATGAGGTGTAAATAATACTATAAAAAGTGAAATTGAGCTCTTAAACTAATGTGACAGAAGAAAAGCAAGTTAAGGGGTCAGATTTGGCTCACGAGACTTAACCACAAAACAAATCAAAGGGGTTAAAGTACTATATAGAGATGACAAAGCAACATTATTGTAATAAAAAGGTAAAATGACTGCGTTCGTGGACCAATCAATGGACTAGACAATCTTAATTCTTAACTGTGGATAACAAAAAAAATTACCTGTAGAGAGAAAGTAGAGAGGGAAGGAGTTTCAAGAAGAGTGTATTTAGAGTGTGGAGAGGCAGAATGCAGCATGCACTTCAAAGACTGCCACTGGTTGGCACTCAGTGAGTCTCCAGCAAACATTATCTTCTTCCCTCTAAACCTCTCCAACAAATCTTGACTGTCAAACCTATAAGAAAAACACCATTCATGATTTACCTCCATCAGATTTTACTGTTACATTGGTTTAAACAAACTCTATGAATGATAAACTAAGTAGTAATTATACCTTGGCAAATCACAGCCACTTGGTTGCCATCTGTACTTGAGATAGACCTGATCTGGCCTTCCATTTCCTTGGCAGTCAAAATCCTTGGCTACATAAGGGCACATAGATGTGTTATACAAGGGGAGATCTCCGGTGTCGTCAAGGACCCAGCTCCCGGTGAATAGATCGCATTCGTCTGATTGAATCCGCTCCATCTCCCTTGTTCTAATGCCCTTGATGCATTGGAGGAATAGGCATGAAATTGCAAGGCAAAACAAGGCCTTTTGGCTTTGGTTCCACATTTTAAAACACCAAGCAATTTTGGTGCTTTTTTGCTTCCTTTGATGACGGGTTTTCGACAATCGATTAAACCCACCCACCAGTGGAAGAAGCTGTGCAAGTTAAGGCTAGAATGCAGGGGTTTATATATGTAGAGAAAACAACATAGTGTGAAGTAAAAGGTACTGTTCTGTGTTTCATTCTCTGGCTTTTCTTTTTTTGGAAGGTTACTCCCATGAAAATATGCTTCAAAGGAAAGGTTTCTATCTAAGATATATTTGATTTGATTTGACACTCCTTTCATTTGAGTTTAAATGAATCTACAGTACCCGATTCAGATATAAAGAAATCATTTCCGTCATAAGAAAAGATTTTGGTGCATTCTGTATCTAATAAAGAGCTTGCCATTAGTTGCTAACAGTTGATTAAATACTTAATAGGACTGATTTATTTCCAACAATCAAATGAGTACAAAACAAACCAAAAAAGCAAAGTGATCAAACAAAAATCAATGAGAGGGATTAATCCTTTACACCAGATATCAAAAAAGTGAGAGAGATCAATTAATCCTGCTTATTTCCCTTTGTTATTTGATCTGGTGAACAAAATCATGGATCAAATAGGATTCATAACATAAACAACTCTATGGGTAATAAATTTCGCAAGGCAACATCAAATTGAATGGTCAGTCGGAAAGAATAAGGTTATAAAGAATCTGGTTCCATGTATCAGGAACGCCTGCAAGACACCAGTGGCTGCAGTCCTTGTCGAACTGCCCATAAATCGAAGGGTGACCGTCTTTCCTCAGCAACGACAGCAGCGTTATGTCTAACAGCGTGACGGGATTCTTTATCTTGCTTAGCGCCCTCTTCAGCACTGTCACTGCATATGGTAGCCCTCCAGGGTAAACCGTGCCTAGTATCGGTTGCATCTGTCCCAAGCAACTTCCATTTCGAGGATCCATCCATTCGCTACCACTGAACCATGAAACCGGAAATGTAAGATCTTGCAGTACTTATTATTACTTTTATAACAAGAACAGCTTAGGTTGACATACTTGTAGTGAGAAGGGGATATCCCTTGGAAGAAGACTTTGGTTCTTGAAGGGTCGACGTTTTTGTCGACCCAGTTGCCCCATGTACCAATCGCCCTCTCAAATGCAACCACCCTGTCCATGTCTTTCACTGTGACATTTCCATCTTGAATATAGTCCCATCTGTCAAACACTTCTTCGCAAAGTTAACTTGCTAACATGATATATATACGACAAGTATCGAAAAATCATCAAATAACTTACGGTTGACTGGGTCCGCGACGGTTCCACCAATGCCATGTGTTGAATACAAGAACGTCCATGTCTCTCCAGAGCTTGCCTCCATCGATGGAGTCGAGTTTCAACACTCTCCCTATACTTTCCTTGACAACATCTACGAGAAATACGCTGCGGTCCAGCAGTATTTGGAGTCCATAGTCCTTCAATAACATGATAAACAGTATCATCCACCATATGATAAAACAATCTGTAATTGCAGTATAGTTTAAGGGTGAGAGGAATACCGTGAAGGTAAACGCAGAGACGAAATCTTGGCGGGAAACAGTGAAAGTGGCATTCGGAACCGAAGAATGGAGTAAACATGTGAGTGACTGCCATTGATTTAGGCTAAGCGAATCGCCCACGAACATTATACTCTTCCCCCGGAATCTCTCCAGGAATGCTTGCCCATCAAACCTATACATATAAGTGCATTACATAAAACAATATGGATGAAGATGTGCTTTATAAAAATTACATTGACAGATGAAATGAGTCACTAAGATCAGGGTTGTTATATGAGTTGAACAGCTCGAACTCGGCTAAAAAAAAAAAACCTCGACTTGAGCTCGTTCACTTACCTAAACAAGCCGACCATGAACATGATGTTAAGCTCATTTGAAAGCTTGGCTCATTCGATTTAACCTTGAATAACTCGAATTTTATGAAAATTTCAAGTAGAATTGCTTAAAGCTCGAAAAAAGCTCAGGTAGAACTCGTTCAGCAAATGAACCAAGCTTGAACACCCCACCCAAGATTCACATGCAAGCGGTAAAATAGGTTTAAGGATGACAGTAAAATTGGCATAAAATTAAATTACCACCGCACAGCACAGTCCGTGAAGTGCAGCTGAATAAAAAGATGCAAATGGAATGGACCACACACTAGAGAGGAGGACCAAGCACAGAACTTGGCGCCAAAATATATATATACAACGCTTTATATATAGTTTTAAATAAATAAATTTGTTTTTCTAAGTCCACTATTTTTGTGGATGTCAGGCGCGCATGGGAGCGCGTGAGGACCACGCACAGATGACAGAACTTACAGCAAGCACTCAAACAGGCGTTGTTAGCTGGGCTGGTCCTGTCTTACTAAATATTGTGAAGTTATTCACTCGGCAGATTCCATGGGGAACAAGGGTGGGATCACATCATCTCCAGTTTTTATAGTTATACGGCGTCCAATTTCTAATACAAAAGCTTAAACCAATGTGTACCCTTATAAACTATTGTCCTTAGGAAAGGCCAAAACAACACAATACAGTAATAAATAAAGGAAGGCACTGCTTGTGAACTAGTGACACCTCCACCGACAAATACCAGCTGGTTATTAAACAGCCAAAATAAAAGAAAAATAGATTCCAGGGACAGTTGTTGAAATTAATCATTCATTATTATCATGGATGACAAAGTACTGTAGTTCAGAAACAGTATTATGGGTATAACCACATCCCTTAAGATAAAGATGGCATCATCTAATTAGTAATTAAGAGGATATAATGAGATGGATATCAGTTGTCATAATCAATGCTGAAAGAGAGTGAAAGAGGAATTAAGAAGGTAGCAAGTACCTTGCAAGATCACAGGCAAGAGGTTGCCATCTGAAATGGAGGTATAGCTGATCCTTGCGCCCATTTCTCTGGCAATTGAAGAGCTTCTGAATGAAGGAGCAGCTGCTGTAGTTGTAAACTGGGTATGAATCATCTCTTACCCAACTCCCTGTGTACAAATCACACCCATTGCTTCTTGAAGCTGCATTCCCTTGCTCCAACAGCGCCACCGCCGCCAGCGCCACCACCAGGCCGACGCTCCATTTCCGGCTTCCCCGGGAACCCATCATCAACTCCCCCTCTTCTTGTGGAGAGGGAGATGGAAAGAACCCAAATGGAATACTCTTTTATCTCCTCCCCTTCCACTATTTATTCTACACCGCACCACTCTTTTTTTTCCTGCTGCTGTTTCAGTACAGTTGTGATGATGCTTCTTTATGATCTGTTAGGAAGCAGGGAATTGAAGGAAAAAGGTCAAGGGGGTGGGAATTGAAATAAATTCAATGTGTAGGATTGAGAAATGCCACCAAAGTTTTTGCCCTTTAGCAAACTTTAAGGCAAATTTGCCCTTTACTAAAAGGAACATCCCACAATTCACATAACGTGGGGCCTACATCACATAAGAGTACATTGTGATATGATAGCAGTGGGTGTAGGAGGAGTGTAAGTGTGTAACCCACAACCGTTGGATCTGGTGACTTTTTTTGGGAGCGTTTATTGGGATAGTTGGTTGTCAATACGGGCATGTGAACCAACAGATGAACTGGTATACCAAATTCCACAGTAACAAACAAGATATAGCTTTAGTTTTAAGTGCAAGGATTGGGTGGCTATGGTCTCCAGTCTAGATGCTTCTAGTTCTAGTAAAAGCAATGGCAACTAGAGTTTACAGATTTGGAAACTTGCCCTAAAAAGAGGCAAACTTAGGTGCCAAAACAAAAACCTAAACAAGGAAGATATTGATGTGCATATAAATGTAAACATGTAAAATACAAGAGAGAGAAAAAAATAGTCATTTCTTATATGTATGCAAACTCTCCCAAAATTACCTCACCGCCATACAGGGTGTTAATTGAGCTGCCATGGCTCAATCCCTCTTTGACTTGACCCATCAAATAAGGCAAACTTAGCCAGTCATTGCATGAATTATTGGTATCGTCAAAGGGGATTGTGGTTTGAATGATACTGAGGAGGTTTTATTGCGCCACACCACATTTACATAAAGTTACATGTAGCTAACCAAAATATGGGTCTGGTGTGAACTAATCAAATTGGTGTCTGTGTATAGTAAATGGGTCTGCCGATTAGCCGAGGGACTCATCTGCAAGAATGACATAGAGCAGAAGTTAGCTTTCATAAAGAAAGTGGTTTGAGTTGGGAGGGAAAGGAGAGAATCTCAACTAAATACATTACCAAAATAAACCTCATCAACCCCTTCTTAGTATGCTGAAATGCAGAGTCAACCTCTATTGGAGGTTGCAACTCAAGAATGAAGGAGTGGGAACATCAGCCAGGATCTACAACCTGATCTCGTGTAAATCATCCAACATGAAGCAGGAAGAACTCGTTGCAGTGGTTGGATGGGGTTCTGTCATGAGGATAACAGATCTGAATCATAAGAGGATGGTAGGGCGGTAGGAAGCTTAAAGGATGAATGGATCAGAGAAGCACAAATAATGTACTGGTACGGGCAGCTTAGACAATGAGGCTGATGATGAGGCAGGTAGATTAGAGGATTCTTTAGCCAACGCCTGAAAGAAAAAACACAAGCATGTCTTCCAATCCAGCTACTGTCGTCTTAAGATCCTTTTCACTTTCTCTAGTTCACTGCAATTTGAAAGAAAGAAAGAAATCTTTATCGAGCACAAGAAGATTAACATGTATTTATTGCAGCTCAAATCCTGATTCCTGAATGATTTAAACAGGCCGGTAACCAGTATGAACAAATGACATGTTATAACCAAGTAGTTGGACATGGAAAACTTTAAAGTACAATGACTAGATTAACATACTATGCAATATTTTCAACAAATAAATGCGCAGTAGTAACATAAAGCCTGAGGGGAGAAGAAAATATAACCTGTCAGAAAATGAAGGGATGAGCTCTTGTTGGACTGCCTTGATAATGATTGTACCATCCAAATCATCGGTGCATGTGGCTTGATCTTCATTTGGAACTGTTTCTGATAACAGAGAGCAGTAGTAAATTAGACCCAGATGGCATGTAAAAGACAAAAAGAATGTTCTATCAAATAGTATGATCCCTGAAATGTATAGAAACACATTAAATTGCTGAAAAAGTAGAAGCTGTTGTGCTCTTCGTGGTTAATTGAATTTCCAGACAGATCTAGTATGAAGTACCAACTGCCAATGCAAAACATAAGCAATCAGACAATCATTTCCACCTGTAATCTAGTTTATAGTTCAATGCATCTCATGATTCACCCAGATTTAGGGCCTAGTTGGCAAAAGCTTTTTGCGATTTTAAAAAAAAAACAGTTTTACAAAACGCTGTGGAATTTGTCATTCCAAACAAGAATTTACTCTTTTAACCTATCCACAAAAGCTAAAATTTTAATATCTCTAGAATTTCATAAAAAAATTCATCTAGATTTTAATCTAAAGCTAGATTAATCTTTGGCAAGCCAAACAGGGCCAAAAAGTGTACACAGATTCAAAACAAAGAAAGCAACGCAGATTTAGTGTGCTTTAACTGCTTCCTAAGTTAATAGCCAAGCAGGAGTTATACCTTGAGGACCCACTGGAGTTAGATGTCCACCATTCAGGTATGAAAGTTGACTCGGGTGCAAATCTAATCCTTCAAGGTACGCATACTCTTTGAAAACATGTCCAATAAGGCGATAAGCAATCAGACTTGCTTCATCACATACTGCTTGCATAGCAAGATATTTGTTACCACTGGTGCATGGTTTCTCAGACACATCATTCACCTTTCTGCATGGGAACGCTTCAGCAAGGTCAATAGGCTCAATTTTACAACTGCTTTGATTGTGTTTTCTCTCTTCTATCAGCTCATTTGGTGTTGAAAACGGAAGTAAGTCAGAAATGGAATTCTTCGTTCCAGCCATATCTGTTAATCTTTCTGCCTTGTATTGTTTACTAGTCATACTCGCTGGATAAGATTCTGAGACTCCAAACGAAGGGTTAAACAGCCGATCATTGGGGTCTGCCTTGATTACACCCTTAATCCCAGATTCAGATTTCAGATTGGACCTGTTATTTATGTCCCAAGTGGGAGTGCAGTACAAAACAGTGCTATCTGCCCCATCTGAAATTCCTGTACTTCCAACTTCACTAAAATCATGCGAGTCATCGTTTCCCAACTGTTCCTCTTCATCGTGATCTTCCCAAATTTCCCCATAATCACTCTCTACCAGATCCTCCATATATGCATCAGAAAAATCCAAATCAAATTCATAATCGGAAAGGAAGTCCCATAAGATATTCTTTGATTGAGCACTCACATTTAATATACTCTCCACCTCTTCAGCAACCTCCTTTTGTGGTGCATATCATCTTTTTATAACAGCAAGAGCATCTAACAGCACAGATAGGATTTCATCCATGTCACTGCATTCAAAAAGAAACTCAATTAACATTTTCTTGATCGCCTTTCTCAAACCCCCATTCAACACTTGATATTCAGATTCTGGAGCCAACAAGTTCTTCAAGTCCTTTAGTTCCTCCAAGCCAACCTTGCAATGGAGCAGATTAAGTGCCTTTACTATCTCATTCTGCAGGAATTCTATTTCTGGAGCATGATGACAGAAGCTACTAGTTACAGAAGCATTCTGATTATCACTTAGCTTTAATGATAAGGTAGCGACTGCCATCGCTCTAACAAGTGGCTCTGGTAGCTCATCCAAGTCACCAAGTGGCAATAGCATTTTACACGACAAATGCTTCACGCGGTTTACTAAACGATCTTTACTCCAGCCACATTTAGGAGGGTTCAAAGTTGGCATACTACATTTGACGCCTTTAAGTCTCCTGTACATAGCACTCAGTGTCTGGAGAGACATTTTCTTTAGTCCATCAAGAACAATCATGGTCGCATCATAATGAGATTGCACGGTGGGACGGAATATTCCAGTTGCAGCACGAGTTGCAAGCATAGCATGGTTCTTGTGAAAATTATTTGGATTGTTGAGGATGTGAGATAGCTTGCTATAAAACACAGTTGCTTTACCACTAGTGCACTGTATTCCCTGCTCTTTTGGCATATTTTCTTTAATGAATTTCTTCATTTTCCACCGAGTTTTCTCAATTACATCTGAACATCCACAGATTAACTTAGCCAAAAGATAGAGCCCATTGGTTGTGAAGTCATCTAGGAAAGCTAAAACTGTCTTCTGCATACTCTGTTGTAGAAAATGTTCTTCAGTTGCAGGGAACTCAGTTGCTTCATGGCACACTCCAAAGGCCCTCTCAACATAGTTCTTGAGATTTTCATAAAAAAGCTGAAATGCACAAATTAAAGAATTACCATACAAATATATTAAATCCAAAAGTTCATTATGGGCATAAATAGCAATACAAATTGGATGTTGGAGAAGCAATTGATGCAGGATAAATGGGAAAAAAGTAGTCCAAGATAGTTAAATGTAATCTATGAACAACTTAACATCACCTTCCCTAAGAGTCCTGCTATCCAAAGAAAACCAAATGGTTCCAACTGCCAAACTTTAAATATGATCTCGTGTAAAGGGGTTAATCCTGAATAACAACAAGGAAGCAAGTTTAAGAAACTTACATCATCTTCCCTTAACATTGTCTCGGGTAAAAATGACCTACAAATAATTTAAAAATATATATAATCGTGTAAGTTAACGATTCAACTCAATACACATGAAACTCCTTAAACACCCAGCCACGTTCAAAACAAGGCAAGCAAAATAATCAAAAGTTCAGAATGAGAACTTCCACATGATTTTTACACACTGTTAGGGGGACAGAGGTAAGAGTAGGAAATACTGTATGAAGACATTAACATTCTCAGATCATTAAAAAAAAATTCAAAGATTTACGTTAGCGGACCTACAGGTCCAGCTGGGGCTCTACGCAGACTGCACTCTTTCTTTCTGTGTGATACAATGCCGGGGAGAGAAGGGAATGCGTCGAGGCAGTGATGTAAAATTATTAATATCATGTAAATGGAAATGGGACACATGGATGTATCTGCAGCTATTGTGATCATAATATTGCAGAAATTTGAAGCAAAGCTTGCCCTGACTCACTGAACTAAATCAGCATACACTATTTTTGCTATCATTCCTCATATAATATCCATTGTAAAAAAAAGAGCTTCATAGAAGGTATCCAATTGTTAATTGTTATTCCATGGAAAAGGTTAAATTCACAAATTACGCAAAAATAAATATAGCAATCAGAAAGAAATCCTTCTTCAACAGATATTTGGCCATGGGCAATCAACCAAACATCAACCTCAAATTAACGGAGTAAAATAACAATAAAAATATGAACACTTATTCTTACTGCTTATTTGATTTCGATCTCTTTCTACAAGAAGCTTCTGATGCAGGGAAACCCATCAACAACCTGCCCCATAAAAGATAAACTCGAACTGTTATGTTGTTGATTTGAAAGACATTCAAAGAAAAGGTATGGCATATAGAAAGGTTGTGCAGAATCTGAAACAGAAATTAGAGGTGAGAAGCAGGTACAAGTGAACAACACAGAGATAAAAAAGATGAGATAAAATACAAATAAAGACCAACCGTCTCTTTCGTCGCAGCTCTATCTTTTCATTCTTCATCTCAGACCAGTGTGATGCGACATCAGGTGGGAGACCGTCCATCTTCCTTTCATGAACTAGAAACCAGAAACCTAAAAAAATACAGGAAATCAATTTTGTAATTGTAGCTTTATAACAGGAGAGGTAAAATTCAGTTAACAGCTAATTAACGGTTGCAGTGTACATGGTGAATTGCTCCCTCCATCTAGAATACTTAAAAGTTCAAACCACGGAATCTCAGATCAAGCAATACATTCTATCTAATAATCTGTTGGAATAGAGGAAGAAATTTTTATGTCAAATTCAATATGGTGAGCTAATTTCCAATTTCAAGTATCAAAATTCGCAACGAAAGCAAACTCTTTGGGGCGAAATTGTGTCTCTATTTTGAAAATCACGCGAAAGCCGTGTTGCGAAATACAAAGGATCAGAACACAATGCGAGAGACAAATAGTTGAAATCGATTGTATGATCACTACGTATCATTAATTTCTGAAAACGAATGAGAGAATTTAGAGAGATAAGGAAGGCATGCAAATGGAAAGATACCGACGAGCGACGAGACAAGCCGGCGCCAACTGTTAGCGAGGCGAGACAGATATCGGCGAAGAGAGGTCGGAAAACGATCACGTCCGGACACCACTGAATTCTCGAACAACTGTGGGCGAATGGCGGGAGTGATCTTTGAACAACGGTCTGAACTCTGAAGGAAGAGAGAGAGAGAGGGGCGGGCAATTGTAGGGTTTAGGAATTGGAAGGGAACCAATTACAAGTTGGTGTAGTGGTTATGGGGCTACATCTCATGCCTAGAGGTTCGAAGAATTTGGTTAATTGCGTCATTGGGAAGGCAATCAACCAAAGAGCGTTCAAATGGACAAGATCGAGAAAGGACTGATCGGGTGGGCGGAATCGAGCTAGAGTAAGGGGACCTGATATGAGTCAGATGGTCCGTTGCTTGATTAGCCTCTCTAAAAATGTGTGAAATCTGCATAGAAATGAAGCGTTGTAAATTGGATAAGCAGTCAAAGATAATGATTTCAGCTTCCCAATGACAGACTCAACCTAGTTTAATACCGTGATTTCAGCTTCCTAATGACAGGCTCAACCTAGTTTAATATTGTTGATAACGGTGATATTATAATTGCAAATAGGATCAATTTTTTCGAAAAAAAATTGTGTTTGGTAAACGAAGGGTGGAGATTTTTTTTTAAATAATCTTGTAAAAAATTGAAGGGTGTTTGGTAGGGTTGTTATATGAACTGAACAGCTCGAGATCGGATCGAAAAAGTTCGACTCGAGCTCGCTCGATTATTTAAACAAGTCGAACTTGAACAAAATTTTAAGCTCGGTTGAAAGCTCGGCTCGTTCGAATAAAGCTCGAATTCTATGAAATTTCTAAAATTTCCTTTAAGCTAACATGTTATATGTTATAATCAAGTAGAACTACTTAAAGCTCGAAAAAAATTCGGCTCAAGCTCGTTCATTTCCTAAACAAGCCAAGCTTGAACAAAATAAAAAACTGGTTTAAAAATTAGGCTCGGCTCGACTCGAGCTCGTTTAACAAATGAATCAAGCTTGAACACGTCAAGTTCGGCTCGTTCGGCTCGAATAACAACTCTAGTGTTTGAAAGATGTTTTGTGATAAAAATAAGACAAAAATACCCTCTCTCGATTTGTGCTTCCCAAAAATACCCTCTCTCGATGTCTTGACTTGTGCTTCCCAAAAAAGAATCAGGTGCCAAAACCCCCAAAACTTGGCCTCAAGATTTTTTTTCATGGAAAATAACCTCATTTTGCAACTCCCATGAGTCCCATCCCTCTTACTTCAGCTCCCACCAAACACATTAGTTTCGGCTTTTTTTTTTAACAACCCCCCCCCCCCCAAAAAAAAACACCGTCTTAGCGCGTGTTTGGTAAAACGGAGGTTTTTTAGGGGTTGGATTTTTTTTAGGAGTTAGAGTTTATTTGGTGTATTATGGAGGTGTGGGAGGTGGAGTATTTTTTTTAAAATAACCTTGAAAAAAACCTAATTGGTGTTTGGTAGATATAAAGTGTTTCCACAAAACCCTAACACTTTCGATTTGAGATTTGGAAGTCGAAAGTTCATCAATTTCAACC
Organism: Persicaria maculosa; assembly: GCA_963922045.1. Lineage (NCBI taxonomy): Eukaryota > Viridiplantae > Streptophyta > Magnoliopsida > Caryophyllales > Polygonaceae > Persicaria > Persicaria maculosa. The sequence continues at coordinate 64,006,798 of OY998262.1, forward strand.
CAGAACAGTCAACACGAAGAAGAAGAAGAAGAAGAAGAAGAAGGAGGCCGACAGGACAAGGAAGAAGAGTAGGCGTACCTGAAATTGAGGACAAGCGAAGAACGACGACTGCTGCGAGGGCAAGCTCTGCGCGAGGGCAATATTGAACAACTTTTCGAAAGCCCTTGAAATAAACTCCATAATCTACCCCCAAGCTTTTGAAATCATGGAAATTAACCTGCAACTTGAACTCCTTGAAGCCGATCCGAAAGCTGCTACCAAACGCCTGGCGAAGAGCTTAAATTTTTTTAAAACCTTTAAAACCTCATGAAAGTTGCTATCAAACACGCCTTTAGTCTCTTTTTTCCCGATAAGTTCAATAAAGTAAGTAAAGTGGTCGGTTATAATAAAGTGGTCGGTTATAATAAGCGTCAGGAGCTTCGTTCATGTTAAGGTTTCTAGGTATTGGTCACAATTTATTCCAAATATCATACTAATATTTAGTGAAACTAGCATAGTAATGGGAAATTGGAAAGACCAGGGCCGGCCCCTGCTATAAGCCTAATAGGCACATGCCTAGGGCCCCCACTTTCTATAGGGCCTAAATTTTCTAAAAGGCCCGTATAGATATATAAATATATACTGTATTAAAATATATCCAGAAGAATTAGAAAAGAAAAGGTGTTGATGTTGTTTGCCGTTTCAATTTGATCGCCTAGGGTTAAATTTTGTCGGTTGCCATTGATTCAGAGATGGAAGAAGAATCTTTCACCAATTCCGCTTTGATTGATCTTATTCGAGGCTTGGAATGCTCTCCTTTACAAGTAATTACTCTTGTTTCTTCTCTCTTTGGTTTTGTAACATACTGGTGCTTGCAATCGGCAATTGGATTACAATTGTAAGTTTGTAACTACTCAAATGCTTTCTCAGATTATTCGTTGTCGACATGGCTCCAGGAGGTAGGAGGTATCCTTTCGGTGCACCAAAGAGAAAACTCAAACAAAGGAGAGATGCATTAACCAAACAAATCAGCCCGCTTACCAAGTTATACGACAGAAAGGGTAAATTTCCACAAACTTATGTCGATTCAATTGCACAAGAGAATGAAAATTGGAATGAGAATGATGCAGATGAAATTATTGGTGAAGATAGTGATGATAGGGGACAGAAAAATCCTCCACTAAATGAGGAAAATTAAAAGAAATTGTTGCTGAAGTTAGTATTACTGGTGATGAGGAAGAATGAACCCCTTTGTTGAATGAGGAAGAAGAAAATATCATATAAGATTATCAAAACAAAGATTTCAATATTTGACTTTCTAGTTGAAAGAGGTCCTATATTTGTTTACATGTTTAATTTTACTATATTTTATTTATAAGAAAAAAAATTATGACTATATTTTTGGTATAGAGGTCCCGATTTTCTTAGTTCGCCTTTAGCCTTGAGATATTTCAGAGCCGGCCCTGGGAAAGACCATAACTATCCCAAAACATTTACATATATCACTACAATTTACCATGTTTTATTGATTAATTGAAACTCATTAAACTGTTGGAGAGTACCAAGTTGATCAAGGATAGCTCGGACAACTCAGCCCATCAATCCGATCAAGGAAGGCAATTAGAAGGAGTGAAGTTTGGATCAAAAAAAGAAAAAAAAAAGGAGTGAAGTGACGTCGTTTTAGTTTGAATCTATTTCTGTTTGCATATAAATACATTTCGTTTAAGACTTTCAATTGTAACAGATTTCAGATAATTGGTTTTCTTTCCAATGAAATGAAAAGGGAGAAAACCCGGCCTCTTTAGAGCATGATCAATGGAGAGCCCGGACCCCGGCCCCGGACCCTTAACTTATTTTTACTATGTCACGTCAGCTTAAGCTTCATTCGAGGGCTCGACTCGCGGGCCCTTAAATTACTTTTTGCTATTTACCTTTTTAATATACTCGACTATTATTTATTATTATTATTATTATTTTAATATTATTATTATTATTATTATTATGAAAAAGATTTACATAAAGTTAGTTGGAAGCCTCGTTACAAATTGAGCTCCAACCTTTTTTGAATAGTGAAACCAGCTTTATGAAATAAGAAACTGTTGGAGAGTACCAAGTTGGAGAGTACCAAGTTGATCAAGGATAGCTCGGACAACTCAGCCCATCAATCCGATCAAGGAAGGCAATTAGAAGGAGTGAAGTTTGGATCAAAAAAAGAAAAAAAAAGGAGTGAAGTGACGTGGTTTTAGTTTGAATCTATTTCTGTTTGCATAAAAATACATTTCGTTTAAGACTTTCAATTGTAACAGATTTCAGACAATTGGTTTTCTTTCCAATGAAATGAAAAGGGAGAAAACCCGGCCTCTTTAGAGCATGATCAATGGAGAGCCCGGACCCCGGCCCCGGACCCTTAACTTATTTTTACTATGTCACGTCAGCTTAAGCTTCATTCGAGGGCTCGACTCGCGGGCCCTTGAATTACTTTTTGATATTTACCTTTTTAATATACTCGATTATTATTTATTATTATTATTATTATTTTAATAATATTATTATTATTATGAAAAAGATTTACATAAAGTTAGTTGGAAGCCTCGTTACAAATTGAGCTCCAACCCCTTTTGAATAGTGAAACCAACTCTATGAAATAAGAAACTTTCTTGCTATTTGTACGGTCAGATCTCGCCATCCGCACGGTGCAGAACTCGGCTTCTGGATTCGGTAAGCGGTATGCCGACCTCAGCTTCAGCAGTCGGTAAAAGGTGTGCCGACCTCGGCTTCATGAGTCGGTAAAAGGTAATGGGGCTCAAAAAAAATGATGAGAAAAGAAACTAAATGGAAGTGTGGCTCAGGGGATTTGAACTTGCGTTAAATGGCTCTATTCTTCACTCCTCAATAATTGTGCTAGTGAGACAACTTGATTAGCTTTTACCTATATTACATATTACTTTGGTAAAATGCTAGATCCATCCCTGTATGCCGACTTCGACCCCAGGTATCGACATTCAGCTCACCGACTCCGAAAGTCGATATCTACACCGTGTGGATGGCGAAAAAATAACCATGCATATAACAGAACCCAATAAGAAATCACCATTATCAGACCCTCCCCCATGACTTTTTGTAACCAATTGAACCCGCTTCATAAAACCAACAGCATCATCTCCTAGTTCTCCAAAAGTAGAGAACGCAAATGCCATGAAGCAAAAGTCCTTAGCAGCACAAATATCCGCATACTTCTTCTCCTTTCTTTCAGTGGCCTGAGAGACTGCCTTGCCAGATACAAATGAATCATTGGCTCTAGTTGTGAACGGTGAAGCCCCAACCACGTCCACACAAGTGTCTCTACCCTTGTCCCATCCATAAACCAACAAATCTCCCAGCCTCAACTCAACACCATCTTCATTGGTCATACCCGTATGCGCTTCCTTCTGAACTGCGATGCCTGCTTTGTAACAAATGTCAGCCAAAATATTATTATTATTATTATTATTATTATTATTATTATTATTACTATTATTATTATTATTAACATTAATTATTAATATTATTAAAAAAATTTGAAAAGGAAAAAACTATTTATGTACTAAAAACAACAGTATATGAGTATTCTTGGCAAAATATTTTTATAAAAAAAATCTATGCAAAATGGGTGTCTACGGGTAGATAAAATTAATTCAAACTTGAATATAACTTTTCTTTATTTTTTATTTAGAGAAAATGCCCAAAAATCAATTTTTAGGGAGTTAATCAATTTTTAGGGGGCTTTCTTTTTCCTTTCCCGGGCAATTGCCTCCAAACTCAACTAATTGTCCTCGAATGGTGTGCTAAGGGCCATTCTTTTTGGGTCTCCTACTTAAGGGTCTCTTTGGTTGGGCTCTTACCTCTTTTGATTTTTCTTTTTTTACTTATTTGGCAATGGTAAGGGCCTTTGAGCCCTCCATTGATCATGCATGCTCTTAGGCTCTCGTTCACAAATTCATCTTCTTCCTTCAATTTGTGTTTGATTCTCTTATTTCTGGTGTTTACAAACTTGAATTCCTTAAAGTTTTACATAAACATGCGGACATGCCATTGATATGTCCATTGATGAATCGTGGAGGTCCAACTATAACTGAAAATCAACTTCAATGATAAATACTAAACAAATATACTCTTTATTGACAAATGACAATATATTTATACTACTTCATCCGTTAAAAGAAACATATTATTTACTATTTATACACATAAAAATTATATTACTAATAAGTATGAAATTATTTTTAAAAAAAATATTAAGATTTGATATCATTTTTAGCTCGCTAAAAAACAAGGTGGTCTATTTTGATTAATGGGGAGAGTATTAAATAGCAAAGTAATATATTTTGAAGAGTATTAGTCATGAATTATCTTATACTCCTTCCGTTAATTAAAACTTGACGTTTTACTATTCACACACGTTTTTTTAAGTGTTAAGAACTATATAAATTATTAACTTTTTCAATAATTTTTTTTAGTAATTTCAAACTTATTACAATTAAGTATGAATTTATAAAAATAAATGTAAAAAAATCTTAAAATTTTATTTAGTTTTTATCATTTTAAAAAGCGTGAATAAATAGTAAACGACGAGTTTTAATTAACCGGGAGTAGAGTAGTTAATGTTAATTTTCAAAACGGCTGAAAATATGAGTTATTTTTTACAACTAGTCCAAAATTTGGGCTTTTTCTCACAATTTACCCAAAAAGTAATAACAATGGTTGAATTTGTATTGTTTAGGTTTTATAAGATATCCGCCTCGGCGCCTCCTTTCTAGTCTCTGCTCTCACAGTGTGTGAGGCATCTCTAGGGTTTTCTCAGGTCCCCATTTCTCTCTCCGTCTCCATCGTCCTCCTCTTTTCTCTCCGTTTCATTTACCTGTTTCCTCAATCTCTTCTCCACTGCGCTTGCGTTTGTTTAATGTTTGATTGCATTCCTTTTACAGATTAATCGGTGCGTTTTGCGGACTCACCTAAGCAGTCGCCATGAGGTAATGCCTCCTTTTCCTTGTTTCTCTATCAATTTCCAGACTTTGGTTAGCACTTCTGTCGTTCTCAAACCATTTGTTTGTTTGCACGGTCTCCGAGAACTTCAATAAATGGCCGCGATTTCAATTACTGTCTTTTTAGTGTTTCTGATTAGTCTGTTTGTATTACAGATCTTGGTTTACTATTGGCTGTGTGGTTAGTCTGTTTAATTTGATATGGTTTTATTGCGATCTGCAACGGATTATCTTTTCAAATGTCAATTGTAACTGATTGTCTGAGTTAGGGTTTGTTTGGTTCGTCCTGCTTTATCAACACATTGTGCCAAATGAATCCTCTGTAATATATACTACTATGTATTACCTCTGCAAAGTAATGGATATGCGGAAACCTTCTTATTGGCCATGGCTTAGAATTTTATTTGATAAGTTTTGTTGTAATGAAACAGTAAGCTTCAGAGCGATGCTTTGAGAGAGGCCATTGCTGGCATAATGAACGATGTCAATGAGAAGCCAAAGAAGTTTACCCAGACCATTGAGCTTCAAATTGGCCTGAAAAACTATGACCCTCAGAAAGATAAGCGGTTCAGTGGTGCTGTGAAACTCCCCCACATTCCCCGTCCGAAGATGAAGGTGTGCATGTTGGGAGATGCGCAGCATGTCGAAGAGGTAAAAGAGCACACACATTTTTGTTTTATGTGAGCTATATTATCATGTCTGTTTTGTTGTCTAAACATTGAGTGTATTTGGAGCTTTCTGCCATTTGGCATTGAATGGTTTGATAAGATGGCATGTGTGTTAGTCTATTGAGTTTCATTGTCATGCATTTGTAGGCAGAGAAAATGGGGTTGGATTACATGGATGTTGAATCTCTCAAGAAGTTGAACAAGAACAAGAAACTGGTCAAGAAACTTGCCAAGAAATACCATGCCTTTTTGGCATCTGAAGCTGTCATCAAGCAGATCCCACGTTTGCTTGGTCCTGGTCTTAACAAGGCAGGCATGTACACTTGAACTTGAACATCTCTGTGGATTAGTATTCAAGTATTAGATGTTATTAGTACTTTTGGATTATTTTTGTTGTAGTTTTAGAAAGAGCTATTTGTTCTGATTATTTAAGGGCAAATTGCATAGAAGATCACAAACTTTGGAGCATTTGTGCTCAGTGGCATGAACTTTGCATAACTCTTGAACGATCGTGAACTTTAGGGGCCTTTTTTTTGAAAAGGCATAATCTTTGTATTTTTTAAAAAATAATCACCAACTTGGATCTATAAAAAGGTAATCGTGCAAAGCTCGTACCACGAAACGTAACTACCCCACCAAGTTCTTGATTTTTAATGTAATCTGCCCTGCTATATATAAAAGACCTTTCCTTGAATACTTCCAGTATTTATAGACTCTGAGCTGTAGTCACTGAAATCAAATTATGTACCAAAATTGCAGGAAAGTTCCCTACCCTGGTTTCACACCAGGAATCTTTGGAGGCCAAAGTGAACGAAATCAAAGCCACAGTGAAGTTCCAGCTGAAGAAGGTGCTGTGCATGGGTGTTGCCGTTGGAAACTGCAGCATGGAAGAGAAGCAAATCTTCCAAAATGTTCAAATGAGTGTCAACTTCCTTGTCTCCTTGTTGAAGAAAAATTGGCAAAATGTAAGTGAGAATATGCTTTTCAAGTTATATGGAGTATCACCCGTTGCATTTCTCCTATTTATCTTCTTCAGTTTATACGGTTCTAGGACTGTAAGTGAGAATATGTTTGGCATTGAACTTCCACTTACCTTAGTACCTTACTGATAAACCAATATTGCACAATGCATCTATTGTACTAGTGGTCAACTTTTAGCTTTTAAAATGGTAATGCTCAAAAGGGTTGTGCTGACCAGATCTTTATACTTGTTTCTTTCATCCAGGTCCGCTGCTTGTACCTCAAGAGCACTATGGGGAAGCCGTATCGTATCTTCTAAGCTAATATCCTTTGGGTTTTGAGTTTTGTGGCAAAAGGATCATGAAAGAGATTTTGGCAGTTTTGTATGGATGGATAATTGATATCTTCTAGTTTGTTGTTTCATCTGGATTCAAGTTTGGAGCCTCGAAAATGTTCAATCTTTGTTGTGTTACTTTTGGATCTGCATTCTGCTTGTTTGGTGCTAGTATTGGCGGGTTTCAAACTGATGTTTTTTCCGGGAGGTTTTGAGTTTGGAAATAATAACAATGAAAATTGCAAAACACAAGCAATTGAATCATTAGTATAGCAGATTGAATCTGGCAGGCTGAGTTCAAATCAAGGGTAATGCTCGCAAAATCTGCCTTGACTCGAGAACCCAACCCACCTCACCTGAACCAGACTCAGTTGTAACCTGAAATTTAGTGTCACATATAACTTGAACCTTAGTCTAATCAATTTTGACTCAATATTTGAATGGATACGAACATAGATAAATCTGACCCACACCTAACTCATCCTTGACCTTACCTGAAGAAGATCCGACTCATCATTACAATTACTTTTATTTTCTAATTTTTAAACATTCAAATAATATGAATTGCATCAAATAAAACCTAATATAACTAATTAAATGAAGTTTAATAATCAATAATTAAGATAAACATAAAATAATCATCATTTTATAATAAAACTAAATGTGATCCGATTTAACCCAACTCGAACCGCCCCAATCCGAAATCCATTTAAACCGAACTTACCCAACTTGAAAACTTACTCGACCTGATCTGAACCCGTCGATCGTACATTATACCCGACCCAACATATGATCGAACTCAATCAGGTATATCCAACCCGAACAACTCGATTGTCACCACTACTCAAGGGTAGTAACCAACAATTGTCAAAGGAAATGGTCGAGAATGTTACTTAATTCCTCTTGTAATTTAAGTTGTTTCCTATTTAACATTTTTTCAAAAGATGATAAAAACTTTATAAACAAAAAAATTAGCAATTTTTTATATAATGTCATACGAAGTAATTATTATTATTATTATAGAAAATTATTTTTTTATAAATTAATATTTTATTGAGTTGATGTTTTAAGTCCAATGACTTAAATTTAATTGTTCTTTTCTCTTTCTTTTCGTTTGATTCTTTTCCATTGGCGAGGGAGGCAGAACATGTTTCTTATGGTTGTTACAAGCAATTGTTTTTATATTCCATAATACATGTGTTCTAAATAATGTAATTTAATATTATGATTGAATAATAGAAAAAATCGAGTAACTGCTCAATGAGTCAAAATGGTATATAGACTACAAAAGGAATAGTTTAATACATTACTCCTAATTAGCTCATTTTTATAGAGGCAAATTTCATTAGTCATTACTTTATATAGAAAATATTAATTGTGGGATTTGAGACATGCATTCCAAATTACCCCAATCAAAATCATAACTTACATCCCTCTCTCAAAAAAAAAAAAACAAAATCACAACTTATGGTATTTATTAATTCCTTTACAACTTGGGAGTGAAATTGATCTTGGAGATGTACATTCAAATCAACAAAAAACACAAACACCAGACTAAATCCTCTTCACCCTCCTCTAAACTCTCTTCATCCATATAACATGCTTGCACCAACTGCTATAACATGTTAAAAGTGTGATTATCCATCACATATCCTTCCTTACTTGGACTCTGAAATTTCGCCTTTTTAACAAGTATAGCAGCAATGAAACTATCATAGCTTGTTGGCCTTGAAGATGAAGCTGGTGGTGGAGATACTCACTGGCTCTTTGTTCTACGTTGAGGTGGAAGACGCTGCAACCATAGCAGATCTCCGAAGGAAGATAGCCTCCCAAGAAAACCTGCCCGAAAAACGACTCACATTCCAGATCAAGGATGGTGTTTATCATCAGCATCTGATGACTGAAGATGATCTCCCTCTTGTTGATTGTGGCATCTGTGATGGGTGTGTCCTCTACCTGTTTTTCACCGCCCTTGTTGCTGAGGATGACAGCCTTTTCCGCGAGGGATTTGGAGACGATTATCTTGTTCTTGAATCTTGATGTATCCGAATCATAAAGTTGTAGTGTATTACTTTAGCAAAGTTGTTATAGAACATAACATTGCGAAATATGATTCTTATTGTTCAAACAACAACAAAACCAAGCTGAAAAAAAAAATAAAGACTTAAATTCAAAGCTCCGAATCTGAATCTTTGGCATTTGTTGGTATCAGAAGTCCATACCGCGACTGACAGTGCCCTTGAAGACGTAGAGGTAGTCACCATTCTCGACACCATGCCAACGCAGGCTACACCTATCCCTCATGATCCTTTGCTTATGGATGAAGATATAGTCATCCATAGGCAGAATGCCGCGGCTGAGCAGCACCTGTTTGAGCTCTCCAACTGTTGTCGAGTCCTTCATCTCCAAGGGAATGCTGGCAGAATTCATCAGGGTAGATGAAGTCTGGACTACCACTGCGAGTTTCCTGGTGGCCTGCGTGCTGCTCTCCTTGAGCCGGCTCATGCTCTTGAGTAGCACGGCCACCTCAGACCGGTTCTGGACCCCATACTCAGCTAGTGTTTTGAGCTCATCCTCCATTTCAATCCCGGAGAAGAAGAGGGTCATCCTCTTGATGGGTGTCGCGTCTATGATGTGGATCTTTTCCTTTAGGCTCCTCACTGTCTCTGTTGTGTCGACCTCTATGGTCACCTGCCTTGAGGTGAACTTGATCGTGATCTCAATCTTGCTCGGTGTGGCCTGGTCAGTAAGAAATGAAACACATTTGAGGATAAGATCAATCAATCTTTATATATATATGATGAATGTGTTGAGTTTACTGATCACCTGATCATATGAAAGAAACTCATCTAGGCCAATGATGAGATCAATCCTTGTTCCATCAGTGATGAAGGGGTGATCTCCCAACTTAAGGTCATCGGCTAACTCAAAATCCAATACCGAAAGGGTCTGTAAGTCAGCAGGGATACCCAGGATGAATTCCATCTTCTGCTTGATCTCGGAAACAGTTTCTTGGGGGCCAATGTCCATGGCTAATTCATGGAGGAATGTTACTATGATCACCTTCATTGTGCTCTCGGTGGACTGACCGAGCTGTGCAGTGTCAGGGTCTTGAGGGGAATGGCTGAAAGGGAGGAAGGGTTGAAGTGGGTTGAGCTTGATTTGCGAAGACGAATAGCAATTGGGTACATTTGGGTTTAGTTTTTGAAGGTTGTTGGTCATATCAAAACAATGAGGATGGGTCTGTTCTTTCATCCCAAAGTCATGTTTCATTCAAAATCAACAGTTCACAGTAACGATCATGACATGTGAAAATGCAAACAGAAAGTTGTTTCAGTTCGTTAGTTCTGTACAAGTTTTCCATAAAACTAAACAAATTTTGGGTTAATTATAATACATCAACCCACAAAGAAATAACAGAAAAAAAAAAAGCCCCATTCAAATGTGAAATTTAACCAAAATCTGGGAAACTTTAAAATCAAACAGAATTTCAAATCAAAACTTGAAAACTCATACCAGAAATTCAATTTTTTGGGCTTGAGAGACAATGAAAGAGACAGGACATAAATAACAAGCACATGCCTTGACAAAGAATTTACAGAAGGTGTTCCAGCTACCAAGTACTCCATTAAATAGATGATCCTTTCTCTAACCAATGATAATTCGAATCCTATATGGAAGGAAGGGGGCAATTAGAACATATATGTGACCACCAATCTCAGTATAATTGAAGGCTGCTACTTAGAAGAGATACAACAGCAGAACAGCTATAGAGGATGATCTTCAACTGCTTCCCGGAACCATCCGGTGGTTGCTCAAGCCGAAACTGATGCTTATGGTGCTTGTTTTACCTGCAATGCAAAGCATTTGATGTTAAGTTTTTATCCTGCCATGTTTATTTTGACCAAGCGGATGGCGGTTCATTCAAACCTGGCCCTTGAGCTACCGAGAGTTAGCTCTAAATCGTCTGATCCTGTATCTTCATGGATTATTTCACCTTCCCATGCTTTTACCATCCCCTTGGCACTGCTTCCGAATGCAAACTCATCTGGAATCACCTGTGGCATCGGGACATCAGCGGTCTGATCAGCGCCTGCAGCAATAGCAGGAGAGCATGTGCCGCTCTGTCCTGGTGTCACCATGAGTGAGCCACCTCCAGAGAAGGTCCCTTCTCTGAAACCAATTGGGTTGGGTGAAACGAGGCTGAATGTGGGGGATGTTGGCTGGCTAGGACCACCTCCCTTTAGGATTCTGATCCCGGCAAACCATTCTGAAACAGGAACGCTTTGATGGCCAGGGCTTTGAGGTGTTGAAAGTGGAAGGAAGGGGTATTGGCCAACCCAGCTCATGCGAGAGGGTGGGTCATCTGTTTCCATATTCATTCTGGGTGTTCGACATGTTGGGGAGCTTAGAGGTGGAGTCACGGGAGCACTGATTGACCCATTATGGATGAAGGGATGGGGCGGCTTGGATGATGATGCAGATGAGAGGTTTTTTAGCCATGGAATCAAAGAGCTTCCATCTACATTAACATTTGCAGCGTAAGAAGACGTGGATGGACTTGCGAAGGATGAAGAGCCAGGACTCGGATTGAAGGAAGCACACGCACTTTGATGGTAAGATGAGCTAGCTGAAGCTGACCCTCCTATCAAATCCAAGCGTTCAATTGGCTTGCATCCCTGGAAAAGTTAGCAAAGTGTCTAATGTTAATAAAAGCATCACATACAATACAAAGTAATAGTTTTTCCATTCCAAAATGCCAATCAATTCATATGTCCTGATCAGACAGTGACATTAAAGATAATGAAGAGGTTATCCAATGGCCACACAAGTCAAATAATCTGTAAAAATGGTTTTGTTTCAAGCAAGTGGCCATGTAGTATGTTTTGATGCGCAATCCAATGGCTCACAGCTTCATTTAAAACAATGTGGGGGATTTTTCTGATCAATAATGAGATTAGTCATTCCCTTGGACAAAAGAATGCAGACAAAATTTCAACTACTGTTTTCTAGCCACAAAATTTATCTCCTCCTTATATCAGTATTGTACAAAATAATGTTGCACCTCTGCCTAGATACGCATGAACAAGCTACAGGAAATTAAAACAAACAAAATCTTCTCCAGCTTTTTGGACACCATCACTTGGCCACTTATGCTAGCAATCAATATCACAACATGTGCGTCAATCAATCTAACTCAATTCTGATGCAGCAGTACTTCTCGACACTAACTAGTTACTTGTCCTACTTTGCATCAGACGACAAAGTACAATATTCTTCAAGAAGCGTTCAGACATTAAACTTGAATAGCTTATTTTGTTTACCATGTTGAAATTCAATTTCATTTTTAGTATTGTAAGATCAACCAAAGCCATGACTAACACAAGATGTCTAGCAATGAAAGCAAACCTAGCTGAAACAAAATTCCTTGATTTCAGATTAGATTATGTCTTCGGAGAGGATCAAAATCACAGATGCTATAACTAGACCAGACAGGTACTTACCAAAGAGCAAAATATGTGCACCAAGTCAACAACATTACCAAAGAAGAATCACTAAACACTAACAAGGCGGATCATTACAAGCAGATAGTTAGATGTGTAGCTAAAATGGACAAAATGTAACTAAAGGAATATGAGCTGAAATCAGAGTCCAATAATATGTTCTTGCAATTTATCGTTTTAAGAATAAACTTGCAAAGACATTGGCCAATATGCATTCTATTATCCTTGCCTCAACAGTCCACAGTAACTAGTCTTGCAAAGAAGTTGCAGAAAACACTTTTATGATTCTTAGACAAATTAAGTGCGCAAGTAATATATGATCTTACACAAATGAAGCTGTGGCCAATCAATATTCATTCAGTATGTTGTTATCTTAGATATGCCACAATCAGGAATCATGCACTCATGCAGTACAACATTCAATTCAAACAGTGATCTAGCCATAGAAATTAAATCTCTGCTAGATGCAGGCATGTAGTAAGCTTTATCAAATGAGCTCAGTCATCTCAAGTCTCAATTGTTTTTCTTTAGCCTAATCTAACCCAAATATAAATGCTTGCAAATTGAGAAAGGAGTACCAAATGAATCACAATGATATCGTCCAGGTGTCCAGACAAAAACTAAACTTTACACACATGAATGAAAATCTATAAGATGAAACCAATCCGCCAAACTCCATCCCTACCAAATTATTTGCCCCTAATAAATATCCCACAACGATCTCAACACAGAACAATCCAAGTTATCCAACCAATTGAATACATTATAAAAACACAAAGTGTTTTTCAGTTCTTTTTCTTTATTGGGGCCTTGGGGGAAGTGAGGCTGTGAGGGAGAGATGGATGGACAGTTATGGCTCCTTGTGAATGTGGTCCTTCCATGGCCATGAGCTGAAATTGACCCAATTAACCCACAACCACCCACCCACCGAAGAAAAGTGTCAAAACAGCCTTCAAAGTGGGGTACCTTGGCTAGCCATAATGATTTCCAAAGGCGCACCGAGAAATTGAAAATCCAAAGGCAAAAAGATAGGATATGAACAGCACCTGAGAGTAATTTACTGTAGACAATTTACACACACTCAAACTGGAGTAGCCATTAAACTAGTGTAGTGCCCTAACAAAAAGAGAAAGGTTCTCGAGATTCAACGGGAGTTTGGAGACACAATGATAAGCGTTTGACAACCAAAAGAGAAATCAAAAAGTGGATTCGATTGATGGCTTGAAGATGAAAGGGAAAGTGGAAATAAAGGAACGGATCTAACGTGCGCCGGCTAGTCTCAAGAACACAAACACCCTCACCGAATCAGCCAAAAATGGAAGATGTTACACATCGTTTTCTGCATGATTAACCTGCGCAGTCCTAGCAGAAAACGCCAAATGTTGCATAATCGAGCACAAATTAGCCCGGAAACAAGATTTCTACTCTGTAAACCAGTTAATTCATCCACTAGATTGCTTGATTTTGCAAAAATTAAGAAATCAAAGAATCTCATAATCGGAAGAAGAACAATTAAAATCAAACACAAAAGCAAAATATGGAAATGGAAGTTTTCTGGAGCGAGAGAAAGCGAGTATATACAGTACCTTCCGGTAAGTGGTGCCGTCGGGCTCAACGCTCCAACCAGCTTCACGGCAAAGAGCCTTGAGGACCTCGTTGTTATCACAATGTTTGGGGAGGTTGTAGTTGCCGTACAGCCGAAGTCCGGTGAAGATCTTGGCGGCGATCGCTCTCCTCCTCCGCTCCCTCTTCTTGTTGTTCTCTCTCTCCTTCCATGACGGCAGCCTATTTCCAGACGTCATCAGTTCCACACTCTCCGTCTTCTTCGCGCAGATTCCGGCGGTATAAAGAGTTTTCCGGTGGGAAGTTGAATTGGATCGCCGGAGTTTGTTAATTTATACAGTAATTTGGTGAACTCATGAGAGAGACGAGGGAGATGGGGAAGGTCGGATCTTTAAAAAGGGAGAGGGAGCCATTGAGGTCAATTATGTAATTTTGGGACATTTGTAAGGGCGTTTTTGGAATATGAAATTAATTAAGAAATTTCATGTAACCATCCCTATTTTATTTTCAACGCTTTTTCGTAGAAAATTATACGGAGTAGTACATTTTTACTTTCTTTATAAAATATAAATTTTTTTTTTAAAAAAAAAAGGTCACCTCACTCAATTTTTTATAAAATCGTAAAGAGTGGAGGATTTTCTTAAGAACTACGGAGAAAGATATATAAATAAATAAATAAATAGGATTACAATAAATAACAAGAACTTCAAGAGGGAAGATTCAAATATATTAATTTTGCGATATTGCAAAAACATATAACACTCAATGAAATGATAATAGGTTTTTCAAAAGAAATGATAATAGAGTTGTTTGTCAAACAAAGCTGACACTATGCAGTTTTTTTTGTTTTTTTTTTATCATTTTAAACTATCACTATTTAATTTTGGTTTGAGTTATTAAATTATATATGAAACTAGTATTTGTTATCCACGTTTTAAATGCGATTAAAATAGTTTTTGTGAAAATTAACATAGAATTATAATCTTACTCATTGCATTTTTAGTAGCTCAAAACATTTTTACCTATGAAATATTCGTAGTTGAAAATCTCATATATTTTATTTGATTATTATTATTTTTTGTTGTTGTTGTTATTATTATTATTATTATTATTATTATTTTATTATTATTATTGTTATTATTATTATTATTATTATTAAAGTTTCTACATGAAATTAGATCGGATCCGGCTAAAAAGTTGAGCTCCGCACCCTTTTTGAATACTGAACGCAATCTTAGTTAAAGTGTGACAAAATTTCATACTATATCTAGGTACCCCTTAGCAACCCCACACACCCGCTTGAGAAGTTTCATAGCGTCATCATCTAAGTCACCAATAGTGGAAAAGAAAAACGGCAGAAAGTGATAATCTTTGGCCTTGTAAACATCCTCGTACTTCTTTCTTTTGTTATCAGCAGTCACTCTAGCCGCTTTACCCGGAATGAAACTTGAAAGACCAACTGAACTGAAGATAGAAGTTCATGTACTGTCCACACAAGTGTCTTTGCCCTGAAACCAGTTATAGAATAGAATATCGGCTGGTCGAAGCTCCCCTCCTTTGTCATCAACCATACCAGTAGACGCCTCTTTACGGACAGATATTACAGCCTTCAAACACTCATCATACAAAGCATCACGTACCACATCATGTCGATGCTTAACACCAATATCAGCAGCACAAGCAATGAAGCAAGTGCATGATCTCCCCACACATCCAAAATGCCTTTATAAAAAGCTATTTTTTTATAAAATATTAATGTTTTTTTTATAAATTCATACTTATTAATATTGTCTCCATCCAACAAAATATGTCATTTACTATTTTCTTATGTTTTTTATGACGATAAAAACTACTATATAAAATGTCCATTTTTTTAAAAAAAATTAAGACAATTTCATACTTATTAATAGTAACTAATTTTTTTAAATTATTTATCATTCTAAAAAAATATAAATAAATAGTAAATGACATGTTTTATCGATCGGAGAGAGTAATGAATGTAAAATTATTTATATATAAAAAAAATTAATATTTTATAAGGTTTTAAACTTTTTGGTTAAACGATCAATATGTTGACATGAAAAGTACTCCATCCATTAATCAAAATTAGGGTTGTTATATGAACTGAACAGCTCGAGCTCGGCTCGAAAAAGCTCAACTCGAGCTCGTTCACTTATTTAAACAAGCCGAGCCTGAACAAAATTTTAAGCTCGGTTGAAAGCTCGGCTCGTTCGAATAAAGCTCGAATTCTATGGAATTTCTAAAATTTCCTTTAAGTTAACATGTTATAACCAAGTAGAACTACTTAAAGCTCGAAAAAAGCTCGGCTCGAACTCGTTCATTTCCTAAACAAGCCGAGCTTGAACAAAATAAAAAGCTCGTTTAAAAATTAGGCTCGGCTCGGCTCGAGCTCGTTTAAAAAACGAACAAGCTTGAACATGCCAAGCTTGGCTCGTTCGGCTCGAATAACACTCCTAATCGAAATATGTCATTCTAGCAATTTTCACACTTTTAAAAAAACACAAGGAAAAATACCCTCATACTCGTAAATATTACTTTACTTTTTGATTTTTTCAAAAATTGCAACTAACAATTTTCTAATCATAAAAAGAGTAATTTTATATAGTGAATATAAAAATACCTAAATTAACATATTTTACTTAATGAATGGGATATAATTCATGTTTTTCATAATAAATGGAGTAACTTTATCTCCCATTAAAATTTTAAAATTGTTATAAAAAAAATACAGTATCGAGGTTGATAGCATAGAAACCAGAAACCGTCATTTCGTCAATATGTTCATGAGATATTGAACTGCTCATGTGTGCCTTATTGTTTAGTGTGAGAGAAATACAATATTTTTCTCTCATTATCCGGATTGGTAACAGTGTTGTTGATAACATTGTACACCTTTACCGCTTTATCACGGTATCCGATATACAGATTAATTTTTTCCTAATACTCCCTCCGTATCGCAATACTTGTTGTTTTAGAGTGTTAAAGTTGTATCAAAAAACTTGTTGTTTTAGCTATAATTATTGTCTTTATAGGTAATGATTGCTCTTTTTATAGGTAATAATTAGTCCTTTTAGGTATTTTAAGCTATAAAAGTAAAGTAAAAATAGTTTTTATTAATAAGCGTGCATAAAGCTAAAACAACAAGGATTACGATACGGAAGGAGTAATAATTTAAAAAGAAAAAAGAAAAGAAACCGTGATTCCGTCAATGTGGACTAGAGCAAGAGCGGTAGAAACCGTTTTCTGAGCGGATAGCGTTAGCGTGGCCGCGTGGGTACGAAAGAGGCCGGTAAGGAGGTGACGCCGGATGACGTGGCGGACGGCCTTAAGTTTTTGGTTGCGTAACCGTTTTCCATCGCCAAGGATGGCCTGAGAGGGGGAGGGAGTGTGGACCCCACAGTCACCACCCAACAAACGTGTCAGACTTCGCGGCGCACGTGCCAGTTGGGACCCGCAGGTCCCACCCAGCCAAGTAGGCGCATGCTGTGACGTGGACCGCTGCTTGTACTGCTTTCACGTGACCACCATGCTCCCTCATTTTCTTCTAGGTATGTTTGGATTCCCTTCGTTATAATTATATAATTCAATTATAATACAGTAGTAGTATTAAATACGGAGTGCTTTTTAAGGTTTAGATATTAAATTTATGATTTAAATTAACACGAATTTTAAATTAAAAATATATTTAATTATGGTAATTAAATATTTATTATTGGGTAAAGTTTATAATTATATTATAATACTCCCTCCGTCCTAAAATATATGGGCTTTTAGCATTTTACACAAGTTTTAATAAAAATACTTTACTTTTAAAAAACATTATCATTGTACTAACTTTTTTTTTATAAATTTTATTATTTTTTAACACCCGCTACACATTTTAACCAAATAAATTATTTTAAAAAGTCAACAACACAAAAACAAATACAAATCATTACAACGTACTAACTAGAAAACATAAAAGTCCATCTATTATTGGACAAAAATTTACCTCTAAATAGGGGTGTTATGTGAACACGAGTAGCTCGAATTCGACTCATACTCGCTCGATAAAAACTCGACTCGAGCTCGTTTATTTTCTAAATAACCCGAGTATGAGCACATTTCTAAGTTCGATCCAAAGTTCAGCTCGTTCGAATTAAACTCAATTAGCTCGAATTTTATGAAATTTCTAAAATTTTCTTTAAGTTACAGTAAAATGGGCAAGTAGAATTGCCTAAAGCTCGAAAAAAACTCGGCTCAATCTCGCTTATTTCCTTAACGAGCCGAATATAAGCACATTTTTAAGCTCGAGTCAAAATTTAGGCTCGTCTCGAACTCGTTCATATTCTAAATGAACTGAATATGAACAAGCAATATCCGGCTCGTTCGACTCGAATAACAGCTCTACCTCTAAAAACTCATGTATTATTGAACGGATGGATTATTAATATAAATAATATTATGTATTATTGCACGTAGGAAGTATTAATATAAATAATTACACAGTAATTTATTTTAAAGTCGAGTTAATTTAAACACCTCTCATATTTTTTACACCCAAACATTTACTCGGTAAAAATTACTCCGTAAATTTGGTCAAATTGTGGCGTCCTAGGGGGGAGAGGTACTGACATAAATACAGTGGGGGTGGGGTGGGGACCAGTGGGCGTTGTGTGGGGTAAGGGGTGGGGACCAGCGCCGGTGAGAGATCTGATCACATGTAACCCGATTTGCCAGCCACCCACCCGGCACCCACCAATATGCTTCTGTTTTTACCAAACTACCCTTCCTAAGGACTCCCTTTTACAGTTGTACTCCTGCCTTTCTATCAATTGCCCGGGGTTAATTTGGGCAATTAAGGGAGTTTTTCCCCCTTTTTTTTAGTACTTTTTACTTTCTACTAGTACTAGAGACAGTGCAAGTGTTAGTGATTTGGGGAGGGCATCATTTGGTTAGAGTCAGGTCAAGTAAAAAGCTCGTTACAGATGCGACTTACTATCATATTTCATGAGTGCCTCCGGTGATTAAGCCATGGCCCTCATTGCAAAAGTCTAAAGTGACGGTAAAAAAAAGATGGAGCACAAAGTTGAGGCTGTGTAGTTTTGAGTTGAGCTGATCAAATTCAGGTTCGAATCCGAGTCACCCGAATTAAGTGCACATATACAAGGGAACTGCAAATCTTTCATACTGTAGGCATTAGGGATTTTTCGTGTTTTTTTCCTGCGCGACACAATGGGAGGGCCCTCCCCGGTGCACCTAACATGATCTACAACAAAGCCTATACCAATTGAACACCGCCCGACATAAGATAAAGCCAGCAATGACCCGAAAACGATCCTTCAATTGAAGGGCTCCAAGACTGTTGAATTGAATTATAATTGTGTTTTTCTTGTGCAAATGGCATAGCAGTAGGGTTGATTGATTGGACAAGTTCCGAATACCCTCCGAAATTCATGGAAGAAGATAATAGTGTTGTCTTTTCTGTAACCAACGCCCCATTGCCATGGGGGTTGTTTAATTGGATCTGGAAATCGCTTCAAAAATAAATGAGGATGCAAAAGTTTCGAACCCGTGAGAGAGAGTATTTTACCTCTGTTGAGCTTCTTTCAACTCGGCGCGAAGTAGCCCAACACTCAAACAGACCAAAACATTCTTTCCCCGAACAAGCATATTACGAATGCCAAAGGTCTTGCATTCAGCAATAACTATATTTACAGCAGATATGACAAGCTTCGATTCTTTCCAAGTTTCCAATCAAGCTAAATCCCAAAATGCAGCAGCGATTCGAACTCAGGACTGATGACTCAAATTTGGATGTCCAGAGAGATGAATGTAACAGCTTGGGCGAGTGCTGAAAATCAAGTGAGCAAGAAATGAATGAACAGTTTCTCAAGAACGTGAATTTTCATTGTTGCCAACTTTCTTCCACATTCTTGCAACCGAGAAAGATCCCCCAAGAAATTCTTTGATAGATGTCTCTGCATCACAAGTCATGAGACAAGATCACAAAAATATTCAGGCCTTGTGCAGTCAACACGAATGATGTGTAAGGGGTTTGAAAATAACCCAAGATAACAGTATTTCAATGTTTAATGGCAGACTGAAAATGAACTGTTAACCGTTAGATTAACTCAGAGCATTAGCCATAGCTAATACAAACATCCAAACATGCAAAAATTTATTATAAAAATGTAATAAGGCAATGCTTTTGTGCCATAGATCCTTTTCAAAGAAAAGTAAATTTATAGACCAAAACAGTTATGCAACTTATGCCAAGACCAAAGGCTTGGCAGAGTAGTGATTAGTTACTTTTAGGAAAAGAAAAGAGTAAAAGATGAGTTACCTCAGGTGAACCTGACTGTTGCAGCAATAAACCTCTTGAGATTTTCGTTTAAAGATAAATAATGTGCCACTAAGTTATAAATTCACCCAGCAACCTTTATCCTGCCCAATTCATCTGTGTGGAGCTCTTATGCTGCAAAGTTTCAGCAAGAAGATAAGATCATATAAATTGAAAAAGTTTAAACATATTAATTTTGTTGCGGGGAAGAGAGAAATAATAAAAGATCAGATCATCATACAAGTCAAATTAACATCACGACCATACCTTACTCTTTTCTGTCTATGCATATTATTGCCATCTTGGTCTCCATCATGATTCTTCCTCTGCAATGATAGAATGATAATCATGTTTACGATATAATGGTATATGCATAAGAAGTTAAGAACATACAAAAGATGAATGTCAAAAAATAAGGAAAAGGAAGTAGATTCAGCTGACAAGCAATTCAATCTCAGAGCCATAATGGTATATAGTGACATGCATAAGTTGTAGACAGACCAGCCCAGCCCACATATTTTCAAGGGGGAAAGAAATTGAACATGGACAACACCTGTAATACAACAGGTAATTCCCCGTGACACAAAGGAACAATATGGAGAGCTTTCATGGCTAAACGCTACCATATACAGTATATGAAGAAAATGGAAAAAGGGTCAAGTTGTATGCACCTTTTCAATTTGCTTCTTTGTATGATCAGCACCAAAGACTTGATGTGCACTGTTATCTTTCTTTATATCCTTGTCTATACTTTGATCTTTATGTTGATGCCTATGCTTCTTATGCTCCCTATTTTTGTCTTTGTGCTTCTTGTGTTTCTTATCCTTATCTACAACTTCATTCTTGGATTTCCCTGCAACTGTTGGGGTACCCTTTTCTCCCTTCAAGAAAAGTAATGTTTGCAATTTAATCTTCTACAGTAGGGTTTGACATTATATTCAAAAGAACAACATTCAAAAACAAGGCAGCAAGAATGTTAGATACTCACAGGAGGCAGCTCAACAGGAGCTGCTTCCCTCAAATGGAATGCTTCTGCAAGAGCATGCAATTCAATAGGCTGTATGCGAGCTTTTCCGTCCCTGTTGTAGGATGGACTTTCAATTAGCTGACCCAGCAGCATTCCATCTCCTTTCCTAATTTCAGCATCCCCAACCACGGTGTGAAGGTAATGGGTATCTGCAATAGACACAGGAAGTGGCTTTTTGCAGAAGAACTCTTGAAAAGGCAGCAACTTGTATCGACTTATTAGATCAACAGCACCGGTAAGCTCCCTTGCTCCTTGAAATCAAAGTTCAATACCAGGTCAGATGATTTTTAGATGAAACTTGGATGAATATATAAAACATGAAAATTGGGACAGTCAATAATTATAAACATGAATAAGTCTTAGCACAGGTGATAGGAGAAAGTACTGAGAAGAAGCTTGCATACTTACTAAATAACCATATAAATTATACAAAATTGATTAACACATCAGCAAAACATGTCAACAATCACAAAATGTCCCATCAATGTAAATAGCATAAAGAATCCTTCAAAAAAATAAGTGAAAACAAAAAACATGCAAAGAAATCAACAGTGATTATACAGAAATTGACACTGTCTGGTAATCATGTACCTCGCCCAAACTTGTTTCCTTCGGGCTCCATGTATAAGCTTTTTTGCTTCTAACAAAGAGCTGGGCCTTCAACCATTACAGATGCAGATATAGAGTGAAAATTCCATTAGTAAACATGGTGATTGGTGAGATAACAAGGATAACATTAACTCTCTCATTCTGGTCTTCATTAGCATAAGCACAATGTATACTTCCATACAACATAAATTGCCCAACATCTTGATAAAAACATTTAACACCACATGAATCCAACTTGTTCAAGATAAAAGATCAAGTTGTATCACTCCAATAATATATGTATGGAGTAACTTATAGTCATAGTGCAACACATAAATGGTAAATTTGCAATGAACTAGCAAAACATCATATACTTCAATAGAAATTCCTAGATGGACTGTTCATATAATGAATTGACAGAAAGAGGAGGGGATTATTAGTTGCCCTAATCAAGCACCCTGAATAAAATCCCAGCCTTCAAATAAATCCTTCCACCCCCACTCTCGATCAGGTGTGAGGCAATTTTTCTCATGAAACAAAAACCCTAAATTTCCAGCGACGGAGACAAACATTATCTTATTTTTATCAAGAAACCTAGAAGCGGCACCGGAAATTCTAAATTGAGACTGGCGACCGTCCCCTTCAAGAAATTGATTGAGCTCGGATTGGACATTGATTACGAGAAAGCCTAAATCGGGAAGATGAGGAAGAGGAGAAATCAATGGCGATAAAGTCGGCCAGTCGGGGACGAAAAGGAACCTGGAAAAGCGTGATCTAGCGCAGGAATTTGTAAAAGGAGTCCGTCTATGGAGATCGTATCAGTCACGGGAGAGTCGAAGACAAGCTTCAACAGAGACGAAGAGGGAGAAGACGAATGGAATGGAAAAGCGTCGATTGCGATTCGTTGTAGAGGGAGACGAAGCCAAATATCCTTTTATAGGGAGTTTTGACGGGTGAATACAAGTTTCAAATTCTAGATGATGTGGAAATTTGTTGATTTTTTAAAAAAAAATTTAGAAAGGATCATTCTTGGATATTCGAGAGGTCGGAAGAACCGAAAGATGGCAAACCTTGAATTGGTAAATAAAGAGCGGTCATTCCGAGGTTTGAACCGAGTACCTATGGGTACTACCCATAAGTCATTTCCGGTGAGCCATTTCGGAATCGACAAAACTTTGGTAGGGTAAACTTTTTATAGTGACTGGCCCCACCGCTTCGTGGCCCCATACCCCAGAAACCCCCTGCGGGATTTTTTTGAGGAGGCTCAGTACCACTTACGCAAAGTGCGATCTGCGGTCGGAACCTCACCCTACCTGCACGCGGACCACTTCACCACTTCGGCTTGGCCCTACGGATTAGTATACACCGCTTGGGCGTACGCGCTTGTGGGAATTAAAATATGGTCCAAATGCACCAAGTGAGATTCGAACTCGAGACCTCTCCTTTGGGATACCTCACTCTTACCGCTAGAGCAAGAGTTCATTGGTTAAAAGATGGCAAACCGTTAAGAGACAAAATACACACTAGGACCAAACATGATACACTTGGAGTTGGAGGAGAAAGGCGTCTAAAAAAACATGTGTGATCACATTTCTGCATTTAAGCCGAAGAAACTGGTGGAAGATGAGCTAAGTATTACTTGAGCAACATCGTCGAAAAACATATACAACAAGAGTACAATACACGATCTCCTGATGGTGTGAACGTGTGAAGACATGACTCCAAATTAAAAATATTAGCTACAGTATTTATAAAAAGATGTGAATTTATTATTTAGCTATGTTTTTAAAGATTTAAAAACTATATTTTTAACTATTTCATACTTAGTACTCTGTATCAAACTATTTTAAAGAATGGGAAAGATTTAATATATTATCACTCTAAAAAATTGTGCGTAAATAAAAAGTAATACTATATGTTTTTTTTTGCAAGAGGGAAGATTCCACAGTTATGATGCAAGGGCAGTTCCGTCTTTTTATCAATTATCGCTTCTTCTATTGTGATGACACGCATAAATGTCTCGACCATTTCCCCTATTTAATGTCTCGACCAACATCAATACGGTAACGGTTTCTTTTATTAAATATCATAACCGTTTCTTTTATTTAATACTCGACTAGTGTAAATAAGAGGAGATAGATTAGATGGACAAGGACTGACTTGAGTGCCGAAGGGTCCCACGAGGGAGACAAGCCTCACCCCGACCTCGTGTGCAGGGACGGACCTAGGAGTGGCTTTGCTGCAGCCCACCCCAAAATTTTGGAACATATATAATTAAGAGTAGTAGGTATTATACAATCCGTGTAGCACAGTTGGTTTGTTTTCAGTGTTCAATATGTGGGTAGCTTAAACAACCCGGGTTCGAATCCCCTTGTCCAGGTTTTTTGCTTTGCTTTTTGCGTTTTTGCCTGCCTGCTGTGATTCCCACCTACCCAACCCTTTCTTTAGTTTTTTTTTTGTGTTGTATATGTGATATTAAATACAAATTTATTTTTTCTCCATCAAAAAAAAATATATAAAAAACATTTATTTATTGTATATTTTATTTGTTTCTTTATTAGTGTTTTTTAGGTGTGTATATATTATATATGTAATATACATGTGATATTAAAAGCTCTTAAAATTTTGATAATTGTATAAGATAATTTTAGCCTACCCCGATTTTCATTCCTGGTTCCGTGCCTGCTCGTGTGTTCTTGTTTTGCATGCTACGGTTCGAGTGGAGTACATGGCCGAGATCGATCTCCTTCAACCACTATAATGCAGATTTTAGGAATCACAGTTTTTCATAACGAGTAGAGTAAAAAGTATAAAAAAAATATAGAGTAAAAAGCTTGTTGATAAATACAATGGATACAAGTATTGCAATACGAATATAGCAATTATGCCTCTTTGTGACTTCTTTTTAGACAAGTTTCGAGTTGGGTATTTTGTAACTTGTTTGTAAGTGGGGTTTGGATCCAGTTCCTTGTAAGTGAAATGATCAGTTTCGAGTATCTTTTTTTTTTTTTGTGAGCAGTTTCGAGTATTTGTTTATATGAGAGGGGACTGGAATGGTAAGATATTAAATTTTACATATAAAATGTATATGGTTATTATTTTTTGTGAGATTTGAGGAGAGAGTGAGGGGATTATTAGTTTATCCTAGAGGTATTGGTTACCTTCTTTCAAATTAGGGAATAGGACGGTAACAAATTTTATATGAAAGTGGGAAGAATAAGGAGAATTATTAGAATAGTAATTAATAAATCTTAACTTATATATGGAATATATTCATAATGGTAATTATCACTTTTCTCTACCTAAAAACAAACGGGTAAATATAGAACAGTTGAACTCGATTAAACTAGACGGTGGGAGTTACTGTTAACCGTTAAGCCATGTTATCATGGTTTATTATGTTAAATGTTAAGATTTCATTGAACATTTTGATCCAACATCATTGTATGTTATAAATCTACCACCTTATTAACACGTACTAATGATGCCTTAGTACATTATAAGCACCTTATCAACTTTTTTCTATAACCAACAATTTTCCATTACAAATCAATACCTCATTACCTCATTAGTCAGTAACATACTATCAAATATTCTAATCTTCTTATAAGCGATAAAAAAAAAAAACATTGCATTAAAATGACCCAGAAACAATGCCATTTTTCAATTTTCCAAACAATAATATGGACTTGGTCATAAATTGGATGTATCACACATTTAACATAAAATAAAATGGATATAATCTTGTTCATCTCCAATGGAAATCATCATTAAAATACATAATTTGGAGCTCTTTTAAATCATAGAACACTTGGCACTTGCTATATAGACTACTGCCATTGAGATGCCTTCAAAATGATCACTGGCACATCTCATTTCATTTCCATAGCATTCCCTTTTTAAACTAACAAGTACACTAATTTTGGAAGTTCAGAAAACATATGATTCCTAAAACCCTCGAGCATAACATAACCCTAACCCTATGACGTTGAAACAAGTTTTAAGCAATTTACCGCAAGCGAAAAAACTCCAGAGACCGATCAGCGGATCAGAAGCGATAGGAATTATCCGAGCCATACTTGGCCCGGAAATTGTAAGGATCAAACCTGGGATCTTCATAGTTCACTGGTTTTGTTGTATCAACAGGCTTTGGCTCTTGGCCAAAGGCTCTAAAACCCACCTCCCCGCTTTTCTCTCGGTGTCGATGCTTCACCCTTTCTTTCTGGGTCTTAGATCTTGCCTGGCCGGAGTGGCCGCTGTGAGCAGGGGCTTCTCCAGATGCGTAGAACTCTGCAAACTCCTGTCGTTTGGACGATCTATGCTTGCTCGGAAGAGAAGGATCCTTTGAGCTGGCTGACCTCATTTTCGGAGGCTTTGCGTCTGTGTAACTGCCGGTTACATTTGCAGGATAAGTCTGCCGTGCTTCTGATTGAGGGGCGGGGGCCCTTTGTTTGTTAGCAGATTGTGATGCTTGCCTTTCGTCTTCAGGCATCCTAAGAGAGTCTTTTAGCGGGGTGAGGCCTTTACTTGGACCATCTCGTCTAACACGAGAGGGAACCAACTGAAAGAAGATGCCACCCAGTGCTTCTAAGGCGGACTTGGATAGATCGCCTATAAGTTGTCCAAGAGACGGCCATCCAGCAACTGGTTCCTCTTTGACACTCTCAACAACTGGTGTCAATTTCTCCTTTGTTTGTTGTTCTTGGACGCCAGTACCTGAGGGCTTCTGCTGCATTGCATGTCAAAAGAAGATCGATTATCACAAAGAACTGACCAAATTCAGTAGAAAAGCAACAGAGCTAATGCCACTGAACAACAGTTCGGTAAGACTTTTCGGCATTCTCAGCATCACCAAAGGAAGATATGTTACTATGGTCCATATGGAATATAGATGATGGGGGCTCGAATCTTAAGGGAAGCCAAATAATTTTGCTTGATAAAAGAACACAGCTAAAGTAAGGGAAATTACGAACATCTTGGATGGATGGGGTAAAAACAAAGACTCACCGTTGCTGGAAGGAAAGTGGGGCTTAGTCCCTGCTGAAATATGCACAAAATATATCCGACTACGATGGCACCGATGCCCATGACGATATCTGCCAGTGCAAGAAAGAAGCATCATAACACTAATTGGAGCAAGGACATCTACATGATAAAATGACTGGAATTTTGACTGAGAATACAGATTTCCTGTCATATGTGATAACATGTGATGTGCCATTCTAACCTGAAACTGAAATTGAGCTACTATGGTAGTCACAGTCCTCCTGATTGAGAGAAATTTGTCGCAGTGCAGCGTTCCCTCGGTCGATAACTAACAGCGAGCAAGTAGGACGAATGTACACGACATCAAAATCAGCAGAAAACTGAGCATCCTCACTCGGACCATCTCTGTACCCAGCAATATTGGATTTCCCCCCAGCAATCGTTGTTACTCCTGCACGAATTTCCCAGATTAGTATCACATGGATAATCCGAGAAACCACGCCTTGCTTCCTTTTCAAGGTATAATCACATTCCAATATGTCTAATACCAAATGTACAAATACAAAAGTCTAACATCCATACCTGTCTCTCCAATTTTCCTGATGGCAAGATTTGCAGTATCGGCAACATAAACATTTCCTTTATCATCCATCGTGACTCCTTTAGGACCATTGAAACGGGCATCACTTGGTTTCCCGTCTATATGCCCCGTCTTACCCTGAAACGATCCTGCCACTAATCTCGCCCTACTATCTGTCACAAGGGAGAAAAAAAAAACCCCAATTAACTACCCTTCAACCATACCAAATCAACAATCATATAATCAACAGCCACCCAAACTATTTCCATCAAGACATCAAAAGCTCAAGATCACAGCTCTCAAAAAGAAATCAACTGAGCTAGCAAAATTTCTGTTTATACTTACAAAAGCAGTTCTTGGCAATTGACAATTTAAACGATATTTGATCATTACAAGCACAGCATAAAGAGCAAAAAGCATCAAACAAAAGCTGATAATGTAGGGATGGAGAAACATACATTGGGAGAGAGGTGGAGTAATTCTAACAATGTTGCTATTCTCAGCATCAACAGCGAAGATCTCCCCGTCTTGAGAAATCCTAATCGAGTAAGGCATTACTCCAAGCGCGTTCCCCTCTACAACTGTCTCAACTAAGTAGCCGTTTTCGAATTGAAGCACATTTCCATCTGTGGCACAAAGGAATGAAAATGGAATCAATCAAACTGGATCCATAAGAACTAAGAAAGCACATCACATCTTACTGAAAACCTAACGAAACAGGTAGACGAAATTAGGTTTTATTAAAGAGGATTTGAACCTGATTGAGCGGATTTAGAGGAGGCGGATTTGGTCCATTTGACAACGGATGTTAACTGTTTGATCAACGGACCTGCACAAACGCCACCAAACGAAATCAGAGCAAGCAAATTGAACAGAGAAAAAGGCGAGCGAGCAAGATCAAGAGCGAGAGCGTGAGATGAGTACCGGAAAGAGCAGCTTGAGCATGGGATTGAAGATTGCAGGTGAGAAGCAGAGCTAAGAAACAGGAAAGGAGGAAAGATTTACTCATAGCGGAGCTAGGGAGTGGGTTCTAGGGTTTGGTGGTACGTTGTGGAAGCACGGACATCGAAGGAGGCACTGGTGGGTGACGCAGTTGATCTTTGAAGACGTGTGGAGTGTTCAACTTGCTAGTTGCTTGTACAATCTTCAGTCTCCTCTCTGTCGATCGCGTTCGCCGCTTGCACACTGAACTGTTGAGCAGCAACACTGTTTATGGGCATTGCAGAGCTTCAAAGTATGTCTGCAAGCTTCTCTCTCTATACACTTTCTGGAGTGCGGTGGAGAAACGAAGGGAAAATCGTGAGCAGTGGGTCCCACCTCACGTTCGTGAAAAACTGAAAAATGTGATAATAAAAGTTTAATTTCTGGAAAATAAGGGATAAACTTTGATTTAAAGTAACGATTTTCTAAGTTAGGCCATTTATGTTTTTTTGACCTAGGATAACCTTGTCGAATTTCACTATCTTTTTTTTTTTTTTTTTTGATTAGGTAAAAATTCGAAGGTCAGACACGTCTGACACATCGAGAGGCCGACCGAAGTCGGCAGACGGCGAACCGTCTAACAGAGCAAGCTAAAAACAGAAATACAAATACAAGTATAGTGAACCAAACAGTAATAAACTC
The DNA here is from genome assembly GCA_963922045.1 of Persicaria maculosa. Classification (NCBI taxonomy): domain Eukaryota; kingdom Viridiplantae; phylum Streptophyta; class Magnoliopsida; order Caryophyllales; family Polygonaceae; genus Persicaria; species Persicaria maculosa. The sequence goes on from OY998262.1 coordinate 64,035,974, forward strand.
TACTACAAACGTTCCAAGAAGACCAAACACCCGAAAAGTTGAGGAAGCCACCGAAGAACTCTACTATCGATTTAGCCATTTTAAAATTTATTTTTAGGATTTATTAAAATATCATAATTTGTGTCCACTATATTAAACAAAAATTCTGTTGAAGAGAGATCGAACAACTTGAACAAAATTCCCCCCCGGATAAGTTTGTGGCTCCGACACTGCTTTATTATTCGTGCATATCAAATTAATTATTTGTATGTACTATGTACAAACAAGTGTAATTATTCTTATTTAAATACGTGATTATTCTTGTATATATATGCATACGAGTAATTACACTTGTTTTTACATAAGAATAATTATTTTGCAATGTACAAATAATAACTCAATACCTATTAATAATGCGGTTTTGCTATATGCACGGTCAAAATATCGCCGAATGTACGGAATACCTTCGCCATCGCGCATTACGGATGCGCGTTTAAAATCGCAACCGCGGACTGGGCATTTGCGGATTCGGGGTCTGACAATTTCCGCTGACGCGGACTGGGCGTGCGCGATACTGATGGCAGACGCGGACTGGGCAAGCGCGGATGGGACGTCTTCATCACGCGCGAGAATCTCACCTGCTCCCCTCGATCACGGGTCTGATGGCACGCGGGAATCTCATTCACGGGTCACCAATGTAGCGTGTGGGATTGGCTATAAAATCCCAATGATTCTCTCCTTCTGCACACTTTGGGTGAGCAAGGTAAGTAATTATTTCTCCTATCTACATTTTTCTTCTTCTCTCCTATATATACATTTGCTGATCAATGTGAATCGTGCCTTCAATTTTATTTCAGAAAAGGTTTCAATTCATCATCTAGTTGTGTTTGCCCATTTTTGCAGATTTTGGTGGTCCGGCAAGGGGCTCTTCATTTGCTTTTATTTATTTTTGCAGATTGTGTCGCCCAGTTCAACCTTCAAGTTCAAGGTATTCATTTTATTTTCTTACTTTGCCCCTTAGTTTACATAATGTGGCTTAAACCAACTAATATAAATTTTTATTTCGTTAAATCAAGAATTATGACATCAAAAATGAAGAAAGTGGTGGGTTGGTTTCGAGGTGAACGATCGTCGCAAGATAAAGAAGAGCGTCGGAGAGCTCGAGATGTAAGTTCATATTGATTAGTTTTAATAAATTTTATGTTAATGATAATGTTTAGTGAAAAAACGAACAAGTAATATTTGTAATTGTAAGATGTTGAAAATTCAATATTTAGGGAAAAAATTACGTAAGGTTTGAATTAGGTAGATAGATAAGAAAAATTATTTTTTGAAGTATGTAAGTGAAATTATATTGGAAAAAATAATTTGTGTGTAGTAATCTCATTGGTGAATTAGTCTTATTATAAATAAGAGTTGACGTATATTAGATGGTAATTTCATGTTAGTTAAAAGATTTTTTTTAGCGACTTTATATTGATAAGCAACTAAAAATAGGTAATCGAAATTCGTTATGACTTAGATAAAATTACGGTGAAAATAGGTAATCGAAATCACCGTTTTCATGAGTTGTAGATAGATAAAATTTTGAAGTATATAAGCGACATTATATTTTAAAAAATAATTTGTGTGTATCGCTGTTATTAGTGAATTATATCTATCTAGAAAATTTATAAAATTCAGGATATTTTTAATAAAAAATTTATAACATGAAAAATAAAATTTTATATCATATTTAGATGATTTTCCTATTCCAAAATTTTTTATTTGTTATGCGCTGTGATAGCAACTTGCTAGAGCATTGGAGCGACAACGGCCCACAGCTTCGGCCCGTCGAGGCGATCATAGAGCGGATGAGGAGGACCAAGAGGAGGCTCCCGCTATTGCCCCTATTGTACCCACTCGGGCGAGTACATCGGTTATACGGGATAGGACACGATCGCCTGTGCCGAGTCAACCTACATTGAGACGTTCGTCTTCAGAGCGTACACCATCGTCTCCTATTCGGAGTCAGACTCCAGGGCTCGACGATATTCATTCGGACGACGCGGTTGGGTCAGATGCTTCCGATGATAAGGCACAGACCGATACAGAGACTTTTGAGGATGCCACGGACGATGGTGAGAACCAGGAAGCAAACAGTCCTGGAGCCTATGACTACCACAATGTGGCTACGGATGTAGCTGGTGACTACGAGGCGCGATATCAGCAGCAAGAGCAGCCACATCAGTTTGGACAACCACCGCAGCCGGTCCAACCTGACCAACAACAACAAGGGGCGGACCCCTTGGTTACCAATGACGGTCGGCCACTAGAGGCAGAGCCGTTGATGTGGTATAGGACACACAGATGCAGACTTCTTTGGATGGATAAGGTACGTAGTCATATATATTTTATTGCGAAATATCTTACTTATGTTAAATATTTCACTATGGTCTAACGAGTTCGGTGTTTTGTCCCCTGTAGGAGGACAAGGATGTTCGATGCATTCGGCGTGACACGCACATTGAATTCATCAAAAATTTGCCTCGTGCTAATGCCCTCATGAGTTGGTTCTGGTTCGCAGGAGCGAGTGGCCTGACAGCTTTGGAGGACATTGAGTTTGGCAAAGTGGATCATTGTTTGATCCAGGCTTTCCTCTATCGTTGGCACCCAGAGACGAACACGTTTCATTTTCCCTGGGGTGAGATGACGATCACCCTCCATGATGTAGCCATCATACTTGGATTGAGGATTGACGGAGTCGCCCCTCGTACACATATGACGAACGAGGCGCGTCGGGCTTTCCTCAACAGCAGATTTGCCATGACCACTGCAGAAATGAGCAGACGAGGGGCATGCTTCCCTCAGGCAAAGCTCAAGGAGGGGATGATGGCGATGATTCAGCATGGAGATTATTATGCCCCTGTAGTTGCGACCGGATATCTACTGATAGTACTTGGGGCGATCTTCATCAACGATAAGTCATCTTCACACATACCCTTGTGCTCAAGTGCCGTTGGATCTCGCATCATTGAGCGCCTCCCTGTCGGCCTACCTCTAGGATTGCTTACAGGTGGTGCTGTCATGTTAGTTTCTCCGGGATTCTCCATATCACTGTATGCCGTGGCAATAAAATTACGTTCCTGAGGAGTGAGATCATCTGCCTCAAGCCTTCTCTTCAACCTCAGTAACGTTAAACTGGTCGGGTCTATATCTTCCACGGGGTCGCTGCCCTCCTCTGCCATCCCATTCCACATTACTTGCTTCCAGAAAGGATGTATTTGACTCAAGCTTATCGGGCTACGGGTGGATATGGCGTTTACAAAGTCATGCACACATGGCACACCATGCACATCTCGCCAATACTGGTCTCGACAGACCCCGTCATTATTGCGCATGCCCTTCGCTGTGTTGTAATTAGCCACCAACAGTTCGAAGCACTCATCTGTCACCTTCATAACGAGTTGTGCAAAGATTGGGTTGCTAGAAACGGTCTTACGAACATTCATGCGTGACATCTCAAGAGAACCCTTTATTTGTTTGATCTGCTGGTTGACCATTCTGTCGATGCACTTGATCAGGTCAACAAACCCCCCTATTGACGTGTTCAGCATACCCTTCAACTTTCCATGTTGTGACTCACAACTGCATGAGTTTCAATAGATTGGCGGTTAAAAAAACTATTTATTCAAATTAACATGACATGCGTAATTGAGTAGAACAACTATAAAAAACACTTACCAGTTTGTTGTTCTAGTGCCAAAGTGCGGAAAGTAGTCAACCCATGCTCTAACAAGTGCCTCCTTAAAGTCTGTGAGCCATGTCGTTTGAAGGTACTCCATTAGACCCCAACGTGTACCCCACTTGGCCTTCATCGATTCGAGACGTTCCTCATAGCTTGACACTGACCTCGATTCTAACAAGGCATAACAATCTCTACGAAACTCCTTATCTTTATAAGGACATAGGATCTTCGCCTTCGCTTTGATATTTGACCTTACATGCCATATGCACAACAAATGCTTCACGGTGGGGAACACTTCTTTGATGGCATTGATTACTGCCAACTCTCGATCTGTGATAATCACATCTGGCATTCTATGTCTGCAGAGATCTCGGAGCCTCTTCATCACCCAGGTATAGTGATCCGTAGTCTCCTTAGTCATGAATGCAAACGATATCGCAAATGTTTTCTCCGTGCTAGTGATCCCAACGATTTCCAACAATGGCATCTTATACCTACATGAATATGGAGGATGATCAATAAATCATCTGTGACAAGATCAACAAATTTGACTCTATTTGTACAACTATAAGAAGATAGAAAAAAGGGATAAACATACTCATTAGTCTTGTAAGTTGCATCAATCACGATGACGTAGGGAAATAACCTCCATAAATGTTGGGAGTCTGGGTGAAAAAACATCAGATCACTCAGCTGATTAGACTCGTGCACTCTACGTACGAATACATCGTACTGTTTTTCTTCAAGTGAATGCAATGCTTGTTGTATATCCCGACGACCCTCTGCCTCTTCCCTCTTCATCTTTCCAACAGAGTTGTACACTTGCCGGATACTTGTCACACATTTGGAATCTTCATCTTGAAGGAGCTCTAACAATTGCCGAGGTTTTAACCCAATCATGGCACCTCGGCGTACTTTATGATGTTGCTTATCAGTCAACCTTTCGGCAAAGACATGTCCGTACAAGTTATCCGAAAGATTGTGGTTGTGAGAACCACATACTACAAAAAATCTCCATTTGTCTGTTTCGTACTCACGACCCTCGAGCTCAAATGCACATCCTCGTTTCTTCGACTTTTTTTCCCTGTTTGATGATGGTGGGAAATCCTTATCCACATCGATCGTGCCTCTAGCATAGCCATAGTACTCACAAACCAAACGAAAGACACCTAACCCGTTTCGCTTGTTCTTCCAAGACCTATGAGTTATTAATACCATATTTCTAATTCCAGCCATAAAACGAGCCCACTCCTTTGCGTTTTTTGAGTCAAAAAAATATCCACCTATCTGAAACATAGCCGAATAATCGGTACCCAAGGCTAGAGGAAGGTCGGGGAGATCCTAGAATTAAAAACATAGATACATAAATACTATACAAAGACATTGGAAACAAACACATTCAAAACATATAGATGTAAAATAAATTTTCCTAATATTGTCATATATACTATATATTCAAACATATTTGAAACATGGAAGATAAATACATGAATTTCCCTAATATTGATGATATTTGCATAAATATTACTAAACACACACATTGGAAACAAACATATTCAAAACATATAGATGTAAAATAAATTTCCCTAATGTTATCATATATAAAATATATTCAAACATATTTGAAACATGGAAGATAAATACATGACATTTTACTAGAATCGTGATTAAACTTACATCGATGTGAGTTAGAAGTTCTTGTGGATTGCTGTAACTATATGGGTCGAACGGTAGATCATCTTCACCTGACGACGACATAGGAAGCAATTTAGGATGTTGGAAATATTAGCTTCGTAAGAACCCTTAAAGTGTGGAGATACTTGTGCTCTAAATACGGGGAGGGTATATATAGCGATCGTTGACGAATATTATAGGAAATAAAATATATTTATATCCAAATATATCTATCTTCAAATATCTTTGAAACGCGATGTTTCAAATATCATTATCGATCCAAAATTGATATCTACGGGATTTCGTCAAATATCATTATCGATCCAAATATATCTACTGGAATCTTGATTTAGGAAATAATTGTACTCCTAAGTTATCCCGATTTTTTTTTTTAAAAAAAAAACTTTGGCAATCGCGCATTGCGAGTTTGCGGAAACTCGCAATGCGCGGTTGCGGAAATTAAAAAAAAAAAATTGCATTGGCAATCCGCAAACTCGCAATGCGCGGTTGCGGAAATTTAAAAAAAAAAAAAAAATTGCAATCGCGGACTGTGAGTTTGCGGATTTTGCAAACTCCCAGTCCGCGATTGCAAACCGTGTAAAAGGCGAGAAATTGGCCGTGCTCATAGTAAGCCCCTAATAATGTCATTGTATGCAAGTTCTTTTTAATCTCATCTGTTTAATCTTCTTAATCTGATGCTTCAGACTTGCTCACAAATTAGGGTTTGTTTGGTTTAACACAGGAAGAACAATTCCCATGAAGTTACTTCCCGGGAATTCAATTCCCACGTATTGCACTTCCCGGAAATTGAAAAAATATGTTTGGTTGGATTTTAAATTGTAGGAATTAAAATAGGGAAATTTGAAATTTCTTTTTATAAAAGGTGGAATTGGAACTTATCTAGGGGGAAGTAGGTAAGTTAAATTCTCTTGAAATGGAGGAATTTAAATTCATGGGAATTTAACTTCCTGGGTTTTCCTGTGACTAAAACTCCAACCAAACACATATATTTCATCTACTTCCTGGGTTTTTCTACTTCCTGGGTTTTTCAGTTGCTAACCAAACGAACCCTTACACAATAAGACTTGCGTACACAAGATATATCATCTATCTTTCAATCTACACTTGAAATTATTTACCAAAAAAATGTATCTTTTATATATATATTTTTTAAATCCAACAATCAAGTTCAACTTCCCCTCCAATTTTTGTTTCCCGGCTCTGCCCTTGCTTGTGTGTAGGTGGATTGCGACTGCTTTTTTTTATTACTTCATCCGATCAAAAATATAAAATGTTTGAATTTTTAACATGTATTTTAAGGAATTAAAAACTATATAAAATATTATTTTTAATTCTTTTTAAAAACAAAATACTTATTAGTAATAAATACATGCTGAATAATATAAAAAATCTTATAATTTAGAAAAGGAGAATGTTAAGGGCGTGTTTTCTCACGTTATTTTAAGGGTTGAAGATTATTTTTAAGGGGTGGAGATATATTTTACGGGATGGAAAGGGTGGAAATTAATTTCACAAAGTATCTCGTATAGTGTTTGGTTGATTGGTGTTTATTGAAGGTGGAGAGCATGTAAAATACCCATATTACCCATGGACACAAACAACTATCCTTCTCCTCCCTAATTTGCTTACCCTCATCCCAACCAACAACGACAACTTGGAACCCGGCGACCTACAATCTGCCTACCCAGATCCCGTCCACCGGTGGTACAGTATTAAAATTCACGACTTGAGCTATTGAATTGGGTAATTATGATAGTAGGACAAACAAAAAAACAAGGGGAAACGTTAACAAAGCGGTGTGTGCAGAGATCTATGACATAAGGGGATTGAAATCGCAATTAGGGTTTAGAACCTCGAAATCAGAACAACGTAATCGCCCACTTCCCAGATTCCCGCAAGCAATGATCCGTGCCAGAGGTTATAGACGGAAGGTAATTAGGAGAGATTCACCCAATCAAGCAAAACCATGGCAGTGAATCTCAAACTTTCGCGAAGGGAGGTGAGAAAGAGAGAGCAGAGCAGAGTATGTAACAATTGGGGCCAACCAATGCAAGAAGAAGAAGAAGAAAAGGAAGGTGCAGGAATGAATGAGTGGGGGCAGAAATCAAATATAAGGGATGTGTTGACTCATCTGTGTACAAATCCTACAGAGACAACCAAGTTGATCAGAGATTGAAGACCGAAAAATGGGACTTTTGGGGAAGACAACGAATGAGGACGAGGACAACCTTGAGGGCAATTTGGGATCTTGAACCCTCATCCACCCCTTCCCCCTGCCAAATGGCGCAAGCGCCCTCCACCCCCACCCTGTCTATCCCATCCATCTCTTTAACGAAGGCGAGAAAGCACGCCCTAAAGCTCTGAAGTGGGGCTACTATTTCTTGAGTGTCGCTATATTTACACACAGACAAGCTAATCGAGCTCCTGATTTCTTTTCTTGGTTTATGAGTTTTTTTTTGATAACGTAAAAAATCCAGATTAGACAAATTTGGATTCTTGAGAGGCCGGTTTTACCGGCAGATTGAAACAAAATCACGTACATTTTTACTTTGACACTTATTTTGTCAAAAGATTTTATTTAATACGGAGTACTTAGCGCGTGTTCGGCAGCGCATTGTATTGTATTCCAGGAGATTAATTAGATTGTCTTCTTCACACAATCCCCTGAAGTGGTGTTCGGCTGCACATTTGAAGAGATCTGGGGATGGGGATTCTGCGTATTCTAGTAGATCAATTTGATGGAAAAATGCAATCTCCCCTCCCCAAGATTCTGGAGATTGTATTAAAAATTTCACCCATTTGCCCTTGATTCCCCACACTTCATTTTCATTTTTAGATCTGGAGAACCTCCTTCGCTCTCGTTCACTCGTTGGAAGAGGACTCGCCGTTACCATCATCGTCGACTTCAAGGTAAGCTCTCCCTCCTTATGCTCTCTCCGTACGCGGTTGTTGTCGTTGCGAATGCGGTGGCCACGAGGAGGTGTGGCGGCGGAGAACCCATCCTCGCGATAGGGTTTTCTGGCCGGAATGGGGGACCTTCGTTCCCATTTCAATGGGGAAATGAACGGATCCCGCGCACCCACCAGTCGGCTAGGGTTCCTACGGCCAACGGGCTCTCCGGCGAACCGGAGGGTGAAGGCCCAATGTTGGGAGGTCCGAACCCTAGGTAAGAGAAAATCCCAAAAATTGCGGATTTGCCACAAAGCAGCGGCAACGGCGAGTGAGTAGCCACCCGTGATGCGCTGCAGCTCTGCCATTGCCGCCTGCTCCGACGAGCTTGACCCACCTGGGCAGTTGTGGTGACACCCTGTGGTCGTCTCCTTCCAAGCCCAATTCGTTGCGAGGAAGTGTTTTACACAATCGGTAATGGGTGAATGAAATTTCATATGTCTTTGATTTCAAGGTTTGAATCAGTTTGATTGAAGGTTTGCCTTCTACTGACTTGAACATGCTATTCCGAATATGGCCTTTGTTTTCATCATAATCTGTGTCATTTGGCTTTTGATTGGGGTAATGGCTTTTGATTACTGTTTGTAGGGTTACCTGCTAATGAACTGCAAATGCAGTTCATTAGCTTGTCTTCTTCACACTATTGTGGTCACAACTCCCCTCGAGAGACCATAACCCATGACAGTAAAAGTGCATATCTTAAAGTATCGGCTATACCGATTGTCGTTCCTTATATGATCGGGAACCTCCGCAAAAGTCGGGTCTACGGGCTTGTTAACGTCACGCGCGAGACCGTGCCATCCATTGTGCCGGCCAACCAGAGCTTCCAAGACATCACTGATGGCTTCGCTGATGGTGGATGTTGATCTCTGGAACCGCTCGCAAGCGTCCCTTAGCGACACACCTGTTGTGCAAGAGGATGGTCAAGTATGAAATAAATATAAAATATAGATCAGACTGACTTCCCTGTCTCAGCAAATAAATACAAGACTTCCCCCCGTTGTAGTAAAAGGTTGTCAGGATCGATCCACAAGGAAGCGTGTCAGCGAATCTCAGGTAGCGGAAAGATCTCAGCGAAATCGACCAGAAGATTCCTCGATATCGAGCAAAGTACTCGAAATCGACTAACCTGTCGAGTAAAATAGAAAGCAAAAACAAAACAGAAAACGAAAACCAACAGAAACAACTCGACTTCGACAAATCAACTCGACATCGACAAGATTTCCTCGATGTCGACAAAAGTCCTCGAAATCGACTAAACTCAGTAACAAAGATCTCACATTTTCGCAAGCCAGAACACGAATTTCGACGAAATAAATCAATAAACTAAAGACTTCCAAGATCAGGGCTTCAACACCACAACGGTAACCATGCAAAGTAACACATAAAGGCATAAAAAATCTTGCTTTTCATCAAATAACTTTCGTTATTAACAAATAGGAATATAGAGGCTTTCGCATAAACCCTAATTGTTATTAACCCTTTTCACATAATTAATCCAAGTTGTATTAAGATCACAAACAAGGATCAAACCTTTACCGCATCACCTTACATGGCTACCGTCGGGCTCACCCCGACCCTAGAAGTGGGTGGACTACTCGCTCTTCATCATGAATAAACTCATCAAAGATTTCAGGAAAATAAATTGCATTAAATAAACTAAATAAAACTTACAACCGATCGAAGCCAAAACGTCCCTCGACAACTCCAACTTGCTCTCGGCCTAAGCTCTCTCTACTTACTCTCTATGTAACTAATTGTGTATGAAATTGAATGCCTAAAAATCAGCCCTATAGGCTTTATTTATAGCCTTCATTCCAAGCTAATCTAGGAAAGAAAACTATATTTATATCTAATTTTATCTATCTAATAACATAAAGATAAAACATGGAAATAAATAATTATATCTATAAAGAAACTAGAGCTAATTGTGGATAAACCCTCCTTTGACTTGATAGATCTTGATGGAACTTGATAGAATTTGGTCTCGCGGATATCTCCATTGTAGGGCTGGGCAAAATTTGGATCGGACCGGAATCGGACCGGGACCAGACCGGAAATTACGGTCTTTGGATCGGACCGGGATATTACGGTCTGGTCCATGGTCCAAGAAATTCTGATTTCCAGTTTCCGGTCCAAATCCGGGACCAGACCGGAATTTCCGGTCCGGACCGGAATTGGACCGGGTTCCCTATCTTTAAAAAAAAAAAAAAAAAGGGTGGGACGTGCCTTTTGTACGCGCTTCATTTCATCGACCCTTCACTTCGCCGCCTTTCGCTCAAGCGCTCTCTCTCACTCCTCAATTTCTCTGCCGGTTACTCTGTTAGGCACACCAGCCCTCGCCGGAAGCCACACCAGGCACCACCGGCGCCAGTAGACCACCATCCCTCGCTCAGTCTCTCTTCGTGCGGCGCTAGTAGGTAAAGTCCCCTATCTCTCAATTTCACTTTTAGATCTAGGGTTTTTATGCATATTTTGACCAATTAATGTCGATTTTAGCATAGATTTGGAGAAATCACAAATATTCTAGATTAATATTGAAGAATCTCGTTCCGATTTTAAATCTAGGGTTAAGAAATTTCAATTTGTAAAATGTTTTGAGTTTTGAGAATGATTGAGAATGGCTATCTAACAAATTTCTCATGTGTATTTTTATCATCTAAAACTTCAGAGCTGTCAAATTGCTATAAGGTGTCACCAATGCCAATCTTTTTTCACTTGTTTGCTGATTAAACACGAAATTTCAACCATGAAACTAATTCGGCACCCCAATTTTATCCGTTTGCATGAGGTGAGATTGTACATACATGCCAGTTTTTAGGCAGACTTCTATTTTCTTTTCACTTAGTGTTAATTGTTTCCATGCCAGTTTTTTTAGGCAGGCTTTTATGGTCTGCCCATTTCTTGTGTTTAATCATCTAATTATTAATTGTTTCCTTGCTAATATTTTACATCTTGAATGTGGTGTCGCCTATGGTTTTCAGATAGTAACATACATTTATGATTTTGTTGCAACATCTTTAAGTTCTATCATTCAAATTGCATTTTGTCTTCAGACGGCCATTGTTCTTTTCACTTAGTGTTAATTGTTGTGTAGGTTATGGCAAGCAAGATAAAGATTATATTGTTGTAGAGGTTGTCACATGTGGTGAACTCTTTGAAAAAATTGTAAGCTAGTGATAAAATTCAATTTTCTTTTCTTATTTTCTCTTCTCATTCTTGTTTCAGCAATGGATATTTTATTTATGCTGTTATAAGGATGGTGTTAAAATTTTCTTCTAATCCTCATATTGCTACTTTCTTGAGCAAGGCAAGTAAAGGAAGAGACAAGAGCCTCATTGAATAAGTTTCAAAACCTGCCCTTGATCAGGACCAACTACAAACTTTGCTTTGAACTTACTGCAGGAAGCGCTTTGTCAAGGAGTACACGAAAATCTTTTCCGCACTTTTCAAGGCAACTTCAGCTGGGGATGGTGCTTCACAAGGTTCTATTTCTAAAAGTGTAAACTTGGTTGATTGGTTTTACTTGAGCACATAATCAGAAAGAGGACATGTATGATTCTTCAAATTAATTATCCCTAACTTGTATTTATACTCAGTTCAAACTAAAAATCTTGATCAGTTCTGGTGATTTGTTCATATACGTATTACCAATGCAATTCTGATTCAACTCATCTGCCCAAAGGTTCCTGCAAATCTTATGTCTTATACAGCTTACACAGTTAAGAGAACCAGTGTAGATGGTTTCCAGAAATAAGGGTGACCAATTAGCTGATGTAAATTTGTCCAAATACGGGAAAAAAATACCGCTGCTGTAAAGTGTATAGATACAGATTTGGGGCTGTTGCAAAGTGTCACAACACACCCACACACAAAAGGCCGAGGAATTAAACCGGTCCAAACGGTCTTTACGGTCCGCGGACCGGAAAGACCGGGACCATATTTATCGGTCCCGGTCCGATCCGCGGTCCAAGTTTCAAAAGATTATGGTCCATCGGATCGGACCGGGACCGGAATGTCCGGTCCGGTCCGGTCCGGTCCAGACCAGTTGATCAGCCCTACTCCATTGGACTCGGGATAGAAACTTAACAAGATCCGGACACCCTCGACTTCGGCTTCTGGGATCAACTCGATATCGACTAAACTTGCTCGATATCGACTAGCATTTTTTCGTCTTCTGCTCAGCAACTCGATTCCGGCCTCCAGGAGCAAAGTCGACTTGATTTTTACTCGATATCGAGTAGATTTCCTCGATATCGAGCAACGTCTTCGAGCTCCAGCTTTACTCGTCGACTTCGGGGTCTTTGACTCGATATGGCTTACTCGATATCGAGTAAAACAACTCGATATCAACTAAATTCCTCAACTTTGCTCGATTTTTGTCAACTTTGGTGGAAATCGACTGGATGACTCGATATCGACTAAGCTTGCTCGATATCGACCAGATTGTGTCGAGTCGATTTTCTTGCTTTCAGCTTGATTTGTCCTGGTTCCGCTGCTCCTTGACCTCGGACTTCTGTAGTTGACTTCGAGCCTTTCTCCCTTTCTCAGAACTTCTGTAAATTGCTTCGATTTCTGCAAAATTAAACAGAAACTGGTGTAGATTCCGTAATTTAGCAACTAAGCATAAATTACATAGATTCTGTACTATTCTAGCCCAAATGCATGAAATGCATGCAGAAATCGATATAAAAGTAACTATAAAACATGGCGAATTAGGCTCACAACAGCACCCCACGCCATCGTGTTCACGAAGATCCCGACCTTCTCCATAACGCTCATGTTGTTGGAGCCACGCGGTCCGTAACGATCAGAAAGAGTGGAGCACAACGACCTGAATACGTGCTTTGGCATACAAAATACTTGGACACATCGGAGGTCTGTCTCGTGGGCAAGTATGTCCTGAATCCACCGCTCCCCCGTGTACTCGAAGATGTAACAGGGGACCTTGTGCACGTACTTGTAGTAGTGTCGTGCTCTCTTCACCGTGCCAACAAGAAGGAGAAACTGTCCTATGACTGCGCGAATGTGCCTTCGCTTCTTCTGCCTCTGCTCGGACAGCTCCTCGGTACCTTCTTCTGATCTCTCATCCGACATTGTTTTCACAAGGCCTGCACGACATGGAACACATGTTGAACACTGTAACACCTAGAATGTAAAGAGATCATGTTCGGAAAGCGTTATATTTAAGATAAGAAAGTCCAAGTACTCATGACAACACATAATCACAGACACAGTCACTACATACTGTTAGGAGAGTACGTGATACGGGGTTAGCCGTAGGGTGGCCCGATCTTCGACAATTAAGACTCAAAGACAAGAACGGAAGCAAACGACTCAAGAAACTCAAACGACGACTCGATATCGACACGAAAGAAACAAAACGCAGCAACTTAGACTCAATAAAATAATGAATTAAAGACCGATAGATGGGTGATTCGAACTAAAATAGAACGAGGCAAAGACCCCAGGCCTCCGTAGAGGGTAGGAACCAAATACCAACGACTATAAAGCCCGCCTCTACAACCTTACACAACCAAGCGGACAACTTGGAGGCACAAGGAGGGGACTTGTGATTACCTAGATCACCAAGCTCTCGCGAGGTTGACGAACTCAAAGCAAACCAAGTTAGATCTATAACCAAATGTTGCAATCGACGAGCCACGCTTCGAGTCGATTGACTTTCTCTCAATTGTGTTTCACACAAACTGAAATTTTAATAAAAGAGACGTCTGAGTTACAATGGAGGAATCAGCCGTTCTAATATAGAAAACCCTAGGGCTGATTTTAATGAAAATAATAAATATAATAGAAATTAACTTAAATCCCTAAAATAATAAAAATAACTTAAGTAAATAAGGTCTCTAAAAATAGCAATAAAAAGAGTTCCAACACTTAAGAATTTCCCGTCTAAAACAGTGACAGCCCAAAGAATGTGATTTTCGGCCAAGCTCTTGATCGAATCTGGAAAAACCTTCAACAGCAAAGTTGTAGATCTCTTCGTCCTCGTTCCGACAAGGTATGGCACGATCCAATCCGATTAATATTGAATCCGTACGACTCATTTTACTGAGACGTCGAAAAGTTGTCAAACTGCTGAACGAATCTAATAACGAACGACCATCAAGCTTGCACCTTTGGACCTTCTCCCATGGTGGAGCCTTCTTCTTCCTCTTGATGATGACTTCATTCTCGTGAGCTCGAATCATAGGTCCATCCTCAAGTATAGGTGTGTCCGAAGGTGTCTTAGATGGTCCCGCATCAGTACGCAAACATCTCGCAACAAAGAAAGCCATAGAAGTTGTGGTGTGTCATACGGTCGCAAAGCAACAAACCAAACATAACAATGTAATCGTAGAAACACAAGTCTTGATGATAAACTGAAGGAGGGGTAGGGTGAGTCTTTCACGCTAGCAAACTAAACTTCAGCAGGGAGGGTCTCACATGTCTTCATCTCCGCCACGCTTCCGGAAGTGATACTTGAGCCAGGCAAGCCTCATTGCGTTGCTACGTGTGCACGCGAGAAACATCCTCGCCCTCTCCGGAATGATAAGAGTGTTCATGGCAAAGCATAACAACGAGCTCTCATCTTCGATGAATCCTTCAGCAACAAGTTCGTCGAGAACCTTCATCACCTCCGCCTCACGGTTGACGGGTGTCTTTGACACCTCTGACTCACCCCGCACGTAATTCAGAATCTCAACGCTTGTTTCCCCAACCATTTCCATGTGCGCGTCGAAAGATGCTTCTCTAGACGAACGTCTTCCACTTCGTCTCTTAACAGATGTCGTCCCCGTCGACCCCGAAGGGCGCTTTCCAGGCATAGGAGGTAAGCTACGACTGATAGGGTTGAGACAAGGGGGTGGCTGAACGGGAGGGGTAGGGAAGGAGTTGCTAGTCCCTCGTACCATGTCAGGGAACCGGCTGAGGTCGAAGTCGTCGATGTTGTCGGCATCAACCCCAAGGTCGACCTGGGGCTGTCTCTTGGGTCCTCTGGGTCCCGCCTCCATTATCGGTCATAGTGGACATCGGCACAACGCTGTCAACGGGGTCCATGAACGGAGCCACGCAGTGCTGACCCGTCGCAACTGTCCCCCCATAAATCTGATCCCAGGCGTCTTCAATGTCAGGGGGTATGCACTTCTTCTTCAGTTTGCGAAATTCCTCATTCTCCTGCAACATCATTGAAGCAAGGGGATTAGGACAGTGACAAACGACGATGACTAATTCAGACGAGAGAACCGACGTAATAATATAGTGTCCTACAACATTGGCGAAAAGAAAGTACGTCACACAATAGAGTAATTCCACATACCTGACATTTCCGCTCCCACCATTCGTCTATTGCGTTGATGCACCCTCGTTCATAGTCCCAGCCTAATCCGGTCCCCCCGTGCTTCAACTCTTTCCAATTCCTCCAACGCTCCTTCATAGTGGCGTGTTTGTTCTTAAGCGTATTGCAGCCACATTTCTGCCCTGTAGCTTCCTCGAATTGGGTGGTGAGCACCACCCAGCTTAATCCCTGGTCGCGACCGTATTTTCTTTGATACGGAATCAGCAGGTCCAGGAAATGTTTCAGCAGGGTAGGTGTCCAAGTGAATGGTTTCTCCTTGTTAACCTTGGGTTGTTTGTCCTTCTCCATAGCAGGGCTCTTGCTACTGGAGGCCATACAATCTATCGGGGACAAATGATATCCCGAGGGACAGACGATTGCGGATCACACAACAAAACAATAATTCAAGAACGATATCTACGACAGTCATCCACAATTGAGGATCATCCAAGCCAAAACTGTAAATCGACTAGGGTCACATGTTCCCCTCCCTAACTACCTACCTCCCATCGACGACGGCCACCCACTGCCGACGCCGGCAACCGAAATTGCCATAAAAACCGCCGATTTGTAATTTGCCCAATTCAATCTAGGGTTTGTAGATCTGACCAATTCAACCCCCAATTTGAACTGTAGGTGAAGAAGGGGAAACACCCCATACACACAATCAATTGACACAAATCTATGGGTCCTAATTGCGAAAAGTGTAAGCAAACGCATCATAACGGAATACGAAGCCAGATCGCACATACCTTTTCGCCGGTGGTATTCACGAATGAGCAGTAGGGGACCTCATGCCTTCGTCCGAGCAGCAGATCACGACCGACTTGTTGGCAATGACGAGGAGTGGGATGTCTCAGTTCGGCCCTTGTGGTGGAATCGGCGGCTCAGCCCTTCGCAGGGGGGTTGCGTTTTCTTCGCGTCGGCGGAGCCTCTGCTCTCCTTCTTCTCTACTGCTTTAGATATTTCCACATACCGAATTTGTGGAGGGCAATTGTCCAGGGGTATAGTCGGTATTTCCTTCGTTTCAAATACACCACAATCTTATACCCACCAAACACCTTTTCGAGTTTTCCGTCCTAAATAATCTCAATCCAGACAATCTCATTAATCTACAAAAATAATATCCATCTACCTCCATCTTCTTACATCTACAAAAATCCCCTTAATCTACATAAAATTAATCAACCGCCAAACACGGCCTTATAAGAGTTTGTTAGAGCTGGATTTTTTTTTTTGACATTTTTAAACATTGTTTAATTTTTCCGATTTTAGTCTATTTGATCAACCAAAAATATTGTACATTCCGAAGGGCAACGCACGTGCACATGGTGCAAAATCGGCCCAAATTAAGCCCAACGAAGGCCCAATTGGTTGTCCATTATAGAAATAGAACCCTACGCAGTGGTTTAAGGTGGGAGCCTATTTTCAATTTTGCAGGGTAGGGTAAGGAAGGCTTCTTTTTTTTTTTTAAAGAGTGAAGGCTTTTATTTTGTGTGCTGATAGAGGACTAGAGGAGTGACTTTGAACAATGGAATTGGGGGTGCACTTTATCCAAAACCGATCTTACTCGTTCTAACTGGAACCCAAATCACCCGACTCTACCCGATACTCTCAAATTTGAGGGTGCATTTGTGGTCATTTTTCATAAAAATAATCCGAACATGATTAACCTGTCCCAAATCCCATTTGTTAATTGCTCCCTCAACTAGATTGTAGACTAGTGGGTAAAAATGCAGTGTGATCCCTCTGCCCCAATCCCCCGCCTCACAACCCCGCCCCACGTAATTATTTTACCATTAAATTAATATTAAAAAAATTTAAAAAAATGTGTTTAACTTCTACATACTTAGTATAACATATTTGAAAAAAAAAATCTTAAAAAAACGAATTATAATTTTTTCTAAAAAATATATAGTAAAACAATATCTTTTTAAAACTTTAAAAAATCTTCCTATCTCTTCTGAATTATTATAATTTTTGTAAGTTGGTTTTTTAAGATTTTTTTTTCAAATATATTATAATAAGTATGTAAAACCTAAATATATTTTTAAAAATTTTTTTAATATTAATTTAATAGCAAAATAATTACGTGGGACGGGGTTGTGAGACGGAGGACTAGGGCAGAGGAATCACACTGGTAAAAATGAAGTTGGTAAGAGAAATGGAGGTGCTCTGCACCTCAGGAAAAAGAGAGCTTTGGCCTTCTCCTCTTTGTCTTGGTTGTTGATGCCTTTTCATTTGCCTCAGTACTGTTTTTGAAGAAATCGAGAGAAAGGGAGAGTGTGGGATGGAGAAGGTGTAGTCACATCACACCTAGGTCAGGTGTAGGAGTGTAGGGTATGTGAGTGTAGGTGTGGGATTGATTGAGAGTGATGGTAATTGGAGTACCATAACCTTATTTTTAAATTAAAAATAAAAATAAATGTGAGAGTTAGGCTGTGAATCAAGACAATTATTACAAGTGAGTTACACAATATCATAAGTTTACTCCAATAAACAATAGTATGTGGGGACCACTTTTTTTTTTTTCTACCCTACAAAGATTTAAAAATAAAATAAAATATATGTTAAGATACTTTTGTGATTATCATGATTGTACATTCAAGTATCTTAAAATGATGTGGCAATAAAAAATATAAGATATGAGACCATCCGCAACCATAAGGTTACCTCTTATCCAATTTTTTTCCCCTCTCCCTATAATATTTTGACACCTCATTTATTTTTTCTTTTAAATAATTTTCTACTTTATCAACTCTTTCTTTAAGGTTTTCATATTTTTACTCCACAACCATGAGTTTATCTCATTCTTCCCTTTTTCCCATTTATTTATACCCACTATATGATTTCCACCAATCATAATATTATTAGTTAAATATAAAAACATAAAAATAAATAAAGATCATGCTTTTGCACATGGTCCAATGCACTATCTACCTCTCCACACCAAGGTAACCCCTTTCCTCTCTTTACCTTAAGGTTTTGCTTACAACCATGGGGTTACCTTTTAGCAACCTTAAGGTAAGCAAAACTCATGGTTGCTCATGCTCTGATACTTGAATTGGGTATCATGGATAAAGATGCTATAAGGATCTTCTAGTCCACAATTTGTAATTCATACCGTAATCCAAATTATCTCATTGGCTAAATTAAAAAATTTAATTATTTTCTTAAATAAGTGTTTATACCTTATAATTTATTTTAATGTTTCTTGTCCAATGAAATTAAAGGGACCATAAAATGAACTACGAAGTTAGGCTAGACGATTTTCACCGAGTGTAGTGTAGAACTACCAAGGATTCAAGCCCTATCGAAATTTATTCAATTATAACTCTTTCGAGCGGGATTTCAAGTTTTTATGAGTTCTATACCGCCGCTAATTCAAACACTTTCGGGATTTATTTTAAGCCATTTCTAGTGGGATATTAAATTAATACGGAGTATTGCGTATGTTTTACATTTAAAAAGTTACGAATAGATATTTATATAAGTAACGAATCATTCGTGTTAATTTTTTTTTTTTGAAAAGTTGAAACTTAAAAACACACCCACAATGGACATATTATAGATACGTCCATTTATTTTTATATATACGTATTTTTAAAAAATTTAAGCTTGCTTTTTTATATATAAAAACCACAAATGGATCATAGATTCGTTACTTATATTGGACGGTTAATTTTTTTAATATCAGACATATTTAATACTGGATACGTGTTAAAGTTAAGTTCAAACAGATGTAGAATCCATTCTTTTGACTTGTAAGAGCATGTGCATTGGAGGGCCTCTAGGCCCTTACAATTGCCAACTAGGCAAAAAATATAAAAGGAAAAGCAAAAGGGCTAAGAGTCCAATCCCGGAGGCCCTTATACAAGAGCCCGAAAAGTGAAACCCTTAGCACTTACAACGACAATACATTTGAATTAACCCTATAAAAATGATTTTTAGACATTTTCTATAATTATAAAATAGGGTAAATTACAGGAAACCACCCTTAAAATAGGTGAGTTTTCACAAAACCACCCTTAAAATAAATTTTTACAGAAAACCACCCATAAACCTATTTTTCTTTCAAAGAACCACCCTTAACCCCTATTTTTATGTGTAAAAAGTGTTTTAAAAATCTTAAATTCTTATTTTTTGTATTCAAAGTAGCCCAATTATATAATAAAATAACAAAAACATTTAAGAAAATATAAAAACTTTTAAAAAAATTATAGCTTTTTACACATAAAGATGGTCATGGGTGGTTATTTGAAAGAAAAGTAAATTTATGGGTGGTTTTCTGCAAACTTTTATTTTAAGGGTGGTTTTGTGAAAACTCACCTATTTTAAGGGTGGTTTTCTGTAATTTACTCTATAAAATAAAATAAAAATTATATTCAAGTGTGAATTAATTTTATCTAACCATAAACACCCATTTTGCTTATGTTATTTTTTAAAATAAGTTACACTAATAATACCCATATACTATTATTTTTTATCACATAGGGTAACGTTTGTGTCATTGCATTTTCCGTTTCAACAATTGCATTTTCAGTTTCATTTGTTTGTATCGTTGTATGGTAAGGTTTGTGTCATTGTGTTTTCCGTTTCATTCTTGTTATCGTTGTATCGTATAACGTTTATATCAAGTTGAATGCTATGTGTAACGTTTATTTTGTCTCTATTTTACAATTTATTAAAATAACAACAACAACAATAACAATAATAATAATAACAATAACAATAACAATAATAATTTAGTAATTGAAAAAGGGAAATAGTAAAATGTAATTTAAGGGCCCGAGAGTGGGGCTCTCTGATGAAGGTGCAAATAATAAAAAGATAGAATGAGACCCTTAAACTGATGTGGCAGAGGAAAAGTAAGTTAAGGGCCCGAGGCCCGAGCCCTCTACTGTGCATGCTCTAAATACCCCATAAGACCATCCGCATCAATGCGGGTTTCTAAAGTTTCTTCATACCACTTTATCACTTTCTCTCTCTTTAAAAAACCCAATTTACCTTTTCATCCACATCCATATGAGTTTCTAGAGTTTCTTTATTTACTTTTCAACATATATTATATATTCAAATATACATAATAATAATAATAATAATATGTTGTACATTATTTATATATGTATTATATTTTGGGTTAATTAATATAATAATAGTATATAATAATTTTTTTAAAAAAAATCTACAACATAAAAATAGATAATAATATTAATGAAAACAACTTTATTGGAACAAAATAAACATCGAAATACAAGAACAATAAACAAATATTTAACATATACGATATTAGTATCTATGAGTAGATAAAAAAATTTATTGTTAATATCTAAAATAAATTTAATTTTTTTTATAAAGATAAAAAAAACAACCGAAAATATTTAAAAGTGTAAATGAAATACCACAATTTGCACGAAACATATGGGAGGGTCACTTAATTCTCCTTCAATGGATGGTTGTCACATGACCACTTTTTGTTGACCAAAACTTTTAGCTGGGTTTCTACAATTCTTTGGAGATTTTGTAAATAAGAAGTTGTCAACATCACTTTTAACCCTAACTTCTCTCTTCCCCCTTATTTTATTAGTTTTTTATATTAAAAACCCCTCTAAAAACCTTCAATGTGGATGCTCTAACACCTGCTCTCCACGTCGCAGATATACTAATCACTTTCTTATTAATAAATAAAATGAAAAAAGACTCAAAATAAGACCATAAATATCCATGCACAAACCTACCGGATTACATCCCAGGGTAAATTAATGGTAAATTACGCCACTAGTCCCTAACGTTTCGTACTTTTTTCTTGTTAGTCCCTAACCTTTCATTCATTCTATTCAAGTCCTTAACCTTTTATATCTATTTCATATTAGTCCTTAAACTTTAATTCATTTCATTCAAGTTCCTAACCTATTGAATTTGTTGCACTATTAGTTTATATTATTTTTAAAATTGAAAATAAATTCAGATATTTTATTTTAAAAATAATTTAGACTAAAGTGTAATTTTTAGGCGAATCTTTAAGATTGGTTAAGAAAAATTGAAATTTTTTAGTTAAATAATCCCATTTTTAATTTATTTTTAATACCTATAATTAGACCTGTCAAAACACAACCTGACCCGGTGACCCGACCCGAAAAATTTCCGACTCGAACCCGGAAATTTTGACCCGAATTTTTTTTCCGATCCGAACCCGAAAAACCCGAAAATTTATAGGTAATATGGGTTTCGACCCGGTGACCCGATTAACCCGGTAATTTTGACCCGATTTACCCGATTGACCCGGTGACCCAATTGATCTGGTTGATTTATAATTATATATAATTAAATTTTTATATATATAATTAAAATTTATCACAAAATTATCAAATCATGATTTTTTTAATTTAAAAAAGAAAAAATTGACAAACCCGAAATCGACCCGAAATTACCCAAAACCCGGTCAAACCCGGGTTCGAGTCAACCCGAAAAACCCGGAACCCGTTTTACCCGAAACCCGAAGTGACCTGACCCGAACCCGACCCGAATGACCCGTTTGACAGGTCTACCTATAATTTATAATTTTTTAGTAAAAATACACCCCTTTGTCCAAAAAAACACGCAAATTTTTCCAAAATATTGTGGTTAAATTATAATACACTAATTTAGATCAATTAGCATTAGAAATGTTCATTATTTAAAATCTACAAATCTTAGGCATTCACCTAAAAAATTCCGATTTATTCTATTTTTTTTTACCTAGAAATAGTAATCTTGGTATAAATAATTTTTAGTCACACACAAAATGCACAAATAGGAGGTTTTTAAATTTAGAAAGTGGAAATTCAGTAGATTTCAAATACTAAAAATTTCTAAAGTCAATTTATCTACATTTTGATTAAATAAAATTAACCACACTATAGAGTGAACTTATTTTATTTATTTATTTATTATTATATTTAGAAGTTTATGAAATATTATTTAATTAAAATTTTAATACTTTTCTTAACCACTCTTAAACATTCACCTAAAAATTACAATTTAGTCTAAATTATTTTTAAAATAAAATCTTTTTTTTTTAATTTAAAAAATAATATAGACTAATAGTACAACAAATTCAATAGGTTAGGGACTTGAATGGAATGATTAGAAGTTTAAGGACTAGTATAAAATAGGTATAAAAGGTTAGAGACTTGAATAGAATGAATGAAAGGTTAGGGACTAAAAAGAAAAAAGTATGAAACGTTAGAGATTAGTGGTGTAATTTACCCGGTAAATTAATCATCACATCAGCTTTGCAACCCACTTAGACCATAAGTAGTCTAAGTATTATAATGTAAAAAAAAATTATAAAATTAATATTTGATACTCCGTATAATTTTTAGCGTCATAAATTACGCGCACAAAAGTCAAACGCCTTGTATTTGTGAGGGAGTATATGCAAATCGAGTGTGAACCAACCAAGCCCAAAGCGCGCGCCATCAACATGTACAGTATCTGTATATATCATGACAGTACAGTATGTATGTATCCCCGCGTCGGATCTCGGTATTATAAACTCTGTCTCCCCTTCACCCAATTTCCCAAAACACCCTTCTCCCCCCGCCGAACGTTGCGTCACATCACCCTACTATTCCCCTTTACCAGACTCCGTAATTAGCGGAAAAGATCAGGGGCATTCTGGGGTAACCCCCAAAATAGGCGCTACAAGCTGTTCTCTGCAACTGATTTTTATTCCCAAGGCCTCTCCCCCATCCGACCATTCCCCTTCCCACTTCGCTCTTCTTCTTCCTCTTCCTCCCACCGCCTCCCTCTCTCGCCGCTGAAGAGGAGTACTGCATTTTCAAAGGACGATCGGTTTCGCCGCTGGCTTGAAGGATTTCTCTGCTTCGAGGTAAAGTTTCGTAGGTTTTGGTGCCGGTGGTCGTTCGACGGTGGTGCTGAGCTCCCGTTGGTGCCGGCGGTAAGGCTTAGCGGTTTCTCTGTAGCACGTAAATGTTTGATTTCTGTTTCGTTGCTGCTGGTTTTTTTTGAAGCGTAGGTCGGTTAGAAGTTTGAAATCTATGCGCTCTCTTAGGGCTTCGGTTTCGGAATTCAGAAATTGTTGGGGATTTAGGTGCTGTTAAGTTTTTCCTTTTAAATTTGTTTGGTTTTGGCTGCTTCGATTGCAGGTTCGCCATTATTAAGCCAGAAACAGAGAGGGCGTGGAGAGACCGAGGTAGAAGAAGACGAAGTAAATTAAGAACATCGGAAGACTCTTGTCAAAACTACTATTCCGTGATAAATTTGACAGCAGAAGGTAATGAGCTTTTTCTTTTTCCTCTTTCGTCCTCGTTTTCTCTGTTTTTGAAATCCATTAGCTGTGTTTGCCTGTGCATATAGAATTAGCTGTGTACATTTTCAGTTTCAGACGAATGCATCGTAGCCGTACACGTGGTTTTGTTATTCTGGATCACTGTGGGGGTAGTCACTTTCTTGTGGGGGAAAACTAAAGATTTGATATTCACAGTGCCACGTCATTGGGGCCCTCACCGCACCTGCATTGACGTGGCAACATCGAGGGCGTACAGTTTAACAAACGCTCCTCCTAGCCGTTTGATTAAATTATGAATTTCAAATCATGGTTTATTTTAAAATTTGTCTGGCCCCACGTGGACTGTTTGAATTGTGATGTGAAAAATCAGTAGTATGTGGTGCGTTGCAGAGAATCCCTGGGGCTGTGGGGTCCACTATTGCTGTGGGAAAACACAGTTTGACACAATACAGTACCCTTTACTGTTTTTTTCTTCTTATTTTTATAATCATAAATAGTTTTTTGGGTGCAACATGACATTGGAATGTGGACCATGTTGTATCACTGTGGGTGTGTGCGCAGTGAGGATCTTTGGGAATTTTGGTTGCCAGGAGAATCCAAAGGCATGTGTATCATGTATGTGTATGTAGGAAAGTGATGATCCTAGATGTGGAAAGAACTATAGTTTTAGCATTGTGGATTGTGTGTTTTTAGTTTAGGCTGATCACTTTTCCAGGGCCTGTTTCCTTTCTTTGCCTCAATTATACAACCTTTGTGGACTTTATACTGCCTATTTGCATCTCTGGGTGATGCTGAATGATGCTTGAAAAGAAAAAGAGGGGTTATAGTTGAAGGCCTGGCTGGCTCCATTCTCTTGGTAGTCAATGGGACGCTGTACTTGGTGGCACAGTTGGTCTCTTAACCCCCTTTTATTAATGACTGATTAGTTCATCATAATTCATAAAGCTGAATAAGACATGTGATTAGGTGGTCAATTGCTATAATTATTTTATAAATGTGGCTTTGTATATGTTGTTTGGCCCTTCGCCCTGCCGAAACAGGAAATTGAATTGCTTCAGTAGTTTACAAGTTTAGAATTTAGTTAGAACATAGTTTGGTGGCTAGAGTTGATTCATAAGGACACTATGCATAAATCTCTTACAGTAACACAATACTGTGTCCCCATTTTGGCTCTAAAGGTTTTAATGTGGATAAAGGGGCATGCTTTGTTGTATCCCAATTTGTTTATACTTTATACATGAATGGATGTGCTGCTGGATATTGGATTCAGCAGGATAAAAAGTTGCATGGTTGTCTTTGCCTCCATAATGCAGAGTAAAGTTTGCCTAATGTTATCAGACCACTACTGCATGAGATTGGTTTTCTTAATGTCTGATTTTTTCCATGACAGGCTTGTGTTTGAGGGCTAAAACAAGAAAATAAGAGAGTTTAATCTTCCATCTTTCAAATCTCTCTTTTTTCTCACTCAAAGATTGTGCTATGTCTTGCATCAATAACATGGCTTGGTTGACATATCACACTTATTGATGCTAATGAAAGTTACCTAACGTCACGAGGTTATTTTATTGAGACTTCTAGAGTAGGCCAATTTGTCGATTTCATGGCCATAGTGGTCTAACCTAAGATAGTTGTGTTTTGTCTACATTCATCGGTAGAGTTAATAAACTGTTCATTGGTGTTGTCAACATCGTTCTTGCATGTTAGGAAGTAGTAAGAGATTAGAAACCTACATTTTTTTCTTTTTGTTAATAAAGTTAGGTCTTCCATTGAGATGGATAGCTTCCGGTCAAACCTTGTAGATGCTTGGTAAAGTCTAAAAATTGGAAAATGAAATACTTTACCACATACACGAGTTTAGTATGCTAGTAAGTACCTCTTTCCAAATAATTTTATATTGATTGCAAAGGCTGCATGTTTCATACACATTATTTTGCAACTTACAGCATTTTTTAATGTGTGTGATTCCTTTGGTCTGTTCATATGGTCAGCTTCTTCCTAGCTCTCTACTCGTCTTTTGTTGTCATTTGTTGTTGTGGTCCGCCATCCCCACCACTTTTAAGGGACTGAAAATATGTAGAAACCCTCAATAGCAAAACAACGAAACTCTATTATTTGTTATTACCTTGATCCAGGCATTAAAGCATCATACTTTTTCTATTCTTTTATGATACATTTGCATCATCATAAAACACTACTTTCCATTGCTTGCGTTTAGATTTTGACCCACAATCGCCTTGCATTTGCAATCTAATAGAATTCATCACTCTCTTGATTAGCCATCCCTTTCTTTTCTCTTCCCTTCGTTTCAGATGGATTCATCTACACAAACTGCAGTTACCACCCCAAGTAAGAGCAGGCTTGCTCGTACTTTTGTGAAAGTTCTTCATGCTCGCACTGCAACAGGAGTTGCACCAGTCGACGGATTTCAGAAGGTAAAAGCCAATCATATGATAAGGGAAGCTAAGGCAGACCCTAGGACGAAGGTTGCTAGAGGAAACCGTGATGGCCGCAAGTCATTTAATCAGACAGATGAAGAACAGTTGAGAAAGGAAGTAGCCTTGGAAGCCCTGCTTGCAAGAACTTTTGCTAGTATTTCATGCATCAAGGCTGCATATGCTGAGCTACAGTTTGCTCAGTCTCCGTATGATGCTGCTGCTATACAGTCTTCAGATGGTAAGGTGGTTTCGGAGTTGAAAGTCATATCTGAGCTAAAACAGTGTTACTTGAAGAAACAGCTTGATGCTTTCCATGAGAAGGTGCTAGTCTCATCAGAAATCCTAGAGCAAAAGAGTGTAGCGAAAACGTATGAGATAATGAAGAGGAAGCTGGAGTTGCAGCTGCAGCTAAAGGAGCCCGAAATCGCAACACTTCAGGAGAAACTGGAAGACTGCAAGAAGGAAAACAGATCAATGGAGAAAAGATTAAATGCCAGTGGCCCCATTCCTGTACCTGACAACCTCCATCTTTCCGGCTTGAGCCCAAACCATTTCATCCCTGTTCTACGGCACACAATTAGATCTATCAGAAGCTTTATCAAGCTGTTAGTCGGTGAGATGCTATCAGCTGGGTGGGACCTGGATGCGGCTGCAAACATCATCCATCCAGGAGTTGTATACTGGAAGCAAGATCACAAATGCTTCACATTCGAGTCTTTTATATGCCAGGAAATGTTTGATGGTTTCCAACACCCAAACTTCTCCATCCCAAAGGAGTCCCTTCCTGACCAGAAGAACCGCAAAGGGTTCTTCTTCCAGGGATTCATCGAGCTTAAATCCGTCAAGGCAAAGGACTACCTCGCCTTGAAACCAAAGTCAACATTCGGAAACTTCTGCAGAGCAATGTACCTCAGGCTAGTCCACCCCAAGATGGAATTGTCTTTCTTTGGCAATCTCAACCAACGAAACACCGTCAGCTCTGGTGAGTGCCCAGAGACAAAATTCTTCACCACATTTGCAGAAATGGTGAAGAGGGTCTGGCTCCTACACTGCCTAGCATTCTCCTTTGAGACGCCAGCCAGGATCTTTCTAGTGCAGAAGGGTTGCAGGTTCTCCGAGGTATTCATGGACAGTGTAGCAGACGAGCCATTTCTACAGCCTAGTACCGGAAAATCCAACACAGCGAGCAGCACCGACCCAACAGTGGCCTTCACAGTAGTTCCGGGATTCAAGCTTGGTAAAACTGTTATACAGTCCCAAGTGTATCTCTCTAGATCTTGATGTTGGCTCAGCTGGGCCACTGAGCTGTGGACGGATGATTGGACCGCCCTCTTTATCGCGGAACCCACCAACCGACCAACTGGAGAGCACATTTCCAAGTGTTATATTCATAGATCTTTTGCTATGGACTCCTCAATTATGGAACCAAGGAGGAATATTTCTGTGTTGCTTTGCTGACTGATGTGGGGTCTTATTCGGAGCTCGTGCCGCGGCCATGGACATGGCTACTCGGGCCAGGTTTGCCTTTTGATCAATGGCTTTCCCTTTTTCTTTTGGCAAAAGGCTTGGGAAAATACATTGAAAAAAGTAGTTCTAAGGGGAAACCACCTAATTTGTTAATATGTGTTTGCAGGTGAGTTTGCTTAGGGAGAAAACACTAGTTGTTGGCATTTGTATTATATTTTTGTACCATGTGCCATGTTCTTTCTCCTTTCTGTATTTGCTAAAAAAAAAATATTTAAAATGGATTATGGGTTAGTTTGTAATTAAAATTATTCTGTACTAATTTCCTTTCCTTGCCCCCTAATAACCATTGATGGAGACCGTTGATCTCCTTGCCTAAGAATTTCATTTAATAAAATTGTAGGAGGTTAGTTAAGTGAACATGTGGCTTTTAATAGTATCATGGAGATACAGTATAACAGTTGATCTTCAACATCTACAGTATTAGTGTTGAGTATGAGTATATGTTTAAGTTGTGTTTACATTCTGAATCGTGTTTGGATTTCAAATGCATTATATTAACACAATTTTGAAAGTGTTGAAATTATGGTGTTTTTGAATTTCATAATGTATTAATTATAATATAATTATTTTATCTCGATTTATGTGAATTTTTTGGTTATATTACGGTTTTACCTCAATTTTTAAGAGAATTTAATTTTTACAACCAAACGTTTACATAAAACGAGGTAAAATAATTGCATTATAATTAAAATGCAATGGAATTCAAACACGCTCTTAAATTGAATTCAAATAGGTTGAATTTTTAAAAAAAAAAATTGAAAAATTTTCTTTTAATTATTAGTATGTCAAAACTCAGAGCAAATACAATTTGAAAAAAGTTTGACTTAAACTTGTTCATTTATCAAAATTGACTCTAAAATAAGCTCGATTCATATTAACGTGTTTAGAGATAACCAAATAGGTTTAATACAGCTGCACCAAGGTCAAAGTCAATTTAAACTATGATTTCTTAGGTACTCCTAGTGTCTCCGTTTTAAAATAAAAGTTATTTGTCTTTTTCTACACGTTTTTTAAGGAGATCAAAATAATATAAAATATTTTTTTTAATCAATTTTTTTTTTAATAATTTCATACTTAGTAATCATAAGTATAAACTTATCAAAAAAAATTTATGGAAAAAATAATATTTTATATAGTTTTTACCTCCTTAAAATGCGCGTAGAAAGGTCAAACGACTTTTATTTTAAAACGGATGAAGTACTTTTAAAATGTAGCTAAATTAGCAATTATAAGCACTACTCTATTTAAAAACACCTTTGGCATTTTTCTAGACATCACTAGGATGTTTAACGTTTACACTAATGCCATCAACAATGGTTTTGCGTAAAATATGGATATTTGTACAAGATGTGTACAAATACACCTTACTTTTGGTTAATTTGCTCCATTGGTAAAATGTGTATTTTTTACACCACTAAAATACAATTAATTTAAAACAAAAAAGAAAATAAAATCATAAAAAACAAACTAATGAAATTGTCTTACTTTTTGTAAAAGTTTAACATGAGGGAGGTGATGTGCTCAAATTTACACATCACATGCTCAAATATGTACATCTGTACACACCTAAAACAACCAATTGAGCTCAAAAATGTCTAAAAAGTACACATTTACACATCACCATTGTGGATGGTCTAACGGTTTGATTTTTGTTGTATCATTTTGTTATTGTAAAAATTATGTATTTTGATGATTATCTGAACATAATTATGCGATTTTATGTTTGAATCTAATAACGGTAAAAATAAATATGATGTTTGTTTAATTTGTACGATGTTTTATTTATTTATTTAAAGATGTTAATTACTTTTAACATACATAGTTTATTATATCATATGATTTTTGGATATAATCAAGAATTACATATAAAAAAATAATCAAAAATCGTTTTATCCGTCAAGAATGTCCTAATAAGACTATCAAACCTTATTGGTTATCCACCATCAAGCATCCATAATTGGGAATAAGATGGAAGAATGTGAAAAATGCTGCCATTTGCCTTGTGTTGTGTGGATGGTTGAAAGGTCTATTTCAGTGTATTAAATAGGTTTGGTTAGAACTGGTGCTGAAACTCCATCATGAATCATGCAATTGCAAGTGAGCATTAAAAGTGTAGGGATTAACAAGATAAGGGTCTCCATCCCCATTTGTTTGATTAATATTGTCTGGTATATGAATTATGAATTGCACAAAGGGATCAATTTTTTGACAAGATGTAGGCAGTCTCCTTCATTTCTGCCTCTCCAGGGCTTCTAGTTCTGACTATTAGTAACATTTAACAATGTGCAGTAGAAGCTTTGACTGTCTGATACCTGTTGCTGCATATTTTGAATGGCTGGTGTGCATTGAGCATTCAAAGACCCCCTTTCCATGGGGTCGAAGCTCGTTTGGTTCACGACTATTGGCACGATAATTTTTTTACCAAATGTCGGCCACTAAACTGGCTTTCGGAGTTTGTGGGCATTTTTGCCTAACAACAACCTATTGACGTACACCAGCTTGTAGAAGAGGTAGACGTTATGTTGATTTGAGAAGCCGGTGTTGTGACTATGCACTCGACGATACTTTAGTCTTGCATGTTTTGATATTCACACGATAATTTTTTTACCAAATGTAGGGCCACTAAACCGGCTTCCGGAGTTTGTGGGCATTTTTGCCTAACAACAACCTGTTGACACGGGCTTTATGTTAAATTCCGGCGGGTCATATGACGTGGGGGTCACGCACGTCTGAGCGTATCATGCGCTAACCAAGCCAAGCACACAAGCCGAGTGGGATTCCATCCTAAAACCGATTGGCATTAGGTGGGGTAGTCCACCGGCTTATATGCAAGACTTGGATTCATTATTTTATCAATTTGTGGGATGCCATTTCACATCTTTCCACAGTAGAAGAGGTAGACATTACTGAGAAGCCGGTGTTGCGACTATGCACTCGACGATATTTTGGTCATGCATTATACTTATAGTAGTCTTCATATTAAAATTAGGATATGTTTGATATAATATGGATTAATCTAACTTGGTATTAAAATATAGATGAAATTCTAAATGAAACTATGAAAATATTAAAATTTTAATATTTTATCTCCCACTCTTGGATTCCAAATCTTAAATCACCTATTTTATGTTTTCCGGGGCTGATTAATACAGTATGTAATTTTTTATTGCCGTGTATGAAATGGATTTGGGGAATAAAATCACGAATATGATTCAAGGAATTAAGCACATCGATTTGTTGTTCATATACTGAAAGATTTTTAGTAAATTGCTCTATATTATTCATATTTTGATAAAAATTGAATCGCTAACGTTAGGTTTGACGAGAAGTTTAGTTAGATCTAAAATATTTTAAAATATACTTGAAAATATTATAGAAAATCGCACATATTTTTATTTAATAGATATTGTAAAATCTTACATTTAATTTCAAATGATTGTCATGTCCTCTCACTCTCCTCCTATTCATATAACAAACCCACATATGATTGACCACCACTAACATTATGCACTTCAGAATGAAATCCTGTAGAGTTGAAGGTTTCTCTATTGCCAAATTTTAGAAGATTTTAACTACTAATTTATAGTTTCATAATTCTAACTATTCAAATTAAATACTCCCTACTGTTAAATAGGTAAGATATTTGACTTCTATGCACGTATTTTAATGTGTCAAAAAATTGTATAAAATATTATTTTTTTATTAAAATTTTTATACAATTTAATATTTATTAGTAAGAAGTATTAAATGGAGAGTTTGTTTTAGGAGATTTTCTGTATTTTCTTTGTATTAAAGCAACTCAACTGATTACAACCTAAGCTATGCCTATTTATACAAAAGCACTAACCTAAACTAGAGTTCTAACAACCTACAAACTCTAGTCAAGCCTAAGTACAAACTAACCCATCCACACAAAGTGTATGGTTAACCCGGTTGCACTCTAAACTCGACCGAGTGAACCTGATCACATACCACAATAAAGTGCTCCTTCATTTGGGCTCGGATGGTGTAGCGTCCGATAGCTTTTTTACGAGCACCCTATGGCTACATCGACAAGATGTCCTGAGGCAATCCAGGGCTCGCTATTGCTTCATGGCCAGGGGTCTTATAGGACGAGAATGACAAATCGCTTTGCATTGCTAAAACCATAATTGCTAAGTTGTACGGGGTGCTCTTTGGTTGGGATATAACTTGGGGTCAAGGTTTTCATCATCTTTTAGTGGAAGTGAACTCTAAATTAGTGTTGTGTTTTTTCATAAGAGAGTTGAAGTTTTGGATTTGATTTATAACTTGGTAGCTCGTTGTCAAGGCTTTATCAAGAGCAGTCGAATTGCTCAATCCATCCATATTTTAAGGAAGGACAATAAGATGCCGAATTCGCTTGCTAATTTAATTGTTTCATTAGATTTAGGAGCTCATGTTTTAATTGAACCTCCTATTGTTAGTCGTATTTTGCTAGATGATGTTATAGGAGTTTTATTTCCCATATGATTTTTGGTTAAGCTTCTTTAATTTTAAAGATATAGATTACCAAAACCATTAGGAAAAAAAAAGATTATATAAAACATAGGATAATTCAAACAAACGTTTGACGGTAGTTCACCATGGTAAAGAGTGAGGGGGTTAATAGGAGGCCCTGAATTCGATTCCTACCTCCATTCTTTCTCTTGGGTGAAAAGTTCAAGGTTCACCTAATCACCTTTCTACTTACCATTGATCTAGTCAGTCAGTTCAAACCAGTTTACCTGATACGTGACTCTTACCGGCGGGGTTCCATATCCGGAGTTTAACATCAAAGATGAGTTACCCTCGATTAATAAAAAACACAAAAAAGGGTAAATTACAGAAAACCACCCTTAAAAAAAGGTGAGTTTTTACAAAACCACCCTTAAAATAATTTTTTACATAAAATCACCCATAAACCTATTTTTCTTTCAAAGAACCACCCTTAACCCTTATTTTTGTGTAAAAAGTATTTTAAAAATGTTAAATTCTCATTTTTTGTATTCAAAGTAGCCCAATTATATAATAAGATAACAAAAATATTTAAGAAAATATAAAAA
The DNA here is from genome assembly GCA_963922045.1 of Persicaria maculosa. Lineage (NCBI taxonomy): Eukaryota > Viridiplantae > Streptophyta > Magnoliopsida > Caryophyllales > Polygonaceae > Persicaria > Persicaria maculosa. Next base: position 64,068,975 of record OY998262.1, read on the forward strand.
AATTTAAAAAATTTATAGCTTTTTACACATGAAAATGGTCATGGATGGTTCTTTGAAAGAAAATAAATTTATGGGTGGTTTTCTGCAAACCTTTTTTTAAGGGTGGTTTTGTGAAAACTCATCTAATTTAAGGGTGGTTTTCTGTAATTTACCCAAAAAAAACGAGTGAGGCTATGGACAAGATACCGAAACGTAGATGAATTCTCCTAAATTGCATCACAAGTCCCACCCCCTTTTTTCTGCTAGGTTTTGTACGTCTTCCGCAAGCCACCCCATCACCTTCAATTCCATGTGATTCTGCCCAACAGAAAGGCTTTGGACTCGTATTGAGAGGGTGTTGATCTCTTATGTTCATCTCTTGGAAATATGGAAGAACATGCACATTTCTGTCAGATCCAAGTATCGAGGTCGTTGATCTAATCCAATGAGTTCTTTCATGAAGCTCGACCGATTTCAATGAGTTTCTTCATTAAGCTCGACCAATTCCGATGAGCTCCTTCATGAAGCTCGAGTGATTCTAACCAGTGGCGGAGCCAAGATTTTCGGCTAGGGGGTGCTAAAAAAATTTCATGAAATATTTGTTTTTGTGTATACTTATTAAGAATATTTTTTCAAAGAAAATATTCAAAAATTACTAAAATTTTGATTTTTTAAAAGTTTTTTTTGTATTTAAATAGTTGAGAGTAATAACCAAAAAAAATAGAAGAGAAACAAAAAATATACGAAAAAATCACAAAAAATTACTTTTAAAACAATATAGAAAAAAGGTTAAATGTATAATTTAAACATAAATATGACATTCTTTTAATGAAATAGTTGATAGAAGCAAAAAAAATATAGAGAAATCAAAAAGAATTAATGATATGGTAAAATAAATAAAAAGTGAAATAGTTGGGATTTGAACCCAAGACAAGACCTTTTTGTTTCTATCTTTTCTTCCTTCCTTCCTTTACCACTTGAGCTAGTTAACACTCTTTTCTCAAGTACCATTTAAATATGTTATACTAACTTAAAAATACTAAATATATCCAAAAAAATTAGTTTTTTTTTTGTATTTTTTTTTCCGCCAGGGGGGTGCTCGAGCACCCCCAAGCACCCCCCTAGCTCCGTCACTGATTCTAACGAGCTCCTCTGTGATGAAGAAAATGGAGATTTCAACTTATATCTGCAGTAGAAACTCCTACGAAGTGATTAATATTCCGAGTTCATTTGTTTTGAATCCAAGATCGAGGCAGAGTTGTTTTCTTTGTGTATGATTCGAGGGACTTTGTAAGCACAAAAGAAGACTGGAAATTGCTAACCATTTTGGGCAGCTTGGATGACAGATATGCAGCAAATCAAAAGTTTGTGGTGCAAGTGCAACGGATTAACAACTTCAAAGTTGTTATTGTGCTATGAGATGTTACTGTCCGTGGGTAGCTAGTGTAGTGTTATTGTTGCATTCATTGGATTATTTACATGAGAATTTTGTGGTCGGTTGAATTAAAAAAAAAAAAAAGTGTTGTCATATGTTGTGCAGTTGTGCTACTGGTTTTTGATCTAATCGAGTGAAGTGATGATAGTGTAAAAGGCTACACCGATTAATGCCTTCAAGTGCAGCAATAGTAATCACATAAGTGTACAAACAGCACAGTAGCGTAGGCTTGAAATGGATTTTTGTTACTATGGAAATCATATCATATATATGTCTCAGGAGCATCAGTGGACTATTCTTTTATTTTTGTTATGGCTGGACATTTTGAAAAAGCTATTTGGTGAGCGAGTGCTACCAAATAGAGGGTGCTACTCTTAGCATTGGTGTATGGAAGAAGTTACAGATCAAGAATCAGTGCAAGTAGGATATAATTGATATAGGAAAGATAAGTCCAAATGGGTTGTTGAAGTGTTATGGCTGCAGGTGAAGGATGTTGGGTTAAAAAAAAAAAAAGAAAAAAAGAAAGGTATACTGATTTGCCCAAGTGAAGGTGAAGGATGTTGGGTTATGACAATTCATAAGGTTTGATAAAAAAATTGCAAAGTTGATTTTAAATCAATAGTCAATGTCAATCCAAACATAAATGGCACTGTATATGTGCAACATTATTTTTTCTTGACAATAAGCAAGTTAAAAGGAGCACCTTCTCGAGATAAACGAACAGTTGCAAGATAATGAGACCAATGGCCAAGTCTCACAATACATCAAGTACGTACATTTTATATAAGACTAGACAATGATTTGCAATGCAGTGCTCAGCTAAAAAAAAAAGTGACCTCCCCGGCATCTCAATTTAATACTATAAATAGGGATGATTACCTTTGTTTTTAGCCATACCATGAGGACAAGATAACTAAATTTTAATCTTTGCTTTGATGCTACATTGGAATTTCTTTTGCCTCCACATTAGATAGAGTATTTCCAGTAAAATTTGACTGTCAATTTAACAAATTGTTAATCTGTTGTCTTAATGAAGAAAATGGAGGATGAAATCTTAAAGTTGAAAGGAGAAGACAAGTTTAAAAGGGAACCAAAACGTGGATTGGTTGAAAGAGATGATTTGCAACAACGAGCTCTTTCTTGAAGCTCGGCCAATTCCGACGAGCTATTTCATTATGCTCAACTAATTCTCTTGAGCTGATTTGCAATGCTCGACTACTCGAAGCGAGCCCACCCTCGACAGGTACCTCGTCGCCGCACGTAACTGGATATTAGCACCCCGACCTCTAGCGCCTCCTTCGTCGATAATATTATATAACTCTCCTCCATCACCTGATGCTCCATCGTCGTCAACTTTAGGCTTTCGATGAGACTTTTTCTTCTTCAGTTGCAGATGCAAACCTTTGAGACTTCTCCTTCAGACTTCTCATTCTCCATCACCTAATTGCGGGAGTATTGAGGATTACAACGGATTTTTTAGCCAATTAATCATTTCACTAGTTCAGATTATTGGATTAGATTTGAGTTTGATTAGGTTTTTTTTTTAGATCTCGGTTCACTTTTTAAATATTTTCTATAGCGGAAAATGATTTGTGTGCAATTTAGTTATACTTATCTTGTCAATAGTCGTTTTGATATCTTGTCACCAGCCCTTATTAAAAAAAACTTGGGTTCAAAGTGCTAGACCTGAAGACCTTTGGGCCTTTGAAGCTCAAATATGGATGTGATGGGCCTATTGAATGCAATACATAAAGTATTTAAGTGCGCGTAGTCGTTGGGCCATTTGTTCGGGTAACATTTTTTATTTATTTTAAAGAATGTCAAATGATACTTGGTGGTTTTTTAATAGCTTTATCTAAACTAGCTAGTGAGGTATTAATGTATTATGATCATCATAACGAGTTAGTTAAAACTAAATAAATTCATAATTAAAATACAATTTAATTTTGCCACAACATTTCGAAATTAAAGTAGCAACTAGCAAGGTATACTATATGAGACTGAAAGGCCTATCAATTATTTGAAAATATTTGTATCAACATAACATTTACATTAAGTTTATGTTCGGTCGGGTTTGGGTAGGGTCGGGTCAGTTCGGATCAAATAGATTTTGGGTTGGGTCGGGTTCGGGTTGGGTCAAGTCGGATCACATTAAGTTTTATTATAAAATGATGATTATTTTTTGTTAGTCTTAATTATTGACTATTAAACTTTATTTATTTAGTATATTAGGTCACATTATATGTAATTCACATTATTTGAGTATTTAAAAATAAGAAAACTAAAGTAATTATAAGGAAGAGTCGGGTTTTGTTCGGGTTTGGTCAAGGACGGGTCGGGTATGGGTCGGGTGTGCCTATGTCCGTGTCCATTCGCGTATCGGGTCAAAATGGGTCAGGTTCGGGTTCGGGTTGTGCATAACACTAGATTTTCGGGTTTCGGTCGGATCTGAGTTCGGGTGAGTCGAGTCGAGTTTTTGGGTCGGTCAGATTTTACCAGCTCTACTCCTAACCATTTTGTACCTATTATCTTTTTCTTTACATTTACCTCTTAAAAAAATATGTAAAGAGTAGCCATGCAAAAATGCTTGGAGGAGAGGAATTAAACAAAATTGGACAAGGACATAACCAGCAACAAACCCTAGAGAGAGAGGGCCCAAAATTGATATAAAGACGAGCTTCACAAATTTTCAAACCGGCCATAAAGCAAAACCCTAAACCCCCAATTCGCTTTTTCTATGCTTAATTTTGAATTACAACCTTAAAGCAATCTTGCCGGATCGAAAACCACTACGTGTATATACCCAAATCCCCAATGCCCCCAAAAGGAAAGCATTCCAAATTTCATGTACGGAAGTCCGTTGGGATTCGTAATCGGGAGTCGTGTGCACATGTGTGCTTATGCGCCAATATAGCCTAGCACATAAGTCGAGCAACCCACTAGCTTATTCTTTCATTTTCTCAACACGTCATCTCACTTGCAACTATGGTCGTTTTTGCCTCTAGTTGAGACTTGGACAGCGGATCTAACATCTCATTCTCTTTTTAGCTAGCTAGGATCGTGCTCATGCGCTAATAACCTAGCATATAAGCCGAATGTGGTTCCATCCTAAAACCAAGTGGCAATAGGAGGAATAGCTCACTAGCTTATATACTAAGGATTCTTTGTTTGGTCCGTAAGAGTATTAAAAAAAATTGAAAATATCTCTTATTACTTCATATAAATTTAGATTTATATCCATATGAAAAAATTACATGTTGTGCTTGAATGGCATTTGGCTTTGTCCGTAGTCTACGTCTCCAACGTGTTTGATTTAGTTTGCCCAGATTCGTTTTTCTGTACGGTGCGTTTTGCCTGTTTATATTGCACCTTTTTCCTTTTTCTGATTGTATGTTTTGATGGTTTACCGTCTGCCGACTTGTTGGCCATCGAGATTCAAATATTCCCGATCTTAATTAAAAAACGGAAAAACTACATTAATTTACATTGTGGTCGTATATTTCATAAATTTTCATGGATTTTATATAGTTAAAGTTGTGAGAAATTACTCACAGAGAAGCGACTGTATGTACTTGCCAATGTTTTAAAAAACGTTTGGCGATAAGGTAGGGCTAAGGGTGTAGGCGGATTTCATGGGGGTCTTTGCAGTCTAGGCGGGTTTTGACGACCTTGGCAGCGGGACGAGATCAAGGATTTAGGTGGGGGTCTTGACGGGTCTTAAAGGGTATTTTAGAACAGCGATACTTTTTTTTTTTTGATCAGGTAAGAATTTGACGCACCGGACAGGCCCGGTGGGTCGATAGGCCGAATAAATCGGCGACGGAAAACCGTCAAACAAGGTAAGACATAAAACTAAACGAGGCAAAATCACCAAAGTACAAGGGTGTAATAAAAAGCGCAAACTAGCAAAGATGATGTAAGAACCGGTGCAGTGAGCAGCAACTCATCCGTCAATTGGTAGAGGCGACGCAGGAAATCCCTGGGGAACTTGTGGAAACCTTAGATTTTGACTCTATCAACGAGCCTTCAAGTTTCGATCACATCCACCACCTCTCGCACATCGACAAATAAGAAGAAACAACGGTACTTGTATATGTAACACAAAGTAGAAGCTTCAAACTTTAGAATTTTTTTTTTTTTTTTTTTGGACGAAGCTTTAGAAATTAAATGAAACTTGCAAGTGCGGCTTTAGTAATTTAATACGACACCCAAAAGCAAAACCTGCAACAAAAGCTTAAATCGCCATGCCTTCCACAGCTATACATGTCTCTAATCACTACCGGCCCTCTCTAATTTTAAGGCTGTAAATTCCTTTTTGTTTCCTCCCCTGTTTACTATTCCAACTCCAAAGTCCAAAGTATATGGTACCTAGTTATTTACTAACTTATTTAATTCAAAGAAGTCGAATATTGACGGTTCATATTAAACTTATTTTAAAACGAACTGAGTTCAAGTTGACCTGAACTATACGTTTAATCTTAAACTTAATAATGTGTTTATATATAATTTGCTTGTTTAATAAATGAACGAGCACGATCTGAGTATTTTTCGAACTATATTTGCTTATAACATAGTAACTTAGAGAATTTTTATAAACTTCATGTTATTTGTGTTACTTAGATGAACGTCACAAGTTGAGATGTTAACAAGAGTACGTTTTGTTGTATAAAGTGGAGCATTTTGAGAATAGGTTCCAATTCTTCATGAGACCCTAGTTTGGTCTACATTCTTTGTATTTGGTTACCGTTTCAGGAATCGAGTATCAGTTTGAACCAAATTTAAAATTGCGCTCATACTTAACTCGTTTAATAAATGAGCGAGTTCGAGTCAATTTTATTTTTTTTCGAATTGAGTTCAAACTACTTGGCTCATATACAAGCCCTCACTCAAAAGTGTCAAGGTTCGATCGAGCTCGTGTACATATATGTATGTGTATATTTAAAGTACACATGCATTTACAAGTTTAAATGCAAAATTAAGAAGTAAACAAATAAGTTATATTTTTAAAATAATTTTTCTCAAACTCTAACAACTTATCTATTCAAATATTTGAGCTTAAAAGTATTGCAAATTTTGAAGAATTCTCGTTATTTTTTTTATTCACTCCCTATTTTGAAAATTAGACAGTAAATCGGTTAGACAAAAAAAAGCCTCAAAATTCTAAAATAATAATAAATAAATAATGACCATCGAATTCATTGGTAGAGTTGGATTTTACCCTCACAAAAAAAAAATTTAAAAAGAAAAGAAAAAAGATAAAAGGTAGGGGTGAAGGAGGGGTCAAATCTAACCGTTGGTTATTTTTTTTTACGGTTCAAATTTGTCCAACTCCACCCATGAATTTGATGGCCAAATTCATGTAATCCAAATCCAATAAAAAATTATGTAAAAATGGGAAGTTGTTGGATGATCTAAAGAGTAGTGTAAATTGTAAGATGAGCAAAAAAAAAAGGAGGCAATCATTTCTTCAATGACAAGCTTCACTCTTTATTGCACTTGTTGAGACTCTTCCTTAACATCCCCTAATAAAGGTAACACAATTTCAAAGTGTTTCCATTCCTTCTCTTTTTAATTTCTTCTTGTAGGACAATCAAGGATAAGGATATATCATCATTCATATATAGGGAAGAAATATCCACACCCTATTAAATGGATAAAGCCTAAAGGGTTCTTCCTTGAGAAAAAAGACAAAGATGAAAACATGCATCTTTTTTTCATTTGTGAGCTTTATTATTTTACATTTTAGTACATATAAAACAGAATATAAAGGTTGAAATATAAATGCTTTACCTCCAATTAATCTAGAGTATTACCATAATTATTTATTTGCATCACTATATACATATGAACCAATCAACATATGTATTATTAATTTGCTATTGTGTTTATGCCATGGGATTTTAGGCTAAATATATTTGATTGTGAAAGAAAAGCTTATATAAAAATGAGTGAAACTTACCAAAAAATATTTTTAAAAATGACTAAATCGGTAAATCTAGTACAACCTTTCCTAAATCGGTATGCTTAACTTATAGGTTAGAAAATTTGATTTGTTACACATGGATCTTAGAAACTTGGAGGAATATTCATGAATCATTCCATACGATTCCGATTTAAACTTTCTTTCATAGGCGAGATTCTTTTAAAAAAAAGAAGAAGAAGTGATGAACACACATCCAATGTATAGAAGAATCATATTATTAGCTTAAAGTTTTTTCTAAACTATACCCCTAAATCGAATAAGAAACTTGATTTTATAGATAATCTTTTCAAATTATCCCTCTTGATTCTTACAAATTCAAAAAAACTGTCACCAAAATCTCAAGAAACAAAAGAAAAAAAAAATCCTGTGTAAAAAAAAAAGACTACAAATTACAGTCAACTCAACAAAGGAGATTGAGAACTATTAAGAGAAGCTTTTAAATTATCCGAAACAGAAACAACAACAAATGTATCTTCTAAATCCAGCAAAGGAGCGATTCGTCGTCTTCTTCTTCTTCTCCACGCGCTTTTCTTCCACCACCGCGTAGTCGTCGACGGAGACCACGACACCGGGGGACGTCATGAACACCTTGCGGTGGACCAGCGGCGACCAGAGGCTGCTCCGCTCGTGCTCGAAGTCGAATTCCAGGGCGTCGAAGAACTTGCTCAGGAGCCTGTCGGAGTCCCTCTTCGACACCGACAGGATGCAGCGGCTGTCCTCGGCGCTGCCGGGCGTGGTGTCGGTGGTTGTGGTGGAGGCTGGGGAGGATGATTCCCCGGCCGGCGATGACGAGAGGGAGAGATCGGCCATTGGAATTTGAGTGTGATTTGGGAATTTGTGAGGTGATGGCCCAATTTAAAGTGTGATAGCCCAGGAGATTGTATGGGCCCCATGTGGGCCCTTCTCGCTCTCTCTTTTTACTGTTTTCGGATCCTTAACTGACTGGTCAGTTCTGTATGGGGCCCAATGGGCTTTGCGTTGTTCGAGTGAAAGAGGGCGTAATGGGTGGCTTTCCAACCGGATCTTGACACGTGGCATTCTTGGTCATCGTGTGGATGGATTATCAATTTGATTAACCAGCTTACCCAAAAGAAAATCAATTTGCTTAACCAATGAAAAAAATATGTGTTGGGACACTTGTGAATCCCACATCGAAAGTGGGATGATTCTGAACCCAACATATAAGTGGATGGGCTACTCCACCTAATGCCAATTGGTTTTGGGATGGTGCCCCTGTCCAGCTTATAGGTTGGGCTTTCTGGTCGGGCCCAACAAGACTTTCCTCCTAACAAACTGGTATCAGAGCCGGGTTCGGCGGGTGGGCCGGTTGCACCGTAGATTGAGATGGACTCCACATCTGTATCGATGACGGGTTAGTCGAACCCGTTGCGTGGAGGTCTCGATTCCAACGGAAGTGGGATGATTCTGAACCCAACATATAAGTGGATGGGCTACTCCACCTAATGCCAATTGGTTTTGGGATGGTGCCCCTGTCCAGCTTATAGGTTGGGCTTTCTGGTCGGGCCCAACAAGACTTTTGGGTATGCTATTCTTAGTATAACGGGTATGCTATTGACACGGTTGCATCTTGTCAATGGCACGGCAAGAGCACCGACTTTTGGGGTCAATATAAGTCTGACCGACACTCACATCTCGAGCAGGTAAAAATACCGACTTTCTAAGTCGTATAGTAGTTCACTGACATTGTATGTCGGAGACGGTACTATGGCAGGTTTGTATGGCAGCTTTCATAGGCATGTTGCAGGTCATGAGAATAGTTACAGGGATTTGTCGACACCGAGAGTCGGTGTCTTTTGACAGGTTTATTGACCTTGAAAGTCGGTGTCGACGTGTTCTCTGTTGTCTACGGAAGTCGGTGACGACACCGTGTGGTTGGCGAGAACTTGACCGTGCGGATAATAGGTCCCTAATATAATGTTCGTTTTATAAGTTTATCAATTTCATTTTTAAATGCAAATATAGTTTAAAAAAACTTTCTATAAAATTTTATTTATTAAAATAGAAATTTACAAGACAAGAGCGAAATGTATAACACGAAAAGGAAAAAGAACAATCTTTAATTTGTGTTATGAAATGGAACCAAATACCAGATCGTTCTACCACACCTTCCGGGAAGACAACCAGGTTGCAGACAGGCTAGCGCATGTATGTTTGTCCTCGTCCTTCTCTTATGCACGTTGCCCTGTCGAGCTTGAGGATTTCGTCCGCAAGGACGCTATTGGGTAGTGGTTCAACCGAGGTTGACCGTCCTAAATTTTCGCCTTGTATAAAAAAAAACCCAAATTGTTCGTATGCAGTAGTGCGACTCCTAATAAGAATCAAAATGATTAGTTATGACCACTTGATACTGCAACACATGATATTACTACAATGCCATTTGTATCAAGCAGGTCGAGATTTAAAATGCCCGGTGCAGGGTATGAAATTAGGGTCCTCTATTATGATTTTTTGTTGGGAAATTTTTTTTTTTTTTTTTTGAACCGAAAAGAATTTGACAAGGCCAAATGTGGAATTTGTCACTTGCCAAGCACATCCCTAAGGATGATAGAACTAAGTTCCATATCGTCATACGAGACACCGAATAAAGCTAAATTTAGGTGTGAAAGACGATCCGCAGCTTGGTTAGCTTCACGGTAAACGTGACAGACCTGAGCAGAGCTGAAAAAGCTCAAGGAGACTAGAGCGTCAGAGACGATCATTTCAATTTCTCCCGGTGAGGACCAAATGCCATTGAGGCAATTAATAATGGTGAGGTTATCACCCTCTATTATAATATTTTGAAGCTGTAGTTCCATGGCCTTGTTTATGCCGCACCACATTGCATAACCCTCAGCCCCTATCACCGAGTTGATAGGAGAGGCACCCGAAGCCATGTGGATCGGGTTTCCGTTGGTATCTCTAATTATGTACCCATAGTCTGCCTTGCCGGAAAGCGAGAAGGCTCCATCAAAATTGAGTTTGTAGATTCCTTCTTGTGGTTTTCGCCATTTTAAGTTCTTCGTTTTTTTTGCTCTGTTGATAGTGGTTTTATGTTGTAAGGTGCCGTGTTCATATGTTTTTGCAATCTTCCAGGAATAGATTTGGTTCTGGGCAAAGGCGCATATGTTGCGAAAATCTGGTGTGATATTTTCAAAAAGTGTTTTATTTCGGAATATCCAAACGCTCCACCAAGCCCAAGATAATTTTGAGAACTGGTCTTTGCCGAGGTTAGTGTTTAATTCCCTCAGTGAAGCATTGGTATCAAGTCCATTATTACTGATTTGTTCAAGTTTTTTGTGAATTTTTTGGTCCATTAGTTTTATAGTTGCCAGCGTTACTGGGCAACGCCATAGAAGGTGGGGGATGTCTTCATAGCAGGAGTCACAGAGGGGACAGGTTGATGGTATACCAATGCCTCTGTTTGAGAGAGTAGCTGCTGTTGGGAGTCCCTTTTTTGTAATTTTCCATAGAAAGGTTTTTAACTTTGGTGTTATGTCCAGATTCCAAATCCAACTAAGATCTGACTTGTTATGGTTTTTGGTTTCATGGATGAGGTCAACTGCAGAATTTGTGCAGAACCAACCGTTTTTGCTTTTGCTCCAGTATAGTCTGTCTTGGTTGATGTGTTTTGGTATCGGAGTTAAAAGTACATTCTCTATGTATTTGTCGTCTATTTTGTTCTCTAGGTATTGTTTAATTGCCCGTGTATCCCAAGTTTTATCTTGTTTAATGAAGTTGCTTACTTTGGTAGTTACGTCTATGTTGTTTGGATCTGTAGCGCATTCCGCTAGCGGGGAGTCGTTAACCAGTAGTCGGTCCAGAAATTTATATCTTTTCCATCCCCAATAGCCCACCTAGTGCCTCTTTTAAAAAGCTCTAGAAGGCTAGATAGTTTTGTCCATTGCCAAGAGCAACATCCTTTTTTCTTATATGATAATATATGTTGGCTTTTAATGTATTTCTGTGTGATTATTTTAACCCATGGGTTTTCCGGTTCCGCTAGTATTTTCCAAATGAGTTTTAGTTGAAGGGCTTTGTTCATATCTTCCGAGCAGCGTAAACCTAGGCCCCCGTTTTTTTTTGTTTTGCATACTTCATACCAGCTAATGAGGGGTTTATGATTTGGACCTTTATTCCAAAGAAAGTTTCGATTTATTTTATCTAGTTCCTTATGTATGTATGTTGGTAGCATAAAGCATTGCATGAGGTGAAGTGGTTTTGCTGCAAGAGTGGTTTTTATTAAGGTGCATCTGCCCGCTTGGGATAGGGTGTTTGCCTTCCATTTGTCTAGTTGGGCTTTTGTAGTGTCAATTAGTTCTTTGAAAGAGTCCTTTGTCACTCTAGTTGATATAATTGGGCATCCAAGATACTTTCCCAGATTGTTTGTGTGTGAAATTTCTAGTTCACCCTGAATCATGCGTTTTGTTTCTGTACTTGTATTCTCTGTCATTTGGAATTGCGATTTTGATTTGTTTATTTTTTGGCCAGTTAGGCAGTAATAGTTGTTAAGGACTTTGTTGATTTGATCAACTGCTGTCTTTGTTGTAGATGAAAAAATTATTATGTCATCTGCAAAGGCCAAAAAAGGAATTTTTAGGCCGCCACGTGTCAAGGTTATGCCCAGCTGACTTTGTGGTTGTGATGCCCCGTGTTGCAGTGATCTTGATAGTACCTCAGAGATAATGAGGAAAAGATAAGGTGATAGTGGGTCACCCTGCCTAATGCCTCTAGTTGGTATAAAGATATCTGTTGGTTCATTGTTGACTAAGACCGAGTAAATGACTGTGGTGATGCATTCCTTTATCCAGTTTATAAAAGTTGGGGCAGAGCCTAGTTTGGTCATGATGTTTATCAGTAGATTCCATTCGACCCTGTCAAAAGCTTTTTCCATGTCCAGTTTAACCGCCATCCAACCATGTTTACCTTTCTTTTTTCGAAAGGAGTGGAAGATTTCATGCGCTATTAGTATATTGTCTTGGATAGCTCTTCCCGAGGAGAAAGCACTTTGAAAAGGGTGAATAATTTTATGCATTATCTTTTTTAATCTGTTGGCCAGGACTTTTGATATAATTTTGTACGTAGTAGAACATAAGCTGATAGGTCTGTAGTGGTTTGTTGTTGTTGGCTGTTCACATTTTGGTATTAGTGCAATAAATGTATGATTTATTTGTTTCAGTATTCTTCAACTAAGGAAGAAACTCTTGACTGCTTTTGTTACAGTAGGGCCAACTATGTGCCAGTATTTTTTGAAGAAACCAGCCGGGAAACCATCCGGCCCAGGTGATTTGTCATTTGCTAATCCAAAAACCGCCTCCTTTATTTCCGAATTAGTTACCTGTTTTGTTAGGTTTTGGTTATCCGTAGCTGTTATGCCGTGGCTTATGTGATTTTCTATGTTGATGTGACTCGCTTGTAAGGTATGTTGTGTAGTGTATCTAGATTTAAAATCCTCATTGATTTGTTTTCTAATTTCCATATCATACGTGAGTGGTACTCCTGCCGAAGTAGTAATTGATTTTATTATGTTTCTATTTCTTCTGCCAGTTGCAATTCTGTGGAAATATTTTGTGTTTGCGTCTATCGCTTTGATGTGTGTACGTTTAGCTCGTGGGAAATTTTCTTTGTAACGATGATTTGAGTGATTTTATTCCTTTTTAGGTGTTTATATATATATATATATATATATATATATATATATATATATATATATATATATATATATATAAAAGTAAAAATACCTCTATAATGACCCGACCTAAAATCTAGAGAGAGGAGTACTGCCTTCTCTCTAGAAACACCAGCACTCATACCCAACAATCACCATCTCCATAGCACCGACCATCACCCAACAACCCACCTCCATCATTCCACCACTGATCAGAACCATCTTAAATCCCTTTCACCAAATCAAACTCCAAAATAACCTATTTGCCTCTAAATTTATGGTTTCAACTACACTGCAGATTTAATCTCACTTTCGGTGAGTTTGGGGATCTGCCCCAAAAATCAAACCTCGGGGAAAAATGGAGATCTAATCTCGACCCCATACTCAAACTTCGGGGGAAAACGGAAATCTAATCTCGACCCCATACTCAAACTTCAGGGAAAAACGGAGATCTAATCTCGACCCCATACTCAAACCTCGGGGGAAAACGGAGATCTAATCTCGACCCCATACTCAAACATTGGGGAAAAACTGAAATCTAATTTCGACCCCAAAACCAAACTTTGGAATAAAATCAAATTTCGACCCTCACCATGTTTGGCCACTTCAACAGTGCAAAAGCACTCATCAATCTCCGATTGACGTTGCCAATCTAGAGCGGCGATCCACCAAATTTAAGTTCTTACTTATTGGGAACCCCTAATTTTAATTTTTGATCGGTGGTGGACTGGCTGCGGCTTCCACCAACACCTCATCTGAATCCCAAATTTTTGACCCCGTCCACCAGCCTCGTTCCATCCGGTCGCCGCTGGTCATGCCATCTTCACCTTGTCACCCCCTGTTCACAACGAGGCTTGATCCGGTTTCGATGGGTCTCGCCTTGTTCCGTTTCGGACTCGTTTTGCTCCATATCTTTCCAATTACTCCTCGGATCCTCCATTGCCGGTTGCGCCTGGGTCAGTCTCGGGCCTTCGCCTGCGGCCGGTTTGTGCACCGGATACCAACACCTCATCTTGAATCGTACCTTCGCTTCGGTTCGGGATGGACTGATACTCCTATCCTTTCTCCTCCGTACTCCCTCACCTCCGTTGTCGCCGGCTCCAATACTCCCTCATCTCTGTCGCCTCCGGCCTGTATGCGGCTCCCGCCGTCGATTTCGCCCGGCCGGAGTGCTAAGAGTCGACCTATTCATCGTCTAACCTATAGCGCTTTCATCCACTCCAACCGGCCTTCTTCGCTTCAAGCTACACCGATGGCCTCTTCGGCTTCCAATACTCCCTCAGCTTTGTGGCCTCTGGCCTGTCTGCGGCTCCAGCCGTCGATTTCGCTCGGCCGGAGTGCTAAGAGTCGACCTGTTCATCGTCTAACCTATCGCGCTTTCATCCGCTCCAACCGGCCTTCCTCGCTTCAAGCTGCGCCGATGGCCTCTTCGGCTCCCCTTGGGCTCCAAGGAGGCTGGGTTTTCCGGGGATTCCCTGGTTTCGTGTTGCAGCCTTTGGCGTGCAGGGGTTTTTGTTCATCCTTGCACGCCAAGAACGTGATTTACCAAATTAAAAAATAATATTAAGGTAAATTCCGTTTGGTGCCCCTGAGGTTTGGACGATTCCGCTTGGTGCCCTAAGGTTTTATTTTGTCCGGATGGTGCCCCTGAGTTTTGTCAAAAGTCCGCCTCATGCCCAAAACTCATATTTTCACTTTTTTCAATCAATAAAATAGCCCATTATTTTTCCTTATTTCACAAAACCTCTTTTACTTTTAACAATAAACAAAATTACCTATTATTTATCTAAATTCAAGATAAAATTGAAAAAGCCACCTTTATTTCTAAAATTTAACAAAATCACATATTATTTTCAAAACTTTTATCACAAAATCACCCTTCTTCCAAAAATTTTAACACAAAATAATTACGGTTTTTAAAATTATACAAAAGACATATTAGTTTCCATACTTTGAAAAAATAAAATAAAAACACTCGTTATTTTCCAAAACAATATTTAACACCTATTATTTTCCAAAATAATATTTAACCTATAATTCACTAAATTTTAACAATTGTAAATGCGGTTGATCATATGGTGGCTCAATATTTTGGTAGTATATTTTTTTTCGGTTCAATCTGTAAACCCGAAATTATTTTTTTTTTTCAATTTAATATTTAGCCACAATAACTCATTGTATAAGAAAGAAATACATTATAATTATCATTTTCTTTTAAAATCGGGTCTTTGGGTTTCACCTGACCCGAAAATGTCGGATCGGATTGAGTTGACCCAGCATGAACCATCCTAATTGATCAATCTTAGAGATTACTCGATTAGAATTTTATTGAAAAAGTAATGTAAAAAATAAATTAAAGGGTGGATTGAAGAATAAGAGAGTGGATTTTTTTTACCCAAAATACTCAATTAGAATAAAGGAGAATTATTATTTTTTCTAATCAAAAGTATGGTTTTATGATTTTTTTCCTTTTTGTAATTTATAGTAGGGGTGGGCACAAATCCCGCAAATCCTGGGCCCATCTTGGTCCCGTCCCGGGCCCGTCCCGATCCCGGTGGGATTTAGAAAAAAAATAGTGAATCCCGTCCCGCAAAAATTATGCGGGACGAGGATTCCTTATCCTGCAAATCCCTTCCCGTCCCGCATATATTTTATAGGTCAATTTTTTTTTTCAAAAAATGTGAGGGTGCATTGATGCAATTTTTTTATAAATAATGGGTGGTATGTTATGTATATACAATGTTTGACAAATAATGAGATTTTTTTTTGCAAAATATAAAAAATAATGAATCTTTTGTGTAATGTTAAAATTAAAGGTTGATTTTCTTCTAAAAAATTTTGTAACAAAGGGTGAGTTTTTGCTAAAATTTTGGAAATTATGTGTGATTTTATTGAAAAAAATATCTAAGGTGTTTTTTTTTTCACTTTTATGTTGGATTTAGTTAAATAATAGGTAATTTTATTCATTGTTGAAAATAAAGGGGGTCTTGTGAAATAAAGAAAAATAATGGGTCATTTTATTGATTTAAAAAAGTGAAAATACGAGTTTTGGGCATGAGTCGGACTTTTGACAAAACTCGAGGGCACCATCCGGACAAAATAAAACCTTAGGGCACCAAGCGGAATTGTCAAAACCTCAGGGGCACCAACCGGAATTTCCCTAATATTAATAAAAAAAATCGGAGCTAGTAGCTTCAACTATAAACACAACTCCAAGTTGGGCCCAATTTCTTTTTTTTCTCATTTGCTTTGGGTCCAAAATCATTTTTAATCCTCAACAAAACCGGATTACGTTAATTTATAATCCTTTGATTTAATGAATCTATATATTAACCTTATTAGAGATTTGCCCCGACCTTTTCTAGAGTTTGCTTATTTCTAGCGGTGAACCGGTGGTATATCATTGAGCTTTGTGGTCTTTCTTCTGCAATTGCGCGAGAGGTCGTGGACGTGATCGAGATCTGATGGCTCGTTGTCGACCGAGTCCAAATCTGAGGTCTCCACTTTTGTTCCCCAGGGTGCCCCTGCGTTGCCTCTACCAACCGTCAGGAGTGATGGCGCACATTGTCCCGGTTCCAACCCCGTTCGCCTTCGTTAGTTATGGGCTTCTTTCTCTAGTTTGTTTGTGGTGCTTGGTCTCTGCTGTTTGGTCTTGTATTTTTCGTTTCTTTTCATAACGGTTTGTCCGTTGCCGATCTTTCGGCCTCTCGACTGATTGGACATGTCCGGTAGTCGAATTCTTTCCGGTTCGAAAAGAAAAAATAAAAAAAAGAAAAAAAAATAATAAAAATATATATATATATATATATATATATATATATATATATATATATATATATATATATATATATATATATATATAACCAATACATGGGTGGTTTTGAATAATTTTTTTTTTGTAATTTGTAGTTTTGGGTAATTGTTATTTTACAAAATGTTTGTGAAAATCCAAATGTTATATTGTCAATAAAGGGATATGGTCAAGCGGTATTATTGACCTACTGGGATTATATAACAAATTTAGTTTTAGAGGTGATTATCCTCATTTTCAGGGTCGATCACATCGAAGATAAATTAAGAAATAAAGTAATATTACATTTGTAATGGTGCTATTGTCTCATTATAATGGGTCAATACCGTTATAATGATACTTACTTTTAGTTTTCTTATAATAGTGTTGATTTTCAATACTATTATTATAATGTGTCAACACTATTATAATAGTGTTAATCATCAGTACCGTTATAATAGTGTCGACCCTCAACATTATTATAATTATATCGACTATGAGCAAAACAATGACATGCATATGTTTATGAGCAAAACAAATGAAAAGGACTTACGGGTTGTACCCGATTCGAACCCGAATGACCGCTATTTATTTAAAAATTCAGGGGTAAATAGTGATTAAATTTTAGGGAGTATAAATTTTGGGTAAGAAAACCATAGTCGTATTTAATTTTCACTTGAAAGGGCATTTGGGTCCAAACCCTTCTCCCGCTCTTTCAGAAAAACCCCACTGTCATACAAGCTCCCCCAAAATCCCCATCTCGTGTTTCCTCTCAGCCTGACGCCGTCACCCTCAGCCACCGCCATAATCGCCGGCGAGAAGGTAAAGAGGCGCGAGAATGAGAGAGGAAGAGATAGAGAAGCTCAGAGGAGTTGTAAGGGATTGCGTGAGCAAACACCTTTACTCCTCCGCGATTTTTTTCGCCGATAAGGTCGCTGCTTTCACCTCCGATCCCGCCGATGTCTACATGCAAGCATAGGCCCTCTTTCTCGGCCGCCACTACAGGCGAGCCTTCCACCTCCTCAACGCCTCGCAGATCGTTCTCCGCGACCTCCGATTCCGCTACCTCGCTGCCAAGTGCCTGGTGCGTTTCGTCCTACTCGTATTTGTTTGCTCTTCTTGTCAAATTGGCCAAATTTTGGAATTTTTGTTTTGATTTTGGAGTCGATTGAGCAGAATGTGAAGTTTAGCGGTTGATTTGGATCGGTTTTATTACGTGATGGTGAATGCGGCTGAAGAATTTGGAGTACTGGATTTGAGTTTCACATCTTCATATTAAACTAGTAGTTTGAATTGTTGGATGTGCTGCTATGGATTTAGCTCCAGTAATAATGAAATCCATCATACGGACGGGGCTGAGGCGCTATGCTACTTAAGCATAGTGATTGAATTGTTTTTATATTTTTGTCTCTCTTCATCCGGTGTTACTTTTAGCTAGGTTTTCACTGGTGATTGGTGCTGATATGCTATAGTTAATTACTTTTTCCTCCTCTCGTTTGGTCAACAATCTGGATGAGGCACCACCTCTTGCTCTCATTTTAAGCCTTCGAGCTTCGTCTGGAGTTTGTGTGTTTCTTTTTCTTGTTCGAACTCTTATTCTTTATTCTTTATGTTAAATACCAGGAAGAATTAGAAGAATGGGATCAGTGCCTGCAAATGCTCGGTGATGCTAGAGTGGATGAGCATGGAAACGTTAGTGACTTAAAGGACAGAAATGCTATGTACCTCGACAAGGATGGAGAAGATCGTGAAATTAACGTGAGTACCATGTTTTTGCAGTTTGTTGTTGGTCCAAAATTGGTTTTAATATGATTATTTGGTGGCTGGAAATAAATAGCGAGACTCAGTTTTCTATCATACTATAAGTAAGTATACTTATCACCAAGATTTGTAGTAGAAGGGGGCAAGGGGCTTATCTGAACTCTGTATACACCGTTTGCTGTTTAGCTAATTGTATGTGAATGGATACTTGTCAGGATATGCTTATGTTCATTCAAGTTACCTAATCTAATCACATATCCTTCCTTGACTTCTTGCAAATATGGAATTGAGTTATAAATATGCCATTCAACTGAAATGATTTTTAAGGGGTATTTTTTATGTATCCAAGTCTAAGAATAGTTGGTTACAACTTACAAGTAGTGCTTTATTATTGTGTAGGCATTCTGTGTTTATGGCCAGAAATTAGCATCTTGTTAGGTTTACAATGGAGTCATGTGGTAATCATTGACTAATAGATCTGCAATAGACTTCTATTTCCATACTTCGTTTTGCTCTATCATCATTTTTCCAAATAATTATGCTACTTGTGTTCTTCAAAGCACCTGACTTTTTTTTAAAAATCTATTTGGCTGATTAATGAAATCTTTTGATACAATAGTGATTTGCATTTTTTTTTTATTGTATGAACTGGTCTAGCCTAGGGTATTATCAAAAAGATTAACTTCAAAATTCCAACAGATTTGTTCAGCGATATGCTTTTTGCGAGGCAAGGCCTATGACGCATTAGAAAATCGTGTCCAAGCACGACAATGGTGAGTTATTCATCTCCTTGCTACCTATGTGGATGCATCAATTAGCTGCTTCTTTTGATCTAAAAATAGCAATTCTCCTCTTGGCTTAAGTGACAAAGATTCATATTTTATCTCTATACGATGGTCTCACATTTTGCTTGGGTTATGGAAGATGTTCAAGAGTATATATAATATGGATAGGAATAATGAAGGTTCATTAGATTCCTTAATGACTTATTTTGCATGTACTTCTCATTATTTACAAAACATTATTTTCTATTGTTTAAAGTAGCAAAGACGGTTCCATATCACCTTCTTGTCATTGTTAAAAGTAGAAAAGACGATTCCTTAATATTGTAACCATTGTTTTCCAGGTACAAAGCAGCCATAAAAGCTGATCCATTGTGTTATGAGGTATGCATGCCAGACATTGCCTGTAACACATTTCCTCATAATATTTTAATGTGTTATTATTTGTTAAAGATTGGTTTCTTAGAGAAGACCAAGAACTGCACTTTATGATTGGGTCTTGATGCTGCTATTCTTAGATTAATGTTATATTTGCTAAAAATGACCTTTTCTTCTGCCACTTTATATTGCATCATTTACTTTCAAAATGGAATTTAGTGTGCTGCTTGTTATGCTTTCGAGTCGTGATTTTAATTTTCAGTATACTTTAGAAATGAGTTCTTCATTGACAAAGCTACTCATCTATTATGATTCAATGATTTTAGGCATTGGAGCGCCTTATTGAAAACCATATGCTCACGTGTGATGAAGGTAAGATAAATTTCAAGTTCTTGCACCTCCTTGTTGTTCAGCATTACTTTCATGTATGGAGTGTTAGTTTTAATTGCTGCCAAATGGACTGAGTTTTTACCTATCTTCTGATTTTTCCGTTCATATTTTTTCATCTGTCTTTTGCTCCTGCCAGTGAAAAAAAGCAGTTTGCAAAATTCTGCTCAATATTCCATTTCCGAACCAGTGAAGTTTTTGATACAATAAAAAATTCTTTTTCAATACTCCAAACTTTACCAATGAGAATGTTGCTTACCATGCAGTCATGCACTTTGGTTTTGGTTCCTGGTCTTATTTTATTTTATTTTATTTTATCATTTATAATATACCTTTTAGTTTAGAATTGTATTTGTTAATACTTTGTTGATATTGATTTCAGAGGCTTCTCTCCTTTCGTCATTACACTTTTCTCGTGAAGATGAATGGATTTCGTTATTTTATTCTTGTCTGGTGAAGAAGGTAAATTTATAATCCATTAAGTTCTATAAGAATTTATCCTATGGTACACTAAATTTCTGTTTTCTTGCCTGCACTGTGCAGCACGATAAAGAAAATATTGTTGAAGCCAAATTCAAAGAAGTTGAAAAGGAAAATTCAAGCAGTAGTCTTTCAGATTCTTCATTTGTGGGAACATTGAAGAGCAATACCGACCTTTTGGTTTGCAAAGCTGAGTATTATCACCAATGTGGTGAATATCAGAAATGCTTTGAACTAACCACTCAGTATGTTTCTCTTTTTTTTTCAAACATTAAGTTGTAACTTGTAAGTATGCAATTTAAATCCCCCAAGGGACTGTATAGATTTAACAATGTGTCATGTAACATTAATAACAGGTTGCTTGAGAAAGACCCCTTTCATCTCAAGACTATGTTGGTGCATTTAGCTGCTGCCATGGAACTTGGTCAGTCAAATGAGCTATACGTTATGGCATGCAATTTGGTCAAAGATTATCCTCAAAAGTGAGACTCTTGCTACTTGCTCTCTGTTGCTGATTGTTCTCTTTTCATCCCTTCGATTAGGTTATGGTGGTTTACCTTCTGGCTTCTGCATATTTGGGTTACAATTTGTGGACTTGTTAATACCTTCATTTATTTTTGTTCTATTCAGATAATATAATGCTCAGTTTCTAATGCACTGTAGTTGATCATAAGCTGTGAGTCCAAAAAAAGCGGACGAGCTAGTGGTCATACCTAACAAGTAACAACTATTAACAGTTATAGATGGTGTTGTTATTATGGTCTGTTGTGACAAAATTATTGTGTTTAAAATCTAGGTAGAGTTTGGTATTAGTTTTAATATGACTTACTTACCTCAGTTATTTGACACTAGTCTGCCATGTTGAAGTTTGTGGAGGTACCATAGTCTGTTTTTGTTTGTAAATCACACAATCATAACAGAGTAGCCTAAAGAGCATTATATGTTGGATTTAAGTCTTGTTTAATGATAAAGCTTGAGAGTAGAGCTTGACTAATGATTTGAATTTGCACTGGGCTCTTATCTGGTGATGCTGAAGTGATGATATTCGTTTCTGTTTGGTAATCTCACAAATTCATTTTTGATACCATGGTATTTGCTCATAATTATTACCCCTTGCATGGTATGCAGTCAGATTTCTTCTTTGGTTTTAGAGTTTACTTCAAAATGGTACCATGAGGATTTTCGGCATGTCTCGCTGGTCAATATTTAACAAGATAAAAATCATAATGGTGTGAGAGCTTTAAATGAATATCCATCCACTAGATGAAAAGAGAATATTTATACTTTTCATCAATACCTTGCTTTTTTCCAAAAGAAGTAGAATTATGCATGAAAAATCCTAATCTGTTGCTTTTCTTTCCATTACTTTCAAAAAAACTAAAGGCCTATTAACCAATGACTGGATCCTCTTGTGGTACTTCATTTTGACAGATTCCATATACATGTACAAAGAACTTATGTTCTCTCATCCTATCTCTCCCTTTCACTTTCTTGTCTTGCAGGGCTTTGTCATGGTTTGCTGTTGGGTGCTACTACTATTGCATTAAGAAGTATGATCAATCACGCCGTTTTTTCAGGTAATGCTGGATACTAAAGCTTGATTTTCACGCTTCTTCTAAACCTTGATGCTACTCTACAATGGAGCTATTAAGAGGAATTTCCTTACTTTCTCTTTTCTCTTGGGCATTATTTATCTATACATGCCACAGTAAAGCTTGCAGTATGGATAGGACGTTTGTAGCTGCTTGGATAGGCCAGGGTAATGCTTTTGCAGCCAAAGAAGAAGGTGATCAAGCTATGTTATCGTATAGAACTGCTGCTCGCTTGTTTCCTGGGTAATTAGTCTTGTACTAGATTATCTTAACAGAGCTGTATAACTGTTGGTTCTTGTTAAATCTGTGTTCAAGTTTTAGTTAAATGGATCTACGTATAAAGCTTTTTGCTTCAGTGTTTACTCTACTTTGCCTTTTGAAATCATCACTTTTCCTAACAATCCTTTTTGCATGTTGAATATCTCCTAATTCAGGTGTCATTTGCCGGCCTTGTATATTGGAATGGAATACATGCGAACTCACAACTTTAAGCTTGCAGAGCAGGTGTAGTATCATGCATTGATTGGCAATGGGCATTCATCAGTATTTTCTTATTTCTAGTTGTCATTTGTTAATATTCATTATGTTCCTTGGTTAGTAGGGATTAAAACTGTCTTAAGCAATTAATTTTATATAACACTCATCTGCGTCCCTAACATTGGAATTTGAAAGCACAATATACAATAACTGGTTTGTAGCCTAATAAAGGATAAATTATGTTTTCTATTCTTTTTCATTGAATCGGTAATATTCAGTGCTGATATCCAAACTTCTTTCCAGTTTTTCATGCAGGCCAAATCCATTTGCCCTTCTGACCCTCTAGTGTACAATGAGCTTGGAGTTGTTGCCTATCACATGAAAGAGTGAGTATATATTTGCCTCCTGTTATTCTGAACTTTGATGGACTACATTTGGTTATTTAAATCTAGAAACCACAAAGTCCTACTGTTTCTATCTTACAATACACGCAAGTTCAAATAAGTTTGTTGGTCTTTCACAATAGCAGCTCATGTATATGTCTGCATGTTCTGTCTTTTTTTTTTTTAATTATTATTGTCAGAATTTAAGCATCTTTCTGTCATACTAACCTAGTATTATGCTGCTATTCTTTACAATATGAGCAGGTACAAAAAGGCGGCTTGGTGGCTTGAGAAAACTTTGGCTTCTGTTCCAACATCTATAAGTGAAACATGGGAACCAACTGTGGTTAATTTGGCACATGCACTGCGGAAATTGAAGTACGTTTCTTCCACTCATCTCCTTGTTACTCATGCACTGTTTGATGCATTTCAATATTTCATTAAAGTGCTGCTTCTCTCCTTGAAGCCTATTTCGGACATGCTTGTGTGTTTTCCTGCCCTTGTGTGTCCCTGATGGTTGGACTATTTAAATCACGAGCTTTTTTGGATGCGTCCATGTAATGTAGGCGCCTTGTTTCCAAATAAGTTGAGCTGTTAGGCTCCTTGTGCCCTTTGATGTGTCAGCTTCAGCTGAATTTTCTTGGCCTGTAAAACTAGCTTTTGAACATTTTCACTGGTAAAAAATCACATTTCAGGATGTACCCTGAAGCCGTCTCATATTATGAGAAAGCACTGACATTGTCAACTAGAAGTTTGAGCACATATTCAGGTCTTGCATATACTTACCATCTACAGGTACATTTCATTAAGCCATTGAAGATTATAATGAGATTTCAAATCCTGTCATTTTTCAATTATTTACACATTTATTTATGTGCTTCCCACAACCTTTTCTTGTAGGGTGATTACTCTTCTGCAGTTATGTATTATCACAAGGTATGCTATCTCTCGTTTTCGATCCTGATCTCTTCAATAAATGTTAACAAAACAACGGCATATTTTAGTCATTTGTTCTGTGTCATCACATTGACATTTATATTGTTTCAATTTTGCCAATCAGGCACTAGGGCTGAAACCTGATGATCAATTCTGCACGGAGATGTTAACTCTGGCTCTTGCAGATGAGAACCGTTGTGGCCTCGATTCTATTCTAAACCTACCATTTGATTAAGTTACTAGCAAGCACCAGAGATCGTCGCTGACTGCAAACACGATGGACCCAAGCCAGATGTCGGATACCAGTGTGCCGTTGATATCTGATCACTTGGAAGCCCTGCAAGGAGCTATCCAGGATCCTAGATTCATAGTAAATCTTTGCCTCCACTATCTGAGTCTCATCAATTTGTGATGAAAACATACAATTATTTATATCTTTGTATATTACACTCGTGATCAGTGTAGAGGCAATCAAATCTGTTATGCTCAAAAAATCATACAGATTTTCAGACCTTGGTTCTAGTTAAAAGAAGTGAAGAGTTTCGTCAAGGAACACGAAAACGAGCAGGATGAACACCTGCAGATTCTACAACAATGCTAGCAAGCAGCATCTTTTTAACAGATTCTACAACATGACGCCAGGCGCCAGGCTTGTAAACCCATCTTTTTCGACATTTCAGTATCTTGGATCAGTTTAGCCAGCATCTGCAAACTCATCCGGAGTGGGGTCACACAGAAACCCAGTAAGCCTGTTTTTAACTGTTTCTGTTGGACATCTACAGCTGCAGGCAAAGTATTCATCCTACAATATGTAGTGGTGTGTTAGCTAGAATTGGTTTATACAGAGATTTTGACAAGTATACATAGATGGTGAGATGATGTGCCGTAGTTATAAAGGACGTGTAAACATTCAGATATCAGATCGTTTCTTTCACTGGTGGAGGCGAGGAGCAGGATGTGTTGAACCTGACCTTGTTGATTACTTTTTCCTTGCAGCTCCAAGTATTCGACATTATCTCTCAGGCTCTTGTTGTATCCACCTGGAATAGAAGGCAATCATTTCATGACGACATATCTTTTGGCGATAGAAAATTTACACAAATTCATACCAAGAAGGCAATCACTAGAAAGCTCAATAGTTTAATCTGCAACGGTCAATGTAGCACCAGCCCGATCATGGCCTTGCAGAAGAGTGTTCAGCCCCACAAATGCTGCGATTGCTAGGTCAATATTCTGTTTCCTTTCATAACGGTTGATGGGCGGAGAGAACCTTCACCCTGCGGAGTTAGATGCTTGAAACGGCAAATCTGGAAAATCTGGAACAAATCTGGAAAATGACAATAGAAGACAACCTGTACATAAGATGGTCCACAGTGAAAGTGAATCCTAATAAACGCATACTCGTACTTCCATCAAAAACATAGTAATTACCTTAGCCAGCCGTCGAATCTTCAACACTGGGGAAACAGCCGAAACTTGATCAGCTAGGATGATGTCAAAGGGCAGCGAAGATGCAACGCAGGTAAGCGCACACAGCATGGAGCCAATAGAAAATAGGACGCAAGAGGAAGTCACCATTTACGGTAACTCCTAGGACCGTGCCAATCATTTTGAGGGCCCTGTTCGAAACTAAAATGGATCATATCAATTAATTACAATATTTTTTTGATAAATTATAATTATTTATATTTCATTAAAATACTACTACTATATTTGATCAATTTTAGATTAAATTTATCATTTTTTTTAAAAAAATAAGATGGCCATTAAGTGTTTTTAAACACTTTTGTACCTAAAGAGGATTTAGGAGGTTCTTAAAAATATTATTGTATGGGGCAAATAACCCCGAGTCTATTTGGAGAATTATTTGTCTTTCTGAGAAAAATACATTCATAACAACTTTTAAAATTTAAAGAGAAAAACTACTTTAATTCATTTAAAGGTAGATTATGGGTTTGTTTGGATTTCAAATCAATTATGTTTATAAATGTAAACACTTTTAAGGTGTTTGATTAGCACAATTTATAATATATTAAAATAACATAAATTTAAAATAAAATATATTGTAACTAGCTTGTGTTATTTAATTATATTAAGCTTAAAATGTAACACAATTTAAAATAAACTTTACTTAATAGTCCAAATGGGGTTAACACAATTTATGATATTTCATTATAAATTCAAGATATTTTAAATACGGTATAAATAATGTTAAATAAACATTTTTAAAATATTTATATTTATAATTGGTTATAAACCTAATCAATTGAAATCCATATAAAAAAGCAAGGAATTTGCCAAATAAAAAGTAAAAGGCCTCTGAAAAATTCCGTGTGTATGGAAAATTATAAAAAAAATCTGTAAAAAACGTCTATCGGGGGAATCGAACTCTGGACAAGAAGGCTCATGCGCAAGCCTTATGCCACCAGGCCATTGTCCATTTGCACTATAATTAACGAAAGAAAATGTTTTATACTTAAATACTGGTATTTCGTGAATTATTGAACCCTAAAAATTTAGGAGCCCTATTCTATTGAACCACCTGAACATGCTTATGCACGAGCCTGCTCCAGGTACACCTGCACAGCATACCAGAAGTGAAATAAAACCGCAATGTCATAAAATCAGCTGAGAAAATGAGATTCAATGAAATTCCCACCAGCAAGAGTCTCCTCAAAACACCGACTTCTGTCATGACGTGACGGAAATATATGGACATCATGCCCATGAGCCGAAAGCTTCGTTGCTGCGTCCACAATCAGCCTCTCAGCTCTGCCTACAAAGAGGGCCAAATTCATTGCCGGCTATGAAACCATAAGCAGGTTCTACATTGAGCAAGATCAAGCTGAATGAGTAAACACGATGCTGCCTAAATCTCTTGTCTAAGCATGTTTGGCATCGATGACGAATCAGGAACCGTCCATTCTGATTCTACGTTTGGCATGGCTTGAAATTGGAATCAATCTCATCCCCTGGAATGAGCCATTTGCCCATTTTGATTCCCAACCAAAACCAATCTTATTCCTCTTCCTTTACTTGTTTGATTCCTAAACACTTAACCAAACAACAAATATCATGAATCAGTAACACCAACTCCTCATTTTAAGCTCGAATCGTACCAAACGAGCCCTAAATAAAGATTGTGAAACGACATCAACACTCAATTCCGAGCACAAATGAAATTCCAGTAAAAATTAGGCAACTGAGCTACATTTTTTTTAAAATCCTGTATAAAGGCCATGGACGATCAAAACTCCATTAACAGTAACCCTTGAGCTCGAGAAAAATGATTCAACAGTCCAAAAAATCGAAATCACTAATCACTGAGCAAACTAAACAACAATTTGAAAACAAAGCACTGAAATTCGATAAGTTAATTGATCTCACCTATTCCTATATCCGGATGAATTATTGCTATCTTCAGCTTCGACCTTCCGATTGACTCCATCGAGAAGATCTGAAGAGAGACTCGAGAATCAGGTAGAGAGAGAAGCACATGGATCAAACTCGTTAATTGGTTTGTGTTTTGAGCGAATCCGGGTCGGGTTGACCTAAACAATTGGGCATTGAGGCCCAAATTCAGGCCCATCATGATCCGTAAAACCGTCGTTGAAGCGACCTGGTTTCGAACGGGTGAGTTCATACGGAGTCGAGAGAAATGACTGGGGAGGAGATATCGGGGCCGCCGGGGCCGAAGCTCGCGCGGCTACTCGCCTTCGCCGGCGCCGGAGGTACTTACTTACTACTTGTATTCTCATCTCTGAATTTCAATTTCAAGATCTAGCTGTTCAATTCTGCGACGTCGTTTTGTTAGTCATATTCGCGCTTGCGGCCAACAAGTGGAGAGCTTGGGAGGCCAAATCGATGGAGGAGAAGAATCAGATGCTGTCGCCGAGTACGCAGTCAAATGCTCTGCTGAAGAAGCCATGAAATGATCTCACACGCCTTTTCAGGTTTTTTCGGATTGTTTCGGTGAAGTTTGAAGGGAAAAAGTCCCGATTTTGTATATTATGAATCAAGTGCTACGAACATGGCGAATTTCAATTGAATTGATGGATCACATGAACAATTTCAATTGAATTGGTTGTTACATTTTGAATTGCTTCAAAATTCAGCTATCTTTTTACAAATTCAATGCCCGGTATCAACATTTTCATATTCTGATGCTTCTTTGGTCCCAACAATGGATCTACCTTCTCTGATTCTGATTTTGGTTTCACCCTCAAACCAGTTGACTAATTGTTCCACTGAATATGGTATTGGGAGAATATAATTAGATCAAGGGGGCTTTTTTTGCTATTGGAATCACATTCCATAGAACCCTAGGACCAGTTAGGTTGTCCTGCAAATATGCAATCTGTTATAACTTCTAACAGGCGCTGAATGCCCCGATCAATCCCATAGAGCACTGATCATTCTTCAATGTTGCTTGTTGCCATTTCTGAGGCTTTTTTAGAAGTATAAAACTCTGATCCAGTGACTTTTGGCTTAAATTATTGAATACTTCGATTTGGTAAAACATGGGGGAAACTGTGGTAAAATCTATTGTCTCCTTAGTTGGGATTGCATTATTTGCATCTACACATATTTTCCAAATCCGCCATGTATCAAGTTGGGGAAGAGGGGTTGGTGTAAGGCCCCTGTTGGCCGATTGGACCGAGATGGACCCATTGGAAGACGATGCCCATAACAGTCTATAGAGGATATCTACCGCATGGCTCACAAGTGTATCATTGCAAGAGAGGTGCAAACCAAGCGGTAGACTTCATTGATAGAAATGATGTTTGTTGGAGATCTTGTGCCATCCCAACTTCTCTTTTGAATGTCAGGTTTGTGGATTTCCAGCTCAATAATCGGTAACTTTGTATTCCAAATTTGCTCAGTGGATTCAGTTTTTTCAGCTCAATTTTAAGCCTTTTATGCAGAGTGGTGTGTTATGTTACAATGTTCTTGGTATGTGCAAGGACAGCTGACAGATTATTTAAGTGTATTGCCTTTAATTATTATGCCTACAAATCAGTTAGTACACAAAGAGCTTTGAAGCTGAAAGAACCACAGAAGTTGCTATATTATTGTTACAGTAAATTTAAATACTTTCTTAACTTGTACCTCTCTTTCTACAGCCATATAGTACAGGTGAGCCAAAAATCACACGTATTTTTCTATGCATACGAAGGAATTGAGAAAGATCAAAGGTTTCTTATTATTGTCAACAAGTAGGGGGTCACACTTTTATACAACCAATAGAGTCTAGAGAGTGGGTTACACCAGTTTCAGATTCCATAGGCATTCTGTAAAAAAACCGAGCAAGCTTCAACATTGAGCAAAAAGGCTGAAAAAGCTACTTGACTGGGTAAGCGAAGTTACTTCTTTCCACGCAGCTTCACACCGAGTGCCCTCTCCAGTTTACCTATGATCTGTTGATTTGGAATTGCCTTCCCGGATTCATACTCTTGAATTATCTGAGGCTTCTCATTGATCAACTGCATAATCACATTAAAAACATTTTTAGATTTCCATGCTGCAAAGAATTACAATAAACCTCTAGCTGCTTTTACAGAAACACGACATCAACCCTAGAGAAACTACGACATTCCTTGCTCCATAACAGAAATAATTCAAGTGATCAAGTATAAAGGAGAAAACCCACCTGAGCAAGCTGAGCTTGGGTCAGTTTCTTGTCCAATCTAGCTTGCATGATGGACTTTTTCAGCTCAGTTGGAACTCGCTCATCTGGATAAAATTTCAAAAAAAATATTAACATTTGCGAAAAGAAGAAGAAGAAGAGAAGAGAAGAGAAGAGAACACTCAGTGTAAATAGCTCTAACTAACAAAGTAGCGGTGAGCAACCACGTATAAAACTAAACCACCAGTGCAATGAATATACCGACTGTAGCAAGCCAAGTTCCCTGGAAATCTTTTTTTTTTATCAACATTTTATGAATGTTACTAACAAGAACACAAATTTGATGGATCATACTTGAGTAAAACTTCCTCAACTTTCAAGATCAATCAGAACTCACAATTCCATAATTACGTTTTTTATATAAGCCCTTTATATTCTCTTAAGTCTTGAAGTAAAACAATGAAAACGGAGATAATCAATGATACCAGGTGTGATAGAACTCGTTCGGCTCACAACTTTGAGGATCAAAAAATATATTTAAATGGAAGGATAAATTCTTACAATTGGGCCATTGAAAAGCTTGGAAAGAGAATATATTGTTTATAACAGCAATATGTCCACATTAGGAACAAAGCTCATTGCTTGCATAGATATAATAATTTAAATAAATAATCCAAAAATTTATAAACCAAAAATAAGTAAATAAAACTAATCATGTACCAGAAACTAGAGTTGCTAAACTAGTCCTTGGAAATAATCAAAGAACAACATTGATCCATTATCAACTTGAAAACAAAACTCACAGAGACCAACTTACGAGATAAATTTTCCGTTTCATCATCGAGTTTCCTGGTGTTCAAGGAGGTGCTGCTAGAGGCAGCCTTGTTTGACCCAGCAGTTGCTGCATAAGAAAAGTTACAGCAATCAGCACATCCACATTCCAAACTAAGAACAACATACCTAAGGAATCTTTAAAAAAAAATTGATGAATTCCAGAGAGCACCAAGGTCATTGAAAACTTCCAAGAACGGAAATGAGCTATCTCTTCAAAAGCTGGTTTACTATACAAATTCAAGAACAGCCACCCCAACATATCATCCAATCCAAATCAACGAGGTAAATTGTCTATCCAACAAATCTGAACAGCGAATTCAGTGAAATCAAACCCTAGATTGTAGCTCGCGCTAATTGAACAGATCAAATGAAGCAGCTTCTCAAAATCCCTAATTCATAATCAAACATAATCCATCCACAACAAAGACAACTAATTAAGCCAAAAAGAAATTCCTCCACCGAGCGAAAACGATGGAAGAATCTTTCAAGGAGAAGAAGATAAGGAACCTTTACGGATGGTCTCGATCTCGGCTCCGGCTCGGCGAGCGGCGTTGACGGCCTTCTCGTCCTTCTTGGCGGCGGCGGTTGGGGCCTTCTTGCGGATGACGACTGGCTCCCAGTCCTGAGTGAAATTCCCGGCCATTGCTATCTCTGATCTCTCTCCAAACTCTCACAGAAAGGTTTTTGCTTTTTGGATTGGGTTGCGTTACACAAATCACATACGGCCATTTCGGGTTACCCTGTTTCCTTATTTATAGTGGACGTGGGGAGATTTTTTTTTGTAGGATAAATTACACAAAACAGCCCATACATTTGGAAATTAATCAATTATGTAATAATTTCGTATGAAATTATTCAATAAATATATTTTTATATAGTTTTTTTTAAAAAAAAATGCTTTGCCATTTAAAAGTGAGCAAAGAGAGTATTAAGTTATCAATATCCATCAGAGAACCTTATTATAATTTTTTTTTATTAAGATATCTATCAATAGATCAAGTGGTACTTTTACTGTTTTCTTAACATTTTTCACACATAGTTAGCGGATGATTTTATGAAAGAAAATGAATTTATATAGGTCATTTACTATACTTGCTATTTTTATTTTCTTGTAAAATATATTTATTTTCTTGAAAGAAAATAAATATTTGGACACAGTTTACATATCTTCTCATTCTTGTTTTTTTTTTTGACATATTCTTACACAAGTATGTAGAATAATGTTTTAAAGTATGGAAAACTAAAATAAAAAGGATACATTCCCATGTAATAAAAGCTGTGATGGTCCTAAAAAATGACATTGCGTGATTGCATCAGGAATATTTTGCTAAAAGTCGTCCTTTACTTTTCTTGTTTAATTTTCCATTGAATGTATATGTAGTTTGGCCTTGGTGATCAAGCAATTGACCAAATATCCAGTTTGAGGCTTTTGAGCTATGCATTGCCGGCGACCAAACAACGAAGAAAGTTTAGTTTTGGCTTGGCATTCAAGTAATAAAGCAAGTATTGCCTTTGACAAAGCATTGCCTCAGTTAGAGTGGTCTAGTGAGAATGACCTGGAGAGTGGTAAGGAGGTATCGGGTTTGATATCTGCATTCACCTGTTTTTTGGGTGAAAATCTAAGGCTTGTCTACTCTTTATCAGTAGGTCGAGCCGGTCAGTGCAAACCTGTTTATCTGATGTGTGCAGGCACGGAACCAGAAATTAAAATTCGGGTGGGCTAGATAGGCTAAAATTTTCTTATATTGTAATTTTTATTAACAAAATCATTAATTCAATAATAGGTTCCTCGTCATAAAAGAAAGGGTCGCAAATCCTTCTTTTTAAACGCACGTTTATTCCAACGTGCAACCATTTTTATATGGGAAAACTAATTAAAATACCCTCACATTTGGGGGTATGGTAAAAATATATCCTCAACTTTCAAATGTAATTAAAATATCCCGACCTTTGAGGGTAGTGGTAACATATTACCACGAGTTTTCTCATGGGTCAAAAATGCTGACAAGACAGCCTACGTTGATTTTGTTTTTGACAAGGCAGCCTGTGTGGAAGCCTTTTTACAAATTAGTACTAAAATCGGGTTTTCTGAAACGGTTTCCTTAGGGAAAAAATGCACCGACAACAAAAATAAACATGAAAAAACGAAATTGATTTAACCAAGCAACTAATTCGGTCAAAATTGCCTCAAATTAACACAACACGGCTATTCCTAACACCAAACCGACAACAAAAAACTAAACCGAAAACAACAACAACAACAACAACAAAGAGGGAAAAAAACTTATTCAGCTAAGTCCGTGAACGAATCAAAGAGGAAGAAGATGTGAGAGAGACAGCTCAAGATAGCCGACCACAAGGGAGGAAGATTGTCATTGAAGATGAACTATGAGTTGTCTGGAAGATTGGAAGACATCTCAAGAGGCGACCACGAAAGAAGATAGGAGGGAGGAAACGACATGGTGTAGGAAGCCGGTCCAATTCTTTATTTTTTTCCTAAGGAAACCGTTCAAAAAAACCCTTGTAAAAAATCAACGTAGGATGTCTTATCAGTATTTTTGACCAGTGAGTAAACCCGTGGTAATATATTACCACTAGTATTACTATCAAAGGCCGGATATTTTTATTACTTTTAAAAGTTGAGGACGTATTTTTACCATACCCCCGAAGGTTGGGGTATTTTAATTAGTTTTCCCTTATTTGTGGTCTATTTAGTTTCTCCCGTAAAAGAAATAATAACACTAATTCGGGTGAGTCGAAAAGTTGTCTAGAAAATCATTTTTACGAGTCATTTTATGAGATTTTACTCATCAATATAAACGCTTAATTATATTATCGATTTTTCTATCCTATGTCCCAACGACATAGAATAATAACATTAATTTGGAAATGTTTTTTAAATTTTAAGTAGTTTAGCTTCTTTTTTTAATTAGATTTCTATGGTCGCTTATTTTTTTTGGTAGGGAATCTTTCCTAATTTAGGGTTTTATCATGTGCCCTTGGAGCATATGATAGAAAGACCGTTATATTATAAACATAGCCCTTGTTTGATATTGATATCAAATATATATTAGATATGAATATCAGATATTGATATAGGGATATGGGTAGGGGTGGGCACGGGACGGGACGGGACGGGACGGGATTGGGCCGGGACGGGACTCGTCCCGCGAAATTTTTTCGGGACGGGATTGACATTTTTTTTTCGGGACGGGATCGGGACGGGATGGTGTCTGGACGGGACGGGACGGGCCTTGTCCCGCATATAAAAATAATAACATATTATATAAATTTGCAAAGTGAAAAATGCTTTCATAATTCATTATTTAGTATAATATGTTGAATACGGTATTATTCTCAACTATATTATTCAATAATAATAATAATATTAATATTAATAATATTATTAAAATACTATTATTAATTCATACAATGATTGTATAATTAATTATAATGTTCAACGTATTTGGCTACATTATCTTACTAGATCAGGACGGAAAGGAATTGAGACGAGATTTACCAATATTGTCTAATTATCGATTGATAGTTAGGAAGAATACCGTATTTAATTAGCTATTTGCCTCTTGTAACTCTAAATGGGCGGGATGTGTGTGTCGATCTGACGGGATCCTCTCAATTGACTCAGTCTGGAATTTCTGACTTTATGCCTGGTCGTGCTGTTGTTGATGCTGCTCGACGTAAGTGTGTCAAGTATCGAGATTTGTGTACGGCGGCTGGTTATGGTTTCCTACCCTTCTCATTCTCTTCATTGGGGGAGTTGGATACAGATGCGGTTGCATTGCTGAAGCGGATTCAGAAATTCTCGGTATCTCAGGATGCTAGGGCTCGTGCTGCATGTTATATTTTTACTAGATTTGGCTTTGTTATCGCTAAAGGAGTGGGTGCCCAGATAGTATCTCGGTTGCCCACTAATTTCTTGTAATCTGTTTATATTATTATTCTTATTATAATAATAATAATAATAATAATAATAATAATAATAATAATAATAAAATAATAATAATAATAATAAAATAATAATAATAATAATAATCACACGTTATAATTAAAAATAAAATAAAATAATATTACTTATTTTTATTGTTATTATTATAAAATAATTATACTTTACAAGAAAAAAATATAATATGATATAATAATAATAATAATTTTATTATAAATTAATATTATTATTAAATTATATTATAATATTATATAATAATAATAATATTATTATTATTATTATTATTATTATAAATTGAAAATTATTATTATAGTTATAAATAATATTTGCTCAAAATAATAATACTAATAATATATTATTATTATTCTATAATATTATAATAATAATAATATTATTATTATTATTATATGCGGGACGGGACGAGATTTGCGGGATCCCACCGGGATCGTCCCGCGTTTCGTCCCGCATAATTTTTGCGAGACGGGATCGGGACGGGATTCGCTATTTTGTCCTAAATCCCACCGGGATCGGGACGGGACCGGGACGGGATCGGGATTTGCGGGATTTGTGTCCACCCCTAGATATGGGTATCAACTTTGATATTTGATATCTGA
Source organism: Persicaria maculosa (assembly GCA_963922045.1). Classification (NCBI taxonomy): domain Eukaryota; kingdom Viridiplantae; phylum Streptophyta; class Magnoliopsida; order Caryophyllales; family Polygonaceae; genus Persicaria; species Persicaria maculosa. Next base: position 64,104,041 of record OY998262.1, read on the forward strand.
TATCTAATATCTTGTTGGTTATGTTATTATAGGATATCAAAATATAGGTAAAAACAAGTCATTAACCAAAAATCCAAACAAGGCACCTAAACAGACAGTAAACCAAGTCTAGTTCCAAACAAGCGCGACAACATAAATCCAATTCCTGGTGTGAGAGGGATGATAATTCGAAATTAAATTGGAGGGATTTGATATGTTCAAAATTCGAAATCAAAATTTAGGAAGAGGGGCTCTGTGAAACTAAAAAGGAGCAACTTAAACAATCAGAAAGAGGGGCTCACAAATTACACATTGAAATTTATGGGGAACAAATAAAAAAGGGATAGTAGAAGAAAAACCAAAGAAGGGTGGGGAAGAAAGCAACCAAAAAAGAGGTGAAGAAAAAACCCTAGAAGCGATGGAGCAAGCGAGCGATGAATACAACAAAAGATAAGGCATTGGATTTATGTCACTCCACTGGAATGAAGCGAGAAGGATGGAGCAAGAAGAGATGAAGCGAGAAGAAGCAAAGGGATGGAGCAACTCTCTCTCTAGAAGCAGTGAAGAAGAAATGTGAGAATCCATATCCCTAATCTATACCGGAGTACTATCTATATCTATACGTACTATATATATATAAAGTTGGGTGGAAGCCCAATTAATTGCACTCGTTAACTCATCAAAATCAACCTAATTTATATTACACATTAGTTTCAAGATTTATAAAATCATTATAGCTCATTGGTTCTAGCCTTCTAAATGTCATCTTAATGCATATCATCAAGGGTTCATACAATCTCGTGAGAGAAGGAGTAATTAAAGTCAGAGAACTTCATATCAGAAAACTCGTGATTGAAGGAGATTCGCAGATCATCATCAACCATCTAGCACAAAAAAAAATGTCATTAGGAGATTGAATTGACTATGGGTGATATCAAAACAATCCTTCAATACTTTTGCATGTCCCCCGCATTGAGAACAGAGTGGATGATAAGGTTGCACATCTTTTCCGCTATGTGCGAGGGAATGCACTTGAAACATATCCAGGTCTTTTAGACCTCATCCATCAGGATACGATCGACTAGGTTTCGACCAGCCGAAATTTTACCTTATAAAAAAAATATATATATTATCAAGGGTTCAAATATCCTTAACTACACAAAATTGTTATATGTTTTTTAACCTTTTATTATTTTTGTTATAATTAAACAACTCACACTATATCATTTTCATTTCTTATTCCAAATCGTGTTCACTTAACCAGATATAAAATATCCATTTTATCTATTAAACATTTATACCAATATTTGTTGGTAACAATTATCATTTGTATTTTTTCTAATTCAATCATTGTACATGCATCAAGTTAGGGAGTATTAGTTAACTAATCCCACTCAAAATTAACTTTTATGGTAAACAAAGAACTATATTGTTCTAATTTATTTTTCTAGATTGATGTTTCAGAATTATACATCCAAATTAGTAGGTGATCACACAATCAAAATTGAATAAATTAATCTACAGAAGAATTACAATTTTAATTTCACAATTTATTTGTCTTAAAAAATTAATACGTAGGTTGATTTATCTTTTTTGTCTTAAAATAATAAGTAGGTTGATTTGTCTTATTTTAATTTTCATCACAATGTTATAATAATCATGTACCACATTATATATTGACAAAAATAAATACTGTATAGAACATCCTACAAATAATTAACTTTAATACGAGAAGGTTTAATGAGAGTGAAGAAAAAACATGGTTGAAGAAGGAAAATTAACACTTAATTTACAGGTTCTTTTGCCCTCTTTTTTCCTTTTGTTTATGTGAAATACTATTATAATAATTTTTGCCAATGTTGAAAAATACTATAGAGATGTCTCTAAGAAATATTTTTTTTACTATGGAGTTCAATTCAAGCTATATAAAATTAAATTAAAATTAAACCCGTGCGTAGCACGGGCTTGCCACCTAGTTTTATCAATATATAGAAATGGACAAATTTACAAAGTATAAGATATCAGAGTATGGCTGCACAATCGGATCGGATCGGATTGGAAATTCTGGTCCGATCGGCAGATCAAAATTTTGAAAACCTTGGATCATAGAATGAACCGAGACCGCAATATACGGTCTTGAGTTTTCCCGTCTACGGACCGATTGGACCAGCTTGAAAATTAAAAGGGATTAAAAACTAATTAAATGGATTATTAAAAAAAATTATGATATTTTTTAATAGTTTATTAATGTGATAATAGATTAATTGAATTAATCTTACTAATACATGAATGAATAAAAAGAATTTATAATATTTCCACTTGATCACTTTCCTTTTATTTTAAAAAATAAATATATGTACACATTCCGGTCCAGTCCCTGTCTTGGACCGAAATCATGAGAATTGAGATTTTTATGGACTGGGGATCAGATTGTAATATTTTCAGTCTGATTCAAGACCGAAAATTCCTTTCCGGTCTTAGTCCGATCCAAAACGACATGTTTTGCCGAACAGACGGAGTATAATTTAAAGATCTCTAAAATTTAGGGATAATCTTCAATTTACAACAGTTTTAAGGGTCAATTTTGTATTTATCCCTAATTTTAATTCGCATATCTACAATTATGCAAAAGTTAGCCTCTCAAAATCCTCCATTGAAATTCCTTTTTGGAGAGTGCAGAGCTTGATGGTAAAGGCACATCAATGGCGAGAAGGGCTCACACCACCGACCTTGGCTGTATAGCCTGCGACGATCTCACTGAATTAGGCGCCGGCAAAGAAAACTGGCTTGTCGAAAACCCTAATCTTCTCTGCGCTCTCGACACCCATTCCATCGCCCTAGCCAACAAATCCCTAATTTTAATCCTTGGATGGTCCGATGATCCATTCAGCAATTCTCGGATCAAGATCCGTCCCAATCTGTCCCCGATCGAAGGCGAGTACATCTCCGCTATCGAATGGCTGGTTTTTGATGAAATCCGTGTTCTTGGCGTTGGGACTTCGTGTGGTTATCTGTTGATTTTTTCTCTGGATGGCGATTTGATTTACAAGCAGGTATTTTTCCCTTCCACCCTCCCCAAAATCTTTCTATTATCTTGGCATTTCAGATTCATTTTTTTTTCTTTGATTACCTGGAAAAAAAATGTGAAATTGTACAAGAGGACAATCACAATTTGAACTGGATGGTGTATGGTGATCCATTTCAGCTGTCTTTTTCAACAATCGAAGAACTTGGTTACTTGAGTTTTATTGGATGGTGTATGGTGATCCATTTAGGTGATTGGATCTAGATTGCTGGTCATCTTACATTTCAGTTCAGACTTACCTTCTTACATTTGATCATCATGTTGGTGTTATAGTTGGTGCTTTGGTGGTAATTGGTTTAGTAGCTTGGCTGACTTTGTACAAAGATTGAGATTCATACTCATGGGCGACCGGCGTTAAATGAGGCCATCCACAGAATTCTGTATCACATTTTGGTTTCAGTGGATTGTGTTTTTGTTAAAAAATCAGAAGCTTAGCCAATAAACTCTCTTGAAACAAGGTATAGATAGGTCAATGTCCCGAACGGAAGTTTTGCTGGATAATTACTCCACAATTGATATCGATGTTTAGGCTTGGTTGTTCAACCAGTACACTCTGGCATCTTTCATTCATATTACAGGTTATTGCTCATGAGAATGGCATTTCAATACTAAGTTCTACATTCTTTACAAGGCCTGAAAAGGAGTTTCTACTTAGAAATCTTGTGTGCTGTCATTCTTTAAGCATGAAAAGGATTTTCCACTTAGTACCCGTGTAAGAGAGATTTGGCTTTTGCTTTTGTTCATCCTTTGGACATTCTTAAAGAAATGATTGGTTAAGATTCATTTTATCAAACCAAGGGAAACAATGCCCAATTCTGATGCCATTCTTGGTTGTATCAACCAGTGATTTCTTAATTCTTTCAAGTTCTTCATTTTCTAGCAGCGTGCATGGTGCATGCACCGTTACTTGCTGTATTCCTCACTCTCACATTCCTGCCTCTCTTCCAAATCCTGCCTCATGCTTGGTTCTCTTATTAATGTTGATTCTGTCTGGATACAGATTGTATATCCTGGGAAGATTCTAAAGATGAGGGTTCGTGGGATGAAGAGGGATTTCTCTCATGATGTATCTGGTGAAGAAGTTTCCGTTGTTATGCAAGGTGTGATTGGGCGGTTTGATGGCCATGATATACAGGTATATTATCTTAACATTTCCTTTTCCTTTTCAAACTCTTTTTTAAATAGAATTTTGTTTGATTTCACCTATACTTGTGCAAATAAGGTGATTTGAGGAGCTCATTGATTTCCTTGATTGTCCCATTCTTTAATTCTTTGCACGTAAAATAATTGGTTCTGATGAAAACATTTGCTTCAATATTCATATTTTTAAGAACATGTATTTGTCTGCACTACCAGTGAACTTCCCTACCTTGCTTCTGATTACAGATCTGTCTTGTTTGGAATCTTAACTGATACCTATTCTAACAGGATTTCCATGCTTGAGATGTAGAATATGCTGCAGCGATGGTTTCAAGAAACAAAGGATCAATTTTGGGATCAGAAGGGTAAAAGCAGAGGTTCAGAAGAATTTGAAAAATCTTCACAGCAGCTGCCTTATCAGTTGTGGAATGTTAATAAATACGGAGTCTGTGCTGATGCAGCGATAACAGGCATAATGCCACCACCTTTAATGGAGTTTGAGGTAAGACTAAGAGTGATGTAAACAATTTCCATACTTTCCTCTTTATTTTCTACCTCCTTATTTGAAATAATAATGTCTTCTATTTGAATCCTTGAGATCTATTTTGTTGTGCTTTAGACCTTTATGCACCATACGATTAGATAGCTGTACATATCATATAATGAAGGACTAAAACTATTTGAAATTATTCTGGTATTTGAATTCAGCTGCTTTTATTCTTGAGCAGTCAAGTCAGCGTTACTACCGTGCAGTCACTATTGGCAAAGATGCTGTGATTTCAGCATTCAGGTTTCTTCTTCTCTCTTTTTACATGTCATTTTTTTATATGCAAGCAACGAAGTGAATACATGATAATGATACATAATATGGATATTTGCTAAAAAGCTGTTATTTGTCAATAATATTCTCTACAATCTTCGTGTTGCAGGTTATCAGAAGACAAAAGCAGGTCACTGGTAGGAGCTATCTTGTCCAGAGTTATGCCTGTAACATTTTCAACAATTGCCACGTTCTCAAAACTGATATGGCGAAGTGATCCATCACCAACGAAGAAACCAGAACCAAAACCACAGTCTTTTGCTCGAGGTGAAATAAGTCCATGCCCTCTATTTTACCGATTGTGCCTTTTTTAGAACCTGAAATAGTTTGTTGTGTAATTCTATTCACTAGTATTATTGTATAACAATAACATTCTCGGGAACTATTTCAGACTTCTAAAAAGAATTCTACCCACCTGCATTTTGATTTGCAACTCTAGCTTTATATAATGTAAACTTCAATCTCAACTGTTTTTCTTTTTGGTTATATGATGGAGGGAAATTTTGGCTCATCGAGAGTGGGTTAGTTTTACCTTCATTTTGACTACAAAATTTTTGAAATACGAGGATGATATTTTTCTTTGGATTAGTGTGGCATGGGATATTTGAAGGGTAAATTTAGGGAGAGCTTCATTTTTTTGTGGTGTCCTTGTTAACGCGTTGCTATTATATTATTCTGCAGCGTCTCCTTTGACTTGCTTAAAGGATCCCCCGAGAAAAGGAGAGAAGCTTACATTATCACCTAGTGGTACATTGGCAGCAATAACCGATTCACTTGGTCGAATATTGCTTTTAGATACTCAGGCCCTCGTTGTGGTTCGGTTATGGAAGGTTTGTCATTCTCCACCAAAATGTCTTTAAATGATCAAGCAATGGATTGTTGGACCAATGATGCTGGCAGTGGTGTTAAAATTACCTCTTGTTTCCCAGGGATATCGTGATGCTCACTGCCTTTTTATGGAGATGCTCGTCAATAAAGATTCTCAGGCTTCAACAAGTACCGCTTCCCATGAACATGGGAAGAGTAACTATTGCCTGTGCCTGGCTATTCATGCACCTAGAAAAGGAATCATTGAGGTACTAACCAGTAACCCAGACACATGCCTGGGTACTTGTTAATTTAAATGCGCATATTTGTATGTTTAGTTCCGGAGTTACATGGTTGTCACTAGTTTTCTATTGTGCAAATATGTTAAATCAGTAAGGAATTCACTAACTTATGACCTCTATTTTATGATAGTAGATTAGTAGCTGTTAAACATGATGATTATACTGAATTTTTCTTATTGCGTCATTGCTCTGCTAAACACTTGAGCAGTTATGATTGAACATGACATTTACTTGCAGATCTGGCAGATGAGGACCGGCCCCCGTATTCTAGCTATATCATGTGCTAAAGGAAGCAGGATTCTTCAGCCTACGTACAGGTTTGGATCCTCATCGTCATCCTCATCGTCTTCCTCATATGCACCATTAGAAGTGTTCCTGTTGAATGGAGACTCTGGTCAATTATCTGTCATAAACAGATGGCTGTAGTAGTAACCCATGTCAAATTCTTCTGTGATCCATGATTTGTGAAAATGGTGTTATAACATATTGTGATTTCTTGATTGATTTCCCTCTTCAAACTTATGGTCACTAAAAAAGCTTTCCTTTTACTTCTCCATTCGGATATCCGCTTCTCATATAAACAGTAAAACAGGTGATTTGGGTCCTTGTAATTAGTGATCCTAAATGGTAGTTGCATACTTATGGGTATGTTAATGTATGCATAAACTCTAAGACTCAATCGATAAAAACGGGTTCAGATCAGCCTCGAGTCAGACCTAAAACATATTTTCAGCCCACGAACGCAGGCTGGTGATGGGGTCAGGCGTGCAGACGAACTAAGCTAGGCGGGTGGGTCTAGCAAGCTCTACATACGTGTGGGACCGAAGTTTGCAAGCCGCCGCTAGACTTGACTTATGCATCTCCGTAATAAGTGTCAGATCCGGAGAGCAGTAGCCATGGGTTCCTCGTTGCGAAGACAAAACAAGACGAGATTGAGGGCCCATACCCTTGTCACAATGGATGGAAGATTTTGAAAAATCCGAGTTGATTGTGACAGTGTCCGTAGTCACGCGGGCTGCTATATAAATCACGCCCCTTTGTAAGCTCCAAAGACTTGTTAGGCTGACAGAGGAGGTGTTACTGTCACTGCCAAATTAACACTGATAGCGATCTTTACTTCCAAAGACTCTTTAGCTTATTGCTATCACTACCGCATTCATTTAACCTGATTTGAACGTACCAAAACCGTTCACATTGATGCTACTTGCTTTATATAAGTCCATATGCAGATATTTTTTGCTCATATGTACTTACTTACCTGATGTGATGATGTGTTTAGTGTAATCCCTCTTGAGTCTTGATATACAATTTAGGGAGTCGAGATGTGCACACCCTGATTTCAAGCTAATTTAGAAGATGTTTCCGAATTAAATAAAGAACTAGAGTTACAAAAGTAAAACCAAAATAATGAATTCAGTTATGTGACAAAAATAACTAAAATTTGATTAAAATGCTCCAAAAATTAGTATGGATCGACATCCTATATTCATCTTCAAGCCTTGCCTCGGTATAAAAATTAGGGCTGGCAAATGGTACAAAAATTATCATACCAACCACAAACCGACTATGTTGATAACCACACTTGTGGTAACCAACATAACACATGAAAGTGATACGATAATGGTAATGAAATCTGAATACCATGGTTACCATGGTAATCGAGTATATATATTATTATTTTTTATTTAATGTTTTATTGTTATTACCTTTGAGTTTTCAATTTTCAATTTATATTTTGTGTTTTGATTTTGACCTAAATTGGTCATTTCTATTTTTTTTTCTACTAGAAATAGTATGAACATTTTGAATGTTTGAAGACTTTGAACTTGTTTTATTTGAACTTGCAGGAGCATTTTGAATGTTTGAACAATTGAACTTTGTTTGTTTCTTCAAGACTTTGAACTTGGTTCATTGGTTGGTTTGAATTGGTTTGTACTTTAGGTTGTGAACTTGATTTATTTGAACTTTTAAAAGATAGTAACCATGTTATTTTTTGTAACCATATTTTTTCGTTCGGTAACTTTGATGACCACCGAAAGGTAGCCGAGGAGTTTCAAAAAAATACAAACAGAATTAAAGCTTGGTAACCATGGTAATGTACCGATGGTAACCACAAATCGTGGTTACCACATATGCGGTAACCACGACTTGTGGTTGGTACGTAGCATGAAAATTTGCGTACCACCAGTATGTTGTTGGTACGTGATAATCACCATTTTTTTGTGGTAACCGTACCGTGCCAACCCTAATAAAAATAGTCAAAGAGCCACACTAAAGCCCACGGTATCTAATACTATAAAAATGTGTTAACATATGATAGGGAGGCCAAAATTTGAAGACTTTAGAAATGTGTAACATGATAAGGAGGCCAAAATTCAAAGACTTTATATATCACGCCATATATATCACGCCCATTACATTAGTCCAAGGTTTAATTTCCTTTGACACCCACTCATTTTGTTTCATTTTCCCTCTAAAATTTTCTTTACATTTTATTTCTCTTTTTCTTGAACTTCATATTTTAAAATTTAAAGAATTTTATAAACCATTTCTAAAAGAATAATTGCTCAAATCAAAAATAAAAAATAAATATTAGGATAAGTATTAAAGATAAAACTATTTGTTGATTTCCTTAAAAGTAGTAATGCACGAGGTTAAAATGACATGCTCTGGCAAACAAATTGAATATTAGGATAAGTATTAAAGATATTATCTAATTAATTTAGTCTAGCTAATTTTTTATTATGAATGATGTTGAATAAATGAGAAAGTTAAAAATTAAAAAAAAAACTAATCATCACTTCAGTAAAAAGCATCTTTATAAGAAGTTAAAAAGTCTAATTTAAGTTATTTAACATTATCTAATTAATTGTTTGTGTAGTATTTTGAAAGTAGAAAACCAATTATCATTTTTAAAATCCGCTAGCACTTGAGTATTTGATACGGAGTAGTAAACATAATATACAATGAAAACAACAAAATAAATTATATTCATAAGCTTCATCAAATATTTTTAAATTGTAAATTGCCAAAAATAGACCCATATATAAAAATAATTTATTATATACAAGAATATATTTTAAATCATCTAATAGTATAAAACTTTCATTGATGAATAAATAAGTACTCCGTATAAAAGTAAGATGTATGCTCTACCATAATCTCAGTTTCCGACAAGAAAAAAAATAGTGTATAGAAAAATAAAACTGAAAAAATTTGAGTATAATCTAGACGGAAAATCAAAAACTTGCATACTTAATTTAAGAAATACCTAAAATATTAAATGAAAAAAGTCTAAAAAAAGATCAAATATTAGACCGAGTTTTTATTTAATTAATTTTTAATTTTCATTTGTTCTTATTCGAATTAATATATGAATGTATAAACTCATTGATACAAAAGTGAAAAGTTGATAATCCCGTACGCACGGGGTAGTCCACTAGATAAAACTAATTATAGCCTAACGACTTCGATTCTCAACCCAACATTAATATTTTTAATACGAAGAGTACATCTTTTTTTTTATTAGGTAAAAATTCGAGTTAAGATAAACCTGAAGGTCGAGGGCCGACCAGGTCGGCAGACGGAGAACCGTCTATACAAACATAAAATACAAAAAAACGGTGCAAACTCAGACAAAAGCGAAACCAAACCAACTTAAACCTGACATGATGGAATAAACCACTTTGTATTATTAATATCAATCCCTATTTATAAGATTACAATACAATATTAAAATGATAATTAAGATTAAATCTAAACTAGACTGAATTAATTAGATAATAGTTTTAATACTTATCCTAATATATCTTAATAAGAACCACATATACAATACATGATGGGGGAAATCCACCCGAAAGGGTTTGAGTAAATCCCGTAAGGGCTTGACGATATTCTCGTAGGTGAGGAACTTCCGAATTGGATCCGTAGTGTTTGGCAGGTTGCCGGATTGCTTGGTGGTGCGATGGTGGGGCTTTTGAGGCTAGCAGTTTCTGAGCGGTGTTTCTTCTTATTTGTCGACGTGCGAGAGGTCGTGTACGTGATCGAAACCTGATGACTCATTGACAGAGTCCAAATCTGAGGTTTCCACTTAGTTCCCCAAGGATCCCCTGCGTTGCCTCTACCAACTGACGGATGAGTTGTCGCACACTGCTTCAGTTCTTTCATCATTTGCTAGTCTTTGCCTTTATTTGCACTCTTGTAATTTGTCGGCTCTGCCTTATTGTTGGTTTATGTCTTTAGCTTATTTTGATGTTTTATCCGTTGCCGAGTTTTTCGGCCTATCGACTCCCGGGCCTGTCCGGGCGTCTACTTCTTACTTAATCCAAAAAAAAAATGATGGGGTTTTCCAATTCTCTCTTCATCATAGGTTTAGAGTTCGAGCTCTAGAAATCACATAATTAACTTTAAAATTTAATAGAATGAACATTTTACATTTTTTTTGGGGTAAGAATGTAAGATTTTTTTAATAACGAGGGTAACCCAGTGGCATCGACGACATATCGACCAACACTGATTCAAGAAAAACATAAAAGGTAGGTGGTGAGAGTGATTTTCTTGCAAGTGATGATTTCTTTTTCTGGTGTTAAATATTTTGTGTCCTTGCTTTAGCTGTCATCGATGTAGCTGTTTTGTCCCCGTTTTCAGACATTTTTTCTTCAATTTGCGAATATCCACTTAAATTGGTACTGCATTTTCACCTTAATTTGTATCTCAATATCTTTTTCAAGAGTGTTCTTATTTTCCGGTCCTATGAATCCTATGTAAGCTCGATATATATGGCATGTCCTTAGATTAATTACCCTCTTCATTCGCAGAGTCATCACCGGGTCTCGCTGCTCGATCAGTCATCGAGTCAGGGGTCGAGGGGGACTAAGTGCCCTAGCTTTTTGCCTAAGGTCCGAAGGATAAGTGGCGAAGCCAGAAAAATTTCGGAGAGGAACACAGTTATACATGTAGTCATGTACAATATAGTTTTGGATTAAAGTGACATAAAGAGTTATATATAATACGATAATAAATGATGTTATTTCAAGATAAAATGTCATCGGTTTATGATAAAACAATATCATTTTTTTTAAATTTTTAGCACCTAAAAAAAAGAAATATAAATACATAAATGAAATTTCCAGAAAAATGAACTAAATGAGTATATAAACACAATATAATAAACATTAAGTTAAGATTATGGTTGTTATATGAGCTATGTAGCTAGAGATTGACTCGAGTTTTGCTCAATAAAAGCCGCTTGAGCATCATTAACAAAGGACGTGTGGTTCTCATTTTGAAGCTCTCGAGATGAATTACCGTATGTAAATGTTTTTTTTTTGGTGACGTGGGGGTTCCGAGGTTATCGACTAGTCCCCCACGGGTCCGGGCCCTAGCTTACAAAGGATGCGAACCGGTTAAGCCAGGTGGCAAGCCATCAGACAGGCTCACCCAAGCCAATGAAGGCTTGAGCACCCACTAATACACAAATTGTGTAAGAAGTGGGATTTGAACCCTTGACCTCTTGCAAGGGCCACCTCTCCCTTACCACTAGGGCAAGGGGTCATTGGTTACCGTATGTAAATGTTAATTTAATTAAAATATAAAAGCATTATAGTCTATTAAAACAAAATTAATTAAAGTGATTAATATAACTTTAATTTTTAAACATTCATAACTTTTTACTCAAATTTCGGATTAAGGTTTATTATATATCAAAACGAAGCTATCGACGAGGAGAATACAACTAGATAGTTCGTCAAATGAGAGGAGGGGAACGTGACCCCCTAGCACCCCCGCTCCGCCCCTGCGGAGGGTTCATAATTTCAATCTGAACTTTTTGGTCTCTTTTCATATCTTAACAGAATTCTATATATAATTCCTAATCGTGTATGCTTTTATCTGTATTTCAAAACTCCTCAATAATTTACAGTGTGGAGGTTGAAACGACCTGATAGTTCTACCCGCGATGAGGTTTTGAAGAAAACAAGAGTAATTCAATTTATGTTCGCATTCAAGGTTTACTATTCATTCGTCTTCCTGGGATTCTACTTATGGGTGATTCTTCTTCTTTGGGAGTCGTTTTTTTACCTTTAGGAGACTTAGAAACACAATTTCCTAGGTGTTTATTCCGGGAGGTGGTTGCAAAGCTTCTCTTTCTTCTCTCTAAAATTCGGCACTTTTGAATGAGGTCGAGTGGGTATTTATAGTTTTGGGGCCAGCAGTCGGTGAGACCTTGTAGAACCGGAGCACTTGAAGCGGCGTCCAATGAGAAGTTGTCAAAGAGATGGTGTAGTGAGGTCACTCTCGTAGGGTTGGGATCCACGAAAAGAACGGTCCTGTAAGGGACTGCAGCAAGACGATGAGACGATGAGGTAAAGATGTCTTAGTGGGCGGCACCACAAAACGTCGTCCAGTAAGCGGCCAACAATGAGATTGTCAAGTGGCTCTTGGATGGCCATACATGATCGCGAATAAATAGTAGATATGGGGCAGTTTGGTTAATTCGTTGTGGGATGGTACATAATATATGACCGCAATAGTGACAAAAGTTGGTTTCTTCGCTCAAGATTTTATCCCTTGGTCATTCGTTTATTTCTGCTTGGGGAGACCTATTGTGAATGTATCGCATCGGGTAATCGCGATTATGATTTTCCAGAGTATCGTCAGAGGTAGAAAATCATATCACATTCGTCACAATTAACATATACATCTACAAACACATATCCTTTATGTAGATCACAATGTACATCAGCAACTACGAGCTCGAGCCTAGAGGAGAGATAATCTATCATAACAAGAGCTCTTGAGTTCAAACTATATAGAGGCTAGTAGGCTAAAACGCAAAAATTGATCAAACCCGAAACATGGCTATAAATACAAATGGGAAAGCTATATTCATACATATATCGATCTTCAATATTCCAAAATTGCAAGCCAATGAAACAATTTCCACATTGATCGATTGATCTCCCTAACGATCGTGTACATACGTTGATCAAATATAAAGAGTGAAGTGAAAAATGATCCGAGTACATAAGGGAAATTTTTTTTTTTTTTTTTTTTTTTGCTGGGTCGAAACTAGTGTTTTGGTCCTCCTTGTATCGGATAAGCCCAATAAGAGATAAAAGTCTCCCTTCATAAGATTCGAACATAATCAAGAATCAAGTGAAGAGTCCTCAACTAACTCACCACGCGCCCTTCTATAAAAGAAAATACCTGAATGTAGACAAGGGATGCAATATATAATATATATAGTAGTGTGGATATAAGTACACCTAACTTCCATGGCTACCTTCAAATTTGGTGATCGATTCGCAAATGACTCGTTTTACAAGTCTTGCAACCTGAAAAAGGAAGTCATGGCCGGATAGAGGTTAGGAATATTATTTGCACGTTGTTGAGGATTAATTATGTAACATTTTTTTTTTTGCTAGGTATAAAAAAAACGGTTTTTCTAATGTGTGTCCAATATTATAATTAGACATTCAAAAGGGGAAAAATACCCTAATTTTAATGTATTGATTTTAGGGGCTAATGCATATATTGATACTAGGAAAAAACACTTTTTAAAAAATAAATCTTTTTATTTTAGGTTGCTTAATATGTGGCCAAGGCATACATTATAGAAAAATACATTAAAAAAATATATGAGATTGTTAGTGGTAAAAAAAAAGTTAGAACACTGTAGTTTTGGTAATTTATCCTTACATATTTATAAGTGGAAGTTTGGAACTTGAAAGACTAAAAATGCATGTTTAACTTTTGATGATAATTTAATTGATTCCAAATGATAATATATAGAGTACGTGTTACACAACTTAGCTAGCTTATACACTAAAAAGTGTCCCTCTCTCTACATATATCAAAGTTTCATGTATATATCAATTGTTCTTGATTAGACTCTCCATGGACGTTTTATATCAAGTCCTCCTACATCCACATTGATCTAAACAAATTCGATTGATCGATTTCATGTAAAACGCGAAGAAAATATGCGAACAGAAATGACTCAAAAAATGACAATTGGTTCAGTCATAAAGAAAATGGTTGCTGATGCTATAAAGTATAAAACACCACATCAAAGTCTTGATTATATAGTACACAATCAAAGGGACCCTATATTGCCCCCAAATCATTCAATTTTTCTCCATCTATAAACCATAGATCTTGTCCTATTTTTGCTTATCACAAAGGACATACCATTTATAGTGTAGATTTAGCCCTCAAATCACACCCTCCTCCCTTAAATCAATCAAACCATGTTTTATTTTATGGATCAATTGGAAAACTCCACCTGCACTCACTTCAACTGAACTCAACTGTTCAACTTGATGCAAATTTCATCAATAATTGTTGCAGTAAAAGCTGTTCTGGTAAAAAGCTGTCTGTGTATAGATTCTCCCTTCTTTACCTTTTAACTTAATTAATTAATTTATTAATTAATTCATCCCTCAATTCTAGGGTTTTCAAAAACCCCCAATTCACACTCTAGGGTTTATACATTCATACATACTTATATACACGTACCTGATTTAAGGAGGGGGTAATGTAAACATGGAGCTACAGCTTCCGGCGGAGGCGGGGGTGGGGCCGCCGGAAGCGGCGGCTCTCATTTGGGAGGCGCTCCTCTTCTTCTTCTTTTTCTTATAGGGGACTCCGCGGGCCTTAGCCTGGGAGTCGCGGACCTCCCGGAGGTACATACGGATGGAGCCGGTGGCGAAGGGGTTGGACTCAGGGGAGCCGCCGTTCTCCTCGAAGGCGGCGCGGAGGCGGCCGATGAGGGCGTCGAGGCTGCCCCAGGCCTGGCGGAGCGGGCAGGCGCAGGGGCCGGGCGGCTCGGGCTGCCCGAAGTAGGCGCAGCCGTGGAGGTGGACCTTGGTCTTGCCGAACTGGTCGAGGTAGCGGAGGAAGTCGAGCACGTGCGCCGAGCTACACTGCGACAGCGCCGCCGGAGGTCGCTGGTTCTTCAGGTACTGGCAGAACGTGTTCCAGTCCCGCCGCTTCTGAGACTCGTACCGGCTCAGAGGCGGCGGCGGCGGGCTTGGGTTGTGATCGTGATCCGATGCTGATGAGCTCGGTAGCGCCGCGTGCTTCCCTTTGTTGGCCGCCATGGATGGATCGGATCAATCTTGAATCTTGATCGATTTGATTTAAATTAGTGCTTCTGTTTGGAGAGAGAGGGGGAGGGGTGAAGAAGGAGAAGAAATCACGTCAGAGAGAAGAAATGAAGACAAAAGAGAAAAAAAAAAATGGGGCCCGGCGAAAGAGTGCTGTGGAAAGCGCTCCGCCATTTTGATTTTTCTTTTATACATATGAATAAAAAAAAATTTGAATCGAACAAGTTTGGTAGATTGAGAGACCGACAATAAGTCGATAATCGTACAAACTCAAGTAAAAGAAAACCAACATATATGCTTGTTCATTTTAACTAGTCTAAAAGAGATCGACATAGGGTTAAGGTGAGCGTTTAAAGTTTTATCGGTTTATAAGCTTAGGTTTTTTTGTTTTTTTTTACCAACAACAATATCAACAAAATCAATTTATATAAGCTTCTGTCGAGTTGTCGGTCTATTGAGATTCAAACCCGTCTGAATGATATCTTTATTAGACTTGAAAGGAAATAGATGATCAGCAGGGCAAATATAGCAAATTAAGGAAAGGCACAAGAGAAGCAGAGCCAAAAGAGAACAATTCAAGGTAAGAAAACAAAAACATAGGAAACGTCAGGAATAGAAGAAATCGATTAAATATAATCAGCAACCATGATGTAAATTAAACTCGAGATCCATCATTCTAACTGTCCTTTATATTTTGATATTTAATTTATCCTCTAAGCCAATGTGGGAAGTACTTTTTATTCCTAATATATTTTTAATTTGATTTTAAATGATAGGTTGGTCAGGGCCGTTAGATGAACCGAGTAACCGAAACTCGATCGGCATATCTTTAACCTCAGTTAAAAGCTTGGTTCGCTCGATTTAAGCTCAAATAGCTTGAATTTTATAAAATTTTCTTCAAGTTAATTACCATATATGTTATTAGCAAATAGGGTTGCTTAATGCTTGGGGAAAAAAAAGCTCGGCTTGAGCTCGTTCATTTCCCAAACGAGACGAGTGTGAGCACATTTTTAAGATTGAGTCCAAATTTAGGTTCCTCTCGTTTCTAAATGAGTAGAATATGAACAATCAATATTCAGCTTGTTGGGCTCGAATAATCGCCATAAGGTTGGTGCAAAGTCAAGGATGAGAGGCAAAGTTGATAAAAATAGATACTCCGGGTCTGTTTGGATTACCATTAATTATGACTTGTAATCCATTTTATTGCATTATAATATGTATTATAATGCAATATTATATATTATAATACAATATTGTGCATTATATTATAAGTCATAATTAATGACGATCCAAAGATACCCCATGGCCCCATCTCATAATATTGGATTTTTTACCAACTTTTGAAACATACCCCCATCCAAACATGAGCCGCTATGAAAAGAACCGAAAAATATAGGACAAATCAACAAAGACAATTACACCACGAACAAACTAGAGAACGAAGGCTGAAACTAGCAAAGGCTAAGGCCGAAAATGTGGCTCGGGTATCTAATTCACCCTCTCCACTCGCACCATTTTTGCGGGCGAAAACCCGCAAAAAGCGGGTCACGGGTGATGCGATTGACGAGTGAAGTGGGTGACAGAGCAAGTACGGATGGTGATTTTTCATCCAATACCAGTTCCATTAACTCACACCAATAATCACCCAATAAGAATCCAATAACCCAATTAAACATATGATTTTACTTTTCTACCCTTAAGAAAACCCATAAATTTGTTTCTTTTGCTATCATTTTCCCACGTTGATTTTATATTGTGCTTTTATAATTGGGTTTATATTGTTAGTAGATTTCGTAGTTAATTTGAAAATAGATCATGTAGTTATTCCGAAAATGTTTCTATATTGTGTTTATATTGTTATTAGCTAATCCGAAAATGCTTCTATATTGTTATCTTGTTGAAGATATTCTTGTCCTTTTTATTTTCTAAGTCATCATATTGTTGGACTAGATCTCGAAATATTTTTTATTTTACAAGTTGTATGTTTCCTACGTATTGTTGAACTTAAACCTGATAGACTTTTCTAGGGTATATATTTCATATATATAATGTTTGAAAATAAAAATGTTTAGTTCGTCTTATTGGATATCCAATAATCACCCGCTCCACCCGTTCACCCGCACGGGTTGGATGCGGGTGAGATTTTCGGGTGCAAGAGTGGGACGGGTGAAGGTTTATACTCGCGAGGTGGGGAATGGATTGGAGATTTTCACCCATATCCGCCTCATTTCCACCCCTAGCAAAGTTGAACGATGTTGGAAGTTGGACCCGAGATAATGTGTGCCATCTCTTCTGACAGTTGGTAGAGGCAACGCAGAGTATCTCTGGGAATAAAAGTGGAGACCTCGGATTTGAACTCGATCGTCAGCGAACTGTCATATTTCAATCACTACCACGACCTCTCGCACGACAACAAAAGACAAGACCACAAAACTCAAAATGATATTACAGCTAGAATAAAAAAAATTGAAACATGCGAGGAGGGAGTATTAATTTTGACGTTGTAAATAAAAAATTTGAATTTTTATGGTAGTACACCGTACGTGGCTGAGAGAGAGAAAAATATGAATTAATCATTTTTTTACAGTAGGTAAACATTCAGAGTTGTTACCTATACAGTAACTTAGCTCCTGGATCATTAGATCTGAAAAATTAATAGTAATAATTAAAAACTCAGTATAAATTAAATATAATTAGATAAACCAATATATAGTAATGCACTACTTTAATTAACAAAATATACATATTTCCACAACTCTCTAACCAAATGACACTTTTCCTATATTTTTCTAGTAAGTTGTATGATTATGTCTCAATTTTTCCAATGGTGAACTTGTGGGTCAGATCGATATATATTGTGCATTATCATATCAAAATGGAACAATTTAATCTGGTGTTTAGAAATTGGGAATGAACTATATACTTTAAGTTCCTAGGTTAACTAATGGTGCTCCTTTTTATTTTGAAAAAAAAATGAGTACATTTATCGAACGATTGTATTCTTTAAAAAAAATTAAAGTATTTATATTGGCAGGCCATCTGTCATTTTGTGAGGCCCTTTACGACATATGTATTTAAGTGCTTGTTTAGATTACATTAAAAAAACTCAGGAATTGAAACAACTCAAGAAGTAGATTTTAATACATATGTTTGAATTAGAATTTTGTTTTTTAAAATCCAAAAAGTAGAATTCTGGGAATTCCAATTCCACCAAAATAGAGAAATTGAAATAACCTTGTGGGAGTGGGTAAGTTTATATTCAACAAAACAAAACACAGAATTTTAATTCACAGGAAAATAAAGTTATCCAAACCTGTTTTCTTAAATTATAAGAAGTCCAATTCCCAGGAACTTAATTTCCCATGAATTAATTAAATTCCTATGAAGTATACTTCTCAAGTTCATCCAAATAAGCTACAAGTCTTTTGAGTCCTAATAAAAAAAACATACACCAAATAATAGGAGAGGTATTCTCATATTCATATATTTACAAAACACGAGCACGTATATCATTTTGTCTCCATTTGTTAGAACAAACGTTCCAAAGATTGCAATTTACACCCTACTTGTGTTAAAGAGTCTGGCGGTTTTGATGGGAGAAGAAAAGCGATAAAATTAGGTTAAAACTTATTCCCCGTAAGTCTCTTTATATAATGCATAAACTAGATCAAAATTATTCCCAATAAATCACCTTTTATCTTCTATCCACAATATCTTTTCAAAAAGTCATTATATCAACAATAATAACTTCTTCTTATTGTTAATCAATTATCCAATTCCTAATACTGTTTTTGTGTGTGACTTTATAGAATCCAAATAAAATAACAATAAATTAATTAAATCTAATTTAATTAATATAAAATAATATATATTATAAATCTTTATTTTAATCCTATTATATCAATAGTAACCAATATTCCTTCATAAATATAGTTTTATTAAATACTAGTATTAGCTAGATAGAAGTGGAAAACTATATATAAATGAATAGTACGGCAGACATTTGTTATATAGTTCTCCGAATCTAGAAAAGAAGTCTTAATCAAATTAATTAGACATATACCGAATTATTCAAACTAATCGGTTCTAATTTGAAAAGCCCAATAAATTCATTCGTTCATTGGTAGATATGACTCATCTGATTGACATTCTTATTTTAAAGTTAGTAAGTGTATTTGAGACTTATGTGACATTGCATATTAATTATAGTAGTATATGAAAATCAACTTATAAGATAGCGCGTGTACGAATAACAGTACGTACTTCGATCGGTAGGAAAATTGATTTTTTTTAGAACAAGAAAATGATATTTTCTTGGAAAAATATAAATTACATACATAAATTAAATATGGCCGTTTTTTTTATAAGAACAGATGGCAAACCGTCAAATGAACAACCTAGAAAAAAATGGTGTAATACAGATGATGACAAGCACATAATACCAGTAGAACAAGTGAACTTAATCCTATTACATGACTAAGAGCATCAGCAATGGTCGGGTTCCCCAAAACTTCTCTCCCATTTTTTTATTCGTCCACCTCATTTTCCACTAACTTTATTCTCAACCCTTCCCAATTTTTTTCCTAACCTCCACAATGGTCGGGTTGCCCAATAAATCTCTAAATCTATTTCATCACTTTTTTCATACCAATATTTTCTCTATAATTTCAAATACTCCGTATTAAAATAACTTGATTTATTTAACAATTAAAAATTAATTAATTTGATTTATAATTATATTTCATAATTAATTTTAATAATTTAAAATCTTTTAACGAACTTGTTAATAAATTCTTTAATTAAAAATTATTAATTGAATCCTTTCTATCACAAATTTATTCGATATCTTAAAAATCTTATATGAATTCAAATTAATTTAAACTAGTATTTCTTACACTTGTGAAATTAAATATTATAAAAATTACGTTAACCATACATTGTCATTGAAAAATAATAAAAATTACATAACCTATATGTAGCTGGAAGTTTAAAAAAAAAGATGGAAGTTGAAAAAAAATTTAATAAAAAAGGTTGAGTTTAAAAAAAACTGAAAGTTTAAAAAAAAATGAAAAGGGTTGTAAGTTAAAAATAAAACTTGAAGTTTAAAAAAAAATGAAAAGCTATAAGTTTAAAAAAAATAATGAAAAAATGAAAGTTTAAAATAATGATTTATTTTATGGACACGTGGCATAATCCTATTGGTTTCGGATTTGGGAAGGTTCCCAATATATTGAGGCACCTCAAAAATCGGGAGGTTGTTCACAATAGTCGGATTGTCCAAAAGCCATGAAAAAGTAAAGTGGGGAGGCTAGCTCCCCACCATTGCTGATGCTCTAAGAACCAAATTCAAACGCCCCAAGCAGTGGCTCCGCTGACCGGTAGTACAATAAGAGTTACTATGGGCAGTGAAGACGATTCTGGATCCTCTAAGGGAAATTTCGAAACATGGAGTCACCTTGATACACGCCGCCTCTACCCCAGCCAGACCCGACTCCCGACGCCAGAGCCCCAACTAAGAAGAAGAATCACGAAGAGAAGCACCTAGATTTCACAAAAAAATCTTACATAGTGTCGGATCCTTTGTGAATTCAAATTTAGGGAAATATTCTCACTGGCACGGTTTTTGAAATTATAGAGAACCACTACCGTAACTTTTTGAAGTTGTACATATATATAACCACAATTTCAGAAATTGTGGGGAAGTGTCATGGTTTTGAAAACCGTGATCATGACTTAGAGCACTCATATTGGTGACACTCATGTTGAGTGTCTTACTTTATAAAAAAAAATCAAAACAAAAAATACAAACTGATACAATTGTTTCTTGTAGTAGAAACTCAAGGGAGAAAATAGCACACCCGTCTGTGCACTCCCCTCCTGACATTGACAGCCTTTTCTGATATTTTTTTTTAAATGTAAAGACACCCACTGACCCACATAATAACCGATGTGGGTGCTCTTAGGACCATTCCTTTGATGAGATTTTGATTGTAAGAAATCGTGAGAAAGTGTTGTGGTTTCAAAAATGATCGACACTTTACCGGGTGTTAAAAAATTTATACTACCAAATACTATACAATTAGTTAGACAAGTTTAAAATATGTCTATAATTGTTCCAATTGAAAGTAAAAAATAGGAATTATGATATGTTCTACCTTACCCTGGGCCTATGATGTGTAATTAGTTCTACATATTTAGGGAGTAAATTTGGGCAAAAACTATAGTTTTGTAGATTCCAGCTTTTGTCGTCCCACCTGATTATAAACTGATTTTGGTCATATGGTGGTCATAAGCTTTTGACCCCTTACATTAAAAAAAAAAATTCTATATATTCTTTTTTTTAATCCGATTTTTCTATATACTAGTGCAATACCCGTGCCTTGAAGGCACAAGATTTTAATTCATTTCAAATTGAACATCATTCTATATATCTATATAATACTATATTAATATATAATTGTTTACAACAAAAATAATATGTATAAAATATATATTTTTTAATTTATAATTAATTAGAAAGCGATACAATATAATTTTTTAAATGATTTAATAAGGTAAATTAGTAATAAAACTCAAACATACCACCTATTATAATTTGAAATACATATATAATTATTATCATAAGGATAAAACTAAAAAAAATATAAGATGTCATATAGTGATTAAAAAAATCATAAGCACATGATTGTGCGAATTCTTTTGAAGTTATGTACATATACATAACTTATTCATTATTTTAATGAGAAAGATGGCTAGAAAGAGGGAAAAATAAATAGAGAAAATAGAGGTAAGATGGTAAAAAAAATGATCTAAGGCGTCTCATCTAAGATGTAAAATAAGTAAACCTTGTAAGTCTTAATTAATTTTTAAAATAAGTAAATTGTAAAAAAAAACTTTGTTGTCTCTAATTGATTTTTAATTTTTTATAATTAACTTTTGAAATCGAATATTCACAAATTAATTATTTTTACTAACTTTATAAAAAAATTGCAGGTCTTAAAATATTGAAAATATAATAAGAGACATTTAGGGTGTATAAAATAAAGGGCAAATTGTGAAAAATAGCATGAACTTTATGGGTAGTTGCGTTTAATGGCATGAACTTTCAAAATTTTAAAAATAATCACCAACTTTGGTTATGGTTGCAATTAGTGCCACATCTTTTTTTTTTTTGAAATATCACCTCTTATTAACATTCTTTGTAGAAAACAATCATCCAATTTTCAGTTTTTTTTTAAAAAAAATGCCCATATTTCATTTTTAAAAATAATCCATTTTCAATTTTTATTTTAAAAATATAATTTCTTTTATAAAACACTACTTTTTCCCCTTTTTTCTTAAAAGAATACACTCATTATTTACACCCGGTTAAAAAAAAACTAATTTTATTTTCTCCATAAACTCATTTTTTTTTCAAAAAAATTAAATAATAAGTGATGTATTTAA
Organism: Persicaria maculosa; assembly: GCA_963922045.1. Lineage (NCBI taxonomy): Eukaryota > Viridiplantae > Streptophyta > Magnoliopsida > Caryophyllales > Polygonaceae > Persicaria > Persicaria maculosa. Next base: position 64,126,727 of record OY998262.1, read on the forward strand.
AATGAAAAATGAGTGTTTAAAAAGATACCAATTAATATCACAATTATATTTTTAAAAAATTATGTTTTTTGAAAAATTGAAATTGAGTTTATAAACACGAAAATTGTTTTTTTTAAGAAAAAAATTGTGGGTGGGTTTAAAAAAACAATGGAAAATATGATTTTTTAAAAATAAAATGTTAATAAGGGGTGTAGTTTTGGTTGTGCTACTAACCACAACCACTCTTCAAAGTTGGTGATTATTATAGAATTTTTAAAAGTTGGTGCCACCTAACGCAACTACCCCTAAAGCTCGTGTTATTTTTTGCAATTTGCCCTAAAATAAATATAGATGTAAAATATTCATTTTGAAGAAAAATATTTTTTTTCTTCGATATTTGAAGCCAAACACCCAAAATTAATCATAAAAGAGTGTTTATTTATTTATTTATTTTTAAATGATAATATATGCAAATTTCACATTTTCTTTTCTCAAAATTCTTCAATTTTTGTTTGTAGATCTTAAAATCTTATTTTTTTGTATTCAAATAGTCATTTTAAGATGTTTAAAATAAATGTAATTTATCTCTAAAAAATCATTTGTTAAAAATTTATATAGATATCATGTAGAATGTGTAGGGTAAGTATAGATTTAAATTATTCATTTTGGATATTTTTCCTCAATTTTTGAAGGTTACCAGGTGCAAAAATAATTTCTTCTTAATGAAATAATATCCAAAATTGTGGGTCGACGTATCAATGTACATATCTTTTCTATGAAAAAAAGGAAATAAATATATTTAAAATAGATCAAAAATTGATATAAGCATATCAATTTAAATAATCTTCGTATGAAAAATAGGAAATAAATATATGTCAAATAAGAAATAAATAATTCCAGCAATAATATTGACCAATAAGAAAATACCATTTGAATAAAAAATTCAACTTTAATTGTGAGTATGACACGTCAGCAAAATGCTAGTAGAATTAGTAATATTAATAGATTAATAGATAGATAGATAATAGATTCTATTTGTCTATTCACTATGGGCATTTTTTAGGGGAAACCCCTGTAACCCACTTAATTTGTGCAAAAAATATCAAGTAACCAAGGGAAAAATGAGAAATTATTGCAAACAAAAAAAAAACATTCGTTACTTTGGATTTTATGATAATAACTGAATCAGAAGAGTGATATACGTTCTCACTAGTATATGTCTATATGATATGCCATTAAGATTAAAGATTTGCATATCTTTAATTTTAAAAAGTATGTGAATTTTTGTCACACACATCTATGTATGATAAAAGCCGATGAGAATAATTACTCGGGCTTCCTAATTGCTCCTTCCATAACGCAATAATCCACGATTAGACATTAGATGTGTTAGTTATTAGAAAGAAAGTGATGATTATCATGGAAATTAAGAGTGAAGTAGGGCCCTCCTAATTGTAGAATGACTGTTTTTTTTATAAAATATGGTAAGAATTCGGGTGGTGAATAACTTATACGATACTCCACATCCTTACGGATGGGACATTGAAGATCTATAAAGAATTCTTATAAATGTCATTATTGTCATTGTTTGTCAAGCGATAAAGGTGTGCAACCTTATCTGTCGTTTTATTGCCATTATGGGTACGTGAGAGAGGAAAATTGCAGAGTGACTATCGAACTTGGGGGCACTGTTTCAAAAAAATCCGCCTAGACGCGTCTAAACCCCTGCCTAAACCCTTGACCTCGTTCCTCCGTCAAGGTTACCAAGACCCGCCTAAACCACAAAGACTTGCCATGAAATCTATCTAGACCATACATCGGTTCGGAATTGGTCATGAAAGGTGGCAGTGTGATGCCTCTGCCCCAATCCCCCGCCCCACGTAATTATTTTGTAATTAAATTAATATTAAAAAAATTAATAAATATATATTTAGCTTCTACATACTTAGTATAACATATTTGAAAAAAAAAATCTTAAAAAACCGAATTATAATTTTTCTAAAAAATATATAGTAAAACAACATCTTTTTAAAACTTTAAAAAATCTTCCTATCTCTTCTGAATTATTATAATTTTTGTAAGTTGGTTTTTGAAGATTTTTTTTCCAGATATGTTATAATAAGTATGTAGAATCTAAATATATTTTTTAAAATTTTTTAATATTAATTTAATGGTAAAATAATTACGTGGGGCGGGGTTGTGGGGCGGGGGATTGGGGCAGAGGAATCACACTAGAAAGGTGGGCCCCACAATAATTCTTTGGCATTTTAAAAAACTCGTATTATTGGCCAATAAAGTAAGATTAGGATGCTAATTAGTAAGATGGACATTGATTAGTGGGTGCAATTAACAAAAGTTGGACTTGGACCATTTTAAATATCCGTAGTAAGAATAATAAATTAAATTAGATGGATTATTCCCGGGAAGTGGTTTCCTATCCTAGATATTACTAAGGTTTTATGCTCAAAAAAAGATTACTAAGGGTTTCTTTAATTGATTTGGATTCGATCTTTTAGTTTTGAATTTTTTTTTAAAAAAAAAGTGGAAATAAATTCATCTTGTCTCTAATTTAATATTTTCAATTTTTAAAATTAAAATAACTAAGATAAATCTGGTTATTTTTAATGAATTATATCAAAATACTATTTTAAAAATACATTAAAAAGAGTTAAATCCCAATATCCCATAATTAAATGAGTTAATTTCTAAAACTACATTTGTTCAACTATATTTACCACTAGCAAACATAATCTTTTATACTACTAATTGAAAATTTTATTAACCATCAGTAACATGCAAATAATAGTACTCGCCCTCAATACCTAGAGGTGTTATTTGATCCGAACGAGCCGAGCTTGACATGTTCAAGCTTGGTTCATTTGTTAAACGAGCTCAAGCCGAGCTTGTTTTAGTAAATGAAAGAGTCCGAGCCGGCTTTTTTCGAGCTTTAAATAGTTTTGCTTGGCCATAACATATTAACTTAAAGAAAATTATAGAAATTTCATACATTTCGAGTTATTCAAGCCTAAATCGAACGAGTCGAGCTTTCGATCGAGTTTAAAATCATGTTCAGGCTCGGCTTGTTTAGGTAAGCGAACGAGCTCGTGCCGAGCTCGAGCTGTTCAGCTCATATAACAACCCTAGTTTTACCAAAAAAACCTACCATAAAAAGGTAACAATTCCACTTTACATATGTGTCAAAAGACTTATCGACAATAGATGAATATTTTTTTTATTAGGTAAGAATTCTAAAAGGAACGAATTCCTATCCAAGAGCATCCTTATGGATGAGATCCTGCAGAGCAGGATCTTGTAAGTTCTCATTCCCTCGGGCACCGTGGCAAAGGTGTGCGACCAAATCAACTACAGTATTGCCCTCACGGGGAATATGAGAGAACGAGACAGTGTGTACTCCCTGTAGAAGTAATTTTATCTCAGACAGAATGAGCTCAATCTCCCAAGGGCATCTAGTAGATTTCTGAAAGTGTTTTATAATAACTAGGGAATCTTCTTCGATATAGCGTTTAGAAATTCCAAGCTCTACAACCTTTTGAACACCTAACATCAAAGTGTGAGCTTCCACCATTAGGGGGGATTGTTTTCCAAAGTGTTTATACCCAACCTCGATCGGTTTCCCCTGCTAATATCATATGATAAACCCCCAGAGCTAAACTGGTTTGTCATGGAGGATCCATCGAAGTTTAGTTTGAATGATCCTAATGGAGGTTTTTTCCATTTATAATTTTGTCTCAATGTTCTCAAAATTTTGTGCTTGCCCTTAGTGTTGGCATTCTGGGTTCTTAGTGACTTGCTAAAAGAGCGAGCATTTTTCCAATTTTCTGTAACCGTCTCTACCATGGAGATGATACTCGTAGCTGGTTTGTTTCCGTTTATGGTGAAGGATAATTGATTGTAGAAAAACCACAATGACCACCAACGATTTGCGATTGTAGTCTTAGTCTTATTATCCAATTTTTCTCCCGTGAAATTTAAAATCAATTTGAAATCCCTTGATGTTTCTACAATCTTTGTAATTTGTTTCTCAGCAACGGACAACACGTCCAGTAACAGATGTGCACAACATTCAACGAAAAGATGAATGTCATCTTCTGCCGCATCTCCACAGAGAGAACACATTTCGGGGGTAGCCACCCGCTGCACCTGTCTAGCTTTAGTTGGTAAGCCATTATGACTTAATTTCCACATGAAATTTTTAACTTTGGGCATTGTGTCTAGTTTCCATATCCACTTGCATTTATCCTTTTCAATATCCCAATTCCGAGTTAGGAGGTTATAAGCACTCTGTGTTGTGAATCAGCCAAAACGGTATGGCCACCGATATAGCCTATCCTCAAAAGGGGTAGTGGGGATATGAATTGCGCGTAGTAATCTCAATGGCAATTGATTGTGGTAGACAACTCGATCTCTAGTTTTTTCACCCACCATTTACTATTAATTATATAGTCACTTACTCGCTCATTTGACAGAAAATGAGTAGGGCAATCTGGATGTGACGAAATAGGGTGAGGCCAAACACAGTTGTCATTCCAAAACTTAATTGTTTGTCCGTTTACTACCAACCAAATCAGACCGTTTTTTAATTTGGGAATTAGAGGGCAGAGTTTCCCCATTGCCAAGAGCAATTACCTGTTTTTTTATAATTTAATATAACTTGGTTCTTAAGATATTTATACCTTATCACTTGGACCCAAACATTATCAAGGTCAGCAAGTGTTTTCCATAGCAACTTTAACTGTATTGCTTCATTCATCTTGCATGCTTAATTTTCTAATACCCATAGCTCCCTTACTATACGGTCTACATATCTTATCCCATTCAATCAGTGGGCGGTGCTGGAGGTCCTTGTTCCAGAAGAATTTTCTATTAATTTGATCTAGCTCCTTGTGAATCGATGTCGAAAGCATGAAAAAAAAATAAAAAAAAAATATTTTCTGTTAATTTTAAAAGAAAATATTTTCTGTTAATTTTCATGTGTTTTTTTTTTAAGTTTAAAATTTTTGAAAAAAAATAAAAAATATTTTTTCAAATAGATCTTTGATCCGTTTGTTTTTTAAAGAAAAGTTTCAAACTTTTTAAAGTTTTTTGTTTTAAAATTATAACATGAACTTGTATTATTTTTCAAAATCAAACGGATTTAATCCATTTGTATTATTTTATAAAACTTTCATAATATTTTTGGATGCATGCTAAATTATAGAGCAAACAAATTTAAGATCCATTTCGGCTAAGGGCGTGTTTGGCAGCTCATCCCCCTCCACCAGGGGTGGAGCTGAGGGGGGGGAGACTAGGGGGGCACGTGCCCCCTCTCTCATTTGACGAATCACCTAGGTGTGTTCTCCTCGTCGATAGCTTCGTTTTGATATATAATACGCCTTAATCCGACATCTGAGTAAAAAGTTATGAATGTTTTAAAATTAAGGGTATATGTTAGGACCCGAAGGTCGGATGGGAAGGGACCATGGCTTCAATGGAGGTTTGGTATGAGGAAGAAGGAGGAAGAGAGTTTAGAGAAGGCAAGAGATAGAAGAAGATATGGACGTACTGTAATTCAATTTCATTCATGGATACCTTCACAATACATTTGTAGGTATTTATAACCCCAATCCTCACTTTCTACCAATTACACTTATTAACCCTATATATCTAATCCCTAACAATACTCCCCTCCTTAAGAAAGCTTGTCCTCAAGCTTATTTAAAAAAAAAAAAACAACCATGTATGAAGTAAAAGTTGCTCCTGATTAGTGCCTTTAGCTACTGGATGTTGCCTTTCCACCATGTGCATCTCTTGGTGGCCTTCCATTCTACTAAAAAGAAAGCATTGGTGGCTCCTAAGGACCTTGGTGGCTTCTTATGAGACTATGACAGTACAAGACATGACAATGATGCAGTGATGATGTCTGTCGATTACCAACCACTTCCACAGGAAAGGGAAGCTTCCCAATTTCCAATTCTATTGCAAAATTGATAGCTTCAAGTCTTCACCCCTACCTTGTATTCACGTCTTATGACAGCTGCACATAGATATGGCCAAAATAACATCAGCCCTTTGTCTCAAATGTAGCAGCTCCCCAGTGACCACATATAATACCATTTGTAGTAGTTCACAAGAGCCACGCTTCACCTCTGCAGTAGCTCACCTTGACCACAATAACACCCCTCTTTGGTAATGCTTTTCACTACTGTAATCTCCTCTAAAGTTGAATTTCAGCATGAGCCCCAAGTTGACAGCTCCTAGTGTTGCTTCATGGTCTTAAAGGTATAGCCATCTCCAAATTAACAAGTAACATGTAGTATTCGAAATAACAATGGCATTAGCTTACCTCAAGCAATTTACCATACACACAGACACAGTGGCAACAGCAAAACTATGATAGCAATAGGTGTTCTCCAACAGCTCTCCACCCGGATCAAAAATCAGAATACAACTTGGAATCCCATGTGCATTACCTGATTTAATATCAGCTCCCCTATCAAAGGGCAATGTTTCCGGACCATTTCTGATGAATTTGAGATTAAGGTTTCGACACCTCATTAACTCCCTAGCATTGTAATATTTGGATAGCATATCAGTCTCAGCTGATTGAAGGCAACACATTCCCCCTGGATCCAAATTAAGATTTGTATCCAACATCATCTTTGATCTATGGCCTCCCTTTGTCTTTTATCACCCTCTATCGAAATGATAATGTTGTAACTTCCTTGTATACTCAGCTCACCCCTCTGCCAACCACCAGGGTCAAAGACAACCAAGTACCCATGGTATTCCATACTCAGAGCTAGCATATCCTCCCAAGGCATTTTATCAAACACATTGTAGGCAACTGCAAAGCTTTCAAAAAATTTACCAATTTTTTTCAGAATTGCACTACCCTCATCAAATAGATCACTGAACACCTGATATTCACCCGGAATTCTCAAGAACCCAATTGAAACAACCCCAAATTCAGTAATTTTTTTCAAGATCTCACCAGTGCCGAATGGATTCTCATTCTCAACACCAATTTCATCATCTTTAGCTACTTTCTCCAATGCAGATTCAAGTTCTTGATCTAGTGCAGATTCGACAGTAAACGAGAGTTCAGAGGTTACCTTGGAAGTCTTAAACCACGTTCCCTGTTTCACGAGATTCTCGTCGGATTCTTGGTTCATGTCGTTAGGCAGAGTTGTGATTTCTTTGACCTGTGCTAACTCTGTTGCCTCTTCTTCGGCTAGTTCAGGCTCCGAATCCCCAAGAACACCATCCGCAAGCATCTCGAGCCCCCGATCAGCACTCTCTCGAATCGTTTGCCCCTCTCCAAGAACATCGATTGCCATCGACGTTGGATTTGGGATTTCCATTTCTATCGGACTCGTCTGCGACACCAGTTCTTGAGTTTTCAGAATTGATTTGTTGTGGAGCGTAGCCAATTTCATGGCCTCCTCCAATTCCTTCGGCCTTCCCAATTGTACTAGGGATTTGATATTCAATTTCAGCCCTTTGAGGTAGCACCAGACGAAATACGACATTGGCAAATACGGATTGATGGACAACAACCATAATCGGAGTTCCCCAAACCGCTCATTGTACTCCTCAAGGCTATCCCCTTGGCTGAGATTGTTGAATTCTTCAAGAAGCTCCATAGCTCGGCTTGGTTGCGGTTGCTTTCAATCGGCGCCTTCGGCCATTCTCGAAACAGGTCGGAAGATCAGAGCTCTGATACCATTTTGTTAGGACCCGAAGGTCGGATGGGAAGGGACCATGGCTTCAATGGAGGTTTGGGATGAGGAAGAAGGAGGAAGAGAGTTTAGAGAAGGCAAGAGATAGAAGAAGATATGGACGTACTGTAATTCAATTTCATTCATGGATACCTTCACAATACATTTGTAGGTATTTATAACCCCAATCCTCACTTTCTACCAATTACACTTATTAACCCTATATATCTAATCCCTAACAGTATATTAATCACTGTAATTTAATTTTGTTTCAATAGACTATAATGCTTTTATATTTTACTTAAATTATCATTTACATACTATAATTCATCTCGAGAGCTTCGAAATGCGAGGTTATACTAATCATTTCGACAATCGGATAAAAAGTTACACAAGTTTAAAATTTTTATATCTGGTTATACATTATTATATGTTATGAGTGCACCAAGTTATACTGTATATTAATTAGGGTTGTTATTCGAGCCAAACAAGTCTAGTATTGTTTCATTATATTTAATTAGCTCATTTAGAAACAAGTCAAGCTCGAGTCGAACATATATTTGAACTTGAGCTCATACTCGACTTGTTTAGTAAATGAACAAGCTTGATCGAGCTGAGTCTTTTTCCCAAGTATTATGCAACATTACTTGCTCATGACATAGTAAATTAAAAGAAAATCTGTAAATTTCACAAAATTCGTGCTATTTTAGTTTCAGTCGAGTCGAGGTCAGCTTTAAATCAATCATAAAAATGTTCTCATAATTAACTCATTTGTAAATGATGCTCGAGCGGTTTTTATTGAGCAAAACTTGAGCTACTTAGCTCATATAACAACCATAGTCTTAACTTAATGTTTATTATATTGCGTTTTCTATACTTTTTAGTTCATTTTTTTCGAATATTTCATTTATATATTTATATTTCTTTTTTTAGGTGCGAAAAAAATGATATTGTTTTATAAAAAACCGATGATATTTTATCTTAAAATAACATCATTTATTATCGTATTATATATAACTCTTTACGTCACTTTAATCCAAACCTATATCGTACTGTGCCCCCCTCCGAAAATTTTCTGGCTCCGCCACTGCCCTCCACCTCCATTTAAGGGGTGGGTCGGATGGATTTTTACCCCCACCTCCTTTCCTTTACCCCTTAAAAAATATATTCGGAAAACCGTCCCTAAGTATACCTCATCCTAGTGAATATAGCCACCGTCGGGAAAAAAAAATCCATGGAAAGTAGATCTGGGAATCTTTGCATGGTAATATGGTATTGGCAGAGAGGACTGTGGTTTGCAGGGAGAATAGATTTGGTGGATGATGCAAAAATAGATGGATGGGCCCACCGAAGATATTGCCTTCAAAGTTGCTTCAACGATGGACTCTGACTGTCACTCAGCTTGGGCTCAGCTCTTTCCCAATGTCATTTTTAGCCTGGTTTGGTTTTAAGCTTAATTTAGGATTAGGATGTAATTTAGATGGTTTCTCGTTGATTTTCTGTATGATTTTTGTCGATAGATTGTACAAAACGAGAGTTGTATCAGAGTTTGGATATTTTGATTATAAGGATTCATCCTCCTCGTATTACACCAATTTTCAACCTTTTTTGTCTAATGTAAGAACTTGCTTATCCATTTAATCCCAATAGATTGATAGTTTGATATCATTTGTTGATAAATAAAAAAATAAAACGGGTATACTATTCATATGGTGAGTTTTTGTCAAACACACGGTGAGAGAGTACCGTCACTGGATTTCGAAGACGGGGGAAGCTCCCATCTGGTCAGTTGTGTCGTTGTGGAGTCGGCAAAAGGGATGGAGCTGATTTTGTCGATTTCAACGGGAGGAGTCAGTAGTCGGCAACGCAACAGACGACGGTTGTGCTGTTGTAGAGTTGGCAAAGGGATGGGGACTGGTTTGTTGACTCCGACATGAGGAGTCAATAACGCGACCGTGCGTTTGACGAGATATTGGTTGTATCAATAACAATTAACAACCCAAAAAAATGATTATAGTTCATATAGTTGGACAACTAAGAATTATTCTGCCCTCCGTCCCATGTAGTGCTGGGCAAAATTTTGATCGGACCGGAATTTACGATATTGGGTTGAATCGGAATTCACGGTCTAAGGCTTCCGAATTTCCGATCCAGCCCGATCCATCGATATTGGACCGGGCCAGAGTTTCCAGTCCGATCCAGACCGGTTACCCAATCTCGTCCCATGTTGAATATTCCCTATAGGGATCAAGAATATTTATAACGGAGATCGGGATAAATTTATGAGTAACGCTAACGAATATTTAACATGAGATCTAACTCTAAAATTACCAAAAATTAGATTTTGAATAGTTTCCCAATTCCAAATCGAATATATCATATTTAAATCCTACAATTTTTCGTACCGGTCATATGTTTTGCCAAGTGTAGGTCTAGTTCTCATTAGACGTGACTCGGTGGGTGGGTGACCCACTTCCCCACTTAGCCCTTTTACACTTTCATCAAACACTAGTCTTGTCTTGTTCAAAAAAAATATTACAAAAAGTACCAACATTCATAATGTTTTATTTGAAAAAAAAATATACTATGTATATCATTTTTTTTGGTGGAAAAATATAAATCAGATTTTATAAGAATATAATCGTACGGATATAGACTTTTGAGAAGTTTTCACTAAAAGGAGGGAAGAGAGTTTGATGAATCTTTTGCAGATGGCTCAAATGGGTCAATGTGTATCATGATGGTGCCCTTGCGAGTTAAAATGGGCCTAACTATTTGGGCCTTTAGGTGGCCCAAATCGTTAGGCCCAAATCGTTGCAAGTATCGTGTTGGGCTTGTGGTCTTAAATGGGCCTAAACTACTTTGGGCCTCCGAGATGAATATTTATTTACGCCCTGTGTCCGGACCATTTGGATGTGTTTATGCAATGATTGGTTGCACAACTACAAAAAAAATCCTACAAATCGAGATATGTAATTAATGTAAATAAATATTCAGATAAAACAATACTAATATTGTCATCAATTATGGGCCTAACTATTTGGGCCTTTCGGTGGCCAAAATCGTTAGGCCCCAATCGTTGCAAGTATCGTGTTGGGCTTGTGGGCTTAAATGGGCCTAAACTACTTTGGGCCTCCGAGATGAATATTTATTTACGCCCTGTGTCCGGACCATTTGGATGTGTTTATCAGTTTATGCAATGATTGCTTGCACAACTACAAAAAAATCCTACAAATCGAGATATGTAATTAATGTAAATAAATATTCACAGAAATTGAGATAAAACAATACGGAGTACTAATATTGTCATCAATTATAATATATTTTAGAATCTAAACACACCCTTAATCATCGCGAAAAGATCTTTTATTTTATTTTGTATACATATGAAATAAAGTTCAAGCATTTTATTAAAAAAAGTGTAAAATGCATAGTAAGAATTAAGCATGAAGAAATTAAGCTTACAAAGTTTTATTTATTTATTTATTTATTATTGTGCTCTTGCATTACATACGTCACATAAGATAGCTAAGCTAGCTAGCTAATTATATGCTTCACAATCTTATTCCTAGATATTACATTACATATAAGCAAAGCAAAGCAAAACATGAATACTTTATGAAAGCTTAGCTAGCTAGCTAGCTAGATGGGATTAGAACGAATACTTAGTAGCTAATCAACATTGACGTCGACACCATCAATGTTCCGAAGCCAGTAAGTAGGAGCAACGGATGCAGCAGTGGCCGGGACATCTTCCATGACCCAGTCATGTCCTTTAGGGAAGTAGATCCCACTCCGCGGATGAGGCACCCACTCGCACTCCTCTATGTTCTTCGTATGATGGCCACCGCCTTCCTTCCTCTCTGGTGAGATCTCTTCTCGATCAGCATGAATCGAATTAACCCTACTATTTCCCCTTAGGAATTGCCTCCCGGAAAGCCCCTTTGGCGATCCCCTTCATATATAACCAAACATATGTAAGTAAGAAACGTTAACAAACCACCCAGCGTCTAGACGTGGTTTTTGGAACACTGCATGTATTTAACGAGAAAAATATATACCTTCTATGAGGTAACAGTTACCTGACTATAACCAGGGTCGATTTGCTGAGTCCGAGCAAGCTCCTTACCATGAAAATAACTACAATAACTAAACGTTGAGGTTTCTAATGTGTATATATGTGGCTTTTAAAGAAGGATTTGTGGTGAAGATTCAAATGAATTATGTTTCATATGTTAGGCTCATGAAGCTTGCTAGCTTTTTATAACAAAGCACCACATAAGTAGCTCCTTTTATAGCTATAGCTAATAGGTAGCTAGCTTCCATTAACAAGTACTTAACGTACCATGTGGGTATTGCCGTGTACTTGATGAAGAATCTACCATTAATCTCTGGCCTCTTGCATCGTTTTCAATTAAAGATGAAAATTCTAAACACTAATTCAATTCTAGAACCTCAATTCCCAAGCCGAAGATAATTGTGAGATAAGGTAAATCATGGTGACTCAACCAGCAACAGATCAATGGTTGATCGAAACCAGTGCTCACTGCGCACAAGAAGCCTCTCACTTAAGAGATGAGGTTGCTCCCATATTGACTCGATCCTTGATGTCTACGCGGATCGGTATTTCAGATTCTCACTCATAAAGTTAAGGATGCGTACAAAGATTCGATAGTCTAATTTCTACTCCCTCCTGGCAAAACATGTCATTTACCATTGACGCACGTTTCTTTAAAATGACAAAAACTATATAAAATATTCACTTTTTTATAAATTTTTTTAACAAGTTTGTACTTATTAATAATAACTACGAAAATGTATATTTTTAGGCTTTCACAGTTTTGGTTTGTATATTCATAATTGTTATTTTGTAAATAATATACTACCTCCGTTGCAAAATATAAGGGCTTTTACTTTTTGGCACATTTTTTAATGAGTTAAAAACTCCATGAAATATTATTTTTTTATTAAATTTTTTTACATAGTATTATACATATTAACTGCAACGGAGGTAGTATTAAAAAAACTAAATATTTTATATAGTTTTTATCTTTTAAAAAAACGTGCGTGAAAAGTAAAGTGACATGTTTTGCCGAACGGAGGTAGTAATTCTTTTGATCATAGTTTTAAAACATAATTAATTATCAAATCCTAGCGCAAATTCAAAACCTCTTATAGAAGGACTTCTATCTATATTAATAGTTATATTATTATATATGATCGATCAGATATTCGATGTGGGATGAATTCCTATATATTTTCAATCACTTTTTTCAGTGGCACATGAGGTATTGTCACTAGCGGAATGGCTTCAATTTAATTGGAACCATCAGTTTGAGAAATTATTCAGGGGAAAAGGGTGGTGTTAAGTGTTTGTTCTTCAATTCAATCAGTCGATGTTATATATGTTTTGGGATAAGATGTACGAATATGTATAGGTTCTCTTTATAGTGTATGTATGTGATCGATCAAAGTGAGATGAAGATCGATGGAGACTAGGCCACGATCGTGACTTACAAGGATGAAAGTATGAAACTGTTGATTTAATTAATTGCCTATAGAGAATTTGGGTTAAGTCTCGACCTTGCACTGGCTAATTATACAATCCTAAATTAGGGTTTTTTTTTCTGTAATGTAGCCAAAAAATCCCTTTTTAGGTTGATTTGCTAGAAGTTGAGACTTGAGAGTATGGACAATATTGGAATGGAGTTAAGTAGAAATTAAATTTATAGGGAAAATTTACAGAAAATCACTCTTTAAACAGGTAAGTTTTCACTTAACCACCCTTTAAATGTAAAATTACAAAAAACCATCATTTAAAGGGTTTTTATTTACAACTCAGCACTCATTCATCTATTTTTACTAATTTATCATTAAATATACTATATTTTAATATTTTAAACTCAAGTTTGATTATAAATTTATTAAAAATTTGAATTTAAGGGCTTAATTATATTTTAGGGATAATTTTATTTATTTTAAAATGATAATAATAAATATAGCCTAGAATTAGTATCTTCATTTATGTTTGAAAATGTTTATAATTTTTTAAAATATTATGTGAATTAATATTTTCTTTATAATATGATTAGAAATCATAATTTCTATTGATAAAGTTAAAAATAACCTTAAAATTATTATTTATTTATAGTTAAATTCTTTTTCCAGTAATTAAATTTTGTTAAATATTCATAAAGGTCTATAATTACATTTAAGTTATACGATTAATTGATAACCTAATATTTTTTTTAAAAAAAAATTAGGTAAATTCAAAGAAAAAACTTATCTATAACAAATAAAATGGATTAAAATCATATTTTAAGTTGAAAAATATTAACTTATTTTTAATAGATAACTTTATTTTCTTAAAAAAAATTATATACACGGGGGAATTCACCTGCCTTTTACAGTTTTACTTTTACCCCAATTTTTTTTTTAAATTTATCTATTAATCGTATAACTTAAATATAACAATAGACCTTTTTGAATTTTTTTTATCAAAGACAATTATTGAACATAAATATTTAATTTATATATAAATAAATAATACTATAATATTTTTAAAATATAAATAAATAAGAGTAATTTACATAATATTTTAAAAAATTATATATATGTTCAAACATAAATTAAGATAATAATACTAGAATATATTTATTATTATTTATTAAAAATAAATAAAATTGTCCCTAAAATTATTTAAGACCTTAAATTTAAATTTTTAATAAATTTATAATCAAATTTGAGCTTAAAATATTAAAATATAGTATATTAAATGATAAATTATAAAAATAGATGAATGAGTGGTGAGTTGTAAACAAACACCCTTTAAAGGGTGGTTTTCTATAATTTTACATTTAAAGGGTGGTTAAGTGAAAACTTACTTGTTTAAAGGGTGGTTTTTTGTGAATTTCCCAATTTATAGATAGTGTTTAAAATTAATTATTTAGTGATTTTTATGATTAATGGTATAATTAATATTAGGTTTTATATATATATATAAAAGAGTATATATATTATATAATAGAGTTTTTCAATAAAAACACTTTAAAAAAAAACAAAAATACCGTATATAATACGATCCAAGATTAGTAGAATTTGCACTCTTTAAAAGGTTGAAATCAAAGTACCAAAGATTCTCAAAACTCCAAACTAATTCTACCATTCTCTTAAAAAAAAACCACCAATTTGCAACATAATTTCCTATTGTCTTATTTGTTCCTGGATGAAGTACAAATTTGACAGGAAGAGGGAAAAGGGATAGCTAGCTAGAGAGATTTAGAGTAAAAGTGAGATAAAACACCCCGAATTTGCAGAAGGAAAAATGACAAAAAATAATACCAACTATCCATCGTGAACCAAAAATAATACAAACTTTTAAATTGACAATTTCATGTAGAACTATTGCCATATTAACCAAAAATAATACGGTTTTAAAATCCGATGAAATTCCCGACTGAAATTGACACATGTACATCGAAGATGCAAGCTGTTCAAAATTTTTTTACACGTCATAACTATACTATAATTTATAATTAATTACATACAACCCTCCTTTCTAATTTTGGGGCAAACTGTTAGGTTTTATTGTTTTTGGGTCAAAATGTTTGATTTTACAATTTTGGGCAAAAACACTATAGATCATCTTCAACCTTCCCATCACCATGAACACACGAAGGTTAGAGAGTGGTGGTTGATTGGCGGCAAATCCATATGACAAGTGAGACAACGTGTAGAAACTCAGATCTAAAACAACCTGGTGTTCACTGTGTCGTCGACACTGCCCCGAAGCAACCTCTTCCATCGCTAATGCCGCGGCTGCGATGAAAGTAACTCCTCTTCGTCGCCCTCAATCTCTACTCCGCTAGTGCATTCTCCTCCAATATCAGGCTCTCCATCTCAACTTGCTTAATGACATCGTCTTCTTCCTCTCCGTTGTCCAAATCATGAAAGTAGAAGATGGACAGTAATGGAAAAAAGCCCCAATTTGTGATTAACTTCAAATCCAATCGAAACATCAAATTAAGATGGGGCTTTAATTGGTACATATTCGCAGTTCATTTCCAATATGCCATTGTTGTGTGAGCTCAATTTGAATCAAAACAACCCAAATTTTAGATCTAGGTTAATTAAAAGTTAAAGGTTGAAGAACCCTAATTCTTAATTCATAAAAACTTATCCACATTGAACAAAAAACCAACAACCCATTAGATGAAAAGATACATCCTATTCACCTTCTCGGTTGCTAGTTACAAATTTTCAACCCATTAATTTTTCACATTTCTTTTGCCTAAATTTTTCATTTGAGTCTCTTTAAGTAATCGAAGAACAAAATCCCAAAACTTCAACTCCTTTGATTTTTTAATTTTTCTTTTTTGTTCACCAACTTTAAAACTATACGGTACTTTTTTGCCCAAAACTAGCTAGAGAGGGTGGTTGTTGTAAATAAGTATAAAATATAGGTATGATATGTAAAAAAAAATTATACAGTTGGCATCTTCAGTGTACACGTAGGCAACAAATTTTTTGCCAACTGGATCTCCGGCAGCCAGCTGGCCAAAATTGCCGGAAATTACAACGGAAAAACAATGTGTATTATTTTTGGTTAATATGGCAATAGGTCATACATAAAATTGTCAATTTAAAAGTTCGTATTATTTTTTGTTCACGATGGATAGTTAGTATTATTTTTGGTCATTTTTCCTTTGCAGAAAGGGAAAGATAAATTGAGAAAATAAGAAACAGAAAAGAAAGAGTATGATATTTTTTTTTTTTTTTTTTGATTAGGTAAAAATTCGAGGCCAGACATACCTGGACCTCGAGGGCCGACTAGTCGGCAGACGGAAAACCGTCAAACAACAAACAAAAATACAAAAATGGTGCAACGAACAAGCAAAAGCGCTCTACAAAGCAAAACTAATCCGAACAAGACGAGGACGTAGACGAATGACGAAGCCAAGCACTACCCAGGAGCAGTACCGTAGGTCGGCAGCACATCAGGTGTCACCTGTGGGCAGTGAAGACGAACCTCCAAGGAACCATTCTTCCGGAAAAAGGAGACGCCTCAATACACACTACCACGACCCCAATTTCTTCAGCAAATCAAGCATTCTTTCTCTTTAACAAAGTGTGTAGTGTATTAAGAAAGGTTAAGTCATGTACTATAAATGAGTCCATAGCCCAGAGTTGGATGGTTCTATTGAGAAGGACATGATGGATTCACCGAATATGGAAGAGGATGATCGAGCATAATACTCTTAATGGTTCCATAGCCCTAATAAGGGCGGTCTATGTGAGATAAACTTGACGAAGCTACCTACGAGAGTGTGAAGGGGTTGGTCACCTTGATGGTCTCTAGAGCACTCTTCAGCACCCAAGGTATGAGATGACCACATACATATTTGAGGATCTTATCGCGGAATCACCAGGATCATGGTTGAGGTATGTGTTGTTGAGATCACCTCTTGTGTCTAGTAGTTCAAGACTTGTTCACTTATATGACAAGAGAGGCACTCAACTTCACTATGTGTTGGTTCAATACTTGTTCACCAACATTTAAGTATCTCTTCCATAAAACCAGCTCAGAATGTCGTTTTTGAAGTTGTTTTAACAAACTCTTTTTTTCTCACATTTGTGAGGGATTGTTCGAAATAATGCTTAAATAAAGTTTTTATAAAGAGTTTTATTTTTCAAAATCCTATCCATATTAAAAAGGAAAAGGGAAAAAGAATTTTAACTAGTTTTGAGGTTTTTCCTCAACTAAGGATGTTGATGAGAAAGTGGGGGATGAACACACGTTCTCCTCATCTTAAAGAAGACTCTTTAGGGTTTTTTGGAGAGAGACAAGTTTTCCATTCTCCCTCCCCTTCTCCATGTGAAATTGTTCTGAGTTCCTAGTTGATTCCATCTCTTCGATTGCGACTGCACGCCTTTAAAGAGCGTTGTGTAACCTTGGGGGGCGATGCCAAGAAGCCGACTTGCACCGTGGTCGGGGCGAAATCGCTTCTAAGGCAGTGGGTTCGGATATATACCACGCCACAGAAATTTGTGTTTTTGAGATAAGTTTTCTACTTTGATTTCAATGTGTTTGATGAATTCTATGAATCAATTTGTGGATTTTACTAACATTTATAGCTTCATCCTTCATCTCTATAGCTAAATCCTTCGCCTTTATAGCTTCCTCCTTCTCCTCTATAGCTAAATCCTTCGCTTGTATAGCTGAATCCTTCACCTCTAAAGCTTCATCCTTCGCTTGTATAGCTTCATTCCTCGCATGCTCAGCGGTTTCCTTATGTTGTATAGCCTGCTCCCGAGATGAAACTGCTTCGAAAAGGAGTTGCTCGTCGCTCTGCTCTTTCAGGAAAAAAAATTTCTCAAGGAAATAAGGCACCAGAATGGATGCCACAGAAAGAAGGATAGGTACAACCAACCAACCCAAGAATTTTGAATTTTGGTTGTTTTGGGCTACAGAAGTAATGAAAGTCACCGCTACGAATCCCATGGTTGGGGCTAAACCAAGAGCGGTTACAAGTCCAAGCCCTAGTTCAATCATCACTCCCCATAGGATAAAGTAGTTAAATAGGATGATGGGGGTGGATGCAACGGGAAGGAACCAAGAGGTGACTACTACTATGGCGATGAAGATGAAATATGAAATTAGGCATACACCGAGGCTCCACCTTTTTACCAGGGAAGAAACTCGAATTGAGGGAAGATAGAACGCTAAAATGAGGGAGATAGCAAAGGGAAAGACAAAGGAGAGTAGTACAAAGAGTTGAGGAAAGAGTTTTTTTATAATGAAGTAATACAACGAGGAGTCCACAACCTAATGGAATAAAACAGGAAAGGGAGATCATTGGAGCCATGTCCTTTACTTTATCTCATTCCTTCCGGAGTGATGTACAAAAGTTGAGTTCTTTTGTTAAAAAGGCTCCCTTTATATCATTTATGTAGTTCGATGAGCTCCGCAAGGTCGAATGCAAGCCTATGTAGTTCGACGGTAAAATTAACGGCGGGTGCGGTAACTTCCTCTAGTGGAATTCAAATAGTTAGCCGAAATCCATTTGACAAAAATCATGGTTAAGTAAGTTAAACCCTTACCCAACACAAACGCAGACTGACTCAATAATAGGGATTTCCTCCCAACTCCCGAGGGTCGAATCCATTTGATAAAAATCAAGGGAAGAATGGAAACCATCCCCGAGCACCCGCTCAAAATCCATATGAACTCAACTATGGTTTCCGTGAGCTTTGAGTTTTCAGCATCATCATATTTGAAATATTTTGTAAAGCTTCCCAAACAACTCTGTCAAGTAGGTTAAAGCTCTCCCCAACAAAACCGCACATTGGCTCATTAGAAGAGACCTCTTCTCCACCTCCAACTCTCGAATCCATTTAATAAAGATTAAGGACAGAATGAAAATCAAAGTCGAGCAAATGCTCAAAATTACTATAAACTCGACGGTGGTTCCTTTCAGCTTGGGGTTATCGGCATTGTTATATTTGAAGTATTTTATGAAAAGTTTCAAGTAGAAAAAAGTGACAGAATATGTCTCTAGAATGAGAATAGGAATACCGAATACCCACTTTCTCCTTACAAGGTGCTTAACCATTTCAAGGATTTCAAGGAGGAAGAGTATGACCATGTCCTTTTACTTCATCTTAATCCTCTCGGAGTAATTTATAAAAGTTGAGTTCTTTTGCTGAAAAGAATCCTTCTATATCATTATAAGATACCACCAACTCTATCATGATAAATGGAACTGAAATTGTGGTGAAGAAGGTTAATACCCCACCCAACAGAAAAGCAAACCGACCAAAATGCAGTGTGGTTGAGTCGTGCCACGACTTTAAGAGAGTTGTCGACCGCTTTCTCGAGCACTCGAAAGACGTTCAACGATTTCGTTGATTGGAGAACAGTTTCAAATTCCATGGTGTGCAAGAGGGTGCGTTCAGCGACCCGGTCACCCAGTTGGCCGAAATCTCCAAAAACAACACTATCACTGCCGGCACACCCAAGTACAACCACCGTGGGCTTTTGTCGAGAAGCACCGAAACATAATAAAATGACATTGCCCCAATAGCTTCAACTAGCCCAGCCCCATCCAACCCCGTCCCTAGTTGGACGAGGGCTGCCCAGAAGATGTTGGAACACGACACCACCAGCCCCGTCATGGCAAACGGGGCTGAAATCGTGGTCATCCAAGTTAAAATCCCCCCCAATATAAACGCACCTTGGCTCAGTAGTAGGGATCTCTTCTCCAACTCCGATTCTCGAATTCTTTTAATGAAGACCCATGACAGAATGGAAACCGAACTCGAAGAAACGCTCAAAAGCACTATAAACCACATTGTGGTTCCTTTAAGCTTGGGGTTATCGGCTTTTTCGTATTTGAAATATTGTGTGAAAAGCTCCAAGTAAAAAAAAGCAACAAAATATGTCACTGGAATAAGAATAGAACTACCAAGCACACACCTTCTCTTCACAAGATGGTCAGTCATTTTTGGAGATTTCAAGGGAGGAAGATGGAAGAAGAAGACTGTAGGAGTGAGCGGGAGGAAGAGGATGAAGAAAGAAAGACAAACTCGGTCTCATATTTGTCCAACAAATGAAAGAAAGAAGTGAGTAGTGCTGCTAATGGGCTAGTGTGAAGTGGGCTTGGCCCATTTTTTCATTTTTTTTGTATTGTTGTCTACATTTGTACTACACATGTTGTCCATTTAATTGCTATCTACAATAAATTAATTGATTGTCATTTATAATAAAATGAAGAGGGTAACAACTAACAAGATACTGTAATGAGTACATTTGTCTAATCTAAATCTAGGAGCATGGGTTAAATATATTTCATTAAATACTAAAATGCTAAATTGGACCCCAAAAAAAATGCTAAATGAAAAAAAAATTAACTTAGATATATAGACTCTATCACATCCTTACTACTACATCCGTTCCAAAATACACGAGCTTTTGCTTTTCGGCACGCTTTTTAAGTAGCGAAAAACTCTATAAAATATTATTTTTTAATTATTTTTATATAATTTGATACTTATTAGTAATAAGCATCAAATTATATATAAAAAATAATTAAAAAAAATTATAGAGTTTTTTACTCCTTAAAAAGCGTGCCGAAAAGTAAAAGCCGATATATTTTGGACGGATATATTGACTTTGCTATCAAGATGACAATTTTAATTATCGTCCTATATATGGTGAATATTTCAACTCATGAGGCCGGTGATGATAAAAATCGAAATATTCATTTACTCTCTCCTGCAATAGCTCTTCCAATGCCGACATCTGATGTCGATAATGCCCTTTTTCGACACCAACATCCGATATCGATGATATCCTTTAGTCTCTCATGCAAAATACCCACTCACCCCAACTACTCCCTTCACAATTTTCTTCGAGTTTTTTCGGGTGTGGAAGCTGTTGTGAGCCGAAGCTCTACTAACTCTACAAATCAAGAAATTTCCGTAATTTTTTTTATTAAGTAAAGATTCGAGATCAGACTTGCCTAATACTCGAGAGGCCGACGAGTTGGCATATAGAAACTAGCTAAATTCATACTCTCTCCGTTTTAAAATATATGTCGTTTGACTTTTGTGCACGTTTTTTAAGGAGTTAAAAACTCTATAGATTTTATTTTTTTAATCAATTTTTTTAATCAATTTTTTTAATAAATTGATACTTATTACTAATAAGTAGTATCAATTTATAAAAATTGATAAAAAATATTTTATAAATTTTTTTTACCTCCTTAAGTGCACAAAAGTCAAACGACATTTATAGTCAAACGATATTTATTTTGTAACTGATGGGTAGTAAAAATAGATTAAAGACACATTGAAACAAGCAGAAATAAACTTTATTGGTAAATAATTGGTTTCACGCACAATTTTTTTTTATATGGTAAAATATATTTTTTTGAGAAAATTTTACTCATACATACATGATGAGTAAACTAAACATACAATGAGCACTTGTAACAACCATGAAACCTCTCCACCTTTTGCTCTTGCTTTAGCACCAAAAAAACAACAACCTTCAAAAACACCCTCTCCCCAAAACACAAGCCCCAAAATCTCAAAAACAACACAAATCCATTCCTTCCCTAGCAAAAAAATATGAAAAAAATGTGAATCTCTATACAAATTACAAAGAGCTCCTCTTGTGCTCTTATAGATGATTATAGACAAATCATTCTTACAGATGATTATAGACAAATCCCATATATAGTGGTTTTATCACAGGATTTCTGCATCTTGTTCAACCGGATCATCTTCATTCCATCCTCTCATTGGCTCTCCTCTTCGGCGAGGATCTCATTGGGGTCCAACGATGAGGACTCCGTCACTTCGAATGCTGCATCGTCGAGGGTCGGGGCTGATGACTCACTGTCCACTAAGCTCTCGTCCTCACTGAGCAAGGGAGCCGATGAAGAGATATCGGACGTGCTGGATGTGTCGCCCTGGGACGTGGAAGACTCCGCGGATTCTTCCACAGGTTGCTGAAGTGACCAGTACATTATGCTTGTTGTTAAGGTAAGCAACATCTTCTGGTTCACCTGTGGAAATTGACCCATATGATTTATGATCCCCACATCTATATCTTAGGCCTTGTTTGGTATTGATATATAGATATCAAATATCAGATATCAACCTGATATTTAATATCTGGCATTTGGTATAATCCAATATACATATCACTTGATATGTTGATATCAGAAGGTATTACTTGATATCAAGATATCAGTCGATAATATATGATATCTAAATAGAGTATCAAGATATCAATACCAAACAAGGTCTTATTGCCAACTTTCATTATGTTCCATAAAATGGCTTATTTTTCATGTTACCTCTAAGATGTCCTCAGGCAAGAGGAAGATTGAGCAACCAAGCTTTCTTGCAACACTGATAACATACATTGCATTCAATTTCTTCTCCTCCTCTACAGTTTGCAACAATGTACATTTTGAATCAAGCAAATGAAACAAGGCAGCTATGCTATATTTTGATTATAGCCTTTGAGATCGTTACCGGTTTCACCCTTGGTGACAATGTTCCAGTTGACGACCTTGGGCTCAACGCGGCTAAGTAGTTCAATGAAGAACAGACCATTCGACAAGCTCTTGTCCTAAGAATCAACGAACCACGAAGCAAATCAGACTTAGGTCATACAATGCATATACATTGACAAAGGGTAATCTATGTTGCTCACCTTAAAGCTCTCCATGTGAGTCTTTCTCCCTGTGCTCTTTACTTTTCGGTTGGCCCAATGTAGGATATCAGCATCAGTGATCTCCTTCCCATGGGAGAACGAACGCAAGTTCTTCAAAAGTTGAAGCATGTTGTATCTCATCAACTGCCATAGGCTGGACATAGCTCAACACAACCTTGATCAGTTCATATGCATCCTTCAAAACATACTGATTTTATAGCATCAAGTGCAAAGTGCATACCGAGCATTAGCTTTTTGTTTCCTTGCACGAAATCGTTTCCAGCCACATTTACAAGGGAGAATTCGAGCTGTTTCCCTATCTCCACCACTTGGTTGCAATTCTCTACCTTTCTGAATGACATTTTGATTGGAGGCTTTGTTGCCTGCTTCCAGTTGACAGATCCCGGGGAGACCTTGTCAAGTGCTTCCAAGAGCACCCATCTGCACAATGCACATACATATACGAAAAATCAGATTCAATTCAAACAACTACATGTACTTTCAGATGGAGTAATGAAAGACATACCCATTCCTGACATATATAAATGTTTTAAAAAAGGTGTGATAAATAGTTTAAAAACAAAAAGTAATGAAAAACCCATACATTTTTACTCTTATAATGTTTAACCGTAGATAAATTAAATACCAAAACTATGAGCTGTTGGGGGAATGGACTTTCACCTTAAATTTGAGTTGAGAATCATTTTCATGTATAAGTGAATGGCATATACATACATATATATATATATATATATATATATATATATATATATATATATATATATATATATAAATTCATCTCAATTTCTCATCGCCCTAATTTTACTTCTAAGGGTTTTTATTCACCTCTTTGATCTGAATTTCAATTTTCATCTCTTCTCTTAATTTATGGTTTGATTTGGAAATTTAGGGACTTTAGGGAATTCCTTCGATTTCAATTTGCAAAGGGATATTCCAAATCCATGGGATTTGGTTACGCTGAACTGCGCCTCTTCCTAGCGCCTAATCTTAAGGGTGTTTGATAATTGATTATTTTTAGGAATCAAGAGGGTGAGAACCTTAGTTGAGGGTAGAGGGCATAGTTAGAAGATGTTTAGAAACCAAAAAATTAAAGTTCATGAACCATGCCATTTGAAGCAACACCATCGATGGGTGTAAATCTAGAATTTCTATGATTCACTCATTTAGCAAACGAGCTACACTTTGAAATATTACACTTGCCTGATTTTTTTTTTTTCCGGCCAACAACTAATGTCTGTTCATCGTTGAGTGTTTAGCCATTGAGTGGGCAAAGTAAAAATAAACATTTTCCCTAAATTCAAAAGAAGTGATTTACTGAATAATGTATTAGGATAGGCTTAGTTTCTATCTTTGAATTGCAAACTATTATATTGTCCATTTAGTTCTATTTTAATATACACCAAAGTTTATTTGTTTAGTACGAATAGAAGCTAATGGTGATTGTTTTCTCTATTTCAATAGTTTTTACTCAAAATTTATTTTTCATCATTATTATGGGCTGATTATAACATCACTTGAGAGAAAGGATCCCTAATCATCAAGTAATGCATTTCTGAGTAGATTTAATGTAAATAGCATTTTGCCTTCTTCTATCCTTGAATAGGTAAATAAAGAGCGGCCATTCCGGGGTTCGAACCGGGGACCTATGGGTACTACCCACAAGTCCTTTCCGGTGAGCCATTCCGGAATGGTTTAAATATACAGTTGAATGTCGCACGCTTAGTCATACCTAATGAGATATACAGTTTGAGTGTTGTACACTTGGTCATACCAAAGGATTTGTTGCCATTGGAAACTCGAGAAAACACACTGATCAAGAAGGTCAAAGAAGTTCTTTCCAGGTTCAAGGATGAGGTGCCTAGATCAGCTAGATCCTGAAGAAAATATGAAGGTACACTGTGCATGATTTTTTTATATATTACAAAATATTTATCAACTAGAACTCTGAATTGCTATTGTGTCTTCTTCAAATTAAAAATCAGTTGTATGAAAAGGTTGCTTGTAGAGTTGAACACATTGAGAGATTATTCCAAAAAAATGAGGTGGTCAAGTTTCCAGTCATCGAGCAGAAGGCAAAAGAAACAAGAGCTTAAGTCCAAAGTTCAGACTACATAGCCTTTTTATATATGTTGTAATTTTTGTAGTGTGTAATTTTGTAGTTCCTTTGGGCGGTATCCGAGAGAAGTGCCTTGACAACATTTTGGGTTAAAGTTTATATATGTTGTATTATATACTAATTTATAATTAAATAGCCAATATTGAATTCATAGACCATGCCTTGTTCTAAATACCAGCTCTAGAATAAATTTTACATAACTCTGTCAAGATGACCAACACACTTACACTTCAACAATAATAGGTAATGTGGTCGATTGGTTTATGCTATCACTATCTTCTTATGTACTCTTATAGTCATCCAAGTGTAATAGAGATAGAATATTAACATAGCCTTAAACTCCCAAAAAAAGAAAACAAAGAAAACAATTTTCGGGTTGCTGGATAAGTGGGTATGTATGTTTGATTCTTAGTCAATTTAATTCACCAAAAAATGACAAACAAGATCGAGAAGATGGTCCCAATTTGCACAGTTTTTGGACTTGTCACCTTGGTCCCATAGATTGTATGTATTTTCTCCACCAAGGTTGTCGAGGCCGTTCATGTTCCCCCATATCCTAGCAAGTATAATGTAAAAGCCTTCCATACCAATTCCTATGTTCAGTGTTCACAATCTCTGGCGTTGGAGGCTTTGTAAAAATCAGCAATGTTATTGAGTGATACATAGCCACCTGTTTTGAGTTGTAAAAATGACAAGATAGAGGTGAATAAGTAATGGAGGATAAAAATAAAAAAGTTTCAACTGTTTTACCGAGAAGGTCTACGGTTTGAGTCCGTATAATCATACAATTTTCTAGAGGAAAGAAGTATCTAACAAAAAGGTTTCATTGATTAATCAAACACTTTATATAGAATAGCAATCAGGAATCAAGGAAAGGTTGTGCTATTGTGGTGAAAAGGTATTGATCCAAATCCTAAGTTATATTTTAACCTAAATCATTCATGCACATGATTTAAAATGAGCAATATGTAGGAGAGATTTATGATAATATCTATAAACTTAGTTTTTACAATTATACTTGTCAAGTAGGCTGGGCAATCAGTTCACATTATGGGATCAAGAAAACATGAATCAGACAATCAATTTCTAAATAAAAAGGAAACGCAATCCAATTGTAAAAATGAGCATCCCCAAATCATTCTATCAAAACTGATTCTTTATAGCTCAGCTATCACTCTAGGATCAAGCAAAAAGCAATTAAACACTCCAATTTCAAACTAAGGCTTTGAGAAGGAAGAAGGTAACAGAACAAAGAAAAGACGCAAAATTAAAAGCATTAAGTCGTCAATATCTTGATTAGTAGGGTTGTAATGCAAGAGAGGGGTCAGCCAAACGAAGAGCCACCCGACACCTGAACCAAACGCACTAGAACCCCGATCGAGAAATACGCAAACCCCACACAGGGAATTATTTATTTATAGTTGTAGATTATAATTTACTACATTAATATTATTAACATAATTATTTAATTCAAACGGGTCAGATTTGGGCCCAAGGAAAATCCTTGGGCCCAAAGAAACCCGCCCGGGTCCAAAAGACAGCAGGGTTCAGCCATGCCAAAGGAAAGCCGACGCTATTGCAGACAGCTGCGATGGACGCAATCGAAGAGAGGGGCGAGACCCCAAACTCCGGCGGAGGGCGACCACCACCCGGGAAAGGGGTGAAGGGGCAAGACACCGGAGAAGGAAGAGGTTTCACGCGGCTACAGCCAAACCATAACACCGGCAGCGAAAAGAAAGGCTCGGAACCGGGAAGACTTGGAAGAGCAGCGGAGGAGAAGAAGGGGCAGCCAAGGCACCCACATCAGGCGCCGCCTGCCGGCGGGGGCCCGAGGAGCCCCTAGAGCGACGATGTGGAGGCAGATCGGCCACTACATCGGAACTACGGCATCACAGACGAAGGGCCCGGAGAACAGCGCACCCCAAATGGGAAAAATCGGGGGTTTTCATAAGAAATTGAACAAAACGCTCAGAGCAAAAGGGTTTTTCTCATCCCAAAATCAACAGGGGGTTTTCACAGTCCAAAATCAGCAAGATCCCCAACCAAAACGATCAGAGCAACACCACTCGAGAGCATAGCTCGAAGAGATCAAACGATTCGGACCCAAATCGGAGTCGGAAATCGGAATCAGAGTCGGAGAGAAGAAGCGGGAAGAAGCCGCTGTAGTTCAGGCCTCCGAGGAGGTGGTTCAAACCTCCGAAGAGATGGTTCGGACCTCCGAATAGGTGGTTAAGGGCCTCTGGAGAGGTGGTAGTGTGGTGGAGTTCACCAGCCCCAAAAGGGGAGAATGATGAGGGGATATAGAAAGAGTATGATATTGTTTGACCTAAGCTTGGGCCAAATTAGGCGGTTTTGGACCGGGCATATGTAAAAATCCTAGCCCATCATAGCGAGGTGGGTTTGGGCCAAGCACGGTTTTGAGGCGAACGTTTTTTTTTATAAGGTAAAAATTTGAGTGCGGTCAAGGTCCACTGAACTACCATCCAAGAGCATCATTTAAAAATGTTGGAGAAGGAGCAGTGCAGGGACGGAGCCAGAAATTTATTGAAGGGGGGGGCGAAGTTTTATACAAATTGTTGATCGTTGTTCGATAGATTTTCTTTATAATATGTTTAGCGAACCAAAACTATAATATTTTAGATTAAACGATGATATTTTATTTTAAACATACATTTTTTTAGTACAAAACACAATGTTTTTTTTCCCAAAACGATGATATTTTAATTTAAAATTGTGTTATTTTATATTTTTTTCTCTTTAAACGATAAAATGATGTCGTTTTAATCGATAACAACATTTTTTTCGTCTAAAAATACGTCGTTTGAAACCTACAAAGTCAATATGCACCTTGTTGTTCTCTTAACATGCACCAACGTGTAACAAGATATACAGACTTTAAATTTACATAATTTCTTATATAATTATCGCATTTAGTAATATAACCTCTTGTTTCAAAGCTCTTTAATTGAAATATATTGCCAAAATATCAAATTAAGTAAAATATAAAAGAATCGTGCTTTATTAAAACACATTTGAAATAATTAATATGTGTTTAACTTTCAAACGGTCATAACTTTTTACTCGTTTATCGGATTCAGGCTTATAATATATCAAAACGAAGCTATCGACGCGTAGAACAAATATAGGTGATTCATCGAATGAAGGAGGGGCGTATGCTCCCTCTTGCCCCCGCCTAAATCCGTCTATGGAGCAGTGTGTCAGAAACCAACATCTCTATCTCTTACGGACAACTCCAAAGTCTTCGCAAGCAGTTAATAACGATCAGACTGTCACCTTCGATCATGATACTAGAAAGACCAACATTTTAAAAGGGTACAATTCGGCCACGATCCGAGGCAAGTTGCCTTGTCCTCGACCTATATTTAATAATTTCATTTTAACTCTTTTTGAAGAGTTCTCTATCCTAAAATGAATTTTGGCACCTTCCTTCTCTATGTATGAATAATTCTTAGATTTTTCTGCCATCGATCCATCGATTTCCCATGCCCTCTCTCCCTTAACCGGCTAATCTATAAGTTATCGGGACAGAAAAGGATAAATTTTAGGGGAAGGAGGGTTAGTTTGGCAAAAAATTAAAGAAGGGTATGAAGGGGGTTAGTCATGCAAACCATTTCGGATATAGGGTTATTTACTACATTTTCCTGGTATATTTATATTGTAAATTTATACTTTCTTCGTTTTTTTATATTTAATTGTAACTTTTCTACACATGTGCGCTCTCTTCACCAATTCACTCCACGGATAGACTCAATTTTATCTAGCAGGATAACTCAATCTCGGGATATAAAACCTATCATCTCTTTCTTAGGGAATAATCTTATCTCTACGGCTAAAGTGAGGCTTGCCTTTGTTTGGTGGACTACCTGGTACACTCGGAACCAACACGTATTTAGGTAGGCTCTCATTCCTCTGAGGGACATCTCACTACGGATAATTAAAACTCACATGCACAATTGGAATAAAACACATCAGAGGGAGAATGATTTAGATGAGGACACTCACTTACCGACACAAAAAAACGACGCATCCAAACAAGAAAAATAAGCACAGGAAAATTACATGGCGTAAACCACCAAAGGGAACTTTCAAGCTAAATTTTGATGGCACAACGTTATCAAATAAGGAAAGCTCAGCTATCACCATTAATCGAGACTGGGAGGGCCGACCAATTCGCATTTGTTTCCAAAAACTAGGTAATCAAATCCCTCTCAAAGCGGAAGCGCTAACATTAAAATTAGGAATCCAACACGCTATTCAACTATGTATCAAGAAAAAAAAACAAATTGAAGGTGATTCTAGAATAATCATAAATCACTTAAACAACTACACTAAATGTCATTGGAAAATTGAGCTCATGATGTCAGATGTTAAACTTTTATTATCGACTTTGAAAGAAGTATCCTTCTTTCATATTCCCCGTTTGGGCAATAGAGTGACTGATAAGGTTGCACATCTTTACCACTCTGTATGGGGTGTCGATATTTATAACGATTCCGGTCTTTCAGACTTCATCCGTAAGGATGCTGCCGGGTAGAGTACGCTCACCCGAATTCTTTCCTAATTAAAAAAAAAAAACCTAGATATAAGTTAGGAACTAAACTCCCTATATATTATAACGATTATAATATCGACTATTTTCTATAATCGGATAAGATCCTTTGATTTTCATTATTAAACAAAAAAAAAAAATTTCCTTTGATCAAACAAAGAATTCAACCACCTTGGGATTTTGCACAACCGGTGAATTGAGCGGTATCGGACTATGCCGTACGCGTTAACTTTTGACTGCAATTATTGCATTAATTCTTCATTTCCTCTGCATTTCAATTTCATTCCAAGATTGTCAAATTTGGATGGCTACCCATCAAACAAACGATAATCTCGATCCGATCCCTGGTTTCATTTCATTCACCTGTCTGTACGCCTCTTCAATTAATACTATATTCAATTCAATTCATCAACTTGGCTATATTCAAATGGCTATAAATATATATACATATAAACCAAACCAGTCCCTACACACACCCAATAAATTAAGGTGATAAGCCCTTTGCTAGCTACCTCGATCGATCTCCACTCTCGTCATCAATGTCAACAGCTGTTTCACTCCTCCTGATCCTCACCATCACCTCCGCCGCCGCGGCCCACGCGGCGGTGCCCGCCTCCGCCACTTTCAAGCTGGTCAACCAGGGCGATTTCGGCGACTACATCGTCGAGTACGGCGGGAGCTACCGCGCCCTCGACGTCTTCAACAGCCCCTTCCAGCTATGCTTCTACAACACCACCCCCAACGCCTACACTCTCGCCCTCCGGATGGGCTTGGTCCGGTCCGAGTCCCGGTTCTTCTGGGTCTGGGAAGCCAACCGGGCCAACCCGGTTAAAGAAAACGCCACCTTCGCCCTCCGGACCGATGGTAACCTCGTGTTGGCGGACTCCGACGGCCGGATCGCTTGGCAGTCCAACACCGCCAACAAGGGCGTGGTTGGGTTCGAGCTCCTCCCCAACGGTAACATGGTGCTCCATGACGCCAACGGTAAGTTTATTTGGCAAAGCTTTGATTATCCAACGGATACCCTCCTTGTTGGCCAGTATTTAAGGCCCAATGGGCCTTTTAAGTTGATTAGCCGGGCTTCGGCCCAAGTAAATGTTAATGGGCCTTATAGCTTAGTGCTTGAGCCCAAGAGAATTGCCTTGTATTACAAGAGCAATAGTAGCCCTAAGCCAATCTTGTACTATGCAATTCAAGACATAATAGCCAAAGGGAGCATCAAGAATGTGACCTTTGATGTCTCGCCCGAGCAAGACAGCGACGAGGGCCCCTACGCGTATGACCTCACATTCGGATACATCTCGCAAGACGGGGAATCAATGGGCTCAATGGAGATCGCGAGGCCCAAGTACAACGCGACATTGTCCTTCCTAAGGCTCGGGCTAGACGGGAACTTGAAATTGTACACATACAACACCAAGGTTGATTGGGCTGCTTGGGAGACAACTTTCACTCTCTTGGCACGAGAGTCGCCCTACGCATTGTGGGACACAGAGTGTCAGCTGCCTGGAAGGTGCGGGAGCCTAGGGTTGTGTGAGGATAGCCAGTGTGTGGCGTGCCCTACACCGAGAGGGTTGCTAGGGTGGAGCAAGAGTTGTCAAGCACCCAAGATTGGGTCATGCCAAGGGAAGAATGCAAAGTACTTCAAGTTGGAAGGAGTTGACCATATAAGTGAAAAGTACACAAAGGGAGATGGGCCAATGAAGGAGAGTGAATGTGGAAGCAAGTGTACAATGGATTGCAAGTGTAAAGGGTACTTCTACAACAAAGGGAGTTCAAGGTGTTGGATTGCTTATGATCTCTTGACTTTGACCAGGGTTGGCGATTCAACCCATGTTGGTTACATCAAAATTTCTGGTTAATTTGATTTTGGTTTTGGTGACATGGGATTTGGATTTGGATATGTTTTAATTGTGTTTTGTGTGATCAATAATTGAGGAGGCTAGAGGGTTTGAGCCTCTTATTATGGTAAACTTTTCTCAATTACAATATTATTAATTGTTTGTCAATGTTGTAATTTGTGTGTTATAATAGTAATAAAAAAATAAAATAAAATAAGAAATATCAGTTAGATATTTGTGCCATCTAATAGTACTCAACTACTCATGTTACATGGTTGACTCTATGTATAGTTATTTTTTATAAAATAAAAAGAATAAAATATCATACTAGTTTTAAAACTTTTTTGAAATTAATTGTTAGGCTATTATTAATTTAGGGTTTTCACTACTCGTGATATTATAAAATTTATGTGATCACTAAAAATATGATATAGGGTTACTATTAACATGATTAAAATCTCGTATAATACACGGTATCAGCTTTCAAAATAAAACCAATAAAATGGGTTTAAAAAAAATCTTTTACTACAACTTTTAAAACATTGGACAATTTTTTTCTTCTCGATCTTTACACCTTATTCAATTGGTGATTAAAGAGGGAAATAATTTAACATCTCTCACGTATAGTTTGTGAAACCGTAGCCGAGTTAATTTTTCACAGTTTTCAAAACCGTGGTAATTACCATGTATTTGATATTTTAATAGTATAAAAACAAATCAATTTACATATAGCTATATATGTGTATAAGGCTTCTTTTTCTTTTGGGAGGAAGAAAAAAAAAGGTTGAATTTGAGGATAAGATGGAAGAAATTCAACGATTTAATAGTACCTCCAAAAGTAAGATCGTGGAATTTGATGTACGACACATTTGCTTGATAAGTACTTGAATTCGTCCTTTGCTCAACTTGTGAAAAAATGAATGTATGATGTATCCAAATTTTTATTTTATTTTTTGAAAACGTATGATTTATCCAAATTAATGTGGTTCATTTGCATAATAAATTATAATCTTTTGCAAGATGGATGTATGAATGGCCGGACCTGAGATTTGAAATGCCCGAGGCAACATATAAAAATTGGGCCCTCTACTATTATTTTTTTGGAGAATTTTCTTTATCATTTCGTTTAATTCATTTATTTTATTTAGCTATTTTTATATAAAAAAGTTCAATATGGGTGGTTTTAAATTTTTTGTATTCGTGATTTTGGGCAATTATTCTTTTAGAAAGGGTTTGTGAAAATCTAAATTTTTTTTAAATATGAAGCTGCACAAGATAAAACGAAATAAAACATTAATAAAATTTTGTTTATTTTTCATAACCATATATAATGGATAATTTCTATTTTATTGTTGGCTTTTAGTGATTATTAAATGAAATTTTGGTGGAAAAAATATAATTAAATTAATGGGTTACAAAGAGAATTGAATCATTGACTAATGGGAAAGAATAAGATTTTTTTACCAATACACTATAATTGATTTAGTTAAACTTACTAATAAAAAAATCCATATAGTTAAAAAAAAAAAAATGGGCCCCCTTTTAGTTTTGGGCCCGAGGCGGAGGCCTCTTGTGCCTCCCCTCAGATCCGGCTTTGTGTATAATGTATCCATAAATGGGGGTGTGACCGGTGTGATGTGGAAAAATGGATGTACGTATAATCACCGAACGAGAGCCTCTTGGAACCCGTATATTTTATTTTTTGGATGTATTTACTACTTTATCTCTATCTTAGCTTATACCTGTGTTCCACATCGAAAATTGAACCTAATAAGTCTCAATATATAAGTTGGTGGGCTACTTCTTATATTGTCAATTGATTTTAGAATGAAACATCACTCGGCTTGTATACTAGGCTACTACCGTATGTGCGCTCGTACACATAACCCCTGACATCGAAACTTGGATACTAGTTATAATTGCATTTTTTGGCTTGTAATCAAGATCAGGTTCGAGTAACTAACACGAAGCTCACAATGGCAGATCTAGAAAGCTCGGGGTGGCTGAAGCTTCTTAACTCGAAAGAAAAACGTATTAAAAAAATTTATGGATTTTTTTGGTAATTTTTACTAATTTTACGGATAAAAGAGTGTAAAATAAGTAATGAATTACAAAGATAGCTTAACTGGGACGGGTGGGTATTTATTACCTTGAGGTTATAAGTTCAAACTCCATTAGCCTCACTTTTTTATAACGATTTTTCTATCTTATACTCCAAGGGTATAGGATAAGAGGCTACAAATATAAAGATTTTTCAAATTTAAATGATTTTAGCCAATATTAATAATGCTTTCTTAGGGTTTATGCATCTAAATATAGGAAATCTTTCCCAATATGAGTTGCTTATCCTACTAAAAATACCTAATTAAATAACAAACTAGTATGATCCCCACGCCATGGCGCGATTTTTTTATAAATAAAATCTTACTAATATATTAAATTACTATTATAACATAATTGTAAAAGTTCAGATAATTAAATATTTTGAACTAAACTCATGGGTAGAGAAAACAGTTAAAGTAGTATATATATATATATATATATATATATATATATATATATATATATATATATATATATATATATATATATATATATATATATATATAGAGAGAGAGAGAGAGAGAGAGAGAGAGAGAGAGAGAGAGATTACTAATATTAATTTTATGTTTTCTTATTATTCATTTTATGTTTTCAATTAATCCCATTGTTTTTTTTAGAGAGAAAAAACTACTAAAATTATAATTTAGGCTAAGATCAATGTTTTGAATTAAGCTCAATAGTTAGTAAAATTAAAGAAAAAACATAATTAAAGGAAAAAGAAAAAAAAATAGAATTAAAGAAAATCAAAGAAAAATGAAAAAAAAATGATTGGTCGAGACTCCTAAAATTCCTCTAAGCTTGACACATCATCCTAAACTCTTCTAAATTAAGAGTTTATATAGATATATAGATATATAGATATATAGATAGTTAGTAAAATTAAAGAAAAAAGATAATTAAAGGAAAGAGAAAAAAAATAGAATTAAAGAAAATCAAAGAAAAATGAAAAAAAAAAGATTGGTCGAGACTCCTAAAATTCCTCTAAGCTTGACACATCATCCTAACCTCTTCTAAATTAAGAGTTTATATAGATACCGATAGTTAGTAAAATTAAAGGAAAAAAAATTAAAGAAAAAAAAAAGAAAAAAGAGAATTAAAGAAAATCAAAGAAAAATGGCAAAAAAAATATGATTGGTTAAAACTCCTAAAATGCCTCTAAGATTGACACATCATCCTAAACTCTTCTAAATTAAGAGTTTATATAGATATAGAATATAGATAGTTAGTAAAATTAAAGGGAAAAAAAAAAGAATTAACAAAAAAAGAAGAACAAAAGAGAATTTAAGAAAATAAAAGAAAAATGACAAAAAAATATATGATTGGTTAAGACTCTTAAAATGCCTCTAAGATTGACACATCATCCTAAACTCTTCTAAATTAAGAGTTTATATAGATATACATAGTTAGTACATAAATTTGAGTTAAGCCCAATAGTTATATTAGATTGAATTCAATGTTTTGAATTAAGTCCAATAGTTAGTAAAATTAAAGGGGAAAAAAAAGAATAAAAGAAAAAAAAAGAAAAAAAGAGAATTAAAGAAAATCAAAGAAAAATGGCAAAAAAAAAATGATTGGTTAAAACTCCTAAAATGACTCTAAGATTGACACATCATCCTAAACTCTTCTAAATTAAGAATTTATATAGATATAGATTTAAGATTTTTCTTCAATATATTTAAATAAAAACATTCATTTCTATATATATGTATAAAAAAAATTCTCATTTTTTTAAAATTTTTGTTTTATTTTTAATTCTACATAAAAATGACTATTTAAATCTCGAATTTAATGTTTTTATAATATGTCTGGTAACAAAAGAAATGTGAGTCATGTTACCCTTGCAGATTGTCAATTATTCAAATTCCATTTATTACATCATATACAAGAATGGATATTTAAGAAGTTAGACTTGAAAATTTGAGTTTGTACCTGTAAAGATTGGTCGATTACCTTCTCAAACCCAAAAAAAAAAAAAAAACTTAAAAAATGCTTCCATTAAAAAAAGGCGAAACTAATTAAAATAACTCAACCTTTAAGGGGTGTTAAAAATATATCCCAACCTTTCAAATGTAAAATAAATATCCCGACCTTTATAAGTGATGGTAATATAATATCCTAATGATTTCTCTCCAATAAAATTCTTACTTTTTGTATTGTATTACTCTTATATTTTCAATTCAAATAAAACATATAAAATTAAATTAGATGAGTTTAAAAGTGTGTTTAATAAAATTTTGTAGTTTTAGATTTAATTTGTACCTAACTATTTATATCTTTTTTTAAATCAATAATATCTATAACAAGCCAAAAAAAAAATGTAAAGCAAAATGACATATTTTCAATTAGTAAATGATTAGCTAGTGATTTAACTTATCAAAACTGAAGAATATTTTGTCAATTATAAACTTTATGTACTACGAAATTGAAAAAAAATTAATTATTTAGATTATTCAATGGTGTTCATTTATTTATAAGAATTAAATTATTATTATTATTAAAAAATATATATAAAAGAATGTAAACTTTTTATTTTTTATTTTTTCTTAAATCCAAAATATAAAAAAATAAGACAAACTTAAAAACCAATCTAATTTAATCTAATAAACTTGAATGATATTTTACACAATCAAGATATTGAAAATTATATTTTAAATATTTACTTCTTTTATTATATTTGTTTTGATTAAATTTAATTATAATATAAATACATATTAAATTGAAAATTTTGAATTAAATACGTGTTAAATTGAATGTTTAAGGGGAAAACTAATCATTTTTGTGGGGGAGAAAATTTTGGGATATTATATTACCATCACTTATTAAGGTCGGGATATTTATCTTACATATGAAAGGTGGAAATATATTTTTAACACCCACTTAAAAATTGAGTTATTTTAATTAGTTTCGCTTAAAAAAAAAAAAAAAAAAAGAGTTAAAGCGCCTAATTTAATCTTGTTTAATTGCTTAATTTGCTGGATAAAGACGAGACTGAGTGGGCTTGTCCAAAAGTTATTGGGGCCCCAGGTTGCTGGCCCATTAACGTACGGAGTATATATACGACTACTTTTAATTCAGTTTTTTCCCTCCGAAATAATTTAGTTATGTCACTTCAGGAACGGAGCCAGAAAGTTTTGAGCGAGGATCACCACAGTAGTAGACAATAAGTTCGAAAAAAAAGTCGTAAAACAAACAACGTAATCGATAGTAGAAATTAGTGTCAAACGATATTAAAAACTAGAGTCAAACGATATTAAAAACTAGTGTCAGACGATATTGCAAACTACTACAAAGATATAAAACAAAAATAAGTATATAAAACACAATAAATAAATATTGTATTATTAACATGTAATAATGTATAAGTAGATACAAAAAAATTTAAATTTGCGTAACTTCTTACAAAATTCTCAAAATAAGTAATATAACCTATGATTTTGAAGCTCTCGAGATGAATTATAATATGTGAATGTCAATTTAAATAAAATATAAAAGTATTATAGTCTATTGAAATAAAATTAAAGTGATTAATACGCTTACAATTTTCAAACATTCATAACTTTTTACTCAGATGTCATATTAAGGCGTATTATATATCAAAACAAAGCAATCGACGATGAGAATACACCTAGGTAATTTGTCAGATGGGGGGGGGGGTCACGTGAACCCCAGCCCCCCAACTCCGCCTCTGGTTCACTTAGACTTAGTTATGATATTACTTTTACTTAAATAATTTAGATTTTGTGGAGAAGAAATTTTCATTAAATAATTCTAACTTTAGATGGATGGAGAAAATAGGAAAAACTTTTAAAATTGGAAAAAATAAAGTATCAAATATTTTTATGAATTGTGAATATATATATATATATATATATATATATATATATATATATATATATATATATATAATAACACAAATATCATTTTCATTAAGATTTCCATCCATTAAAACTCACAGCATATCAGATGTGTTTTGAAATGACCAGTCGTTGGTGGAGTCAATGTCTGATTAAATTTTAATATATGCAAAATTTGTTTAAATTGGTGCTTAAATTATTATTTGAAACTCACTGTCGAAGTTCTGTATGTATAAATACGTAATTCAAAACAGGCCAATTCATCAATAAACATATCTGCCGCGAGTGACATTTGGGGTTCGTTTGGATTCCCAATGTATTTTAATTATAATTAAAATACGTCTATTAAATTAATAAGTAAATTATAAACATAATTGATTTGATTCTATTATTAAAAAAAATAAAGAAATCAAGTGGCTCTTCTTCTTCTTCAGACGTTTCCCCTTCCCCACTTCCCTAGCCCTAGCCCCTAGCCCTTTCTCGCCGACCACCAGTTCCCGCCGCTCACCAGTCGGCGCCGGCGCAGCAGAGCCTTCGGACAACAGTATCTCTACCCTCTTCGCTTCTGATTTTTTGCTTCAGGCCCTGTCTCTCTTTTTTCTTTTTTCATCCTTCCAAATCCAAATCTTTTGCAATCTTTCATCAAATCGACGACATCAAACCGAATCCCAAGCCATAGTCCAATTTCATCAGAAGGATTACATTCGAGAGTGAAAGATTACGCCATCCCAATTTAGTACATATTCGGTTTTGAAGATGGTGTGAGTGAAAGATATTACATTCTTTAGTATATCGCTCGATTTTTTGCAAAGCTCTCGAACCAGATCCGAGGCCCATGTGATGAATAAGGCTTCGAAAGTTTGAGATCCATGAGAGAGACGGTGAGTTTTAACAAATACGAGAACAAAGGTTATCCTACCAGAGATCCAGATCGACATGGGAAAGATGAAGCACAAGTAGTCTCCTCTAAGGTTTCAAACAGCTAAGAATTCAGATCTGGCTCCCACGTGCCCGGAGGCAGCGACGAGGACGAGGAGGGCGACGGTGAACAGGGCGACTTGACTTCGACGGCGACGTAGAGGTGCAAATGCACTTGGAGGTGGCCATTATCAAATCTGAATTTTGACAGGGGAAGATGAGAAAGGAAGGAGAAACTGTCTGAATTTTGAAAGGGGGGCAGGAGAGTTCTAAATAAACGCTTTTCCACCCATGGCATCCAAACGGTGTTTAAAAATTAATTAAATTATAATGAAAATAAAGTGTTTATAAACATAAACTAATGGAATCCAAACAGGCCTTTGACGTCATCTTCCACGATCCAAATGGGTGCGACACGTGTGGACTTGATTTTTCTTCGAACAAGTTTAGAGGAATCGGTAGATGTACAATTGAGAAATGTCATTCTTTTAAAAAACATATATAAATAATAGACAAAATGTTATATCAAACAAATGAAATATAATATACCTCCCTTTCTTTCTCCACCTTGCATTAAAAACAATTAAAAATTTAAAACGTTACGTCTCATTGGTTCCATTAAAATGATACATATGTGTATATTTGATTAGTGTGGACTTTAGAGTGAGTCGGTCATCATCAATTTTGATAAATTAGACAACACAATTGGACTCCTCATGAATTGATTGGTTGAAAACTTGCAATGTTTGTGTTTGAGTTAGTTTTTTTTGTTTTTACATTGTTGATGCGGAAGGAATAATTGAAATTTTAAATAGCTGAAGTTAGATGGATCAGATCATTGAGATTGGGATAGGTTGTTGGCTTTTTTAATAAGTTAGTTAAATTTTGATAATTTTAGTTGATTGAGTAGCTAAAAGTTATATAAAAACATCCAAATAGGTATTTTTTTTTTTTAAAAAAAAAAGACGAGAGGGGAGGGGTAAACTTGCAAATATAAAATGAGAGTATATGACAAAAGCTTTAGTAAACATGATAGGAATAGCTTATAAAAATCACACTCCGTAAACTTTAAAAAGCTATTTATTAAAGCATCTCCAATATATTTTCATTTTGGAATTTTGAAGTATTTAGAAAATTTTAAAAGTTTTTAATAAATTTTTCATCTCATTTGTTAAAATAAAAAATAGCAGAAAAATTTATAGTTTTCTTCAAATTTGCAACATTTTTCAAAAATAAATAAATTTTCAAATCTTTAAAATAGAAAAGTCGTTAAATTTGAATAAAAAATAAAATAAAAATATGTATTTTGTTTAACTATTTTGGAGAAATTCTAGAAAATTATTTTGAGGCGGTTTATCACAATTGGAAAATAGCAAGGTTGATACAGTTGCCCATTAGTAAGGACTAATCAAGGAGAAGTCGTCGAAGTCGCCTCTTGCTAAAAAAAAAAAGTTGTGTGTTCAAATAATTTTCGACGTAGATAAACGAATGAGGGGTTCAGATCTCATAAATTTAATGGCCAAATTCATAAGTGTTGGTGAACAATACGAAAATAGGAGCCTTTATATTTTAGTGCATAATTGACCCAAATTAGAACCACCACTAGTTTCTCCGAAGAATATCATCAGTCTTTTAAAAAAGTGTCCCGATTCATATGGCAGACGACATGAAATTGGCAATAAGTCTGATCTTTTTTCGTCACTTTGTGCATGTTTTTTAGAGAGTCGACAATAACGTCGCCGTCACGGGTCATTAATCGTACGTACGCAATGGTTAACCATTCTTTAGCGACAAGTTCCTGTCATATTCCGTGGTAAAGAACAAATTGCAGTTAACGTGCAATTTGGGGGTTTTAAGTAAATTTATAGTAATCGTATTATAAAGCCATTAAGGACGGTCGATCGATCGAGTAATTGTAGGATGTCTATATATGATCAATGTCATATGACACTAATAGTTTGAAAATTCTGTTTTCTTAAATTTGTCACCAGCTATATACATTCCTTCAACATTATATTGATTAGCTTTTTCTTTAGGTCCTGACCGTACGTCTAATTCGGATTTGGTATAAGATGAAAATTTGAATCATGAGATTTTGAGTTCTATTGGGATTAAAAATGTCCCACATCGTTGGTTAGACTAAATACAACAACAAAATATAAAGGGAGGGAAAATTTCTACACTATAGCTTAAACTTTTGTGTTATAAGGGTAAATCGATCCCGACTTTATAACCAAAAAATAAATTAAAAACGACCCTCGTTTTCATAATCCAAGAGGATAAAAGTTTCCTAAAGGGAAGGTTCCTCATTATTTCATTATTTGAGTGAGTCCTGCAGCATGCATTAATTCTTAGTAGGCCATCATATATAAAAAAAATGTGTAACGTCTTACGTAATCCAGATGTATGTATATATACCTTAATCATGTGAATGCTTGTAAGGGCTAGGAGCTCAAGGACTAGGTCATAGGTGGCTCGACTCTCGAGCATAGACCATGGATGGCTTAGTATTTACTAGCCAGTGAAGCTTGAAGACTTGGGTGGTTGGCGTGATGGCATCTCCTTTGTTGATGTGTTGAATCAACATGAAATGAACTTGGTTCATTCTCATATTGGGCCAACCCATCTATGATCCAGCCAACTTCACTCTCCTAGCTCAGAGAGATCACAACGGCTCTCTACTTGCGTTATTTCAAACGTTGCGTTTTGCCTAAGTGACACTCCCTATAAGAGACCTCTTTCTCTGAAACCCTAAATCGCGAGCTGCTTCACTATTCTCCGCCCACAAACAGAGAGAGAGAGAGAGAGAGAGAGAGAGAGAGAGAGAGAGAGAGAGAAGTGAAACCCTAGGTTTTCCAAGCATCACCATTGGAGATCTCACACAGAAGAGGAAGAAGACGAGCTCCCGGCCTGGTTTCTCAACCATTACAGCCTCGTCTTCCCTAGCTAGCTCTCATCATGCTTCGATGTTCCTCGGAGTGAAGGGAGTATTTGTTCCTCTTTTATGTTTTTCTCCTTGTCTGTTCACGCTTCTGAGTTGCTTGACCTAGATCTGTTTCCTTGAGCTCGTCAACACTTGTATCTATGATATGTAATCGTTCATACTTAGTGGATTATTGGGTTTGAGTTTCTCCCTCTTGAGGCTCCGTAGAGTAGGGAAACCGAACTGCGTCACCAATCTCTGTGTTCTTTCGCTTCTGCTTTGCATGTCTGTTATTCGATCTCCATTTATGTGCTAGAATTTAGGCTCAAAATTGGTTTTACAAAATGGACTACTGGTAATTAGATTGGGGATATGATATTAGGGTAAGCCCATCCATATGTTATCGGGGTAAAAATTTTAGAGTAGTATGAAGATTATAGCCTAGCTACATTGTCCTCATGGTGATCATGGTTGGCACTCAAGCTCGGCTTACTCACAAGTTGTTTTGACAGCTCACAAATGCTTTCATTTGCATTTCATTTCCTACATTTATCAATTTTGTCATCTTATGTGTAATAAGGTTACTTTGTCTTGTAGTGACCTCACTTGTGCAAGGCACATGTCCTCTCCTTAGACCTACTATAAATGCTTGCTACACCCTTTCCCATTTGGTAGGGTTTTGGGGATTTTAGCCACAAGAATGAAAGGCTCTTGATAGCCCTTTTTTTTTTATCTATTTGTGCATTGATGAAACAGTAGCTAATCTGGATATGGTTTCTTACTGATTTACTTGCATTTCTTATGTTTATTGAATAAATATAATCATATCTTTTCATGGTATCAGAGCTTGAGGTCGATTCTGTGTAATCTACCTCGTAATACTGGTGTATTTCCGCATTTATGTTCACGGTTAGTGGTGGTTTAAACACTGAAGACAGAACACCCGAAGATATGAACTTACAAGGTAATCCTGGAGATCGCTTGTTCTTATCTAACTCGGATCATCCTGGTGCTCAGTTAGTGGCTATTCCTTTTGATGGAGTAATTATATGACTTGGAGTGGTGGTGTTATGATGGCACTTGGTGCCAAATGCAAACTTGGTTTTATTAATGGATCATGTGCTATACATGTTGCTGGATCTGCGGATTTGGAGAAATGGATTAGAGCAGACTATATGGTTCGTTGTTGGCTTCTTAACTCTATGTCTAAATCTGTAGCTGAGGGATTTCATGTTTGTTGATTCATCCAAGGCTCTGTGGGATGAGATTGTTGAGAGATTTGGTTAGACAAATGCTCCACTGATTTTTCAGATTAAAAGGAGGCTTGGGAACATTGTGCAGGGCAGTATGAATATAGCTGATCCTTACAATGTCTTTAAGAGACACTGGGATGAGTTACAAGTTCTTGAGAGTATGCCTGAATGTCTTTGTGGTGCTATAGCTGGATGCACATGTGATCTCAAGAGGAAATTTACAGAGATTGAGTCTAGAAATAGACTTATGCAGTTCTTGGTCAGTTTAAATGAGAATATGATGCAGCAAGGAACTCTATATTAGCTACAGATCCCTTACCCACTATTAATAAAGCTTATTACATCCTACAACAAGTTGAGAGAGGAAATGAAGCATCAAATGGAACATCTGGGTTCCAAGGAATCAATTCTGACTCTAGTGCTATGGCAGCTAATAGAGGAGGGAATTCTTATCAGTTCAAGCCATCATCTGGTGGCAACAGTGGCAATACTGGCAACAAGCCTGTTAAGAGAGAGTGGAAGGATTGGCAGGAGCTGAAAAGGATCAAAGCCAATTCTAAATGTTCTCATTGCAACATGAAAGGACATTTGGCAGAGCAATGTTTTAAGTTGCATGGAATTCCAGACTGGTTTAAGGAATTAAAGGAGAAAGAAAGAAATGATACAACTGGTAGAGGGTCTGCTTATGTAGCTAGATCAGTTGGGAATCAGAGTCAGAATAGTCCCCATGATGATGATCATGGAGATGGAAATCTTGACTCGGCCATGGTGAATGTTGTTTACCAGGAAGTGCTCAAGAGAATGAAGGGAAATAATCAAGTTGAGGGAAGCAGTGGTCCTTTTGCCAACTTTGCATGTATGATTTATTCTCCAAATGCTAATATTGTTTTTAAAGAAGATGCATCTGTGGAATGGATAATAGACACAGGGGCAACAGATCATATGGTGTCTGAATATCATGCTTTGATCAAAAAAATAAAGTTGAAAAAACCAGTCCATATTGGCTTGCAAGATGGATCTATTAAAACTGTGATTGAGATGGGTATGCTGCAGCTAACAGGTTCTGTTATTTTGAAAGATATATTGCTTGTTCCTGATTTCAAACACATATTACTATAAGTTGGGAGAATTCTTGATGATACTGAATTGATAGCTATATTCACAAGAGCTCACTCTTATTTCCAGGACCCTGGATCTAAGAAGATCTTGCTGTCAAGGACCAGGAAGCATGGATTATACAAAATCTATTCAGAGATATATACCAAGATCAAGTGAAGACAGTCAGAGAATGATGAGAAGTTGTAATAAAGCTGCAATAGATTTAGAAATAGTCCATGCTAGGCTTGGACATAGTTCTTTATCTAAGTTGAAACACTTAAGAATGTTTGATTTTGGAAACTTGCATGAATTGCATTGTGAATCTTGTTCTCTATCCAAGCATCACAGACTTCCTTTTCAGAGAAGTCACAACATTGCCAGTAGGCCTTTTGAATTAATACATATGGATTTATTGGGTCCATATAAAACTGCAACTTACAATGGTTGTTCATACTTCCTCACTATACTTGATTATTGCACTAGGATCACTTGGACCTTCCTACTTAAAAACAAGTTGCAGGTATTTCAAAGCATCAAAGATTTCCTGGTGTATGTCACAAATCAGTTTGATAAATCTGTGAAAACTGTAAGAACAGATAATGGAACTGAGTTTTTGCAAGGTCAGTGTGCAGAGTTGTTTGCTTCAAAAGGGATTGTGCATCAGAAATCTATTCCCTACACTCCATAGTAGAATGGAAGGGTGGAGAGAAAACATAGACATCTTATAGAGACTGCCAGGTGTTTGAGAATTCATTCAGGCTTGCCCATGAAGTTCTGGGGAGAATGTTTGTTAGCAGCTACTCATCTCATCAACAAAATGGCTACATAAATTTTGAAGTGGATACCTCCTCATGAAAAAATGTTCAATAAGTCACCTAGCTATGATGACTTGAGAACAATTGGATGCTTATGTTATGCACCAGTAGCTCTTGATGACAGAGATAAGTTGAAGCCTAGAGGAAGGAAGTGCGTTTTGCTTGGGTATCCCTTTGGTCAAGAGGGATACAAACTTTGGGATATTACTGCCAAGAAGGTGTTTGTTAGCAGGGATGTAATCTGTC
Source organism: Persicaria maculosa (assembly GCA_963922045.1). Lineage (NCBI taxonomy): Eukaryota > Viridiplantae > Streptophyta > Magnoliopsida > Caryophyllales > Polygonaceae > Persicaria > Persicaria maculosa. The sequence continues at coordinate 64,171,408 of OY998262.1, forward strand.
AGGAGAATATTTTTCCTTTGAAAGATGGTACTGAAAATGAAGATGCTTATCAGAGAAATACATTACCTATGCTACCCTTGGTTAATCCTGCTCTGGGGGATGATTTTGTGATTGCTCAGCAACCTTTGATGGCTTCTGAATCTAATCAACTTGTTGATAATGAACCTATGAGTTCTGATTCTAGAGTTTCCTCACCACCATCTCAAGTAGCAGACTCCCTGGCATCTGATGGTAACAAAGAGCACATGTCTGCTGAGATGTTGCAGGACATGGAAGTATTTCCACCTCTTAGGAGGTCTACCAGAGAGCATATTATGTCAAGGAGGCTTCGAGACTATGATTGCAGAAGTAACAGGCAAAGGAATTCTATATCACAGTCCTTCCTAGCTGAATGTCTTGGTGATGAGCTTACTGATCATTGTCATGTTTATAAGTCCTTTGCTTGTATGGCTTCAGAACCTGAGCCATTTACTTATAGACAAGCTATACAGAATCCCAAATAGATAGAGGCAATGGATACATAACTGGAAGCTCTTGAAAGAAATGACACTTGGGAACTGATAGATATTCCCCTTGGGAAGAAAGCTATTGGCAGTAAGTGGGTGTATAAGATAAAGTATAGGCCTAATGGCACAATTGAGAGATCCAAGGCAAGGTTGGTAGCTAAAGGTTATAATCAGATCAAAGGCAAAGACTATAAGAATACTTTTTCACCAGTTGCAAAATTTGCAACTGTGAGGATCAGGGCCGGCCCGAGGCCTATGCGGAGAGTGCAATCACACAGGGCCTCAATATTTGGGGGCCTTGTATAGGTGGTATAATAATATATGTATATATAAATTTCAACAAGTAACAAGATGTCGCGCTAGCTCAATTGGTATAGGGATGCGGTTGTTTTCGAATTGGACTGAGTTCGATTCTCCTTGGGAGCTGTCCACTTTTTCTTTTTCCAAAACTCAATTACAGTTGTGGGAGCGTGGCCCTGTGGGAGCTGAGCTACGGTCCGGATTTTCAGAAATTACAATCCGTTCCCATTTTTTTCCCTAAAAAATTACAACAACCCCCTTTTATTTTTTTTTCGTCGCAACCTCACAAACATTCAACGCACGCAATTCCACCTCAAAAAAAAACCTAATGTAGGGAAATCAATGCAACTTATTCGTCCATTGCAATCGTCTCTTCAACCTCAAGGATTTGATAGGTAATATCAAATTCTAACTATATTCTTTTGTTAGTTTTCACTTTTTAATCTCTTACTTGTGATCGGCCATGATGCAAGAAAGGTTAAATACTTTGGCTTTGATTTCAATTGAACATGAGTTTTTAGAAAGTAGTAGCATTGCATTAGAAAGATTATCAATGTCCTCTGGCAAAAGTTTAGTTTTTGTTAATGATTCTTTGTAATGACTTTATATCTATTAGAACATCTCTTTAGTTAGTGGATTTGGTGGATTATTTTTCCCTTTTAAATTAGTTAAAAAAAGGCCTCAACATATATGTTGCACAGGGCCTCAAAATATAACGGAACGGCCCTGGTGAGGATCTTAATTGATGTTGCAATAGCTAAAAATTGGTCTTTATACCAATTTCATGTCAACAATGCTTTTCTTCATGGAAAGCTTGATGAGGAAGTATATATGCTCCCACCAGAAGGGTATCCAGTGAAGAAACCAAACCAAGTGTGCAAATTAAAGAGGTCAATTTATGGCCTTAAGCAGGCATTCAGACAATGGAATACAGAGTTGTGCAGATTTTTGATGAACTTGGGCTTTATTCAATCTTGTGAAGACTACTCTTTATTCATCAAACATATGACATCTGGTATTGTGGTAGCCTTGGTTTATGTGGATGATCTATTGATCACAGAAGATGATGAGTCAGTCATCAGGAGCACTAAGGAAGCCTTAGATAGGGCTTTCACTATTAAAGACCTTGGTAAAGCAAGCTATTTCCTCGGTTTGGAAATTCTTCACAATACTGAAGGCACACTTTTACATCACAGGAAGTATATCCTAGATATTCTTGAAGACTGCAACATGATGACTTATAAACCTGCAGTCTTTCCTCTTCCTAGAGGCTTAAAATTATCAGTTGACACAGGAGATGTTTTGCTTGAACCAGAGAAGTATATAGAAGGCTTGTTGGCAGGTTGCTCTTCTTAAATTTATCCAGACCTGATATCTCATATGCTGTGCAACATCTTAGTCAATTTATGGTTGAGCCTCGACAACCACATTTTGATGCAGCTCTTCATGTGGTTAGATATTTGAGAGGGACAATATCAATGGGCTTGCAATATCCTAAATATTCTCCTATGGCTTTGTCTTGTTTCTGTGATGCAGATTGTGGGACTTGTCAATTCAGCGCTAAGTCCCTCACAGGATATTGTGTGATTTTTGGCAAATCTCTTATGTCTTGGAAGACAAAGAAACAAGTCACAGTCTCCAAATCATCAGTTGAAGATGAATATAGGAGCATGTCTACTTCAACAAGTGAATTAGTTTGGGTGGAAGGCATCTTACAGAGACTACATGTCTATGTTCCATTACCAATCCCTCTCTATTGTGACAACAAATCTGCTATCCATATTGCTGAAAATCCAGTGTTCCACGAGAGAACCAAGCCTCTAAAGATTGATTGCCATTATGTAAGGGAAAAGTTGCAAGAGGGATTTGTGCATCCTCAACATTTTCGTACTGAAGTTCAGCTAGTTGATGTTTTAACTAAACCTCTTGGTGAGAAGCAGCATATCTTCCTCTCTTCCAAGTTGGGTCTTGTTGGTTTCCAATCAAGCCCAACTTGAAAGGGGGATATCAAGATTATAGCCTAGCTTCATTGTCCTCATGGTGACCATGGTTGGCACACAAGCTCGGCTCACTCACAAGCTGTTTTGACAACTCACTAATGCTTTCATTTGCATTTCATTTCCTGCATTTATCACTTTTAATTGTCATCTTGTGTGTAATAAGGTTACTTTGTCTTGTAGTGACCTCACATGTGCAAGGCACATGTCCTCTCCTTAGACCTACTATAAATGCTTGCTAGACCCTTTCCCATTTGGTAGGATTTTGGGGATTGTAGCCACAAGAATGAAAGGCTCTTGATAGCCGTTTTTGATCTATCCGTGCATTGATGAAACAGTAGCTAATCTGGCTATGGTTTCTTACTGATTTTCTTGCATTTCTTATGTTTATTGCATAAATATAATCATATCTTTTCAAGTAGCTTAAAAAATATTCTTAGGGTGATTTTTTACTTTTGCTAAGCTTAATTTTGTTGGGTCTAATTAGATTACACCCACCTTCATTTGTACATACACATTACACATACTTTCACCTTCAACTGTAGTGCCACCCAAATATTTATAAATATAGAAAGTTGAGAAACAATATCTATTTAATCACTTAAATAGTTAAATTTCTTTTGAATTCATAATCATATTTTAGTTTAGCAAAATTTTACCTCTTCACCAGTTCACCATGTAAATTTTTTCGCTTACTAGCTTTAAAACACCAAATCCATCACTGATTAGATGATTTGTGTTATTTATCCATAATCACTTACAATACATAAATATAATCACTTTAAAAAAAAATTCAGTTGAACAAAGTTATGGTGATTGAAATATCACATTATAATTTATACCTTATAAGTACACACGGAAACTATTATTAATTTTAAAGTGCGTGGGTGCTTTTTCTTGTCAGTTTTAAAAGAGGCTAGATGTTTAATATAAAAAATTTCCATCAATGATAACATGTACTCAGTATTTTAAAAGAAAATAATGGGGTTGGAGTAAGTGGAGTGACACTAAAGTGTATAAAGATTCGATTACAAAAAGATGGGGACTTTAAAATTCACTATAAAACCAAAATTTAGACGAAGGGCATGTAGCATGGCATGCTAGCTAGTTTCTTTTTAAAAAAAAATAAAAAATTGTTCGGTCGTTCATGTCGACTAGCTTGAAAAATCCAAAAAAGGAAGATGTGGATATATATATTTTGTATGGGAGTGTCGTCGTCCACTCGATCGGCGTCGGTTGCCCAGTTCGATCCTCTATTGTCCACAAAAGGGGGATACATGTGAGACCGATGCATTAAAATCTGTTAAGATGTAAAACGATAAAGTGTTCCACGTTAAAATTATAAGTATAATAAATCGTGTATATAAATTGATGGACTACTTTTTTTATTGTCAATCGATTTTTGAATGAGAAACCACTCGACTTGTATGTTACGCTACATACTAGCGATTGTGCACTTGACAAAATGAGAATTAAGTTAGATTTTTGATTTTTTTTTTTATTATAAGATCATATTTGTCACAAACTTTTATAATAGTGTATGGGAGTTGATAAATTGATTGAGATTTATAAAATTATTGAAATTGATAAATTGTATGAAATGGGGTTGAATGATTATAAAAATAATATAAATTTAGTATATATGGGGATATATAGAAAAAAATTTATTTATAAAAAACCTGAAATTTATTTATTTTTTATTCGAGATAGTTTTGACGTTTTTCACATAAAGTGAACTCTAATGATATTCAGCAAAAAAAAAAAAAAACTCATCATTTAAACTATAAAATAATTATCCAACGGTTTATATACTCTCACACATTACAAGTTAAAATATTTTTTTTGGTGTACAACATTGATAGGTCTTGAGTGGCTTAATGGTAAGAAGTGAGGAATTAATGAGAGGTTCCCATTTCATTCCACTGTCGTTTTTTTATTGAAAATATCCATATTCGCCTACCCTCGTATCAAATAAAAAAGAAGATATTGATAAATTTCAATCGAATTAAAATACTCAACCTATATTTTGTGATATCCTAACAAAGTATATTCGGTTAGACGGAAGCCATATATTACAAGGTTTGGAAAGTTGTGTGTACTGTATGTACGAGTGATAGGTGATAACTGATTTTTTTTTTTATATCCAGGTATTCCAAACTTACACTTAAACTAGTCCTGACCCCAAGTCTCCAGCCCCTCATCGACTTGGGCAGGTAAACTGCGGGATGTGTCTCACCACTGGTCCAACCACCCCCTTTATACCATTTGGCTCCAGGAGGCCCACTCTACAAGAGAAACAAATAATGCTCCTCCTGGGAATCAAACCTCTCACCCGAAGCTTTCAGGCCCAGTGTAGGATGACCTTTCAACCAGTGAGCTATGCCCGGGGGCAATGTGTGATAACTGATAACTGAAGCGGGCGTGACCACATGCGTCATGCCCCTTCCTACACTGAATTGGCCTGCCCCTGCCCTGCCTCACTAGTTAAAGGCCGTTTATACCAATGCCCGCCCTCTCGGCCTTTCAGACGGCCCAACACCTACCGGTTCATTTACCCCCATTTTTTTTGGGTGGCTTAATTCAGGAACCCGGTTCGGTCGTATGACAAAATCACAAAACGAGAGTCATGTTAAATTTTTAAATTTTTTTTAATATAATACTCCGTATAAAGCAGAGAAATACAGAAACTTAAACCTTTATATGTGTAGGGCTTCAATCCTTTCTTATATTTATATTCGACCTTTTGCTCTCATGTTTCATACATGTTTAAATTCTTTATATGTTTCAAATGATCTACATAAAAGTTCTTAAAAAAAAAAGATGATCTACATATTCATTTCCAAACCCAAGTTAAATAAAATATAGTGGATGTTGTTACTCTGGTTGTTGTAACTATTATGACCATAATTTATAATTATATCCTATATATCTAAGCCGTAATCTTATTTATTAGATATAATTTGAACAATATTATAAAATCACTCATGTTAATAATTTAAAATTAATAATCCACTTTCCTTAGGTAGATGGAGTATTATTTTAGGGTGTATTTATTTTTAAATAAAATGTATTAATTTAAATATTTTAGTATTCACTTTACACCATTATATTTGCAATAAGTAGAAATACATTAGTTATACCTTGAGGGGAAAAAATGAGAGTAATAGATGAAGTTGTACTATGTAATATATTTGTTATTTTCGTTAAAAAGTTAAAATGATATCATTTTCCTATCAAACTAATTTATAAACATGTATGTATAATAATTTTATTTACTTTAAACATATTTTCATGTCTTATTCCTAATATGCATATGATGAAAGTGGACTAGTCATCAAAAAAAAAAAAGTGGACTAGTCATTTGTTGCAGGGGTGTTCTTCACCATTGTCTTCTTTCTGGCAACTTTCATTTATCTGTGCTTTCTAAGCTGTCTATGCAAGTAAGTGTGTCCTAACGATCATTTTTTGCCACAAATATTTTTAGTTTCTTTGGTTTTATTTGACTATTTTGAGAGTGTATTTAGTTCCGGATGAGATTCAGTCTCAGACGCCATATTCATCGAGTTGATTGTGGCAGTGTTTGTGGTTTTCGAAGATCTCTCATCCATGTGGATGAGAGGAGCATCAGTGATTCACACTTCTCCATTTGACGTCTCTTTCTCTTGGTGAGCTTATGTTCTCATCTCCCCGGCAACAAAACACCGTGTTAGTCTCTTGGTTTTCCCGTCCTCTCAGTATTCACAATCTATCTCTGGGCATCCTTGACTTCCATGCTGGTTTGGATGCTTGCTATTGTATTCGTTTGGGAGTGGGTCCTTATTTTGTTGTTTTATTTTTGGCTCCTTTGTTGTCTCATTTGTTCATGACCGTTAGCATGTTCATCATTTTCGGTGTCTCGACCCACCAGACATGCCTGATGCGTTCCGTTTCAAAAAAAAAAGCTTTTCATTTTTTTTTATATAAAAAAAGATTCGAATATACTTGAGATCTAAAAAAAAAATTAAAAAAATCCGCCTATATAATATCGACGACCATGGATCCCATTTGATAGTATATCCCAAGTTCTATCTGCTCGCTCCCTCGCTGAGTTTCTTCTTCTCGTTTCACTTGGTCGTTGATAGGTACTTCTTCCGATCGCTTTCTCTCTAAAATCACTGCTTACCTTACAGTTTTTCCTTTTTTATTGCGATTCGGTAGTTATACAAGTCCAATCTGCAATGTTTCATCACTCAACTGTGATTTTCGTGTTATCTCGCCCCCGCGCTTCGTCAAAATTTGCAGTGTTTTTGTTTGAATCCACTTAAAAGAGTGTTGGATCTGTGTTCTAATTAGTTGCTTGTTTGGTTTACAATCGATTTGGTTTCTGCAGAGCAAATCGGTCAAGGGAGATCAGCGGTTCCGTTTCTGTGATTTGAAGGACTCATGGCGAGGAATCTCGAAAAAATGGCGTCCATTGACGCCCAGTGGAGGCTCCTCGTTCCTGGAAAAGTGTCGGAGGACGATAAGCTGGTTGAGTATGACGCGCTGCTGCTCGATCGCTTCCTTGATGTTCTCCAGGACTTGCACGGCGAGGATCTCCGTGAAACGGTACCTTCTCGAGATTTATTCGGATTTGCTGTGTTTTGAATGCATATATCAATATATGACGCATCTTGGAAACGTTATTATAAAGGAACAAGTATCAATTAGTCTTGCGTTTGATTGATTTTGATCAATTAACTTGTGTGCGCAGTAATCAAGTTGATTCTGGTTGTTTCTGTTTTGCTATGTTTTCATGTTTCTAAGTTGAACTATAAGTTGCATCTCTTTGTTAAGGGCTTATATTGAAAAGCTAATTCTTAAGTATGTAGCCACTACCACTTACATCAATCGATTGCTGAGCGGATGATAGAGTTACTCGATCTGACTGATGATGCTTGTTTAGGTCCAAGAGTGCTATGAGCACTCCGCGGAATATGAGGGGAAACATGATCCCAGGAAGCTAGATGAGCTCGGGAACGTCATGACTAGTCTTGATCCAGGGGATTCCATTGTTGTTGCCAAGGCTTTCTCCCACATGCTTAACTTGGCAAACTTGGCTGAGGAAGTTCAGATTGCTTATCGTCGTAGGATCAAGTTGAAGAAGGGTGACTTTGCTGATGAAAACTCTGCAACAACTGAATCAGATTTTGAAGAGACATTCAAGAAACTCGTTGGGAAGCTAAACAAGTCCCCAGAAGAAGTTTTTGATGCCCTGAAAAACCAGACTGTAGATCTGGTCCTCACTGCACATCCTACACAATCAGTTCGTAGATCTCTGCTTCAGAAGCATGGAAGGTTTGCTATCATCTAATACTCAGAATATCGTTGATTAATAGGGGAGAGAACTAAATATCCACTTAGAGTTTTGTTTCTTTTGACATCTATTCCTTACCAAGTTACTAATGTATGTTCATCCTAGATCTATTATTATTTGCAATTTGGCATCCATTTCACATTGTAATATCACGCAGGATAAGGAACTGCCTGACTCAGCTCTATGCCAAGGACATAACTCCAGATGATAAGCAGGAGCTTGACGAAGCCTTACAGAGAGAGGTCGAGCCACTTATCTTTGAATTTTATAAAATTCTTATAATGATCTCTGCGTGTGCATGTATATGTCATGATGTTAACCTTGTGTGATTTCAGCATCTACTAAATAATTTCCTTCCATCCTTTTCTTATGTTGAACAGTTATTGACTATAGTAGCATTTTCTGTCATTCATAAGTTGAAAAGGAGAATTTGAAGTAAATGGAACAAGAAAAGGATATTTTTCGAACAATAAAAGGATGAAAACATGAGAAGTTTTCTCTATCAGATTTGTTTATTTGTTGAGGATGATATCTTCTTCTTTGAAAATTTCCATTATTTTGGAATGTTATTTCATAGTACAGGTTTGACCAGAATTAAACCTAGCAGGGAATTAAGATTGGAAACTCTTGATTCATTATACTAAAATTTCTAAACTCATTTTGGGCTAAACTTTATGTTAAATCTTCACACTTCTAGGGAATAAGAGATGTTTTTTTAGTATAGATTGGACCTAAAATACAACAGCCTTTGCACATTGCAATTAGAAGTTGGCTAAAAAAACTTCTTCTGTGATTGTCTTTGACTGTGTACTTTCTGAATTCTGATATATCAGCAGTTACTCGAGAAAATGTTGGCCTTTCTCACTTAGATATTCAGTGGCACATTAGGAAACCCACGGTTTTTATATGTTATTTTGTGCTTGTCCTTCTGTAGAAGGAATTCAAGTGGTCTATGCAAAATTTGACATGTAAGATCATTATTTGTGGTAAAAAGGAACAGGCCATCTTGTCTTTTACCAACTGATAGAATGCTAATCAAGTCAATGACCCTCAGATTTCCTAATGGTACAGATTCAAGCTGCATTCCATACTGATGAGATTCGTAGAACACCTCCAACTCCACAAGATGAGATGAGAGCAGGAATGAGCTACTTTCACGAGACTATATGGAAGGGAGTTCCTAAGTTCTTACGCCGTGTTGACACAGCATTAAAGAACATTGGGATAAATGAAAGGGTTCCTTACAATGCGCCTCTCATTCAATTCTCTTCTTGGATGGGTGGTGATCGAGACGGTATGACCTTTTTAAAAAAAAAATGTATACAGTTCAGAAATTTAGGGAAATAGTCACATTGGTGACAGTTGATAAATTTTAGGGAAACATAACTAGTTAAAATATGTAAATTTGCTACATTGATAAGCACAAGGAATAATCACTCATAATTTTTTCTCTATGGTTGATGGGAATCAATAAGCTTAAAATTTAAACATTCTTGAAGTAATTTTTCTTATTCACACAAAGACATGAAGGTGGTGCTGAACTCGTTCACCTGCAAATCTGCAAGCATCCTTCAATGTTTGCAGATCAATGAAAACTAGAGCACGTTGTTCTTCCATTTGTCTGTTTTGTCCTTTAAGCACGAAATGAACTAGCTCAACCCTTGGCTGTCATCCTCCTCCTTGCTCTTCTTGATGTTGGTTTGGCAATTCTGCAGGTAACCCAAGAGTTACACCTGAGGTCACAAGAGATGTTTGCTTACTGGCTAGAATGATGGCTTCTAATCTTTACTTCTCCCAGATTGAGGATCTCATGTTTGAGGCATGTAGCTACAAACTTACAACCATCTTCCTTGAGAAATTTCCTTTGGCTTGCCATTTTCTTAGTATGACCTTTTTGGCTTTTGCAGCTATCCATGTGGCGTTGTAGTGATGAACTCCGGCAACGTGCACTTGACCTCCACAATGATAATAAAAGAGATGCCAAACATTATATAGGTGAGCACTATAATAGGGTCATTGGCTGTAGTCCTTTAATTTCTTATTTCTTCATAAATCAAACCTCTCCCTTATCGATATAAGCACTGCCTTATTCTCAAGGATAATCAGTAATGGACCAACAATTTTGTTTTACTATCTTGAAATCTCTCTTGAATGCAGAGTTCTGGAAGCACATCCCACCAAGTGAACCATACAGGGTCATTCTCGGTGATGTTAGGGATAAGCTATACAATACACGTGAACGGGCTCGACTGTTGCTATCCAATGGAGTATCAGATGTTCCAGAAGATTCAACTTACACAAATGTGGAGCAGGTATCTCCTTGTTCTTCAATTAGTATTTCAAAGCTCACATAATGTGAAAACCAAACCCACCTTCCGATTTTGCATGTAAATTTCAGTTCTTGGAACCTCTTGAGCTCTGCTACCGATCACTTTGTGCCTGTGGTGACCGGCCAATCGCTGATGGAAGCCTTCTTGATTTCTTGAGACAAGTCTCAACATTTGGCCTCTCCCTTGTGAGACTTGACATTCGTCAAGAGTCAGATAGACACACTGATGTTCTGGATGCCATTACTCAACACTTGGAAATAGGCTCATACAGGGAATGGTCTGAGGAGCGTCGACAAGATTGGCTCCTCTCTGAGTTAAGTGGAAAGCGGCCATTGTTTGGCGAGGATCTCCCCAAGACTGAAGAGATTGCCGATGTTCTGGACACCTTCTATGTTATTGCAGAGCTTCCACCAGACTGCTTTGGTGCCTACATCATCTCTATGGCCACAGCCCCTTCTGACGTGCTTGCTGTTGAGCTTCTTCAGCGTGAGTGCCATGTGAAGGATCCACTAAGGGTTGTGCCTTTGTTTGAGAAGCTTGCCGATTTGGAATCAGCTCCAGCGGCTGTAGCACGACTGTTTTCAATCGAATGGTATAGAAACCGTATCAACGGGAAGCAGGAAGTTATGATTGGATATTCTGATTCTGGGAAGGACGCTGGGCGGCTTTCTGCTGCATGGGCATTGTACAAGGCTCAAGAAGAGCTTATAAACGTTGCTAAGGAGTTTGGTGTGAAGCTGACCATGTTTCATGGTCGTGGTGGGACTGTGGGCAGAGGAGGCGGTCCCACTCACCTTGCTATACTGTCTCAACCGCCGGAGACCGTTCATGGTTCACTCCGTGTGACAGTCCAAGGTGAAGTTATTGAACAATCTTTTGGAGAGGAGCATTTGTGCTTTCGAACTCTTCAGCGTTTCAGTGCTGCCACCCTTGAGCATGGTATGAACCCACCAGTGGCACCAAAACCAGAATGGCGTGCACTCATGGACGAGATGGCGGTGATTGCCACAGAAGAATATCGTTCCATTGTGTTCAAAGAACCCCGTTTCGTTGAGTACTTCCGTCTGGTAAGCTTTAATCCTGAGTGATAATCCTTTTTATTGGGTTTTGCTTGCTCATAGTTCATAACTTAGACATTATCTCTTAACACTTGCCATACTGTTTGAATCTAGGCTACACCTGAAACGGAGTATGGTAGGATGAACATTGGAAGTCGCCCTTCAAAACGAAAACCAAGTGGAGGTATTGAATCTCTCCGTGCAATTCCATGGATATTTGCGTGGACCCAAACCAGGTTCCATCTTCCCGTGTGGCTCGGATTTGGAGCAGCATTCAAGCACGCAATCCAGAAGGATATCAAGAACCTCCATATGCTCCAGGAGATGTACAACACTTGGCCCTTCTTCAGGGTCACTATTGATTTGGTTGAAATGGTGTTCGCCAAGGGAGATCCTGAAATCGCTGCCTTGTACGACAAGCTACTCGTCTGTGAAGACTTGTGGCCATTTGGAGAAAGCCTGAGGTCTAACTATGAAGAGACCAAGGGCCTCCTCCTCAAGGTAAAATCACCACTCTTGACTGAAACTACACTCCAATGTCTAAATTCCCAAAATAACGCTCCTTTTCTCGTTCTGTTTCGTTAGATTACCGGGCACCGAGATCTTCTGGAGGGCAATCCTTACCTGAGGCAAAGGCTACGACTTCGACACTCGTACACCACAACCTTGAACGTGCTTCAAGCTTGCACGCTGAAGCGTATCCGTGACCCCGACTACCTTGTGAAGTGCAGGCCTCACATCTCAAAGGAGTACATGGAGTCCACAAGCAACCCTTCTGCTGAACTCATTAAGCTGAACCCGACGAGCGAGTACGCCCCTGGTTTGGAGGACACTCTCATCTTGACCATGAAGGGTATTGCTGCTGGGATGCAGAACACTGGTTAATCCCCAACTCTCATCATCCCAATCCTTGTTTCTAGCAGCAATCTTCATCTGTTTTCATCACATTTTGAGGTGGACTGCAAGCGTTTGTACTGGCCAGTGTTAGCAAAACAAATAATGGCTGGGTTTAATATGTACACTTGAGAATCATCAGCCCCTGGGGTCCTTTTTTGGGACAGGGAAGACCGGAAAGACTGTATTTTTTGTTGTAAGTTATGAATGGTATTGCTGAAGCTAATCCAGTTGGAGTATTATATGCTTTGGCAAAGTTGATTCTCTACCGATTTCGAAACCCTATGGATCGAACAATTGGGTTCGACGGCACGAGAGTTCAGGATCTTCACGGTGAAAACATAAGCATTTGTGTGTATGTGTCCTTGGTTGCATTGCATTGTAATTGCAGTAGTTGAAAGTGCAAGAAACCTATCATATATGGCCAATTTTGGACACCAACAATACGTGTTGAGTTGGTTTGCTAATTAGGAATTGATTCCTCCTATTGCTGTCTCTATATGCTTGAAGTTGAAAGTGAGTATTCAATTTGGGGATTAGGTTTTTGCTTTACCACAACTGGGCCTCTACGGCTGTGGTTTATACTTTATGCCGTTTATATACTTCTTTTGCCTGTTATTGGCAAAGAAAAAGATGTCCAACTCAAAGCTAGAAGTGGGTTTGTTTTTCTTTTTGTAGGAATGTAGTGTTAGGTTTGGCTATTGTCAATTCAAAAATGGTGGGTCGAATTTTTCAATAAAGGAGGAGTATATCTAATATTTATAGATTTGATAAGTTAAGATTTCATATCCCTAAAACAAGTTGAAATTAAATACACTACAAATCACTACATCGTTTTGAACGTGCACTAATTATCCCTTCTGAAAATGATTAAAATCGTGGTGAATATTGAAATGAACGTGGATTTGTGAGGGGGGATTTACAGTGTATTTAACAACACCCCTAAAAAATAAAAGAGTATTAGAATAAGATATAAAGGCATTAATCCGATTGAATGTCAAATTCGATGACTAATCACTTTATTAGCTTGATAGGTGACATACATATTCTACACCTTCTAATACAATAGATATAAGTACTTCTCACGAGCTCGAAAGGGTACAAATTATGATTAATAATCATATGTTATAAGAAGTAGAGTAGTTAAAACTTAGCTGATAGCCTGATATCAATATATCAGATTCGATGAGAATCCTACGGAATCCAAAGTATAAGTTTCAAAGAATAACATACATTAGATGAAACATAAGGTCATTATAATATTATTACTTGCTAGCCAAAAAATCAAACTTTGCCTTATGTAAATTGTAGGAGTATGATTAACATTTTTTTATTGCTCTTGCTTTTTAAGTGATCAATTACAATAACACTATGATTTCCACCAAGGTTTTAGCCAATAAGGCTATTTGTTTGTAAAATCATTCTTGTTGATTACTTTATATTGAGCTTGATGTCCATTTTTGGAGGATTAGACATAGTCTATTTTAATTTTTAATTATTGATTATATATATATATATTTTAATCTTAGTTTAGAGCAAACTCAAATCATTTTATATTTGAATTTGATATTGTACAATTTATTTAATCGATTGACCATCACTTACAAATAACTCATCGAGTAAATTAACTTAAACATTATTGAACCGATCCTATTCCAAAAATACAACAACATTTTCAAATATTCCATCTAGGTAGAATTTGGTCAAGTTGTACGCAATATTTTCCTAATTACAGTGAGAGAGTATTTTCAAGGGATTCAAGCACATACATAAATACGTAGTAAACTAAAAGAACAACTATAACAAACGATAAAACGAAAGAGGGCACAGGAAGGTTGTCTTTGAAGCGGATTCCAAGCTGATCACTGACCTTGTTTTGAAGGGAGTCACAACTTCTCATCCTCTTTCTAGCCTGGTGCGTCAGTGCCAGAGTTTCTTAACTCGTGATTGGGAAATCCAGTTACGACATGTCTTCAGGGAAGCGAATTCGATCGCCGACTCCCTTGCTTCGTATGCTATTTCCTTTCCGTTTGTGTGTCATGTTCTTATTGTCCCCCCTCTGGAGTTGTCTTTACACGTTAAGGAGGATATTAGGGGAAGGGCTACTCCCCATTTAGTTGCTGTGTAGTCCGGAGACTTAAAAAAAAAAACGAAACAAAAAGTAACGGAAGTCTTTCATCTCTATCACGGCCACGCCTCTCTCTCGATTCTCTCTCGCCGTGTCGTGAGTTTTCTCTCTCTATCCACCTCTCCCCTGCTGCAACCGTACTCCCATCCATGGCGAACAGCAACTTACCTCGGAGAATCATCAAGGTCCGTCTCGATCGTATTCGGTCCTCTTCTCTCTTGGATCGCTTTTTTAAAGTCAAATCTGGCTTGATCGCCTTTTGAATTCCTCAATTTTGATTGGGGATTTAGGGCTTGGTCGTCTAAATTGTGCTAATTATAGATCTTGTCCTTGCTGCTGCTCTTCTGAATTTCCTTTTTTTTTTTTTTTGTTTTCTGTTCCCTTTAGGAAACGCAGCGGCTGCTCAGTGAGCCAGGTAATTTCATGTTTCCATCACCGCTAATCTGAGATTCTCTCCTCTATTTTTTGTTTTTTGTTGAGTTTCGGTTGCGTATTTTTCCTGGTGGAAGCTGCAAATTTGTGACACTTTTCTCTTATTGCTTTTGCTTTCCTTTTCAACTTTGCGACAATTTGAGATCTCTATGAATTGCTTGTGGTTACAGCTCCGGGAATCAGTGCTTCACCGTCGGAAGAAAACATGCGGTATTTTAATGTCATGATCCTCGGCCCTACTCAATCTCCATATGAAGGTATGGAATGAAAATATTTTTCTAGGGTTCGAACACTTTGTGATTGAATTTGTTTGTTTGTTGATTATTTGGGAGATCTAGCGTGTATTTTGGTCACCGAGTGAGCGAGTGGTAATGCTTCTTACTATGGGCAAAAATCATGCATTTGTCATGAGCTTGTTACTCCTTGAAAACTTAATTGGATCTTAACCTTGTTTGTGCTAACTGTGTAGGAGGGGTTTTCAAGTTGGAGTTGTTTTTGCCTGAAGAGTATCCAATGGCTGCTCCAAAGGTACTTTCAGAAATTTGGCTGCAAAAGTTTTGACTGCTTGATATCAGTTGATGCTATTCGTTTACAAGCAATTGTGTGTGCTGTTCTGTTTCATTTTCTGCTTTCTTTACATGTTAAGTACTAAATACCTAATGAATCGGTTGCAACTTGCAACACCAAGACAATGTTAATGTGCCTCAGTGCTGGTCGCAGGCAATGTTTGGTAGTTTTTCCCTGGCTGGCTGAACATGTGGAACTTGGGGAGTTGTTTTTTAAATGAACATGGATATGAGTATTCTTAAGGATTCAAGAGAATGGGAAAGAAAATAATCAACCAGTCTATACAAGACTCGGCCCAAGCCCAGTAGTTCTAATAAAAATTTTACCCCGAAGCAATACCTTTCAATGAAAATGGAACTCATTTGATTTTTTTAAACCTTCATAAGCTAGTTTCCTTTGATATTTCTTTTCAGTAAATGAATTGAATAGAAGTTAATGCTCAAATGCCCAAAGGGAGAAAGGGGAAAAAGTTGCTCTGCCACTGTATGGAAGAGGGAATTAGAAGGCATTTTTAGGAAGGGAAGAGAGAGGGAAATTATTTTGGCGTTTGGGTGGACAGTTAAGAGGAGGGGAAGAAATCCCAAATTAGAATAACAGCTCAATTTGAAGGATTTCACAAACCACCAAAAGGGTGGAATTTGATGGGAAAGTGCAACCTTTCCCCTTCTCTTCACTTCCTTTCACCTCCTTAAATCTCCTTCCCTTCCCTTCCTTCCCCTAAAAAAACCTAGTTGCCAAACAAAACATACAAGTCTACAACTCCCCTAAGTTAAGGTCAAAATTTCATCTATTGAGTAAAGACTTCCTCTAGTGCACTTTGCTTCAGAAGTTCCATGTGTACTATGGCTTGACATAGTTGTTATTTTGCAGGTTCGATTCCTTACCAAAATTTATCATCCTAACATTGATAAGGTAGGCTGTGCATCCTGACATAGTTGTTATGCTTGAATAACATTTTCAAACATCTTTGACCCCAAACCCTTTTAATGCAGCTAGGAAGAATATGCCTGGATATTCTCAAAGATAAGTGGAGTCCAGCTCTCCAGATACGCACTGTACTGTTGAGGTAAATAATATTCTGTTAATCATCAATCATCATTCACACGCAATGTGTCAATGTTCCTTGGAACCCCGCCCCACCCCTTTCTTCTTCAATGCTTGGGGCATCCGTTTATCACAAAGAAGAAAAGGGAAGATGTGCGGTAATTTGGATGAATGAGCTTATGTTAAACATCCAAGTTCACTCATGTTATAGTGTCTATTCAATTTTCTAGGCTGACATAACATGCAGAAACCTTCCATTTCACTATATGTTTGCCCAAAATGCATAACTTTTTTAATTGTTCTTTTACCTTCTGCACATTGGTATGAACCCACGTCTGACTTGCCCAAGAATTGCACTTAATGAATCTATAGTTGCACTATAGGTAGTTGCTCAACTTGTTAGATGCTGATGATAAGGTGTCTACAACTTCAAGGGAAGCATAAGCATCCCAACAGTTTTCAAGTAAATGAAATATTGAAGAACCATTTTGCTTCTTTTTTATCCATAGCTATATGTTTTTTTTTTTTAATTCTCAAGTGCCCTTCTTTTCCTTCTCTTCAAGAGATGAGAGGCTGTGATGATTGAGATTCATGGAATATTTAACCAGCTTTGTTCTGTTTTATGACTGGTGGTTTTTTTTCCCCACCGTAGTATCCAAGCTCTTCTTAGCGCTCCAAATCCTGATGATCCGCTCTCTGAGAACATCGCCAAGCACTGGAAAACTGATGAGGCTGAAGCTGTTGAAACAGGTAATACTTCATCTTCTTTTAGTGGTAAAAAAAGGGTAATGCATCCTAGGTAAGCTATCAGTTGATTCTTCTGTCTCTCAGCAATGCTTTCTGCATCTCGACTTTCATCTGATACATCTTTTTGATGTTTGATCTAAACGCCTGCAGCAAAGGAGTGGACACGACTTTATGCAAGTGGTGCATGATCAGCATGGAGGAAAGGGTAGATTGCCTTTGAGAAATAATTTCCCTTAACTGACCGCTGATTCTTCGGAAATATTAAAAAAGGAAGCCTCAAAGAACTCTGTATCAAAAATTGCCCAGATTCTTCTATTTATATTGCAAAGTTCTTGTTGCACCCATCAAACCCAATGTTTTTAAAAGTTTGTACATCAAAGTTGTTTCTTTCGGATCCAAATCTAATTGGACAATGTGTTTGGTCCAAATTTTAGACTATAGGCAAGTGCTTTCTATGTTTGGTCTACAAGGAAATGTGTCTGCATTGAGCCAAGATTGCGGTCTGGAAGTGTGGAACTATTTCGGACTCCAATATCTAATGTGTGTTAAGAGGTGTTGTTAGAGCATCTCCAACAAATTCTTTATTCTGGATATTTTGAAGTGTTTGGAGAATTTTAAGGTATTTTTTTTTATCCAATAAATTTTTAAAACTCATTCTCCAAAATAGGAAGGAAAAAACAGTTTCTCTAAATTTGCAACATTCTAAAACTTGGAGTTAAAAGCAAAAAATAATTTAAAAAATCAGTCTGTTTTTCTATTATGTAGAAATTATGGAGAATCTATTAGAGAAGCTCAAACTTGCTTAAGTTTGGATGGGTTGTCATTGTTTCTTATGAGCAATTACCATTCCTTGTTAGGCTCATTTTGCATTAGTTGATGAGTATTTTTGTACCCCGTATTTATCACAATGGTAATAATAAGATAAGGGAATCAAATATTCCAACATTTAAGGGGTGTGAAGTAAAAATAACACTAGGGGTGTTATGTGAACACGAGTAGTTCGAATTCGACTCGTGCTCGCTCGATAAAAACTCGACTCGAGCTTGTTCATTTTCTAAACGAGCCGAGTATGAGCACATTTTTAAGCTCGGTCCAAAGCTCGGATCGTTCAAATTAAACTCGAATAGCTCGAATTTTATGGAATTTCAAAATTTTCCTTTAAGTTATTGTATAATGAACAAGTAGAATTGTCTAAAGCTCGAAAAAAACTCGGCTCGAGCTCGCTCATTTCCTAAACGAGCCGAATATGAACACATTTTTAAGCTCGAGTCAAAATTTAGCCTCGGCTCGAGCTCGTTCATATTCTAAATGAACTGAATATGAACAAACAATACTCGGCTCGTTCGGCTCGAATAAAAGCCCTAAATAACACAACCTTTGCTTTGTTAGAATAATACCCTAAATTTGTTATTTCATTTAAACACACACTACCACAAGGGCAAACATTGGTCACTAATTTCGTCCAATATGTTGTGTTGTGTACTAGAGAAATTCAACTGTCATAACGTGTTGGAAACAATTGTTTTAGTGTGTTCACTCGTTTATTGGACACTTGGATTTCCGATTGACAAGCCAATAATATATTGAACGAAATTAGTAACCGATGTTTACCTTTGTGTAATGAAAAGTTCAAAGTATTTAGCCCAACAAAAATTTTGTAATATTTGTCTCACATCCTTAAAGGTTGGATTATTAGATTTAGTTTTCCCTTAAAATAAAGATAAGAAATTTCACATGGACTTTGTTTGCCTATCATCACATCATTCTTAATGAGCCATGGACAGAACCAGGATTTAAAAAATAGTATAGACTATGAATTGTCTTAACTTATAAAAAAAATTACCAAAATTTAACCGTAAGGTAGACTAAAATCGCCTTACCTAATGAAAAAAAAAATTCAAAAATCATTGATATCATAAGGACCATTGGATGTATTGAACCCAATGAAACCATGTGGGTTGCAGTAATTTTTGTTGAAAATTTTCCTTAGTTTAGTTAAGTTATATACAGTAATAAGCTATTTAGGATAAGAAGCACGTCACCCTAAACGAACCCATTATAAAACAAGCGATGTTTGCATTCACCATTTCGCTAAATATTCTGACCTTTGAGGTAGGTTACTAGTGCTACTATGAAGCCTCGCTATAAATTACCACTGTTCTAATTTCTAAATATCAAATATATTGGCTAATATATCGATTATATTTGAAATCCGATAGAATAAGAACATATTGGTTAGAACTTATCAATCAACGCATTAAAAATGGTAAACAATGATATTTAGCGATATATTTTTTGTATAAGTGTATAAATATAATAATTTTGACTAAAAATTAGTGTATTTGATAAATCCGATATATATTTCATATATCCCCGATATATCATTTTCTCTCTTAACTAATATGATCCTGATAAGTGATATTTAGACCGTTGTCAACTACTTAAGTAGCTAGTATAATTTAGTATGAAATGACACTTCAAAAGTTATCCCAAGTGGATTGTTTTTTCACTTTTTGAGGGAGGAAAAGGATTACTGGAATGGAGATTATTTTTGTGGATTATGAGGATCGAGGAGATAAAGATTATTTTGTAAAAATAATCACTTGGTGTTTGGCGGAATGTGAATTATTGTTGGGTATGAAGGGAAAAAGACAATAATAACCCCTTATCGCAATTCCCTCGATCTCAAAAAACAAGATTGTCCACCAATTCTCTTAATCCTCCGCTGACAATCTCTTTAATCTCATGTCAAATACCACTACACGCAATCTGATACATTTCCTACAAACTTAATATTATTAAAAAAAAAAAGAATAAATTGCATAAATCTCTACGACAACTACCAGAATGCATCCAATTTGCCCCTAAAACAAAGACAAAGTATGAAAGGCATTTAAGTGTATTAGGAAGAGAGACCTGCATTATTTGCAAATTGGCAGCCCCATCCCTACTAGACCAGTGAGGATACTCTGGTCCGCATTTATAGTCCATTCGTCCGCCTTTTTTTATTGGTTGAAATCAATCATAATACTACCCTATTTATTAAGAAAAATAATAAAATAATTTGCCACAACCAATCACCCGATACGGACCATAAAATGGACCGTGATTGTGGACTAGGTGATCTCAATCCTTGAATAGGTAAATAAAGAGCGGTCATTCCGGGGTTCGAACCGGAGACCTATGGGTACTACCCACAAGTCCTTTCCGGTGAGAGGTGATCTCAATCCCTACTAGACTAAACTCCCAACAAAGTCAAAATTGAAGAACTGGTCAACAAAACCCATCCCAACGGCTACATTTTTTTGATCCCTTTTTATCCTTGTTGTGAGTTCAACTGAGGTTGTGACCACTCACTAATGGCCCCAAATTTCAGAGCTCTGATACTGACCTACACTGTACGCCATTGCCTTGCACTGTACCCACACACTCCCCTTGATGATGAGATTAGGGTTTTTTTCAGACTAGTTGTTGTACATAGAAAGTTATGGGTTTTTTTGGGTGGATGTTAATTAGGGTAACAATTAAGCAGAAAGGACATTTGGGACTTGGGAGGAGGGGAGCTGGATCCAGTGCTGCATTACTGAATGAGACGGCGAAAATGTCAGCCTCAAGCAACGCGACGAATGAAATGGAGGAGCGACGAAGATGACGGTGGTGATTGCGGCTGCCCGGTGAGGGGGACTGGTGCTGGAATTTAGGAGAGATGGGCACATATGGTTGCCATCCCTTCAAGGCCACAGCATCAGCATGTGAACACCAGACTGTTTTTATGCCAAAACAAACTATGCCCCACTGCCATATGCTCTATCCTCCAAACTACAAGCACACATCATCTAACCCAATGACGATATAGTCCACTTCACACTGAGTAGGCCGGTTAAATGGTAAAAATAACACTTTCCCATGTCCCAGAATTCGAAGTCGAATATCTTATTCATTGATGAATTGTATGTACTATAATCAAGTCTATATGCATTCATTGATGAAAGACTTAAAAAGAGGGTATGCTTGATTGGGAAGGAACCAATAATATCAAGATCATGGTGGGGATGAGGATTGAGGAGGCATTAAACATAAATCAAGGCCCCCTCATCTCATTGTCTTCTAAAGACAATGTGAAAAGTAAACAATAAATAATGTCAACTACCAAAGAGCTGCCCTTAATTAAAAGAGCTAAGAAATGTAACCCAACCCCCAACCCTATCTTGGCCCTTTGTATTCAAGACACTTTGTACTTTCTTGCCCCAATGACAAGGTTAGACTTATACTCCACTAATTCTCATCATTGACATTTCATTTGTTTGATCCTCTCTTATAGGTTATAGCTAGGGTTTTGCTCACTTGTAACTTTTAGTTCTGATTTTTTTTTTTTTTTTTTTTTTGGCATTTTACTAAAGGAAAATTTCTATCTAGTTCCTTAACTCTCAAGAAGATTATAAATTGGTCCTTGAAATTTTTTCTTATCAATATAAGTTCTTAAGATTTAGAGAAGTTACAATTGAGTCTCTGCGAATTCCATGGGGCTTTTTCTTATCATTTTTTTCGATGTCTGCCAAAAACATCCTCTCGATCTAGCCAAGGAATGGATGTATACACCTTAACAGACCATGCTCTAAGCGGGATTTTACTAGAAGAACATTGTTGTTGCTTTTGTTTGACAATATGTTCACTACAAATTGGAAGGGAAAAATCATGAATGCAAACTTTAAATTTTGCACATTGAGATTGAAGATGTATAAATAAGGCACAAAAGCAAATAGTTACATGATTGGGAAAAATGGAAGAATTTTCATTATTGAAAATAACTATATTGAAATGAGGAAAAACAGTGACAACAATGTTGAATGGCAAGCTCATTTTTGTTGTTTCATCCCTAACCCATGAAAAGTACCCACCAGGTAAATCCAAATCTCCCTCTTCAGCCTCCAATATGTCCTCTTGTATATATCATTACATATATACATGTACAGATCTCTCCTCTCTTTCTCTCTACCAAAGACAGACAGCCATACCCACCACCTCCGCCGCTTCGCCCACCCTCTGATCCGCGCCCCCATACTGCTTCTTCCTCCTCGACCCCCGCCTTAACAAACTCAAAATTTAGTACAATTTACAGACATGTCGAGTTTTTTTCCTCGTATGAAAATGGGCTTACGAAAGTAACTGGCTGGTTATCGAAAGAGGAGTTCGGAGGGATAAAAGGGTGGGTAATGAATGAATGAATGAATAGCCAGGAAACCGAACTATACCGTTTCTCCTTTAGAGCTCCTCCAGGCATGGCATTATTATGTAGAGATCGGTTTTTTGTATGGAACGAGCAGGCAGTTGATCCCGGTATATATGGTGAAAGAACGAATGACGGAAGGAGGATGTGTAGTGAAAAGGGCTCCCACCAGACAGTTTGGACAGCAAGAAGAAAACATGGGAAAAACTATGGCTAAAAACTAGCAAGTAAGAGTTCCAAAAGTCATTAGTGCTTTAGATACTGTAGTGTCTCACCGAAGGCTCCAACACATCGGTTGTTGGGTTTACGATTTCCTTGACTCTGCTACCGTTTTTGTAGATCTTTAGCGTTGGTGCCATTCGCACGTTTTCAGCTTCCGCTACTTCAGGGCTTCCTTCCAAATCCACCTATGGTTCAAGAAAGAATTAGGGGTTCTTTGAGACCATCTTTCGCATCAGTCTCAATTTTTAGTTCAAGTGTTTACATCACTGATTTACATTACCTGGAGGAAATTGATGGATGGATAGCGACCACAGAGTGCATCCAAGACCGTGGCTATTCGCTTGCACTGTGGGTTATCTGCGGTCTTAAAATGGACCACGGAGACACCTACAATTCACAACATTAGCAAGTTAGATAGCTCAATGGATGAGGATTGAAAAAAATCGACATGGATAAAAAGTTCACCTGGCAAAGAGATCACTGATTTGAACTGCTCAATGCCTAAGATTTCTTCCACTTCGCCACCGAATTTCATGTTGCAGACCTCCTCACCACGAGATTTCTTTAATGCGACTTGAGCATGGAATAGGGATTCTGCAACCGCTGTATCATCAGGAAGTTCTCGTTTTAAGATCTCATAATCACTCACTGCTTCACCCCACATTTGAAGCTGTGAAGCAAACAACAGTTAAGTACCAACACTACAAGCATAATTCGGTTAAGGAGATTTGCAAAGGAAGAAAAATTGAAGGAGCCATTTCACCTTGTTGTATGAGGCAGCCCGTCGAAGAAGTGCCTTGATATAATTGGGTTGGATGTGGAGAGCATGATTGCAATCCTCCAGAGACCGATCCCACACCCCGAGCTTAAACCAACAAGCAGCCCTATTGCAGTAAAGAACGGGGTTCGAAGGATCAAGCCTCAGCCCTTCGCTGTAAGCTGCACAAGCTTCTGTATACCTCTCAGACTTAAACAGATCGTTTCCACGAACCCGCGCTCTTGCCACCACCTTCACACTCTTGACTATAGATGAGACATCACCATTGTAGGGATCAATCTTTCCGGCTCTATCAGCATAAGTAGTTGCTTCATCAAACCTGCAGATTATATATATACAACATCTGTTTTTAACCTCCTTAATCACCCCTAAACTTCCTAGTTCCTTGTTAAATAGACTTCCTAAAACTCACCTTCCCTTGGACATCTCCATCTGAGCTCGAACATAAAAGAGGTAAGCCTCAGAAAGCATCCCAAAGAACTTACTCTGTGAGCAGCATTGTGGAGACGGAACAATTTTAGGAATATTCAACAAAACTGAACAAGCATCATCGAGTTTTTGGAGCTTCAGTAGAGATTCCGCTCTACATGCGTAAAGCTATACACCAAAATGTAGAAGAAACAATAATCAGACCACGCTCAACATCCAATTTAGATCCACCATTCTAGTGTCAAAATGGGCAATAACCACAAAAAGAGTTCTCACCTGAGGGGACCAATCAGCCCCTGCAGCGATAGCAGCTTCCGCTTCTCTCAGAGTGCATTTCCAATCTCCCATTTTCCGAGCGTCTGTGCAGCTGCTCAGATGCTTCTCCACTGCTAGCAACTTTTGCAGCTCAAATGCCTCGGGTGGTTGCCCCGGATAGCACAGATGATTCCTAGCAACCTCAACATACCCAACCCTGCAAAACGACATGCTTCAGGAGTAGTCTAACTATGGAATGCAGCAATGCACACAAGCCATGATCTACCAAAGTGCTGTTATATGATGATAACACATTCAATGACAACAAGATGAGCATTTCAATCAACGCGAGATTGTCACATGAATCAAGAATGCTACAGCGAAGAAATCGGATATTCAAAAAAAGAATCCAATCCAAAATGCCAATTTGAAGCCAACTAAGGAATGCAAGTCACAAAAATCTACACTAGTATGTGAGAAACCAGGGAGAGGAGTACGAAAACCTACCCGTAACGATACTAGAAAGTTCGGATCAAGCAAAAACTCAGACAGTTAACACTAATTTGAGAGTTCCAAACAAACCACCAACTTAACAATCAACTGCAACTGCACTGTGTAAACTAAAACTGATTTCCACAAAAATAACATCCAAATTCAACAATGTAGAAAGCAAATCAGCATCACAAACCATCCAATCAAACACTGAACATCACATTACCACAAGATCAATGAAATTGAAACTGTTGATGACACTAAAAAACTCCAAGCAACGATTTTTATGGCTTATCTCTCACCTGACAAGTAAAGATCCCAATCTATGATGAGCCCTAGCATACCCCGGCTCCAACCTTAGCGCCTCCTCACACTCCCTCACAGCCTCTGCCACCCGGCCCAGGCCAGTCAGCGCCGCCGCCCTGTTGCTTCGGTAGGAGGCGTTTAGAGGCGACAAAGCAATCGCCCTGTCATACAACCCCAAAGCCTCGGCGAATTTCCCCTTCTTATACTGATCATTGCCAGCTCTTTTCACCTCCTCCGGATCCGAATTCATCATTGCCCTCTTCACCGAATCCCCACCACTCAATCCCAAATTTCCCCTCAAATTTCCAATCCCCAATTCCCCGCCGCCGGATTTTATGGAGCCAGTAACACCACTGCCGACGCCGCCCCGCATTATACTTCCGTGGCCGTAAAGGCCCGTGCCGGTACCGAGAACGTCAGTTCGGGTCGATTGCCGGGCCGCCATGCCGGTCTTCAAAATACGGCCCGACGGGCAGATGTTGCCACTGGGGAGAGCGTTTGGCGGCGGCGAATTCACAGATCCGCCGCCACCGCTGCTTCCGCTGGAGTAGATTGGTGGATTGTAGAAATTAGTGGCTCCTACGGAGCCGTGCGAGCTCGAGTGGACGTGGCCGGGTCCAGCGGGCCGGGCCGTCGGGCTCGTGTCGGTGGATCCCGAAGAGAGCTCACCAGAGTGGCTTTTCGCCACCGGATTGAGCGCCGGACGACCCGACCCGGATACAGATCCGGAAGAACCGGACGAGCTGCTCGTCGTAGGCCCGCCGGCGGCGGGGTGAGCAAGGAGAGGAGAAACGGGAGAGCCCAAATTGAGGGCTTTGGAATCGGGCTTGTTGAAATCGAAGCTGAGGACGTCCGTGACCCGATCCGGGAGGTCGTCGGGGGCTAAATCTTCCGAAAGGGGCTTCTTAAAAGCCGACATTTTTATCCCTTCCTTGCTGCGCTTGATTGAAATCAGCCCTAATTGGTTCGATCTCAGCAATGTCTGTAGGGGGAAGCGGGAAAAAGGGGTTTAATTGGGGCGAAGCAATGGAAGCCGAGTGGGTCTGAAGAAGAAGAAGAAGACATGTACAGTGGAGAGAGATTGAGAGAGAAAAAGGGGAGGAGAGGATCTCGTGAATGGAGAGGAGGAAGCAAGGAATGTGACTGTTATAAAAACTCAAGGAGGAGGAGACTTATCTCCTCTCTCTCCCTCAATTGGAGAGAGATAGAGAGAGAGTTCAGTGGTTCAGTTCAGAGAGAGAAGAAGAGAGAAATGGTGAGAGAGTGAAAGAGGTTTTTATCCCTCTCTGTCTCCTGTAGCTTCACGAGCCATGGTTACTTCAAACTTTCAAGTTTTAACCCAAAACTAATACAGTACCTTTCTAAATTTTCCTATTGTGAAAATTAAGTTATCAAACACTAAAATCAATTGTGATTTTAAATAAAGTTTTGCCTATGAATTCATCACAAAGCGTCAAAGATGATTTATTAGTGTTTTAGAGTGGTCAATATGTTATTTTTTTAATGAAATAATTCGATTAACTAAACATACATTAGTAATATATCCAAAAGTCGAAAATCGATAGGTAGACTAATCAAATGAGATAATAAACGGTTAGAGATATACATAAGAAACCCAAAAAAAAATAGAATTATTCCAATCAAATAATAGGCGAGCACGCCTTAAAGATTGACAAAACATGAAAAGACACGAGATAGTAAAAGCTATTAAGGTGTCTCGCTACTAAGTAGCAAAACAGTAAAAATCCACACATGAAAAAAAGTAACGTTCGGGGAAATATGTTATTTTATGTAACTAAGTTTGGTCTGGATCCCTTGTTACATTTTTTGTGTTACCTTTTATGTTCTATCTCTTAAATTGATATGAATTATAAATTAAATTGAGAAAAAGATATTTTAGGTTTACATCTATAAACCCTAGAAGCTAAATCATTTGAAAAAATCGATGATGTTTAATGTGTATTTTTATAATGTTTTAGGCACTAATTATAAAAAGATACTCTAGGACTAGCTAGGTGCATAAACTCTACGAAGCTGAAACATTAAAATATATACATAACTTCTTTTTTTTATGCTTTAACCACTTAGGAATATTAACCTATAGTATATCATAATTTGATCCATAATTTGGATCAATTTAAAAAGTGTAATACGGGTAACACGATTATCCATGTTGAACTAAGCTAGAAATATTTTCTCTTCAATTTTATAGCTTTTTAATTTTTAATATTCAAATTTAGATTTTGTGAGAAACCGAGAATCCCGAACCGGGTCGTTTCAAATCGAGAGTCGTGTCGGGTTTATTTTATTTTATTTTATAAGGTCAGAATTCACCACTTTACACAAAAATTTAAGTCAATGTGTAGGGATTCATCTCTCCTTATATTTTGATTTTGTTATACCACCCACAATGTAGGATGGCTATCTTTTTATTCTAACCGGATCTAGAATTATGAGTGAAAAGTTTAAACGTTAATTATCTCAACTCATGTGAGTTCATAAAAGTGAATATAGCAATGAATAAATTGGTCGTATTTGGGTCTTGAAATTTTGTATGGTGATTTAAGAAATGATTATTCGGGCTCGTATATATAATATACGGAGTATATTGTAATCTTTGGACTACCTTGTGAGATTTGTAAAGTTTGATTTATTTTTTTGTTTATTAGGTAATAATTCGAATTTAGAAATATCTAAAACTCGAGAGGTTGACAAGTCAGCAAATGAATGAATCGTCGAACGTACAATATAAACCGAAAAAAAAGGGCGCAAACAACACGAAACATGTCGTCTGAAAAGAAAGAACCTAAGCTGAACTAAAGCCGTAAAGATGAGGAGTGTAAAGTTTGATTTATAATCTATGGAATAGTTTTTAATAGAAAATTTTATTTCATTTTAGGTTAAAAAAAACGTTTATCAATTAACTTATCGTTGCAATTCACTATATTAAAAGTCCATTGAGTGTCATCGTCAGTTTTTTCACGCGTTCACTATCTACGTACTCTCTGCGAGTCTTCTTTCCCCGTTTCAACCAGCCTGCTACTTGGTTCATAGGTGTTTTTTAGGGTTGTTTTTCTCATTCTGCCTTGTTTGTTTGGTTCCTAGATTATAGTTTTGTTGTGTTTGTCAATGGTTTCATAACAGATTTATCAGTTTGGCATTCTTTGTATCCTCTCGATTTTTCAGATCTACTTCTGATATTTTGAATTTTTACCTGATAATATCTTTTACCTTTTTTATAACGAGGGTAACCCACCATTTTAGTGGTAAACCTCAGACACGTGACCTGGTCATTAAGAGCCACTTGTCGGGTAAATCGACTTGTACCGACCAACTAGACTCGATTAATGTTAAGAAGCAAGATAAATTTTGGTTTTTTCATCAAAGAGAAAGAACGGACGAGGGATTAAACCTGTGACCTCCCATTAATTTTCTTCACTCATTATTAAGCCATCCATCGGGCAAAAGGGAAAACAAATTAAATTTACATGTTTTGAAGTTAGTTTGTTATTTATAGATAGATTGATTGATTGATTGGTAGATACTAAGTATATATTAACGTGTAGTAAGTGTTATATGATGCAACTTTTTATATTAACAATTTGGTGAAAATTTGTGATTGTGAAGATACAATATTCAAATTATACGAATGGATACATGTGTGTTTGTTTAGACGGATATGTATGAATATACACCAATCATTTTTATTTCAGTGTTTGTGTGTGTTTCTTATATGTTTTGGCAATACAATAATTTATATTCCTTTGTTGCTTTCTCCTAAAAGTCAATATAATTAGCTTCTTAGGCAAAACAACAATTTCTTGCATCCATCTCTCACCGAGAAGGAAATTAAAAAATAAAACAATTTATAGCATACATACGTCCCCATCCAAAAACTTGTGAATTTGGCCCTTGAACGTGAGGTCTTTCAGGTTTGATTCGAAATTGGTTGGCAACATTTGGAGTGTCTTTATATAATAATTAGGTAGTTTTTTTTAACTAATTTTACTTAGAATCATTGTTAACGGAAAATCGATAAATTAGTAGACGAGTTACATAAAGAATATCACTTGTTGTGGTTATACTATAAGAGTTGAGATTCACCGTGTTAAAGTTTAAATTAATGTGCAGGATTCGTCCTACTTTTATAAATTAATGGTCCCTTTTTATGGTTTGTATTCAATGTCTGATGGTTTTTTTTTTACCATATCCAACCGAAATCTCAAAAACTAAAAAAAAAACTATAGAATGAACTCTTTTTTTTTTTTTTGCAAAAGTACTAACCTTTTTTTACTTGTCTCTTTTGGATGATATGTTTTTTTAAAGGTTGACATGACATATTATGATATGTGATGTCTGGACGTTTTGAACGTGTTAGGATTATTTTAAAAAATATCGGGTTGTCAAGGTTGCTTGTTATTACTCTTTTTATAAGTGTTGAATCAACCATGTAATAAGACATTATTCAGTCTAAGATGACTATTACAGACATTTTCAGCTACTTCATCTTTTTGAGTGGTCGTCCTGCAGAGATGTTTTCTGTAAACTCAACCAAGTGGCAGACAAGGTAACACAATTATGATGTATGATGGAGCACAGGTAATCATGTCGCACCCGGAGTTTTTTTTCTTATTAAGAGGAAGGTTATTGGACGATGGTCAGCAGGGTGGGTCTGACGTTTTCCAAATTGTTAATTTGTGTATAAAAAAAAAGATGTTATTCAATCTGACCATATATGATGCTTCTTATCTAGCCTAAAATGTAGCTAGGTTTGTACTTTCTTCATATATGATTAGCTACATAGAGTGAACTATGAAACATCAACATGATCCACGTACTATAATATATATCTACTTCTTATAACAATTGATTTATGTCTTGAAAAAAAACATAATTCAACATGATTCTCTATTGCTCTCGCCGCATTTAAACGACACAATAATATATATGCCAAAATATTGTACTCTATCGATCATGACTCTTTTTTTCCAAATTATTTTATTTAAATAAATTTGTTCTTCATAAACTTCAAAAAACGATATAGATTTAAGGTGGAGACATGGGTATACATGGTTGACGGCTTAAGGTCTAAGATCATCTTTAATGGTGGTACTTAGAATATTATAACTCTATTTTTAAATAAAAAATAAAAATAAATGTAAGAGTTCAGGTAGGAATTAATCAAGACAATTAGTACAAGTGAGTACTAAGAAGATATGACAATAGAATGGTAGTCCATCTGGTTCTTTATGAACAAAATGGCTTTTAAAGGTTTAAACAAGCCATCCCATATTGAGACATAAACCTTTTTAAAATCTGTCAAAGATAGTTGGAAAAATGCTCCAATGGAAGAACGGGAAGACGAAAATATGGTAGTTGGTCAAAGGATTACCCCAAATCGTAGAGTAAGTAGGAAGAATGTCAAATGGAGAAAGTCAGCGCTTAGTTCTCTAAAACTGAACTTTGATGGTGTTGTTAATGGCACCAGGGAGGCAAGTGCTGGTTATATAATAAGGAACTGGGAAGGAGAGGTCATTAAAATAGGGTATAAGGATTTAGGCTCTCTACTGCCGCTTGTAGCTGAAACAATTGCTCTCAGAGAAGGAATTATTTATGCAAAGGAAAAAAAATACCAAAAGCTAGTAATCGAAGGTGACTCTCTTATTGTTATAAATCACCTTAAAGATAAGGGCTCTTGTCCTTGGAAAATCGAACTTCTAATGGGAGATATCAAAGGGTTGTTACAATCTTTCCGGGATATCTCCTTCTCCCATCCCATGTGCCCCGTGAGGGTAACAAGATGGTTGACAAGGTTGCACACCTCGGTCGTCTTGTTAACGGGTCGGCACTGGATTCTCACCCAAATCTTATGGATCTCTTCCGTCGAGATGCTATCGGTTAGGATTTACAACCGGATTCTTATCTAATAATAAAAAAAAACTACAAGTGAGTACTATTTAGATGATACCAGGCTTACACAATATCATTAGTTTTATCCAATGAACAATAACATGTGGGGACCATTTTTTTCTACCCCATAAAGATTTAAAAATAAAATGAAATATATGTTAAGATACTTTTGTGAATATCATGGTTGTACCTTCAAGTATCTTAAAATGATGTGGCAAGAAAAATTGTAAGATATGATATTTGAATTAAGTACCATAGATAAAGATGCTCTAAGAGCATGTCAAACAGCTTTCCTGCTGTACCGCTGGCCCGCAGTGCTACTTTTTGATGGTGCTTGACTTCGTTCTTTGTTGACGTTCGCAACTGTTGGGAGTATGTCTTCTTAGATCGTTCTTGTTGTAGAGTTATTTCTGCTTGTTTCTTAACATCGTTTTCTGTTCTTATTGTATGTTTAGGCGATTTCCGTATGCCAATTCGTCGGCCCCTCGAGAATCAGACTTGCCAGATCTCGAATTCTTACTTAATAAAAAAAAAACACTCCTGAGTAAGAAGGTACCTCGCTGCCTAGCCTAGCTTTTCACTAAGTGTCAGGGTTTAGTTAAGAGACTGGACTATCCAGTTTCAGCATGTCTATCGCGAGGTGTACCGAGTAGCGAATCACCTTGCTAGCTAGTTTAGCTTTTTCTTATAACTTTGGCTTGAGTGTATTGTTTGACCCACTAGCAGGTATTAATTCCTTTTTGCAAAGTAATGTGAGGGATAGGGGCTATCCCCCTATATGCTAACTACATAGAGCACATTTAAAAATTACTATTCAAGATGCTAGTTTGTAAAAAATTAATAAAATATGTTAGTTGGGGTGAGAGGGATGCTTATGGGATGCAAATTAAGCACCGATGCTAATTTGGTGTAATAAATACTTGTGAGATGCAAATTAAGCACCGATGCTAATTTGGTGTAATAAATGCTTGTGAGATGCAAGTCTACAAAGGAGAGGACCCGTGACACACTCTGATTGGCGGATGGGATGAGTGGCTAAGATCAATTGGACTCAACGACTGAGATTTAATCTGACACATTTTAATTACATTCAAATAATGTCATTTTCGCCATTTAAAATGTAATTTTTTTAAAAAAAATTATCATAATACTAGATTAATTTTTCTCTACATATAAACATCAATTTGAATATGTTTCGACTTATTTTGGAAAAAAATTATTTCTTTTGATATAATTATATTGTAATTTTATAAATAAATTTAGTAATTAAATGCTAATATAAATATATAATATTATAATCATCTTACGGATTATATTCGTAAATTGAATTGGTAAAAAAGAATGGATTGTGAGATGCTATTGTTGAAATGAAAAAAATGAAAAAGTGATGCTATATATGCTGATGTGGCGGAGAGAGATGAATAAAAAAAATAGTAATTTTAATATCTTGAATAGTAACTGATAAACATGACTTAATAAGATCGATGAGGAGGGTAGTGTGTTAAGGTGACTGTAGGTGAGTCTCGATCTACAGAAGAAGCATAAGCAGCAGGCCATGTGCTGATACACAATTGCCAGCTTGGCCCATTTACATTTACATGAACACTGTAAACTGAACTGTACATTGGCCTTCAACGTAACGTATAACGCAACTAAGTTAATTAACCTATGGGGTATGGGATATAAATGAACAATGAAATGGAATGATGAAATGCCCAGCATCCACCCATGTAAGCATTAAGCAAAACTAGTGACGAATCATAGATCCAAGCTTTATATATAAGTTTGGTGGGTCAATTTGAGGATATGTATTGATGACCGATTTGGCTAAGTCGTTTCATGTATTTTTGAATTGGGTATTGTATGCATGACTTATGTAAAGAGACATTATTAAAAGCAAGTTCAACAGAAGAAGCTGTGAAATAGAGAAAATGTAAAAAAATTAAGAAAAAAAAAGGTATTTTTCAGTCTCAGCTATAGACCTATCAAAACGTGACTCGACCCGTAAAATGTGGATTTAGGCACAAATATTTCAACCCGAGACCTGAAGCAATCCAAACCTGTTCAACCCGCAAATTTCTAGGTCGGGTTGGGTCAACCCATGGGTCACGTACCCGGTCCGTTGGGTCAAGCTCTAAGAAAATAAAAACATAAATATATTCCTGCAATTTAACCTAATATTGAAGTTTATAACTAATAATAATTAGGATTGAATATTATCTTTTTTATCATCAACTTTACTTTATAATTTAACATTGCAAATTGTTAGGTATATAAAAATACATATTACTATTATTAGGGTAATATAACGATTTTAGGTTTAAGAACTATGTAAATAGTCATTGAAAATACTCTATCTGTTTACATTTAAATGTCGTTTACTATTTATGTATGGTTTTAAGATGATACAAATTTATAAAATATCAATTTATATACTATTATATAATTTCAAAATTCAAACTAAACAATAACGAAATTATAACAAATAATAATTATATATATATATATATATATATATATATATATATATATATATATATATATATATATATATATATATATATATATATATATATATGTGGAGTGGTTCCAGAGTGCACACCCTACCTTGTGCACGATTATAGTGTGATGTTCAGGGATAGAGATCGATTAGAGACCGATCTAGGTTGAGAGGAAGTGAAAGGAAAGAGGTGAGAATGAGAGTTTAGACAGAGATAGGAGATTAGACGAGAGGTTAGGGAAGATGATATTTGTTATTTCTTGCATATCTCCAATTACATCAGATTTGCCTTATATAGGCTTTACAACCCACTTGCACTCAGTCTAGCCCATTTCATTACTTGCCCGGTCCCTTACATATAGACCGTTGATGAATAGAGATGGAAGGCCAAGAATCCCAAGATTAATAGGGAATTTTTTTTTTTTAAATGTAAACTGTGGGACCCACATGCCTAGAAATCACCACTCTCCCTCCCACTCTCTTTTTGGTGCGTGAAGATCCCCACCCCATTCTTTATTTCTTTTTTTTTCTTTTTTTTTTGGTGTGTAATTGCTTTTATTTTTTTTTTTGTGAAAAATATGTTTCGTTTGTTTTTTAAATTTACCAATTTAACCGAATAATGTTTCACATTCTATCGAATAATGTTATGTTACATGCTACCGAATAATATTTTATTTTTTTCCATCAATTTCAAATAAAATAAACTCCAGTTCTTACGATTTATACGAATAATGTTTTAACCGAATAATGTTTCACATTCTATCGAATAATGTTATGTTACATGCTACCGAATAATATTTTATTTTTTTCCATCAATTTCAAATAAAATAAACTCCAGTTCTTACGATTTATACGAATAATGTTTTATATTCCACCGAATAATGTTTCATAAGCGAATAATCATTAGAAATTCACTGAATAATACTTGTATTTCACCGAATAATATTTCATGGGTAACGAATAAAAATAACTATCTCATGTTTCCCTAAAAAATTGACAATTGTCGTGAATAATCTTGAAACATTCACCGAATAATCCTTTTATTCCACCGAATAATCATTAGAGACTCGACCTGGATTCTAACGCCGAAAAACTTAACACGTATCGGAAAAAATACCCTTAAATCTCCGAATAATCTAACAAAAAACAATGAATAATCTTTTAAAATGAGCAAATTAGTGGAATAATATTCCAAATCCCAAAAATAAAACTCAAATTGAAGACGGAGAATGAACAGGGAGTCGGAGCCTCGCCCTCGTCCACACCACCGACCTCCGGCATCACATCGCCACCGCCTCTGTTCGCAAGCCTTCCTCTTCACCCTTGTCCACACCACCTCCGGCACCACATCGCCACCACAATCCCTACACATCGACACCATGTAGCCCGGAACTCAAACTAAGCACCGAAATATGATTAGCAAATCAATTGAAAACCAGAAGCACCATGATTGCCTTCTTCCTCACAACCTCCTTCGAGTGATACGACTTACCTATCGAAAATTAGACACGAGATGAGAAATCGAAGCAGGAGATCGTTGGATCTGGCCTCGGCGATTCAACGCTGGTGTCGATCTCAGAGAGGACGATCCTATCCTCCTCGGCCTTGGATCTGGCCTCTCCAATTGATGTCAGCGGATCCGAGATCTCCTTGGTTGAAGTGGCCGAACAAAACCCTTCGCAACCGCCTATTCCGCTGCGCCGCAGAGTAACCTTCGCCAACCGTCGCCATCACCGCCCTAATCTGCCGCCATTAGCCCTCCCTCCGCCGTCCTCCCTCCCAGCCTCGCCTCCATCGCCACCACCGCCCAGATATGCTCCATCGTCCCCCATCGCCGCCAATCATCAACTCCCCCCATCGCCGCCGATCATCAACTCCCCCCGTCGCCTCTTCCTACCATCGCAGCCGCCTAGTCCTTCGGATGTCTCCATCGCCTCTTCAGATTTAGGGTTTTATATTTTCTCAATCTCACACGCGCTTAACGCACATAAGGAGAATCTGAGATTAATTTAACCCAATTTTTTTAAAAAATACCCATGATACGTGGCAACAATCTAACCTTTCATTTCAGATAGATCAACGATCCACAATTGTGCACAAAGTACACCCTAAGGGGTGTGCACAATCTAACCAATATATATATATATATATATATATATATATATATATTTTACATATTTTTATCATCCTTAAATAACTTGTGTGAGTAGTAAATGACATTTAAAAAATTCTAGATGAGTAACGTTCTTGACCCGTTGGGTCGACCCGAACCCGTTAAATATGGATCTGGGTTGAGCATTTCATGGCCCGTAACCCGAAATGACCCGAACCCGAGACAACCCGACCCAAACCCGACCCGCCCGACCTGTTTGACATGTCTAGTCCCAACTAGACATGTCAAAACGTGACCCGACCTGAGGACCCGACCCAACCCGACCCGTAAAACGTGGGTTATGGCGCAAATACTTCAACCCGAAACTCGAAGCAACCCGAATCCGTTCAACCCGCAAATTTCTGGGTCGGGTTGGGTCAACCCGTGGGTCACCCGTTGGGTCAAGCTTCAAGATAATAAAAACATAAATAAATTACAATTTAACCTAATATTGAAATTTATTTCTAATAATAATTAGGATTGAATATCATATTTTTTTATCATCAACTTTACTTTATAATTCAACATTACAAATTGTTATGCATACAAAATTACATATTGCTATTGTAGCAACATTAATTACTTTTTTCAATAATATAACTATTATTTGGATAATATAACAATTTTAGATTTAGGAACTATGTAAATAGTCTTTAAAAATACTCCATCTGTTTTCTTTTAAATGTCATTTACTATTCATGTATGGTTTTAAGGATGATAATAATTATATAAAATATCAATTTATATATTATATATAATTTCATACTTCAAAAACTAAAAAGAATGAAATTATAACAAGTAATAAAAAAATTATTGATATTTTACATATTTTTATCATTTTTAAATAACATGTATAAATTAAATAGTAAATGACATTTAAAAAATTATGGATGAATAACGCTCTTGACCCGTTGGGTACGTCGACCCGAACCTGTTAAATATGGGTCTGGGTTGAGCATTTCATAACCCATAACCCGAAATAACCCGACTCGGAATGGACCCGAATCCGAGACGATCCGACCCAAACTCGACCCGCCCGACCTATTTGACAGGTCTAGTCCCAACAGATCCTGCAAACCTCTCTCTGAAATAGAGAAGCACAATAAATTTGCTACGATCTACTTTTTTCTCTATCATTGATCAATATATTAAGCTTCAGATCGATCTTGTCAAAGGAGAACTTCCACTCGACCTGAAAATCACAGTGCATGTTCGACTTCGATCAGATAAGCAAACAAACTCTCTGTAAAATATGTAATAAATGTAAAATATTTATAATATGTAATAAAAGTAGAAATCGATAAAATAGAAAAACTGTTAGAGTTTGAGTACTATAAAAATTATAAAAATTTTGATATTTGTTTCTCCGTAATAGAGAATTAGAGGAGTCGTTGGGATGCTTTAACAAGTCACAACTCACAAATCAGTAAAGGACTTGAACTGATTCCATTCATAAGGGTAACAAGGGTTTAGCAATAGAATTAGTACCAATTACTTAAATGAGTAAAGACTAATGGTGATGGTTAAAGGGGTAATGTATGCATTAAAGTGACATGGAATAAGGAATATATAGAGGGGGTTTAATTAATTTGGAGGGGACCAGTAAATAATAATCATAGATGTGTAGAATATGATAGGTATATATATTGCCGTATTGGAAAGGTTGATCAGCCTCCCAATTTTTTTAGCTTAATTTGTCTTATTAGCTAACTTGGTAGTTTACTTTATAACCAAGTACCCTATAACGGATGAATTTAGGCACATAATTACTAGCTAGTCTAGGTTAGTAAATACAGATGCATGTGCATTGGATATATCAGGATTGTATTATTCGAGTCAAACTAGTTTAGAGCATCTTTAACCTTGGTACTCATGTTGAGTACCATAACATGCTTTTTGTCATTTCTCATCATTTTAATATTTGGTACTCCACAACTGTGATACTTGATATGAGTATCTTAATTCACTTTTTGCATCAAAATTGCTTTTTGTAATTTTTTTTGGAAGTAAAAATTAAAAGAGACCCACTATTAATTTTTTATTGGGTAACATTCTATAGTATTGTGTAAGAATGTGTATCATACACATGATACTTGAGCTTACTTTTCTTTATGGGTTCTTTCAAAAATCTTACTTTTTCTTACATTTTTTTTTTCTTTAATTGTTATTGTACTTGGAGTACCACCATTAAAGATGCTCTTAGTATTTACTTGATTATATATATATATATATATATATATATATATATATATATGTCTCATTTACATTTAGAAACGAATTAAGTTTAAGTCATGTTTATATTTAAACTCGAACTCATACTTGACTTGTTTAGTAAATAAATGAGTTTAAGTTGAGTTTTTTTTTTCAGAAGTATTATGCAATCTTACTTGCTCAAGACATATACTTAAAGGAAATTTGGGAGACTTGCAAACACTTTTCTGCGCCCTGCGATCCTTGGCTTCCGAGGATCCTAGATCACTTTCGATGGCGTACTACCCTTTGTTCACTCAACCCAGGCCTCAAGCACTCGGGAACCATCTCGGGAACCATCTCCTTTTGGTTGGATTTTGGCTTGTGTCCCTTTGGGTGCCTGCGTGGCCCGGGGACAAGGTTTTTTGGTTGTATTTTGGAGGTGTGTTAGGCCTGCGCACCTTGACCGCTCCCATTTTGTGTTTTCTTGGCATTTTGTATGTGTCCGAGCAAGCTGTGCCTTGACCGGAACATACACCCGTTGGTTTATTTTAGCTTTGAACCCTTGTTGAGTTAGGCTGCGTCTTAACTCATAAAGTGGCTCAAGCTCTGATGTACGATCCTTTGGATCCCCCATTCTTTCATTATATTTACATAAACCTCCCTTTATCCGGACTTAGTGCCACGGGAAGGGGGGGGGGCCTTCAAAAAAAAAGGCCTCAAACGTTTTTTGTCGTCCTGGGTTCGTCTTCCTCGCTTCCTGGTCTCAATTTCACTTCCACAATTCCTTGCTTCCTATCAAATTAAATTGGGGCTTCTACTATTGGTTGGTTTCCACCCCTTGCTTGATCTCTCCTTCAACCCATCTCGTCATCTTTTGGGCGGTTGGGTGGTGTTGTATTGGTTTGGGTGGGATGTCCTCTCTCGGCTCTTCGCCACTTCCCATCTATCATCCTCTCATATTTTTCATTCTTTTAACCCAATTTTAAATCGATTCTTGTCGTCCTGGTGTTCGACTCCTTCTCATCTTCTGGCTTTCGAGTCCGATGTGGCCGATTCGAGACCCCCACTCCGCCAAATCTGTTTTGGGCCTTTTTGCTTTGATGGATATATTCCCGCTGCCTGCCTCTCCTGAAGCCCTTCTCGTAGACATTGGACTATGTTGGCGTTGTTGTGTTGGTTTGATTTGGTTTTTAGCCGATCTTTCCAACGCCTCCCTCCAGCCCTCCCCATCTCCTCTGATGCTTGTTTTCTAGTATGGATCGAGGTATCTTATCGCCGTCCTCCTTCCTCGAGTGCATGGGGTGTTGGTTCTACTGTCCTCGGGCACTTGTGTGTGGCGCTTGGGGTGTTGGTTCTCATTGTCCTCCTTGCACGGTAAGGAGTTGTACGTGGTAAGAAGTAAGTAAATGAATAATTGTATAAATAAATACATACATTAAAAAACGTCTGAAATGGCCTAATTTAAACCCCGAAAGAGCTCAAAAATCCCGAAAGGCTAGGGTTGACAAAACCAAAATACAAAATAAATACGAAATTAAAACTTTTGATAATAACTATGGGATTTTTAATAAATCCTCTTGCCCAAACTTTTAAGTAAGTAGCACAATAACAATAAAATTCTGCGTATAATTTTTAGCCTCGATTCATTGCAAGATGGAACAGACTCGTTTTCTATGAGTTTCAAAATTCGAGTCCAGTTGGCCGAATCTTTTTGGTGTTCTACATGAGCTGTGTGTGGCTCTGCGTCCGGTGTGTCTA
The DNA here is from genome assembly GCA_963922045.1 of Persicaria maculosa. Taxonomy (NCBI): domain Eukaryota; kingdom Viridiplantae; phylum Streptophyta; class Magnoliopsida; order Caryophyllales; family Polygonaceae; genus Persicaria; species Persicaria maculosa. Next base: position 64,210,968 of record OY998262.1, read on the forward strand.
GGAGATCTTCTGCTTGATTAGAGTCGTGGAATTCAGAGTCGGAATTGGCTAGGGTTGTGGTGGTGCTTTCAAGGCAACTCCGTATCTGGGAAGGAACTTCATTGGAGTTTCGTTTCCACTACACAAGAGATAAATTCTTGCTTACCGTTGGCCCTCATGCTACTGTTCGATGGTGCTTGACTTTGTTTTTCGCCGGCGTCCTCAACTCGTTGGAAGTAGATTTGCTTAGGTCGATCGTCTAGGTGAAGAGCTTGTTTCTACTTGTTCGTTGCGCCTTTTTCTATTTTTACTGTATGTTTAGGCGACTTCCACATGCTGACTTGTCGGCCTCTCTAGACTCAGGTCTGGCTGATCTCGATTCTTTACTCTTTTTTTTAACAGTAGGCAAACAGTAGGAATGTCTTTAATCAGCAAAGATCATACTTAATCTCGAATCTTTACTAAAAAAAAACTTAAAGGAAAATTTATAAATTTCACAAAATATGTGTTATTTGAGCTTAAATCGAGCATAAAAATGTGTTCATACTTAACTCATTTAATAAATGATGCCCGATCCGAGCTTTTATTGAGCAAAACCCGAGCTTCGGCTCGATCATATAACAACCCTAATATTAACGTAATGTTTATTATATTGTGTTTTCTATTCTTATTTAGTTAAAAAAAATCCGGATTCTTTTTTAAACGAGAAAAAAATTATAACATTTTATCATAAACCGTTGACATTTTATCCTAAAATAACATCATTTATTGTCGTATTATTAAAATTATCTATTCCAGTTTAATCAAAAATGATATCGTATATGTATAATTATGCCCCCTATTTATATTTTCGGGCTATACCACTATATGTATATACATATTTATAATATAAGATTATAATTAGAGCTATTGTTTGTCATAAACTATATATTTTGATACAAAACACCAACAAAAATGTATTTTGTACGGAAGAACACTCGTGTGTTAACCTTCATACTACATCGGAGTACTTATTAGTGTAAAATATCCAAGGAGCTGTAAACACATGTCAAGTTACATTGATTTATTATTACTTTTACGATTATAAGGTTAGAAATCGCCAACTTAATTAACACAAAAGTTTAGACTGTTATATATAGTTGCACTATTTCTTATAATACTAGTATTGGGGCCGTGCTACGCACGGCGAGGGCAGTGATTTCTATGGTTCTGATTGTGGTGATCAACTCACTCTCACCTACACAACTACACTAAACCACTGCCATAAGAGTTCATTGCTTTGCTTCTGTGAAGTTTTGTAAGAATGAAAAACGCGACAAGAAGAGAAGCTATTGCTTAAAGGAGCATTTGTACCAACGAAAATGTGGAACGTGAAACAAAGATCTAAAAGAGAAGTGCGAAATCCTGTATCCAATGGAATTTTGAACAAGAACCGTCTCCAACTCTCCTTTATATGGTGCTAAGTGCGTCAACTATTCTTCATTTTTTTGTCTTGGCTCCTTCAACTAAGGAGACAACAGTTTACCCAAAAAAAAACTGGGACATCTGGGTAGCAAATTGGGCAGGCCTGGAAAACAAAGTTGTCAGTTGGAGCCTCAGGGGCTGGAGACTGAATAAACTTTTGGGCTATTCAATTATTCCAAAGCTGCCCTTATTTACCTTGTTGATGCTAAGCCATTTCCTACCACAACTGACATGATATATGTGCTTACAAGGGAGGGTGAGCAGGCGATCTCCACGTTTGTATTCCATCTGACAGATTATGGCATTACGCACCTGCGTCATAAAGGAATGCATCAAGTAGCAAGAAAACTGCAGACATTCAAGTCAATTGCTCATTTTATTTCAATGAAGTAAATTGCTTAGTCTCAACTAAAGATAATTTGTTCAGGAGCTGGAGCACAAGGATAGTAGAGAAGTAGAGATTCGTTTTAGATAAACAACTATCTAAAAACTATATAAAATATTTAAAAAAAAAACAAAATTTACATTTTTCTTCATAAATTCATACTTAACACTACGTAGTATTTATACACACCCACACCGATATCTCATATCGACACCAATTCTAACCAAACGTCGTAATTGAGGATAAAACCCCTATGTGCTTAGTTAGTTTGCATCTGAATGAGTTCTCTTTCAAGCAACAATTGCACTATGAAACTAAATTACGATATATTCAGATTTGAGATAACTTAGCACGAAGCTTATACTTAGTAATGAAATTAATTTGTCAAGTTCATATCTTTTAGGGACGGACTAATAGCTCTACTTGAGATTCTAATTTATAGAATTTCATTAATTATCTATGAAAAACACCACTCAATACTCAATTCTTGTTACATGCAGAAACAAAGCATGATTTTTAATCATTGGTTCATTGAGCATTTTTAGTAATTAGTGTAAAATGTTCAATTATGAAAAATATTTTCAGTAATAAGTGGTTATCATCTGTTAAAATATAAGCAAGTAGGACCAAAAACCATTTTAATTCAATAGATACAAAATTGAGGATAAGAAAGCAGACAAACCTAATTGAAAACACAAATCAGAGGCGAAAAGAACATACCTAATTGAAAAGAAGAAAATATGGTTTGTATGAATTCAAATATGGTTTGTATCTACTAAACAAAATTGAGGAAATACGTGGTAAAAATATGAGATGCACAATCAATAGAGGTTTAGAAGAGGAGTGAATTGAGAAGGGAAATCCTTACCCTGATGATTCGACTCACAATTAAAGACAAAGGCGGTGAGAAGAGAAGGAAGAGCATAAGAGCAGAGAAGAAGTCCAAGAAGAGTGGGGACAATCAACTGGAAGAAGACAAAGAGCGGAGGAAAGGAGGCCAATTTGAGAATTCACAAACGCCGAAGCCATGAGGAAGAAGACCACAATTCAACCTGTATTCTGAAAAAAACTAATCAAAATCCATGCAACACGGGCAAAATTTACAAGCAAGTCTAACAGGCTCAAATGCATAAAACTGATGAAAGAATTCTAAAAGAGAAAACAAATTCCATCATAATTATCTGATAAGAAACCCTGCCAAATCCCTAGTATGATCCCACTCAATGTACTCTTATGCGTTAGCCAACACGAGAAAGTAGAAAAATAGTTACCTAATGCCAACATATAAAAATTTAGAACTTTAAAAACCAGTGGAAATTCTACACACAGACCAAAATTATTTTCAATTCAATAGACACCTAGTTTGAGAGAAGAAAGCACACAAACCTAACTAAATAGAAGAAAGCACGTATCAAAGGCGGCAAGAACATACATAATTGAAGAGAAGAAAGCACAGATTAGAGGCAGCCTATAAAAACAGCACAGACCCAAAAAAAAAAATTTAATTCTGTAGACACCTAGCTAATTGATGAGAAGAAAGCGCAGATCAGAGGCAGCTTGAACATACCTAATTGATCCATGCATAAGGCAACCCTGTTGGAGTATCAAAGGCAGGTAACAAGCGTTGCCCCAAATCTTTAGCTAAAATGAGTAGCTCATCCGAATGAGGTCCTTGAGAAAACGTGTCTCTAGAATCAGTTGCAAGCAAATGAGCAGAAACATGTCCCCCGAGAACTCTTATGTTGCACTATACAATTTCATCAAGTGAATAAGAAATAATGAAGAGAAATAATCAGCCACATCATGAACTCTTATGTTGCACTATACAGTTTCATCAATTGAATAAGAAATAATGAAGAGAAATAATCAGCCACATCATGTATTATTCTTAAGAACTAAACTGATCCCATTATTCAAATGAGAGCCGGGGAAAACGGATTTGAAATATAAAAAAACAAGTGTTGATAGATTTGTTACCTCGAATAGATTAACCCTCGCATCCACATCAAAATCCAGATTCTATGAAAGCCATCGAACTCCCTTTTCGAATTCGGTGTTGTTGCCCAAAATCACAAGGCTGAAACCAACACAACCATCAAAAAAAAAGTGCAAAATGTACTTGTGGCTACAGGTATACAGACAGCCTTGATTTATGTAATATTAGCATTATATACCCTAACGACTCAATGAGTGTAAGTGCTGACCCCTTATAGTTTTGTGGTAAGTGTTCAAGCTGAAAATGACATTATTCTCAGTGCAATCACCGTGATGTCAAATTAACAATGACTTAAGCTACTTACATAGAACCTTTACCTTCAAATTACCTAACTCGCTAAGAGAATCCGTAAAAGTCTTCGAAAGAGGCTTGAGTTCATCACGCTGAAGAAACGTTAAATTGATTGTCAAGCAATTTAAATTCCGAAGAACAACCATATCACACGGATATCTTCCTTAAATCAGACCATGAAATGTAGATAACTGCAATTAATGTAGAACAGCAGCAATATGAGTACTTCCATTGCACTAACCGGGCATGCATATCTCATATAATTGTCATAACCTCCAACCGATCACAAAAAAGTGCCCTAGCTTGCAAGACTGAATTGTCAAATGATCCATCGAATTAAATTGAAAGCTAAAAGATCTACCGCTATGAACTGAATTGTGCAATCAACCACACGGGGAAACAAAAAACAAAAACATACACCCAAATTGGACAAATAAACTAAAATCAGGCAATCCAACAGTAATTCAAGCAGCAAAATTGGAAATCAAACAAGCAACAAAGAGCAGTTTAGAGCAGAAGCAAAAATATGAGGCGAACTAATACACATAGCAAAAAGACGAGAAGCAAATTGAGGAAAATGGAGAGTAGGTTTACATTTGCCGAACTTTGTCTCGCAAGACTTTCTTCTTAGTAGCCAAATGGGAGTCCGGGACGGACGAAGAACAATTGAAAAGAGTAGGCGAGATCAGAAGGATTAGGAGAAACCATGTTCTCAAATCCCTAGCTGAAGTAGTTGGCATTATGTTGTTGCTGAAGGTCAAACACGAAATCCCAGAGAGGCCATCAAACCAGAGAGAGAGAGAAAGAGAGATGGCGCAAGTGGATGAGGCACGCAAGCGCCAAACTTCAGATCCAGTTGTCAATTGCATTGAAAGATCAAATAAAACACTAAAAAGAAGAAGAAAGAAAAAAATTAAAAAATAATACGTACAAACTATAAACAAAAATAACAGTATGGTGAATTGACAAAACCTTATGGAAATTAAAGACAAAGTTATTAATGCAAATTGTTGGATTGATCTAGTAAATTAAAAATGGAAAACTAACAAATTAAACAAAATTCATAGTTAACAAAATCGTAAATACTAAATACCGCACAATCATATCGATCAAAAACAAAATCCAAATTCATTTGTTTATCTAATTCCAATTCAATGAACTAAATATTCTTATACCTATGTCTAATAGTTGAAATTGGAATCCTAAAATCACAATAAAGAGCAAGCTGGAGAGGAACCTGGAGAACGATAGGCGAGAGAAAGCTGGTCACCACAAGGGTGGCTATCTGCAAATATATGGAAAAGCCAGTGACCACGAGCAGATGAGAACAAAACAAACCCATGAAAAATACAGTTAATAATAGACGATAAACCCTAACAAAAAGCCACTGCAAAAAACAATTCCACACGATCAAATCATGGAACATACACTGTAATTAGACATGGAGCCCTACTTGTTTATTATTGCACATTTATTCCATGAAAATGCTTACACTAAGTTGAAATTATAAATAGAAAATTTCCTTAAAAAAGGTGAAACCATTGTTTTTGGTCATAAATCGCCTGCAAGATTTTCCAGCCGCCCTCTCTAATAGCTCAAGCACAATAAAAAGCCCTTTTGAGCAATTAAGGCAGTAATGCAGTAGACCATAAGTCAATTTCTTACCCTACCTCTTTGAATACATGAGAATCCACTACTAAGACCAGCCATATTCCCAAAAGGTAACAAATTCCACATTTGAAACATTCAAATTCGAGACAAGTAAGACCTTCACCAAATAACCTAACAATCAGATTTTCAATATCCATGAAAGGAAAAAAAAAACAGTAGAAAAAGGAATCTCATTAAACCTGAAGAGTCATGGCTCTCTCTTACACTTGCAAACTAACATCTAAATAACTAAAATTTGGCTATTGATATTTGGTTTCCGCACTTGGGTTCCTGAACAAGGTGGTGTTGATGGCAGTTATATATATTTATTTAAAATCTCATGTATTAAAGGCCCTAATCCTCAATCTCGAGACTATAACCCTCAATTCAAAGTCCCTAATTATCAGCTTGAAGGCCATAACCTCAATTTCACAACCCCGGTCCTAATAAAATTTAAAGGCCATCAACATCAATTTAAAGGCCTTGATCCTCAATTTGAAGTCCATAACCCTGAATTTCAAGATCTCAAAACTAAAAGACATCAATATAAAGCTAAAGAACGTGCAATAGCAGCCGTAAACATTTAGATCAAACCCTGATTTGCATTTTCAAAACCTGAATGTATTTAAAATATCATCAGAGTCGATACTCAATTCTGAGGCCCTAATCCTCAATCTAAAGACTACAACCCCCCACTCAAACTCCCCCATTATCAGGTTGAAGGCCATAACCCTATATTTCGGAACCCGGATCCTCAATTTAAAGGCCCTGAATCATGTAATCGCTTACAACACACCATAACAATTCTTTCCCTATCAGTCATTTAATCGAACACCTTGTAGGCGGATATCAAATCTCTAACATCTCACAAACAAATATACGGGTAGAAAAAGGATATTGACAAACAAATATACGGGGATAAAAAGGATATTGAAATCGCTAGAGAGAAGTGGTTGAGGAGAACATAAACTGTGTACACTCATAGGGAAATCAGAACAACAGATATATACCTTCAAGTGAGGGGAAAGAGCGGAGAAGCAGTGAAAGGCAGAGGGCGCGACGGCGATGACGATCAATTACAAAGCAGGAGAGACCATTATAACCTACACACCTTGAAAAATAAATGAAATACACCCGCGTCAGACACCGACGATTCGGCTCGATAAAAACCTCCATTAGAGAGAGAGAGAGAGGGGGGGGGGGAGATACCAGGGGCCCAATCAGAGGGGAGTGGAGAGATCGAAGGCCATGCGAGAAGCCATCCAACTGTATGAATCCTGCCATTCCTCGCCGTCGTGGCTGAACTTCTCCGGCTTCTTTGGTGGCTTGGGCAGCGTCCAGGCGGCAGAGGCCTGGGATTCTTCGAGGTCCAGTAGTAAACGGGGTGGAAGAGAAAGGCGAACTCAAGGAGGCTTCGCCAGGGGGTCGCGGAGCAAATCACGGTGGATCGAAGTATGAAATACATAATCCGAAAACCCTAACTCAGAAAGAAACAAAGAGTCGGCGCCTATCCACTGCTTTGGTATCTACCGGCAAAGAGTAGAGAAGGCCTGCAATCTTTGGATGACGAGGAGAGAAGAGAAAGGCGGCGAAAAATGTCAGAGCCACAAGGGAGGGAGGGAAAACACAGGAAGCGGTAGGGAGAAGCAGGAGGTGGATTAGAAGAACCACCACCGTCGATCGCTTTTTTTTTTTTGGTGTCAACCACCGTCGATCGCTGATTTTAACTAATGGCCATGGACGGTCCGATAGTGTTCCCTTCCCTCTCTTTTAGAATGGTAAGGATATCATTTTTAGTCTTTTATAATCGATACCGGAAGTGACAAACCTTCGTATATACCAAACAAACTACTATAGCATTAGCAATTCCCCGAATACTATTAATTAAGAAACTTATACAGTATATTAACTTGGTAACCTTGATTAATTAGGCCGCACTTGTTCACTTAAGACATCAACGTTCGCGTACCATATATGTTGAATTTGTTGGGTTGCAGATAAGGAAAAATGGGCAAATGGATAAGCTAAGGACCCCATCAATATTATGGATCTACATACTAAAATCATACATATATAGATGGAATACGTTTTTGGACGAAGCTCGCTGCTCAGCTGAGGACCAATCGATGATGGAGAACTTGGCAAAAGAGCACGTGACATCCGCGTGACTTGGAAGACGAAGCCCATCTTTTCTTTTCTTTTCTTTTCTTTTTTAAAATGGATCAAAATACCAAACAATTCACTATTTATTATGATATTTAGAGAAGTTGAAAAAATTACATGATGATAAATCGGCAAGTTAAAACAATAAATAATTAAATACAAACAAACTAGCCCGCCAACAATATATAACAAATAATCCCTAAAACACTAAGTTGTTTTTATATTTACTTAATCTTTAAAAAAAATTATATTTGTATTCTTAACATTTAATTTTATATATTTATAAAGATTTATTTTAAAAATTTATATTTTCAATTTTTTAATAATTATATTTTATAAAATATTATCTTTCTAATTTTTAAAAATTGAATTAAAATATTATTTTTTAATTTTGTGATATACCGAGTAGAGTGACACTGAGGCAGAGTAGAAGGCAGAGAAAGATAAAGTGTCGCAACTCGCAAACCACGAATCGAACATTTCTTAATTTTTTTTTTATCCAGGTATCCCAAGCTTACACTTAGACTAGTCCTGGACCTCAAGCCTCCGGCCCCTCATCTACTTGAGGAGGTAAACCGCGGGATGTGCCTCAGCGTAAGATGACCTTTCAACCAGTGAGCTATGCCCCGGGACGCAACATTTCTTAATTTAGTGATTTTGTTGGGGGGTTTAACTTCCCAATATTTTCAGTTTTTATTTATTGATTTATTTTTGTTTTCCCTGGCTAGGTTGTTAATTTTGTCTACAGTAGTTTTTGTCGATTAATTAACTTGTCTCAAAGCAAATAAAATAATACTGCGTATAGTATTTTTTTTTTAAAATATACATTTCTTATTAATTTGTCTGTTTCTTGTGTTTCTTTGCTTCAAAGGCATCCTCTTCTTTTTTTTTAAATAAAACGGTATTGTTGGAGATTGAAATCTATTTTTTTTTAAAAGCAATTTGCAAAATTAAATAAATAAACAAAGCGTTTATTCTTTCTTTTTATTGGATAATTGACATTCTCAAAAGCCAATTTTTTTTTTTTTTGAAGCAAGATAAGAATTCAGTTCTCTAGACAAGCCTAGAGAAACCGAGAGACCAGATAAGCCAGTAGATGGACTAACCATCATGTACAACAAAAGCAAATAACCGAAGCAAATGACAGAAAGGAAATAACACGAAACAAATGACAGAAATAAAAATGCGAAAATAAATAAAAGTGCTAGCTGTTCTACACCGTAAAACAAAAGCAACACGACAAACGAATCAATCAGCTAACGGAGGACGCACACAGAGAGCTCTGGGGACACAAGCGGACATCTCAGATTATGGACTATAAAGAGCCATCAGATATCGATCGCAAATCCACGACGTCTTCGGATACAGCATATCAAACACCATTCACGTGAGCTCTGCATCACAACAAGAATAACACAGCACACCAGGCCGCAAAACCAAACCCAAGCCAAACCATTGCTCAATATAAAACCCCACACCGTCTCAAACCTCAAGGACGATAACGAGATCGTAAGCGACTACTAGGTAGTCTAAATAGAGGCGATTGAGACGGGACAAAGCAAGAAATTAAAACAACAATCCAAAGGCATAGGAAAGGAAGGACGAACTGGAAAGGGGGAGAAACCCTAAAAAAGCGTTATTACAAAGCCTGAACCAGAATAGGCGTCGAAGGCGGCGACAACTTCAAAGAAGGTGGAGACCATGAAAACCGACGAGGCCGGAAAACCGCTGAGGGTGGGAAGTCGGCATCAGAGCCACGGAGAGTGAAGAGGAAGGCCGGTTGGAGACGAAGGTGGTGGAGCCCGTGAGCGCCGAGGTGGATCACGTAGCCCTTGTAAGACAAAGGAGACGGATCAGCGGCGGCCGTTGTGACTAGTAGCCGAGATTGATGTGTGGCCATCGGGAGTCGAGGGGGAAGGAGAGCGGCGGTACAGGCCGTCGAGGAGGAGCCGGAGTGCCTCAGGACAACCTGCAAGGAGGAGGAGCCGTTGTGGCCGAAGAAGGTCGAGAAGAACCGGACTTGGTTGTGAGCTGGGTGGAAGAAACCATCGCTGGTAGCGGCGGCGGCGATAAGCCCTTTGCGCTTTTTAGGGTTTTGCTTGGGAGCGTATTTCTATCAATCAATTTTACCATTGTTTACATGAAGCCAAAAGAGTTTCTCTTTAGTAGTTTAGCGGCTGCCTTTCATTTTTAATTAACTTTTATTATTTATATTTTTAATTAACTTTTATTATATATATTTTAGAAAAAAATAAAATCTATATAAAATATCAATGGTTTTTCTATCATATGCGGTTATGTCTATAAGTCTTACATAGGAGCATATGATAATGGCTAATTTCGACTAATGCATCTTAAGAGTTGTTTATTTTCTAATTTGAAATATGGTTAAAGCATTTTAACTAAGGATATAATTTTAATAAAACTGAAATCTTATCTTATGTCCAAAAGTATAGGATGGAAAAATCGATTTTCGTATGACAATTTTTCTATTTTCAATTACAAAAATGTAAACCCCATCTTTTCATATCTGGTTATCATATTTGGTTGGATTTTGATTTTCGACAAGAACCTGTACTTTTTTTTAAAAAAAAAATCAATAATAGGGAGCAGTAGTTTGACAATGATGTTAAATAATTGGGCCCGTTCTCAATTCCGTAATACTGGCCCACCCTTCATTGGGCCCTTCCGGAAATGCCCAAACTGATGGACCCATTGGGCCATCTAACATAAATAAGACACTTACCCTTGTAAGTTGTAATCCAAGGAGGCATTGATAGTGACTTCAATAAATTACACACATTAAGACAATAGCCAATAATGTAAAATAGGTATATAAAAAAAATGTAAAATCAATTTGATTGTTTGTTTTTTCAAATAAAAAGTCGATAAAAGTTTGATCAAGATTCAAGATCACTCATCCGGTTGTGTATGGATAAACCAAAAAATAAGCACATCATTGCAAGCACAAAGTTTTGCAACCCACATGTATTTAACAAGTGGTGTAGCACATGTGACATGTGCAGCTAACAACATGATTTTGGGAGGATCAGCCACAACCTTGTATCCATTCATCACAATCATAGCTTCACTGAAGAGGGCGTCGTCGTCGTCGTGTGCTTGACATGTCATGCTGATCTTACTTTTAGCGGATTACACTCGATAAGGCAACCGAGAAACAAGAACATGTCGATAAGGCCAGCCGAGAGAGAAAGTGAGAACAACCTTGCAACAAAGTGATATCTTCTACTTGATCACACATGATTCATTTACATTGCAACAAAGGGTGCAGTAGACAGGCTATGGTGTATCTATAACCCGGTGGAAAATGGGTTTTAGAGCAAGAATGAATTGTAAGGTGTCTACAGACGAAAAAGGGTTTGCGAGTGCATATCTGGGATGAGATGACCATGAAGCTTCTATTCGTCGGTTTTCAAGGTGGGGGTTTTAGAACATGCTTCCATCTTGTGAAGCTCTGGCATCTTCTTTTCAGGATTGCAAAGCCCTGAGTTGACAAGGATAGAGAGATGGTTAACAGCATAGAAAATACCCGGCTTATTAGTCGTAGTGAGAGGTTGAGAAGCTATGAGACCAACCTGAACACTTGGGTATATCCCATACAGCAATAGACGACGCTGTACATTCTGGCTGACATAGTGCTTTTTCATTCTCGTAATTGACATTCATAGCTAGCATCCATGAACCAATTGTCACATCCTCGTTGCTGAACATCCTAAAACTGCACTTGAGAGAATAATACATGTTTTATAATAACGGAAGCGTGTAAACAAAAGGTGGCTTTATGCATAAAGAACACTTATCTTGCACTCACACTAGTAAAATGAAATAATACAAATTGGGAGTATGTCACTGATTGTGATTGACAAGAGCACTCTTCAATACCCTTTGACACAATCAGTATTGACTCAAGATCCTAACAAATCACATTGTTTAGTTTAATGCATGTATTTAACGTAATTGGCATTCATAACATAAACTTTTTACTTGATGCTTCAATTCTTTGATATAAGTTAATGTAGTAATAGAATCAAATGTGAAATTCCTTTTTAACCGAATACTCAACTATGATATCTTGGTCCAGTTACAAACCATGCCATCGTTTAACAGGAAAACTTCACATCCCTAGCTACAGGAAATATTGTAAAGCAAGTGTCAATGGTTTACTCCAATATTTTTAGGAGCCAATTTGAAGAAAGAATATATTGAGGACATGAAAAGTTAGTCAGCTGAACAAAGGATATTTTAGGTCCTTCGAAAGATTGACCGAAGATTACAATCCAAAGGAAATATTTGCATATTAGTACAGAGATTTGCTGAAGCATTGCATTTAAGTCCAATAAAAGCTTGTATTCAGGGAGAAAAAATACCAGATATCCTTGAAATCCCAATCATATATTATGGTATATAAGGACATTGACAGGGACATATTCATAGCATATAGTAGACAGTAAGATCTACTGTATGTTGTAACGAAGCATCCAAAATAGTCCGTCGTGATCTGTTCATGAGGATGTTTATAATCACTCTTACAGCTAATATGGGAATTTAAAATTACCTATCATTCCTCAGGGCTCCAAGGCTTCTAACAACAGTGGCAGAAAGGGCATAGATTGGACCATAAGCGTGTAGAAAGTACTCCTTGCCAAGAAGGTAGGATAGTGGCTCATACCTGCAGCAGATTAAAAGCTCAAGTCTATTTGCAAAAAAGGATCACTCAAGAAAGGTAAGGGCAATCAATGAACAGGTACCACAAGAAACACAATAAAATATGCAAGCTATTAGACCACTTTCAACTAACTCTACATTAAATCCTATGGAAAGTAAACTATCCCCTGAAGGTGAAAAAAAAACTTTTTTTACACTCAGCCACCCAAAGTCTCAATAAATTCACGTGGATCATGTTAGGAATTAAAGCTATTACCTATTCGACATTCTTCCAAATTATTCCTGGATGGACTTCAAGTTATCCTTTTTCTAATTTTATCACACCATGGAAAAATAGATTGACAAACACTGACTGGGGAATAAGATCTGATGAACTTCTGACTTAACTCCAGGGTGAAGGTAGAAAATTCTGAAATGTTAAAGTCTAATCTAATGGACTAGATTTTATTGTTGTTTTCAATTTTTAATTTACCTTTTTAGGGTTCCCCTTTTTCTATTAGAATAATAGTAGAAGTCCACATGGAGTTAACACCATGAGAATATGAGATCTTAACCGAATGCTCGTGATGAATAGAGATTGTAGTGACATCAATATCACAATCATGCATAAAACCAAGCAGAGACACATTAGTATAAAGCCACCTCCTACAAAGGGTTATTCAACCCTAATGATCAAAGCCTCCTAGTTTTCCATGAACATCAATTCTACACATTGTCTATTTTCTTAAGCTTCCTTGTATTAGATAGCATATTTGGTAGGATTCTTAATATATGTCAAACAAGTGACGAAAATTGTGAAACTAATATTAAAATCACTAACCACTTGAGATTAGGGTCAATGAAGACTGGACCCTTCTTCATGCATCCAATATAAGTCTGTGGGTTCGATCTCTCTTTAGCCAAGAGAAGTGAAAGCCGATCTGTCAACACCAGACGATGGCCAAATGTTATTCCACTCCAAACAAGTCAACAATTTAGGTAATGTAAATTTTAACATCTTCAACTCACCTGGTCTCAGATATATGTCATCATCAGCCTTAACATAGAACTCACAATCAAATAATGCATATGCAGCTTTGAAGAAGGCCAGCCTGTAACATGAGATGGAATATTAACTATAACCACAAAAATAAAGTGATTGAACAGAAATAGCCTGAGAAATACCCGCACTAACGTTTTGTATGGTAGCTTATTGTATTGTTCTTCTATATCTAACAGCAAAAAGTCATCATATTCCGCAACCTCCTTCTGGAGCTGTGACATCTTCCAGTTCTCTTTGGTTCTACCTATCACAAACCTAAAAGCTAGTCCAGTAGCTTCTTCCAAGCTGCAAAGCATAAAGATAGCATCCCCCAAATATTATACAGCAATTTGAAGTAGAGTAACTATAAACACGTGCAACATCAGCTGAAGAGAAGAATTCAAATGATGAGAAATTATGTACTCCGTATAAACTCTATGAGCCTGAGTAACAGTAATCACAGAACTAGATCCAGAATTTCAAACAAATGAAAGATTCAGTACATCATGCAGAAAACAATTTTCAAAGGAACGTCCATATAAACCAAGTACAAGATCAATATGAATTTCCTTCAGCCATAGTTTCCAGAAGTACTCATACTGAAACATACTGTCTACCTTTTTGCATGCTTCAGCTGCAACTAACTTCTGACAAGCTATCTTTCTTTTTTTCCTTCTAATAAGAGAGAGTCATTAACGCACCTAACTTCGAAAGGTAGGCCACCCTTAACCATCCTTATGGATGAGAAGGATAAGTTCTTCGTGATCATAAATGTTCAAATTGACTAAAGAGGCAAATTAGGCTAAAATAGAAAGTTTGCCTGCCATTTAACTGTCCGATTACAATCATATCGCAATTTCCCGTGGGATATCTCATTCTTCCTTGAGTGGTCTGACAGTCTGACTAGACAAATGTTATCTCCTTGAATTTCACATTTCTCAACATCTATTCTCCTTGCCACTTAAATGGCAAACTATCTTCGTGTGTCATCACTTTCTCACATTACCCATCTTGTAAATTCCAATAAATCATAAAACTTCACCTGGGTACCATGTGCCGATCTGTACTCATAAGACACATCTTAAAATGGATTTGATACTCTGATCAATTGATCATTTATCTTTGTAATCTCTCACTTACATCATTCACTTACCATAATCTCCTCCTTATTCAAATGCCATAGTAAACACTCAAGGTACTCGAATCCAAAAACTTCCACAAAAACACCAACATCAATTCAATTCACACTTGCTCAGTCCCAAAGCGATTCACCAAAGCAAACTACACACAGATTTCAACGAACTGCAGCAATTAAAAAAAAACTAACCGATAGAAAAGAGGGCAAAATACCTTTCAAGCCCTTGCCTATCAGACGGAAACCATGTCTGCCTGAGCGCTCGGCGGCGACCAACCGAACCAAACCCAGTAAAGATACCAACGAAGCCCATAACCTTGTGCCGATTAGCATCCTCAACGTCGCCGCCGCCGCCGGCGGTTGCAGAATCTCCGCGCTCCCAGACGACGGAGACGGATCTGGGTTCGCGAGGAGCGCAATTGTTCCCACGGAGGGGGGTCGCAATTGAAGCGATTCCGACGATTAGGCCGACGATACCCACCAAGAGGCAGAAGATCGGGATGAGTGAGCTGCGGGTGGGAAATATAGATGGAGAAGATGAGCGGTAGTGGAAGATTTTCGCCCCCCTGGATAAAGGAGGCATTATCGATCGTTTGAGGGAAGAGATGGGTTGATAAAAGAAAGAGGAGATCTAACCCTAAGTAGAGCGGTTTGGGTTGGTAGCCATTGGAGTGGAGAAGAAGACTAGAAGAACAGACAGCAAAAAGTCAGCTTCCTCTCTCTCTCCCTCTCTCTCTGGGACGACGATCTTCAGCTGCTGGAGGGTGGTTTGTCTAATTTGCACAGTTGCTTGACTTGCTTCAATTCAAAGTTCAGATTTGGAGTATAAAATATGATTTTTATAAAATTAATTTTATAATTTGTTAGTAATAACTAATAAGTATGAAATTATTAAAAAATAAATAATATTTTATTATGTTTTTTTATTTTTTTATTTTTTTTGGTCGTCAAAGCCAGAGGCCCTCCCCAAAGGGATTAAATTAAAATAAGCAAAAAGGAAAGAGTTACACAAACCCAAGGCGGCCAGAGCCAACCCCATGAGTATCGTTCAAAATGAAATCTCCCGCACCTACAGGACAGATGGAGAGAACAGAGAGACCAAGCGGAAATGAAAAAGCAAGATTAGCCAGACAATCGGCGAGGCGATTCCCCTCCCGAAAGATGTGACGGACCTGGATAGACCAGTCCCTACGAAGGAAGCCTTGGCAAATACTGACAAGGCTGGCGTTAGGATGATTCGGCGACACCGAGCTCCCCAACAGCTTAACAACGACCTCCGAGTCGGATTCGCAAATAACTCTTCTGCAGCCCTCCTCCCAAGCCAACTCCAATCCCTTAGCCATGGCCCAAAGCTCAGCGGAGGTCACCGAGCACCTACCAATGTTATAGACGAATCCCCGAATCCACTCCCCCTTATTGTTTCGGATGGCTCCACCCGCTGCGGCGGCTCCGGTACTCTTTACAGCACCATCTACATTGAGCTTAATCCAGCCCGAGTCCGGGCAAACCCAGTTGATTGTTTCCCCCGATCGCCTCCTCGGCGTAACCTTGTTCTCCGATATTCCTTTCCTGGCTATCCCGTACTCCTTAGCCCAGCGACGGCATCCTTCCGGCGTAAGGTCAGGCCCCGGCTCAGCTTTAAAGACCACTCCATTCCGTCTCAACCAAAGGCTTCTGACCGCAGTGGCGAAGAAAGCATTCCAGGCAACACCGTCATCACCCAACTCGTTCCGAAGGATGTTCTGCCTGAGCCACCCAGCGAATGGCAGCAAGAAAAAATCCGAGCCCAGCCTAGCGCTGCTCACCTGCATCCAAAACAACTTAGCAGTAACACAGTCCCTGAATAAATGAATGAAAGTTTCACTGTGAAGATTGCAGCAGGGGCAAGAGTCCGAATTACCGAGATTGCGCCGAAGACGCTCGGCGTTAGTGAGGATCCCGCCCTTGCTAATAGTCCAAACAAAGACTCGCACTCGCTCGTTAGTGTTCAAGCCCCAAATAGCTTTGAAAAAAGCCTGGTCGGTTGTATGAACGTCCCGAGTTTTAGTAATGGCTTCGTAACCGGTTCGGGCTGAGTAGCACCCATTCCGACTCCTAGGCCAACAAATATAATCTTCTTCTTCTGTCACCACCGTGGCCGCGATGTCCAATAGAGTTGGGGCAGGGAGAAGACCAGCGAACAGCTCCCAATTCCACCCCGATTCAAAATTCCACACATCCGAAACTCGGAGGTTGGAGGTCTCCGAAGGGATGTCCTGCACAGCCTCATTACTGAGAATTCTCTCGCCAAGCCATTTGTCGGACCAGAAGTGAACTTCTTTGCCATTTCCGAGGTTCCAGCTCACATTGGGCTGGAGAACCAGCTTGATCGCCTTAGATAAACCTTTCCAAACATGTGACGCCGCCGACGAAACTCCCAACGGTTTGTTAACATATTTTTTGATGAGGATCTCAGCCCAAATGCCCCCGCCATCCTGCAGAAGTCTCCACCCAAGCTTCGCGACAAGCGCCATGTTCAGCTCCGACATGTTTTTCAATCCCAAACCACCAAGCTCCTTAGGCTTTGTTATCTCACTCCAGGCAATTTTGTGGATTCTCCGACGTTCCGGCGAGGACCCCCAAATGAAACCTCTACAAATTTTCTCCATCTCACTACACGTGCCTTCCGGGATCATAAGAGTGGACATGGAGTAAACCGGGAGAGTCGTAAGCACCGCTCTAGAAAGCGTTGCTCTTCCCGCAAAGCTCAGAAGAGACGCCTTCCAACCTGCGAGTTTAGAAGACAAATTTTCAAGAATAGGGGTGAACGTACCTTTACAGACACGTTTGTGCAAAAGAGGAATTCCGAGATAGTCCTAGGTCCCTCGTGGCTTCAATTCCGCTCTCTCGTTGAATTCTTGACCGGAGGTCGGCGTTAACATTGCTAGAGACAAACACTTTGGACTTCTGCAGGTTAACCTTCTGCCCGGATCCATTGCAAAACGCAGCCAAACAGTCCCGAATCACCTTTGTCTGAGCCACCGAAGCCTCCGCAAAGAGAAGTATGTCGTCAGCAAAGAAAAGGTGTGAAATGGCTGGGCCGTTGCGTGTGATTTTGATCGGTTTCCAGTCTCCACCTTCAACAGCTTCGTTGATCAGGTGACTCAATCTCTCCATACATAAAATAAATATGTATGGGGAGATCGGGTCGCCCTGACGGATACCCCTGGAGGGCGTGAACTGAGTCGAGGCTTCCCCATTCCACAGCACCTGCATACGGGGGGTTCTTATGCATTCCATGATCCAAATGCACCAAATTTCCGGAAGACCAGCCCTCTTGATCGTGTCCTCTATAAAATCCCAATTCAGTCTATCATAAGCTTTCTCAAGGTCGAGTTTGAGACACATCCAGCCCCTCCCTCCCCTCTTCTTTTTCATCGAATGAACCACCTCTTGAGCCACTATGATGTTGTCCGATATGAAGCGACCCGGGACGAAACTTCCCTGGGTTGGACCCACTAACGAGTTCATCAGCGGTTTCAGACGAGTGGTAAGAATCTTTGTAATCGCCTTGTAGATGACATTACAAAGGCTTATTGGCATGAATTGCCTTATCTCTTCCGGCTTACCGACCTTCGGGAGAAGGGCTATGAGGGTGTCGTTAACTCCAGGCTGCAACCTGCAGGTCGTAAAGAAATCACGGACGAACTCAACCACCGACGGCCCAACAGTTTCCCAACTCTTTTGGAAAAAGACGGGTTGAAAGCCGTCGATTCCAGGGGATTTGTAGGCACTCATATTTCTAAAAGCACCTCTAATCTCGGCTTCCTGGGGAATATTGAAAATGTCCACCCAACACTCCCTGTCCATCTCCGGGAAAGAGCTCTGTAACGTCTCCCAGTTGCTCCTCACGCTATCTTCCCTGTAAAGATCTTTGAAAAAATCCAGGGCTAATTCTTCTAGGGCCCCTTTGTCCTCTATCCAAGCGCCATCAACCCCTTTCAGCCCCTCGATTCTATTTCTCTTGCGGCGAACCATAGTCGAGGCGTGAAAGAAGCTCGTATTTCTGTCTCCAAAAATAAGCCATTTCTCCCTAGATTTTTGAAACCAAAGGATTTCTTCCTGCTCCAAGGTGGTATCCAAATCACTCCTAATCTTTCTTTCCAAGTCTAGGTCGGTCGGGTTAGGATTTCTGGACAACTTTTTCTGGATGTTGTCAAGAGCTCCCAACAGATCTCCTTTGCGCTTTTGTATCATCCCGAAGACTTCCTTGTTCCACTTGGAGAGGTCGACCACGAGAGCCTGCAGCGCATCCGGAGCCGGAATCTGCTGCTTCCAACTCTTACCCAAGAATTCCGAAAATTTCTCGTGCGTTAGCCATGCAGCCTCAAATCTGAAAGGGCGGCGACTTTTCTGTTCCACAATATCCGGGGCAATCTCCAAGAGCAGGGGACAGTGATCCGAGGAGTAACGAGGAAGATGGCGAACTCTAGCCTCCGGCCAGAGGAGACGACCCTCCAAGTTAACCAGCACTCTGTCGAGCCTCTTCGACACAACATGATCCCCAAAAATCTTCTTGCTCCAAGTAAAATCTTGACCCGAGAACCCCAGGTCCACCAGCTTGAACTGATTAATGATCGCTCTAAAATCAGCAGCATCATTGTGTATGGCCCCTGAACCGCCGTGAGTTTCGTTGGGCTCAACAATACAATTGAAATCTCCACCTATAACAAGCGGCTCAGAGATCCCCTCTAAACACTCCCTAAGACGTGCCCAGAAAGGAGCTCTCCTAGCCACCGTAGGTGGGGCATACACCACAATCATATGAGTTTTCCGGCCGCCCCATTTCCACGACGCATGAATGAAGTCAGCCTCCCTCTCGTGGATCATAAGCTCACATTTATCCGAATTCCACAAGAGCCAGACACCACCCGTGAAACCCACTGCCTCAATCCTGATGCAGTTGGAGAACTTCAACTTCTCACACACCTTCCTCGCCCTCTCCCCGGACACCCGAGTTTCCATGAGGGCAAGCACATCCACGCTGCACTTCTTCCGGATGAAACGGATAGCCCTCCCGAAGCTCTTTTTGCCTGCACCGAAACAATTCCAAAAGAGAAAGTTAAGTTTTTTATCCATCAAGAAAATAAAACAAAAAACGGGAAACAAAATCGACAAAGACGGAAATACGAAGAGACTAGACAGAGTTAGGAAGTCTCCCTGTTCGGTGACGTTGTTTCCATATTTTTCGGGGTCTCAACACTTGCTGATCCCCAAAACCGTCCCACAATCGGAAAGGGGGGAGCGACCATACTAGATCCCGTCCAGGCGCACTCAGCCTCGCCACTAGGACTCGGATTCATGATACCCGACGGGCGTTTCAAGTCCTGCGCCATCTTCTCTTCTGTTGCCATTAGAACCGCAAGTTCGACGGTGGTCTCGACCTTCTTCATCTTTTTGCCTTTCTTAGTTTTGTTCTGGGTCTTTTTGAAATTGGGAGCCCTGAGAATTTTAAGTTTTCCCAAATGGGTTGAAACCTTGGCATCAGGCCCACCAACAAGTGAGGTTGGACAACCCATGGTCACAGGCCCTTCTGGCCCAACAGGCCCAGTTCGCCCAGCCCTAATTTCAGACTCCTTTTCCTTTCCCTTTCTGCTGGCCGACCCTGTACTAGGCAAATCCTCCTTCTTCTTTATCGCTTTTCTTTTTTCCAACTCCTTTTTGGCTATATTCCCATCATTAATGGGCGTTCCTTTCCTACTACCTGTAACTCCTTTGGGATTACCCCCATATTCATTATTCTTGCTACTCTCCCCACGAAAGTTGGGGCTCGAACCCCGAGTAACGGCCGAAACCATTCCCCTTCCATTCTCTGGGTTTCCCGGCGGCTTGTTGTAATTTCCTCCGGTGCCCGACGTTCCGATCCCGAGCGAGGTGGGTTTACTCCTGGCAGTTCTCTTCTTTCTCGTGGCAGTCATCCAAGGGCCATGGGAACCTGTCACCTCCGTCTCTTTTTCCTCTTCCGATCGGGAGTTTGGCACCAGCGCCCCCTCATTGTTACCCATGTTCGATTGAAGCGTGGTCGCCACCAAAGGGGCCGGTGACATAGGACATTGGTTCTTCAAGTGTCCAACCATACCACAAGCGAAACAGATCTTAGGGATTCCCTCATATTCCAGAAGAAACTTTTCACCATTGATAGTAATTGAACCCTTAAGAGGTTCTTCCAAATTGACCTCCACACAAACACGGGCGAAGTTACCCCTATTTGTGTAGATAGTTCTGTGATCCACTTTGATCGGCTTGCCAAGACTCCCCGCTATCTTCATGAGCACGTCTTCTTGGTAAAGAATCATGGGCAGGTCCACCAATCTGATCCATGTCGGGACCGTCTTGATTGTCTCAGAAGGTTTGAACTCCGGCGACCAGGATTTTATCACCAAGCATTTGCCAAAGACCGTCCAGGGGCCTTTTGTGAGGATTTTATCACAGTCTTCCTTCTTGTTCAACCGAACAAGGAAGTTCCCTTGGGGTAAATCAATAACCTGAAATCCACCGCAGCCCTTCCACAACTCCCTTAGCTTCCTATCATAATGTATAGCGGGATCTTTGGGCCCAAGAGTCTGATCACCAGAGAGTTATCCCACGCCATAGCCAGAGCAGACATCACCGTAGGATCTATCTTAATAGACGGGTCTCCTCTAGGGCCTTGAGGGAAGGTGACTTCAATCTTGTTTTGGAGGAAACCTTTGTCCATAGCAGTCTTGTTCCTTTCCACACCCCCCATAACCACTCTATCCCTCCAGGACACCGGCGTCGCCGTTTGGTGTAGTTGTTGTGTTCCTGGGACGCCATTCCCTGGCTGTTGAGTATCCTGAGCCGCAGTTCCCAGAGCCGGGGGCGTCGCCGTTTGGACCGGTTGATGGTTCCCCAGGTCGCCATTCCCAGGTTCTTGAGCACCAGTAGTACCACTCCCAGGATTCGGATCTCCCGGTGGTGGCTCAGTGTTGATCGGATCCGTTTGCATATCATCGGATGGAGAAGGGTCCGACGGGACTTCCGGCGAGGGATTCTCCATAGAGAGCTTTTTTCTTTTCTATATTTTTTTTTATTTTTTATATATAAGTGTACAAATTTTAAAATATAAGTGTACAATTTTTTTTATTTTTTTATATATAAGTGTACAAATTTTAAAATAATTTTTTTTAGGAGTGAGTATACTTATATTGTAGTTCTTAAGAAAGATTAAAATAGAAAAAATTAATTAAACTTTTAACAAAATTGATTTTTAGAGCAAATGGTGTTGAAAATAAATGGACCAATCAAAAAATGAAAGGAATATTATAAACAAAAACTAATCTTAATCTATTCATATTAATTGAGTGGATAAGTTATCTTAGCTAAGGCAAAAGCCGCAAAACTTCATATTACACAAAATACAAAAATCAACTATAGCAACTCTGTGATGTGGGTATATAGATTATAAGAAACAAGGTGACCTTCGACGATGATGATTTTACAAACAATAGGAAATAAGAAGTGTATATGTGACAAGATCTTAAACAACTCAGTGACTTCAAAACCATAATATGAGAAAATGTGATCACGGCGTACCAGACCACACAACCCCCTAGTAAAAGAAAATCATAAGAGCATGCACTTTATTGAGACATTGGGCTCTTAACATTGCCACCTGAGGTCATCCACACCGGTGTACACTTGCCTTGTTCTTAGAAACCATGTTGGACAAATAAACAAAAATAAAAAAAGAAAAGTTGAAGTACAACACGATTGTGTACTTTTGCAAGAACAAATTGAAGTGTTGGTTACATTTACGTTGGTCACTCTTAATAAAGGACTTGATCTTTTTGTTGGAGTCTTGTTATTTTGAATAATAACAAAACTATATTTGCACTAGTCTTAATTTTATCTACCTATAAACACTCATATTACATACATTTAAATAAAAAAATAAGAATAGATTAATATAATACGTTATTTTAATAATTTAAAATTTTCATTTAAATAATATTACTAATATTATACTTTGAAATGATTATAAACAATAAATCTATAATATCGGGTTAGTAGACAAAATGAAATGATTAAAAAGCGATTGAAGAAATTTGGACTGGAGTATACAAATGTTGATGTAATTGAAGAATGTAAAAAAGTGTTTTTATGCCGATGTGGCGAAGATAAAGTGGGTGAAGTACATAGGGAAAATGCACACCATTGTATATGACCTAAACAAATGGGGGGGGGGGGGGGGGGCGCTATGAGCCCTCCTACCTGAGCCCGAAAGACAAAGACCCTTATCACTGCAACCCAATGGTTGATTGCCACGGGACAAAGCTTGTAATTAAAAAAATTTAAATGCATTTTTTGGCCCGTCTTCCCAACAAGTGATGTATAGAAAATTTGACATCAAAAGCATAAGATGAATTCAACTACGCAAAAAAATATATGTTAATGATAAATGCATTATTTGGGACCCTTCCAAGAAGGTGAACTAAGTAATTTTAGTGATGCACACGGATAAAAATGTTTTGGAAAAAAAAAACTTGAACTTGACCCAAAATTCAAACAATAATTTTTCCTATATATGCACCACCTGTTGCAGATCTTAATCTTCACATAATTTTTAATATATTGAATTTCAACCGTTGAGGTGAAAAAATGTGTTCACCTTCACACATGAATATATAACTACATCTGCGAGACTGTGACATTTGGGGGCTCATATGCATCATGGGGGGGGGGGGGAACTTCATATATATTGACTCAACTCTATGATTGGAATATGGAATTACCCGTGGGAAATCAAGATACTCATGCATTCTAGATATTCACCTTCTCATCTCTTTCTTGTAAAAATGCAAATTTCTCACATATTTAAAGAGGTCGGTGTTGTAGCATATTGTATTGCATCCTTCCATCACTCTCTCCCTGAATGACATTTATAATGACTTGTAATTGCAAGTTATCATTCAAAAGAATGCAATGGAACGATGATCACATAGGTTGCTTTATTGTCACACCTTCCAAGTTTTTTCTTTATATAAAAAATTAGAGTTGTATTTTTTTTAAATGCTTAAAACCAAACACAGAGTAAAAAATTGGATTTGAAGAACAAAGGTCCAATTTACAAAATGGAAAGTAAATGATCTCTCTCAATAAGGAAAATTAAGTTGTGTTGATCAAAACGAACTTGGCAATAAAACCAATCTATATTATGTCGAGCTCCATACTTTCAACAAGTGTGCAAAATAAACTAGATCAAATTAACTAATGTTTTTTTTTTTAAACCAAGGAGGCATGCAAACTATAAACTACTACTTGGGAGAGAAATAGTAAATCTAACATATAAGACTTGAACTACACAGAATGAATGATATGAACAAAGTGTCACAAATGAAACTCATATAAAATATTTGTCGAACCTCAAAACCAATGGGTCACCGTTAAGGAAAACTAAGGGAACCCTTTTGTCTATAAGAAACGGAATATGAAATCACAATAATGGACGAAATTAACGGAACGTGATGATTTTTTTCTTGGTAGTGAAAAATAAGGGAGACCCTCAAACCAAAAATGCTTGGGCTACACAGGAACTAATCGGGGAGTAGCCCTTCCCCTAGTACCCTCTTCGACACAAAAAGAGATGTCCATAGGTGGGTCTTCAAGTAAGTGTAAACCAAGTGGAAAAGAAAAAGCGAGCGTTGCGAGTATGCGAGAGAGTCGATGATAAATTTGCTTCCTCGATGACATGTCGGAAGTGGATTTTTCAAGTTCTAGCTAACAAGCTGTGGCACCACCCTAATGAAACTGAATGATGAGTTATGTATCAGATTAGTTTGGTAAGTCAGAAATGAGAAAATTACTATTAGGTTTTGACTCGATAGATGAGTTGGTCTAACCGAATTTGACACCATCCAAATCGTTATTAAAAAAGAAAAAAAAACCAAACAAGTGCATATATACATTCATATTATATTATAGTTTAAAAAATAATTTTAAAAATCGATTAAGGCTCATTTGTTTGATAAATGTGAGAAGTTATTTTCTAAATTTCCTTAGTAATTAAAAATATATATTCAAATGAATACTTTTTTTTATTATCAAAATGTTTTATTTATATATGATAACTACATACACATAGATGGTAAACGGGCAGCAAGTTGCGTTGCCAACCCCTTGGCCCCCTTCTGAATAGCAAACCAATTCTTTTGAATACGACATCCATAGATCTAGGGGTCATAACATTACTTTGTATAACCTTTTGGACTCGCTTGAGAAGCTCGACAACATCAGGTGCAAAAAAACCAAAGGTATAAACACAAACAGAACGAATAGGTGTTGATTGTCAATACACGCTTTCTCATGTTTGACCACTTTAGCTGTGGCCGCTTTGAGAGCTGTCTGTCCCACCGTGAATATCTCATTCCCCAAACTAACCAAAGGGAAAACTCTTGTCAAATGAATTTTTTTTAAAAAAAAAAAAATGGGTGGGGGGTATTTTTGCTATGTTAAAAAATCAAAAGCATATACTTATCATACTTCTAATAATCAAAAGCATATACTTATTTGCCAAATATCCTCTCCAATAATGTGGTTTTCGGCCCGATCGTCTTCCTTCCTCCATTCCGGTGGGTGTGGTGACCGGATTTTGTTCGATTTTCGGCCGCCGTCCTTCTCAGAGCTCATCTTCCGTCTTGAGACTCTTCCGGCTTCCGCGCCGGCTTGGTCTCCATCTTGCTTTGGATTCCTGGTGGGTTGTGGTCGCCTCATCTCTCTCCTCCTTTGAGTTCGACCTGGGCTTGTTTGGGGGTGGCTGGTGGTTCCGTCGCCGTCCTCCCCATTTCATCCTTATATTGGGTTTTTTCGTCAGCCCTGTTTAGGGTTGCCTGGGTGGGAGTTTTGTTTCTCGACTTGTGTAATTGGGTTGGGGTTTCTGTGCATTGGTGGCTTTCGACCTGTTTGATTCCCTCGTCGGGGTTGGTGCGCTTGCCCTTTCCAGCGTTCTTTCTTGCCTTCAACTCCGGTTTGCCATCCTTCCATGGCCATGGCGAGCCTGAATGTTTGTGCTTCCGGGCCAAGGTTTTGCCTTGGACCCGAGGCAGCCCGAAGGTCTAAAAAAAATATATTTCTTTATAAATATAGATAAAAGTAATATCTATATTTATACTTATTCATTCATTTAAATGATAAAACTCCCGAAAGGGTCTTGATAAATTCCCGAAAGGGTTTGAGTAAACCCACCCGAAAGGGTTTGACGAAATCCCGCAATGGATTGTCGATATTTTTGTAGGTGAAAACTTGTTGGCGTTTTGTTCGAGCAGCTT
This sequence comes from Persicaria maculosa, assembly GCA_963922045.1. Classification (NCBI taxonomy): domain Eukaryota; kingdom Viridiplantae; phylum Streptophyta; class Magnoliopsida; order Caryophyllales; family Polygonaceae; genus Persicaria; species Persicaria maculosa. The sequence goes on from OY998262.1 coordinate 64,237,062, forward strand.
GCGACTCTGCTTCCGATGTTTCTAGGAGATCTTTTACTTGGTTGGGGGCGTGGAGTCTGGAGTCGGGTTTGGCTGGGGTCGAGGTGGTGCGCTCAGGGCGACTCCGTATCCGGGATAGAGTTTCCTTGGAGTTCGTCTGCACTACCCATAGGAGTTAGAGTCCTATTGTATCGCTGGCCCGCGGTGCTACTGTTTGGTGGTGCTTGACTTCATTATTCGACGGCTTTCTCAGCTTTTTTGGTATTTGGTCTTCTTGGAACGTTTTGTTGTAGAGTTTATTTCTACTTATTTCATTTCGCTTATTATTGTATTATTTGTATTCCTCAGCCTTTTCATTTGTTATTTGAATCCCTAAGATTGACTAAAACCCTAGCTAGACGAGTACTCCATAAAAGAGCTAAACTCCCCACCAATAAAACCCTTCCCCCGTTCTCAGTTCGACGTTATCTCATTCTCACCATCTCCCCCATTTCCACCGCCATCTGCTAGGGTTTTGCGAGGTTTCGCTATGGCGACTCGCTTTCTCTCTCTTTCCCGCTCCGCCCTCACCAACAAGCAAGCTCTTATCTCCTTCCTCTCTCGCTCCTACTCCGTCTCTTCCGCCTCCAGTTCCCTTGCTGTCTCTCAGTTCTCTCCCCTCCGCCTTCGCTCGCTCGTCGCCGCCGCTCACCTCTTCCATGGCGCTCCTCCGGCCTCTGTTGGCGGTTTCCGTGCATTCTCATCCCGCTTCACCCAGTCTTCCCTCAACGATTCGAGCCCTAACTGGTCCAATCGCCCCCCGAAGGAGACGATTTTGCTCGATGGCTGTGACTTTGAGCACTGGCTTGTTGTTTTGGAGAAGCCCGATGAAAATGCCACCAGGGAGGAGATAATTGATACCTATATCAAAACCCTAGCACAGGTCGTCGGCAGGTTCTGTTCCTAATCTCTCTCTGTCTCTCACTTAATTTGCTCTTTCCATTTGGTTTTGTGATACATGTGATGAATGTCTTATCTGATTTTTGTTATTATCTTTGAATTGATTTTGTTAATAGTTTCTGAATCATGGTAGTAACTGGTACTGTTACATAAAGTGCACTATATAGATATGTGCCGAAGAAGATAGAAAATTTTTGATGCAGAAACATTGATATGATATCTGGAAATCATATTTCAACGTTCTCTTGTTAGTAGCTCGTTTTCAGTTTCGATTTCCTTTTTTTTCGTTACAAATATAGGCTTCTGACTATATGATCGCTCCTCCCTGTCTATTGTTTGCTTTGCTTGTGTCTGATTATTGATTCCTTCAGTGAGGAAGAGGCAAGAATGAAGATATACTCTGTATCAACTAGACATTATTTTGCTTTTGGAGCCTTGGTGTCTGAGGAGCTTTCATTCAAGCTCAAAGGTTCATTTTCTAAAAACCAGTGGCCCTCAAAATGTTCATGATTGTTAACCTCTGCTTGTTTAGGGTATTGATGGTCTTAATCTTCTGTTTGTGCAGAGCTCCCAAATGTTCGCTGGGTTCTCCCTGATTCCTATTTGGATGTTAAGAACAAAGATTATGGAGGTAAAGGCTTTCCTCCCATTTATAGCACATCATATGTTTTAATGGCAGTGTTGTAATTGTTATAGAATGTGCCTTCAGTTTTATTTTCATTTTTTGAAGTCTATGAATTATTGTTTAGCATTTTGTGGTTCGTTACCTTCTTTTGATATATATAGACACACACAAACTCGAGGTAGTTGACCAATACTTGTTCAGATGCTGAGTTTTCTGCCTGGTTCTCATGCTATGATTTGCAGGTGAGCCTTTCATCAATGGCGAAGCTGTGCCATATGACCCCAAGTACCATGAGGAATGGGTAAGGAACAATGCAAAAGCTATGGAGCGCAACAGGCGCAATGACAGGCCCCGTAACTTTGATCGGTCTAGGAATTTCGAGAGAAGAAGACAGAATCAAGGCCCTCCTATGGGTGGACCACCACAGGGTGGAGGAATGCCACCCAACATGGGTGTTGCACCGCCCAACATGGGAGGAATGCCTCCCAACAACATGGGTGGTGCACCGCCCAACATGGGAGGAATGCCTCCCAACAACATGGGTGGAATGCCTCCCAACAACATGGGCGGCGGTGCACCCAACATGGGTGGTCCTCCCCCAGCAGCAGGGGTGCCCTATAACAACATGGGTGGTGCACCCAACATGGGAGGAATGCCCCGTAACAACATGGGTGGTCCACCCCATATAGGAGGAGCGCCACCAAACATGGGCGGTCAAATGAGGGGTCCCCCGAATTCTGGATGGCAAGGCAATGCACAAAATTTCCAGGGCGGCGGCTTCCCTCCACAGAACTCACAAGGCCCTCCCCCAAACTATCAGAGCTCACAAGGGCCTCCCCCCAACTATCAGAACCAACAAGGCCCTCCCCCGACCTATCAAAACTCCCAAGGCCCTCCTCCTAACTATCAGAACTCACAAGGCCCTCCCCCTAACTATCCGAACTCACAAGGCCCTCCCCCCAACTTTCAGAACTATGGTCCACCAGGTGGCAACCAATACCAGCCACGAGACATGCCACCTCCCCCACCTTCACCACCACGGAATTACTAGGGATTGTGCTGTATAAATAAGTTGTTGGAACTCTAGAGGGATGTGGTGCCTATGGGTTGTTGCCGTCTTGAAGATCATCTTACGAGTTGCATGGTTTAGTTGGTACTCGAGAATGCTATGACGCTTGCAGAGTTTTATTGTTGAAGTTGAGTTTATGAATTCTCTGTGGAACTCATGTGATGCATGCATAGCCATTAGTCGTCGCACTTGAAATGTTAGTTTGTTGGTTCGGTACCTTTTGGACGTTTTATGTGGTTACTTGGCTGTAACATACTAAAATCTGTTTTTCTCCACAGTATGAATTTTGATGATACTAGTCTCTACTTTCAATCTCTGCTCTTGAATCTTGATGTTGATTCCAACTTTGCATTTGAGTGTAGAATATCTTAAAATTGAAGGATGAGTTTGAAACTGCTTTGCTGTTGAAGACAATCATTTGCCAATAATCCAAAGATCTATATAAACTCTTAATTTAGAAGAGTTTTCTATATAAACTCTTAATTTAGAAGAGTTTAGGATGATGTGTCAATCTTAGAGGCATTTTAGGAGTCTTTAACTATTTTTTTTTTTTGCCATTTTTCTTGGATTTGTCTTTAATTCTTCTTTTTCCTTTAAATCTCTTTTTTCTTTAATTTTACTAACTTAAAATCTTAATTTAGAAGAGTTTAGGATGATGTGTCAATCTTAGAGGCATTTTAGGAGTCTTTAACTATTTTTTTTTTTGCCATTTTTCTTGGATTTGTCTTTAATTCTTCTTTTTCTTTTAAATCTCTTTTTTCTTTAATTTTACTAACTATTGGGCTTAATGCAAAACATCTATATCTATATAAACTCTTAATTTATAAGAGTTTAGGATGATGTGTCAATCTTAGAGTCATTTTAGGAGTCTTAACTAATTATTTTTTTTGCCATTTTTCTTGGATTTTCTTTAATTCTCCTTTTTTCTTCTTTTTTCTTTAATTCTCTTTTTTCTTTAATTTTACTAGCTATCTATATATCTATATAAACTCTTAATTTAGAAGAGTTTATGATGATGTGCCAATCTTAGATGCATTTTAGGAGTCTTAACTAATTATTTTTTTTGCCATTTTTCTTGGATTTTCTTTAATCCTCCTTTTTTCTTCTTTTTCCTTTAATTCTCTTTTTTCTTTAATTTTACTAATTATTGGGCTTAATTCAAAACATTGAATTCAATCTAATATAACTATTGTGCTTAATCAAATTTATTTACTAACTATTGGGCTTAATTCAAAACATTGAATATAACTATTGATTATGACACATCACATTTAAACAATGTTATAATGATATTGATATTATTATTATTGAGTAATTTAAAATATCTATATTTATGTATTATACTTTACATAAGATATTTAAAAAAAATCTATATAAACTCTTAATTTAGAAGAGTTTAGGATGATGTGTCAATCTTAGATGCATTTTAGGAGTCTTAACTATTTTTTTTTTGCCATTTTTCTTGGATTTTCTTTAATTCTCCTTTTTTTCTTCCTTTTCCTTTAATTCTTCTTTTTTCTTTAATTTTACTAACTATTGGGCTTAATTCAAAACATTGAATTCAATCTAATATAATTATTGGGCTTAATGAAATTTATTTACTAACTATTGGGCTTAATTCAAAACATTGAATATAACTATTGATTATGACACATCACATTTAAACAATGTTATAATCATATTGATATTATTATTATTGAGTAATTTAAAATATCTATATTTATGTATTATACTTTACATAAGATTTAAAAAAAAAATTCTGAAATAATTATAAGATACATTAATTGTAATTTTTTTTTATCTTAACATTTATTAATATTTTATAATATTTATATATATAATATTTTAGTTTATAAAAAACGCGCCATGGCGCGAGAATCGTACTAGTTTAACTTAATTCTATACTATGAACTTCTAATAATTGATGCACGTATGAATCTGCTTTGGTCAGACAACTTGCTGTTGTTGAGTACAATATTATGAAGCACAAAATGCCTTAACTAGGTCATCTGCTGAAATGATGTACGTTTGGATGCTACGGAGTACATAATACAGTACGCTTTATATAAAAAGCTTTGTCAGCTACTGCTGTGATTGATGCTGATATATCATAGTTACATGAAACTAACTAAATCCAGCCCTTGAAACAATTACATTAGTGCTGCAATTTTCCTTGATTGTGTACAAACCGAGATTCTTTTTGCCTGCATCACACATCGCGGTATTTCTTTCTAATCTGTATAAACTCATGTTTGATGCTGCTGTAGTAGCAAAATGGCTAGGCTAAGCTCTCTTATAATCTCAACCTCATCTTGATGGTTTACCGAGAAGAAGCTGGTATTACTCTTCCAATCGGAATGGTGTGGTCAGGGCTTCACAGCCTGTGGAACCATTTCTTCTGTTCTTAGCAGCTCGAATCTCATCTGCCAGTGAAACCTTCATTCGCATCTTTTCCCTTTCTATGAACTGCAAGTCCAATCTCTCTAAAGAAGGATAACAAGAAACCATTGTTGGCATCTGGCTAGAAGCCTGACCCTTCACAGATTTCTTTCTCTGAATCTGAAATCAAAAGCAGTAAATACATACGAGCGAGGAAAACAATATATCAATTAGAGCGCGTGTAGAAGATAGGTCTGTTGCGCACTAAAAGCATACCTTGGTTAGCCTTGCCTTAAGGTTCATCTCCTCTTCAACTTTATTCGGATTTTGGTGCTTCTTTCTTGGTCTTTTGATGGGTGCTTCTTTGGTTTCACTTTCTGCTATCTTCTGACTAGGCCTAGCCCTCTTTGCTTTCTTCTGTGTTTTTCTCCCTACCCGAGTCCTTTTTCTTTCCTTTGCCTTGGCCTTCTCTATAGCATGTTCAAGATTCCGAAGAGCTATTTCTCTTTTCATCTTACCATAGCTATCCCAACTTAGTTCGTCCTCATTAACTCCACCTTTTCTAGCAGCTTCTGCAACATTTTCCGACCAAGACCTATAAAGCTTCTCCTTTGCACGTTTACATTTCAAACGCTCCCCCCATAGTTGTCTAAGTGAAGAGCTTATTTTCGTCTTTACTTGTTCGCTGCAAGCAAGATGGCAGAAAAATGAGTGGACTTTGATCACAGGACATGAATGCTCATAAAGCCCGAGTCTTGAAAAGAGTTGAAGGATAAAGGAAGGTAAGAAAAGCTTGGTGTGCAAGAAAGTATGTTCAGTTCACTTGACAGGATGAGCTATAGTCGTTATCTATTACTCAATAATTGCTACACAATCTTCACGGTTGCAGTTTATTGTACAGGGAAGAAAATCCGCTACAATCAGTGGTATCTGGGTGATCCCAGCAATCTAGATGATATTGCCTCTGTCTCATCCACAAATATAGATGCATTTCATTTCAAGATAAAAAGCTTCAGCCCTCTGGTTATTTGCCTAAATAGATTGACCACCTAATTATTCTAGGACAGGTTGGAACTATCAGCCAAACTTGCAACTGAATATGATTCGAATAAATATTGAAATTGCAAGATTTAATTTCAAGGGAGTTAACCACGAGGTTCATTAAGCCACGATCATAAAAATGCCTTTGGCTGATTGGCTGAGAAGCTCACATCAAAATGCATTAAGTAAAACCATGTACCTATGCCTCCGTGGAGATTCGGACATCCTACTTCTAACCTGAGGCCATAATATAACAAAACAGAAGAAAACATCAGTTGTATGATGGAGAAATAGATGGTTCACACAAAATGAAAGAAAACGTCAGCGGATGCAAGAAAAAGACTTTTTGATAGGATTTCTTCATATATTTAGATCTCTCGTCACACCTCAAACAATCCATGTCAAAAATTCAAATCCATACCCAAACCAATACTTATTCCAACCAAACAGGCCCTAACATGGTATGCCATGTATTATGTGTAACACTCACCTATGAAATGCAATGAGAATTCATCATTCTTAGAACTAGAAGAACTCAAAGAGTGTAAGAAAAAAATAAATAGTGCAGAAACATTTGGATCATCTGCTAGGGATGGAACAAACACCATCAAGGAAATGAATTAATATTTATATTCTGTTGTTCACTGACTTGCAACAGCATACAACTAAGGTATTAGGTATCAAAACCCATGTGTTTTGGAATGGCCCGGTAAGGGCATCAAACTGATATCAGGTATGAGCTATCCCATACCCATACCTTGATACCACCCTCCTGGTAGGAGTCATTCGTCTCCCTTGTAAAACATCCCTCCTCATACCAAAGTTTCAACAAACACCTTATGTCAAAAGCTCAGACCCATACCCATACACAAATCAATACTAATTCTAACCAAACAAGCCCTAGTATGGAATGTCATGTATGACACTCACCTAATAAAATGCAGTGACAATTCATTATTCTTGATAGTAGTAGAAAAACATTGAAATCATTGGACAGATAGTGAAACAATGAGGCAAATATAATTTCTAAATGATCCTTACAATCTTACATCACTTCACCTTAGGATCTCTCATAGCTTCAATGGTTCTCTGCCTGATCCTCTCTCGAGTTTCTGCATTATTCATCACCATCCAGTTCCAATCAAACTCCGTTCATTGACAACCATTTCAAGTCAATGAACAAACCTCATTTACAATTACCAGGTGAATGTGGCCTGCCTTTGTTCCAAGGGACCCTTCCTTTGTTGGCCAGCCCAATCTTCCTCCTCCTCTCGGCCTCTCTAGCTTCTTCTGCAGGACAACTAGCTGCATCATCTGTACCTAAAAGTGACTCCCTCTCCTCATTTTCAGACTCTTCATATCGCAAGCTCGCAATGGAGCACATGTCGAAATCCAAATCAATCAGCATATTACTATTAGACCCTTGAGACTCTACATTCACAGGAAACACTGCAATGGGATGAAGACGCCTCACACAAGAACACATTCTCAAAAATGACCTAGATGCATTCATCTTCAGAGAATCACGAAAGCTCCTATGTTGCGTTCCAATTGAATGGTGGTCGGAGCAATCCATCAAAATCCGACAAATTGAGATTCCAAATGAGGATCGAATTTGTGGGGATTGCATTTGAATTGAGCATGCCCTGATGCAAAATGGACACTTTACAATGTTAAATGCAACTGCATTTAACACACACACACAAAAAAAAAACTGAAGAAAAACCAAGACTTTAACCAATTCTACCGATTCCTAAACCCTAACCTCTTCTTCAACACATTACAGCCCAAACCCAGAAAAAAAATATTCCGAATTTCCGACCTTGATGTTTCTGCAACTGTAAGCTTGTCCGTTCAATTACCCAAAAGAAATTCAAGGGTCTGGCGGATTTACCGAATTGCAAAACTTTAACATTGTGTAGAGAGATTACCCATTGAGAAGCATGAAGCTCGTGAACTGTAGTCTTGTAGTGATTGGAGGTGGATCCTGGCGGGCGATGCGGATGCGGTTGAAAGGCCGAGTTTATTATCTTCACACAGAGCTACGCAAAAGTTGAAGACTTTGGGATGGATATGGCTTCCAAACATTTGTGGTATAATCAATATCAATATCAATCAATATCAATATCAATCAATCAATCAATATCAATCATCAATATATAATACTAAAACAGAGGCGTGGAAATCCTATGTGGCGGGTTATGGTACGATTCGCTTACGTGTCGTACTCTGGTGTAATCTAGCCCTGATATTTGACACGTCAATTAATGATGATCCAATATATTTAAGCCACGTCAGACGATTACATCATCTATTTATACACGTGTTATCCTATGTGTCTATTTTAATTGAAGATTAAATTTAATTTTTAATATAAATATTCAACATCATATCTAAAGTGGTTACAAAACCTATCATATATAGGTACCAAAAAATATGTAATTGAGGAAATGTGCACTACAAATAAAATTGATTAAAATATTTATTTATAGTACATGGTTGAATTTTGAGAGTTATATGTTAAAAACTATATATATATTAAATATTACAGTAGTACGGAGTATATGAGTAACGAAGTATATTTTTTTGACGATTCTTTTAATATGTGTGAAAAATATGTAATCTACTATCTTTATGTTTTAAATTTATTTTTTTAAATCTATTAAAGAGTGTTTACATTATAAATTATAAAAACTGATTCAATAGTACCAATCTAACACCGAAGTTTTTGTTTTTAAAAAATATCATATGTGCCCATTTTAAATAACAATTTGATATTTTGACCAAAATGGATAATGATTATGGCCAAAATGGAGCATCGACCTCAGATTCAGCCAGCACGACTCACATATGAAAGAAATTATGGCAAGTTGAAGCGGCGCCTAGAGTTCGGAACTTTCTATGGAGGGCTTGCAAGGGAGTTCTGCCATGCCTAGGAAATTTAAGAAGGAGAGGGGTTGTGGACCAGGATTCATGTGCTATATGTGGTGTCAAAGAGGACGAGGGGCACGTTCTATTCAAATGCAAGAGAGCAAGAGAGGTTTGGAAAGGATTTCCAAGACTAGCGAAGATCACTAAGAGGGCGTCGGTTGTGCTAAATGGCTCCGGCCTAGTGCTGCAATTGGGCAACAAGGAGTTGGTCCAGACTTGGACTTATACGATTGAAACAATATGGATGGCGAGGAATAAGCGGATCTTTGAATCGGCTGAATTAGCTCCGGAAGAACTTGTTAAGTTGGTAAAGCAGGGGGTGGATGAATTCAACAAAGAGAAGGAGAAAGGCCTCTCACAACAAACCACGGGAGGTGGTGACAGACACCGGTGGGTGAAACCAACGGAGGGCTTCATTAAAGTTAATTGTGACACAGCGGTGGATGGTAGCAGAGGAAGTGGAATCGGCTGTATAGCAAGGAATGGGGAGGGTGGTATGGTGTTCGCTGCTTCAAGAAGAACACAAGATTCGGTCAACGCAGAATTGGTGGAAGCCGAGGCGATAGCGTGGGCGCTGGAACTCGGACTGCAGCAAGGAATTCCCAAGATCTGGATGGAGAGTGATTGTTTGCGGGTAATGCATCGATTGCAACATGGGAAAGCTCCAAAGGGGGAGACGGGCCAGCAGCTGCGTCGGATTCGGAGGCTTGCAAGTCAGTACATGCAATGTCGATGGAGCCATGTTAGAAGACAAGCCAATGTGGTAGCGGACTGCCTAGCAAAGCTTAGATCTGAACACACGGTTTTTATTACTTGTTTTGCTTCAATTCCTGCTGAACTTTGTTTGTTAATCTCAGATGATGCTAAATAAATAAATTCGATGGCTTTTGCTAAAAAAAAAAAAAAAATTGATATTTTGACCAATTATTATTATTATTTTAATTAAAAAAGGCCGGCCTTGAAATTGACGACGGGCGAGACGACCACGTCCGAGCTTCACTTTAAAAACCCACCCACTCGTTCTTCTCTCGTCACACAGTTCCAACGCTACCCTCCTCCTCCGCCGCCCCCTTTTCGATCTCCGGTTTCCTCTCCCCCCTCCCGTCGGAAAATGAGGTCTCAGATCTTCAGATCGGCTCAATCGGCTCTCAGGAGATCCTCCCGCTCCTACTCTTCCCATTCGGGACCCGAGCGCAAGGTCGTCGTACTGGGCGCTGCCGGCGGTATCGGTCAGCCCCTCTCTCTCCTCATGAAGCTCAACCCCCTCGTCTCCAGGCTCGCTCTCTACGATATCGCCGGTACTCCCGGTGTTGCCGCCGATGTCAGCCACATCAACACCAGATCTGAGGTTTTCTATCTCCTCCTCTATCTTCCCCTCCCGCTTTGATGATTTTCGTGGTGATTGCTTTGTTTTGTTAGGGTTTTCCTTTGTTGTAGTGCTATGCTTTTGGATTCGATTCGTGTTGTGTTTTGACGGTTTTTTTTGCAATGCTGAACTCCCATCTGTTAAATTGAGTTGCTTATTGAAGTAGGGAATTTCGTCCTCGGCTTAGATCTGAACTGTTTATTTATCATAATTGATTCGTGAACTAGTTCTGTGAGATCTGTGTTCTTATATATAAGATCCGTGCTCGTCGTGAACAAGTTGCAATCTTTTTTCTTTCTTTCTTAATAGTACTTAGCACTGAAGTGATTACTGTGTTTGCACCTCTCGCTTGATGCTTATCATTGGAAAAACATGCTTTTGATCATCAGATACCGATTTAGCTTTCTTTAGTTGACAATTTTGCTTGCTGTGTATGTTAATTTTCTTTATTTGTTGTAGGTTGCTGGCTATGCTGGGGAGGATCAACTGGGAGAGGCTCTGGAAGGTGCTGATGTTGTCATCATTCCGGCTGGTGTCCCTAGAAAGCCAGGTATGACCCGTGATGACCTTTTCAACATCAATGCCGGCATTGTGCAGTCTCTTTGCACCGGGATTGCCAAGTATTGCCCCAACGTAAGTATCATTTGCTCATGATCTGGTTCATTTTGCAAACGAGCTATTTGCTTTAGTAGCTAATTTTGTATTGTGGAATTAGGCCCTTGTCAACATGATCAGCAACCCAGTGAACTCAACAGTGCCTATTGCTGCTGAGGTTTTCAAGAAAGCAGGAACTTATGATCCTAAGAGGTTGTTTGGTGTGACCACCCTTGATGTGGTTAGGGCCAAAACTTTCTATGCTGGAAAGGCAAATGTATCTGTTGAAGGTACAATATTTCCGTATTCATAATTGTGTGATTAGTAAGAAAGTATTTGGGCCTTGGATCTGTTTGTGTTTTGCATTGCAAATTTTACGGCTCAGATGAAGTTGCCATATTTTATTGTTTCACCAAGATAAGATAAAAGTTGATGCTTTTGAAGCTTCACTGTTTCTCACATACTGATTATTTGGTACCATGCTTTATTTTGCAGCGGTGAATGTGCCAGTTGTTGGTGGACATGCTGGTGTGACCATCCTTCCCTTGTTCTCTCAGGTATATTAATGACTTTTTTGGGTTAGATTGGTTTTATTGATCTTTCTTGACATGATTTTTTTGTGTGTTAGGCCACCCCTAAGGGCAATTTGTCAGATGAAGACATAAAGGCACTCACAAAGAGAACACAAGATGGAGGTACTGAAGTTGTGGAAGCTAAGGCTGGAAAGGGATCAGCAACACTGTCCATGGCGTAAGTCCTTTTTTGTTTTTCAGAGTTTAATATTTAGTGGCTTCTTTGCTTGGAAATATGGTTCTTTTATAATTACCAAATATTTTGTCATATTTGTAAGAGGTGTTGTCATATTTGTAAGAGGTGTTAATGTTAGTGTTTGTGCAGACGTGCAGTATATGTTCTAATCATGAGCTCAAATGTTATCCAAATATACCGCTTGCTCATAGCATTGGCTTGTTAAATATATGATCAAGTCCAGTGAATTTTGTCAAAAACCAATATGCTTTCCCAAATAATCGTGACAAAACAAGATAAGTTGGTTTCTGGAATTTTTTGGCTGACAATATTTCGCCATTATGAAGCAATAAGAGTGGAACTCAAGACTTGAGATCTCCTAGTGATACCTGCATTCTCTGGCTTTCCCCACCTGCTAGTTTGTTGTTGTTTATATACAAAAATGCAAGGAGATGTTGACAATTTCATTTTGTGCAGGTATGCCGGAGCTCTCTTTGCTGATGCTTGCTTGAAGGGGCTGAACGGAGTTCCAGATGTTGTAGAATGTTCCTATGTCGAATCCAATATCACTGAGTTGCCTTTCTTTGCATCTAAGGTAATCCCCTTGAAATTCAATTAAGTTTCTCATATCTTCCAATTGTCCATCAAACATTCACTGCCATTTGCTTTCGGCTTTCCTGACGTTGCAAACTGTGTAACGTCTTAAGAAGCCACTGTTCCTTTCCACTTGCTTTTTAGGACTCCTTTTCTTAAACTATTAGAGGCTTTATGAACTATGTCTCTGTTAAACTTCTTTGCAAGTAATTTTCAGTTTTTTCAACAGTATGTTTTGTATAAATTGTTGCACAACAATAATTTCTTCTTAAACAATCCTGTCGTGCATGTATGACTGCCTGTGTCTCATCTTATGAGTTCTAAATACGATGGCTTTACTTTTGACAACCACAGGTCAGGCTCGGAAAGAATGGAGTTGAAGAGATTTTGGGACTGGGCGCCCTCTCCGACTTTGAGCAGCAAGGACTAGAGAACCTGAAGGCCGAGCTCAAGGCATCCATTGAGAAGGGAATTCAGTTTGCGAACAAGTAATACGTTATGCAGTTAGCCTGTAGCTGCGAGACAAACAGCACCAGTAGAGTGGATTTATTGTGTTTGTTAGCGACACAAGCGGCAGAAGGCCACAATTTTTGCATTTGTTCCACCGTTGTGTAAACTTTATGGGTTTGCCACTGGAGGGTGGCGGTGTTTCTCATTCGAAATGGAGTTTTCGGTGTATGCGCAAATAGATAGCCAGGGCAAGACATTAATAAAGCGTGTTGGAGACATTCTTGGTAACTCTTGATTATATCTACTTTACAATTAAGCATCTACTGTCATTGGCACATAGATCATTCAGGTTAGAGCTTAGAAACACTGTTAGAAACGCCTTTCGCTGTGGAAGCCGCCTACCTTCTTAGATCCAACAGCAACTACAAGCTCCATTTTGCCTTCTTGGCCAGTCGAAGCTGATGCTTGATTTGTGTTCTTGACTTGAGGTCACCAGACAGATAAGCGTCCATGCGCAGGTTGGTGAAGGCAAGTCGGAGATGGGTTCATGAAAGCGTTGTTGTATGTACCTAATAGCGGGAATTGAAGCTTGGCAGGCTTGAGGCCTTGATAGCACCTTCACTAACTGCTTCGAATACAGGCCTCTTCATTGGATTTCCCCACTTGAATTCGCCCTCTACAACCACCAAACACTGGCATTATCACATAAGTGTACAAACACTAAAAAGGAAGAAGAAACTGTTTCATTATCACAGGAGTATACAAACACTAAAAAAGAAGCAACTGAGCTAGAGAAGGAAACAGAAAGAGGCTTTCCGGGGTCTGAATCTCCCCATGGCTCACCCTATTTGGCTTATCACTACAGCCTGGCTCGTCCCACTCGACCTGTTATTAAAACATGACTGAAGTTTAGACATCATATGTCATTTCAGAGCCTTTAGTAAATGAACTAATTCGAGCTTTAGTTTTTTCCCCTATGTATTAAGTAACTTTACTTGCTCATAACATAGTAACTTAAATGAAAGTTTGTAAATTCTACAAAATTTGAGCTTGAATCAAGTCGAGCTAAACTTTGAATGGAGTTTAAAAATGTGCTTATACTCAGTTCAATTAGTAAGTAAACAAGCTCAAACTGAGGTTTTATCGAGCTGAATCCGAGTCGAGCTCAAGCTACTCGACGCATATAAGAACCCTACTCGACGCATATAACAACCCTAGGAACAAACCCACTCTAAAAGTAGAGGTAAGTATTGTTGTAATGAGACAAATTATTAGACTCCTCTGATTTCTCTTTTTGCTTGTACTCACTCTCAAGCGAGAAATTGTTTGGCCTAAATCTTCCACTCAGTCTTTCTAAACATATCAAGAGCTATTATGCCATCGAACCTATTCATATAATGAATATTTTCAATTTGGTAATACGATAAAAAAAATTAATTCGAACTTAAAAAAATTACAAAAAATAATAAGAAAATTTTAAATCGAACCAATTTTGATATGAAAATTCCGGTCAAATTTTCAGCCAAACTTTCGACGTGGCAATCGAACATTCGAAAATTTAACGACGCTGCATCACATCGTTAAATATTCAATGTCTTTTTTTTATTATAAAAAATACTAAATTTGAGTGCAAATCAGATGAGTACATTAACCTTAGAATCCATTTTGTACTGATAATTAGTTTTTATTTTCAAACATTATATTTATGCATTTAATAACCCGTAATGATGTCATTAAATTTTAAAACATTAAGTTGACACTTAGAAAAATTGGTCGAAAAAGCAACCGAAATTTTTTCCACATCGAAATTGGTTTAATATGAAATAATTCTTATTATTTTTGGTAGTTTTTAAAGTTCGTATTAATATTTGTTCATAGCAGATAGTTATATTATTTTTGATCATTTTTTCCTTTCAATTCACTTAAATGTTCAATTGCAAAGTATGATATTTGAATGTTTTCTCATGGAGATGACTTGACAATTGACATACACACACACAAAAAAAAAGCATCCGTAAATCAATCAATGCAAAATAAGACGAATATCTACAACGAATGGATAGCATTTTCCAAACATGCCTAGCCATACAATACAAAGTAATTCGTTGATCGGATCTACCCATGATGAAATGTGATGTACCTTCACATTCCACATTACCAACTCAATGCTACGTTTATTTCGCTCATTCCTACGAATGCTGGCAGATCTGATTGCAGATAACCAAGGCGCCTTCGTACCACTGCTTGGGAGCTTACGGTTTCATGTTCTATTTCACTCCCCGATGCCTTGAGATTACCTTGAAGGTGGATTTGCAAAAAGCCTACGGCTATGTGACGTGGGACTTCGTATGCTATGCGCTGCCTCTTTGGCTTCAGAAGCTATATTCTTCGTCACCTTCTGACGCTGTCCTCTTCCTCGAAGCCTTCTTGGTCCCATCGATCTCTTCGCCAACAAGTTTTCTTCTACTACATCTGCCTATGTAGGCTTCCTCCCTTTGTCAATTGCCAACATCCACCCACTATTACCTAAATCATTCATTTTTTTTTTCAAGCATGACTTCATAAGTTCAAATCACATGAGATGAAGCTCATTTTTGCTCATTTTAAGCTCGAATTTTGTTCAAATTGGGAATTACATGTCAAATTCATTCATGATTCATAAGTAAATAAGTAATTTCAGAGATTGATGAAAGGGGCTACAATGGAAATAACAGGATTGCCCTGACAAGGCTTTGTTTGATAACTCAAGTAACTTTTCAAAGCTTTTGGTTTGACATTATAAAGTTTTAAATGAAGTAAATTTTAGAGTTTGATTTA
Organism: Persicaria maculosa; assembly: GCA_963922045.1. NCBI lineage: Eukaryota > Viridiplantae > Streptophyta > Magnoliopsida > Caryophyllales > Polygonaceae > Persicaria > Persicaria maculosa. The sequence goes on from OY998262.1 coordinate 64,252,593, forward strand.
ATTAAGTTTTAAAATTGAATTTTCAACAACTATCCACCTCAACCTTTTCAAATTTTTTCTTTTTTCTATTCACATGTCTATTCATTTTCTTATTTCTCCAGCTAATTTGTATAAGCTAATATATCAGTTAGGGTTACCAAATATCTTACTAGCTTATAAACAATTGAATTGAATTGAACATAAGTTTACCACACATAGTTCATCAGCTTTAGCTTCCTTAATTATCAACTTCTGTTACCTCATCAACTACGTGTTACCAAACTGACCTAGTTAATGTGAAGAATAGGAAGGGTGGAATTTATAATCCTGATGGTCAGGGGCTCAAGATGTTCACCTCATGGGTGTGGAATTATGAAAGGGATCATTGGATTTTTTTATTTTTATTTTTTTGGACGTGGGGGGTTCCGAGGTTATCGACTAATTTCCCCACGGGTTCGGACCCTAGGCTGCAAAGGACGCGAACCGGTTAAGCCAGGCGGCAAGTCACCAGGCAGGCTCACCTAAGCCAATGAAGGCTTGAGCACCCACTAATACACAAATTGTGTAAGAAGTGGGATTTGAACCCTTGACCTCTTGCAAGGGCCACCTCTCCCTTACCTAGGGGTGTGCACCGGTTTAAACCGGACCGGAACCGGACCTAAACCGGATAAAATCGGAACCGTAATATTAAATAATGACAACCGATAACCGGCCCGGAATTATTCCGGTTTTAAACCGAACTGGACCGGAAATACTCAAGTCAAACCGTAACCGAACCGGATTAACCGGTATTCTTTTTTTTTTTCCCTTTTTATTTCATTAATTACAGTTTTTGTTTGGGTAATGGAAACGTGAGCCGAGCTCACAATTTGTTTTTGCCTTGATCATTACAGTAAGTGTTTTACATATTTTTTCCCATTAATTATTACCATTTTCATTAATTACAGTCATTTGATGGATTTTTTTTTGGTGGAAATTAAATCATTTATTGTTAATACAACCTAGTTTACCAAGACTAAATAATTAAATACAATATGTATACTTACATTTATTTATGATTATATATTTGTGATGTTACGAAATATAGATTTTTAAGAAAATAATAAGTTTCGGTTGATTCCGGTTTTAGCCGGAAAACCGCCGGTTTTGACCGGAACCGGACCGGATCCGGAATTCATTGAAAATGTAAACCGAAAATCGGACCGGAAACTTTAATTCGGTTCCGGATCAGGTTTTACCGGTTCGGTTCCGGCCGGTTTTCCGATTTAAACCGAAATATGCACAGCCCTACCGGCCTTACCACTAGGGCAAGAGGTCATTGGTGAAAGGGATCATTGGATTAACCAAATTGCACAACATACAATCATATACATATATAATATCACAGTTTACCAAAAAAAAAAAACATATATAATATCATTGCCTCAAGAATAAGTCAATATATAGAAGATCTAGATAAGAGATAACACAGATTTAATACTGAAAATCATAAACAACACAATCTAGGTTTAGATCATAGGAATGAATACAAAATAACAAAGTTTCCCTATGAGATAATGCCCGTGGGAGAGATTATGTTTGCAACTAAGTATGCCCTTCTTTTGATTTCCTTTGCACTAGACAAAAGCACCCCTATAGCTTGCAAGCATATTGCTACAAGTTGTTCACATAATATATCCAAGAATTCATATGGCTTAACAACAAAAGGGAAACCAATGGTTCAAGGAGAATCTAATATGCTACCTAATCTAAGCACAAAAGTTGGACCCAAAGGTTCAGAAACCGCTAATGAACCATGATACAAGCCTCGTCGAAATCAGCAATATCAGTAACAACAAAAGGAGCCTTCTCTTGAAAGAGAAAGAAAATGTGAGATCCTATTTCGTCATGCATAATTTACTTATGTGTTTATAGAAAAATTACTTAGTTCATCACTCATAGACTTCGATTTTCTTGCTTCAGCCTCCCACATCTCCTTTAGATATGCATACACATTACTACATTAGAGTTGATAACATGATTTGTTGATTTTGTGAAACTCAATTTCCCCAATACAGATCTGATGGGTCTGTATATGTGCTCAAATCTCCTCCTAATCAATTTCAGAATTAAATTCGATTTCTAGCAATTCAATTTTCATTTGTTTTGTGACTTGATTGAGATTCAATAATAGATTGCTATTGTGACATGATTACTGCATTGACGATTTTCCTCATGTATTCACGAGAGCACGATGATTTAATCCTGTAAACTAAACAAAATCAGATCATAATCTACAAATTAAAAATTTGAAAAGAAAACAAAAAATAAACTAAAATTGTGTATGAAACGAATAAATGTTACGTCATACCTCACGATGATTTCATATCCCTTATATATATATATATATATATATATATAAGGGATATGAAATAAGATTGACCGCTCTTCCTAAGCCTGCCTTCTTTGAACCCGATCAACATACCTAAATATGACTAGAAAGAGTTAGAAAATTACTGTCAAGATGTATCAAATATTTATTAAGAAAAAAGCACCACGCTCTTTATTTAATTGGTTTCCAAGAAAAAACTTTTTTTTTTTGTCCAACTATGCCTTATATTTTGTAAAATTGCCGTTAAATTAATTATGGTTTGACCTTTTTTTTTCAATTTTTCTCTTCTTAAGAACTCAACTTTATGTTTAATATTATATAATACAACATGAGAAACAATCCAAAAAATTTATCTGGACACATGACTTTAAATGCAAATAAGGTCAATACGATTTCTAATGAATATACACCCCTATCCACAAAATCTCCATTAAATAGATATGAGTTTTCTTTTGAATTAAGCCATTCAACCTAAAGATCAGTAAGAGAAAAAAAAAACTGAAAAAAATGCATAAATGTTACAAACAGCAATCAATCATCAATCAATATCAATATCAATCAATCAATATCAATCAATTCAATATATAATACTAAAACAGAGGCGTGAAAATCCTATGTGGCGGGTTCTGATGCGATTTGCTTACGTGTCGTATTTTGGTGCAATCTGGCCCGGGTCTTTGACATGTCAATTAATGACGATCCAATATATTTAAGCCACGTCAATTAATGAAATCTTATCTTTTAGCCACATCATTTAATATGGTTCATCTTTATTAACAATGAAAAATAATTTAAATAATAAAATATTATCGTATCTTAGTTGGTTAGATGTTGATAAGATTTTATACTTATATTTGAATAAATAAAAATTGTGGACCTTCTTTTCCCTTTTAAACAAAATTAATAAAAGATACTATAATTATAAGCACCTTATGGATTGATTAGTTACTACGGAGTATAATTCATATTTTTAGTTAATTGATTTTTACTTATTTAATACAAATTAACTAAGTAAAATGATAGAACTTACATATTATAATAAAACTAACACCAAATGGTATTACATACATAAAAGGTAACCTAATTATTAAAAGATACTTATATGAATGTACGCCATCTTATTATCTATAAAACACTTCCCATTTTCTACTTATATTTGAGTAATAATAAATGAAAAATAACTATATCCTAATAAATTAACTTTAATCTATCATTCTATTACATAAATCGGGTTGATAACAAAAAAGAGTTTGTTATTTATCGGATTATACTAAATATACAAATTACCTATTATCCTAATCGGTAATATATCAAGTATAATATACAAAACTATAAGTATCTATAATAATAATAATAGCTAAAAGATTATGTACCAAGAAGTGTAAGGTTATATAAAAAAATTAATATTTTACATAGTTTTTTTTATCAACCTAAGAAAACATGCGTAAATATAGGATAATTAATTGAAATACCTTAATTATATAAAAAAAGTTGTATGATATTTATATATATACACAAATAAAAATGTGTGAGAATTATATATTTTCAAAATTATTTAGATTTTTAAAGTTATTTTTATATAAATAAAAGTTATGAAAAATCCGCGAAGCTCGCAGGAAATAAAACTAGTAATTGTTATAAAAAAACCACGTCAAAACAAAAAAAAGCAGTAAAATTATTTCACAAATTTTGACCTATTTGTGTAAATTATCACATTTAATAATCTTATTATCCTTAGATACATCAATGTTATTTACTCTAAAAAACAATTGACAAAATAGTATTTCCAAAATTTAAACATAAACCTTATTCAAATTTCTCTCTTTTAAAAAACGATGCAACATTTTGTCCACACTTTTTTTGTATTGATGACGAAAAGTTTTATGGAGCGATTGTAGTTGCATCATTTTTTGTTGGGGCAAGGGCAAATGCTATCTTCTTCCTAGTTTGCACATAAGGCTTCTTTGAAGTCAACGATACGAGGCACATGACTAACACTATGAAAATACATTGAAAAACTTCATAGAAATAAAAATAGATATTACCTCTAAAAACTCAACTTTATTTTCCACTCACTTATGCGTCTCAAACAATCCATTTAAAATTAATCTCAAAAGTGAAATACACTCCAATAAATCACTCCGTACATCCCTCTTTTTCCCTTCTAAATTGAGATTCAGATCCTCTCCTTGTGATTCCATCCAAATAAATTGAGGGCTGAGATCTATTCTATCTAAATTAAACCATTTTAATTCCTTTAATTAATTAATTAATCATATCTTATCCCCTCCCCTCCTCCATCAATCCTCCCCTTGGATTCTTCAATCAATCAGCAGAGCTGTTTGCTACCTCTGTTACCGCCTTGTGATCAACAACGCCTTCTTCTTCACTCAGCTTAGAAGCTTCTCATGATCTTACTCACGCACTATTGGATCTGTTCGTCAACTCTTCAGAGACTATGCCCAACAAACATGCATAAATGAACATTCCAGCCGAACGGATAGTCATTGATACTCCTCTCGACGCAGTCCCAATCAGAGAGGTCATGTTCAATGCATCAGCACCTATAAGTATGGAAATCCATAAAGCATCACCCAAACTAGCATTGCCTGCCATAAAAAGAAGTAGAGCTCCAAAGATAATGAGGAGGAGGGTGGCGAAGAGGAGAACAACGGGCTTTGCAAGAGGATGGATGGATAAGAACACTTTCAATTTGTAGACTATCCTCAGTGTTCTTTGTGGGTTGTATCTCGTGTAGAGAAAGATTAGACAACTTATGAATACAACCATGGTCATAGGATAGGAGAATAGTTTCCACTGGAAATGTGGAAAATATTGGAAGTATTGAAAAGAGAATGATATGAATATCAAGAATTGTGCTCAATGGTAGGTGGAGGATTAATGTCGTTCAATGACAAGTGATTTGCCAATGAATGATTATGTGTTTTGTTTAGCGGTGATGCAGCACACACTCCAAGACCTTTATACAGATCCATGTTTGTTGTTACCTCAAACCCAAAAAGAGATGCAAAATAGACAAACAACGTAGATGTAAATGCACTCTATGCCGCCTAAGTAGTATCAAATGACACGGTTATGCTAATATACATGGTAATCAAAGCTAAAATGTTGGAAATCATAACCGTTTTAGAAATAATCAATGGACCAATTGGGATTACCTCACTTGGGCCTAATTTACCCACCTTAACACAAAAGTTGTAGCATAACAACTTTTCTTCACATTAAGTTCTGATCAACAATTTTCTCGAAAATTGTTGATCCGTTTCGCCTTCATTTGGATCATATGCCTACAAAAGAAAACGTGTTATTGTAATTGGTGATCGAAAAAAGGCATGCAATTAGCCAATCTGATATTGCAAAGACATGTGGAAAATGATATTTGTTCATTAGTTTTTTATATAAAATTATTAAATACAGTTTTAAAGTTTAAATATTTTCTTTTAATTCCACATTAATATATTTGGGATTTTTTTAATAGGGAAAAAGTGCATTACACTTCGTATTTTGTTGAGACCAATGTGTACCATGTGTATCGGGTTTTATGCCACAATTCCGCTACGATCGATGAGATTTTAAGGACGCTTAGTAAAAAGAGGGTTGATGATGACACCATTCCGGAAGATCTCTTTATATGTGTCACCGTTAACATAAGAAGAAGTGAGGTGCTGATATATAGCCAAAAGTACTGCAAAATTTATTAGGTCACTTCTAAGCTTAAAAATGACTTTTTTCAAATCCCTATCAATTTTATTTTATGTTGCCATCAACAAAAGACACAACGACGCCATTGGATCCGTGGCAGAGGAAAAACTGGGAAGGTTTGGCATGCAAATCGCGCCGATGCTGAATATCGTGTTTCGATGGCTTGATGATCTATAGGAGGAACGCCTTGAGCAATTTAGCCTTCGCCGCCGGCGACATCTTCTCCCACTGGCTCTTGATTTGGGACGCCGGCGGTTTCGATTGTCGCTTCGCGGTGGAGGAGCTCTAGGGGAGGTTGCAGCGGAAGGAGCCGGGGTGGCTCGTCGGAGAGCAGAGGCACTTATGACTTGATTTCGCGGCAACACTTGTGGTGGGGATTTTGGAAGCCATTGTTGATGGGAGAAGAGGTTTTTGATGGGGGGTTGACGATGTTGAAACTTAGTAGAGCAATCTCATGCCGATAACGTGTGATAAAAATAAAGAGGAGAATGAGGGATTGTATTCAGTTGAGGTGTCTTGTGGGGTATCCACCAATACAATATATAGGAGCCATATCCTTGAGCTCCAAGTATAAGATAAATCTATCTAAAGGTAAAAACTATATCTAAGTTAAGTGTATATCTTGTACATCCACATAATAATAATATTATAACAATTTGGGATTTTTTTAATAGGGAAAAAGTGCATTACACTTCGTATTTTGTTGAGACCAATGTGTACCATGTGTATCGGGTTTTATGCCACAATTCCGCTATGATCGATGAGATTTTAAGGGCGCTTAGTAAAAAGAGGGTTGATGATGACACCATTCCGGAAGATCTCTTTATATGTGCCACCGTTAACTTAAGAAGAAGTGAGGTGCCGATATATAGCCAAAAGTGCTGCAGAAAGATTGAAATTTACTAGGTCACTTCTAGCTTAAAAATTACTTTTTTCAAATCCCTATCAATTTTATTTTATCTTGCCATCAACGAAAGATTAATTTAACGTAAAATTGTCCCATGCCTTTTATTTTGACCTCATTTTTTATATCACTTTCTTTCTCCTTAAAAAATTCAGTTTTATTTTTTTATACCCACATCTCTACAACTGAAACAATCAATTTTAAAATAATCTCAAATCGAACTGAATAAAAATTAAATAATATTGCTAGTCATCCCACTCAATCACTCCGTCCCTCCCTCTTTATTTCTCTTTTACATTGAGTCCCACCAATTCTCCAATCTCTAACAGTCCAACGTCGGCAAGAGAGAAGAGAGCTTTTACAAAAAAACCATAGAAATCGCCCCGTCTGCCGCCGCTCATCCGCCCCACACCAGAATCCGACCCAAGCATTGCCTAAATCTGAAAGCCATGAAGCCTAAATCCAAAAACAAAGCAAAAATGGCAAAGAACCCACCCAAAAAAGGCTGAATCAACCCAAAATACAACAAGAGAGAGGAGAAGAGGGAGAAGAGGCTGAAGAGAAGTGAAGTAATCTCTCATCTGGAACCAAAAACAGAAGAAAGCAAAGTAAAGAGGGAAGGGTGGAAGCTTACAAGCCAAAAAAAAAAAGGAAGGCAGGTGTGGGTCGGTGGCTTGCATCTTGGAACTGGGATTGAGAGATTACTTTAAAAAAATTTCTCAATCTATCGCTTTATCTCACATGTACTTTTAAACCCCCTCTAAGTTTTTCTGATTTAAAAACTCTATATGGGAACTGGGATTGAGAGAAAAAAAAGTCATCAATGCTCAAATCTATCCCTAAATTCTAGGTCTAGAACAAAGAGTGAGAGGAAAGAAGAGAGATAAGAGAGGTACTGATCTAGCAGGAGAAGCTTTATGGATTTATGAAATATGTACTGATGATGTCCTAAAAAGGTCAGGGTCGACCTCGCAGATAACTCAACCGGTAATTATCAATTTCTAGCAGTATATTCTCATGAAAAAGCATTAATTAATCAGACTAATGGAAATTCATGCTAACCCTAATCATTCCAATTAGAGAATCAGTAATATTCAAGAGGAGTATAGAGAATAGAAATCTCACAATGAATCTAAAAACCTAACTCTTCGATTAATCTTTCCAAGCAAACGAATTTAGTTTCTCATGCTTTATGAGAAATCCAAAATCAATGTGTTTTTCGATAATCGTCTGATGAATGATGAATCTAGAATCAAAACCTAATCTAATCTCTAATTTTTGTCCTCCTCGTAGAATAAAATGTAACTAGCCTCCACTATGTTTTTTGCCCACAAAATAACATAAATCTGGCCCAAAAGAATAATCCACAAGCCCAAATAAAGAACCAACCCAACCCCACACTCGCATGTGCAACATAACTCGGTTGGAGGTCTAGAGAACTTGGTCGAGTTCTCTTGCCCCATCCGAGTGGGAAAAAACAAGATATTCAATTCGACTCTCATAGTCTAATCTGTATTGAAATAAATATTCCTTCTTAACTAGCTTTGCTAAGAGATACTGAGTTGGCGTTTGATCACCCAACAAATTCTTCCTCATCCGAGCCCTTACACCGTATATTTGTTCCCTTGAAGTCCCGTTTGTTGTGACATCGGGATTTTGACATCGATCATGCATTAGTATTGCTTTCGACGTCAACCAATTTTTTTGGCTTCAATCGCCCGGTGAATGAATGATTAATCAACTTAGGCGGATGCTTGTGGTTGTGAACACTATTGATCACCTCAACCTTTCAACCATCATTGGATACTCTCGACCACGCAACTCAAATGGACATCTATGTTTTTCGGTTCGTGTATCAAGATTGACACATCACTATCACCATCCACAACTTTGCGCCCATTTCGGTAGACTTCGTAATGCTCACATGCCAAAATAATTCTCCCAAATCTCGCATCGGAGCTAGTCCAAGACTTAAAAGTCATAATTACAAAAAATCTTCTACTCGCTCTCTTATGTGCCTAAGTCCTCAACGAATTCATATCGGGCCACACTCTTTCATTTGAATAACCTATGGTGTTTTCACTCTTTCATTTATGCCATCACGCATCTATAAAACCAATTGAAAACTAAATAAATATACCAAATTCATCTATAAAACCAATTGAAAACTAAATAAATCATATTTACAGTGTTTAAATCGATGGTGCATATGCTTTCTTTGAAACCTCCAAGGAGAATGGATCAAAGATTTGCCGGTTTAAATTAACCGTTTCTTAGGACAATCGGTTCTTTTGATGGCTTTTGCACCGAGAATGGCAGAAGGAATGTGAATGTTCCTCATACTTTGAACATTGATGGTCCTTATAGCGAGTTAATTGTTCTTGCACTTGGATCATAGGTTTACTTACAGTTTGTGATGATAGTATTGGAGGTTTGGAGGGTTGTCTATCAACTGGACAGAAAGCCAGAAAGAGCCTAGTTTCTTAGGTGAGATCAAAATCTCCTTTGTTGAAAGCAAAGTTGTTGTCATCAGTGTATCAATATCACCTCCTTAATTTAGTGATGCAAATGTATGCAGTTTAATTTGATGCAAAGGTATGTAATTAATTGGATGTTTAGTAGATAAAAGAAACACAACTTCTTCTGTGTTCTTTAGATCAATTGAAATTTTGGAAATTGCCAGTTTGCCAATCCATAACTTCAGTGTGGATAAATAGAATATGACCCTCCTATTATAAATTTACAAGTAAATTGTGAGAAGAGATTTCATGTTATAGGTTTTGCTGTTTTGGGGATGCCATATTCACTACTAATATTAAGATAGATAAAATGGTGATTTTGTCTTTGTTAAATCCCCAAGTTGGTTGTACGTACATTCAACAGAGAGAGAGAGCTTGGTTGTGCAACAATAAGATTTTCAAGAGCTTGGTTGTGCAGCGACAAGATTTTCGAGTAAAGCTTTCAACAGGGTTAGCTCCATCCAAGTAAAACTAAACCAGTTTTTGTACAGGCAAAAAAAATGTACAATCAAGAAGAAAATGACCCTAAAACTAATCCACTGCTAAGTTAGCCTCCATCAAAGAATCCACCACTGCTTAAACAACTAAACCCCTACTACCAACTGCAATTCCCACCTTGAGTTAGTTTGCCCCTACTACAATTTCGTTTTGGGTAGCATGTACACAAGCATCAAGAAACCCCATAAATTCAACAAGGTGATTACAAAGCTGTTTTGAAACCAAAGAATCTCTGCAATGTATCATCTAAGATCTGACAGTTGCCGGGTTTCACCATATAAATCAATCCTTGAAAGCTTTCAGATGTTCCTTGAATATCAGCATCACAAGCACAGCATAAAATGTTTTAATCCCAAAAATCTTTGGCACTCCAAAGCTTCACCACCTAACGGCACAACAAATGTAAAGCTTCTGTCAAGTTTACACTTTTTAAAAGGATAAAAAAATCCACTCAAACAATACATATTACATAGGCATCCAATCAAACGATCGTCGTATTGGATCTCAGAAGGGGATGTCCCTACAGAAAAAAAAAAAGACATTTCCCCAAACCGAAGTTCACTGGTGGTGCCTCGGATAACAATACTCATGGTTATCTGCCTGAACAAATGCTTAACCAAAGATGCAACAAATTGAAAGATAAAGATGTCAACTAGCTCGCTTCGCGTATTATTTCTCCTAAACAAACTAAATTCAAAACGCCAAACAGGGGAAAAGCAGCAAGCAAACAATTGTGGTAAATATCTCCAGTTAAATTTCCATTTTCAGCAAAATGGTTTGAAGCAAATCTACAAACAATATAATACCCTCATGTAATTTGTCTACGAGCAAAAGAAAATGGTTCTTACCTCAAAATATACATTTCATTCAGATGCCAAGTCACTAGCCTCCATTTGATTCAGACTCAGATGAGCTATCACTATCAGAATCTGCATGAGAAGATCAATAAGATGACATTCTTTTTCTAAAAGAACATATTAAGACACTAGTTCAAATGCTTTACCACTTGAAGATGATCCAGAATCACTACTGGAACTACTTGAGCTACTTGAACCACTAGCATCATCTGCATCTTTCCTCTCGTGAACAGGGGAAGACTGAGCAACAGTATTTGTATCATCTGTTTCAGCAAAGAACACTTCCGTTAAACAAATGTTTTGTACAACAGAAACCATTCAAGCAATAAATTGTGCAGAAGCTACCAGCTCTTGTCTCTATAGGCACTTCTGCTCTTGGTGGAACTGGGTTCTGCAAATTCAGGAAGTCAACATTCACAGTTAGTGGGCAACACACACTCATATGCACCGGGTTTTGTTAAGGGGGAAAAGAAAGGCTAAAAAAGCATACCATTGCTTGCATTGCCTGCTGCGCTTCCGCTCTTTGGCGTGCAAGTTCAATTTTTCGCTTGTGCTTACTAAGACTCTTCTTATAGTTGGTAACAAACCTATCAAGCTCCCAGAGAGTTTCAGCATCAACACTATCAATATCAACTTCAATCTCATCATCATGTTGGGAAAGCGTTGAATTTCTCTTCTTGATAATCTGAACAATACTATCAAGTTTCTCTGAAGGTAAAGCCTGAAGATGACCGCTAAGCTTCTGCTTTTCCTCAAACGTCATGTCTCTTTTGTTAAGATCTTTCGCTTTGGGTTTTTTCAAAGCCGGCGCCCTAGCAACTGGTGGATTATACACAGGCTTCTGACTCGACTCAACAGGAACAGGTAGAGAAAATGACTCTGATCTAACCAAATGCCTTGTTTCTAGGTAAACTGGAGATGGAGGTACAGGTACAGGGATGATTGGCCGGGGTGGAGATGCATAAATTGGCAAAGGAGCTCGTCTTGGCGTAGGAGTTGGCAATCCCATATCATAAGCTGCTCCAAACCTTAGTTTACTGCAGTATTCTGCCTCAATTTCCACCCACCTTTCCTCAAAAGTTTTTGATAATTCCACAGCCATGAGGTGAACATCCTGACCCTCAGGATTATAAATTTTGGCGTTACGAAAGGTAAGTCTCACGTCCTCCGCAAATTGCAAAGGAGACTTGTACCAATTCCTGCTCAGCCTATTCTTCACGGTACCCAAATCCATCGGGTGCTTAATGATATCATAATAATCATGAAGGCCCATCATCTTGACATCAACTGGAGTATTGAACACCCAGCCATACTGGTGCTTCATCAGTTTCGTAAGCAGACTACCACACTTCTTGAATATTTGCTTGTCACTCGTAGGCCCTCCACCTCGTTTCTTACTTCCATGGCCCTTCACCTTCTTGTTGCTCTCAGCAGGGGGTAACTTGCCAGTTCCAAAAACAAAGTCAGAACTCCGATAATACTGATTCGCCTTTGGAGTCCTCTTTTCTTTCTCAAGAATCTCCACAACACGTTGGGTGTTGTGACGTTCATCCATTAAAGACACAGAGAGATGTTGAAACGGCATTGGATCACTGAACCCAACTGTACCCACCTCTGAAACCACCCTCCTCACACCACCATCATTTCCAAACCTATTATTTCTAATATACCCAGAAGGTTGTGGCTGTTGTCCCCCAACACCTGTTAAAAACTCATTACCAGCATCCAATTCACCAATATACCCAATAAGCTGAGCCTCCCTATCTTGAAGCCTCTTCGCCAACCTCTTGACTTCTTCAAGCTCCCTCTCTAACTTCCTCTTCAACTGTCTCCTATCTTGATGATTCGACCGGGCAGCAGATAAATTAATTCGAACCATATTATCTATCCGCGTAACCATTGGCCTCGCTGGAGGCGGTGGCGACTCAACTCCTACATTCTCATCATGACCAATAAACAAAGTTCCCTCTTTTCTATTCATCGGTTCTGAATCGCTAGAAAATACCTCAATTATGGGCGAATTTGGCTGTTGCTGATGGGAATTGGCATCTTCAACCGCTGGGGATTGCACCGCCGGCGGTTGAGCGACGTTGTTATTATCGTCCGCCGTTGTAACGGCGTTTCCATTATATTTCGGAGCCGATTCGTCCTCCTTGGCGGTATCATTCCCATCGTCGTTGGCTGCGGTAGTTGTGGTGGCGACGTCATCGGCCGTAACATCGGCGGCAATGGCTTTCTGATCGTTGGTGGCGTCGTCGTTCTTGTTCTTGTTCTTGTTGGCCTTGTTGTGAAACTTGCGAGAATAAACCTTGCTAGTCTCAGTCCACCGAGGCCTCTCTCTGGTTTCCTCGGCTCCGACTGTACCCGAAGCCATACATGAAGGTAATTTTACCCCCCAAAAGAACCCTAACCTAAGGAAACCAGGATTCGGTTTCCCGCCCCACAAAAACCCTAGATTCTCCGAAACACGATTCAGTCCTAGACTAGGGTTTTGCACCTCGCAAATCCAAAAATCCCTCTCTCTCCAATAATTTAGATCCAACAGAAAACAATTCCCCAAACACTCAATTCCGGTCAAAATCCCCAAATCTTCCAGGAAATCGAACCGAGGAACTAACGCAAAAAACCTGAATCCGAACCTAGAAGAAAACCCTAAAAAGCTTATGAATTTATGGAAGACTCGATAAACACAGACTACAGATTGATTGAGGGAGAACGGAGATTGATCGGGAGAACGGAGATCGGGGTAAGGCGGTGGAGAGAGAGCTAGGGTTTGGGGGAGGACATTTTGGGAAATTGCAAAAAGGGCCCTGAAAACTGGAAAAAGGGGTCGAAATTGAAAATAGAAGAATACAAGGGGCAGCTGATCCGTACCCGTCTCTTTCTCTTACTGACTTTTTAAACACCCAAATTTAGTCGGTGTATATAATTTTGGAAAATATATCAGTATTTATGGATGGTGATCACAAAAATAATAATAATAATAAATATTATTTTATATAATTTTTAACTTTTCAAAAAACTTGTTAAATAATAAAAGTATATCTATTTCTAACTCTCAGACTCTATATATAGAAAGGATATTATTTCCTAATAATGAAATTTGATTTTATTCTCAGCATATTATCTTTATAATTCATTGTCATAAATTGCACCATATAATCGTCTCCTATTATTTTATCTTTTGTAGGCAAAAAAAAAAAAAGTTTCGAGCTCCTTTCCTCAAATAATGATTTTATTCTCCTTTAGCTGATAAAAAAATGATTTTAAACTTAATTAACTTTTTAAATTAGAACTAAAAAATAAATTCAAGCCTTTTAATTTCCCCGTTTTCCTACAAAATTTCTTCAATGTTTTGAACACAACAATTTCTAGCCCAATCTTCGGGCCACCCGGTGGATATATGTGGAATTGAGGATTGAGGGTTGGCCCACCGGCCCACCGGCCCAATTTGTTTGACATAAAAACATTCATTTGTGTTAATTAATAAACCATCATCGGTTTGTTTGGATTCACGATGCATTATGCTTATAAGTATAATCGTTTTTAAAATATTTGGTTAAAAAAATTTATAAATATTTAAAATAACTTAACTTTAAAATAAAACTAGTTCAGTACCCGCACCTTGTGCGGGTTTTTTTAGTTATATATATACATGTATTTTATATTATTAATTATTATTGACCAAAAAAAAATTATTAATTAATGATTAATTCATAATTCATAATGTAGTGTTAATAATGTTCAAGAAGAGCTATCTCGAGGCTTGTAACTTGTAGCATGGTTCCGGAATAAATCGCACGAGAGCCTTGTCTCTCGTTTCACCAAATAAAAATGTAGTGTTAAGTATATAATGATTAAATCATGTTTTCTAACCAAATTGTAAAAACATATATCCTTTATTTTAAAAAATTATAAGGAATTTTTATTTTTAAATTTGCACTCTAAGTTATAAAAAGAATCCTAAAAGATTAAAAATTCAAATTTTAAAACAAAATTGTGTAAATTAAATATACAACATAAAAATTATAAAACATAATTGAATTAAATGTTTACCTATAATTATTCAAACATGCTAATTACGAACCGAATTGGGTATTATACCCAAATATTATTTTATTAATTTATCTTAGATATGATTTGAGAAGGAAATGACATCAATTTAATTACCTCATCTGTCTCATAATTTAAGTTTTTTTTTTGCTTTTTGACACACTTTTTAAGAAGCTAAAATCACTAACAATATCATTTTTTTTATTTATTTTAATTTCATGGTTAATGGTAATATGTATGAAATTATAAAAAAAATCAATAAAGTAATTAATATTTTATATAATTTTGATCCTTTTTAAAAAGCGGTCAAAATAGTAAATGAGTTAGGTTTTGAGACTGAGGTAGTAACTTGTAACATAAATTATATAAGCATGGATCCTTAATTAAAAAATTTCTATATTTGAATTTCTAAATTAAAAATTAGGGAATAATTCTATAAAGCATAAATGGTTAAAAATATCTAAGTGATGATTATCTTATTTAAATAAAATATTGAAGTGATACTTATCTTAGTTTTGTTAGATTTTGTTATAAGTTATTATTGAAATAATTGGTGATAATTAAGTGAATTAATAATTTAATTTTTGTATAAAATCAGGATCAAATATTCAAATTCAAATTAGTTTTGAAAAATAAAAAATCATCAAATTTAAAAGCTAGTTATTTATAATAAATAATAAGATAAGATTTTTATTTAGTAGGCCCGATTTTAAAAAAAATAACTAAAAAAATATTTAAATACCCTATATTAAAGGAGAAATCTTCACGTGATAACACGACTTCTCTCTAATTAGTACTATAGTACTGAATATTGATAAAGATATAGATATAGATTAGCCACGTTATTCTAATATTAAGCCATGATAATAAGAAGAGACGTTCATTAGCAATATTCTATTACACACAATATAATCAAGTGGATGAAGATTTTAATTCTTTTGCAAGATAATATTGTTGCGTTACATATATCAAGTGATCGAATGAAGATTTTCATCCTTTTTCCTTTATTGGAGAAAAGATAGTATTATGGCAGAGCAATTGTATATTCAGAAGCAATAACAATTATATATTCATAAGTACACAATCATAATAAAGATAGTATTTTTGCAGAAAAGATAGTATTATGGCAGGTCGCTGCATTTATACCACATAATTAGTGAACGAAAGAGGAAGGTGAGGGAGAGAGGAACTTGAAGGTGGAGAACTGAGAGATTGTTCACAAAGCCTGAAAGTATGAATGTTAAACGTTAGTAAAGAAAGGCTGAAATGAGAATATAAATAAGATATGTCAAGTATGAATGAATAAAGATCGAGCATATATATCTGAGGGATTAAAACGGGAAGTGGGATGAAAAAATGTGAGTGAATTGTATCTTTCATTTATAATTTATAGAGGGTTATTTAAAATCTGAGTGGGTTGCACATGTTGAAAGATAGTGTTAAAATATATTGATTTTATGATAAATATGCAATATTTCAAATAAAAAAGGGATAAGCATTGAATTTCTGAATTTTTTTTTTCACAAAACTTTATCGAGTCAGATTGGATGAAATCTCATGAAAAAAATCATTTAGTTGAGATTTTATTGAGTCGGATAAGCATTGAATTTCTGAATTTTCAGATTTGATATAACAAATCATTTAGTTAAGATTTTCACCAAAAAAAACAATTACTTAAAAAGAAAATATGATTATCAAATAAAAAATTCTAAAATCGCAATTAATTAATTCTTAATTTGTTAAGAAATCTATACTAAAGGAGAAGTCACCACATGTCTTAGGCGACTTCTCCTTTAGTATTATAATTAATATAGATGGTGTAAATCAATTATATTAAATTTATAAGATAGTTACAAACTTATCTATTTGATTTATACAATTATACAGTGTATGCAATATTTTATTTTACCGAGAACTAGATTATCCGATTTCAAGTTTCAACTCATCTATTACGAGGCAAATTATACTACTAATAATTCTTTGAAATTTTAGCCTTTATGGCTAGATTATTTGACATGACAAATTATTGTAAAACTATTTTTTTTTAAAACCTTGAAAAGCTTTGCATCATATATAACGTACTCTTTGCCTTGTGTCAAACATGTCTTAAGTAACTCCTATTAAGTTGATATACAAATCATAATGTAGGCTTTTGAAGCCCTTTTAAGTGTAAAGCCTAATCAGATTCTCTTCCTTTTTCTAACGGGAGAGATGCATCATCAGCACTTTGATTGATAGGCGGCAGCCAAAGTACACTTGCTTACAATTTATCTTCTTTAATTAATTAACCAGATATTAATTCGAGTTTAGTATATCGATCTACTCCTTCAACGTCAACGAGTCTTCGTTTTTTTTTTTTATTAATGTCAAGCCAGTGTTGTTGTTGTTGGGATGGTCCCCCGCTCTTCACATCTCGCTTTCGATAAGAACCTATGCTATTTTTTTAACCCTACTTTGGCCTACCATGGAGCTCAGCAAGTGCTGGTAGTTGTCGACACCAAGATTATTAGGATCCCGATCTGGATCTTACGATCCTAGACTAGCCTTTGATCCGGATCGTGTATAAATACTCTTTGCTGCAAGGATCGGGTTATGATCGTAAGATCCTAACAATACTTTATAATGTGATTTTATGTGCTATTTTTGTTTGAAATTTAGGATTAATGGTAAGCCTCCAATAAAGAACACGAGCCCCTTAATTCTGTTTTTTAAGTCTCAACGCTCCAATTTGTTTTTTTTTTTTCCATATTTTTTAGGATTCTTTTGGTATATAGTTTGACAAAATAAACAAAAACGAGATGAATGTATAGTTTATTTGTAATTCAAAATATATTGGTAGAAATTTTAATCACTACCTAACCCTTAGGTAGACACTTAGATCATTACAATATAGGGGAGGAGGATTCGAACTCACTACATGTCATCCTTACCAGTTAAGCTAGCAAAGCTTCACTTATTGACCAATTATGAATGTTAGTGATTATTATTGGACTATGCTAGTTATTTGGTTTGTAATGGGCCTAGTCCCTACCTCAAAAAAATTAGTTTAATTTGGTTTAAAATCAAGGTAGCTTTGTTTTTATTTTAATATTTATTTTATTTTTACTTATTTTTAGGAACTTACTATCCTATGATTCGATCCTAGAGCCTTGTCTCGATCCTACGTTAGAATCTCGATACGTTGAAATTTGGACGTTTTTGTCTTCAAATTTGCAGGTGTGACTAGCTTGTAATCATACTGTGAATAAGCTAAAGACATGATGATCGATAACGTATGATTAAGGTAATTTTTTCCTGCTATGTACCCAAACAAGGCCTAATAATTAAGCAAAAAATGAAACAAGGAAGTAGACGAAATTCAAAATTTTTTATTGAACAAACGGTAATTTATGTGATCTTCTTGTGACATAACTCGAAAATTGAAAATGTAGTGTACAATATTCGTGATCGAATGCAGAGTGTAATGTAGATTAATTCGAACAATTGTGTCTTTGGGCATGAGCGGTTAATGGTGGTGAGGATCAGGACCACCGGGGCTCAATCGATCAGACGAGCCTTCATAGAAGTCCTCAACCGCAACTGATTCCCTCTTTAGGCGCTCCTTGAACATTTCGTTAGCAAGATCATCGAGCAATGCATCACCTTTGTTCGGTCCCATGGGACGAGGCTCGGAGCTTCTAGCCGAAACAACAAGTAGCACCAAACAAACACAGAACCTCAAGCCAACCATTTTTGGTTGAATCAAATTAGAAAAGTTGATGAACAAGTACGTACGTAGGTATGAATATATGCAAGTATGCAACTTATATATGTATATATACAACTAAGTACGGACTAAGTTATCGTTATCGATTTGTTGTTGCCAATGCCGCCTAAAGTGCAGTGCGACGAGGATCTCAACTCAAGCGTTCGATGATTCGAAGTCGGCTATAAAGAAAGGTTGGATGAGGATGCTGATTTTGCGTTATGTCAACCTTTGACACTTTATTCACTGCAAAATGTCAGCTATGTGCCAAGTGTGCTTGTTGACGTATTGTCAATGTGAGCTATGTGTGTCAAGTGTGCTTATTGACGTATTGTCAGCTAAGGTGATGATATACTAAAGGGCACTCCGCAGCCGGCCCAGCAATAAGATTTAGGTGTGCGCAATGAAGGGATGTCGATCGAGATGCGGTTGATGAGCTACTCGTCTCATTGTCAATTGATTAACGAGAAAGCCGTGCAAGTTATCGTACGTCGGCGAGCCGAGCCAGTGGGGTCTGATCCATAGTTTGGACATGTCCGGTAGATCGAGAGGCTGCAACGGACAAACCGTTATGAAAAGAACCAAAAAATACAAGATAAATCAACAAAGACAATCACACCGCGAAAAAACTAGAGAACGAAGGCTGATACTAGCTAAAGCGAACGCTGTTAAAATGGGGACAATGTGAGTCATCTCCTCTGACAGTGAATAGCAATTGCTCATTCATTTCTGAGTTTACTGAGATTTTGGTTCAAATTTGGGGGTTTTAAAGGTTCTTTTTTCCAAGTACGAATTATTGGATAACGTCGAAATTTAGGATGAGATTAACACTAATTTGAGATATCTATGAAATTAGGGTTGAAGCTAGATTAAGTCAAACCCACTTCATCTTTTGAGTAAGTCCCTACATAAATTAAAAATTTATTCGACCCTTAAGATTTAGGATGACAAAAGGAAATTAGCCATATTCACTAATCCGGGGAAAAAAGATTATGAATATAAATTATGGATAATGCAAATAAATAAATAATAATAAATTAGGGCGATGAGCTTGAATTGGTTGAAAGTCCAACTCACATTTTAATTTCTTTTGAGTAGGACTCCATCTTACATGCTTACAAAATGGAAATGTGATGCAAGAATCGATGAGAAATCACTAAACATTACGGAGTATTACATTATTATAATGTAACTAAACATCAAATACATGATGTGGACATCCACTTTCGGATTTAATAGATATGTTTGCCTCATGATAAGTTTATTGGATGGATTAAAGAATGCATAACAGCAGTATCCTTTTCCGTTCTAGTTAATAGCGAGTTATCACATTTGTTTAGACCAGAGCGTAGCTTACGTCGATCAAGGGGATCTACTCTCGTCGTTCTTGTTTATTGTACGTAGAAGCATCTAGAGATAGGAATGTGATCGGATTTAGACGTAGGGAAGATGGACCTTGGATTCCATTTTTTGACATTTGCTTACGATGTCATGATTTTCGTAAAGAAAAACTCCTTCACCTATCCAAAAATTAAATCTATCATCGATAAATATTGTCAAATCTCGGTGAAGAAGGTGAACTTCTACAAATCAGCGATCCAAACAACCTCAATTATAACTGTCTAGAAAAAAAAGGGAGATCCAAGAAATTCTGCAAATTCCAATCTCTACAACTCTAGACAAGTACTTGGGGTGCCTCATTGTGCAAGATAGAGTAAGGAGATATTTGAGGATGTAGTGACTAAGTAGGACTGTTATTCAAGCTGAATGAACCGAGTATTGTTTTTTATATTCAGCTCATTTAGAAACGAGTACGTCGAGCTCGAGCCGAGGTCAAATTTGGGCTCAGGCTTAGTAATGTGCTCATACTTCGCTCATTTAAGAAATGAACGAGCTCGAGATGAACTTTTTTTTAATCATTAAGGAGCTCTACTTGCTCAGAACATAGTAACTTAGAGCTCGTTTGGTTGAATTGGCAACCCCAAAACCCAGGAAGTAGGAGAAATTCATGTGGTTGGTTGATATTTTTGAAAATAAAAAATGCAAGAATTCAACTTCCCGGGAAGTTGAATTCCCCCAAAATGGAGGAAGTTCACTTACCTAGTCCCCCTATGTAAGTTAACTTCTCCCATTTTTAACTTGGAAATTTTCATTTCCTTCATTTAATCTCCTAGAATAAAAAATCAACCAAACATCTTTTTAGAATTCCCGTCAATTGGAATTCCCGGGAATTCAATTCCCATGAAGTAACTTCCCAGGAATTTCAATTCCCACATTGAACCAAACGAACCCTTAAAGGAAATTATAGAAATTTTACAAAATTCGAGCTATTCGAGCTTAAATTGAACAAGTCGAGCTTTGAACCGAGTTTAAAAATGTATTCATACTCGGCTTGTTTAGAAAATGAACGAGTTCAAGCCGATCGAGCTTTTACCTTATCAAGCCTGAGTCGGGCTCGAGCTACTCTACTCATATGATAGATACAATACCACACAAGGAAACCGGATACGACACCACACAAGGAAAAAAAAGGACTAAACCCAATAAAGAAACCCGGTGGAAAAGGCTAGCATGAGGTAGGATAAAAATTAATTTAGATGGACCAATAAAAGCCTAGCTCCGGTGAAGATATGGAGGGGAAGATCATTCATATTAGATATCACCATGGCTTTTGTCGTCGGAGATATGGAGGGGAAGATCATTCATATTAGATATCATCAATGTATGAAGCAAACACCATTAAAAATAGAAGCAATCACCCTGGCTTCGAGTGTAAAGTGGGTGGTTGAGAATGGACGTACTCCACAATATCGACCTCGAAGGTGATTCACTCACGATAATTAAGATCATTAGAGCATCTTTAACCATGGTACTCATGTTGAGTACAATAACTTGCTTTTTGCCATTTCTCTTTGAAAACGTGTGTAATCTCCTTGATTTGCACACAGAACTCCATGAGAGGAGAACCAAAAGAAAAACAGAAGGAGGAAGAAGAAAGTAGTTAGAGGAATCTTGATTATGTTATGTACATTTTTCCATCCGAAGGTGTACAGTGAGGGCTATTTATATAGCTTTACAAGCATACAAATTTCCCATATTGCCTCTCCTATACATCATACATTTCATACATTTTGATGCACATATTTCATATACTTCTATATCCCCCCTCTCAAGTTAGACTAGGTGATGAAACTAAGCCTAACTTGGACACGAAAAATTGATGTTGAACCTCCCCCAAAGGTTTGGTAAAAACATCTGCTAGCTGCTGCTGAGTACAAACATGACAAGGAGTCAAGAAACATGCTTCCAATTGCTCCCTGACGTAGTGGCAATCCAGTTTTAAGTGCTTCGTGCGCTCATGAAACACCAGGTTTTCAACAATGTGGATTGCTGATTTACTGTCAAAATGAAGGGGAATGGGTTTGGGAATAACACACTTCAAATTTGAAGCTAAGGAATCCAACCAAACAAGTTCTCCTGCAGTCTTAGACATACTGTGATACTCTACCTCTGCTGAAGATTTTGAAACCATGGTTTGCTTCTTAGTCTTCCATGAGACAAGAGCATTGCCAAGGAAAACACAGAAACCTGTGACATATCTCCCACTGAAGACACAATTCCCCCAATATGCGTCACAAAATTCAGTGAAAGACAAAGCATTGTTGGTTCGAAACATGAGACCCGGCCAGATCAGGAGTTCCATGTAAGTATTGAACAACATGTAGTGTTGCTTGCCAATGAGGGATCCTTTGAAATGCCATAAATTAACTTAAATGTTGTACATCAATGGAGATGTCAGATCTAGTCATGTTCAAAAACAAGAGACGACCAACTAATCTTATATACTTCTCAGCATCTTCGAGCAATTCACCATCATCAATTGAGAGCTTCAAACCTCTTTGCAAAGGAAAGAAAGAACTCTTGCAATCCACCATCTGAGTGTCTACAAGAATATCTTTAACATACTTTCTCTGATTGAGCAGCCCTTGAGATTTCCAAACCCAGAAAATACCTAGCCTCCCCAAAATCTTTGATTGTATAAGCCTTATGCATAGCCTATTTCAAAGCATTAATCTCATTAATGATATCCCTTGACACCAACAAATCGTCCACATAAACCAACACCACCACCAAACCAGTTGGAATGAGTTTAGTAAATAAGTTGTAATCATAAGTGGATTGAACAAACCCCGATTTCATCAGGAAATGACACAATTCAACATTCCATTGTCTAGAAGCTTGTTTTAAACCATACAAAGATCTCCTTAAATGACAGACGTTTAGCTTAATCATATCCTTCAGGTATC
Organism: Persicaria maculosa; assembly: GCA_963922045.1. Taxonomy (NCBI): domain Eukaryota; kingdom Viridiplantae; phylum Streptophyta; class Magnoliopsida; order Caryophyllales; family Polygonaceae; genus Persicaria; species Persicaria maculosa. The sequence continues at coordinate 64,275,549 of OY998262.1, forward strand.
TTCATATACACCTCCTCATCCAAGAAACCATGAAGAAAAGCATTATTTACGTCTAATTGGTGTACATGCCATTGTATAAGAGTAGCCAAAGCCAGTAACAACCTAACAGTGGTAAACTTGGCCACATGAGAAAATGTATGATGATAATCCTTGCCCTTTATTTGGTTGCAAACTGGTCCATCTGGCCTAAATTTCACTTTATACACCCAGGCTACTTGCACCCAATTGCCTCATGTCCTTTAGGCAAATAAGTGATTTCCCAAGTGTTGTTGCTTTCCAAGGAAGTGAGTTCTTTCTTCATAGCCTCCACCCATTGAGGATTAGCTGCAACTTGCTTATATGTTTGGGCCTCTGGTGTAGCCAAAACATGAGCCAAATAGGCCACATAAGCTGAAGAATACAAATTGTGAATAGAGATCTCAGTTGCCAAAAAGGACTGGGATTGAGATTGAAAAGCATGGAGGTTTGGCAAGATGAAATCATGAACGTGAGCAGGCAAATGATTTTGTCTAAGAGACCTCCTTAATGCAGGTTGAGCAAGCAATGATGTTACAGACTCCTCAGGATTCACTAAAGTAGAAGAATCACCAAGTGAATCTTCAATGACAACATCTGTACGATTCTCATGAGAATCTAACTGAAGTGATGTCTCATCAATAGGCACATGTGGAGAGACAACAAAACTGCTATCAATTGCATCAAGAGCAGGATTCACCAAAGGCAAAGGTGGAGATAAATCAGTAATTGTAATCTTTCTGTCAACTGGTTGAAAAGGAAAGATATTATCCTTGAACACTACATCTCTGCTAATAATCACCTTCCAATTTGCCAGATGAGTCCAGTGCAGATTTCGTCCTTTAGGTTAATTAACTTGGCCCATTGCCATGACAAGTTTTTCTTCTTTCTGTAATTCCAAATTTGGTCTTCTTTTTAAGTATTTTTCTCGTATTATTCTAACCCATTGGTTGTGGTGTTCTTCTAGGATTTTCCATAATAGTTTCATTTACAGAGCTTTGTTCATGTCTATCGTTTTATGGATTCCCAAACTTCATTTTCTTTTTGACTTACATATTTTGTCCCAGCCTAACAATGGTTTGTATTTGTGGTCCTTGTTCCAGAAGAAAAATCTGTTTACTTTGTCTAGTTCATTGTGCACACTTGTTGGAAGCATAAAGTTTTGCATAATGTAGTTAAGTTTAGCTGAAAGATTTGCTTTTATAAGTATTGTCCTTCCTTGTTGGGAGAGTGTATTTGCTTTCCATTTTGTCAGCTGAGTTTTCGTTTTTCCTATAATATCTTCGAAAGTTTCTTTGTTAACCCTACCGTTGATTATAGGGCATCCTAGATATTTGTCCAAGGCTACTTGGTTCATTATAAGAAGGGTGCTCTGGATTTGAAGTTTTTGGTTAGCGGAGACTCCTTTAGTTACTTGGAACGCAAAGTTGTTTAAATTTACCTTTTGTCCCGAAATTTGTATTTAGAAAGGTCTTGCCTTTGAGAGCCACAACAATTGTATTTTGAATTCAATATTTTTTTTTAAAATAAGTAAATTTTCATGGCGTTTGAAAAACGCCATGGATTATGTGAATATGTTTTTTTTAATATTATTGAAACAAAGCATGACGTTTGAAAAACACCATGGATTTCATTTTCTATGGCGTTTCACAAATGCCATAAAATATTGGCCAAAAGCACAGCGTCACCTTCTAGGGCGTTTGAGCATGGCGTTTAAAATCGCTATAGTATGACTTTTATGGCATTTTTTTAAACGCAGTAAAAGGATATGTTTGTACTAGTGTCTTCTGCTGCTGATAATCAGATGTTGACAAACTCTCCTTAATAACTTCACATACTTCAGTATGGAAGTAGACATTAGTGTGAGCCCAAAATCTTTCTGTAACAGGTAACCAGTAATCTATTTTCTTCAAAACACAAACATGTACCAAATAAACACATAATAAAAACGAGAAATATAAAAACAGCGTACAAATAATCAAAAAGTAGATACTCATATTGAACTAACATTTGTATGGTTTCAGGTTAGAAACAGTGGTAACTACACATATTGGAAGGCATTAATTACAAAGGATGAAAACTACGTTAAAATCGAATTCAACAATAGAAACAATACAGTTAATAAACCGGACAAACCCTAAGAAAGAGAGGGTGAAAGCGAGAAGAAAGTGCCATTAAAGTACACTAACCTTCGCATGATGTGCTAGATTCAGCCACTGTTAGTTTGAAAGGTAATCGAGAGAAAGAGGAAGACGATGATCGTCTTTGTGAAGACGATGATTGAGCAAGAAGCAAGTTGTTGAAACAAAGAGAGGGAAAAAAAGATTTACAGTAAAAAACAAAAACTGATCGGGTTGCCATTTAACTAATTTGGGATGTTCGAAAGACAATGGGTTAATTAGGGAAGGAAATTGGGTCTGTCGAACCAATTTTATCTTCATCTCATTTAAAATTATACTATAATACTAAGATCAAAGTCTTAAAAAGCTACTAAAATAACTGCATGTCGTACCAAATGGAGTAAAGATATCGTGAAAATTAAAATGATGCTTTCATCTTTTAATTAAACTAAAAAAATTAACACACACATATAGAATATAAGTTTCTTAAGAAACGGACACTAGTTTGCTATAATGTTCAAATAAATATATGAATATATGAATACTAGGTTGGTAACCAACCTAATACTTATATTAACATTATATTCATATTCAATTTCAACCAACGGTTAGTTGAAATTAAATATGAATATAATGTTAATATAAGTATATAAATATGATATTATTTATACTTATATAACATAAAATAAATAATATTATATATATATATATATATATATATATATATATATATATATATATATATATATATATATATATATATATATATATGTGTGTGTGTGTATTCACACAACAATACTTGTTTTAGCACACACAGAACAATATTAATTAATATCTACGTAAATAATACTCATACTAATGTAACATACTATTTTTTGTTTCACTATAACTTTTACCTTTCTATATAATGATATTGCTTTAATCTTTCAAAAATTAACCGGCTCGTTTTCTTGTAAAAAAATTGGGGTGGATCTAATATTAATTGACTCAACGTCTATAGTACGGTATAATTAAAAACAACAAACAAAATGCAGCTAACAACCAAAATGCAGCTGCAAGTTGAACTGAAGTCTCAATTAATCAGCAACAAGTTGAGGGAAGATTAAATCGTATATATCTGATATCTACAGTCTACACGTACTGCAATTGCAAGAAAAACAAACAGAAACCAAACAAATCGATCAAACTATATACGTGTAAGCGCGCGGAGCACATAGATGGGGGTTTCGCTTACCTGCAAGCGAGTATATCAGATAGATGTGATATATCATATATATGCTAAATTAATCCCAGTTGGAGGAGTCGACGATCGACAACGACGACCAATTGGAATGCACAGTTGGACCACCTCAATAATCAATTAATTCGCGGCGTTGCATTTGCAGGTGTGGTGCCTAATCGATCCGAGTGCACAGCATTTAATCAGACCTAGTGGGCATATATGAATTGAAAAAATATATATAATGATCCAATTCAATTCCATAGATCGAATTCGTTGCCAGGCAACCATCGAAGGATTTTGCTGAGTTGCAGGAGTAAATAATGTGATAGGAAAGGGATCGAACGGCGTCACTGTGGCACTTCGGTAGGTATAGTGTTTGATGCTTCGATAAGGAAAGTTGAATTGGGGATTAGGGTTTTCAGGAGGAAGACAGATCCATGTCAGATATAGCTGACAAGTAGCCTAAAATGAGTTTTGGCGGGAAAATAATCTCTCCCTTAATTAAAATCGGTTTTGCCAGCCTTATTGGGAAATAAATCAATAATCTCTCCCTTATTTGGATAATAAACTAAATTGGAAAATATTTTCTTTAGATACACACGCTTTAGCCATTTTTAAATTAGATTATATAGTTTTCTTTCTCATGCTCTTAAAGTACACAATAGACAAATCGAATTAAAATATGTAGTTCTATTTTTCACAATTCGGGAAAGATTCTCTACCAAAAATAAGTACTATACCCTAATAATCTAACTTAAAATTGGGCTAAAGCGATTAAATTAAGTAAATGTTTTTCTAAAACGAGAATCTTATCCTATGTCATTGGACACAGAGGCGGAGCTAGGGGGGTCCTAGGGGGTCACCTGACCCTCCCCTCATCTGATAAATTTCCTAAGTGTATTCTTCTCATCGATAACTTCGTTTTGATATATAATACGCCATAATCGGACATCTGAGTAAAAAGTTATGAATGTTTGAAAATTATAGTTGTATTAATCACTTTAATTTTATTTCAATATACTATAATACTTTTATATTTTACTTAAATTTGACATTCACATATTATAATTTATCTCGAGAGCTTCGAAAATATAGGTTATATTACTTATTTTGAGAATTTGGTAAGAAGTTATACAAGTTTAAATTTTTTATATCTAGTTATACATTATTACATGTTAAAAATACAATGTTTATTTTTTGCGTTTTATATCTTTATTTTCGTTTTTATCCTTGTTTTCGTTTTATATCTCTGTAATAGTTTGTGATTACAGATTGTAATATTGTTTGACACTAGTTTGTACTATCGAACACGTTATGTGTTTGACGACTTTTTTTATCGATCTTATTGTTGTCTACTATGGTGATCCCCCGCTCAAAATTTTCTGACTCCGTCCCTGATTGGACATAGAATAGAAAAATCGTTTAAAAAAAATAAACAAAAATATACTTGCAATTATTGCTTTAAAAAAATTGTCATTTTTTCGAAAGTTACAACTAACGTCATTCTAATCATTAGAAAGCTAATTTTATAAAGTGAATATTAAAATATCTAAAATGATATATTTTTTCTTAGATTTATGTATGCTATTCCACAATCTCACATCAGTTGTGGGTGATGAAAAAATACTACAAAATGTAAGGGAGGGAAAATGGTTTAAGCTATTTTATTATAAAGGTGGATCCCGATCATATAACCAAAAACAAAAATAAATCCAATATATATTTCACAAGAGTTGTTTTGAATCTCAATTCATTCTCTAGAACAATATATTTTTTTAATTAGTAGAGCATTTATCGTAATTTCTATTTTACTATATTTTTTTTATTGGTAGTTAGGTCACGTCGACGTATATACATGTGGAAGGGATTTATTTATAGACGATTTATATGACTTATTTAAAGTTTGAACGTTAATGTTTTGTTTCTTTCATTAAAGAGTTGGAATGAGATGAGCATGTTCAGTGGCGGATCTGTGGGGGGCTCGGCGTGGCTGAAGCCCCCCGCTGGCCAAAATAAGGGTATATGTATATATTTATATATCTGTTAATTTTAGAATATATAAAAGTGAAGTTAAAAATTATCACAATGACAAACTAGCTCAGCGGATAAGACACGGGATGAGTTTAATGTGGTTGCGCGGCATCTCAGGTTCGAGTCACAGCAACTGCTTATTTTTTCCTTTGTTGCATCTGTTTTTTTTTAACATAAAACCTCTTTTTTTTTTACAGAATACAGAGGCAGAGCAACCTCGCTTTTGCGCACACACAGCGAACTTTTTTCCTTTGCTGCATCTGTTTTTTTTTTAACATAAAACCTCTTTTTTTTTGACAGAATACAGAGGCAGAACAACCTCGCTTTTGCGCACACACAGCGAACAGAGAAGACGAATCCCCGACCGACCAAGCCAAGCAGGCCGCCGGCGCCGCTGCCAGCACCACCTCCGGCCGATCTGGTATCGGCGGCGCACCACCGCAAGTCCGCAACCTGATGTCTGCGATGGCTTACACTGGCGAGCACTCCCGTTTCCCGCTGCGAAATCTTCAATTCTTCACTCCTTCAAGGTTTGTTAGTCTTCTTCCTCTTCCTTTGAATTTGATTGTTTTTAAGTTTAATGGATTGATTGAGAATTAATTTAGATTAGAATTTGTCGATTTGGGAATCAATTTAGGGAATTTCGATTAGGGTTTATAATTTGTGAGAAATAGGTTTGTTAGTTTTCTTCATCTTCCTTTGAATTTGATTGTTTTTTAGTTCAATTGATTGATTGAGAATCAATTTAGATTAAAAGTTGTGGATTTGAGAATCAAATTGGGGGACTTTCGATTAGGGTTTATGATTTGTGACAAATAGGTTTGTTAGTTTTCTTCATCTTACTTTGAATTTGATTTTTTTAAGTTTAATTGATTGATTGAGAATCAATTTAGATTAGAAGTTGTAGATTTGAGAATCTATTTTTCTAAAATTTTGTTATTTGCTTGTTTTAACCATTTAATGTTATTTGATATCCATATCTTGAAAAATTCAATGAAGATCTAACCAAAACCATATGATTAAAGCCCTAAATCTTTTTCCCTTACTTACATTCGTTTAAATGCACTGAAAATGTCAAACAAGCGGAAGGTTGAAGCCAATGATATTAACCTACGAAGTTTGTTTCCAAAATCTAAAGACAAAACCCTGACCTAACTGTGTCCAAAATCAAGTATTTTTTTTATTGTGTACCTTTTTAATTAAGTATCTTTTCCTATGAAATTATGTATCCTTATGAGTTGTGTACCTTTGTAAAGTCTCTTTTCTCGAAAAAAAATTTAGCCCCCCCTAAATAAAATTCTGGATCCGCCACTGAGCATGTTATTATTTAAAAAAAAAGGTTTGATCTTTTAATTTACAATATATATATATATATATATATATATATATATATATATATATATATATATATATATATATATATATATATATATATATATAATACTAAAATAGAGATCTAAAGTCTCCTTTGGTGCAATTCACCTATGTGTCGTATTCTTGTGCAGTTTAATCGAAGTTTTTTGACACGTCAATTAATGAGGTTCTAATATATTTCAGCAACGTTAGACAATGATACCAACTATTTTATCCACATGTCATCCTATTTGTGCATTTTATATTTTAAGTGGTTACAAAATCTATCGTTTTACAATGATTTATTTTAAGAAAATTTGTAGTTAAATATTTTAATATGAGATATATCACCTACACGTACGGCAACACCACTTTATTATTATTATTATTATTATTATTATTATTATTATTATTATTATTATTATTATTATTATTATTATAAACTTGCTTTTATTAACCAATTACTATTTACAAGAAATTAGTGGGTAGCCGAGATACTATCTGAGCACCCACTCCCTTAGCGATAATAAAACTGAATCTAGTGAAAATAAAAGCGGCAGCACGAGCACCGGTATCCTGAGATACGGAGAATTTCTGAATCCGCTTCAGCAAAGCAACCGCATCCGTATCTAACTCCCCCAACGAAGAGAATGAGAATGGTATGAAACCATAACCAGCCGCCGTGCACAAATCTCGATACTTGGCACACTTACGCCGAGCAGCATCAACAACAACACGACCAGGCACAAAGTTAGACATCCCATACTGAGTCAAAGGGGAGGATCCCGTCAGATCGACACAAACATCCCGCCCTCTGTCTCAGGAATAAAGTAACAACCGCCTAACGAAGAGGATTATCATGCCCATCAATCAAACCGATATCAACCTCCTTACCGGCAAAGGGCAACAATTTTTTATTATGATTGATATATGATCCCAATTTTTTTAAAAAAATAAATTAACTAGTTTTTTTTTTTTTTACAGTATGCAAACAGTTGGAGTTTGTTACGAAAATCGTAACAAACAACCAGGATCATCCCTAAGGATGATGGTGTACAACTCCTTAGTAAGAGGAGATGTAGATCTAATACAATCGATACCTTTTCTAGCTATGAAGTCAGCTACATGGTTGACTTCTCTATAACAATGTCTAAATTGTATAAACTCGAACGCTTGAGCCATAATCATGATCTTCTCAACTTGATGGATGACTTCCCATGGAGTATTGATTTCCTTGCTTATCGCCTTAATGATGGTCTGATTATCACTTTCAATGATAGCTTTCTGGATTCCTCTACTTGTTGCCTGTTGCATGCCTACAATGATTGCTTCTGTATCTGTCTGTAAAATCGAACCTCTTGATGTATTTTGAAAGAATACATCTAGTAAACCGCTCTCCGAGTCACGAATGACTCCTCCCACTTCGCAAGAGCCCGTGGGCTTAACCGAGCCATCTATATTAATTTTATAGATATTGCTCGGAGGTTTAGTCCACTTAATACTATTTCTATTGGTGATTGGTGTGGTTGATTTATTTTCCACCTCTGTTTCCGAGTTCCAGCATTTTATATTTGAGATTACCTCAAACGCTAGATTGATTGTTGAGTTGGGATTTTTATTTTTAAAGATAGCATTATTTCTAGTATCCCAAATTGTTTGCCATATAAAGCCTAATTCTTTTATTATTGATTTATTTCTTTTTTTTTTTGAATGAAGGATGTCAATAATATCTTCATTATAATCTTCTACAAGAAGTAGTTTTTTGCCACATGCATTTTCATAGTTTTGGGTAAGTTTTCTGGCAAAGCTACAATTGATGAATAAATGTGTGGCATTCTCATCTTCACTATTACACAGTGAGCATTGTGCTGGCAATCTATTGTAGTGTTTATTTAATCTTTGGGTGGTAGATAAACCATCAATCATTATCTTCCATATGAGGTTCTTGATCCTTGGAGGTAAATCAAGTTTCCAGATCCATTTGCAATCTTCCATGTTCCTGCTATTATTATTATGGTTGATAAACAAAGTAGATTTGGTTGAGAATCTACCGTCCTTTTCAAATTTCCATACTAATTTGTCACTGGTGTCCCAAGTGGGTATTTTGATTTGTGTTATTTGATCAATAATATGATTTGGGAATATTCTCTGGAGTAGTGTTAAATTCCATTGCTCCTGATTATTTATCAGATGGGAAACTTTGAGGTTTGGATCTTCCAATCCTTGGTATTGGTTTAAATTGACTCTATCAAGTCATGGGTCTCTCCATACATTTATTTGTTCTCCATTGCCAATAAGCCATTGGAGTCCTAAATTGAATTTTTTTCCTTAAGGATAAAAGTCTTCCAAATTGCCAGGATGTATTTGGAGTATCCCTTTCATTTATATCCATGGTCTGTAAGTATTTTTCCTTTATGATCTTTACCCACATACTGGTTTGGTCTGTGTGAATTTTCCAAAGAAGTTTCATCTGCAGACCTTCGTTTAAGGATTCTGCTTTTCTGATTCCTAGTCCACCTTCATTTTTTTGTTGACATATTGAGTCCCAGCTTATAAGCGGTGTATATCTTTCAGATTGTAATTTGTTCCAGAAGAAATTCTTGTTAATTTGATCTATTTGATTAAGAATTCCTTTTGGAAGTAAAAAATTCTGCATAAGGTAATTTGTCTTAGAGCTGAGATTAGATTGGATTAAAATGGTTCTTCTTGCTTGGGATATGGAGGAGGATTTCCACTTAGAGAGCTGTTTCTTTAAATTTTGTAGTGCATCTTCAAAGACGCAATTTTTCACCCTGCCATTGACAAGAGGGATTCCTAGAAATTTCTCAATCGTTTTAGATATGGGGATACCCATTTGAGAAGCAAGCGATGTAGCTAATGTTGGATTGATGTTTTTTGAAAATTGGATTGAGCTTTTATTATAGGTTACGGTTAAACCAGATGTGTTAGCAAAGTTGTTTAGCGAGTTTTGAATAGTATTAAATAAATTAACTAGTTGAATTGCAGTAGAGTTGACAACAATTTAACTCTTTTTTTTTTTTTTGAGAGAGAAAACAATTTAACTTTTATCTATTTGGATTTATTAATTTAACTCTTAACTCTTGGGCATAAGTTAAGGGGTGTCTTAAAAAAAAAAATTAAAATAGGCCACAATATATCTAGTGAAATTTTTACGAAATCAAAATGTTACCCATTTTCCTTGAGACTTAGCTAGTAAGAAACCGTAATTTATTATAGGCCAAAATGCATAAAATCACCTTTTATTCACCCTTATTTTTAATTAACCACTCAACTCCTTATTAAAAAAAATTCACTTAACCATCCGTTATAACAAACTGTTTGCAAGTAACCACTCATCCTCCCATTTTCCCTTAAACTTCCACAATATAACTTGAAAGTGAAAGACTAAAATGCCCCTAAATATTTTTTTAGTACACTACTATTATTTTCCTATTTTTATAATCTTGAGAAATGGGGGGCATAGAGGCAAAGGGGTGGACTTTTTGCTAATTTGAAAACATTGGTGGACAATTTACTAATAAAGTCCTTAAATATGGTCATCCTAGTAAATACCCCTAAATAAAGCCAATATTAGCGTACCTATACCAAAGAGAAGCTTGCCTTGGCTTGATGGAGAACCTAGTTCGTTAAAAACAAAGTTATATTCAGAAACGAACCTCAGAATTTGATAATTCGGTAAGACAAATGGTGTTTTCTCAGGGTTTTCTGTTGTTTTATGTTTTTTTTTATTGTATCATGATGGTTAGTCCGTCTGCCGTTTTTCGGATCTCGTTGTTCCAGACTTCAGTTGAAGTTTGGGACTTCGAATTATTTCCGGTTAAAAAAAATGGTGTTTTCTCACTTGGATAATTGGCGTAGGGCATGAACTTTAATGATCGAGACCCCACTGCCAATTTGGATAATTATAAAAATACAAAATCAATAGTGGAACCGACGACGTCGTAGTTCTGCTAAATGGAAAACCTCTGGCTAGATAGAGTCTTCAAAGTTAATAATGACAGCTTTATCGTTGGGCATGTAACCTCCCGTTGGAAAAAACCCCCATCGTAGGGCATATCATGTAACTTCAATCAAGACCCCATTGCCGATTTGAATGATTATAAGAATACAAAAATCAATACTGCAATAAGATGACATCGTTGTTTTGCTAAATGGAAAAACCTCCGGCCGGAGTCTTCAAAGTTAATTTTGAAGACAACTTTATCGGTTTCATCATTCGAGATTGGGAGGAAAAATCAATCCACATCGACTTCAAGAAGACTGGTAAGCATCAAATAAGACGGACGAATAGGATGATGTGGATAAAATTATATATATTAATTCGTTCTCTAGTTTTTTCGCGGTGTAATTGTTTTTGTTGATTAATTTATCCCGTATTTTTTGGTTTAATTTTTTTTATAGCGATTTATCTGTCATCGATCTCTTTGACCTCTCAATTGACCAGACATATTCGGTGCGTCTTTCCTGTTAAAAAAAATATAAAAGAAAGATAGATAGATATATAGTGTGTTTTGCATCATAGCAGGTAGCTAATATAGACTTAATTGTCATAGACTACTTCAAGCCTGACAATATTCTCCGAGGAATATTTTATATATATATATATACAAAATCTCTAGTTGGCACAAAAAAAATGAAAATTACCAATCGAGAGAATAGGCTCATGTCGAACCACTTGACCCACTCTTAGGGCTCATTTGACATAAACATGCAACCTAAATGAAATAAAAACAAATTTTGTATAGAAAAATATATCTAGAGATAAGAGAATAATGCTATTTTTTATATGAAAAATAAGATAGGAGAAGTATAGGAGATATGATTACCCCATGTTTAAATGCGTGATTGAAATAAGGAGGAATATGACCAATTTTTTATGAAAAGTTTGTAGAAGAGGGTAATGGTTAATATTTTTTTAACAATGTATCTTAAACTATACGTTGGGAGGAATGTGATTAGATAAGATTTGGTCCTTTTGAATCTTAATAAAAGCATTGTTTTAGATATGACGCATTGGAGGAGCATCATCCATGTCAAAGAGGGTTAGACATTGGGCCTTAGAGCTAGGAGTGTCAGAGATATTATCCTTTCTCTCTCCCCCGTTCCCACACTATGTCTTCTCTGACTTCTTTATTATATCGTTTGTCTTACTTGTCTCTTTGGTGCTGATAGGAGTATATGTCAATGTTTGGGCCACTAAAAAACACTCTCTTGACGTTGTCGGGAAAAGAGTGCGTACAATTTGGCCCCCAGACCTTGCTACAACGGGATAAATTGAGATTGTTGTTGTTGTTGTCATTTGTATTCATTTTCTTTCCCTTTACCTTTCCAAAATATAAACCAAACGAGCCCTTAATCCTCTTGACCCATCTCCCTTAATTAATCCCGATTAATCCATCCTTTTGAGTTGTTTCATTTTTTTTATACGTTTGCATTTAGTTTCTGGATGAGTTTGTAGTTTCGGCCACCTTATATATTGTTCAAAGTTGATTGTTGCAGTGTTCGTAGTTTTTGAAAATCTCTTATCTAGACGAGAGGAATTAATGGTGTTGATTCACACTTCCTTTTCATCGTTTGGTTACTATATATATCTGTCTCATTGTTAAATTATGATGGGCCATATACGACTTATATGTAAGGCTTGGATTCCTCATATTATGATTGTGGGAGATGCTCATTTCACATCTTCCACACAGAGCGCACCATACGCTAACAAAACTGAGCACACACGATTGATCGATGAGGTTCTATCCTAAAACCAATTGACATCAGGAGGAATAGCCTGCTGGCTTATGCAAGACTTGGATTTCTCATATTATATATCAATGTGGGATGTGCTCATTTCACATCTTCCATACTCACCGGCGTTATTCTCGACATTCACGGTCTTTCCTTTGACTTCCACTTCGTCAATCTGTTTTGGCTGGGATCATTTGTGCCTGGGGTGTATACCTGTATTAATTTTTTGGTTTTTTTGTTGTATGTTTCATTGGATTCATGACGGTTAGTTTGTCAGTCATTAATGTCTGATATTTTAAATTTTTACCTTAAAAAAAATAAAAATCAATCCTCCTCCAAAACATTAAACATATATATAGTTAAATCATTGTATTTTAGGAATATATATGTACATGCATTCACACTGTATAAACCATACATGATTGCAGATCGATACCAACTGATCATCCACTAGGTAGTTGAGAGATTAACATATACTATAAATTGTGTAGCAATGAACATCGATGGATCTGTATATCCCTTCGCTTTCAACTGTCCCACCTCCCTTTAAATTTTAGCTAACTACCAAATATGCATGCATCAATTCCTACTGCTACTATTCTAATTGTATTTATATCGTATATATCCCTTAAAATATTCTCTTTTTCCTTTTTTTTTTAATAGTACATTATTCCTATATGTGGTTCTATTAATTTTGATCTGACGTAATTAATAATGTTATATTTTCCAACTCACAAAAAAACTAGTTTTTTTTTAACCGAAATTTTTTTGCTGAGAGGGACGAACCAATCTAGCCAACGGCATCCTATCGGATGAGTTCTGCCAGCACATAATTCGCAGGGACAGACGTGCCGTAAAAGTCAATGTCGATAGGAGAAAGACAGTCCGCAACCCGGCTAACTTCCTTGTATATGTGACAAATCTGGAAAGAGGGGAAACAATGCAAAGACAGTAAAATGTCTGAGATAAGCATTTCTACATCCCCTGAACAAGTCCATATATCTTTGAGACAATTTATAATGGTAAGGTTATCTCCTTCTATATGAAGATTCTCAATATTGAGCTCATATGCTGATTGAATTCCTTTCCAGAGAGCAAAACCTTCTGATCCAATAACTGAATCAAGTGGAGAAGGCCCCGCCCCATAGGCAATGGTAAGTTGTTGTTTTTTTTTATCATCGAGTATAAAGGTTCATTTGGTTCAATGTGGAAATTGAAATTCCCGGGAAGTTATTTTATGGGAATTGAATTCCCGGGAAGTCCAATTGATGGGAATTGTGAAAATGTGTTTGGTTGATTTTTTTATTTTAGAGGATTGAAAGGGGGAATTGGAAATTTCCAAATACAAAATGAAAGAAGTTAAACTTACCTAGAGGGGACTATGTAAGTGAACTTCCTCCATTTTGGGGGAATTCAACTTCTCGGGAAATTGAATTCCTTCGTTTTTTTAATTTCAAAAATATCAACCAAACACATGAATTTCTCCTATCTCCTGAAAGTTCTACTTTTTGGGTTTTTGGGTTTCCAACCAAACAATCTCTTACGTACTAAAGGTTGACAAGGTGAATGAAAGTATGGGTGTTATTATTTACACCCCAAAAACTTACTATTTACACCCAAAAATCCAAGTTTTTTTTTAAAAAAAAAAAACCCTACGCCTCATGAGTTATATACGTGTGACTCAAGAGGGGCAGGGTATGTATTTAGAAAAAAAATAGTTGCGCCTCTTGAGTCACACACCTGTGACTCAAAAGGTATGAGACTACATGCTCCTATGTGTGAGGGTGCAGGGGCAAGTGAACACAGAGGAGCACACCACTCACCTCTCTACTGTCGTCTCAGCAATCCAAGCAGTTGTATTTGGCGGGAAGAGAGAGGACACGTGGTTGGCTGTAATCCTTTTGGTTGTTACTTAGCAGCTGTATAAATAGCTTGTTCCTCTGGTTCTAGCAGAGCTGGAACAAACCATCTTGAAAGAAATCAAAGTTTTCCCTTCATCTCCATTGCAAACTCTCGTTTTTCTCCATAGCCAGATCTTGCATCTGGTTTCATAAAAGGCGTAGGGTTTATTTAAAAAAAATTGGATTTTGGGTGTAAATAGTAAAATTTTAGGGTGTGAATAACAAATCCTATTTAAAATTAAGGGTTAAGTAGGAACACTACTATTGTTTTATATTTTTTTTAATTATCAAAAAAAAATTCTCATTCGCTCACTATCCACGGCCGTCTGACGACTCTTTTGTCTTAATTCGTTTAGTTTGATTTTTAGGTGGTTCATAGTTTTTGAGGGTTGTTTTTCTTGATTTGCTTTGGTCAATTAGCTCTTAAACCGTCTTTTTTGCATTGTTTTACAGTCTTTCTATTTTACATCGATAATCAAATACATGTAAATTAACCTAAGCGCATGGCTTTGAATTGGCATATATGAGACTAGGTAAATAAAAAAGAAAATGAATCAAATGTTTAATTTTAACCGAAATTATTCTTCTCTAACTTAATTTTTAATATATATGAATTAATTTGTTTCATTTATAAAGTACGTTTTAATTCTAAAGTTTTTGAGAGCATATCAATGATGAAAATCTACAAATTGGGTCAGATAAAGTTTTTTTTTTTATTAATTTTAAAATGAACTTATGTGAGCGCATATATATATATGCTCACTTTCTTAATTTTATATATTATTAATCTATAATTAATAAAACCCCCCAAAAAATCGATCTTAAAACTACACAATAAGATCGAATAATCAAATCAACCTTGTAAATATATATGCATCCTATTCATTTATTTATTTTGTGATGTGGACAATTCCATATATATTGTCACAGGAAAGAAACAAAACCCATGAAAATAATATACTGTATACTACAGAGTAAGATGCAATATTTAAATCATTCTCTGCTAACATAAATTAACACACTGTTTCAAGTAAATCTTTATGAATAATAAACAGTGGGATTTAGACACGTACGTGTCATGTTGTCATTGGCTGCACGTACTAATCGTGCTAAAACCTAACCCCTTAGGCAAGTAGCTAAACGGCCGGCTGTTTTGTTAGTGAAACAATAAATCATATGAGCATTAAAGAGTAGGATAGAGACATATGTCATGTTTTCATTGGTTGTGAATTGTGATTAATCTATCGGAACCCTAACCCTAGCCCCTCAAGCATATAGTGTAGCTAAGCGAGTTGTTATATACTAGTACTTATTAGTGGTTACACATTTGCACTTTATTCATAGGTAACTAAATATATCAAACATCGAATTCAGTTGGAATGGCAGAAGTGGAAGCTTGCGTCAGAGGTCTTATGCAATATACAAGTGCATGTCACTAAAACTCAAGGAAAAAAATTTACATAGTGATAGTTAGGAACGTAATATTGTATGGGGCTGAGTGTTGGGAGACCATGAAGGCACATGAAAAGAGGTTCATGGTGGTAGCTAGAGATGAGGATGATCAGATGAATACGTGAGTTTACTAGACTCGATATGATCAGAAATAAGGTTATCCACAAGAAGTTATGAGTAAGCAGTATTCAAGATAAGCTATATTTATGAGTCGAGATAGGGTTCGTTGGTTTGTTTATGTGCAGAGGAGAGATCAAAGTATATCAATACGTAGATGTGATAATTTGGAGATTGAAAGAGTCCAACATAGCAGAGAGAGACTAGAGAAGAGTTGGAGGGAGACCCTACTTAGGTAAGATAAACTAGGAATGTTATTGTTGTATCTATAAGTTTTTTTTTAAGAAGAATTTTTTTAGAAGGAATAGTTTCTAGAGCTCATCTATGCAAAACATACTTGTAGATGAGAACTTACTGTTCTAAATCAGAGGAAGGTTCATCTACAGAGAGAGTGGCCTAGTTAGGTTAATCGGGTAGCTACTCGGTTTACCTCCTTAAAGACGAGTTGGATGGAAATGTTATCAAAGGAAAAAACATTCAAGTGGGAGTTAGAGACAATTATCTTGATCCCCCAGGAACAACTCCAAGCGCCCCTAAAAGCGTTGATAACAGAGAGGCTATGTTAATCCCTTTGGTGGCAAACCCCGGGCACGTGATCCAGCCGGCAAGAGTCACGCATCAGCAGGTAAACCGGCTTGCGCCGACCGGCTCGACCCACTTCATGCACTCTTAATTAAGCTATCTTTGTGATTATTTACTCTTTTATCTCATCAAGTTAATTAGTTAAAATATTTATAAAAAAAAATTCACAATCTTCTCCCATGGTAAAATAGCTATGTTGAAAAATCCAAGTTGGGTAAGATTCAAAGAACATGAAATAAGACTTTTAAAGTGTGTGGGGGACTCGATCGAAGATCGATCGATCTTACTTCATAATCAAAATGAATGTACCATAAAATCGACTATATCATTGTGGAGTGTGGACCAACCGATATTTCTGATCGTAGTCAAGGTGGCTTCTGGCCGGGTAGTACAAGAGCTCGGCAGGCCATCAGAAGAGATCGATGACTTTGGCAATTGGCACTGATCAAGCTATGCCCTTTTCATCTTTCCTAGCTTCGCTTCACAGTCGATCTCTCACTCTCCATCTGTACTGTTCCATTGCCCGTACTGTAAGCCTTATCTTTCTCCCTTTCCTGGGAAGTGGGAATTGCCACTAGCTGATCAAGTGGAAGGGGAGGGCGGTTTCCCTTTATAATATAAACCCCCTAAAGCCCTCATTTTTATCTCCACATTTCCTTTGAATTTTAGCTTCAGTTCATTCATTTCATCAGAAAATCTGAGAGGGAGGAGAGGAGGGACAATCTAAACAAAGGGACAAAAAAAAGGAGTGATCTTTATGGGTCTACCATAATATATATATTTATATATATATTAACTTCATTTTCTTGAAGCACTTTTTCCGGTGGCTGGGGGTTACTGTTGCTGATGCGAGTGGTGGAACTGGAATTGAGTATTAAATTTGTTGTTTAAGGAAGAAAGATTCAATCTTTATACAAAAAGGAAAGCTGGAAAAAGAGGGGAATTTGCGAAAGGGTCTGAGTCTGGATCCTCAGTCACATCACCGGCGGCAAACGGGGTACTATGTAAATGGGGGCGCCGGAGGAGGAGGAGGCGGGGGCGGAGAGGACAACCACCAGCATTTCCGCCATCTGCTCCTCCACCACCTGCTGGTGAAACCGCCGCCGGCGCAACTGCAGTACCAATTCCACTCCCAGATTCAGCCTCAGCACGATCCGTTCCGGGCCCAGATGTTCCTCCAACAATCAATTGAAGCTCCCAGCCAGCTCAGCCAGATAAACCCTAATCCGTTGCAATCAACGGCCGCCACTGCCACTAGGAAGCGCGCTTATAACGGCGCCGGGAGGAGGGGGGCGGGGCGGAGCGGCGCCGTGTTGGGGGAGATTGTGGAGGTGCAAGGCGGCCACATTATTAGGTCAACAGGGCGGAAGGACCGCCATAGTAAGGTGTGCACCGCCAAGGGCCCACGCGACCGGCGCGTGCGCCTCTCCGCCAACACTGCCATCCAATTCTACGACATCCAGGACCGCCTCGGCTACGACCGCCCCAGCAAGGCGGTCGATTGGCTCATCAAGAAGGCGAAATCCGCCATCGACGAGCTCGACGAGCTTCCTCCTTGGAAGCCAACGGCGATCAGTGGCGGGAAGAGCAAAATCCTCGGCGGAGATGCGGCGGCGGAGGAAGAAGGCGGCGGTGGGGTCTACACTGGAAACAACGAGGAGAGTAGCACTATCTTGCCGCCTTCCATGGATTCCGATTCAATTGCGGATATCAAGTCGTTCCCGATTGCCGGCGAGACCTCCTCAGCCCCTACGGCGGCGGTTGCAGCTCCGGTGCAGTTTCCCAGCTACCCTGCTTTGGATATGCAATCCAGGAGAGCTAGCAGCCAGAGCGAAGATCTGAAGCTCTCACTGCAATCATTCGAAAACCCAATTCAACAATCTCACCAGAATCAGGAAGAAGAGCACCAATCTTCATTTCCTGATGCCGATCAAATCGGGTTTGAAAGCCCACCTGCTGTCCCCTGCTGGGACGACACCCAGCCGGCGGATTTCGGCCGGTTCCAGCGGCTGATCGGCTGGAACCTGGCCGGTGGCAGCTTCAGCAATGGCGGCGGAAGTAGCGGCGCCGGCGGGTTTATGTTCATTCCGCCACCACAGCCACTCCCACCACCGCTGCTGTTCGGCCATGGCGTAGGCCAGGCCACCCATTTCTTTACTCAGAGGGGTCCCCTTCAGTCCAACAACAACACTACTTCTGTCATTACTGCAGCTAGTAACAGCCATCATCATCATCAAGCAGTTTCATGTTCAGGCATTGGTTTTGCCTCAACCGGTGGCGGGTTCTCAAGCTACCATATCCCAGCTCGTATCCAGGGCGATCACGAGGATGAACAAGACGGCATTGCTCCCAATAAGCCGCCTTGTATCGCCTCCGGTTCTCGCTGCTGATAGAGGAGAAGCTCCTCTCAATCAGGTGACTTCAATTTCTTGCTAAAAACATCATCAAGTTTGCTGCTTTTCTTTCTTTTTGACACAATCTGATATATGTTTCCTTTAATTTGTGATTGAAGGAGGAGTTCAGCTATGGGGAGATAAAATCTGCTAGAAATGATTCAGGTTTTGTCTTCCTTGGCTGCATTTGATTCTAGCTATCATCAATTACTGTAATGTACTTTGCTTCATTATCTGTTGTGGTGTGTTTAGACTTGTATGATTACTGTAATGTACTTTGCTTTCAATCTGCCATTGATTACAAGTAAGACTACCAGTCAAATTTATGTTCGTTTGGAAATTTCCCGAAAAGCAATCACCTTTGATCATGAAATTGCAACTCATAGCTTCTTGTTTCAGCAACCTTTCCTTAAAAAGCTAAAAGGATGGATTTGGATGACAGATTGCAACAAATTCAATCCTTTTCTTAATTCAGTCCCCCCCCCCCCCCCTGGACCAAATTGTTCAGGAGAAGATCCTGGGAATAATCTAACCCTAGAGATTCTTAGTACCAAGAAGGAAAGTATTGAAGGATTCAGTTTAGGGGGGTGAAGGTGGATTATTAAAGACGATCACCTATCATTCAGAAACTGGGTAAAAAGGGGTATTGACATTTCAACGAACTTGCACCACCCAGATGAATCCCTGTCACAAGTGGGGTTTGATTCATTGACAGTTCATGAATACTTTCCCTGAATCGGTGTGGGAGCTAAATTAGGCATGTATAGTTGCATTCTCAGTAGGTGGGGTTTAAATGTAGAGCAACAGGAGATTAAATGCAGGAAATTGATGGTGAATTGACATGTTTTTTTGAATCCTTGATGGGTAAAACCTCTGTAGAAATTATTGGTGGGGGACTCATAAATAAAAGGTTGCATTTTTGTTTTGAAAGCTTCTGGTCTGTGTTGGCCTGTGTTTACTGTTTCTGCATTCAATTTGAGTTGGATAGCTGAGATATCAGTTTCTGTTTCCTCACCCTCCCTACACTGTCACTTGGACCCTATCGTTTGAACCATGAATGAGTCTATGTCGTCCCTAGGGGCTAGGGCATAGCTTAGTGGTTAAAAGAATGTTGTGTCACCATCAGTTCCATGATCCAGTGAGATACATCACTACGATTTACATACATCTCCACCAAACCCGAGGGACCGGACCATTAGGGGCTTACGAGATCGAGCCGAACTTTTTTCAAGCTATACTTGCTTATGACATACTAGTAATTAAGGAGAAATTCATTCAATTCTATGAAGTTCCCTCTGTTTGAACCGACCTAGTAAATGAACAAGCCTGAGTTGAGCTACCAACTCGAGCTACTCGGCTACAAGGATAAAGGGTTTCATCTTTGTGAATGAATTTGTGTAATGTCTCCAATTTTGTGGGGTTATGGAGAAAATCCCCAAATTGCTGAATTCAACCATGAAGAATTCACAGAAACAATAGAAAGCAAGCAAATTGTCAACATTCATGAAGGAAATAAAAGAGTGCTGTTATTAAAACAATAAAATCACAATTCATGTTCTCTTCAACTACAGATAAGGAGTACAAATTGGAAGAGCACAAAATTGTTGCCTACTCCATAAAACACAATGCAATGCTAACTTATCTCAACATGAAAGGTCTCAAAAGAGAAACCAAGCGGAACTGAATCAAATGGGAAATGGAATCAGAACCCTCTCACACACTAGAGACCAACATCTAGTAACCAGTCACTCCAGTACTTGTTCCCATCGACGATGGATCTATGACCATCCACATATGTAGTCAAGAACGTAAACTAACACCAGTGAGAATGGATAGAGAGTGAATGCTATGATTGATGTCCATAGAGGGAATGATGTGCGGAAGCTGCCCAGAACGCCCATCACGACACAGACAATAAGGATGACAAGAACTTCAGCTGAGAAATCCCATGTCAGTTCCCTGACGTATACAAGTGCCAGAAACACCGCCAGGCAAAGGAGGTTGTTCATCGTCACAGCTCCATACAACTGAGGTTGTAAGAAAGAGAAGTCAGGTAATGCATTTACAGTTTGATCTACATCAAACAAGATTCAAGTGCAAGTGAACCGCTTCATTGGTCATGAAAATAAGTGACAATGGCCAGCCTGCATCATAAAATTGGTTAATAGTTGAATGATCTGCAGGAAGGCAATAATACCTCAGAGAATGTAAGAGATGCGGTTTTGATCTTTTTCCTACTAGCGAAAATGATGGCAGACACTGCTTCGCTTGAGTTTGTGGCCAAAGGTAAGGCAATGAATGAGATGAAGAAAGAAGGAATGCCAGTAGCATCAGAGAATTCATCAACAGCATCCACCAGAGGATCGGCGAATATAGCTGCAATTATAGTTCCCACTATCAAAAACAAGACTGCTTTTATGGTGGTTTTCTTTGCATTCTCGACAACCTCGCTGCTTCCCTCACCGGCATCATCATCAGCATCACCCCCCAACAAGACTTGCTGTCTAGAGGACTCCTACAATTTTTACAATTTTATCATAAAAAAAAGTTGGTTATCTAGCAAGAAGTGCTTTCATATACTTCATTGATCACACAACTTACCTGATGAACATCAGTCAGAAGCTTAATTGTTTCTGCTTGGTTATCACTGCTAGATCCAGGCCTTTCATCAATGCTAGATTCAGGCATTTCATCCCTCAAAGCTTCAATCCATTTTTTAATACCCTTCTTAAACTCATTGAGACTAATTTTACCATCTTCGTTGTCGACATCAAAATCTTTCATTACTTTATCCACGAGAACATCTTCATCCAACTTCATCTCATCCAACTGTGTTCCTATAACAAAAGCTCTCAACTCTGTATGTACTAAATAATGATCTTTATCAGCATCGATTGCTCCAAATAACCTGCCAGGAAAAAAATTCATATTAATCATGGGCTAGACAAATGACGAGTCATCTCATTTATATAAGCAACAAAAATGAACTTGCATTACTTTTCCACGACATGTTCATCGGCCAGCCTTCCTACTGCATGCTTTCTCAGCCGTCCAAGGAAACCTGCAATAAACTTTTTGTGCTTTACATAATCTAAACGTCTTTTTTGAATCCAAGGCTGGACAACCTGGTTAAGAAAATAAGGAAGAAACAATACATCAATGACTACCAACTATATTAAATTATTAATGAATGATGATAAATTAGTAGCCATTGATACCGAAAAGCACCACACAACTACTTATCACAGAATTAGCTAATTCTCAGCAAAAGAATAGATGCACATTCCAGTATTCATTCTCAACAAAAGACTTGACATGAGCAGAAAACACTCAAAGACCATTTGGTATGATCTCTAACTCTCAGTCACTTTTTCCCTCTTGAAATCATCTAGCTCTCATCACACATTAACCTCAGATCATCAACCAAGAACAGTTGACATAAAGGTTCTCATTTTTTCTCTTTCCAATACTACATCATGATAAAGCTAGAAGCTACTAAGAACAGTTGAAAGAGATGATCTCCTTCTAAATGCAGCATAAAATCGCTCTTTGAGATCAACTTACAGGATATCAAATTGAAGTTAGCTCAAAGAGTACAGAAAGCATATACACGACCTTGAAGCTCGTTACATTACTACATTGTGATAAAGCAAGAAGCAACTAAGAACAGTTGAAAGAAATGGTCTTCCTTCTATATTCAGCATAAAATCACTCTTTAAGCTCAACTTACAAGATATCAATTTGAAATTAGCCCAAAGAGTACAGAAATCATATACCCGACCTTGAAGCTGGTTAAAAAAGGATTTCACCAAACCAAATTTACAGTTGTATTGGCAGATATATATGCTCAACTTCGAAACGTGTAACATAATCAGTGATTCAGCAAACGAAGACAAACCCCATCTTTCCCGTTATTCTTTTCTGTTTCCTTTTGATTTATTTATTTATTCTATCTTGGAGGATCGGTGGGGGTATGTAAGAAATG
Organism: Persicaria maculosa; assembly: GCA_963922045.1. Taxonomy (NCBI): domain Eukaryota; kingdom Viridiplantae; phylum Streptophyta; class Magnoliopsida; order Caryophyllales; family Polygonaceae; genus Persicaria; species Persicaria maculosa. Next base: position 64,298,480 of record OY998262.1, read on the forward strand.
CATGCAGATGGCTCGAGGAATTCATGGTATATCTGAAAACCAGTTATTCTAGATGGAACTAGCAGAGAACTTGATGGTGCTCAGATGAAGGTTGTTTGTGGATAGAACTAACTAAAGACTGAATCAAAGATGTACAATTTAGCACCAAGTTCATCCAACTATGCTAAACAGATTAGAGTGCGTGATACAGAAGTCAATTTCATCACAATGTAACTAGATATGTTAAAGATTACTAAATGGGGAAAGAGAAATCATATGACCTGATAAATGCAATAACTCAGAAGGAGCACCAAAGCGAGTATAAGACTGATGAGGACTACTAAGCGTTTTCCTGAAGTTGAGCTGATAAATGATTGAGGTATTTGGACAACCAGGAATGGGATCACAGACACAGCCATAATCATTGCGGCATAGCTAGTCCATTTATCAGTTGAAACACCGGATCCTGCAGGGGAAACACATCATATTGACAGTTACATGGTGATAAGAACTTGAATGATCAATCTGACCTTTAAGGTCACACACCAGATCCTGCAGGGGAGACACATCATATTGACATCTACAAAGATAACTAGAGGCCAGGGATAAAAGGCATACTAGTTAGATTAAATCCCCTTGTATCAATTCCATTGCTTGCACTTGAATCTTGAAGGTCGCACTTTCCGACAATTACACATGATCCCCAGATTACAGTGAGAAGCATCACTGTGGACCCAGCTAGTAATCCCATTCCAACTGAAACTTGACTTTGAGCAGTTGTCGTGCTACCCGATAGTCCAGATACTGCAGAAGGAGATTAGAATTGAGGATTACTCAGTATAGAGACAAACAACTTATAAAAGATAGTACAGATCTATATGCCATTTGGCATATAGATCCACCTCTATATGCCAAAACAAACAAATCCCCGGATAAGAAGGAAATTCGGATGACAATCCACACCTATATGCCATTTGGCAAGTACTAGAGAAATAAAAGAAACTCGGATCCATCGGAGCATGTGAAGATGTATATTTGAAAACATTCAGATGAGAATATGCATAGATCATAGATGGTTTAGTTGAACTTAATGAATAAAGTAAATAAACCCATATGAATATAGTAAGCTGATTATCCTTGTGCAAATTCACTTTTCTCATATACTTTAGCCAGTTGAATAAAATGTCAAAAAAAGGCTATGTGAACAACAAAGGTCGAGTCTCTGCTTCTGAATTCAATAACTTGAACATCAATAACAGGGATGCTGCTCTGTCTATATAAGGGCAAGATCTGTTCAAATCCAAACCCGATATCGGATATGAGATAACAAATGAATCCTCAAGTGATTGACTCATTAGTCGTTATCCATGTAAAAACCAGATTTGGGAAATTGGGACTAATCAACACACAAGATCTAGATCTAACAGCATAAAGGATATTCTAGTTCAGCTTAAATCACTCAAAGAGTCAAAGGTAGTGCCACCGCAACAAACACCTGTACTAGCCCTGATATTTCTATATGCCAAAATATAAGACATATTTGCACATCAAGATGTTATCTCTATCAAAGTTGTCATCTTTTGAATTAGATTCAACTACAATTTTTATTTGGTTGTCTGACTAGTCAAAAGGCCTCAATTTTGGCAATCTATAATAACCTCTAACCAAACTAAAATCCAAACTAGAAATCATTCTCAGATGTCAAAAATATGTTCCCAATTGCACAATTAATTCAATTGAAGCCTTGAGGGCCACTGAGAAATCACAGGAACATAAAATGCAGGAAAAAAAAATCAGAAACTGTAAAAATCAAAGTAAATCAAGAAGCAAAAAAACAAACCTAGGATGAGCAAGGCATCAGGAAGAGCCCCAAGAACGGGGAGGAAGAGGCCACCAACAATCCCAGGGCCCAAGATCTCCAACAGAAGCTCACTCCCGCTGGACAAGTAAGTAGCGGCAGTGTACATCAAGAAGCCATAAACGAGGATCAGGAAGAGGTTACCGATCCAGGTGGTGGTGCACGGCATGAAGCCGTAGGTCTGATCGCAGGTATCAGAAGAAGAAAATGGGAGAGTGTTAAGCCCTAAATAAGATGCGAAGGTGCGCACATCTTGATTTGGCTTCGCTACACCGTCGGATGCGAGATCCGCCGGCGTCCTGGCGGCGGACGCCGCGGCGACAAGGAAAGCGAGGAGGAGGAGGAGAGATGTGAGGGATTTGAAGCTACCAATCCCCATTTTCCCCATTTTCCGGTGACGGGTTTTGCCGTTTTGCTAAACCACTTAGGGTGTTTATATATCGTACGAATGGATCTGTGGGTGTGATAAAGACTTTACCTTTTCTAACTGATTTGTTTTTTTTTTAGTGTAATTTTAGACTTTAGAGGTTTGGTGGGCCTGAAATCGTACCAAAAGTGGAAATGATATCATTGACATTTTGAGAGAGAAAGAGACAGATTCTCATTGGAGTTGTTGGTTGACGGAAAGATGTGATCTTTCGAAGATTAGACGAGAAGGTGAGAAGTTTTAAACCGCTAATTTACAGTCGAAGATGGTACCGTCGGTACACTTATCAGCCGTTTATGAGTGAAGTGTGGAAGATAAACAGGATGGAGCCAAAAAAAAATTTAGCGGGGATACGGATATATACGGCGTCGTTTGAGAGAATCTCCAACGGCTTCTCCATATTGAATTTTTTGAGAATATTAAGATGGATTTTGATCCAATAACTTCCTCTTACCTGAGGAGAAAAAGTGGAAATCATTCCCTAAATTTAAAGAAAATTCTATATATTTTGGAATAAACTCCATAATGGAGAATCGATTGGATATCAGCCTAAAAAAAATCCAAAATGAGTGGCTTATAATTCTCCATTTTGGAGAATTTTTTAGAGAAATTCTTGGGCATGCTCTTATATTAAAATAATAACATAACGATCTCTATGTATTGTGATATTTATAAATGTTATTATTTTAAGATAACATAACTTCGATATATGATAAAACTCTGTTGAATAAATAAATAGCCAAAGAATTTTTTTTAACAAAATAAGGATATAAATCGCAATAAAGAAACATTGACTTAATATTGAAATTGTTGTATTTGTATAACTAGATATAGAAAACTTTAAGTTGTGTAACTTCTTACCAAATTATTAAAATAAGTAATATAAACTATAGTTTCGAAGCTATTGAGATGAATTATAATATGTGAATGTCAATTTAAATAAACTATAAAAGTATTACGGTCTATATATTGAAATAGAAATTAAAGTAACTAATGCACCTAAATTTTTCAAAACTTTTTACTCAGATGTCGGATTATGACATATTATATATTTAAACGAAGCACGTCATTATAAAAAAAAATCTTGACTTTGCTTCACTCGAGGAAATGAAGGTCGTCAAGATCGATCTATTAAGACTACCAAGACTCGTTAAGCAACCTATCCTGACTCCACCTAAACTTTTAATTTTACATGGGAAAACTAATTAAAATACCCACACCTTTGGGGGTATGGTAAAAATATATCCTCAACTTTTAAATGTAATTAAAATATTCCGACCTTTGAGGGTAGTAGTAACATATTACCACGAGTTTTCTCATGGGTCTAAAACCTTTGAGGGTAGTGGTAACATATATATTACCACGAGTTTTCTTATGGGTCAAAAATGCTGACAAGACAATCTACGTTGATTTTTTTTTACAAGACATCCTGTGTGGAAGCATTTTTACAAATTAGTACTAAAATCGGGTTTTCTTAAACGGTCTCCTTAGGGAAAAAATGCACCGACAACAAAATTAAATTCGAAAAAATGAAATTGATTCAGCCAAGCAACTAATCCGGTCAAAATTGTCTCAAATTAACACAACACGACTATTCCTAACACCAAACCGACAACTACAAAACTAAACTAAAAACATCAGCAACAACAAATAGGGGGAAAAAACTTATTCAACTAAGTCCGTGAACGAATCAAAGAGGAAGAAGATGTGAGAGAGACATCTCAAGATAACCGACCACGAGGGAGGGAGGCTGTCATTGAAGAGCAACTATGAGCTGCCTGGAAGACCAGAAGACAACTCAAGATGCGATCACGAAAGAAGATATGAGAGAGGAAAAGGCATGGTGTATGAACCCGTTTCAACTCTTTATTTTTTTCCTAAGGAAACCGTTCAAAAAAAACCACTACAAAAAAAATTGCTTTAGAAACGGCTCACTTCCGTTGCAAAAAGTAGATTTGCCGTCGCAAAAAAAATTGCCACGGCTCTGCGACGGTAAATAGTCGGTCGCTAGCCCTAGGGTAGCAAATAATGGTTGGTGACGACATTGATCCGTGGCCAAATACTTGCGACGGGTTAAGCGACGGCAGTTGCAACCAGTGAATTTGCTACTGTAATTTGCGACGGCACATGCCATCGCAAAACAATTAGCCATTCCCTCCAAATGAAAGTTTTCCCTCCATTTTTTGCGACGGCACTTGCCGATGCAAAGGTTTTTCCCGCCCTTATTTCAGCATATTAAAGGGTAGTTTATGTATTTACAATTTGCCACACCACCGATGTCGTAGCCATTGATGTAATGTGGCCCTATAGGCTAGGTTATAACACCTGTATTTTCATTTGCTAGCTAGATCAGTGCATCAACATTCATACACCTAATTAGATAACAATTCGAATCATCTTACATTACGCTATACAAAATGATAATTTAGTCGATTAGCATCAACTGATATACATCAAAAGAGTATTTCATAACATAACGTCGAAGTGAGTCATAGTTATGACATTTAAGATTACCAAAAACTTATTTCTTAGGTGAATCTTCTTAAGCTCCTTTCTTAGTTGAATCTTCTTCGTCATTTCTGCTTAAGCTCCCTTCTTAGGTGAATCTTCTTCATCATTTTCTTTACCAGCTTCCTCGTCGTCTAATAGTAAGAGTTCAATGTCATCTCCAATTGACTCCTTATGATGAACACTTGACACAGGCTAAAACAAAACACGGCAAAGATATAAGGAAATATAAGAGATCGGGAAGAAAATAAAATGCCTATGAATAGAACTTTAATAATTCTTAACTGAAAACTTAAATGATATCTCCTTGTAAAAAAAACTAGCATATATTGCCAAGTGACAAGAAAAACACAAAGGGTTGCACAACTATAAACATTAATAATAACTCATAAACATCAAACATAAAGTATAAACTTAAAAGAGCTGAATTTCAACAGCTAGACATTGTGTTTAGCTTTGCTTCTGGAAAAATCAGAAACCTTAGACAAGCTGAATTTGAACAGGTGAACATGGTGTATCAGTCGATTAACATAGAAGTGTCATAAAGTATAAGCTTAGACGAGCTGAATTGAAACTATTATTCATCTATTCGTTCATGCGAGCTCTCAAATCTTAATTTGGGAGAGGAAAGATCATGTAACTGATGATAGTTCAATGCATGTCTAACTTGAAATAACTCCATAATCAGAATAAGCATACCTCATGTCTAACTTGAGCGTGTGAATTTGCACTTGTCTATAGGCATTGTAATATAGATGCTAGATAGACCTATATGCAAACTAGTAATCATTAGATTAATTTGTATGACAAGAAGCAGACATGATTTAAAGGTAAAATAGTTAACCACTACTGATTTTTCAAACTAAAAGAATAAATTCTAAGCAATTAATAAAGTTAACGGTTAATACATGAAAACTCATCGATCACAAAACAATATAGGTGTAAGTATGAGTGATGACCTTATTTTGGATGCAAGATAAAAGACTTCTATTTTAGTTTTTAGTAATTAGAAGCTATGGTCCAAATGCATAATACAAAAAAAAAATGAAAATCATAATCACATATGTAAACCAAAATGTATTACCTTAGTTTATTAAACTCATAATTTCCAAAATATCATGAAAGGCATAAGATGGTCAACTCTAACCTCAAAGACGAATTTAACTAACCTAGACAAACTGTAAGTACATAGAGATTAATATCAAATAATTATGGTTGTCCACTTGTTTTTTTCCTGAAGTGATGCTTTATTGCAGACTTTACCTCACTTTTTCTCCTTCCAGTAACAACAAGAGGGGATGAAAGATGCAAGACTATCCTAGTTTCCCTCAACTAAAAAATATAATCTGAAAACTAACCAACAACCTTTAATGAGATTTTCTTTTCCTTTTATTATTTTTCTATGCAATGAGCTTAAGCTTTAAGCAGATAATGAATTTCACATATCCTTTCACAAGAACGGAACATAAAGGCATGCTTGTCTTCATGTGAACAAAAAGATCAAGAATGTTACATTTTCACTTTTTAGAGCAAAAGAACAAGCATAGACATAGAGAAAATGTGGCTATTTATGTACCCGGTGACCAAAAAAGTGACCAGCTGGATCACATTTGAACAATTGTGGTCCAGCTCTTCATCAATTCCCAGAACCATAACAACTACAAAATGAAAATGAAAATATCATAAGAAAAAATGTTAGTAGAACTAATGCAAACACCTGATATATAGACAAAGAAAGAGCAAGTGTTGAAAATATCATACGACTGCAGTTTCCAACTTTTATATACGTATGTGCTTTTCCAAACTAAGCAAAGCAAACAGAACTTTTATATACTTGTGTGCTTTTCCAAAAAACTATGCAAAGCAAACAGATAGGTTCTTTCTTTTACTGTCCTAGTTCATGAAAACAAGTTCTGCTGTGTACCATATGAAGAAGAATGATAACTAGCAAGTTCTATGGAAAAGCACAGATTTGCCTATAATTAGCTGAAATAAAAGGCAACGAGCTAAAAATCATAATGCACGTGTTGGACTAACTCAGATTTATCAATACTTTAAATACTCCTTAAAATCCTTAGCAAATGTCAGTCTTTCATGATCAGCAGATGGAAGTTTTTGTGAGGACTTAACTCATGCAAAGTTTTTCAAGAGCTGAGTTCTGGTCACCTCCGACTTCGTCTAGTGTACTTCTCACCAAGGCTTCTGGAAAGCCCATCTCCACAAGCTTTTGTACCTATATCATACGTTACGAAGGATCCCAGTCAGAATATATGCCAATACTTTGCTTTCCACATTCTTGTTTTGAGAAGATTTAAAGGTAATTACTCTTCACCTTTTCCTCTGCCCCGCGAGATGATGTCTTGGCAAAAGCTTCTGTCCAGTAGCGCGTTGTGCCTAGGAAGGTTTGATACTCTCTGAGGTACTGCACAAAAATATGGAATATCACTATAATCAATTGAATAGGAATGAAAGCACCACATTGACATCACGCATCCTTCAATAAGACGGGGATTAAGAAAAAACATGATAGCACCAATAGGATAAATGTTGGTTTCTAAAATAGTAACACAACCTGTTGTGCCACCACAGCATCTAGTGGATCATTAGGTTCTGGAGCGGAAAGCAAGGCTTGTATGGACAAAAGCGCAGTCTTCAAAGTCAATGCAGGACTCCACTAATCCTTCAAGATGTCTATGCAGATTGCACCACTCTGGCTGCTAATATTAGGGTGCCTTGAATATGCAACATACAACAAAAGACTCATGTGTTTGAAATTTACCAATAATAGGAAAAATTAAATTACAGTCCAAGCACATCCCGAATATTGTAGTTTTATCTTAACATAAACCACCAAATCTTCACCTGATGAACCAGAGAAAGGATGCATGAATAAACAGTGAATTCTGCCTTAGAGATGCAGAAAAATCAGAATTGAAGAGATGGTATTTCAACAATTAAATAGAGTACGTAAGTCCAATTTTACTAATGAATGAAGGTAAAAAAAAAACTCTCTAGATATCGAATATCTAAATTCTCTAGAAAACTTATAAGATTGTATTCAAACACAAACTCAAAACTAGATTCAAAGTACTTACAATGCATCAATATACCCTTTCCCTTCAAGACTATCAAATAGGCAATCAGCTCCATGGTCCACCCCATGGATGTTGTTGAGGAACATGAACCAATTTTCTTTATAAGGAATGAAAAGTTCTCTATAAGGACTTCATGACCCAGTTTTCTTTTTTATTGCTATATTTGATTATCTCTCAACCATCCACCATAATAAAATGATTAAACTCTATTTATAAAGTTACTTAGCAAGTCATCATTTTTATATAAATCACAAACTTCTGGCCACTTCAGTCAATAAAGAAACATTTTTATTTGATTGTGAACAAACAACATCTCATTTCTAGCTGTGAATGTAAGTAGTCTCGACGTTCTACCAAGGTAAGTATTAGCAGGGATACCCTCTACACAACAGAAACACAGAAGAACCTAACATCAACACGTAAATATAGACAATTATACCCCAAGGTCATTTCCTTTTAAATACAACACAAATACAGATTCTAGCATGAAATTTAGAAAGATTTTGACATAGGACATACCTCATACCTGAATAACAAAACTCAAAACTTGGAGACAATGGGGAAGAAAATCAAATCGAGCATCAGTGAGCGGCTCTCCTTTCTACCATCTCTGCACACATCCAAAAAAGCAATTAAAAAAGAGAAATAAAATCCTAACACGACCAAATCAGTTAAAACCCTAAAATCTAACATCATAACAACGAAATGAACTTGGTTAACTCATTCCGATAAATACAAGTCAATTTCAAGTTCTTATGGCAACTAGAAACATTTAGAGCAATTTCCTTAAAAAAGCATCCAGTATAAGCTTCAAAATACAAGTCAAATTAGCTCAATCACAAAATTCCTATCCAAAAATCAATCAGACATGGAAAATTACTACTGTATCTCGAATTTTAGTAGTAATGAGATTTTAGCATCTAAGACAAAAGCTAAGTCAGTTAAAACTAGCAGCAGTGGCAAGATAGCAAGATTTCCCAAAGAAAGAAACTTCAGCTCATAACAAAACTCATTCCCAAACTTCCTCGAATTGACAGTGGACGAATTTAGGTGAAAATTATCAAAAAAAGGGGGCGGAATTCATAAAGAAAAGGGAAATCGAATGTGACCATTTGAAGATAGATAAAGAAATAAAACCCTAGATCCAGCGGAAAATGAAGTAAAGATTGAACAAGCGTGTTTTATTGTTGGAGTCAGAGTAGATGAGTAAGACCAGGAAAGGGGGAGGAGGGATGTACCGGTAGAAGAGCCGAGCTTTGGATCTGGGAACCACGAGAAGAAAAATCGTTGGAGCGCTCCTGGCTCCCGGACACGGCAGAGGTGAGATCTGGAGAGAGGTGAGACTTTCGAGTGGTATTGAGATGGGGGAGAAGGACCTAGGCAGCTCTTCGGCGTCCGAGCTTTGGATCTGGGCACCACAGTGAGGGAATTCTTCGCAGCGCTCCTGGCTCCCAGCAACGACAGACAAGGCGAGACGGGGTGAAGGACTTGGGTGGGGAAGGAAGAGAGGTAGCCATGGAAGCTTGGAGGGGAGAGAAGGGGTTTGACGGAGCCACGGAGGTTTTCAAAAGAGAGGAGAGCAGAGGGCGAGAAGAACGTCAAGAGGTTGAGTGAGGGGTCTGAAAAATGAGGGGCGACGCTGGGTTGAAGAGAAAACCCTTTTTATACGGGTTCAATTAGGGTTGGGTTATTTTGTAGGAAAATACAAAAAAACAAGACATTGGCAATGGGAAATCAAAGCCGTGGCGATCTGGGGTAGCTATTTTTTGTTTTTCCGCAATTGCTAGCAACGGCACACCTTTGTCGTTGCTAATGTTGAGGGGTGACCTCTTAAAGTGCTGTGACGGGACCAGCGTCGTAGCAAAGCAGTGGCAAAAACCTATCATTTGTCACGGGAAACCCTTGCCGTTGCTAACTGGTGTAGCAAAAGGAATTTTTTTTTGTAGTGAACCTTTGTAAAAAAATCAATGTATGATGTCTTGTCAGCATTTTTGACCAGTGAGAAAAATCGTGGTAATATATTACCACTACTATCAAAGGTCAGGATATTTTTATTACTTTTGAAAGTTGAAGATATATTTTTACAATACCCCCAAAGGTGGGGGTATTTTAATTAAATTTCCCACTAGTCTACTCCCCGTGCTACGCACGGATTTAATGTACAAATATTATAAAATTATAATGATTATTTTCAAATTTAATTAAAAAAATGTTGTATTAACCTACAAAAATAAATAATGTATATTCATCTACAAATAAAAAAAGACAATCTAAATGTTATAATAATTTTTATATAATATTAAAAGATAAAAATTTGTTTTTTTTTAATGACCCCCAAGCGACTTTAACAAATCGATAATCACTCTTCACAATAATATCATAATATGTGTCAAACCATCACATCATGCTAATTGCAATACATAAATGATGTGCTCATGTCTCTGTCATCTGCGAGGTTGATACAATTTGAATAGCTCTTACACACAAGCAAGCCAGGGGTGTATGGAGTGACTTAAGTCCCCTCTAGTTGAGAAGGAAAAAAAATTGCATGCTTTTTTTAAAAAAAATTAGTAAGTTTAGAACTAAATTAATACAAAAAATTATAATAAATTATAGTTTATTTATCATAGTCGGTACAAAGTGAGTATTAAATCATGAAGTCATGAGTTCAAATTCCTTTGGCAAATTTTTTGCTTCTATTAGTTTTTTCAATTAAAAATAACGGTTAAAATAATAAATTTAAGGGTTTTATAATAATATTTTTTCTAACATTCCTTATCATATATGGGTATAATGAATTTTTTTTAAAAATTGAGTCACCCATATAAAACAATTCCTAACTCTATCGCCACCAAAAAAACAATTCCTAACTCTATAATTGCTCACAAACTCACAATTTTTATCATCCTTTATGTTTTTTTTTGTAAGCAACAATTGAGGTCTTCCTCAATTGAACACACACACACACACACACACACACACACACACATATATATATATATATATATATATATATATATATATATATATATATATATATATATATATATATATATATATATATATATAAGATTATGGTAGTATTGAACACACACACACACATACATATATATATATATATATATATATAAGATTATGGTAGTATTTTAGAACCATCGATCATTTGTAATCAAGTTTTATAATCAATATAATATTTATAATATATATATAAGTGGAGTATATTGTATACATTTTTAAAATATTACAATACAAATTTTCTCTAGAAATCAACATGTGGAATAAATTATTTTAAATTTGAATATATGAAATGAAATTTTCTAATTGAAAGTGATTAATGTTAGTTTAATGTACTTTTAGTCAGTATTAATATTTAAATAAATATATATATATATATATATATATATGTATATATATAAGATTATGGTAGTATTGAACACACACACACATACATATATATATATATATATATATATAAGATTATGGTAGTATTTTAGAACCATCGATCATTTGTAATCAAGTTTTATAATCAATATAATATTTATAATATATATATAAGTGGAGTATATTGTATACATTTTTAAAATATTACAATACAAATTTTCTCTAGAAATCAACATGTGGAATAAATTATTTTAAATTTGAATATATGAAATGAAATTTTCTAATTGAAAGTGATTAATGTTAGTTTAATGTACTTTTAGTCAGTATTAATATTTAAATAAATATAATTGTAAACATGTGAGAAGTTATTAACATATATATGACTCTGAAAAGATTATAGTTAATAAAATATAAAATTAAATTAAATTAGTATTATTTTAATGTATTTTATTCTAAATAGCAAGCAAATGAAAAAAAAATCAAATTAAGGATATTTTGTTAGGCAGGTACGAATACACCATTGTCAAATGACAAAAAAATATAGTTTCCAAATATAAAAATATTCTGAATAGATTAATAGAATAATTGTAAAGTGATTAAAATTTTATTTGCTTGCTATTTAGATTTGGATTAAATTGACAACGTGGCATAATTTAATTGGCTAAAATTTTTGGAGGGAAAATTTTTAATGAGAGCCCGACATGTGGCAGAATCAACTTCTACTTTAGTATTGTTTAGGATTTTACATCAGTGTTTGTGCTGACTTCGCCTAAACGCTAAAGCTTTGACACAAATATGAACGGACAAGTGGGTGGTGAAACTCTTGACTTTACCTTAGTGTTTGCGTTGGTTAAACATGGGAAGTATAGTTCCCGGGAAGTTAACTTTCTAGGAATTCAATTCCCGTAAATTGAAAAATATGGAAATTGAGAAATTGTATTTGATTTTGGATTTTATATTATAAGAATTGAAATAAGAAAATAGAATTTTCCTATTAAAAAGGGTGAAATTGAAACTTATCTATGGGGACTAGGTAAGTGCACTTCCTCCAAAATTGGGGAATTTAAATTCCCAAAAATTCAACTTCCTGGATTTTTCTGTAACAAAAACAACAACCAAACACTGGTATTATCTTCAATTCTCGAGAATTTCTACTTCCTAGATTTTTAAAATATCAACCGAGCTCTAAAACTCTGTTTTGATTCGATTTACTATTGATAGGGTAAAAAGGCTAGTTATTATTTACAGTATAAAGCTAAACTTATTATTCATAACTCATCAATTGACCCAATTTTTTAAAAGTTAAAACTTTGTGCAATTTCTCCACCCTAAAACGGAGTAATTTCTTATAGGAGAGTATTTTAACATCTTATTGGTTATTTTTTTATAAAAAAAAAATCCCCAAAATGGATGTCGGCAAACCGCAAATGAGAGCAAGTTGCATGGAAATTTAAGTACAAAAACTAATAAAGAAAGATGACGCACATGGAAGCTAAATGAGTAATGGGCCAACTCTGCAAAGATAATCATGGGATGTGAAATACACTATTCAAATTGAATTTCATCAATTTCATGACTTTCCACTGAATTGATAAACAAAGAACGGTCATTCCGGAGTTCGAACCGAAGACCTATGGGTATTACTCACAAATCCTTTCTGGTGAGTCATTCCAGTCAGTCATTCCACTCTTACATACATATACAGTACATAGTTGCATACAGTATAGTACATGTACATGTACATGGAGTGTTAGGTGCAACAATTAATTAGTGCTACCTTAGTTACACACCTCACCTGATCTAAGTGATCTGATCTATACCCAATTTATTCACTATTGACATTTAATTTGATGAATTATGAACCCAACGTGTTAAGGAGTGGCCACATTACCCTTTAAACTCTGTCATCTGCCCTCCCTTCCCATGTTAGGGTTCTTCATTCTTTATCCCCTATAGGATAATTTTAATCTCTATAGCAATTACAATTAGTTGAAATTGGAGAAATAAGGTTGTGCAATTAAAATCGATATTATTATATCTCCAATATAGGATAATTTTCCATATATTCTCAACAAAAGCTACAAATAAAGTTCTCAAAGGAAGTATTGGTGTTATGCCTCCAAATCCTTTATCCCTAAATTTGTCACCCAACCCCCTCCCCCACACAAATTTTTAATTACAAATAAAATAAAAAATAATTATAAAAATAGAATCAATATCTAATATCTAATATCTAATATCTAATATCTAATATCTAATATCTAATATAATACTAAAACATATGTGAAAGATACACGTGGCAGCCTCACCTTAAACCAAGGCTTACGTGGCAACTTTTCATTAAGTGTGGCCCCACCTATATAACTAACAGAATTTAATCGATTATTAATTAAAATAAATTTAATGATAATTCAACAAATTTACTAGAATATTAATTTCTCCCAAATTTTTTTTACCCGTTTGAATTAAAGATATTTAATTTTTTTTAAATTAAATTAACCAATTAATTACTTTCTATTGTAAATTTTATTTATTTTTTCTCATTTATTTTGTGTTAAAACTTAATATCTTTGTTATTTAGAAGATCATTGCCCAAGTTGAATTGGAGGAAGCCTGACGTGTTCGAGACGAATGCACACTTCGAAAACAAAGTGCTCAAGAAACGGGGGCCAACATTTGTAATTGACCACTTTTCAGACGCTAAGTTAGATTTTTTGCCGGGTGATGACAATAAGTTATCCATTGATGGAATCTTGCTTCTTGATGCACATCTATTGCTGCAGTGACTTCTCTCGATGCATATGCCGATCAAGCATTGTAGTCGATCATTGCCCATGTTGAATTGGAGCTCTATCTTGATGCATATGTAGGAATGTTGAATTGGTGTTCTTCACATCACTGTTAATCTCCCAAACATCAATGATTGTTGAATTATGTGGGTTTTACTATTTGATTCAAACATAGCAGTTGTTAAAATCCATCTTTTTTCTATTTACAAACAAAAAACGATTGTAATCTCATTTTACCCGTTTTTGGTAAGATTTCTACTTAACTCGAAAATTTGGTGGGATTTTTTCTACTAAATTATTTATAAAATGATTTTTTTAATTCTAATTTTTTCCTATTTACAAATAAAAAATATTGCAATCTCATTTTACCCGTATATGGTAGGATTTCTAATATTGCTATCTCAAAAAATTTGGTGGGATTTTTACTGCTGAATTATTTATACAATGATTTGTTAAAATACAATGTTTATCTAATTACAAAAAAAAATTACAATCTCATTTTACCCGTATTTGGTAGGATTTCTGCTATCTCAAAATTTTGGTGGCATTTTTATTGCTAAATTATTTATAAAGTAATTTTTTAAAATCCAATATTTATCCATTTACATATAAAAGAAGTTCATTATATATCTCTACTCACACTTGGTAGAGTTGATCTTATTGCGAAGAATGATAGGCAAGTTCATTTTTATATGCATTGATTTGTATATTTTGTTATTAGTTATTTGTTTTACCACCTTTAATATTGAATTCTTTCACAATAATCGTATATTGAAGTGACCTGTTGATTCGAAATTATTTAAACAACTATATATATACCCATAAATATGGAGCTGAATAGATACATCATTGATATATTTCAATTTCTTATTGTAAAAGATGGTGGACATAAGTTTAAAATCATATTTCTTATTTAACTATATTTATTGACCTTATTTCTCAATATTACCAATAATTATAATTTCTAATGACCTTATTTCTCAGTATTACCAATAATTATAATTTATTTTATTTTAACTCGTGAACATGCAGTCTTTACTTTTATATGTTTAAACTTTTGTTGTATGTAGATGAGAGAATATTGTCAACTTTAATTTAGCCGATGTGACAAATTTGTATATAAATTCGATTTTTTTCCTACACTAATGCATATCAAATAAGGTAATGCGCGCCTTATTTTACTTATTTGTTGTATCTATTATTACTTAATATGTCATCTTAATATGAACTATATTTATTTTACAGGTTTCTTAAACCCGACAATACCTCCAAAACCAAAACTGTGCAGCGACGCTATGAATTCTCCAACATTGTGGATCGATTAATGAAGTTATCGTGATCTATATAGCACACTTTTAATTATTGATCGAAGATGTGAATCGAGTGAGCAAGACCAGTTTAGTATATTTATCATTTTGATGTTTGGATTTAATATTATTTTTCTATATCATTTTCATATTATCATATTATTATTATTATTATTATTATATATTTTACAAATCCCGTGCGTCACGCACGGGTACTGTGGTAGTTATAATACTAAAGGAGAAGTCGCCTACGAAATGTGGCGACTTCTCCTTTAATGTAACGTTTTTTTTATTTAAGATTAATTGATTCATTTTAATGTTTTGTTAATTTTTAATTGATTTATTTTAATTTTAATTGTTTGTTATTTTATTGTTAAAATCTAAACTTATCTAATCTAATTTAGAGGAGATCCTAACCAAATCTTAAAAAATCAAGGTGATGTAAATATATAGGATTGATTTGGATGAGGCTATCGGTAGCTTTTTTTTTAAGATTAATTGATTAATTTTAATTGTTTGTTAATTTTTAATTGATTTATTTTAATTATTTGTTAATTTATTGTTAAAATCTATACTTATCTAATTTAGAAGAGATCCTAACCAAATCTTAAAATATCAACGTGATGTAAATATATATGATTGATTTTGATCCCCTCAACCTACTATCGGTAGATTTTTTGTATTTTGAAGATTAATTGATTTATTTTAATTGTTAATTTATTAATTTTTAATTGATTTATTTTAATTGTTTGTTAATTTATCGTTAAAATCTAAACTTATCTAATCTAATTTAGAGGAGATCCTAACCGGCTAAATCTTTAAAAATCAACTTGATGTCAATCCCCTTTCCGTGCTCTCTTCATTTAATTTCTTGAACAAATTTGTTTAATTGATTTATTTGGATCTCCTAAGACAACCAGTTGAACAAGACTAAGGTGATGTCAATCTCCTTTATGTGCTCTCTTCATTTTAATTCTTTGGGACTAGCTATTATCCCAATATGTGTTAATTCTTTTGGACTAGCTATTATCCCAATATGTGTTCATGCTGAGATTTTTAGCATTTGTAGATAATTATGCATTGTTTGATCTAATTGCGGCTATATCCATAGAATCACGCGATGTCAAAAAACAAAGGCAAGACGCCCATAGAGAACAATGGTAATGTGAAAAGGAGAGGTACGTTAAATATTATATCCCTATAATCTATTATCGTTAAGTACTTAATTTATTAACACTGCAATCATCTTCTTGACTTCATTGATTCTTTATTATAAAATTGATTTTTTTAGGCGATAGACAATTTCATTACCTGGACGAGTTACTACCACAACAAGAAAACACCTCAAGAATTTGATGGAATATAATTGTTCGTGTTTTAAGAATGTCGAAAACCCTAATCTACACTGATCCTGGAACAGTTCATTCAATTGACATTATTTTGATAGATGAAAAGGTATTTGTGTTTAAAGATTGATTATTTTATTTTTTTTGGCAGTGAGATTGATTAGTGTGTTTACTGTTTGTCTTTAGGTTTGTTATATTTCAACTTCGGTGACTACCGTTTGGAAAGTCCTAGACTACGAAATCAAAAAAATATAAAAATCATCATCATCATATCTGTACACACTTCATCTAATAAATAGATCACCTTTTGTTAGTTTTTTTCCATCCTTTATAGCATTAGTGTGTTTAAGCAAATTAGTCTTTAGGCGTATCAATTAATGATTCCTTCGTACTTTATGTTGTCTATCTTTTAATTAGTTTCGATTTATTAAAATTGGGTATTGGACGCCTTCTTCTTTAATGTACGATTTTAAATTTAAATTATTCATTAATTTAAATTTAAAATCATACATCTCATTTTCTCCATTTTTTGCATTTTCTTTTAATTCCTTTAAATACAAAATCAGCTGAGATATTCTCGATATTTTTGTTGGTTGGTTTAGATATTCTCCGAATAAGATAAAAATTAAATCATATTTATCTCACCAAATCTTTGATTTTTTTTTTGGTAATAACAAATCTTTGATTTTCACACATATCTTAAC
Organism: Persicaria maculosa; assembly: GCA_963922045.1. NCBI lineage: Eukaryota > Viridiplantae > Streptophyta > Magnoliopsida > Caryophyllales > Polygonaceae > Persicaria > Persicaria maculosa. Next base: position 64,315,874 of record OY998262.1, read on the forward strand.
AAATTTTTGATCTTCTCGGTTGATTAAAATCAAAAAATTTTCTGTCATGCATTACATTTTCCATCTAATTTTAATTTTTATAACTTTTATTGTTTATGTTACTAATTATACCATCAAGATCGATATATTTATTGATCAAAAAATAAAATCCCTAGGGTCGGCCCAGGTGGAATAGATTTAATTTCTTCATGAAGAAATGCATTACATTTTCCATCTAATTTTAATTTTTATAACTTTTGATGTTTATGTTGCTAATTACACCATCAATATCAATATCAATATATTTATTGATCAAAAAATAAAATCCCTAGGTTCGGCCCCGGTGGAATGGATTTAGTTTCTTCATATAATTATTTCTATATCAGCGTGATTCATGAAGAAAATTCATTCTACCATTCTTGATTACCAAAACATCATCTACATGACAAACTATTATCACCATTATATACTTTGATCCATTTGGAAGATTCATTTTTTTTTAATTAGCTCAACTGTATCTCAAACTTATTGTTTAGGTTTATTTTTTTTAAATTGCATTATTTATTTAGTTTCATTATTATTCTAATATTATTAGCATTATATTAATACTAATAATATTTACCAGTTTTACCAATATTGTATAACTTTATGCTTATACTTTATTCTAATGCTTAAAGTTTCTTATTATTTAGCATATTTATTTATTTTAGTATTCAATATGTTAGAGAATGTTTATTTTTTTTATTATATTGTGATACTTATAATATTTATGTCAAAAATAATGAATGATATTATATAAACATAAATTTTAAAATAAATATCCGTGCAATGCACGGGGTACTAAGCTAGTTGAGATAAAAAAGAGGACATAAGATTGGAGATAGACCATGATAATATAAGCATTTCTTCATCAACCTCGTATTTGGAGGCCCAGTGTTTACATGAGCACAGTTTATAATGGGCCTAATGTAGGCCCATAATATATGGTGATGAAGAGGGCTAGTTTAATTTCAGATACATGGGCTTTGGGGTTCCCAAGTGGCCCCCAATAAAGGGTTAACAAGGTGGGGGGAAAGATACAACTGGTTGAACTTGCATTGTTTATTTTAAGTCACCAGTAACTCAAATGGCCAATTTAGTTACTCCATCCAATCGAAAATAAACGTTATTTGACTTTTGTACACGTAGTTTTAGAAGTTAAAAACTATATAAAATCTTATTTATTTTAATTAATTCTTTTCACAATTTAATACTTTTTTTTATAATGTAAAAATTCGAGTTCAGGAAAACCTGAAACTCGAGGGCCGACTAGGTCGGCAAACGGAAACCGTCTGAACAAACATACAATAAAAAGAAACGGTGCAAACACAGGTAAAAGCACCATACAAAAGCGAAACCAAACCGACCTAAACCTAATCATGAAAAAATAAAATAAAATATGGAGTATTAAACTATGAAAAAAAATAATTAAAATAAATTAAATTTTATAAATAGTCCGTTGAGCGAGAGCCCTTCCACACGGGACTCCCGGATCACTATGGCCGACTTTCGTCTCTGTGAGACCGACTTTTAGCTCCAAAAACTACGTGCATAAAGTCAAAACAATAAATTGACCAATGACCTCTTGCTCTAGCGGTAAAGGTGAGGTATCCCAAAGGAGAGGTCCCGAGTTCGAATCTCACTTGGTTCATTTAGGCCATATTAATTCCCACAAGTGCGTACGACCAAGCGGTGTATACTAATCCGTAGAGCCAAGCCGAAGTGGTGAAGTGGTATGTGGGTAGGTAGGTGAGGTTGCGACCGCGGATCGCACTTTGCGAAAATGGTACTGAGCCGACCTCCTCAAAAAATCCCACAAGGGGTTTCTGGGGTATGGGGCCGCAAAGCGGTGGGGCCAGCCACTATAAAAAGTTTACCCTACCAAATTTTAGCCCCGGTCGGGGTGGCCTAGTGGTAAAGAGCAAGGGGAGGGGTAAGGAGGCCCCAGGTTCGATCCCTGTCTCCGCCTCTTTCCTTGGGTGAAAATCCAAGGTTTACCTTGCTCCCTACCAGTGGGTCGAGCCGATCGGTGCAAGCCGGTTTATCTGGTACGTGGCTCTTGCCGATTGGGTCACGTGCTTTATTTAATGACCAATGACCTCTTGCTCTAGCGGTTGGGGTGAGGTATCCCACAGGAGAGGTCCCGGGTTCGAATCTCACTTAGTGCATTTAGGCCATATTAATTCCCACAAGCGCGTACGACAAAGCGGTGTATACTAATCCGTAGGGCCAAGCCGAAGTGGTGAAGTGGTCCGTGTGCAGGTAGGTGAGGTTGCGACCGTAGATCGCATTTTGCGAAAGTGGTACTGAGCCTCCTCAAAAAATCTCGTAAGGGGTTTCTGGGGTATGAGGCTGCGAAGCGGTGGGGCCAGTCACTATAAAAAGTTTACCCTACCAAAGTTTTGACCGCATGGGTTTAGCTCAACTGGTCACAGGGGTGACATTTGGAACAAGAGACCAATGATCGAGTCTCACCAGCGGCAGTGTTGGAGCGACCTCTCAAATGAGGGGGGCTCCTTGTGCGCAGTGAGCATTGGTCTTGGCTTCTGTGGTCGGTTGAGTCACCATGATTTACCTCCTCTCACAATCCCCTTCAGGCCGGGGGTGAGGGGCACCCGGGATGAGCGATTTCACCTTTTAGAGACATTTGGAACAAGAGTATTTTTTAGAATGCCTATTTTTTTGATAAGATCTCGACTAATCCCACAGAAGCTGAGCTTAGCACCTTAGCGGTCCTTAGAAGGCCGATGGAATGAACTATCTTGCTACCGCAAGTGTTTTTGGGCGAAATGTGTAACCAAAAGACATTTTAGGTAAGAACAATGTGGTGACTTTGCACTTACTGTTTGGTGTAATGCGTCTACATGGGCGGGGGCCATTTTCGAAGAAAGACAGTTTCAAATATCTAGAATCTGTGATGCAGAGCGATAGAGTGTAGACATGGATGTCAAGCATCGAATTCAAGTAGGTTGACAGAAATGGATGGCTGCGTCAGTAATCTTATGTAATAGAAAAATTCCACTCAAGTTCAGGGGTAAGTTCTACAAAATGGTGGTAAGACTAACTTTATTATACGGGGTAGAGTGCTGGGTGACAAATAAAGTACATGAACAGAAACTCATGATGGATGAGATGAGGATGCTCAGGTGGATGTGTGGGTTTACCTTACACGACAGAATCAGAAACGAGGCTATCCGAGAAAGGGTAGGAGTGACTAGTTTCCAGGCTAAGTTGCGAGAATCGAGACTTGATGGTATGGACATGTTCAGAGGAGAGATCCATGTGCGCCAGTGCGTAGATGTGACAACTTGACTATCGAAAGTGTTTATCGGGGCAGAGGGCGTCGAAAGAAGAGTTGAGGTGAAGTGATTATACATGACTTGGCCGTTATGGGACTCACTGAGGAAATGACACACGATAGGATGCAGTGGAGGAATGTTATCCAAGTTGACCAACACTAGTTGGGTGCAGTGTTTCCCGCATCATTCTTCCCTTCTATCACAACTTTCTTACGTGCATCTTTTTCATTTTTATTCTTGTTTTTATTTTATTTTTAGATTAAAGTTCCTAGTGGTGACTCCACACCGGCGCTGTGGAGTCGTGTCCGTCTTTGATGTCTTGTTATGGATCACTAGGAAACACCCTCTCAACCTAGTCGGGGTAAAGGTGCGTACAACTCGACCCCCCAAACCTTGCTTTGAGCAGATCGAATATATTGGGCTTCTTGTATATATATATATATCAACAGCTATATGAATCATGTGTGCGTACTGACTTTGTTTGTTGAAATACATTATGAGATATTATGAGATTTATCCAACTGCTTGTGATATTTGGCGTCGTCTTCATGTATAATTCATACCAAAAAATGCAAGCAGAAGCACACAATGATTCCCAAATTGCATCATCTATCAAACGTGAATGTAAAGACATTAAGACACAGTGAAGGCATGGGAGATTAAGTGGAAGACATTGCATGCTCGTTATTGATTATGAAATATATTCATAGTTGTTATTAATCAATAATAATACAGGCTCACATTGTTATATGATATCTTTAGTTATTAACCTAACATGTGTATATAACAACTAAAGTTCACACAGTTACACAGTTTCGAACACGATGTCTTATATTATACTCCGTATAAGACATCTATGTCACAACACATTGTTGCACTATAAGTTAACACTACTATTGGATGTGTTCTCAACCTATAATGCATAATGCATTGTATTGAACAATCAAACTGTGAAATTTCTCAGAATCAGGAGTACTCATCACAGGGGCGGAGTCAGGAATACGTCTAGTGGGGGCTCAATTTTTTTTTTCCTAGTTCATGAAATTCTGGTGAAATTCTTTTGAAAAATGTCTAGGGGGTTAAAAAAAAAAGTTAGAATTTCTGCTGAAATTCCATGTTCTAACTACATTTCTAACTTCACAAATTCAGAAATTGCAAATTGAAAGTTTAGAGAAGAAAATTTTCTTAAAAAGAGAAAACAAGAGGCGAACAGAGGGGTTTGAAGGTTAAAAAAAACACATATTAATTGAGGGCGGGAGGAGGAATCAAACTCTGGACCTTTGCTCTACCTATACAAACCTCTAACCACTTGTGCTAGCATGCTGTATTGTTCCCAACTTACTCCATCTATATACATATAGGTTTTTTTCCGGGGGAGGGGGGGGGGTCGAGCCACCGCATGCCCCCCTCCTTCCGCCCCTACTCATCATATTGTCAATTTATTTTATGATGAAACAACTCCTATTCATGAGTCCTCACAGATTCCAAGCGAGTTGTTGATCAATCTTGATCATATCATTACACATAAACACACACAAACTAGAACAAAATTGGAAGCTTTTTCCTTCATACAAATTAAGAAAGTATCTGGGTAAGCTTTTTTACAGTTGTACTGTTTTGACTTATGACAGTGGATAAATCCAGGAAACATAAAAAAAACATTACAAACAAACTGCAAAGTGCAAAACACAAAATCAGACATCTCCAACATATAACCAAACACCAATTTCTCTGACATAGCTACATCCCAATACAAATCCCACCCCAAAATTTATCCATCAATGCCAAATAAATTAATACAGTATTACCCATTTACCCAAATTAAATCTACACAAACCTAACACCAAATAGTACTAATTAACCCCATGCTTGGTGGACACATGTCAAATCCTGATCCCTCCAAGTTGATCTAGTCCCCCACATGAAAATATTAAAAAAAAAAAAATAGAAACTGCAAAAAGAAAAGAAAAGGGAAAACATGTCATGTGAATGCACAGTTCTTTTGTAGCCATTAAATTTAAATTAAAAAAAAAAAAAGTGAGCAACACAAGGTGGGGTGAATAAATCAGGAGGCCATGAGCTGCTTCTTCTGATCCATAAATGGAGTGTTGTTATCTGCAGATTCAGTAGCTGCAGCAGCTTCTGTTGAATTGCTACTGTTGCTGAGTTTCTTCATGTTTTGCTGATGATATATTTGCCTCAATCTCTCAATCTCCTTCTTCAATGCCTCTTGGTGGGCTGCCCAATCAAGAAATTGGGGAAATCAGTGATGACCCACTTGGAGTAAAATCAACCAACGGTAATAAATTAGATTGAATGAATGAATAAAGTTACCATCTTTGAAGATCTTGTCTTGTGCCAAAGCAGCTATTCTTTGCTTGAGGGCGCTGTTATCCACGTTGAGGATCAGCCTTTGGTGATCCAGATATGCAACTCTTGGTGACAATGCAGATACCTCCGTCTTCAATTTCATTCATGTAACACAATTTAGATATATATATTTATTTATACGGACGAGTTTATGACAGATTGAATCAAATACCTGTAGAGTCGTTACACTCCTCTCTAGCTCTGAAATGTATTGCAGCTTCCTCACTCTTGATCGCTGTGCTGATTGCCGATTTGCTAAAATTCTGATCCAATTTTGGTGAAATTCAACAAACTTGATTCAGAATTGTGATGAATTGTATGGAATTGGGGGTGTAGAAAGCTAAAGATGAAATCTTTTTTTATACCGTTTGACCCTTTTGGGATCGATGATGGAGTCGGAGGAGGGGTTGGGGTGGGGCGGTGGAGAGCCGTCGTTGGCGTCGCAGGGGCTGTCGACCTCGCCGTGCTCGACCTTGGCGGTGGTCGGTGGGGGCGGAAGTTGGTCAGCCGAGATCTGTTTGTCGTCGTTGTTGCTGTTCTGGTCGGAGGGGGAGGAGGGGTGGGAGGGAGGGGAGCCGAGGGAGGGGACGGCGGAGACGGGGCCGGAGAGGTCGTCGGAAAACATGGACATGAGCTGGTCGTCGTCGAGGCGGTCGAAGCCGGCGGCGGCACCGTGGAGGAGGGAGTTGGGCATCAGTGGGGCCTCGAGAAAGGCGATGGAGTCGCTCATGGAGCGGCGGTGGGTGCTGCGGCGGGTGGAGGTGAAGTCGAGGAATTCGTCGACCCACGACGGGGGCTGGGTGGGGCTGGTGGCGGGCGGTGGCTGTAGGGCGGCGGGGGCGGTTAAAGGTGGCATCTTTTGGTGTGGAGGGAAAGCGGGGGGCCAATTGGGAGCCATGGTGGGAGCTCGGGGAGGCAATTGAGCCATTGGTTTTGATGAATTAAGAAATCGGAAAGGGGAGTGTTGCAGAGAATGGCAGGTGGGAGGAAGAGATTTTAAACTGACAAGAAAACAAACTCAGAGGCCGATGCAGAGGTCTCGTTTTAAAGGGAGGGAGGGAGGTTGAAGAGGACACTATTAAATTAAGGATTTAAATTAGGACATTTTTATTTTATTTTTTAAAATTCCTTTCTTTAAGATTTAAATATTTTATAAAAAATACTAATAATAAGAGAATATTGCATTTTTAAGTCTCAATTTTGAGAGTTTGCTATAGAAGCCTTCTTTAAGAAAAGAAAAGAAAAGAATTTGATGCAATGAGCAGTCGAATTGATCGGCGATGGACAAACCATCATACCTGTAGAAAAACAACAGAAAAACCAACATAAGCAAATAATACAACTTTGAGGTAAAACTAGGGATAAAAGGATGTCATTGGTGCAGACGAACGATAATGATTCACAAACAGTGTGAAACTTATCTTTTAACAGTTGATTCAGACAATATAGATTATTTATTGGAAACAAATGCGAAAACCTCCAATAATTCATGACGAGCCTATAGGAATTGAAGCTCTTGGATTGAACTACACTCCGATTTCGTTGGTGTTATTTGATTGGATATATTATTCAATATAACTGTACAAATAGGAAATTGAAAAAAAAAATTGAAAAATAGAATATGATGTATTACAGGGTATATTGAACTTTAAGTGAATGAAAATATGATAAATGGAAGAATTGGATATTATGGAGTAAATGAAAATTTTAATGATTTTTTTTTTTATAGATTAGAGAATCCTCAAAACTAAAATTGAGTTAAGTAAAATCCCATTTGTTATATTTATAATAATAGGTGATGGGCTTCATAGAAACAAAATACAAGAAAGGACCACAATAGACAAGTCCTAGAAATGGAGGATTAGATATGTAATATAGTGAAATAATAATGAACAAGTGGGGAATATAGAGAAAAAAGGGCGGAGGAAGGGTGGTTTAAGGGGAGGAGAGGGGGCGGTCACATGGGGAGTGAAGGTGCCAGCTTGCACCAGCTGGTGTTGGAGACTGGTGAGGTTTTCCCACACAACGGTTTTTGTTCCTATTTTCCCCATTTTGCTTCTTTTTTTTTTTCTTATTTGGAAAATTTTGTGTTAGTAAATCTAGTCGATTGCATCCTGTCGAATGAGATCATGTAGATTTGTATGAGTGAATTACGCTTGCCACTCATAAAGTGGCTAAGATGTTTTACCTTATCAACCACTCTATTACCAAGACGGGTACATGTGAGAAATATTTTTGAAGCGTCGTTTTGATGTTCCCCATTGTTAACTTGATTTTCTATGGGCATCTTGCACTCGTTTGTAGATGTTTAATAATGATTTGAGAGTCACATTCGATTTTGAAATGTTGGATTCGTAACTCAACTGCTTTTATGTTATCAGAATTTCAATATTCCAAGGATATTTTCAATCACCCAAAAGGGCCTTGATAACCGGTAGGTTATCCCCCTCAATGAGGATATTTTGAAGCCCTAACACGTACTTTAGCTTGCAAGAGTCCATTATGAAGGCCAAGGGCTTCTGCGATGATTGTAGGCATACCATCGCATGACCCCCGATGAAAGACACCGGATGCGCATCTTGATCCCGAATAACAAAACCAAACGAAGCCTTACCACAAGGCAGTTTCGAACCATCAAAGTTTAGTTTAAACGAATTAGAAGGAGGCTTTTCCCATCTGGCAGTTCTTGAATGAAGAATCGTTCTAGGGCTAGAAACTGAAATATGACCTCAAGGCCGCTTATCCAACCGATCTTCCCAGTCATCCGTTTGTAAGTTAAATTTAGACGTCGAAGCCCAAGTATTTTTAATTTTAAGTAGTAAAGCTTTAGTACTGACTAGGTTAGGACTATCCGTGTTTGAAAAAAGGCCCACCACCCTAAGTTGCCCCTAAGGCCACATCTGACATGGCCAGAGGGCCGACCAGGCCAGGCATGAATACAATTTAGAGCCAAATCGTTCCTATGAGTATCAAAGTAACCCGAAGCAGAACTTGGGATAGAAACATTTACAAGGGCTAATACTTGCTTTGTCATGGTGCAATTTAGTACACGGAACAGACATCCCATTGGTACAGAAATATGAGAACTTTGCAACCTATCTTTATACGGTAGACCATCCCTAGCAATTTTTCAAATGAAGTGCTAAACCTTTGGTGGGACATCGAGACTCCAGATCCAAGGGCAATGGAAATCGGGCAGCGCAGCACCGTTAGGCACTAACGAAGAAGCCGATCTCGTAGTAAGCCAGCCTGATGTGCTAGGCCCCCAATAGAGGCGATCTGTGATGTTGGTTACCGGAAGCGGAATCCTACCGATGTGATCAATAATCGGAGTATACGCCAAACAAATCCGAATACAACCTAGGATGATCCCATTCTTTCTCAGAAGTAAGGAAACAATTCACTTTCCACTCCAGCTATTCATCCGATAAAGGAAAAAAGGAACCATTCCGCAATGGTTAACCATCCACAATGATTTTGGGTAAAATGTACACATATGTACAAAATGTGTAAAAATACACATAACTTTTTAACAATTTGCTCAATTGATGAAATGTGCATATTTTAGCCACCATCCAAATACAATTCATTTAAAACAAAAAGGAAAATAAAATAATAATAAAAATTAACCAATGAAATTATCATGCTTTTTGTAAAAGTTTTTGCACATAGGAAATTGTATGCTCAAATGTGTACATTTATTTATACACACTCAAAACAATCAATGGAGTTAAAAAATTTCTAAAAAATACATATTTGTACACAACCATTATGGATTTATTAAGTCTAAAAAGACTTGTGGATAATATCCAAATATTACTATTTTGAATTCTGTATAACCGCTCTCTATTTACTGAACATGGAAATGGAAAAAGGGAGAGAGGATCATGGAAGGAAACTGAAGAGGACGATGATTAACAAAAATAAGAATCAGGGCGGCCACCACGTGCCGATGTGGACCTCTCCCTCTCACTACTACGTGATCCTCTGTGTATTCGCTTTGGATAAGATCTCTCCTTCCCTCTTTCTTAGCCCTTGGATCCTTTTTCATTCCTTTCCACCAATCACAACCGTCCGATCCTCCCCCACCCCCACCCCCACCAATAGGCAATAGACCGCATTTTCGGTCATGCATGAGATTAGGAGATGCACTTGAAATTTTGAATAGTCATTTTCAATCGTTTACCCTAAACTTATACTCCATTTGTCTAAAAATTTAAGTCATTTTAAAAATTTTCACAAGTTTTGATAAAACACTTATTCATCAATTAAAATTATAATTCCATTAATTTTTTCATAAATTTTATTACTGATATTTTTTAATACTCACCACATTTTTTAACAAATTAAAATCTTTAAAAAAGTCAACAGCATACATAAATAAATACTTAAAATAATCTAAATTTCGAGACGGATGGAGTAGTGATTTAATTTAGAGTTGTTACGTACAAGTCAAATAACTCGACGTTAACTTCTCCTTAGTTATAACTAGAATTTGAACAACCACTACTCATATTGTTCTGTTCGAACATCAACCATAACTTCGTTGAATAAAATAAACAAGAGTGAAAAGTATAGAAATTGGATTTTAATCTTAATATGCATGTGTATTAAGACACGATATATTTTTATTAATGATCTTTGATAGATCTCTTTTTATTAATGATCTTTGATTTGTAAATACTAAATAGCTAGCTTTAATATACATTTGCAACAGCCATAAGATATCAATTTCAAATGTGACTGATCGAGATCGAGCTAACCAATTGAACTCATAAATCAATTACTAATACATGCTAGAAAAGAGGAATGAACATATATTATTGATCCAACCGCTGATGAACAATTTAATGTAACCAGTTTCAACTACTCTATCAATTTTAACTACCTCATCAGATACTTGTTACAAAATTAACTTACCATAAGCCTAATGTGCATGTGCACTCAGAGATCAATGAACACATATATACAACTAGCGGTCAATCAATTATTAATCCATCAGCCAAAAAAAATAAAAAAAGAATGAACGGAGCTAGGGAGAAGGCATAAACGTATATGGAATGGAATGTAAGGAGATGGACTGCAATGAAGCAAGTAGGAGGCATAAAAATGGATGTAGCTGGAGGAGAGCTGTACACCAACAAGCCAAATGGAGGCTACTGTGGAGAGAGGTACGTACCTTAGAGATAAAGGGACGACCAAAAACATTACTTGTAGGATTTATGACCTGTTTTTTTTTTATCCCCTGCTTGCAATTAATTATTTTATTAAAACATTAATTAGGAAGTCGAATTAAGATCGAAGACGAATCATACATATTATGAGAGAATAATATATACATATATAAATATAAAGAGGGAGGGCATCTCAGCTCCCATGTGAGGTGTTTGGAACAGTCACATGGATGCCTGTAAACCCCACTGTGTGTTTATATATTTTATGTAAATTCCCTCTTTTGGGCGTTACCTTCTCGGAGGTTTCCAACTTCTTCAATTGCCGTGTGCTCATCCATGGTCCATCCATCCATCCATTTTACACTTTCATTTTTTATTTTTTTTTAATGATTAGCAGCATAGATCAATTAATGCCAGAACCTGCTCCTATATCCATCTGTGTACGTTCGTACTACTTGATTGTACCGTAATTAACCAACTCTAATCCATCTTCTTTCTTTATTTTTAATCTTAATTAATTACCTTAGCTTAATTAAGCACTTTTTAACTACCTTTGGGGTAGAGTAATTGATTTCTACCAATGAAATAGGAAATGGATTTGTAAAATGGATCATGATTGTGGAATAGAGAATCTTCGTCTTGTAAGAGGCGATCGAATAAGTTTTACAAGTCTCATCAAATTAGTCGGACCCATCAATAGATGTTTGATACTATGAAAGGCAATCACCCCTAGATTAGTATAGAGATGAAATAGTTGTAAGATATAAGTGACACGGGAAATCTTATATAATGTTTTCAGCTTTTGTGTCAGAAGGTGGATTATGAATTCGTTGATGAATTAAATCGAATTTATGAATAGATAATGAGATGAATAAGGACTAAGGAGAGGAAGTGGCATTGGATATGGGCAACTTGAAAAGGAAAGCATATATATGTGTGTGTGTTCACAAATGAGGAAGAAATGTGGGGTGCCCTTGTTTAGGGCACTCAAAGCAATTGAAGAACAATGAGATAATACAAATAGGACCCGGTTGGGTGACACTTCCACATGCATCCAAAGCTAACTGTTTAAATGAATGTGCTCCTCGTGGTGGACCTGCCCTTTGCCCCTCTCCCTCTCTCTCTCTTCCCTCCATTTTTAGTGTTTGTGTCCATTAACTCACATGTTCTTCCCACTTTCACTTCCTCATTAATCCTTGTACATAAATTTGGTCTCATAAGTCTTCGTTCTAGCTAGCTACATTCAAGTTTGCCCAAATATGTACACTCTTGAATTGAAACCTAGGTCTTGAATGAGCCGAGGTGAGTTGACAATCATATATAATAAGGATGTTGGGAGTGATTTATAAGTAATTCAAGCCCTACCTATGTTACAACAACTCTATCTTTTAAGCTCCAAGTGAGGAAAATGAACATAAGAGAACTAGGTAGCATGGATTGACGCATCTTGAGAGCGGATCATAGATATGTAAAAATGGAAATGCAATTCTTAGTCTTTACACTCCTACAAGAGTTTGGATTACAAAAATGATGCACAAAAATTTTCGATTTTTGTTCAATGACCTTGAAGCATATATATATATATCAACACATATGTTACATATTCCAATAAGGTGTAAGTGTGTAACCATGCATAACAAGTTTCAAAGATATTATTACCCTTTTTTCCTCAGTTTTCTGGTTCGGATCAAGAACTACAACATCCCTCGTTCTTAACTTCTGATACTTCGTCTTTAGTACTGATATCAATCATTCGTCCCTTGGGCAAGGTTGTAGGGTTGCCTCCAACCTCGAGTCCTCTCCTTGTGCTAACATGGTATATTTGGGAAAGCACTTCAGAGAAGGCTTTCTCGACGTTTGTGGACTCAAGGGCAGACGTCTCCATGAAGATCAATCTCTCACTCTCGGCATAGGCTCTTGCATCCTCTGTGCTTATAGCCCGTAGGTGCCTCAAGTCGGCCTTGTTGCCTACGAGCATTATGACAATGCTGGCGTCTGTATGATCCCGGAGCTCCTTCAACCATCTCTGGATGTTCTCGAATGTGACATGTCGACTGATATCATAGACTAGCAATGCCCCAACCGCGCCTCTGTAGTATGCACTCGTTATGGCACGATATCTACAAAACAAGAAACCTAGTTTCAACATGGTAGTAAGTTGGAAAAGAAAGCAACTACATCTTTTTGAGTTCTTTCTAGTTTTAGAAACCTAAAATTCTCATATTTGTTAAATGAGTTTTAAATATTCGATCTAAATATAAAACATTTAAATCAAATCGAATTGAATTAATAAAAAAAAACGATATTGAATGGACTTGAATTGTATAAGATTTTATTGCACCCACCAAAACCTCACCTACCAATCACCACCACTCCATTGGTCTACTTCCTTGATTGGCCCAAAATGGTCAATGTTAATTGTTCCCATTGCTTCATATTGGCCATTGTACAATGATCATTCAATTCACTAAAGTTGTGAAATGTCAATTTGTAAAGATTCCAATGAGAGTAAATTAACAAAGAATACCATCTAGCTATAGCAAAGCAAGGGGAAAAGTCCCTCTAAGCACTTCAATAGTCACAAACAAGTAATAAGACGCATAATTTTTCTAATTTAATCGATAAGGTTAGCAAATGTTGTTTCATTATGTGTCCAAGTGAGGATAATGAACCTAACGGTTTTTCAACAATTCACTAAGTTGTCAAATGTCAAATTTGTAAAGATACCGAGGGTAAACAAAGAATACCATCCAGCTAAGTCCCCCTAAGCACCTCAATAGTCGTAAAAGAGTATTAATACGCATAATTTTTCTAACTTAATTGACGCAGAGTTAGCAAATGTTGTTCCATTTTGTGTCCAAGCGAGGATAACGAACCCAATGATCTCTCAACAATTCACCATTTTGGTCATGTAATCAACATTTCAGCAAACATAAACCGATCTCCAACATTTGATGGATTAATGAAATCCAATAGAAAACATGTCTGTGAAACAAAGGGTTGACTTTTGAAATAGTCAAACGTGGTAAACAAAGGTCCACAGGACTTGCAGAGATCAAGAAATAAAATTAAAAGCATCGATTTCCTTGAAGTTATAATTTCTACAACAAATCCTGAATCCCCAAATTAACAAGCAGTCAATTGATCAGAGCAATTAATTGGTCCAATTCATCAGAAGACAATGCGAAATTCAATCAACAAGCGTGGAAATTGAATGAAACGAAGACGAAAAAAGATTGCACCTTTCTTGGCCGGCGGTGTCCCAAATCTGAGCCTTGAGGACCTTATCGTCGACGCGGATACTGCGGGTGGCGAATTCGACGCCGATGGTGGACTTGGACTCGAGGTTGAACTCGTTGCGGGAGAATCTGGAGAGGAGGTTGGTTTTGCCGACGCCGGAGTCTCCGATCAGCACCACTTTGTAGAGGTAATCGTATTCGTCATCGGCTTTGAAATTCGCCATTAATTTTTAGGGCTTTTCTCTTTCTTCTTCCTCTGTATATATTTGATACGAATTAAGATCACAGAATTAAAGTAGATTGGTGGAATGGTTGAGCGGAGCGAAAGGGTCAATATAGGATCGCAGAGCCATCGAGGAAGGAGATGAGGTTTAAGCTTAATTAAGAAATTTATAAACTCGATCATGACGTGAAGGCTATAAAATCAAGACCAAGTCGTGAGCACACCGGTTGACGGATACTTAATCTTGTTTAATTGCAGGTTTGTGGTTTGAAATATTAATAAATCGCCACAGGATTTGAACGAGTAAAAGCTTGGAAAGTGGATGATTAGCAGTTAGCAGGTGGAAGACGCAGCCTTTGGTCTGTGTGGAGGATCGGATCATGAAGATTAGTTTCCTGGGTTAGTTGGTGATTAATGGTGACAGTTTGAGGAGTTTGGTAAATTCATGACGTCATCGTTACATCTCACTCTCAACAACTCCTTATTTTTTTTAAGAGCTTTTGGGACAACCCGAGGGATTCTAGAGAGAAGGGCTCTGCCCCCTCTCTAGAATTTTGAGAAATCCCCAAACTGTGTAAACTCTAACTAGGGAATTCCTAATTGGAGAATCCAACTGAGAACCCTATCCTCTTCAATCCACCTTCCTTGTGCTTCAATCGACCTTCCGTTTGGTTGATTTTGAGTTCTCGTTCCTCGTTCTCTCCGATTCGATCGTCGTTTTGGGGTTTCGGGGTGTGATTCGGTTGTTGATTTGGGGCCTGGGTGTTCGTCGCCGCCTCGGATGGGCCGTTTCTGGGCTCGCCGGCGTTCTGGCCTCATCCTTCCTCAGTCGATCTCGTCCTCCTCTGTCGATCCGGTCTCGCCGCTAGCGTTGTGCGTTGGTTTCGTCCTCCTCCCTGCGTTGCCTCGTCCAGTCTCTCGGTCTGCCGCCGGCGTGTCTACCTCCTGTCGTCGGAGGTTGCCGTCATGCTGGTGGTAGTGCCGCCTGGTTAGTCTGTCTCCGGGATGATGCTCCATGGACTGATGGTGGTGTCCGGGCTTCCCTGGCCCGACGTAGCCCGTTGTTCAAGCGCCTACAATTGTCCTTGGGGCCCAAGTTTGGGTCCCTTCGGGCCCAAGGTTGTGAGTGTGGGAAGGAAAAAAAAATAAAAAAAATAAAAAAAAATTGTGCACCCACCCGAAAGGGCTTGAGAAAATCCCGCAAGGGCATGTCGACATTTTGTAGGTGAAAGGTTATTGGCGTTTTGTTTCGAGCAGTTTGCGGCTCTGCTTCCGATGTTTCTAGGAGATCTTCTGCTTGGTTGGGGAGGGCGTTAAGTCTGTAGTCGGGTCTGGCTGGGGTTGTGGTCGTGCGCTCAGGGCGACTCCGTATCCGGGATAGAGTTTCCTTGGAGTTCGTCTGCACTACCCACATGAGTTAGAGTCCTGCTGTACTACTGGCCCGCGGTGCTACTGTTTGGTGGTGCTTGGCTGCGTTCTTCGGTGGCTTCCTCAGCTGTTCGAGTGTTTGGTCTTCTTTGAACATTTGTTGTAGTGTTTATTTCTGTTTGGTTCAGTACGCCTGTTATTTGTATTTCTGTTTTCAGGCTGTTCTGTTAGACGGTTCGCCGTCTGCCGACTTCGGTCGGCCTCTCGATGAGTCAGGTATGTCTGACCATCGAATTTTTACCTAATCAAAAAAAAAAAAAATCCTTATTTTTAATTTTAATTTAAGTTCCTAGTTCCTACAATTACACCCAAATCTAAGTTATCCTACCAATGGATTATGGAACTGAATGATATAATGTGAAAAGATATTATTGGTTGATAATCGATTGAGTTCGACACCTTGATATATTTGATTCAGAACTGTTAATTATACATCGGCTAATTTCAGTCTCTTCAATTATTTTTACATTTTTTTTTATAAAGACACATTTCGAAAGTTAGGCATACTTACACATCGAGAGGCCGACAAAGTCAACGGATGGCAAACCGTCAACACGTACAACATAAGAAATATGAAAAGGTGCAATACAAAAGGTGGCAAACGTACATACCATTCGAACGAACAAGGAACCTACCCCAAACGTGTTCGGGACAACATAGACTATGATTGACGTCAAGCACCACCAAATGGTTACAGTGTGACACCGTTAGCCAGCAGTATATCCAGAGTCCCTGCGGGTAGGAAAGATGAGGAAATTATTTTTGCATTTGAGTGTGCAACCGCACACAAGTTTTTTTTTAAAAGGAAGTGTAGTTGTTATCTGGATAGGTTAGAAAAATTGTTTTGACAGTTTGTATTATTTGATTTATTTTATTACTTATTATTATTTTTTGTTATTTTTACTCAAGTAAATGTACAAGAAGAAGATTACAGATAAAGACAATATAACCATTGTGATCGAGTTTTTCACATATAGTATAATTTTACATTTCAATGTTGTTCAGTGACTCTGAATCATATCAACACATGAATATTTTATAGATCACATATATTACAGATAGAACTTATAAGCTTGAACCTTTTTTGAATTTACAAATTTAGTTCAGGCATTACTACAACCCCCCATCCTCCTTCACAATTGAGACCTCGTTGATGGATTCCAGAGGTCCTTTAACTATGTTATATATTTGGGAAACAACTTCAGAGAAGGAGTCATCGACGTTAAAGGAGTCGAGGGCAGATGCCTCCATGAAGAGCATGTTCTCCCTATCGGCCAATGCTGTTGCCTCCTCTGTGGTTACCTCGCGAAGGTGGCCCAAGTCGGTCTTGTTTCCCACGAGCATTTTGACAATGTTGGGATCGGTATGATCCCGGATCTCCTTCAACCACTTCGGTAGGTTATCGTATGTAACCCGGCTAGTAATATCATAGACAAGCAACACGCCCATGGCGCCTTTGTAGTATTCACTAGGGATGGTACGGTACCTACAAAAATCAGACATACGTATAGCTTAAAATTGAAAAGCCTTGAGTCACAATTATATATGTAGTTACATATATATAATTATACTTGAGCACTTTTAAGATGATAGGTAGCTAAGTTGATGAATTATGTGCAGAGGCGGCAATTTGGTTGATGGGATTGGGTTCGAGTGCACTCATTCGGGTTTGATCAATGTCGGGTATATTGTGTGTTTGAATCGGGCTGAGTTCGAGTGAAGTTCGGGTCATACCTAGTTTTTTTTATCTTATATCTTCTTATATAAAAGGGAAAATTACAGAAAACCACCCTTTAATTACGGTACGGAGTACATGCAAACATGTGGCTACCGGTCTGCCTTTACCAAATAAATGATTGGGCCGATCCAAATGAGCTTAACACACTACTAATGGCCCATTTTGAATTTTGTTTATCCCCTTTTTTTTATTATATATATTTGCAATATGTTTTTTTTATTAAATATTTGCAATATGTTATTCTTATATATAACCAGTGAGGCTATAAAAATACCTTCGCACAATTTTTTTATATTGGTAATATCTTATATTTCCATCTCTATTATTCCTATAAAGGCAAAATTATTATTTAAGTTTTAATTTCTGGCTTCTATAAATAGCTCCTCTCTCAATCTTTGGTGTGCAAAGCTTTTAACGAATGTATAATTAATTAACGAGTTTTTCAAGAATTAATAGACAACATGAGGAGGTAGCTAAATAGATAAAAGATAATCGGGGAGACGAGGTACGGTCAAACTTTCAACTATAATAAAATAAATTTTCATATATACAACATCCAACTATAATAAAAAAAAAAAACTGTAATAAAAAATACAACAAGACAATATAAAATTGTATTGTCTAACCCACAAATTCAACCCTTGTTCGGCCCACAAACATAATCAAAATTAATAAGATCATACACATTACACTTTTTACTTATCAACCCCACTGGTACATATGGAGTATTTTTTTAGACATGACCCAACTGCTATATTCTGATCGTGAGTAAGTATTATTATTATTATTATTATTATTATTATTATTATTATTATTATTATTATTATTATTATTTTATTATTATTATTATTATTATTATTATTATTATTATTATTATTATTTAAGTGGGGTTTCGAAATTATCTAATAATATATACATGATGAATGTTATGCTGGGTACGTATTGATTTTGTTTGTCTAGAGATAAACCAATAAATGTAATAAGTATATCTACATTTTTTTGAAACCAAGGAATTATACAGAGATGTTCTTTTAGTTTTTAATATGCTTTTTAACGAGCAAAAAATTATAGAGAGTTTAAAATATCAAAATTTTAATTATTTTTATTACATGATTTTATACTATAAAAATAAACATTCTTTTACTTTTTAGGATGTTTTTTATTTTTTAATTAGGACTTTATATACCTATGAAATTCTAGATACCGCTGGCCTTTGATGGAGGATGACCAATTAGAGATTCGAGTTACAAAAATCAGGAATTAAGTTGTTGAAATTGTTTTTTTTTTTTGTATAGAGATTACCCATTAGTAGCAACTATTTAAAGTGTTGGACTTTGTAAATAGAGTACATGAACTTAGGTCAATGTGCGGTCAATAAATCTCAATCGGCATAGCTTAGCATTCTTGAGTTCTTGCTTTTAATGTGTCTTAGTTTTCCTATAATCATCAATTACAAAATTAATCTAAGAATAGTATGTAGTAAGCTTGATTTTCAAAAATATACTAGGAGACATAATTAGACTCTTTTCGATCTAAAAAATTTCAACTGAAACATCAAAAATTTATTTCGTTTATAGATAAAGATAATACTCATTTTCATCTAAAATAATAAAATTTAAATATTCAACATGTATTCTAAGAATCGCAAATAGAATATCAATTTTAACACCAATATATATATATATATATATATATATATATATATATATATATATATATATATATATATATATATATATATATATATATTATAGAGTTTTAAACATAAAAAAGCATGTAATAAAGTTAAACATTTATTTTTTTTTTTTAAAAAAACAATCTAATTAAACACCAAGAGCATCCTATTCTCTCTATTCATCAAAATATGTGATTTTAGAGGGTTCATTTTGTACAGAATAACGTGTTATTATTGATATTTTGAACTAAAAATAAAAATGTCATTTTAATGATTAGTATATTTTATATAAAATGTACGATAGAGATTGTTAATAAAAATGCGTAAAATATTAAGAGTGGGTGTCCGCACGCTACGCGTGCGGCACCAACAAGTATATATAAAATGATAACTATTTTTTTGTTCACCAGTAAACTTCATTTATTCAGTTATATTAAGTCTCAATATACATAATTTACATTATTTGTTTGTTAAAAAAATGAGAAAATTAAAGCAATTACAATGATGAATCGAATCTTATATATTCGGGTAGGGTCGGATCGAATTAGTCTATGTTCGTTTCCATTCAAGAATTTTTGCGTATAATTATAGATTCGTAAATATATATATATAAAAAAAAAGGGTTTTAAACTATAAAATATTAAAAACAAAATCAGAGCCTACCTACAAAACTTCACATGTAAAAGATATTGCAATGGGTTGGACGTTTGAAATAATCAAACATGGTAGTAAACCATTCACTCCCTTGATCAGAGCAATTGCTCCAATTAATTACCAGACAACAAGCATGAATATATATGGAATGAAAGATTGCATCTTGGAATTTGAAAGTATGTACCTTTGTAATCCGGTGGTGTCCCAAATCTGAGCCTTGACTATCTTATCGTCGATGCTGATCCAGCGTGTGGCGAATTCAATACCAACTGTGGGCTTCGATTTGAGGTCGAACTTGTTGCGGCCGGAGAATACGGTGAGTAGGTTTGTTTTTCCAACGCCACTCTCTCCGACGAGCACCACTTTGAAGAGGTAATCGTTGGCGGCTATGAAGTTTGCCATTTCTACACGGTTTTTCTCCCTCTCCTCCTCCTTTCGACGTTGGTTGAATCGAAAGGGTTATACAGAAAGGAAGCTAAGGGTAGCAATTAACGCTTTGACATCTTGAACATGTCATTGCACGTTTGGTTTCATCTTGTTTATTGTATGTTTATGCTTTAAGATTTTAGTAGAAGTCGTTGTCTTTTGGAATGAGCATGGCATGATCGATGAATGATGTTCACCCCACGATTTGACCGAGCAAATGCTCCGAATCTTCAATGGTACGGTATGGATGCAAACGCAGTCAAAATGTGTTCAAGCTTCACAATTTTCATGTAATGATGAAATATTGTTATAAGCCGGATGTTAGACGACTAAGAGGGATTCGAGTCGGACTTTGATACATTCCAATCGACAAAGACCTGATATTTGAGATGTGATCATCTGAAAAGTGAAGATGCAACCCCTATATAATAGTTGATGTTTGATCATATTGTACGACCTTTTTGGTACCCGTTCAACTAATTAATTAGTTCTCAAAAAACTAATTAATTAATATCTATTAACATTTTTATTGTTATAATAAACTTAAAAATTACGATCAAGAGAAAAATATGTATATTTAAATGAATTTTGTATTAATACATGTTCTATGATTACAAATTCTAAAATAAACCAAAAGGTACAATCAAATTTTTTAGTAAAATAAAGTCAATTATATTATATTATCGGAAAGTATAATAATATACCAATATCTAATTAAATTGGTTAAAACCTTTATTTTAATCATAAAATATTAAGTGGAATTTGATAAAAATTTGATAAAATATTAATTATATTTATCATAGATATAAGATATTTAAAGAAATTCGGTAAAATCTTGTAAAAATTTATCGATATCTAAGGAAATCGGGAAAATCTTATAAAATCTTATAATATATAGATATCTAATAAAATTGGATAAAATCGTATCGTAAGAATATAATGCTATATTTATTAATTGATTAAAAATACTTTGAGTAAGGAGAATTCGCCATTTCTGACCCAATATGAAATAATAGATATAGTTGTTATGGATAGGCTTGGATGGACTTGGACGCACTAGAAAGTCATGGAAGGCACGCAAGTGCGAGCTTTTGATGATAAAGGGTTCGCAAGCGATGAAACTATCGTAAATATGTCTGTAATCCACCCGGAAAAGGACTTGGAATCCACCAAAGAAATAAAAGAGAAAATTCTCTAAACCAATACTCCCGCCGACCAGAGGGAAAAATTATTTATTACTAATAAGTATTAAATCGTGAAAAAATTATTTAAAATAAATAAGATTTAATATAGTTTTCGAAAAGTCAAAGATCGTTTATTTCCAATCGGAAGGAGTATTTGATTACTACTACGTAATATGAAAGATAATTACAGATCGTGCCTACTGCTTAACTAGAAGAAAACTAGCCTAATATAAAAGATATAACTTCCCTAAATGTATATCATAAGATAAAATATAAACTTCTCAAATTATCTAAACTTATGCATAAGTCAAAAAATGAAAAAAAAAAACTTAATATAATACCAAGATAATAATCCTAATTAAAAATAAAATGTAGCCTAGCATTAAGCCCCTGCATTAGGACTACTCGTTCCTTTTTTTTTTTTGGTGAACAAGACGAGAGCGAGCCCTCGATCGAATTAAACGGAAAAAACAGGATGGGCTACACAAGAACAAGACGGGGGTAGCCCTCCCCCTAGCATCATCCACTAAAAATTGAGTCACCTCAACCGAGAGCGAGGGAGTCGGCGACAAAGTTCGCTTCCCTAAAGACCAATTGGAATTGGATGTCCCAATCCCTTTTGAGAAAGCCTTGGCAACGAACCACAAGGCTATAGAGTGGGTGACACTTCTTAACCCCTTTCTTGACAAGAGATTCCACCAAACTAGAGTCAGTTTCGACTACCACATTCCGGGAGCCACCTTCCCAAGCCAGCTCAAGACAATCCGCGAGACCCCAGAGCTCCGCCATGGGGACCGAGCATGACCCAATGTTTCGGACACACCCCGTCACCCAGGCCCCCTGCTCACTCCTAATGACGCCGCCAGCAGCTGCGTTCCCCTCCTTGTCGACGGCTCCATCCGCATTCACTTTTGTCCAGCCTTCCGGAGGTTTGGTCCACGAAATCAGCTTCTTCGTCCTCCCCTTGTGACAGTTGCGCAACTCCCTGTTACCCCAGGCTGTAGAATACTCCTTCGATTGAAGCTTGATGAAGCCGGCCTTGTCACCTCTATACTCCTGGTTATTGAAAACGCGGTCGTTCCTCCACTTCCATGCCCACCATAGCGTATATGCGAAGATGGAAACCCAATGTGTTCCTTCATTATCCCTTTGATCGCTCATAATGTTCCTCCGGAGCCACTCTGCAAACCCAATTTGAAAGAAATCAGTACACTGACCTGGTAAATTCAAATCTCTCCATACAAAATTAATTTTGGGGCACTCCCGGAAAATGTGTCCGAGGGATTCCGGGACGTCGCTGCAGTTGGTACACCATGGATCCCTTGCAATGTGTCGTCTCCACCTCTCTTCATTAGTGAGTACGACTCCTCTAGCAACCAGCCATAGAAAGGTTTTGACTCTCTCCGACACCTGCAGACCCCAAATCCGATCAAAAATCACCGAATCGACACAGAACTCTTGCTGCGCATGTGTGATCTGATTGTATGCGGATTTGATCGAGTAATCCCCATCCTTGGAGCCCTTCCAGCAAAGCCGATCCGGCATCTCCCCATTCGCAGCGATCCCTACAGAAGCCAGCTTTAACAGAATACTCGCTGGGAGCACAGGATTTAAGGCATCCCAGTCCCACCCAGATTCATGATTCCAAAGCTCAGAGACTTTCTTGTTCATATCTTCGTCGCTAATCACCCTCGTAGCCAGGTTCAGGAGGTTGTCGTCCACAAGCCATTGATCCTTCCAAAAATTCGTTGTGGCACCGTCTCTGACTTGCCATTTAATCCCTTCAATAACCACAGAACCAAGAACCTTCCTGATGCTAGACCAGATTGCTGATGGTCCTTGAGTATCGGCTGCACCAGCCCGAATGTACTTCGCCTGCAGAATTTTACACCACACATCCATATTATTGTTGGTTAGGAACCTCCAAGCTAACTTACCTGTGATGGCATCGTTCAGTTCATTCATCTTCTTGATCCCCAAACCACCAGCAGATCTGGGTTTGCAAACATCATCCCAAGCGACGAGGTGGATCTTCCGGCTATCCTCCGTGTCTCCCCACACAAAGTCTCTACAGATTCTGTCCATGGCGTCGCAGGTGATTCTTGGCAATCTAATCGTGGCCATAGAATAGACCGGAATTGACGAGAGCACTGCCTTGGTCAGTGTAACCCTCCCGGCAAAGCTCAAGTGGTTGCGCCTCCACCCTGTCAGTCTGCTACTGACTTTATCCACCAAAGGTGCAAAAGTCTCCCCGTCGATTCTTTTATGCAAAACCGGCATCCCAAGATAGCTTCCGAGATTTGACGTAGCCTCAAAGCCACATTCAGATTGAAGCTGGGCAGAGACAGCATCCGAAACATTGGGGGAAATAAATAACTTGGACTTACCTACATTCAGCTTTTGACCCGACCCTTCGCAGAAGTCGTTGAGAATCCTCTGAATAATACGGAGTTGTTCCACCGAAGCTTCCGAGACAAGAACTAAATCATCGGCAAAAAGAACATGAGACACCTCAGGTCCGTTTCTTGTCAGCTTCGCAGGTTTCCAGTCCCCATTCACCACGGCCTTGTTGATCAGATGACTCAATCTTTCAATACACAAGACAAAGATATAAGGCGACATTGGGTCCCCTTGGCGAACCCCCCTCGAAGGTTTAAACTCCCTCGAAATCTCACCATTAACAAGGATTCTGGTGTTCACAGTACTAACACACTCCATCATCCATTGAATCCAAATATCCGGGAATCCCGCATCTTCAAGAGTATCTTTGATGAAATCCCATCGGATTCTATCGTAGGCCTTCTCGAGATCGATCTTCATCACCATCCAACCCATCTTACCTTTCTTTTTCCGCATCGAATGAACAGTTTCTTGCATAATCACAATGTTGTCCGTGATCGACCTACCAACAATGAAACTCCCTTGCATCGGACCAATCAAGGTAGGCATCAGACTTCTTAAACGCTTGGACATGATTTTAGTAATCACTTTATAGAGGACATTACAGAGACTGATGGGTCGGAATTGAGCCACTGTATCAGGTCTCGCAACTTTAGCCAGCAGTACTATCAGTGTCTCGTTAGACCCCTCCGGCAACCGAGCTGTACTAAAGAAAAGCTTCACAAACTCCACAACATTAACACCAACAATATCCCAGCATCTTTGAAAGAACACGGCCTGGAAACCGTCGATCCCCGGTGCTTTAAAGGAGCCCATGTCGTTCACAGCATCCCTGATTTCAGTGACCGAGACCGGTCTGATCAGACGCCCCCAATCCTCCTGCTCGATAATGGGAAACCCGCCTCTGTCCACCCTGATCGGTGTAGCTTCCTCAGGTGGTAAAGTGTACAGATTCTGAAAGAAATTGACGACTTCACACTCGATTTTACTAGTATCCCAAATGTCCAGGCCATCGGCACCTTTCAGGACTTGGATACGGTTCCTATTCCGGCGGATTACAGTCGACATATGGAAGAAGGAAGTGTTCCGATCCCCAGCACGTAGCCAATTCTCCCTAGATTTCTGGAACCATAATAACTCCTCTTGCTCGAGAGTACGGTTAAGATCCTCCTGAATCCTATTCCTCTGCTCGATCAGAAAAGTCGAAGGATACCTAACCAGATCCTTCTCCACCTTTCTCAACTCACCCACCAGCTTGTCTTTCCTCTCGAAAACATTGCCAAACACCTCCTTATTCCACTGAACCAAGTGAACCCGCAGATTTTGAAGAGCATAATTAGCAGGCCTAGCATCCTCCCATTTGCTTTGAACCAGGCTATTGAACTCGGGATGAGTCATCCAGGCCACTTGAAAGCGGAAAGGGCGCCTGTCCTTGTTAAGCTTCAGTCTAGACTCCATAGACAACACGATTGGGCAATGATCGGACCCAAACTTAGTCAAATGTCGCACATTGGCTTCCGGCCAATTAAGTCTACCCTCGGCATTACTGATAACTCTATCCAGTCTCTCCGCCACATAGGTATCGATGGTTTTGCCTCTGGACCACGTAAAAGTCGGACCTATGAAGCCGAGATCAATGAGCCCTGCATTGTTCATCCACTCAAGAAAGCGATCGGTATCCTGAGAGAGCCTAGTAGAGTCATTATCTTTCTCCCAGCTATGAAGAATACAGTTAAAGTCGCCACCTATAAACAGAGGGCCATCCAGATTATCCGTAACCTCCTTGTACCTGGTCCAGAGCTCTCTTCTGTCCGCCAAATTCGGGTACCCATACACCACCATTAAGTGGAAAGATCTGCCGCCTCTGTCGACTTTAGCAACGATGAATCTGTCATGGGAACGGACGATCGAGACACTGATATTATCCCCATTCCACAACAGCCACACCCCACCTCTGAACCCATTGGCATCGACAATAAACCTATCCGAGAACCCAATAGTATCACAGACCTACACAGCCCGATTACCCGAGATTTTCGGCTCGAAAATAGCAATAACATCCAACTTGTGATGTTTAATCAAGTACTTCATAGCTCTACGAAACCCGTCATGACCGGCTCCGCAACAATTCCACATGAGGCAATTCATTAAAAAACAAATAAGGGGAACGTGAAGAGAGACCTAGACAGCGATCACCCTCTCGCCTCCAGCGTCACCCATCCCCACCTCCTCTGTCTGGTGCACCTCAGCCACCAAGATCACCGTACTCTCACTGTTCAACGGATTCGCGAAGCAAACATCCATCTCCGAATTCCCAGTTTCAAGATGGCCCTTTTCCTGATTTCCTTCGATATGCATCGCGGAAACTCCCGTCTTCAACTGACCTGCCTTGTCCATCGCTTCCTTTAGTTCCGCCGCAGCTTCTAAGCCTTCTTTAAATCTGAAATAAGAGACGGGCTCAGTTCTGGGCCTTTTAGATGGGCCTGAGTGGGTCGGGCCGGACTTAACTCCAACACTCCCACCTTTGGGCCTAGTCTTCTTAACCTCGTTCCTCATAGAGATCTTCTTCCCCATCTGACCAACAGTAAAATTGTTGGGATCCTTCACCGCCGCCCTGAGATTTGGGGGAATCCCAATTCCATTAACATCTTCAACATTAATAAACTTCCCGTTGGTAATTATGCCCTCGGGACTCCTCTCCTAGTTGCTTTCCCCTCCGTGTGGACCTTTCGCATTCAATGCAACTTCATCCTTCCCATTGTCGGCGGCCGGCGATTCCCCCTTCTTATCGGACTTGACATCCACGCTACCGGAGTTTCTCGGATTGCCTTTAGATCCCTCACTGCCCTTGCCATCCCCTTTGTTACTAGCATTGCCTTTCTTCTTCTGAATCTGGCGTTTCCTCGACACCTCCATCCAAGGTCCATACCGCCCTCCAGTCCCTACCGCCATGTCCTCGGTATCCATGGCTCCTTCCTGGACAGTCTTCCCTTTGTCCTCGTTCCTTCCCTCGCCACTCCCAGCACCAGGCCTGACCGATTGAGCACCCACATCACTTCTCCCTGTTGCCGCGCACTGCATCGCCAAGTGACCAAACCTGCCACATTTGAAACAAATCCGATTAAGTCCCTCATATTCTAGAAAATAAACGTGATCATTCACCGTTACCGTCCCTTTCAGAGGTTTGGACAAATCTGATTAAAATAAATAAGATTTAATATAGTTTTCGAAAAGTCAAACATCGTTTATTTCCAATCGAAAGGAGTATTTGATTACTACTACGTAATATGAAAGATAATTACAGATCGTGCCTACTGCTTAACTAGAAGAAAACTAGCCTAATATAAAAGATATAACTTCCCTAAATGTATATCATAAGATAAAATATAAACTTCTCAAATTATCTAAACTTATGCATAAGTCAAAAAATGAAAAAAAAAAACTTAATATAATACCAAGATAACAATCCTAATTAAAAATAAAATGTAGCCTAGCATTAAGCCCCTGCATTAGGACTACTCGTTCCTTAATTAGCCGTATTTGGGAAAGCAGTTCAGAGAAGGAACTCTCGACGTTAATGGAGTCGAGGGCAGATGTCTCCATGAACAGCATCTTCTCCCTCTCGGCGAATGCTTCTGCCTCCTCTGTGGCTACGACGCGCGATTGCCCCAAGTCTGTCTTGTTTCCTACGAGCATTACCACAATGTCGGGATCCGTATGATCCCGGAGCTCCTTCAGCCATCTCCGTGCGTTCTCATATGTGTCGTATCGAGTGATATCGTAGACCAGCATTGCCCCAACGGCACCTCTGTAGTATGAAATCGTCCTGTCGGGTGGATTAATCCGTTGGCGGGCTGTGCCGTCGACCCAAATCTGAGCTCTGACAATCTTATCGCCCACATTGATCTTGCGAAGGCAGAAATCGGTGATACCGGTGGGCCTGTACTCGTGAGTGAAATAGTTGCAGGTGAATCTGGAAACGAGGCTGGACTTTCCGACACGCGAGTCTCCGATCACCACCACCTTGAATCGGAGCACATCGTTCTCCATTTCTAGGGCTTTCCTCGATCGATCTCTCTGTATTTTAAAAGGATCGGTCGGATGAAAGGGTTATGCTCAAGAAAGGGTAGGTTGGGTTTTAGGGATGTATATATATGATAAAGATGGAATCTTTAAGTTGATTCTCAGTCTCCATAATAGAGTGCATTATCTTTTCATTTAATCTATTTATTTCACGATCTTAATTCTCAAGTTAAAAAGTCTAATAAGGAAAATTCCTTTTTAACTTATAGATTAGGAAAATCATTTATTATATATTTAACTAGGGTTGGCATGGTACGGTAAGTGGTAACCACCAAAAAATGGTGATTACCACGTACCAACTACAAACTGGTGGTATGCAAATTTTCATACCACGTACCAACCACAAGTCGTGGTTACCGCATATGTGGTAATCATGACTTGTGGTTACCATCAGTACATTACCATGGTTACCAAGCTGTAATTTTGTTTGTATTTTTTTGAAACCCCTTGGCTACCTTTTAGTAGTCATCAAAGTTATCGAACAAAAAAATATCGTTACGAAAAATAATATAGTTACCACCTATTAAAAGTTCAAATAAATCAAGTTCACAACCTAAAGTACAAACCAATTCAAACCAACCAAGTTCAAAGACTTGAAATAAATCAAGTTCAATTGTTTAAACATTCAAAATGTTCCTACAAGTTCAAACAAAACAAGTTCAAAGTCTACAAACATTCAAAATGTTTCTACTGTTTCTAGTAGAAAAAAGTATAAAGAACCAATTTAGGTTAAAATCAAAACACAAAATATAAATTAAAAACTTAAAACTTAAAGGTAATAACAATAAAAACATTAAATAAAAAAATTAATATATACTTGGTAATCATGGTAACCATGGTATTCAGATTTCATTACCATTACCGTACCACCTTCACGTGGTTACCACCAAGATGGTTACCAACATAGTCAGTGTTTGTGGTTGATACGTGGTTGGTATGGTAATTTCTGTACCATTTGTCAACCCTATATCTAACGATTAGTGCACGTTTGTTTGGTATTGATATCTAGATATTAGATATCAGATGTCAGATCTCAGCCCTGATATCTGATATCTAGCTAGTGTTTGATATGGATAGATATCGATATATTACTTAAAGTGATATCGATATCTAGTGTTTGATATTCCAAGATATCAAGTGATATCTGATATCTGTGTTTGGTATCGGTAGATATCGATATCATTTGATATCTAGATATCAAATTTAGGTTGATTTGATATACTGATTTTGAGGGACGTATCACTTGATATCAAGATATCACCCGATACCGATATCATGATATCGATACCGATACCAAACAGGCCCTTAGAGTTTTTTTTGTTGGTAAAACCTCGAGGGAGCTTTTATTAATACGAAAAAAAAAAAGGGCTAAGTAGTCATCAAACGGGGATAGTATGACTTCTAACATCATCCAACAAAAGTAAAGAATTGAAATCCCCTTAGGAGGGGCAAGCAATACATGATAGCCAAGCGGAAAGTTAAAGGCAAAAGCGGCGAGGCGATTGGCAACCAAATTTGTCTCACGGTAAATGTTACGGGATTGAATATTCCAATCCCTACTAATGAATCCCTGGCATTGGGGACTCTTATTAAGATTCGAATAGAAGCTTGATAACGATCTGCGAGTCAGACTCGATTATCAACTATCGATGACCCCTCTCCCAAGCTAACTTCAGGTCGTCCAGGACTCCCCAAAGCTCAGTCGTCGGCACTGTGCATTGGCCAAGGTTATGGATGAACCCACCTAGCCATCGCCCATCGCTGTTCAGAATCACACCACCTGCCGAAGCTCTCCCCTCTCTATCCACCGCGCCGTCCGTATTAACCTTGACCAAGTCCCCTTCTGGGCAGCTCCAAGCGACCTCCTGCCAGATGATATCAGCCAAGAGAAGAATTTTGTTTTGTTTTTTTTAAACGAAAAGAATTTGACGGACAGGGGGACCCTATCTAGCCAAGAGCATCCTGTCGAATGATATCAGCAAGCTCTGAATCGTCAGGGATTAAAGAAGCCAAGAAGTCTACATCAAGATGCGAAAGACAGTCAACAACTCGATTGGCTTCTCTGTAGATGTGGCAGATCTGGTCGGAAGAAAAACAACTCAAAGAGAAAAAGGAGTCAGAAATAAGCATTTCAACTTCTCTTGGGGTGGCCAAGTTTCCATTAAGGCAATTAATAATTGTGAGATCATATCATTTAATAAGTAGGTGGTTAAGGTGGAGATTCAAGGCTGCTTGAATACCTTTTTAGAGCGCAAAACCTTCAGTCCCTATGACTGAGTTTAGAGGCGACATACCAGCTCCAGAGTTGATTGTGTGACCCTTGTGGTCATGAATGATGTAGCCAAATCTGTTGTTGTTGTTGATTGATAAGGCGCCATAAAAATTGAGCTTATGGTAGTTGGTTGGGGGTTTGGTCCATTTCATCGGTTTTCTTCTTTTGTCGTGTCGCATATGACTCTTCTAAGAGTTTTGTCTTGTTCCAGTTGTAGATTCTAACAATTAGAGTTTGAGAACTTGTATACTTGCATTTATATTAGGATTTTCATGTCTCTATTTTAGTATTATATATTGATTCAGGCCCGGACCTGAATAGAGGCATATTAGGCTTTCGCCTCGGGCCCACTAACTGTATGGGGCCCATGTTTTGTTTAATATATATGTATATATAAAAGGAAGATTCAATTAATAGGCCCAACTAGCCCAACAAGCCTTCAATGGAAAGTTCAACCGGGTAAGGTATGGTTTTTTTTTTAACACTTTGTGTTCTCTTTTTATCCGGGGGATGAAGTTTAAATCTTGTTCAATTGTTTTTGAGCTTGAACTGCTAAGGGTGTGTTTGGATTCCATTGTATTTTTATTATAATGCAATTATTTTACCTCGTTTTATGTGTCCGTTTGGTTGTAAAAATAAAAATCTCGTAAAAACTGAGGTAAAATCGTAATTTAACCAAATAATCACATAAATCGAGATAAAATAATTTCATTTTAATTAATATATCGTGAAATCCAAAAATATCATAATTTAAACACCTTAAAAATTTTGTTAACCAAACACCGCCTTATCATTTTGCATTATAAACATAATGCAATTGGAATTCAAACACACCCTAATTGGGATGTAGGAATTAGGGATCGGAAATTAGAATTTTAATAAGAAGCCTATTTTCGTTTTTGTCTTTTTAACTGACTTGGTGCTAAAATGTAAATTCATAATTTTTAGTTTTTGTTGCTGATAATTTGATTAAATTATTTAGATTTTATAGTCTAATCCTAATATTGTTCAAGTTGATCTCCTTTTCCTACTTTCCTACATTTTGTTGTCAACTACTTTAGTATTATTTTGATTTCTGAATAATGGTGGAATAATAAATTGACTTGTATTGTTTTGGTTCTCAATTCAATGCTTTTATGCTATATGGTTACCGTTATTGAGCTAGGTTTCCTAGGAATAAATTATCCTAGTAAATTGGATACGTCTATTTGATAACAATTTTTTATTATTATAGAGTCTACAACATATTAGACTAGTAATATGCTTTTTTGATGGCTCGATATTGTTTTACAAAAAAGAGTAAAGGGTCCATTTTCGTATCTTGACTCAGGTCTTTGAAATCTCAGGTCCGGCCCTGTATTGATTGATTGATTGATACTATATTGTATGTATGTAATGTTGTAACCAAGAACTTAGGATGACATGAAGCTAAATACAATGGACTAAACTTGGGGGTTAGTTGAACGGAACAGGCATATATGCTTATATCTGTACAAATTTATAACATAATTTCAAAAT
This sequence comes from Persicaria maculosa, assembly GCA_963922045.1. Classification (NCBI taxonomy): domain Eukaryota; kingdom Viridiplantae; phylum Streptophyta; class Magnoliopsida; order Caryophyllales; family Polygonaceae; genus Persicaria; species Persicaria maculosa. Next base: position 64,347,575 of record OY998262.1, read on the forward strand.
GATCGAAACCGCAAATTTCCAACCCTATAAGAACTTGAATCCCAAATATGATGAACATTTATCTAGCTATTTTACATTTCAATTTGGTTTATAGATTCTTGTGTAATTTACCATAGACAAGTTCAAAAACAAAACTACAGGCCTAATATAGTTCAGGCATCACTGCAACCTTCCTCCTTCCCAGTTGAGGCCTCGTCGCCTCCATCTTCGATTGCCTTCATCGCATCATATATTTGGGAAAGAACTAAAGAGAAGGAATCTTCGACATTAATGGACTCGAGGGCAGAAGTCTCCATGAAGAGCATGTCCTCACTCTCGGCAAATGCTTTCGCATCCTCTATGGTTACCTCGCGAAGGTGGTCCAAGTCGGCCTTGTTTCCCACAAGCATTATGACAATGTTGGAGTTCGTATAATCCCGGACCTCCTTCAACCATCTCGGTATGGTCTCGTATGTCTCGTGTCGAGTGATATCATATACTAGCAACGCCCCGGTTGCTCCTCGGTAGAATGCCCTAATGATGCCACTATACCTACAAAAATAATGCAAAATGTGACTTACTGATTCGACATGATGTTTCCGAGTGACCCAGTGCTAATAGAACCACAAGTATACGATACGAGCATAGTTTTAGGAGAAACACGACAAACTGAAAGTCGAACTACTCTCCTAAAAGTCGCGCCACTCCCCTATAAGCACACGGGCGAATCCTAAACCTAGAGTCTAGCCACCCAGGCTCAAATAGTCGCCCTCCAATGATCTGATCTTGTGTCATATCTTCTATGAGTGTCGGAGTGGTTGAGCTGGAAAGGACCTCAGGGTAGTACCCGAACGTCTCTGATTCAACTCCCAGATGGTTGCTCTCTATTTACCAAAATCAAGTGAGGATGAAATCCCAAAACCAACAAAAGAGAGAAATTACCTTTCAAGGTCAGCAGTGTCCCAAATCTGAGCCTTGACAATCTTATCACTCACACGGATGCTGCGAGTGGCGAACTCAACACCGATGGTCGACTTGGACTCGAGGTTGAACTCGTTGCGGGAGAACCTAGAGACAAGGTTGGACTTTCCGACACCAGAATCTCCGACAATCACCAATTTGAGGCGACAATCATAGCGTTTAGCGGAGTCGTAACAGACCTCGTTGTTGGATAGGAGTTCCTCCATTTGAAGGGCCTCCTCTTCTCCCTCTTCCTCCATTTTCGACCAAAGACAGAAAAGCTTCACTTGGTGTTTAATCTACCAAGTCCCAATTGCACAAATCATTATATGTACACTTGATCTTTGTTTATTGTGTTCATACCATCAAATTTGAATGCTTCAAAATGTCAATGATCAATGGCTGCAAAACGCAGCCTCGATTGACCGAGTAAATACACAATTTCAATTTCAATTTCTTACAAAAGCCAGATCTAGGTGACTTACACATTTGACATGGCCTTCAATTCAATTCAATTCAATCAAGGTAAGAACTGAATTACAGTACAGAAATTACATAAAAGCAAAGCACCTGCAAGTTATGTCTGTACAGATTACATTAATCCCGACTCGAGGGAGGGGGAGGCAGGGCTGCAAAGGAGGAATATGATGGGTGGTATACCCTTTTTTTTTTTGGTTGGAGTTTACCAAAATGAATGGTTTTCTGAACATTTTTCGACAGTCGAGTATCATATATATAGAGATACATCCAGCTCGGTTTTAACCATAGGGCGCTGAATTAACCCAAACTTCAAAAGTGAAAACACTTTCTACGCCGATGATGATAATGATGATGATGATCCTTGCGCTTCATTGGATCGGGTTGCTCTTCTGCTCTACTACGTTCAGTCCCGTTGATTTGCAGATAGGGCAGGCATTTTTCACCGGCAGCCACTTCTTTAAGCACTCGACATGGTATTCATGTCCGCAGTCCAGGCTCCCAATCTTGTCATTTTCTTCATACTCATCCTGAAGAGTTTGATGTCAGTAATTCTGACTTGAAAAACGAATGGTTCAATGAATATGTTATTTACCTGGCATATCACGCAGGAATCGTTTCTCTCATCACTACCGGGTAGTTGCTCCAGATCTATAGTAGCCGTGTGCACTCTAGTTTTCAAGTGGGCAGTAACGGTATCCTCAGAGACCCCAGTTTTAACGTTCCCAATCCGCTCACTCAAAGCAAGCAATTCCTGAATTAGAAAATATCAATTAAACTGTCAATGACAGTTCCCCTCAATAGAATTCATTGCTATGGAAATGAAGCATGTCAGTTAAACATAAAACCGCTTGCCTCATAGGACATGTAATCAATATCTAGTCGCATGTCTCTGTGATGATCAACCGCGCTACCCATCTCATAATGACCTGCAAATTCCAATATTGCAACCCCCTAAAAGAATAGAAGCAGGCCCATGTCATCAGTATTAGATGATCGCAAAATATTTCAGCTCGCTGATGAATGTGATAAATGTCTCACACGTTTAAAGAATCAGCTATAGGGACATTAAGTTTTTAATTCTGCTCCAGTTTCCCGCTTTGAATCAATTAAAATAACAGACATTTTCCTTTTTCGTAATAAAAAAAACGACTTAAACAAGGTCATCTAACAATATGCCAAATTCACCAATGAATGTATACTGTGAGGAAGAGATGAGGAGGGTGATTACCTCTTCAAGAAGTCTCAAACGGGGAAGTTCGGGGTGCCTGTGAATACCCTCAGGAGTGACACTTCTTCTATGTGATCGGAATATCCTAATGCCAGGAGGTGGAGGCAATGCCTCGGGTCCTTGTTGAGGACGGCTGATACTAGAATACTGTAAGGCATTGTTGATGACAGGATGTCTAGAGGAACTTGTTGCAGCTGGAGGACGATAATTAACATTATATCTACTTGCACCATGAATACCTTGAGGTGGATGAAACTCATGTAAGGGCTGGTGAATCATGGGAGTATAATGCATAAGATTCTGAGAGCCCCGGCTAGTACTTGCACCCTCGTGAAACCTCTGCCCACCAATGTTCCCCATCTCAGATGAGCCTCCAGTAATATTGCTCACTACAAAATGGAATGAATAAGAGAAACCATTGTTACTATGTATAAATCAGATTCTCAATAATTTTCTGAACATCTTGCAGCTAAAACTCAACGGTTAAAATTGCATTCTTTCAAGGAAACATCAGCCAGTTGTAGACTGTAGCAGTATTTGCATATAGAATATGAATGAGGTCGGTGTCAAGGAAGGAGGATCTACCTTCAAAATAAGGTGAAATCGGAGGACCATTGAAGGACAAAGTATTGCTATCACCAACAACATTAGGCTGACGGTCACACCAGGTAGAATTAGGAGGTCGAAAGGATTGGCCAATATAATTTCCTGGAATCAAATGGTCATAATTCTGCATTAGAAGTGAACCGCTGCAATGTTTTCTCATAGAAGTAAAACAGGCATCGATACTGGCAACCCTCGTCCTAAGTCCTAACATCAAAATGACCTATGTTCAAAATGATCGGAAGGAGACGTACCTCTATACTCAGGCAAGGGAAAACATGCATCTATTATGCCGGCCCCATCATCAAAATGAGTTATGTTCATTGGAGGCATTGCCACATTCCTAGGTGCAGCAGGAGCATTGAAGTATTGGTTGTTTCCCATGAAAACCTCTGTACCATTTCTCTTGGACGAGCCACGGAGGAGATTAAGTGGATAGCTGTTGACTCCATAACCACTAACATGAGCTGCAGTGGGTACAAAATTACTAGAAGACAGCATCTGATCCATGGACCCACGGTTTACAGGAGCAGAGAACATCCTAGCTCCAGATGCAGGGCTCAAGAACGGATTATAAAAGGTGGATGGAGTAGGAATCCCCAGCTCAGGATTCGAGACAGGATGCACTTGATGAGCGTATTGTGGTAGTCTATATAATGTTGGTCCATCCTGGTGAGAATTCGGTACATTCTGATGGGTGCTTGACTGGGGAAAATTTGGCGCGCTCCCCAGTAGAATATAGGGCTCTGGGTGTTGCTGGTTCTGCATTTGTTGTGCTACTTCAAATTCAATCATCCGATTATTGCTCAGCGTATTCCATGGATTCATGTCGGCAAGTTACCTTTTCAAGCAAAAATGTTTAGCAAGTAGGAAAAAATACTTACAAGTCAATAGCATTTCTAGAAACGACAAACAACCTGGTCTTAATTGCACTACCCTGGGGCACAAATATCGATTCAACTGTCAACGACATTTGACTATTGACACCTTTTTGTATTTCAAGTCTCAGCAAATACAACATAAGAGCTTAATTGTAACTACTAACTGATATGACATGATTAACAAACAGAACTAGTTACTACTTGATTTCCCTAAACAAAGAAAATGTAGGAAAATGAAACCAACTGCAACATCGCATCTCAACGATCAAAATTGGATACAAAATTTCCACAAATTGTAAGCAGTAATGACAAAACATAGGGGGGAACAATCCAAAGCCTTAGGAGGAGTAATCAAATGATACTAACAACCTCGAACTTCCAATTTCATCGAAGAAAATTCATAATCAATCAAGCAACCCCACATCTCAACGATCATATTTGGATACAAAATTTCCACAAATTGTCATAGCATAAATGACAAAAATGTAGGGGAAACAATTCAAAGCCTTATTACCCGTAATAAAATTTTACTAGCAAGCATCGAACTCCCATTGCCAACATAGAACATTCATGATCAATTGCAACCCCACATCTGAATGATCATATATTTGGATACAAAATTTCCACAAATTGTCAACAAAAATGACAAACTAGTAGGGGGAAACAATCCGAAGCCCTAGTAGCCGTAATCAAACTCTAGTATTAAACTCAATTGCAGAAGCAACAGATGATAAATCATAACCTAACACGTCAAGCAAAACACAAATATTTCTAACTCAAAAGGAAGATAAAAAATCGACTAAGTCCAAGTCTGTACGAATATTAAGGGGAGAAAAATTGAAGAGAAGGTACCTTGTGAGTTATGATCATCAATAGGTCAATCGATCCTGCCGTTTATCAGTGCAACCCCGAATTAGTTCAAAATTTCTACGATTAACACAAATCTCAATCAGCATAAGATCGAAACAAGCTTCTAAAACAAATAAGCAAATTGCTCATCTTCTTCACCAGGTACAAATTCACTTATCAGACCTAAAAAAGCCACAAACTTGAAACACCCCCTAACAACGGCCCACGCCGATATTGAAGCTTCAACATCATAGTCATCCAAGCCTTTTTCTTCCCAATAAAAAACGACAATGCTCGAAACAGTTTCCCCAATCACACAAAATAAAAGGCCCATCTTTTCAACCTAAAAACTATCAACTTGAAATACCTAACAGACAAAAATCAAACCGCATGAATGAATTCCTAGTAGCAACGATGCACCACAAAAGTTGAATTAAGAGAAGAAAACGCGTACGATTAGACTTCCGATTGAACCCAGATCGAGAGATATTCGGAACCGCAATCGATTGCTGCAGACGACGAACGGAGAAAGAGGGGAGATTCTGCAAATTTAGGGAGACCCAAAGGAGAGAGCAATTGAAAAGAAGATTTGGATGTCCTGGTTTCCAATCCAATTTACCAATTTCCCCGATTCCCTACAGCGTATAAAGAGATACCGTAGATTTTGGGGGTTTTTTCCCTAATTTAGTTTCCGGCAATTTACGCTTCCAACGGTTGAAAAAAGATTTACTCTTGATACGCCCCGCAAAGGCCCGAGCTTCGTTCGGAATGATACGCGTACTATACGGCACCGTTTCACTATTAAACGGGTCTACGGTCGGTCGACGTTAACTTCGGCTTTACCTGAACGAAGACGGAAAAAGTAACTTTAAAGGGGACGCGTGGCGGGGCCCACGAGATGACAACAAAGTTAGAGAAGGGTAAGGTGGGGCCCACCTCCTGCGGAGGGGGCAACCCATGATTATGGTTATTCCTGGGGAAGCCAACAAAGTATTCTCTTCGGCCGCTTTTAGCCGTTGTCGCATTTTCTGGATTACCTTTTTTGCCCTTCTATAGTTTTTATTTATTTATTATCCGAATATTCTTTTTGAAAAATATATGTGTAACTTAAATAAGATAAATTGTTATCATTAAAATTGATGGATAAGGAAAGGAAGAGCCACAAAAGAAATCCTCCCCCGGGAGCCGAAGAACGCGCTCCTCACGCGCGCCCCAATCTCCTCAGCCACAAACATCCTGAACCCTAATTTCTGTGTCAAATCCCTCTCGAATCTCAAATTATGTTTGTGAATCGGTACTTCCCTTCCGAATTTGGTCTTTGGGAGTCCGATTTCAGTGAATCGCGCCCATACTCGGACCGATGTGAGAGTTTCTGGTTGATTTGGTGTGTTGTCCTCTTCGCATCTGCCTATGGGTTCCTGCGACTTGCTTCGTTTCCGCCTTACTACTTTGATTCCTACCGGATACCCCCCATCTTGTGGGTTTCGGTATCCCATTCTGTCATCCCTAACCTTAATACTCTCCTTTCCTGTCTCCTCCCCAATCTGTGTATGGATTTGCCCATGGCCTTGTGGAAATTACTGAAGGTCTTCAAAAAAAGGAAGAAGATTGGCGCTTTGGGGGCTGGGGCTTCTTCGGTTCTCTGCCGTCGGTGGAGTGGTGGTCGTGCTTCCGGGGTCGCTGTTTCTCCACTGTGTGAAGGTGTTGTGTGGTCTGTTGGTGCTCTGCTGAGTTCAGGTGTGTATGTTTCATCATCTTTGGTGGTAGTAAAAAACACAACGGGTTCAAAGATTTCTTCTCTTTCCCCGCCTAAATCCCGCAAGGGCCTAAATCCTCGTAATGAGGCAAAACAACTGATTGATGATTCACTTCCTAGTGCAGGAAGCTATCATCAGTTGGCAGACAATTTTAAGTTAACAAAGCTTTTAACACTCTTTTTTTGTAAGTACACTTTATCATATTGCTGTTGTGGTATGCTATGTTGGAGTATGTTCAGTCATCATCTTGATGGTAACCTAGCACTTATTCTCTTCAATCGAATATATCTGATTGTTAAAAAAAAAAGGTTTTCCTCTAAGATGTTGCTTGCTATGTCTTCCTTGATGATTATAACTCTTTTATTCACCATATGTTGGTGTCTAGAAAACCCGGTGCTAGAGGTCTCCTCTTCACCCCCTACCCCCCGATCTTCGGGCCCTGAACAAACTGTGGATATTGGGGCTTTTTTTGCTCCTATCCCCAGTTCTGGAAAAAACGTGTCTATTTTAATTCTTGTTAAGGAAAATCTTTATTTATGTAGCAAGACTATTTGTGGTTCTTCGACTGCCAAACCATATAAATGTATCCATGAAATCATTTTGGTGATTATGGTTAATATCTCCTGGTATGTTGATGACGCTCCTTTCTTAAAACATGTGACTGAATTTTCGAGCCCTACTTGTTGGTCTCAATCTAACCTTGATGTCTCATCTCGTACTCTTGTTGTTGATCCTCAAGGCTCCTTTGATAAATTTCTTGGGTTTATGAAGATGGTATTATATGATTCTCACCCTCCAGCTCTCGGGTGCTATTTTGTTGTGTCAGTTGCACAGATACAATACAATACCTTCTGGGGTCAGAACAACCCTGTTGAAGGTTGTAGCCGTCAAAGGCAGGACAAAAAACAGAAGAAAGGCAAGAAACAGACCCTCTACATGGTTTGTCCGTCTGTTCTGACCTTGCAACAGGTAGTAGTAGCTCCTTTGGCTATGGAATCCCCTCCTAAAAACAAAGATAAACAAAAAACTGGGATGGTTGCTTCGGCTCCATCCTCTCCCAAATCCCGCAAGGGTCCAAATCCTCGTCATGAGGCAAAACACTCAGGAGGGAGTTCTCTCCCCGATGAGGGATGCAGCCACCAAAACATGCAGGGTCCTGAACACAAGTCAGTGTTGATGTGGGTCTACTTGTACTTACCCCAGCTTGCCCCTTGTGTTGCTCCTGTCATCTTTCCTTCGGAGAGGTGTCAGTTGTCACGGCTTGGGGAGAATTTAGTCGAAAACGCTGTCGTCGATTGGTGCCTACGTGGCTTTGTGAGAGCTGGCTTATACTTACCCCAGCTGAGGGGTTGTGAACACAAAGATTTCGGGTTTCTTGGGAGGGTGATTCGTCTCCTTTCTTGTGATCACAGGCATGAGCTAGGGCCTTTTTTTGTGCTCGATCACCTGAGTATTTGGTTCATCAGCAGCTTCGCCATCACTTACATTTGGTCTACAAACTCTCTTGAACTCATCTTCCTTTCTTTGTTGTTCAATGAGCCACAATCTAAATTGAATTGTTTGCAGGCGTATTGGAATGCCTGTTACCCTGTTTCTCCTCTTGGAAAAAAAAAGAACTGTTTGCTGGTGTTTCAGCCTAAATTCTCATTAACATCTTGCATTGGTGCAAATGCTGACCTTTGCCTTGCGATTAAATCCGACGAGTCAAATTTGGGGTTGTTTCTGGTTTTTCATTACTATTCGCTAGCCCTTATTCAAGTTCGGTTGTGTACCGAGGAGCTTGGTAAGCTTATCATCCTCTCATTTCTCCTTTGCCTCGCTCCCTCGAACATTAGTTGTGCAATCTATCAAGTTGCGGAATGTTGCAATAGTTTCGTTTACATTCTCGTATTAGATCTTCAGGTTGTTCATGAATCACAAAGCACCTGCGGGTGGATGCCGATGCGTTTGTCTAGCTGGTTAAACAGCTGGTTAAAAGAGGGGCACATATGCGACCTTATGGACTGTATGATAAAAAATTCACTCTATTTGTGCTCGTTGGAAACATCCAAAGTGGATTGGTGTTGTGTCTTTAATAATGCTAGGAAAAATCAGCATTTCAAAAACGATGTTAATGGGCATAGGCTTCTTGGATACTCACTGGTACATTACTACTGTCATACTTATCATGATTGCTCATTTAATAAAACATTTGGTGGCAACTTAACTAAAAATAGAAAACATCTGAACACAAGTCTTCAGTATAGATTATTAGCACAAAGGCTTTCCGATATGAGGACCCTTAAATTCCGTCCTTATATCTTTAAGGGTTATATATGAAGATCTGCTATTGGAATTGTAGAGGAATAGGAAAAACAACGTTTTGGACCGAAATCAATACTCTATGTAAAAATGAGCATATCCAACTAATCGCACTAGCAGAAACGAAATCGGAATCCATTCCGGACGACAAACTTTGGAAATACGCGGGCTTCGATGAGGCTATCTGGTCGCCTGCAAATGGGCGATCGGGTGGGCTAGGTATATTATGGAAATCCTACCAGTTTTCAAATGAAATTATTTCGGTTGAATTCCATTTACCTCGAATTATAGGGTTACGTTATGAAAATATAAATGATAGTTTTAAATCTCTCCTCCTATTTGTATACGCCCCTCCTGCCCCTCGGGAGAAGGACTCTTTCTGGGGATCACTAACTTCAATTGTAATGAACTCGAGCCTCCCTTGCATTGTGTTAGGTGACTTAAATGAAATCCTATGTAGCGAGGACAAGGCGGGAGGCGCTGATTCTCGTTCCTCTCGGTTCACAAGACTCCTACAATTCAAAAACGATTGCTCTCTTATGGATGTCCCTACTTTCGGGAATTCCTTCACATGGAGAAAGACTCCGGACGGAGAGTACAATATCCATGAAAAACTAGACCGGGTCCTTGTTCATCATCAAATTATTCAGAAATTCCCCAACATCATTACTCATAACGGGGCTTTCTCATCATCAGATCACTGCCCCATATCATTTACTCTCGACAATGGTGCTATCTGCAAAGCGCCTCCTTTCAAGTTTGAGAATGCCTGGCTTCAATGCAAGGATTTTCGCAACATTGTCAAACAATCCTGGCGAGCTTCCTGCTCTGGATCCCTTATGTTTCAGCTTATCTTTAAACAAAAAATTCTAAAAAAGAAAGCAAAAGATTGGAATAGGCACACCTTCGGTAACATCTTCCGGCAGTTGAAGGAAGTAGAAAATGAACTACTAGCTATTCAGTCTACCGTAGATGGAAATAACACACACAGAATTACCAGCAAAGAAAATTGTCTCATAAGGAAAAAAGAAAAGCTTCTCCTTTTTCAAAAAACCTTCTGGAATCAAAGGGCAAAAACAAAACATCTCAAGCTTTCAGACTCTAATACTGCGTATTTTCACCGTGTTGCTTCGGGTAGAAGACATAGAAAACAAATTCGTAACATTACCACCACGACAGGAACGCTAATAATGGGAGAGGAGAATGTAAGAAATGAAATAAAAAGCGATTTTGAGAAAAGATTCAGAAACGAGCCCATAAATGACAGACTATTAAATGAAATGTTGAATCTAATTCATCCTTCCATCACTGCCGAGGAAAATGAATTTCTTATTCGACACCCTTCTAATTACGAAATAAAATCGGCTGTTTTTAGCCTGGGTAAGAATAAATCTCCTGGTCCCGATGGATTTACCTCTGAATTCTATAAGAAATATTGGGATATCGTTGGTGTGTCCATCATTAGAGCTGTCAAGGGTTTCTTCCATTCCGGGAAGATGCTAAAACAAATTAACCACACGTTTATATCACTTCTGCCAAAGAGAGACAACCCCACCACTACTAGCCACTACCGTCCAATCAGTTTATGCTCAAATTTATATAAAATCATATCTAAAATTCTGACAGAAAGAATAAAAAAAATTATCGGAAAACTAATTCATCCTTTACAGGGGGCTTTTGTGTCTGACAGAGCCATTCAAGATAATGTGCTTGTTGCACACGAAATCTTCCACTCCTTCCGGTCACGCTTGGGGCGTGAAGGTTGGCTGGCAATAAAGTTAGATATGGAGAAAGCATATGACAGGGTGGACTGGAACTTCACGAGAAAGATCCTAGAGAAATTTGGTTTCCACCATACGTTCATCTCTTGGGTCATGGAGTGTGTTACAACCGTCTCGTTCTCAGTCCTAGTTAATAATGGACCTACAGATATGTTTCTCCCCACTCGTGGTCTTCGTCAGGGGGATCCCCTATCTCCTTTTCTATTCATCTTGGGAGCAGAAATATTAGCCCGGACACTATCAGCAGAAACAAATCTGGATCATAGTCCTATTGGATTTAACTTTGGAAGAAACGGCCCTAGGGTTCCTTTCCTGACCTTTGCTGATGACATTATCATTTTCACTAAAGGCAGTGTTGATGCAGGACTAAAAGTCAAATCTATAATTGACAATTACTGTAAAGTTTCGGGACAAAAGGTTAATTACCATAAATCAAGCTTCCAAGCCACTAAAGGTATTCCTAACTCGAGGATTTCGGAGCTTAGAAATTGTTTGGAAATAACAAGTGAAAATTCTTTGGAGAATTACCTTGGCTGTCCAATTATTAATGGAAGAGTTAACAAACACACATTTGAGGACATTATCTGTAAGACCAAAGAACAACTAAGCAAATGGCGTGCTAATGCGCTATCACAACAGGGCCGAGCAGTCCTAATCAACACCAACCTCTCTGCTAAACCTCTGTACACAACGCAGAACTTTATGCTACCCGCCTCAATTCACAGGGAACTTGATCAGATCAATAGGCAATTCTTCTGGAATAAAGATCTTCAACACCGGCCTCTTATCAGTTGGGATAGGATCTGTAGACCAAAAAAATGTGGAGGTTTAGGGATCAGGAAATCTAAAGAGATGAATGAAGCTCTCCAAATGAAACTAATATGGAAAATTTTGGCTGAACCAGATAATGTTTGGGTCAGATTAATTAAGTATAAGTACTTACGCTCTGCTAACATCCTGGAATACAAGAAAACTGGGAACTCCTCCTGGCAATGGGCCAAGCTCTCTATCCTTATTGATAAGTTCAAAACGGGTCTTATTTGGTCTATAGGAAATGGGAAGACAGTCAAATTTTGGACGGATAACTGGATATCTACGTCCTCCCTACGGTCTAGAGATGATTGCCCACATATTGGCAATTTAGAGGAATCCGTCAGTGAGTACATCATGGGAGGTAGATGGTGGAAGGAAAAACTACTCAATGTACTACCGGCTAACATAGTACAAGAAATCTTGGACATCCCCCTTCCTGTGTCTCCTTTTGAGGATCGCCTTTACTGGTGGCCGGATAGGGAGGGTTGGTTCACCACTTCAAGTGCATACAAATTGATTACAACCCAATCATCGCTACACTTAGACGACAATGTCTGGATATGGAAATTGGATGTCTCGCCGAAGATCAAAAACTTTCTTTGGAAACTTTGCCAGAATGGTCTCCCAACTGCTTCCAGGTTAGCCCAGCGGGGGACTCCTGTATCTCCCACATGCAGTGTGTGCAATCGTGTGGCCGAGGATGAGGTTCACTTGCTGTTTGAATGTGGGTATATGCGTTCCCTTCTAAATTTCCCTCCTCTCACAAAATCAACAATATCCAATATGATTAATCTCTCGCGAGACATACGACCTATCTTTTCGGTCATTAGGAACAACCTCACCCCCACTGCCAAGGCGGAGCTTGCTTTTGTTTGGTGGTCTGTGTGGTACTCTCGGAATCAACTTGTTTTTCAACAAGTTCCCTTCCCGCCTAAAGACACTCTAGTTCACATTGTTCGAACTCATATGGACAATTGGAGTAGAACATCTCAGATTGATGAGTGTCTAAATGAGGTCTCCCCCTCACATACACAAAAAACAAACCCCCCAAAGGACAAAAATAAGGTCGTGAAGACTAAATGGCGTAAACCACCGATGGGCACTTTCAAACTAAATTTCGATGGCTCCACGCTTACAAACTCTGTAAGCTCGGCAGGTGCCGTTATCAAGGACTGGGACGGCAGGCCAATTAGCATATGCTACAGTAAACTGGGGAAACAAAGCCCCTTAAAAGCGGAAGCCCTCGCCCTAAAACTGGGAATCCAAAATGCTATCCAATTCAATATCGACAAAATCCACATCGAAGGAGATTCTAGTATAATTATTAATCACTTACTTGAAACATCGAAATGTCCTTGGGAGATCGAACTGATTATGTCAGATGTTAAAAACCTTTTATCAACTTTGAAAGAAGTGTCTTTCTTTCATATTCCCCGTTTGGGCAATAGAGTGGCGGATAAGGTTGCACACCTTTGCCACTCTGCCCGGGGAGTTGATATTCACAACAATCTTGGTCTTTTAGACCTCATCCATAAGGATGCTGTCGGGTAGAGCTCGCTCTCCCGAATTCTTTCCTAATCAAAAAAAAAAAAAAAAAAAAAAAAAAAAAAAGAGCCACAAATTCTGATTTGTGACATTTGTATTTTTATTGTATGTAAGATGTTGACCTTGTGATATAAAAGATGATTAAACTTAAAATGTTAATGGCAAACATATTAAACTTGTAACACCCGTCCCACATCGGATATTATAAGTATATTGAGAGTGATTTAGAAGTAATTCAAGCTCTACTTATACCCATGACACGAAGTTTTGTACAATGGACCTGAGATGTCTAGTATAGTCTAGCGAACCAAAATTATGAAATTTTAGATTAAATATGATATTTTAATTTAAGACAACGTTTTTTTTATAGTTCAAAACACAATTTTTTGTTCAAAACGGTGGTATTTTAGTTTCAAACTGTGTCATTAGTTCTTATATATTTTTGCCCTTTAAATGAAAAAACTAATATATTTTAATCTATAACAACATTCTTTTCATCCAAAAATATATCGTTTGAAATCTACAAAATCAATATGTAACTTGTTATTCTCTTAGCATGCAATAACATGTAACAAGATATACAAATTTTAAAATGACATAATTTCTTACTGTATATAATTATCGAATTACATTACCAAAATATCAATTTAAGTAAAATATAAAAGCATTGTGATTTATTAAAAGACATTTGAATAATTAATCTGTGTTTTAACTTTTTACATGGATATCAGATTGAGGCTTATAATATATCAAAACGAAGCTATCGATGAGTAGAACAAACATAGGCGATTCGTTGGATGAAAGGGGGGGTGAATGCTTCCCTTAGCTTCGCTTATGCCTCTAAAGGTACCCCAGGTCTTTACAGACGGTCTAATGGGATCTGAACTCTTATGAAATAGTAGTCATATTTTGATACAATTTGTGTTTCAATAGTTACACAGTATTATTTTTAGTGTTCAAAATGTCTACATTTGCGCATAAAGCTAGTCCCCGCCTCAACCGCCACAGATACACCACCACCTCCACTCCCACCCTCCACCACCACATCCCCACCTCCACCGATCTCTTCCACCCCCACCAAAGACCCACCATGTCCACCGTTGGACCCTCCCATCGCCTCCATCTCTGCGTCGGCACCACCACCTCCGTCTCCATCTCCGTCTCTCTCTCTCTCCATCTCTCTCGGAATCTCTCTCACTCACGTCATCAGAATTGAGGATCGTCGGCCTCGCTCGCTCTCTCTCTCGTCCTCTTGCTCGGAATCTCTCTCGCTCTCGTCATCGGACAATAGGGTCATCGGCTTCGCTCTCTCTCTCTCTCTCTCTCTCTCTCTCTCTCTCTCGTCCTCTTGCTCTGAAAGTCTAGGGAGATGATAGCATGCATTTAGAGGGTCATAATAGGTTGCATTTGGCTTAGTTAAAATGCATATCATGCATGGTTTAAGTACAATTTGCATATTTGCTCGCTACGTTGGTAGAGTCGGAATCTACACACTTTTATTGATTATTTCAGGGTAACTGTGGATCCGAGGAGGAGACATGGGTTGATAACGCATTAGATGAGGATGTCTAGTTGATCGAAGAAGCTTACATGAAGATCTCAAGAGGTCCTGAGAAGAAGAACCGAGCCTAAACGAAGAACACGTATGCAAAAGTTGTCGTCAGACATGCTGAATTTGTTTTGCACTTTCTAGAGGTCTCGGTTTCCCGATCGACTATTATGACCATGCGTTGGAAAGCTCTTTCAGAGATCTACAACTTTCCTGTTGACGTCAAGAGCTGATTCAAAGTAGATTTTTCGTAAAAGACCATTGCAGCGGGCGCAGCACATATGCCGCGGCTGCAACACATCAATGAAGCAGCGGCCGCCGCATTATTGCTGCGGCTGCTGCATATGCCCAGAGCGACGCGTTTTGTATTCGGCGACAGTTTTCTATTCTAAACCCTATTTATTCTATCTTTGTCTTTTTGGCCGACTTGGACACGAAAGAGGCACGAAATTGAGAGAGGGCTTAGCCCTAGGTTTTCATTCATTCATTAGATTAGGGTTCAAGACGATTTTAGTTAGAGATTGAGAGCGATGTTCGCCATGGGCGGCTAAACTCTCTTCGTTCTACTTGCAATTTGAAGCTTTATTTAGATCGATTGTAAGTTTCTGAATCTTGTTCCTTGTTTTCTATATTTGAATGTTTCAACTTCTTTGTGCTTGACTGTTTATTGATTTGTTCTATCTTGCCTGATCAACTAGTTAGATCAATTCAATTGCTAGGGTTTTGTAGATTCTTGATTGCGAACCTTAACCCAAGTAGCAAACTTGTCCCTTTAGGGCTGATTGAACTAATTGGATAGGTAGGAAGTTGGATGTGTTGTTAAATTCCTCTTTAGGGACTGCAAATAACTTGGTTAATCTCTGAACTTAAAGCTATCAATTGGGTTAAATCCTTCTTTAGAGACTGTTCAATTGATAAGAGTTTCTTGGACTGATTGGACTAGTAACTATATTAGGTCGGTAGAAGGGCATTCATAGGAAACCTAAAAGGGCAAGAGGAAGTTACAACATCAATTCAACCAAATAAAGTGGATAGTTGTAGATAGATCGATCTTCTCTAAATTGTTTTGCATCAATCTGTTTATAGTTTATTTTGCTTTCTTTCTTGTTTCAATCACCAAAACCCCACTTCTACTAATTGGTAAATACACATTGCTGAGAAATACTTGATTCTATGTGGGATCGACCTCTTACTTACTTGCTATACTAGTTTGTAGGTTTGAGTTTATTTTGATACGGTTTACGCGACTAAAAACCGTCCATCAGGAGATGATGGGGCACATTTTTTGGTTTTTTTTAAAACGTTCTTGCACTTCGCTTTTGACGTGCAGAAGTGCACGTCCTTTTTGACGTGCAGCTTATACACGTTGGAATGTTCGTGCAGGCACGGTAAACAAGACGTGCCTGCACGTACCTGTGTTGTGCCCCCATCCAACATGCACGTCTCTTTTGACGCGCACCCACGTTTCTTTCAACGTGCAAGCACGTCGTAATTAACGTGGTCATTTGCGGAGTATATAGTTTCCTCGATTTTTCAACATCTTGTGCAAATGTGTACATTTGCACACTTAACCATTAGAGTTAGTCTAAGGTTGAATATTTATATTAAAAATTTACTTATAGTGATTAATTAAGTGGATAAATAGGATGTCATATGAATAAAATATGTGTGACCATTATATGACATGGTTTAAATATATTGGGTCATGATTTGATCGACACATAGGAATTCAGATCTCTATTTTAGTATATTATATATACGGAGTACTAGTTTATTTGGAATAATTGATGGGAAATGTATTAAATTATATTGGAAATGCTTTATTTTAATTTTTATGAGTATTTGGTTTACAATGAGATAGTAATAAAAATCAATTTAAAATAATGATGATGCAATCTCAACTTAATAATGGTAGAAAGATAATTTTATTACTCCAGCTAATTAATGTACTTGCTTTTTTCCATATAAGGTAAGAGTTTGGGTAGCGTCAAGTCATGTTGATCCACCACTCAAGAGCATCCTTTCGGACAAGAATCTAGATCTCAGGATGAGATACGGGAGATTCGTGGTTGAGCATGTGTCGAAGGTGCGCCACTTTACCCACAACCAAATTAATCTCCCTGAATACATGGACGCAGGAAACCACAAGGAAATTCCAAAGCAGGTTCCGAGCATCGGCCATGATGATCTCTATCTCCCAAGGACAACTCAGGACATCATTGATAGCGTTAATAATTGCTAGACAATCACCTTAAGCCTCAAAATCCCGAGCTGGTGGGCTAGCTGCAACCAAACCATGGTGAAGAGCCAGCGCCTCCGCCTTCAGAGTGGACATCTCCCCGCAATGCGAATCTTGGCAAAAAAAACTACCGAGCCACAATAATCTTGAATCACAATCCCAGTATTCGCCACACCCGACGAATTTACCGCCTCATCAAAGTTTACTTTGAAAAATCCATCCACCGATTTTCTCCATCTCAAGTTCTTCCTTTTCCTTTGGGTCTGTTTTTTTTTTCATTGCTTCCCTCCTCTTCCCAAAAGAGTTGTTTAGATTCTTTCCATTCTAATAAGTGGTGTTTTGTATATTGTTCTTGGTTTTGTTGGTTTTTAAAGTTCTGATTGTCCTCGAATATAATCTTATTCATAATTGTTCATATGCAGCACCAGATAGTGGCTAAATGCATTTTTTGGTTTGTAGATAGCTTTCTAAAAATCTTGGTTGTCAACTGTTTTATGTTTCTACCTGTTGTTTGTGTATTATGTATAATTTTTCCTATTTGATGATCAATTTTTTGTATGTGGTCAGTTGTGCATAGACAGTTTATGAATAGGTGATTCGAATCTTTATCACATTGGTTGCATAAGTTATTGACGTAGGATATAATCGAATATGAAAATACAAAGAATATAATCAAATCGCAGTCCTAGCCTATCAAATAAATTCAAGACTCCCCCGCTGTAGTGGAAGGGAATTAGGTACGATCCAAGAGGAAGCGTGTAAGTGGAATCTCAAAATAGCGCGAAATCCACGTTCTGTATCGACAGAAGGCACTCGACGTCGATTGAATCCAGTCGATCTCAATTGAGTGTTTGTCAGTCTCAAGTGTAATCCTGCAAGACAAAAACGGCAGTCGATATCGAGTAGAGTACTCGATGTCGAGTGGTCAGTAGCCGATATCGACTGGCTCAGAAAACCGCCAGTCGTTCCAATGGACTCGATGTCAACTGAGATGCAGTTGATGTTGAGTCAAATAACAGTAACCGAGGGCGTTAGTAAAGATGACTGAAGAATAAAAGGATGGTAAAGAAAGATGGTTAGAAATAACAAAGGGTTGTCGAGTTTTTCGAGGACTCAACGAACGGTAGGTAACGAATGTAAACAATATGAGAAAAATCTTCCAAAGCCAAGGTTTGCCACAACGATAACCATGCAAGTGAAATCAATAAATCACAAAGGCAAATACTTTATCGATAAAGGACAAGGCTTTCACCAAATCCGGCAAATAGGCATATAATCTTTTAATAAATAAACCTAAGTGGGTCTATCATTTTCATAAATAGAGTTTATAGACTTCCGAATAGAAACCCTAATTACTACCCAAGTTTCGCAACATGAGTTCCTTAATCTTTCAATTAAAGATGAAGCACAAGATAGAGCGAGATAAAGTACCTTTCTTTCACGACATACCAATCCATCGACATGGCTATCGTCGGGCTCACCCCGGCCCTAAAAAAAAGGTGACTACTCGCTCATGGTAACCGAAGACATGATTGAAATAAAGGAATAACTTTGCATAAAACTAAATCGAAGTTTTTACAATTACGACGCTCCAACTTTCGCAAGAACGCCAAAACCCTAAAGCCTTGAAAACCTAAATGCTATCAGAATTGTTCTCTTTGATTTGAAATTTAATGAATAAAACTCAGCCCCTAGGGATTTATTTATAGCCTTCAATCTTTGCTAGCCAAGGAAAGACAATTCTATCTAAACTAGAAGATAAAAACTAAATTAAAGAAGATAAAAATCCAAAATAGGAAAATAAAATATATCCCTAGGGTAAATAGTCTTTAACCCATAAGGATAGAAACTAAATAGGAAAGATAGAAAATCTAGTTTCGTGCTTAAGAAATATATCCTCAACTCGGATTGATCAAAACGCGTCTCGGCCCAACAATATCTTCAGTCGACGTTGAGTCAACTCACTTGATCTCGGGTGCTCTTCAGTAGATCTCGAGTCGCATGTGTCTCAACTCCTAAGTGTTGCAAACTTCACTCGACATCCAGTGACTCTAGTAGATGTTGAGTGCTTCAGTAGACATCGAGTCATCTCCAGTAGATGTCGAGTGGAATTACAGTAGATTCTTTGTCCAACACTTAGCCAATTTCACGCTTAGCTTCAATCGATGTCGAGTAAGGTCCAGTCGACATCGAGTGGAATTCTACAGCCGATCCTTCTTCCTGGTTTCGTTCCGAAATGGCTCCAAATTCTACAAAATTAAACCAAAACTTGTATAGACCTCTATTTCTTGCAAATAAGCATAAACTACACAAATTAAACATATTCCCAACCCAGAATATATAAAATAGTCAGAATAAGGAGCTAAAATACGCATAAAAACATGGTATAAAACATGGATATCAATTACAAGTTAGGGGGACCACCACCTTTTTTCAACGAGTCTCATTTTTGTAGGGAGTTCATCCATGACAAGTTTCCAAATAATTTTTTTTATTTTTGGAAATCATTCGATCTTCCAAATCCATTATGTCAGTTGATCTTATGTGTTTCTTCTTTCTGTGATGCTTTCTAGTACTGCTGACGTTATGGTAAACCAGTCGTGCCTTTTTGTTTTCTAATAAAGGCGATCTTCGATTTCATTCATTGGGATTCTTGGCAATGGAGGAAGCTAATGGAAATAAAAGACGAATTTGGCGAACAATTGATATGCCAGGTAGGAAATGGGAAAGCAATAAGATTTTGGATAGATGAATAGATTGCAAGTATGAAACTCATTAACTACAACATAACATCTGGCTCAATTAACACAGAGGAAAAAATGGAGAAATTAATGTACTTGCTTACAATATGCCTAGCACAATTATCTCTCTTAGCACGGTGAGGATCCTCTAATCCGTTATCATGGTCCCTTTTATAGTCCGCCTTCTTTTATTGGTTGAAAACAATTATAAAACTACTCCATTTTTTCAAGAAAAATAATAAAATAATTCAGCGTATCTAATTAAGTGATACATACTATAATGACGGACTAGGCCGGTGATCTCAACCTCTCTTAGCAAGCACCAACATCCATAGGTTAAACAATGCCTAACACAATTATCTCTCTTAGCAGCTTGCTAAGAGCATCAACATCCACAGGTTAAACTCATTCCTATTTTTTTCTCTCTTTATAAGATTTTAACAACTCACTTTTCAATATTTTAATCCTCTTTCTCTAATATTTTATCCACGTCCATAAGTTTACATCATTCCCTATTTTTAAACTTTATGTATACCCTGTAACTTATTACCAACCAATCAAAAAATATAGTATAAGATAATGGGCTCCACTTTTCAATTAAAAAAATGAAAGGAAAAAAATATGAGTTTTGTGATGAGTTTACCACTATCTAGTGGGATTTTCCCATCTCGTCCATCATCCACCTTATTATCCCCACAAAAATAAAAAAACATTCACCTTATTATAAAGAGAGAGGGTTAATATGAAGGGAAAAACTATGAGTGTGGATAAAATTCAAACCTGAACTTTGAAAGTTTTTACACATTTGATATTTTTAGTAAGTCTGCTAAATAGGCATTAAATAATGATATGACATCAATGCAACTTTGTAATAATGACATGAGTTATGTTATATACATGTAATTGCTCGATATTTGTTTTACAAAATTTTAAAAAATTGGGTTTTTTTTCTCGAAATGCATCATATATAGAGTTTAAAAAAACATATTTTAAAATCTTTTTTTTATTATCAAAAACACTTTATATAATTAAAATGTTGGCGCTTCAATTAAATGAATTATATTATATAAGGTGCTTTTAAAAAATGTATTATTAAAAATAACTAACTTTATTAATTACTCCATCCGTTCACCAAAACATGTCATTTTAGCTTTTTCACAAATTTTAAGAAAAAAAAAACTATTCTACCCTCATTTATTACATTATTTTTTTACTTTATCGAAAATTACAATTAACAATATACTACTAATCATTATAAGGACACTTTTGTAAAGTAGAGACCAAATTAAATATCTATAATGACATGTTTAATTTTGTAAAATAAATATCGAGCACTAATATATGTATAACCTCATACCATTAATGCAAAGTCACGTTGATGTTATGACATTATTTAACATCTATTTAATGAATTTACAAATAAAATAACCAAATGTACTGTAATACAAACTCTCGAAGTGCGGGGATTTCAATGATTAAAAATAACGGAAATTTCGCGTGGTGCCCCTGAGATAAGGGTTTTTCCGCGCGGTGTACCAAAGTTTGACATATTTTGCATGGTACTCTTGAGCTTTTGATTTATTTCACCTCATGCCCTTCCGTTAGGTTAAGCCCAAAAAGCGTCAACTCTCTATTAAATGAAAAAGAAAGAAAAGAACCATACCAGGCATAGAGAGGCGACTATGAGAGAGAATGTGGTGAAGTTGGAGGAGATCAATTGCTTGAAGATCTTGAAGACAGTAGAGTTGTGGAGGGACGCACACGAGAAAGGAGTAGGCCAATGCCGGTGACTACCTGTAAGTTCTCCTTTCTCAATTTCAGCTTTAGGTATTTAGTATTTAGGGGTAATTTAGGGCTTTAGGGATGGGGATGCAAACAAGAGGAGACTCAGGAAGAAGCTAGGAAAAGAACTCAATGAAGGCGAGTGTGGCTAACGCTAAGCGGCCGGTGAAGTCAACGATGGTGTTGGAATTGATAATTTGGAGGATTTAGGAATTGAATTTTGATATTTTAATTTCAAGTTTTAATCTGGAGGTTGTATAATGAAAAAGTGGTGAACTTTGAGGTTGGAACTAAAGAAAAAACTAATTGATTTGGTGAAGTTTAAATGGTTTAATTTCTAAATTTGTTTGGATCATTGTTTTTTTGTTTCTATTGCTTTGTTGGGTTTTTTTCTTTGTTGGAGGCTTGGAGCTATTGATTTGTTTAATTTGTTTGGATGCATTGATTGATTGCGGAGGAGCTGCAGCAACCGTTGCGGAATCCTGAAAATTTCAACCAAGACAACATCGAACTAGTAAGAACACAAGCCAAGTAAGATATAGTACACTGTTGAGATCTTTCGAAGCTCTGAGCTGAACAAATCATACTATAATTCTCCTTTATCTAGCATTACTATGTTCTAATTATGGGGGTTTGAATTGTGGGGTTTTGTATTTGGTTTTTTCATCCAGGATGTGAATTTGGATTCTCATTTTTTTCTTTATCTAGCATGACTATGTTCTAAATATGTCTTTTAAGTTACACTTTTTTGATGGAATACAATGGTACTGCTTCTGAATATTGTTGGCTTTTATACTGACATTTAAAAGAAACTCAGTATGAATACTGAGCTAAGAAATGTGGATCGTTTTGATGAGCTTATTCTGCAGATTGGCTAGCTTCCAAACTTCCTCCATACTTGATGAGCTTGTTTGAAGCGGGTTATATTTAGCCTATTAGCTCAAATGGTAGAGCAATATGTTATATACGTCGATGTGAGTTCGAATCCCACACAAGCTACAAACCATAGATGTGATATCTCGAACCTTGTTCGCTTTCTTTATACATGATATATATGGAAGGTAATAATTCATTTAACTAACTAAATCCAATTTAGACATGGCCTTAAATTACTTAAATGGTTCATGATTGAATTCAATTCAATAAGCCTATGTGGGATTCGAACTCACGTCTTTGTGCATAAGCACATTGCTCTTCCATTTGAGCTAATAGGCTAAAAATGTTTGATAATCAAAGACAAACCCATTTTTATTACCAATGAACAAACTTTAACACTTTCTTTGAAACCTTCAACTAGGAACAAACCAAAACATGATTTCCAATGTTTCTTACCAATGTGTATCATTTTAGCATATACAAGTTTATGTAACCTCCGCCATAAAGTTTCCAATAAGAAGAGTGCAAAGCAAAAGAGATAGCAACCAAAACAAGTGCTCTAAATAAATTTAGAAGGAATAAGCTAATACATAGATATTTTTCTCTAAATTCATAGTTCATAATTCCAAAGGAATCGATCATGCATTCTGTCTCCCAAAATGAAGAAGCTAAGAATTCCCAACAAGTTTTCCATGACACTTGTGATTAGGTTCAGTCTTCCAGGTTGGGTAACAACTAACAACTATAGATATGATTCTATATATTTCAATTTATAAATTCCAGTACAAATCAAGACAGTAGCATCACAAACCATCTTAAACAAATCAGTAACTCTACAACCAAATCAATAACAATCAATCAATGCATCCAAACAACAACAACAACCCAGTATACCCCGCAATCAATCAATGCATCCAAACAAATTAAACAAATCAATAGCTCCAAGCCTCCAACAAAGAAAAAAACCCAACAAAGCAATAGAAACAAAAAACAATGATCCAAACAAATTTAGAAATTAAACCATTTAAACTTCACCAAATCAATTAGTTTCTTCTTTAGTTCCAACCTCAAAGTTCACCACTTTTTCATTATACAACCTCCAGATTAAAACTTGAAATTAAAATATCGAAATTCAATTCCTAAATCCTCCAAATTATCAATTCCAACACCATCGTTGACTTCACCGACCGCTTAGCGTTAGCCACACTCGCCTTCATTGAGTTCTTTTCCTAGCGTCTTCCTGAGTCTCCTCTTGTTTGCATCCCCATCCCGAAAGCCCAAAATCCTCCCCTAAATACTAAATACCTAAAACTGAAATTGAGAAAGGAGAACTTACAGGCAGTCACTGGCATTGGCCTACTCCCTTCTCGTGTGTGTCCCTCCACAACTCCGCCATCTTTAAGATC
Organism: Persicaria maculosa; assembly: GCA_963922045.1. Taxonomy (NCBI): domain Eukaryota; kingdom Viridiplantae; phylum Streptophyta; class Magnoliopsida; order Caryophyllales; family Polygonaceae; genus Persicaria; species Persicaria maculosa. The sequence continues at coordinate 64,371,345 of OY998262.1, forward strand.
TTCAAGCAACTGATCTCCTTCATCTTCACCACACTCTCACGTAGTCGCCTCTCTCTGCCAGTTCTTTTCTTTCTTTTTTATTTAACAGAGAGTGGATGTTTTTTGGGCTTAAGCTAACGGAAGGGCACGAGGTGGAATAAATCAAAAGCTGAGGGGTACCAGGCAAAATATGTCAAACTTTGGTACATCGCGCGAAAAAGCCTGACCTCAAGAGTACTACGCGAAATTTCAATAAAAATAAAGTATAGAACTTGTTTAGCTGGGACTATAGGTGAATTTTATAAAATAAAAATAGAAATAGAAATCTCTTTTGGCAGCCTTCACTTTTAAGTTTTAACCTTTATATATTGGATTGAAATATTGGAATTTGGTAGGAAATGAAACTGGCCATTTTTTTGTAAATAAGCTAGGCTCTCCTCTCTCTCTAGATTTGCCAAATTCCCATTGTGAAACTAGAGTTGCCGCCCTCTTTCTATCAATTGATTTGTGTAATCAAAGGCTTTTGCCTTCCTAATCCTCCTTCCATCTCCATCCTTGAGTAAAATCTGTTGAATTTGTGTTGTGGGGCTTTGCTCTTCCTCACCTTAATTTCTTTGTGTGGGTATCCTGCGTTTTGAGAATTTGGGTTGTTTGTGTGGGTTTGTGAGCAGGTTCGTCCTCAATCGGCCCTCATCTGAGCGTGGTGGTTGTGCGATGTCGGGCGGTGCTTCCGTCTCTCTCCTCTCTTTCCCTTGTATTCTCCACTTCGCCTCCTTCTCCGGTCTCTAGCGCTGCCGAAGCTTGTCCTCCCTTCCTTGTGTAACCCTCCTCCTCCTATGTGTTGCGATTTGTTTTGCTCATATGCATCGTTGGGGCTCCTGTCTCCTTCCGTGTCCGGATCGGGGCGTAACTTGGCGTTTTGGGATTCCTTCTGCTCATTCTGGCCTTGGGGGCTTCTCCTCACCTGTCTCTTGGCCTTTGGCTCTCGGAGGATGTGTGTGTTGTCGGCCTATTGCCGGCGTTTGCATCCCTCCTGTGAAAATTAGTGATTCGGGCCCATGGTTAATCCTTGGGCCCGAAGCGGCCCACTAACGTGTGCTTCGGGCCCAAGGCTATGTCTTGGGCCCAAGGCAGCCCAAACATTAAAAAAAAAAAAATCTTTTAAATCCTGAAAGGGTTAGAGTAAATACACCCGAAAGGGTTTGACTAAATTCCGTAAGGCTTGACGATATTCTTGTAGGTGAAATCATGTTGGCGTTTTGTTCGAGCAGCTTGCTGCTCTACTTCCGATGTTTCTAGGAGGTCTTCTGCTTGGCTGGGGGGTGTGGAGTCTGGAGTCGGGACTGGCTGGGTCGAGGTGGTACGCTCAGGGCGACTCCGTATCCGGGAGTGTTTCCTTGGAGTTCGTCTGCACTACCCACAGGAGATAGAGTCTTGCTGTACCGCTGGCCCGCGGTGCCACTGTTAGGTGGTGCTTGGCTTCGTTCTTCGGCAGCTTCCTCAGCCTTTTTGGAGTTGGTCTATTTGGATCGTCCTGTTGTAGAGTTTATTTCTACTTGTTTCACTTCGCTTGTTATCTGTATTTCTGTTTTTAGGTTGTACGTTTGACGGTTCGCCGTCTGCCGACTTTGTCGGCCTCTCGATGAGTCAGACTTGTATGACCTTCGAATTTTTACCTAATCAAAAAAAAAAAAAAAAAAGAAACTGGCCTTTTGTCAAATTTAGTGGTTTTAGTCATGTGCCACTTCCACAGTTCCACCACATATTACCCATGAATTATAAATGTTTACCAAAAAAAATATATATTTTTTATGTTTTATTTATTAGAAATCATTCTTCATATTGACATTTATTCGACTTATCCATCAGGATGTTCTCGATCTCAGGTAATTCGTCTTACTTGAATCCTTACCCAATCTAAAAAAAAAACATTTACTCGGCTTATGCCTGTACGACTTCTATTTCAGATTATTCATGAATTAAATATTGTTTATTTTTTATTTATGTTAAATTATTCTTGATATTACTTTACTAATATTTAATATGTTTAATTTTGTTTATTGCTTGTTATTTACATATGTTTTTTAAGAATGATAAAAAAAATATTTTATAAAATATTATTTTTATTGATTTTTTTTATATTGTATAGTTTTATTAAATAAGTATAAAGATAAATTAAAATATAAATAAAAAAGTTGATATTTTTATAGTAATTCAGATTTTTTTTATCCCATAGCTCTAGAGTATAGGATAAGAAGCTAAATTGGAAAATATTTCCTCGAGATACACCCAATCAATTTAGCCATTTTTAAAATAGATTATTTGGTCCACTCATTTTCATTTAGGATTTTATTTCCTGATAATGTATCCTTATCTTATGCTTTTAGGGTGCATAATAGACCATCCGTTTATATATAATTTTGATATTTTTTAAACATGTAAGTGAATAGTAAATAATAATTTTGCTAAAAAAAAGTAAATAATAATTAAAAATAAAGGGAGTATGTTCACCGTATGTAGTGGGGACCCACCCTACACAATATGATATTAATATGTCTAGCTTATCCAAAAGATCAGTATATACCCAATTGATAGCAAATGTGAGCAAGTGGATTCAACATTTAGACACCCTATCCGTCATTAATACCATCCACAATGGTGTGCGCAATTGTGCAAATGTGTATTTTTTAGACACTTTTTAGTTTAATCGGTTGTTTTTTGTGTGTGCAAATGTGCACATTTGAGCATGTAAAACTAACTCCAATGGTATGGTGCAAATGCTTAAATATGCACATTTTGATACAAATTGTGCTCCAATGGTTACTTTTTAGTGTTTAAAATGTGCACATTTGCACACTAAGTGCTTAAATATAAGCACATCACCTCCCCCATGTGCAAAAACTTTTTATCATTTTTTAATAAAGTAAAGTCATTTCTATTGGTTGTTTTTAAGTTTTTTCTTTTCCTTTTTAATTTAATCATATTTACTTAGAGATAGGTGTGTATAAAATGCACATTTAACCAATGGAGTAAAACATCAAAAAGTGATGTGCATTTTTAAACACCTTGTGCAAATATGTGCATTTGCACACTTAACCATTGGAGTTAGTCTAATGTGCAAATTTGAGCACACCATCTCCCCCATGTGCAAAAACTTTTACAAAAAGCAAGACAATTTCATTGATTTATTTTTTTATGATTTTATTTTCCTAATTTGTTTTAAATGAATTGTATTTCAATGGTGGGTAAAAAATGCAAATTTCACCAATAGAGCAAAAGCGAGGTGTATTTTTACACATCATGTGCAAATGTGTACATTTTACACAAAACCATTTTGGATGGTCTAATGTACATTTCGTATATGGAAAATAACCTCTACATAGATTTTGCAGTCAAAATAATAGATGATTTGTGAACTTTTTACAATCTCACTTGAAAACAAATTTGGAGTAATTAAGAAAATCGGGATTGTGATTTAAAGAAAATTTTAAAGATTATACAACATCATTATGATTATTCGTATATAACTCATACGAGGATACGAATAAGTATGAATAATCAATGTTACAGCTGTTCACACATATATATGAATAATTATATTGTGCTAAATGAATAATTACGGTGATATCTATGAATAATCAGTTTGTTCAAGATATTTAATTTCATTTCTACAATCTGATGGGAAAAAAATTGAAACACTTTTTATAGACTCGTTGAGATATATTCTTGTCTAGTTGATGGCTTATCAGAAATAGTAGAAGACTCTGATGGGATCCTTGCTTCGGTTTCGATGAATCCTTAGAGATGATGGAAAATTAATTAATGGATCTCGATCGTTTTATCTTTAATGAACATCTTTTCAACTCCAACATATGGAAGCTTGATGTTGATCATTAGTACTGTTGTTAGATCATATATATACCATATCATATGGGTCCTGTTATTCACACGATCATTTTTTCGCCATTCGCATGGTACCGATGCCGAGTTACCGAGTCGGCAGCCTTGTACTGGTCGGTAGCCCTTCACTGAGTGGGAGATCACCGTTGGATCAAGTCGGCTCCTCTGCCAATGCCGACTCCCCAGGTAGGCAAACCACCAATGCCGAATTTTGAGATCGGCACCGTGCGGATTGCAAAATTCCACCGTGCAAACAGTAAAACCGTATCATATATGTGGCTAAAAACTTGTAAGTTAGTGCTACCAATTGCTTAATGAGTGATATCGCGATCGGACTGTACGTACACACAATGCCAATAAGACCAATATCTTTATTTGATTGAGGAATGGTGGATGACTCATTAAGATTCCTTCACAGCTCTCCCTACATTGTATATATAAAGTTGTATGTGGCAACCAGAGTGTGAGACTTATCAAAAGCAAATGGTCTTTTTTTCAGAAACCATGTTTCAGAATAGTGATCACCATCTTTAGTGGATGAGGCTGAACTTAGTCATTTCTCACTATAACCTACCCAAAAAGTTAACAATATATATATATATGCATATATGATTCAGGATCATTCACACTAACTAATAATGATGACTGCCAATTAATTACTCTTATGTTACCACTAAATTAAACATATGGTTTTGCCCATAATCCCCTCCAGCTTTAATTTAATTAATTAAACTATTCTAAAGCTGGTTTTTGTTTATCACAGATGCTCAACACCCCAATTATCAAACTGTGGTTTGCATTATTGGTGCCATTACATTACCTCCTCAACAAGGAAGAAATAATTTGGGTAGGAAAGAGTTCTAATGAAATGAATGATACAGTATAACAGTGAAACGAAGGAATATTGTGTTATATTCCTACGAATATTATGTTATATGAATATGAAAATATGAATACGAACATGATGTAAATATAAGTATATGCATATGATATTATTTATATTCAAATAAATAATATATAGTTAATCATGATTAAATCTTTAATTACAGTGATAGCTAGCCCATATTTGCCAATCCAAATAAATAATAAATAGCAGTGTTCTAAAAATCGCGCATAGGCACCGCCTAGGCGCTAGGCAAGAGGGCACCTAGGAATTTTTAAGCCTAGACGGCCTTCTAGGCGGAAATCCGCCTATGAACCGCCTAGTCCCACCTAGGCGCCACCTAGATTCCGCCTAGGCCTGCCTAGTCCAACGATTATTCAAGTTTAGCTTCTAGGCATGTGATTAGTCGACTTAGGTTTTTTTTATCCCCTAAGTCAGGATGTATTTGCCATTGAGTTGAACCTATTGTTTTGGATTTTAGGAGGTTTATAGTCACTAGTCGAATGTGTACTTTTTGCGTCTATTTACTTTAGTGTTAGTTAAGCACCGCAAATTTGGGTGTATGAGTGATATTATGAATTATTATTACATTATATGAGTTATTGACATGTGATATGCGTTAAAATATAAGGAAATAATCAAGTTTGTTCTAAGTCCGCCTAGGCGCTAGGCGGTCACCCACCGCCTAGCGCCTTTTAGAACATTGCTAGATAGTAACTTTTTTTTCGGGAAGGCTACATGCACCCACGACATGTTCTTTTTTATTTTTTTGGATTAAGTACAGATTCGAAATCGGGCAAGCCTTATTCTAGAGAGACCGACGAGTCGACATACGGAAACCGCCTAAACATACAGTAAAAACATAAAACATGCGCAATTAAACAAGTAGAAAGACTTTACAACAAAACGACGTAAGCAGAACTACTCCCAATAAGTTGAGCATGTCGAAATGTTCTAAATACACTTGGTCTAGCGGATCATAGATTCGTTTCATATATCCTTAATTTGACACGTAAGTGTCCATAAACGTTGTGCTCAAAGTGAAAAAAAAATTACAAAGGGATCTAGGATCCGTTCGGCCGATTCGGAAAATAGAAAATTAGAACAGATCTTAGATCAATACTTATTAAAAAAACGGATCCATGATCCGTTATTTGTAATTTTTCAAAATCAAACGGATCCATGTAGGGCAAACGTATCTAGCATCCGTTCCGTCTATAACAGCTGATCTTGGTGCATATAGCAATATTAATAGCCTTTTTTTCCCTATTATGTCATGTTTTAAGTTAACAGCATCAGCTAAATAGGTGTGTCTGAATATATGTCACCCAACCTAGAAAGTGTTGGTAATTACAAGGAAACTTGATCAGTACTAAACAATTCAGATAATCACATGGTTCATTTGCATCTGCAATTATACAAAGTGGGATAATCCCTTGATTAAAAAAGAGTTTAATTACGTGGAACCAATGCAACTGTGTCTACTTCTGGTCACTAGCTCTAATCTTAAATTAATACTAAGCTAATCACAATTTCTTCTGTCATTACCATTATTGGTTCTCAATCACCAACTATCATACATACTTGGGGTTTTTCTGTATCCAATATGGCCTGCATTCTACGGTGGACAACTGCCTAACTCGCGCCCTTTTCAAAAGCTCACTCGATCATCCTTTATCATCACCACTTTGTGTATGTATATCATTCCAAATTGATTCCATTTCTGTATCTGATGAATTTGTATATCGTGGCTTTTATCTTTACTTTCTTCTATTGTCAATTGGTTTTATGATGGAACTTTAACTCTATTAACTCTTACAAAATACGTGGACCCCACATTATATATATTGGTTCAGTATTTTATAATGTACCTTAGCTAAGTTGTTATGCAAAAAGCATATGTGATAATACCCTTCATGTATATTATATAATTAAAGTTTATTCCACCATCTTGTAACATGAATAGGTTTCAAGTAGTATAAATTGACCCATCACACTGCATATTCTCCCACTCCATCCATTAATTTGTATCATCTGTTGAATCCATCTGCTATGAAGACTTCCATTGCAGCAGCCACTCTCTTTCTTGTCCTTCTGGTCACCTTCTCCTGCGGTATGCACAACCTCTCTTGTTGTTCGGATGAGCGGTTAGTATACATATATACATCATATATATCTAATGCCTTTGTTTTGATATGAAAAAAACAGGCATGATGGAGACAGTAGAAGGACAAATGTGTGCTATGGGTATGATAGAGATGGATAGATGCGCCATCCCTCAGTGCGATTCAGGGTGTCGCAAGAAGGGGGCTCGCTCAGGAGGCAAATGCATTACTATTGACACTTGTTGCTGTTTCCCATGAGGACTTAACTTGGAGAGTTTTATGCGTGTTCGTTCTATGTTTTGATTCGCGCTATCTGAAATAAGAGGTTACCACTTACCATATATATAGAGTTCAATCTAACTATCATGTTGGGTTTTGCAATCTAGTTATATATATGTATGTATTTCCACATACTGAATCTCTACCATCTCCACTGCTTGTAGTTGTGCCTGATGGTGATATATGTGCTTTCAGTTTTTAATAAGATTTTGGCACTTTGTGTCCTGGTTTTTGTTTCTTATCATTGTTATTAGTCATCATTTAATGTTTTTCTCAATGCATATACATAACATAAATTAATCCTAGAATCATGAAGAGTGGGCAAAGGCTTCGATAGCCAGACCCCTAACATCATTATAATAAAATTTTAGAACATTGTCGAGAGGTTCGTACAAAACATATAAACCTAAAGCAATTGGATACTAAACAATTTACTCTACTGGTTTGACGGTACATATGACGAAATTGGATACTCAGTCATGACAATATACAATGTACAAGTGTCTAGTTCACTTTTTTTTTTATTGATAAGGAAAGATTTTGATTGGTGTCAATACTTAAAGACGACCAACTAAAAACATGAGAAGGTGAAGTTCTGAATTATCCTGTGGATAAGATTAATCGCAAGCCAAGCAATATTGTCTATCATATCATGATGTTGACTTCTCAAAAGACATGAGAGAGGTTTTTTTTTTTTTTTGGATCTTAGTCCAGTTCAATCGACTCAGTCGCTCTACATCTAGATCGGATATTGTATCCTCACAACTACTACACCAAATTGTGAATGGTTATACGAAGAAACTTTAATCAAGCTGATAACACAAGTTTTCCTCTTGTACAATTATGAATTATCTACTGTAGTTATTTCTTTACAAAAAAAAATAGAAATACTCAGCAACTTATATGGGCTGAAAAGATTGTGGTTGTGTGCTTGTAGGTTTTGGGTCTTCGATTTCGGCCCAATAAGAAAAAACCCATTAGAGGAGGGTTCGAAACGAAACGGATTCTATATTCGGGTCGATTCTCCGCTCTTAGTTTTACCGTCGTCTAGCTCGCTCTCAAGTGCCATCGATTCGATCTTCGACTTCACGCAGAGGTTTGTTGGCGTCTTTACTTGATTCATTAAAATTGATCATCCGCTTTCGATTCATTGCAATTTGCAACCTCTCACACATTGCGCCCTCCATAAACCTGGCGGGGAGTTAAGTTACTGTTAGTACCTTTCGTTTACCCCTTGTCCATCTCTTTCATTTTCTGTTTTGTTAATCTATTGTGTCTGTGTAGTGCTTTTGGTGCTGATCTGGTTTTTTTCCGATTGATTTAACCGGCTTTCTTGATTATTTCGGTTACAGCTGCACGAGCACTACCTGTTTGTGAAAATGACTGTGAGAAATTTCAACGGAAATTGGTCAATTTTCGCTTTGTTTGCTTAATCACCATGAGCTGAAAATCATGATATGGTATTTTGAAATCGTTAGGCTACTGTTAACAGTTGGAGTAAACACTCCATACATTTGTTCGGAAATTGTTGGACATTAGCTTCTCCACTTCAAATTGCAATTATGTAGCTAGTTTTGATGAATAACCAGTCGGCTATTTTCAATCTTTGTGTCTAATTATCGCAATTCCCTGCTGATTTTTGCACTGGAATTGTTGAAAAACTTTATGCTTCTTGCAAGGAAGTTTTCTGGATGTGTGGAGAAGCTTAGGTTTTAATAGGGACATCATGGCAATGTTTTCTTGGCTTTTTTTTTTGTAGGTATTTAATTGGTTGATTTGGGAATTGAGGTCAAGGAGGTGATCAGTTGTAGAGGGAAATGAAGTTGAGGGTAGTATACAGGAAACTTCGTGATTATGTTCGATATGATCTAAAAGAAATTGCTTTTCCATCATCATTGCCGGATCCTCCGCATATCAAGAAGAGGCGAAAATTGACGTGGAAGGAGCGGTATTTAGTAAGTTTTTTCTCCTTGTATTTTACTTGACAAGAAGTTGTTCTTTCCGAGTCTTGTAAAAATGAAAGATTTGTAAAATTCCAATTGGTATGTAAAAGAATCTTTTGCCCTTTGTGGAAAATTCTAGAATAAAGTGAGTATGCATACTAAATGGTTTACTCATTTTCTTTCGAAATCAAGCTTTCCTGGTAGTTCATAAGCTATGTCAAGTCATGCCTCTAAGCACGTTGATATTGATTGGTAGTACGTTGAATGAAGATCACGCTTCTTCAATAAATGTAGTAGTGAATCTGTTGTGGCTGTTGCTTAGGTTTTAAAGGAGGCCTCGCGGCTTTATGCTGCAAGTTGGGTGCGTGACATTGGTCCGGAGCTTCGGCCAAATGATTACAAAACGGGAGAAGAAACCGACAGTAAATCAGGTGGCCTTAATGACAAGAGCAAAGAAAAAGAGCCATCGACTTTGGAGGATCTTGGTGAGGATTCTTTATTGGTGGTACTGTTTCTGTAAGAAATGTTGATCATATACAATAATATCTATATGGAGTGAAAAATGTATTGCTATTGCTTTGATTTGGATGTGCATTTGTGCTATTTACTTTTAAGGTGTATTGTCTGTGGGTGGGAGAGGGGATTGATTTATATGAATGATTTGGATAGGTTATTTTGTAACAAAAGAACAAAATCAATAGTGTCCTTGCACATTAGGATCTGTTATGCAGGTTGAATCTGGTAAAAAAATCTTTTGTTCCCGAAAATGCATGTGGACTACAAGTTATGTGCTGATGTGCTATAATCGATTTGAATATGTTCCCTGGTTCCCTAGAGAACATGAAATTACGAGGAAGTGAAATCCCTCGTAATGTTTGAAGGAATAATAATAATGTATCAGACTGAATTAAGATGAATGTTAGTTACTTTTTCATATCATTTTGGAACTGAATACATTAGGCTTGTTTTTATTGTCTAATAATCAATTTGGTCTCAACAATTTTTAGAATCCCACCCTGAAAACTAAAAATAAAATAAAAATCGTGATGCTTTTTAACTTTTGGCTACTGAGTTAATATTTATCTTTTATCTTTACATGCCCAGTTGAGAGTGGATGGTATTGCAGCCACAATTGATGTAACTGACATTTAGTTTGCTCTTAGATTGATTATGCGAGAGAAATTGTATACCATCTTTCGTTTATATTAAGCATATGTTTTGTTTATGTGATGTCTGGTAGCTGTTGCTGCTAGAGGTGGGATGGAGACACTAAGGCCTGCTTTGCAGCGTCTGTACATGACACGAGCATCAGCATACAAAGATGCCTTAAAAAGTTTTATTGAAGGCTACCAAGAAGGCATACAACAAACCATGGAGAAGAAGGAGAATTCTGAATCTAAAGAGAATGACGATGACTCCAAAAAATCTACTTGATTTTAAAAGTGTGACGCACTTGTGAGTTATCTTGTCATATCGCTGTTTACACTTGCTTTGTAAAGCCCTACTTTTAAGCAGTTTAGTTTTCAAAAGTTTATATTGGCGTTTTAGGTTATGTAAAGATTACCTTAATCTCGTATGAAAGTATGAAACTAGTGTTTTTTTTTCGCTCCTTCAGATGCGCGCAGATGTAGTAATGTAGCCAAGTGTCATTGCCCTGCTTATCAAATTCTTGGGTATTGATGCCTTGATGGTAGGTTAATAGTACTTGTTACCCCTGAAACTCTGAAAATTGCTGTCTTTTTATATGAAAATTCAAGCTCTATGATCTGCTTGCAGTTACAGTGAGTGGATTGATGAATGTGAGGTTGTTAACAATGATTCTGAGATGGATGGGTGCTTTTTAATCGCGACGTGCTGCTTATAGGCCTCGGTAGATCAGAAGGGTCTTATGAAACCAACTCTCGGAAACGAAGACCGGATATGGGATCCTTGAGATGAGGAAATGATTTGGATAACTTGTAACAGTGTTGTTTCTTATGCAATCTGTGTTTGTTTTGTACTACCCCAGGATTAGATGTTTGCTTCATTTTATCTAGTCTGCAAATGAAAGGTGTCCCAACTCCCAATCAATGATGTATCCATAGATAGTTGAGGTTTTGTTCAAAGAAAACATCATCTCAGACTTCATTTTCCAAGTTTCATTTAACAAACAAATAATGTTGCTAACCCCTCAGTAAATAAGTAGAGTGTTGTAAAATCTCCTATCATTTTCACTTTAGGGCCTATTTGGCGTAGCATAGATTAATTTACCTTGTAATCTAACTTAAGATTAAAATCTAGATAAAATTTTAGTTTTTTTGGATATATTAAAAGAGTATATTCTTGTTTGGTATGATAAATTACAGAATTTTACTACATATAAAACTATTTTTTTCGAAACCGCGAAAAGCTTTGCCACAATTCATATACTGTATTAAAATTGGTATAATATCTAATTCTAACAAACTCACGGTTGCACCAAAAAAAAAAAAAAACTCACGGTATTCTTCCTTTTAGCGTAACTATATGAAACATATAATGTGAAATTACTGATGTAGTTGTTAAGGAAGAAAACTACATTTAATAGCATTATTTGTATGTTATTTATGGTTAGTAATCTTCTTTACTAGGTATTAAAATAATAGCATTATTTGTTTGTATGTTATTTATGGTTATTAATCTTCTTTGCTAGGTACTGTACTCCCTCCGATCCAAAAAGATTGTCGTTTGATTTTTTAACACGTATTTTAAGGAGCTAAAAACTATATAAAATATCAACTTTTTTTAAATTATTTTTTTACAACTTAATATTTGTTGGTAATAAGTATTAGATTATAAAAAAAATAATAATAAAAAAGTTAATCTATATCTAATATAATACTAAAACAAATGCTTCTCAAGCCACGTGGCATACTCTCCTTCACTGTAGGCTTACGTGGCGATTTCATATTAAACCCGGACCCACCTTCAATTTAAATTTAAATTAATTAATGCTTAATTAATTATTTTTCAATTAATGTATTTTGTTTTACATGTTTGTTTTGGCATTGTTACCGTATTTTTCTAACAAACAAATTTTTACTTTTTTAATTGAATTTTATTTGCCCTTACATGTTTGAGATCCACATGGTGAATTTTCCATAAAACTTCAAATTGAGTCATCGCTCTAACAAAATTCAATGTATATGACTTCATTTCCAATATATATAACTTTGTTTCCCCTAAAATTTAATGTTTATGATATAATTATATATATATATATTTATTTATGAAAAATAGAATCTTCTTATTTAATGTTTATTTGATACACGATTTTTATTTTCAATATATAAATGGCGGTTAAATATTTATTTTTTTAAAAATAATAATTTTCAAAACACTACCAAACAATAATTTATTGTTAGAGAGTGTTTTGAAAATTAGTTTAAATCAATAAATAAAGTATCTATTTATATATTGTTAAAATAAATTACATATTTCTCTCATTATGGTAGCTTTTTATTAATTTCTATTTAATCTTTTATTAAAAATAGTTGATTTAGTTACAATTAATTACTACTAAAATTAAGAAGCTTTGATTTTTTGTATAGATTCTCTACTTTAAATAATTATTTCACCTTAATTATTTATTGAATTAAATAATTGTATCTTATGTATTTTTAAATTAAAAAATCTAATTAATTTATTTATAATATTGTTTAGAATAATTTATTTATAAGCTAAATACCTAATAATATGTGTAAAACAATCTACTTAATTTATTTTTTAAATTAATAAATCTAATTAATTTATTTATAATATTTTTAGAATAATTAAATTTCCAAGCTAACTACCATGCACTGACACACACATAATTGGAAAAATATTGACTCAATTGTTTAGAATTTCTTTATAAAAATCTATTAATTTTCCTTAAAAATTAACTTAAGTTGTTTTTAATTAAATAAGGAATTGTTTAAACTTTATCTGAATTTAATGAATTTTTTTTTTACAGTGGGCAAGAAGTAGATCGACAAAGCGACCTTGAAGTCATCAAGAGATCGCTTCGATGACCCTACGCAGAGGGTCGCCAGTCAAAAAAAGAAAAATTATATTTAAGATTACAATTACAGAAATTTAAAATTAAAATGTCTAGAAAATTAAACTCTTTCTCTTCCGATCTGATCTAGGGGTCGCCAGTCAAATAAGAAATTTAAACTTTTCCAATTTCAATCTCTTTTTAATTACATAACCAATTCCATGAAAAAAATATAATCTACCAATGAAAGTTTCAATTAATTAATTATTATTTTTAAACAACAATTATGTATAATAATAAAAAAAATCAAATAGAAAATCTGATTGTTTGGATTTTTAGGTAATATTGCAATTTTTTTATTATTCATCTTATGAAGTTTTTAACCAATTTTCAAAATATTAAAATTTTTGATGGAGTAAAATAAAACCAATTTATTTATCTAATCTCTATCAATCTTGCAAGGGAAGACTCTTTTTCTTTAATCTCTCTTTCTATATATAAGGGCTTGGGTTTTCATTCACATCATACTAATCAAAATTTCAATTATCCACAATAAAATTCCAAACTCCTACTTTATGTTTGTTGTAAATTGTGTATTTGAAAATATCCTAATATGCTTAAGAATTGGTTTTATTTGAAGATAAATTATGATCACACCTTAAATTAAAACATTAATATATTATTACACTAATTTATTGGATATTTCATTATATTTTTTTTTTGAAAAACTACAACTTACTGTATTTAAAATAATTTGGTGAAGAAATTGTTTGATATGCAAAAAAAAATTGTTGGTTCATCCATTATACATATCTATATCTATAAATAAATAAATAAAAGGCAATATCTATAAGATTCGATGGAAATCAAGTATTTTATCCAAGTGGTTACGTTACGTGGGTTATTGGATTTTATTTTTATCATGACATTTTGAGTCGTGATTTATTTTATTCTTATTAAGTTTTAGATTAATTTTTAGATATGATCTTAACGAATGAAAATAAGTTCAAATATGATCATTTCCTTATTTTCTAAAACAGATTATTTAACCTACTTTTTTTAACACCTCTATTATTAGATAGTTTTTGCTCATTTATTTTTTAATCGTATTATCTACAAATTTATCAAGCATATTTTTCAATGTCTTTCTATTTCTCATACGAAACCTCCCATAAAGGCGCACAAGAGATTTTTTTTTAATGTTTTTCAAAATCAATCTTTTTTTTCTCTATTTCATGTTGTTGCTTCTTTATTAACCAAAGTCATTACTCCTTATATTGTTTATATTTTGTTTATTTTACCCATTTCTTCTTTGTGATCCATTAAAATATTAATTTTTCTAACTTTTATGATGCATGATAGGAAAAATAAGGAAGTGCAGCACAATGAAATCCAAACACACAATTCAAATATTTGATTTCATTTATGAACAATGTTCTTTATAAGCTTTATTGTTTGTGTATAACTATATCTATGATTGCGCCAATTTGTGTTACAACACATGCTTTAAATAATTAGATGTCAAAATAATTTGAATTGATTTTGTTTTATGTTTGTCTTCAAAACAACATTGAGTAGAATAGTCATCGAAGAACTGGAATTTGAAGATCTAGATTAATTCTTTCAAATAAATATTGTAGAATTCATTGATGTTTCTTTTTCTGTAGGAAAGCTTAAATTGAAATTTATTTTCATTTATAATTAATTGTAGCTTATGATGAGATAATATGATGTTTATGTGACACTCTCAAAGCAACAAATATCAACTCGCTTTTAGGAACTTTCACGGCTTTTGTTTCAAATTTAACAACGTGGTTTATTATACATTAGATGATGGTCTTTAATTAATTTTAAACACTCATGTGAATTCATAGCAATTAAGTTATAATTTACAATTAATATGCATAATTATCTATATTCACTTCATTATCACTGCTTCTTATGGCATTAGATTCCAATTAACTATGTTTGAACCTATCTTTATTTTCAAATACAATATACAAAAGATAAGCTCGTGTGGCTTAACCCTCATTCAATTTAATCATGTATATTAAAGTATCATCTTGATGTTTTCCCTGTCACACTATCCTAACTTTTTAACTCGATCTCAATTTTATAATTGTTTCATTGATCATTCAATTCCTTATATGCAATAAAATTGAAAATTTAGTTTTGTCTTCTTAGTTATTATCTCCAAGGTTTCTTATATCTTATGAATGATTCATTTAGAATGAATCCAATGGCTATTTTCACCTTTTATTACACAATTTCTATGAATCTCTCCATTTTTATTGTTTTCATCATCTAGATGCTTTGAATTATGTTTATATTATTTTATTTTTTTTGCTAAATTTGGATGTAAAAATTACAGGTCAAGTCATCTCTAGATGGAGAGAGTACTGATTTCATCACTTGATTACAAATATGATTAGAGGGGAAAGTATTGGTGTTATCATCTATTACATGTTTAACTTAAAGGAGATAAAAACAATAGTTATCTATATTTAATTAGTGATATCACATTTGTAAACTTAATGTGATATATATGAATATTAACATGTTCACTAGATTACAAATTGTATGTCAAACATAAAATATATCTAAAAAATCTATAATTATATATTTTATATAAAAATAATTACATTTTTTTAAACAAAAAGCCCGTGCCTTGGGCACGGGTACTATACTAGTACATATACTAAAACCGATGCATTGGTGCCTGCGTGTCGGCGCGTGAGTGCATCTGCATACATGGCGGCGCGTGAGTGTATCTCGCAAAACTCTCTCCCGTCAAAAAGGAAATATAATAAAAATAATTATTTTATTTTACCATTAACACATATAATTTGATAGATAGAAGATCTTATAAAAGAGTAAATATTATATAAGGAAAAAACTATATCAATATAATTAATTGTTATTTTATATCTATCTATATTATTTTTTGAGGCCAAAATAAATAATTAAAATATTATATAGCCATATATGTAGTCACAATCCATCTGTACATAGATATTTTAGTAAACAAATTTAATAAATATATACTACATATTTAATAAAAAAGAATATTAAAATATTTTAAAAAATCAACTATCTAATTAAATTAAATGAGATTTAATATATTAAAATATTTTTAAAAATCAACTATCTAATTAAATGAAATCAGATTTAATTAACCATAGATTAGAAAAAAAAACTTTTACGTAGTACCTTATAAATGTGAATTTTATTTATATTTTGAGAGAATCTAATTAAAAGATATTTAGATTATATATAACCCGTTGAACTAATTTTATTTATATTTATATTATTTTTTGGAGGAAAAAATAATTTATATTTAGATTAACGCATTCTCCGTCCATGGGACGGGATCTACACTAGTATATTATATAGTTTTTAGCTCCTTAAAATACATGTTAAAAAGTCAAACGACATCCTTTTTGGATCGGAGGTAGTATTAAAAATAAAGTTAAATTACCCTATTTAAAAATGACTTGGCTAACATCCATGGTACTGATTTTTACGGGTAAGGATCCCGTATGGTTGAACTCTATAGAGTTGATAGGATTATCCTATAAAAAATTATCGATCATAGAAAATAAGTTAAAAAATAGATAAATTAATTTAAATCTAAACCCTTTATTTAAAATTGTGTCACTTATTTTACCAACTTATTTTTACCAAATTATAAGATCTAAAGTGAATTTTTAGTGTATCTTGGTATCTCTATTTGCAAATTGCAAGGTTAAGAATATGGAGGTGATGTGAAAAGAGTCACAATCAAAAGTATTGCCAGCTCAGCAATCCGCGAGACACCACTCTAGAGAAATCTCCACCGTAGATCCACTCCAAAACAACCAACGGTTTAGATCTGATTTCCAAACAACAACTCATCAAATTCCAAATTTCAATTCCCTCCCAAATGAACACAAATATCCACGCCTCTTATAAAAACCAGTTCCCTCACATTAGTCTCATCATCTCTCCAAGATTCAAAAATCCTTTGAAAAAATCTCTCATCTACAATGGCCCGTACAAAGCAAACCGCCAGGAAGTCCACCGGAGGAAAGGCCCCGAGGAAGCAGCTGGCCACCAAGGCCGCCAGGAAATCCGCCCCTGCCACCGGCGGCGTGAAGAAGCCCCACAGATTCCGCCCCGGCACGGTGGCGCTGAGGGAGATCAGGAAGTACCAGAAGAGCACCGAGCTCCTCATCAGGAAGCTTCCCTTCCAGAGGCTCGTCCGTGAGATCGCTCAGGATTTCAAGACCGATCTCCGGTTTCAGAGCTCCGCCGTCTCCGCTCTCCAGGAGGCTGCCGAGGCTTACCTCGTCGGTCTCTTCGAGGACACCAACCTCTGCGCCATCCACGCCAAGAGAGTCACCATCATGCCCAAGGATATGCAGCTCGCTCGCAGAATCAGAGGCGAGAGGGCTTAATTGATTGAATTACTTCTGAATCTGGATTCCTGTAAGGTGTATAGGAATGAATTTCCGATTTCAACGAGTTATCAATTGGAATGAAATTTGATCTAAAATTTGCTTGATTTGCACTTTTGATTCCTTATATGAAATTGGATGTTCATAAGTTCAATCTTGCTTGATCTAGGGTTTCATTTTTGGTTTGTCCAAAGGGGTTCTGAGGCTGCACTGGTTTATTTGGGCCATGAATTGAAATTGGGCTTATTATTGGCCCATTTTGAAGCCCATTCTGGAATTTGAAAATGTAGTTTTTCTATAAGGGAGTTGAAGGTACAAAGGAAGGGTGAGTCATGGTGGGATGGGGAAGAAAAGAGTGAAAATGAAAGGTGTCACAATTTGTCAATTTCAATTGACCTGTTGCCCCAAAATTAAGGGCACATTGCATTGTATTCTACATCCATAGAGGACCACCCAATTGCCCTTAATCGGTCCTAACTTCCAAGGACCATCAATTGTCGTGCAAGTCGTCGTTTTCACCTCCAATGTCCAAACCTTATCGGTAACATAGGCTACCATCCCTTTTGGCCCTTCTGTACTTAATAGTGACATTCGCTGAACCAGAACCGAATCACTTGTCCGGTTTCGCTAGCCAAGTTCTTGCAATTTTTTTGGTTTGGAGATGAATATAAACATAAAACGCTAATGTACATATATACAGTAGTTACATTATCTGTACCTGCAACAAATAAATGAACTGTGAACAGAACTTGCTGAATGGTCTTAACTCTTAAGTAGTGGAGGTCCTTCAGACAAACTGCAACACCATTCATTCAGGTTCTTCAATCTGAACTACTTGTGATTAAGAGTCATTTTTATCTACATACTTGGGAAAACAAAAGGACCTAGTTTGCCCTCTTCCTCAAGGCACTTTGTACACATCTCATATGTTTGAAACCCTCTCCAAGTTGCTTGAGATGTAAGTCAAAAGGGATGAGGACAAAAGGAGAGACATGAACAAGTGAACTTTACCAATTCACATGGGCATACACCCACTTTTGCCACACATGGGTTTCATATCAAACAATCAACTCCATGGGAAAAAGGCCCTCAAAAGTCCCATTAGAGGTTAGATTGTAAATTCCAGCTTCACCTTTTTTTTCCCCTTCCTAACCCACATCAATAATCAATATCAATAATTTATTTATCCTACTAGTAAAGTAAGTTTTTTTTTGTGGTAATAAATAGGCCAATAAGCCAATTGAATAGTATAAAGTAAAAAAATGTTCATTTTTTGGTCATTTATTGTCCATTTATTTAGCCATTATTAAAACTCTTTTTCTACTACAATTGTTAAACAAGGGTTCATTAAGTGTAAATTTTTACATTATAAAATTAAATAAAATTGAAATTTTAGCTTGAATAAAAGAATTATTAAATAAAATTACGGCACTTATAGAATAATCAACTGCGTAAATTGGAGAAGAAATTAAAAGAATAAAATAAGATAAAAGCTAAAAGAATAAAATAACATTATTTATATTTGGAATAACATAAAAATAAAAATAAATAATAATAGTATTATTTATATTTTAGTAAAAAATATTTAGAAAAATGTTTTAGCCAATGTGATCAAATATTAAAACTCTTGCCCGAGACTCTGGAAGATCAAGTTTGTCTAAACAATTGGAAGAGGGCGGAGATGTGAATTCAAAATAAGACCACTTAATCGAGTCAGACTCAAATGAAGAACTCGACGATGACACAATGGTCAAGAGCTCAGATGCAAATCAAGGAGAAGAATCCTAGCATGGGATAAGGTAAGTAGGGATTAGAACGAATGTAAAGAACTACGTGAGCTTTAATTCCTCTTCCCCGAGAGATACGTACACAACTAGTTAGAAAATCGGTCCATACCCTTCTTCCTTTTTCATTTTATTTTTTTTTAAACTTAAAAAACTTTTAAAAAAAATTTAAATGACATGTCATGACCCGACGGGTCCAACCCGTGCTTATGTCTAGGTAAGGAGTGAGATTTGAACTCTTGACCTCGGTTACCTCTCTCTTACCACAAGAGTAAGGGGTCATTGGACTAATACAAAGTATTTATTATTCCGCTTTTATAACGCTAATAATATTTTCTAATTTTATACTCCCTCCGTTCATTAATAAATGTCGTTTGACTTTTCGACACGTTTTTTAATGAGCTAAAAATTATATAAAATATTAACTTTTTTATTAATTTTTTTAAATAATTTTAAACTTATAACTAATATGTAAAATTATGAAAAAAATCAATTAAAAACTTTACATTTAATATAGTTTTTAACTCCTTAAAAAACATGCCAAAAAGTCAAATGTCACTTATTTCTGAACGGAGGTAGTATTTCTTATCAACCATGAAATGTTCTAAAGTACTACAACTATTATGAACTAGAGAGAATAAGAACAAGATAGAGCTTTTTTCTTTCCGTGATCAGAGAAAACAATTAGATCCGAGTATAATGCTAGATATTATTGTCTAAATATGTTTCGAAATCAAGCCCTTTTTTTGGACAAGGAAATGATTTAGGTGGTGTCAGCTCTAACTTAACCATCCAATAGCGTTTTAGAGGACGAGAACCGTTCTAAGTTTGAAATAACTACACCAGCATCTAGCGAATGTCATAGGCATGCCACATGATCAAAGCTTACTGAACTTGGTGTATAACATTAGGTTTCTAAAGAGGTTTTTGCCATCCCTTTGCATTATATTTATAAAAATCACAAAAGGGGGCCAACCTTAGATATAAAGTGTAGGAATCAATCCATGGGTTGTCCTTTTCCAGTCCTTAAAATTGGTTGGTCAAAGGTCCTACTCACCCTTCTAAAAAGGCTGTAGGGTTTTTGCAGATTCCAACTACTCAGTACTCACCATAGTTCTTATTTAATCACAACCCTAATTCCCAAATTAACTCCATCTCCTCCTTTCCCAAAAGCCGTGTTTGTGTTTGTGTTTCTCATTTACTGTATTTAACTGTCCACAGGAATGATGAGATCACCCAATCACAGACGTACACGTCATCAATAAAGCGGTGGGCTGCGTCGCACCTGATTATTTTTGGAAACCCTCCCACGCGCCTCCTTGTGCGCGGCTTTCCATGCGGGGGAGCGTGGCGGTGAGAATTCACAACAGACAAACAAATCTTAGGCCAACTAAGCCTATCCTCCTCAGTCGCACCCTCACTCGCCCTCCCCGCGCGTGCCGCCGAAACTCCGTCGTTGTTTTGGAGTGGATTTGATTAAAATAATACGGTACGCAACAACGTAGGGTCTAGTGGATTATGTTAATCTCGTAGTCACGTGCGACGCCCTATGGTTTCTCGTGTCTTGGTCCTGTCCCTCCGAGCCCTCCCACGTGACGTGATTGCCGTTGAGATGTGAATGAGACTAAAAGTGTCTCACATCGGAAAGTTGAATATATCATGTCCTAAAATATGAGTCGATGGGCTACTCCTTCTATTGCTAATTGGTTTTAGAATGAAATTCCACACAAATTTTAGGTGCCTAAGTTTTATTGAATGCCCGTTGGAGGATCAAAACACAATACCTAAGGGGAGGGGGGAATCGCATGGCTTTGATGATCCACCCGACCGCCTAGTCCGTACATAGCCTATGTAGCCTATCGACTTATATAAAAGGTTTAGGTTCTCAATCACAACACTATATGTAGTTTAAATTCAGGCACAATTTAGTGGATTGAAAATAAAGCTCTCGATTTGAGTCGAGTTCCAAGCACATAATTGTATCTGTTTGTAACACCATTCGTATTCAAGATATATAACCAACAACACTTGAAACCAGTGGGAGAACTCGAATTTCCGTCGAGCTCACAAATGAACGACAAATGAATCAACCAATTTAGATTACAAGCGGATAGCTTACAATCATATGAACCCTAAAAAAGAATCAATTTAGAGTATAGGGAGTGAATGTGTGACCATGAAAATCACCGAAGGCACTCAATACCCTACACGGTTGTCTACATATATAACACTTGCCTTAACAGTGTAAAGACAAACCGCATCAGTCATAAAATTTCATTTATTTCCCATTCCCTCCTCCCTTATCGCCATTACTGTTCTCCACTGCACTCTCTCTCTGCAAAAGTCTAACCCTCCTGCAACACCGAACCCACCACCCACCCACCAGCTCCTCCTCTTCCATCACCACCCAACAGCAACCAACCCCAAAATTTTGAAAAAAGGTTCAATCTTTTTACTGCTCTTCATCAGCCCTCCCAATTTCCAATCAAAATTTCACACCTTTTGAATGGGTCACCCACAATAATTCCACAATCGCTGTAGCTTAAACCCCTCCTAACAAATCAATAACAATGGAGTTGGACAGGCCACACCGCCCTGCAGCTTCCACAACGAGTGACCTCTTCATCTGTTTCACCTCCAGGCTCTCCCATTCCTCATCCATGAGGCTCTCTTCAACGAAGTCGATACTTAGCCCTGGGCGGACTGATAAGCCCCCTGTTTCCCTCCCGACCTCTCTCAGCAGGAGGCTGAGGAGCAACAATGGCAGCTTGAAGGGCGGGCAGTCCCCCATGTTCCCTCCAGGGGTGAGCAAGAAGAGGGGCTGTGCTTTTGACAACCCTGAGCCCTCTTCCCCTAAAGTCACCTGTATTGGGCAGGTCCGGGTCAAGACCAAGAAGCAGGGGAAGAAGATGAAGCTGGCTTATAAGGCTAGAAGAAGTGGAAGTGGTGGTGGTGGAGATGTGAGTTTTAGGAGGATTGAAGGATCTGCAAATCAGGAATCACAGCAGCAGGATAAGAACAATCAGAGCTGGGTTCATCTTCCATTGACTCTCTGTGATGCTCTGAGCTGCTTTGTCCCCTGCAGGTCATCTTGTTCTTCAGGGAAATCAAATGGGAATCCACAAGAGAGGGAGAACAACAACAACTCCAGCTCGAGCTCTTCTTGTGGTGGGGGTGTGTTGAGGTGGCTGGTGGCATTCAATGAAGGTGAAGGGAAGACAAGGGATATTGAGCTGGTGGTGGAGGAGGAGGAGGAGGAAGGAAACAGGGGAGATGAGGAGATGGAGAGGGTGTGTTCAAGGAGGAGGTCAATTTTTGATGATATGGATTTTAGCATTGATGAGACTGGGAATGGGGGAGATGAAGGGAAAGAGGGAGCCGCAAGAGTGAGTATTTGCATTCCGCCTAAGAATGCATTGCTTTTGATGCGGTGTAGATCTGACCCTGTTAAGATGTCTGCACTTGCTACCAAGTTCATGGAGTCACCACCGGTTGAGGAAGATGTGATTGAGGAAGAAACAGGGGAGGAGAGGAGAAACAGTGTGAGGGAGGATGAAAAGATCGAATCTTTTTTGAGTTCTGCAGAGGATAATGAAGTTCGGGAGCGGCTTGAGGAAGGAGAAGAGGATGTACAGGTGGGAAAGTGTTCAATTGATTCCAGAGATGTGGAACGGGTTAGGGTTTCTGTTTCTGAAGATGAAGTTAGTAGCTTGGCGATGTTGTTTGAAGACCCAGTTGAAATGGAGGATGAAGCCAATTGTCAATTTCATGACCCACCAGAGTCAGCTCCGTCAATTGAACATCAAGAAGAAGAGGAAGAAGATGAAGACCTGGTTGAAATTCAGGTAACGGTCATCGGAAAAGATTCAATCTTTGACCAAATTGAAGAATTTAGCAATCAATTGCCGCCATTGGAGGGGGCGGAGAAAGAAGACGACCAAGATAAGCCGCCGGCGGAGGAGGAGGAAGAAGAGGATGAACAGACGATACCGGAAAACCAGAGCAGATCTGAAGAACAGAGTACCGTTTCAGAGGAAGACGAAGAAGAGGAGAAGCAATTAGGGAAACCAGTGTTACCGGATTGCTTACTCCTAATGATGTGCGAGCCGAAGCTTTCAATGGAGGTCTCGAAGGAGACATGGGTGTGCAGCACCGACTTCATCCGGTGGCTGCCGGAGAGCCACCGCCAGCACCAGCTGAAGAAAATCGCCGGCGGGGATGAGCCAAACAAGGCGAAGAAAAAGAAAAGCAAGGTAAATAGAGCAAGCGTGGAACCAAACCCTCAATTTCCACCGGCGCCGGCGGCGGGGTTTCAGCCGCCGAGGTCTTCGTGCTCGTTTCCGATTTCGATGGCGAGCCTGATAGAGAAGAAGCTGGTGAGCGCCGTGGCTTACGAGCCGTTCGTGCTCACGAGGTGCAAGTCCGAGCCGATGAGGTCGGCGACGGCTAAGCTTGGGGCGGCGCAGGAGCTGGCTTGTTTCTGGAAGAACAGGAAGATTGAGCCACACAGGCCGGCTACGTGCGGCATCGGCGCGGCTGGAGTCGGCTTCTGAAGGGGAATTGGGTGGTTGCCACGTGGCATTGGTCAGTGAATTGAGTGGAAATGTGCAGTGTGGAGGTGGTTTGGTAAATGCCAGATAAAACTGTTATTTTTACTGCAATGATATGATAGGGTCATGTTTGCAACATTTTGATTTTTGTTTTGGTATAGTACTTGAAAGATTTCTATAAATTTTGTTGTTTGTATTGGTTAATTTGTTGTTCAAGAAGTGGTAAAATGGAACCTAGAGTCGAGCTAAAAAGGATCTCAGAATAGTACCTGAAGATTCTCGGATGACCGTTCTCTATTGTAAAATGGGGTATTAATTATGGCAACCATTCCAGAATGGCTCACCGGAAAGGATTTTTGGGTAGTATCCATAGGTCTTCGGTTCGAATACCGGAATGACCGCTCTTTGTTTTACCTATTCAATGGTTATTAATCATGGCTAAGCAAGAAGTCACATTGGGGCCGTTATGAATGGGGACAGTTGGTACTGATAGGGTTAGGTAAGTAGGTAAAGTCTCACATGTTTTCACCTTGTGAGTTGTTTGTGTAATTGAGTTGATGTGTGGAGTGGAAGGCAACAAGATATACATGTTTAAGTCTTTAGATTGTATTGGTTTTAGATGGTATTGTAAGATTAGAAGATAGAATGAGATTCTAAACCAAAACGATTAACTTATCTCTTCATATATTAGCCTTAAAATCTTTTTTACATGGGGTTTACGAATGTCTTGAACCATAAAGAACTATCTACGTTTGATGGTTTTTGAGACAAATTTACTATTTATTATTTTTTCCGATTTAAAATATATTTTGTTGGACTTTTCGCCATGTATATAAGAAGCTCAAAATTATATAAAATATTAACTTTTTAAAAAAATTATATAAGTATTCAATTATAAAAAAAAATATTTATATAGTTTTGAGCTATTTAAATGTGGATTGAAAAACTAAATGATATATATTTGGATCAAGGGGAGTATAAATTTTTGATCTTATATTGTATGTCTATAATGTATAATGTACATCGCTCAATGAATGCATCATGCATGTTAATTTGTGTATAATTCAAATCCTTGAAGAGCCATGAAGCCCAATAAAGAATTGTAAAAAGAATTCCTATGTCATGGGACTTTGCAACAAAGATTGTTGACTCCATTGGGAATAAGGGGTGACACCCAATATGTGCTTCTTAATTCCCCACTACATAAACACCATGTTCTAAAATATGATTAATTAGAATCATAATCACAATTTATTATTATAATGATAATACATAGCAATAGGCTATACATGTGAGTTGTGACCCAACATCTCTTGTTCCATGAAAAGATTTGACCCATACCATATTAGCAATAAGGGTGTGTTTGAATTCCAATCCATTATACTATTGTATAGTGTTTATTAACTCATTCTACCATGCATGTTAAAATAATTTAAATTTAACATAAAATACATTGTCAGTCAATTACATTAAGTTTATAATGTAATTATAAAATTTATGCAACAGTAAAATTTTATGTCAACTTCACATTTTAAACATATTGTAAAATGAGTTAACCAAACATTGTTAAAGTGTTTAGAATTATAATATATTGTATGATAATTAGACTAACTCTAATGGTTAAGTGTGCAAATACAAGGTATTCAAAAATGCATATCGCTTTTTGATATTTTATTCCATTGGTTAAATGTGTATTTTAAACACACTCATCTCTAAATAAATACACTTAAATTATAAAGGAAAAAGAAAAGGTTAAAAACAATCAATAGAAATGACTTATACTTTATTGAAAAATGATAAAAAATAAAAATAAAAATTTGTATATAGAGGAGGTGGTGTGCTTATATTTGAACACATGGAAATGTGTAGATTTTGAACACTCAAAAGTAACAATTAAAGCGCAATTTATATCAAAATGTGTATATTTAAGCATTTACATCATACGATTGAAGTTAGTCTTATAATGTAAAAGAATCCACACATATGCATATAATCCCTAATTTCAGGTACTAGAGCAAGAAAGTGATTTACTTTTAATTAAAGTGCACCAAAAGATTGTACAAGTCATACAAATAGGTGTACATTAAACAAGTGTTACTGCATATGCTGATATGCATGTGTTGTGGGTTCCCCACTAAGTAAAATTAATTATGTTAAAAGTGGGACACTTAGTTACTCAGTGGTTTAATCATGCATTAAATCTCTTAGGTGTAGCTTTTGTACGTTAATGCATGAGACATTGAGACTTGACATTGGTGGGGATATAAATGCAAAGTTTATATTATGTAAAGGGGAACATAAAACTTTGATTTTATCCCTTTTCTGTGTTTTCTCCGCTAGGTTACAAATTATCCTTTGCATGTAGTATGTTTTAAGTGGCCCATAGCCTTAATGCATCTAACTTTGGGTTTATCTAACTTTAGTGGATGAAATTCATTAGTTGAAGATGATTTTTTTTTAAAGCAAGGATAGGAATTAGGAAGAAAGACAGTGCCTAGTCGTGCATCTTCTGTCTAGAGTGTTTTTCCGGATGAGGAAACGAAGTTCTGGATCGACGGCCTCATTCTGCAACAACATTCGATTTCCTTTTAGTCGATTGCCTTGTTCTAGTTTCATTAGAGGTATCAAAATGACGCCTTTACACCTCGAGTAGTCCCAAATCTTCCTTTAGGTTCATAGATTTTTGTTCGATAAGGGTCACCTTTTCCTTGGTTTCAATTTCATCCATGGATTTCGTTTGGTTCACAAGCTCATTTGAATCAAGGAGAGTAGAATCCCACATACCTGAGTAACTTTTGAGAAATATTGAAGATGATTTTGTCCTTCGAGTGTTATCTATTCTCGAAAATATATAAAATAAAAAAGATCGAAAATACTCAAAAATACTTCCTCCGGTCATTTATATGGATGTTTTAAAATGTTACATACAACTATACAAGCATTAGGGTGTACGTGTTCGTGATGCCAAGCAATAGCAGTTGAACCAGTGTTGGTGTTTTAGATCGTTTATTTTAATGTAGTTATGGTAAACAAAAAAGAAAGAAAAAAAGAATTTGACACAAAATTGAAACATTAAGGGCCTGTTTGGCACAAACTTATTGGAGATTTTCAAAGAGTTATGGTAGAACTTTTCGCGATTTTCGAAAAAATAATTTTAAAAAAAAACTCTTAAATAATTTGTCATGCCAAGAAAAATTGTTGGGTTAACAATTTCACATTGCAGAGTTGCATGTGTCATTTTGGTATGAAAAATAAAGGTAAAAACATTGAATATGGCAATCCACGGCAAATTCCGGCGAGTTAGCTCTTCATTTCGACCAAAACGTGTGAGGAGAAGTGTATTACCGGTTGGAGATTGAGAGTTTGAATAACTTGAGAGTTTGTAATTGAATAAAATGTAAATTTGCAATTCAAATACGTATTTGATAGTAAAAGTAAAATTAAAAACATCATCATTAACCTAGGCTAGAAGTATAGTACTCATTACCTACTTTTCAGATTTTAGTTTCCTTTTACCCATTTGAATTTTTTTGTGGAATTTACATAACTACCCCTTGGGTCACCCAAAAGGAGGTCATCCAAGTATTTTCCGATAGGAATGGGCTATATACAGTACATGAATTTTGATAGCTTCAATTCCTTTAAACACATGCATCTTAAATTTCACAATTTTGATTGAGGATTTTGCTATGCAGCTACATTTGATCCTTATAAGTTTCAAACAAAGATCCAAGTAAATTCATATAATCTAGTTTGATTAATGCTTCACATGATCATTCGATCTTCGACAAACACTTGATATCTG
The DNA here is from genome assembly GCA_963922045.1 of Persicaria maculosa. Classification (NCBI taxonomy): domain Eukaryota; kingdom Viridiplantae; phylum Streptophyta; class Magnoliopsida; order Caryophyllales; family Polygonaceae; genus Persicaria; species Persicaria maculosa. The sequence goes on from OY998262.1 coordinate 64,399,006, forward strand.
TCATGCTTAAGTACTTCACATTGAGCTGTCTACATACATGGTTTAAAAATGCAGAGTTTACCGTCAAGGCACCATTCAAGGAAACTTATATATACTTTATGTGCCTCAATGGAATATTCTAAGAGAGTGATCAGAGATATGAGAGATCTTTGTGTGTCAGCTGCTGATCAGTAGTACTCCCTCACCTTTGGATTCAACATGTCCTCTTCCAATGATTCCTTTGTCTTGATCGATCAGTTTACCTTTGTCAAGGCTCAAAGTACAAACAGAAAATTAGCCTATGATTAGTTCAGATTCAATCAATGACAACTCAGCAAAGCAACAGATTAAGCCTCCACCAGATGAAGATCAAAGACCACAATTTAATAACTTGAGATCCACATGCTTCACCCGCATACACAGATCTATCTATCTATCTATCTATAAATGGTCAATCCAAACAAAACAAAGGGTTTCCTTTGTTTTTTAAAGAGAATGTTGACATCAATGGATACATATATCAGATGTCAAGGCAGAGTTTTGCAGGTTTCGGAGGGCGAAGAAATCAATAATTGAGGTACATAAAACTCTGTAAAATACAATATGATTGTGCTGTTACAAGAGAAAACAAACTGTATCTTGGCTGTATATGACTTAAAATATGACATAATGGAATGTAGTTTTCATTTGATACTTGTTTTTATATTGCTTATAGCATCTTTTATTCATTCCCCAAATCTCATAATCCATCAAAATGTCTAAAGCCTCAAAGACAAGTTAATATATCCAACATTATCTCTGCATTTAAGAATCTGTCTTAACATAAGTTGAACAAATCATATTACATATTTCAATAACATACCATTGTAACACACCAGCAAGAATGCAAGATCTTGAAACATTAATCTACCACCTTGGATCGTTTATTAGACAATTGTTCGTCGTCTTGAAGTTGAAACTTTCTCTTCTGCACAATAGCATCTTCAATTCCTTGCCTATCTCCATACCGCCTCTCAAAGCCAACAAACTTGGTACAAACCTCCCGAGCCCGAGCAAGATCACGGCCTTGGCCTTGGCCTTTAGGTAGCATACGATCAAAGGCGAACTTGTAGATACATCTGGCTCTCTCAATTTCCTTAGACCTCTCCTCAAAGTCAGCGAATGCGAGAAGCAAAAGGTCAGCCTCATCATCATCATCATCTCCAAAAAGATCAACAGCTCTTTCATAGCAAGACCTTGCCCGAGCCACCTCACCCAACTTCGCCTCAAACTTGGCCTACCTAATCCAAGTTGCAACGGTTGGATGAGCCTCCACGAGCCTCTGGTATAGCCCTCTAGCTCGATCAACCTCGTGGTACTTGAGCTCGAACTTGATATACGATAACCAGCCCTGCTGATCAGGGCTCCACTCCATCCACCTCTCAAAGATCTGCCTGGCACCCGCAAGATTCCCCAACGTTTGTTCCATGTGAATCCATTTATACCAGAGCTGATCAGCCCGAGGGAGGTGGGTGACTGCACGATCCCAGATGTTACGGGCGTGGTTCAGAAACTTGTTCTTCATCTCCATCTCGGCGTATTTGATGTACAAGATGGGGTTCCTATGGTTAGCTTGCAGGGCACGCTCCCAGACAGACCGGGTGCGATGGAAATCGTTATGAGAGTCTTCCCACTGAGCATACTTAACCCATACGCTGACGTTGTTTGATCCGACTCTTCTGATTGAATCTTCAAACTCCTTGCGCTTCCGCCATTGATAGTCAGCAAACTCGGTGGAGTCTGCTATGTGCTGCTTAGGACGCCGAGTTTCAGACTGCTGCATCTGATCACGGGCTTCCCGGAGGATTTGTTCGGCTGTAATCTGAACTGGAGAAGGAGTTTTGTTCTTCACCTTGTAGGTAGCCATGGGTGTCGATCTCAAAAACAAATTGTGATTGTGACTGTGAGGGATTCGATTTCGGATTCCCTTATCGCTTGATTTGTTGTGTAATCTGAACTGGAGCAGGAGATTTGGCTTGGCCCTATTTATTAAAGCCTAATGCCTAATTTTGGAAAATTATTTATATCTTCTACGGAGTATTACCTAATGATAAAAAAAATTATAAAAATTATATCTATATATATAATATATTAAAACAGAAGTATTTTTGCCACGTGTCATAACATTAAAACAAGATATTTATAGAAGTTAAATTATTACAGAATCAATTTATTTTAGTCAGCTAATTAATACTATATCCTTTAATATATCCATGTATCATCTTAATTATGTCAACTTATTCTTATTATTATTATTTATATACTTTATATAATAATATTGTCTTCTTATATAATTTTACTATAATTTATCTATATATCTGTATATCTATATATTATGTTTAACTACTTCTTATGTTTTAAGCAATGAGATTATTTCAAAACTATTTTTCAATAAAGTTACATCATATATTAACGAATAACTATTTAAGAGAATCATTTTATTTATTTATTCATGTAATTAACATATTCTATATTTTTTAATCATCTATATATCTATATTATCTATATAAAATATATTAAAACAGAAGCATTTTTGCCACGTGTCATAACCTTAGAACAAGATATATTATTTGACATATACAATGTAAATATAATTTTTATAATTTTTTTTATAATTGAAAAATACCTCAAATATTTTTGTGTTACACCGTCACCAAGTGTCACACCATGTGTTGTAGAGAATCCTCACTCAGATACTAGATAGAAGATACTAGCTAGATAGAGTTTGATGATAGGTAGTTTGGTTCAATTTTGTGCAATTTTGCAATTTTTTTTTTATATCTTTTTCATACTTTGTACTATTTCATACTCCATCTTTTTGTAAAATTTATGTTATAATTGACATAAATTACAAATTAGTCCATTTGTTGCTATTTATCAAATGGAGAGTTTATTAATAAGATGAAAAACTGTTTATTTACAAGTAGGACTATTATTCGAGGTGAATGAGCCGAATATTGCTTGTTCATATTTAGTTCATTTAGTATATGAATGAGTTCGAGCCGAACCTAAATTTTGGCTCGAACTTAAAAATGTGCACATACTCGACTCGTTTAGGAAATGAACAAGCTCCAGCCGAGCTTTTTTCGAGCTTTAAGCAGTTCTACTTGCTCATTATACAGTAACTTAAAAGAAATTTTAGAAATTCCATAAAATTCGAGCTTGATTCGAACGAGTCGATCTTAGCTTATACTCGGCTCATTTAGAAAATGAGCGAGCTCGAACCGAATTTTTATCGAGCGAGTACGAGTCGAATTCGAGCTACTCGTGTTCACATAACACCCTCATTTACAACCTTAATTATTTACAAGATAACATGACAGCACCCTAAGAATGGTTTAGCTATTTCCTTGGCCTTTGCATAAACCGGAACCTTTAGTTTAGCTTTTGATGGCATGACAGCACCCTAAGAATGGTTTGTGTATCTTGCTCAAATATCATGTCACCCTTATGTTACAGTTGGTTGTTCACAGTGCACCTTGAAAATGTGTATTATACAATCTAAAAGGCCTTAAGCAAATTTGTAGAGTAGTGATCAATCTTCATGTCTAATCTACACCTTGCTAGCTTCGGCTAATAGTACTTCGTTATCCGATATCATTTCGCAATTGAGAGATGCCTCATCAGTAATGGTGACTTAAAGTTAGCATCACTTGACAACATAAAAGACTAAGCTTTACTTATGAATGCCTACCTTGAATACAACAAGGGCAATTCGTATAAGCTACGCGCGAAATTAAGATTTTAGGTTCAAAAAATTGGAACAATGTGAGGTTTTTGGTTTCACATATATTGAAATTAAATGTTTTATAGAAGATACATGTTTAAAATTTGCTACAATTTTGATCATTTTAATAAAGTATTAACTATTGATAAATCTACTTCATTTGAATTTTAATGTTGGGGATTTTCTATTGAAAAGGTTTCATCTACTGATTTTGTCACTCAAGTAAGAGTGAGACAAAGAATTAAATTCCATCTGCCATGAATGAAAATTTTCAATCTTCATTAGCATCCAATGTCCATAGGACGATACATTTATCCTAACATTAAATAAAATCTAAGTGAAAAACTATTCAAGAGTCATACCTTATAGGCTTAGACCAGAGATGTGTACACAGATTTTACTGTATGGGCCTACACGGCCCACATTACATGGTATTGTATGATACTAAAAGATTTTGATGGGCCCACTATGGACTATATCATAACTAGATCTTGAAATTTTGAAATTGCAAGATTTTTTGTTGATTCTTGTTGGACTAGTTTCTATAGATTTGCTAATCAAGGAAGAAAATTTAGAGGGAGAGATCATCATCACCTGCTTGATAGGGTTGATATGTGAGTTGAGTAGTTCGAGTTCGGCTCAGTTTCGACTAGAAAAAAGTTTAACTCGAGCTCCTTTTTTCACTAACCGAGAGAAGTATGATTACATTTTCAAACTTGATTCCAATTGAGCTCAACTAAAATAGCTCCAATTTTGTGAAATTTAAAAAATTTCTCCTTATTTACTATGTTATATGCTCGAAAAAAGCTCAGTTCAAGCTCGTTTATTTACTAAACAGGTCGAATATAAGCACATTTTTAAACCCGAGTCCAAATTTAGGCTCAATTCAGTTCTAAACGGGCTTAATATGAGCAAGCAATACTCTACTCATCAATTCTTCAATTATCCATTGAGCTGGCTCATCCGTTTTAATTAGGGTTCTTAACTTATGCTACACAAGTGGAAAATCCGGTACATCTGAAACATGACTTCTTATGTTCTTATAATCTGTCATTTTTGGGATTTTATGGATGTTACTTTCATTTCATACAATTTTTTTTTTGCCACAAATCAACTTGTTTAGTTTTCAACTTCCCTTAGTTTGATGTACTGTCACTTTACAGAGACATTCAATTTAAAAGGGCATGTAAAGTTGATAAATGCTTGTTTCTACTTCAAAAGGAAGTGCAACAACAAGAACAAAGTCCCTTTCTTGCATTTTTTTTTTGGTATTATTTCAACATTAAAAAAAAAGAAGCATTTCTTTAACAATTAGATTTTAGACCTTGGAGGGCTATTTGACAAACAATTTCATTCACCTAATGCACATGTTCCTCAAGTTTCCACTTTACATGATTGGGACAAACCCTTGCCCCCATGAAAGGCATCAACTTCATAAGAACCTTGGCATCATCAATTAGTAGTTTTTAAAGCTCAATGCAGGTAAAAAAAATAAGAATCATGATGAAGATTAGTCTGAATTTTTGGGTCATTTGATCAGCATTCTTGGCGAACATTCGACGCAACAGCCCTAGCCCAGAACTTGATCTGTGCCTTCATGTCTTCGGCCGAGCTTTTGGTGCCAACCAGTTTGGGGATTGGAGGGGAGTAAGACCATTGAGTTGCATTCCATGCCTCAGATAGAGAAGGGCTCCTCTTCCCTTTACCACACACTTCCTCATCGGCTTCTTCGCTTATTCGTAAGCTTGCAAGTTTAGTCACTACACTTGGTGACAAATCCTCTTTCTCAAATGTAAAGCCCAAGTCTTGGAAGCCTTGCACTTCTACATCACTTAGTGTCTTCAATGACATGCTCCTCTCTAGCATCCTTGTCTTGGGCCCTCTATTCGGTGTCTCTGATCTCCTCTTTTGGAGGTTCTTGGATGTGGTTGGGGCCGAGAAGTTGTGCTTCATGCCCTGAAAATGGCAAACTAATTGACATTAAAAGGAGTAGTTCACCGACTTATATACTAAGACTTGTTATATTCAGGTTTTTGATGTGAGACTCTGTATGGTCTCATTCACATCTCTCAACAATTGATACTAATTAAAGGTTTGAGCAATGATATATGTACCTTATAGGTGTGCTTTGGTGGCAAAAGGAGCGATGGATCAAGCGACGATCTCCTAGTGAGCTTGTTCAATGGAGGTCCCTTAGGCAATCTACAAGGCAAGGCTTGCCTTATCAAATAGCTCATTCTAGGCTCATCTTCTTCTTCGTCGTCACCGTCCCAATCTTCTTCGCCGCAGCCTCCACCAAAGTGTGGTGGCAAAGATGGAGTCCTAAGCAGATTGATGGATGCTGAAGTGCTCTTCTTGGACACAAACATCTCATCTTCCTTCTTCGAAGGGGCGGGATCGGAATTGCACCTCGAAATCTTGGCTCTTGTGTCAAGCAAGTTGTCAAAGAACCAACAATCTTCCAATAGATCAACTGTGCCTTCCTTTGTAGGATCTCCTTCCATGGCTCCCCCAAAAACACCAAGAGTTGAGTCCTTCACAAACTTATGGAAATGCCCACATGGGGATTGATTGGTGGGCTATATATTTTTTTATTTCTTGTTGATTGGGATTGATGCTTTTATTTCTCCTGCAATTGGCCAGCAAAGCACTGAGAGATTTGTATGGGCTACTTGGAGGCTGGCTTGCCCATGTGGGCAATGGACAACATGTGCTTTCACTTCAGAGGGTTATGTTATGTGATTAATCTGAATTATGAAAATATATAAGGGTAAATTATACATAACCACCCGTAAATTAGTTTTCATATAGCCACCTATGAAATTATAAATTACATAAAATCACCCATAAATTAGATTTATTTTCAAAAGACCACCAATTAGTTAAATGTCCATTTGTTTCATTTGTAAAGACGGAAATGCGCGCCCCCGTATCTTAGTTTCTTAAAAGTAATAATTTGGGTTTTTTAAGTACTCACTTCGTTTGACAAAACATACGTTTTTTAAGGATGATAAAAACTATATAAAATATTTATTTTTTTATATATAATTTCATAGTTAATTACTATATATATATATATTAATAAGTATGACATTTTTTAAAATATTTATAAAAAAATAGATATTTTACAGTATAATTTTTATAATCCTAAAATAACGTGAGTAAGTAGTAAACAACATGTTTTTCTGAATGGAGGGAGTAATAAGTTGAGTTTATTTTAGAGCTTATTAAGATTTAAAGGAGGGGAAACCGACAAGAGCCATTGCAAATACAGTATATGTTATTCGCATTACAAATCTGATGCATACATATTGTTTCGGGCATTCCTTTAAAAAGAAATAAACTCGAATTATGGGTATTTTAGTCTTTTCAAACAAAACAAATAGAGGTTTAATTGGTGGGTGATCTTTTGAAAATAAATCTAATTTACGGGTGGTTTTCTGTAGTTTATAATTTTATGGGTGGTTATATCAAAACTATCATAATTTGTGAGCGGTTATATGTAATTTGCTCAATATATAATCATTTGGATGGCGACTCATGAAGAACAAACCTCATTTCAATCAAATCATGTATATATAAGAGAGAAGTAATATATTCATCAGCACACAGATTCAATTCATCAATTGGTCAATAATTTAACAGTTGCAGTATAATTAAAATGAAGTTATGAGTGAGATTTGAAATAAACAATTAGCACCAAAATTATGTTGCTAATACATACAAATATATAATTATATTTTACATACAAATAACCAGATTTGGTAACAGTTTACACCACAAAATATCATTAAGAGCAAAATAAAGTTAGAAAGCTACCAACTTTGAAGACAAAATCCTAACTTGTTCAACCTAACAAGTGATTCATAAGGATGTATCTAACAAACACTCACCTACAATTGACATTAGAATCAATGAATCCGCGTTTCGGTTAGCTATATACGTACTATATACAACATCTTTCTTCGTTTTAGTGTAATCGCTTAATCAATTATCCACATATAACAAAACAAGCAATGCTGCAAGAAGGTGCCAAAAATGAAGGCAACACAAGTGCAATGTATGGAGATATATCCATGGTTGCAGTGGATAACATTTTGGTGTAAAGACTAAAGAGAGTGTATTTGAAAGTCAAGTTTAATGAGCGGTCAAAACAGATAAGGTGGGAGGGGAGATGGAGAATTGATTGCTTGGAGCTCAGTTGACAGCAAACAAGCCATGTGCTTGGGGCTCCATTTCTATTATTATTATTATTATTATTATTATTATTATTATTATTATTATTATTATTATTATTATTTATAATATATATAATATATATAATGCTAAGATTGCTTGAATCAATACAAAAAGAGTTATGTATTTGTATGTTGTGTGTGTTATGATTTATCAAGGAACCTTCATAACGGGACAAAAAGAGTGCATAGGCCACGTGGCACATGGGGGCTCTCAAATGATTTTTTTTTCAAATATGAAATAAATGCAATGTATAAACTATAGTCCGATGGATTGAAAAACTAAAATAGAGAGAAAGATATATATAACATGAAAATTTTGGTGATATCTAAAGGGGATTATTATTTAGACGGGTAATTTCTTGTCAAACGCATGATTTCTTCACCGACACGAAAAATTAGAGTTGGTAAACACCTCACCGACTCCAAAACAGCACCAAATCTCCCTGCCCCATCTATAGATACAAGAAGTCGATCAGTGTCGGCAGTCCCACCATACCATCAGCCCCCTCCACCCCGGAACAACACCACCAACATCACAAGTGCCGACCTGGGTCGGTGGCGGTGAGAGCTCGCCGTGCATTTGGTGAGATCGAACCGTCCCCATAACAAGCATGTATCCAAATAGGCAATCACAGAAAAGATTAACACGGTATATTTTTTTTATTATTAAATAATAATTCGAGCTCAAACATACCTGGAACTCGAGAGGCCTACAAGTCAACAGACGGATGAATCGTCGAACAAACAATAGAACCGAAAATACAAAAAAAAAACAAACAAGGTGCAAATAACACGTAATATGCATTTTGAAATGAACGACCCTAAGCAGAACTAAAACCGTAACGATTAAAATGGTATAGTGACTGAAGTTACCGCGGGAAAATTAGTTAAAAGTTTAAAGGGTAAATGACACTAAAAATGTAAAAAGTTGGTGCATTGGCAGTTGGCAAATTTAATCAGCCATCTTCTAATTTGGGCCGCAGGGCCCAACTGCCCAAGTTTGCCAAGTTTAATTCAGATGATCCTAAAGCTAAAGCATTTTCTGCTTAATGGTCTTAAATGCAATTATATATCGTTAATCCAATTCTCAGTCCTGATAAATGGCGAACCTGAGAGGCTCTTTCCAGGCAAATGTGGGCTTCGTCAGGGATATTTATTTTGTGTATGGTTAATGGTTATGTTGAGTAGGATGCTACAGCAAGAACTATTCTGGATTGGCTCACTGGAAAAGACTAGTGGGTAGTACCCAAAGGTCCCCAGTTCGAACCCCAGATATGGCCGTTTTTTATTTAAAAATTCAAGGATGCTTCAACATGCAGTTGAGAACCCTCGACTTAAGTTCCATCTGAGATGCAAGGGGTCGAAGCTAGTGCACCTTGCCTTTGCAAATGATTTGCTTGTCTTCTTCCATGCTAATTGTCGGTCCATCAACATCATTAAAGAGTGCTTGGACAGATTCTTCACAATGTCCGGGCATAGGGCAAATAATGCCAAGAGTATTGTATGTTTGGGAGGGGTTAATGAGGAAGTGCAGGAGGAGATTGTCAGTCATCTGGGGTTCGATAAGGGAGCATTTCCAGTGAAATATTTGAGGCTGCCATTGCAATCCAAAAATGTTAAGAGTGTATGAGTACTCTCAGCTCTATGAAAAATTAGGGAAATTGATCTGTTGTGATGTCTTGGAACATTTGTCCACATCGAAAAACATGAGAATCCAAGCCTTGCATATAAGTCAGTGGACCACTCCTCCTATTGCCAATTGGTTTTAGGATGGAACCCCGTTGGTCTTGTGTGCTCGGCTTAGGTGCGCATGATGCGCTCGGACGTGTGGACCCCGACCACGTTATATGGCCCATTGGGATTTAACATGATCAATTCCTAGACTGCGAGAAGCCTCTCATATGCGGGCAAATTACAACTCTTAAAATCAGTGTTTGCGGGCATCCACAATTTATGGAGTCAAGTGCTTATGCTGCCGAAGGGTGCAATTGACAAAACAGAGGAGATGTGCAAAAGATTACTCTGGTCTGGCAATGCAGAGGGTCGAAAATTATTAGTTGCTTGGGAGGATGTTACTAAACCTTGTCTTGTGCAAAAATCTACCAGTTGCATGTTGCGGATGAAAGTTGATGAAGTTGATTGGGGAGATTTGCTATGGGGACGGTTGCAAAGCAGAAAATGAGCATTCATAGTGTGGTTGGCTGCCCGGAAGCGACTTCATACGGGACAGAAAATAAAGCATTGGAGAGGAATGGAAGTCGTTGAATGTGTCCTATATATGTAGAAACGCATAAGAAAAATGAGAACCATTTGTGGTTTAGCTGTCTTGCAATCCAAGAAGTGCAGAATATAGTCTTCAACTAGGTAGGAATCTCGTGTCGATTCGGAACCATCGAAGGCTGGCCATTTTGTTTTGCTAGTGAGTTGAGAAAAATTTAGAAGAAGCGGCTCTACACAGCCAAGCTGATGGCTTTTGAGGCACTTATCTACTTCACGTGGAAGGCGAGAAATGGAGTTATATATATTCCGCCATGAACAATTTGATGCTAAAGAATGTGCATAGACAATTATAGCTAGCTGCAGATCCAGGATTTATGCTAAGTGGAAATGTAAACCACTAGTAGAAAGACTGGGATTAAGGGATACTTGAGATGTAAGGGAACTTAAGACGGGTTAGTTGAGATGGGTTTATTGGAGGATGATCGTTAGAGTACAGAAGTAGGGTTGGGTAGCATTTTGGTATATGGCATTGCTTTTTATGTAAGACCCTCAATATGGTCTTACTTTATGTAATTTTGGGTTAATCACTTCATCTATATATTTACCATTTCAGACAGCAGTCGCCCCCAATCAAAATTAAAATTTAATATACATATTCCTCTCGTTATAGTTTCGATTTGATATATATATATATAAGCTCAAATCCGTCACGTCAGTAAAAAATTGTAAATGTTTCAAAACTAAAACGATACAAGTTATTTTCCACGTCATTTACCAAATTGATATACTTTTATCGTAATTATCATTTGTTAAACTTTGTAACTTGATACAATAATTAAAACCAAAAACTTCAAATTAGTATATTATATTGAAATATTTGAAAACCTTGAAATAAAGTATGCACGATTTATGCTTTTATTGTAGTTACACATTATGATTTTTTGCATAAAAAAAATAGAGTTCAATTTTTCACCCCCTCACTAGGATCCCAACAATGTTTATCGAGGTCATATTTGTTAAGGAAAAAGATGATATGTCGGATCATCTAATTTTTTAATTTACATTATTGTGTTTATACAAATTTAAGAATTACTTAAAGAAAATGTATTCTCCAAATTTCTAAGTAAACTTGAGAAAAAAAAAATTTACATTGTAAAATTTATTAAATATCACCAATATGTTGTTAAAAATTGACAATATATCATCACTGTATAGCTAAATTTAACCCTTGACCATTTTTTTATTAATTGATAGATAAATTTTTACCGTTATACTCTTATTGTACCGAATTCTAAATATCACTTTGTACAACACGAGGATTCGAAATGGGGTCTATTACCACAACCACTAGACAAACTAGTGAATCAGGGTTCCAAAAGTACAGTGATGTTGATGACGATGATCGAATTGGTTGGGTTTTGAAGAAATCATGAAATTAACCCCAAACAAGAATATGAGAAAGACGCAATATTTCATCATAAGTTCATAACTAGGATTTATATAATGAAAAAAAAAGTAAAGAATATGAAAAAGACTGGAACTTGTCTGAGTATGTGACCGACATGATTCACAAAGTCAACAAGGGATGCAATCCATGAACCATTGCATCACTTTCAAGGGGAGCTTGATGATATACATGGCTTTGTTGGCGAGTACAGCGCAGCAACACATGCACGGACAGCAGCTCAACATCGATCTGCAATCAATCCAAATTACAGTGACAGTCACCCCCAAATTAATCTTCAACCAACCAAACCCTAAAAAAAAAACCGATGAAGAGAAAGGAGAGGAATGAGGGAGGGAGTTACATACCCGAGGATCCAGACGATGACGGCGGGGAGGGAGAGGTGAAGTGCACAGAAAGCAACCGGCAATCCGAGCAAGAACCCCAACGGCCTGCACTTGCACCCTCTGTGTCTTTCTTCCTCCCTCTCCACCATTTTCTTTATGTAAAGATCAATTCATTCGATTGGGATTGGGATGGATTTAAAAAGAAAGGAGGAACAACAAACATTAATCGATCATCGATCATGGGAATAAGGATCGCTTTTTTAGACTTAATTTTGGGCGTTTCAGGCGCCAAAAGCATCTGATTTTACATATGCGGGAATTAATTAGCTCAACACGATTGGGATTTCCCATTCATAACTTCCTCGGATAATTAAGGTCATGGTTATGATATGTACGCTCGATTGATTTAGTTTAATAACCTTCATCTTTAATTTTGTGCAGATCTCCCCTTACAACTTCGCCGCCATCATCGGGATTGCACTCTCCATCGGCGTCTCCGTCCTCAGCGCTACCTGGTACTCCACTTTTCTTTCTCTCTCTATTCTTTTTCATTACAACGATTTCATCCTCGGATTCAACTGCCTTTAGGATATCTGGTGATTTGATTTAGGAGTTTCTACTTTTTAGTTTAGTAGGTGTTTGGGGTTTGATTTAGTCAACAAATGTAGTGTTCAACTCTTCACTCGTTCACCTCTAAGGATTACTATGTGGATTCTTAATCATGTTTTGTAGAATAATGGGATTGATGTTAAGTCCTCCTTGAGGGTTTCCATTCATTGATAAACATATATATATATATATATATATATATATATATATATATATATATATATATATATATATATATATATATATATGGTTACAAAGGTATTGGGACTTAACGGGCTTTTAGCCCACTATACATAAGGAGACCTATGTAATCTATCAAACCCCCGCAGTCGAAACGGGAGGGGTCCGTACAGTGAGACTGGAACGAAAATCAATGAACAATTGTCTAGGTAAACCCTTGGTGAATATATCAGCGTACTGATAAGAGGACGGGATATGTAGAACGCGGACATGTCCAATGGCAACCTTGTCCTTGACGAAGTGGAGATCAAGCTCAATGTGCTTCGTGCGTTGATGCTGGACTGGGTTGCTAGCCAGGTAGACGGCGGAGACATTGTCAGTGTAGACCAGAATGGCCTTCTGGAGGGGGCAACGGAGCTCAAGCAGGAGATTACGGAGCCAAGAGCACTCTGAGAGAACGTTGGCAACACCCCTGTATTCAGCCTCAGCGCTGGAGCGAGATACGACGGACTGACGCTTGGCTGACCATAACACAAGGGTGTCGTTGAGGAAGACACAGTAACCAGACGTGGAGCGACGTGTATCAGGACAACCACCCCAACCCACATCAGTGTAAGCAACAAGATCAAGCTTCGAGGAAGGAGTGATCGTGGTGCCGAGCTCGAGGGTGCCGCTGATGTACCGAATGATGCGCTTCAACGCTTGGAAGTGAGGCTTCCTTGGTGCATGCATGAACAAGCAGACTCTTTGAGTTCTTGGAAATGAATTAGATTTTCTGTTGTGAATGGGAATCATTGTGGCTAAGAGATTTTCTATTGTGCAAATCCATATATATATTCTTCCTTTTCAGTTTGGTTAGGTTAAATTTTGAGTATTCATCATACCTGTAGTATTCATCATGGATTCGATAATTTTGAGTCTCTTTTTTCAATTGTCAAGAGGGCATTTGGTCTAATGGTATGATTCTCTCTTTGGGTGCGAGAGGTCCGAGTTCGATTCTCGAAATGCCCCATCAATAGCGCTAGCATTAGTTGTGAAGGGTGCTAGAAATGACATAAGGGTATGTTTGGCTGGGGGTGTCAAAATATAATTGGCAGATTTGCATATATATACCCTACCAAAAAAATGGGTTACAAAAGTACCCATGTTTCCACTAAATTGAGGGATGCCTATTTGGGTATATGTACAATAAAAGTATTGCGAGTTTAGACATTTTTTAATTAAAATAAGATTTTAAGAAATTTTAAAAAAAACATATTGTCGAAAATTGCCAAAATCAAATAAAGGAAATTATCAGAAGATTTTTTTTATATAAAAGTTGCAAATAATTTTTTTAATAAGTAATTCTTCCTCTAAAAAACTATAAAAAAAAAAAAAAGAAATAATCTTTTAAAGATATGATAATATCTAAAGATATGATAATATCTTATGAAACCATTTAACCTACTAAAAGAGGAGTTGTTGACAGTTTCCGAAATTATGGGACGTTTGGTTTGGTATCTTGACATGTTGATAGCTATATTCTGTCAAGATTTGTTGAATTTACTGACATGTTATATGTGCATGTTTTTCTGTCAAATATGAAAACGTAGCTCAATGATGACTCACACATCTTGTACTTGTACGACTTTGTCAAGCATCCCACTCTAGCTATCAACTATAGATGATTAGTGTTTTCCGATCCATTATTTGCAATAATTTTTTCCTGACATGTCGATATTTAACACCCCACTTTGACACCTTTTTGTTTTGTATCCTGACATGTTGATAGTCCTATCCTGTCAAGATCTATGGAAATATTTCCTGTCATATTATTTGTGTTTTCCTGTCAAATGTGAAAACTTAACTCATTGATGAGCCGCTCCTCTTATATTTATACAACGTGGTCAAACATCCCACACTATCAACTATAAATGGTTAGTGTTTTCCGATCCATTATTTGCAATAATTTTTTCGAAGTTTAACCCCCGACTTTGACACCTTTTTTTTTGTATCCTGACATGTTGACAATTCTATCTTGTCAAGATCTATTGAATTTCCTGTCATGTTATATGTGTTTTCCCGTCAAATGTGAAAACCGAACTCATTGATGAGTCGCTCCTCTTATACTTATACAACGTGGTCAAACATCTTGGACTATCAATTCAAATACAGATGGATAGTGTTTTTCGATCAATTATTTGCAACAATCTTGTTGATCATTAACCTCAGACTTTGACAATGTTTTGGTTTTTATCTCGATGGATAACCTTATCCTATCAATGTCTATTGAATTTCCTATTACGTTATATGTGTTTTCCTGTCAAATTTGAAAACTTAGCTCAATAATGAGCCGCTCCTCTTATACTTGTACAACATGGTCAAGCATCTCACACTATCAACTACAGATGAATAGTATTATTAGCAACAATCTCACACTATCAACTACAGTATTATTAACCCGAAGCTTTGACAATGTTTTGATTTTTATCCGGACATGTTCATAACCCTATGTCAATGTCTATTTTATTTCCTGTCAAGGTCTATTTGTGTGAAAACTTAGCGCAAAGCTCAATGAGATGCTCCTTGAATTGATAAATAAAGAGCGGTTACTCCGGGGTTCGAACCGGGGACCTATGGGTACTACCCACAAGTCCTTTCCGGTGAGCCATTCCGAAATGGTTAAGCATCCCACACTACCAACGGTAGACAGGATACTGTTTCCCGATCCATTATTTGCAACAATATTGTCGATGTTTAACACAAGACTTTGACAATGTTTTGGGTTTTATTCTGAAGATGTAAAAAATAAAATCGCTCTATATTTTTTTTAATGTAAATATCGTTTATCAAGGTCATATCACTTACGAAAAAAGATGACCGGATCATCTAATTTTTAATTCAAACTATTGTATTTATACAAATTTAACAATTACCCAAGTAAATTTATTCTCCAAATTCCCAAGTAAACTTAAGAAAAAAATATTTATTTGGAAAATTTACTAAATATCAATGATATGTCGGGAAATATCAAGAATATGTCCCCACTAATAAGAGAGATTCTTCCTCCTCTTCCAGGAGCAGCGTCACCTCCTCCAGGACCAACCATCACCTCATCCGAGAGCTCAAACCTCCTTCGAGAGCCTAAATCTCCTCCGGGAGCTACCTTGGTCGGGGTTTGTTACTCCCTTCGAGGTTTAAACCTTCAATCCGCCTTGTTCGGGTACCCGACGTGAAGATCTCCGTCAAGGAGTTTGAACCTCCTTTCTTTCGCAACCCACCTTCTTCGATCAATTAGCTCTATTTCCATGGGGCTTTTGTTGATTTTTGGAAGTGGATCTCATTTCCCTATTCCCTAACCATCCTCCACGAATTCGAGATTCTACGCCTTTGTTTTGCGGTTCTTGGGTTCTTATTCGGTTGAAATTGACCATGCCTCGGTCCGGGTGTTTTCGACCTATACTCCATTCTTGGATGCTGCCCTTGGTTCCGGTTTCCGATTGTTGGAGCTAGCCTCGGGCGTCTCGCGCCCCTTGTACTCCTTCGCTTTCCTGCGGCTCACCTGCCTGGGTCGTCCTTGAATTGGTTCTTTCCGCACTCACTCCTCCCGTTTCCGAGGCCGAGGATGGTGATTGTGTCTTTCCTCGCCTCTCCCTTCAACTGTTTTGGGCGGTGGTGCTCTGGGGTCTTGTTGCTCCGGTCTGGGCTTGGTGTCGCTGCCCCCATCTGCATCCCTTCCGTTGATCGAAGCTCGGTCGTCGGATGCCCTTGAATCCCATGGTGCATCGCGCCCCTGTCCCTCTTGGTCGGTTGTGTGTCACCGTTGGGTCAACGTTGGCCTTGGTTGGTTGTGCACTTGTGCGGCGCGCTATGCATGTCTCTCCCTGAAGGGTTTCCTTCGGGCAGTGCTCTGCACATCCTTCTTTTCGGGCCCGTAATTAGTCTAAGCCTTGAGCCCAAAGCTGACCCATTGGTAGATGGAAAATATTAAATAAAATTAAAAGTAGTAATTTATAATAAATAACTAAAATAAATAATTCTCAGTGGAGTTTGCGTTATTCCCAATTGGGTTTCTGGTGCGTTCGGTTCAGGCGTTGTGTGGCTCTACGTTTGGCGTGACGAGACTTTCTTCTCCGTTTGATGGGATTCTGGCAGTCGGAGTCGGAATAGGCTGGGGTCGTGGTAGTGTGAATCAAGACGTCTCCTTTCTCCGGAAGAATGGTTCCTTGGAGATTTGTCTTCACTGCCCACATGTGACTCCTGATGTGCCACTGGCCTACGGTGCTGCCTCAGGGTTGTGCTTGGCTTCGTCTTTCGTCTACGTCCTCGTCTTGTTCGGTTTAGTCGTGTTTTGTTTCGCTTTTGTAGAGTTTCGGCCTGTACTTTGCACCATCTTTGTATTTTTATGTTTGCTTAGACGGTTATCCGTCTGTTGACTTGTTGGTCTTCGAGGTTCAGGTATGTCTAACCTAGAATTTTAATTAACCTAATAAAAAAAACAATATATCACCACTATATAGCTAAATATAACCCTTGAGCTGGACCCCGCCTAGGTGCTAGACGACCTCCTCCCGCCTAGAGTTAGGCATGCGCCTAGGCGCTGCCTACGTGCCGTCTAGGCGCTAGGCGGCCCCTCACCGCCTAGGATCCGTCTAGCGCTTTTTAGAACACTACCCTTGACCATTTTTATGCATTGATAGATAAATTTTAATCGAATATCACAAGTATATTGGCGAATATATCCGATATTTTGAATTCTGCTTCCAAGCAACTTTATGCTACCAAGAGGATTCAAAGTGGGTCTGTTACTACAACCATTAGATCAACTAGTGATGAGTTCCAAAAGTACAGAAGAATAAAACTTCTCTTGTTGTTTTGGTTGTTTTTTTTTTCTTTTTGAATAACCCCAAACAAGAATATGAGAAAGATGCATTTCATCATAAGTTCATAACTAGGATTTACATAATGAAAAAAAAAAAAAGTAGGAATATGAAAAAGATTGGAACTTGTCTAAGTATGTGACATGATTCACAAAGTTAACAAGGGATGAGATCGATGAACCACTGCATCACATTCAAGGGGAGCTTGATCAGATCCATGACTTTGTTGGCGAGTCCAGCGCAGCAACCCAAGCACGGACATATGCAGCTCACAATCGATCTGCAATCAATCCAAATTTCAGTGACAGTCACAGTCACAGTCACCCCCAAATCTTCAACCAACCAAACCCTAAAAAAAACCGTTCAAGAGGGAGGAGGGAGGGAGGGAGGGAGTTACATACCCGAGGATCCAGACGATGGCGGCGGCGAGGGAGAGGAGAAGTGCACAGAGAGCAACCGGCAATCCGAGCAAGAACCCCAACGGCCTGCACTTGCACCTTCTGTGTGTTTCTTCCTCCCTCTCCACCATTTTCTTGGGGGTCGATCGATCTGATCTGATCTGATCGAACACGCACTGTAACTCTTCTCCTTAAAGGAGAGGGAGGAAGGGATTCAAATCTGGAAAGTGATGGGTGGTTTTGATGTGAAGATCAATTCGTTCGATTGGGAATGAGACGGGGATTGATTGGAAAAGAAAAGGGGAACAACAAACATAAATAATTAATCATGGGAATAAAGATCGCTTTTTTAGACTTTATTTTGCGCGTTTCAGGCGTCAAAAGCATTTGATTTTAGGCGGAATCGGCTATATACCCCTAGAAAGTTGGTTAATTGTTAATATACCCATTGAAATTTGACAATGGGCTATATACCCATTAAAACACAAAGATCTTGTCAAATTGCCCAAGATGAGATATTTGTTAAAATAAATAAATTTTTATTCCATCTTTCCAAAAAAAGTTATAATTATTCATTTTTTTTATCCTCCTCCTTCCCATCTCTAAACTTTCAAACCCTAAAACAAAGGTCATACGTGTATCTTCTCACCTCATTCATTTCAATCATAAGGTATGTAATATGGGTTGACTATTTGTTTCAATCAATTAGCCTTAATTCGTAAACGTACAGTGTGCACTTCGTTTCAATCAATTTTGATTTGTACACAGCACTTCGTTTTAGTTTTCGTTTTTTTAATTTTGATTTGTATACATACAGTGCACTCAAATAGCAAAAGTACGTAGTGTTCTTGAATTAACTTATAAATTTCTTATTTGATAGGTTTTATCACATTCTCAATGCTCCATCACCATGGATAATCAAGATCAATTCTGCTCGTTTGTTATTGATGATCAATCTACCGTTGAAAATGAAAATCTTACGAGTAATATGTTGCCTGGTCAAAAGTTGAAGGCTAGAAGAAAGACAAAAGCGCCAGTGGTGGACAATTCAAGGTAATTTATGAGATCGGTCTTAATTAAGAGATTAAGTAATTTATTTGCAATTATTAATGTCTATATGTTCTACAGTGCAAGTTCATCTCGCTTCAAATTCAAAGTGAAATATGATGGGTTCTTCAAGTTAATAAATAGCGGGAGCAAAAAGAAATATTGTTTCGGCAAACAAAAGACATTTTACTCAGATCAGACAAATTATGGTTTTGTTGATTTATTAGAAGATGTGCATAGTTTGTATGCTTTGGATGAAACTACAACACTCTCATTGTTTTTCCTGGACAAGAGAGTTACTACACAATCCTTTAGTGAAGTAGTTGATGATAACAGTTATGGGTTGATGCTTCAGCTGTATGAGAAAGAGAAAGAAATTGTGATATATGTGGCTAGGAAGCAAAATGATGTTTATGAAGATGTTTTGGAGCCTGAAAGTTATCCCGGTTACGAGGAAGGGTCAGATTATTGCCACAGTGAAGAGAGTTATCATAGTCGGCATAGTGATATGGAGGAGGAAGGTGAGTTAGAGCCTGATTTGGAACATGATGTGTTGTATTCATATGAAATAGACAACCCAAAGATGGAGGTAGGCTCAATGTTTCCTCATGTTACAGCGTTTAGAAGAGCTCTAAACCACTATGCGGTGATTCTGATTCATGATTTTGAGTATCATTTGGATAAGAGTGATACAACACGGGTAACGGCAAGATGTGCAACTCTTGAGTGTAGTTGGAGGATACATGCTGTTGTTACTAGTGATGAGGTTACTTTTGAAGTTAGAACAATGCAGCCGAAGCATACATGTCATGGAATTAATCGATGTGGAAACAAACATGCCACAAAAGGATGGATAGCTGACAGGATAATTGACGATGTAAAAAAAGATGGAAATGTGGCAGCTAAAGATTTGAAGGCCAAACTTGAGGCGAAGTACAACATTTCATTGCCATATGATCGTGTGTGGGAGGGAAAAGAGCTAGCACTTGAAGAAATTCATGGGAGATGGGTTGATTCATTCACCCAAATTGGAGATTTGAAGGATGAGCTACTAAGAAGAAATCTGCATAGTGTTATTGAGTTTAAAGTAGAGACCGTGAAAGAGAATCAACATTTTCAGCGGTTTTTTGTTGCACTTGGAGCATGTATAAATGGATTCTTGAAGGGTTGTAGGCCTTATATTGGTATTGATGCTTGTCACATGAAAGGCAAGTGGAAGGGGGTAATTGCTGCAACAACAGGTATAGATGGCAATAATTGGATGTTTCCCGTCGCATTTGCTGTTATGGAGGGAGAAAATGAAGATTCATGGGAGTGGTTCTTGAGTGCTTTACACAAAGCGGTTTACTCACCAGAAGGGATGGTTATATCATCTGATATGCAAAAGGGGCTACAAAAGGCTCTTGCAAAAGTTTACCCACTTGCTGAGCGTAGGGAGTGCATGAGACATCTTTTTAGCAATTTCAAGAAGCATTTTCATGGAGATATTTTCAAGTTTGGCCTTTGGGGTGCTGCAAGAACATACTCTTCAAGTCATTTTGATGCTTTGATTGGTGAGATGAAGAAGGAATGTCCAAAAAGCATAGACTACCTCAATGCAGAACATACAAACTTGTGGAGTAGAAGCCAGTTTGGTACAACGGCTAAATGTGATTATCTCACAAACAATATTGCCGAGACTTTCAATTCATGGATAGCTGAAGAGCGGCACAAGCCAGTCATAGAATTGATTGACTCAATAAGGCAAAAGATCATGATAAAGTTTGATCGAAGAAGAAGGATTGCAACTACTTGGAAAGGTCGGCTAGTTCCTAAGGTTGCCAACTACTTAAAAGATATATCTCGGGTAATGTCTTTTAAATTTTCTCTTCTTTGATTTTTTTTTTGTGACAAGATTTATCATCTTTTTTTATATAAATATATCTAATGCTTCAATTTTTTTTAGAGGTTGGATGGCTATGAGGTATACAAAAGTATGAATTTTCATGCTGAAGTACAAAAAAACGGATTGAGGTGGGTGGTGAATTTGGAAGAGCAAACATGCAGCTGTAAAGCATGGCAGGTAAAGGGCATTCCATGTGTTCATGCTGCAACTTTGATAGCCTCTATTAGGAATGTCAAATGGGAAGACTACGTTGATAAATGTTTCACGGTGGACCGGTTCAAAGAAGCTTATTTGATTGGCATTGCTCCCATGCCAAGTAGAAATGATTGGGTGAGTGTTGATTTGGGATATATGATACTTCCCCCAATATTGAAGCGACCAGCGGGTAGGCCTCGGAAAAACCGTATAAGGGCATCAATTGAACCGAAGAAGAGATCTCACAAGTGCACACGTTGCGGTATGTATGGCCATCATAGAAATACATGTAAAAATGCCGTAACCGAAGAAGCAAATGAAGTTTTCCCTTCTCATGCACCACTGTCACAAGAATTGAGAGATACAAGGTTTGTTTAATTTTTTTTTAATCAATAAATTTATTTCTACTTGTTGATTGATTATAATGTACCTATATATTCTCATTGTAGGGTTGGCAATGAAGGAAGTGTCCACAAAAAGAAGAGAAAGAAGAGAGCATGTCCACCTAGTATTTTCAAGATTCTGGAAGAAGAAAATGTGTAGTTTCTCGTGCATATTTTAATTTGAATAAGCCATTTACTGTGATAAATTTTTTTTGGCAATTTTACTTTTGGCAGGAGTAGTATGGTAGTATACTGTCAAAAACTTAATATTAACTCCATTTTTTTTTCTGCACCTTGGCATTTATTTTGGAATCAATTATATTATGAAATTGAGAATTGAAGTTGACTTGTCCGATTAGATATTTGTAATGAATTCAACATGGTATTTTGTAATCTGCACTACTGTATTTTTACCTACTAGCTAGAGTAGTTTTAAGAGAATTAATTTGACTTGCTTATTAGATCTAAGTCGTACATGGCATTTTAATTTTTAATTTAAAAGAAAAATTATGTTTTTGGGTAATTTGACAAGATCTTTATGTTTTAATGGGTATATAACCAATTGTTAAATTTCGATGGGTATATTAACAATTAACCAACTTTCTATGGGTATATAGCCGATTCCGCCTTGATTTTACATATGCGGGAATTTTATTTTATTTTGAGTAAACATACGCGGGAATTTTTTTTTATGACGAGGAAACTACCTTTGGTAGCAAACCCCGAGCATGTGATCCAGCCGGCAAAGGTCACGTACCAGGCAAACCTTGGAATTCCAAAGAAAGGGACGGAGACAGGGATCGAACCCGAGACCTCCTTCCCAGTGGCGGATCTACGGGGGGGCTCGAGGTGGCTGAAGCCCCCCCCCCCCCCCTCCAGAAAAAGAAGGTATGTACATTTTTTATACATCTGCTTTTTTGTAATATATTTAAGTTAAGTAGAAGAGTGACAACAAAGGTTGTTTGGCTCGGTGGTCAAGACTCCAGACACGGAAGGAATTTAACATGGAGCAAAAGCCCCAGGTTCAAATCCATATTACCACACCTTCTATATCTGTTTTTATTTTTTTTAATAAAAACTTCAGAAACCCCCTTTTTTTAAAAAAAATGCAGACAGGAAAGGAAACAGAAGCAGTGGTAAACTCACACATAGAGCGAAAGCGAGGTAAAAAATGGCCCAACTAAAAACTCAATTTTACCCTAATCAACGCGCTTATACGCGCCCCCTTTTCCCCAACCCTGAAGGTTGTAGCCGCCGCCATGGCTCAACCGAGCTCCCCGTCACGGCCAGTATACACCAGCACCCGATCCTCCTCTCATCGTACCCGTTAGCCTTGGAATCATCTGGGTTCTTGCAAGTGTGGCACACCAATTTCATCTCCACCGTTTACCAAACTACTCCCTTTGGAGTCAGCCCTAGCCGGGCAAGCACGGAGGTGGTGGAGCCTCCAGATTGGCCCTCACAGGCTCAACGACGGCCCTCTTGCAAGCTTCCCTGGTTCTGCAACCGGGCACTTATGAGATTTGATGGGGATTGGGGTAGGCCTGACGGTAGGATCTCTCCTCTAATGTAGCTGGCCTGGCTATTTTCTTCGGGGTCTTGCCCGCCGTTCTGCGTTATCTCCTGCAATTGTGTGCTATGCTCTGTAAGTCTCTCTCTTTCCACTCTACTACAAACCCAAGGCTACTTTGCTCACCAGCAACCACCCTTTTTAAGCATATCGACCATGTGTGTTTGGGTTATCCGCCCCAATCTAAGTTTTCAACCTAATTTACTCTGTAATTTCTCTCTGTGTTGGTTTACTGTTCTTGTGCTTTCACTGATCATGGATCCTTCCAAATCTTTTCTCGATCCTCTCAAAGAAACACAAGCTTTGTTTTTGGATTACCGTTTTTTCTCCTTTGTGTTTGCCTTTGGTTTATACTGCCATACTGTCTCCTCTCGCTGCTGTTTGTGCTCGTTGTGCAGGTCTTATCCCACAGATCGTATTTGTGCTGGGCAGCAGTGGTCCTGGTTGCTCGCGACTGGTTGGGCTTGGTCGTGGCAGTACTTCACTACTGGCTTGACTAATCGGTGTAGCCTCGCTGCTGCTACGCATTATGGCACACAGGCCTTAAAAAAATTGCACATATTTGTCTCTAAGCCTTACAAGGCTAAAAACGCAACCCGGGCTACAGATTACCAAAGGCCATACAAGGCTGATCAAACTATGTTCAAATACCATTTGCAAATTGATTTACAACTCTTCCAGGACTTGAACTTCATTCCCACACGTTTGCCATACAGCCTTCGGCTCTACATGTGCCATACGATATTCTCATTCCGCGTAGTACATGTCAAGGCTGATTATGGTATACAATCTATTCATGTTCATAAGCTCCACAAAGCTCGCACGATTAATTATGACACTCTCAATTGTTTAGCTTGGAAGTGTTCCATTTGCCCAGTTACAGTTTGCCCACTAATCACCATTTGGAGTTTGTTACCACTCCCTCTCAAATGCTATCGTTTACTCCAAAACCAACAGATACATGAATCAACGGATACAAAAATAAGTTTCCTATGAATATATGTACTTGGAATTCCTGCGGTATTCGCAGTAGAAATTTCTGGACTAACGTTGATATTTTCTGTAAGAATAATCATATTAATGTACTAGCTCTCTTGGAAACCAAAACAGATAAGGTTCCATCCGATAATTGCTGGCGGAAGTGTGGATTTACTAACATCGCTTGCGATCCGGCTGCCGGTTTTTCCGGTGGTATCTGTTTGCTCTGGAAAGATTTACCCTCGAGTCAAGGATCCATTGATCTTATATCGGTTAATAACCGATTTATACACTTCAACTACTCGAACTCTATATCTCACACAACAGGTGCCATGCTGGTGATTTATGCCCCCCCTGATGAGGTCAGGAAAGGGCCCTTTTGGGAAGCTATCGATCTCTATATCCAAAACTTACTTATACCTTACTGTATAATGGGGGATTTCAATGACATCTGCTCCCCATCTGAGAAGATGGGGGGTGCTTGTCCATCGAATGCCAGATTTGCACGTCTTACCGACCTCAAAAACAAATTTTCTTTACACGAGATTCCTTCCTTTGGTGGACAATTCACCTGGAAACGGAAAAACACGGGATCGACTACTGCTTTGAGAGACTGGATCGTCTCCTCATACACACAGATGTCCTCACTATTTTTGACTCACTTAGAGCTCAGATTCATCCCTTCCCCAGATCTGATCATGCGCCAATCTCGATAGACTTTAGTCGAAATGTAAAACCAAAAAACAGACCCTTCAAATTTGAATTAGCCTGGGCAAACCGTCCGGATTACAAGAACCTTGTTTCTTAGGCGTGGCGACTAGACTCCTCGGGCTCCTTTATGTACCGCCTGTTTCAAAGAATGAAACTTTTAAAGCGTCTCTCCAAAGACTGGCATAAGAAAACCTTTCTCAATATAAACAACCAAATTCAGACAACTGATGAGAAATTACTCCAACTTCAGACTTCGCTTATGTCAGACTTCAATGACAATGACATCAAGTTATTAAAGCAACTGCTCAATAAAAGAGAAAGAATGCTCGATTTTCATCGAAGATACTGGAGCCAAAGGGCAAAGGTTAAGCATGCAAAGCTTAACGATTCCAACTCTGGATATTTTCACAAAATCGCCTCGTCCAAAAGGGGTAGGAAAATTATCAAATCGATCTCCCTTCCGGGTGGGGTAGTCTCTGATGATTTTCACATTATTCAACAAGAATTTGAAAAAGACTTCAAATCTCGTTTCCGCTCCTCCATGATGAGCGATCTGGACACAACTAGGGACTTAGAGGTTATCCCCTCACAACTAACACAGGTAGATAACGACATGCTCACAGCTCCAGTATCTAACGCAGAAATTATAACTGCGGTTTTCTCTATGAGTCCGGACAAAGCTCCGGGTCCTGACGGGTTCTCGGCAGGTTTCTACCAAAAGTTCTGGAATATTGTTGGCCCTTCTGTCACGAAAGCTGTTAAAGCTTTTTTCTCTAGTGGAACGCTATTAAGGCAAACAAACCATACTTTCATAACGCTACTACCAAAACGGGATGACCCGACAACAGTAAACCACTACCGTCCTATTAGCCTATGCTCCACAATTTACAAGATTATAGCAAAGGTGATTACAGCAAGACTAACCAAGATCTTTGAAAACCTGATACATCCTTTACAAGGCGCTTTTACGAAAGGTCGGTCCATCCAGGATAACATTTTGGTAGCCCATGAGGCTTTCCACTCCTTCAAGCTTAAAAGGGGTAAGTCGGGTATGCTTGCCTTGAAGTTGGATATGGAGAAGGCTTACGATCGTGTTGAGTGGTCCTTCCTTTTCGATGTCCTTTCAAGGTTCGGTTTCAACGACAAGTTTATCTGTTGGATTAGAGAGTGTGTAACTATGGTTTCATACTCTGTCTTGGTTAATGATGAGCCAACGACACTCATTGAGCCCACTCGGGGACTAAGGCAGGGCGATCCCCTATCACCTTTTCTGTTTATTTTGGCTTCAGAGGTCTTAGCAAGGACTCTGCAACAGGAAAGTTCTGTAAACAAAGATCTGGGTATAGTGTTCGGCAAGCCGGGCATTAAGATTCCTTTTTTAGCATTCGCAGATGATATCCTCATTTTTTGCAAGGCTTCCCAGTCGGCCTGCTCTTCAGTTCTGACGATTCTTGACCGCTTCTGCCTAATTTCGGGGCAGAAGGTCAATTTACACAAATCTAGCTTCCAAGCTTCCTCGAACACAACACCAGCAGCAATTAGTGCCACGATTGCGGTCCTTGGCATCCCCCAGGCAAATAACTTTGACAAATATCTCGGATGCCCAATCGTCAATGGACGAACTAACAAAGACACTTTCAACGAAGTGGTGCTAAAATCCAAGCAGCAACTCACCAAGTGGAAGGCGTCAAGCCTCTCGGCCGAAGGCCGGAAGGTTCTTATCAAATCAAATCTTAGCGCCAAACCGGTTTTTCTCATGCAAGCTTTTTTACTACCATCTCACATTCACCACGAACTCGATAAGGTTTACAGACAATTTTTCTGGAACAGAAGTTCTAAAGCCCCTCCGCTGATTAGTTGGGATAAAATCTGTGCTGACACCTTGAAAGGGGGGTTGGGTATTCACAAAGCTGAAACAATGAACATTGCACTACAAATGAAACTGTTATGGAAAATCATGTCCGAACCGGACAATATATGGGTTCGCCTAATCTCCCAAAAATATCTGAAAGGACAGGACATCCTAAATTACCAGACGAAAAGCAATACTTCTTGGCAGTGGAGACGCCTGATGTCTATCCGACAACTTTTTCAAAACGCCCTTCATTGGTCTGTTGGGGATGGGAATTCTATTGACTTCTGGTCTCACAAATGGGCCTTCGCTGAAACGCTGGTTTCCAAGGCCCTTCAGCCGATCCCTAATGAGCTTTTAGGCCTAAAAGTTTCCCATTTCATCAACCAAAATCTACAGTGGAATAAGAATTTGCTGCTTTCAAGTTTATCAAACATCCTTTCATTGGACGACATCAACCATCTTCTCGGCATCACCCTGCCAAATAACCCGATTAAGGATCGCAAGTATTGGGGGCCAAGCACTAATGGGTGGTTCTCGACAAGTTCGGCTAACACCATGCTTTCATCCAACAAGGGGTCACAACACTTTGAATGTGGTTGGATCTGGGACCTAGATGTTCCGCCTAAGGTTCGTCATTTTCTATGGAAAATCTCTCGCGATGGGCTTCCGACTTCGGAAAGCCTCTAAAAGTCCCATGTGTCTGTACTATCTGGGTGCCATTTTTGTAATATCACCAACGAATCAGACAATCACATGTTCCTTCAGTGCCCGGTTACCTTCAGCCCACTACGGACTCTCCGCATCCGCTGTCCGAGCTTGTCACAGCTCGCCGTAACTTCGGGCTCTCCCTTTCCCCTAAACCAAGTTCTGCTGGCGGTGGGCAAGAAACATTTCGGCCCCTTGGCCTGTGCTTGGTGGGCTATCTAGTTCTTTAGGAACCAGCTGGCTTTTGACCATACGACCAAAGTATCCATTACGGAAATGGTAATTTTCTATACAACCTTTACCCAATGCTGGAAACAGTCGAAGATCCTTGAGGCGGAGCCGTCCATTGAGACCACTCTTCCGCCTAAGGCGAACCTCCCCGTTCTTTCTGCTCGTCGCTATCCCTCTGTTTCGGCTAGGGGTAAGGGGCAGAACCGAGCAGGGCAATGAGACAAACCGTCGATGGATTGCTACAAGCTAAATTTTGACGGTTCTGTAAGACAAGGGATTTCGTCTTCTTACGGTTTCGTTATTAGGGACTGGTGTGGCAGGGTTGTTACCATGGGTAGAGACACGTGCACCAACGTCTCGGTCGCCTTTGCTGAAAACCTCGGCCTCAAAATGGGGATTTTTCGGGCTAAACAGCTGAATATTCGTAACCTCCTGATCGAGGGTGATAATCTACTGGTTATTAAAGCTCTGCTAGGGGAGTGGAAATGCCCTTGGAATATCGAGCTACTTCAATCTGATATTCTTTTAGATACTTCGTCCTTCTCTTATGTAGCTATCCGTCATATTTTCAGGGAATCAAATGCAGTGGCTGACTATCTCGCGCGCAGTGCACATGCATCCCCTGCCGATGACAGCTACGACGACAATCCAGAGCTCTGTGCTCTCATCCGCAAGGATGCGCTAGGAAGGAGTTCTGCTGCGGCCGACCCAACCTAAATTTTATTCTGCATCAAAAAAAAATAGAGCGAAAGCGAAACCCCCGTGTCCCGAGCCGGCCGCCGCCACCACCTCCACCTCCGGCTGACCCTGCCACCGGCGCACCGCGCACCACCGCAACCCAGCCCTCTTTTGGTCTGTTGTCTCCCGCAGTCCACAGAATCGAAGTGGTTCAATCTTCACTGTTTAATATTTTTTTAGTTAGTTTTCTTCCTCTTCCTTTTAATTTGAGTGTTTTCAAGTTCAATTGGTTGAATTCAAAATCAATTTAGATATTTGAGAGATTGATTTGTGATTGTGGTTGCGAGAAATGAATTTATGAAATTGCGGT
Organism: Persicaria maculosa; assembly: GCA_963922045.1. Classification (NCBI taxonomy): domain Eukaryota; kingdom Viridiplantae; phylum Streptophyta; class Magnoliopsida; order Caryophyllales; family Polygonaceae; genus Persicaria; species Persicaria maculosa. The sequence goes on from OY998262.1 coordinate 64,427,654, forward strand.
TTGTGATTTGAAATCGTGGTTTGTGGATTAGTGGAGATAGAATCAATTTAGATTAGAATTTTTGGATTTGAGAATCAATTTTGGTAAATTTCGATTAGGATTTGTGATTTTTCTAATAAATTTGTGGATTTAAATAGCAATTTGGGGTAAATTTGTTGATTTGATAATCAAATTGTATTGTGGATTGGGAGTAGAGAGTTTTAAGTTGAATTTTATATATTGATAGTTGGTTTGAATGATTTGTTGGATTTGAGAAATAACATTAGTTATAATGACTTATTTGATTCATATGTACAAAATTCTTGTTTAATGAGGAGCATCGATCATATTTCCCTTTGTATTTTTCAGCCCCCCTCTGTTAAAAATCCTGGATCCGCCACTGCTCCTTCCCAACCCCCTTGCTCCTCACCAGTAGGCCACCCCGACTGGGGCCACATATGCGGGAATTAGTTCAACACGATTGGGATTTGTTCCCATTCATAAATCATAACTTCCTCGGATAATTAAGGTATGGTTAACACAATTTTTATTTTTGTTTTGTAACAGCTTCAAATTCCCGCTTAGAGTCTGTGGAGTTTTAAAAAATGTTTAATTTTTCACATAAAATTAATATATAGATTTCATTAAAAATTCATTTAGATTATAATTGTATGCTAAATTAAATAGTAAACATGTCAAATAGGCCAAGTCCAGTTTGCATTGGTTGCAATCCATTAGTGGGGGGTTATGTTCTAGAGAAGTTGGTTAAAGTTGGACCATAAGGGCTTCAGACAATATGGAAAAAGGGCTATTGACAAGATCATTTTCATAAAATTGCACACAAGTCCTTCTCATTCTAAAAATACAATTACAAATCTGCCCGAGAGAAGAATTGAAAACTAACGCTATTCAACCTCGTTTCACTTGGACGGGCCACAAACGATAGAGAGAAATCACTCATACCTTGTTCATTGCGATAGATTTGTGAGGGCTTTCAACAAATCTATTAAATTTAAGGCAATAAGCTTTATTTACAATTGATTTTAATGGTTTTCATTTCAAGAAATTGTGTGTTTTAGGGTTTGAAATTATAATTGAAATTGATTAAATTGGTTGTTGTTTGTGTGTTCTGTTTGATTGTTGTTGATTTGGATGTTGTTTGAGTTGAACTATGAGTAGCAATTGTAACGAAAACGAAAGAAATTGCTCGTTTTGTTGCGATTGGAGTTAGTTTTTTTGACGTTTTTTCATGGCTTACTGTCGGGCAAAAGGCTCTTGTAGATCTCACGAGGTGATGATATATGCTCGGCTACTGTCACCGAGCCTCTTGTGTACCCTCACCACTTTTTGCTGAGGTTCCTTCATACCCTCAACAACTTTTGTCGAGCCTCCTTTGTACCCTCAACATCATTTGCCGAGGTCCTTTATTTACCTCGTCCTCTCCGAGTTCGACAGATTTATCAAACGACGACTACAAATAACCCTCGAATGTCATTCGATAATCATCTAAATTGATCAACATACGAAAGTGAGTGTCGGTCAATTCGCTCCTTGATAAATTTCACCGATTTTGGCCAGTTTTCGAGCAAACAATTCATTCGAGGGATTTAGGTTTTTTTCATTCGCTTTGATTCATAGATGAGAGCTTTTGACCTTTTTTTAATTTGTTTGAAAAAAGTGAAAAGGACCTGCGTTAAATTACTTAAAATTGTCTTGACAATAGTCGTTTTGGTATCTTGTCTAAAGCCTCACTCAAGTTGGACCAATAGTTTTCAATCTAAAAAAATTAGGCCAAATTACATAAACTCGCTCTTTAAATATACTCATTTGCCATAAAGCACCCCTTAAATAGGTATTATTAGAAAATCGCTCTTTAAATAACTTTCATCAACAATCAACCACCCTCGAAAATTATTCCATTGAAATCTAGGTTAAATTTGATAAATTACAATACCCCTTACTTTCCCCTTCCAAATCCATTTCTAATTCTCCATCAACTTCTACACACATTCGATTTGGGAAAAAAATAGCGTCAATTGTATCCTCCCAATTTTATTTCTACTTTTTTTTTTTGTAATTGTTAAACTTTCATTAGCATATAATTAAAAAAGGGGTAGAATTGTAATTTAACAATTTTAACCATAATTTGGATGGAATAATTTCAGGGGTGGTTGATTAGTGATATAAATTATATAAGAGGTGTTTTCCTGAAAATATCAATTTAAAGAGTAGTTTATGACAAATAGGTACATTTAAAAGGAGGTTTGTGCAATTTGGTCTAAAAACTAATCGAAAGAAGAGTGGAGGCTGTTTATGATGAAATGGGCCAAATTGAAACAATACTTCATGGGCTGATCATAAAGTGGACCTGAAATCCAATCCAAGTTGTTTATAATGAAGCAACACTCATCACAAGATTTGTCTTGCTCTCTGCCATTGGATCGAGTCAGTCGGCATAAGTCGATTTACCTGGTACGTGACTCTTGTCCACTGAGTCATGTGCTCGAGTTTTACTGCCAAATATGGGTTCTTCATCATTAAAAAAAAAATTCATCTGCAACCAATATACAACCACACATTGTTATTTTATTTTATTTTAATACATGTAAGGATTCAATACAACAAGAGAACAATGCTCGATGTACTGAGAGACCAGATAAATCGGTAGATGGGCAAATCGTCATGATATGCAACCAGACAACAAAATAAAAGCAAGCTATCACCACAAAACATCATCAAGAGGTCGGAGAAGAAATGCAAAGATGTCGGACGTGATCGCCAACAGAAGGAACGGCACAGGAGAGATTCTCGAAGAACAACTGTGGACGCCTACTACACATTGTTAAACATTTACATGTCTGGTCCTGATTAAAAAAAATAGATTTTAAATCAAAAGCACTCAGAAAAAAGGATTTTTTTTTTAATAAAATACTTAGAATTATACTTGGAAGAAAGAAAATGGGTGATATTTACAGCCACATTTTTTACCATATACTTGAGAGAGACATTACTCTTTTGATCTATGGCTAGTGTTCCAGTTGAGACAAAAAGTCTTCAATCCTCATCTTGTTCTTGTTCTTGTCAATCAAGTTTGTAACTTCCTTTTTTGATATCAAGACACAAGTTTGTTTTTGCTTTGGGGAATCCACTATTACAATAATCACGATTTCTCAATCCATTAAGTTAATTAATTGTATGTGGTACAAACTTATACTAGTAATACACCATTTTATTCAACTTTGTATAAATTGTATAAATTTAATATTTGTATAAACATTAACCCATAAATAAAGGCATAATTCATTGTGAATCTACACAATAAGAGTAAGAACAAAAAAATGAAATCTAAAAATGATTAGTGTCTTGGGGTGTGTTTGGATTCCAAAATGCATTAATTATAATGTATTTTTTTACCTCGGTTTATGTGCATGTTTGGTTGAATAATTACAAAAGTCGTAAAAATCGAGGTAAAATATGTGATGTACCAAACATGCACATAAACCGAGGTGAAAATAATGCATTATAATTAATGCATTTTGAAATCCAAACACACCCTTGTTCGTTTTGGTCTCATCTCTCCCACAAATGCAAGATCATCCTTTTCAATAATGGTGCTACTGGTTAATTGGTAGAAATATATAGGAACTTTAAACCTATGAATGAGCATATTCCTTACAACATTAAACTCGCAAAAAAAAAAAGGGCCTAGTGAGTTAGAGTCTTCCAACCTTTCGATTTTCCCATTCATTTTCAATAGTTTCTATCAACTTGTACGTATCTAAAATCTTCTTTAAAATGGGCAAACATAATACATATTTTTCAACTCTAACAATTTTTCCATTTCGAAGATTTGAATAATCATTTAGTTTTAAATATGCCACAGATTTAATTGAGATAGAGAATCTGTTAAATTAAAAAAAATGCATTAAAATTATCAAAAAAAACTCTCAATTCTCAGAATTTGTCAGGGATGCTTTCGAATCGATGAAAATAGTATCGTTTTAGTATGATTTCCAAATATTTATGTGGATGGGTTGGTGTTCTTGATTTTATTATTGAAGTATCTCAACAATGTGCAACAAAGCTCTTGTAGCTCAGTTGGTTAGAGCACCCGTTTAGTAAGCGGGAGGTCCTGAGTTCGACTCTCAACAAGAGCAATTATTTTTTGTTTCTTTCTCCACGACTGTTGAATTAATGAATTGGATGCTTGGAGTTGGAGCCCATGTGGGGGACTTTATATGACAACTGACAAGTGTAGAATCTGTAGATTGCATCAAATAAGAAATTAAAACAACATGTTTTCTGCTGTTACCAGCTGCAAGTCCTGTACAAATTTCCATACACCACACATAGTTCAGATAATCAGATTGATACTTAAAATTTCATAAACGTATACTTCTTCGGCTCTTCCAATAGTACCAAAAGGTCCAAAATTGTGTCCTACTTGAATCAAGGATAAGTTCTTGCCCCACTTTAAACTTCACCTCCATTCATATCTTGTGTGTTTTTATGCAGTACAATATATTGTCTCTTCTCAAATTTTTTATGAGGATACATATGGACTACAGTAACTACTTTATGACAGCTGATGAAAACAATTCAATCAAACACATTAAAGAAAAACAAGGTTTCTGAATTTTATAATTCTGATTTTGTGTTGTGGATTTCCCCAATCCAATCACTTTGTGTAGGGTAAATCAAGGGATTCATCCATTTTCAAACCCCATTTTTTGCACCAAGTAACTAAACCCTAACTCAAGCAAATCTTTCTTATTGATGACAGTGTCATATGATATCCATTCGACTCCATGTCCTTTTCGTGCCATACGAATGAACAATACTTTACCAATCATCGATGTTTCTTGCTAGTCTGTTAGACAACGCGGAAGGTTGAATCAGGGTGATCCGATTTGGGTTTCTACTGCAGTCCTCAATTCGAATTAGGCCGAAAAATGATTGACAATTTATTTACATCCTGTATAGAAGAAGTACAGTCCTAACAGAGTTTATTTTCCTTGCAGCCAAAAACAAGCTAATTTTTGTACAAATATTGTCAATCAAACTTTATAAAAATTGCAAAAACCTACTTTATGTAAAGGAGGTCAAGGCAATACATTCACTACAGTATTTGCTAGTTCACATCAGAAGCATGCCTCAAGGCGAACGATTTAACTCGTCTCAACGCTTCTTCTAGCGACGCTGGATCCACTGCAAACGTCACTCGTACCCAGTTCTTGAGTCCGACTGCGATTCCTGTAAACAAAATGACTTAAACCATATAAGTTGCAGCAAAGAAGCAATAGTACATTACACTCTTTCAAGATCAGATCATCATACCTGGAAGGAGGATCACTAGTTCTTCTTTGGCCAGCTTGAAGCAGAAGTCGATATCATCCGTGATATCACTTAACTCTGAGAGATTCAACCTCACCTACGAAAACACGACATTACAAGAGATCAGCTAAATATAAACTGAAACAATGTCTTGTATCGAAATTGATCAATTTCCACACCATGACAGCCATTGATCCTTGTGGTCTGTGTGGGCAGGTCAGACAAGGTATCTCCTTTATCAGTTCGAAGCACATTTCCGATGACTGCTTTAGCAGATTGAGTGTTTTCCTGAAGAAGGCCTTATCCGTTTGCTCCAGGATCCGCGGCACTGCTGCCTGCTCACAGTGTAATCGAATTGATCAAACTCAATGCTCACATTATTGTTCGAATTCGGTACATATCATGTAGAAATGTACCTGGATAAATGTCGCAGGGCCGCCACAGATGTCAAAGTTCTTCTTCAATCGTTCAACAATCTTAATACGAATTCGACAAAATTAGAATCTTAAATTGCATTCAATCTGAACTCTTAACAAAGGATTTTGTTCAAAAGACAACAACCTTAGGGTTCTTAAAGGTGCTACTAGGATCTGTCGTAACGAACCATCCAAGCCTCCAACCGGGGACTATCCATCGCTTCGACAACGAGCCCAGCGTAAGAACCGGAGCAATCGATCCGAACACTCCCATTGGCACAAACGGATTGCTCCCAAATGCAAGGTGGCCGTACACTTCATCAGCCACCACCACAATCCCCAATTTCTTTGCAGTCTCAGCAATCTAAATCACACAATTGAACATCTCAGCTAACCATCTAACAACTTCAAATCCCTAAAACTCATAAAGTTACCTTCTTTAGGTGGTTGTAAGAGTACACATTTCCACAGGGATTCCCGGGATTGATAACCACAATCGCTACGGTGTTTTCATCGGCCAAAGACTCAGCCGCGTCAAGATCAATCTCCCACCCCTTGTCCGGGATAAGATCGAAGTGCCTCGCCTCGAGGTTTCGGAACCATGAACAAAGCTCGTAGATTGGGAAACCAGGCCTGGGGAGCAAGATATTGGCGCCTGGGCGTGACAGCGTCGACAATGCAATGTCAATCGCTTGCGTGCACCCTGATGTCACGAATACATCATCCGCCGCTAGCCGGTAAGGAAGGTCCCGCGAGAGATAATCTGCAATCGCCCTGGTTTTTCCCCCAAATGTGAGTCCACATTCAAATCGAGATCGAAAAAAAGATCGAAGCTTTGGGAGGGTATTAGGCTTACTCGCGAGCTTGCGGGAGGCCGGCGGTGGGGGCGTACCCATTGAAGAGGGAGGAAGCGAGGGAATCGGCGACGGCGAGCTCGGCGGCGGGGGTGGTGGTGAAGCAGGAGTAAGCGGTGGGGTCACCAATCCCGAGTGAAATCAGCTTCTTGGTGTAATCGTCGCCGTCCAGATGGGACATTATCAAGCTCAGGATACCTTTAATGGTGATCCTCTGCGACAAATCAGCAACCTCGGGCTTTCCGCCGGCGTTCTCCATGGATACGCAGAGCAAGGGTGTGCGGTCAGTACTTTTTTCAGCTCCTGCTCGTGCTAGCTTACGAGGGTGAGAATTGAATTTATCGAGATATTCGTTTGGCGGGATGTGGATGTGGTGATGCAATTTATACGTGCCGTAAAATGACTGATTTCGACGGTGGGTGATCGTCTGGATTTGGATGGGCGAGGAATTGAAGGCGTGTAGGTAAGTGGTTTGAATCATGTTACAGATTGGAAGTGATTAAGTGAAGGTTGAAGGAGAATTGGACAAGTAGATTAGAACACAACCACTCGTTATGGTTTGTGTGCAAACAAACAAACAAACAAAATGAATGGGTGTGATTTGTATATATTATCATGTAGTGAGAGTAGTGGGGTAGTTAGTTAGTCGGAATGTGACGGTTACAATTGGGTGGTTAATGGAATAACTGAGTTATGGAGCAGGATAGTGGGTAATGCAACGGATAATATGAATTAATTTACAATTCTGAGGCTATTTATTGGTTCAATTTTTTATTTATAACGAGGATAACCCACCTACAGTGGCAAGCCCCGAGCACATGACCTAGCGGCAAGAATCACGCACTATGTAAACCGGCATGCACCACTCAGCTAGACCTAATAGTAAAAAAGCAAAGTGAACTTTGATTTTTTCACCCAAGAGAAAAGACGGATGTAGGGATCGAACCCGGAACCTCTCATGCATTAACCCTCTCACTCCTTACTATTGAAGCACCCCATAAATGGGCTTTATTGGTTCACTTAGTGATGAGGAAGTAGGTGGTTGACAGTGGTATGTTCCAAACTTCGTCATGTGAAACGAATTAAGACTTTTAGTGATGAGGAAGTAGGTGGTTGACATGGTATGTTCCAAACTTCGTCATGTGAAACGAATTAAGACTTTTAGTGATTAGTGATGCCACCACATGTGATGTCGTTATGGAGTACTAGATTTCACACGGGGTTGTTATAGATTCGTATAGATAAACAAATGCCTTAAAAGAAATGTATTAACTAATCGATGATAAATAAATAAATATATGACTAAAATAGATTTTAGGCATTAAAATTATGTTAATTCCTAGATTTTATAGATTCAGTTTTTTTGAAAAATATTATCAATTTGATTTCTTAACATATATATTCTTAGGACATACTCCATATTTGAAAGTTAGCCAAAATTTGAAAAAATATTTGAAAGTCGTTGTTACAAACAGCGACTTATATATTATATTATTTTAAAAAAAATTCAGGGTAAAGTCGCTGTTTCAAACAGCGATTTTACCTCGGTTTGACTAATTCCCTAAATATTTTGATATTTTGGCTAATCTTCAAATATTTTTTAAAATTTTGGCTAATTTGAAAAAAAATTCATTATTTGTCCAAAACAAAAACTGGTGGTTGGTTTTTTACTTTTTTATCTCTCAACATTTGGTCTCTACATTTACCTAAGCATAACCATCGACCTATGTGACGACATGACAGAAGAGGTGAAGTTTCAACATCTCATAATTAATGTCCACTTCGACGTGGTGATTTTTATAATTCGAAAAAGGTTCGTGGACATTGACATATTAATAAAAGGGAAAACTAATTAAAATATCTCCACCATTGAGGGTATGTTAAAAATATATCCTCAACTTTTAAATATAATAAAAATATCCCGACCTTTAGGGGTGGTGGTAATATATTGCCCTGTGTTTTCTCACGGGTCAAAAATGCTAACAATGTAGATTACGTGGATTTTTTTTTGACAAGACAGGATACGTGAAAGCCTTTTTTTACAAATTAACACGAATATTGGGTTTTCTTAAACGGTTTCCTTAGGGAAAAAAATAAAACGATAACAAATTAAACCCGAAAAACGAAATTGATTCAACCAAGCAACTAATCCAGTCAAAATTGTCTCAAATTAACACAGCCCGACTATTTCTAACACCAAACCGACAACAAAACTAAACCGACAACAACGAAGAAAAAAAAAAAAAAACTTATCCAACCAAGTCCGTGAACGAATCACAGGTGAAAAATATGTGAGAGAGACAACTCAAGATAGTCGATCACGAGGGAGGAAGACTGACATTGAAGAGGAACCATGCGCTACATGGAAGACAATTCAAGAGGTGACCACGGAAGAATATGTGAGGGATAAAAAGGCGTTGGGTATGAACCCGGTCAAACTCTTTATTTTTTTCCCTTAGGACACTGTTTAAGAAAACTCTTGTAAAAAAATCTACGTTGGCTGTCTTATCAGCATTTTTGACTCGTGAAAAAACTTGTGGTAATATATTACCACTACCCTCAAAGGTCGGGATATTTTTATTACATTTGAAAGTCGATGATATATTTTTACCATACCCCCAAAGGTGGGGTATTTTAATTAGTTTTCCCTTGGTAAAATTGACAGACATAGAAAGTCAATGTTGATTAACTATTTTTAAGATTTTTTTTCTCAACACTAGAAATCGGTGAAACTACCCTACTTTGGTGATATAAAATTGTGCATATAACTAGCTAGATTTTTTTTCTCAACACTAGAAATCGGTGAAACTACCCTACTTTGATGATATAAAATTGTGCATATAACTAGCTACTTTGGTGATATAAAGTTGGCGGTTTATATCTTTCAATATCAATTTATTTTGAAATAAAATTTTAATGGATTTATGTATTTTGAACAACATAACCTTTCTCCAATAGTTCACACTAGGCTGAGGCCGACTTTAACAACTGCAATATATTTTTGGTGACGTCATAGATAATACAATTCCATAAGAAATAAAATTGACCAATTACGTAGTTAGTTTATCGATCCACATCTTCATTTTTCAGAAGCAACTGTTATCATACTAACAACCCATCATGACATGGCGATCTATTCTTCACCATCAAAATCTTCTACGGAAACTCCCTTGTGAAAATAGAGTCTCTCTATAATTCTACGTTGAATACTCACTCCGTTCAACAAAACTTGTCGTTTGTCGTTTACTATTCATGCACGCTTTTTTAGAATGATAAAAACTATATAAAATATTCATTTTAAAAAAAAAAAAATTTAACAAGTTTGTACTTATTAATAATAACTACGAAATTGTTAAAAAAAATTATTTAAAAACTTGACATTTTATATAGTTTTTAGCTCCTAAAAAAGCGTGCATGAATAGTAAAACGTCAAGTTTTGTTGAACGAAGGGAGTATAATGTTTAGAGTTAGAGGTTTTAAGATAACTCTTAAACGTACTTTCTCATTTCACAACAGAAGTTCAAAGGTATCCTAAAACATCCATCGGCAGGATTATGGTCCAACATTGCGATCCTATATAAGACAATGTTGGATCTCTTTTTGAGATTACTGCAAATGAATGACGCCGGTATTTGCCTCATTATCTGATCCTCCTCTTCCTTCTTATTTTGGAAAGGGCCATTGATTGTTCCTCGTATTTTCATCTGATTTTGATAATATCTTGCTTGAGACAAAATTATTAGCTAACTCTTTACATGATATCAGAGCAGCGAGGCTGATTCTGGGTTAGTAATTGTGATTTGGACATCATTACGAGTACGTGTTTAGCACTAGTGGAAGCGTTGGATGATAAACTAGAGCAACAGATGATATGGATGCAATAGGTAATCTTGGTAATCCCTTGTTCTTGTCTAACTCTGATCATCTTGGAGCTCATCTTGTGGATGTTCCATTCGATTGTTCTAATTACATGACTTGGATTCGAGGAGTTAGGATGACTCTTGGGGCTAAATGCAAGTTGGGATTATTAATGGCTCGTGTTTTAAACCAGCATAAGGATATGTTAATCTAGAAAGATGGATTAGAGCTGACTTTGTGGTAAGATTTTCGTGCACAAAACAGGATATGATTAATACTCCCTCCGTTAATTAAACTTAATGTTTTACTATTAACGCACGCTTTTTGAGGTGCTAAAAATATATAAAATATTAACTTTTATAATATATATTTTTGATAATCTCATACTTTTTATTAGAAAGTATGAATTTATAAAAACAAATGTAAAAAAAATTTTAATATTTTATATAATTTTTATCATTCTAAAAAATGTGCATAAATAATAAACGACAAGTTTTAATTAAAAGATGGAGTATGATTCCTTCTCATAAAATGATAATATGTCATACGATTGGGTCAATTATAAATTGTAGCCATATAGAGCCTCGTTTTGTCCAATGGGCCTGAACCTGGGCCTTGGTACTTCATTCCATCTATTTCGTTGAAGAGTGAAGACCATACCGTAGAAGTATAAGGGTTAAGGTGTTACTATCCAAATCGCGATCCTAATACCATTAAAGAAGCATCTAGTTACACATAATCATCTTACATACGCAAAACACATCAAAATCCACTCAGAAAAAAAAAACAAAAATCTAACGATATTTTAGATTATTTTTTTCCATATTAACCATAAATGGGAATTGTAATGTCTATTTTAATCTAAACATTAGTTTTAGGAATATTGGATGACTCTAAGCTTAAATTAATTGGTAGATTAAGGCATAACACTAGAATATATATTATACTTACATCATAGCATATATTAGAAGTGTGAGTTTTAACCTATGCTCGTATATGTTACATATCTACAAGTATAATGCATATTATGTTAGACATATTATATGTATGTTTGTATGGTTGCTTGATTTGGTGGGCTTGGCCCAAACCAAGGCCCATGCCCAGCTCCGTTGGACATATTCTGTCCTCCGGGCCGGGGGACTGGACTCCACCAAGAAGTTCTTTCTCTCATGTAATTTCGCCCGCTCGTTCCACTTCCGTGCCGGAGGAAATGGGATTCGAACCAAAAAAGAACATAACCTCCGATACGATGAACAGAATAAAACCATATCGAAGTCCTAATTGTACGACTTTGGTATGATGTCCTTCCAACGTGGATTACCTGGCTTCCCTTCTTTTGTGAGGCTCGTCAGTGGAACACTGCGTTTTACCTTGAGCTCACCTTTATATAAAGGAAGCTAGGGTTGGAGTTGGCTCACTTTGGCAGACGCTCCTCAGGTAATCCAAAAGAGAAAGAGAGAGAAGTGAGAGAGGCGACGTTAGGGTTTTGAGATCCCTAGCTCTGGCGACCGATCTTGAGTGTATCTCCCTCAGAGACTCTAGATCTGGTGCTTAGGAATGATGATGGCAATGGGGCGGGGATTCCCCGATCCCCGTGGAGAATCCCCGATACGGGGATGGGGAAAATAAACGGGGATGGGGATGGTGATCCCTTGTTCTTGTTTAACTCTAATCATCCTGTAGCTCATCTTGTGGCTGTTCCATTCGATTGTTCTAATTACATGACTTGATTCGAGGAGTTAGGATGACTCTTGGGGCTAAATGCAAGTTGGGATTATTAATGGCTCATGTTTTAAACCAGCACAAGGATCTATTAATCTAGAAAGATGGATTAGAGCTGACTTTATGGTAAGCTTTTTTTTTTTTTTTTGAAACAAGGCAAATATTTGGGTGATGCCAGACCCTACTGACCCACCACCCAATAGCGTACTTTCGGACGAGAGCAAGAAACTCTGGATGGGAAGCAAATGGCCCTTGGAAAAGTGCCAAGCACAGATGAACCACTTTGTCCGCCACCTGGTTGACATCGCGGAAGATGTGGGCAAAAGAATAAGCTTCAAGGGACTGGAGCAAGAGAAGAACGTCAGAGATCACCATCTCGATCTCCCATGGACACTTCCACATACCTTTTAAAGAATTGATGACCGTCAAACAATCTCCTTCAACCTCAATCCGAGATAAGCCCAACTGTAAAGCCGTCGTCAACCCCATATGGAGAGCCAAAGCTTCAGCCATCAATGCTGAAACTGAACCACATAGTGAGGCTTTGCAAGCCCAAACATTGACATGATGGTCTCTAATCACAAAACCAACAGCAGCAACTCATGTGGACAACTTAGACCCATCGAAATTAATCTTGAAAGATCCATCGGCGGGTTTCTTCCAACGAAGATTTTTCCTTTTTCTAGCCTTAAGTGCTTGTATTGGTTCTTTAGCTTCAGTTTCATCCCAGTGGAAAGTCTTTGCTTGTTTCCAGTTTTGTAGTTGTAGTCTTATATATCTCTCATGTTATTGGGAGTTCATGTAATTCTCGCCATTAAATAAAACCTTGTTTCTTATTGTCCATAAACTCCACCAAATCGTTGATAGTAATGTCCTTTGGTTTTTGGAAAGCGGTTCAAAAACTTCGTTCACAATTTGTTTTATGTTCTTATCTGTCGTGTTCATATTTGCAATTATTAGTTCAATGTTCCTGTCTAATTTTCTGATAAGCTCAAGAGAGTGGTTACATTTGGTAAAGATATGTTATGCATCTTCCACCGGGTGGTTGCAAAAAATACAAGGGATGGGAACCGCAACACCTTTTCCAGTAAGTTGTTTCTTCGTTGGGGTTCCATTCATAACCAATTTCCAAAGGAAGTTTTTCACTTTTGGGAATGACTCAATTCCCCATATCCAGGAGATATCGCTTCCTTGTAACCTATCCAAACCCGAGACTCTAGTAAGAGCAGACGAGGTGGTGAACCACCCATCCCGAGTCGCTTTCCAATAGAGTCTATCTTCAATCTCATTTATTGGTATTTTGACGTTAAGTATTTTATCTATGACAATGTTTGGTAGAAACTTTCTTAAGTCCTCAATTTTTCAATTTTTATCCGTTTCTATGTATTGATCGACAGTCTCTTGTTCATTGATTACGGTGTTAGGGAGATTTTTCCCAATTAATATCTCTCCTGTAATCCATTCATCTGTCCATAACTTAATTGTTTTTGCATTTTCAACTTGCCATATCAGTCCTTTACAAAATTCATTTTTCATCTCCATTAATTTTCTCCACTGTCAGGAAGTTTGTTTCCTCTTTTCATATTCCTATAGTGTCGCGTCCTTCATATATTTTTCTTTGATTATTCTGACCAAATGTTGTCCGGTTTTGCTAGAATTTTCCAAAGCAATTTCATATGGAGGGCTTTATTTATGTCCTTTGATTTGTTGAGTCCTATCCCGCCATACTTCTTTGGTTTATAGATTTTGTCCCAACCAATCAGCGGTTTAAAGTTTCTATCCTTGTTCCAATGGAAAGATCTGTTTATTTGGTCTAGTTCTTTATGGATCTCCGGGGGTAATCCAAAACTTTGCATAACGTAGTTTAGTTTGGTAGCAAGGTTTGATTTAATAAGTACAGTCCTCCCTTGTTAGGAAAGTGAGTTAGCCTTTATGGTAAGATTTTCGTGCACAAAACGGGATATGATTAATATGATTCTTCCTCAAAAAATGATCTTATGTCATACGATTGGGTCAGTTATAAATTGTAGTCATATATTTGGGCCTTGTTTTGTCCAATGGGCCTGAACATGGGCCTTGGTACTTCATTCCGTCTATTTCGTTCAAGATCATTAGTAGAACCGTAGAAGCATAAGGGTTAAGGTCTTACGATCCAAATCGCGATCCTAATACCATTGTAAGACACATAATCATCTTACATACAAAACACATCAAAATCCACTAAGAAAAACCAAAAATCTAACGAGATTTTAGATTATTTTTTTCCATATTAACCAGAAATGGAAAAATAAAATAAAATTTGATGTCGATTATACCCAAAATCAATGAAATTTTGAAATTATCTATGATACCATACCTTTATAATGATAGATCAGTGTAAATTCCAAAAAAAACACCAAAATCAGCAAGATCTTAAGAGAGGTGGTGGTTGAAGAAGCTTATGCCAATGGTGGTTTGAAGAGATGTTGTAGGAGGGTTGTTGAGGAAGCACATGCTCCACAGTTGCATCGACTAAAATAACGTAAGGGCTTTTTTTTTGTCTCGGGCAAATACATAATTAATTAGTTTATAAAAATGAAAAGAACCGGAATTAGTTTGGTAGAAATAATTATTTATATTAAAATTAATTATTTGATAGTTGTTATTTAATTTGTATACTATTTGTTGGTGGAATTAATTATTTTATATATATTTTTCGCAAACCTTAGTTGTTATTAGTTTATTTATCACATTGTAATTTAGCTTCTTCTTTTTTATCATATTTTAAAAATATTTCTTCTATAGATAATAGATTGAATTGTAAAATATGTGTTATTTCGGGATATGATTAATATCTCTTCCTCAAAAAATGATAATGTCACACGATTGGGTCAATTATAAATGGCCAAATTGTAGAAAACCACCCTTTAAATAGGGAGAAAATTTGCCCAACGGGTCTATTTTTTGGGCCTAAATGAGGGAGTGTCTCCCAAGTCCGGCAAATAAGGTTTTTGTCCACCCTTAATTTTTTGGACAAAATTGCCCCTAAGATTTTAACCTAATCTAAGAGATTTGGAGCGTTTCAGCATCTGGCATTTTGGCGGCTCCTCCTTCTCTCGCTCTCTTCCTCGCCCTTCATTCTCTCTCGCTCTGAGGAAACGCCGTGGACCATCGTCGTCGTACAACGCTGCCGCTGTCCTCTTCAGCCTCTGCGATTCATCTCCTTCGTCTATCCCTATCTCTCTCTGTGGAATCAGATCCGATTCCGAGATCTCCTAATTTGCCGGACTACTCTAGCGATCGCTGGCTAGCCTAAAGAAGACGGTGCTGGTGATGGGAGGAGGACGACCTGGTCGGCATCGGCTGGCTGTCCTGAAGAAGACGGTGCTGGTGCTCGGAGGAGGACGACCTGGTCGGCATCGGCTGGCTGGCCTGCTCTAGCGATCGCCGATCGCGGATCAGATCCGATTTCGTCCTCTCTCTCTGGAATCAGATCCGATTCCGAGATCTCCTTCCCCGTCGATTTCGTCATCTCCCAGCGCACCGCCGCAGAGGAGGAGAACCTGGTCGGCTGGCTGGCCTGCTCTAGCGATTGCCGATCGCGGATCAGATCCGAGTTCGTCATCTCTCTCTGGAATCAGATCCGATTTCGAGTTTCAGCAAGTTTCCATGGGAGAAACGATCGCCGATCCCGGCGATTTCTAACGAGGAGAAGGCACCGATCGCCGAAGGCACAGATTCTCAGGTCTGCGACGGTGCTGGTGAAATTGTGGTAAAACAGAGGAATTTGTAAGTATATTAATTTGTAAGTGAATTAATCGTTTGATTTGTGTTTTAATCTTTTAATCGTTTTGATTTTCCTGGTTTGTTTGCTGATTTGCGTTTTTGTTTTGATCGATTTCTGGTTTGATTTTGTTCGCTTCATCTGGCTTAGCCTTTGACTTCCTCATTCTGGATTATATGTTGAGAACTTTCTCCCTAATCTTGCTGAAACGCCGGTTTCAGCAGCAACAACAATGTTGAAATCGTGTTTTCAACAACAACGTTGTGGAAGGAAATTTGGAGTTAGACTCGTGAGGGGAATATTTTTACTCTTTTGGTTAGGACTCTTAGTTTGGTCCTTCTTTTTTGCTGAAATTATTGGTGTTGAACTTGCTTTAAAACTAGAATTTGCTGAAATTCTTGTTGTTGAACTTGCTTTAAATCTCCTTTAAAAGCCTCTTAGCTCAATGGTAGAGCAATGTGCTTATGCACAAATACGTGGGTTCGAATCCCGCATAGGCTAAATTTTATATCTCGTAACACGGTTTCAGCAACAATTTCAGCATCAGCAACGTTGCTGAAATCGGGGTTTCAGCATCAACAACAGTGCTGAAATCGGGGTTTCATCATCAACAACAGTGCTGAAATCGGGGTTTCAGCAACTCTGGAAACGCGGAAAAAAAAAGCGGAAAAAAACGAAAAAATAAAGCGAAAAAAAGAACTGCTGAAAACAGATGGTGGCACAGGTGTTTCAGCAATTCCGTTTCAGCAACTCTAGAAACGCGGAAAAAAAAAAAAACTAAATTTCGTGGAAATTTTTTTTTTTGCTGAAAACAAAAATTTCAGCATGATGAAAAATTCGGTGGACAAATCCCAAATATGGAGAGGGTGGGAGACGGATTCCTAATATAGCCTAATTTCGTGGCCTATATGGAAATTGCCCCTTAAATAGGTTGTTTTGCGTGAAACCACCTCTTAAAACGAAAATTGTAGAAAACCACCCTTTAAAACTGTTTTCCTTGCAAAGTCACACCCATCACCCATTTTTTGTTAATTAATGTTAAAGTGTGTGGAAATTTAATTATACCCCTTATTATTATTATTATTATTATTATTATTATTATTATTATTATTATTATTATTATTATTATTATTATTATTATTATTATTATTACTCATTTCAATTGATATTAGTTGATATTTAACTTTTTGACATATTTTTCAAAAGCAAAAAACACTATAAATACAAAAAAAAATGTTTTTTTTTTAAAAATAATTTCATACTTACAAAAAAACTCTATAAAAAAATTGATGTGTAATTTATGTTTTATACATATAAAAAAATGCGTAATACTAGGGCTACTTGAAGAAAATAATTTTTTTTTAAAAAATATTGTTTCATATAGTTTTTATTATTCTAAAAATGTATGTGGAATAGTGAACATATTTTTAGAATAATAAAAACTATATAACATATCATTTTTTAAAAATGTATTTTCTTTGAGTAACCCTTTAGTAATATACACTTTTTAAAATATATAAAACATCAATCATATCTATTTTTTATAGAGCGTTTTTACTAATAAGTGTGAAATTATATTTAAAAATCATAT
Organism: Persicaria maculosa; assembly: GCA_963922045.1. Classification (NCBI taxonomy): domain Eukaryota; kingdom Viridiplantae; phylum Streptophyta; class Magnoliopsida; order Caryophyllales; family Polygonaceae; genus Persicaria; species Persicaria maculosa. Next base: position 64,445,171 of record OY998262.1, read on the forward strand.
TTTATAAAAAAAAATACTTTTGAAAAACATGTTAAAAGGTAAAAATTAATTAATATCGATTGGGTAAAGTAAAATAATAATAAAAACAAGGGATATAATTGATTTTCATGCACTTTAACATTTAATTAACAAAAATTGAGTGATGGGTGTGACTTTGCAAGGAAAACAGTTTTAAGGGTAGTTTTATGCAATTTTCGTTTTAAGAGGTGGTTTCACGCAAAACCGTCTATTTCGTTCAAGAGTAATTGGTATGGGCTTGGGTCAATTATAAATTGTAGCCATATAATTGTAGGTTTTATATTTGTATGGACCTGGTTATAGCATTGGGCCAGCCCAATTGTTCTACTTGTATAAATTGCATCTCTTTCATTCTTTTTTTGGTGAAAACATCTCTTTCATCTATATCTATATTTATATAAACTCTTAATTTAGAAGAGTTTACAATTATGTGTCAATCTTAGAGGCATTTTAGGAGTCTTGACCAATCATATATTTTTGCCATTTTTCTTTGATTTTCTTTAATTCTTCTTTTTTCTTCTTTTTCCTTTAATTCTTATTTTTTCTTTAATTTTACTAACTATCTATATAAAATCTTAATTTAGAAGAGTTTAGAATGATGTGTCAATTTTAGAGGCATTTTAGGAGTCTTGACCAATCATATATTTTTGTCATTTTTCTTTGATTTTCTTTAATTCTCATTTTTTCTTTAATTTTACTAACTATTGGGCTTAATTCAAAACATTAAATTCAATCTAATAAAACTATTGGGCTTAACTCAAATTTATTTATTACTACGTAACTATTAGGCTTAATTCAAAACACTGAATATAACTATTGATTATGACACATGACATTTAAACAATATTATAATGATATTGATATTATTATTACTGAGTATTTTAAAATATCTATATTTATGTATTATACTTTACGTAAGATTTTAAAAAAATAATTTTATGAGATAATTATAAGATACATCTGTTGTAAAGCTTTTATTATTATTATTTTTATCTTAACATTTTATAATATTTTTATATATAATATTTTAGTTTAAAAAAACTCGTCATGTCGCGATAATCGTACTAGTTCTAAATTGTAATCAGTGAGTCAAATACTCAATACATACACAAAATCCAGAATTTTCCCTCCGTTCTTCGATGGAACAGACGTTTTTGAGTTCCCATCCAATCCAACGGATAAATGAATTAAGCATGAAAATCCCCGCTTTATTGCAAATTACCCGTAAAGTGGAGGAGTAGAAAAAAAAAAAAAGGTATCAAATCCATCAGTTAGTCGCATCGCATCAGATGCTTGACTTTTCGAAATTAAATTTATTGAATGCAAACCAACTAATGGAGAAATTAATTTGTAAAATGCCCCAAACAGAAAAATGAATCAATCAATCAGTCTTTTACTGTCGGGATATTGTATCTTTATTCACTTTCAAAAATTAAAATTGAAAGAGGAAAAAAAAAAAAAAAAAGGTTTGTCAATTTGTTAGACTAATAGTCTAATACTCAAGCAAGCATGTCACTCGATGTAGTAAGTATTAATGTTGATTTTGATATGTGCTGTGTCGTTTTGTCTCTTTCTTCGTTCCCATCGAGTATATATGTGTTGCCTAATTTACACATATTTATACCATAAATATGTGATCGATAGACTCTCCTATTTTTATTAATTAATTTTGAGTTATAACTCTTTATCAGTTTTTATGTATTGTTCGCGTCTCACCTAATGCAATGGACCCGATTCGCTTATGTTGATCGGTTTTCTGGCGATGAGTTTAATCCGATTCGATCGAAGAAAGTAAACTCATCACTAGAAAACCGATCAAATTCAACTGGAGCTAACCAATACTCCGTGTAACTCAAACTTGTACCGATTTGATTCGAAGTCATTAATCCGAACGACCAATGAGGCAAATGGACCCGAATTGACGGATGGAATCATGGAACCGACCTGAACCCATCAGGTGGGATCAATTGGAGCTCGATGGGATCTAGCTATTGGTGATGAATGTGTCGTCACCAGCTAAGCCACTGTGCAATTCAATTCGATGGATCAATCAAAATTGAAACAAAATCTAACGGTGAATCTCTCTTAAACTTGGAGCCTACCTATCTAATCTAGCTATGGATCTGTCATCTATATGTATCTGCATCCTCTTCACCATGAATCCAACGTAATCACCCATCATGTATAATTAGTGACTCTGTAATTCACTTGGTAAATTAAATTAAAATAAGCTCCCATTCCGATTCCGATTCAGATCCATACAAAAAGGTAAAAAAGAAAGTCAACTGGGTTGTGTTTTGGGGAAACGAGAAATTAACCCCCAAACCATGAAAAGCCAAGACGTTGGAGCACCGGCCATGGCAGATTGGCAGTCCCCTTTCTAATGGGGAAGACGCAACCCACAGAACACCAGATGAGATCCATTCATTCCACACCACGCAACTGTAAGTAAATTTTCCAGTTTGCAGGTCGTACAAATATGCACACGGGTGGGTGGGGGTGATGCATCTCTCCCATGGATGGACCTCCTATACGCCGGAGTATATGCTACCCAACTCCAAGTTAATACTAACTCCGTCTCAAAATACCTGTTCTTTTCTTTTGCACGCTTTTTAAAAGGCGAAAAAATCTATAAAATATTAATTTTTTTCATAATTTTTTAAAATAATTTTATAGATAATTATATTAAGTATTAAATTATTTTTTGTAAATTAATAAAAGGATTGATAATTTATACTACCTCCATATCAAAATATTTGTAGTTTTACTTTTGGCACGTCGTTTAAGAACGGTAAAATCTATATAAAATATCAATGATTTTATTAATTTAAAAAATAATTTCATACTTAATACAATTATTTATAAAATTATTAAAAAAAATTATTTAAAAAATTAATATTTTATAGAATTATTCGCCCCTTAAAAAACGAGTCAAAAAACAAAACTACAAGTTTTGTGATACGGAGGGAGTAGTACCGTAACTTTTATAGTTCTTAAAAAACATGCCCAAACTAAAACTACAAATATTTTGATACGGAGGGAGTATAGATTTTGTTAAATAGAGACCGATCATTCAGAGTTCGAATTAGAGACCTTTGGTACTCTTTTTCAGCTGAACCATTCTGAAATGATATCGAGTTAGCCTATCGAAAAAACTATATAAAATATTTTTTTTGGATAAAATTTTTGGCAATAATTTTATAGGTATTATTGATAAGTATAAGAACCTCTGTTCTCAGCATTCGTGTCTCGCCTTTGATCTCTCTCGGCTCCTCCGTTGATTGACAGTTTATATAAGTTTCTAGGGTTGTTTCTCTCATCTGTTTTAATTTGTGCGTTTGTATGTTGTATGTTGACGGTTAGTCTATTTACCGATTTATTGACCTCTCGATAAGAATGTTTACATTTATTATAGATCCGTGACAGTATTATGAATTTTATCTTACTGTACCTATTAGTGGAGATAATTAAAATATGAGATTTTCTAATGTGTCCTCCATGGATATTGATATATAATACGGTAAGCAACTTAAAAAATGAAAAATTCCTTTCTAAAAATGCATTTTACTAGTTTTAATATACATTATTATGTAAGATTTGTATTTGCATTGTTCTTCACGTGAAATCCCTCCCATCTGCATTTAATTCTAAAAGCCACCCTATTTTATTTTATGTGACCATACATATGTCCTACGTACCCTACATATTTTATTTTTCTTCCTTTTGTTTCTCCTTCGCAATTATTTGCCACCCACCCTAGAATAATACGAAATACTGACAAAACTAACCAGACTTATAAAATGATAAGTGTTGAAATCTTCTCCTAGTTATCAGCTATTCAGAAATCGATACTAGTATTTTCCTTATAGGGAATACCGGAATATGGTCTATGATGAACAAAATTCTTTTCGAAAATGATGATGTAAGAAATATGGAAAAGTGGATAAAAACCATTACACAATATAGGTTATTTTGGAAAAAAGCTCTAGAATATGATATAGAGAACGATGAGACTACATCTACGCATCACAAACCTCAAAACAGATCGAGACGCTGGAAAAAAAAAAGTTAAATGAAAGAAATTGCCTGAGGGATTCATGAAACCGAATTTTGATGGAGCCAAGGTCGTGTCTGGGCAAGCTGTTGCAGGGTTTGTCATCCGCGATAGCCGTGTTAGAGTGGTTTCCTGCGGAGCGCATGGGCTTGGGAGCGCGTCTTCAATCCAAGTTGAATGTCTCGGTCTTCACGCCGGCCTTCTATCTGCAGTGAGGATGGGCTTCTCTCGCCTCATGGTGGAAGGTGACTGTCTTACCGTCATCAACGCCCTGCGTGGAATCGATACTTGCCCATAGACTATTGAGATGGTGATTACCGTTGTTCTCGGCCTCTGCAAATCTTTTGAAGCCATCGATTTCTCCCACACATTCAGGGAAGGCAACCAGGTCGCTGACAGATTGGCGCACGCTGGTTTGATATCTCCTCTTTCTCCGTTGAGCGGTGCGGTGCCCAGCTGAGATTGAGGATCTAGTCTGAAAGGACGCCATTGGACAGTGGTTCAATCGAGGTTGACCACCCCTAAATTTTCGCCTTGTATCAAAAATAAAATAAAAATTGCCACCCACCCTATCTAACAATTTTAATATACTTCTTTTATTTCAAATATAAGTTTTTAAAATTTTACGTAATTTTATATTAGTAAATAGTAATAAATATATTTTCAAAAAATGAAAAAAAATAATATTTTATACATTTTTAGTTGCTTAAAAACAACCTAGCTTAATTAGTTTGTTTTTCAAGTCATATTTCATCTCTCTCTCTCTCTATTTTTATTTTCTTAGAACAATCTTCTGAAATGTCTTGTATATTTTGAATATAGAAAATCTTTTGTATATCATAATTTCATGGCTTGAAATTCAGAGTAAGATTTATTTTTTTTTTAAAAATGCAGCCCTAAAATACCCAATATTACCATCCTTGTTTTATTTAGTGTTCATTTAAAAAAATCGTCCAGTTTAATTGATTATCAATTTGAATAAAGGTCAAAATTTATTGACAAGTCTCAATGTTTATAACCTATATCTGGTTTCTTTTCCATTTGTACTTCGAGTTTACTTAGATTTTTTTTCACACAAGTAGACGATTTGAGGATTTTCCATAATTTTCCGCTTCTTGATTCACCTTCATCGAATTTGGTAAATACAAAGCGTCCATCCGATATTCGAACCGAAAACCTTTAGGTAATACATGCACGTCCTTTTCGGTTGAACCATTCCAAAATAATTAGTTTCTTGATTCACCATTTAGAGCAACCCCAACAACTCTTGTAAGTTAGAAAAAGTTGAAAATTTTAGAGAAAATATGAGATTTTTAGGTCCAACATTTTCTATATACTTATCTCTAAAATAGAGAAACCTTAGGAAAGAGAGAAAAAATATAAATTTAGAGGAAGATGGCAAAAACTTTAAAATTTAATTCTTCTCAATACCAATGTAAATTCATTGTAATTCATCAATAATTGGCCGAATTTGTTATATTTATACAAAAATTAAGTTAGGAATATTTGTTATAATAAAATTAAATTGAATATTTTGCCACAATTAACTCGATATTTAATTTAAACACGTTAGTTTGAAGTTATGTTAAAACTCATATTATATGTAAATGTCAAACTCATACTAGTTTACACTCTAAGTTATGTTAAGCTTAAGTATTAAACTTCGTATTTCAATTAAAATTATTTACGTTATTTAAAATCTTAACTTAAAATTCATGTCCATCTAGTTGTATGAAATTATTTCACAATTTGCTTAAAGTTTAAGGATAACTAAATTAGAAATTGTTTTAAATAGAAAGTATATGTAGTATTTAATAAATGCAGAAATTTGTAAAATAGAGAAGCTATTGAAGTTGAAATTTAAATTTTTTTTTATAAATTTTAATATTTTTTCCTCTATTTTAAAATTTTTTTAAATTAGCTGTTGGGCTTGCTCTTAGATAAATACAACCTACAGTTTACAAGTAGAGAGATTTTTAAATGAGGAGGAGTAACGAGACGAATTGAAGATATAGATGAAGGTGGATGGAGGAGGGCCGTGTGATCAGAAGAAATGCAGATTCATATGAGCCTGATTTGATGTAAAGCCTGCAACTCAATTTGGGGGAGGGGAGGGGAGCTGCTGTATTATTAATACGGAGTATTTATAATTACCCCAAATTAAAATAATTAAAAGCAGTAAAAAGGAAAAGAAAAGAAAAGAGGGCATGAGGCGTCAAAAACTGAGACCCTCATGTACATGTTCCACGATTAGGTAATAGAGTGGCAGATAAGGTTGCCCACTTTTGTCACTCTGTCTGAGATGTCAATATAAATAACGATTCTGGTTTTCTAGACCTCATCCGTAGGAATGCCATCGGGTAGAGTTCGCTCGTCCGAATTCTTTACTTATAAAAAAAAATAAAAATAAAAATGAGACCCTCAAGAAAAGAAAGGGGGAACTTGGGTTTCTGTATAAACATTGATATTGATAATGATAGACCGATGGACGTGTGGGTTTGATTTGATGCCCTATCCCCTACTACCTACCTACCTATCCCTCTCACTCTTACAGTGTAGTACTGCCTTTTTTTTTTTTTTTTTTTTCTCATTGGGTAATTTTAGTGAAAAAAATTACTGTACCTACTCCGTTTGTTAGTGTTAGAGCATCTTTAATTGTGATATTGGTGTTGAGTATAATAGCTATTTTTTATATTCCCTCCGTTCGGCAAAACTTGTCGTTTTAGAGTTTTGTTTTTATTCGAAAAAACTTGTTATTTTAGGTATTTTTGCTTCTACTTTACTAAAATGCCCTTGATTTGATTGATGTGTTGTGAGTTGTAGTTTTTGATAAAGTAAAAAGTAGAGTAATAAATGAGGGTAAATTAGTAAAAAAGAAGTGTAATTATTAGCTTTATTAAAAGTTGTGTGGAGAGTTAAAATGATAAGTTTTGTCGAACGGAAGGAGTAATAAAATATTATAAAATGTGGGAGAACCAATAAAGTGAGTATCATAGTATGATACTTACCTCACAAAAATTTATTAGGTTAATAAAAAATCTGACATTTTCTTTTGTTTTTCTTTTAAAAAATTATCTATGATACTTGGAGAACCATGGATAAAGATGGCCTTAGATCCGTTTCAGTATTAGTAAAAAAAAATCCGTATTATGGCTTAAAATGATTGATAATATTTTCACTCATAAAATTTGCTATATAAACTACAGCTTGTCACTTTATATATAAAATACCCTTGACTTTGAGTCATATACCTATAACTCAAGAAGAGTATAATTTATTTAAAAACAATAAAAATAAAATGGAATATGCGGTATACTCTGTGTATAGTAAAAATTATGGGTATAAATATCCCTCTTATAATTCACAGTATTACACTGTGATTTGGTATGTGATGGGTTTCAATCTTGTTTTCGTTTCCACGGAAAATAAGAATAACTTGGATAGATGAATGTGTTTAATGAACAAGATTAATATGAATGTAAAAACGTAATTTTATTCATTCACAAATGAGTTATTTATAACAAAGTAAACACTAAAAATCCTAATTCTATCTATAAGCTAAATAAAAAATCCAATAAGCATTAGATAATGTAATGATCTTATTAGATACTCCGAGCGATTGTAAATATAATAAAATAAGTATTATAATGTATAAAAAATTAATTTAAAAAATCAACATTTTATATAGTTTTTAGCTCTTTAAAGTAGATGCATAAAAGTCAGATAAGATATTAAGGGTTTAGGTTATAAATACTTATAGATGGAATAATAAAGCCAATAATCACCTCAAATTTTTGCCTTGTATAAATAAAATTGGGTGGAGATCCAACAAATCCATAAATCGACATAATATATTTTGCTCAAAGATGAAATAACAAAGTCAATAAGAAAGAAGAAACAAGTCAACAATAAACAAAAACAGTTAACACAACTCACTTGACCTGTGAACTTGTTCTATGTAACGACTTTTTTTTTTTTTTTTATGTACATGAAAAGAAAATAAAGAGAAAGCGATGGAGAAACTCAACTATAAAAGAATCTTATAAAGGGGCGGTGGTGTTTTCGACGGCAAGCTTAACAGGGTCTGTGGATCGGATTGTAAGATCTTCAAAATATAATAAAGTAATAAAATATATAATATATAAAAATATATACAGCAAAGTGGCTTAATTTAAAGTTATAGGATGAGGAAAAAATGTTAGTTGCACAATATATTTTGGTTTCAAGAGATAAAAAGCTACATTTACGACCTTAAACATTGTCATATTGATTAAAAAACTCGAAAACAATTGTCTCTAAGCCATTTTTCGCGTTTTATACATGAATGTATACATTTAAACTCCTTAAAATCAACCAAGGAAACAAAAAAATGTTTGAAAAATACATATGTTAATAAAAATAGGATCTTTAGAATCGTGTAGGATCGTAAGATCCTATCGATCCATTAAGATTCTAAAGATCCTATAATAGATCCTACAGAAAAAAGATTATATGGATAGATCCAGATCGGGTTTTGAGTAGGATCGCAGGATCTTAGGATTCTAAAGATCCGGATCGAGATTCTAATAACAATGTTCGACGGTTTGTCCGTCTGTTGATACGACGATGAAACCTTTAAAAAAGAAGAGCGAACGTGGGGGTAAGGAAAGCAAACACAGTGAAAATGGAAAAATGGGAGGACGATCAGATCAGATCAGATCAGTAGTTGTTCATCTGCACTTTGTAATTTTTGGTTTTTTTTTTTTTTTGTTTAATTTATTGCTTCTGCCCTTGATTTTGATTGATCCTTTTGTTTTCTTTCCTTCCCTCTTCTTTTTATTTCATCCATTTCTCACAAGCTCCAAATTTGCAAAAACTACACACAAAATAAAAAAGGAGACTCTTTTATCATGTTATATTCGTGGGTAATTTTAATTTTCATAGCAATATGTATGATTCTGCTTTGATTATTAGAGATATTTTAGTCTTCATTTTATGGAAATGTCCTTATAAGTAAGAGCGGTCTAAGTTAAACATATTTGATTAAGAATCTTTTTTATATAATGTAGAAATTCGAGATAAGACATGTCCATTTTTCGAGAGATCGGTTGAATCGGGTGTAGAAAACACTGTCACATACAAATACAATCGTCACATACGAAACAACCAGAAGGGAAAAAAAGCATTGAGCAGGCTAAATTCACCACACAACCAACACTACTAGTTGAACATATTTGATTAAGAATGAAAACCTAGAAAATTAAGTGAAAGAGTGAATTATAAAAATAAAAAGTTACTACTCTAGTAAAAAAAAAGACTTAACCAATGAATTTAAAATGAATTTTTGGCTAACAAAGGGTACAGTTTTTTACAGTAATTTGCTCTTTGGTGATTGGACATTTGGCAGAGCAAATCAATTTTCAATGCCCTAAATTTCTATGGTGGGGATTCATTCTAGCAGGGCTGGAGTAGAGCTGCCACATTTGAAGACAAGGGCCTGAGGCCCATCAGCGGCCCACCTGGCCCAATCTGGACTGACTTTTTCGCTCAGGACACCAAAAACAAACGTGGGTTCTCTTTTATTTTATTTTATTTTATTTCTCAAGTTGATGTGACAATGAGTTTGTACTCCCTAAATATATTAAGATCAATAATTTTGTGATTTCAAAAAAAAAAAAAAGATCAATAGTTTTGTGGTAGTAATAGCAAATTGATTATTAACCTGCATAATGTAGAATCCAAATTGATGGGAGGAAAAAAAAATGGCTAATAAGATTATAAAACATGTCAATTGATTACTACTAATAATCTTAAGCCAGATCACACAAAATGTCAATTGCCTGATAATCATAAGTCATATGAAATGACATATATTAGTTGAAATTAACTATCAGTGTTTTTTTTTTTTTGCCTTTATTCTCAAATATAATCTTTTAAAAATAGGATAAAATATTTATTTTTTGTTATACTATCTTTATTAAAAAAAATGAAATATAATTACATAAGGGATACTCGATATGATTTGGTTAGAAGAGTGCGCTTTTTTCGAAATGATTGGGGCTCAAGATGGGTCTCTAAAGGAAAAAGGAGCTTGGTCCGCTACGGCCGCAGATCGAGGGCGATAAACTCACCAACATCAACGTTCTCAAAGATTCCTGGTCTTGCCATTGAGCGATTGAGGTTCTGATTACAGATACTCTCTTCTTATTGCGATAGTTCGAGGAGGTGGAGTTTCGTCACATTTAAAAAAAAAAGTCAACAGGTGTATGTGCAGACCGTGTTGTCAAGATCTTGTAAACAACTTGACACCATTTTTGCTCAGGACAGAGAACTTAATCGCTACATCTATCAGGATGTTATTGACTGGTGGTCTACTAGGAGTAGTAGGGGCTAGACATCACCAAATCCTTACTTTTATAAAAAAAAGATAGTCCGTATGATTTATCCTTCACCTTTTTTTTTTCAACAAATGTCTTCTTTCTACCTCAATACATCAAAATTTATAGTAATTTATTTCTATTTTTTTATTAAATATGTATTTTAGTGCAAAAAACGATAATATGATTTTATGCTAAGCAAGAGCTGCATTAACTTTCTTAAACACTATCTATATAAAAAAAACTCATATTCTTTAAATTATTTTTTTCTAAAACTCCAACAACTTCCTTATTCTTCATTCTTTAAAATTTTGAAGTATTTTACAAAATAAAAATAGAGAATCTGCTAGATAATAAAAAATGCCCAAAATTTTATAAAACTACAAATACCAATATAATAATAAAGTTGTTTTTAAACTTTCTATCCTAACTTTGTTGTGACTCCAATAAGTCTTCAAACACATTTAGACTATTGCTAATTACCTCCAATAACCCAATAAAAATAAATAAACTAGCATAAAAATTGATACTTCAAATCTAGAGCACTCATATAGAGACAAAGATGTGAAACCAAAAATTTCACCAAAGCACAAGGAATAGTGATTGTTACAAATTTGGGTATTTCAGCTTTTAACCCAATTAGGGTTTTCCCTTTGCATTAAATACACAAGTACTATATTCTCACAATTTTGCAGCATACCATACAGATGGGTCAATGTTGTAACACCAAAACTTGATACCAAAAACTAGCATCTTTCCCTGTAAACCCAACATGGCCATCAAATTATATCCACACCTAATATAAACTTGATGATGCCATTCCTGATTTTGTCATTTTATCACACCTTTTCTAATTTTGCTTATGGACACCAAACTAAACTACAAATTGCAAATTCAACCACACCCACCAACAAAGAAAACCCATTCACTCTATAGTGTATTACAAATGGAAAAGAAATCATTAGTTGCATCCATTGAAGGGTAACAAAAATTAACAAAAACAAAACTTTTTTTTTTTTTTGCTCTCACCCTTCTCCATCAGATTATTAAATCCATGTACTGTACTGACAGATGAGATATGCAAGAGCTTTTATTTTTTTTAATATATGAATTTCAATTTAATTACCCTAATTGTAAATTTGTGATGCAGGACCCCCAAGAAACCCATCACCATATAACCTCTTTGAGATGAATATATACTTTCTGCAGCACTTCACTTTCTACCCTCTTCATTTTTCACTCCCTACCCACTTTCACAATCCACACACGCATACTTCAAATTAAAAATGAAATTAAAAAAGGAATTCAGACCATTCCTCAGACTCAGACTCATCCAATACATCATCTTTTTTCTTTTTTTTTTTGAATTATTTTAATGATGGGGAGATTTTATTTCAGGCAGTCCAGAAAATAGGATCATGGGTTATAATAATTTCAACTTTTTTCCCCCTCTGCAACACTCATTCCCCAAATCCCTATGAGACCCTCTCCCCATTATAAAACCCCTCCCTCCATCCCCAAATCCCCATTGTTTCTACTCCTCCTCCTCCTCCTCCTTGCTAGGGTTTGATTTGGATTTCAAGAATGGATCCCTTTTTCTTGCAGTACCATCACCAGATCAACCACCCCATCACCACCACCACCACCACCAACATCAACAACAACAGCCACCAAGAAAGTAACCTGCCACCAGGGTTTAGGTTCCACCCAACAGATGAGGAGCTCATCACTTACTACCTCCTGAAGAAGGTCCTTGACAGCTCCTTCACTGGAAGAGCCATTGCTGAAGTTGACCTCAACAAGTCTGAGCCCTGGGAGCTCCCAGGTAAGCCCTTCTTCATTCACCCCTCACTTTACTCTAAATTACAAAAATTAGCCCTTATTTTTTTGATGGGTTTTCAGACAAGGCAAAGATGGGGGAGAAGGAGTGGTACTTCTTCAGCTTAAGAGACAGGAAGTACCCAACTGGGCTAAGGACTAACCGGGCCACCGAAGCCGGCTACTGGAAGGCCACCGGCAAAGACAGAGAGATTTACAGCTCAAAAACATGCTCCCTTGTTGGGATGAAGAAGACCCTTGTTTTCTACAGAGGGAGAGCCCCTAAGGGTGAGAAATCCAACTGGGTCATGCATGAGTACCGCCTTGAGGGCAAGTTTGCCTACCACTACCTCTCTCGCTCCTCCAAGGTCAGTTTTTGCATTTTCCAATCTTTTGGGCCCTTTTTCATAATTTCTCCCTTTTTTGGGGTCAGCTTGATTGATGATATGATCTTGATATGATTTGATTCTCATGTATTAGTTGAAGATTAGACATCTGGAATTGAGTTAACCTTCTTAACACTGTGCTTTAACAAGACCTCTTAATTTGACAACTTAGCTTTATAGGTTTGATAGCTTTAGAGCAATAAATTAAACATCACTTCTTGCTGATGTCATTTCTACATGACATTTTTGACAACACCTTGCTTGGTTTTATCTTGCAGATACTCCTATATTATTAAAAATAAAATAAAAAATCAATCTTGGTTTTTCAAAGTTTTTTCTTTGTATAATTATGTGATATTTCACTTGTATAAATGTCTGTTATTACAGTTAAAAAATGTAGACATTTTTTGGTCCCCAATGCCTATATATATGTTTCCAATTAAATTAGTTCAATAAATTTTTCAACAAAACAGCAACTATATAAATTTAATAAATGTAATAAATGTTTAGGTTTTTGAGACATAAAGTACATTACAAATATCACATTCAGAATTATTAGTGACATCCAATTTATAACTTACAGTGGTGGGAATGATAAATTCCTCAGTGATGTTATATTTTGCATTTACTATAAACCCCACATTGCATAGTCCTTTTTCACTGCATTATTATTATTGTACATGGACGATTATTGTAACCTCAAATTATTTACCCGTGTGCGGATTGTAGGATGAATGGGTCATATCCCGGGTCTTTCAGAAGACTGGGACCGGATCGGGATCGGGATCGGCGATTAATGGTATAGGCAAGAAGGGGCGGGTAATTAACCGCCACTACGCGGAGGTCGGGTCACCGGCCTCTTCGGTGTCGGTTTCGCTCCCACCGCTGCTCGACTCCTCCTCGGCCGCCTCGTATGACAGCGAGGCGATGGTCAACCGCGAGCACGTGTCCTGTTTCTCCACCGCAGTCCCCACTGTGAATGTTCCCACGCTGGTTTCAGCCGGCCTGCAGTCTATTGACGCCGGCCTCAACTTACCACCACCGCCGCCGTCGTTCCCCAACTTGAGGTCCCTCCAGGAGAATCTTCAGCTGCCAAGCTTCTTGTTTTCGGCTGGGATGGGAATGCAGCACGGCGGGGCGCATGCTGATCACTTGGCGGGTTTGTTGGGCAGCTGGGGAGGCGAAGTGGCGGAGCAGAAGGTGGCGGTGGACGGCGGCGGGAGGATGGGGATGGGCTTGACTGAGCTTGATTGCATGTGGAGCTTTTGAGATTATGGTAGGGCATGTTCTACATCTATGTTTTATGTTAGAAGACTCTCTAGCTATATGATATGATGCATATGTTATATATGTTTTAAGGTCTAATTAATTTCCTTAATTAGGTTAAGTTATCTAGATGGATCATCTGGGATATTCATTCCAACTATATTGTCCCCTTGTCCATCTTGCTATTAAATGCCTAAATGCATGTAATGTGTTTAAGATTCTGATGACATTATATGTACTACTATATATTAAGGTTATACTGTATCTTGTATGTTTAAGTCATGTTTTTTTAATTGTTGGGGCTCTTATAATCATGTTCATTAATATTGTTCATTCTACAAGTTTATTAAGTACCATACCAATGTACCATCAACCATACTTGTATATATATGGATCACATGTGAACAATTAAATTATTCAAATGAGAAATAACTTTTGATTATTCGGTGATACTTGATAATTAATTGTTGGAATAAAATGATGTGGTAGTATTAGACTACTGTTCATTAGAATGACATTTACATATTTTTTTTGTAAACTAATAATTACATGATTATAAACGAACGATTATATGAAAACAAACGAATAATTTCTGCCTATATATAGGCTATAAGGCTTTTATACAAGTTTCTAAAACTAATTTTAAAAAAATACAAATATTTACAATATTTTTTACTTACAAATAATTAAATTATTATACAAGACATAAGAAAGAACTGCTCAAGTATGATCCGATCCACTGTTTATATGATTAATGAAATGTGATTAATTAGGGGTTGGGAATGAGAGTTGAAGCTAGGGTCGTTTTACCATGAAAATCAGCAATTGCTTTCTTAATTGATTAGTTGGGGTTGAATAATCAGTAATATGTCAATTCATTTCAATAGTGCGTACGGCCTCCAAATCTCTTATAGGCATAAGACTAATTATCATTTCATATGGGGAAGATTGAAAAGTATGGTTGTCTATCAATGTTGTTTCCAGCTATCTATCTACATGAAAGGTTAACAAATTTAAGAATGTGCCTTTCCTTCCCCCAAGGAAATTAAACGTTGGTTTCGTCTTAAAATAAATTGATAATCATCTTTCAATTTTAGATATTAGAGATTGAAATCCTCATTACCTATATTCGTTACATCCTTCAACATTTCAAAGTAATTGAAATCTCTCCTGCCTTCCGTGAAATCAACAGGTGTGCAAATCGTTTTAATGACCTCTTTCGGAATGCTGATCTGCAGTAGTCTCCTCTTAAAGGTAGAGACATTTGCATTTGCATCCAGACGAATATGTCATTGAATATATTGGTTTAATAGAATTGGTTAACCACACCTAAAACTTTACTTGTATAAAAAAATAAAATAAAAATGAGAGAACAATATATTTCAACATATGTTCTTATAAACCTCAGCAATCTAGCTGAGATTTGAGAGAAGTCGAGAATAGAGATCGAGGAAGAAAAGAGAGTTTGAGTTTTCTGGTTTTCAATTCATTTCATTCATTCATCTGTAACAAACTGATGGACCACAGTATATATATACAACACTGTCTCTAACCCAACCAGCTAACCATGGTTGTAACTGCTAACTAGACCTATCCGAGCTAACATCCTTAACCCAACCCTGTGTATCTTCCATATCCCCCCCTCAAGGTAGGCGTGTGTGATGGAACACTAGTCCCAACTTGGAAGCCAAAGTAAGATGTTGGCCTGATCCAAGAAGTTTAGTGAAAATGTCTGCCAATTGTAAATGAGTAGGAACAAACATAGTGGAGATCAGGCCTTCATGAACCAAATCCCGAATGTAATGGCCATCGAGCCGGATGTGTTTCGTTCGTTCATGATATATTAGATTCAAAGCAAGTTGTAGAGCTGATTTGTTGTCGCAACATAATGGAATTGAAGTCGAAGGTTGGATGAAAAGATCATGAAGAACACCAGCAACCCATTCAATCTCACTCCCTGTCGCGGACATGCTCCTGTACTCACTTTCGGTGGACGATTTCGAAACCGTCTTCTGCTTCTTTGTTTTCCAACTTACTAAGCAATCACCCAAGAAGATGCAGTAACTTGTTAGAGATCGACTCGTATCAACACAGCTACCCCAATCAGCATCTGAATATGCACGAACTTCCAGTCTACTGCAACTTGGATAGAACAGTGCACAATTGATGGTGCCCTTCAGGTATCTGAGTAAGAACAGAGCAGCACGTAGGTGAGGTGTCCGAGGTGTTGACATGAATTGAGTCAGCTGTTGAACAGCGTAGGCAATGTCCGGCCTAGTCATTGTGAGATACAAGAGACGGCCAACCAATCTCCGATATGTCTCAGGATCTGGTAGCACATCACCTTCGTGGATGCTAAGATGTAAGTTCCGCTGCATTGGGAATTTGGCGACCTTGCAATTCACCATAGCAGCATTTGACAATAAATCTGTGACGTATTTTCGTTGATTCAACAGAATTCCAGAAGAGGATCTCGAAATTTCCATGCCCAGAAAATATCGGGCTACTCCAAGATCCTTAATGGTGAAGGCATGGTGTAAGGATGCCTTTACCTGATCGATTACTGATGCATTGTTGCCTGTGATGAGCATGTCGTCGACATAGATGAGAGCTACCACAATCACAGAGTCTCTACGCAATACAAACAACGAGTAATCATGTCGAGATTGAGAAAATCCCAACGAAGTTAGATGCTTTGTGAGTTCATAGTTCCATTGACGGCTCGCCTGTTTCAGGCCATAAAGGGACCGATGGAGACGACAAACTTGACCTGCACTTGCCTTGTGGTAACCCGGAGGAGGTGTCATGTACACCACCTCGTCCAAATAGTCGTGTAAGAACGCGTTGCTCACATCAAGTTGGTGAAGAGGCCACTCACGAGCTGAAGCAACAGCTAGCAAAATCCTTACAGTAGCATACTTTGCAACTGGGGAAAAAGTTTCTTTATAATCTCGATCCTTGATCTGATTGAAACCCTTTGCCACAAGCCTCGCCTTATAGCGCTTTAGTGCTTTACCAACCCATCTGCCTTGAACTTGATTCGGAAAATCCATTTGCATCCAATAGCATGACGTCCTAGTGGAAGAGAAGTGATAGACCAAGTGTTGTTCTTCTCTAGAGCTTGGATTTCTTGACTCATAGCCTCCCTCCATTCAGGGAATTTTTGAGCTTGGGAAAACGATGAAGGTTCAACAATTGAGAGAGTATTGAACAAAGAGTGGATGTAGTCATTGGAGTGATGACTCAACTCAGAAGGACTAATCACAGTAAAAACTGAAGAAGAGGAACTGTCAGTCTCAGGTCCATGCCTGCTTGGTAAGTCCTTGCACATGAAATCATTGAGGTGAGCAGGTCTCACAATCCGTCTAGCAGGTCGAGTATCAAGAGGTAGATCAGCAACAATGTAGGGAACAGAAGGATCAGGAAAGGAGGTTTGTGAGCTGCTGTCATTAACTCTTTGGTCTAGATTGGGAGAGGATTCAGTACTTGGTGTAGGACTGACAATCAAATTGTCATCCAAATGATCATCAAACTCAGGTGTAGGGAAGGGGTTGGAAGCCAGAGAAGGTATGGGATGACCACCATGGTCATCATCTCCAAAGCATACATGAGGTAACACAAGTGACTTGGATTGTTGATCAGTTGACAATCCTTTGAAAGGAAATATCCATTCCTTGAATATAACATCTCGGCTAACAAATGTCTTGTGTGTGTCCAAGTCATACAACTTGTAGGCCTTGTAACCAAGTGGATACCCCAGGAAAACACAACGTCGTCCTGAAGCTTCCATCTTTGTCCTATGCACACTTGGAATGTGAGCAAAGCACAGGCAGCCTATGACTCTCAGATGGGTGTACTCAGGTGACTTGTTGAACAGACGTTCATAGGGAGTTTTGGAGTTGATAGTGGAAGAAGGAAGGAGGTTGATTAGGTATGTGGCTCCCAAAATGCACTCACCCTAGAACCTCAAAGGTAGGCCAGCATTGAGTCTGATGGCACGAGTTGTTTCCACCAAATGGCGATGCTTGCGCTCAACCCGTCCATTTTGCTCATGGATGTAAGGGACACACCTTTGGTGCTCAATTCCCTTGGTCACAAGCAACTCTCTCACTCTTGAGTTAACAAATTCATACATATTGTCAGTCCTAATGGACTTAACATGGGTCTCAAATTGAGTCCCCACATAGGCTAGAAACCCAGTGATGATCCCAAACACCTGTCCTTTATCTCTCAGCAAAAAGGTCCAAACAGACCGAGAGAAATCATCCAACACAGTTAGAAACATCTTTGCACCACAAATAGAAGCCACTTTATACAGTCTCCACACATCCATGTGAACCAATTCAAATGGCTTGGAAGCAATTGAAGCACTCAATTTGAAGGGGGAACTTATGCAATTTTACAAGATGACAAACATCACAGTCAAATGACTCCACTCCAGAGCCTTTACACCAATCAAACAACTTTAGTTTTGATAAAGAAGCATGCTCAAGTCTAGCATGGTAAACATTTATTAACTTTGTCTTCACATGAGCAACAATCCTACTCACCTTGAGTTGATGCCCCGTGATGGTCTTATTGATTGCAGCAGGACCACACAACCTTCTGACCCCAGTAGCTGCAGGGAAAGATGAAGAGCTAGCAAACTTGTAGAGACCTCCATCTCTAACTCCAGTAGCAACAACAGTCCTAGTGGAAATGTCCTGAAGCCAACATTTCCATTTGGAGAACACAAACAAGTGTTTATCATCTTCAAGTAATTTTGACACAAATAATAGGTTATATTTGAAAGAAGGCATGTAGAGCACATCCTGGAGTAGAATACTCTGATCAAAGCAAACACTCCCAGAGTACTTTACTGCCTGAGTGATCCCATTCGGAAACCCAATCACAATAGGTCTATCCAGCAATTTCGTGTGGTTAAACATGACATTATTGCACGCTATGTGATCCGAGGCTCCTGAATCAATGATCCATGTCTTGATGTTGCTCAAATTTCCTTGATCATTTGAAGAAGGAGAAATCATACCTGCAAAGTTCACTGAACTGGTGTTCGGATCACCTGCATCCACTGGTGCCTTTCCTTTCATGGCTCGTATCACTTCAGCAACTACAACATTGATCAAAGACAAGTCGGATTCACCACCAGATCTGGCAGAAGCTCCAAGACTGGATGAAGATCCATTCTCACAGGTAAGTGGACAATCCAATTCCATAGCATCTCGATGAACATTAGCCACCAATTTGTCACTCTGAGGGCGTTTAGGCCCATTGTACCACTCAGGAAATCCGATGAGCTTGAAGCATGTATCCTTAACATGCCCTCGCTCCTTGTAGTAATTACAAAATAGTTCCATCTTAGCTTTCTTCAAATCCTCCTTAGATGGCCTAGGTCTCTGATCATTGGATCTCGACGTTCCTGAGTTATTTCCTTGAGATCCAGTGTTTCCTTTGGATGAGCTACCAGTCTGATTATAAGTCCGAGTTGATAGGACCTCATGGTGCTGAGACGGAGCTCCAGTGATTCCTCTTTGCCTCTCTATCTGAAGCACCATGTTGAAAGCTCGGCTAACTGATGGCAGAGGATCCAGAGAGAGGATGTGGCTGCATATTCCATCAAAGGAATCGAACAGTCCCATCAGAAATTGCATCAGACGAGTGGTTGCTTCACGATCTACCAGCTTCTTGAGGATCGCACATGAGCAGTTCTTCAGCACTCCACATTTGCAGACAGGTATGGACTCAATTTCCTGCAATTCATCCCATGTTTTCCTGCGTTTGTTGTAGTAATCTCCTACACTCAGATTGTTTTGCTGAAACTGATATATCTCTCTCTTGATTTGGTAGATCAAAGGTGCATTGGATTCAGCAAACCTTTCCTGGATCTCGTCCCACAATTCCTTTGCCGAAGTCGTGTACACAAAACTTTCTGCTAATTCTGGTTTCATCGAATTAATGATCCAGCTGGTCACCATGTAGTCGCATCGAAGCCATCGATCATAGTTCTCATCACTCTCAAACGGACGCTCAATTTTCCCATTGATGAAACCGAGTTTCATCTTGGCGCCAAGCGCCATTCGTACAGATCTGCTCCAGCTGTGAAAGTTGGTGCCGATAAATGAAGCCGAGACGAGAACCATATCTGGATGGTCGGAATTCGAGAGGGATAGCGGATCCGCATGATTCGCTCCAAAATTCCGATCTCCAGCACCTGATGACGAGCCTCCATTGTCGCCATTTCCTTCTGTTTCCGAGATTGCCATTGCTGAGAGTATGATGGAGCAAAACCTCAACACTCTAAGATCCTAGTGTTGATCTCGCTCTGATACCATATAAACCTCAGCAATCTAGCTGAGATTTGAGAGAAGTCGAGAATAGAGATCGAGGAAGAAAAGAGAGTTTGAGTTTTCTGGTTTTCAATTCATTTCATTCATTCATCTGTAACAAACTGAGGACCACAATATATATATACAACACTGTCTCTAACCCAACCAGCTAACTATGGTTGTAACTGCTAACTAGACCTATCCGAGCTAACATCCCTAACCCAACCATGTGTATCTTCCATAGTTCTATCCCAACCAGGTGTATCTTCCATAGTTCTATCTCCAAAAGTTAGTACAACTTATACATAAGCGCAAAATATGTCATGTGTATGTACATTGTACTTGAGTTTGCATCATTGAAGAACGAGGCGGCAAAATTGAACTTTGAGATTAATCTAATACATACATTGAAATCACTCAATCTACCGAGTTTTGAAAATTTCGAAACATCTTAAACTTAAAATACTCGAAGTCCAAATCGGAGTGAGTAATATTGTTAAATTCAAAATAACTAAAAACTAAAATAACTAAAACCTAATTGGTTGATTCGACCCAACTCATTTGAATTGAAATGTTTGACGGTCTGCCGACTTATCAGCCTCTCGAGCTTCAGGCTTGTCAGAGCTCATCTTGGAGGTAGGGCTGTTATATGAGCTGAACAACTCGAGTTCGACTCGAAAAAAGTTCGACTCGAGCTCATTCACTTACCTAAACAAGCCGCGGGCCTGAACATGATTTTAAGCTCGGTTGAAAGCTCGGCTCGTTCGATTTAGGCTCGAACAACTCGAATTCTATGGAATTTCTAAAATTTTCTTTATGTTAATATGTTATTACCAAGTAAAACTACTTAGAGCTCGAAAAAAGCTCGTCTCAAGCTCGTTCATTTACTAAAACAAGCCGAGCTTGAACAAAAAAGAAAGCTCGTTTAAAATTTGGGTTCGGCTCGGCTCGAGCTCGTTTAGCAAATGAAAGCTTGGCTCGTTCGGCTAAAATAACACCCCTACTTGGAGGTAGGTATATAGTAATATTATATGCATCAAGTAGGTAACCCTATAGACAGGGGAGGGGTCGGTGGATATGGATAGTAGGGGTAGTGTAGCTCAAAATTAACGGCAATGAAGCAAACCTCCATTTCCAATTACTTCACATGGAGTAAGTACGGAGAATGCAGTATAGTACCCCCTTCAAGATCACTTGAAACGACCATTGAACTGCTACCCCTTCTCCCTAATTTAACTCTCTCTCTACTAGTTCTTCACACGTACACCCGCCCATATTTAATGCTCTCTCACTTACATATCATCTACCTTTGTGGTATATGTACATCTCCAGCGTCTTCATCTGTCAGCATAACTTGGGGCATTTGACAGCAATGGAAACTACCTGTTTACATATGTATTAACACATCTCCATCCATTTCATCTTCTACCTCCAAATAGGGCTGTGCATCGGTTTAAATTCGAACCGAAACCGAAAATCTCAAAATTTCAAACCGAAAAAATAAAAATTCTCGAACCGAAAAACTTCAGTTAGGTTCGGTTTGTATTGGTTCGCCCCAAAAATTCGGTTTGGACCGAATAATACACAGCCCTACCTCCAAATACAGATTTAGATATCTCAACAACCATCAACAATCCTTTTAATTTGTATAACGTACCCATAGGGCCGGTCCGTTGCTTGTTGAGGCCTTGTGCAAATTTATATGTTGAGGCCTTTTTTATTACTAATTAAATGGTAAAAACGATTAGAAATTGGAAAAAAAAAACATTCATTGGCTAGTGCCGAGCTAACAAATCATTTATTACTTCTTTCTCTCTTTTGAATTTATATTAATTATATATATGCTTTAAAAAAATTTGAGGTCATGTGTACTTGCACAATTTGCCAAGGCAATGGGCCGCCCCTGCGTACCCACAGAGACGAACCTCCTCCTTGAACCCAGTATCTTCCGCTCAAAGCCGGATCTAAAAGGTTATCCCGTATGTAGTGGTGGATTCATAATTTTTGTTAGATAGATGCTAAAAAACACTAAAATATGTCATTTTTAATTAAAAGATCGAATTGAGAAAACTAAGAGAATAGCCGGGAAAAAAAACCTTCATTTCTATCGAGATGTCCTTAAAGGGTGTTGAAGTGTCTATGGAATATCGAGATGATTATCTCCGATGTCCTCTCTTTTTGCCATGCCTTTGAGGCCATCTCTTTCTCCCACGTTTGCAGGGAACATAACCAGGTTACTGATCGGATTGCTCACCTGATCTAGCTTCAAACTTCACAGGTTGGAGATCCAGTGTTGCAATTGAAGATTTCATCTAAAAGGATGTAGTTAGATGCTAGCCTGGTACACATACCGCGCGACTGACTCACCCCAAAACTTTGCCTTATTAAAAAAAAAACAAAAAAAACTTCACTTCTATGGATGAATTTACATAGCATTTAATTCTTTGATGAAGCCCTATTAATTGTTTGATGGGTGGGTTGCACGAATGGCAATTACACGAGGCGAAAAAATAACTTCCCTTGTATGGATGCATTAATTAAGTAATGTGTAGGGGCCGAAGTTTTGTTCCCATTCAACACCATAATTAAAGATGGTTTTTATTTCATCTCTCCATTATTGTATATAATTTGGACCAAGACCAATGACCCATTGACCATTTGACCATGACCTCTCTCTCTATATATATACTCCCTTCTATAGCTAGCTAGCTCTTCTTCATCTTCTTTTTAAGAAAGAATTCGGATCGGATGGTGCTAGCCGGTAGCATCTTAACGGATAAATTCAGTACTAATACACTATTTTCATTATTCAGAAAAAAATATTACTATACTTTGATTAGTCGAAAATGAAAGAATGTCATTATAATGTGTAATCGTTTTATTAACAACTTATAAAACCAAAACTTAAACTAATGTGCATGCGATTCACCTCCCCTTATATTTTGGGTTTATTTTCACCTTATTTTTCAACGTGTGACTCTATCCACAATCCCAACCGAGAGTAATAACACAAGCTTTTATAGTTTTATATGAACAAATGGGACCCTTGAATCCTTGATCCCTATAAAGAGGTGATATAAATGTAGATGTCATCTGAATTTGGGCTCCCCTACAAGACAAAAAGCCACTGGATGGACATCATTATTATGACTATGAGGGATTTTGGTAACCAGTAGAAGAACCCAAAGAGGGGGTGGTCCATCAACACCAACAAACAGACTTACCCTAAATTAGGGTTTATGTGAAGAGGCGCATGCTCTGTGCACTTCCAATTCCATGGCAATGCCATTGCCAATGGCATCCATTGTGGGCCCCATTTCCCCTTCATCCTTGCTGGGTTTGGGAGATATGGGTATGTATACATAGGCTTATTAAGGGCTTGTTTGGTTCCCTTACAAATTCAAGTTTTGGCCTCTAGCAATTTGGTTCCATTGAGATCTTTAGAATAGTACTATATTTCAGTAATGTACTGTAATTTTTATTTAATTTAATTTTATAAGCTGTGAAGTACTACTATATATATATATAAATATATATGCATACAAATGAAATGTAATGATTCAAAGGTTGAAGTTAATATATGTGTATGGGGGGTTTCTGGGTTTTTGTCTGCAGGTGTCATATTGATATGCAGTAGAGTTACCGGTGTCTGTGTGGTTCGGGATTCCCGGCCGGATTGCTGCCTGATTCATCCCTTTTTGGCTGTTATCAACTCTTTTTTATAAGTTCCCATCTAAAATATAAGACATTGTAAAATAATCTAAGAGATTGAGTAATTTTTAAGGAAGGAAAAAAAATATATACCAAAGTACATTAATCATTAATGGAAGAGAGAAAAAGTGACTTGGGAAATTAACTACCCAATGAAAACACATTAATTGTCTAAAATGCTTTATATTATAAATCAAATATTTTTTTTATCTAAAATACCTTATATTTTAGACGTGTTGGCTATATACACTCCAAATCATGCACGTCCTTGACGTGCATGGTTAAAAGGTGTTAATTAATTTTTTTCAAAAGTTAATTAGTCACAAGGCTTGCACGTCCTTAAGAACGTGCATTTTCAGCCTTTAGATTTGTGGTGTATATAACCACACCTATTTTAGATTAAATAGCATTTATAATTTGGGTTCATGAATTCATGATTGAGTGAGACTTTATTGTTTTTTTTTACACACGATTGGATTATGATTATTTGGTGGCATAATCGGCGGGGTGATCGAGCTGAAAAGGATATCAGGGTAGTATCTAAATGTCTCCGGTTCGCCACCTGGATGACCGCTCTCTATTTACCAAAATAAAAAAAAGAGTTGACATATTGTTAAAACGACAAGAAATTGGATGCATCAAATAGGATCAATGAGTCGAGAGGTTAAAGAATATGCAATGGATAAATCGTTATAAAGATGTAAAAAGCGAAAGACATCAATATTAACCAAGATAGTATCAAAAAAACCTAGAGGGCGATAATAAGACATTAATGTAAGCAGAAGATGACGGATCATGTGATCCTTCTCTCTGGCAGTTGGTAAAGCAAACACATAGAATCCCTAGAGAGCGGTAATAAGACACTAAAGTAAGCAAAGGATGACGGAACATGAATTGTGAACCTTCTCTTATGACATTTAGTAGAGGCAACGCATAAAATCCCTGGGAAACAAATATGGAGACATCAAATTTGCACTCTGACCACCAACGAACCCTTACCCCTCTCAAACGGGATGATGGGCTTCAAATTAAAAAAACTTATATTTGATAAGGCCCTTTAACTGAGCCCAATAGAAGGCCCATTAACTGGCCTTGGAGACTTTAGATACTTTTAACATCTAAATTTGAATGAAATCTCAATGTGTCAACGAGAACCAACACTGCCGAACTCCACAACAGTTCAATGGTAGATTGATAAGAGTAAGCAAATGATGGTAGTAGAGGCAACTGCACAAATTCTAACTCCTGCATCATTAGACAAATCGCCTAGATCTAGCTAATTGTAGATACCATCTTTACTATTGACTTGGTTCATGTTAATTTTAATGATCTCAACTCCAACCTAAACTGCAATGAAAGCAAATTGCTAATGTAAAATGGAATTCAGCATCATTTTCTTTGAATAAATAAAACTACACTACTCACTAGTGAGTCTTATTGATGCATAAACACACACTACACTATATTCTAATGACATAATGTACTTGTCTTACCAAGAACTTGCTCGATTCAGCGCTGAGTTTAGTCAAATCCATGCTTCTGAATGTTCCTTCTGATGAACACACCCCAAGAACTTGTTTATGTTCCTCTTGATTGCAGATTCAACTTGACTTTCATATCATCAACCAACAACACAGTCCTTGGTTCCGGGACCATTCCCTTGGATACCATCTCATCAAAACACCTCAGCGCGTCTTCCACCCTCTCGTGCTCGTAGAGCCCATGAACCATTACTGTATATGATCGTTGATCCGGCCCCAACCCATCCCTCTCCATATTAGCCCATGTTGATTCAACACACTCCTCGCGACCCAACTTCAAGTAAAGCCTCAGCAACAGGTTGTAAATGTCGCCGGTCATCTTGCAACCATTTGCCTCCATTCTAAGCAGCAGACCCGGAATCTCCTCCTCGAATCTCACAGATTTCAACAGATAAGTATATGTTGTAGCATTTGGCACACAGTTTCCCTTCTTCTCCTCCATCTGATCCAACAGTTCATAAACCTTCTCCATCCTCCGAATCCTGCAAAGGTGCTTGATGAGCGAGTTGTAAGTGGCAACATCTGGTGGGCAATTTCTGTCATTCATCAACCGGACAATCTCAAACGCCTCCGGTATCCTCTTCTTGAAACACAAACCATCAATCACAGAGTTGCAGATCACAACATCTGGGTCACAGCCCTTATCCCACATCGCACGGAGGAGCTTCAATGCAGTGCTGATCTTCCCTGACTTGCACAAAGAGTTTATAAATATCCCATAGGTGAACTTGTCTGGTCGACATTTTGACCTTATTATCTCTTTCCAAAACCGCTTTGCCTCGCGTACATTGCCCCGCACGCACCATCCGTTTAGTATGATGTTCCATGTCTTGATATCATATTGGAATTCACCCTGCTTTGAATGGAACAGGAACTCTGCCTCTTCAACATGCTTATATCGGCACAACGACAACAAGAGCACTTCAAAAGCAACGAGATCATGCTCTCGCCCATACTCCCTCCTCTTGTAGAACATGTTGATTGCCGCCTCGGTGTCGTGAGCAGCTGCATATCTGCACATGAGATTACAATGAAGCTTTGAATCACATTCAATGATATTGAAGGGTAACAAGTCACAAGCATATTTACCTGTGAACCAGGATCTGATAAGTCCTCTCATTCAACACACCCTCTCTCTTAGACATTTCGTCGAACAGTTGGTGCACCTCATCAAATCTCTTCATCTTCCCCAAAATCCCCAGAATTTCATTATAAGCATCAGATCCTGGGATGTACCCGCCCGGATGCGCGCCTCTGGAGGCCCAATTGAAGAACCGAAGCGCCGGTTTCCAGTCAGAACGGTGCCGACGAAGCACGTCGACAACCATATCATCGTTCAACAATGGTAGGCCAATTCTATCGAGTTGCCTATAAAGCTCCTCGCCGGATCCGTTCATCGATAACCTGAGCAGATTCTGGATTCTGAGAGCGACGCTGTCGATTTGGGCGTCTTCGGAATAGGGTAGATTAAGAGGCCGGGCTCCATGGGATTGGACCTCCGGCGTGCTTGTGCGATCGACGGGATTCGAGTATGACTGGGAAGAGTAAAGATGGAAGCAGTGGATTGCAGCAGGAGGTTGTAGCTCGTTGATTTGCAATTGCCGGGGAATTGCTTTCAGGGATCGACATAACCGGTACATGCTTGCAGAGTAGGAATTCAGACAGATAAGATGGTGATTTGGGGATTTTGAAAGGCCATCACGCAAACAATTGAGCTAGAGAGCATAGAGATTGCTTCCTTCCAGGCTGATCTGTTTGTTCTACTTCTTCAATTTGAAATGCCGACACCCCCACATATAACACAGCGGCCCCGGAAGGATTAATTCAGACAGCCATAAGCACTCAAATTTTGCAGGATTAATTCAGACAAAAACAATGAAGAGCAACAATGCACTTCCATTCCTTACAACTTATAAGCAATAAAAAAAAATGGTGGTCTCACTAAGCACTAAAATACTGCCAGTACTTTACAAGACAAAGCAAAATGGATGGTCTCACCACTAGATTGAGATTCAATGCAATTTTGTGTTCCTGTATACAACTGACCATTTCTTCTTCTTTTTTT
This sequence comes from Persicaria maculosa, assembly GCA_963922045.1. Classification (NCBI taxonomy): domain Eukaryota; kingdom Viridiplantae; phylum Streptophyta; class Magnoliopsida; order Caryophyllales; family Polygonaceae; genus Persicaria; species Persicaria maculosa. The sequence goes on from OY998262.1 coordinate 64,472,712, forward strand.
AATCATACAAGCCATAGATAAAATGCTAAAGATTCAGAACTGTACTGAGCCTCCAGGGCATTCTAAAGATATAGAGCAGGGGAATCACACTGAAAAAAACTAGTAGGATCAATTTGCAGAGGAAGCCTGGGGATTCTCATTTCTCAATAGTAGGATTCATAGTTGGGAGATTTCCAGGCTTCCAAGTCATACATATGCTCTCAGAAAAATGGCCTGACCATGGGTTTAATGCTCAGGGTCGTTGGTTGATGTTCAGGTTCAACTCAGAAGATGAAAGGGGTCAAGGCCTGATCATATCACTTATGCTGAATTCAGCAACCAGTTTTTAAAAAAGAGCGATGAATTCTTCCCTAAGGCAGTCAATTGAGATGCATAGATAAAAAAAAAATATTATAGTATGACAGCACAAGTATGACAACAAGTATCATAGTATGGGAACTTTGAAGCTCATACAATAAAAGTATCACAGTATGACAGCACAAGTATGACAGTGGAAAAATCAAAAGCAAACAGCAGAGAGCACTATGAAAGAAATTTCATGTTATGAAACACATGCACTCCAAGAATAAAGATTGGTGGGTTTATTGATGCTTTTTTTCTTCCATTTTGCCCTTAAAATTAAAGGGGAAAAAGAAGTTTGTTTTGTTAAGGATGGTGAATCAATTTGATAGGAAAAGGGAATGAATGAATGGCTGAATGCAGTGTTTGAACAGGACAGGAGGGTGGTAATTCAATTTGACAGGGGTAAGAAATTAAAAAAGGGAAAAGTTAAAAATCATGGATATGAAAGAATAAGGAGAAAAAGAGTTAAAAATCAGATTGATGAAAAGCAAAAGCTATTTCCCATTCTTAATCTTCAACTGGATATGAAAGAATCAATTTTAAACACAACACCACAGCTGAAATGACCCTACATCAGCATATCTAATAGCAAATGATTCTAATCTGCATAGCAAATGTTCCTTATTTATTTTCTGAACTTTCAGTTACTAATTGCTGCATGTTTGATCTTCATAGTTTTTCAATTCCATTTCAGTAGATATGAACCAACCCAAGTAAAATGTTACAGAAAACACATAGCCATAGCCATTATTTCGAAACATACTTGCAAATTTTACACCAAAAACCATATAATCAGTAACTTGGCATATAGCAGCAGAAACCTGCTCAGTTTTATTACTATAGCAGAAGAACATTAACTGATTTCCGAACTGCTCAGTAAGGAATTAGTATGAAACTAAGCCAATGATGCAGCAAAAATACTGCAAGAATTTATATTATATCAGCAAACCAAAAGCTTAAGATTATACATGTGGAAATTGGCTCTTCAACTGCAATAAGATACATGCTTGGAAAAGCCTCGTATCTTTTAGAGTTGTAGCAAGTCTTCAAATTGGAAAAAATGTGGAAATTAGAAAAAATGCAAGTTTAGTAACCTGATTCTAGATAAAAGTTCAGCTACCTGATCGTAGATATTTAAAAAAAAAAAAAAAAATTTCAACAACCTAACTGTAGATTAAAAAAAAAAAATCAGCAAACCAAAAGCCAAATAAGGGCACTGTTAAGATTGATTGCAAACAGAATAAAAAAATTATGGAATCCACTTACATATCTTTTGCATTAGTTGATACATCAAACCAAAAATCATTTTATATACTCTCCCTTCCCGCACAAAAATAAGACAAACTGAATAAAACATTAGGCATGTCAGGTTAAGATTTGATTTACCTAACAGATCGAAATTTTTGGGTGGGAGCAGTCTCAATTGTTTTAAGGTTGACATGTTTCCAATCTCAAAAGTGGGTGTAGGGTTTGATTCTAGTTTGTGTATGTAGCAACACTCAATCTTATTATCTTAATTAAGTAATCCAAATTGGTCTCAGACCATGAAAATCAAAATTCAAAAGTTAGGCCATGGGTTTGATGCAAACTCAGAATTTCAGATGAATAAGTATGGTTCTATTGTTGAAAATTGAAATTGAATAGATAGAGACAAGTGGAGCGTGAAAGCGAAATTGGAAAGAAACTGATCTCTTACCCGAGAGATGGAAAGCGAAAGAGCTTGGTGGAGAAAGCGAAATGGAACCTGCGAACAGCCCCTGCCAACGAAAGCAAGTGAACATCAATTATTTTTAAAAGCAAATCGATAGGTCGAACTGATTGCAAAGCTTGCAAACCTCACTACAAGATTGAAGTTCGTCACTGTGAGATTGAACAAGAGAAGACTGACATGGCGACAGGTGAAGAAGATGAGAACGTGAAGAGAGAAGGTCAATTCTGTCTTTTCCAACTCTACCGCTCCTCACAATCTCAAATTTCGTCGAACGCTTAGAAGATCGATTGACCTTTTCAATGATCGATTTCTACCAAATTAATGCATATTTGAATAACCGGATTGTTACAAGTAGGTTATAATCTCGTCAAATACACGAAATTGTCACCGACTTTCAGTATCGATATAGGCTATATTGAAACCGACAAAAATCCCGTAATGTAGGTCGGCAGTGTGGTAATCGAATCCCAGGCGAGAAAGTCGATCAGCTGCACGATTTTTCTCTCTATAGACGTGATGTATATGAAAATCCGTAAACTTCTGAAGTAGAAAATCTTTTTGACCTCCCCCGAGCACGAAATCCCATAGCCGAGGCTATTAAGGATACATTGATTATCACCTTCAATAGTGACGAGAGTTATTTGCAACTCATCAACTTTTAGAATACCTTTCCAAAGGCCAAAACAGTATGCCCCTATTACTGAGTTAAAAAGGGGATACCCCAGATTCGTTGTGAATAACCGAGCCGGATTCATCCCAAATAATGTAACTGTAGGTTCCTATTTTGGAGGTGGAAAGTGCTCCATCAAAATTTAATTTATGCCAGTTATGTTGTAGTTTGGTCCATTTGCACCGTTGCGCTTTTTCTGCGAGTTTGTTAGTAAGTTGCTGGTCATTTTCGGTTGTTCTAAAATGAGTTCCTGATCAAGCTCTTTAGCCTTTTCCAATTGAAGATTTGATCGTTATTGTATGATACAATAGCGCGGGGGTCAGGGTTGATGTTGTCAAATAGGAATTTGTTACGAAAGTACGCTCTACCAAGTCGTGGCTAAAGTGACGAAGTCATGGTTACCTATTACAGATTTTAGGTTGTTAAGTGTGTCATTGATACTAGTGAAATTTGCATGTGATACTGCTATTTTTATTATTATTTTCAGGGAGAGAAGCTTGATGGTGGCATGTGGGTCTAAATCTTCTGTCCTCGGTGATCTCCCTTTACACTGTCCCCTCTCACAAAAATAATTTTTTTTATTCTTTTAATCTACTTTTTTAATTTGTTTTTCTTTTTATTTGAAGTTTGTGAGGGGAGGGGGTTAGGGGATAGGAGGGGGGACAAACTAGGGGACAGAGGATTTGGAGGCGTGGCATGTGTAACTGGGCAGAGGAAAAGAAAATGTTTCGAGGTTGATTTGTATTAGTAGTCGACCACTAAAGAAAAAACTTTTAATTGCTTTGATAACAGAATGGTCAACTATGTGCCAGTATGTTTTGAAAAAACCGACTGGAAAACTATTGGTCCTAGGAGATTTATCACTTGCGAGATTGAAAATGTGTAAGCCATTCATTGTCTCCTTGTGATATATATGGGGTAATATTGTTCAGAAGATAGCAACACCCTTGAGGCCTACGAGGGGCAACAAACCTCTAGCAAATTCAATTTTAATTTCCTTTCTAATATATATGTCAAAAGTGAAAGTAATTCCTTCATGAGTTAGTAAGATTTTTATGATGTTTTTGTTTCTTCTGTCAATAGCAATGCGGTGGAAATAACCGAAGTATTTTGAATTTGTGTCTGGCGCTTTTAAATGTAGCCTTTTTGCCCTTTGAGCCCAATATATTTTCTGGAAATTGAGGAGATTTGCATGTTTACTGAGAAGCTATTTCTAGGTTTTGGTCGTAATTTTGTAGAAGTTGATGTTGTCGATTTTGTAACTCATATTCAGTTTTGGAGACCTGATTAAATATGCTTCCTAAAATACGTTTACTCCATTATTTGCTTTCTTTTTTAGTTTCTGAAGTTGTTTAACTAATTTGAAGATGTTAGATCCTGGTGGGTTAATACGCCAAACTTGTTTAACAATTGTTTCATATTGTTTATGTTTGGTCCAAGCAATTTGAAAATGGAAAGGCTGCATTTTAGGACGTTGATTTTGAAATATTCTGAAGAGAAATCTGACAATGATCAGATGTTGTGAAAACATGGTTTTTCACTTCTTTGGTAATTAGGTTTGGGAGAGCGTTAAAGATGGTTTTATGGACTAAAATCCGGTCTAGTTTCTCGTATGTGTTGTCAATACCGAACGACCGTTTTCTCTAACTGAATTGGTTCCCTATTGTTGGTAGGTCTCGATAAGATCATGTTTGATGATAAAATATGTCAGTCTAGTGAATCTAGACGTAGATGGGGGAATCCCACCAAGTTTATCGTTATCGCTCAATATGTCGTTTAAGTCCCCAATAATAATAATACGTACTTGGGAAGGGGTAGCTATTTAGGATGGAAGAAATGTTCTCCCAAAAAAGGGCCTTATTCTTCTAATGAGGATGTGCATAAACAAATAGGATTAAAAATGTCATATCATGAGAGTTGTTATCTTATCTCCGTTTAGAAATAGATGTCGTTTAACTTTTTTGACACGCTTTTGAATGAGCTTAAAACAATACTATAAAATATCAAAATTTTAGTAATTTTTTAATATAATATAAATACTTATCTATAGTTTTTAGCTCATTAAAAAATGTGTCAAAAGTCGAACGACAAGAGCAGTAGTAGTATTTTGTGAGAATAATTATGTGCTCTAAGAAAAGCACCTCGAAGGTCTCATTATTCAGGTGTGAAGATTTCCATAACAAGCACAAGCCTCTTAAGAGTCCAATTAACGGACAGAAGCAGATATTGTCAAATCCTGCTTTACGCCAAACAACTTCTTTGGGTGGAGTTTTTAGTTTAGTTTTAGCTAAAGTAAGAATTTGAATGTGTTCAGATTTACAGATTGCATCAATATGTGTCCAGATGTTTTTTCTGGCTAGATTTCTAACATTCCAGTCTCCAGAAACTAAGTTTTCATGATTAACTGGTTTTGAAATAATTGGTGTTTTAGGTGGTTGTCGAGACAATTAAGGCAGGTAGGTTGCGGATCCTATGGCGAGCGCAGAGAGGGACCAAATATGTTAACCAAAAATTAAGATATTCATTAGGTGAGAAGCAAAATAAGTGAAAACCAACTGACTGTAGAATTCCAAGTAAAACAAAGAAGAATGCAGTAAGTCAATAAAACTGATGGTAGGAGCAAATGAGTAAGAATTGAGTAAAATGTTGGTATGATGGAACTCCTTTTGCAACCAAAGTTCCTTGGGGTTGGTAGAATGGTTTTGTATGTAGGCAGTCTGGAATGGAATGTTAAACCTTCAAAGAGACACCAAGCAAGATAAGTTGTACAAGGGAAGGTTGAAGGGAAGGTTGAGTTGGGGGAGCTAAAAACTATGTAAAATATTAACTTTTTTAATTAAATGTTTTTTACATTATAATACTTATTAATAATAAGTATTATAATGTAAAAAAATTTAATTAAAAAAACTAATATTTGATATAGTTTTTAGGATAACATGTATAGACTTTCAATATTACCTAAATATATAAATATCTACTTTGCTATCCAATATCTAATGTAATATATACTTTTGATTTCTTTTTCACTCATCTACCCATTTTTTAATGCAAGAAAATCCAAATGGTTAGTTTAATTTATAATGTATATCCACTTACGAAATATTTCAATATGATTATATCTTTATGATTATTCTTAATTATGTTATTGTCTTTCACTTCTTCTTTTTTTTCCGAAAATCTAACTGGTTAATTTAATTTTGAATGCATATCCATTTATGGAAAATTTTTATTTGATTTTATTTGATTCTATCTACAAGATCTACACTATTTTTATTAATTATCTTTTTGCCTTTACTTTTGCTCAACTATCTTATAAATAATACACTCGATACTGAATATTGTCGGTCATCCCAACCGTTTTCTATTATCCTCATTTGCTATGTTGAAATGACAAGAGTAGTTGTCTTGGCTGAGCAGTTTGTAGGCGTTTACGAAATCATCCCAACCGTTTACATACTACGTATTATACATTGTACTTTATTATTTTCTAACCCCTAATATATATATTTTTGTCGGTAAATTTTTGATATTATTTAATATTCACAACTTTACTATTAAATTGCGCGTCATTGCCACGGATACATGACTAGTTAAACAACAAAATTAAATCCACTAGTGTGGTCACCTTGAATCAAGGGTGAAAGTTCAAAATGAGTATTTCTTGGAGAAAGCCCGGTCATGGAGATGCATTTGGGATTTGGGAGTTTTTGTAAGAGAGTTGATTTTGAAATCTTTGGAATATAGACATCAATTCATAATGTTATCTTGTCCGTTGATGTCCATTACACTGTCTAAATTAATTGTATATCAACTCTATTTTATTTTATTTTATTTATGTGCTTCAAGTCCTACACTTGTAGGATAGGTTTTTGCTCCCTAAAATAGGTACTTTTAATTTATATACTCCTCTATATCAATCAATCAATTCAATATATATTACTAAAACAGAGGCGTGAAAATCCTATGTGGCGGGTTCTGGTGCGATTCGCTTACGTGTTATTTTTCGGTGCAGTCTGACCCGGGATTTTTGACACGTCAATTAATGAGTATCCAATAAATTTAAGCCACGTCAGACGATTAAATTATCTATTTATACACGTGTCATCCTATTTGTCTACATTAATTGATTATTATAATTAATTCTTAAATCTTAAGTGGTTATAAATTCTATCATTTAGATTATTAAACTTATCAATATGAGTTGTTACAATTAATTTTTATATCTTATTTGTTTACAAAACCTATTATTTTACCTTAAGTTATTTTATAAATATTTTAGTTTAAAAAAATCTACATAATCTTAAAAATCTACATAATTTTTTTTATCTTAATTTTTTTTTTGTTCGCAACTTTGATGATAGGTTAGGATTGCAATTCCGAGCAATTGGTTTAAATTAATGTTTTATCATTGAAAAGAAGTTTATAGTGTGTATATTTATCATATCTTTAATTGTTTTATATATATATGTAAGAGTTTTTAGTTTATATAATATATTATATTTATTCAAATAAATCATAAAATGTTAAAAGGTAACTAACCAATATATGATAAAAATTTATTATTTAAATTAAATATATTTATTAATAAATCTGTATCCATGTTAAATGACGTTTGTTTTTTTGATAAGCAAACGTACTATATATATATGAACAAAGGAATTTAAACTCTATGAAATCTTATCAAAATATTCATGGATACGTTGAAATAGCAAACAAAAAAGATGTATTTATGTTTGTACATAGATTTGTATGTATGATATATCGGATTATTTAGATATAATAATTCGATGGAAAACAGTACGTAATGTAAAGTCATGTATTTAAAAAAAAAGCAATACTTCATTGGATGTATGTGTATATGTATGTTATTTCAATCTATGTAAAAAAAAAGATAACTGAGGAATTATTGTGTGTGTGTTTTTTAAAGGATACGTAAGGTTTTTAAAACCAATCTTATTCTGTAATCAATTAATTGGTAAAAAAAAAAATTAAGCTTGGGAAACCATGAAATCTTATCATTTCATATAATAAACTTACTTAATCAATCTCAATGAATAAAGATAAAACAATCCAATGTAAAATAATTAATTATAAAATACCTCAAGATAAAGTGATAAGTTTTGTAACCACTTAAAATAAAATATGTGATTGAATATTTATATCAAAAATTATTTGTAGTTATCAGTTGAGATATACACATAGGATTACACGTAGAGAAAATAGATAAGATTATTGTTTGACGTGGCTTAAATTTACTGGATCATCATTAATTGATGTGGCGAAAAACTGGCCAGATTTTGCACCACGGAACGACATGTGAGCGAATCGCACTAGAGCCCGCCACATAGGATTCTCACGTGTTTGCACTTTGCGAAATCAAATTCCAATGACCGAAGAGAGTAAAAAATGTGTGAAATCAAATTCCAATGACCGGGTTTGCACTTTGCGTGGTGGTAAATTGATTATTCACGGTCTGATCTATATCCTCAAATTGAATTGAGCCATAACATGAAAATCCAATTTGTAATAAATTGCTAAAAAAAAAAATTAACATGATTAAAATAGTAAACAAACTTTAAGAGGTGAAAATAGTAAACAGAGAGATTAATAAAGATAAGGATATTGTTACGTAACAATTCTAAATAAGGTTTAAACAAATAATAATAAAGTATATTTAATTGCAAATTGCATGAATATAAAAGCCAACGTTTATAACACTCTCGACAATGAATATGATTATAGCTTCAATTTTTGTATATTAATACATCATTTTATGTAACTATGTGTTGTTTGAATATAAACAAAATATTTTCTTTTCTTTCACCTGTACGAGTGTTTAATCATGTATACAACTAAATATTTAATTAAAATAAGGAGGCTTTACAATCTATCTATTAAAGATTTAGCCTAATCTTATTTTATAGCCTTATAAGATAATTAATTGAAATACCTTAATTATAAAAATGTCATATATATGATATTTATATATATGCACAAATAAACATGTGTGAGAATTATATATTTTCAAAATTATTTAAAGTAATTAAAAGTTATTTTATATAAATAAAGGTTATGAAAAAACCGCGAAGATCGCGGGAAGTAATACTAGTTTTATTTGTATTTTAGGCTCAACACCCCAAAATTAAATAAATAAATTCATATAAAGTCATTATCATCAATTATTATTTTTGAGGTGCAAAATCTTTTTTTATGATATTAATAAAATAAAGTAAAACAAGTTCTCCCTAGTTTAGTACCTTTTCTGTCTTAAAATAACGGTCCGGATAAATACACCACAAATCTTGCACGTCCTTTTCGACGTGCAAGGTTGAGGTGAGTTAATTAATTGAAAAAAAGTGTTAATTAATTAAAAAGTCTTGCACGTTGAAATAGACGTGCAATTAAAGAAGAGGATTTGCGGTGTATCTAACAACACACTAGTACAAAAGAATGATCTTTCAACTATATTTTATCGGGAGTTAATAATAACTCCCGTAATAACATAAACGCTCGGGAGTTTTTAAAATAAACACCCGAGTAATGCTTTCCATTTTTTCCTAATAAAAAATTAAATAGATTGTCGGGATTTTTTTCTAAAACTCCAGAGATATCTAAATTACTTTCGGGTGTTGTTCAAAGAACACCCGTTAGAATTTAACTTCAATATCTAAAAAATTATGTAAAATATGCAATTTATAATTAATAGATTGAAAAAATGTATCAGAAAGGCAAACAACAAGATTTTTGAGACAAATCCATATGTGTTGGCTTAAAAAATTTGGTATTAATTTTGTCTAAAAATTCCCTCAAACATCCCCACCCCCCAAAAAAATAACGAGTAATAATTTTACCTTCAAAGATCCATAAATTGGTGTAAGAATTAAATAGATTGAAGAACTAATTAGCCAAGTTATCCGATATTTTATTTGCACGTTTCTTAATAAGATTCGTATCGATCTTTCAATCTAAACAATCAATAAGCGACAATGGTCGATGGGTGAAGAGTGAAGACATTGTTCCCTGGACCATAGGATACCACAACCAATCGAAGAATCAATTTCTATAATCAAATGTGCGAAATCCCTAATTTGGAAGCAGGGCCGGTCCCACGGTTATCGGGATCCTGTTTTATATTAAATATTAGGTCCTGCTAATAACAAAAATATAACAAAAAAATATTAAAACTTATTTTATAATTATAATAATCTTAATTTTTACATATAATATATTAAAAACTTGATTAAAACAACAAATAATTTTCATCCTGGTAACAAAAACAAAGTCTTCCATAAGGGCCTTATCGTCTTTTTTTATTAGGAAAAAATTTGAGTGTTGTAAAACTACCCAATAACCGTTTTTTTTAATTGCGGTAGAAAAAATTAGGTTAAAAAAATTTTAAAAATATATATATAAGGCTCGACTCATATATTATGAGGCCCCGAAAATTTGAGGGCCCTGTGCGGTAAGACTACTTGGTCCACCCTAGGGCCAACCCTGTTTGGAAGATAAAATAGAGTACTCCGGTATTTCAAATTTTTTTTTTTTGTAAGGAAATAATTCGAGATCAAATAGATTTGAAATTTAAAAGGTCAATAAATCAACAAACAAAATATTATCAAATGTGCAACATATCACAGGAAAAAAAGTTGTAAAACTGACGTCCTCCATAAAGATGGATTAAAGCAGATCCACAACCAATAAGATAAAGATGTAGACCATGGAACGAAGCAAGCAAAATCCCGATAGCACCATAAAAAAATATGTTACTATTTATACCCACTTTATTTATTATATACATTACATTCTGCTCATCTTCTATGATTACGAGTGTTTATTTTTAAAAATGATAAAATAAAATAAAATAAAATATGTGTTGTAGGTAGAAAAAAAAATGTTGCATATATCACTTCCTAAAAAATGTCTAATTATTCGTATTCCCCATCCAAGAACCTTATTTAACATAAAGTTAATTTTTTAACAAAAAAAAAAAAATCGAAAGCAACGTGAAGTATGTGACGAAAATAGAGGGGCAGCCGTGGGGCCCGCCACAGTTACGCGCCACATCCGTACGCCATGGCGGCAACTTATCTGTGAATCTCCGACCGCTCACACGTGTCGGCCGTTACACACGCTTTTGCCGTCCTGCATGTACGTACGTCCCGGACGGAGAGAAAACGGTTGCCGTTAATCCCCTTACTTGGATCCGTTTCACGCGGCAGATGACAGGGTCTTTGTTTAGCAGCTTACGTCAGCTTTCATTATCCACGCGCCTGCCGCCCGCGAGTGACGGTGTTAAGTCGCCGGCGCGCCGGGCCTTGGCTTCGCTCACTGCCTCATAAGCAGAGCCCGGTCCACGTTAGATTTGACTGACAAACCGCAGCCGCCCCCGTCAATATTTTATTTCTCTTTTTTCTTTTGTTGTTTTTTTTTCCTTGAGAAATCCATTCTTTAAGACTTGGGCTGTGTTCGGCTGCACTAGGAGATTGTGTAGATTACTGAGATTTTCGTAGATGTTAAGAGATGAAAATAGATTGTGTAGATTAATGGGATTTCGGTAGATGTAAGGAGATGGAGATTTATTTTGGTAGAAATCTCGAAAAGGTGTTTGGTTGGCACAAGATTGTATTGTATTTCAAAGCTGCGAAATGACCTTTATACCCTAAAATTAATAACCCCCATACCCCCATATCCAGTTGATGCCCCCAGTTGTTCATGTTCATCCTCGTGAAACACCATAGCAGATTTGGGGGTTTTTGATTTTGTTGGTGTGTTTAACCAAATAAGCTCAAATTGGTAACGGGAATCCGTCAGGGAGGGCGAAATGGAGGTGAATCTCCTCTGATTTGAGGTGGAGCAGCAAGATATGGGTTCGTCGACACTGTTCGTGAACAGTGGACATGGCTGCTCGGAAGTGGTGGTGTGCCTGGCGGTTGGGCGCTTCTTCAGGGGCCGCCACCGTCACCGCTTGTCCATACACTAGACACCGCCTGTCCACACACTGGAGGTCCAACATTCGACTTCAATTCGAGAACATGTGGGTTCGAATCTACAAATTGGTGTTAACCGTAGACCGAATTCGACCCATCGCTTCCCCATGGTTGCCCGCCGGCCGTCGTTGACGAAGAAAGAGGACATTAGGGGGGAGGGAGAAGATGAACATGCTAATGGGAGAAGACGACAATGGAGGCAGCGGGGCTCGGTGTTCTCCAAATCTGAAGCATTGCCTGATATGTGGAGATGGGCAAAATTGGAGAAATACAGAATCTCTAAATCTAAGGAATCCCCAAATCTCCATAATCTTGCCCCCTCCCCCCAAGATTTTTTTTTCCTCCATTTTTCATCTCCTGAAATCTGGTTAATCTCCCTCCTCTTGGTGCAGCCGAAAACACACTTGGGAGGAGATTGTTTAATTTTGAAATCCCCAAATCTCTTGAAATCCCCTCTTTTATGCCAGCCGAACACAGCCTTGGTTGGTTTTAGGTTTTATTGACGGGCTATTATCTCAAATAATAATAAAAAAACTTATGAATTTAATATAGTACGAGTAATAAAATATACAATAATTCATATACATACTAGTTTATTAAACTTATTTTGAAAGGTATAGTTTAACTTATGAATCTCATATTGCACACTTTTTAAGGAGGTTATTTTTATCTGTGTTTTAGAATGACATACTAGTATTGAATGTAATAGACCACGTTTGGTTGCATTTTTAATTTTGTGTTTGAAAGCAGCAAATAACAACATCGTTCCAGGGAAAAGGCCAAACATGACAAATGAATTATCTGATTGTTTTATTTTATTTTCATTCAAATGTAATTTTTTACCAATTTATTGGTTTTCAAGTGCAAACTAAAGTGTAAAATAGCTAGAAAACAAATATTTAGAACGAGACTTGAAAGCTAAAACGACATATATTATTAATACAAGCTCGACCTAAAATGTTTGATGAATTCCAATGGGTTAATACTGCGCATTTGCGCTGCAGATTATATATCTGTAAGAGCGTAGCGTATGAGATTCATTCCAACAAAGCTCAATGAGATTCATTTCTAAAATCAATTGACAATAAAAATAATAGCACACCGATATATTGGATATAGATTTCAATATATTGCTTTCAATCTGTGACAAATTATCATTTTAATACAAATTGGACGTGTTTAATCAATATCTAAAGATATAAATTAGATAGATCATCTCTATATTCAAATATTGGAAACCGATTATATATGACCAAATTTACAAATGATTAGTAACCGTCTTTTGAATTTCTTCAACCATAATAAAATGGGGGTTTTTAAACAATGTCTTAAAACATAGGATAAGTTTTATGTTTTGTAAAATGTTTTTCTAAATAAAATACTTTAATTATATTTTAAATTAATTTCTTAGTATTTATTCTTTGTTTTTAATATAAATTTTCTTTCAAATTTAAATTCTTATTATATGCACTTAAAAAATAGAATAAATACTCGGAGTATATTGATACTCTATCAGCATTAGGTGATTTTAAATTGCAGAAATTATTTTCCGTTTTGAGAAAACATAGGAAATCCATATAAAAATAGTACCACTAAACACCTCCCAAGTGTCAACATTGAATTCAATATACCAAGTCATCTTTATTTTTTTATTTTATCATACATAAATAAATAAATGTTATCCAATCACCCACCTATTCTTCGTTTCACACTCACATGGATGATGAATGAACGTGAATAGTAAATCTCAACCCTCCATCTATACTTTCCCCCTCCACGTGGAACAATCTCAACGGTCCACAGAGATTTTGACCAGTCGCCGGCACTCCCAAAAATAGTTCAGTGGCATAATCTGAAAACAAATCCAAAACGGGCCGGTTTCGTAATTTAATCATTTTTAGTCACACCGCGGGGCGCGTGAACAAATTCACTCCCCACACCCCGCCAGCGGGCCCCACGCCCCCCGCCCGCTATATAAATACCCACCGTATCTTCTCCTTCATTCACACCCCTCCCACCGTTTAATTCCTAATTTCTTTCCTTTTTTCCTCAATCGATCTATCTCCCCCTTCGTCGATTCATGGCTCCCCGAGATCTTACGCAAGTCGCCAACGGCGGCGATACCACCGGCAACGGTAACGGAAACGGCAACGGCAACATGGAGACGCGATTCAGAGGAGTGAGGAAGAGGCCGTGGGGCCGCTACGCCGCCGAGATCCGGGACCCCACCAAGAAGACACGTGTGTGGCTCGGCACCTTCGACACCGCCGTCGACGCCGCCCTCGCATACGACGCCGCGGCGCGCCGCTTCCGAGGCGCTAAAGCCAAGACCAACTTCCCTCAGCTCCCGCCTCCCTCCGCCGCCGCCGCCGGCGATCGTAGCCCCAGCCAGACCAGCGCCGTCGAGATGACCTTCGCCCCGGCCCCCTCGCCTCTAGATCTGACTCTCTCCACCGGATCTTACGCCGTCACCGTCGCCGCTTTCCCGGCGCCGGCGAGGTGCGGCCTCCGAGCGCAGAGCGAGTCGGATTCGTCGTCGGCGGTTGTTGACATGGAGTACGGCGAGGGGTTTCATGTGATGAACAGGTCCCGGAAGTCGCTGGATCTCGATTTGAACCTGCCGCCGCCGATGGAGGCAGCGTGATGACGTGGATGATTTAGATTGGTCAAAGCTAATACCTAATTTTTATTTTTTATTTATATATGTGCGTAATTAGTAATTAGAGAAAATTAAGATGGATTAGGAGGAAAGATTAAAAAGGAAAACAACCTGATTTTGGTGTGTTGCTCCATGGTGGGAGTTTTTTTAATCAGGTTTTATTTTTTTGGTTTCTTCCTTGTGTGAGTGATTGAATCACAATAGAAACTTCATCAGCTGTAATGGAATTAAGTTGAATGTTTTTCAGTCATTTACTGCTATATTTCTTGAATTGTTTTAATATATTAATTAAAGTGAGTTATTGTAAACATATAAAAAATAAATAAAGCATTGGTTGGCATATTAATTTCATCATTAAATAATGAATAATACAAGCATGTGATTACTTGATTACTCTAAAAGCAAAACTCTACTCGATGTAGTTTTTTTTTTAATTGAAGAATATATATTTTTAATTGCATGAGTATCCAATCAAACAAGGAAAATAAAAAACGCATTAGTATGAATTTATATAATTTATTTATATAAATTCATACTTCATAATAATAATAAATATGAAGTTATTTTAAAAAATTATATAGTTTTTAACATTTTAAAAAACGAACATAAATTATAAGATTTTATGTTTTAATTAACAGACAATGTAGCTTTGTCTCAAAATTCGTGAAATATTTTTTAAAAAGTTAAAAATTATATAAAATATTAAATTATACTTAATATTAATAAGTACTTTGTATAATATTATTTTTAAAAATTAATATTTTATATAGTTTTTCATCCTTTCAAAACTCGATACAGATTAAAAGAGTTATATTTTGAGACAGATGGAGTATTGATTTTAATAAAACGAGTCGTAAAATAGGGATAAAGGGAGGGGATAGGGTGGAGGCGGCTGCACGGTAAGGGAATATGGGAATTCCCACGCCCGAGAGGATGAGGATGAGGCTGCTAGGACTGGGAGTGGGAGCTTGTCTTTTTGTGGGCAGAGGATTTCAATAATTCATCATCTTGCTAAATTCGGATCCAACGGCTGAGAGAGAGCCAAGCGTACAAGGGGAGAGAGTGAGTACGAGAGTAGGTGATTGTGATTCTTTCTTTCTTGGTACTTAAAATAATAATTTAATAAGGTAGGCGCCCACCGACGGCGAGGGCCGCTTTGTAAATGCGCTTTCCGGTTGGCGGAGGAGGAGGAGGGAGGGCCCACCGGGGGAGAGGAGTGGGGCCCCCCCGGGGGCGGAAGGGTTTCGTGTTGACGAGGAACATGATGGGGTGATTCTTTATTACTCCTTGAGTCCTTGTCAAATGGCAATCTGGTTTCCCATTTCCCACACCACCGTCCATTTATTACCCTTTCTTTGTCCATCCCCACTTCCATGTTTCCCATTTACTCCTTTTTTTTTTTTTTTACTGCCCCCTACTTTCACTTAGTAAGTTTTATTTACCGATTTATGTGGGACTAATTCATACAATTGTATGTTCCTAGTTGACGGAGTCCTATTTAAGAATCCCGTCCCACCGCGTTCCGGGATCAAGTATAATGCGGGCGATCTCGGGCAATCGGGCGTACCTGAAGCACGCGATGAGATTACTGTCCGCGTGCTAAAACCTAGGCCGATATGAACTCAAGCTATTCGCGAACTACCTTCCTCTCCTGGACTACATCAAGTGTCGATTTCTGCTGGCCGAGACTAATCCCTCTTGAAAAGGGGCGCTCAAGACCAAGGAATCTGGCCTAAGTCTTTCGAGACTCTAGTTCCCGACCCAGCCTATTTATAGGAGGGTTTAGTGCTTGCCCTTGCATGCTTCTCGCCAAGTGGCTTGTTAGTAGACGACACTTGGCACTCGGCTTTGTGTTAAGTGTCTAACATCGCAAGTCATGTGTGCACTAGGGTTTTTCCTCATCTGAACGGGTCTATGGCGGATGCGTCGATTCCAAATCTTAACTCGTGTCCGCCCATCTGCCATGTCCGCGTCGCGCCCGTGAGGTTCTATTTGTATAGCGGGAAACCTTATTTATGATTACGAAGTCTTATTAATTTACTCATAGCATCGTAAATATTACGGAGTACTATTTATTTTAGTGCATCATCACTATTAAGTTGAATAATAATGACCAATGTTACAATGTTTGAGGCGTTTTGTAATTAAGTTTGACATAATTTGTCATCATTTTTGGTTATGCATGTATCGTTGTTATGATAATATGATGTATCAAAGTCTGACTCGGACTAATGACTGATAGCTGTGTGTACGAATTCGCATGCGCTAGTAGCCTAATAAATAAGTTACGCGAGCTTCCATCCTAAAATCAATTGACAATATGAGGAATAGCCCACCAATCTGGTACTTAAGTTTGGAGAATTTGTTGGACTCATGAGGAGGGAGGAATATATAGGTCATCGCTACTCTATCTGACAGAGTCGGAGTTATTTGATCTCCCAAATAAATAAACCTAAATTAGTAGGGCAAAATCGATTGGTATCCCGGTGATCAATCTTGCCTCTCGCCTCAAATAGTCGTATGCACGAACATCGTGTGCGTTAAACCGGGACATTTTCGATCAAAACGGGCTTTGTAGAGGGAATATCACAACATGTAAGCTGTTGGAAGTTGGTTGGAGAGGCATCCATTGTGGTAAAGTCTAGGATGAGTGACCTTATCTTCAAGTAAGGGGATATTCGATCATTCAAAACTTGTGTCATTTGCTATCCTAAAGGGACATTCACTAGTTTGATCAATATATATTAATATTTAGTAGCAAATAAAATAATCAAATAAATAATTCATCTCGCATAGTTGGGGGACAATGAGCATTAGTTATCTATATGGCAAAGGTTAAACACCCAACCACCAAATCTTATTTATTTATTTACAAAATGATGTGTTTATATTCTAGTTTTGGGTGATTTTATTTTAGGGAAAATCAATCATGCATTTGCTTAAATCATCCAACCACCAAATCTTTTATTGCATAATAACTTGAAATACTCGACTCATATACTGATGTAAGCATACATGCATGTCCATTCTTATTGACAACTTTTACCAATCGAAGTGATAAAGATTGAGTCTGATAAATAAATAAAAAATATAACTCTACCCTTAGACGGGAGCCGGTAAAAACTTCACTATCATTATTTTAAAATCAAATTTTAAAGGGTTTTAAGTTTTTGCATATATTTAGGCGAAAGGTCAATAGGATCAATATTCATCTTAAAATGCAATGTCTTAAGTAGTAAATTAAGTTAGGAACAAGAACAAGTAATAGTAGTTGTTAGTTAAAAGGCCAATATATATATATTATCCATCAATAGGTACTAGAGAGTAGTACTGTAAGTAATTAAGGCCTCGATTGATTAGTCAGTTAAAAATCCAAAAAGTTTAAAAACTCATGAAGTAAGATATAGTTTTGTGTTTGGTTGACAAAAAGACATATGAATTTAACTTCTCAAAAATTTCAATTCATTCAAATTGTAGAAAGTTATACTTACTTAGAGGGATTAGGTAAATTAAACTTTCATCCTTTTTAATATTTCATAGGGAATACATTTCACAGAAATTCAATTTATACAAAATAAGTTACCGCCTGCATTTAACCAGACGAGCCCTAAATAAAACCCCTAAAAACAAGAGAATATTTCAAAGTGGGTAAAGAGAAGGGGACCCACATCTTTGTAAATGCATTTAGCTCGAGCGAATTTCGTTCTTTCTATGGAGTGGGTCCCACGTGCACCCTTTCCCAACCGGGGGGTCTCACGTTTACTGTACCGTAACGACTACGTGCCGGGAATCTATTGCGCCACGTGTCCAGGGATCACGTGGGGCGCTATCATGTCAACTCTCTTTGAGAAAGAAGAGACAAAAGAGAGGGGATTGCGACACACCGAGGCTGCTTCGGCGGTGGTGGGGCCCAACCTTCCACCACCACATCCACGACGACCACCGCCGGGACCCACCCCCAAACGGAGGTGACGTGAAGGACGCGCATTTATTCGCCACGCCTAAAGTTTCGTCAGGTGGGGCGGCTGCGGCGACGAATCATAGTCTGCGGTTCATCACGGCGTTATACATAACGCCGTTTGTTGGCTTGCCGGGGTTACTTACGGCACACCTAACCGCACTCTTAAGCTTATCTTCTCAAAATTGAAATGGTACCCACCAGGGGAGCCAAATCCTCTGTCCCCCCTCCTTATCCCCGTCCCCCCTCACAAACTCTCCATTAAAAATAAAAATAAATTATATTAAAATTAAATTAAATAATAAAAGAAAAAGATAATAGGAAAGATGTGAGGAGGGACAGCCTAAGGGGACAAATACGGGGACAGAGGATTTGGACCCCCACCAGGCCACACATACTTTTTCCTTTCTTTTTTTCTCATAAATACTCCCTAATTATTACTAGTGTTGATTTTTAAATAAAGTGAATAATATTTATAATAATAATAATAATGATTGAGAGTTTAATGGTGTATTTGATATTTTTTTAAAAAAATTACAAAAAGGAAAAAAAAACACTTAATAAAAACCCTATAAATTTGGTTTTACCTGATTAAAAGAAAATAAAAAAATTCCTAATTGTTGAACATTATCATTTTGAATTGATCCAATTTCTTTGAACATTGCCGGGTTAATGCTGTCAATCACTTCATTAGTTCGGTATAACCTTGACTCAAACTGAGAAATACACATACACTTGTGACGGAAATTCGTGTCCGAAATACACATTCAGTGACAAGGTGGTGGTATACGAAATGTCGAAATGTACTTCAGAAACAACAAAGCTGCAGATATACTCAAGTACAATATCCAAATTTGAACCAAGGAAAAAAAACCGCGAAAAGCGAGTATGCAAACTTCATTGAACCGAACGAAGGAAGTTAAGTATAAAAGCAAAGGTTTACTTTAACTGTGATTTCAAAGTTACCTGACTTCATTCATCGGCGGAGGCAGAAGAATGAGATGGGAATCTCCAGAGCATATCAGCCCAAGTGCTCTGTCCATCAATCACTTCCTTCACTACGGAGGCCACCTCGTCCACGCCAACACGAATTTGCTTCTTGCTGTCCCTCTCCCTGATTGTCACAGAGGTTGTATTGTCCACAGTGATGGCGAAGGGTACGCCAAGTTCATCTGTTCTTGCGTAGCGCTTGCCAATTGAAGTGCCTGAGTGTAATAAGCGGTGCAGGGTTAGATGAATTCAATGTTCAGCCCCAATGATGAAGGTAATTTCAAATAAACTGTGCTTACCTGTGATATCAATTTTATAAGAAATCCCAGCAGTTATCAGTGACTTGGCGATTGTTTGGGAAACTTCCTCGTACTCTCGGTTTTGCACCAAGGGGAACACGGTGCATTTAATGGGAGCCACGAGTGGAGGGAAACTGAAGACGTTTTGTTGTTCGTCTCCCGCTTTACTCGCTCTTGTGTAGAAAGAATGCTCAAAAAGGCAGTATATTATCCGTCCGATACCGAAGGATGGCTCAATGACTGATGGGGTGAAAACCCTCTGATGTTCCTTCTTCTTCTCCTTTGAGATTGCCACCATATTCTTTGTTATAGTTACAGTTTTCCCGAGGGTGCATACGAGGAATTCAACCTCACCCTTGGATTCCAAATTTGCCTTCATTTCCATAGCTTCCTTTTCACCCATAGCCTGCATACAGACGATAGCAAATACAAATGAGATTCAAAAGCATATCTATTCGTCCAGCCCAACTTACACCCCTATAAATTTAACAGAGGCATCCAGTGCAGCTGTGCATATGATAAAATCTGCAAACATTTCATAACTTCAGATAAAAGTGACGTCACGTTAGCAACAACAGAAGATTCTGAGAGATATATTTTAAAATAAATGTGTATGCACAACATGAAGGGGAAAAGCAGCAATACAATACATAATCAAGCAAAATGTTTTTTTGAATTTTTTTTAAAAATATACTCCGAAAGGCAAGCAAACAAACACCATTGTAAACTACCTCTAATGCTTCAACAACATTCTTCTGGTTACCCTTGAATGCAAGGCCCAGCTCCTTCTTCACGGGGACAATAACAAGTCTCTGATAAAGAAACAAAACAAAATAGAGGACACAAATATTATAAACAGTTAAATAAGAATGTAACTTCACAATCTCAACAAGATGAAGCAAGGGGAAAGGAAAACCCGATGAGAGTATTACTACCTCTACTTCCCTTGGTTCTGGATACTTCTCTTGTGCCTCAAGGGCTACACCACTTTTTTCCTAAAGAGATGGTGTAACAAGTAAAGCAATCAGTAGACTCAGTACAAGTTAGGCAATCTAGATTGCAACAGGAAAGGGGAAATGATCATGATGGGAGGAGAATTGAAGACTTTAATTAAGATTAATGTAGTCTGCAACAGGAAAGGGGAAATCACCATAACCAACTTAAAAGCAATATGAAAACATTGTAAAGCTTAAGAGTAAACAAAAGACTGAATGCATAAAACGTCTTTGATTCTAAAATTAAGCTAGAAAAACCCTATCATGACTCATGAACCATCCTTCTGCGGTTTCCATAATTATAAAAACTAACACTAATCAAATTAGGTTAGAACTCCATACTGAAAAAAAATTCAAAAAATAAAACATAGAACTTTGTAGTGGTCAACATATACAAATATTTACCGTGTGAGCACGCAGATCATATGCAGACCTATCGGCAATGCCAACACACTCAATCCAACCATGAGAGCATTCTATCTCAGCGTCCCAACAGTCTGCAGCATAGTGAGCCATCTCATTGGCAAGATGTTGACGGAAGCGCAGGCGTTCTTTGTCAATACCAAGGCTTGTAAGAAAGAGATACACCCGCCCAATGAAATAGCCCAGTGTTTCATTGTTAACAATGCCCTATAAAAGGTGATTGCCAAAAGTTATCATTAGGCTTCTTACGAATAATTATTGCATTTTCTCCCCTTCAAATGCAAAATAAAATAAAGATGACATAGAAGAAACCAAGTATCTAAGTTAAAGGTTATTGATATTTGATAGTCACCTTTGATACTGCTTCACCAATGACCATCTTTTTGGCCTCCTCTCCAGAAACTTGTAGCTCCCTTGGGAACATCAGAAACTCTAAATCTGCAACTTCCCGAAACTTTGGATGAGACTTGTCGTCCGGGTCCACAAAGTGCTCTATTTCTGCCAACGTAAACTCACGAACCCTCAAAAGACCTTGACGTGGTGATATCTGCAACCGCAAAGATAGATATCATTAAATAAAGTAGATAAAAATGCATATAAACATAAGGCTCAGTTGACAACCCAAGAGTGACATTAATCATTATTCAAAAGCACTATATCGAAACAAATAAGCATTCCAATTCTGTTGTTTCTAATTCCAAACATATGGATGCATCGGCATTAAGCTGCAAGAATGGAAAATAGCCTAAGACATTTCTCAATGACTGTAACCATGCTGACACCAAGGATAATGGAATGTGAAAAAATACGGGTTGAACACATAAAAAGCTAAATATATACGATTTGTTGTTGATGCATGCACTTGGAAATTCTTGTAGTAAAGGCGGTAAGATGACAAAAAGTGAAACCTCATTTCTGAAAGCTTGTCCAATTTGAGCAGCAGCAAAGGGAAGCTTCTTGCCATTATAGTAGTACAAGTCTTTGAAGTTAACAAAGATGCCTTGTGCAGTTTCTGGCCGCATGAAACTATCAACAAGAAGAAAAAAAAGAGTGAAGTTAATCATGAGGGGAGACAAAACAAACTGACATGTTAAGTAATTTTAGGAAATACAAAAGGAGGAAATTACCCCGGACTCAATCCAGAAGGACCAATAGATGTCTGAAACATCAGATTGAATGGATAGGGATCAGAAAGTGGATTTTTGGTATCGGGAGCAGTTATGCCGTATTCTTTGATCTTAGCACCCAATTGATCAGAAGAAAATTCATCCAAAACGGCAAGAACATGCCTGAGCTCAGCAGCTTTTTCAGCCGAGAGAGTTAGGTCCTTCTCAAGCTTGTCCTTGCAAAAATCCTTGACCAAGTGGTCAGCACGGTAGCAAGTGCCAGTTTTCTCATCCTTGACCATAAGGTCTGTGAACTTGTCAACATGACCAGAGGCCTTCAACACAACTTCTGGAGTAACACAAGGACAATCGACTTCGAGCATGTTCTCCTCCAAAACAAAATGCTGAGGAAAAAAAACATAAGTTGATGCTTGTATTGTTAACAATAAATACATTACAATAGACAAAGCTATCACTCACATACTAGTCCAATAACAATCGTAACGCAAAAACAATACCCAAAGGTAGAACAGATGTGATCTTTGATATCATCTAAAAAAACAAACTACTGTATTTGTTTACTGCAACAGGTCTACAACTACAAGCAATCACTTAATCAAACTAGCAACTTAAAAATCAATTAAACCATTCACTGCAATTCATCATATAGGAACAAGTGAAGTTAATAACAGTACCTGACGCCAAAAGGCAAGAACATTTGACTTGACAGCGCATCCAGGAGGGCCATAGTCGTAAAGGCCAGCAACACCACCATAGATCTTAAAAGAAGGGATGTAGAACAGCTTCCTTTCCAGCGTATTGATGACATTCTGTCTGTGGGCCTCCTTGCTCAAAGCGGTGCCAGCACCATTCCCATTGCCAACAATGGCAGCTTGAAGCTGCTTCTCGACGGAGGACTTGTCAAGCTTAAGCGAGTTGAGCGCCTTGACAGCTTCATCAATGGCCGCCTTCGTCGCAGAGGCAGCCTTCAATTCCCTAACTGCGTTGGCTTGAGCGTCAACAGCAGCTTGCTTCTCTGCCAGTGAATTGCGAAGGGAGGTTTCGGTGGCTGAATCCATCTCTGACTCTCTCAAGTTATGGAGATATGGATTTTTGGGGACGCAAATGGAATGAATGGAGGACAGACGCCGGATTGGAGACACTGAGACACATAAATAGACCCATAGTCAAACAGATTGAACAATCAAAGATCAAACCCACAAAAATTGATAACAAAATCAGCTCATTGATACAGAAAAACCAGCTGAAAAAGGAATAGCATAAATCTGTAAACTAATAACAAGATAAACCCAACACAGAAATTGAATCCCCTAAAATCAGATTACACCCAATGGATTTCGGTGATAAATATCAAACCCAGCATAAACCCTAAAACAGTAATAAATCGAGTAAGAGGGAGAGAGATGCTGAGATGGACTTACAAACCCCGGTCAGGACGCCGAGGAATCGACTCACAGCCGTCGCCGATGGAGGATAGAGAAACAGGCAGCGGCCGCCGGGAGGAGGAAGATGCAAGAGCGTGTGTGGAAATTCCACTGGTAAAATATCGGTGGATTGGGACTGTGGGAGTGGTGGAGGAAGTTTTAGGGTTTTTCTATAAGAAATGAGAAATTGTCATTTGTCAATGTGAAATGACGACAAAATTGCAATATTGCAAATTGCAATCTAACCACCACCATTTTATTTATTATGATGGTATGTTTGACGTTTCGCCGTCTTTTAACTATGTCGGTTCTCGCCTCTCGATGAGCCAAATCTATCTAACCATCGAATTATTATCTAATAAAAAAAACCCAACATGTAGATTTCAATAAATGTGTTTGAATTAAAATTTTATTTTAAAAAAAAAATCCAAGAAATAGAATTTTTAGGAATTTTAATTCCTCCATAGCATGGGTAGGTTGAAATCCATCCATTTTATTTATTTCAAAATTTTTATTTTTTATTTTTAAATCACAAATTACATATTTTCTCATAATTTAAATAAATAATTTTTATTAAAAAGGTTTACAAAAGTAATTTTACACAAATTCTCAGTTCATATTCAACCCAACAAAACGCAAGATTTTAATTTACAAGAAGTTAAACTTATCCAAACATATTTTCTTAAATTATAAGAAGTTTAATTTTCACCAACTTAATTTTCTATTAATTAAATTCCTAAAAAGTATACTTCCGAGTTCACCCAAACGAACACCCAAGTATAAAATAACGAGGAGAAAACTTGAATAAGGTCTTGGTTCAAATCCTTATAGCTTTATTTTATGTTTTTTTTCCATTTTAGCTATTTAAATTCTATAAAAAAATCCTGACTATAAAATTGAGCCCCTCGATTTTTTTTTGGCTCCGCCTCAGACGAGGCCCTCAAAGATATCCTATGTTTCTTCTTCCACACAATAAAACCTAGTTTCATGAAGAGGCTATCCGATGTTTGTCTCTTGTGCAAAAAAAAAAAAAAATCTTCGTTGAATGAATAGTTTGGGATTGGACGCTCTACGCTCGGATCGGGTAGTCGTCGACGAATGTGACGCGTCAATTGTGATTGCGAAATCGGCCTTATCATCCAAATTCCAACACCACAAATCCTTCCAATCACATCCCTCCATTAAAGGCACGAGCTTTCACCTTCTTCCTCCTCTTGCCTCCGCCCAATCGCAGGAAAATGGCCTTCTCTTCAAACCCTTTATCCCTAAGCGTGCCGGAATCCGCCTTCGAGTCCTGGCTACGCGACTCCGGCTACCTCGAGATCCTCGACCAGCGCACCACCGACCTCCACCGCATCAACTCCACCTCCGCCTCCGCCGCCGTTGACACCCGCCGTCTGACGAGCTCAGCCTCTTCCAACGCCGATGGACACTCCAATTCGGGCCCCGCCGTCCCGCACACGACGGTCTCGGCG
Source organism: Persicaria maculosa (assembly GCA_963922045.1). Taxonomy (NCBI): domain Eukaryota; kingdom Viridiplantae; phylum Streptophyta; class Magnoliopsida; order Caryophyllales; family Polygonaceae; genus Persicaria; species Persicaria maculosa. The sequence goes on from OY998262.1 coordinate 64,497,772, forward strand.
ATAGCGTATGGGGTCGTCATGTCAATCGTCTCGTCTCTTGCCACGCTGCTCTCTTTGTTCACTTTAAACCCCATCTCCAAGCTCACCGCCGATGATTTCTCCGGCCAGACGCCGTCCTGGACGCTCGGGTTCGTTGGGTCGTTGGATTCGTACTCTTTCCCTTCGTCCCCGGCGCAGGCGAAGATGCGTGTTCATGAAAACGTCAAGCGATTCGCTCGCAATTATGCATCATTGTTCATCCTCTTCCTCGCCTGCACTCTGTATGTCTCTATTTCCTTCTCTGGCTGAGAATTTTTCTGAGATTAGATTGTGTAGGTTAGAAACCTAAATTGGGGGAATTTGAGGGTTGCATATATGTAGAGGGATTCGAATTTACCGAATTGGCTTGAAATTGGGTCTTCCTGATTCCCCATTTTGCTTGAATTGATGGATTTGGTCATGTAACCTTTGGGAATAAAATTAGGGTTAGGTTTATAAAGAAGTAGTGCAATTTGCTGTATGCAGTAAGCAATTTGAAGCATACTTCTGCTTTACAAGAGGTCAAAGTATGAGCAAAATCTTTTCGAAGCTTATTTAGATCTTTGTTGCAAATTAAGAGAACATATGTGGAATGTGTATTTGACCATGGAAGTTTGTTTGAAGCCTGATTCTAAGTCTTATGCTGATGTGTTATATGGAACACAGATACCAGATGCCACTTGCTCTTGTTGGATTACTGTCATGCTTAGCGATATGGGATTTCTTCAGATTTTGCAGTGAGAAGTGGCTGTACGCCCAATTTCCTGTTCTGCAGCAAGTTCTGGTTCGCGTTATGCAATGTGGTGAGTTGTAGTTCATCTCCACTTTTCCTTCCTTGGAAAGGGATTTCAGCATGTCAACAACTGTATATAATAATTTTGGATTGATTGGTTTTGCTTTTTGAACTAAACTGAATGTTTCTTCTAGCGAACATGGTAATCATAAATGAAAATGATGGGACCATGAACTAGGGATGGCGAACTTGACCCTTGGTGGTATCAAGAATAACGCTGTAGTTCTTTTTTTTTTTTGGCCAAGACTAGAGTCTAGAGTCCAAAATTCAGGCCAATGGATGAAAATCCAACACCGGCCTTCGAGGGCTGAGAAGTTGAACTTCATGCTTTGGCCGAAAATTATATAGTAAATAGTGTAATGGATGAAATCCAAAAAGTGGCCCTCTGAGCTTGAAGTTTTCTTTGTTTAGTCTTATTTTTGCCAAACTGAAGCTCTACAAGTCAGAGGTCTAAATGCAGACACCGGTTGTTGAAACTGTCAATAACAAGGCTACGACTTGCATTTTTAGACAATAATCCATGTTTCATGCTTTTTACTTTTCTTTAGGAAAAATATTTGGAAGGAGAGCCACTCTGGCTTGTAAGTGATTTTTTGAAATAAATAATAACCATCATCGACTGCATAGAAATAGGGATGCCTGGCTTGGACAGTTTGGCTCAATTTGTTAGATGTCGGTGGATTTGTTTATCTTGGCAAGTCTGGTTGTTTCATGTAGTTCATATTCTACTTGTTTCCAACACAAGCTTATACAATCTGGCATTAATAGCTAGGCGACGTTGAACAAGACAAAGATGCCAAGACCCCTGACTTTACCTACTGATTGTATTTTGTTATTTGCAGCAAGTGCGGTCATTCTGCTGTTTTCCAATCTTCAGATGGCTCTCTTTTGTGCAATCGCAGTCAGTTATGCAGGTAACTCGAGACTTTATTCATTCCTCTCATTGATAAGAACCTGTCAACCTCGAGCAAAGTTGGTCTAACTCCTGCACTTACTCTCCAGTTATGATACTGCATGCATCATTCCGCAAGCTGACTCCTGCCAAGCAATCCCCACCTGCAAAGGGAAGGAGAAAGTAAAATCTGTACAAGAAGGCATTCGCAATCACCACCAGCTGCCTGCCCCCTGTGTATAGTCAACCTTGAAAGAATTGAATCAGGCACTTTCCCTGTATATGAGATTTTGCTTAATATGAAACTAAGCAGAAGCTTAAAGATCTGGTTTACATGTGGGAGAACTCAACCTCGGTAGATAGGGAAATATGCATGTTAGGGGGCATTAGAAAGAGATGCTAGGGGATTGATATATCCTCGAGTATGATTTTTTTTTTTCATCTAACAGTTTACATAAGAGCAAGTTTGAAGCATCTTTTTGGTTATGTAGTTGAGGAATTTTGTCTCTTAAAAGTCAATTATTTGTTTAAAAATGTAGAATGAGCAGGTTTGGTTCAACTTGTGTAGGTTGCAATTTTTGTAATATCAAAGATTTTATCTGTTTAATTATTCACTAGAACTAGAAGTGTACATTATACTGAGTATTTTTTTTGTCAAAACAAACTATTTGTAAGATACACTCTTCTTCCCATGACATTTAGAAGTGTAAATTATACAAGGTCTGAAATACATTCTTCTTCCCATGACATTTAAGGTTTTAAAAACATAAAGGGCAAACACTAAATTTCTGAAACATCAAGATTCTAAACACAAAATAGAAGTTCCAAGATCCCAAAATAGAAATTTTGAACATAGGCTTAAAATTTGAAGCAAGGATATCATTGAACAAGCTCTAAGATAGAATTTACCATCCTTATAATGCCTGAATTACATCATTATGTGCAATGTAAGAAGTGGATATCATTGAACAAGTTCCTTGATTTGCTCCGTAATTTCCTTTACAGTAAGGACCTCATCTAGTTTAGAAGCATCAAAAGAGCACAAGTTGTTCTAAGCAGTGGACCCTTGAACAAGCTCCTGCATTTGCTCCAATTCCCTATTATAAGGGATCGTTGAACTATTACGGATGATGTCATGTCTAGCTATATAATCAGCTATTTTGTTTGATTCTCTAAAACAACGGCTGGAGTCTATAAAATCGAAGGAAAGAGCTAGATTTCTGATTTTCTCCACGTGATGAATGATCTCCCATTTGATGTGGTCCTCCTCCTCTATTGCTTTGATCAAGTCTTGGTTATCCCCTTCAATGATAACCTTTTAAATGCCTTTCGATATAGCTTGTTGCAGTCCAAGAGTGATTGCTGCAGCTTCCGTTTGTATTATCGTTCCTTTACAAACTACTTGATAGAACATATCAATCACACTGCCCCCACCTAGCAAGTACCCGTGGGTTTAACCGAGCCATCTATATTAATCTTGTAGATAGCCCCTTTTGGTTTAATCCACCTAGCATTGCTTCTCTTTCAGATTGATTTGGTAGGTTGTGTTTTTCCTTCTTCTTTTTTCCAATTATGAATATCAACCTTTATTTTTTGGACTAAGTTCGGAATTTGAGGTGGATTCTTATTTTTGGAAATTAGTTCATTTCTCATATTCCAGATAGCTTGCCATATAAATCCTAGATCTTCAGTATGAAGTTTAACAAGTCTACAATACCCAAGTTTTGCCTATTTCCAATTCCAAAATGTTTACCCGTTATTCTTTCGAATTGAGCTACAACTTCTTTGGTATATTTACAGTGAAGAAATAGGTGGGGCAAATCTTCATCAAAAGTGTCACAAATACAGAAGTGGCTAGGCACTCTAATTATACATTTGTTTAATATGTTTTTAGTAGGGAGACCATCAATTAACATTTTCTATAAGAGAATTTTGATTTTAAGTGGCCCATTCAGCTTCCAAATCCATTTGTAATCGTTATTATTTTGATGTCAGTGTTATCAAGAAGTTTTGCTGATTTATTCGTATAAGATCCATTAGGTTCTAACTTCCAGATGAGTCTATCTGAAGTTTCCCATTGGGATATTTGAATTTCAGTGATTTTAGTAACTATGTTTGTCGGAAACAGGTCGTGAAATAAGGATAGATTCCAATGCTTTTGCTCATCTAGTAATTGGCAAACTTTCATGTTGGGATCCCTTTCATTCATAAATTCATCAAGAGTAAAGTTATCAAGCCAAGAATCATTCCAGACATTTATCGAGTTGCCATTCCCAACGGTCCAGAGGAGTCCATTATTATAAACTTTTCCCTTAGAGAGAGTAGCCTTCCAAATTGTCAGGACAGAAGGTGTTTTGGTTAGATTTTTGGTTAATGCTATCATTTTGAAGGTATTTTTCCTTAATGGTTTTGACCCAACTATTATTTTGGTCAGAGTGGATTTTCCAAAGGGGTTTTAATTGAAGGCTCATATTGAGATCTTCTGCTTTCCTTATACCTAATCCTCCAAATTGTTTGGGTTGACAAATCTTATCCCAGCTGACAAGCGGAATGTACCTCTCAGAGTTTAGTTTATTCCAAAAGAAGTTTTTATTGATTTGATCTATTTGGTGTAGAATGCCTTTTGGTAGGAGAAAATTTTGCATTAGATAGTTTGTTTTGGACCACCACCAGGGGCGGATCCAAGGGTAGGCGACACAGGGCCGTCGCCCACCCCGATCCGAAAAAAAAAGAATATATGTGTTATGTAAAAAAAAATTAAAGAGAATATACAAATATTTTTAGTGGTGTAGTGGTTGAACCCACCCCATTTTAAATAGAATTTAACTCTCAACCCTTGTTCAAATCCCAATAGCCACATATTTTTATTTATATTTTTTCTCAATCCATTTTTCGTTATTTTAAAATTCTTATAATTTATTTAGTATTTTATAATTAAATAATAATAATTTTTCTTATAAATTTAAGGTATTCTCTTCATATATATTAAAAAAAAATATTTCTTATAAGAATAATATAAAAATTTTCCTCATAAAATTGTGCCCACCCCAAAAAAATTTCTGGATCCGCCCCTAACCACCACCCAAGGAACATCCTTGCGGATGAGGACACGCAAAGCCGAGTCGGCGAGGAGGTCCTGTGTGGATGTTGTATGGAGGAGACTCGTAATCCTGTCGAAATGGCTATCTTTTCTAGTAGTACGTAGCACGAATATTAGATCATAAATCTCACGATTCCACAACAATTAATCATCCGAAATGATGGGGAGCCAAAAAAGTCAATCAGCGACGATGCCGCCGACAGAGATTGGAAGATCGAAAGGTCATCGACCGCCGTAGAGAGTCAGAGAACGATATATGGGGATCCACACTAGGCCTGATATACGAGCCTACGAGCTCGAGTACTTGATGTTCAAGTTCGAGCTCAATTTCTATTCGAGTATATACATGTGCTCAAGCTCGGCTCGCGAGTAGGGTGTAGAACTCGAGCTCGACTCGATGAGCTCGGTTGTCATCGAGCCCGAACATGAGCTCGAGCTCGATAAGCTCGATTGGGCTCGTTACGAGCTCAAACTCGGGCTTGATGAGCTCGTTAGGGTTCGAACGCATCAGCAACAAACAAACGAAGCTATCAGATTCTGCAGATTTACAGAAATCTGAACAAGGGAAGCAAAAGAATCGACGAAACAAACAAGAATCGATGAAACAAACAACAATCAGCGTATAAACAACAACAAATTTACAGACGAAAAAGGCGAAACAAATAGCAATCAATAACACAAAAAGGAATCGACTCCTAAACAACAACAAATTTACAGAAAAGCAGGCAAAAAAAATCCAGAAGCTATTAGATATGAGGACGAGAGAGGAAGCGAGCGACGGAGGGCGACCCAGATCCGATGACGACGAGAGGCGACTGAGATTGGAGGCGACGAGCAAGAGAGGATGAGAGAGTAAGCGTGAGAGGACAGACGACGAACGAGACATGGATCTGCGGAAACGAGCAAGGGCGAGACCTAGATCTGAGGAAGACGACGGACGACAGGCGATGGGAGGATGACGAGGCACAACGAGGGGCGACGGAGGGCAACCCACATCTGAGGATGATGAGCAACGATTGAGACCAGAGGCGATGAGCGAGAAACGATGAGAGACAGAGAGAGTAAGAGAGATTAGGGGTCTTCAGTAGATGGGAGCGTTCCTAAAAAAAAGGATGGGAGCGGCTGAGTTTAGGTCTTAGGGAGTTAGGTTTTATACCTATGGATTTAGGGGTCTTCGAGTTGGCGAGCTCGAATCGAGCTCATGAATAGGCTCAACTCGGCTCGTATATACCTTCAAGTGATCCGAAGTCGAGCTTTTTTTGAGCCGAGCCCGAGTTGATCCCGAGCTACTCAACTCATGTATCAGGCCTAATCCGCACAGTTTACAACTTTGATCCACACAGTGTTAACAATGTGCCATTTCATAGTTTGAGGACGTGGCGATATGGTTAAAGCTCTACGATCTCCCAATCAAATTCATGACGGATGAGATGGTGAAGGATTGCGCTCATGGGAGGTAAGTTATCATGTTTAACAAAATAGCCGCTAGCTTAATTTCTACATAGGTAAGTTATTACGAGCAAAAATAGCCGGTGGGGGAATGAATCACTTATAACCCACAATGTAAACCACTATAGGGTATGTTGGGGTCACGAAACGACCCACTATATTGCACAATTTTTATTGATCCACCTATAATTAATTTATCAAATTATTTCAGAAATTCTTAATTAAACTATAATTCTTATTTCCTAAATTAAGAAAATAAAGAACTTCTGAAAATTCTTTTCTGTTCGTTAGGTCAAATTCATCCAAGTTCACGGTCAAATTCATCCAGTTCACCGTCAAAGCACCATAGCACCGGTTTGCATTATAACTTTTGTTGTTCGTTAATCGGCCGACTGGTTTCAATAGCATCCAAGGACGGAATTCCCGTCCTATGACCACAACAAATTTCAGGCCAAAACTTCGAATCAAATTTGTAGCATAAATTGTTTACCGTATTCGCCGTTGTCGAGCTTGATCGAGTTCTCCATCTCAGCACCCATTAGAATCAAGAAGGGGAAGATTTGATTGAATAAAGTTATTGAGAATCTTGGTGAATGGGAGAGAATAAGAAACAGTGTGCCCTTCCTGCCGACGCACAATCAGAATGAGAAAAGAGAAGGATGCGGCTAGACCTGAGCATGGGTCGGGCCGGACGGGCTTGGGTCGGGCCTCTAACATTTTAGCGGCCCATTGTACCGGGCCGGGCTTGGGGCAAGCCCGGTTTTGGGCCTACTACCTTGCCCGAGCCCGCCCTTGTTGACGGGGCGGGCCGCCCACTGGGCCTAACGGGCTTTTTTCTAAGAAATGATTCGGGATGGGGAACCCTACCCGATAGAATTTGGTTATGTAACTAAAATTTTCTTTTAGCTAATATTCAAGAAGAAAGTCAATTAAAAACATAACACATATAAATCTATATTTTTTTAAAAATATTTTATGGGTATAACGCACGCGCAATATCAATTCTTTTTTCAATAAGAAAATAATTTAAAATTCTACCCAATTAATATACATACACACTGGATACATACACATTGTGTAATAAAAAAATATCCTTATATATTAATACATATACAATACATACACACTGTAATATATATACATATATAGTTTATATTATAATACATACACTGTAATACACATATATAGTTTGTATTGTATACATATACAATATATACACACCGTAAGGTTTGTGAACAAATGATCCATACTCTCTCTCTCTCTCTCTCTCTATATATATATATATATATAGAGTATGGATCATTTGTTCACAAGCCTTACGGTGTACCTTGTACACAGATCTGAACCGTTAAATGATAAAGATGGATGGCTTAGATTAATTGAATGTTTTTAAATTTTTTTAATTAAAAAATTTGTGGGACCCATTAAAAACCCTCATCATCCCACACCATAGCGCGTGTTTGACAAATCCTCTTCATCTTCTATTTCAAACGCCGCCCATCCTCATTCCATCATAGAAGGCCTCGAGCGATCGGCAAAGAGAGTCCAGGCGAGGCGGACCCGCGGAGGTCAGCCCTGGCGAGGCGGAGGCGAGCCCATCCTACCGAGCGCGCGGCGGCTCTGAGTTGAAGGCCGAGTTATATATGCGGCTACCGTCTCCTTCGACTGGTCGATTTTCTCCGGTGGTATCTATCCTAATCACTGCCGAGCGCCACCACCAAAACCACCCCTACAAAGCTCCTCTAGTCCACCTGCATCCTGCGATTTGCTCCAACGCCACACTCCTCTCGGGCCTTCAGTCGATTCAAATCGAGAATAGGTACATTCGTGGGGCTCGGATCCGGTTCATCCAATGGCCTCGGCGAAAAGAAGGAAGGTGGCCCAAGAGGCGAGGAGGTTGGCGTGGTGTCAGCGATGGCCTGGGCGGTGTCGAATCGAGGAGCACAGGAGGGCGGCAACGAGAAGGGGTAGAAGGCGGTGGCGGCGATTGTAGGAGAGGTTGAAGCCGGCGTCGAATCGAGGAGCATATATAGGAGACCGGCGGCGGCGGCGTTGAATCCCTCTATTTCTTTCTGTATCGCTAATTCAGTCTGTATCTTTGATTCAGGCTTCCATAGATCGGAATTGAATTAGCGAGAATTCATTCGAGTGTGATTGGGAGGGTGGAGCGTCGACCATATCGACGGCGGGGAGAGGCAAAGACCGGCGATTGGCGCAGCCTGGGCGAAGTTGAATCGAAGGCGTAGATGAAGGACAGATCGAGTAGCGTGGTGGTGACGATGTGGGCACTCCACGCCGGCGAAGAGGAAGGTGATTCAACTACTTCGTATTTTTTTTTGGGTGGGTGGATGGCCGGTGGGGGATGCGAGAGGGTGGTGTTGGTGGGTGGGCGGAGGGCAGGGGTGGGGTGTCGAATTTAGGGTAGGATTTTTTAGATGTATAAAGTTATAATTTGATACATTACCGGTCAATTATTCAGACGTATATGTCGAATTCTAGTTACTAGTGGTAATGAGTTGGTTAATTATTCGGTGAAATATGTGTCTGAATTCCGGTTACTGGTGGTAATGTGTGTATTTTATGATTGGGATATGAGATTGTCGATATTATTCGTTGAATTTTGAATAATTATTGAACGGAATGTTTGTATTTTATAATTCGAAATCAATGTGGGATTGATTTATGAGGTTTTCGATATTATTCGTTGAATTTTGAATAATTATTCAGTGGAATATGTGTATTTTGTAATTAGAAATCGATTTTTAGGAACACCATCTCTAGGACAATTAGAAATCGATATTTTCTAAAACATAATATAATATTATTCGGTAACATGTGAAACATTATTCGTTGGAATTACCAAAATTAAAAAAAAAAACGAAATCAGCCAAAGAAAAAAAAAACATGACTAGCAGCTAACCAAAATAATAAAAACAAATTAAAAAAAAAGCAAGAATGAGGCGGGAAAAAAAATAAAAACAAATTAAAAAAAGGCAAGAATGGGGTGGGGGGTATTGTGCAACACGCACTAGGCAAGAGATTTGGGTATTCTTAGTGTACGTAGGTCCCACTTTATTAAAAAGAAAAAGCAAAATTCTCTTTTAATCCTAACATTTCATATTCTTTCAATCAAAGGTGTAGATTTGTGTACAATGTACACTATAAGGGTTGTGAACACCAGAACCACACCCTATATGTGTATATATATATGTATATATATATATACATACATATATATATACATATATATATATATACATACATATATATATATACATATATATACATACATATATATATATATATATAGATATATATATATATATATATACATATACTAAAACCGATGCATTGGTGTCTAAGTGACGGCGCGTGAGTGCATTTGCCTACGTGGCGGCGCATGAGTGCGTCTCGCAAAGCTTTCTCCCGTCAAAAAGGAAATCTAATAAAAAATAATTATTTTATTTTACCATTAAGACATATAATTGGATAGATGGAATATCTTATAAAAGAGTAAATATTATATAAGGAAAAACCTATATCAATATAATTAAACATAGTAGTAGTAATAATAAAACTAATTTTCATAGTCATACTTACCAAAAATATTAATAGATAAATATGTAATATTTGATAGGTGCTATTTTATTTATATTTAGATTATTTTTTGGTGAAAAGAATAATTTATATCAAAATCAATCTTTTAATAATTGTTATTTTATATCTCTCTATATTATTTTTCGAGGCCAAAATAAATAATTAAAATATTATATAGCCATATATGTAGTCACAATCCATCCGTACATAGATATTTTAGTAAACTAATGTAATAAATACAAACTACATATTTAATAAAAAGGAATATTAAAATATTTTTAAAAATCAACTATCTAATTAAATTACATGAGATTTAATTAACCATAGATCAGAGGAAAAAAAACTTTTACGTAGTACCTTATAAATGTGAATTTTATTATATTTTGATAGAATATAATTGAAAGATATTTAGATTATATATAACATGTCGAACATATTTTATTTATATTTATATTATTTTTTGAAGGAAAAAATCATTTATATTTAGATTAACGTATTCTCCGTACACGGGACGGGGCCTGCACTAGTATATATATATATATATATAAACACATTGTGGTGTACGTAGTATTATATATATATACATATATAGTCTGTATTATAATAAAAAAAAATAATTTTATATATGTATGTATAATTATATGTATAATATTATAATATTAATATATACCGATCCGCTTGGGCCTCATACAGTCATATCCCGCCCAAACCCAGTCCGGTGGGCCTACTGGGCCGGGCCTTCCGGCCCGCTTGGGCCGATTGTTCTACCCAAGCCCGCCTTTTTTCCCGGACGGGTTGGGCGGACCGGGCGGGTTAGCCCAGATATGCTCAGGTCTAGATGCGGCCAAATGTAGAGATTGAAAAAGAATAAAGTGTGTTAATTTTTATTTTTTATTTAGGAAATAAAATTATATTTTAATTAAGATTTTCTAAAATAATTTGATAAATTAATTATATGTGGACCAACAGAAATTGTGTAATATAGAAGGTTACATTGTGGGTTATTGATGATCCGAATCGGTGTAGAGTGGATTTTCGTTTTGGTTAAACATTATAACTTTTGTTCTTCCATAATGGGTGCGGTAGGATTCAAGAAACGGATTGCTTGGACAATTGGAGGTGATCCTTCAAGGCATCTTAAGAGCAACGAGGGAGTTAGCGATGTCGATGTGTCGGTGATCTTACATCCGACGGCAAGCTAACATGGTCGCACACCAACTAGCGGGCATTAGGCTTGAATAGAGTTTCATTTAATTTATGAATTCCCAGTGCAAGTTTCTGTGGACATATAACTTCTTGTGCATTTTGATTTATATATGCTAATGGAAACAATATTTTTGTTCTAAAAAATTGAAGACGTTTAACTGTATGCGAGGGTTGGGCTTCCATGAGGATTGGACGAAGCTGATTATGAGATGTGTTAGATCTGTCACCTTTTCTGTGTTCTTGAGAGGATCTCCATCACATTCTTTTTGTTCTGGAGTGCGAGCTTCGTCAGAGGGATCCGCTCTCTCCCTATCTCTTTTCTTGATGTGTGCAGAGGCGTTTCCCTGTGTATATGGATCTACCACCTGCATACCATGCTCTTAAGCAGCTTGATTGCCCTCAGGGGGAATGTATGATTGATGACAATATAGCTGCAACTATGGTATGCAAACTGGACAAGTCTTTATATGGGCTAAAGCAAGCACCAAGGCAGTAGTTCTCAAGGTTCTCCCAAGTGGTGCAAGCTGCTGGATAAAATCAATCAAAGGCAGACTACTCTCTCTTCTATAAAGCAGCAGGAGGAACATATACAGCTCTACTTGTATATGTAGATGGCATGTTGATCACTGGGAGTAACAACACTGAAATCAAGGCTCTAAAGGAGCATCTCAGCAAGCATTTTTTGATGAAAGATCTGGGGAAGATAAGGTATTTCCTTGGCATTGAAATTGAGAGAAAGGAAGATGGAATGCTTCTAAACCAAAGGAAATACACATTGGAAATATTGAAGGAAACTGGCACGACAGGAGCTAAACCAGCTGCTACACCACTTGACCCCAGAATCAAGCTTACTCTTGAGGGTGAGCAACAAGAAGTGGATGTGATTGCCTACAGGAAATTAGTGGGAAAATTGATCTATCTTACCATTACTAGACCTGATATATGCTATGTAGTCCAGGTCCTAAGTCAGTTCATGCATAGACCCAATGACGAGCACTGGAAAAGTGCAAAACATGTGCTCAGATACTTGAAGAGAGCACCTAGTCAAGGTCTATTCTTAGCTCAGAAATCTGATATGAAGCTCTATGCCTTCTGTGATGCTGACTGGTAAAGCTGCCCTATGACAATAAGGTCTCTTACTGGATTCTGTATTCTATTGGGAAACTCCCTGATCTCATGGCGCACCAAGAAGCAAACCTATGTTGTAATGTCGTCTGCAGAGTCAGAATACAGGTCCATGGAAACTGTGTCCTGTGAGATTACTTGGTTGTTGAAGCTGCTCACTGATCTTCAGGCAAATCAAACACAACCAGTCAGACTATACCGTGACAACAAATCAGCAATGCATATTGCGAGGAATCCAGTATTCCACGAGCGTACCAAGCATATTGAAGGTGATTGTCACCTTGTAAGAGACAAAGTGCTGAGTAAGGAAATTACCCTTGGATATATTCCAACTAAAGAACAACCTGCTGATATGTTTACTAGCACAGGATCAATGTAATAAGTTTCTCACCAAGTTAGGTGTTGTTGATCTCTTCACAACCCAAACTTGAGGGGGAATGTCAGTAGAATAGAATCTGTTAGTGAGGAGAGGAGTTTGTTAGAAGGGTTAAGTGGTTGTTAGACTCTATATAAGCTCTCTCCCTCACTTCTCTGTATTCATTCCATTCCATTGTTTTGTAATGACAGAAACTGAGATTCAATCCATTCTCTCTCACCCTCTCGATTAGCTCTTTGATCATCAATAACTGTTAACAGAGCTCAGAAATTGTCAGAATCCTCCGTATCTATGGAGAAGCGTCAGACCAATATATAGATTAACTTTGCGAACTCCGAGGTGTCGTTCAGTCGGAATGTCGGAGAAGAGATTCAAGATTTGTTAGGGTGGTGGAGGTGGAGAAGCATGAGAGTTATTTGGGCTTGTCGGCCATGATTGAGAGATCCAAGAAAGTGATCTTTGCCAGTGTGCGAGAGGCGGTTTGGAAGAAGTTGAAAGGCTGGAAGGAGAAGAGACTCTCACAAGCGGGCAAGGAGGTTATTTTGAAATATGTAGCACATGCTATTCCCATGTATATGATGCCTTGTTTTTTGCTACCTAGCTATCTCTCACTTGCTATCCTCTAGGGAGCTTGTTCCGAGAGGTGACTTTAGGTAGCGAGCGAGGGAAGGGTTCGAAGGAGGCTCTTTCTGGATGGTGGAAAATGGCGCCGATTTGGAGGTATGGTGAGATAGGTGGATCCCCAGACCAAGCTCTTTCAAAGTCATTGCTAATTCGCACAATCGGGATGCCGCCACATGGGTTACATAGACTTGATCAAAATAATACGAACTTTATTAATATCAAATTTGTTTAAATTAAACTAGCTAGTATAATGTTAAAATATCACTTTATTAATTCATCAAAATAAACCTTATTATAAAATACATTCACTAATAATTCATGAAGGGAATATAATTTACATTTTATATATGGAAAAATGACTCCAAATAATACCAACGGTGAACCAAAAATAATACGAAGTTTTAAAATTATAAATTTATATATACATACTATAACCAATTAAATCAATAATGATACAATGGCCAAAATTCTCAAAGAAAAAATTAATTTGGCCTGAAATTATAATTAATAAAAAAAATTGGGTTAAAAAATAAAAAATGAGAGCAATTTCCTTCTTTCCCTTTACCGAGCCATGGATGCGCTAATGATTAAAAAAAGCGCCATGGATGCGCTAGTAGTATATCGGATTCAAATTCCACAACCCCGCCCCAAATTTGTACTCGATCGAACTACCGGAGTCCCTCTAAAACCCTAATCCCTTCTTTATCTTCAATCCCTGAAACCCTAATCCCTTCTTCGTCCCTCTCTCCGAACCCCTAACCCCTTCTTCATCCGATTCCCAAATGGATGATTTTGATCTCTTTCGCGATCCTGGTCGCTCTACTCAGGAGGAGTCAGGACTGTTAGCAAATGCTTCGAAGACGCCTTCATCCGATTCTCAAATGTATGATTTTGATCGCGTTCGCGATCCTGGTCGCTCTACTCAGGAGGAGTCAGGATTGTTAGCAGATCCTTCCCTAGGTAAACATCTTTATACAACGCCCTATAAAGATAGTTGAAGTTGAATCGGTCAGAAAGACTCTCAAATTATGGATCTTTGTTTCTTTTCGCTCTCAAATTATGGTCTCCTGCATTTGAATTTGTGTATTTGTTGTTGTTCGCTCTCAAATTATGGGTCTCTTGAATTTGAATTTGTGTATGTAGATGTTCGTGAAAGTGTGGTTCTCTTCCCCGATGATTGTTCCGATGGCAATCTTGATCGCTCTCCTGAAAAGAGTCGGAATCTGGCGGCGGCCAAAGGTAAATATCCTTTAATTTTTTATTTTTTATTTTTTGTAGCCAATTGAATGATGTGTCTTGAATTTGAATTTGTGTATGTAGATGTTCGTAAAAGTGTGGTTCTCTCCTATGGCTGTTCCGGTCACAACCTTGATGGCTCTTCTGAAAAGAGTCAGAATCTGATTCTTTCGCCCGGTATTACCCGCCAACAGGGGTTTTCATCTCCGGCGACGGCCTCACCAGGAGGCACAGGCGACGCCACTGCAATCACTACAACACCTATCACCGACTCGCAGAATAGGGGTGTTAAGAGGAAGCTTGCGCCAAAAAGAGCACTGAGGTATAATTCGGTAGAAGTTGAACTTGAACCCCCTGAATTGTCTAAGTCAATTTAGGAGAGCTCGGAGTCTTCGGCTTTTGGAATTGCTGATATCCTTTTGTGACGGTCAATTAGACGAGGAACATCCTATTAGGCCATTGGATTTCACTCGGCACGGATTGACCAATTTAGCCCTATGTCATGGTGTCCATCAACCTGAGAATTTCAGACATCAACCACTGTTCTTCTTTTTTCACTGGTGCGGGCATCCAAGCCAAGCGCACGTCATGGTGTCCACACAACATCCATATGTTTTGCTACATCTACACTCGTAAAAGAAAACTTATCCCCCCCTACACACATGGTGTCAACCCTTTCAAATTTGGTGTATTCACTTACGCTCAAAGTGGCCTAAAAATAAATAGTTCTTATGACATATGTATGATTTGAATCTCTTATAAATTGAAACTGTTTATAAATCACTCCGAACATCTCTCATATAATCAATGCGGGATGAAGTTATTGTAGTTTAACCCAATGACCTCGTCAAGTTAGCTCAAGGTGTGGAGTACAATTGAATAAAATTTTGCATCTGATATTTGATTTCCTTAATTAACAATGTTTTCATCCTGGATCTGATCTTTCATTTTCTTACCAATGTTGAGGAATTCATCATGCATCTGATCTTTCATTTCCTTAACTATGACAAGGACTTCATCAAGCTTAATTAGAACAATCAAACTGGCTTGTCTCAGACTTTTTTTTTCCAACTTCTACCTTTAAACTTGAAGCCAAGATTTTCAAAGTGACACTATTGGACTAACTTGTACATAACTTCCATTGCAATCATTGTAAAGCCCTTTCTCAATCAATTTCCCTTTCAGAACTAGGGTTACCCTAGTTCTGAAAGGGAAAATGGATGCCCTTACCTCTCCTTTAGCCACCTTCATTTGTTCATCCTCACACAGTGACTTTACAATACTTTCCTTATCAAACTCATTCCTCCACTGATGGGACACATATGGGTTATAGTCTCAAACTTTAATTTTGTCAAAGAAGTTATCGAAAATGCGTTATTATAATACTTTTATGTATCAACCTATATACAAGTCTCAAACTATCAACGGATAGGATACGTCCGATACGGTCAACGTCTGACACAAAGGGTCTGGGATACGTATCGGGATATCCGGTACAAAATAAAACATAAAAACCCTAAAGGACTCTCTCTCTCTCTCTCTCTCTCTCTCTCTCTCTCTCCTTCAAAATCCATCCCTATTTCCTCCTTACCTCTTAGATCTAGGGATTGTGTTGTTTTTGGGTGTCGGTCTGGCTGGCCCCCTACCCGTACCGCACATCATACCCGTTGTTATTCCTCCTGAGAACGAAGCTGCCCACCTAGAACTCCAAATGAATCATGTGGACGACTTCCCTTTACAATTGAATCCGGATGGATATCCTTTCGATCAATTTAGGAGAGCTCAGAGTCTTCGGCTTTTGGAGTTGCTGATATCCTTTTGTGACGGTCAATTAGACGAGGACCATCCTATTAGGCCATTGGATTTCACTCTGCACGGATTGACCAATTTAGCCCTGTGTCATGGTGTCCATCAACCTGAGAATTTCATACAACAACCACTGTTCTTCTTTTTTCACTGGTGCGGGCATCCGAGCCAAGCGCACGTCATGGTGTCCACACTCACAGCAACCCCCATATGTTTTGCTACATCTACACTTGTAAAAGAAAACTTATTCCCCCCCCCCCCCCGGAAAAGGTAGCCATGATTGTCTATCTATTCTCAGTAAAAACAAATATTCAGATTGGTGTGAAACTCTCTCACATTCTCTTCATTGATATTCATAGCACTAGCATCACCATAAAGCAAACAATCCCAGCCTTGCAAAGTTAGTAATTCTTTTACCTCAGTTAATCCCGTGAGAAACTCAGCACTAGCTATAGGGCTTGGTAAAATGGCCCTTGATTCCATAGACATCATGGACAACTCAGGGTTCTACCACATTGTACCTCATTGCTTTTCTTGAAACAAGTTTTCCCCGATTCCTCTT
Organism: Persicaria maculosa; assembly: GCA_963922045.1. Taxonomy (NCBI): domain Eukaryota; kingdom Viridiplantae; phylum Streptophyta; class Magnoliopsida; order Caryophyllales; family Polygonaceae; genus Persicaria; species Persicaria maculosa. The sequence continues at coordinate 64,514,556 of OY998262.1, forward strand.
AACACCCCTCCTTTGTGAGTCATTCAACCTAAGCGTTTGATTTGTGTCGACTGAGGCAAGAAGCGATTGATTTTTGAGGTGATTTCCATCTAAATCTATCATACAAAAATCCATACAAATAATTTGAGGAGTTTTTGACCCGATTCAACAAATTCAAACAAATAATTTGAGGGGGTTTCGACCCGACTCAACAAATTCAAACAAATAATTTGATTTGAGGGTTTTCGACCGATTCAATTAGGATCTATCAATTTGAGGGTTTTTTGATCTAATCAACAGATTCAAAGAAATAATTTGATTTGAGGAGTTTTCCACCGATTCAGTTAGGTTTCCCTATAATATATCATTATCGGTTGTCAGGTATCAAAGTCCGACTCGGACCGATAACTGGGGGTCGTGTGCACGGGCGTACATGCGTTGGGTTCCATTCTAAAATCAATTGGCAATATAAGGTGTAGTTCACCGCCTCATATACTGAGACTTGTTATGCTTGCACCTTTAGATGTGGGATATTTTATCCTTTCACATCTTAACACGCTCCCGCAAGTGCAACTAGCTGTTAGGGTAATCGCTCTGATACCATCTCAAAGTTCGACTCAGACCAATGACTGGGGGTCGTGTGGCCGTATACACATGCGCTAGTAGTAGTGGCGGAGCCAAGATTTCCGTCAGGGGGGTGTTAAAAAAATCCGTGAAATATTTTTTTTTGATGTATACTTACTAAGAAGATTTTTAAAAAAACATATTGAAAAAGCAATAAAATTATAATTTTTTAATGATTTTTTGTATTTAAATAGTTGAGAGTAACCAAAAAAATAAAAGAGAAACAAAAAAATATAGAAAAAATCACGAAAAATTATTTTTCAATGAAATAGTTGATGGAAACAAAAAATATAGAGAAAAATGAATAAGAATTAATGATAGTAAAGCAAATAAAAAAGTAAGAGACTTGAGATTTGAACCCAAGACCTTCTGATGTCCTAACCACTGGACGAAAGGGGTTAGTCTAGTAATTAGGGGGCAGCCGTTCGAAAAGGTCGGTGCCATCTCTACGCTTACTTCCGCTTCGAGATTCTCCTTCCTAGGTTCATTCTTTCCTTTACCACTTGAGCTAGATATGTAACACCCCCGTCCCACATCGGATATCATAAGGATGTTGGGAGTGGTTTATAAGTGATTCAAGCCCTACATATGTCACAAGAGCTCTTCCTTTTCAGGTTCTGGCGCCTCTTAAGACCTCGGGTCTTATAGGTGGTATCAGAGCCGACTCCGGGCCCGGAGGTACTTCGACAGTATGCTCGGGTACGCTCCACCCTGAGGGCAGTCCCTTGGGCCTGACGGGGTCGTCAGTGCTTTAAGTGGGGGAGATTGTAACACCTTCGTCCCGTCCCACATCGGATATCATGGGAGTGGTTTATAAGTGATTTAAGCCCTACCTAGCTCACAAGAACTAGGTGGCATGGGCTGGCGCCCCCCTCTCTAATTCTATCTGTTTCATAGTTGTCTCAAGCTACCCTCCTCTCCCTCCCGTTCACATGTCTCCTTCTATCCATTTTCTATCAAGCTCCTTCTCCCTCTCTTTTGTCTCTCGTAGCCCCTTGTATTGTCCTTTTCCCTCTCCCCCTATTCTCTTTTATCATATTCTCTTCTCATTCTTTCTTTGCAACCTCCCTACCAGTCTACCATTTAAAACCTTCACCAATAAGGCTCGTAGTCGTAGCTACTCCCCGTATTCATTTTGGCACTAAGAGTTCTCCTCAACCGCAATCACATGTCCCAATTACTTACTACACGCATAACAAAAATTTGGTAAACATTCATATTTTAACTCAATCTATACCTTTTTCTTATCACGTTGTAGTCACTCTCATTCTCATGAATCTTGCACAGGCAACATATCTCCTCCATCCTATGATATATCTTTACTCCCATACCCTTCGCCATCTCCTCTGTCATGAATACGATCGGGAGATCGTAGAGCTTGACCCATATCACCACTTCCTCGAACTTCACTACTCATATTTGTACCAGTTTTATACAAATATATTAAGATTATTTATGCATGGTTAACGTACTTTAGCTACTAAATTATTATCAAATGTATAACTTTTCATGCTTCATTACTCATCTACTAAATTATTATCAAATGTATAGCTTTTCATGCTTCATTACTCGTATCACATATATTATACAATTAAACTTTTTAATTCTATTGATTTTTAAAATTTACGATATTGACTTTCTAATAAAGTGAGATGATGTTCATGCAAATGGTGAAGTTAAATAAATGCAAATGGTGAAGTTAATATGATCTTTTATTGTCCATTTGTACTGACTTTCTAATTAAAAAAAAAACTTTTGATACTATTTGACATGGTAAATTTTTAAAAGTAATTAACTATAGACTTGAGTATTTTTGAGAAGCGGAAAAAAACTTTTATTACCGGATAAATTTGGATGCAATTATTAACCACGAGTTGCAAATGCTGATTGAAGTTTTTCACAGATAATTAGATGTATTCATACCAAAAACTTACAAATCTGAACAAACAGTCCCCAGCTTTAAATTGGAAAAGCCATTGGATTGGATTTCTGGGCAGTTGGATTTTACAATTCAGAAAGGTCAATCTTTTTGTCTCCAACCCTCTTTGACAGACATGGAATCTCTTTTTCTCACCCGGTTCCCATTCCAACAGAGGAAATCAATACTGTGCTGAATAAGACATTGTCAACCTGTTTGGTTCAGATTGGACTTGAAATGACATTCCCCTAACCATGCAATCTCAATTCTACATTACCCTCTCTTCCAATTACTGTCTAAAAGAGCTACATACAAGTTTCATGGTTTTGCTTCACTTGAGAACTTGATACAAAGAAAAACAGAAGTAGGCAACAGGGTTTTAAGTATACAAATTTTGTCATTATAAGGTTAAGTTTAGAGATTAAACTCAGAGAGCTACAGCCATCCCAACCAAACCTAGCTTTACAAGAAAAAGGTAATCAAAATTCTATGCCTCAGAAAAAAAAACCATATATGTATCTGATTCTGATGAAAAGCTCATCAGACAGCACTAACATTATCAAGCAAAAAAACAACTTGGTCTATAGAAGGCCTTTGTCTTGGGTCCTGATTTAAGCATTTACAGGCAATATTAAGTACCTCTAAAATCTGCTTCTCATTGTCTCTCTCCCAGATTGAGGTATCTATCACCAGCTCTTCCTTATGCTCAGCCTTCATCTGAAACACCCAGGACACCAGATCCCTGCAGTTTTTCCCTTTGCATACTTCGACGGGTCTTCGGCCAGTGAGAAGCTCGAGGAGCACAACGCCGAAGCTGTAGACGTCCCCCTTGAAGGTAGCGGTTAGCATCTGGCTGTATTCAGGAGGTATGTAGCCCAGGGTTCCGACCAAGTCGGTGGTGACATGAGTGTCGTATGGTCGGAGCAGCCTTGAGAGACCGAAATCTGCCAAATGAGCCTCAAATTTCTCATCCAGGAGAATGTTGCTCGATTTTATGTCCCGGTGTACTATACTTGGCACGCAAACCCGATGCAAGTAAGCCAGGCCGTAACCAGATCCTTGAGCTATCTTTAGTCTTCTACTCCAGCTGAGAACCGAGCTCCCATCAATGCTCTCGTGCAGCCAGTAATCGAGGCTCCCGTTCTCCATGAAAGAGTATATCAGCAACCTGTCATTGCCAAGCTGGCAGTAGCCTTGCAGGGATACAAGATTCTTATGTTGAGCCCTTGACAAAGCTTCCACTTCTGCGCGGAATTCACGCTCCATCTGACCACAATCCCCTGACAGTCTCTTGACAGCAACTTTCATGCCGTTGGGAAGAGTGGCTTTGTAGACCAGACCGAACCCTCCACAGCCAATGATATTTGCTTGGTTGAAGTTGTTTGTTGATTTCAACAAATCTCCTGCATTTAGGTCCTTGCAATCTGAATAATGGAAAAGAACCAGTTTCGAAGATCCAAACCCTTCAGACCGTCTGGGAGCACCATTCTCTTCATCTCCCAAATACTCGGTAGAAACTTCGGTGTTTCTTGCTGATAATTTGAGCAAAATAGCAGCCAATAGCAATGCAATGCCAACTCCTACACTGATGGTTATTCCAACAATAGTGCTTTTGCCAAATCTAGATGAGCCGGATGATACAACAGGTCTGTTGACGGCATCACATTTAGAAAGCACGGGCATCCCACAAAGACCAGGGTTTCCTTCATAGCTTGAACTGGTAAAGCTCAGAAACTGCCCTGTTGATGGAATCTGCCCTTGCAGCTGATTATATGCCACACTGAATTTTGCAAGGAAATTGAGCTTGACAAAAGACGGAGGTATCGACCCAGTTAGATTGTTGTATGACAAATCCAAGACTTCAAGGTTACTAATATTTGAAATGGAGTCAGGGATGGTTCCTGTGATGTTGTTCTTTCTCACTTCAAGCACAAGGAGTTGCTTCAGGCTTCCAATACTAGACGGAATTGTGCCATTGATTCTATTGTAGCTCAACAATATTGAGGGAGGAAAACTTGATGGCTGGTTGTATTGTAGAGCACTTGCACTATGGTTCCTCTTCACATAAAGTGGAATGCCATAAGATGCAGAAGGATCCAAGGTTGTTCCATTTACGGATGTCAGGCTCTTGAGCTGCGACAGACTCAAAGGAATTTCTCCGGTCAGTGAATTGTTTGAGACATCCAAGTAAAACAACCGATCCATTTTACCAATCCAGGGCGGAATGCTGCCATCCAAATTATTCCATGAAAGATCAAGGACCTGCAGCTTCCTGCAATTCACCAACCAATCGGGTATTTGGCCAACAAGACCACAGTACCCAAGTGCTAAAACCACCAGATTCTGAAAGCTTATCGGATGAACTGGAATGTTTTCACCGTGAAAGCCCTTGTTGATGGTGAGGATGAGAGTGGTAAGGTTTTTGCAATGCTGCAGGGTAACTAATGCTGAGGATAAATTCACAAGGCTGTTGTTTGACAAAGAAACAAATGAAAGAGAAGTAAGTTCCCCAAAAGTTTCGGGAACCTCTCCGCTTAACTTATTCTTGGCAAGGCTCAAAATTTTCAGTCTTTGGCAGCTAGAGAGGGAACTAGGAAGGGTTCCATTCAGATGATTAGATGCGAGATCAAGTATGCTGAGACTGGATAGCCCGGAAAAATTGATGTCAATGGGACCGGTGAAAGAATTGTTTCTTAGATCAAGGACCCGAAGCAGTTTGCACTGGGAAAGGCTAGAAGGCAAAGGTCCGGACAAAGAGTTTGAATGTGCAGATAAATGCTCCAGAAGTGTGAGGTTGTCAAATACATTTGGAAGATGACCAGAAAGTTTATTGCTAGCAACATTCAAGACTGTAAGGCCAGAAAGCTTACTGATGTCCTCGCTTAAATTGCCGGTGAAGTTGTTTCCACATATTGTCAGCTGCTCCAGGGAAGTCATGGAATAGATAAAAGTCGGAATCTGGCCTGATAGGGAATTGTAATCAACATGCAGTTGATGGAGTGACGAGTTGCAACTGACCAAGCTCCGAAGATCACCAGTCAAACGGTTCATTGATACATCGATGACCTGAATTTTACTAGCTTTGCAGATATTAGAATTCAGTTGCCCACTGAATTCGTTGTTGCTTATGTTGAAAACATCCATGGCAGGGAATGCCTCAAAATCAAGGAGTGTGCCATTGAACAAGTTGATGGAGATGTTGAGTGACTGAATCTCATTCAAACCAGCAAACGCCTTCGCAATGGACCCAGAGAGGGAGTTATTGCTCAAATCAAGAGAAACCAGTCGCTGTAACTTAGAAAACTCTTCCGGCAACTCGCCTTCAAGATGGTTACTTGAAAGATCAAGCACCTTCAGCTGGTCCAGCTGACCAAGGGAGGGCGAAATCGATCCTTTAAGGCCCTTTTTTTGCAGCCTCAACTCAGCCACTCTAGCACCATGAGACCCACCATTTCCACCCTCACACAAAACACCTTCCCACTGACAGCAATTTGAGACATCTCCCCAATTTGCAATGAATGACCCATTTGCCAGATTCCCAGCAAATTGCTTCAGTGCTGACAAATCACTAGGATCACAGGTCAAGCCTAGGGCTTGTTGAATACCCACCACCATCAATGAACAAATAAAGCAAACCCAAAACCCCCTTTTGAGAATAAGAGCCATTAGGAGTCTCACTAACACCAATCTTTGTGATCTTTTTTTTGAAGTTTTATCCAACAAAGCACAGTTGCAGCATAAGAACTAGGTCAAGTACATTGAAAGGCAGCAGCTAACCTTTCAGAAGTGAGAAGCAACCAGATTGAAAGGAACTAGCAAGCCCCACATGCCATGAAATTAAGATCAATGCAACCACCCTACTTTGACCCAACTAGACAGCAACTTGCAAGTGAAGGGAAAAGAAATCAAGCAATTAAAGCAATCATGCTTCCAATCCCCAAAACAATTAATTGATCAAATCCCAATGCCTCAAATCATGAACCATCAAACACTCCCCCAATGTATCTGATATCTGTTGTGGCTCTAACACAGCCACATGGGAGAGAAACAAACCCAAAGGAGGGGAGCGTCACGGACCAACTCAGACACCACCATACAGGAAGCTGCAATCCATCAACTTTTTTTCATTACCCCTGTGAGATTTTAGACCAAAGATTTAATACTCACATGACAACAAATTAATAACAAATACCCACATCCCCAAATGAGAAATTACATCATCCCAGAAAAACCCCAAGTGATAACAGCTTGCAATTGAAGCAAGGGTATGACCCAAAACCCACAAACTCACACACACTCACGAGATCCAAAGAAAATTTCGTGGATTGTACTCCAAAGGAGAGCCGAATAAACAATAAATGCAACAAATTACCTCATCCAATGGCCCCTTCGACAAACAGCTTCCAATGCCAGTGCCAATCTCACTTGCAGACGAAGAAAACGGGGGCGTTCTCTTCACTTTACCTACTTTTTCATTCGGATTGTAACTTACCCACAAAGGGATTCGTTAAATCACAGGCTTAAAAGAGATGGCAAAGGACAAATTAAGTATGGAGTGAATCCACCCACAAGAGAAAAGAAAAAAAAAAAAAAAAAGAGGTGGGCTTTAGAAATCATAAGGGAAGAAGAAGAGCATGTCTGAAAAGGAAAGAGTAAAAGTGGACATTGAAAACGAGGGGGTTGTGGTGTGTGTCCATTATTAAATAATGGCAGTGTGATTTTTTTAATTTCTATGGAATTTTGTTTTTACACAGTGCGAGGCCGTATTTTGATTTCTACGGGTTTGACAGACAGTGGGGTTTGTGTTGAAATGTGACCGAGAAATGGTGACACCAAAGCTGACTTTGGTGCTTATAAAAGCTTTTGTCTTTTCCCCTAAATTTTCTTTATTGGTTTGGTTTTGGTTTTGATTTTGGTTGATTGATTGTCACAGTTCCACAAATCTGAATCCACATTGTCAAACCCCTCATTTTGTCTTCATCATACATTTAACATAAAATATGGGGATTTTGTATTATTCCTTAAAATTAAATAGATTATCCTTCTTTAATCCAAATTAGAGTTGGCAAGTCGGTCGTTCGGGTCAGGCTTGTTCGGGTCGGGTCATTGACGGATCGGGCCAGTTCGGGCAAAATTTATGGTCGGGTCGGGTTCGGTCATAATGAATTTTAAATTGGTCGGGTTTCGGGTTAAATCAGGTCATTCTCATTCAGGTTAGGGTCAAAGCGGGTCGGGTTCGTTCGGGTTTCGAATCAAGAGGTGGGTCAGTCTCATTTGAGTTTTGAATCAAAGCGGGTATAGTTTGTTTGAGCTTTCGGTCGAATCATATTCGACCCGTTTGGATAATTAGGTTGATTTTGACTCGGTTGAATACTTAGGTTGTGTTCGGCAAGAGATGTTGGGGGACTGTGGAGATTTTTCCCAAAAAAAACAAAACAGCTTTCATCCATGGAGATGGTGTTCGGCAGCGCTTGGAAGGGGATTTGGGGATGGAGATTATGGGGATTTCATCAGATTCTTTTGAAATATCCCCACCCCAAGATTCAGGAGATTGTGCTCCGATTGTGATTTATGAGGGCTAATTTTGCCCTTGCCATCCACGAATCCCAATTTCAGATTTGGGGAGGCAGCTCGTGTGAAGGAGAAGAGAGGAACGACGCCATTCCTGGAACGTCGTCGGTGGGGTGTGGTTTGGGGCCCGACGGCGGAGACCTCCTCCAGGGGAGCCGGTCCTCCAAGGCGGAGCTCGGACTCACTTCACCATCAATTGAACGTCCGGCCTTCTTTCTATCTGTCTCGGCCTCCTTTCTGCCCTGTTGACGGCGGTGAACCTCCAGACGGCTACCTGACCTCTCCCACTCACTTCGCTCACAATTCGTTTGTCACTCACTGTTCATTCTCCCCTTGAATCACCGACACTCTCTCTGATGGAGTCCCGATATCGAATTCGCCCCAATTGTTGCCAGATTCGACCGGAGAAGGCAACGACAAGTGCCATCGGACACCAGTGGGTGGTCCGGGCGACACCAGGTGGTGATTCACTTCGTTTGTGCAGTGGGTGGAGCCTCCATTGATGGGGTTTCTACCTTTCCCCCGTACACCGGCCACCGAGTCCAATCGACTGTCCAATCCCAAACATTGAAGCCCTAAATTTGTTTCTCACAGTTGTTTCAATTACCTTCTTCAATTTCTCCTCCTCAATCGCCCATTTCCCTTCGAATTTTCACTTCTCCATTGTTCTTGATGTGTCGCAAGTGAAGTCGATTTCGCAATGGTGTATGTCCATAACTCGAGTGAGGTTCTGAAACAGGAAGACACTAGGAGGGGGTACGAGGAGTATGGGGTTGTTTTTTTAGGGGCAGTATAGTCATTTTGTTACTTTAAAATACCCCACAATTCTCTACCTATCAAACACCTGTAGGAGATTTCCGTCATACATAATCTCAATCCCCATAATCCCATTAATCTACCAAAATAATCTACATCCCCTAAAATCTACTCAAATCCCCTTAATCCGAAGAATCTCCATATAGCGCCAAACACATCCTTAAATATGTAATTTACTTAAAATAAATGATTTTGACTTGGTTGAATACCTGAACATGTAATTTTGACTCGGTTGAATACACTCGTTGTCATTGACTCATCGGTTGTCGGAAGATTTTCAAAAAATTCATAATCGAAAATTCGGTCTTTGGCAACATCGTCCTTTTTTAAACATTTAAACCAATTGATCGGTGTTATAATTAAATCAAATTAATTGTACATTTAGAATTTAACTTTATTTTAACTAGCAAGTTGCAAATGAGCTTATTTGTGGTTGACTATATAATTAGCCCATTTCATTTTCAATGCCCATTTCATTTTTAGCTTTTAGCCCATTAGTTTTTTTTCCATTATTATTATTATTATTAGTTTGTAACAAATCTAGATATAAATAATTAATTCTATCAAAATATAATAATATAGAGTCGGGTTGGGTTCATAGTCAGGTCGAGTTTAAATTCGTGTCGGGTTAGAGTCGGGTCGGGTCTGTCTGTGTTCGGGTCTGTTTCGAGTCGGGCCAGATTCGGGTCGGTCTCGGGTTCGGGTTACGGTTAACTCCAGATTTTCGGATGCCGGTCGGGTTCGGGTGAGTCGGGTCGGATTTGTTTGTGTTCGGGTCTGTTTCGGGTCAGGTCGGTCTCATATTCGGGTTACGGTTGACTCCAAATTTTCGGATTTCGGTCGGATTCAGGTGAGTCGAGTCGGGTTTTCCGGTCGGGTCAGATTTTGCCAGCTCTAATCCAAACAAACAAAAAGGTTTTGAGTTCAAGTTAGGGAAAGGATAACTTTAAAATCTAAGTCTATGTTATATAGGTTTAATATTAAATTGTTAGTAGTTTTTTAAAAAAGAACGAGATTTGAAATATTGTGAGATAGGCTGAATGACGAAATTAAGAGGTCAAGGGTTCAAATCTCACTTCTTACACAGTTAGTATATACTTAATGGGTGTTCAAGCCTTCATTAGCTTAGGTAAGTATGTCTGGTGGCTTGTCGTTTGACTAACCGGGCCGCGTCCTTTACAGGCTAGGGCTCGGACTTGTGGGAGAATAATCGATAACCTCGGAATCTCAAGTTACAAAAAAAAATGCCGAAACGACGAAAGATAGATAAATTGTCACGAATATCATAATAAAGAGGAAAATGCTACTAATAAAGAAGAAATCGCAGATAAACTAAGCGCGTGTTTAGCAAATTGGGGTTTTTTTTAGGAGTTGGGTTTTTTTAGGAGGTGGAGTTTATTTGGTGTATTATCGAGGTGTGGGAGGTGGAGATTTTTTTTAAAAAATAACCTTGTAAAAAAGATGAAAGGTGTTTGGTGGTTGTAAGGTTTATAAAATATTATTATAGTGAAAAAGTCCAAAATGCCCTTCGTAAATGCTAGGGAGCAAAAGGGCCAAAGAAAGTGGAGGATAAAACTAACCTTTCAAACCTCCACAAAAAAATAAACTCTACCTTAACCTCCCAAAATTAGGGGAGGGCAGCTTCCATTTTCAACAAAAATAAACTCCACATTAAGCTTTTTCAACCCATGACAAAGCTCTTGCCAAACATGTAGAAAATGGGTTACTTTTTTTTTACCCTCCTGAAGCCCCAGAACACCTACAACTACTACTACCAAACACGCTAAGAGCATGGGCATCGGGGGGATTTAGTGGGGTTTTTAGTGGGTTTGTGTCAGGGAAAGGAAGAGAGAGGGAGGGGTTGGGTTAAAAACCCACCCTTGGGTTTCTAACTTCCAAACTCCACTAAAACCCCTTAAAGTGAATCCCATGTATATATATGGGTGATTTTTGCATTTTTTTTTTGTTGGATGAGCCCTTCTACCTATATTGTATAATTTTATATAATTTTAGCTAGTTTTTATTCATTAAATATAAAAAATAAAAAGTAATCTTTTTATTAAAATTCATAATTTATTTTAAGCTATTAATAAACACCAATATTATATATGTTGAAAAAAATATAATACATACATAAATAATGTACAACATAATATTTTTATGCATATTGTATTATAAAAAAATTTAAAATTATTTTAGATATTATTAAAAAAAATTATCTATTCATAGACACTAACATAAAATTAAATAAAATTGTTAAAGATGGTACAAAGATGTGAAGTATTTTTTTCCACTGAAATTGTTAATTAAAGATGAATTTAAGAGTACTCTTTGTATTTTATTTTTATTACTTTTGTATTTCGATGATTTTCCATTTCATGTACGATGGAGAGTACTCTTTGTATTTTATTTTTATTGTTCTTGTATTTCGGTGTTTGTTTTGTTCCAATAAAGTTGTTTGCATTAACTTTTATTATCTATTTTTACGTTTTGGATATTTTTTTAAAAAAATTATTATATACTATTATTATATTAATTAATGCAAAATATAATACATATATATATATATATAGATAATGTATAACATATTATTATTATGTATATTTAAATATATAATAGATAATAATTGGTGAAAAGTAAATTAAGAAACACTAGAAACTCATATAGATGTGGACGAAAAAGTAAGTTGAGATTTTTAAGGAGAGAGAAAGTGATAAAGTGGTATTAAGAAACTCAAGAAACCCGTATTAATGCGGATGGTCTAAGACTGATAAAATGACACTCGTATAAATGAGGAATGAGATTATTTTTTTATTAGGACGAGGAAAAAGATTATGGAAATAATGCAAGAACTATGTAGAGAATAAATGGAAAATCTCGAATTTATATGATGTTAGGTGAATTAATTGTCTGGTTTGGTCTAAGGGAAAAAATCATTTGAAGAAAATTCACTTTCACTCTAATTTTGTAACCCTTATTATTTTGGTGGATTGGGGTTGTTGTGGAGGCAAATTCAAATTTGTTGAGGTGAAATATTGTTGTAGAGCCAAGGCCCTATATTATATAGTTTTGACATTTAAAAATCTTAGTTTTTAACTTTCAATAGATATTTTTTAAAACCAATTTAAATGCTTATTTTATGTATGGTTTGTCTCAAACCTCCCAGATACAAACTTATAAAAATATTACCATCACGGCATCACACTAAACAATGCTGCCAACATTAATTAGGGATGGAATTCAAACTATAATTAATAGATTTCGGAGTGTTTGGATTCTCATTATATTAGATTTATAATGTATTTATATGCATTAATTAGAAAAATATATTATAATAATAATTATGTGTTTTTTTTTGAAGCGGGATAAGGATTAGGAAAGCCGCCGCCGACCCGGCTTCTTTCCTAGCGCGTCCGAGCGGACGAGAACACGGAGTTCTGAATCATCAGCGAAGCTATCCTCGGCAGGGGAGCTATGAGCCAGACGAGCAATCCTGTCAGCCACAGCATTGGAATCCCTGAAAATATGACGAATAGCAACATTAGAAACTGAGCGAAGAATGGTAGAAGTATCAGCCATCAGCAGCTCAATGTTCCAAGGGCAAGACCAGTCCCCTAGTAGAGCCTTAACAACGGCTAAACAGTCGCCCTCAATAAGCAGATTGTCGAGACCCAAATTGAGGGCCTTAACCACACCCCTGTGCAACCCCATAGCCTTGGAGAAAACAACCGAAGTGTTGTTGCAAAGACCAGAACCAACGGACACAACTGTTCCATTGTGGTCACGGATAACGAATCCAAAAGCACCCTTTTCTGGTGGAAAGTAGGAACCGTCAAAGTTAAGTTTATAGTGACCCGGAGGGGGCTTTTTCCATCTTTCTGATTTCTGTGCCTTATTATGCCGCGTGCTGGATAGGTTTTCGGTGTTGCTCTGCTTTTGTGTAGCCTTCGTTATAGGTTTGTGACCGTGTGATTCCCCTTCAGCAGTCCAAGAATCTGTAACATCTTTGTAGAAAATAGCAATAGCTTGAGGGGAAACAGTATCTATGTGTTAGAAAACAAGTTGGTTTGGCGAATTTGGTTTTGCCTTCTATTAGGTAAATTGCATTTAGAAGTCTGTTTGGTTTCAAATCTGCAAAGTCATTAAGGATCGTAGGACAACGAACACCAGTTGCAGAAAAAACATCCAGGGTCATATGACAGTCGCAGAGTATATGAGTGGTTGACTCAACAATAGAGCCACAAAAATGGCATCCCGAGGGAACCGAGACATGTGACCGCTGAAGTCTTTCCGAGGTTGGTAGACCATATCGCGCAATTTTCCAAAGAAAGTGACGAATCTTGTAAGGGATGTCAACCTTCCAAATCCACTGGCAACCAAACTGGGAATCGCCAGCTTGCTGCGGGCCAAGTGTAGCAGCCGAACTGGTAGAGAACCACCCGTCCCTACTAGGTCCCCAAAAAAGCCGGTCAGGGAAGTTGTTTTTGGTTAAATGAGTGGAGGCTATTCTTGCAATAGTATATGTGTCCAAAAAACCTTGAAGGTCGGTGGAAAGTTTATCGACATCCCACTTTTTGTCCAAAGTAATGAAACGTGCCACAGCCTAGGACAATGTAGAATCATCGGGCATTTGGAGAGCAAGTTTTGTTAAGGGGGAGTTGCACAACCAGTTATCCTCCCAGAAGTTAACCGAATGTCCATTTCCGATAGACCAGTTTAGGCCAGTCCTGAATTCGGGTCGAAAAGTCATCAGTCTAGACCACTGCCAGGAGGTGTTACCTTTTTTAACATACTTAAGAAGAGAATCATTTTTTAAGTATTTTGTCGTAACGACTCTAACCCAGATATTGTCTGGATGCGCAATGATTTTCCACAACAGTTTCATCTATAGAGCGATGTTCATCGTTTCAGCTTTGTGAATTCCAAGACCCCCGGATAGGGTATTCGTGCAAATTTTATCCTAACTCACGAGCGGAGTAAAGTTTACATGTTTGTTCCAAAAGAACTGTCTGTAAATCTTATCTAGCTTGTGGAGGATCGACGAAGGCAGCATTAACGATTGCATAATGAAGAAGGGTTGGGCACTTAAATTGGACATGATGAGGACCTTTCGACCCTCTGCCGAGAGTGAGGATGCTTTCCACTTCGATAATTGTTGTTTAGTTTTGACAATAATATCTGCGAAGGTATCGAAATTAACCCTGCCATTAATGATTGGGCAACCTAGGTACTTCTCAAGGTTATTTGATTGGGGAATTCCCAGTGTTGTTGCTATAGTGTGAATTGCAGACGTAGATGTGTTAGGTGAGACTTGAAAGCTCGATTTATGCATGTTTACCTTTTGCCCAGAGATGGAGCAAAAGCGTTGGATGATGTTGGATAGATTATTACAAGTCGCTTGGTTAGCCTTACCGAATAACATGATATCGTCAGCAAAGGCAAGAAAAGGAATGTTAACTCCCCGTTGGCCGATAGTAAAACCAGCATCCTTTGTAAGCGCATAATTGCGTTGAAGAGTTCTTGCAAGAACCTCCGCTGTAAGAATGAAGAGGAAAGGTGATAAGGGATCCCCCTATCGAAGGCCCCTCGAAGGGACAAAAGAGTGGAAGGTTCGTCATTGACGAGCACTGAGTACGACACCGTTTGTACACATTCCTTGATCCAAAGAAAAATTGTTCCGAGAAGCCAAACCGGTTAAGGACAGAAAACAAGAAGGGCCATTCAACCCTGTCATAGGCTTTTTCCATGTCCAGTTTAACTGCCATGTAACCCTGTTTTGCTTTGGAGAGCCTAAACGAGTGGAAAATCTCGTGAGCAATTAGAATATTTTCCTGGATACACCTACCCTTCGTGAAGGCCCCTTGTAAGGGATGAATGAGTTTGTCAAAAACTTTAGATAACCTACCTGTTAAAATTTTGGAAATAATCTTATAAATTGTAGAGCAGAGGCTAATATGCCTAAAATGATTAACCGTTTCCGGGTTATCCCTTTTTTGGATTAAGGTTATGAATGTGTGGTTTATCTGTCGTAGCATTTTCCCACTTGAGAAGAATGTCTTGACAGCTTTGATAACAGAAGGTCCAACAATGTTCCAATATGTTTGATACAAGCTAGCAGGCATGCCATCTGGCCCGGGAGCTTTGTCGGCTTTGATAGAGAATAAGGCGCATTTAATCTCTTCGTTTGAGACCGGCGCCGTTAGCATTTGGTTTTGGTGTGTGGAGATTTCATTATCTATCACACTCAGATCTGTGTCAAGGCACATGTCGTGATTGTAAGATGATTTGAAGCGAGCCTTGAAGCTATTTGTGAATTCATTTCAGATCAAGTCGTAATCAGAGAGGTTGGCACCTGAATCTGTGTGAAGGAATTTGATCACTTTTCTTCCCCGTTTGGCTGAAGCGACCCAGTGAAAGTACCCAGAGTTTGTGTCATTTAGTCTAATATGCTTTGTTTTAGCTCTTTGGCTCCAGTACTGGCGTTGGTAGTCCAACATAATAATAATTATGTTAAATAGTGTTGAACCACCGCAATGAATTGTATTAAACCAAAATAAATAAATTCTTTGAAAATATTACTACAATTTAATCTCCCAAATGTATAAACTTACAAAATACTCCATTATAAATTGAATACATGGGAATCCAAAAACACCCACTTCATATCATATAAATTTAGATAGATCATAAATGATCTATAAATAATACATTCATGTGCCCACATGGAATGATCGATAAAGTTTTTGAGCAAGTATCATTATATATTACGCTATATTCCCAATTTTACAAATATATTTTTATATATGATGTCTTAATCGTCTTAAAAAGATTACAAAAATGTATACTAAACTTATAACTAATAACTATAAAATTATATAAAAAATATAATTAAAAAGTTGATATTTTATATAGTTTTTAACTTTTTAAAAACGTGTTAAAAAGTCAAATAACACTTTTAATAATACGGAGTATAATATAATGTGTAAACATCAAGTATGCTAACTCTCTAACGACTCCAAGTATATTACTATAAGTAACTAAAAAGGAAGGGAAATAGAGATGTTGTCAATGAAGTCTCAAAGTGTTCGTAAGAACCAGAGATAATCGTGTATGATACTCAAGTTCTTGTATGAGCACGATGTATGTATGTCTATTTGAATGTGAAAACCATGCCAAGAAGAAGAAGAGCAAGAAAGAAGATGAAGAAGATAACAAAATTTGTTATCTTGAATGAATGTGTCAAGTATAGAAAATAGTCCGAGCTTAATACAACTAAAGATGTACGTACATGATATGACCATATTGCCCTCGCTAGATATACAAATTACATCATAACAATGTCGTGGTGTTAGTCTGCCCCACGTCATATAATTTTTTTTTTTGATTAAGTAATAATTCGGATGCGAACCGCTATCCGAAAGCATCCTTTCGGATGAGGTCGATAAGACCTGGGTCAGTGTATAGAGAAGGGATGGAGGCAATATGAGCAAGGTGTGCAACCTTATCTGCCACGCAATTGCCGTTATGAAGAACGTGTGAAAACGATACTTCGTAAAACCCCGTAAGTAGAGTGCTAATATCTGACATAATTAGTTCAATTTCCCATGGACATTTGATTCTAGACTGTAAATAATTGATGATGGTCAGTGAATCTCCTTCAATTATAATTTTGGGGATTTTCATCTCGAGAGCCCTTAGAACGCCCTCTCTCAATGCCAAGGCTTCGGACATTAAAGGGGACTGGTGTCCAATTAGTTTACTTCCCATTGCTACTGAATTCCCTGTGTTGTCACGAATGATGTAGCCTATCGAGCTTTGCCGTTGGCCGGAGGCAGAACCATCGAAATTTAGTTTCAATTTCCCAGTCGGTGGTTTTGTCCATTTTTCCTTCTTCCTAATACTCACATTTTCCTTAGGGGTATTTACTCGCTGATGTATTTTTTTGTTATCCTCTTCGTTGTGCTTTCCTGCTTTACTCCATTCATTAATATATGATTCGACAAGTTTTTCAAATCCTTTTGCATTTGGCGCTTTTTGTTGTTGGAAAATCAGTTTATTGCGAATAATCCAGATGGTCCACCAGTGGAATACCAGTTTCTGTTTTTGTTGTGTATCAAGTAGTCTGTCTAATTTTGTCATTAATGTCTCGATATTTCTCGTTAATATGATATTGTTTGAAATTTTCGATTTCACTCTTAGTGATAAACTTGAACAGCAGAGTGAATATTTGCATTCAAACAATAGGTGAGTAGTGTCTTCTTCATGGTGATTGCACAAGGCACAATAAGGTGGTATTGCAATTCCTCTTCTAGCGAGACGGGCAGCTGTTGGGAGTCCATTATGACAGACTTTCCACATGAAATTCTTAATTTTAGGTGGAACGTTCAAGCTCCAGATCCATGCATTGTTGTCATTATTAAGCTCTGTTGTTCTTGTATTAAGTTTATACGCACTAGACGTCGTAAACCATCCTTTTTTGTCCGGCCACCAGTACATTCTGTCCTGTATTTGATTTTTTGGGAGGGGAATCTCTGCTATCTGTTGCGCAATATCATTTGGCATTATCGTTCTAAGTTTTTCCAGATTCCATGCCCCATTTCGAATGTACTGATCAACCGTTTCTTCCCAGTTGATTTTTGTCGGGTCGAGACAAGCAATATGAATATTCTTAACCGGAGCCCACTTGTCTTGCCAGAACTTGATTGTTTTCCCATCGCCGACTGACCATGCTAGACCTTCCTTAAATGGCTTAATAAGTTTTCTCAGTTGCGTCCATTGCCATGAGGCATTTCCTTTCTTCTCAAATTTAAGTATTGGCGTTGACTTTAGATACTTATGGTTGATAATTTTGACCCAACAATTATCTGGTTCAGCAATTATTTTCCAAATAAGTTTCATTTGTAGTGCCTCATTCATTTCCTTTGTTTTTCTTAATCCCATTCCTCCTTTTGTTTTTGGTCTACAAACTTTGTCCCATCCTATAAGGGGTTTGTATTGGAGGTCTTTGTTCCAGAAGAAGGTCCTATTGATTTTGTCTAAAGTTGAGTGAATTGACACCGGGAGCATGAAGCTTTGCATAGCGAACAGTGGTTTAGAAGCTAAATTTGAATTTATTAACACAGACCTCCCATGTTGAGATAGTGAATCGGCTCTCCATTTTGATAATTGATTAGTTGTTTTGCCAATGATTTCTTCAAAGGTGCTTTTATTTGCTCTGCCATCAACAATAGGACACCCCAGATATTTGTCCAGTTTAACATGCTTTGATATATTTAAACATCCTTCAATAGTTGCTATTCGCGACGCAGGTATCCCTGGAGAACCTTGAAATGCAGATTTGTTGTAGTTTACTTTCTGTCCTGACAATTGACAGTAATCATCAACAATTTTCCTTACTTTTTCACATGCTGCCATGTTGCCTTTTGTGAAAATGATGATATCATCAGCAAACGCCAGAAACGGGATTCTTGGTCCAGATGGACCAAACCTGAAGCCAATTCCAGATTGGTTGAGATTGGACTCTGCTGTTAGTTTTTTAGCGAGCACTTCTGCACCAAGAATGAACAGAAACGGAGACAAGGGGTCGCCTTGTCTTAATCCTCGAGAAGGTTTAAACACCTCTGTAGGCCCATTATTAACCAATACAGAAAATGAAACAGATGTTACACATTCCATGATTAAGTTTATAACATAGTCACTAAATCCAAATTTTCTTAATACTGCCTCTGTGAAGGTCCAATCAACTCTATCATAGGCTTTTTCCATATCTAGTTTAATCGCTAACCAGCCTTCTGATCCTTTTCTCGTTTTGAATGAATGGAAGATCTCATGTGCTATCAATATATTGTCTTGAATTGCTCTATCAGATACAAACGCTCCTTGAAATGGGTGGATTAACTTACCAATCACCTTCTTGAGTCTCTCTGTTAGAATTCTTGATATTATTTTATATATTGTTGAGCACAAACTAATTGGTCTATAATCTGAAGTCTTCGATGGATTGTCACATTTTGGCAGTAGAGTGATGAATGTATGATTAATCTGTCGGAGTATTTTGCCTGAATGGAAAAAAGCTTTGATTGCTTTGATGACATCGTTACCGACAATGTCCCAATAAGCCTTATAAAACTCAGCCGTCATTCCATCGGGTCCCGGAGACTTATTGAGACCTAAAGACCAGACCGCATTTTTTACTTCACTATTAGATGGTTGTTGGCTTAAAATCCTATTTTCTTCTACCGTTATAGCCTGTGGTATTAGCTCTAGGTATTCATTGAGAAGTGTCATGTTAATTTGTTCTTTGGAGAATCTTTTGTCGAAGTCATTTTTAACTTCCTCTCTAATATTTTCTTCCCCCACAATCTGTGTTCCAGAACTTGTCGTGATATTTCTAATAATTTTCCTATTTCGTCTCCCAGAAGCTACTCTATGAAAGTATGCTGTGTTTGAATCAGTGAGCTTGAGATGCTTTGATTTTGCTCTATGCCCCCAATATTCCTTTTGGAATTTTAATAGTTGCTCTTTTTTCCTGATCAGTTGTTTTTCGACTAAATAATCCTTACATGTTCTGGATATAATATTTGATTGGATACTAATCAGTTCTTTTTCCACAATTTGTATTTGACGAAAGACATTCCCAAAGGAGTTTTTGTTCCACACTTTAGCTTTTCCTTTAAGAAACTTTGTTTTGTACACTAATCTGTACATTGCTGAGCCCGTACACCTAACTCTCCAAGCTTGTTTGACAACGTTCCTGAAGTCCTTTCTCTGTAGCCACATGTTTTCGAATTTAAACGGTGGGGGCGTAAACTCTCTTCCAGAAGCTAGGCAAATAGAAATGGGACAATGGTCAGACCCTGTAAAGGCTCCATTGAATGTTGCTAGATCAGGGAAGGTTTCAAGAAACTCGTGTTGAACCAGTACACGATCTAATTTTTCCCAGATATTATCCTCCCCTTCCCTTTTTTTCCTCCAAGTAAATTGATTGCCCCAGGATGGGATCTCAATCAGAGAGCATTGATTTTTGAATTGATTTATTCTAAGATATCTCGCTTGACTATTCGCTACTCCCCCAAGTTTTTCACTGCTGCTACTAATTTCATTCAAATCTCCTATTATTAAGCATGGAAGGGGTTCACTCGTGATAATATTCGAGAATTCATTCCAGAAGATATCTTTGTCCGACTCATGGGGAGGGGCATAGACAAAAAATATTATTCCTGTGAAGTTTTTATTTGAGCATGAGTATTTAACTCGAATTACTCTTGGTAGTACCACATCAACCTCAATTGACTCATCTTGAAGAACGTTCTCATTCCAAAGGAGTCCTATTCCTCCCGTTCTATCATTTCCTACAGACCAGATAGCATTATTGTATCCACTCGATTTCCAATTCTTTTCCTGAGGAATTTTATTTGTTCTAATTTCTGCAATTGTCATTAGTGAGATGTGCTCATTGATTCGCATGGCTTTGAGGTCAGTCCAAATATTCGACTTTCCTATACCTCTGATATTCCAGAAACCCGCTTTCATTATTTGATTACCCGGTCCATCAGAAGCCGAGGGTGCAGTGTTTCTGACAGAGACAGATTGTTCACATTTTTGTAGGTAGTTAGAGCAATCAAGAGTTTCTGTTTACTACATATTGTCCTCACTTGCTTGTGTCCATGGTTCTTGAGATCTTTAATCATTTCATTTGTTAACATTTCTAACTCCAATATTACCCAACCCACCTTCGCTATAATCTTAGTCATATTTAATAGACTTGGAAGGAAATATACTACTAAACCCAAACCAAAAAGATCATTATACACAGTAATTCTTACGGTAAGGATATTCTTACAAGCATGCAAAGGAGCACCACTCCATTGCAAGTGATGGTCAACTAAAAAATTGTAGTCCAAGGTAACTATCAGCAACCAATTAACTTGTGCAATTGTAGTTTGAGACCAACATAGCAATAGTAGCAGCCACAAGCATGACACTAGAGCAATTTCATACATCCAATAAGCGCAGATCCATTTGCAATATAGTGATCTCAAGGAAGACAAAAAATATTTATTCAAATGAATATATATGGGACAGCAAGTGTAGGAGTATGAAGCATACCACAAGGTTTTGTGACAGTCGACAGTTATGGGCAATTTCTCAGCCATGAAACTGATAATTCCATCAGCAGAGAGACTGCCAAGAAATCCCTGCACGCAGTTTCTCCTTACCTTGGCATCGCTGATCCACATCCGGATCATCCTGGCCTCAAATGGTTTGCCACAGAAGGCTGAGAACACATAGATATCCTCCCTCACGCTTCCAAGAAGCAAAATCTCCCATAGCCAGTTGATGAAGAGCCTCCATAAACCCATTCTAGGGTTGGGCCTCAAATTCACAAATCGCTTCACCGTTTTCGATTTCAGCATTTCCACATGAGCCTTATAGGAAATCAGCATCTCCTGTGAGAGTTTAGAGCCCTCCGGCATGTTTGTTCCCTTTCGGGGTTTAGACATTTGGAAAGCAGGATCTTCTGCTTCCATGGTTTTTATGCAATTGTCCACTCTAGAAGGAGCCAGTGAGAGAATAAGAGGGAATCGGTTAGAAAGGAGAAATATACTTATGAGTAGCAGCAAGTAATCAGGAGGAAAGCAGTGAAGAGAACTCCACTGGATTTCCCAAATTATCGAGGAAGAGTTATTAAGAAGTAGAAATGTGGAGAGGAGGAAGAGAGAACCCACCCTGAAGCGATGAAACCCCACCCCCTCGAGAGCCTTCTTGTTGCAGAAGAACAGTCCGGCCATCGTAGGCCAACAGAGAAGAGGGTCAGCCGAATTGAAGCAGTAAATCACCCCAGATGCCTCCGATCCCAGCGGATTTGGCCACGGCGGAGGCCTAATTGACCAAACATTGGCAAATCTCATCATCAAACTCCTCCCACAAGTTATCCCCAATTTTTGGATGGTACGGAAACGGAACTGCTCGAGACGCAACTCGCCACTAATTAACCATCGGAACCAAAGGGCAATACGTCTATAAAAGATAGGGTAAACATCAACCCGAAGGAGGGATGGCCGGTCGTTTGACAGGAGTTTGTACGGGGAGGAAACTGCATACTCATTGATAGGGTTTCGTGGCCAGGGAAGAGACTCTGTAAACGATAGAATGAAGGCGAGGAGGCAGGCGCGTGGAGCGCGTTCTTTGCTCCAAGGAAGGGTTCTCATTTTTTTTTGTTTGTATTTTGTCCCACGTCATATATAATAAGGATACCATGCCATATTATGGGTGATTTATAATTAAATAAAATTCTACCTATGTTAAAACTTTTCTTGTTATGAAATCGGCTTGAAAACTTTTCTTTTTCAGTTTTCAAGAGAAGACAATAAATCTAAAAGGATTAGGTATCACCTCAAGTCTTATAGTTAAGTTGTTGTATCATTTCGACCAGATGGGATCTGTTGTGGTCATTCACCCATGTCTCTCCCTGTGTGTCTTCTCCCATTTCATCACTTTATCTTTTTTTTTGTTTTTCAAATTTTAATCAAGTATTTTTGTTTTTCAAATTTTAATCAATTTATCCGTAATAAATTACCAATAACCGTCATAAATTCAAATATACTCCGTATTTGTTGAAATCTCCAATGGCATCGACTGATGCAACAGGTTGGGCAATATTTTTAATTTAAACGATTTAAAACTTTTCATGTG
Organism: Persicaria maculosa; assembly: GCA_963922045.1. Taxonomy (NCBI): domain Eukaryota; kingdom Viridiplantae; phylum Streptophyta; class Magnoliopsida; order Caryophyllales; family Polygonaceae; genus Persicaria; species Persicaria maculosa. The sequence goes on from OY998262.1 coordinate 64,537,159, forward strand.
TTCCAATGGTTTCATTTGTTAGTGATTTTCAACTCGTAGACTATGTTAAAAATTAAATGAATATCAAATTTATTTAAATGGGTATTCAACTAGTTTATTGTATAATAACGGCACCGAAACTAGGGTGTGTATGGGACAATTTTAACAGTTTTAAAACTATTAAAATTGGAAGACTTAAAAAAAAGTGTATGAGGATTATATTTATAGAATTCGTAGTTAAAATTGGCGGTTAAAAAAAAGCTAATATTTGTAGCTTTTCACATGTTTTTTTAGTTTATTTGGTTTGATATTACCATAATACCTCTAATAATAATCAAATAAACTCCACTTTTTACAAAATAAATTATTTTTTACCCCATGCAAAATTTATATTATTTCAAAATCTTTCAACCTTTATTTCACACAATTTTTCAAATTTCAACTTATTTATAATTTTAATAACTTTTTTTTTTACCTCGTCCCATACGAACCCTAGACCAAACCGATAATGGCTCAATCCGATATAATACTCGAGTGAAGCGATTTCAGCTGAAAGCGAGTAGGGGGACGCGCAGAGGAGAAGGTGATAGTGGAAAATGGGTGCGAACTGGCAAATGACAAAGTAGGCAGGGCAGGGCAGGCTTGTGTGACTACGAGAACGAGAGCAGGTCAGACGTCAATGCAAGAGGGGTCAGATTTGTTGACCGCCATTAGCCGGTCACATCCTCCCCCCGAACTCACGGACCTTCCTTGTTCAATTATCGAGGGATCGAGTTTGACTATCTTTTACACAATCTATTTTCATACACTCCTTCAAAATCCGGAATTTTGAACCGAACCGGCCCAATCAAATCAGACCTAAATCAAACCTAAGAGATTAGGTTCGATTTTCAATTTTTAAAAATTTAGGTTCGGTTCGCTTTAGATATAACTTTTATTAAATTAAATAAAAACATTATATAACACTATTTTAGGTTGAGTCAATTATCATAAAAAAGTTATAAATTATTATAAGATATTGTGTGCATTTTTTTAATGAAATTTTCTATAATATAAATATTTTTAAATTAAAAATTTTATTTTTTTTATAATTAATTGTCAATTATGTTTATTTAGGTTTGAAACCTAAACCGAACCTACATAAGATGTTAGGTTCGTTTTCGGTTTGCATTTTCTAAAAATTCAGTTTTAGGTTTGGTTCGGTTCGATCAATTTGGCTCGGTAGTGTATTCAAATATTTTAATATATTTATCCTTTAATTAGTATTGTATTACTTTTGCTCCCTAATACCTTGTTAACCTTTCGACATGTTTTTTCAAATAGGTAAAAAATATATAAAATATTTTTTTAGTAATAAATATAAAATCATATAAAAAATATTATTTTATATAATTTTTAGCTCTTTAAACGCGTCAAAAAGTTAACGGTCATTTATTGCCAATTAAAGGTAGTGCTCTATAATCTATATATAAGATTATTATAGTTATAAAATATAAAGGGAAAGTCAGAATGATATGGATAGCAATTTATTTTAAAAAAAGATGCAATTTAGTAGAAAGATAATTAGCATGAAGGAGGGATAATTAAGAAAAATTTTGCAAAACAGGCACATTTTTTGGACAAATTTGCAAAATGCCACGTTTTTTGGACAATTTAGCAAAATAGCCGCTATATAACCCTAATTTCCTAATCAGCACACCCCAATCTCTCTCATGGTTACTTCCCGGCGGGCGCCTGTTCGTGGTTGCTTCCCTCCTCCGATTCCTCCTTCCCTCCTCCGATCCCTCCTTCCCTCCTCCGATCTCTGTCTTCCTCCCCCGCTCTTCCTCCCGGCGCCGCCTGCTCGTGGCCAAATCAGCCACCGCCTCTCGACGTGCCTCAAGGAATTCTTGTGGCCGGCCATGGTTGAATCGATGGCGGATACGAATGAATCGAAGACGAATTGTATGCAAATCGAACGAATTAACATCTGAACTTTTAGATCTGATCTTCGCATCAGATATTTGCTCTCGATCTGAACACTTTGAGCACTGATTTGCTCAACCAGCCTCGAAAACCGTCGGCGAATCCGGATCTCTTCCTCCTCATGTTGCTCCTGGAATCATATCGGAGGTGCAATTGGACCTCGCCATGGCTGCGTGCTCTCAATTGGACCTCGCCATGGCTGCGTGCTCTCAGGTTGAGAGAGGCCGGATCTCAGATCTGAGCCAAGGTCGAGAGAGCGATGTCGAGCTAGGCGGCGAGGCGAGGCGGAGCGAGGTAGAGCGAGGTCCAGATCTGAGCGAGGCGGGGAGTTGGAGCGAGCGAGGCGGCGCGAGCGAGGCGGCGAGGCGACGCGAGCAGGCGGTTCTCTCCGGGCGCCGACGGCTGTTCAATTTCACATAGAGAAAGGTTGAAGATGATAATTTTTGTTAAATTACAAAAATTACCCCATAAATTTGATAATTAAAAAAGCTATCCATATTTTATTATGTGATTCACATGTACTATATTTTTATTTTTACATTTGCACAACCTAAAATTATATTTGTACAACAAATTGATATATGTGTACAATGCACTCTTATATTTGCACGACAAAATATAAAAAAAAAACAAAAAAAAAAACTAGACTTTGGTTGCTCATCCTCTTCGTTCAAGTGCTTTCAAGATCTATGGCCTTAACAGTGAAATATGTATGAAATATTAATGGCCTTAAAATTTTAAAATTACATTATAAACATAATGTAATTGATTAACATACATTTTAAAATTAGATTTTAGTTTGTATGAATAAAACTATAAATTTCATGAATAACACTATGAAATTTTAGAGTTGCACGACTCTGTTGTAAGAGTTGCACGACTCTGTGTTAAGAGTTGCACGACTCTGTGTTAAGAGTTGCACGACACTGTTTTAAGAGTTGCACAACTCTATTTTAAGAGTTGCACGCCTCTGTTGGAAGAGTTGCACGACTTTGTTGTAAGAAATGCACGACTCTATTTTAAGATTTGCACGACAATCGAGACTTGTGAATTTATTCTCAACATGATCTTATTTTAAAAAAGTGTTGACGTGAAAAAAAAAATATTTAAAAAAAGTGCTGACACAAATAGAATAAAAAGTGCACAAATTAGAATAAAATGCGCACGGATAATATTATAAAGTAAAAAAAAAATTGTTATCCATGTAGAAAAAAAAACTAGATTTGGATCATATTTGTGAAATTGTTATCCAAGCTTGATGGAATTGTTCGACATTATTTGATCGGCTTATGATTCATTTGTCATGTGCTTCTTCGATTCTTTGTGAAATTGTTATCCTTGCTTGTGCAACTCTAAAAAAAGTGCTGACATGGGAAAAAAAGTGCTGACACAGAAAAAAGTGCAACTTTAAACTCTTATATTTGCACGATAAAAAGTTAAAAAAATAATATAAATAAAAACTAGACTAGGGTCATATTTGCACAACTTATGATTAAATTTGCACAACGTCCTCTTATATTTGCACAACTTACTCTTATTTTTGCTCATCAATAGACAATAATTGCACAACATGTTCTTATTTTTGCTCATCAATAGGCGCAGATTTTCTCATATTATAATTGCACAACATAAACTTAAATTTGTACAACGTATTCTTATATTTCCACGACAAAATGTTAAAAAATATAAATAAATTTGCACAACGTACTCTTATATTTCCACGCATCTTATATTTGCACAACTTATGGTTAAATTTGCACAACGTACTCTTATATTTGCACGACAAAATGTTTAAAAAAAACAAAAAAAAAACTAGACTTGGGTCATATTTGCGCAACTTACTCTTATTTTTGTTCACCAATAGGTTATTTTTTGCACAACAATCGAGACTTGTAAAATTGTTCTCAACATGATTTTATTTTTTCTCAATATTATTTTAAGAGTTGCACGACTATGTTGTAAGAGTTGCACGACTATGTTGCAAGAGTTGCACGACTCTGTTTTAATAATTGCACGACTATGCTGCAAGAGTTACACGACTCTGTTTTAATAATTGCACGACTTTGTTGTAAGAGTTGCACGACTCCGTTGTAAGAGTTGCACGCATTTGTTTTAAGAGTTGCACGACTCTGTTTTAAGAGTTGCACGACAATCGAGACTTGTGAAATTATTTTCAACATGATCTTATTTTTGCTCAACAATAGACAATAATTGCACAACATGGGGGGTTGGTGAAATTTTGCTTAACATTATCTTATTTTTGCTGAACTATATGTTATTTTTGCACAACAATCGAGACTTGTGAATTTATATTCAACATGATCTTATTTTTTCTCAATATAATTTCATACTTTCTCAATAAACTGTAAATGATTCAGAATAAATTGAAGCAAGTCTAGTTTTATTTTTTATTTTTTATTTGTTTTTAACATTTTGTCGTGCAAATATAATCGTAAATTGTGCAAATATAACTTTTTGTTGTGCAAAAATAAAAATAAAAAGATAGATTATGGATCACATAATAAAATGTAGATAGTTTTTTTAATTTCTCATATTTGTAGGGTGATTTTTGTAATTTAACAAAAACATATCTCCTTCCTCCCGATTTCTGCGAAGAAGATCCACAGGCCGGTCGGCGGCCGCCTCGCCGCTGCGCATCGCCGCCTCCACCTTCGATCTCACCCCCACGCTTGCTCGCTCTCTCCGGCGACCACTCTCCGACGACCTCTCTCAGTCGCAAATTGGCGGCGCTCTCAAGTCATTGAACCCGCGCAAACTCCGGCGCTTTGTCCACCTCCGGATCTCGGACCTCGCCGCTGCGCCTCGACGGATCTCGAATCTCGGATCTAGGAGATCTCGGATCGAGGAGAGGAGAGATCCCGCGCGAACTCCGGTTTGTCCACTTCCGGCGTCAGAGACGGAAGAGAGCGAGATAGGAGAGACGTCCGGGGAGCGGGGAGAGAGGAGAGAGAATTAGGAGGGGAGAGAGAGAAAATTGTTTATATTGCGTCTATTTCCCTAATTTGTCCCAAAACGCGGCTATTTCGCAAATTAGGTCCAATTTGGTGGTCATTTTGCAAAACGCCCCGATAATTAATACTCGATCCAATAATATCAAGTCATGGGATTCTCATATTATTATGGGGCAATTTCCATATAGGCCACGAAATTAGGCTATATTAGGAATCCGTCTCCCACCCTCTCCATATTTGGGATTTGTCCACCGAATTTTTCATCATGCTGAAATTTTTGTTTTCAGCAAAAAAAAAATTTCCACGAAATTTAGTTTTTTTTTTATTTTTTTTTTCCCGCGTTGCAGAAACTGCTGAAACCGAAGTTGCTGAAATTGAGTTCTTTTTTTCCACGTTGCCGAAATTACCGAAACCGAAATTGCTGAAATTGAGTTTTTTTTTCTCCATCTTACCTTGTTTTTTCCACGTTTCTTGGGTTGCTGAAACACCTGTTCCCCCCTCTGTTTCAGCAGTTTTTTTTTTCATTTTGCATTACTGTTTTTTTTCACGTTGCCGAAACCGGAGTTGCTGAAACCCCGATGTCAGCAACGTTATTGATGCTAAACCCACGGTTTCAGCAATGTTGTTGATGCTGAAACCCCGATTTCAGCAACGTTGTTGATGCTGAAATTGTTGCTGAAATCGTGTTACGGGATATAAAATTTAGCCTATGCGGGATTCGAACCCACGTATTTGCGCATAGCACATCGCTCTACCATTGAGATAAGAGGCTTTTAAAAGAGATTTAAAGCAAGTTCAACAACAACAATTTCAGCTAATTCTAGTTTTAAAGCAAGTTCAACAACAACAATTTCAGGAAAAAGAAGGACTAAACTAAGAGTTCTTACCAAAAGAGTAAAAATAAGCTATCTAAAAGTTTCAGCAAGGCAAAAAAGTGCTGAAATTGCAAAAACAACATTTGATATCCGACTTTGACCCAACAGTGAATTAATTTCAGCATTTCAGATCACAAAAAAATGCTGAACGAGGCCATAACAAGCGGTGGTCGATAGATCATTCAACTATATATCATGTATGACAGATGCCTCTCGTAGTAATTAATAATTAAATCATCACAGACTATATAGTCGGTAGCTTTCAATGCAATTTTAGGCTGTATAACTAAATTAAGGATCAAATCAAGACCTATGTAAAACCTTAACCGTTGTAGATAAATCCACACACCTATTAAGTGAACAAATATCAGCAATGGATTCAGACAAGAATAGCATGTAAATCTTGGAAAACTGTTAACGAAAAAAGCATACCGAGACGACGAGTGCAGAAGTGGCAAGAGCCAAGCCAGCAAGCTTGGTGGCATCAACACACTTGAGAGCCAAGTCCTTGAAATCAGATTGGAGGGAGCATGAAACCTTGGCAGTGGAAGTTTCCAATCGATAGAAGCCCGCCCGATCTAGAACCAGATCTGGCACACAGAGGGCGGTGTACTGCTGCTCTCTCGACGGAGAGGCGGCGGAGGCCGGAGTTGGTGCGGCAGACTCCTCGACGCCGTTGACGAAGGTGACGATGATTTGCGGCGTCTAGGAGTTGGTGTTGCCTTGATTTATTAATTACCTTAACAAGGCAGAGAGCAGAAGGGAGGAGGAGGCCAGGGAGGTGGAGGCTCAGCGGAAGCGTCGGCGGCGGCCAAATTACAGCGACGAGATCTGTCGGATCGAGCAGGGGAGCGCTCCTCGGATCGGAATCGATAGCTGCGAGAGGCCGATTCAGAGGCGCCGACAAGGATTTCAGCATCCTCCTCGCACATCGTCATCGGCTTCATCGCTCTCTTCGCTTCCCTACAATGCGCCGCCGCCGGACCACCACAATCAGTTCCAGTACCACCACCAGCAGCAAGCAAGAGCAAAAGGGAGGAGGAAACCAGGGAGGTGGAGGCTCAGCGGAAGCGTCGTCGCCGGCCAAATCACAACGACGAGATCTGTGTGGGTGTATAAAATCCAACTGGCGGCGAGAGGAATTACCGGCGAGATCCAAGGCGGTTGAATCCGGCGAGATCCAAGGCCGTTGAGCCGTCGAGGTCGCCGGATCTCGAACGAGGCGTTGAATGCCGGCGAGAGAGGGCTAAGAGGGTGAAGATTGAGGATGGAGAGCTGGAGAGGGAAGAAGATGGCGGTTCACCTCCATCGTTTCCCCATAGTGATAAAGAATGAAGGGCGAGAGAAGGGTTGCTGAAACCCTAGAAATCTCTCAGATTTAGTTAAGATTTCAGGGGCAATTTTGTCCAAAAAATTAGAGGTGGACAAAAACCTAATTTGCCGGACTTGGGAGACACTCCCTATATAAGGTCCAAAAAAAAGGCCCGTTGGGCAAATTTTCTCTATTATTATCACTAAAAATATACTCCATCAAGTATTTCTCGACTTTTTGACAGGTTTTTTAAAAAAGTTAAAAACTATGTAAACTTTTTTAAAATTAATTTATAAATATAGTTTAAATGTTTAATACTCATTACTAACAAGGACAAAATTATTTATAAAAATTTAATATTTTATACATTTTAAACTTCTAAAAAAACATATTAAAAGTCAAATTACACTTATTTATAAATGGAGGGAGTATATTTTGTTTTCTTATAGGCAAAATTATTATTATAATAAGAATAGAAGTTTACAAAGAATTAGTGGGGAGCCGAGAGACAATCCGGGCCCCCACTCCTTTAGCAATAGAAAACCCCACCCTAGTGAAAATATGAACCGCATTATGATCCCCTATATCGTGAGCGTGAGCAAATTTCTGGATCATCTGTAGAAGGGCTATGGCGTTTGCCTCAAGTTCCCCCCAATGCAGAAAAAGAGAAGCTGGTAAGAACCCATAACTAATGGCTTTACACTTATCCTGATACTTGACACGCTTACGACGAGCCGCCTCGACCACCACATGTCCTGGAACAAAATCAACCCTCCCAGATTGCGTCAAAGGGGATGACCCTGTCAAGTCAATGATAGCATGCATTTAGGTAGGCATAATAGGTTGCATTTAGCTTAGTTAAGATGCATTTCATGGATGGATTAAGCATGATTTGTATATTAGTTCTCTATGTTGTCGGAGTCGGAATCTACACGCTTTTATTGATTATTTCAGGTAATGGTAGATCCGAGGAGAAGACATGAGTTGATAACGCATTTGATGAGAATGTCTAGTTGATCGAAGAAGCTTACATGAAGATCTCAAGAGGTCCTGAGAAGAAGAAGCGAACCTAAACGAAGAACAAGTCTGCAGAAATTGTCGCCAGACATGCTGAACTTGTTTTGCACTTTCTGGAGGCCTCGGTTGTCCGATCGATTATTATGACCATGCGTTGGAAAGCTCTTTCAGAGAGCTACAACTTTCATGTTGACGTCGAGAGCTAATTCGAGACAGAATTTTCGGGAAAAACCAATGCAGCGCCCGCGCTGCTATCTGGCGCGCCCGCTCTGCTACCGGCGCGCCCACGCTGCTAGGAGGAATTGGCCGCGTCGATTCACCGGACAGAAGAAGCAAGTCAAAGGCTGGCGCGCCCGCGCTGCTACATGGCGCGCCCGCGTCGGTCCCTGGAGTCGGATTCCTATCCGAGTTTCCCCTATCTTATTAGTTTTAATATTATATTTTTATATATTTTTACGGGATGTTAAACCGGATTTAATTAGTTTATATAGGCCGAGAAGGCAAGAGAGAATTAGGTTAATTTTCCAGAGACGTATTTTCCTTTTCATCATCTCACAAACCCTATGGAGAACTAACTCTCCTTTGTTACACTTGGTTCTTTGAAGCCTTCAATTGATTTGGTTGTGAGTATTCTACTCTTGTTCGTCCTTTGTTAATTGTTTCGATCTCCTGAGTTTATTGCTTGATTGCTTATTATTGGTTAATCTGGATTGATCACCTAGGTTTATCGATACTAATCATATTGCTAGGGTTTCCAATTCCAGGTTTGGAGTTGTAGATTCACTGTAGCAAACACAATCACCATACGCGGGTTGCTTGTGGTAGATTGTGAAGGAGATTCGATTACAGGCTATTTTAACGGGTTGTTAGAATCGCTTGTATCTCATTATAATTCATGTTTGAATGCTATCGCTTTATTATTCGGTGAAGGTTTTCCCTTGTAATTTGGTGATAAGTGCTTTTAGGACTGGTAGGACTAAAAGCTATTACACGATCTGAATTGAGAACAATTACTGGACATTAGAACTTGAGATTCATAGAATGCGATGATGAACCATCTCAATTGTTGTGCGGATAATTACCTGGTGTGATACTTTTCCATCATATATTCGCAACCTCTTATTGCAACTTGTTCTGTCATTATCGCTTACACACAAAACTCCCCCTTGAATTGGTTACTTTTGGGTAATAATACTTGCTCTTACAATTGATTCTGTTTCCCTGTGGGTTCGACCCTAACTTACCTACTATACTTGTTATAGTTTGCATCTTAGGAATTTACTTTGATTTGGCATAACGACTTTAGGCCTGTCAGTCAACACAAACATCCATCCCATCATCCCACGCAATCCGCATAAAGAAGCATGTCCGCAGGACGGAGGGGTTTTCCGTCTCCCCCACACAGGCCAATATCAACCTCTTTACCATATGAGATCCCAGAACGATAACATACATTCACCAGTGTCACAAACGACATAATGGCGATGTTTAATCCCCACAGGCCACAAGTCCACAACACCAACACACGACACAACATGATCTCCAAAAATGTCTCCCTAAAATACCTTGGAGCAAGCAGAACAAGGCTTCTGTTCGATCTAGGGTTTCTCACTTCGAATAGCTTTCGACAAACTCAAGTAAAGCGATAAACAAGCATAAACGAGAGACACAAAGCTTTGTTTACGCGGTTCGGTTTCCCTACATCCGCGGAACCTCAGGAGGGGAGGTTCACCCAATTTCACTAAGCAACCAAAGGTTCAAGACAGGTTACAGAGGTTCTAGATGCACTAGATCTAAGACGCGATTCTAACAAAAACAAGGACAAAGAAGATAAACGAGGAATAGGGTTAGAGAAAGTCCGTGAAGGACACCGAGAAATCTCAGGGGAGATTTATCCTTGTAAAACCCTCCATTCTTCTTCTTCTTCGTCAACCAAGCAGGTACTCAGGTAGCATCAACCCAGAAGAGCACCCTTGAAGAGAATCGCCGACGTTGGGTGGCCAGAAAGCCGGACCCTTGTGTTTTTCTCCCAAACCCTAATCGCCCCTTGGCTTACTAGAGAGAGTGAGACGATGCTACAGTTCTCAAAGGCATCCGGAAGAGAGCTTATATAGGCTTAGGGTTACAACGGTCGATTGAGGGCCAAGAGAGCTGGGCTTGGATTTGGGCCATATGGAATAGGCCCAAATCTCGCGTGAGCTCAAGCCTGCAAGCAACAACCACAAACAGACCCAACAAATAACTCTAACAAGGCATAACCATACTTAGCTTCACCTAATGGCTCAAGGCTAGCCATTGGACCTAATCATGGTGCAACCGTGGGTCCAATGAGCTTTTCCTTGACCATGGCAATGGCTAAGTGTAGTAGAGCCTATAGAGAACCTGTCCTAGATTCCTAGTGCATCTTATGAAACCAAATAAACCAATGTCTTGTTTTTACAACTTATTACAAGGATTACAAAACATAACAAATGCCCTTCTAATCCTTGTGATACAGTTCCATCTTTGGCCACCAGTAGTGAATTGAGATTCCCTCCAGTCCGTCGTCGGTTCATGAACAGCTAAGGCACTTAGGTACTCTCCCAAATATGCAGGAAGTTCCTGCAAAAGGAGAATTTGTCAGTTGTGACAATCTTAGTACCAAAGTCAGCAGGATTAAGGTCTCCCTTAATCTTCTTCACATCTATTAGATTCTGTTCAACCTGAACACGGATATAATGGTGCCTCACATCTATGTGTTTGGTCCTTTCATGGTATACAGGATCCTTACACAAGTACAAGGCACTTTGGCTATCCATATGTAAAACAGGTAAGAAATTAATAGGGAAGATTTCACCAAGTATTCCAGCCAGCCAGGAAGCTTCTTTAGCTGCCTCAGTTGCAGCAACATACTCAGCCTCTGTGGATGACAGAGCTACAACTGATTGTAGCTGTGACTTCCATGATATACAATTACCAGCCCAAGTGTAGACATAGGATGAAGTTGATTTCCTATCATCTTTATTTCCTGCATAATCAGAATCAACAAACCCATGCAAATCATGCTTTGAAGCATGTTCACCAAACACAAGGCAGTAATTTTCGGTGCCACAGAGGTATCTAAGTAAATACTTCATGCCTTCCCAATGAACATTGCCAGGGTTAGACATAAATCGGCTAAGAACACTTATAGCAAATGCAAGGTCAGGTCTAGTGCACAACATGGCATACATGACAGACCCAACAGCAACATCATAGGGAATTTTAGACATCTTTTGTTTTTCAGCTTCTTCAGTGGGACAATGTTTCTTAGTTAAGTCTAAGTGCCCTCCTAAGGGAATACTTGTGGGTTTAGAACAATTCATATTGAATTTATCTAGCATCTTCTGCACATAATCACTTTGAGAGAGCCACATCAGTTTCTGTTTTCTATCTCTAGTGATGTTAATGCCAAGTATTCTTTTAGCAGCTCCTAAATCTTTCATATCAAAATGCAATTTTAAGTCCCTTTTTACAGCAGCAATAAGAACTTTAGAGTTGCACAGGATAAGGATGTCATCAACATACAGGAGCACAAACAAGGGAGTTTTAGACTTAACACCTTTGAAATACAAATAAGTGTCATAACTACTTTTCTGGAAACCAAGTTTCTTCATGCAATAATCAAATTTTAAGTTCCATTGCCTAGGACTCTGCTTTAAACCATATATAGATTTCTTAAGGAGACAAACATGATCAGGTTTATTAGCATCAACAAATCCTTTAGGTTGACTCATATAAATAACCTCATGCAAATCACCATGTAAAAAGGCAGTTTTGACATCCATTTGCTCCAAGTCCCAGTCATAAACAGTGGCAACAACAAGCATTAACCTCAATGTTTTATACTTAACCACAGGTGCAAAAATGTCATTGTAGTCAATTCCCTCTTTTTGAGTAAAACCCTTGGCCACTAATCTAGCTTTGTATCTAGGTGGTTCATGAGGTTTCACACTTTCCTTTAACTTGTAGACCCATTTACAATCTATGATCCTAGCATTTTTAGGTTTAGGAACTAACACCCAAGTTTTGTTCACAAGCATAGATTGTAACTCATCTTGCATAGCTTTTAACCAATACTTAGAATTAGCATTTTTCATAGCTTGGTCAAAAGTCTCAGGAGTATAAGATCTAACAAGTTCAGCAGAAATGAATGCAAACTCCACCAAATCAACATCTTCCAGTTCAGCAAAATTGATATACCATCTGTTAGGTTTAATTGCCCTAGGTTCTCTATCTCTAGTGAGTTGATAGTCACTGTAATCAGGAATATGATGCACAGAGGTATCATTCACAGAGGACTCTCCAGACTGAGAGTTTGAGAGAGAGGAAGAGGATGAACTTACTTCCCCACCAGATTGGTGGGGTGAATGCACTTCATTTGGATCACCAGGGTGACCTTCATGTTCACTGTGGTCATTTGAATGACCATTTTCTTGGTTTGAAGGAAGCTCTGAGTCATGCTCCCCACCATGAGAGGAGCTGTCTTCAGGGAATGGGCCATCCTCATCATCTGGAGGTTGGATGGCTTCATGAGGTAAGAAGAAGGTTGGAAGATCCTCAGCTGCTCTAGGGGTACCTGCACACTCATCAGAGCTTGTCAGTTCAGCTTTATAATGGTAAGCATCCTCATCAAAAGTCACATTTCTTGAAGTTATTACTTTGAAACCATGAGGCTGTATGAGCAATAACTTGTAACCCTTAGTGCCCTCAGGATATCCTAACATGACTGCCTTTTGGGCCCTTGGTTGCAGCTTGCCTTGGGACACATGTGTGTAGGCAGTGCATCCAAAGGGCCTAAGGTGTGTCAGGTCAGGCTTTTTCCCAGACCACAACTCCTGTGGAGTCTTAAACTCCACAGCAGACGAAGGGCACCTATTTATGAGGTATACAACTGTATTGACAGCCTCACCCCACAAATAAGGTTTCATCCCAGCACTGAATAACATGCACCTTGCCTTTTCAAGCAAGGTCCTGTTCATTCTCTCAGCAACACCATTTTGCTGAGGTGTGCCAGGGACTGAGAAATGCCTTTTGACACCATGATGCTTACAGAAATCACTAAATGCATGATTACAAAATTCTAAGCCATTGTCAGTTCTCAAACATTTCAATTTATGGTCAGATTCATTTTCAACATGCAACTTCCAAGTCTTAAACACATCAAAAGCTTCAGTTTTTTATTTAAGCAAATAAACCCACACCTTTCTTGAGTAATGATCTATAAAAGATATGAAATATTTTCTACCCCCTATAGTATCAATCTGAGCAGGACCCCACAAATCAGAATGCACATACTCAAGAGGTTTAGTTGCAACATAAGAAGACTTAGGAAAAACATGTCTAGATTTCTTACCATAGATGCAACCCTCACACAGTTTCAGATCAACAGGTTTAGAATTAATCATGCCAGATTTAAACAGGTGATTCAAACCATTAAAGCCAATATGACCAAGTCTAGAGTGCCAAAGTTTGGTATGATCAAGTGCCACACCATCCTTAACAGTGGTACAGTTCAATTCAGGAGTGCCTATAACACAGTATAGCCCTCTTTTCTTGATACTGCGTATAAGTGTAGTCCCATTTTTAGAGACTTCCTTAATTCCACTGTAAGTGCTAATGTGATACTTAGAATCATCCAAAATGGATTCAGACATCAAACTTCTCTTAAGGTAAGGTACCCACCTGACCTTTTGGAGAACCCTGACTTTCCCATCAAACATTCTAATAGGCACATTTCCAATACCCTTAATAGACAAAGCAGTGTCATCACCAAGCAAAACATCACCACCATCATACTCAGAAAAAGAACTAAACATAGATCTATCAGGAGTAGCATGAATAGTGCAACCAGAGTCTAAAATCCAAGTATTAGAAGGCACATCAGAAGAGCACACAAGCAATTGATGAGAATAATCAGATTGTTGTTCAAGAACAGCAGCAGTTTCCTTTTTCTTCTTATTTTCATCAACCTTTTTCTTTTTATAACAGTCTTTAATAAAATGCCCAGGTTTGTCACAATAATGGCAATTTTTGTTACTGTTACCTTCCCCAGAAGAGCTAGACTCATCTTTTTCCTTATCTTTCTTCTTAGACTTCTTGTTATTGTTTTTACTCTTAGCCTTAGTAAAGAGAGCCTCAGATTTAACATTGTTTTCAGCTTTCTTTTCATTTTTGGTTTTGAACACTTTCATAATCTCATTTTTCTCAATAATAGACTCAAGGATTTTTTCTTTACTCAAGTCCTCATTACTGAATTGTATCACATCCTTAAAAGTGTCAAATTGTGCAGGCAGAGAGTTTAATAACAAAACAGCTTGATGAGTATCTTTAACCTTATCATCACATCTTTCAAGCTCTTGAGTAAGTCTAAGAAATTTATCCAAGTTTTCATTTAATGACAGGTTAACATCCATTTTAAAGGTGAACAAACGACACAGCAAAGATATCTTTCTAGGCAAAGACTTAGTCAAGTAAAGAGACTCAAGTGCCTCCCAGAGAGTTTTAGCAGTAGTTTTACTCACCACCTAACGAGCTACGTCGTCAGCTAACCTGATCATTATCTCTGAATGAGCTTGCTCATCCATTTCAGACTTGGATGCATCTGTTGTGCCAACAGGATAGGCTTCTTTCACAGCCTTCCAGCACTTCTCCTTTATCAACACAGCCTTCATTTTGACTTGCCACATGGCAAAGTCAGTGGACCCATCGAAGGGCTTCATCCTCACAGTGTTCTCTGCCATAGAAAAACACAGATCTAAGTTAGAGATAACTTAAAACAAGGAATATAATGCAATGAAGGCTAGATCTAGGAAACCCTAAAGTAAACAAAGCTTATTTTTTGGTTTTTCTTGTTACTGAAGAACAGAAAACACAAAAGCAAACTAAACGAAGACAGTAAACTCTAGATCCAGCGGAAGCTCAAAGGATCAAGGCCGGTTCAACTCTTTTTCGTAAACGAAAAAGCGTCAAGCCTAGGCTCTGATACCAATTTGTTCGATCTAGGGTTTCTCACTTCGAATAGCTTTCGACAAACTCAAGTAAAGCGATAAACAAGCATAAACGAGAGACACAAAGCTTTGTTTACGCGGTTCGGTTTCCCTACATCCGCGGAACCTCAGGAGGGGAGGTTCACCCAATTTCACTAAGCAACCAAAGGTTCAAGACAGGTTACAGAGGTTCTAGATGCACTAGATCTAAGACGCGATTCTAACAAAAACAAGGACAAAGAAGATAAACGAGGAATAGGGTTAGAGAAAGTCCGTGAAGGACACCGAGAAATCTCAGGGGAGATTTATCCTTGTAAAACCCTCCATTCTTCTTCTTCTTCGTCAACCAAGCAGGTACTCAGGTAGCATCAACCCAGAAGAGCACCCTTGAAGAGAATCGCCGACGTTGGGTGGCCAGAAAGCCGGACCCTTGTGTTTTTCTCCCAAACCCTAATCGCCCCTTGGCTTACCAGAGAGAGTGAGACGATGCTACAGTTCTCAAAGGCATCCGGAAGAGAGCTTATATAGGCTTAGGGTTACAACGGTCGATTGAGGCCCAAGAGAGCTGGGCTTGGATTTGGGCCATATGGAATAGGCCCAAATCTCGCGTGAGCTCAAGCCTGCAAGCAACAACCACAAACAGACCCAACAAATAACTCTAACAAGGCATAACCATACTTAGCTTCACCTAATGGCTCAAGGCTAGCCATTGGATCTAATCATGGTGCAACCATGGGACCAATGAGCTTTTCCTTGACCATGGCAATGGCTAAGTGTAGTAGAGCCTATAGAGAACCTGTCCTAGATTCCTAGTGCATCTTATGAAACCAAATAAACCAATGTCTTGTTTTTACAACTTATTACAAGGATTACAAAACATAACAGCTTCGAAATGGAAAACAGAGGGATGCCTAACCGATAGCCTAGCTCACAACGATACGTCTTACCATTCATGGTCTGACCCAGCCCTGAGATGAGGACAGCCCTAAGCCAATCAGTAGCATGGTCTCGACGCTGAGAACTCCACAAAGCCTTTTGACGCGGTGATAAGGAAAATGTATTCTCTACATCTTTCGTAATCCGTGTGAAATATATGTCTACTAGTTTCTTCATGAGTTCTATTCTCTATAATTCATATACAGAAGTTTAAATTAAGTTTACCTTTTTAGATCAATTGCTGTATCCTATTATAAACATGGCCATGGGTCACGGGTCGGGCGGGTCGACCAGTGACCCGCCGGGTCAGGGTCCACGGGTCCGAGGGTCAGCTCGGGTTGAGGGTCAGGGTTAGGGTCGGGGAAAAGATAACCCGTGACCCGGCGGGTCCGATCCGGTTCAACCCGCCGGGTCAACCCGCCATTTTAAAATATATTTTTTTTGAAAAAATTTATTTTTAATAAAATAAATTCATAATTATTATGTAAATTATATAAATTATTATTAGAATAATTCATAATATTATATAATGTAATATGCAATGGCAATGTGAGACTTAGCACCCCCATGCTTCTCCTTTTATAGACTTAGCACCCCCCTTTTCCTCTAGTTTTCAATGTGGGACAAGAACAAGGGTAGAAACTAGAAAACTACACCATGTATTCAATCTCTACCATTCGGTTTTTAATGTCAATCCATACTTATAAATCATTCTATATCATTCTATATGATACTAAGTTAGGAGTCTTTATGATATAATTTCAAATAATACAAATATTGTTATTGATAAAGCCGTTACACTTGTATAGTATCCTTAATGTCGAGTTTTCGTTTATTTTCAAAATGATATAGAACTTCGGATTTTCAAACACAAGAATGAAATATAATATTGGCAATACTTTTTCAAAGTGTCTTTTCATGTACGTCATAACAAGCAACCCAAGTATGTAATTCTAATAACATCATCATTAAGTGTATACACAACACGTGGCTAATTCAACTTTAAACGAGAAAGTTTAACATATATATATGAAGAAGAACCTAGATTTGAAATCATTGATCAAGAAATGAACATAATAATGCAAGTAAAATAAAATACTTATGATTGATTAATGGATCAACACAACTATCAATTAAGTTAAATAGAAAGATTAATCCAACATAACTTGATATATTGTATCATGATGTTTCATCACCATGTGTTATTCATTTCATTAAATCTTAAGAGGTAAACACTTTAATTATATTATTATATGTTACATCATATAATCCAAATACTTAAATTACATTATATTCAACCATATAATCCAAAGACTTTAATTACATTACATTTTACATCATATACTTAAATATCAATTTCTCACATTTTCTTTCATATCTAATATTTCTGTCCCACATCGAAAGTGGGCTACATACCTCTATTTTCTCTATATATAGATCCTCATACCCTAATTGTCATTCCCACAATCCAACCTTTTCTTTCCCACATCTAAAGTGTGATGAAATAATGGGAGTGGAATGAAGATATCTATATATATCTTCCCACATACCTTGTTTTGTCAACCTTAAATCTTTCCATTTCGAAAGTGTGGTGAAAGACTTGAGTTGAGTTTTATTTTGGGTTTGAAACATTTTTTTTTTAAAAAAGGTTGACCCGGCGGGTCGACCCGCAAAACTCGTTGGGTATCCGATTTGGTGCCACGTGGCCGACCCGGCAGTCCGACCCGTCGACCCGCCGGGTCACCCAACCCGCCGACCCGTCCCAACCCCGGGTCAGGGTTAGGGTCATCCTCCCCGGGTTGTCGACCCGGCGGGTCCGACCCGTCGACCCGGCGGGTCGGACCCGTGGCCGTGTCTATCCTATTATTATTATTCAACTTTACCTTTTTAGATTAATTGTTGTATCATATTACATTCTATTCTCTATAATTCATATACAAAAGTTTAAATTAAGTTTCCACCATTTTTAGTTGCAAATTTAATAATATATCCTACAAGCTCACATAACTAAACGATGATGAAAAATAATGGAGTAAATATTAGGGAGTACTGTACTCCGTATATTAAAAGAATTTGTTTTGGGTCAAGTGAAAACGGCCTAATTGTGATTTATGAGATACTTTAAACAGACTTATTCTATGTTTCAAAATAAATATTTGTTGTTTTAGTATTCATCATTTAGATTAAAAAAAATATAAATATTAACATTTTATTAATATTAATAATATATATATAAATAATTAAAAAAAATAAATATTTGTTGCTGGGCCTTGGTTCGGTAACTTACCCAACCTAACCTGCCCCCAAAGTAGGTTTATGTTATGGATAATATAGTTGAACTTGGAGCCTCTCCATTTCTTCAACATTCAACTACCTTCATCAATTTGTATCTTTCTTTTAGGTTCCATTCCATGTGATTTTACACCAAACCCACCTCTTTTTTTTTCCCACCTTCATTCTCCTCCTCTTATATTTTCTTCCACAATGACTCGTCTTTTCTATTTTTTCTCAAAAGCTACCCTCAAAAGTTACCATCACCTCCTTATTGGAATCAAGGATGTTCGGATGTGTACCACTTATAGTTGCTAAAATCTCAATCCGATTATCTGATTATAACGATAGTATGATTCAATAGTATAATAACGATCCTAATCTTATGTTAAATTAAATCTGATTGGAGATAGAAGTATCATGGTTTGACAAATTAAATTTGAATTGATTTATGTCTGTTTAATCTTTAAATATTTATAACTTTTTACTTGATTGTCGAATTGAAGTTTATAATATGTCAAATTGAAACTATTTACGAGGTATATATATTTGTTGTTGCTTTGGAGGGCGATTGCGGTGCCACCTTTGGTCCTAAAAAGATCTAGGCGGCGATAAAATAAAATAAGATCTTATATGCGATTTTGATCTTATGTACGACTATTACTATCTTACAATGTCTATTGACTTATTCTAAAATCTTACAACCGTGTGCATATTTTGAAGATTTAACATTATATTTAATCAATATATAACATATTGTAATTTTATGCCAAGTGATTTTAATTGGGCTAGGCTGAAAATATTAATGGGCTGAGGAAATTATATCGGGCTGGGCCACAGCCTACATACATATCAGGCCCAAAAATGATCCGGTTTGTTTCCTTCCTGCTGTACGCGTCCCGAGGTAATTCTAGGCGGTTCCCAAATCCCAATTGTACTTTTGAAGATCCGACGGTGACGACTAGAACGTGGTGACGTGTTCCCGAAGGAGAGAGATGGAGACGGTGAAGATGATCGGAGTCGTTGGCGCCGGTCAAATGGGATCCGGCATCGCTCAGCTCGCCGCCGTTCACGGCTTCGACGTATTCCTCCTCGATTCCGACGTAGACGCCCTCGCCAGAGCTACTAGGTCAATTTCCGCCTCCGTTCACCGCTTGGTTTCAAGACGCCATCTCTCCCAGGTTTTCCTCTCGTTTTTTCTTCCTGTGGAGTTGTAATTTGTTTAATTGATCAAGAAATTGAATGATGTCTTGAGGATTTTGCCCTTTTAAGCTTACGCGTGTGGATTTGTCGCTATCTGATTGGATAATCGTATTTCCAGCTTATGAATTTACTTGTGCTTGCTTCCAATTATTGGATATTTGATTGATGTCGTTTCTTCATCTCTATGTAGAGTGCAGGTAATGATGCGCTCAAGCGTCTGAAGTGCACTTCAAATCTTGAAGACTTCAGGTCTGCAGATGTTGTCATTGAAGCCATTGCCGAATCTGAAGATGTGAAGAAAAAGCTTTTTGTATCCCTAGATAAAATCACCAAAGACTCCGCCATCTTGGCTTCTAACACTAGCTCTATCTCCATCACGCGATTAGCATCTGCAACAAATCGTCCTAAGCAGGTCTGTTCGAGTGAAGCTTGTCAATTTGATTGAACTTTGAACTAATAGGCAGTGTTCTTAAAATCGCGCCTAGGCACCGCCTGGGCGCTAGGCGGGAGGGCACCTAGGAATTTTTAAGCCTAGGCGGCCTTCTAGAAGGAAATCCGCCTATGCACCGCCTAGTCCCACCTAGGCACCGCCTATGCACCGCCTAGTCCCACCTAGGCACCGCCTAGACTCCGCCTAGACTCCGCCTAGCCCCGCCTAGTCCCGTCTAGGCACCGCCTAGCCCAATGATTATTCAATTTTAGCTTCTAGGCACGTGATTAGTCGACTTAAGGATTTTTTATCCCCTAAGTCAGGATGTATTTGTCATTGAGTCGAACCTTTTGTTTTAGATTTTAGGAGGTTTAGAGTCACTGGTCGGATGCGTACTTTTTGCGTTTATTTACTTTAGTGTTAGTTAAGCATCGTAAATTTGGGTTTATGAATGATATTATGAATTATTATTACATTATATGAGTTATTGACATGGGGTATGTGTTAAAATATAAGGAAATAAGCTAGTTTGTTCTAAGTCCGCCTAGGCGCCGCCTAGGCACCCGCCTTGCCGCCTAGGCGCTAGGCGGGCACCCACCGCCTAGCGCCTTTTAGAACATTGCAAATAGGTAAAGAGTGAAATTTGTCAACAGGGACAGGGAAAAATTGAGTTTCTTGCGATTCTTATTGAATGAGCTCATTGCTCAATTTATACTTTCATATACCAAATCTGATCAATATTTCTTTGAACTCTCAAGATTTCTTCATAATTTATAGTATAAAAAGATTATGCTTAATTGGAATAGATTATTTTTTTATGGATGATCAACTGGAGATAGTGAATTAAGTGTAAACAGTGGAGTTTTGATTTAATTTAATGACTATTTGTCATTTTCTTCAGGTTATCGGCATGCATTTCATGAATCCTCCTCCTGTAATGAAATTAGTTGAGATTGTAAGAGGCGCTGATACATCCGATGAAACTTTTGAGATAACAAAAGCTTTGGCAGAGAGGTGATTAACCAAATTATTTTCCTTGTAGATATGCATTTTAGAATTTATGTGATGATAAAATTAGGTGCTCATTTGTCAAGTGCATCTATTGCTGTATAGGTTTTTATCTGTTTGTTCTGTTCTTAGTTGGTGCCTTCTTCCTGTTGATCAATTATTTTATGCTATGTATTTGGATTAGGTAAAACCTCATCTCTGGATAGAATTCCCACATGAGCTCACATGGTGATGATGGAATTCCTATGTATATAATTATTGGCCTTTCTTTTTTCTGTGCAATTGTGCTTGTTATTTTATCTGATTCATATTATATTTTGTTGTGCTGCATTATGTAACTCTTTATTTTTGTTAGAGGCTGACTACTGATTCTCAGCTGGTGGTAATTTATGCCTTCAGGTTTGGTAAAACTGTCATATGCTCTCAGGACTATGCTGGATTTATCGTAAACAGGATCTTAATGCCGATGATAAATGAAGCATTTCACACACTTTATACTGGAGTGGCAACAAAGGAGGACATAGATGCTGGAATGAAACTGGGGACAAATCATCCAATGGGTCCTCTAGAGCTTGCAGATTTCATTGGACTGGATGTTTGTTTGTCAATTATGAAAGTTCTTCATGCTGGCCTTGGTGATAGTAAGTACGCTCCCTGTCCTCTTCTTGTTCAGTATGTTGATGCTGGTCGTCTCGGAAGAAAGAGAGGTATCGGAGTGTATGACTATCATAAAACTCCAGCTGCCAAACAGTCAGCTAAACTTTAACACTGTATTTCTTTTCAAAGCAACGAGGTAAGCACTGTGTCCTTTTGTATACAACTTATATGAAAAAAGTAAAAGTCTCGGTGTCGTGTACGTGTAAGTCGATATACAAAACCTTTATTAGGTACAATCATGTATTGTAGTGATTTCATTGTTTGAATAAATGCATTTTTGTTCCTTAAGGATAATGTACCTTGTGAAAAAATGCTTACATATCTCTCCATTTTGAAAGATACCTGTGGGGGGCAATATTTCTTAATGAAGCGAGCTACGATTCGAGTATGCAATAGTTAAGTGAGATCTGTATGATTGCTGGGAAGAAATAGTAGAAAGAAACCCATATGGGGGCATAGGTTAGATAAGCTTACAATTCCTTGTGCCAAGTTATGAAATCGGATGACTAAGATGTTGATAATTTGCATATCTTTCTGGACTAATAAATTTGCTGATAGTTCATAGTTCATTGTACCTTTTGAGAAGCTAAAGGTGAGCTTATGTTATTACTTTTGACTTTTGATCCATGGGGCAAAAGAAATTTATCTTTATACAACTTGTATTAGTGCTTGCCAGCTAGGTATTCTTTTGTCTGGTGCAAAGGAAATCAAAAGGAGGGCCTACATAGTTGCAAACATAATCTGTCCCACTGGCATTCTCTCATAGGGCAACTTTGTTATTTTGTATTCATTTCTAAGATAGAGACTGAATTGGGATCCAATGGCCTACCAGTGACTAGTGAGCAAATAGATACATGTGAAGTAAGGTGGAAGGTAGAAGAGCTTGAGTCTTGAGATATAAATTTTCATATTTAGCATTCACATTTGAGGGGAATTGAGATCTGGGGAGTGGCTAGGCATGAAGTTCTTGTTTCAGTGCCCGTGTTGCTCGTGTTTCTGCTTCATGAAACCCCAGAAGGGGAAGCCCAAGGAGAAGAAAGGTGGCGGAGGAGCTGAAGTAGCTCCGGCAGCTGCCCCAGCAGCAGCCCCAGCTAAGGCAGACTGATGCTGTAACTGCAAAACTAGAGAGTATTGATTGGTGGTAATTTTGTGATGGATAATGTCTATTAATGGGAGCTGATTTCTATTTTGCTTGCAATAAAAATTAGTTGTTCATGTATTCTATCTTTGTAACTGCAGATTTCTGTTTTCCTTTGATGCTAATCAGATTGATTTCTGAACCTGTGATTCCAGCTTTCGTGCAATGGTTTTAAATTAGATCAGGCAGCATATTAGATTCTCCTTGAACATTTATGGTTAAGCCATATGTCATGAATTCTTGGTACATGCCACTATTTCTGTGTGATTATTCTGATAGTTGGTAAATGGTACTCTGGAATGTGAAGGTATATCACATTTCATCATGTTTAGATCCGAGCAACGAATTACTTTGTTCGAAGGATCTGAATACAGGGTGAACATTGACTCTTTCAATGGCCTGTAGCTTGATTTTTCCTTGCCTGAGATCTGCAGTTGCCTTACTCTACTGAAATAGCTGTGCTTGTTGGCTGGTAATTGACGTAGCCCAAGTAGGAAATTTTCTGAATTTCAAGTTTCCTCTCTGGGTATGGCGAGGGTATTAATTGCTGCTGTTCCTCTGTTGATGCTACTCTGAATCTCATTCCTTTCTGTATGAACGCAATCTTTCTTCATGGCAACCAATCGGAGGGCCATCATCCGACACCAGAGCAGTCGCACACATCTCTAGATGCGCGTTTGGCTGGGTTGTCAATAGACTCGAACCTAAAAACAGGTAATATACCCTATGGTGTTCTTTAGTAGAGACTAAAAGATTCAAGGGGAGGAATAAGACAAGTAGATCAAATTGAGTTGATGTACATATTTATTACTCTTAACCAATGAGAGTGCATTAGATTAGATTCTATGATCTTGGGTGGGAGCATCTCCAGCTAACAAGGAGACAACCCACAAAATTGCATCTCATAGAGCACAAACAGATCAATGGGTTCTTTCTGCCTTGGAAATTTCCTTGTTTAGGTTGGGCTGAATTGGTGCCTTGGAGACACTGGGACTGTGAGCTAGGATTCGGTGCTCAACAGTATGGCTTTCCGGGGATCGTGCCCTTATTCCGCTAGGGGTGATATTTGAGTTTGAACGAGCCGAGTATTGGTGTCATATTCAACTTGTTTAGAAACAAGTTGAGTTCGAAGCCGAACCTCAATTTGGACCTGAGCTTAAACATGTGCTTATACTCCTCTCTTTGTAAATCAACAATTACAAGCTCGAGTCGAGCTTTATTCAAGCATAGAGCAACTCTAGTTGCTCATGACATTGTAATTTTGGAGAAATTTTTATAAATTTCACAAAATTTGAGCTATTTGAGCTTTAGTCAAGCCGAGCCTCAATTGGAATTGCGCCTTAAAATGCGCTCACACTCGGCTCGTTTAGTATATAAATGAGTTCGAGCCCCTCAGCTCATATAACAGCCCTACGTCTTGCTCCCAATTGGCTGCCTCGATTTCGTTATGGATTTGTCTTCCCATACGGAGCTGTCTGTCATCTGAATCATTTACACTTGCCTTTCCAAACTTGAAATTTGAATTGCCTTCTGCTGCTATGGTCTGTAATTTCAATCAGTTTTGCAAATTAAAAATTTCAGTTAGTGTTTTGCAACTACCTGCTAGTAGTATTATTTAAATGCACTTTTACTTGTAAAATAAACAACAAACAAGAAAATGGCCTCACTCAATCCAAGTAAAACATTAAAAAAAATCACATAAACTCCCCCACGATAAGGCATTGAATGAAGTGAGGCCACCAGACCTTGTTAAAAGAGGAGACCACCCCAAAACACAACCAAATTGTCCAATGGCTTCACATGAGCTTGATAATAATGATGGCAACATGAGTATTCCATTGCTGAATTTGAGTTTGGAGGATGAAAATGGAGGAGAGATGAAGGTGAGATGGTGGGAGAGGCTGTTAGATCTCAAGGAGACCAAAATGCAGTTGTTCATCTCCCTCCCCATGGTCTTCATCAACCTCTCCCTCTACCTCATTCCCCTGATCTCTGTCATGTTCGCCGGTCACCTCGGTGAGCTTCAGCTTGCTGGCTCCACCCTTGCCAATTCCTGGTCCACCGTCACCGGCCTCGCCTTCATGGTAGGTAGCTATATATGTCTCCATCTTACCTAATTCTGTTATACTCTAGTAATTGTCTGTCTGTTGTTTGAACAACAAACAAACACAGACGAGAATTTTGATCAATGAATCTTAACTTAAACACAGACGACGAGAATTTTTCATGCTGACTCAAAATGAGAGGTCAATTTGATTGTTCAGGTTGGGCTGAGTGGTGCCTTGGAGACACTTTGTGGGCAAGGTTTTGGTGCTAAGATGTATGGCATGTTAGGGATTTACCTGCAATCATCTTGCATCATTTCGGTTTCCTTCTCGATTATCATAGCAGTTGTTTGGTGGTATACAGAACCCATCCTCATCTTACTTCACCAAAGCAGCTCAATTGCAGCTTCTGCAGCTCTCTACATCAAGTACTTCATTCCCGGGATCTTCGCTTACGGGCTAATCCAGAACATCCTGAGGTTCTTCCAGACACAGTCTGTGGTTGTCATACCCATGATTTGTGCCCTCATTCCGGTTGTCCTGCATATCGGCATTGCCTACGTCTTGGTCCATTTAACAAGCCTTGGATACCGAGGAGCTCCCTTGGCTGCCTCGATCTCGTTCTGGATTTCTCTTGTCATGTTAGTGTTGTATGTCAAGTATTCCAAGGAGTTTAAGCTTACATATACAGGATTGTCTTCGGAATCATTTAGACATGTCGTTACTAACTTGAAGTTGGCCTTGCCTTCTGCTGCCATGGTCTGGTAATGCTTTATCCTGACTATTTCTTTGACATTGGCTATGCTTCGAAAGTCCCTCTTTTTAACCATTGTCGAGTTTCGTCTTTCAGTTTGGAGTACTGGGCTTTCGAGATTCTAGTGTTATTAGCAGGACTCATGCCGAATTCTGAGACCACTACTTCTCTAATTGCAATGTGGTATGCAAAATTCAGCTTCATTGTTGTTGTTGTTGTTGCATTTTTCCGCGGTGTTCCTTAACTTATTGAGTTTGATCATCAGTGTGAACACTGAAGCAATCGCTTACATGATCGCGTATGGCTTAAGTGCTGCAGCGAGGTAAATCCGCTAGAGATGCTGCATCCTCTGTTCAATTTGATCCTTATCTTACTACACTGAATCTCAAGCAAAATGTACTCATATCAGCACAAGGGTGTCGAATGAGCTTGGAGCTGGAAACCCAGGGATAGCAAGGCAGGCAATGTGGGTGACCCTGAAGCTCTCAATCTCGGTAGCTCTCATGGTTGTGCTATCTTTAGGCGTTGGACATAACGTATGGGCCGGCTTCTTCAGCAGTGACTCTACCATCATCAGCGAATTCGCTTCCATGACACCTCTACTTGTGATTTCCATAATGTTGGATTCAATCCAAGGCGTCTTCTCGGGTGCATTTCGCCTTCCAACCTTATAGACCTCTACCATTTTTTTGCGAATCTTTTATGAGAATATCTTCAGCAGGGGTGAGCAGGGGGTGCGGATGGCAATCTCTAGCCATGTACACCAACTTGGCGACGTTCTATCTCATTGGAATGCCCATTGCTTGGTTGCTCGCCTTCAAGCTCAAGTTGTACTCAAAGGTGACATAACATAACCGATATCTTCTCATCACGAAACACCATATTTTCGCTATTTCGCTTATCTTGGATTTGAATTCAGGGGCTTTGGATTGGCTTGATTTGTGGGCTATCTTGTCAAGCAACTACTCTTTCTCTCATTGCAATCCTAAAGCAGTGGACAAAGGTGGAGCTATCCTTGCGCGGATCAAAAGAAGACCCTCTTCTCGTCTAGCACGAGCCATCAGAATCCGATCATATGAATAAACACTAACATACATTATGCAAATGGTCCAAGTTGGTGAGTCAATTACACGCCAGTGTTGATCAAGATGCAATTTTTTTAGATCAACCACTTGGTCGCGAGTTCATGAATATTGCACTGTGATTTCGAGTCCATCCGAAGCTATGTTGTTTGAATATTGGAATCAATTGGCTTGAGTATTTGTTAAGCTGCTGCATAAGTTTAGTTTATTATTTGTAGATTGACAATGTCAATGCAGTGATCATCTTTTTTTATTTCCTGGGTCAAAATTATCCTCAAGTTGAGTCTGTTATCATCTTTTATAGGGCACAACATAACTTGTGTTTTAACATATACTTAATGGTGATTTTTTTGCTACAAGATACCTAAATCCTCCACAAGTTGTTCAAGACAGAAACTTTATTTGTTAAGATGAAGGACTAATTAGTGTAATAGTTTATCAACAAGTTTTCACATAGACTAGTGTCAAGAAATGGATAGCACTTTAAGGCGTTTAACTAATACGGATTACTAAATTAAATAAACGCAAAAGTACGCATCTTACTAGCGACTCTAAACCTCATAAAATCCAAAACTATAGAGCTGACTCAAAAGCAAATACATCCTGACATTGGGGTAAAGAAAACCCTTAAGTCGACTAATCACTTGCCTAAACGTTAAACTAAATAATCGCCGACCTAGATTGGCCTAGGCGGTACTTAGGCGGGTCTAGGAGAGGTCTATGTGGTACCTAGGCGGTGCCTAGACAGATTCCCGCATAGAGACCCGCCTAGGCTAATTACCGCATAGTGACTAGCCGGCGCCTAGGCACGATTTTTAGGACATTGACGGGCGCACATGCACTAATAGCCTAGCTAGAACATAAGCTGAGTGAGGTTCTAATACCTTGTGAAATATTTATCCGGCATAAGCCAAGTGAGGTTCTGATACCTTGTGAAATATCCGATAAGTTGTTAATGGAGGCAAATAGGTGTTGAATTGCATTGATTTATTATTATTATTATTATTATTATTATTATTATTATTATTATTATTATTATTATTATTATTATTATTATTACGTAGTATTACTTTTACGATTATAAGGCTGAGATCCAAGCTACTCCGTATTGTGTAAAGCTTCAACCTTACTTATAATCCATCATGTTCTGTCTTTTATAATTGATAGAGGACACTTGTCATTTCAAATCTCAACTCGCCCCACATGTAACTAGAAACGACTCCTCTAGCTAATATTGAACAATTGGTATCATACTATCTCAACCATTCTTGAATGGCTCACCGGAAAAGACTTGTGGGTAGTAGGTCTCCGATTCGAACCCCGAAATGACCGCTCTTTATTTACCAAATTTGGGGTATCATACTACCTCCGACCATGAGTTACATGTGCGCCCATTCCGCTCTTTATTTACCAAATTCGGGGTATCATACTACCTCCGACCATGAGTTACATGTGCGCCCATGTAACACATCGACCCACCGGACTTTGACAAGCTGTCAAAGCTACTACCACACATTTTTGGAGTAAGGAAAAAGGAGGCAAGTAGGTGAGATTATTCAATGACATGAGCTAATAAAATGGATCGATCACAACGTACAGTCAAATTCAACCCTTAACAGGCTCCCACAAGTGCTACTAGAAACGATTCATCTAATTGACACTTAACAATTTGTAACTAAAACCAGGATCGAAAAACAAGCCATTAGGCTAACTGCTCTGATACCATTCTGATTTTAATATGAAACCTCACTTAGTTTATATGCTAATAGCATGCGCCTGGACACACGACCTCCGATCATGTGTTACATTAATGGGCATCATTACATACGACCCACCGGACAACAACATGATGTCAAAGCTACTACCACACATTCTCATCATAAGAAAATAGGAGGCAAGTAGGTGGGATTATTCAATGGCAGTAACTAATATAATGAATCACAACGTACAGTCAAATTCAATGGGTTCACACCGTGGTGAGGATCATGGTGCAGATGCCAGTAGACCCCCATTCATGGAGGATGAAGATACAGAAGAGAAGAGGTTGAGATGGTGGGAGAGGGTACTGGATTTCGAGGAGTCCAAGAAGCAGTTCATGATCGCCCTTCCAATGATCATCATCAACCTCTCATTGTACCTGATTCGTTTGGTTTCAGTCATGTTTGCTGGCCACCTCGGCGAGCTTGAGCTCGCTGGCTCCACCCTTGCCAACTCTTGGTCCATGGTCACCGGCGTCGCCTTCATGGTAATCAACTCTTTCTCGGCTTTTGCCCACTCTTTATATATCTGATGTGGGACTAAACAATCAACATCATCACCATTGGATTAATTTCCATGTTTAGGCTGGGCTGAGTGGTGCCTTAGTGACACTTTGTGGGCAGGGCTATGGTTCCCGGGAGTACAGAATGCTCGGGATTTACCTGCAGTCGTCTTGCATTATATCGGTTGTCTTTTCTGTCGTCATTGCCTTTCTATGGTGGTACACAGAACCCATTCTCATGTTACTTCATCAGAGCAACTCGGTTGCGAAAGCAGCTGGTCTCTACATCAAGTGTTTCATACCGGGAATCTTTGCTATTGGGTTCATCCAGAACCTATTGAGGTTTTTTCAGACACAATCTGTGGTAGTCATACCCATGATCTTTGCCATTGTTCCGTTGCTCCTTCATGTCGGCATTGCCTATGTCTTGGTCCATTTAACAGGCTTCGGATACATAGGAGCTCCCTTGGCAGCCTCGATTTCATTATGGATTTCCCTTCTCATGTTGGTGTTGTATATGAAATGCGCTAACGAGTTTGAGCTTAGGTATACAGGCTTGTCATCCGAATCCTTTAGGCATGTTATTGGGAACTTGAAACTGGCATTGCCATCTGCTGCTATGTGTTGGTAATGCTTTTCCCTGATCACACCATTGCAACTTACTAGGCTTGAAAAACTCCTCCCTTTGCTGATTGGTTCACGCTTTTCCCTTCAGTTTAGAGTGCTGGGCGTTTGAGATTCTCGTGCTATTGGCAGGCCTCATGCCCAATTCCGCAACTAGTACTTCTGTTGTCGCAATGTGGCATGTGGAACTCGACTCCCTCTTTCAATTTCTTAGATGACTCATCACTTACTGGTCTTTGATTTAGTGTGAACACCGAAACATTGGTTTACATGATCGTGTATGGTTTAAGCGCTGCAGCGAGGTAAATCAGGCTTATAGATGTTGCATTTGTTTCTATTTTAACTTCCACATTATAGAGCTCAAAGGATGCATAATCATGGCAGCACGAGGGTGTCAAACGAGCTTGGGGCCGGGAACCCAGGAAAGGCCAAGAATGCAATGTGGGTGACCCTTATGTTCTCAATCATTCTAGGCCTCATGGTTGTTGTATCTTTGGCTATTGGGCATGACGTATGGGCCGGCTTGTTCAGTAGTAGCCCTAACATAGTCAGTGAATTCGCTTCCATGACACCTTTACTTGTGATTTCCGTAATGCTAGATGCAATTCAAGGCGTCTTCTCAGGTGCATTTCGCCTTTCACTTTCAAGCCCTAGGAGGTTTTTTTTCCTTCATCTCCCTTATGAAGATTTTCGACAGGCGTATGCATTGGATGTGGGTGGCAGCATCTTGCAATGTACATCAACTTGGCGGCATTCTATCTCATTGGAATGCCCATTTCTTGCTTGCTTGCCTTCAAGCTCAAGTTATACGCCAAGGTATCATAACCGACATATTCTCATCGTTGTGGATAGGATCACGTATAAGAGACTTGAATCATTGCTGATCATTGATTTCCAATTCAGGGTCTGTGGATTGGTTTGATTTGTGGGCTTTCTTGTCAAACTGCTACACTTATTGCCATTTCAGTCATGAAGAAATGGACAAAGATGGAGCACTCCTTGCACGGTTCCGAAGAGAGCCCTCTTCTCGCGTAACACGAACCACCACAATGCGACCAAATGAATACGCACCATGAATAAGAAAGGAGAATTGGCATGAGTGCACTGTGATCTTGTTTGGATATTGGGACATTTCGTCAAACACCGAATATCTGAAATGGATGAACAACTAAAAAAGTAGAACATTTCGTCGAACAGGTGGTGTGCACAATGCACCCTTTCAGGTTTGGATTTCATGAATGTGGCCTTTAAATTTATTGGTGAAGTTGAATTTTGTACTCACGAAAAAAGAATTAAAAAAAAAAAGAAAAAGAGTGGGGATGGGGGTGGGGTAAAGGAGGGGGCAAATCTAATTGTCGTTAATACTCAATGATAAACTTAAGGTTATAAATCTACCGCGTTCCCAATATATACACCGTAAATAGTTCGTCGGACCCAATGTTGTAGCAACGTCTAATCCAACGTTGCTACAACGTCTAATCAATCTATCTATTATATTTATGGAATGTTTTTTAGTGATATATTTTTGGGTTTTACAAGTTGTTTGTGAAAAATCTATCTCTTTTGATCATTGTTAACTAATTATTAGAATTCGGGAAATATGTCCTAAGTGAGGCTACTAACAAGACTTCGAAACGGTTATTGACAAGATAATTTAGGTTAAATTGTAAAGTCATTTTTTCACTTTAGAAACTAATTACAAATTTCCCCAAGAGCAAATGAGAAACCTAAACGGGGATTTAATTCCTTTGTTTATCAATTTACTTTCAGGTTCGAGTGGGGCTTCATCAGGGTTCAGCTCTAAGTCCGTTCTTGTTCACCCTCGTTATGGATGCACTCACCAACCCGCTTCAGGAAGAGGTTACCTGGAGTATGTTGTTCGCAGATGACATTGTGCTTGTGGACAACTCAAGATCTGGATTGGCTCGCAAACTTGAAAGATGGAGAAGTGTGTTGGAGTCAAAGGGTTTCAGATTGAGTAGGACCAAGACCGAGTATGTCCAGTTTAGTTTTGGAGAGGACAGGGATGCAGGGAATTCAGTTTTATTGGGGGACGATCTAGTACCGAGAAAAGAGTGTTTCAAGAACCTTGGCTCGTTCGTTCTAAGCAATGGGGGTATAGACAAGGACATCGATCACCGTATCCAGGCGGGATCGCTAAGATGGAGAAGAGCGTTGGGAGTGTTGTGTGACAGAAAAGTTCCGGCAAATCTGAAAGGGAAATTCTACAAAATGGTTGTTAGATCCACTGTTCTGTATGGCTCAGAGTGCTGGCCGACAACTAAAGCTCAAGAACATAAGCTGTCAGTGGCCGAGATGAGAATGTTGCGCTGGATGAGTGGACACACGAGACTGGACAAAATCACAAACGAGGACATCAAGAGCAAAGTTGGAGTTGCGAGTATAGTGGACAAATTGCGAGAGTGTAGATTGCGGTGGTTTGAGCACGTGTGTAGGAGACCGTCATCGGCTCCGGTTCGCAGGTGTGAGAGTTTGGATCTTGGAGATATCCGTAGAGGGAGAGGTAGACCACAGAAGAGCTTGATGGAGGTGATCCGGAAGGATCTTAACCTTCTAAACCTGTCGGAAGATTTAACTTCAGACAGGAACCACTAGAGGAGGTGCATTCGGGTTGCGGACGGATAGTGCTTTGGGCTTTCGCCCTTTCTTCATTTTTATCTACCTCCTTATTCGTTTATTATTCTGCTTCCCTTCTTAACCTGTCTATGAGTCATGCTTTCGCGTAATTCTTGTATCCTAATTTTTTGGGTCTCTCGGAAACATTCTCTCGACTTGTTCGTGGAATGAGTGCGTACATACTGACCCCCGGACCCTGCTTCGATGGGATATACTGGGTTGTTGTTGTTGTTTGTTTATCAATTTACTTTCTCAACGCGAATTCGATGTCGAAACAAATGGATACAAACCAATCGATATGTCGAAACCTTCGTTCCTTAACCTCAATTAGCTTAAACAGATCAAAGATTCATCAACGCCCTAGATCGAAAGGGGAAAGAAAATACAACTAATGAGGTTGTCACCGCTCTTCGATCCTCCACTGCCCCAAAAGACATCAACCCTGGCGGCTACCGCCCGTCCGTCTTCTCTAAGCCCTCCAGGTCTGCATTGGTGCTTGTACTCGATCGATCCTATATCGGTACCGGTAATCGGCGCTCTGCATTGGTGCTTTTGATTGGCCTACTGGCGCTTGTGGCTTAGTCAATAGCCAACCTCCTCCTCCTTGACGTCGCCATACTACAAGAGGAAGATCCGATTGTTGTAGGTGAAGATCGAGCGATGTGATGCGCAATACATCTTTTAGGGGTAGTAGGGTGTTGTTGAGTCTATTTTCGATGATGCCGCAGTTGATGAGGGGTTTTTACCTTGAGCGATCCATATTTTTTTTTACAATTAGGAAGGACTTTGTTATACAAATTAGTAAAATTTTTCTTGTCAATAGTTATTTCGACGACTTGTCAGTAGACTTTATGATTAAATAAATCCAGTTGGTTAAATTGAATTTACAGGAATGTCAAGTACTGTATTTGTCTTCAATCTTAACTTTTATCATGAAGACTCGCTCATTTTATTCTAAAATAGTCAAACTATCCGTAATGTCATTTCGTTTGGCTAGAATCCCCATTAGACCTTTAAAGTCAGGCAAAACTAATTAAAATAACCCAAATTTTAGAGGAGTGTTAAAAAAATATCTCCATCTTTTAAGAGTAAGAAAAATAACCCAATCTTTAGAAGATGTGGTAACAAAGTATCCCAGTTATTTTTACGATTATAAATATGAGCAAAAATGATGACATATAATTGACGAAATTAAGATTTTGGTGAATTTTGGATTATGTTGACTTATTTTAATGAGAATGAGATCATCTAACCAATTTTATATCATTGTTTTGACCCAATTTTTTATCGAAAAAATAACTCGGGATATTTTGTTATCATCTCCCCCAAAGGCCGGGTTATTTTTCTTACAATTGAAAGATGGAGATATTTTTTTAACACCCCTCCAAAGGTTGGGTTATTTTAATTAGTTTCACCTTAAAGCCAGATGATAGCAATTATTAAACCCTATTTCTTTGACCTCCGTGGTTGGATACAGTTCTGAATAGGGGTGAAATTGGTACAATATATATCAATTAGTTTTTGTCGTTATCACGTACCAATCAATTATAATTGGTAATCCTAAAATATAAACCATTACCAACCACCGAAGAGGTTGTACCAATGCAACTTAATTGGTTGGTACGTGTTGGTAATGATATTTTACCATGTTTTGGGTGTTGATGAAAAAAGTATACAAATAATCAAAGACAATATACAACTTAAATAAAATTTATAATTTATAAGTAGCAACAACATAAATACATAAATTTATAATTTTTAAGCACAAAATCAATATAAAGACTTAAATAGTCCCGATAATATTCAAAATAACATGTACACTAACTTCCGAATAAAATTTAGGTTTTAGTCTGAACTGAAGCAGAGCTAGTATTCCTCCCTTGATTAAAAACGTTTTATAAAAATAACAAATATAAAAAGAAATCAAGTTAATAGGTAATACTAGTATCAAAAACAAAATAACAAATAAAAAAGAAATAGGTAATACGGAGTACTTATTAGTTATTAACTTGAATAACAAACAACAAGTCGTAGAACCCCCCAAAAAAAACTCAAACTTAATGTAATCTTAAAACAATTAAAAATATAATTAAAAAAATAATTTAAAAAAAAAACTCTAAATGTATATTGATAGTAGTTAGTTGGTAATTACCGTACCAGGCAATTGTAAATCGGTTGATAATGGTAATTTCAACTTTTCCATTTCGATTACCATTACCGTACCGACATCTGACAATTAGTACGGTATACCGAACCAATTAAATTGATTACCAATATACTTAGTTATCAATTTAATTGGTTCGGTTGGCACGTGTTGTTATACATCCGCAAACATGACTTTCAGCTAAGGTTAGGATGTCTAGATGGTTTGATTTTCTAATACATGCGAGTTCTTGCCATAATAGAGGTCTTGTAGACTTCTTGTAAGAGAGTTAGGCCTTTTATTTAGTGACATGCATGTTTGCGGATGTATACTAATTAACAATTTCATCACACTTTCTTATTGTCTTCATGCTCCTTTTTGGTAGGAACTTGTTGATTAAAGTTCGTTAGCACAATTGTGATTTTTGTCTGTAGACTCTTGAGGTTGTTTAGCTAACAGCTGAGTCTACAAAAGAGTAGTTAGTTGGATGAAATGATTGTTGGAGAGTTGTAAAATATTTATTCGTAAGTTGTGATCGGTATGGAGTCGGCCTGTTGGGGTCACATACACTGTAAGTTGTCAGACCGGTAACCAGGCCATAAATTACAAGCATAGGAGAATTGGCAGCAAGTTTGATCTTGTTGAGACTGAGATGATGAGTGCACTGTGATCTTGTTTGGATACTGGGACCAACTGATTCCGTCTATTAAGATGATCTGACAGTAAACGCACCACGTTTAAGTCCCAAGATATTGAATAAAAAAAGTTTAAGAACTTCAATTCAAGGTTGTCCGACGATTATCTGAAATGGATGAACAACTAAACAAGTAGAACATTTTGTCCAACAGGTGGTGTGCACAATGCACTCTAAATATACCAAGCAAAGCCCTGTACAAGATTTTTTTTTTTCCCTATAAAATTGGCTCTCAGCAAGCAACAGATTGAGAAATAAATTGCGTACTGCCCGTCTACACCGGAAGAGGATAGCTCTCAAATCTCAATTGATTGATTCGTCGCGTCGCTTGGGTCCATTCTTCACTGCATAATTTATTGAGTAAATGCACCCATTTAAGACATTGACCCCACCGTCGGACTTCTGGTTCTGGCAATTGTATATAGGTGACAGATTATTCAATGCCATGATCGAGCTAATTGTACAACGTACAGTCAAATTCAATATGGCTTCACACCGTGGTGAGGATCATGGTGCAGATGACGGTAGACTCCCATTCATGGAGGATGTAGATACAGAAGAGAAGAGGTTGAGATGGTGGGAGAGGGTGATGGATTTCAACGAGTCTAAGAAGCAGTTCATGATCGCCCTTCCCATGATCATCCTCAACCTCTCATTCTACCTCATTCGTTTGGTTTCAGTCATGTTTGCTGGCCACCTCGGTGAGCTTCAGCTCGCCGGCTCCACCCTTGCCAATTCTTGGATCACCGTCACCGGCGTCACCTTCTTGGTAATAATCAACTCTTTCTCATCTAGGGATGCTGTATGAGATTCGATCTGAATGAGCCGAGCTTGATGAGTATGAGCACATTTTTATACTCGGCTTATTTGGCTCGAATAACAACATACCCTAATCCCATCTTTACGTTAATAGAGTTCTTTCTTATCGAAAACCTAAAACTAATGAGTATGGTTTCACCCACTCTTAATATGTCCGATGTGGGACTCAACATCATCACCATTGGGATTTCCATGCTTAGGCTGGGCTGAGCGGTGCCTTGGTGACACTTTGTGGGCAAGGCTATGGCTCTCGAGAGTACGGGATGCTCGGGATTTACCTGCAATCATCTTGCATTATATCGGTTGTCTTCTCTGTCGTCATTGCCTTTCTATGGTGGTATACAGAACCCATTCTTATATTACTTCACCAGAGCAGCTCGGTTGCGAAAGCAGCTGGTCTCTACATCAAGTGTTTCATACCGGGAATCTTTGCTATTGGGTTCATCCAGAACCTATTGAGGTTTTTTCAGACACAATCTGTGGTAGTCATACCCATGATCTTTGCCATTGTTCCGTTGCTCCTTCATGTCGGCATTGCCTATGCCTTGGTCCATTTAACAGGCCTCGGATACATAGGAGCTCCCTTGGCAGCCTCGATTTCGTTATGGATTTCCCTTCTCATGTTGGTGTTGTATATGAAATACGCTAACGAGTTTAAGCTTACGTATACTGGCTTGTCATCCGAATCCTTTAGGCATGTCATTTCGAACTTGAAACTGGCATTGCCATCTGCTGCTATGTCTTGGTAATGCTTTTCCCCGAGCACAACATTGCGACTAACTAGGCTTTAAAAACTCCTCATTTTGCTGATTGGTTGGTGTTTTCCCCTTCAGTTTAGAGTGCTGGGCGTTTGAGATTCTCGTGCTATTGGCAGGCCTCATGCCAAATTCCGCAACTAGTACTTCTGTTGTCGCAATGTGGTATGTGGAATTCGGTTCCCTCTTTCAATTTCTTACATTCTGAATGTTCCTATACTCACTGGTCTTTGATTCAGTGTGAACACTGAAACACTGGTTTACATGACCGTGTATGGTTTAAATGCTGCAGCGAGGTAAATCAAGCTCTAGATGTTGCATTTGTTTCTATCTTACCTTCGACATTAAGAGCTCAAACAATGTCTAATCATGGCAGCACGAGGGTGTCAAATGAGGTTGGGGCCGGGAACCCTAGAAAAGCCAAGAATGTAATGTGGGTGACCCTTAAGTTCTCAATCATTCTAGCCCTCTTGGTTGCTGTATCTTTGGCTGTTGGGCATGATGTATGGGCCGGCTTGTTCAGTAGTAGCTCTAACATCGTTAGTGAATTCGGTTCCATGACACCTCTACTCGTGATTTCCGTAATGCTGGATATAATTCAAAGCGTCTTCTCAGGTGCATTTCGTCTTTCACTTCCGAACCCTACCAGTTTTTTTTGCTCTTCATCTTCCTTATGAAGATATTCGACAGGCGTATGCACTGGATGTGGGTGGCAGCATCTTGCAATGTACATCAACTTGGCGGCGTTCTATCTCATTGGAATGCCCATTTCTTGCTTGCTTGCCTTCAAGCTCAAGTTATACGCAAAGGTATCATAACTGACATCTTCGATCTCTTTGTGGATCACGCATAAGAAACTTGAATTGAATCATTGTTGATCCTTGATTTCTAATTCAGGGTCTGTGGATTGGCTTGATTTGTGGGCTTTCGTGTCAAACTGCTGCTCTTATTGCCATTTCAACCCTGAAGAAATGGTCAAAGATGGAGCACTCCTTGCGCGGTTCTGAAGAGATCCCTCTTCTCGCGTAACACGAACGACCACAATATGACGAAATGAATATCAACCATGAATAAGAAAGGAGCTAGAATTGGCAGTAAGTTTGATCTTGTTGAGGATGAGATGATGAGTGCATTGTGAACTGTGATCTTGTCTGGGTACAAGACTACAAGGACCAACTTATTCAGTTTATTAAGCTGATTTAACAGTAAACACACCACGTTTAACTGCCAAGATATTGAATAAAAAAAGTAGAACATTTCGTCGAACAGGTGGTGTGCACACAATGCACTCTACATAATTCTGTGCAAGATTCCCCCCCCCCCCCCCCCCTAGAAAATTGGCTATCAGCTAGCAACATATTGAGAAACAATTTGCGCTTAGTTATGTTGATAATTAAAGACAAAATTAAGGTTGTGAACCGTTGTTACGAATTTGTGAACAAATCTAGAGTCCTGGATTAAGAAAATCAACGACTGAGATTTAAAGAAAAAATTTTAAGGCCAAAATTATTCGTCTGAAACAACATGATTATTTGCAAATAATAATATTGCAGCAATGAATAATTTTTATACAAAAAAATTGTTAACACATACGAATAATTACATTACGTCAGACGAATAATTATGTTGCTATATACGAATAATCTATTTGTTCAAAGTTTACACCGTAAGAAGTGGTTATGCAAGAATCATCCCCAACATCCAACCATTTTGGGTAATAAATGTTATATTATCACACTATTAGTGTATTTATAATTATTTTACTATTTTTTTAATAATAAGGTTTATTTTATAAATAATCTGAAAACTTAACCCTTACTTTACATACATACTTTTTTTTTTAATAAGGTAATGGTTTGAAATATTATTATACATATCTATGTAGATTGAGAGCCAAGAGAATCACGAGAGGTAAAAAGTCCGAAAGAGATGAAAAGAAAGTAAAAATTAAAAAGGATCAAAGATAAAGTAAATAAACCAACGTGAAAGATAGGAGAGTGAGGGTGAGAGCCTCTCTCTCTAAAAACCAAAAACCTTAACCCTATTACCACCTCATTACCGCCACCCTCACCACCGCACCACCGCCATCAACTCTACTCCTCAACAAACACCACCGCCTCTTCTCAGTCTTAACGCCTAACCACCACAATCCCCTCACCATCGCGATCCCTTCGACCCATTCGATCGTTTCCATGGTTCTCTTCGTCCCGGGTCCACCAGCTACTCCTCGGCTTCCGCTGCTCTCCGGTGGCCGCTTTCGTCGTCGCTTGGGTGGGCGCCCATGGCTGAGATCCTCTCGCTCCTCCTTGGTCCTTGGAGCCCAAGCTTCGGGTCCTTAGGGCCAAAGTTTCGGGTCCTTCGCACCCAAGGTTTTGGGGGGAAGGGAAAAAAACCACTCGAAAGGGTTGAAACCACTCTTTGAGTAAACCCCAATAGGGCCTAAATCCCGAAAGGGTTTGAAAAACCAAACTTTTTTACATAAACATTCCCGCTAGGGATGAACAAACTGCCCGTTTGGGTTTGAATAAAATCTCGTTCACGTGAATGGGATTCTGGTGCATCTTTGATGGTGGTCCTCATCAGCAAGTCTGGTTGGTCTTGGCGTTCCCTTTCTGAGTTGGGGCTTTGACATCCGATGTCGGGTCTGGCCGGGGTCGAGGCGGTGTGTATCAAGGCGACTCCGTGATACGGAAATTTCCTTGGAGGATCGTCTTCACTGCCCACAGGGACTCCTGATGTACCGCCGGCCAGCGATGTCACTACTTGGTGGAGCTTGGCGTCGGCTCTTTGTCTATGTTGTCCCCATCGCGTTCGGGCTTGGATCGCTTGTTTCGACTGCATTTGTGTGCTCTCCGTCATTTGTATTGCACCTTTTTTATGATTATTATGTTGTATGCTCTGACGGTTTGCCTTCTGCCGACCTAGTCGGCCTTTCGAATTTCCGGGTCTGTCCGTATCTCGAATCATTTCATTATAAAAAAAACCAACGTGAAAGACAAAAAGACCTCTCGAAAGAAATGACCATGACGAGAACATGGACTAAGAATGACTATTTGGTAAAAGGTAACTAATTGGGTAGTTCAAACTGATAAAATTTGTGTTAAATATATTTTAATAAGATATATGATGATGCACTAATATAAATAGTAGTAATTACGTTGTCATGAGTAAATGTGAGTATAAGCGATCATAAATGAGATTCTCCACTATACAAATAGAACCTCATCAAGTATAACAAAATCACCAACGAATGACATATAATCGTAGTGGTGAAAGAAAGGTTCATAAAGATAAGGGTGGTGGCATATTTAAATGATACTTGAAACAAAAGTGTTTTTATATAGCTCAATTTGTAAAAGAAGGAAGGAGAATCAAAAGATCTGGTGTTCAAATCTCAACCCCTTCACTTTTTATTTGTTTTATTATATCATTATTATGTACTCATAATTATTTCAATTGAAAATATTATGTTTAAATTATATATTTATTTGTTTTTATTATATCATTATTCTTTACAATTATTTCAATTCAAAATATTATATTTAAATGATATATTTAATATTTTTTAATATTATTTTAAAAATAATTCTCCTTTATTTTTCCTATAGTTTTTGTTTCTCTCAACTATTCAAACAAAAAAAAACCATAAATAAATAACAATTTTAGTGTTTTTTTCAATATTTTTTTAAAAATCTTCTTAAAAAGTATACACAAAAATAAATTTACAAAGGAGGGAACGAAGTAAAAGGATGCCAGAG
Source organism: Persicaria maculosa (assembly GCA_963922045.1). Taxonomy (NCBI): domain Eukaryota; kingdom Viridiplantae; phylum Streptophyta; class Magnoliopsida; order Caryophyllales; family Polygonaceae; genus Persicaria; species Persicaria maculosa. Next base: position 64,577,500 of record OY998262.1, read on the forward strand.
GTAATGGGTACAAATCTTATTCCTTACCTTTTTCCACTACTTTTTATTCCTATCAAATTTTCCCTATTATAAATGCCACATTTAAACCAAATTTTATATTTTTCTTTTAATATTTTCATAAGATTATTCATTATGTTACAAATATATTTTAAAAAATTCTTCTAATTTTTATTCCTATGAATTTTTTTTACTATCAATGTCATATTTAAACCACAGTTTATGAGTTTTTTTTTATCATAGTTTTCAATCCTATTGTTTTTTTTCCATTTACCAATGATAAATTCTGGAAAAAAATTTATAATTTTCTTTCAATATTTTTTTAAAAAATCTTAATCATGCTACACATATATATAAATTATTAAATTTGTGTAATAAAATATAGCATTTACACCATAATTTAAGGTTTTCTTTTAATATATTTTAATAAAATCTTTATTATATATACTAAGAAAAAAAAATTCTCAACCAAAAATTTCGCCTCCCTCTAACAATTCCTGTTACCGCCACCATCACGCCATCTAAAACAAACCCAAGAAGAGACCTTCCTAAAAATTGTGCAGGCAATGCAAATGGATCAGCCACATTCCCAGATCTAGACGAGTGATACTCGAAAACTTCCAATGCAAATGATGATTTTTTTTTTTTTTAAAGGGTGATTTTCTATAATTTACCTTTTTCATGTTAGTTTTGTTGAGGTGGCACTATCAAGCCAGTAGCCGCGCGACTAAAAACCGTTGCAGGTCCCACTGACGCATCAGCTAAAAACCTATTCACGGGATTTTCAATTTCTTTTCCCCCAAAAACTCCAGGATCGATTAATGTCTTCTTCCCCACGAATTGTCCGAGACGGGCGAGGTCTCCCAGGTGCGCGTTGAAGTTGTTTCCCGGTGCATTGTAAATCAGATAATCCGTTTGTGTTGTCAGGCAGAACGGGAATCAATTAATCCCTAGCGCCACTCCGGAGATCGATCTCATCTCACTTGCTGCGAAGAGCAAGGAGGAGAATCAATGGAGGCAAGGAGGCAGTTGTTAATTTCCGCTCCGATGATCATCATCAACCTGTCCTTCTACCTGATTCCGATTATCTCAGTGATGTTCGCCGGCCACCTTGGCGAGCTTGAGCTCGCCGGCTCCAACCTCGCCAATTCCTGGTCCACCGTCTCCGGCCTCGTCCTCATGGTAACAATTAAGATCATTCCGTGGCTCTTTCGAGTTAAAGTTCGTTCCTTTTTGTCGATTACTTGATTCTTCGGTGTATAGAGATCAGGCAATCACTTGTTTGGGACAGGCATTGGCAAATTGCTTGTAAATTTCACTTCTTTTTGGATGTTTCAGTTCAATTGGGATTTCAATTTGCTTGTTCAGGTTGGGTTGAGCGGTGCATTGGAAACGCTTTGTGGGCAAGGGTTTGGTGCTCAGTTGTTTGGGATGCTAGGGATTTACCTTCAATCGTCTTGCATTATTTCGATCTTCGTCTCTATCATTGTAGCAATCGTGTGGTGGTTCACGGAGCCCATCCTCGAATTACTTCACCAGAGCCCCTCAATTGCAGCTGCAGCTGCTCTCTACATTAAGTATTTCATACCAGGAATCTTTGCCTATGGGTTCATCCAGAACATCTTGAGGTTTCTCCAGACTCAATCCGTGCTTTTCGTACCCTTGGCTTGTTCCCTGATTCCGTTGGGCCTTCATATCTGCATTTCCTACGCCTTGATCCATCACACAAGCCTCGGATATAGAGGAGCTCCCTTGGCAGCCTCGGTTTCGTTATGGGTTTCTCTTATCATGTTGATGTTGTATGTGAAATTTGCCAAGGCCTTTAAGCATACATATACCGGATTGTCCCGACAGTCCTTTGGATATGTCTTTACAAACTTGAAATTGGCCTTGCCTTCTGCTGCTATGGTTTGGTAATGCTTTTTGGCTTCCAAGTTAGCAACATTTAGGGGGAAAAAACATATTTTTTTGCTTCTTTTCTGAATGATTGAGTTTTCATTGCAGCTTAGAGTATTGGACTTTTGAGATTCTGGTGTTATTGGCAGGCCTAATGCCGAATTCTGAGAAAACTACGCCTCTGATTGCAATATGGTATGTGGAATGTTTTGCTTTTCAGTTTATACTTCATGTTCTTGGGTTATTCTCAGTGTTTTGTACTTGTTGATTCTGATCAGTGTGAACACGCAAGCGATTGCGTACATGGTCACATACGGCTTAAGTGCTGCAGCGAGGTAAATCGGCTAGGGTTGTTGCATTTTTCAATCAGATCTATAGCATACCTTTTGTATTGAGATCTGAAATGGAGGCTGATCATATATATCACAGCACAAGGGTGTCGAATGAGCTTGGAGCCGGGAACCCCACAAAGGCCAGACAAGCAATGTGGGTGTCCCTTAAGCTCTCAGTCTGCCTATCTCTCCTTGTTGTTCTATCTTTAGCTATTGGGCGAAACGTATGGGCCAGCTTCTTCAGCAGTAGCTCTAACATCATCAGTGCATTTTCTTCCATGACACCATTCCTTGGGGTCTCGATAATGCTGGATTCAATTCAAGGCGTCTTTTCAGGTACGACATTCATTCATTCATTTCACTTCTGAACTCTTCTGTGTGTTGTTTCATTTCCCATTTTTTATTTGATCAGGGGTAAGTAGGGGATGTGGGTGGCAGCATCTCGCTATGTACGTTAACTTGGTGACGTTCTATCTTATCGGAATGCCCATTGCTTGCTTGCTTGCCTTCAAGTTCAAGATGTACACCAAGGTGACATAACTGTTGTCTTTGTCTTATCAACGCAGATTATGCAGTCAGTTAATTGATTTCACTTCTAATGTCTTCATTCGAATTCAGGGTCTTTGGATTGGCGTAATCTGTGGCCTTTCTTGTCAAGCCGGAACTCTTCTTCTAATCGCAACCCTAAAGAAATGGACAAAGTTGGAGCTCTCGGAAGCTTCTAATGAAAATCCCTATCCTGTCTAACTCGCCTTGGCAGTCTAGCGCGCAGATTCAACAATACGAAAGGAGAGAACAGGCGGTGAAGGGAGGCTGCTGGGCCTTAGCTCTTGAATGCACAGCAATCCTGAGGAAGAGTACATCATATGCAATGTGTATGTAATTATCTATTTAGATTTTGTATTATATCTTTTTCACAGTGACAGTAATGGTGATTTGTGAAAAAAAAAAACCACATCATCTATATATTCAATGGTATATATAGTTTGGAAGCTGTTACCTCACAAGTTAGTTATTATGTACCCTGTCTAAGTAGCTAGTAAGGGACCGGATTTAGAGCTGGAAAGACCTGACCTGACCTGAATCCAATTAGCCTTAAACACGAAAAAGAACCGACCCAAATAATAACCGAACTTGGAAACCATGCCATTTGACTTGAAACATACCCGATATAGCCGAAACTCGAATCCCATCACACCTTGATCAAAATTATCCAATTTACTAAGGTCTGAAATATCTGAATGCGAGTAATCGAAACCCCGACTCAACATGTTAATATTCTTCGAAAAAATCAGAATCCAAAATAACCATAATCTGAAATCTGAATGACCCATCCTAAACCCAACCCGATACCCCAATTCCCACCTCTAACCATTAGATGTAAAAGGTTCATGATCAAAGATCAAGGGCGTATTTGGCTGGGGATGGAGGTGGGCTTTGGAAACCGTGCCCGCGTGTTTGGCAACGGGATGGAAGGGGATGGAGATGGAAATTCCACACCGAAAAATGGGATGGGAAAGGTATCCCCTAAAAGGAGGATTTAGGGGATGGGGATGAAAATCTCCCAAATTTGCCCCCATCTTCAACCTTCTTCCTCCCTCTCTCCTACACCTACCCCTATCACCACCGCCGCCCACCACCGCCGACGCCGCCGCCCACCACCGACGCTGTCACCCACCACCGCCGCATATAAATCCCCTTTCCTCCTCCGATCAATCTCCCTCGCCGGCAATTCCTTCTCCGGCGCCCTCCTGCCGTCGACCGCGTAGAAGTGGAAGAGGAGCTCGTTGGGGAGGCGGTGGAAGATCGGGGGATCCTCGCCTTCCTCGTCCGCCATTGGAGGGGCGGAGCGGCGCGCCGGTGGCCGTCGAAGGCGGCCAAAGTCGTCGAGAGGGGTTGCTGGTTGTTGGGCTTCAACTGAGAGACGATGGAAGAAGAAGTTGAGCTTTTAGGGTATTTGGGAGGGTATTTTCACCATCTCATGTGGTTAGTGGGGGTAATTTGGACTTTTTTCGTTTCTCCATCTTCCCAACCATCAAAATACAATCAAACACGAACGGGATTAAACTGGATTCAAAATTCCATCCGGTCCACCCCGAAATTCCATCTCCATCCCTTTCATCCCCAAAATTCCATCCCCATCCACCTACCCCATCCCGTTGTCAAACACGGCCCAAAGTTCATCTTTTTAAAAGTGAACTACCACTGGTTTATATGAGTAAAAATCATTTCTTCCTTTTTTTTTTTATTAAAAAAAAAAAATCTTGGCGGGCCGTTGTTTGAGGGACGTATCCCATCTCGTCAAACAAAAACCTCGGATTGATTTTCACTTTTTTTTCGGATTAAAAAAAAACTGAAAAAAGGAGCGATTTGTAATGTCTTCTTCCCGACGATTTGTCGTCTGAAATCGTTGTTTGAGCATATAGCGCGACGGGTGTGAGCTATTTTCCGGTGCGTTGAACATGCCACATTATAAAAATCAAACATTTCTTTTGTATCACAGTCACAACGGAAACCAATCGACCGATCGATCGATCTCACTGTTGCTGAGAAGAAGAAGAATCAATGGAGACAAAGAGGCAGGTCTTAATTTCCGGTCCCATGATCGTCATCAACCTGTCTTTCTACCTGATTCCGGTGATTTCAGTGATGTTCGCCGGCCACCTTGGCGAGCTTGAGCTCGCCGGCTCCAACCTCGGCAATTCCTGGTCCTCTGTCACCGGCCTCGTCGTCATGGTATCGATTAACTTCTTTCCATCCCTCTTTCAACTTAAAGCCCGTTCCTTTTTCTGTTAAATCGATCAATTAACACTGCCCTCAATTACATTACTGCAGTCGCTGACTCGCTGCCAAATTACTTGTAAATTTCACTTCCTTTTGGCTATTTCAGTTCACTTTAGCAAGCTTGTTTTGAATCAACTTACTTGGAAATTTCGATTTGCTTGATCAGGTTGGGTTGAGTGGTGCCTTGGAGACACTTTGTGGGCAAGGGTTTGGGGCTCAGCTGTTTGGGATGCTAGGAATTTACCTACAATCAGCTTGCATCATTTCAATCTTCGTCTCTGTCATCGTAGCTATCTTATGGTGGTTTACAGAACCAATCCTCATATTACTTCACCAGCGCCCTCCAATTGCAGCTGCAGCTGCTCTCTACATCAAGTATTTCATACCAGGAATCTTTGCCTATGGGTTCATCCAGAACATCCTGAGGTTTATCCAGACGCAATCCGTGCTTGTCGTACCCTCAGCTTGTTGCCTGATTCCATTGGGCCTTCATATCGGCATTGCCTATGCCTTGATTCATCACACAAGCCTCAGATATAGAGGAGCTCCCTTGGCAGCCTCGATTTCGTTATGGGTTGCTCTTATCATGTTGGTGTTGTATGTGAAATTTGCCAAGGCGTTTAAGCATACATATACCGGACTGTCCCGACAGTCCTTTGGACTTGTCTTTACAAACTTGAAATTGGCTTTGCCTTCTGCTGCCATGGTTTGGTAATTCTTTCAAGTCTTCCAAATTTGCAACATTTTGAAGATTCCATTTTTTTTTCTTCTGTTCTGAATGATGAGTTTTCATTGCAGCTTAGAGTATTGGACTTTTGAGCTTCTGGTGTTGTTGGCAGGCCTAATGCCAAATTATGAGACAACTACTCCTCTGATTGCAATGTGGTGTGTGGAATTGTTCGCTTTCGGTTTATACCTCTTGTTTTTCGCCTATTCTCAAAGTTATGTACTTGTTGATTCTGATCAGTGTGAACACAGAAATAATTGCCTACATGGTCACATATGGCTTAAGTGCTGCAGCAAGGTAAATAAAAATCTGATCTTTTTGTATTGAGAGCTGAAATAAAAATCTGATCATATATATATATATATATATATATATATATCACAGTACAAGGGTGTCGAATGAACTTGGAGCCGGGAACCCCACAAAAGCCAGACACGCAATGTGGGTGTCCCTTACACTCTCAGTCTGTCTATCTCTCCTGGTTGTCGTATGCTTAGCTATTGGACACAAAGTATGGGCCGGATTCTTCAGCAGCAGCCCTAACATCATCCGCGCATTTTCTTCCATGACACCGTTCCTTTGTGTTTCCATAGTATTGGATTCAGTTCAAGGCATCTTTTCAGGTGCATCCAAACTTTCACATCCAATCTTTTGCCGGTGTTTTTATAGTGTTCCATTTTGATTTGATTGGGCGGAAATATTGGCCAGGGGTGAGCCGGGGATGTGGGTGGCAGCATCTAGCCATGTACGCTAACTTGCTGACATTCTATCTTATCGGAATGCCCATTGCTTGCGTGCTTGCCTTCAAGTTCAAGATGTACGCCAAGGTGACAAAAACTGTTATCTTCATTTTGTTTGCACAGATTATGCCAGCAGTTGAATGATTTTGCTTCTATTCGTCTCATTCGAATTCAGGGTCTTTGGATTGGCTTAATCTGTGGACTTTTTTGTCAAACTGCATCTCTTCTTCTCATATCAACCCTGAGGAAATGGAAAAAGTTAGAGCTCTCGACCGGTTCTAATGAAAATCCCCATGCTGTCTAGCTTGACTTGGCAGTCTAGTGCACAGTTTCAAGAATACAAACGGAGAGAAATGGCGGTGAAGTGAAGTCGTGGAGCCTTAGTTCATGAATGCACAGCAATCTTGAGTCTAACTGAAGTATGTCTATATAGAATTTGTCTTGCATCTTTTTCCCAGTAAAAATTAAGCACATAACCAATTATGATACTTGTTAGGTGAGGAGGACACTGCAACATGGGAGAGCTTAAGAGTTTATGTTAATATGTCTTGAATCTGGTGCTGACAGGTAAACAATAGGGGTCCCAAAGCCCCTGGCAGGGGATCTATGTTTTCTAGTAAGGGGCTTATCATGATCTGGTTTGGGTTTATGGGCCATAATCCGATTTTAAGGTTTAATGAGTCACTATATATACTCATGACACGCCATATTATTGTAATCAGTTCTGTTATTAGCCTCCCTAATAAAGAATTTAATTCCTTTGCTCGTGGATGTAGGTAACAAACCGTTACCTAACCACGTAATCTTTGTGTGTTTTTTTTTTCTGTTTATCATTCTCGTTACAATAGCTTGGGGTGTATCTTCTATAGTTTATCGTCTGCCATTTCTATTCCATCCCTCTTTCGACTCAAATCTCGTTCCTTAGATTACATGATTTTTTTTAAATCGATAAAATTAATGGTGCCAAAATAAAGATCATTCCTTTTTGCCTATGTATTCTCTTCTCATGTTGGCGTTGTATGTGAAATTCTCCAAGGTGTTTAGCTTGATGTTGGATTCGATCCAAGGCGTCTTACAAGGTACATTTGGACTGTATGTATGCTTCATCACCATTACCAATTTTGACAATTCGACTTATAGGAAGATCTTGACAGCTTAGCAGCATTTTATCTTATTGGAATGCCAATTGCTGTCTTGCTTTTACTCAAGCTCAAATTATATATAGCAAGGTAAGTAACCATCATCATTCATATGGATCAGTACCTGTCATGGAATCAATTACAACTATCAGTAGTAAGTCAAATTATAGAATTATTTCCAAAAATCAACACATCTCCTCCTTTATTTCATCTAGTCTAGCACCTATTAACATGATCACTGTTGCAATTAAAGCAATGTAGCTCTCAGATTGAACTTTGAAAGTTGAAAATGGCGCTCTCCTCATTTTTTTTTGGCTCCGAAAAGAGCAACATTTTGAGCTGAATGCAAGCAAATCACTTTCACAAACCTGAAACCTTCCCTTTCTCTCCCTCCCTCACTCTCTCTTAAAAACCTTGTCTACATTGCTCAAAAACTCTGCTTTATCCACTCTTCGAAGCCATGGATGCCGATAGGCTGATGATCTTGTTATTCTTCGTCAGTATCTCCCTCCATTTCCCCTCTTCTAAAGGCTTCAAATTCGACGTTGGCGGGATAGATAAGTGGACCATCCGTCAGCCTCACAGCGAATTTCTTGTCAACGACTCTCTCTGTAATGTCTTTCTTGATTCTTTTTAAACTATCATGATTTTCCACATGGTTCTTTCTCGGTCATTCGGTACAACCATGCTAAAAAAAAGTGGTTTAAACTTGCAGATTTCCAGCATAAAAACTGTGTTTTGCAAGTCACCAAGCAAAACTATGACAGCTGCAACACAAGCAATCCACTCCGAAAGAACGAAAATGGATCCTCCGAATTCATATTGGACCGACCCGGTCCATTTTACTTCATCAGCGGAGTTCAGGCCCAATGTGAGGTGGGCCAGAATCTGCATGTCATGGTCAGCCACCACCAGCAGCCCTCCGCTTCCCCGCCGGCCGATGGAGCTTTCCCGGCATCGTCTCCATCACAAAATGTGTCCTCGTATATTTCTTTCGAAGATATGATTCTTTCTGTTTTAGTACTCCTTTTCTATTTGTTGTTCATCATGTGGTGTTTGGGTATGGATGAAGAACCGGACCAACCTACGGACACTTTCTAATGCAGTGAGTTTGGTTTTTTATTTTTAATATGTATGGCCATGGCCGACTATAAATTCACTATCTTGTTGTCGATTTCTCTCACTAAACTATAGATTGCTTGGTCAATTCTTCAACTGCGATTTAATTTTGATTTTAGGGTTTTTTCAACTTGGGGGAAATGGACCTTCTCCCACAAAGCTTCAATTTTGATGAGCTTCTCTCACTTTTTGTTCAATTCACGAACAATTAGTCAATCAGTCATTTCAATTCGAATCAAAAACAGACGAATCGTGAAGTGTGGTTGTAGGGTATTGCTTTAATCAATACGTTGCAATTTACAGCCAACAGTTCACTGATCAATTCATTCTCTCTGACTTTTTGTCTTTCTTAATGTGAGTCCTTAATATAGACCTGATCATTTCAGTTGTGCAACTCATTTATCTGATCACTCAGGAACCGATACCCTTCAACAAAACTATGGATTTATAAGATGATGATCACATCTTTCATCTCTCGGGAATCTAGTATTTAACCCGGTTTGTTGTGGTTTGGTTGCTGTTGATAACATGACAAAAGCATATATGCTCTTGCATCATTCTCTTAGAGTTTATTGTCTGATATTCCCATCTGACATAGACTTCGACAACACTTGCCTTATCCGATTTCAATGCTAAACCCTACACTCAATTCGCGAGAATGAACTCGTCGATCTAAGAACACACTTGCACACTTGCAGTCTCGGGTTGTGTTGTTTTATTCATTGCGTGCAGCAATTGATAGTTGAGATTTTGTCGCAAGTGCCGAATATTTTGACAAACAGAACAGGTTCTGCACAACAAGAATGTCATTCAGGAGTCTCACTTTGGTTGAAAACAATGCCTGATCTCCTTTGATTTGATCAGCTTTTTTGTATCTTTCTTTTAACCTAATCAATCATCATTCTCATCAGCAACAGGGATATATGCAAAGTTAGTTTGATTCCCCATCCCCTTTGGTCCTCCAAAGTAGTGTGTTTGCCACTTAAATTTCAAGGCAAGGTGCTCCAATGAGTCAAAAAAGCTGACTCCATGTTTTTCACTATAGAATATGATTACCCAATCTCACATTAGATTTGGAAAACAAGACATATGCAGATGCTTCTTTAGATTCCCCTCATTTGAAGGTCATCAATTTCTAAGTTCCCTTTTGAAGATAAATAATGATAGAAACTTGACTCTTTGTTCATCCAATCACCTTCTGCCATGGCAATCTCTTGGCACAAATATGAAAACTGTGAAAATGACAGGCCCAGAAACTCTACCAGACAGTGCTTTAACACCCATATCCTTATGTAAAACTATGGTAACTATGATGTCCATATAATGTAACATACTCCGTAGAGTTCAAACATACATTCTCTTGGGTGAAAAACCCATAGCTACTGTTAATGACAGTTCATCTTAAATTCACTGATACATAGTACTCTTTTTACCTTGAGCTCCTGTGTCACAGATTTGATACAGTCAGTCATCACCCCATAGGCCCATAGAGTGCAGACAGCAAACATTCAGATAAATTAACGATTGAAGAAGAAGAAAATGAGTTCATCAGCAAGTACAATTTTACTACTATTACTTAGTCTACAGCCACTAGGTGAATTAATCGATCCGATCTTCAAGCGGTCCAGCCCCTCTGAAAGTCATCCTAATCTTCCAATCTTCCCACTAGCTCTGCATAGTCAAAATTCCAAACCAGAAAAGTCTGGAAAAGGGGGGGACCTGGTCCAATTGAGACAAAATGGAATTCAAATTCCATGTAATTGGGCGATTAATCGAATCTCTTTCATGGAATTTCACTTTCCCTGTCTCAAATTACGACGAATTTGAAGAATTAGGAAGGGTCTGAAACCCTAGGTGAGGTGACCGGGAACAGCGGCAGCAGCTGAGGCTCGGCGTCTCGGGGCGTCGACATAGGCGAGGGGTGCAAGTAAAACCCTTTCTCGGCGATGGCCCTCTCCTCCTCGGACGAGTGCGACGACTTATCGAACTGGTCGTCTTCGCCAGCGGCCGTCAGCGGCGTCACGGGACTACCGAGGGTGAGCGACGGGAAGTCTAAAACGCTCGGGGATAAGATCTCCGGCGGAGGCATCCGCCCCGGCGAGAACGACGCGTTTTGATGGTACCTAGGGAGGGGATTGATCATCAAGAGGCTATTTTTCAAGCTGTTCCTGCGCTCGTAGAGCTTGAATCCTTGCTGCTGTTGCTGCTGTTTCTTGTTGGAGGCGGTTTTCACGGGCGGGATGACGAAGGTTCTAGAAGAGGAGGGGGGAGGGGGTAGGTGAACGGCGTCGTTTTGAGAGCTGTTGTTGTTGCTTCTGGGAGTGGTTGTTTCGGAGGATCCGGTGAGCATCTGGACAACTTGCTTGAAGGAGGAGGTGTCAGCGGTGACGAATGTTGTCGGGTAAGGGCTGTTCGGGTCGGATCTGGTGATGGGTATGGGGGAATTGAGGTGGGTTGGGGTTGATGGGGTGGAGCTCGAGCTGCTGCTTCCATGGCTGCTGATCTCCATTGACAGGCCTCTGCGAATTGAGCTTCAATTTGTTGTCTTGAATTTGTTAAACCACTCGAACCTATCCCAAGTCTGGGTCTTTTTCTTCTTTTTGGTATTTGATGGTGTGAATTTGTGTTCTGTGGGTTGGGTTTTTGGTGTGATTGATCTCTGGTTTTTTTGTTGCCAGTTTGGTGTGGTTTGAAAACTTTGAAGGGGGGTTTTTGTGGGGGAGGGGTTTGGTGGCAGTGAGGATGGAGATGGCCATTAAATAACTTCAAGGAGGGCGAATTCTGAGAAAGACTAAACATTAAAATAAATAAATACTCCGTATATATATTATTCTATCCATCTTTTTTTAATTAAAATATAAATGATCTATTGGTCATTAGATACCGTCTTTACCAGCTGAGTTAGTAAGATTTGATTGTCGATATGTTTACTTGTCAAAAATTCAATTCTTTTTTTTTTTATAGTAAGTGATATGTTGGAGATGCTTTTTTTTTATAATGTAAGAATTTGGTTGGTTGAGATCTAATCCGTCGTATCCTAACGAATGAGGCCTAGCAGATTCGGATTTGTTGCAAGTGTTTGCCTCTGCATAGAGCAGCTAATATAATAACCTTATATGTCACTCTATTCTCATTGCGGAGATATACGAGAAAGATACTTCTTGAAAGTATTGAAGAATTGTTTTTTTTTATTTTGGTTAGGTAAGATTTCGGGTAGGACAAGCCTACCCGATAGCATTCTTTCGAATGAGGTCCTGAAGACCGGGATCAATGAAGACCTTTTGCCTCTTAGCAAAGTGGTTAAGGTGTGCGACCGTATCAACCACTTTATTGCCATCGTGGGGCACATGCGAGAGAAAATTCGTCAACTCCTTGGAGGAGCATTTTAATATCTGACATGAGAAGTTCGATCTCCCACAGAATTATCCCGCAAGTTTGAGATTATTATTAAAGAGTCCCCTTCAATTTGGAGTTTTGAAAAACATAGCTCCTTGCTTCTACTTTGATAGAATTCTGTTTTCTCACATTCTTATACCCTATAAATATTTGGTGTCCTTTTCAATCTCTGATAATGTAACCACAAGAACTATCATGGTTAGAGACTGAGGAACCATCGAAATTTAATTTGTATGTGCCAACCGGGGTTTCTTTCATTTACTTACCTTTCTGCAATTGTGTTTTCTATTCTGTGCTCTTATCGAACAACGGTTTTGAAAGTTAGACTCCACGTCATCATTGAATTTACTTGCTCGAGACCAATTGTCCATAAAAATTTGAACCGTCATCATTGAAGAATTGTTTTGATATCAGCTATAGTCAATTCGATCTCCCATAAACATCGTCAATTGGAGATGCTCTTGTAAATGGATACAATATTCTTGGTTTATGATTAAGTTTAAATAAATGAAAATGTAAGAACATAAAACAAGGAGAAAGGATTAGTGGGAAGAAAAGAGAGGGAACATAAGCATGAAAAGGGAGACTTTAGAGAGCAAAAATGGGGTTGGGTGGGAAGCCCAGCCATTGACTTCCCACCCCTCTCTTTCTGTTTTCTTCTGTGATCAGCTTTGATATGATGGGATTGGAGATGCCATCATTTCTACTATTTTACAGTATTTTATTTAAGCTTCTGTACGGTCATCCCCACTCGCCTCATCGGTGTGTATCCCACATACACCGATCATCATAGGCTTATATTCTCTCTGTATCGGGAAACTTGTAATTTTAGAGTAGTAAACTTGTATCAAAAAACTTGTTGTTTTAGCTATAGTTATTATCTTTATAGGTAATGATTGCTCTTTTTATAGGTAATAATTAGTGCTTTTAGATATTTTATCCTATAAAAATAAAGAAAATATAGATATTATTAATAAGTGTGCATAAAGATAAAACTACAAATTTTGCGATACGGAGAGAGTAGCATTCAAACTTATCAAAAATTGATATCTACATATTAGATAAATTCCTATGGTTGAAGAAATTGGTAGACAAATGGCTAAAAGACAACAAAAACAAAACTAAAATGAATAGTATTACTTTTTTTTTTTTAATTCCTCTTTCTTATATTTCTCTCATGGTTAACTTACTTTGTTTCTTATCATTGGATTTAGTCGATTAATACAAGCCAATTTGTCTAATATATATGTCAGGGTTTACCATTAAAAGTGTGTTTTTCTCGATATAAAAAAATAGAGAAAATTGGGTGTAAATACTCTTTTCAAATTTTTACCTATTTTTATACAATGCGGGGGGTTCGGGTGGTGTCAACCTCTATTGTACCACCACCCAAGAGCGTCCTTATGGAGTTACGGATAAGAGCATTGAGCTCTGTATGCATGGGAGGATCCAGGGGTGGACATTACTGGAACATCGCTCACTTCGGTCCGGAATAAAAAAATACAAGTGTATGGTAGACCAGTTCAGGTTATATCAAAAAAATTAGAAGAAAAAACGTAAGTATTTAAGTGGCTTACTGGTTGAGTTCACCCCTATCATAAATAGGTTGTAAATCGAGCCTTGTTCAAATGATCAAATCCAATTTTCAATATTTTAAAATTCTTATATGATTTAATACTCCGTAAGTATTTCATAATTAAGCAACAAGGATTTGTATATAATTTTAAGATATTAAGAAATAATTTTAATATATTCTCTTAATTTTTTAAAAAAGTATTCATTATAAAAATAATATCAAAGAAAATGTGTTCACCCTGGAAAATTTTCTGGACCTATCCCTATCTGTATGGTATCTCTAACTTCCTGCAAATGACATTGATGTTAGATTATATTGGAAACCAAATAAAAATGGATGGTTCTCAACATCAAATGCGATGATATATTATATTAAAACACTTCTGTTAGATTTGCGGACTACTCGACCAAAGACCCTAACATATCCAATAATTTAGGTGTTATTAACCTCATTCTAAAAGATACCATCGGGTAGAACTTATTCTCTCCCATTAAAAGAAAAGAAAAAGTACAACGGCGGAAGCGATGAATTGGTAAAGAAGTCAAAGTTGAACAGTGTACAAGTACCTCACCGGTCAACAGAAATTGCTGTACTGCTGTACTCGATTAATTGAAGTATCGAGCTAATGAAGGTGGTTGATTAATTAGATTAGACGTGTGCTTATGGGAAATAAATGCGGTTTGAACAATGAACACTTCCTCCCGGCCACCCAATTTTATTTACGCAGCTGTAAATTTTATCCGCTTTGATTGTATCTTCAAAATACTCTGGTAAATTGAGAGGGCGACTGGGCGAGTGATCGCCAAATGACGGACTGTTATACTATAATAGATTGAAAAAACTCTACAAGCTTGGACTAACAGCAGCATGCTCGATGTGGAAGGCCCGAAAAAAGTAAATGAATAGTGAGAATATGGAATAGCGTATGCTAACGCAACGTCTCACCTTCGAAAGACAGAGAGTAGAAACCATGATAAGGGAAGAGACGACTCATGAGATAGTGTGATCACACGAACTCTCGATATATACGCAAAGACGCAATCCTTCAAAAAAAATGATTTTTTTTCAAAAAAATAAGGAAAAGAAAGGAAATGATGTGAAGTATATTTGGATGTGGAATATGATGTACTCCCTACGTTCCAAAATAAAAGTCGTTTGACTTTTCTGCACGCATTTTAAGGAGGTAAAAACTATATAAAATATTATTTTTTTAACGAATTTTTCTTTATAAGTTTATACTTATGAATATCGACTATGAAATTATTAAAAAAATAATATTTTATAGTGATTTTACCTCCTCAAAAAACGTGCAGAAAAAGACAAATGACACTTATTTTGGAACGGAGAGAGTAATTAGCAGGGTCTCATCGTCCGAAAGGACTCTATTGGATGATGGATTAACAGGGTCTAATACTACTCAAATGTTTGTTTTTTTTTGTTCATAACACCACCCAAAAAATGAATATGACGCCATTAAGCAAAAACAATCATTGAAGAATCCACATTTCAGACCATTAATTTATTTTATTTTTTGATTGGGAAAAAAATCGAATGCAGGATTATTAGAGTCCCGGGGTTTTATTCCAAATCATTAAAAATAGTTACATTAGAACATTAATGAATTTTCTAATTTGTGTTATGAACTATACTAGCCAGGCAATCTAAAAAAATATTTTTTTAATATTTTCAATGTATTAAAACTAGGATTTCTTTCATTTTCATGTTTTAATATATATTAATGAGTATACATTTGAAAAACTGTTTTATATTTATTCCGTTCATAACACAAATTAATAATCTTTAAAATAAACTTAAATATAAATATACTCTTTATCTTTAATTAAAAAAGGAGATCACAAAAAGTTGAGAAAATAACTTTATATTAGAGTTGAGAAAACCTGATCCACTTAATGATATGGCTTTGTGTGATGTGATCGTAGTCTCCCATGAGCTCGACTCTTTTTTTCTACAAAAGTTTGTCTTCGAAGCTGAACATCAACTTTCATTTGTGAAAACTGTTTGGTGAGACCTCGGTATTTTGGCTCGTTCTGGCTGTATAAAATTCCGATTGAAGCCAATGAGCACTTGTTGGAAAGATATTTTAACTGGCTACAACCTCATTGAAGGATGCAATCGTCAATTCAGCTTGAAAGATGGCCGAAATCTGGGATTTTTGCAGAATTGCAGTAGTCTGAAAATCTAATAACTTGTCAGAAATGCAATAAATGAAGACGGAATGCATTCAGTAAAGTCGAATTCAATGGCGGGGCTTTAGAGATTCTTCTGAACTTCCATCTCTTTGATGGCAACCAAGACCATTCGTTTTCCCCCATTATGGTTGCCCATCTCGGAAACCCTTTCGTATTATCCGTCATTAGTTTATCGATTTATTTTAATTTCTTTTATTTTTCATAGCATCAATATTTTCCTATATAAAGGGATGTAAAAACTTCTTTTGAGACAAGTGGATTTTGGAGAAAAAGTGAGTCTTTTAGCTTCCATTGATTCGGGTCAAAAATCTCGTTCTTAGGTAAGAGGTCGGGAACAAAACCTTCGGTGAGATGCTGAAGGAGATTCCTTAGTGAGAAGAGATACCACGCTTATTTATTACTTACTTTTTCCTAAACTATAAAAGTATAAATAAAAAACACCATTTCATAATAATTGTAAGGATATAAATACCAAAACATCTAAAATTAACATCTTTTACTCTTTACAAAAAAGCTATCTTTAAAATATCTTTTAAGTAAATGAATCATTGGAAATTATATTCATTTATTTAAAAAAATATAAGATTAATTTATATTTTCATTTTTTTTTTTTTTGATTAGGTAAAAATTCGAAGGTCAGACATGCCTGACTCATCGAGAGGCCGACCGAAGTCGGCAGACGGCGAACCGTCTAACAGGGCAACCTAAAAACAGAAATACAAATAACAAGCGTAGTGAACCAAACAGTAATAAACTCTACTACAAACGTTCTAAGAAGACCAAACACCCGAAAAGTTGAGGAAGCCACCGAAGAACGCAGCCAAGCACCACCGAACAGTAGCACCGCGGGCCAGTAGTACAGCAGGACTCTAACTCCTGTGGGTAGTGCAGACGAAACTCCAAGGAAACTCTATCCCGAATACGGAGTCGCCTTGAGCGCACCACCTCAACTCCAGCCAGACCCGACTACAGACTCCACGCCCCCCAACCAAGCAGAAGATCTCCTAAAAACATCGGAAGCAGGGCCGCAAACTGCTCGAACAAAACGCCATCAAGCTTTCACCTATAAAAATATCGACAAGTCTTAATTTATATTTTTATGGTGATCTCCTAACCCCTCTTTTCTTAGCGTAATAGCAAATTCTCAGCAAACTTTAATTCTCTAATATATATTACTCCATAAAAATTACAGGCTAAAGTGGGCAGATGCTGTTATGTTTATAATTTGGTGGCTCACAAACGCCCCCAATTAATAATCTCCTTTCAACTTAATTCCCCACTACTAACTTTCGGTTCCCCAATTTCCCATTTGGTTTTTGATTGATTCATAGTTTTTTTTTTTTTTGGTTCGAAAATGCAAAGCAATTAAAGTGCTTCTTTTCATTATATGTAATATTTATATTTT
Organism: Persicaria maculosa; assembly: GCA_963922045.1. Taxonomy (NCBI): domain Eukaryota; kingdom Viridiplantae; phylum Streptophyta; class Magnoliopsida; order Caryophyllales; family Polygonaceae; genus Persicaria; species Persicaria maculosa. The sequence continues at coordinate 64,594,821 of OY998262.1, forward strand.
ATATTTATGGTGCTATAACAACAAATGGAATCAAATTTATATTTTATTCGGTCGAAATGAAATGGTTTCACTTCGTATTGAACTGAAAACGATCAATTAAACATTGTAAGGGTAGATATCTCTGGTATGCAAACCTTTAATTTAAAACAAAAGACCTCCCTCTGATGAGTGAGTCAATAGTAAGGAGTGAGGGATTAATGAGAGGTTTTGAGTTTGATTCCTGCCTCTGTCCCAAGTCGATTTACCTGATATATGACTCTTGCCGACTGGATTATATGTTTTTATATACTATGGTTTTAGTTTATGGTGACAATTATTTGTTAGTAAGCCTTAATTTTTAATGTTAATCTTAACATTAACATATGAGACACTCATGGTTGGGTTGTGCTTTATTGGAGCACGAGTCGTACCCTTTAGCGTGTTTCATTTTTGTCTTGCTTGTTTATTTCCCCTCTACCTTGTCTTGGTAATCTAATCGGTGTTTCCGTCGATTACCGAGTCCAGAAATACCCTCTCAACATAGTCGGAGAAAGAGTAGTGAGTACCCTCTCAACATAGTCGAAGAAAGTATATCCAATCAGTTGGTTTGCTATAAATGACCTTAATTTCTTCACTGTAATTTCTGTTCAGAACAAGCCTGAAACCATGCCATTGATTAGGAATTGAAGTCACTCAAACAAACTGCCATCTATGGTAAAAACTTAACCAACAAAACTTCAGTTGAAGTCTATAACATAAGGTCCCGGAAATCGAACAAAAAGTATTAAGAAGATCACAAAAGGGGGAAATGAAAGTATTCATCTAACAGTCCCTACAAGTGCCTCAAACTGAACCAACTACCAACAAACTTATGATCTTTCTGCAATAAAGGTTTGCAGAACAAAATTTTAAGTTATGATCTACATACCGCGCTATAAGATTAAAACCAGGCGACGAGGTGACCCGGAACGTTTAGAGTGCATACTTGTACAGGACTGCAGCAAGGACCACCAGCAAGATTGCTGCAGGGGCAGCCCACAGCCAGTAGTTGGTCGACTTGCGTTTCTTCAGGATAGCTTTCGGGAGAGCAGCATCACGCCTTTTCACTTGGCCCCTGGACCTGAACTTCACAGCATCCTTCGGTTCCTTAGCCTTTGCTGAGACTTGAGTTTCAGCAATCTCTTCAGACTTCTCTTCGGCTTCAGCTGGGTCAGACTCATTCTCTGTCGCCTCGTCTTGGCTGGAGGGCAAACCTGATGCACCTTCCTTCTTTTTTAGTTTCTTCTCACGGTCCTGAGATGAGATAGACAGAGACCAAATCAGTTCGACTATTCAAGAGAAAGACTACTAGAATCAAAATCAAGTGAAATAATTGCCTTTTGTTTCTTTTCGGCTTCCTTCTGAGCCCTTATGGCTGCTTTGAGAGCGGTTTTCTCCGCCAACTTTTTCTTCCTCTCCAGGGCAGCCTTTTGTTTCTCCATTTCCTCCTGCTTTTTAATCTCTTTCAACTTAGCTTCGTCGATAACTTTCTCCTTCTTTGGCTTCTCTACAACGAAATATTCCTCCTCTTCTACAGCCTCGGGTTCAGGGGCAGCTTGTTTCTTTTTGGATTCCTTCTGAGCCTTCACTGCAGGGACACTTTCTTGTTCTTTAGGAGGTTTGATTTCTTCCTTTAGTACTTTTGGAGCTGGCTTTGCAACTTCAGCTGGCTTAGGTTGCTCCACCATAACCAATGGCTTTTCATTAGGGTTCCTCATGCGCCCATCTCTACTCAGTTGTCGCATGTCCAACGATGTTAGGATTCTTTTCTCGTAATCATCTCTGAAAGTCTTACTACCATTCCACGATGACATAAATTTCTCAACCTGTTCATGGGAAGGGGGCAATTGATTACATGAGGCGTTACACCATAGCTAAAAAAAATAGTACTTTTGGGTAAAGATGAGTAGAAATTTGAAAGAACCTCTGCAATAGCAAGCTCCTCAAGGGCCTTGATATCCTTTTTCGCAGCAAACTCCTTTGCGTTATTCAAGACAGAACGGCCTTGATAAAAACATGCATTCTGGAGAAAAGATCCGCAATAATTAGACGGTGATAATGGAAAGACGGGTAAAAGTGTTAAAAAAATAATAATTTCAAGATAATAGCTGATGCTAGACTGCTAAAAATACAGCGTTTTGACATGAATAACACGATTTATGGAATAGGAGATGCATCATTTTATTGGATTTACATTTCTTTGAAACGATAATCCATTCAATATTGCAAAGGAGATACCATCATCCTATACGTAACCTTACTCTTTACCAGATTTTTTGTACATCATAGTCAAAAAGATGAAACTTCAAACAGTTCTATCCACATTCATTAACTGTCAGTGAGAAGTGCATGCTTCGAAGTTACATATAATTACTGAAACGAGCTAATGAGGCTTCTATTCCCTTTCCAATAATTAAAGCCCGTCGATCAAAGAATGTAGTGTGTGCCTAGTTCTTCATATAATAAAAGCAAAGCTTCCATTTCTTGAATTATCTTATCATATAATACTGTTATATGGTTTCAACATTAACGACGTTCAACAGAAGTCTGAATTGGATAAACACTATGCAACCCAGATAAATCATAATTCATAGAGATATCAAGACTCAAATACTCTAGATGAATCCTATGAGGTAATACCAAACAAATGATGTACAAACTGACGTTGGAAAAATAAAGAATTTAAATTTTAAAATAATGCAATCGATTAGATACCGCTTCATCACGCTGTTTTCTCAGTTGGTGGATTGTTTCAAAAGCTTTGTCCCTCTTCTCAGTAACAGAAGCCAAATCTTGCTGCAGTGAATTGATATCATTGTCTATTGCCTTCAACTCATCTTCAAGTAGTTTTATTTTGGATCGAACAGCTTGTCGATCCTTCTTCACTTCATCTATGTTAGTACCCATGAGCTGTAGTCACAAAGTGGTTGAAATAATTAAGTTAATGAAACTTGTGAACATACAACTAAAAGAGTTCAAATAGTCAACAAAAGAAGTTATATAGATTAGATGGATCAGAATCTCAATGTCATGTCAGAGAGTAGACATACGTTAACTTGGTTTTGGATGTCATCTTTCTGCCCCATGGATTCCTGAATTTTAGCCCTCACAGCAGCATTGGCAATAACCTTTTCTCTTGTCCCTTCCAGTTGTTTGATTTCTCTGAGTAGTTGTTTCTCCTCTGTCAAGGGGATAACTTCATGTTGCATCCGGTAATTTAGGCTTCGAATCTGTACCCAATTCCATGAAAAAAAATGATTAAGAAACACACGGAAAACAAATAATTTTAAGAACACAAGTCACTACAACTACTACTTACAAGCTCATTAAGCTCTGCCTCAGAAGAACACAGGGCAGCTCCTTTCTCCCGACCAGCAGCATTATTAGGGCCACGTAAGTTGCCTAGAGCTTCCCTAAGAGGCTTCATTTGATTTATTTTTTCATCCATGACCTGTCCGTATTGCTTATTCTCAACCCCAAGGGATTTCAATTGCCCAATTACCTGAGATCGGTCCGACTGAAAAAAGAAACCAAAATACAACAGGAACACTTATGAGGTGCTAAACATGTAAAATGTGGCTGCAAACATGTGAGTCATCATCTAGACAAGTAGACGGTGATAATAACGTTTCTTTTAATCATTCATCTCCTTTGATTTCACATTTATCACACTATGACAGCAGGTAGGAAAACAACTATAACTAAACAGAAGGAGGCAAAAGTAAATTCTCCATGTTTTTTATGCTCTTCATAAGAACGACTGCAAGATATATGTGAAATATGCTCCACATCACTCAAGTCACATGTTTTTATCAATTTAGGTCATAAGCTCCATCCTATTCTACATGGCATATACTTGAAGCTCCAGAGGATCGTATTTTTTTAAGCTCCATGCAATCTATTGTTTAGCACCTTGCTTAATTATTTGTAACAATGCAGACCATGCTGCGATAGTTTAGGATAACAACTATGTAAATCAGATCATATAGCATTTTATTTTCCTTTTCTTGTTCCTCAACAATCAACAATCAGCAATTGATATTATACTAAAGATGGATAAATAAGCTGGGTGCATAAGTGCATAGAATTGAACTACTATAGACAAATAAGCTGGGTAGTTTCAAATCCATTATAATGGTCCAGAGTGGTGAAAACTCTCATTTAGATGACTACGCTAAAATCATTGGTGAAGTGCCAACACAAATTTCATATTGTGAAAAAAATTGTTCCCATTGATTATTACTACTACATATCTGTGAAAACAAAAAGATAGTAACCAAACACTGATAATAAATGGATTAAGGAGACAAAGTGGAATATATATAGCAGAGGTCTCACCCGTCTAGCCTTTAACCCATCCAGAATCTGAGACCTTAGCTGATTCTTCTTCGCAATCTCCTTATCAGCTAGATCGAATTTGGCCTTCAAATTAGGGTCATCATATGTGCGGTACCTGACAAGGTAGAATGAATGTATCTGTGGTTCTGCGGGCCATTCATCGGCTGCATCCTTCGGAAAGTTGGTTTTTGACACACTTTCAGCTTCTATTTTTGCAGACTCCTCCTGTCCATTGGAACCAAATTTAATGGGCTCGGCGATTCCATTACCCGAATGAGCCTTCCCATTCTCCTTCTCATGTAGGTTTGGCATGCTTGCTTCAACCTTAACTTCACCATTCGCATGAGGAACTTCAGATCCTGCAACTTCCACACCCATACTGCCTATGAAAAAAGAAAAGGCAAAAGAAAATTTAGATGCATTAGCAAGGAAGCATAGTTGACTACATGCACAAGATATATATGATTGAATCTAAACCCAAATCACCACAAAAATTGCCTCGATCCAAAAGTGAGATAATAAATGGTACAAATATACAATTAGAAATCCAATTGACATCAAAATCTAACAACAAGAACAAGTGCAATAATACCAACAGATGGTCCCCCAAAAGGCAATTGATTCGAGACGGAATGCACTCCGATCAGCTTTCCTCTAGGGTTGGGTTTTAGTAGAGTATCAATTAACAAAATTCAGTAAAATCAATATTCACAAAGATGCCAAACAGACAAATTAACAAAATATATGCTTTTTTAATCTGCATCTATAAATAGGCCTGCGAGAATTCAATCGAGCTAACGGATAACAAAATTAGAAGCTTACCGATTGCAGAAAAGAAGATAAGAGATAAAAGAGAAATCAATGTCATGCATGCACAAACAGGGATTGTAAAGACAGATCATTGTAACGGATCTAAATTCGAAGTCCCCATCAAATCCAATCAACAAATCCAATCAACGCCTATGGATAAAATCGGAGTAAAGAACAAATCTCGATTACGCAACGGAAACTCCACAATACAGATCGTCGATTCAATCAAACAAAAACATGAAAAGCAATACGGATCTCAAAAACAATAATCGTAAGGAAATGGAAACCAAAATGGAAGAAAAAAATGGAAGAAAATGATGTACAAATTGCAGAACCCTAAATTCGATGAAAAGATTACCGGAAGTAGAAACCGAACCGAAAGGGATCACGAAATCAGACCCTTTTTCGAAGGGGCGCCCGAGATTTGGTTAAAAAACGGTCAGATCTCGTCGCCTTTCCGCTTGTGTGTGAGAGAGATAGAGAGAGGAGGAGGAGGAGGAGAGAGAGGGAGACTGGAAGACTCTCGGCAGATGAAGTACAGAACTTATAGCGTGGAAATTTATTTTGAATTTTCTTTTTTCCTTTTTCTTTTTATTTTTCGTTTTTATTTTATTTTTGGTCAAATTTGATTTTTGGGTAGTAGTTGAGATTTGAGAAAAGAGAAAGAGTAGGGAGTTTTTGGGAATTAGAGGAAATACTTTGGGTGTTTTTTTGTCTTTTCAACTCTCGTTGTGTTTCTGCAGAACTCCACAACGTGGATAGATGTGCCTGGGATAATCATGTTTAGGGATATTTTTTTTAATTTTTTGATAATCATGTTTATCTTGCTTGATCGATTGGGGTTTATGAGTGTGATCGAGTTGTTTTTGATCATAAGGGTTTGTCCGTCTGGCATTTTTTTATACCCTCCTGATTTATCAGATTTATATCTAGTATTTCGAATTGTTACTTATGAAGAAAAAAAATTAAATAAAGATATTAATCATGAAAAAACAGTTTTGTTGATAGAGTCATTTTTTAAACTAAATCATAGAGCAAGCACAAAACATGAAATAATTGTTTCTTTATTCATTATCTAATGAGATCTGGTTTGTTATTACATTCCTATAGTAATACTAGATCTGTTTCCATTTCTAATTCATTGTCATCCGATTATGAATAAGTTCTGTTTGGTAAAAAGATAGCTGAATTTGATAGATTATTTGCATAATAAGATTTATTTTATAGTTATTAGTTTTGATATATTTTTTATCAAATAAGCAAAAATTGTTTTTTAGAATTTTTTATAGTTGACTTTATAAAGAAAATATTGGATATTTGGATCCAACATCCATTTACATAAATCCATTAACTAAATGTCCAATCTAAATTTTTTATAGTTGACTTTATAAAGACAATGGTATAGTAAATCGAGAGGACGAAAGATCACCATACAGATCGACAGTCGTGATATAAATTATTTATACTTTTATGTTTAACCAAATGAGCCACTAAGGTTTTAGCATATTGTTTTACCATTTTCGACTTAAACTAGCAAGGCAAGATAGATAATATACATTGTAAGACATATCATGTGAAAGATACGAAAAAAAATGATACACCATGAACTTTGGAAGGTGGACACAACTACAATGGAAAAATAAAGAGCATATTAAATAAGTGTTAAAAAAATTTAGTGTAGTAGGGAGAGTTGTAGGGAAGGGAGTAGAAGATCCCACTTGAAGATTTTCCTATTAGGACATTTGAATATTGGATATCGATTGACATGACGGTCGTTATGGGTTGCAATTGCAAGAGTTCGCCTTAATTTGTTGCAGCCTGCAGGTCTAGGGTGAGCTAGTCGCCGAACGGGATCGGTTGTATCCCCCTCGATCCCCCCACCCCCAATATCAAAAAGAAAGAAAAATGATTAAAATTTGTGGAAAAAAAGGAAATAGTAATATAAAGAGAATGGTATAGTAAATCGAGAGGACGAAAGACCACCATACAGATCGACAGTCGTGATATAAATTATTTATACTTTTATGTTTAACCAAATGAGCCACTAAGGTTTTAGCATATTGTTTTACCATTTTCGACTTAAGCTAGCAAGGCAAGTAGATAATATACATTGCAAGACATATCATGTGAAAGATACGAAAAAATATGATACACCATGAACTTTAGAAGGTGGACACAACTACAATGGCAAAATAAAGAGCATATTAAATAAGTGTTAAATTTTTTTAGTGTAGTAGAGAGAGTTGTAGGGAAGGGAGTAGAAGATCCCACTTGAAGATTTTCCTATTAGGACATTTGAATATTTGATATCGATTGACATGACGGCCGCTGTGGGTTGCAATTGCAAGGGTTCGCCTTAATTTGCTGCAGCCTGCAGGTCTAGGGTGAGCTGGTCGCCGAACGGGATCGGTTGTATCCCCCTCGATCCCCTCACCCCCAATATCAAAAAGAAAAAGAAAAATGATTAAAATTTATTTAAAAAAAAAAGAAAGGAATAGTAATATAAAGACAATGGTATAGTAAATCGAGAGGACGAAAGATCACCATACAGATCGACGGTCGTGATATAAATTATTTATACTTTTATGTTTAACCAAATGAGCCACTAAGGTTTTAGCATATTGTTTTACCATTTTCGACTTAAGCTAGCAAGGCAAGAGAGATAATATACATTGCAAGACATATCATGTGAAAGATACGAAAAAAAACCTTTTTGTTATTTGCACGGCGTTATCTCGCCATATGCACGGTGCCGGTGCCGGACTCCCAGATCGGCAGCGTCGGATGCCAGTGCCGGACTCCCAGTGTGGCATCCAGGATGTAGGTGTCGGACTCTCAGTGTGGCATCCAATGCCCGAGGTCCCACGCCAGCTTTTTCAGTCGATTTGACTGATGTGACAGAACCGGATCCGGAGTCCGGCACCGGCATGCAGGTCCCGCGCCAGCTTTTCCAGTCGATTTGACTGATGTGACGAAAGCTGCAGGATTCCCTCAACCTATGCCGAATTGGGAGTCTGGGTCCGGCATGATGTTCTGCCGATTTGGGAAGCCGGCACCGGCACCGTGCCGATGGCGAGAACTTCGCCGTGCAAATATCAGAACCGAAAAAAAATGATACACCATGAAATTTGGAAGGTCGGCACAACTACAATGGCAAAATAAAGAGCATATTAAATAAGTGTTAAAAAAATTTAGTGTAGTAGGGAGAGTTGTAGGGAAGGGAGTAGAAGATCTCACTTGAAGATTTTCCGATTAGGACATTTGAATATTTGATATCGATTGACATGACGGCCGCTGTGGGTTGCAATTGTAAGGGTTCGCCTTAATTTGTTGCAGCCTGCAGGTCTAAGGTGAGCTGGTCGCCGAACGGGATCGGTTGTATCCCCCTCGATCCCCTCACTCCCAATATCAAAAAAGAAAAATGATTAAAATTTGTAAAAAAAAAAAAGAAATAGTAATATAAAGACAATGGTATAGTAAATCGAGAGGACGATCACCATACATGACGAAACACTAAATAAATAAATAATATTTATAAACATGTGCATAAATCGGGTTCCCGCTATATAAATAAATCCGTTATTAGGATGATTATAGTGTATCGATCAATGTATGGAAAATACCATCTAAACCCACTACACATAATAAAGGTGTCCCTATGAATGAAACTTGTCCTAAACAACTCGACACTTGTCGGGTTGTCGAGACATGTGTCGACAATGGCTATACACTTGTCCTAAGTGTCTTGACACTTGTCGTCGAACTCGGGACACATGTCGACAAAGGCTCGGATTCTTTCTATAAATATGGGGCTAGACCTTCATATTCAGGGTCGGTTTTGGATGGCTCAAGTAGCCTTCCCGCGCCAAATTTGTCTCGACCAGCGGGAGCCGACGTTTGATGAAGCCTTGGGAGGAAGGTGGTCCGCGTATGACTTGAGCTCGGATCGGCACAGGTTTGGGTACGCCGACGGTAATCTCGTCGCGCGTCTCAAGTAAGCCCGATCGTCTGAGCTCGCTCGCGCTCCACTTGATCCCGGAACCCGCCGACACGGGATTCAGAAAATCGGGTTTCGTCATTGGCGCCGTCCGTGGGGACACTCTCACGCTAAGAGGTAATTTAAAATTAAAACGGAGTACTTACTGATTTAGCTCCGATTGAGTTCGATTTTGAAAAATTATTTTAGATGATTGGATAGCGGAAGAAAACTAGTACGCGGATTCATTTGGGAGATGCACAGATCGATCTATAGATCTCATTTTAAGTGTTAAATTTTAAATGCATGCAATTGGGTAGACTTGTATCTTTAAAAGCTATTCTTTCTACAAGCTCTTTTAGACCCCTGTATAAATAATTATAGGCTTTTTGATATGAAAGGGTGTGGTTGGCGTCGTAAGCCCGTATATATTGAGAGATCGATGAAGGAGCTACTCGCTTCCTTAATTCAGCTCAGGCATATGGTATCCCCTACAAAAATATTAGGATGGGATGATAACTCCAACATTTGGACACTTGCATGTTTAAAATGAAGAAGAACATTACTATCATATGTTAAGGTAAGTAGCAGCGGCTACGATTCCAAAATTAAAGTTTGAGTATATATATATATATAAGCACATTTGTGTAATGAGTAATGAAGATTTGGTGGGAGGGATGTTTTTGCCTAAGCTAGTATAGATTGGAAGCTTCGTGGTTGTCATATGGGATCCCCCTCTGCCTTTCCATACTTCAAGATGTAATTAGTCGTCCGCACAAAAATGATGTTTTTATAAGCAATGGGTGCATAATCTAGAGATCATCATTCTGCACCATCCGCGGACTGGTTGATTTGTCAAGTAACAAACATCGATTAAAGATGGAGTAGAACAACGCCTGAGATCACGTTTACTCTGCATTTCTGCTTACGTCGACAGCGCGTTGCCGAACGCGTCATTTCTTCATCATCGATCGCGTCAATCTATCTTCAAAATTAAAGCATCAACTAGAGAAGAATTCTTCATCGCACCATATCAGCCGGCAATGGTGTACTTTAACTCAAATCACGTATAAATTTGACTTTGCGATTTCTACCCGATCGGGCATCCGGTCATAGAGCTGGCCTCCCGGATCATAGATTTTATTTAGTCTCCTTACGCGTGATCTTGCTCCGCGTCGGGCATCCGGTCGTAGAGCTGGCCTCCCGAATCGTAGATTTTATTTAGTCTCCTTACGCGTGATCTTGCTCCGCGTCGGGCATCCGGTCGTAGAGCTGGCCTCCCGGATCGTAGATTTTATTTAGTCTCCTTACGCGTGATCTTGCTCCGCGTCGGGCATCCGTTCGTAGAGCTGGCCTCCCGGATCGTAGATTTTATTTAGTCTCCTTACGCGTGATCTTGCTCCGCGTCGGGCATCCGGTCGTAGAGCTGGCCTCCCGGATCGTAGATTTTATTTAGTCTCCTTACGCGTGATCTTGCTCCGCGTCGGGCATCCGGTCGTAGAGCTGGCCTCCCGGATCGTAGATTTTATTTAGTCTCCTTACGCGTGATCTTGCTCCGCGTCGGGCATCCGGTCGTAGAGCTGGCCTCCCGGATCGTAGATTTTATTTAGTCTCCTTACGCGTGATCTTGCTCCGCGTCGGGCATCCGGTCGTAGAGCTGGCCTCCCGGATCATAGATTTTATTTAGTCCCCTTACGCTGGAGCTTGGCTCCGCGTCGGGCCTCCGATCGAATCTGCATTCTCGGAGATGATATTTTATATTAAGTCCTAGGACGCTGGAGCTTGGCTCCGCGTCGGGCCTCCGATTGAATCTGCATTCTCGGAAATGATATTTTAAGTCCCTTTACGTTGGAGCTTGGCTCCGCGTCGGGCCTCCGATCGAATCTGCATTCTCGGAGATGATATTTTATTAAGTCCCATTACGCGTGATCTTGCTCCGCGTTGGGCATCCGGTCGTAGAGCTTGCCTCCCGGATCGGATATTTTATTTTAAGTCATAGGACGCTGGAGCTTGGCTCCGCGTCGGGCCTCCGATCGAATCTGCATTCTCGGAGATGATATTTGATATTAAGTCCTAGGACGTTGGAGCTTGGTTTCGCGTCAGGCCTCCGATCGAATCTGCATTCTCGGAGATGATATTTTATATTAAGTCCTAGGACGCTGGAGCTTGGCTCCGTGTCGGGCCTCCGATCGAATCTGCATTCTCGGAGATGATATTTTATTAAGTCCTATTACACGTGATCTTGCTCCGCGTCGGGCATCCGGTCGTAGAGTTTACCTCCCGGATCAGAGTTTTTATTGAGTCCTAGGACGCTGGAGCTTCCTCCGCGTCGGGCATCCGGTCGTAGAGTTTACCTCCTGGATAGGAGTTTTTATTAAGTCCCTCGGCGCTGGAGCTAAGCTCGCAGAGGGCCTCCTGCTCGTGGCTGATAAGCTCGCGGAGATAAACTCCTAATAAGTATAAAGATATACGTAAAAGTATCCGCTTGCTTTTACTTTTGACCAGCTTAAATATTCTTCAAACTATGTTAATTTAAAAAAGCATTTAGCTTAAGCTTTCAAACGATGGTGGGTATGAACGATTCATTTATTGATGCATGGGTTTCATGGCATTTGATGAGTGTTCATGACCTTTAAAAAACGGCCATTGCATTTGTAAATGGTACTAGCTAGCAGATGATGGTCCGTGTAGCTCGGGTAAGGACACTTTGAATATGTCAAACGGATATTGGAGACTCGTTCATACTTTGGACCATGATTCAAACACGATTATATAAATAGAGACGCGACTAATTTAGTAGTATTAACATCCTTTCTTGGCATGGCATGATCTTTTCCTACGAAATAAGGATAAAATTTTGTAGTATTAACATCCTTTCTTGACGTGGCATGATCCTTTCCGTTCACGAGTGCGGCTACCCGCGGATGACGGATTCCTCTGTCCGCGGTCGGTTTGTGGTGCATGGTTGAACATTGAACAGCAAATTGAGATGTTAAGTTTACTTGACCTCGCTATCGCAATCAACGATTGGAAAACGGCCATGGAATGATTTCCATTGTCCGCGTCTGACCCCCTGGTGGACCGGGACTGCTTCTCAAACCATTGTATTGCACTAGCTTCCATTGCTTGATGAATCAACCCGCGAATTCCGCGCACGGAAAGGCTAATAGATCAAACAGGGAAAGTCGGTCTGCAGATCGTCATCGAAGAGCTGCGAACGGTTGTGTCACTAAGGCTATCACTTGAGGGGAGTTATATTTATGACTCCCACTCTTTAGATCTCAACAAGTTCGCATCACGTCCATCTTCGTGTTCGCAATCGGCAGATTCCGCTTCTCGTCATTTTTGTGTACACCTATCAGCAGTCACATCTCTGATATATCGATCGTGGCTCGTAGCTCGTCTTAAGCGAGAAACAAAGGTCCTGGCGCAGCTCGACCTTCCCATCACTGTGGTCGTGCGCGGGACAGTCGTAGCACAACTCCCCAACCCGCGTCTGACCCCCTAGTAGTCTTAAAATTCGGCTCGCGTTCGAAGGGGAGACGGGTATACAAGAACAGGGAAGTTGATTGCGGCTCATGTCCTAGCCATGAGCGAATCTCGGCAAGACTTACCGATCACGTTGATCAATACCTGCTCGCACAAGTGAATGAGCAACAACTGAGCAACTTTATATTATGCTTTTTTATCACACGTACGCAATTATGTACGTACATTAATAAAATTGTAAAGCATAATACAATAGGACTAGTTATATAAACCCCTCGGCGCTGGAGCTATGCTCGCGGAGGGCCTCCGATCGTAGTCTGAGCCTCTCGGAGCACACCCGATAAGTCCCTTGACGCTGGAGCTATGCTCGCAGAGGGCCCCTGCTCGTAGCTGGTAAGCTCGCGGAGTTAAACTCTTAATGAGTATAAATTAAAACCTTTCAACGTCGGAACTCTCATCCGCGGAGGGCTTTCTGATTGAACTACGATAGGCTTGATTCTCTTCCCAAGAGATACGTAGGCAACCCACTAATAAGTTGGGTACAGCCCAGACCAAACAAACTTAGTTAAAACATTACACCAAAAGTCTGATATATCAAGTACTCTTCAGAAGGAAAACAAAGCACAAATGCATATGTTGTCTCGTTTGAATCGAACCCTAGCTAAGACTCATCTTGGCTAGGGTCCGAGGAGCTGTGACGAAACACCAGATAAATAAATAATATTTATAAACATGTGCATAAATCGGGTTCCCGCTATATAAATAAATCCGTTATTAGGATGATTATAGTGTATCGATCAATGTATGGAAAATACCATCTAAATCCACTACACATAATAAAGGTGTCCTTATGAATGAAACTTGTCCTAAACAACTCGACACTTGTCGGGTTGTCGAGACATGTGTCGACAATGGCTATACACTTGTCCTAAGTGTCTTGACACTTGTCGTCGAACTCGGGACACATGTCGACAAAGGCTCGGATTCTTTCTATAAATATGGGGCTAGACCTTCATATTCAGGGTCGGTTTTGGATGGCTCAAGTAGCCTTCCCGCGCCAAATTTGTCTCGACCAGCGGGAACCGACGTTTGATGAAGCCTTGGGAGGAAGGTGGTCCGCGTATGGCTTGAGCTCGGATCGGCACAGGTTTGGGTACGCCGACGGTAATCTCGTCGCGCGTCTCAGGTAAGCCCGATCGTCTGAGCTCGCTCGCGCTCCACTTGATCCCGAAACCCGCCGACACGGGATTCAGAAAATCGGGTTTCGTCAATACAGATCGACAGTCGTGATATAAATTATTTATACTTTTATGTTTAACCAAATGAGCCACTAAGGTTTTAGCATATTGTTTTACCATTTTCGACTTAAGCTAGCAAGGCAAGAGAGATAATATACATTGCAAGACATATCATATGAAAGATACGAAAAAAAAATGATACACCATGAACTTTGGAAGGTGGACACAACTACAATGACAAAATAAAGAGCATATTACATAAGTGTTAAAAAAATTTAGTGTAGTAGGGTGAGTTGTAGGGAAGGGAGTAGAAGATCCCACTTGAAGATTTTCCGATTAGGACATTTGAATATTTGATATCGATTGACATGACGACCGCTGTGGGTTGCAATTGCAAGGGTTCTCCTTAATTTATTGCAGCCTGTAGGTCTAGGGTGAGCTGGTCGCCGAACGGGATTGGCTGTATCCCCTCGATCCCCTCACCTCCAATATCAAAAAGAAAAAAGAAAAATGATTAAAATTTGAATAATAAAGAAATAGTAAAGGGTTTACTACACTAATTTTTTTAATATTTATTTAATATGCTCTTTATTTTGTCTTTGGCCGATCGTTTTCGTTCGTCTTTGTTTTTGTAATTTCTTTTATGTCATTTTAATACTTGTATTTTTATTTATGTCATTTGCTTACTTTCTGTTATTTGTTTTTGTAATTTTTTTTATGTCATTTACTTCCAGTTGTACATGATGATTAGTTCATCTACCGACTTGTTCGGTCTCTCGGTTTTTCTAGACTTGTCTAGAGAACCGAATCCTTATCTTGCTTCAAAAAAAAAATCATATGCAATTAAATTAACTACACATGTGAATCCATATCATTTCCAAGTGTGCAAGCAAGAACCTGCACCCACCACCCGACCCGAGGCTGTGGGCCCATGGGGACCCATGGAGCTGGCCAAAGCCCGTGGGCCAGATGATGGCACTGGCAGTTAGTTGACACGCACCCACCCAGTTTCATTATAAGCCGCCAAACTTGACAAATGTGACACAACACCTTCAAGCCTCTAACAAACTCGTGACGACTGACGCCCCAAACAAAATCAAAGGCAGATCCAAATACCTTGTGCAATGTTTATCTCACTCAACTCACTTACCTTCTTTTGTGGGTAATGTTTGATCACATATACAAGCTCTGAATCAGAATATCTGATCATAACATTTGTATGCAGTACAGACTACAGAGATGAAGCATCAAACTCATAAATACTGGATAAGCTCTACCGAGTATTTTCCCTTCTTAGTTGTGCTTATCTCGCCTATCTGCAAGTTTGATATAACACAAAGGCTTCATAAGGAATGAACCCAAATGTGCAAATGACATAGAGAGTATGTAGGAGGGCAAGTGCAAGTCACCTTCAGTCTTCCTTTGCCACTAACCGAGACGACGTCCCCTTCTCTTAGTATGGTTCCGTTTTTAAGGGCGGTGTTCCAATTAATGCGCACATCCCCTTTGCTGGAGGAAAGAAACAGATTGGTCCCATCACTCTTTTTGCAAGATAAAGCTCAAAACTTTAAGCAGTAGAAAGAAACATATGCATATCATTTGCTTTCCAAAACTCATTAAAGTATAACTATATAAACAGCTTACACCTCAGTTACCACAATAAGCAAAATTAAGCAGCAACAGTTGAAGGGAACGTAATTAGGACGATGTAGAGCTTTGCCTTTTGATTGCAAAATGCAGAAAGTATAATCCATTTAAAAACTAATCTATTCAATGCCATAACCTTTATGTCACTATCACTAGGCATACTGGTATTATTGATAATGTTTAGTTTTAGTTTTTAAGAAAAAGTTTCGGTAATCAAGCCACTTTTCCTTCAACCATGTCACAAGATGGCATCTCCACTTTGCCCTTTTCTAGTGAAAGGTGTTGTTACTGTGTTAGTCCGGTTATTTAATCATAGATAAGTGGTCTTATCAATGTTAAGGTCTCCATATCAGCTGGCAAACAAACTGATAGATAAGGGCAATCAATGGTGTGTCTACCACCCAGAAACTAATTTCATTTAAGGTGGTCTTATCATACAGTGCATGATGCGAGGTCGCAATGGCATTCAAGGCAAATATCCACAAATATGGCAAATGGGTTGTGTCATGATACTATGATAGAACCTACAGATGATTACATATTTACATGCCTATGAAAAATGTCACATATTCTTATTGCTTCAGACTCAAAGATATCATGAGTGCTTGCTGGGTTTTGTGGCATTACTGGCATAGGCAACAAACTTCTAGTACATGCCAACACGTTTCCTTGTAAATCCTCCCACCTAGCACACTTAAACGTACAAACACTAGTCTTCAAGCCTAATACAGTAATACCAATATAAGCACTATGTTTTTTTACATGTTGCCATCTTGGGATTGGGTCTTAGCGAGGGGAAAGAACCAAAACAGCATGGTTGATACCTTGATACACGACAATAAGGAAGGCCATATGATTTTAAATCAGAAAGATTTCTCAAGAAGTTATTAGCTTTCCATATTGAAGATGATCGCCTCATTGCATCTAAGTAATCAGTTGAGCATCATATAGAAGTGCAACTTTTGAAGATGCCAGTGATGTTAAAAAAAAATGAAAAGGCGAGTATGTGAGGGAATAAAAAAGGTTGGTTTTTACCTGATCAAATCAACTAGTTTTGTCCGCGAGATTTTGAAGCCTGCACTAGCCAAAGCATCCAACCTTAAAGATGCCTCTACTGTTCTAAAAGTCTTAGTCCTGCAAATCAAAAGAGGAACATCTAGACAAATTAACAAACAGCAGAAATTAAATGGGAAAGGAGAACCACTTTTGCAAGACACTGACCTAGGTGCCTCATACTCAAGCTCGTCAAGTGATATCCTCGTGCAAGAGACGGAAACATTACCAACCTAGGGAAAGTAGCAAAATCCTTGAAATTAATTCGGATGACAATGGAATATTTGATCATCTTTGGCATCTTTTCATATGATCAGCAAATGCACATCCTAATCAGACAAATATAGCCAACTAGAATACCTTATCAAGAGAAGAGATGATGAAATCAGCAAGTTCAGGAGCAATAATAACTTGGGCTCCTTTTTCTCCCTGCAAAGCAAGAAGTGACAGATAAGTAGTCCTACCTAGCTCTTCAAGAAGTATATGTTTTCTTTTGCATCTAGTAAGCAGCAACAATGATATAAAAGCTCATGGATACCTAATAAATAACAGTTGGTCTACTAGTTCACAGTTCACACAACCCTAGCAGATTATCAGGAGTATCCCAAACAAACAAACAAAACATGATTCACAGTAATACAAAAATAAAAAGACCTGCTCGGCAGCGAGTAGAAATAGTACCTGAAGGATAATATCTCCAACTTTTTCTCTAGTGATCCCAGTGCCAAGAACTGAACCCAGGAAGTCACCATGGTTACAAGTTTGAAACTTGAAGGCCCCTGTAATACTAGATAGGGTAAACAATTTAGCAACTTATAGCATTCACGAGATACACCCCACATAGAAGGTAGAACCATAGAACTAATAAATAAAGATAATAGAACAGCATCAAATACCTTAATGCTGTAACTACTTCAGCATCATTTGCTGTAACATCCAGATGTCCAACCGAAATCCGACAGCGTTCAGCCTGTTAAGCATAAGAAGTGTCAACCTATGAAGCATTGAAGAAAACCGGCCATTCATCATAAGAGCAGGTGTAAGCAAGTCAAATCTTAACGCTTTCACCTCTGGATATCCACCATGGGGCACAGCTTTGATATCTGCCAACTTCTCCAATGCTAACATCGACTCCCTCAATAAAGGCGGCGTGAGAAAATCTGTATAGAGAATCTCCCTCCTGAGTAGCACCCGATTTGCCTAAAATTAAAGAGAGAGAAGACCAATTCGACTGGTTTATATAAAATTGAAGATCATGATCATCTGATACAGGCAAGGAATGCATTAAGTACCATTTCAACAACACGCTTGACTGTTTCCGCACTAGTTCCATCTCTAGGAGTGCTTAGTAAATCAGTTGAATCCCCCTTTGCAGCTAGTACCAAGTGACACAAACCAGCACCTGCCTTGTGTACACTTCGCAATTAAATTGTGCACATTTAGTAATCATCAATCAACAATTCATCAAATAAGATTCCACCCAGAACCTTCAAAGATAACTTAAAAGGTTCCACATTGCGAAACCTTTACAAAGAAACAAGATTTTAGACAACAGAACGGATTGGAATTTCGTCGAACACCTTGACGGCGGTCTATTGAAACAGAAACGTTTGTTGATTACGATTCAAGCCTATGTTAAATAGTATTCAGATGAAAAAATGAAAACAGTTTGATTTGGGATCCTCCAATTTGAGAGAAAAATACCTGGTGAATATCTTGAAGATGAAGATGAAAGACGGTGAGAGGATGGAGTAAAAATGGCTGCTCCGTAACTGGCTGTAGAAACTGTCGCCGCAAATGCTTTTCTGAGGCCCATATGCGGTGCAAGCGCGGTGGCTACCGCGGCGGCGGGTAGGCGCGATGTCCACATCTTTCCCGGTGGCGGTGGCGGTGGCGGTGGTAGCTCGGTTCACAGCTTCTCACTAATCCACAGGCCGACGAGGCCGTCCACGACACAACACAAGGCCGGAGATTTTAAATTTCCTTTTTTCTTTTAGAAAAATTAAAGTGTAATTTTACACTAAATCACCCTTAAATTAGAAGACTTTACATTAAATCTACCATAATTAAGACATTGCTCAAAACCACCCCAAACTTAACTTTTAATTCAAAGAACCGCCCATTTTACCTTGAAAAATGTTTACAACAACAATCCCCGTATATACACAATTACACTCTTTTCTCGACTTCAACGTCAAGAGAATGACTTTCGTATCGCTTTATTTTGAATTTGAATATTTAAGTTAGTTTATATTATAATGAGGATGACTCTGATAAATGGAGTAATAACTTGACATCTCTTAAACTATAGGATAGTTTTTAGAAGTAATGCTAATTTAGGGGTAACTTTGTTTAATTTCCTAATTTAAGGGTGATTTTTTTGTGTGGTTTACTATGGATTAAAAATAAATGATTTTATAGACAGAAACACTGATTGTTGGACCTGTTGGTTATAATGTGATTGAAAAAATAAACACCAAATTGAAGATTCACTAAGGCTAAATCAGATATATATAAATACTTATCTTGGTCAAAAGATACATAGAATAAATAATAAATATTTGCTCTACAAAAATGACACTTTTCCACAATATATAACTTGATCAGATGTGTCCAAAGAGATTCTGGAAATGGTTGAAGTGGAACTGTACAGAAAAAAATACCAACTGATGAAGTCTTTTACTACTGGTTCCTAACCAAACAGCTAGCTCTAAAGCCACCAGTTACACATCTTCCACTCTTATCTTTCTCATCCTGGCTTTGTCGAGACGAGACCGCCTAACCGCCTCCTGGATCTGCCGGTCATGGTCCTTCATCATTTGATCCGTGTTGCGTGACTGCGCCAAGAGGGGTCCTGAGAAGTGTATCTTTTCGCCCTTTGATCCGGAACCGAGCTGGACAATGGCCCAAATGAAAAAACAAATCACACACAATCTACCACAAGCAAAACCAGGAATGTGATGAATAAAAAGAGGGACCACTCACAACAATAGGGTGATCTTTGCTGGACCTTCGTCCATCGTCGTCCTGATGGGAGCTTGCACCGCCCTGAACCTGGAGCCGTTGGTCTTGTCCAGCCTTGGACCCTGAGGACATCTCCTTGAAGGATCCGGGAAACCGGGCAATGAGTTTTGGGGCTCCAGGTTGTAGAGGACCTGAGTTGTCCAGCTGATCTCCTGACAACTTGTTCTTCCTTGCAGCTAATAGGGTGTACATTGTTGACAAGTCAGCCGCTGATGAAAGCTTGGGTGCGTCATATGTGCTCTTCCCGGCCTTGGCCCATGCTGTCTGGTTAGCAAGTGGGCCCGAGTGGGAGGTTTTCTTATGACTGTGGCCTTGTGTGTTCAGTCTCTCTATGCCTTGAGATGGTCTAGGTGGTTCAATAGGGAAACCCGAGGCTGCCTCTTCTTGTGGAGGATTGAATTTTTCGCTTCTGCTCCTGGAATCAGGTTGAGCTTGTCTTTTCTGTTGTTGAGAAAAATATCCGCGAATTAAAGCAGTAAAACAGAACAGATTTTTTTTTAAAAAAGTCTCCTAATAACGTCGTCTATACAACAGAAAGTGAGAGAAAAGAAGAGCATAAAAGCTAAATAACATGTGTATTATGATGAATAGAATGAATACGAATATGATCACTGATAAAAGGCACCATCAGTCGGATCCAGAACAATGTGGAGCCAACCATCAAAACTCCAAGCCACAGAAACACAGTCAGGAAAAGACCATGTAATCAAGGATTTTTACTCTTTAGCACAGATCCGTTACCTGCATTGAAAACTTCAGTTCCGCATTTGCATCTGGTGCAGGGACAGCTCGAGATGACTCTCTTGTGACCTTCTTTTCAAGATCAGTCTTGTGGCCTTTGCTTCCAGCAGCTCTTAATCTATAAAGATAACAAGTAGTATAAATCAGCAAGGATATCGAGACTGAAATATTGTCCCTCTCTTCAAATTTTGACCTGTGCTACACACTGCTACTGATATCTCGGGACCCTAAATCCTTACTGTATTATTCTGTAATAGATATTCCTTTCGCCTGATCTTGCTCCTTTTGGTTTTAAAGTTATTTTGGGAAAAAAAGATGGGCTGGAATTATTTGTTAATAATCATCATCTATCAAAAGAAACATAAGACAAAAGTTCAAATGTGCAAGGAAGATAAAATCAAAAGTCAAAACATAGACCTTCTAGCCTCTTCATCCCTCAATTTCGCATCAAGCTCCTTGCTGGGAGGATACTTTGGCAAGCTTGATGGGTCACAGGGAAGTGGTTTTGTGGTAAAAAACTGCAATAGCAGAAACAAAAAATTAGTGTAATTCAGTGTATCATAATTTCAGAAACCCGCCACTCTGAAAACTTACCTCACTCTGAAGAGCCAAAGCTGCAGATCCACGATCAACTGGGTCAACAGAAAGTAGTGTCTCCATAAGATTTAAAGCAGGCAAAGGGAAGTCTCCAAATGTTTCTGCAAGAACGCGTTTGTATGGTTGCTGTGGTTTAAAAATGGTCGCATGAGGCAATTTTGATTTTCGCCAATAATCCTCAGACGGCGAACCACACAGCTTGAATATTTTATGAAGTTGCTCCACCTACAGATAGAATCGTGCAATGAAGAGTTCAACAACTGGGCCAATAAGATATACAAAACTAAGTAGCTTAGCTGCCAACACTTCAAGCAGACAGCAAGTGTTAAAGTTACGACTTTACTATATGAACACAAACTCCTAGAACAAGAACTAGCAGCATACCTCAGTTCTTCCAGGCATTATAGGCTTGCCTGCATACAGCTCAGCGAGTATACAACCAGTACTCCACAAATCAACAGAAGTGCCGTAGAATGTAGCTCCGAGTAAAAGCTCTGGTGGCCTATACCACAGAGTTACAACCCGGCTTGTGAGTGGCTGAGTTTCACAAGGATTATAAAAAGTTGCCAGCCCAAAGTCAGCAATTTTCAAAATCCCGTCATTGTCAATCAAAAGATTTGAGCCCTTTATGTCACGGTGTAGAATGCCGCGGCGATGACAGTGGTCAAGTCCGCTTAATAACTGCTTCATGTAGCACTTAACCTGTAAGGGATATACAAGAGTCATATATCACATTATCAACCCCCCCCCCCCCCCCCCCCCCCCCCCCCCCCCCCCCACCAACAAAAAAAAGGTGCCTTGTTACTCTACAAGATGAACTGTGTTGAGTGATTACTAGGCTAGCTCTAGCAATCAGCTCAATTGAATCATATTGTTTTAGCCGTACACAAGGTCTTTTAGTATCTTGACGCCATATGACTGGTGGTTAAGTAAGGTCAAAGTCAGACCAATTCACTATCAGTGACATCATTTCCACCATACTTGGTAGGTTCATATGCTGCAATTTTACGGTAAGGATACACAGCTACTTAAAACTGGAGTGATATTGTGTTTTGTGTTCAACCTAATTAACTAGTCCGGTTTTGGCTATTTTGTTAGCCATAAAATTTTCAGTACCCTCTACAAACTCTAGCATATAGCAAATTTCAGTGGTATTTCAATTTTAAGCTTAATTAATAGTCATCAGTCATCACATAGACAGAATCCAAGTATTAAATGCAAATTTACTGTGGCAAAATTTGACATCCTAAAATTACCTGAGATTCAGTAAACTTTATAGCTGGGTGTGATGCAAGCCCCACAAGATCATGTTCCATGTACTCAAAAACAAGGTACAAGCTGCTAGACATCCTTGAGGTGACAAGACCTTCCAATTTAATTATATTAGGATGGTCAAGTCTACGAAGGATGTGAATCTCTCTAGCCATAAACCGAACGCTTTCTGGCTCCAAGTTATCAAATCTTACCTTCTTAAGAGCAACAACTTTTCTCTTCTCAAGATCTCGAGCTCTATACACATTACTATACGTTCCCTGCCCAATCTGAAAAGGAAAGAACTCATAAAAAACGATCCAAACCAGTAAAAGGTGGGGAACTGGGGATGTAGAATAAGTGGGAAAAATGATGATCAATGGGCAATTCAGAATCCAAAAAATAAAGACTTATCCTATACACATGTAAGATATAAATTGTAAGTTGCAATCCATAGCTAGAATCCTTGGTCTAAAAGCACAGTTAAAACGCATTCTCATGTTGCTCCGAAGATCACTCCTGCTGCTGCTAGAGAAAGCTCCCAGGGGATTTGATCTATACACAACATTAGAATAAAAATATTCCGTGACTGTACCCCATGTTCTTGGAATCTGAAGATTATGCATAGCCAGACTCGATTGAAAAAAAATGGATCGAATTGCAAACTGATACAACCATGAATCCTACGGTAACAAAATGACTAATTTAATTTGGAGCTATAAATGCAACATACTCTGAGAATTTGAACATGGCTCAACAGATTTTCCAAGTGTGTTTTTCCTACAACTTGGATCATTAGTTTATCCGGTTAAAAGTCGCAAAATAATTGAACAAAAGCAGCATGGAGTCAAATCTTGGGCATCCAACTAGGCTATTTATACACCTATATAGTTGACACAAATCACATTATACTACTAGGTGAGATGTGAAATCAAAAGTTCATCCATATTTTTAATTGGGAAGAGAATGAGACAGTTAAGATCCTTACTTTATCAAGCTTCTCAAAAGAATCAGCCCGTCGAGGAACCCATCCTTTAATAGCTTCACCAGCAACTGCTGCAAGCCAAGCTGGCCAGCCTGCTACGACCAGCTCGCCGTCCATTGCTTTTGGAATGACCCCTGTCCCCATATGATTAGGAATGACATGCTCTTTCCTCTTCCTCTCCAACTGATCAGCATGTATCCGAACGGAACCATTTCCTGACTTATCAGCTAACATTGCCCTCCCAACACCATCACTTGTTCGCTCTTGCTTCCTCCCAATTTCCTCCCTTCTCATCGAAGGCCCTCTTGAAGCCCGCAACTCCGAAGATGTCTTACCAGCCAACCTCTCCGGCAGGCCTTCCTTACTGTCCTCAATAACCGAGGGCTTGCAACAGAGGCTACCCATTGTACTCCAGAAGTGAACAACCGAGACAGGAGCAACAAAATCCTTACTTTGAAATCACTACTCAAACATTACAACTCTTAGGTTCCAAATTCCAATCACCAGATTCAGCTAAAGCTAACACACCCTCCCAAGGCAAACAAACCCAGCTCATGCTTTTAACAAGCAAAATAACAAAGGACCCCAACGAAACCACCACAAATCCTAAAAAAACCCAACAACCCAGATATGAAAAAACAAGTAGGGAAATTAAACCAAGGAATTCTTTCTCCTCCAAATTCCTTTTGCTTCCATGACCATGACTGCTCAACTGCCAAGCTCAATCATGTGAAGCGCAAAGACAAAAACAAACAAATCCACTAAGATTATCAACCCAATTCACAGCCACAGACCCAAATAATTACAACCCGTATTCCTATCATCAAATTGGTAGCAAGGATGTCTGCAAACTGCCATACTCCGAGAATCCCCAAATCAGGAGAAGTAAAATTTACCTCCAAATTGAAACATTGGTATCAGGGGCTTTGAAGTAGCTGTCGCTGAGAATGGATCAGGAAACCCTAAGAGGTGATCTAGGACATGGTTGAGCAACGAGTGGTGGATCTAGCACCATCATAATTCCAGAGAGAGAGTGAGTGAG
Source organism: Persicaria maculosa (assembly GCA_963922045.1). Taxonomy (NCBI): domain Eukaryota; kingdom Viridiplantae; phylum Streptophyta; class Magnoliopsida; order Caryophyllales; family Polygonaceae; genus Persicaria; species Persicaria maculosa. The sequence continues at coordinate 64,619,030 of OY998262.1, forward strand.
GGCGCATTAAATTCGGGGATGGACTGTGAAGAGTGAAGATGGAGAGAGATTTGGGGGGAACGGTTTTTTACAGCGGGGAATTTATATACGTTCTGAAAACTGCAGCTCTCCAGCATTAACGATTCTGCGAGAGGGATAGAGAGTGTGAAGAGAGATTGAGAAACTGCGAACTGTTTTGAGAGAGACAATTTTTCAAGGATGAAACGTTTATTATTTGGGTATATTTTCTAAAAATGGTATAAAAAAAATTACATATAACGTTAGATTATTATTTTTTTAAATAATTGAAATTGTTTTATTAAATAGTAAAATAAAAAGATGTACATGAATTGTGAACAACATTTAAGATGAAAAAGAGAAAGTACAATAAGTCTTAATTTAATGCAAACTTAACCAAACTAGATACTTAATTATAACGTGTTTAATTTTTTAATTTTTTTATACAAGGCAAGGATTTGGGGGTGTTCAGCCGCGGTTGACCCATCGTCCAATAGTATCCTGGCGAACGACGTTGTCAATGTCAGCAGGCATTTGCTCGACTACAAATGAAGAAGAGAAGCCAAAATGCGCCAGTGTATCGGCAACCTAGTTCCCCTCTCGGAAGGTGTGAGAGAAGCTAACACTCTCGAACGAACGACAAAGGTCGAGGGCATCTGAGACCGTCATCTCAATCTCCCAAGGACACCGTCAGATCCCCTTCAAGACATTGATCAGCATCAAACAGTCCCCCTCCACCTCAAGCCGAGATAAACCTCTCCATAAAGCAACCTAGAGACCGTACAGAAGACCGCGATATTTCGCTTGTACAACGGACAAAGGACCAAGGTCCTAGGCGCCACAAGATATAACTGACCCCTGACAATCATGAATAACAAATCCCAATGCAGCAAGACCCGAGCTAGTCATAGCCCATCAAAGTTAAGTTTGACAAAGCCATCGGCAGGTGTTTTCCATTTAACAATTTTTTTTTTGTTCTGATTTGGTGTGATCATGTCCTAGCAGTTGTCGTGTCTTCTTTTAGCTGATCTATTTGTGCTTTTTTCCAACTTATCATGTATTGTTTAATAGTCTTTATCCATTCATCTGTGTTCCTAATGTCGGTGTTGTCAAAGACGATGATTATGTTTCTCATTGACCAGATGCCCCAAAGGGAAAAGGCGAGACTCGATTTCTGAGGTGCTGAAATATTTGAAAAAATGTTTGTAATTATATTTTTATAAGATTTGTCTACTTTGTTAGTGTTTCGGATGATTTGCTCGATTTGTCTATCCATTCTCCCAATAAAAGATAATGAAGTTTGACATTCGGTAAAAATATGGGTAGCATCTTCATCATTGTGGTTGCAGAGCAGGCATTCAAGAGGAACATGGACTCCTTTACTTTGCAATTTGTCTTTCGTAGGGATCCCGTTTAGTAGATTTTTCCAAAGGAAGTTTTTGATCTTAGGCGAGCAGTGGATCTTCCAAATCCAGTCTAGTGGGTCAACATTGGTTCTCCTGTTTCTCGTAATATGGTCAACCGTACTAGAAGTGGAAAATCAGCCATGTGTATTAGGCTTCCAATACAGTCTGTCTTCGAAATCATTTGAAGGGATATGAACATTAATTATTTTCTCAACGATATATTGGGGAAGAATATTTTTAGTCTTTATTTATTTTAGGTTTTGTCTGGTTTAATGAATTTGTCAATCGTTTCCAGTTCATCAATATGGCTATGAAGACTTTTTTCTCGAAGATCAGTGTCAATTTGTAACCACTTGTCCTTCCAATATTTAAAATTGATTAATGTTGCTATATGCACCACATTTTTTTCTATTTATACCACATATTTTATTTTTAAAAAAAAAGTATAATACACATATGACTTAAGAGATGTAGGATATTATATATATGAAATATCTTATACCTCTCGTGTCGGGTGTATGCAGGCACGGAACCAAGAATGAAGTTTCGGGTGGGTTGAATTTGCATATAATTTTGTTGTTGTTTTTTTTCTATTTTATTAATACTAAAATTAATAATTAAGCAATTAAGTAATATAAATGATAGTCATTACAACATTAAAATTCATCGTATTTTGGGCAATAGGTTCACATTAATAGGGGAAATTGAAGGAAAATATCATAAGTTGTTATTGTTTAGTGTTATCCTGATTGTTCACAAATTGAAGGAAATAAAAAAGAGAGATGCCACGTGAGAAGTGACAGGAGGAAACACAAAGATCAAATGAGTGGTATGGGAAAAAAGGATGTTTTGCTTCCGAGGAGATTCGATAAAATGGGGTGGGCTGCAAAATAGGTCAGCCCACCCATAGGTCCGTCCCTGGGTGTATGTGAGGAGTACAATTTTTTTTTTAAATATAATATGTGATATAAATAGTAAAAAAAGATGTGATAAAATTTTAATTAACTTATTCATTCTATATATTATTCTTCAAAGCTAACATCCAACCTTACAAAATAATTGTATACAGCTCAGTCAAACTATCAGTAGATTGCAAGGTGGTATTGTTCGCGACTGTAATGGCCAAGTACGTTATTGATATATTCTAAAGTATGGTTCAACAAGGAACGATCCTATAAACATAAGCTTCTGCTTTCCTTACAAGTGTCATGTTAGCTCATAGAAAAGGTCTATGAATATTACTGTTGAATGTGATCGATAGTACTCTCAGTGTTGTCAAAGCAATAGAAGATAACAACAATATCCCTTGGGAAATCCTAAGAATAGTGGAGATGATACAAAGTATGAAAAACAACTTCAGCACAATCAAATATATTCAGTCACGACTATAGAGAGTCCAACGCAAGTGCCGATTATATTGCCAAAGCTAGAAGTACTTGTAATATGAAGAACCTCCCCTTCAATAGTGAATTATTTAATATCATCCTCTTTGAAGATCAAGGGTGATCTCTGTTTGTAGAGACGTCTTCTTACATATATATATATAAAAGAAGAAGCATCCTTAGGCCAGATTCCCGACGAAGAAGAAGAAAATCCATTGTTTTCCCCTATTCTTAAGATTGTAGATATCAATTACGGGATGCCTTTAGTGAGCTACGACAATGATTTGGATTTTTTGCATACCGGAGAACTGGTTCTTTATTGGGGATGGACTTAATTTGGATCCTCTATCTGGTCTTTGTTTCATCCCCAACTTCAAACCCTAACATAGATGAGCTCGAAATCGCCTGAAGAAGGAGAGAGTGGAATGAGCTCGAAGTTGTGAAGGAGAAAAGGCACAAGGGAAAACCTCTGGTTGATGAACCAACAACCTTCCATCCTCATGGTTGTGAAATCGACGGGTTTAACCGCACCATGCAGAATCGCCCACATCCTTCACCGACATCCCTCATAACCGGGCAGCGAACACGCCCTAAATATATATCCTATCCTTCATGGCTAGTTGTGTTTAATATCCCGACCTTATAAGATTTCACGAAATATCTTGAATTTTAGTGTTAGTTGCGCTCCCTATCCTAGATGGGTTTCTTAAATTAATAAAATCATTAACATAATACAAAAATAACACAAAACACCATTAATATTTATATAAATTTTTTTTTTAATAATCCCCCATTTTAATTAAACAACAACAACAACAACAACATCCCAGTGTATCCCGCAATTAAGCAGGGTCTGGGGGGTCGGGATGTACGCACTCTTACCCCGGGGAGCCCGAGAGAGTGTTTTCGAAAGACCCAGAACGAAAGGAAACAAGAACCCTAGTAAAGCATGAGTACAAATCAAGACACTGAGCAAGCAAAGAAAAACAGAGCGAAAGCAAGACAAGCACACACAACACCACTCCCCCATCACTAAACGTCTGCCACTCGTATGCGACTCCTCTAGTTGTCTCTATCCAATGCCATATCCTCTGAAAGCTGCAGTAAATTGAGGTCCTGACGGATAGCCCCCGTCCATCTCTTCTTCGGTCTGCCTCTCCCCCTACGAAAAGCTCCAAGATCCAAAATCTCACACCTTCGAACCGGGGCCGATCTAGGTCTTCTTTGCACATGTCCGAACCAACGCAATCTGACTTCTCGCAGTTTATCAATAATACTCGTCACTCCAACTTTCCTTCTAATGTCGGCATTCCTGATTCTGTCAAGTCTCGTAAGCCCGCACATCCAACGCAACATTCTCATCTCTGCCACTGCCAACTTCTATTCTTGAGCTTTAGTGACTGGCCAGCACTCTGAGGCGTAAAGAAGGGCCGGTTTAACAACCACCTTGTAAAATTTACCTTTCAGTTTTATTGGGACTTTCTTGTCACACAGCACCCCTGAAGCCCTTCTCCATCTCAACCACCCTGTCTGAATCCGATGATCGATATCCCTATCCAATCCACCGTCACTTTGAACATACGATCCCAGATACTTGAAAACCTCCTTCATGAGAATCAGATCTTCTCCTAGAACCATAGACGAGTCAGGAACCCTGACCTCTCCAAAGCGACACAAGACGTATTCGGTCTTGGTCCTACTCAATCTAAAACCCTTTGACTCCAACACCTCTCTCCAGGATTCTAGCCTGCGAGCCAATCCCGATCTAGAGTTGTCCACAAGCACAATGTCATCAGCAAACATCATGCACCAAGGAACCTCTTCTTGAAGCGGAGCAGAAAGAGCATCCATAACCAATGTGAACAGAAACAAGCTGAGAGCAGATCCCTGGTGGAGCCCCACACGAACCTGGAAGTAGTCTGAATCCCCACACGGAGTTCTGACACTGGTCATGGCTCCATCGTACATATCTCTGATAACTCTAATATAAGATCCTGACACTCCTTTCTCAATCAAGCATCTCCAAAGCAGCTCTCTCGAAACCTTGTCATACGCTTTTTCTAAATCAATGAAGGCCATATGCAGATTTTTCTTTCTATCTCTGTGCGACTCAATCAAACGTCTCAGCAAATGGATAGCTTCCATAGCAGATCTACCTGACATGAAACCAAACTGGTTCTCAAAAATCTGCACCAGTCTCCGGAGTCTAACCTCAACAACTCTCTCCCACATCTTCATCGTATGACTGAGCAGCTTGATACCCCTGTAGTTACCGCAACACTGAACATCCCCCTTGTTCTTGTAGACCGGGACCAATTTACTAAGTGTACTCTTGACCGAAAGAGTACACTTAGCAGACCGAAAGATAGCATTGAAAAGAGAGGTCAGTCAGACAAGACCCTTGACCCCTAACCATTTCCACACGTCTCCCGGAATTTATACCAAACATGTAAAAATGTGTACTCTTAAAATTTAAAATAATATATATTACTTAAAAATAAATTCATGTCGTATCATATCTTCTAATGCGTAAGAATCTATTTTATAAAGCCATAGTTATAATTTATGTAAGTTCAATATGTGCGTGAATAGTAAAAAGTTAAGCTTTAATTAACGGAGGGAGTATAATTTTAGATGTTCATAACATATGTTATTAAGAAAAGTAAGTAATTATATTGATTATTTAAAGGAGTAGAGGTTATCTATTATGATTTCGCGGGGGGGGGGGGGGGGGGGTGACTTCAGATTTTTTCGGTTTTAAATATTTCAGAGGTTTATTGAAAATATTTTATGAATATGGGTGATTTTGTGACAAATTTTCGTTATGTGGGTAATTTTTTAAATTTAATAAACTCATTCGGGTTGAGAGTACAACTAACATTAAAGTTCGTAATATTTCATGAAATCTTATAAGATCATAATCAGCGCTATGAAATCTTATAAGGTCATAATCAGCGCAACTATTTATCAAAGTCATGATATTTAACACAATAAACCCTAAAATAGGGAGTTTAATTTTTAAGCTCTTTAAAATATATATATATATATAAAAGTTAAACTTCTCGTAAAAAAAAAGTTAGGTGGATTAAGTGTTCAAATCACGATACTTCATCATTAGTGAAAATCAAACACAAACTTTGATGACATTACAAAAATGGGAGTCATAGGGGCCCCCTTGTTTGTACCGGCACTGCCCAATTTGTATGATGTATATATGTACGTTTCCTATCATGCATAAATAATACTCCTACACAAGGGTCCCCTCTATCCCGATCGATTTACTTTTAGACATACTCCGTATTTTTTAAGAATTTTTTTATATAAAATATTAATTTTATAATAATAAGTACTGTACTGTATAATATTATTTTTAAAAACCGATAAAAAAATATATTTTATAGAATTTTTATATCTTTAAAAAATATTCTAAAAAGTAAAAAAAAAAATCAATATTTTGAGACGGATAGAGTATTATTTGGTGTTTTATTCTTTGTTGATACGGTATAGGTTTTCCCTGTTTTCATGGTGGTTTGTCTGTTATTGATCTTTTTAGCCTATTGCCCCACTAGGTATATCTTGTATATCGAATTCTTTTTATTTTTTAAATACTACTGTAATATATTATTATGTAAAATAATACGTATCTATATAAACTCTTAATTTAGAAGAGTTTCTGTTGAGGTGTCAATATTAGAGAGATTTTAGACGTTTTGACTATAATTTTATTTTTTTCTCTTTAATCATCTTTTTTTAATTCTCCTTTTTTCTTTTCTTTTTTCGGATTTTTCGCCAGGTGCCCTCGAGATATAGGTAAATTCGCGAGGTATACAGAAGTTTGGTATATTTCGTAAAATACTCCTGAGGTTTTCAATTTTTCCGCGAAATACCCCTCGCCTGATTTTTATGGAAAAAACGTCATAACGGAGTTTACTTATTGAAAGAAAGAAAGGAAAAGCCGCCATCGAAGGAAAGAAAGGAAAGACTCGATGCCATCGACACCAAGAGGAGAGAACTTGGAGTTTGGAGCCAGGCTGGGCTCAAGATTGCCCTACGCTAGGAACCTAGGAGGGAGGAGGTGAGGGATACCATCCGGCCAATTCCTTGGTGGTAAGTCTCTGCTATCAATTTCAACTTTAGGGATTTAGATTTTTCGATTTGGGATTTTTGGGGGTTATGATTGTAGAATCTTGGAATTGGAGATTGTTGGTTGGTTTTATGGATTAGAAGGCATCTAATTTGATAGCAATATGTTGGTTGGTTGGTTTCAACTTGAGGAATTAGAGTTTGTTTGGTGGTCGATTTGGGATTTTTGAGGGTCTTTGTTGCCTCGGTGGATTTGCAATATGCAATCAACTAATGTTCAAATTTAGATCGGATCCATATGACTTGTCATAGGAATCCACTATATCATCAAAAGGATTAACGTAGCATATCCATCACTCTTTTTGCGTGATTCCTTTTTTATGAATCTGAACAAGACATAAAGATTCATCTTTCAAGCAGTTTGAAGCATGGGCTGCAATATTCACATTATGCAATATGATCTTACTGATTTTTGGTGTCTCTTTGCTCAACAACAATTGAAAGCTTAATGCTAGTGTATGTTTTTAAAGAATAGTATGTACTAGTTTAGATTATATTCTTTTCAGACTTTATGCTTTGATATTTCATGTGTTAATTCAATTACATGTGACCTTACAACATGCCTAAGTCTTTCCTATTAAACACGCTTGTGTCATTTGGTCTTGGTCACATGTTTAGTATTCAATAAAGGTGACATTTGGTTCTAATTCAGAACTAGATGAGAACTTGGTTTCTCTTTGCTTCATGTTCTTACATCCAACAGGTCTTTCAAGGTTTGCTCCTTCAAGCTTAACCTCTTGCTTTGAAAATTTTGGCTTATTAGCTCAACCGGTAAAGCATTGTGCTTAGGCACAAGATGTGGGTTCGAATCCCACATAAGCCATACATACATATTATTAGCCTTTTGCTTTGAAAATTTTGACAGAGTTTTTGTAGTATAGATCTTTAAAAAGTCTAAATCATTATATTGCTTTGAAATTTTTTGCTCTCATTTTGCTGTCATTCGAAAGTGCTTTGTTTTTTGCTGTCTTGCTCATAAAAACAGCAGCAAAAACAGAGCGAAAATTCTGTTTTTTTGTTGTCATGTGTTGATCTGAAGTTCTGAACTTTTGATATTGCCTTAGGGTGTGTTTTTCCAACTTACTTTGGTATCAAGCTCATAAAAACAGCAATAATAACGAGGCAAGAATGCTGATTTTTTGTTGTCATGGTCATAAAAACAACAGTAACAGGAGGGCAAAAATTCAGATTTTTTATTGTGATGTGTTGATCTGAAGTTTTGAACTTTTGATATTGCCTTGGTGTGTGTTTTTACAACTTACTTTGGGTATTAAGCTCATAAAAACAGCAATAACAACAAGGCGAAAATGCTGATTTTTTTTGTTGTCATGGTCATAAAAGAGCAGTAATAGCAAGGCATAATTTCTGATTTTTTGCTGTCATGTGTTGATCTGGAGTTCTGAACTTTTGATATTGCCTTAGGGTGTGTTTCTACAACTTACTTTGGGTATCAAGCTCATAAAAACAGTTATAACAACAAGGCGAAAATGCTGATTTTTTGCTATCATGGTCATAAAAACAAAAGTAACAACGATAAACCAATTTAGATATGATATCTTTAGTTATGACAGATGATAAAAAAAAATGAGTTTGTATGCACCCAAGTCACGAGACAAACTTTTTATAGTGTATGTCTTTAACAAGTCTAAATCATTGTATTAATCTACGTAGGAGTCGAACCCACATCTTGTGCATAAAGCACATGCTCTACCATTTGAGCTAGTAGACTTTTTAACAAGCTTCAAAATCACAGCAAGAAGCTAATTGCAAAGAAGGATTGCATTCCACATTGTGATTTATGACAATAACTTTCGAGTTCATGGCACAACAAATCTAAAACAAACATGTGCATAGAGAAGCTAATTGCAGAGAAGGATGTTATAGACTGATAGTTCTACTTTCTAGTTTATGCCTTGAAATGAAGATTGTTCTAGGAATAGTTAGATGTTACTGAATAAACTATTGACATGAGTACATAATTCAAGCATGGACATTTTTCCAAATTCCTCATATCATCTTTTATCAACCAACAATCCCAAATCACATCCAGTTGGTCACACATCCAACAAATAGAATGAATTTCGGATTCACAAAGTTTATGAAGGGTTTGAGATAACTTATGCGCAGATAAGGGTTCAAGAAGCCGATTACATACCAAGCAGAAAAAATAATTAAATTCAAGAAGGAGAGAAAGCCAGTACCAGAGAGTTCCGACTCCCAAACTCAGATCAGACCTAGAGACCGGCAGAAGGGAGCCAGAGCCGCGCCCGACAAATCGGAAACACCGGGAAGGGGAGAGAGGAAGGAAAGAGACGTCGCCAGTCCCCGAAAACGCCGCCATCGAACATCACTTTTCAGGAATTCTTGAGATCCCGCCTTCGGATTCCTCTTTGCCTCAGATTTTTCAAGTTTTAGGCCCCAAAACCCATTGATTGAGATTTGGGGGGCAACGAACAGTTCATAGCCATTTATTCCGCTCCTGCTTGCTCTGTCATTGTCAGTCGATTTCCTTGCTTTGGGGCGCCGGTCTTGATTGATTTCTTTTGGAGGAGTTCGCACAATTAGCCATAGCTTTGGCTCTTCTTTCGGGTGGATCTACAACCTGCAGACGTCGCCGGCGGTGTCAAAGGGGGCCTGGGTTAGGGTTTCCAGCGTTTCGGACTCTTTCTCTCCTCTCTCGCGCGACTGGATTTCTCTTGAATTCATTTTATTTTATTTTTTTTAAACGAAAATATTAACCGAATGGACGGAGGGGCACCACGCAAAAAAATTACAAACCTCAGGGGCATTTCGCGAATTATGTCAAACTTTTGTACACCCAGCGAATTTAACCTTATCCTAGGGGCACCAGGCGAAAATTCCGGTCTTTTTTTTCCTTTTAATTCTCTTTTTTCTTTCTTTCATCCTACTAACTATCTATATCTATATAAACTCTTAATTTAGAAGAGTTTCTGCTGAGGTGTCAACATTATAGAGATTTTAGGCGTTTTGACTATAATTTCATTTTTTTCTCTTTAATCATCTTTTTTTTAATTCTCCTTTTTTCTTCTTTTTCTTTTAATTCTCTTTTTTCTTTCTTTCATCCTACTAACTATATATATAAACTCTTAATTTAGAAGAGTTTCTGCTGAGGTGTCAACATTAGAGAGATTTTAGGCGTTTTGACTATAATTTTATTTTTTTTCTCTTTAATCATCTTTTTTTTAATTCTCCTTTTTTCTTCTTTTTCTTTTAATTCTCTTTTTTCTTTCTTTCATCCTACTAACTATTGGGCTTAATTCAAAACATTGAATTCAATCTAATATACTTATTGGGCTTAACTCAAATTCATTTACTAACTATCTATATCTATATACTATATTAATTTATGTCACATGTCCTCTCCATGTTCAAAGTTATTTGTAGAAATATTATTTACATAATATCATTTTATTATGGTAACTATATTTTCTAATATTATTTTTTTTGAAAAATATTCTAATATTAATTACCCTTGAATGGTTCTAATATTAATTACCCAATATTATTTGATGTTACATTTTTTAATCAATGGGATCAATTCAAAACTTTTATCTTTCACTATTTATTATTTATTTTTCTCTTTATCTCTTTAACCCAAGTGTATTTTTTTATATTATTTTTAACACATTTACTAATCAATGAGTTTAATTAAAAATATTGAATTAAATATAATGTATATGATTTATCTATATCTAAATATTATTTATAAATAAATCGCGCCATGGCGCGGGGATCGTACTAGTTATGTATTATAAATCAGCAAAACCCTAACAGGCACTTAAATTAGTAGTACTATTATTAACATCGTTTTTTTTTTCTTTTTTGGTGTTGCTATTTACACCCATAAATTTTATTATTTACACTCCAAAGTCAAAGTTTTTTTTTTAAATAAACCTTAAGCCTCCTTAAGTCACATATATCATATATGTGTCTCAAGAGACAAATTTTTTATTTTGGGGTGTAGATAGTAAAAATTACGAGTGCAAATAGCAACCTTTTTTTTTAATTACCAATGATCCATATATTATTACAAATAGAGTTGTTATATGAGCCGAGTAGCTCGAGCCGCTCGATAAAAGTTCAGCTCGAGCTCGTTCATTTTCAAAACAAGTCGAGTATGAACATATTTTAAAGCCCGGTTCACAGCTCGGCTCATTTGATTTAAGCTCGAATTTTGTGAAATTTCTTAAATTTCCCTGTAGTTACTACGTATGTTCTAAGATATTGTTGTCATTTTTTGCATTTTCAATTAAAACGGTACTATATCCGAATGATGGGTGGTTTTATGTAAAATTTTAGGTTTTAATGGGTTATTTACTATAATTATATGTTTAAAGGGTGATTTTGAGCAAAGTGGGCTATTTAAGAGGCGATTTTCTACTATTTGACCTAAAAATAAGAAAGGTGGCACTCTGGGCATTCTAGAGCCCAATGGGCTTCGCCTTTGGTACTACTTTGAGCGCAAGAAATTCTTGCACAAAGCCACAAAGTAGGAGGAGATTTTTTTTATATATATAAAAAGTAAGAAGGTAGAATGAGAATTAAGGACTGTAATGGGATGGTAGGATAATTGTAAAATTCACTGGCTTTTGTCAAGTGGGGTATTATTAGGGACTGAAATGATAGGATAATGGATATTTTTCAACAGGAGACATGCATCACTACGACTCTCCAAATAAAAGCTTATGGTTTTTGTGCAGGTTAACAATTAGCCGCAAATAAGGGTCTGCAGAATGTTATCGTTGAAGGGGATTGCCTGGAGGTAGTCCAAGCCATTAATGATAGGACCAAAATTAAGTGGGAAATATCGCGCTATATAGAGATGATCGATCGACTGAAGACAAGCTTCGACCACATTGAATAAGGATGGCAATTTCACCCGCATCCGACGGATATCCGTCTCACCCGACCCGAAAAAGTGGGTGAAAATCCGAAATAAAGTGGATATTAAATGGGTGATGGGTGAACGGGTGATGGGTCGGGTCGGATTCGGGTGAAGACATTCCCCACCCGTCACCCGACCCATCGCCCGATCCGCCACCCGACCCATCACCCGACTTATAATATATAATTACATTTTATATGTAAAATTACCAATATACCCCCTAATTGTTATAATGTCTTTTTTATTTCTAAGACTTCTAGGTTGAAGTGTTGAAAGTTGTGGATGTTTACATGTATTTGACCGAATTTGATTATATTTTGTACTTGTTTATTCGTCGATGTGTTCGACGTATATTTTTCAATAATTTTTTTCGATGAATTTGATGTCTTGTTTTTCACCCGAATTATCACCCGATCACCCGGTGGGTGATGGGTGGACGGGGCGGGTGAAATATTTGGTGGGTGATGGATCGGGTAGGGTGAAGGGTTTTAGGTGGTGGGTCGGGTGACGGAAGTAGATCATCCACCCATCACCCGACCCATTGCCATCCCTAATTGAATCCAGACATTGTTTTAGAGAGGCAAATAGAGTGGCCGACTATATAGCTAGGAATACTTGTATCTGTAATATCTCGACTCTTCCTATTAATAGGGATCTGTCATCTATGTAACATCATTCGTTAGGATGATCAGAATGATGCCTTATTCTTATAGTTTGACATCCCATTGTTTGCCTATTGTGAGAAAAGAAAGAAAAGAGGATACGTTAATAAAAAAAAAAATGTCAATAGAGTTTATATGGCATTTATTAAAGTGGTTTACATCAGTTTACATCAAGATCCATAGAAGATGGGAAATCGAAATCGAGACAATATATAATATATACCAGTACCACTAGTATAAATTATTGTAAGTTTTGTAAGTGGATGGTTTCTGACACTAAGTTGAATCAATAGAAGCAAAAAAAAAAAAAAAAAAAAAAAAGAAGCAAGATAAAAAAACACATGGTTTTGTAGCATTCGCTGCATTCCCCATGAAATTATGAAACAACTAAACAAGGCCAACTATCTCCGCTTAAGTGGATTGGTTAGTTGTGTAAAATATACTGTATATGTTAAATGAAATTATTTATAAGTTAGTTGATATAAATTAGCTAATGAAGGATGACAGAAAAATGTATTTTATAAATATAAAAGGGAAATTTATTAAAAGTATTTTATCCGTTAAAAAAAATATGTTGTTTTAGGAGTAAAATTTTGTTAAGAAAAACCTGTCATTTTAGGTGTTTTGGTATTCATTTTCCAAAATTACCATTGTAATGATTATGTATTTGTTAGTTATAGTTTTCAATAAAGTGAAAAAGTAAAATAATAATTAAGAATATAAGTGTATTTTTGTTTACTTTCTTAAAAAATGTGCAAATGTCTAAAATGACATGTTGTAATTATCGGATGGAGTATAAAAAACTTACGATGAGTAGTTGATTTTTTTTTTGGGTAAAATGATGAGTTTTTTTTTGGGAGCCAACATTTGGGGCTAAATGGGTAGTTTTTTTTATAATTTTGATTAAGCGGGCGATTTTGGGTAAAAGTGAGCAATTTTCTGCAATTTAGCCTAATGTAAAAGGGTGTTGTTATGTACACTACAATTCCAATGTCAAAAAATGCAAATCGTTAAAAACATTCATACCTTGTGACTAATTAACATTTAAATAAAATTAATTAACCCTTTTTAACTATTCACCACACCTCACGAATGTAAAATGACATTAGCTGTTAAGGTAATGGAGCCCACACCTTGACTCTGATCCTCATCTCCCAGCCCCATGCCCCCATCCCAATCCATCTTCTTCATCTTAGCTGATAGGCCGAAAAATATCTCAATCCCTCTGATTTCATCTGGGTCACTACCTAAAATACAGTATTATCTTCAATGGTGAAATTGTACCTACCCACCAAATTGAAGTTTTGTTGAAAGGGGGACAAAGATAAACGAATAAAAAAGATTATCAGGAAAATGGCGCCCCATCCCCACTTGCTCAATGAATAGTTGATTCAATACACCCCTTTCTCCGGTCTCCTCCAGTCTTTGCCGACGCGTATGATTTCTTTTGAAATAAATATCCATTTTTCTCCTTTTTGTTAACTTTAGTTTCAATCTTTATTTCCGTTCCACTCTCCTCTTCAATCCTCCCACGTTTTATTTGCGATCTGCCGATCTGGGATAGTAAAAGTTTCCGTCTTTCTTTTTCTTCTTCTCAAATTCATGGTTCATGATGGTATTTAGTGTTTATCGGATCCGCCATGGATTTGTTAGATTGATTCGATTTGCAAATTTAACAACTTCAGGGTTTTGATTTCCTCTGACGACCTAGCTCGTAAATTGGGGTAGTTTAAGTGGTTTGTTCATCTGGGATTGTAATAGATTGATGGTCCATCCATGTGAATTACTGTGAATTTCACTGAAATTGGGATTGGATCTTTGAATCCTACAGGAAATTGAATACTGATCAGCCCTTATTGATAATTAGGGTTTTAAGGGGTTTTACTGTTAAGGATTCCCCCAAATGAGTTCCTCTGGCTTCCCTGTAATCTGCCTTCTACATTCAGTGATTGCTGTCTCATGTGGAGCTGCCATGATGTTTTATTCCAAAGAGATCTCGGCCTTCGGCCATGGCAGGGAAACTGCAAGCAAGCTTGAAGGATCAACCCCCCATGATCAGCTGTTGATCCAAACATCCGATTCCTTTTCCGGGCTCCTCTTGGTTGTGATAGGTCTGCTTCTGTTCATGATTGCATTTGTTAAGGATAGTAGGTTTCAGAGTTTCTTCGCCAAGGGCTGTGTGCTTCTCCATATCTCCATGGCAGCCTGGAGAATCTACTTTGGAATGAAGCTTGAAGATCTCGCTGGTGATCTGCCAAGGCAAGTAGTTGGGGATACTGCATTGGCGCTTTCTTGGGTCTTATTCCTCGTGTACTCGTGGAGGGAAAAGTATGATTGAAGCTGAGCTGAATGGTTTCTTGATCTGATTGAAGCTTCACTCTCAACACAATGATAAAAAAGGGAAGGATTCGGATTTGAGTATCCAAATTGAAGGTGTGTAAAAAACTGCATATGGACATGTTCATAACTGTGAAAGGGATGAATACAGTGTGCTGCTTTTGTTTCTTGTTAAGAAATTTGTTTCTTGTTTCATTCCTTATAGGGTTTCCATTTTCCACTGTAAAAGTGTAAAGTCCTCTGATTCTGAATAATGGAAACAGAATGTGTTTTCACAAGGGGCTTGTTTCTTGTTTTCACTGAGGTGTTTGACTGCTTGTGGTTCCGAAATCTTGTAGGCTTTACATAATGCATTGGCATATGTTTTCTTGGTCATTCTCCGAGTCTTTTGATCATTCGTCTTGTGCTTCAATCCGGACAGTTATTTTGGTATCCCGGTATCATTCTGGAAATGACATGAGATTTCCAAGTACACTAAACTAGATTCGCGATTAGAGCCAAACTTCTTGAAGAACACTGGCTTCCTCCCAATCCAAACATATGCAAAACAAGATGCTTTAAAGGTCTTCAAAGAAAGAGCCAACTCTACAAAACAACAGAAATTAAAAGCAAACCACTGACAAATTCTTGAATCAAAATTATAGTCCCGGGTAGGGATAGTAATTGCCCGTGGGTGAATGGGTGATCGATCTATCTGAAATTCTGAACAAAGTTGAATTGGGTGATTGGATCGGGTCGGATTTTGATTTGGGGAGAATAAGGAATTCAGAATTGAAAGGTCCAATCAGATTGGTCAGGCCCATTTAGGAATATTTAAAACCCCATAAGCAGCAAAATTGGGGTCAAACTCTCAAAGGTCAAAACCCTCTACCCTTCCAGCCTTTCTCTCATCCGGCTAAGCGTGGTTAGCAAGCAGAAATCTCGAGCAAGGCAGTGAAATTCCGATTCGGAGGTAATTTTCTCATCTACTGCATGATTCAATTTGGATACCCTCACCATCTTGCAATTCAGGGTTTTAGGGGAGGCTAGTTACATACGCAATTTCTATGTTAGATTTTGCAATTTAGGATTTTAGGGTTTAGGGTTTGGAATTTGAATGCAGACAAGGCCTAAGATTGGGGTTTTGTCACTTTGTGATGAAATCAAGGGTTCTCTCTCAGTTAAGTTGATTTTTTTGAAATTTGAAACCTGAACTTAAGCTACCCTCTTATGAGACACTAAAAGTAGAAAATTTGAATGTAATTTCTTGCAAACTAAGATTTTGTTAGTGGTTATGAATAATTAGTTCTTCAATGCATTGATATAATCTGATTTTGTTCACGACTTCACACTTCATAAGAGCAAATTGACTCCCTTAGTTTTGGTATTGATATTGTTCATTAAAAAACTCACTCTTGAAAAATGATTAGGTTGCTAAGGGAGACAGCCTTGTAAATTCCAACAAAGCATTTTAAGCAAAACAATACATATCATGATGAGAATTTGATGGAAGAAAATTATCATCCGAACTGACAATTCAGATCACGCTGCAGGAGATCAAAAGCTAATGGAATAGCTTATCTCTATTGCTTGAAATTGTTAGGTTTTATGTTGGTTTGTGGTTCTAATTTTTGACCATTGGCAAATATACCGAAGATTCTTGATAAATAGATTGGGATTTATTGTGCTTTAACATGAGACATCATTTTTTTTGTATAGGATTTTTCCTGTGTAAATAATATAATTTCGGCTTTGCTTGGCGCAATGTAATAATGTAGAAGGATGACTGATAATGAACAAGTTATGCTCAATGAACCAAAGTTTTACTGTGTAACAAATATATTTCAATCGAAAATGAATGGAGTCTCTCCTGCGTTTCATTTTACTTGCTGCGCCAACAAAGAGTCTCTTTCATATATATTCTGATGTTTCCTTCAGAAAATAAAAAAAGAGTAGCAGGATGGAGGATACACAGACAACTAAAGGTGCCGTGACTTCTACAGTGCAACAACAGCAGGTATGCCAATTAAAAAACAACGAACCACCTGTGGTTGATGGAAAACCGAAAAAGAAAATATGTTGTGCATGCCCTGACACTAAGAAGCTGAGAGATGAATGTATAGTGGAGCATGGTGAAGATCATTGTGGGAAATGGATTGAAGCTCATAAGAAGTGTCTTCGTGCAGAAGGATTCAATATTTAATCTTGCTGCATCTAATCTAGTGACAGATAAAAACTAAAACTTCCGAAACTATCCATTTGGTGGATAACGTATAATGAGTACAGGAAATGGGCAATCCCTCAACTGTATTAATGAGCTGTTTCTCCGTTTACTTTGGCTATACACTTCTGGTTTTCACTATGTTACAGAACTTGATTTGTTTGTCGCGTCTTTTAGGCGTTGCTTATTGTTTCACACTGTTGTTCTTTGATTACCGTCTGTAATCTGGAGTTTGGCTGTGACATTGCTTATGCCAGGAAGTGTATTAGTTTTATCCTTGGAGACACAATTATGCAATACAAATGAACAAAATCCTACAGCCAAATCTCCATTGTGTACATGTTTCCCAGGTATGGACATGGTCTTGGTGTTACCTTCACATCGATGGAACTTCTTTTCTTCACTTGAATTTACAAACCTGCTTCGGGAGAACTTAACTAATAGCTATGGTAGCTGTGGAAACGGAGGAATGAGCGTGTATTTGACACACCTTCTTCAACTGTTGACAAAGGAAATTTTCTGATTGCACATGCTCGACAGTTTATGAAAGCTTGGAATCTTGTTAAATGTGATGGAACCTCATCCTCCCGAGAGGAAATTCTAGTTGGTTGGTCTACACCTACAAAAGATTCTATCAAGCCGAATACAGATAGATCAATTAGAACCATCTCAGGAGAGGTTTGTACCGGTAGAGTTTTGCGCAATTCAAATGGGGATTCGATTGCCGGTTTTGCTAACAATCTTGGTATTTGTATTGTGCCAGCAATTCAAATGGGGAGTGGAAGACTCAAGTAGGATATTTTTTGTACCCTTTCGACCAAAAAAGATGACAGATTGATCTTGCTCCCTTCAGCAATGATAATGGCAACTTGGCATATGAGCTCACTAGCGGAGCCAAGAATTTTTTCGGGGTGGGCAAGCGAGAAGTCAAGAATTTGGACTAATAGCGGAGGGAGACTTATCTCCACTTGAACTTCTAGGCGTCCTACTTGTCTGAGTGCTTCATCCCCTTTAGTCTTTTGATCTTGCTCAATGCTCAGCATCTTTGCTGATCGATCTCTCACATATATTCTTTTCAATCTTACCAATAAACTTGCTCAACACTCGAGGCCTCCCGTTTTGGAGAAATTTTAAAAATGGTTGGGGAAGCTATTGGAAGCTTTAGAGGTTGAAACAAAAATAATTTTAAAAATATGTATTTTGTTTCCTATTTTAAACAAAATTATTGAAAAGTCGTTGGAAAAGGTTTAAGGTCATCCAAATCGGTAAATCCCTTCTCAGACTTATAAGCTATAACTTACTTTTTCAGTGTCACGTTAGCTTAAAAGTCTCATTTCATGTTTTTATTTTTTCACCCCATTCATGAACCCAACCTTTGACTCATGACTTACTTTTTTTATTCGTTTTATTTTTAAATGGTTTATTCATATATTAAACTCATATTATTATTATTTATTAATTATAATATTCTTATTAATCGTTTAATTATTATTATTATTACTATTATCATCACTGTTATGAAGATTATCCGTATAATGTTAAAAAGACATACTACAATATACGGATATTATTGTTAAAAAAATATAAGCATATACAAAATGAGTGTCTAAATGTGGAGAAAATTAAACTACATTCAATTATCAATTTTATTTTATTTAAAAAAAATTAAAATGGCCTTTTTTTATGATGAGGAAACCCACCATTTTGTGGCAAACTTCAGGTATGTGACCCAGCCGGTAAGAGCCATGCACGTAAACTGACTCGACTCACTGGTAGGGAGCAAGACAAACTTTAGATTTTCACCCAAGGAAAAGAGGCGGAGGTATAGAGATAATTGAACATGGGACCTCCTAACTCCCCTTGCTCCATACCACTAGGCCACACCGGGCAAAATGGTCATTTTTAGATTTAATTAAACAACGATGACACATGTCACACCTAGAGTGGTGTCACGTGGCAGCAACAACATTGTAGCAATTTATCTCCTCCCATATAGAATGAAACACATCGTATGACCATTTAGAAGGTCGGAATGATGTCCTTTTTGCGGTAGGAAGTGAGCGCGCCCCATGCACATGACCTTGTTTTCGTTGCTTACGAATATGCTTTATTGAGATTTTTTTATTAAGTAAAAATCTGAGCTCAGACAAACCTAAAACTCGAGAACCGAAAGTCGACAGACGGCTGACTGTCAAACATACAACAAATACAGAAAAGATGTAAAAGACTAGACAATACAAACAACGAAATATGAAACACAACAGACCTAAAGCTAGAAGGGAAGAGACGTAGATTATGGACGAAGCCAAACACCATCGTGAAATAGTACCGCTGACTAACGATATATCAGGCACTGGGATGCGGACATGAAGACGAACCTCCAAGAAATCTATCCATACACGGAGTCGCCTCGTACACACTATATTTTTGAATATGTGAAGAAGTACCAAAATTCAATTCGAAAAGAGTGGTTTTAATATATATACGCGTTGCATATATAACTGGTTCTTATGCATATTCTTAACTGAATGGGTCATGAGTCATGACTTATGGCTATATGAATGCACATAATAAAGCATAATCGATTAATATCGGGGTTAAGAGTTTTGTTACTAGCTATGGTCAAATAACTAATGAAAATTGATGGACTAATAAATGACTGAATTAATAATATATATCTTTCAAACTCGGATTAGTTATAGTTTAAGTTGTGTACAACTATACTTTTTTTTATAATAAAACACAGTATGGTAGCATTAAATATGCAATTGGTTATAAATGTAGTTGAAATGGCTAGAGATAGTATTCGAAGAATTGGATTGAGTCATTTTGATTTTAACGCAATTCAAGTTGATTTGCATTGATGTGATATGTAAGATGAATATTATTTATATCATACCAAATATATATTAAGTTGAATAAATTTGATTTTTTAGTACATAGTCACATTGAACTTAGATAGTGATGACCAAACATGTTTGATTAATCTAAATTTTAGTTAAAAAATCTTATATTTCAATACCGACAAATAGAATAATGAAAAACTATTTATTTATGTCCCAGTCGGGGTGGCCTAGTGGTAAGGAGCAAGGGGAGGAGTAAGGAGGTCTTGGGTTCGATCCCTGCTTCCGCCTCTTTTCTTGGGTGAAAATCCAAGGTTTACCTTGCACTAGTAGGAAAAGCCGGTTTTACCTCGGTTCCGTGTGCAAGCTTTACCACGGTTCTGAACCGAGGTAAAAGTGACTATGGTAAATTTGTTTACCACGTGAGCAGAACCGTGGTAAAACCGTCCACCCGTGGTAAATTTGTACGTGGTTTGTAGGCCTTGTGAACCGTGGTAAATGTGCCAACCGTGGTAAATAAAATTGTGGTAAAATCGTTCACCCGTAGTAAATTTGTACGTGGTTTGTAGGCCTTGTGAACCGTGGTAAATAGGTCATGTGGTAATTTTTTTGAACCGTGGTAAAATCGTTGAACCGAAGTAAATATGTATTGTGGTAATTGTTAAATGATTATTATAATAGCCTATGCGGGATTTGAACCCACGTCTTTGTGTATAAACACATCGCTCTACCATTTGAGCTAATAGGCTTAAATAAAACAATATTATAATTTTCTACCTTGCAAAGGAAACTAACACATAAATTGATGGGTGCTAAGTTCCATCAATTGTCAGACCCAAATGACCAAATCTGATCAGGCGACTTGGCCTGCATTTCTTTCTGAAACCTTAAATATTGATGGAGCTCTGGGAAT
Source organism: Persicaria maculosa (assembly GCA_963922045.1). Classification (NCBI taxonomy): domain Eukaryota; kingdom Viridiplantae; phylum Streptophyta; class Magnoliopsida; order Caryophyllales; family Polygonaceae; genus Persicaria; species Persicaria maculosa. The sequence continues at coordinate 64,639,819 of OY998262.1, forward strand.
CTCAAGTCATAGCAAACTGTTAGACACAAATGACCAAATGGATTATCCATAACAACAATATCCTTGCCGGAAAAGAATTGCAATTTAAATTGAGAGGCAAAAGCCAGAAACTTCACACTGAAAAAAATTCTAGCATTTAATAGCAAAGACTAGAGGTTCAAGTTCTAGTCACTGATGGATGAAAGTTATAAGGAGTTTACTTTATCTAGTTAGGATTGTTCTCTTGTTTAACTGGCCTTTGACCCCCTAGGATTTTTTTTCTGTTATTCATTTCTTCAAATACTATAGTGGACTAAAAATGTTTTTAACTTTAGTTTTAATTTTAATCTTATTTGATCTTCTTGTATTCCGGCCATCAGCTTCATGTTTCACTCTGAGAGGAATGCAGTCCATAACATGTATTGAACATGAACAGAAAAAAGCAGAGACCATATGATAGCGCCTACCTCTATAGTAAACTTCCTAATATCTCCAAAAACCGTTCCACTTCCCGGAAAATATATTTCTAAGGGTATTGTGACAGTAAAAAATTATTAAAATAGTTAAGGCTAAATAAGAATACATAGCACTCATCATCACCTTAAATAATGATCCACAAATATACTTACCCTATGCAGACAAAATAAGCTATGTGATAGAATTCATCAAAGAAAATTTTTGTAAATTTCCATCTCCCAAAACTGCAGCAGTAATTTCAGAAAATATAATCCAAATTTTAGCATCAACCAGCTTCTGAGAATAAACTTATTCAACCAAATCATCATTAGCATCAATCATCAAATAGAGGATAATATTTCTTCACATTAAATCTTTCATTGGCAGTAGACAAATAGATCTTTAAGAGCTTTTAAGCTTAAGTGTAAATTACCAGTTAAAGCATCTAAATCAGATGGTAAATTAATTGAGGTACAACTACCAAAGGTAAATGCAAAGATGGAATGAACTTGCACCAATTAAGATACAAATAGATTGTTTTTATTAAAAGTATATAATACCACTCACACAAGTACGGGATAAAATTCACAAGCAAATAAGATGGAAAAACACCTGATTTGAGGGTCGGGCTCTGCTTGAATCATATGACCAACCTTAAATGGAAAAGCAAATCAGACAAGAAATAATAAAACTTTTATTCAAGTAAGTCCATTATGGTTTTGAGCCACAAAAGGGCATACGGATTCATAAAATGTATGAATTTGACGCGGTTCAAGATCCACAACAGTTGTTGGAAGACCTGTTAGAAGTTTAGATACAAATGGCTCATTTTGTTCAAGTAACTATATCGGATACTTGTTCTAAAATGAAATAGTCAGTAATATATACTGTACCACCTACTAAAGGCTCAATATGTATAATTTTCTAAGACTTACCCGCACATCCATTCCCCTTTCAAGAACTCCAGCATGCAACCGCCTAATAGCAATTCTTCCCTTATGCTCATCATACTCTACATTTGTGGCCTATACATCAAAGGAAAAAACAAGCAAAGGAAAGCATATTAGATAACATATAGATCTAATGTAGTAGTGTTAGAGTAAAATTTTGATTGATGTTGAGTACGAATTCCTGACCTCCCAGACCCTGCCTTATCGCGGGATATACTGGGTTGTTGTTGTTGTTGTTGTTGTTGAGTACGAATTCTGACTTATGTTGACTACTGAGTACAAATTTTCACTTATGCTAAGTACAACAAATTGACAAGTCACCCAATCTACAATGAACTCTAGATAAAAAAAAAACAATTTTGATTCCTGTCCATATTTTTTTCCTCCTATAAATACAGTCAGCACATAGCTCCTTTCCTTAATCAATAACAGCTACAACAATATAACTACTTTTTAAGACTAGCAACCCCAAAATGCCAAGGCACATCATTTATTCTTTAAGAAAAAACTAAGCATTTGTAGATCGCCATTAATTACAGATTTATAGGGAACATGAGCACTTTCCATTACGAGAAAACACATAGGATTGTGATTCCTCTCTCCCTCTCAAGATCATTAGAGTCCATTATCCTCTCCTGGACAACCTGGTTATCACGAAACCCGCACAAGATTGCGACAAACAGCCAAACAGGATCCATCAGAAACGATGTAGCAATAATGTGAGCAACGTGCACTAAATAAATCCACTAATTTAGCCATCACAAAGATTAGAGCAAATGTTGTTTGTCATTCATGATGATAATCCATATGAAAATAACACAGAACCTGTGAAGTCGAAAGCCAGTCAAGTGTGAGTACCAACAAAGCATATGTAACCAACCAAAGTATGTAAGCATCATCACCAAAACCCCATCACAAAATCAATTAAAGATATGAAAATCAATTGAAAGCGAGCCGATGGTTTAACAATAAAAGGCTGCTAAACTAGGGATATTACATAGCGTGAATTAGGCAAGAATATGTTGAATAAATCATGAGGAAGATAAAAGATTTATAAATACATAATAGCTAATGAAGTTCTAAAAATATATATAGTAGATAAAAGTAAACCATATAAAGCTTGAGTAAATGAATAAACGGAAGTCATTCAATTCAGACATTAATACAAAAAATATTTTCCATCAACTGTGTATCACAAATTTTTTCATCAACTATGTCTCACAAGTTGTTCAACGATCAGATTTTGACAAAAAAAAAAAAGAAGAAGAGAAAAACACATTGACTAGCCTAAGTAGTTTAGACGACCTAATCAATAAATTCAACCAAAAAAATCCCATTTTCGCAAAATCAAACCTTAATCCCACTTTCGCTCTTACCAATTCGCTATTTCCCCAAATCAAACCCTAACCAAACACTATCAAGCTCCTTAATTGAAGAGAAAGGGGTTTGAGGTTACCTCAAAATAAAATTGGAGAGAACACCGGAGATCTGAAGAGAGAGATGAGAGGTCCCTATTCTCGAGCACGAACCAGCAGCACACGGAGGCAGCCACGTTGAGTTGAGACGCATTCAAGCGGAATCAAGGCAAGCTCCTCACGACGAGCTCCAACACCGGCGCGCGGAATCGAAGGTCGATGGCGATGGAGAGAATTCGGGCGAAGATATCAAGAACAAGGGCGATGGCGATGGATGGAGCTGTGGTGGTTGATTAACGGCGAGGAGATTCGATGGCGCAGGAGCTCACCACAACCGGAGAAGGGCGCGACAAAGGAGGAGAGAAGGAGGAAGTGCCGGATGGAGAGAGGAGGAGTCATGGAGAGAGCTCTGGAGGGATTTGGGAGGCGAGCGATGGAGAACGTCTAGGACCAGGAGAAGGGTCGGTTACTCGGTTTAGGGTTTTATTCCTTAAACTTCAGATTTACTTACCCCAAATGAACCGTCGTAAATAATGCTAATTTACTTCGGTTCTTGGAGAACCCGTGGTGAACTAGTTAACTTCGAAAATTTACCGCGAAATTATACGGAAATGTGGTAAATTTGATAATAATTTACTTCGGTTCTAATTGGAACCGTGGTAAAATGGTAAACCATGAAAATTTACCACACGGAGACGCGGAACCGTGGTAAATTTAATAATAATTTACTTCGGTTCTCATTGGAACCGTGGTAAAATGGTAAAACATGAAAATTTACCACACGGAGACGCGGAACCGTGGTAAATTAAGCGTGGCCAAAGGCCATTTTTCTACTAGTGTTGCTCCCTACCACTGGGTCGAGCCGGTCGGCACAGCCGGTTTATCTAGTACGCGGCTCTTGCCGGCTGGGTCACGTGCTCGGGGTTTGCCACCGAAGATGGGGTTCCTCGTCATAAAAGAAAACTATTTATTTATGTTATTTTTTTGAATTTATGTAAGTATTTTTTTAAATCAAGTAGTAACCTAGTTAACAATTTAACGAACAAAAGAGATATGTAAGCCAATGGAACCCCGGCACCAAAAACCCAAAATTTCCCCAGAGTACGTGTGGGGTCACGCCCCCCTCTTTACCCTCATCCCTTCAACTTTCAAAGAGAAATCAAAAACCAAATCTGAAAAGCAGAGAAATCCCACTGAAAATCCTACTCAAATCACCTCCCACAACCGAACCTGGTACTGTCCAATCAACCTTAAACGATTTTGGTTCTGAATTTGGAACAAATTCTGGGATTTGAGCGAAAAATCGACCGAAAACTGCTTTCTAGGGTTTGGGTCTCGCCGGCTGTTCAAATCGATTCAATGGGGTTCCATAGGGTTAATCTTTACTCCAATCAAGGGGCTTCACACTATCTCTCTCTTCCTCGGCCATCCTAGTCGATTGGACAAGACTCTCTCTTTCTGGAGTCGTCTTCTGGTTCCTGGCTTTAGAGGACTGCACCCCCTTCATGGCTTCTGGCTTGCCCAGCTTAGGTTGGGTTCCTTTCTTTACTGTGTCAGGTATGTTGCTTCTTCTCAGTCAATCAATCCTAAACTCCGGATACTTTCTGGAATTTGGGGCACTCAAGTATCTTTGAGCACTAAATGCTACTATAAAAGAACTTTTACGAACAAATTAAATGCACATCCTCCTCTTCTCTTACTCTCGTATGCTACTCACTACCAATTTTCTGCTTTCTCTATTTGTGTTAGTAACAAGTACCTCAGTCTTGCTTTCATGGCAAGTACGCAACCTACTAAAGGGAAGGGGAGTCCCAATGGGGCTCCACCGACACCCAAATCAAGCTCATCACCTAATGGGAAGCCTACCGGCGACACCCAATCAAACTCGTCACCTAATGGGAAGCCTACCGGCGATACCCAATCAAACTCATCACCCACTGAAATTAATATCTCAAACTTCCACTCCCAACTAACCAAGTTAGAGGCTAACTTGGAAACCATACAAACCATTATTAAGTTCAATAAATTTGAAAGATATATCAAGAGTGATCCTATTGGTGATATAAATGTTTGTTTTGTATGACCAATAATACATGAGTACCACAGTTTTCTAATTTCCCATTATCTAAATAAGCATGCTACCCCAACTGATATCTTAATCAACTGCCTTATCTACCTACCACGAGCAATTTCTCCTTTGATTAAGCCACTGTGTTTTGCAGTTAACCCATCAATCTCACAGTACCTCATAGACCACCCATCAATCTCACAGTACCTCCTAGACCATTGGCTCTGCGACGGTATTGCTCTAAAATTCACCTGTCTTGGTTTTGATCTGATAATTTACACTTCCTACCAATTACATTGCACTCAACCTATAAGGTATTTTAATAAACCCATGATACTGCACTACAAGGTGAATTGGTACTGCATATCATATATATTTCATCTTAAACATAATTCCAAGAGCTACCTATATCTATATGTTCTCTCATCTTTTGATCGTAAGTTCGTACTTATGATATACTTCACTCAATCACCACACACCCAACGAGTGCACATCAATTTGATAATCAACACTCACATTTCTGATCCCATCAAACTAGCTTACTCTACATTGGGTTTCTGTCATAAATTCGGCATGAACAATCGGATTATTCTATATTTCTATGTTACTAACCCAGTTTGCAATATATGCTTAATCTTATATCCTATAACCTATGTACTATTAAGTTTACATCCTTTTAACACTAACAAAAATGAAACAAGCATACTCCAACAGCTTAATTCCTTGTTATTATGTTATATATGTATTAACAACGCTATCACTGACTTTGCTCGAGAGAGGTGCTCTCTTGAGCTCTCGAAATCCCTATATACTTTGCAGGATTATACCATGGAACAAAGCACCCAAGAAACTGCTCACAACATCACAAAAACGACTGCAACTTCTGCACATCTTGCTCTTCCATCCGACATGTCTACATTCTGGTTTTTGTTGTATGTAAACACTAAACCCTGTATTACTGGACACCAATCTGCCTGTTGTTATAACATCATTGCACTCAGATTCCATTGGCATCTCATCTATTTGTGTCTTGAATTTATCTTATGCAAATTCAAGGGTTGTATTAAGTATTTAGATTTCATCCTAATCCCTAGCTCTCACTTTACACCTACGGTGCTATCAGAATTAAAACCTTTTTCTACTTAAATCATACCCCTTGTACTATGAACAACTCTTGTATGCATTTGACTTTCCCAATACTACTACAGAATAGAATTCTTAATCCCTATAATCTTAACACTGATCTAACACAAAGGCAAAGTAAGAGCTCCTATAATTGGGATCCTCCAAATGTTCTTAACCCGTGCTTTACCCCTCCAACTAAAAAAGGTTATAATGAAATTTAGCTATTGGAATGTTAGGGGAATTAAAAGGCGAAACCTATGGACTCATATAGAATCAACTACCAAAACACACCACATCAAAATACTAATGATAACAGAAACAAAAGCATAGCTTCCTCCTCCCGATAACTGCTGGCGAAAACCGGGCTTCGACAGAATGCACTTCTGCCCCTCCTCTGGCTTCTCGGGGGGGCTATGCCTCCTTTGGAAAGAAGCTCAGTTACAAAATGAAACTTTCACTGTGACATACTCAGATAACCGAATAATACAAGCAATTTATAAAAACATCACTCACAATATAGTAATTGAAATTCTCTTTATTTATGCACCACCCCACGTAGGGGATAAGGATGCGTTCTGGCTACACCTCACATCTATTATAGCAAATATACAGAACCCTATAATAATAATGGGAGACCTAAATGACATACTAGAATCTAGTGACAAATTAGGAGGTATTATGCCAAGCACTCAAAGGTTAATTCGTCTTAATAACTTCCTAACTACACACAACTTGTTTGACGTCTCCACAACTGGGAATAGATTTACCTGGAGAAAACGCTCTCATGGGACGAACAATATTTATGAAAAACTGGACAGAGCTATGGTAAGTCATAACCTCCTCCGGATATTCCTGGATCTACACAAAAAAATCATGCCTTCATAAAATTTGATCATGCACAAATCACATTAGACCTAATGGATAATCAAAAACCGAAACTTCAACCCTTCAAATTTGAAATGGCTTGGACTACAAGAGCTGACTATGAAATTGTTGTAAGAAATGCCTGGAGAATGGATATTCCAGGGTCGCACATGTATAAACTCACGAAGAAACTGCAAGAAGTCAAAAAAAGAGCAAACTTTGGAGTAAGGTTACCTTCGGTAATATATTCTGTCAAATAAACCAACTAGAAACCGAATTACAAGAACTACAAACTAAAATATGCAATAATTATGATGCTACCTTAGACACCAAGATAAGAAGGTTATCCATCAAACATTCTTCACTTCTGCGGTTCCAGAATAAATACTGGGGGCAAAGAGTTAAAAGAAACCATATAAAATCAATTGATGCCAACACAAAATATTTCCCTAAAATAGCAACGGGGCGACGGAACAAGAACATAATAAAATCAATCCAAACAACAGTGGGTGTATCCATAACAAATGAAAAGGAAATTCGGGAGATAATTAAAAATGACTTTGCAAAGCTATATTCCAAACAACCCAGGCCACAAATTTCTAGTAATCTACTCAATAATATTGACGGGGAGATCACAAATGAGGATAACAATTGGCTAACGAGACCAGTCTCCAACTCAGAAATTAAAAGCGTTGTCTTCAGCATGGCTAATGATAAATCGCCTGGCCCTGCCGGTTTTTTTAAGAAATACTGGCCTATAGTGGAGCCTTCTGTCATTATGGTTGTTAAAAGTTTTTTCCTAAGCGGAAGAATTCTCAAACAGACAAACCACACCTTTATAGCTTTAATACCAAAATGTGATAACCCGACTACAACATCCCACTATAGGCCTATAAGTTTATGCTCAACAACGTACAAGATCATCTCCAAAATTCTAGCCATTAGATTGAAGAAAATCATCCCTAAAATTATTAACCCACTCTAAAGTGCATTCATTACAGGAAGGTCAATACAAAATAATATACTAATAGCAAATGAAATTTTTCACTCATTCTCAAAGAAAAAAGGAAAGTCTGGCTGGATGGCAGTAAAATTAGACATGGAAAAAGCCTTTGACCCTGTGGACTGGGATTTCCTTCTTTCAGTCCTAGATAAATTTGGTTTCTCCCATCGATTCTCTGGATGGATAAAGGAGTGCATAACAACAGTAACTTACTCGGTCTTGGTAAACAACGAACCAACTGATCTATTTACCCCACAACAAGGTCTTCACTAGGGGGACCCTCTATCCCCCTACCTGTTTCTCCTCATATCTGAAATCCTCGCTAGGGGACTACTGCAGGAATCGGCCAAACCCCAAAGTCACCTAGGAATCAAAATCTTGCGTGCTGGAACTAAAATCCCCTTCCTAACTTTTGCAGATAATATAGTCATCTTTGCCTCCGCCACAAACACAGCCTGAAACCAAATAAACAACATTCTAACAGAATACTCGGCGATTTCGGGACAACGATTGAACAGACATAAATCGCATTTCCAAACATCTGCCAACATTGACACCGGTCAAAAGAACTTTATCCACAATGAATTACAAATTGCCTACACAGCAAGTCTGGGGAACTATCTTGGATGCCCTATAATAAATGGACGAACAACTAAAGAGGATTTCAAAGAACTCATTATCAACACGAAAGCACAACTAAATCGATGGAAAGCTAATGGTTTATCCCCAGCAGGGAGATGCATACTCATTAAATCCACACTATTAGCAAAACCGCTTCACATAATGCAGTGCTTCATGATGCCTAAGGCTATCCACACAGAACTTGATAAAATAAACCGAAACTTCCTATGGAATAAGGGTCCAAAGCATAAACTGCTCATAAGTTGGTTTGATATCTGTAAGGCTAAAGAGGATGGAGGACTTGGTCTCCGCAAATCAGAGGACATGAACAAGGCACTACAACTAAAATTACTATGGAAAATCCTTGCAGAACCAAACAACTCATGGGTAACAATAATTAAAGAAAAATACCTTAAGCAACAAGATATCCTGCACTACGTTAGAAGAGGGGACTCGTCCTGGCAATGGACACAACTTACTAGATTAATACCATTACTTAAAGATGGTATACGCTGGTCGATTGGTAATGGGAATGGCATAAAATTTTGGACTGACCACTGGTTTGGGAATGACCCTCTTATCGACAAGGCCTCTTCAATCCAGTCGATAAACATAAACATCAAAGTATCAGAACTCCTGAAACCAAACAAAACCTGGGATCAGGAAAAATTATATGACACTACACATGATATACTACCTGATGAAGTAAAAGACTCCATAGGACTGACCCCTATACCTAAAAATATTCATCTTGACAGATTATATTGGAAATGGAGTAAGAATGGTTGATTCTCCACCAAGCCAGCCATTGATATGATAAACTATAAGAAACACCATTAGCGTTCCGATGTCATATGGATTTGGTATCTTGACGCATCGCCAAAAGTAAAAGCTTTTCTTTGGAAAGTCAAAAGAAACGGGGTTCCCACCGCAGTTAAGCTTGCTTCTCGTCGTATGGGTATACCAACAAATTGCCCACACTGTGACAGTGCTTACAAAGATTTACAACACCTACTTTGGAGATGCCCAGTTACTCGTGAAACCATACTATCAATAGACCCAACAATTTTCTTCAAGTTAAACAACTACTTCATGGACGGAACAAACCTAAACCAAATCATCGGCAAGGCAAAAGAAACACTCGGCCTCCATCGCTTTGCCAAACTAGCCTTCATTTGGTGGGGCATTTGGTACTTCAGAAACAAAGTACTATTCGAGAACATAAAACCGGGTTACAGAAGTATTGTCGCATTCACCAAGGAACAAATGATCATGTGGAATTCCACTAAAACCAGTGAGGATCACGATGGGCTTGAAACGTCAAAACCTACGAGTAAAGCAACGACAATACATGAAAGAAAACAAGCAAGATGAAAACCACCAAAGCCGGGAGCTTATAAGCTTAATTTTGATGGCGCTCTCTCAACTAGTAACTCTGGATCATATGGCTTCATCATCCGCGGTTATAGGAGATCTCCGGTTTTCTATGGTTCGGGGCCTAGCCCTACTTCTTCGGTTGCTTGTTCCGAATGCCTTGGACTATGGAAAGGGATTTCAGCAGCTCGAGAACTGAACCTAACAAACATTAAAATTGAAGGTGACAACCTCACCATAATAAATAGTCTAAAAGGTATTGGGAAGCCTACTGGAGACTCTGAAATAATTGTCTCAGACAGTCTAGTCTCGCTGGGTTTCTTTGTTTCCGTCGAGATTCGTCATGCCTATCGGAAGGCTAATCAGGTTGCGGACCGCTTATCGCATCTGACCTATGCTTTTCACATCATAATCGCTCCTGACGATTCTCTGCTTCGTAGTCTCATCCAGTCTCATCCGCAAGGATGCTCTTGACTTGTAGGGCTATGCCTCACAGTCAAATTCTTTCCGTTTAACAAAAGAGACGGAGATATTGGTTGAATATTATTCATGTAAGTATTTTTTTTTCGGATCAAAAAAAAGATTTATTGGTTTTACACTAATTAAAGCACAAACACCACAAGCTTGATTAGATACATTCATACATAACACAACACCCGCGCGCTGTCATACAGTTCTGGTGGATCGAGAGACGAGATCGAACGACATACGATCTACTTGTGGTGGGAAGTTTTGGGGGGTTTCACAATCAAGACAGGACAGGCCGCATGATGCGCACAGTAGTCACTCACGCTTCCCAAAAACGCCCTGTATTCATCCAAAATCGAATCAAAGGAAAGGATTAGGATTATGAGAGCACGCCCAACATACTACTTCTCTAAATAATTCTCTAAAATAGAGAATTATAAATCACTGAATTTTTTTTTGGACTTGAGTTTTCTTCACATTTAGAGTTTTCTTCACATTTAGAGAATGTTTCTATCTTTTCTCCTTGTAATGGGAATGGGGAAGCTGGACCAAAACTAATCTTAATATTCTCCAAAAACTCAATATAGAAAATCTGATAGGGTAAACTAGCTAGCTATCGATCAACCGTCAATGGGTTCGTAACTTATCGTGAAGCCAACCCACTAGCGGTCCCACTTCATGATTAAAAAAAATAAAAAAGAGGTTCACAATTTGCTAAGAGATGTATCCAGTAATTTTTTTTACAGGTGTATTTAGCTTTCCCGTTAATTAATTGAATTAAATAAATTAATTGGTAGGGTGTTGGAATAAGAAAACTTACCTCTTGACTTGGCCAAGGCCACGGCTGCCGACAACCAAGAGATCGACATGCATTTGCTCGGCCGCCTGACAAATCATCTCCCTCGGACTCCCCTCCAGAATTAGGGTTTCTGATCTAACCTGCAATTTACATTATTCAATTCGATTCCAATAAAAACGCAACAAAATTTGATCATTATCAATAATCAAAATGGTTATCGGAATCGATCGATTACCTGCTTTTCCTTGCACATCTTCGTCGCCCTCGCGAAGAGAGACTCCGCGATCTCCGCCTGCGCTTTCCTGACGGACTCCACCACCGACGTCGTGGTTGCAAAAACAGCTGAGATGAGATTCACCCAAATTGAATAAATCAGATCAATTTTTATTATATCGAGATGGTAATTAATCAACTCTTAGGGTCGGATTCGGATCGGAGTTGAACCGCCGGGATGGGAGTACAGACCGGGGCCGGCGGGGAAGGCGTAGCTCTGGAAGGGCTGTTGAACGTGAATGATGTAAAGCAAGCATCTTTCGTCCTGTGGAGGCGGAGGAGCGGTGCTCTGCTGTTCCGCCACCGTCCCGTGGAGGTTGTTGAGGGCCCAGCTGAGGGCATAGAAGCTCTCGTCGCTGTCGTCCATCCCGACCATCACTTTGAGTTTGCTCCCCATCGCCGGCGACGCTCTTGCTGAAGTTGCTGGATCAGGATCCATATCTTCAAAAATTGAATTGGTAGCTGCGGGTACTAATTGAGATTGAATTGAAATTGGATTTGTGATAAATTGATTTTTTTTTTATATTTGAGTTGGGAAGCAAATGGGGTGTACGTGTTTGTAACACTTGCCTTCCATGCAAGGCTGCTGGCTCTTATAATTATCAAGTCATGTTTTTCTTTTTCTTTTTAATAAGGTAATAATTCGGGTGGCGGAACCTATCTAATAACATCCTCATAAATGAGATTTTGAAGACTTGGGTCGGTACCAAGACCCTATACCAAATGACAAAAGTATATATGTCACCTTATCAGTCACTCTGTTATCACGGAGAATGTGAGAAAATCAAGTCACCGTCCCATGTTTCCATATTATTATTACCACGGAGTATGTCACCTTATCAGTCACGCGATAGGATGCAGTGGAGGAGTGCTATCCGGATTGACGAACACTAGTTGGGTGCAACGATTACCGCATCATACCTCCATTCTCTTCTATCACAACTTTGTTACGTCCATTTTTTTCATCATTTTTCTTCATATTTAATTTTTTATTTATAGTTTGTGGAATATATGCTATCATCTTTCCTTGTTGTCTTGTCATTTGGGTATTATTCATTAAATAGTATATTAAACGGCCTTCATAACTTGTTGTTGGAAGGTCTATCAGGTTCGAGACAAGCCTCATCCGATAAAACTTTAAAAAAGTTGATATAAAACTTTAAAGGCAGTTTTTGCTCATATTTATAATCGTAAATTAAGTCAAAACAATCATGTAAAATATACACCAAACGAAAGCATTATATCCACAATAAACTATAAACTGTACCCCTCCTCCGGACTATGACGCCATCAACAATTTAACACCTTAACCCCAATCAAGTACAAGGAACAAAAGAGTTTGATATACCGAGCATTAGATTTATAATATTGTATCGTTCCAATTTTAACAGATGTCTCCGAAGAGACTTTATTGGTTTTACATTACACTAATTAAAGCACAAACAGCAGGCACAAGTTGAGTTGATACACCATATACACAACGCCATCGCCGATGATCAGGAGACGAGATCGACGTACGGATCTACTTGCGATGGGAAGTTTTGGGGGGTTTCACAATCAAGACGGGGCAGGCCGCATGGTGCGCACAGTAGTCACTCACACTTCCCAGAAACGCCCTGTATGTATTCATCCAAATAATGAAATATTTTACATCTATGTTGGTAAAATAACTCCATTATAAGAGCATCTCCCACCCTAGGCCATAAATGTTATTTTAGCCTATTTTCCCTTCCACCATAGGCCATTTTCTATTTTGGCCAAAATTTTGGTAGGCTATTTCTAAATCAAAGGCCAAATTTGGCTTGGAATTTTGGAAGGCCAAATATGGATTCCACTTTTTTTTTTAATTATTTAAAATTTATATAATTATATAAACATATTGTGATTATAATTAAAATAAAAGTCATAACATTGTAAAATATTATGAGATTCTTTTTTTGGTTAGATATTATCAAATTCATATTTTATATTTGGATCATTTTTGTATCAATAATATTTTAATAATTTCACATTATTTTTCAGTATAACATCATCAAAATTATACATTGGATCGAAATAAATACTAGTTTGTGGCCATTCTTACATTTTAAAGTATAAAACCTAAGAATAAATAACAAGTATAAAATGAAACTACAAACAAGTCAAACACATAAAAACTTAAAATTATCTAATATTTTATAGACCAACATCTCTCTCTTTATAAACATTCCTTATTCCGAAGACACCACTTAGATCGATTTTAAATACAAATTTATTATGATTTGTTCTAAATTTATTGGCTAAAAATTGTGAATTTCAAATTTTCATAATCCATATAGCTTATAATCCACCCTGAAACTTATCAATATTATATTCTCAATCACGATAAATGGTAATGTAAGGAACTCCCTTCTCCGTCTTAATTGAGCATCATCTTCTTCATTTTACTATGTTCTGCTACGAATAAATTGTTATTTGCATACCATTAAAGTAACAAATCTTGATGGATTCATTGTAGTAAACTAAAATTGAAATATGCGGATAAGTGAGAAATGAGGTATATAATCAATCAATGGTAATATATACATTGATTCATAGAGAATTTTCATGTTTTAGCCTAAAATATTTGGCTTACGGGAGAAACCACAATTTTTCATGATAAGCCATTTAAGAATATTCTATAGAATATTCTATTGTGGTATGCTATTTTCCTTAGCTATTATAGCATACGAGGGAAGATGCTCTAAGGGGTTATGGTTAATTATTTTGTTCAAACAAAAAGGGTCAACAGACTAATTATTCAAATGCAGAGGTAATAAAATTAATTGATTAATCGCATGATTCTACTCTCTATTAGGAGAGTTATATGAGCTGAACGAAAAAAAACTCGACTCGAATCGTTCATTTATCTAAACAAATTGAGCCTGAACATGATTTTAAACTCGGTTGAAAACTCGGCTCGTTCAATTTAGGCTCGAATATATATCTCAAATTTTATGGAATTTCTAAAATTTCCTTTAAATTAATATGTTATGACCAAATAAAACTATTTAAAGCTCGAAAAAACCTCGGCTCGAGCTCGTTCATTTACTCAAACAAGTAAGCTTAGCCAAGCTTGAACAAAAAAAAAACTCGTTTAAAAATTGGGCTCGGCTCGACTCGACCTCGTTTAACAAATGAACCAAACTTGAAAATGCGAAGTTTGGCTTGAATAACCCCCATACTCTCTCTATTTAAACTTTTCAATTTTGTAAAAATTCGGCAATATTTATAAATTAATAGCCCAAGCTAAATTTTTTTCTTCTAAAGTTAGAAGATTTCTTTTATAGTTAAAAAGATGATGAAAGATATATACTACCTCCGTTTAGAAATAGATGTCGTTTGATTTTTCAACACGTTTATTAAGGAGCTAAAAACTATATAAAATATCAACATTTTAAACAATATTTTTTTTAATAATAAATAGTATTTATTTTATATTAAAAATTTGATATTTTATATAGTCTTTAGCTACTTAAATAACATGATAAAAAGTCGTTTAACGACGAGGTATTATATATTAGACAAACAAACCGTTATTTATTTTGTATGTAATTGGAATTTAAAAAAAAACAAAACAAAAAACGGACCTCTTGACTTGGCCAAGGCCACGGCTGCCGACTACCAACAGATCAACATGCATTTGCTCTGCCGCCTGACAGATCATCTCCTTTGGATTCCCCTCCATAATTAGGGTTTCCGATCTAACCTGCAACTTTCAATTCCAATACAAACACAACAAAATTCATTAATTAATTTCTTTATATTTTACGATGTGGATCGGAATCAATCGATCACCTGTTTTTCCTTGCAAATCTTCATCGCCCTTGCGGAGAGAGATTCCGCGATCTGCGCCTGCGCTTTCGTGACGGACTCCACCACCGACGTGGCCACTACAAATCCACCTGAGAAATTGATCCAAATTATATAAATAGATTAGATCGGATCGGAGTTGAACGGGCCGGATCGATAGATGGGAGCACAGACCGGGGCCGGCGGGGAAGGCGTAGCTCTGGAAAGGCTGTTGAACGTGAATGATGTAAAGCAAGCACCTTTCGCCCTGGCTCGCATCTCCGGTGCTCTGCTCTTCCGCCACTGGCTTGGTGATGTTGTTGAGGGCCCAGCTGAGGGCATAGAAGCTCTCCTCGCTGTCGTCTATTCCGACCATCACTTTGAGTTTGCTCCCCGCCGCCGGCGATGCTCCTGTTGACGTTGCTGGATCGGGATCCATATCTCGAAACTTGAATATTGGTAGCTTCAGGCACTGGTTTACAACTCAATCTAATAAAGGAGATTGAAATTGAAGTTATCATAGTTGAATTTATAATTGAGTTGGCAAGCAGATGAGGAGTGTTTGTAACACACTAACACTTGCCTTCCATGCAATGCTATTGCGGGCTATTTGTCAAGTTTTGTTGTCTCATTCCTTTCCTTTTTCCAGTGGTATTTTTTATTCCAACCAAATTTTCCCTATTATAAATGTCATATTTTTTTTACTATCAATATCATATTTAAACCACAATTTATGAGGGTTTTTTTCATAGTTTTTATTTTTTTTTCATTTACCAATGACAAATTCTTTGAAAAATTATAATTTTCTTTCAATATTTTAAAAAAAATCTTAATCATGCTACACACTCATATAAATTATTAAATTATTGTATGAATTTTCGTAATAAAATATCATATTTATACCACAATTTATAGTTTTCTTTCAATATATTTAAAAAATTTCTTTATTATATATACCGAGGAAATTTTTTTCCCAACAAACAATTCCGTCCCCCTCTAGGAAATCCTGCAGCCGTCACTGCACTTCAATGCTATTTCTTGACAACTTCAAACTCCAACATCAGACTTAGGTGGTTGCTTAAATTTTCATGGTCGATTCCAAAGGGTTTCTCCAATCTTAGACGATGACCTATCTCTCATCGTTGGAGATTGATCGAGACAATTAAGAGACGATGTAAAGTTTGTCATCTATATATCTTTAGGGACTGCGTTTAGGTGATGACTATCCAACGACGAATAAAACGTTACCCTGGGCCAATTGTCCACCCATGCAGCGATTTATGTCCGTGGCCTGAGTATATTCATGTCGTAGTGGGTCCTCTTAATGAACAGTTTCTCAAATCAAACTCAACCAAAAATGATTGCCCAACTTGAGTTTACAATTAGACTTTATGAAATTAACCTCTTGACTTTTGACACCATCTGCTTGTCAACAACCTTGTACTTTTGTACATTCTATTATATATCAGGACCAATAAACTCATTTTTTTATTTATTGATAATATATATAAATTAAAAAAGAAAAGCAAATTATAAGAACCCCTACGCTAGAAATTAAGGCATTAAAATTTATTACATTGCAATATTCAGTTTCCAGAAAGAGACAACTGACTAGTGTTATAACACAAGTGTTTGTACATGCATATAAATTAAATACCGAGAGACCCACAAAAACAGTTTCTCAGACAAAAAAAAAAAAATCAAACCATAACAAGCTTAAAAAAGAATGACTACCTAGTCCCCTATATGCCACTCTTTAGTATCCTCTGGAGCTCCTGGGGCGAGCAAGGCACCACAAGCAAGCCGCGATGGCTGAACCCATACTCGTCGCTGGCCTCGTCAAGCAGCCTCAGAAACTCGGGGTTTCTAAGGTGATGCAGCCCCACAACGAACCGCTTCTGCTCCTCTCCATCGCCTGCAGCTAAGACGGCGAAATGGCCTTCCTTGACGTCGCCTGGCACCAACTCTCGCTCCATTGTGTCACTTAGACTGGGCTGGATGCGACGGGAGAGGAGTGTCAGCCTCTTGAGCTTCATCAGGAAGTGCTTCCCTCTCATCAAGCTCTTCCCTTGGTGATGCATTATGTATATTGATTGTTGATTAATAGTGATGCTTTAAGGCCTTTTGCTTTTAGAACACACTTTATTGAGTTGCAAATAATTAGGGGATGATATGAGATGGGTTTTATAAGGGACGAGGCAAAAGGCAAGTTTAGAGATATGTGATGAAGCTTCCAAGAGGGTGGGTCTAGCTAGTTCTATAGTTTGGTGGGCACACAAACATGAACAAGAATTACAAACAAAATCATTAAATGGTGTTTGCATTTTCTGATAAGGGTGATTGATTTTAGAGTTATTTAAGTACAAGTTTTATGTCGACTAGAAGAAGATGAAATTGAGTGTGTGATATATAAATTTGATGAGTTACTTCGGATCATCTTCTTGTTATCAATTGATTTTGAGTCTAGAGTTCTTGAGTCTTATATTTAGGGATGGCAATGAGTCGGGTGGTGGGTGGATGATCTACTTATATTCCGTCACCCAACCCATCACCCAGAACCCTTCACCGGTTCACCCTAACCTACCATCACCCACCACATCCACGGATCCACCCATCACCCCACCATTTAATCGGGTTGATGTACATGTACCTCATCAAATTTAACAAAAAAAAAAAATTATAGAAAAACATACGTTGAGCACTACTTCGATGAATAAACAACTAGCAAATATAGTCAAATTCGGTTAGATACGTGTAACGATCCACACAACTAGCAACACTTCAACCTAGAAGCATGTTTGATAGGTTTGTTTAATTAGGGCATGGGGGTATATTGGTAATTTCATATATATAATGTGATCATATAATATAAGTTGGGAAATACCTTCACCCGAATCCGACCCATCATCCATTTAATATCCACTTTATATCAGATTTTCACCCACTTTTTCGGATCGGGTGAGATGGATATCTGTCGGGTGCGGGTGAAATTGCCATCCCTACTTATATTTAAGATTAACTAGTACGAGGTCTGCGTATTGGGCTCGGATTGGCTAAAATTTATCAATTTAAAATGGATAATTAATAGTAGTATAGATTTATTGGTTGTGGTTTTAACTACATAATATCATTATAGGTTATAAAATAAAGAATAACAACAGCTCTATCTATCACTAGAGTTGGATCTTACGCGGTATACTGTAGGAAGTGTGCCTGTCCACGCGTACTGCTACACATGTTATCTTAAGATTTAGATAAGGTGCTGTTCTTGGTTGTGGTTGTTCACCTTTGGCCTACAATACAGAGATGATCTAGCAGGACATTGGATCGGATGACCTCGTACAATCGTACATAATGAATAAGGGACGCCGTGGGGCTTGCTCGAGGATGACCTCGTACGCAACTTGGTACATCGGTGGGCTCCGATAGTAGAGCCACCCTTCACTGCACTCTCTGATTCGAAGAATCCAAGTTAACGTACTCAATAGATTTTACATTGAATCAACACACCTTTTGAATTTTGGTGTACGTGTTCCCACCGCCGGTTGTCTTTTAGGGCAATGTAGGACCTCAATGTAAATCTATTGCTATCTAAAACCACAAAAGGAACTTGTCTTTGGAGCACCTAACTATCAAACTTGTAATTCCAAACACTTACATTGATTGTCGAATGCAGTGACTTAGTTTGTAGGCTAGGCAATCTGTGTATTCAAATAACATCTTCTATCTTCTAGTCTGTTTGTTTGTTTGTTTGTTCGCGTCTTCATTCTATGAACTGCCAAAGAGAAGCATTAATCAATGTTTAGGAGGAAGACATGAACTGCAAGCAAAGAAGAAACACCAATCAATTCACCTTTCAAAACACTGTAACAGCATAGATGAATTAAAGCTCATCAATTGGAAGGTGACTTGGGGGAAAGCATCCAACCAAAAACAGTATACATCAATGCTAAGCTGGAAACTAGCGAGAAGCAAATTGCTTGAGCGCGTTATTGATAACTGATCAGTGAAAGCCGAATCCACCAGCAACCAGGCAGGCAGTGCTTATGAGCTGTGTGGGAGTGTTTTTAAACAGTGGGCTTGCGCTCAAAACCAGTTCCAGCGTTGTCATTACAGGGAAAATCTTCAAAACCTGTCACCATAGCATCTGGTGGACCACGACGACATCTCTGCTGCATCTCATCCACCAATTCATGCTTGCCAGAAAAAAGAGCTTCAACAGATCCATCTCTCCTGCTGCGCACCCAACCCGTCAACCCCAACTGGGTCGCGTTCTCAACTGTCCAATTCCTATAGAACACCCCTTGAACTTTTCCCTTGATCACACATCTCCTAAGGTAATAAGCAACAGCCAGTTCTATAGGCATAAACTACATAAGACCATCCTTGATTTAGCCAATTCTGTACAAAATCATCCTTTATAAGAACTGCAAAAATAAAATGGATACAGGAGAGGGTGTTTTGTTGAAAGTAAAGAGGTATGTTTGTGTGTAATTTACTCTCCCTTTGTATTTTGTAGAAGCTCAGTTTTACATCATCTTCAACCTTATGCAGATAATAGGCATCATCCAATTCCAAACTTTTCCTCACACTGAAATCATCCAATTTAGATTAAGCTTAAACCATTTTCAATATCTGAGATATATACTTTCCCTTTCCCCTTCCAATTTTGATGCTAAAATCCGAACCACATGTTGCAACAACAGAGCATCCATAACACTAACTGAACCGGCAACCTTTATGGTGGTTGTTTGTCTAGTTGGTAGAGTGACACTCAATGGTCTGTGTAATGTATAGGTTGTTTTGTAAAGAGCCAAATAACCGCACATATGACAGATCGCGCCACTATCTACTATCCAAACAACCTTATTGAAAACTTGCTTTGAGAAGATTTTACCTGAGAAGCCAGCAAACTCATCAGTCAGCCCACTTTGTCCTCGACTTGCACTTGCACTTGGCTGAGCTAGCAGCAACTGTTCGAAGCAAACTCATCAATTCTGTGATCTGTCCAGCAGATATGTCTGTGGTTTCTGTTTGTGAAACATGTGCTGCAATTTTCTTGTCTCCGAAAGATCTCTTGTCACTCGATGCTCCTTTGTTCCTCACCATATCTGGTGGAAATCCTATGATAAAGTAACACCTGTCTATGGTGTGGTTTGTCTTTTTACAGTTAGTACAAAACAAAGTTTTCTTCTCACCCTGCGTTTTTCCTCGACTGTTATGGTTATTTGGAACTGAATTTGAAGCTTGCTTATGTCCCTGCATCTTATCATGTAAAGAGGCTGCATTGAACCCCTGAGAACTGCTACCAGGATGGGCATTAGGTTGTTTTTCCTCTTGATCCAACAACGAATACACTAAATTCACATCGGGTAGAGGCTGCATTGTACCTCTAGCAGTTGTAAAACTCTCATTTAACCCCATCAGAAGCTGAATCACTCGTTGATCTTCTTCGTATTTCACCAATTCTTTCATTGCACCATAACCACAACTACAGCTAGGGTATTTTCGCAAGCTAGACAATTCATCCCAAAGCGACTTCATAACAGTGAAATAGAGGGAGAATGAGTTAGTACCTTGGCTCAGCGTGCTGATCTCTTTCTGTATATATGACACTCCTCTTGATTTCGGGACTCAATACATTGACGAGCCACGAAATCACCATATCGTCACATCTCACCCAGCATCTGAACTTCGGTGAGTCTTGCGTTGGTCTCTCGACCGTTCCGGTCACGAAACCGACCTTATTCTTCGCCTACAGTGCGATTCTCATGGATCGTCGCCACTCCCCGTAATTCCTGCCATCGAAACTTGGCGTAACTAGCTGGAGTCCGGGATGATCGCTTGGATGGAGAAACAATGGATCGTTATGATCGATTCACTGTTCAGCAGTTGTCATGGTTTCTGAACAGAAAATCAGCCAAATCTTGATGAAGATCACAACCTGCTCTCACACATTCACACCTACGAATACTGGCATTAATGAAGATCACAACCTGCTCTCATCCTTTAGGCACACCAATTCCATTTCCAATTCACTTAATTTTTCATCTTCGCTCTCCCTCCTTCGGTTTCCATCCTCACTCAAGTTGAAATCCACAAAACTAGATTCCCCTCTGTATTTGCTCGAGCAGTGGAGATCGAAATTGGGAACAGTGGAGATCGAAATTGGGAGAGTTTATCTCTCCCTTGCCGGACCGCAACTGACCACACCGGCGCCGACGACTCTAAACGACGTGTGGAGGAGCAAAACTGTTGTCGGACCTAGGGCTTCAGACGCTTGCTACTGCGTCATTCTTCATCCGATTGAAACTTGAAAGCGTGCAGCAAACGGAGGGTGGTAAAGTGAGTTTCTATTATAAAGGGTATTTTAGTCCTTTTAACCACAAATACGTATCACTTCTAAACCTTATAAGTTATAACCTCTAAACATCATTCATCTTTTCAATAAGGTTATTTTTTTTAAAAAAAATCTCCACCTTCCACCCCTCCGTAATACACAAAATAATCTTCTCCTTCTAAAAAAAAACCTCCTATGTGCCAAACACGCGTTTAGATACGTGGTTGTTTAAACTTTCATGGTAGACTCCAAAGGGGTTCTCCAATAAAACGGGCTTTGAACTAGTGTTATTCATGAAATAAAACGGGCTCTACTCTCCCCACCTTTTAAACCAAAAAAAAAAAAGTACGTGGTTGCTTAAACTTTCATGGTAGACTCCAAATGGTTTCTCCAATATTTGACAATGACCAATCTCTCGTCTCTAGAAATTGAGTCAGGTGACGATGTAAAGTTTTGTCACCGGCTATCTTTAGGAACTACGTTTACGTGACAACTATCAAGCGACGAATAAAATGTTACCCTAGCTAAGATGGGTCAATTGTCCACCCATACGACGTCGTTTGAGTGTATTCCTGTTGTAGTGGGTCCTCCTAATGAACCGTTTCTCAAATGAAATTCAACCAAAATGATTGCCCAAATTGAGTTCAAAATTTAGACTTTATGAAACCTCTTGACTTTTGATACCATATGCTAGCTTCTCAACAACCTTGTACTGTACTGTTGTTCATTCTATTATCAGGACGAATAAAATCATTTTTTTTATTGATGATATATATAAATTAAAAAAGAAAGGCAAAATAAGAACCCCTACGCTAGAAATTAAGGCATTACAATTACATTGCAATATTCAGTTTCCAGAAAGAGATCAATCATGAATCATGACAGCTGACTAGTGTTATAACGCAAGTGTTTGTACATGTATATCAATTAAATACCGAGAGACCCACAAAAACAGTTTCTCAGACAATAATAAAAAAAATTCAAACCATAACAAGCTTCAGTCCCCTAAATGGCACTCTTTAGTATCCTCTCCAGGTCCTGGGGCGAGCAAGGCACCACGAGCAAGCCGCGATGTCTGAACCCATACTCGTCGCTGGCCTCGTCAAGCAGCCTCAGAAACTCGGGGTTTCTAAGGTGATGCAGCCCCACAACGAACCGCTTCTGTTCCTGATCTCCATCGCCGCCTGCAGCTAAGACGGCGAAATGCCCTTCCTTGACGTCGCCTGGCACCAACTCTCGTTCCGTTGCGTCACTTAGACTGGGCTGGATGCGACGACGGGAGAGGAGTGTCAGCCTCTTGAGCTTCATGAGGAATTGCATCCCTCTCATCAACCTCTTCACTTGCTGCTGCATTATATATATATATATTGCTTGTTTGTTGATTAGTATGCTTTAAGGCCTTTTGCTTTTAGAACACTTTATTGATGTGCAAATAATTAGGGGATGATATGAGATGGGTTTTATAAGGGACGAGGCAAAAGGCATGTTTAGAGATATGTGATGAAGCTTCCAAGAGAGTGGGTCTAGTCCTTGTTTGGTGGGCACACAAACATGAACATGAATTACAACAAAATCATTAATTAAATGGGGATGGTGTTTGCATTTTCTGATAAGAGTGGTTGAAATTTGAATAAAACACAGATTAGCCAAAAAACCAAAACTAATTCCCGAAATAGCCAACCTTTGAAAGTAATTCCTGAAATAGCCAAAAGTAACTATTCACTTTTGTACAATTGTAACCTTGTTCCATAAAAACCTAAAAATTATAAAAATAAACCCTACTTTTTATTAAGTTTAAATTATATCCTTAATTTGTGTTATTATCTTTCTTATTTCCGCTTTAATAATATTTAGTACTTTTTATTTTCTGTGTGATCCTGCAATTTGGTATCAGAGCCAAGTTAATTAAAAATAAATCTGTATTTATCTATAAGACAATCTGGAGGTGTCTACTAATTGCTCTCATAAGACTTATCATCATGCTTTACATTTAGATGTAAACGATAAGCATTTTGGAGCAATTTTAAATGTCATTTCAGACCAACTTATAGATCTAAAACTCGAAGTTAAAAAATTAGAACAATTATATATTGAGATTAGCAGTAAAATATTTAAGACTGTAAAAGAAACAGGTGAGGTACATCACTCAACAAATCTAAAAGCCATTAACGAAATTAGCCATCAGTTAAGCCTAACATCAGGTGGTGAAATTAAGAAAGGAGATCCTTTTAAATACGGTTATCCATTTAATAAATCCAAAAAGAAATTTTCTACTAAATTAGATAATATAAAGAACAAAGCGACTGTAGAAGAAGAAGACCAAGACAAAAATCTTAAAAATGAATCACCATCCACTTCGACAAACAAGGAGATTCAGCACTAAGTTGGATGATCCAGAATGGAAAATGAAATTACAAAAACAAAAAGCCATTGAAACCAACTTTATGAACCAACAGGTCATGAGCGACGACGAGTCTGAAAAGAATTCGGATGAAGAAGTTGTATATCAACAAATGGGATTAATTAACCTAAAAGATATGGAAAATATTCCTATATCTAGAGTCCAAAAGAGATTAAATGAAATTTTAAGACAAAGAAGGCCGAGGGAGAATGAACCTGTAGAACAAAATGAAGCTAGAAGACATTACAGAAGATATAAACATGGTTCAACTAGTAATTACAGACCTAGGTTAAAACCCAGAGAATTTCTGGAGAAGAAGGAAAGATTTGGAGTCAGCATTATGCCAAACCATAGACCAAATCAAAGAGAAATTAATCTAGAACCCATAAGTGAAACAGGTTATAAATTAAACCTAGATGGTGTAAGGAATAGGCGTGAAATTATAGAGTTCTGGAAGAAAAGTATGATGAGTGTATTAAACATGAATGTAGGATGGAACTCTTCCCAATTCCTTAATTATATAGAACATAGCTTCTATGGATGTATTGCTGATTGGTACGGAGCCATTGGAGATGAACCAAAACAAGAACTTAGAAATTTGCCAAGTCCAGTGACTATGTTCACATTAATATGTGAATTAATAGAAGATGAATTCATTGGAGAAAAAAAAGATGAAGATAAGGAAGCTTTAAAATGGCAAAGAACCTTAAACAATCTTGAAATCTGTAACATGAAATATGTCGATAGTTATATAACAGAATTCGAGAAATACTACTATAAGATAGGGGAAAACAGCACTAATCTACAAATGTTCTTTGATAAACTTCCTGCCCCAATTAATGAACAAATAAGTGAAGAATATCGAGAGTTAATTAAAATTGGAGATAAAGATACCCTTGGCAACAGAATTTCCTATGTTAGGAAATGGGTTGAGAAAAAATGTCGAGACGTAAGAAGCACCCAAAGAATGAAAAAACAATTCTTAACGTGTTGGGAGACGCCAACAGAATGGGGATGTACTAATAGAGATTACCAAGGAAAACGAAAATATAAGAGAAAAAGTTTCAATAAACAGAGAGGTGAAAAATATTATAAAAAATATTATAAAAAACCATTCTCTAAAAACAGAAGGTTTTTCCAGAAAGCCTCGTTCTGCCCTGAGAAAAAGAAAAATTGCAAGTGTTGGGCATGCGGAGAATCAGGTCATTATGCTAATGAATGCAAAAACAAGAAGAACAATAAATTAGCAGAAGCCCTAGGTAGTTTGGATTACATTGAGCTATCTGAAGATGAAGCAGTAGATCTGGCCCTAAGAAATAACAAAGGGATAGTAGAAATAATAGAAGAAAAGCTTGAAGAAGAAATAGAATCTGAAGATGAGTCAATAGAAGTTGAAGAAATTAATGAGATGATGGAAGGAGAAGCTCCTAGTGAGTTCTCTGATGAATATGAAATGACTACCTTAGCTCAACTTCAGCAAGCTGAAACCTCTATTGATGAGGAACAAGTTGAAGAAATGACGAGATCAGGGGTTGATTTCCCGATCATCGCTAAAGAACAGTTTGTTAAAAAATCATTATTCTCTAAATATGCTAAATATGTTTGCGAAGAAATGTCTGGAGATGTAACTGTCAAGAATAATGAAAATCAAGCAACTGAAGTAAATCTAATCAATTGGGCAAACATTCAAAAACATAATAAAGATAAAGAATTTAAATATATTTTCATATGTGGCATCCAAGTAATTATAACTCCGTTACAAGACTATGGAAAAGATGTGCAATGCATTAATTTTGTTTGTGACATTAAGCATAAAAAGTTTAGTGATCAATGCATTAGTGGTATAGTCTGTAATTTGAGTCAAGGAGCAGTTTCTTGGATCTGTAGGCCTAACTATTATGTTAGTCTAGAAGATCATTATGCATCTAAGTTCTTAGCTATAAAATTGTTAACAGAAGGTATTAGTATGCATAAGGGAACTTGTCCTTTACAATTAAAGTGGAAGGTAGTATATAAACTAGAGAATACTACAAATCCTCCACAAAAGTGCCATATAGTAGAAGTTGAGAAACACGAGGTGGTAGGTCCAAGCAAAGAAGTTGTACCGGTTAAGTTAAAACCTGATCAAATAAGACTTAAAACCATTTGGATAAACGCATTTGAAAATTCTACGGGTACTAGCAGCAATAAGGTTTTAACCATAGATGAAGAAGGTAGAATCCATACGAATGCTAAACCACCAGTCAATCTATCTAGATGTCCAAGTTTATCTAGAAACACTAGTTTTAGGTTCAATCCTAATCTTAGTATTACTCCAAGGAATCAAGGAGCTACCACGAGTAGAAAAGACAAATCGTTTGTGGTAGATGAAGACATAGTGAGCATGATAGCAACATTAAACAAAAGGTTAGAAAATAAGATTATAACAGAACCAAGCAGACGTAGTGTAGATCTAGGTTCTTATCCTTTTAAGGAATCAATAACAGCAATTCCTCCAATAGTTCACAAGGTTCGAGAAAATCAAGAAGGATCATCTAGTTCCAAACAAAAAGGAAAGATAATAGGTTATCAAACTAAAACCATTAGTGAACCTATCTATGAAAATGATCCAGGAGCTAAAGATTTAAAAGAATCTCTCACAGATTCTTTATTTGAAGATGAAATAGGAATGAGAATGGAGGTAATAGACCTTAGACATCTCTATGGGGATAATATGAGAGTAGAGGAAAGTCTTGAACATGTCAGTAGAGAATCACTAAAGAAAAACTATAGGATTACCAACCCCAATAGCATTTATATCCCGATAAGTATTTGCTTAGAAGGATTCAATAAATATGAGTTATGTGCCTTTGTCGATACGGGATGTTCAGTATGCTTTGGAAAAAAGACATTATTTCCTGAGTTTATTTGGCAAAAGTCTCGTAGACCAATTCAAGTTAGAATAGCTGATGATAGTATCATGGTTCATTCAGAATTAGCTTCTGATGTACCTATCATGATAGGAGGAGTCCAATGTGTAATTCCTACACTCTGGGCTACTAATCAACCATCACATGATATGTTAATTGGAAATAACTTCCAAAGACTCCATGTCCCAGTAACTCAGCACTTAGATATGATGGTCTTCAACATCAATGGAGAAGATGCTTGGGTTAAAAAGATTAAACAAGCCTACACACACCAGGCAATAGAGTTTACGCGCACTAAGCGTGGTGAGGAATATATTCTTCCTACACAAAGAGAATTTGCACTATCTATATGTGAAGTAACCTTAAAAGATAAAATTCTTAAACAACAAGAAAAAATGTGTAAGGAGTTATATTCTGAAAATCCTTTAAAATTTTGGGAAAAAGATAAATCATTTGCTACCATAGAGCTAATAGATCCAAAGGCTGTCATTAGAGTAAAACAAATGGTTTACACTTATAAGGATCAACAAGAATTTAAAGAACAAATTGATGAACTCTTAAAGAAAGGTTTATTTCGAGAAAGCAAAAGTCCTCATTCTAGTCCTGCCTTTATGGTCAGGAATCATGCAGAAGAAAAAAGAGGAAAGGCTAGAATGGTTATCAATTACAAAAAGCTTAATGATAATACTGTTTTTGATGGATATTATATCCCTAATAAGACAGTTTTATTTAATAGAATACAGGGAGCCACTTGGTTCTCTAAAATGGATTGTAAAAGTGGTTATTGGCAAGTAAGAATGGATGAGAAAAGTATTCCACTTACTGCATTTAGTGCTCCACAAGGACAATATGAATGGGTAGTCATGCCCTTTGGTTTGAAAAATGCACCACAAATATTTCAGAGAAGAATGGACAATGTCTTTAAAGAATTTAAACATTGCTGTCTTGTTTACATTGATGATATCTTAATCTTCTCTAAAACTATAGAACAACATAAGTATGATTTGAAAGCTATAACTCAAAAATGTATTGACCATGGAATCATTTTAAGACAGAAAAAATGCATCTATGCTGAGCCTGAAATTGAGTTCCTAGGCTTAAAGATTAAAGCAGGTCAAATTATTTTGCAAGAACATATTCTAGAAAAGGTAGAAAATTTTCCTGATGAAATCAAAGATAGAAAACAACTAGAAAGATTTCTAGGTTGTCTTACTTATGCCTCTGATTTTATTAAAGATCTAGCCAAGTTGAGAAAACCTCTACAGGTTAAATTAAAGAAAGATCAAGTTTGGAGTTGGACTCAATTAGATACTAAAATAGTCAAAGAACTTAAAAGAAGATGTGAAAAACTTCCGATATTGACTTTACCTAATGAAGAGGATGAGCTAGTTCTAGAAACAGATGCTAGTGATTATCATTGGGGAGCTGTTTTAAAAATAAAGAAAGATAACAAGCTTTGCAGGTATAGCAGTGGCAGCTTCAACAAATCTGAGTATAATTACACTGTCATGGAAAAGGAGATTCTTGCAATTTATCGTGGAATCCAGAAGTTTATAATCTTCTTAGCTCCTAAACCTTTTACAGTCAGAACAGATTGTAAAGGAATATTGGGTTTCATAAATAACAATCTTGATAATATGAAAGCGCATGGGAGACTCCTGCTTTGACAATTAGCCCTTAATCAATTCACTTTTACCATTGAACATGTGCAGGGATCAAAAAATTCTCTAGCTGACAGCTTAACGAGAGAATTAGCAGATGGATCAGAGAAATCAAACGCGGTGGGAAAATCCGCGATGGGCGTTCCACCCATGGGACATTAATCTCTTAGGAGAAATACGAGGATACCAAGGATGGGTTTCCCCTCCAAGTTTTTCTATTTCTGTTGATTTTGGAAGATTTACTGAGAATAGATTCCGTCGTGGACTCTTACAAACGAGACACAGAGCGGTCATAAGAATGTTAATCCTAGAGATAATAATAAAAGTTCTCCAGCTACCTATTGAACTCCAGGAAGACATCTGTAGAAGATGGAGAATGAGAGATTTCGACAACTTCTACTGGATGGTAACTTTGAGAGATCACGATACTCCAGCAAGGATAAGAGAATGGTGTAACCATTTTCGTGTAACCACTGGCGCCGGATTGGGAGGATTGTCATTACCCATCAAGCCAAATGAAGATGCGGATTACTTAAAGTCGTGGAAATATGGAATGTGCAACGGAATCCACAACTACAGACGACCATGGCCAAAGAAAGAAGAAGAAAGCTTTTTGTACAAGTATTTCACTAAGTTCCAGAAGGAGGTCTTCCTCAGAGCAGCAAAATTCGAAAAAATAGAAGACATAGAGTGTTGTCGTGTTTTCAGTGCCTGCATGGATGTTAGCCAGGGAAAAACCCGGCTACCACATTACCTAATTTTCCTACTAATGAGGGAAGACTACTGGTACGTGACAGATCCAGTAGCGGAAGGAAGAATCGATGTAGTAAGGCATACTTGGGAAGCAAGAGCGAAAGGATTCTTTTACATCTACTACTACATCACCAAGTTCAGAGAGACAGGCTGTGGGATATTCAAAGTTGGAAATACAACCTTCATCGTAACCCCACAACTCAATCCATTAATGCAGCAAGCCATAAACAGGACCGAATCCATCAATCTTTACTTAGCAGAAATAGAGGCCGGTCACTTTTTAGACAGAAGAGGACATGAGAGGATGATCGATTTACTAATTGCATGGGATCGAGACTACACTGAAGGATTAATGCTTGATCTCGATCTAGACAATGATCAAGATCTGGAGTTTGATAATACTCTAGATCTAGTTCAAGATTACAATGATGATGACCTGGAAGCCAACATGGGAGATGAAGGGGTCCAGAACTTGGACAACTGAAAGCCATCATCATCCACCATATGCAATTATTGTGTTCTCTGCTTTTACTTTTTGTGCTTTTATCACGTGAACCTGTAAATTATTGAACGGTGTGCTTTTATTGTTTTCTGAGTGCGTAGGGGCCCATCTGTCGGCCATTTGTAAAAGAGACGTTGGAAGGCATCCAATGCTCTCTACTCAGCTCTATAAATAGAGCCATTCTCTAACTTCTCAACACAGAATTCCAGAAAGAGAAAAAACCATAGGAGAAGAGAGAAAGAGTTTGTAAATCAGAAAGAGAAGTAGAAACGTTTTGAATTTGAGTAGATTGGTGTTTCCATCACTCTAAAGTTCAAAACTTTTCAATGGATCTTCTGATATGAGTGTTAAGTGTGCTTAAGTTTTAAGTTAAGAGTGCTTGTGTGTTGTAATATTTCCCAGATTCAATAAAGTTTGTTTTTAAGAAAGGGAAAGCTACTTAATTGAACACTATGTTTTGAATACTTTGTTTTCTTGATTCAAATCCCTTCACCCTCTCAAAATCAAAACCAAAAGCTAGAGACTACGGTCTGAGGTAGGAAACGAAACAGATCTGTGCTCAATCTGGACTAAGGGAGGCCTGGTTGAAGGTTAGCCACCTCTAGAAAGCCGGAAGCTAAGGAACGCCGGTGGTCCAGAGTAACTAAGTTCAGGTATGGGTCAAATCTCTTTAGCTTGAAAGTTTTAGTTGCAGAGCGTGGTGGGCTTAAAACCACAGAAAACTTATTATTCATAATAGAGTTAATAGATTATGGTAGTTAGTACCACCAAAAGTCATTTTATAAACAATCAATATTAAGTCTGTAGTAATATTTTAAAGTTTAAGAAATTTCGGATAATATTCATAATTTAGCATAAATAGAGATAGTTTTCTATAATTAAAAAGTCAAAATATTGACTTTTTGGCTATTCCCGTAAATAGTTTGGAAACTTGACTATTCTCAAAAATAGTTTTGAAAATTTGGCTATTTAGATAATTATTTCTTGAAATTTTAGAGTTATTTAATTACAAGTTTCATGTAGACTAGAAGAAGATGAAATTGAGTGTTGTCAATTGATTTTGAGATAATTAGAGAGTTCTTGAGTCTTATATTTAAGATTAATTAGCTAGTATGAGGTCTGCATATTAGGCTCGGATTGGCTAAAATTTATCAATTTAAATTCGATATTAATATATAGATTTATAGGTTATAAATTAGAGATATCAACTCTACTACCATTAGAGTTCTCAAAGAAGCAGCTACATAGATGATCTAGCACTCTAGCAGTACATTGGATCTCAAAGAGCTACCCTTCACTGCACTCTCCGATTCGGAGAATCCAAGTTAACGTACTCAATAGATTTACATTGAATCAACACACCTTTTGATGTGTTCCCACCGCCGGTGTGTCTTTTAGGCCAAAGTAGGACCTCTTTGTCCCACCAAGAGCCTGTTGCTATCGGCCCCATCTTTCCCTCTCTCTTTGGTAAGGATCGTGTTTAGGCAAGAGTCAAAATCATGGGCACTATCTAAACCACAAAAGGAACTTGTCGATCTAATTTGGCCATCAAACAGCATAAATAACAAACTTACCTTCACGAAATCGATGAAACAAAAGTCCTGTAGACTTGAAAGAAAAGTCAGTGTACAAACACAAAGGCATACCAGACAAGTCTTCATTCTATGAACTGCAAGCAAAGAAGAAACACCAGTCAATTCACAATTCAAAACACTGTAACAGCTTAGATAAAGCTCATCAATTCGAAGGCGACTTGGGGGAAAGCATCCAACCAAAAACAGTACACATCAATGCTAAGCTGGAAACTAGTGAGAGACGAATTGCTTGAGCATGTTATTGATAACTGATTAGCGAAAGCCGATTCCATCAGCAACCAGGCAGGCAGTGCTTATGGGCTGTGTGGGAAAATCTTCAAAACCTGTAACCATAGCATCTGGTGGGCCACAACCACATCTCTGCTGCATTGAGTTACCCTTTATCCATACTTTGTTACCAATCTTATATGGACATTTTAATGCTAGTTTTCGCAGATCAGTTCTCTTCCTTATTTGAGAATTGATGCTAAAAATTGAGATGATTTTCCATCAATGAAGAATATAGCTTGATAACAAGAAATTATCTTCCTTCCAACAATCCTAGCTAGTGTAAACCTTGTAAATTCATACAACAAACAATGGCTACAAACTTCTTGCAGCTTGGTAAGCAAAAGAATAAGAAAAGATCAAATGATTCGTATAGGTGCGAAGAAGAAGAGACGAGACAAGGCGCAAATCCCATGGCATTAGAATCTGACGATGTCCTGAAGGCAGTCATAGAAATGAGCGATGTTAATATTCTCTTGTCCAGAGTATATGGCCTCAGCTTTGCCGCCGTGTTCTCCTTGGGCAGCCATTTCAATCAGCATGTACAGTTTCTTGAGTGGTATCTGCAATCCAGAATTTCCACATTAAGTGACAGGGAAAAGAGGCAGAGACTCAGTTTGTGAAATATTAGTATCCAATGAGGGGTCAGTTTGTCAAACTCACATCGTTCAGTGCCTCCGAAGCAGCATCAATGTCAGCTTCAGAGAAAACATCAATCTGTGCCAAAACCTGTCAAAGAGAAGGGAAAATAACAAGTTACAAATCCAAACAGAAAGCTCTAATGAATAGAACTGACGCTGAGGGTTATATTGATGTTGCAAGTAATATCAAATACGCGACAGAGAAAAACTAATATTCTTAAACAGTACTGTCCATTACTAACCACACCCTAAATCCTTCTTTTTATCTACCTAGTTGTTCCATATCTCAGACTTCGACGTGTAACATTTGATATGCTGAGGGGTTTGGGTATGTTTGGATCAAAACATGCATCCAGTAAAAGAACATTAGATAAATAGATGACCACCACAAACTGACCTTCTTGGCATCTTCAGTTCTCAATGTAGGTACATGGTACGTGACAGAAAAGGCATCACGGATACCAACAGAATCCAGGAAAGTCACTTCACTTGTCGTCCCTATAACAAGAAGGTTCTTCCCCTGATAAGAAAATGCACATAAATCTTCAGCAGAGAGAAATCCAATTGGTAAACTGATACTAACTTTACGCCTTAGATACACCTATAAGGATATAAAGCATCACCAAAAACTCAATAACAAGCAAAATAAATGCTAGAGCTCCCAAGAAAACACCTGTGGAGGGAGACGCTTCAAAAGGACCAACAAGGTTTGAGCAATTATATTCGAAAACCTTGGACCAATGGCAACATATTCTAGTAGCCTGCATATAGGTTCAGTAAACAAAGAAGGAGAACCAAACAAAATTGTAAAACAAGCTAGTAATCATAATGTGAAAGAAGAAGAAGAGTCAATGAAGGTGTTTAATCAAGGGTTACCTTTCAATATCATCTAGGATGATAATGCTCAAAGGGGACCTGTAAGCATCTTCAAAAACCTGCAAAAAACATCATAACAAGAATTTGTCAATTAAGATTGAAATGAGCAATAAGATAATGTACCAGCAAAACACAAGTCATGTGTAGAAGACAGTTAATGAAAAACAAAAAGAATGAAATTTTAAGATGATTCCGAACCTTGACAATCTTTGCACATTTTGTGCTCTCTGTCAAACCAATCATAGATTCTGCTGAGATCTGAATATAAATTGGACAAAAAAGTAGACATATTTGTTTCATGACGAGAAGAACGAAGCTACTCATTTATCTTTTACTTGGGGGATGGGGGCTGAAAGATGACTGCAAAGGAAAGCGGGAAGAAGCTTACGATCTTGACATATGCGAAATCACTCTCAATGCCAACTGTAGCAGCCAGTGCACTTTTCCCACTATTGTTAAATACACAAGATTCAAAGAGAAGTATGGAGTTAGATGTGCAAAAAGAAGAGGACGGGTCGGTGGGGTGCAAATGCAGCAAGGAAAAAGGATGCCTACCTCCCACTTGCGCCTTCTAGAAGACAAGTCACTAATGGGCTTCCTTTGCTTAATCTTACTTGATCTGCGAGTAGCATAGCTCTTTGCTTGATATGCTCGTGACGTGAACCACAATCCACCATGCCATTTAGCCTGCATTGTTATGAAGCATATCACTTAATATATAAATTTTCATAGGAGTTGATTAGTTGTACTTTGTAGTCAAATGAGAGCATCTCCAGGATAATGCAATATCCAGCTCAATGTTGTAACCAGTTTCGAAATACCAACGCTGCTCTAAAGATAATATATGCCAATTAGTTCTAAAAAGCTAATTGTATACTCTATATGATGTAAGTATCATCAAACACCGCAATCACGAAATTAGAAATTTTAACTCTCACCTGCAACGTTCAAGGTCATCTGTCGATGCTCCAAATGCAGGTTTGACTTCGTGGACCGCATTCCGAAAGTCCTCCATGCATACTTTTATATCAGCTTCATCAACTTGCTTAGTGAGATCATCCATACTTATTTGCCGGTTCAAAGCATATGATACTGCACTTTTCACTACACCTTCAAGTTCTGCTCCACTATAGTTCTTTGTTCTGGCAGCGAGTTCTTTCAAGTTCACATCTTCGGCAATATATGAATTTTCTTTCATCTTATTCGTGTGAATTTCTAGAATCTGTAAACGGCCTGCCTCATCAGGGAGACTTATCTCCACCTGAACTTCCAGACGTCCTGGCCGAAGGAGAGCTTCGTCAATCAAGTCCTTTCTATTGGTCATACCAATAAGCAAAACATTATTAAGTGCCTCTACTCCATCTATCTTTGTGAGTAGCTGATTGACTATGCCATCATGAACTCCAGTGCCATCCCTAGTGGAACCTCTCGACTTACAAATTGCATCAACTTCGTCAAAAATGATAACATGAAGATCACTGTCATCCCCCCGAGTCTTTTGGTCTTGCTCAGCATCAGCAAACAGATCTCTCACATTCTTCTCCGTCTCACCGACAAACTTGCTCAACACTTCAGGCCCATTGACGATTTTCGGCTCCCTTCCATTTAACATTTTCCCAATCTGTCGAGCCACAAGGGTTTTTCCAGTACCTGGAGGCCCGTAAAGCAGCATACCTTTGACATGTTTTATGCCTAGTTTACTGGTCACATGTGCAGGGAAAACTCTAGAAGCAAAGGCTCTTCGAAATATATCCGCAAACTCTGCACTCAGTCCACCTATCCCTAGTGCCTGCAGATTAAATTCTTTCTGCCTAAAGATGTTGCTGCTAGCTGCTTCACGCTGGTTAACAATCGTTATTCCAGTATTGCCTATCGCTTGAAAAACAATGTACGTATCTGACGATATCATACCCCTCTCAATGTCAGGCTTTTCTTTTCCTTCAACCTCTGCGTTGATGACTGTGTAGATAAAGGAATTGCCAATGTATTCAAATGTCACTTTCTGTCCTACTGTCATAACCTGGACAAACCAAAATCTTAAGGACACGTAAAACCTAGACAATCAACAATTCCTAATTCACATATCCAATCACAAATTTTAAAGGATTGCGAACGTTTTGCAAACGAATAAGAGAACGGATCAAATAATTTCAGAACGAAATCGCTAAAATGAGTCTTGCCTGGTTAGAGAACCTGCTCTTAAACTGCTGAGACAAGAGAGCGGCATCGATGTGCTCCTCTTTAGCACCCTTCCGAAGAAACTCAAGCTCAACCGTGAGCAGCGCGAGATTGAAATCCTCCGGCGGCTCAAACTTGGCCAAGGGGATTGAATCGCCCGTCGAAATCCTCAGATAACGCCGCTGGATGGCATTCAATCCGATCGCGCCGCTAGCGATCTCGTCGTGCGCGGCCAATGAGAGCACGGCCGAGTTCCGCGGAAACGCGGCGAGGTAGAGGTCCGTCCCGGGGGTGGCGAACCGCGGGAGATCCGCCGGCGAGCAGTAAGCGAGGTTGGTGAAGGCGAGATCCTTCCCCGGTAGATTGGTGACGGATAAGTGAATCGATTCGCCGGATGCAAACGCCATTGTTGATTGGAATCGAATCTGGGATGGGGAATTTCTAGGTTTTGGGGGAGATATCTATGGGGATCGGTTACGGTGGGGAAACTTGGAGGAAATTGAATTTGGAGAACTTAGGCGCTAAGGAATGGTCGCCAACGGACGGGATTTGTTTAAACTATTTTTTACAACGATATTTACTATTATAGTATAAATTTATATTTTTATATTATAATAATATAAAAAAAAATTCACCTGTTATAAAAAATGAATCGGAACAAACTATTTCACATTTGAACCGAAACAAAGATAAGACCTCCGCATCCAAGGAAGAGCACACAAATTATATAAATCGAAGATACATATATACCAATAACATATTTAGGGTCTATAATATTGGACTTGACATCGTTAAAGTTGACGAATTTAAAGTCGTTGATAGAAATATTCAACCTTTTTGTTTTAGAAACGGTGGTCTTTGCAGTGAAAAAGACTTTGTATCTAAGCGTATATTTGATAGAAGCCGTGTTTTCATTTAACAGAAAATATGACAACACATATAAGCTAGCCACCCTTCTTTAGAATTTGATGATGCTTATCTACGAACTTTTTCGCCATAGTACATTCAATTGTATCCCCAGAAAAAAAATATTATTAGTAAATTTGTGATGTACAAGCATGGAATGATATACAATTTGAATTAGAAGTAAGAAAATATAAATGTTTTGAAATAAAATATATGGGATGACTTTTTTTTTATGAGCGGTATATAGAAAAGAAAATTGTCCTTTCATCCATAATTACAAAGTTAATTCCGTCCACAACCTTAGAAGATGGAAATGATCGATGTTGTCCAAATGAGAATAATCATGCTTCGTAATTTTCAAATTCTGCCTAGAAGCATGCCATCATTTAAAACGTACCTAGTGAGGATAGTAGAGACACGAGAACAACAAATAAATAGATGTACTTAAGATTAAGCAATATAAATTGAATGAACAATTAAAAAATAAAATTTGAACTGAATAATATCCCTATATGCAAAGTGAAAAATGTATAGTTAGCATGAGC
This sequence comes from Persicaria maculosa, assembly GCA_963922045.1. NCBI lineage: Eukaryota > Viridiplantae > Streptophyta > Magnoliopsida > Caryophyllales > Polygonaceae > Persicaria > Persicaria maculosa. Next base: position 64,676,598 of record OY998262.1, read on the forward strand.
TACAATACAAGTCACAAGAAGAATGATAAATAAATGTTAATATGACTAGAAATTCAGTATTATTCTTATTAGGGAAAACTAATTAAAATATCATCACCTTTGGGGGTATGGTAAAATATATCCTCGACTTTCAAATGTAATAAAAATATCCCGACCTATGTGGGTAGTGGTAATATATTACCACGGGTTTTCTCACGGGTCAAAAATGATGACAAGGCAACTTGCGTGAATTTTTTTGGACAAGGGTTTTCTTGAACGGTTTCCTTAGGGAAAAAATAGAGAGTTGGACCGGGTTCATACCCAACGCCTTTTCCTCCCTCCTATCTTTTTTCGTGGTCGCCTCTTGAGATGTCTTCCATATCTTTTAGGCAGTTCATGGTTCCTTTTCAATGACAGTCTTCCGCCCTCGTGGTCGCCTATCTTGAGCTATCTCTCTCACATCTTCTTCCTCTTTGATTCGTTCACGGACTTGGCTGAGTAAGTTTTGTTTTTCCCCTCTTCTTCTTCTTCTTCGTTGTTGTTGTTGTTGTTGTCGGTTTAGTATTGTTGTCGGTTTGGTGTTAGGAATATTCGTGTTTGTGTTAATTTGAGGCAATTTTGACCGGATTAGTTGCTTGGTTGAATAAATTTTGTTTTTTCGAGTTTAATTTTATTATCGGTTTATTTTTTTCTTAAGAAAACCGTTCAAGAAAATTCAATTTTAGCTCTAATTTGTAAAAAAGGCTTCCACGTAGGCTATCTTGTAAAAAAAAATCCATGTAGGCTGCCTTGTCAGCATTTTTACTCGTGTGAGAAAACCCGCGGTAATATATTACCACTACCTTCAAAGGTCGGGATATTTTTATTACATTTTAAAGTTGAGGATATATTTTTACCATACCCCCAAAGGTGGGGGTATTTTAATTAGTTTCCCTTCTTATTAAGAAGTCATATAAGTTATTATGTTACCTTTCAACTCGAAGAACTTGTGTGTTGAAATATCCGGAACAAATGTGGCTCTTTGATGTCATCATATTTTACATTATTTAGGACAAGCATTTAGCATAGGTTTGTGTCTTTTATCATGTGGTTTATGTGTTTTTAGAGGTTTTTCGTTTAATTTATAGGATAGAGATCTATTGTCTTTATGGTTGTGTTTTCAGGAGTTTTCGAAAGCTAAACGGAGATCGCTAGAGGGCATTTGAGATGGGTACAGAAGCTAAAAAGAGTTCAGCACATCGTATAAGGAGAGGGAGTTCCTGAGGGAAGTCTACATGGTCATGGCATTTGTATAGGGAGGGGAAATACTCTGACAACCAGCCAATCACAAAATGAATCCCAAAGCAAGGATTAACTCTACCAGGATGTGATGGATGAGTGGCCATCTCATTGAGGCCATGATAAATGTGGCCTAAGACAGTAGGAGCCAAAGAGACTTGCGTACCTTGCGCCATAAAGCACGTCATGACAAAGGTCTCAGGACAAACTACTCGAGGATTCTGGGGCAAAACGAATCTACTAAGCAAAAGAGCTAAAAAAGCCGCCAACTCTCCTTGGCTACTCACAGTAAGAGGAGGAAAATCCGTTACACGCGATCTCTCAAAATAACGTATAGAGGCATCGCGGATATCCTGCTTCCTTGTCAACCCAATACCAGTTTGGTCTTTGATAGCAGCAATATTCCATTCATCCCTGTAGAAGTAATTTATCCAATCCTCCCAAAAAACCCGATTCTTGCTGCGATGTTTACAAATATCAGCATGGATGCGCAAAAGCTCTAAAACAGTGGGAGGGAACTTACTCCCATCAGAAAGGTGCTCGTTCAGCGGTAAGAATTCCTCATATGGGTCACCTAGTATTGGCAAACCTGCGATCTGTTTTAGATCATTGAGTGAAATCCCAAGTTCACCGCCTCCATGATGTAAAGTGTTCGTTAAAGGGCTCCAAAGTTCACAGAAGGCTCTCCATACATCTTTGTGATATATGTAAGGAAAGCGTGAAACTGCCACAAGACCAAGTATGCCGGAACGACGCAAAGTATCTGCATGATGGTTCATCATCTTCTGAGTCCAATCTGACAAACCAGATATGAAATTTGCGGTTCCGCTAAATCTGAAATCTGCACCCCAATGCAGCTTCTTTGCCAACAAATGCTTGAGAATTGGGTAAAACTCCTCACTCTCAGGAAGTTTGTTGGTGAATTCCCTATCAGCTTGAAACTTTTTGAGGAAGACACCGTTGAGTAGTTTACTATTCCTCACATTGGTTTGTATGCAACCTCGCACATCCTCACCAGAAAATGTCAAATAGCCGAAAAAGGCATCTTCCCTCTCGGTCCAAACTCGATGCGATGGAACAAGTGGAGGAACATCAACCTCATGAAGGGAGAGCGATCTCTGGTAAAGGGGTCATCTTCAAGTTCCTGACCATTGCCCCCCAACGCCCTCTGAGAATGAACACCTCCATAAACGTTCATTCTGGTAAGCTGAAAATCAAGCAAACAAAGCGTTAAGTTAAAGAAAATGAGAGGAAAGAAGACAAAGGCAAAGACGAACTTTGAATATGTTCGGTTAATTCCTTACAATTCAAAGTTCGGGGGCAACTGTTGAATGATAAATTTTGGTGAACTATCAAATTATCCCTATTTGTTAAAATTTGGGAGATGTTCATCCTATGACATAAGTTAAATTTTATTAAAAAAAATAATAATAAATGAAATCGGGCTTTATAAATACAAGCCCCCAAAATGATTAGACTAGCCCAAATTTGAGGTCCATATTTAATTTTATTCAATGGAGAAATATGAAATTAAAATTGAATGAAATATATATGGGCATGTGGTCAATCGTGCATTCAAACAAATCACAGTTAAAGAAAAAATAGAAAACTGTCAAATGGGGAGGTTGAATTCAGCCTCAACTGCTCCCGTTTTCTCCTTCCACCAACAAAATATAAATAAAATAGTTAATTAAAAAGGGGAGAGTGGGGTGGTGGAGCCAGTTATTTCAATAACTGTGCAAATTTGGCCTATAAAAGGGGAAAGCTACTCATTTTGGGGCTTTTTTTTTACAGAGACAAGCACTATCCCAAAAGAAAAGAAACAGGCAAAAGAAACAGGCAAACAGAGGAAGAAAAAATCCCAGCAAAGCAAAGTCTTGATCAAGGTAGTGGTTTCGTTTGATGTCCGTTCGATTCTTGGAACCCCGCCCTTGAAAACCTCGAGAGCTTTTCATGTGGCCTGGGTTCCGGAATCACTGAATCACACAAGCCATATCGAAGTGCTGTCCAAATTCCGTCGTGTATTCCTTTCGATTCTTGTAACCTCGCCCATGAAAACCTCGAGAGCTTTTCATGTGGCCTGGGTTTTAGAATCAATGAATTGCTCTAAACCAGGGCTGAAATGCTGCCCAATTTTGATTAAGAGCAAAACTAATTCAAGAAAAAAAGAAAGGGGAATCACCAATTTCAACGATTCTCATTAGAAAAAAAAACACCAGTGATCGAATTGGTTCCAAATAGAACCTTAAGCCAAAATCACATATTCACAGTGAATGGAAAATGGGACTGGGGAAATTAAAGTGAGCAAACACAAAGGATTTCACTCACCCAGGAGAACAAAGGAACACAAAAAAAGAGGCTATATATAATTAAAATCGGTGTAAATAATACAAGAGAACACTATATCAAGCCAAGTTTCCTTTGATTTGAAACCTTTGGACAGTTACAAGCATTCCAAACTTTGATTCAAGGCTTACAAAGTGTTGGATTAGTAAACATTACACATTGGAAGAGTAAAATTGTCTCAAAACGAAACAAAAAAAAAAGCCCTAAACTTGATGTCATAGCGGAAGCAAGGAATCCAAACCTATGAGAGCTCCGTAGGAATTCCTCTACTCCCTGAGTCGACGAATCTGCTGTTCACCTTGACCCTCTTGATTGTAGTCGAACACCTTCGGCAATTGCAGTCTTCGGTCGTCAAAAAAAAAGGAGTCGCCGTTCTACTGTCGTCTGTTGCCCTATTTGTTCTGAAAGAAAGGAGCCGATGCTTTGTAGCATATTGCACAAAAAGAAGAGGGAGATGTGGGCTGGATTAAACAAAATTAATGAATCGGACTTTGGGCTGATTTTTTTAATTTATGTGGGCTGAGCCCTTCGAACAAAAAAAAAAGAAGAAAGACAAAGAAACTTTCATTCATGTTACACATTAAAAGGGAACAACGTGATCGATTCTTTTCTTTCAAAATGGAAAAGGAGGAGGGCCCATTCCCAAGCAAGCATATCGTACATACACACATATATGTTTGGGCACATTAAAAAAAATTTGTTTAATTACAAAACCAACCCACTAAATTATACGAATTATAATTGGCACAAGTTAAGAATTCGAGTTTGATAAAAAAAATATAAAATTAAACTCGTCAAAAATTCTTTGTCGATTAATTCCTGTGGGTCAATCTCAAGGCGGCTCCTAAACAAAAACGGAGTCAAAAGCTTAAACCGAATTTTCCTAAATTAAAATCGGTTCTTGGTAGAACTACGTAAGGACTTGACGCCGTAAAAACGGCTACGTAGGTAACCCGATATTAAATCCTAAAAATATATCGGGTACAGTCGTTCACCTCTAAATTCACTTTTAAATGAGTATGAGGTCAAAACCAAACAAATATAAAAAACTTGGTTTTAGAAAAGAACTACGGGTGATTTGATCCCGTTCAAACGGGTACGTAGGAAGCTCGACATAAAGCTAAAAGCTCGCCGAGTTTAATCGCCAAACCAAAGTAAAAATCAAATCGGTTCGTTTAGAACTACGTATAGACTTGATACTCTTTACGAGTTACGTGGAAAATTCGGTATAAAATTGTAAATACGCCGAATTCAGTCACCGGTTACAAATTAAATCAAACGGTTTCAAAATAAAAGAACTACGTAAAGACTTGACGCCGTAAAAACGGCTACGTAGGTAACCCGATATTAAATATAAAAATATGTCGGGTACAGTCGCTAATCCCTAAATTCACTTTTAAAATAAAAATGGGGTTAAAAATTAAATCTAAATTAAATACACATGATTTTCTGTGTAAGTGATAGCCGTTAAGTCGAGAAACCCTTCCAAGAAGGTGTGCTTGATTTATTCGGATGATATACGAGAAAACCTCATGCATATGATAGTGTGATTTATGTTAGGGCTACCCTTCCAAGAAGGTGGGTCCTAATACGATCCAATGATGCATGAAAACCTTTAAGGGGATAAACACACCAACTCAAACACTCTGAACTACGTGAGGCTTGATTCTCTTCCGAGAGATACGTAGGCAGCCCGTTAAAATTCGGGTGCAGCCCAAATCACCAAAAACACTTAAATCTTGGTATCGATATAACTTCGAATCAAGAGGATAACCAAAAGGGGTCGAACTCGAATATTACAAATTAAATAAAATGTGTTGTACACTTATATCGCGCATTTTTGTTCAACAGATGACTTTAGATAATTTACTTTCAATTTGACATACTACATTAATTAAGAAGATGAAGTTCGAGTGAATATCGGGTTGAATTCGTCATGGCATTGTCGTGGGAATCCTTAACCCTGGAATTACTTCTCATATATATATTTTCTTCATAATCTTTGCTTTTTTTTTATTAGTTTAGTTGAAAATCAAATCCCTATTTCTTGGCTTAGCTTATTAGTTCTAGATAACGATTGATACATCTATATAATCTCCGCGACCGATACCCATAATTGATCTTGTATTCTTGCGAGGTTGGTTCAGGCTACACTATTCTTGGGTTAGTTTACACCACATCACTCTTACAATTTATAGAGGCTTAAAAAAAGGATTAGAGTTATAGGAAAACGATTGTAACTGATAATTGTTATAATTCGAATCACTATACTAATCAACTTTCCGCTACTTAATGCAACTTTTCACTATTTTCACTACTAATAACTTTCCACTACGTCTCATGTAACCTCTCGTATTAAGCAATTTTCTAATAACTGGATTCTCACTGCTTACGTAGCATCCCACTACTTAATACTTCGTATAAATTCTCACTATTTTCATTACTCATAGCTTCCCACTACTTACATAACCTCCCTTCCAATAACTTCCTACTACTTACATAACCCCTTACATTAAATAACTTCCGATAACTTCCCGCTATTTACGTAACTTCCTACTATGTAATGTAACTTCCCACTACTTATATAACCGGCCTCCAACATTAAGCAACTTCCTAAGTTCCTAATAATCTCCCATTACTCATGTAACCCCCTACTACTTAACATAAATTCTCATTATTTTCACAACTTATAACTTCCCACTACTTATGTAATTAACCTCCCTGAATAGGTAAATAAAAAGCGGTCATTCCGGGGTTCGAACCGGGGACCTATGAGTACTACGCACAAGTCTTTTCCGGTGAGCCATTCCGGAATGGTTATGTAATTAACCTCCCACATTAAGTAACTTCCACTAACTTCCCACTACTTACACAAATATTAACTTTTCACTACTTACGTAACAACTTTCTTATAATAACCTATAGCTAATTACGTAACCTCCCACTACTTAATATAAATCATCACTTTCACTACTTACATAACTTCTCACATTAAGCAACTTCCTATAACTTTCCAGTACTTATGTAATTTCTCACGTCAAATACCCTCCCACCTCGTAAACATTAAGTGAAATAGAAATCTCGAAAACTTTAAGTCAGATAAAAATATGATTATCACCATTCACCACCACCAAAATCACCTGATGCAACTTATATAAAATTCGCTATGAAACAAAATACATAATTAATATAATAGTGACAAATCGAAAAACCCCAATTTAGGAAAGAAAAGGCGATATACTGCAGATAAATTAGAGCAAGACGCGACAAGGTGAACCACAAACAAATAATTTGTTGAACCAAATTATAGAGAGAGGGCAGAGCCCATCTCTCTAGAATTTTTGCCTAAAAAAACCCCAAATCTAACCTATCAATTTGCCCCAAAATTTCAATAGAAATCTGATCTATTCAACCATCCAATTTTCTAATTGGATTTGTCGATCCTTCATGGTGCCCATTTGCTTTGGGGTTGTGGGTCTTCGTCTTTGTGAGGGAGCCCGGTGTTCTTCCCCCAACTTGTGTCTTCACCCCGCCAGGTTGTGATCCACCTTCTTCCTCGTCGGTGTTCGTCGGTAGTAGTGCTCCTTGTCGCCGCCGCTTTTCTGCCGCCCTGGTGGTGTTCCTCCTTGCCTTTGGTCCTTCGTGATCTAGTCGGGTGGTGGTGCGTGGTGGTCCGAGTCGTCCGACGTCTGCTTTGGTCGTCGTCGCCGCTTTTCTGCCGCCCTAGTGGTGTTCCTCCTTGCCTTTGATCCTTCGGGCCCAAGCTTTGGGTCCTTAGGGCCCAAGCTTTGGGTCCCTTCGGGCCCAAGGTTGGGGATTTGTGAAAAATAAAAAATAAAAATAGCCCGAAACGGCTTTATGTAAATTTGATATAGCTAGAGAGAGAAAAAACCCGTAAGGGTCTGAGTAACCCACTCGTAAGGGTCTTGACAATCTCCCGTAAGGGTTTTTTGGTGCGTTATTTACAGGGTGGCTCTCGGCGACGTTTCCAGGTGTTCGTGGCGGTCCTAGTCTAAGTTGGGACTCTGGTGTTCGGTGTCGGGTCTGGCTGGGGTCGTGGCGGTGTGCACTAAGGCGACTCCGTATTCCGGAAATTTCCTTGGAGGTTCGTCTTCATCGCCCACAAGAGGGACTCCTGATGTACCGCTGGCTAGCGGTGTCATCGCTTGGTGGCACTTGGCTCCGGGGTTTGTCCGTGTTGTTCTCTACTCTGTTTGGTTAGGTTCGTTTGTTCGTTTGGGGTTGTTTAGTTGTCGCTTTGTATTGCACCGTTTATTTTAGATTGTATGCTCGACGGTTCGCCGTCTACCGACTTTGTCGGCCTCTCGATGAGCCAAACCTGTCTGGCAATCGAATTTTTACCTAATAAAAAAAATAAAATAAAATAAAATTTGTTGAACCAATTAGATTTGGTATGTCGAGTGTCATATGTACCAGATTTGAACGGGATCAAATCATCCGTAGTTCTTTTAAAAAATAAATTTAATTTAATCTGAGATGGACGACTAAATCCAATATATGTTGAATTTGAATATCGGACTTCCTGCATAACTCATGAAAGAAGATAAAGTCTTTACGTAGTTCTTTTTAGAACCATTTAAATTTGAAGAGATTTAATTTAGGGTCTTGACTCCGTCTTTACTTAGAAGTCAATTTTAAGACTGATCTACTAGAATAAACTGACAATGAAATTTTATGAGTTTAACTTTTGTTAAACCTATTTCTAATTTGTGCCAATTATAATCCTTATATTTTTAAGTTTTTTTAGGAGCCCAAATTTTTTTATTAATTTGAGACCAAAGCACACTCAACATCTTCCTTCCAAAACTGGCAAGCAGCGACTCATGTCCTTCTCTCTTCTAGGAGTCACCTGCCTTTTTTCGACATCAGTAGCCTTCGACGCATCACCCTGGGACTGCGGCTTTGGGCGATTGTAACGGAGGAAGGCGGAGCAAGTCCGGCTCGACAACGGGGCACGAGTCGGACCTTTCCGACCCCAACTAGGTATGTTTTGGGATATTTTTTTATTTGCGAAATTCAGCCCCAAAATTTGGTGCTCAATACGATTTTTAAGAGCGAGTTTGACAATGAGTTATTTTTTAAGAGGTGGTGATTAATTTTAAGGGCTTATACAAGGTGGAGATTAGATTATTGTATGAGTTACGAGGAAGGAAGATGTTGAGATTTTTTTAAAAAAAAATAATTTTGGTGGATATAAGATTGTTTTATTTTTTTTGGTAAAATGACCAAATTGCCCCCATGATTTCTTCTTCTTCAAAGCACACCTCCTCTTTGTTTTTCTTCTGTCTACCACGCAGCCAGGCCACCACCAAACTCCAGGCACTCCCCTCCGTCCGTCTCCCTCGGCAAAAAGCTCACCCTTATCCCACTCGTCTTCCTCATCTACTTCGAGGTCGCCGGTTGCCCATTCGGCGAGGAGTTGGTCGTCCAGGTCGCCAGCCCCCTTTTAAGGATCCTAGGGTTCCTGTTTTTTCCCCTTATCTGGAGTATCCCGGCGGCGCTAATCACTGCGGAGCTCTCCACCGCCTACCCCGACAACGGCGAGTTCGCTATCTGGGCCAATTGCGCCTGCCTGGGTCTGTCGACGACGAAGAAGCATTGGACTTGCAGAGAAGGGCAAGACTCGTCTTCCTCATCTACTTCGATTGAGTTTCAATTTTCACGCTCATCTGATTTTATTTTTTTTTCATATTGTGACTTTAGGGTTCTCGAACTAGGGTCGATTGGGGCTCGAGAAGTTCAAGCAGAGGTGGAGGAATCCCGACTCTAATCAGTTGAGAGGAAGGGGAACGCAGCAGAGCTTCGTCAAAAATCCCGACCAAGCGGCCACTGCTAAGGTACGCTCGATTTTTCCCGAAAACCTCAAACTTACTTGGCTTAGCTTTTAGGTAATTTGTCCTCCAAATTCAGATTGTCAATCAACTTTTTTTTTTTTGACTGGAGATTTGATTTTTCTGGGTTCCGCCGTTTCCTTTCTTTTGCTTGAAATTTGTAATGTTGGGGCTTTGGTTTAGAACAACCCAAGGAGAGAAAGGCGGGTTGCATATGCTTTGTGCTTTGGTTTGAAACAGTGGAGAAAGAGTCCGCGTGATGATTTCTTTTTGCAGGAGCTTATTTAGTTTGAACTGATTTAACTTGTGCAGAAAATCTATTCTCTTTGAATTTTTTTTATTTTTGACTGTTTGGGACTTTCAATTTTGTGTTTTGCTTGTATCAAACACTGCCATGGGTTGAATAGTATTATTCTCCAGCAGTTGTTCTGAGTAGATTTGTGCAGAGTTTCGCCTTGTTTTTAGGCCTACTCGTGATTCCGAAACCTAGGCCATAAGCGAAAACTGAGAGCTTTGCAAGGGCGGGGTTTCGGGAATCAATTTCAGCAGCGTTCCGACTTCGTTTATGGCAATTTGATGACTCTGAAACCCAGGCCACAAGCGAAAACTGGGAGCTTTGCAAGGGTTTGGTTACGAGAGTGAATTTCAGCAGTATTTTGGCCTTATTTGGTGCAATTTAGGACTCCGAAACCTAGGCCACAAGCAAAAACATGAGAGCTTTGCAAGGGCGGGGCTTCGGGAGTCAATAGCCACTCAGAGAGAAGGCTACCTTGCTTGCTTTCTCTTTTTTTTTTCTTTTCTTCTTGCTTTCTTCCTGTTGTACGTGTGGTCTCTCTCTTTGATGTGCTGTTTTTTTTTATCTCTCTCTGTTTGTTTGCTGCTTTTTTCTTTCAGCCGTTAAAATCCACCTTTTCATCGGCTCTAGACCTTCTTTTATAGGGGAAAAGAAAGAAAGAGAAAATACACAATGGTAGCACCATCGCTGCTCACTTCTGATCCTCCTCCTCCTCAAGTGTCAAGTCTCGATCCGCCGACGGAGCTTGAAACTGTCCGTATCGAAGATGGCGACAATGGCGGCGCCGACGAATTATCCTTGAAGGACGGCGACCTGAGGGCTCTTAAGCGGGGTAGGAGGATTATTAGCTTGTTAACGAAGCCGTCAATTACTCTACTGCTTGGATCCAAAGGGAATTTGCGTCATCAGAATCGCATTAGGTTGCGGTATCTTCTGGATAAGCTTGTGAAGAGGCGAAATTGGGGGGATGCTGCCGGTGTTCTGAGCGTCTTGCTGACGGGAACCTGCAAAGAAAGGTCGCTTCATGACAATCGTATAAAATATTTGGTATTCATCTTCTTCACCTAGGGTTTTTGTTTGTGTTGATGTCTTAAAAAAACTTATTACATTATATATATTTATTTAAGTGTAGGTAGCAAAGGAACTTCTCGAGCATGTTGGAAGTAATGGCGCATACTCGAATGACATTAAGGATGTTGAGACCAAAAATAAGGAAATTAAGGAAATCTACGATCTGTGGATGAAAAAGATTGCGCCGAAAAAGAATAGACCAAGGAAGGTATATCACTTAAAGCTTGTGCTTTGACTTTTGATTGCTCCACGTACGCATCACTGAGTACTTTAAAATTTCAAATGACTTTCTTAGTTCCTACTTCAGTTCCAGAGTTTTTATTAAAATTTCAAATGACTTTCTTAGTTCCTACTTCAGTTCCAGATTTTTTATTTTGATGTCTGCTTTGAAATTTCAAATTACTTCATTAAGATTGTAGTTTTGTAAACTTTGAGTAATGATTTGAATTTGATGTGTTTTCTACTTTTAATCTAAGGTAGTCAGGGCAAGGCTGATCTTGTTTGTTGTTTATTTGACTATGTATTCTATTTTCATGGGTTATAAACTCTGTAATTTCAACTATTGACAGGATAGGTTCGTTCTTTTTGACTCCATTTTCTCCTTCCTCGAGCAGAATGACTACGAGGGAGCTCGATCCTCTGCATTATGGTATTATATTAGACACTCCGGCTTTATTTAGAATAATGATATTTTCTTTTAAAAAATAGCACTAATTTTTCAGACGGGAAGTGTTTCGGTATGTTAGTATGTCATTTTTTTGAGGAAGGAGATAAATTCAAAATTATATAGGGTGATGAACTTGATTGAATTTTTGGATGTTTGTTAATGCTGAAGTGAGGTTTCATATGTTTAATGCCACCTAATTTATGCAACTTACCAAATTTAAGTTTATTATTCTATTCTCAGCCTCAGTATGGATCGTGAAGCTGATTATGACCCTATCTCCAACTTAATATCGGGGTTATGCTATTTTGAATTGTGGTATGCAACACTCCCAGCAGACAGACAGCTGATTGATATTCATGAGCCTGAGATGCTAGAAGAAGCAGAGGAATCTGGGATTGACCTGCACAATGTAGTTGAAAACTCATTAGATTATCAGGCTATCAGTATTCAAGAGACTAACTCCAGCTTCATACATCATTCAGAGACCTCTGTCATGGGTGAAAAGGAGATTCAGATATACAATACAAACCGAAAAGATTCAGTGGCTTATGCTGACAAGCAAAGAGTCATGACTAATTATCGGTCACAAGGACAGGGCCTTTACATAAATTCTGATCAAACGAGTGGATCAGAAGGAGGGTCTCTTATGAAAAGAAATAATAACATGCATTCTTCTTCGGCCTTCTATTCCCATGGTAAGTTTGTTCTTTATCCTCAATTAGAATTGTGTTACTGTGGCGGTGAAATAGGTAGATACTTCAAATAATTTGATAATGGTGTTTATATTAATCAACTTGACAATGCATATTGCCCATTTGAGAATGCCTGTTTCTCCTAACTTGGTAACCAAATTAGTAAATTATACACCATTTTGTGAAACCTAAAGCTCAATGTAATATTATTTTCACTTTCATAAAGTTGTGAAACTAACCCTCATTCATCAATTACAAAGTCCATAGTTGGTTCAGGCTACATTCTTACTGTACGAGAGTACCCTTGTTTTCATTTGAAGCTCTTTGTAGTCCGTGGTATGAGAAGATAGAGTAATAAAATGCCTAGTTGGTTTAGGCTACATTCTTACCGTGTGAGAGTACCTGTGTGAGGCTACATTCTTCCTATTTTTATTTGTCTACTGAAGGATAAACTGTAGAAAGATCACTAAGACTCTATTTGTGCTTCCATCAGGTTTTTTCTTGTAAGATGATTTTGTAACTAGTTCTCGGCCCAAATATCATTGGTACAAGTCTGATTTTTCTCTTATCTTAAGAATGCAAAGAATTCAAGAAGAATAAACGCATGCTCCAAAAGTAATTTAATCAAGGATGTATGTGCATGTAATACTGCCATAGATGTGGCATGATGAATATTGAAAGTGAAATGAATGAGCATGCTGTGAAAAATGCCTAAGTGGCACTGTATCTATATGTAGGATATTGCTTTTGCAATATTATGATCTGCAACTCAATTAAGGTTTCATTTTGTAACAGGGGTTCCTGATTCATTATTGTTTCCCATCCAATGGGATCCCTTGAATGAGAACATCGAAGATGTGATAAAAGAATTACATCCAAATGATGATTACAAGGATGCAGTGCAATACTTGAGGAAAGCCCTGAACTCTACACCTGGAGTAGAAGAAGCATTACTTCCTTTAGTGCAGGTAATTGATATTAATATTTGTTGATTATTGATATTTATACACATTCCATTTCCCGTCCCACCTCATTTAACTCCAGGCCTACAGAAGCGTTACTTTATGTGGATTAGTGGTGTATACATTCGTTTTCCCATTCTTGCTCCACTGAAGTCTGTTCAAATATTAATACTTGTTGCTGATTTGTTTACCCTCTCAACTGAATAGATACTGTTGCTTAATGATCGTGTCAAAGAGGCCTTGGATGAGCTAGAGAAGTTTTCTTATGCTTCGAAATCGCTTTTTGCCACTAGGTAAGGAGGCTCTGATTTGAGAAAATCGTTAAATATGAAAATATATAAATTTGCTCGAGTGAAAGTAAAGATCTTTATATTTTACATGTGTGTTGATGCTAGATTGAAGACTCATTATTTTGAGTCCCTGGGCTGCACCAATCATGAACTGCTTTTTTCTTGCTATGAAGATATCTTGAAGCAGGACCCTACTTGCAAGCACGCAATAGCAAGGCTTGTTCAGGCATATCGAATTGGTACTGAAATTTTAGAACTTTACACTTGCTACATCTCATAATTTTTTATTTGGATTTTTTGAAATTTAATGTAATCATGTCTGTTACTTACTAGTATGTCTAAAATACGTGTAGTGTGTTGGTCATCCACTCCTTATGTATATTGGTTTGGTCATTTAAAGAATGTTCATGGTAGGCCAGTTTTTGCTGAACTTGATTTCATTCTCACAATTGCACCTAGGGCCCTTTCGGTAGTTTATTTTTGGAAGGGCAAGGGAAAGGAAATAGAGATAGTGTAATTTAGTTCAGGGCCGTTTGGTTAAAAACTTGGTTTAATCTCACACCAATGAATCTTTGTTATTCTAAATAGTATATTTGATTGCCATTTACTTGCCTGTTGGGGTTGGGCCTTCATTTCTTTTTGTATGCTGTTATCTTTTACTTTGGTTGTCACTTGTCATTTAGGCTTTTTCCCCATTTCTTTAGAAGACAGTCTTTGACCTTCTCATGTCGTACTCGTCCAGTGCCTTTTACCTACCTTTGTTTGTTTTAAGTTCTTTTCCTCTTGGTATACTTTTCTTTTTAATGGTACACACCCTGATAAACTTGAAGTATCTGCATTTTGCCCCCTCTACAGGTGATTATGACCCTGACCGACTTTTGGAGATGATAGCTCTACACCTGGATGGTACATTTGCAGACCATGATATATGGAGAGACTTTGCTTCATGTTTACTTAAAGTTTTTCAGTGTGAAGAAGACCGAATCTCGACTTGTTTGAATGAGGATGTAGCAGGAGGTGAAAGAAGGTATGAGAGTAAGAAGATCCCTACCATGTTTGTGAAGGGTGTGTTGGGAAATAATTGGAAGTTGCGTTTTAAATGGTGGTTGAATCGTCACTTCAACAAGAAGTTGTTGGCAGCTGAAATTGCAGGAGGTATTTACTCTTTCACAACTAAATCATGTTTTAATGAGTTTGTGGTGACTAAGTTTCTTTTCCATTTCTGGGAAGATAAAGAACCCAGTGCTGATACAGAACACTTTTGTTCCATTTATATAGATTGTTTGGTAATTCTATCACAGTTTTTTGAAGCTTCATTATTTTAGCGAGCTTTAGAATAATTTTTTTTACCTCACTTTCTGTAACATTGTTTCCCCTTTTTTCCATATACATTAGAAGATACAGTAGAGTCACAGGCTTACCATCTGATGGTAGTAACACTGTTCTTATGAATAAAAACTAAGACTGCTATAGTTTGCTATTGTTCCTTTTATATAAAGGATTTTTCTAATGTGTGCCGATGGACATATATTAAACAACCCCTAAACGGAAATATTTCCTTTGGAAAAGTGCCTTTTCTTAGTTTCAATGTATTAGCTCATAGGGTAAATGCATTGAAACTAGGGTATCTTACCTTCTTTGGGTGTCTAAAAACCGTTATATAAATGATCCATTGTTTATAGTAATCGATAAACAATTGATCATGTCTCTAAAGACTACTTTCTCATTCTTACTGGTTTGTTTCTCTTGTTGACTTTCAGGTAACTTGTCACTGATGGCTTACAAGGCTGCTTGTGCATCTCAAATATATGGACCCGGATTCGATTATGTCGTGAAGGTTGGTACTCTTTTGAAGGAAGCAAAAAACCCTCTATTTATGGTCTTAAATATGTATGCTCAGAGTTCTTCTGGATTGTACCCCGAGCTCAGTGGTGGATCCAAATTGATAAGCTCTTGGCAAGAAGTGTTCAATCTTGTTGGACAGATGGGGGAAAATGATAAAAAAGATGGAGGAAAAACTAGAGCAGGGAGAGGAAGGAGAGGAAAGGAGGAAAAAAGAGGAGATGGAGGCAAAAGTGTAAGGAAGAGGGGAAGACCGGAGGGCGAGGAGGGAAAAAGAAAGAGGGGGAGGCCGAGAAAAGAGGAGAAACAAATAGAGGGAGCAAGAGTAGAAGAGGCGGAACATGGGAGTGTGAGGGAGTTTTCGCCACATCAAGAAGATAGAGTACCGACCCCCTGAAAGGAAGAAGGTGCTGGTGAACAAGGAGATGGGATTTCAATCAATAGAACCACCAGTTCATGGTGTAATAACATCATCGACCCAGTTCAAGGTGTACTCGGCCACAGCAACATCAGCGACCCAGGTCAAGATGTTCCCAAAAGACCCAGAGCGAGTGGAAAGCAAAGATAAACTGATGATGGAGCCATGGAGGTGAAGAGAAATGATCAATTAGAGGCAATCCCGTACGATGAACGGCAATGTCGTAGGATAGGAATCTCGTGAAAAGGCACGGATTGAAGGATCAAGAAGAGGTGCTGTACCATCTCGTAACTCTCAAGACGACGTTTGGAATGCCAAACCCAATAGGGGGAATGTAAGAGAAGTTCTTCTAAATGTTTCATAGGCCTTACCTATAGGAGAATGTAATCCTAAAGGATTTACCTAGAATAGGAATAGTACTCCATCAAATGCCAAGGATTTACCTAGAGGCCAAAGGGCTCATGCGCTTTTACAATTCTGGGTAGAAGGAAAGTCATGTGTTTGTAATTTTGTATATGACTTTCAGGCCTTGATTGATCATAAAAAGGAAATCTTGCTTCTCATGTTCCATTCAATGGAATGGAACATGCAATATATTCATAAATCTCAAACCCATTTTGATAATTTTCAACTCAAACAGCTTCCTGAAAAGTTACTACAACCAAACACCTAAGTGGCTTTTCAAAAAACAAAACGCTTATTTCAATCGCTATTTTTAAAAGCTATCTCAACCTCTTCGGCTACTCCAACCGCTACAGCTACCCAAATAGCTCTGAACCACTACTATTGCCAAACGGAGCCTAAGTACAAGAAATAACATAAATTGTCAACCGCTCTCAACCCCTTCCCATGATAGCGTTATAAAATAAGCTTTTAAGCCGTTATCAGCCGCTCTTTCAGCTGTTACCGCTTTTTCAAACGTTATCTTGCCAAACACCAAATTTAATTAAAAAAGCTAGCCACCGCTGGCAAAAGCTGCTCTCAAACAGAGCCTAAATCTAAATCTATGATAGAGGTAATGACAGTGGTTGCATTGTCTAGAAAAGTCAATATATATCCGTTACACTATTAATTTTCTTAGACACATAACGAATGTGTGGACTGTCTAAAAATGATTTAGATCCATCAGGAAATCATAAATAGTCATTTCAACTCCCCAATGATATTTTAAAAAAACCTTAAGTGAATTAATAATGCAAAGGATGTCACATTCTATATATTTTATGTTTTGGATATTGAGTTTTAAATTTTAATGATTTATGGGTTCTCAAATTTGTGGCATCGATTTTAACAACCGAGCATTGTGGGATACTTGCACCCTTTATCGAGATACAATTTGCTTCCTGATCTAAATTGAACTAGAGTCCGATTGTAGAATTTCCTGTCCTGAAATGACCCATCAAAGCTTAGTTTGAAACTTAAGTTCTTTGAGTTGGTTTTTTCCATTTGATCATTTTGTTTCTTTCTATTTTAGGTACTAAGTAGATTAGGAGTTGATGTTATATTTGCTTCTTCCTCATTAACCTTAGTCGTGCTCTAGTAGAGAAGTTATTATCTGATAAATTTTATAACATTAATAATCGTAGTAACCTCATTTATGAAAACTTTTGACTTATGAAGTACTCCGTATCAAATATACTCAACAAAGTGGTTGTCATGTTGTTATGTCAATTGTTTGCTTGAGATTTTTAATGATTGGATGTTAGTTTCTTGCATTTTCATCCCATATATTTGTGTATGTGTGTATGTTTTTTTCTAAGATTGATTGAGGTTATTTGTATATAAATCTCCAGTTTCGACATGTGTTTCGTGAAACGAATTGCGTTGTGGATCACCTTTCTAGTTCAACATACGATTATAAGTTTATAACATTGGTTTATGTGATTGTGTATTGCTTGACCCTCCAGATGGTGTTTTATCTGTTTTGCATGACGATGTGAGGGGTCGGACTATCCCCGTATGCTGATTACTTAGCCCAATTTTTATTTATTAATAAAGCGCATCCGAAGTGAGGAGAGTTCCGTCTCTCCTTTTGACCAAAAAAAAAAGACTAATAATGAAAGACCAATGGAAATTTTATATATTAATATTTTATACAACATTATTAGTTTCAAACATATGATCAAAAATAATTTGATAATTTGATGAAAATATGCCCAATTTTTTTAGATTATATAAACAAATGAACAAGATTTACATAATGCAATTTTTTTTTTTTTGATTAGGTAATAATTTGGTTGGCGAACCTAACCGAGAGCATCCCGACGGATGAGATCAAGAAGATCTGAGTATTCTTCCAATGCCAACCCGTTAACAGGATGACCAAGGTGTGCAACCTTGTCAGCCACCCTATTACCCTCACGGGACACAAAGGAAAAGAAGATATCGTGAAAAGACCTAAGGAGACCTTTGATATCACCTAAAATTAATTCTATTTCCCAAGGGCAATCTCCAATACCCTTCAGATAATTTATAATCGTCAACGAGTCCCCTTCTATGATTAAGTTATTGTAGTGATAATTTTGTGCACATACTATTCCTTCTCTAAGGGCAATTGCTTCTGTCATAATTGGAATAACATTTCCAACTCTCTTATATCCTAGCTGGAGTGCCTGCCCCTCCGAATTTCTAATGATGTACCCTGTGCTAGCTTCCCCTAAACGACTGGAGGCACCATCAACGTTTAGCTTCATATATCCATTAATGGGTTTCCTCCATTTGACATTTTTCCTACTAATCTTCTTTTTACTCGTGGGCTTGACCATGTAGTCCATATTCAATTCTTCTTTTTCCTCTCTCCTTGCCCTTCTCCAACCCTCTTTCACAGATTCAATAAACGATTTAATTTCCAAAAATGATGGTACCCCACCTCCTCTAAAGGTTATTTGGTTCCGATAGTACCAAATCGTCCACCACTTTATTGCCATCTCCTCTTTCTCCTCCTTAGATAGTTGTTCGCCCAATCTTGCCATAATAACATCGCCCCTTGGTCGGATGTAGTTAAGACCATTCAATATCTTTGCACATTTATTTTTTGTAGTAGATTAGTTTGCCCAAAAGAACAGTGTACAAATAGATGTAACTCATCCTCACCATTCATCCCACAGAAGCTACATTCGTTAAGAATTGAAGATCCTCTTGTACTCAATCTATCCCTTGTTGGTAGCCCATTCTGTGCAGTTTTCCACAAGAAGTTTTTAATTTTCGGCATTGTGTTTACCTTCCAAATCCAGTTAGAAGGGCTATCATTGAAGGAGTCTTGGTGTGTATGAAATCTTACTGCACTGGAGGTTGTAAACCAGCCTTGTTTATCGTGCCGCCAGTATAGTCTGTCAGACATCCTATGAATTGGGAGAGGAGATTCAATGATCCGATCCGACCAGTCCGCTCCTACGGTTTCATAAAGCTTATCCCTCCACCATTTTCCGTCCCGAATGAATTCTCCTGCAAGTACATTTTCATCCGTAATTCTGGTATTATCAAAATATTCGATTAATGGCTTCTGCGATATCCACAGATCTTTCCAGAATTTAACAGAATTCCCATCACCGATAGTCCAAACTAATCCTTCCTTAAATTTGTCAATCAGAGAGGCCGCGTGTCTCCATTGCCAGGAGGCATTCCTTGGTTTTGTATACTGTAGAATGTCACCTTGCTTTATGTATTTGTGCCTGATAATGTTTACCCATATGTTGTCTGGTTCTGCAAGAGTTTTCCACAATAATTTCATTTGTAAGGCCTCATTCATGATAAATGATTTTCTTATGTTCAAACCTCTTTTCTTCTTTGGCCTACAAATCTTATCCCAGCTTATGAGTGGTTTATACTGTAGATCTTTATTCCAGAAAAAATTCCTATTGATACGATCCAGTTTAGTATGAACTGAAGCAGGTAGCATTAAACTTTGCATGGCATACAGAGGCTTTGCTGATAGATTTGAATTAATGAGAATTGCCCTACCTTGTTGCGATAAGGAGCTAGCTTTCCACTTTGAGAGTTGGTTTTTTGTTTTACTTATAATATCTTCAAATGTTTGTTTATTGACTCTCCCATTGATAATAGGACATCCCAAGTATTTCTCCATAGCACTAGTGTGCGACATTTGCAGTGACGATTGTAGAAGTTGGATTCTCTGCACAGGCACACCCCCAGTTGTCTGAAAGGAAGATTTATGGAAATTCACTTTTTGACCAGAAACCCTACAGTAGTCCTCAATTATATCTTTGACTCTATTACTAGCCTCCAAAGTAGCTTTAACAAAGACAATTGTATCATCTGCAAAGGCAAGAAAGGGAACCTTTGGGCCATGGTGTCCGAATTTAAATCCGATCTTAGACGTTGGAGACATAGACTCACTATGTAGTCGTCTTGCATAAACTTCTGCTCCAATAATGAACAGAAAGGGTGAAATGGGATCTCCCTGCCGGATACCCCTTGATGGGAAAAAAAGGTTTGTCGGAGAGCTGTTAACAAGGACAGAGAATGAAACAGATACAACACACTCTCTGACCCAGTTAATAAATTGTTCGTGAAACCCAAATCTACTCAGAACTTCAAATATAAAGTCCCAATTCAGTCTATCGTAAGCTTTTTCCATATCCAATTTCACTGTCATCCATCCTTCACAGCCTTTACGAGTTTTAAAAGAATGGAAAATTTCGTGCGCAATCAGCACATTATCCTGAATCGCCCTATCCGAAACAAAGGCACCTTGTAAAGGATGAATCAGCTTTCCCATTACCTTTTTTAATCGTTCAGTTAGAATTTTTGAAATGATTTTATATATTGTCGAGCATAAACTGATTGGTCTGTAGTGATTTGTTGAAGACGGATTATCAACTTTTGGAAGAAGCGTGATAAACGTGTGATTAACTTGCCTGAGTATTTTCCCAGAGTGAAAGAAACCCTTGACATCCCGAATAACTGATGGCCCTACAATATCCCAAAAGCATTTATAAAATTCTGCCGAGAAACCGTCGGGCCCAGGGGACTTATTTCTGCCTAAACTAAATACTGCACTCTTTATTTCACTATTTAAGATTGGTTTAATGAGTTGGTCATTATCTGCTACCGTAATTTCTGGAGTTATAATGTCCAAACTATTCCTCCAATCACTGCCTGGATTTATATTATGTTTTTAAATCGTTTTTCAAAATCTCTCTGTATTTCAGTCTTAATGTTGTCCTCACCTAAAATCAACGTACCTTCGTCCGAAGTAATTTGTCTTATAATCTTCCTATTCCTTCTGCCTGTCGCAATTTTGTGGAAATACTCAGAATTTGTGTCCGCTAACAAGATATGTTTAGCTTTTGCTCTCTGACTCCAGAATGTCTTATGAAATTTAATTAAAGCTTCCTTTTTTTGAATTAGCCTTTTCTGTTTCACGTCATTTTTTGTATCAAACTTATTGCACATTACCTTTTGAATAACAATAAGTTCCTCCTCAATTTCCTCTAACTGTCGGAAGATATTGCTAAATGTTCTTTTATTCCATACTTTAATTTTGGCCTTAAGGATTTTTGTTTTAAAGACTAACTGATACATTGCTGAACCAGCACAGTTTGCTCTCCACGCTTGTTTAACAATATTCCTTAGATCTTTCCTTTTCAACCACATATTTTCAAATTTAAACGGTGCAGCCTGCATGGGGCTTCCATCACACAAACACACTGTGATAGGACAATGATCCGATGAAGAAAAAGCATGGTGACATAGATGTATACTGGGAAATTGCACCAGGATCTCATTTTGCACCAGAGCCCTGTCTAAACGTTCATAAATATTGTCCATGCCTTCCTTCTTTTTTCTCCAAGTAAATCTGTTCCCAATGAAAGGTAGATCAAGCAATTCACCCCTATTTTTAATTTCATTCAACCTAGTGAGTCTGGCCAAAGATACATCCACACCACCATTTTTGTCTTCAGTATAGACAATATCGTTAAGATCGCCTATGACAATTGACGGCACCGGGGAGGAGGCAATTAACCTTTCTGTTTCTTCCCAAAACTGTGTTTTATCACGCTCTTGAGCAGGTGCATACACAAATATAATTTGACATTTAAAATTCAAATTTGAATTATGATAGATAACACAGATAGAACGTTGGTTATGATGATTTATCACCATTGACTCATGAGACAGTAATCTAGACTTCCACATCACCCCTATTCCACCTGATTTACCAGTGGCTGGTACCCAAAAGGCTTCATCAAACCCAGCGGATCGCCAAAGTTTTTCATCTGGTATTTTATTAGTTTTTGTTTCCATTACTGCCATAATATGTATTTTTTGTATGTTACAGAAAGTACCCAATTCTGCCCAGAAATGGGGCCTACCTATTCCCCGTATATTCCAAGAACTGATTTTGATTTGCAAACACTAACAACCTTTCCCCTTGTGACTAAGATAGTCATTTTACTCAATAAGACATTTATAATGCTATGAACAAGATTTTCAGGCCTTAAGTTAACAAAACCACAAAATTTAGAATTCTCCCAGTTGAACATGTTTATTCTTAACCTAAGATTGCTAGACATACTGACGTCACTAGATAATTGACCACCTCCACGCCAAGGTTTCCTTATGCTAATCAACATAAAAACACTTATCGCCTTACACCCAGAGTACTCACACTGGCTACACTTGATAAGAATTGTAGATATATTCCGAAATCGTATAGTTAGACAATATGCACAACAATAGAATCACATGGTTTTTTGCACTTGGCCAGCGTTAGTGAGAAAAGCATTAAGCATTCCAACACTAACAGCAAGCAGCCGCCAAGCTTTCTTGAAGTATCTGCACTTGAAAACCCAAGTTCTTGAAACAATTTGATCAAGACGAAACCCCAAAGCAAGACAACAACATCATACCAGTAGACAATTGAGATATAATAATAAACGCAGTCATAGCTGCTCCGACTCTTACAACCGACACGATGACCAATACTTGACTTAGACTTAACATTGGTAATTCGACACAAACACACCCTGAGACAAGGACTGCTACGGACGCTTATTTTATCCCACAAAGGGAGGTCAGGGTACAGCCATGAGGCAGACAAACAGCTTGAGACACACTTACAGATTTGATACATGCTACCCCTATTTACATTCAAGCTTAAACTGACACTTAGAAACTTATCAATCACCCTTTCACAAACCAAGTTCACCCTGCAAGGAGTATGATACCACACATCACAACACGTTTTCCACCCCCAAAGAAAACGAAGCTGCTTATCCTCCAAAAGCTTACTACTCATTCTTGCCCCTCTTTGCACTTCCACCCATCAGTTTTGAAGAAGCAGTTTCACCTTCCTCCTCCCCGAGTTTACGTTTGCCAGACTCAGATTTAACCGATCCTTCAACCCCAAGCTGCTCGAACCTCAAAATCGCCGACGGCGAACAAGAGGGAGCAACAAGAGGGTCAAGGCCACCCACATCAGTGTAAATAGACTTGCACAAGTTTGGCAGAAGAAATTCAGACGAAGCAGGAATATCTCGAAGCATTCGATCAAAATCAGCTTGTGTAAAATCAGCAGGAAAGCCAGAAAAATCAAGCGAGTTTTCAAAACTAACCTCCTCATCCAAAATCTCATCCACAAAGAACTCTTCATCGTCGGCACCGTCATACTCGGGGTCTTGGAGGATTGCTTCAATAAGATCTTGATTCACATCACTTGGGATTTCCGCAAGAGGGGCATCATCCAACACATCACGAGAAGCATCGATTTCAATCACTGTATTTTCCGCCTCAGGATCAATAGCTTCCTCCACAACCATCTCCTCAACCATCATCTCATCAATGACAGCATCTGCTACACCAGTAGCATTTTCACACATGATAACACCACCCCCTGTATTCTCAGCAATAGCATCTCCCATAACACCATCTTCCTCGACGACAGCAGCTGTAGTGGTGGATTCCTCCCCAGTTTGAACTGAGGAGTCAGTGGTAGAAGAACCACTGCCATCAATTACATTAACACCAAAACACTTCCACAGTTCGGCCTTAGAGTGACCAAAGGAAGGGGGAGGGATCGAGCGTGATTTCTTAGATGGGACAGATTTCCACTCCCCACCATCATCGGAAGGGCCAGCCTTGCCATGAACTGTTGTAGCTTCCTCAGGTTTTCCACCCAAGACTCCGTCATGAGGAACACTGCATACCCTGCGCTTGGGACAGTTCTCAAAAACATGGTCAGACAACCCACAACATCCGCAGCCCTCAGGGAAATCCTCAAACCAAAGAGGAAAAGCTTCAATTTCACCTTTCTCATTAGGCACAAACACCATTTTACTAGGGATCTTCTTTAAATCAGTATTGATACAGATCCTAGGATAGCGAAGCCTAGCCCCGTTGGGGTTGAAAGCAGCCACCCTCAAGACCTTACCAACCCGATTTTTCTCAATGATTGATTTAAGGATAGATTCACTTACAAACTTTGTAGGCAGCTCGGGAATCCGAATCCACAGATCCATGACAGATACAGATTCAACCCAAGGATCAAAGTCCTGCGACCAAGGGCGCAACAGCATGAGCTGGCCGGCCACATGGAATGGCCTGCCATCCCATACCTTGTCCCGGTCTTCCTTCTTATCAAACTTGAGTTCAAACCAATGGTTAGCAAGCGGCACCAACTGGAACCCGCCACTCAAGAACTTCCAATCCATCTTGATCCTTTTCCGAACTTCTTTGGCCTCGATAGGACTACCCACAATAGTTGCAAATAAGGATGTGTCGGACAAGCATGAAATATTCTCCTGTACATCAGCCTGTAACTCCTTCAGCATCAGAGCATCGATTTTGGACTTCTTCAAGAATCTGTCAACCTGCTTTTGATTCACTTTTGGAAAACCAGCAGAGGCAAGAGAGAATCCATCTACTGGTTCGCCAGAAGTAGGGTTTTTGGAGCCCTTTTGGGAGGTGTTGAGTGGAGGAACGAGAGACTCGCCCTCCATGGGTTTTTTGCCCTTGTCCATAGCGGACGAGGCCATTGAGAACCAAACAGCGACAATAGAGTTAGAACAGTGAAAAGAGAGAGTTATGAGAAGAAGGCAGAAATTGAAGAAGATGGAATGAATGTTGTTTACATACCAGATTCTTCTTATAAAGATGTAAGGGAAAGAAATTGAAAGCCAACCTCCGTCGGCCATCAAAGCGTGTAACAGTACACGATCAGAACAAGAACTCTTCTAATTGGTGAAGCCCCAAGAACAATCCCCCTCAAGATTGGAGTCCGTACGGCTACACGAATAGGGTGAGGCCATGGAGGGGGCGAATAATCCGCGCCTCAGCCCAGAAATCCAACCAAACCCTCACATCGTCGAATCGCGCATTAACTCCCAGGATCAGTTCGTACCGTACTTTTCGATCGATCCTCTTTCTCCTTCGAAGATTTTCGGATTGAAAATCCACAAACGCAAGCCAAGAGATATCACACAATCTTTCAATTGGATCCTTAATCCACTCTTTCTCATCTTTAATGCTTGAAACAATAGGGATTGTAGGGGGGATTTGACAAGAGAAGGCCACTGGATAGGGGATGCATGTGCGATTAAGTTTTGCATCAGAGAAGGTTTCTTCAGTTTGGGGGTTTCGAAGGAGGAGGACTACAGGCGCGTCCGACGCGTTCATTTCGACAAGTAAAGCAAATAATATGAGTTTACATAATGCAATTAATTATATGAAAAATATACTGTATTAAAATGGTTTTGTTAAGAAAAATCAAATGAAACGAAGTCCGACTAGATAAAAGGAATATTTAGCGACTAAAGCTATTTAATATACCAATTTATCCACAAAAATTCTTTTAATATACCTATTTGTCATCGACTAGAGTTATTTAATATACCCATTTATCTTTTCGACCGATTTTTTTTTATTTTTTTCAAAAGTAGGTGGAGCCCACAAGACACCTTGCTTTGAGACTTCGACGGTTACACTTCAAAACCTGACTGTTGACTCGTTCCATGATCCATTCCTCCGTATTGAGAGCAGATGGCAGAAATGGTAATTTATACCCAACCAGAGGGCTAAATATATAAACCAACTGGTCTTCTTTCTCACCAAATTTGTGAGCTCTGCCAATCAACTGGCACTAGTCGACTGCTACTATATAACCAGGGCGCCAAAAAGGGCACTCATTTCCATCTCTCTCCTCCGCCCTCCATCATCGCCCTCTCACCGACCTCTGCGATTGAAGCGCCCGTGCGTCCATGGACCCGCCGCCGTTGGGGCGATACAGCCCCCACAGTTCCAAGTACTCTCCTTCTCCGCCTTTGACTGCGCTTTTCCGATTTCCGATTTTGTGCGATTCTCGTGAAATTCCGGTTTTCCGCTTTGCAGGAAGCGAGTGTTTACGGGGAGCGGGAGCGGTGACGGTTCCTTGTGGTTGGATGAAGACGTCGTCGAGATTCCGCCTCCTCTTACGTTTTCCAAGTCCAAATCGGCCAGGCAGAAGCAGAAGCAGAAGCAGAAACAGGTTTAGCGTCTTTCTCTGGAAATCTTTCCTTTTTATGGGGTGTTGTGGGGTTTCTAGGGTTTTTAATCTGAATTTTCTTGCGGTTCCTCTTTGATTGAATCGAACGGAGCGGAGTTTGATTTAATCGTCGCTGGCTTTGATCTCATGTTTATCGGTGTTTGGAGTGATGTGATTGCAAATTGGGAATTTTGCTTTGTGATTGTGAATACGTGGGCTGATTAGGGGCTGTTGATTAGAATTGTGTTGAGAAAGGGCAAAAAGGTTCAAGTTTTTGTATTGAATGGGGTTTTGCTGAGGGGCATTGCTTCTGTCCGAGGGTTATCTTTGTTTGAGGTGTTATGAAGTTGTCCTCACCTCTCGTCCTCTGACTCCTCCCCATCTTTCAAGTAATGTTGGACATGAAAGGGTTTCTTATTTAGATATTATGCTAGCCAAGCTTGATAGTCAGTCTTATCAACTTCTCATCATAATTAAGGCTTTTGATAGCTTGTCTGGTATCTTTGCTTTTGGTTGTATGGTGCTTCCAGAGTTTCACTTTTGCATTAACTGTGTTAAAGATTGATTCATTTTTTGCAGTCTCGTGAACTCTTCTGATTTCTGAATGGTTGCTTGACTGTTTCTTTTCACCACTGCTAAAATCTTTGGCATCCTTTCACACAGATAAATCTTAAAATGCCTTTTCAGAGCTTCACTAGTTCAATCAGTCTGTACATGGACAGTTCCTTTTATCTGAAACTGGTAGATCATTGGGCAATCGCTGGTAGTATGTTATAATGTTAATCAGCATACCAATTATACCACGCCTGCATAGTATATGACAAATATAACCTTGAGATAAGGAATGGAATAGATTATTTGGTACCCCAATGGTACATTCCCTGACAATATTTGGTTGGTATATTTGTGGATTTTTTTGGGAGTTGAAACTTAAATTCTTATTATCATGTGAAATTGTGAAAATACCAGGAATTTTTATTGTTTTCCCTTCAAAACATATATTTTGATTAGCCTATTAGTGCCAGATAGGTTGCTGCTCCATTATATTAGAGGTGTGTGTTCAGTGTGCCTGTCTATCCGGATGTTAAAGACTTAAAGTTTTGAGCATTTTTCTGATTTTTCTTCTTTCCTTCACTTATTCTGGTTAGAAATAAGATCATCTTTCTAAGCTTGATGCTTACAAGTTAAAATGAAGTTGATTTGCTGAATGTATACAAGATGTTGATAATGATGATTCTTGTTCTTTTCCTTCTCTAGGTTATTTGCCATGAGGTAATTGATGTAGACAATGACGGAGACCCTGAAGATCTCATGTTTATTGAGGATAATTTTGTCCGCAATAGCAAAGGGAAGGTAATGCTATATGATCATATGGGTAACACTAGTGATTGCTATGGTAATGTTCATACGGCATTTTCTATTATAATAATAATTCTTTCCCTTTCTTCTCAGAGCTCTGTAAATAACTATCTCAGTGGTCTTGATGTGGCTCCTACTGGCACGGTGAACTTATCTATGGGTGCGGGTTCCATACCACATAAGTCAAGTATTGGGGGTGAAAGTGGTTATGACATGAACTATTTGGACAAGTACCATGGTGATTTGAACTATGATGAGGTTATATTTGATGAGGAATGTGCAATGTTACAAGCTCATT
Organism: Persicaria maculosa; assembly: GCA_963922045.1. Lineage (NCBI taxonomy): Eukaryota > Viridiplantae > Streptophyta > Magnoliopsida > Caryophyllales > Polygonaceae > Persicaria > Persicaria maculosa. The sequence goes on from OY998262.1 coordinate 64,704,427, forward strand.
TTGATAGCATAGATGTCCCCCCTGGAGTAGAGGCAGCTGTTCCTTGGTGGCCATCTTCTGATGGCAGTAAAAATCAGGGTGTTCCTGCCAGTAGCTTGGATTTTATAACTCAAAGTTCATTTACAAATGCTGGGACTTCTAAGATTGATGATTCTCAGTCCTCACGAACCTATAAAGAATCTTCACAAACTAGACTTCCTTATGGAAAAGCAAAAAGGAAATCTTTCTCAATCTCATCGGCTGGGGAACAGCCATATAATGCTCCATGGCAGCCAGCTCCACCGTTGCATGTGCAGCCAGAGCCAGCTGCTTGGAATGGATACTTGCCTTCTACCCCTAGTAAACGTTCATGGAAGTCTTACCCTTCTGGTGCCGCAGTTGGAAATCCATTACCTTCAGGGACACCTCTTCTTCCAAACATGAGTTCTTGGGCAAGTAATCCTTTCAGTGGATGGAATGGTCTGGGGCAAGATAAACTGACTTTCCCTGCTGGTTATCCAACTCAGAACAATTTTACTGCGGCTTTGACAGCAGGATTTACATATATTCAAGATTCTTCGGTGGTGCTTGACCAAAGTATTGCTGCAGAAATTTCAGTTCCTCCTGAGTTGGCCTCTTCTCATCAACAGGATAACAGCAAAGCTCTGATTGTACAGAGACTAGAATCTTTCAAACAGTTTGATACCGTGCAAGATCATTCTGATCATCACTATACTAGTAAGAAACATTCTCAGGTAAGACTAAATGAAGTTGCATGATCTTTCTTTCTTTCATTTATCTTCTTTTGAGCAAATTCTTGTTATACAATTCAGTATTTCAGTTATTCCTGATTTTTAACAGCCATCAAAAGGTTGGGTGAAAAAAATCCAGGAGGAGTGGCGAATCTTAGAGAAGGACTTGCCAGGTGAGTAAATATGAAGTTTGGGTTGTCTGTTTATTTCACAAGGTCCTTTAACAGTGTATACAAGCTTTACTAATTATTCAATCTCTTGATTTTTTTTTAATTTCCAACCGAATAGATACCATTTTTGTGAGGGTGTATGAAACGAGAATGGATCTGTTGAGGGCAGTAATCATTGGTGCAGATGGTACCCCTTACCATGATGGTATATTCTTCTTTGATATTCATTTCCCATCCACCTATCCCAATGTTCCACCGGTAGGTTATTGTAAATGATTTTGTAGACTATGGGCTTGCTCTTGTTGTTTCCTACATGATGGATGGAGTCTGTTTTTCAGCTTGTGCATTATCACTCTGGTGGTCTTCGGCTTAATCCAAATTTGTATAATACCGGGAAAGTGTGCCTGAGCCTTCTCAATACTTGGAGTGGATCTGCAAAAGAGAAGTGGGTTCCTGGTCTATCAACTACACTACAAGTCCTGGTCTCTATACAGGGACTTATTCTGAATGCGAAGCCCTTCTATAATGAGCCTGGGTACACATGTATGGAAGGCTCACCAGCTGGTGAAAAGCAGTCTGAAGCTTATAATGAGAATACTTTTCTCTTGTCATTGAAGACCATGATTTATTCAATGAGGCGCCCACCAAAGGTATTTTACATCCTAATCCTTACTTCATTATTGGAACTGATTGAGGGCATTAGCATTAAAATTAGTAAAATGGACCCTATTTACATACATATATTAATATACATAGATATATACATATATGTAAATAGAGTTGGCCTTTTGGATCCCTTTTTTTTTTGTGTGTGTGGGGGGTGGGGGGGGGGGGGGGGAGGGTTCTGATTTCTTGCTTGAAGGGCTTCTTTTGTAATGTGCAATTAGAGTACTGAATCCAGTATACGAGCAGTCTGCTTTGTATGAAGAGGCAAATGCGACAAGAAATCAGTTAAAACTGTGACTCTGAAAAGCTTGAAGGCACTGTAGAAAATGGTAGTAGTGCGTGAAAGGGCAAGTGCACGGGCTTGCTTTAATTTAATGGATTTTTAGTCAAGCATTCAGTGTGCTGTTGATTTATACCCTAACATTGTTCCTGGTGATTAATTGGAGATAGAAGTAAAACATGTTCAAAATTGAAAGGAAGAAAACTTGTAAAATCCATACTTAATATAGTTATCTGAAAAGCAGAGTACCTCATTGTACAGAAGTGAGTGGGTTGTATTAATCTGGGCACAATGTCGCATTACATCGTTTTTTCATATTATTAGTTCAGGATATCTTCTTATACAAAAGCATAACCGTTGGGTTTTTTGGCTGAGGAATGGTATCCCAACCTCAACACAACTTCTCCACCTGTAAGGAAATGATTTTTGCATTTGATGGTCGAAATTCCCAAGTACCATGAGTCCATGAGTCTCTTTTCTGGAGTAGGAAATATTTTCAGTGACCCACATGGCTCTGACTATTGGAACGTCCAATATCCAGTGGAAATTGTCTATTGCTTAATATTTGTTGATCTGTTTGCATAAAGATGGCTTGTGATGATGTACGATGTATCAATGTAGTTAGCACCTGCTTATGCTGAACTCACTGCAAACATTCATTTTTTCCAACGTCTCATATTACTTTGAAAGATGCTGAGCAAAAATTGTATGGTGGATCGTGCTAGAGTGTGGTGGAGAACACTACACTTGTTTTCCAACATCGTAGGTGCGTTGAGAGAATGCGATATGTGAAATTCTGTCCCTTTTTTTTTTTTTTGAGGTTGTGTGCACTGTTTGGTTGATCTATTCAACATGTGCCTTCAAAGTTTAAAAGCATTTTCCTGGACTCAAGGCAAATGAGAGTGCCTGGAACAATTGCATTTCCCCTTTCTTTGACTGCTTTGCTCTAAATCCTGATTTCGTCTTTGTTTGTGTCTTTGACCCTGCAGTACTTTGAGGACTTTGTTTTCGGGCATTTCTACAAGCATGCTAATGAAATACTCGTAGCATGTAAAGCATACCTGGATGGTGCCCAAGTTGGAACTCTAGTGAAAGGCGGTATCCAAGATGTAGATGTAGGCGACAAGTCCTGCGCCGACACCTTCAAGAACCATCTGCCGGGGTATATAAACTCTCTTGTGAAGGCGTTTGCTAAGATTGGTGTTAAAGACTGCGAGAAGTACTCTGTCCCAGTGAACAATAACAACCCAGTAGCAGCAACGCCGAGCAGTAGCAGCAGCCGTAAGGCCTGGTCTTCTTCAAATTACAAGAAGTTAAAGACCAAAATATGAAGGGGGTGAACAGGAAAAGCGCCCAGGAGCTACAGCTATGGCCTTGTAGTGCCTGGTGGGTTTAACATACATTTTGGAGAAGCTGACACATTGTTTTGGACATTGTATATAGCTGTAGATGAGCAAATGATGAACAGAGGAAAAGGGACTTTTTTTTTCTAATTCAACTGAGCAATTAGTTGAATTAATGGTTAAAATCTAGCATGCAATTGATATTTTAGTCATCAGTATTTATTTAACATCTGAGGTTCCTTTTGCTGGCAATTTTCTTTGCTTGCATTATTAGTATCATGTGTGCTAATCAGGTAGCTAATTTTTTGGCTTAATTGTGCATTACTCTTTCAATAGGATTGCATAATGGTTGTATCTCCACTTTTGGAGTGTGCTTCTATCTTAACGGAGGTCCTATGAGGAATGGCCTTATATAGTACTCCCTCTTGCCAAAACATGTCATTTTAACTAACAAATATATACTATTATACCCTGTTTTTTACACTACTTTTTTACTCTATTAAAAGCTACAACTACCAATCTACTAATCATTAAAAGAGTTTTTTCGTAATACCCACAATGATGTGTTTTATTGAACAAAATTAATCCTCTAAAATGACAACAAAATTAATCCTCTAAAGTCTAAAAGAGTTTTTTCGTAATACCCACAATGATATGTTTTAGAGGGAGTATAAATGTATATCTAGGGGATATAAAAAAAAAAACTCATATGGACTCTTTTCCTTTGTTTTCAAGTTGTCATTTGCAATGCAAATTTCTCTCCAACTTATTGCAAATTTCTTTCCAACTTGACTATTTTATATTTATTGAGCCTATTTGGCACGAAGTAGATAAACTTATCGATTCATCTAACTTATACTCTAATCGCATATGTTAGGTTTTTTTCTTTAAAAAAAATTCTGAATGTACTCTCTTTATCGAGAGATGAGTATGATTGATATCTTAATTCATTTTAAAAATTAAAAACCTTAAGATGTAATAGATCAAATTTAAAATAACAACAAAAATGAAAATGTTATAAAAATCATTAGTGCATAACACAATTTTGTCCACTATTAATTTATAATTTTAGGGTAAAATAATCAAATTTTAATGTCCATTGTTAATAATAAATTTTATTTTGATATTAAAAAGAAAATAAAATGGTCATTTTTTTAGGTAAAATAAAGGGTAAATTACACATAACCGCCCATAAATTATGGTACTTTTCACATAACTACCCATAAAAACTTAAATTACAGTAAACCACCCATAAATGAGTTATGTTTTCATAAGACCACCCACCTATTAAACCTCTATTTGTTTTGTTTAAAAAAGACAAAAATACCTTTAATTCAAGCTTATTATTTAATGCAATGATTTGTTTTCATAAGACTTTCCATTTGTTAAATAATCCGGTTTACTTTTACCCTTTTAAAAAATGATAAATTATAATAAAATTATTCATATACGGCCAAATTGTCAAATGATATGTATAAGTTTATTTTTTAAATGATATGGTTTGTAATTTAAGATATCAGTTAATTTACCCTTCTTTTAAAGCAATGATCTTGTTTTATTTTAGAATTTATCCCTATCTTATTCAACATTTCAAGGAGAAGAGACTGTTAGGAGCAGAGCCGACCTTGGGCATAGGCCAAAGAGGTCGTCGCCTCGAGCCCCCGATCTGGTAAGGGCCCCGTAAAAAAATGTATAATGTATATATAATTAAGGTAATATGTATATAAATATTTTGTATCATGTATAAGCAAAAAAAATATTCATTTGTTTTCAAATGAATGTTTTTTTTACTTATATTTGTCAGATAACTTATTTAATCTTCAATCTAAGTGAATAAATGACGAATATATAGTCCAAGATAACCTTATCTTAATTTCGTTTTACAAATAATACAAGGTGATTTTTTAGTAAAAAAAAGATTTTATTTGTAATTTTGTATGGCCAATTTTGATATTGCTACAAGTTAAGTTTAACGTACTTTAATTACCATCGAAAAACAAAGACATTATAAAAAAATATTTTTTGAACTTTATTTATCACTAGCAAAGTCTCTCATTCTTTTTATACCATTAATAGGGAAATCTATTAACCTCAAGTACATAAGTATAATGATATAAAATCGTTGTTTTGAATCGTATAATGACAACGTATAACATTAGATGTATACTACGAATCATTAATTAGTGATGAAAATAGAACTCAAGTTTACTAGTGTTAAATTAAGTTTAAAATTTATACTTTAAAATAATTTATTTAAAAATATATAATTTGTGACTAAATTTGTAGTAAAGGGCCCTATTTTTTTCCCGCCTATAGCCCAAAAAAGTCTAGGGCCGGCCCTGGTTAGGAGCTATTGCAAGTATCAACTCTTCACATTGCAAATCCAATTAAGACATATTGGTTGGAGCATTTAGGGTATGTTTGAACTCCATTCCATTTTGATTATAATTCAATTATTTTACATCGGTTTATGTGAGCAGTTGGTTGTACAACTAAAAATCTCATAAAAACTAAGATAAAACAGTAATTTAACCAAACAATCACATACATTGGGATAAAACTATTACATTATATATAATTAATAAATTATTGAATCCAAACACACCTTTAATTTGCCTTAAATTTTTTGTTTACCAAAGACGATCTTGTCTATTTTGTATTATAAACATAATACAATTGGAATCCAAACAACTATACACAACATCTTTCCTTTACAAAGCACAAATAAATAAGTTTGAATTAGAGGTATTTTAGTCATTTTAAACAAAACAAATAGAGATTTAATGTGTGGGTGGTCTTATGAAAACAAATATAATTTATGGGTGGTTTACTGTAATTTAAGTTTGTATGGGTGATTATGTGAAAATCTAGGTTGCACGGAAACGATATTTTGTAATTTCTGGAGGTGTCCGACACGGAGAAACGGGGAAGCGGCTCGGAAGCGATGGGGAAACGACACTTTGGGCTTATGTTGAGAAAAATTGGAAAAAGGCACCGGTGCATTACTTCGGCGAGTGTGCTTGTTCAAGATCATGGAGAAATTTGATGTTATCATTCTTGGTTTTATATTGGATGATTAAATGTTGCTTTCCTCCTCTTTATTTGGTTGAATTGTGGCATTGTTGAAGACTTGAAGGGTTGAAAAATTAATTTTCTATTTTTATATGTTTGTGAGAGTTGAATTAAATTATATTTCCGAGTTGTTATCTTTTTATATGTTAGCTGGAGTTGGACATCATATATGTAACTCTTATAAAGATATATGTATTGGTCTTTGTGTGAGCTTTAAAATAACATATAATTTATATTGCTGTTTCCTCCCCGTGTCTTCTCCGTGTCCCCGTTTCCCGTGTCCGTGCAACCTAGGTGAAAAGTATCATAATTTAAGGGTGGTAATGTGTAATTTACCCCAAAATAAACCCTCCCATCCTTGGGGTGCAAGGACGAGATAAATGAGAGCTCGATAAATATACGCGGGTTGAGACGTCATTTTGACTCCTCCGAACAAAACCCTAGTTTCCTCCAACCTTCGCTTCGCTCCCGTAACCCCCGCCTGGTACACAGAGAGCCTCTGCCGCCATGACGAAAAAGGAGAGCAAGCCGAAGCATTCGCTTGACGCCAACAGGGCCAATGCAACCAGCAGCAACACTCGGAGCTCCGCCACCGTCAACCGGCTCAAGATGTACAAGACTCGCCCGAAACGTGACCGGAAAGGGAAGGTTCTCAAGCACGAGTTCCAGTCTACTGAGTTGCCTTCCACTCGGATCCAGCCCGATCGCCGTTGGTTCGGTGCGTTTAATTCCTGCTTCAATTGGCGATTTCAAAGCTTCTAATTCGATATGATGTTTGTATTAATTGAGAAATTCGTTATGGTCGCCAACTCGCCATCGCTGTGGTTTTAGTTGCAGTCATGAAGCAATTTGAGTTTCGTTATTCGATTGGATTGATTTACTGTTAATTAGTACTTACTACTTAGTAATGAAGCAGATTGGGAGGCATAGAGGGATTATTTTGAATTATGGGATAGTGGATGTAATGGAAGTTGCTTTATTTGGGAAATTAGAGGGAAGGTTTTGGATTCCGCTCAGAACTGATGTGCAATTAGTGGTTAGATCTTCAACAGTTTGAAGTGATTGTGTTCTTTGTCTGAGATAAAACATTTTACAACTTATCTCACCATCCTCTCCTCTTAAAAACTTTCAGGTAATACTCGAGTTGTCGATCAGAAACAGCTTGAATTTTTCCGTGAGGAGCTTTCAACTCATTTATCAAGTAGCTACAATGTAATCTTGAGAGAGAAGAAACTTCCCATGTCTCTATTGAATGATCGTCAAAAGGTACTTGAACTGAGGTCGAGTAATGTGTTTTTTTTTTTTTTAATTTCTTAATACCTAGTATATTTAAGCGAAGTTGGTTGTGTTCATAGTGTTGTTGCTAGAGTATAAGTATCATATTGGTTGTGGAAACAATATTTTGGAATGGTTTTGGTTTATGTGACCATGTTGCACACATTCTATGTTTTACTTTCAACAAATCAACTTGAGTTTCTTGTAAAAAATCCAAAATTATGATTTTGTGTTAAAAATTCAAAGTTCCTTGTTTTCTGATGATGGGCTAGTTTTCTGTACTACTAATGCAATATGCACTACCCTAACAGGCTTCCTTTGTCATATGCTGATGTCCAACCGCTTCCTTAAAACTTCTAACTGCTTTCCTGCTCTTTTGTATAAAGCAAGCTAGAGCCCATCTTCTTGAGACAGAGCCATTTCAGAATGCTTTTGGACCAAAAATGAAGAGGAAACGTCCAAAGATTATGGCAACTGATTACGAGTCATTGTTGAAGAAAGCTGATGATTTACAAGGTAATAATCTATAACTTGGTAGAACTTATCTCCTCTTATTTTGCCAAGTCCCTAAGATCACTGTCAGAACTAAATGGCATTTAGAAATCTTATTTTGGAGTTGGCTGGGATGTTTCCTGGTCCCTAAGTTCAGATTTTACAATAGTTCCTCTTATCTTCCAGATGCTTTTGACGAGAAGGTTGCTTCTAACCCAATGTTAGAAGGAGAGGAGGCTGATGGATTCAGGGATTTGGTTCGCCATACAATGTTTGAGAAGGGTCAAAGTAAGCGCATATGGGGTGAACTCTACAAAGTGATTGACTCTTCAGATGTTGTTGTCCAGGTTGGTAGCTATTTACACCCCCTGAAAAAGGAATTAGCTGTGAAACATTATGGACAAATCTATTTCAATAATTTTTCTCAATTTTTTTTTTGTTTTTTTGACAGTTTTAAATATATTTTAAAATTTTGGTGCTGCGCTCTTATGCCTCAACTTTCAAGGCTAAAAGAACAAATTCAAAAGAACATTTTATTGCACCAACTAGATGGAATTATTGCACCAACTAGATGTTTATGGGTAGCATTTGCAATATCTGTTCAACGATTCATGCAAAATTAATGCTGTGTTGCAACGCCTACTCATTGGAGGACTTGCTTGTTTGTTACTATTTTAACTATTATAAGCTTGGTCTTTTCAACTGTATTTTCGGGTGATCACTTTTATTTGTTTTGAAGCATGTGAATGATTATTCTCGTGAGTAGTCATAGGTAGCCATATCTTGTGCATGCAGCCACTAAAGTGATTCTCTTCTCACACAGATGACTACCTTTCCTGACATTCTGACAATGGGTAGTTACAAACTTATGATTCCATCATGCCAATTTCTGTTGCCTTTACATTCCAGGTTTTGGATGCTAGGGATCCACAAGGCACAAGATGCTATCATTTAGAGAAGCATCTGAAGGAGAACTGCAAGCATAAACACATGGTTCTACTATTGAACAAGGTTTGTCTGTTATGCTTTTTCATTGATTTCCCATTGCGTTGCAACTATATTCACCGCCACTAGAAGTAATATTAGTGACATCTTACAGTGTGATCTAATCCCTGCCTGGGCTACAAAAGGATGGCTTAGAGTCTTATCAAAGGAGTATCCTACCTTGGCATTCCATGCAAGTATTAACAAGCCTTTCGGAAAGGTATGCAGTCAATTCATCATGTTGCATTTACATTCATGTGGTTTAATTTATTCATTTTGCTTGCATTTGGATTCACCCATCATTTCATCATAATGCCGTAAGAGTAATTATGTCAGTGTCCTCCACTACAACAACAACAACTACCCAGTCTTTCCCGCAATTAAGCAGGGTCTGGGGGGTCTGGGGGGTCAGTGTCCTCCACTGAAGGTTGATATTTTAAATGTATTGTTTTTGTTGGAAATTGGATAATATATGCTGGTTGGGTTGTGGGAGCTCCTCCTGTTTGTGGCTATGTCGTTAGTTCAGTGTCCTTAAATAATGTACACCCTTAATTGATTACATTATGAAGAAGGGGAAGAAACTGAACATATGTCTGGGTCCAGTAGGTTGACAATTGTTCGTAAGGTTATTCTTATCTGCTTTCCACAAGTCTTTCCAACAGACTGTGCTAGAAAAGCATTAGTTAGAACTTCTACAAGTCATTGGTTTTTTTTTTTTTTTTTTTTTTTTTACAGATGGTTGTTAGAAACTGTTTGAATAGCTACATTTGGTGGGTCTTATTCTCGCATTCAGAAGCAATGGGAAATACCAACATTGGTTCAATTCAAATACCTATGATTCTTTTATGTTTTGGATATGTCTTCTATCTCTGCATTGCTTTGACTTGTGCTTTGCATATCACTGACTTAATTAGTTTTTATTATTTATTTTGATGGGATATTCCCCAATTTGATTAAATATTCCCCATTATTTTCAGGGTTCCCTTCTTTCTATTCTCAGACAGTTTGCCCGATTAAAGAGTGACAAGCAAGCAATATCAGTTGGATTTATTGGCTATCCAAATGTTGGAAAGTCATCTGTCATCAATACTTTGCGTACAAAGAATGTAATTCTCATATCTGCTACATAGTCTATATCCATACATTTTGATGTATATTGATTATTACTAGTCTTTTAAATCAAATTTTTCAGGTCTGCAAAGTGGCACCTATACCAGGGGAGACTAAAGTCTGGCAGTATATTACACTTACAAAGAAAATATATCTGATTGATTGCCCTGGGGTTGTTTACCAAAATAGGGACACAGAGACAGATATTGTATTGAAGGGTGTGGTATGTATTTACCAATATTTTTTTGCAAGTAAGTTTTTTAATGTTTATGGTGGAAAAAACAATGATTCTTATCTTATCTGCAGGTGAGAGTGTCAAATTTGCAAGATGCAGCAGAACATATTGGGGAGGTTTTGAAAAGGGTGAAGAAGGAACACCTGCAAAGAGCATACAAGATAGCAGATTGGTACATGCTCTATGTTTTTGCTTTTCTATATTTTCCAAAATATTCATGTCTGGATATTGCAAAGCTAACATTCGGTTTCTAATGAATCCAGGGAGGATGACAATGATTTTCTTATGCAGCTCTGCAAATCATCTGGGAAGCTTTTAAGGGTTTGTTTCTAGTCTGCTCGGACCTTTCTCCTTTTGTTACTTTATTGTGTTCTCTATTATTGTATTGAACGACATAGTGTTTAGTAAGACTTGTCACAGTGAATGTTGCCACATATTAATGCCGTTTTCCTAGGTGCTAAAATGATAGCCTTTTCAGCATTATCCTAAGATGCTAGCCTTTTCAGCATTATCCTACAAACTTAAAATGATATGAGATTGAGTCTGCTATCCCGAGTTTGGTTTTATTAAAAACCATAGGTGTACATGTTGATGAGAAATTTCATTTAAGCAACGTTAATCCCCATTCAACAATCTGAATTCTTGCAAAATAGAGTATCTTTTTAGCAACTTTCTGCAGCTGCTGTGTTTCTGACAGAAGTAATTGAATTTATACAGGGCGGTGAGCCTGACTACACAACTGCAGCAAAAATGGTTCTCCATGATTGGCAAAGAGGCAAAATACCTTTCTTCGTGCCACCACCTCAACAGGAAGACAATACATCAGGGGAACCCGGTACATCCAACATGGAAGGCGACGAAGAGCCCAAGGATGAAAAGTCGTCCTTGGCATTGAAAGCAATCGCAGACGTTGTTTCATCGCAGCAGTTTAAAGAAGTCCCTGTCCAAGAGGATCTGTTCACTGAAAATGAGCTTGCTGGTGACATTGCCGATGACCAGGAGGGTCCAATCTCCAAATAATGAAGTTTTCACCCAACATTTCCCGTGCTCTTAATCATCAAATTTTGTTTTGCACTATCTGCATACTTTTGAATGCTGTTCCTTACTTCCTTTTCCTTCTCTTGACGATTACATTATCTTACTTAGGTGCTGGTATGTTTTTTTTATTTCTGTCTGAACCTGGTAAACCCAATACTCTATTGCTGATACCGTCCTCTCTCAATTTTGGTCAATGGTCACTTACTAGGCAAAATACATATCAAGTTCTATCTGGAATGTCTTTATTGATAGTTGTTTTGTTAGGTTTTAAATGGTAGCAATTCGACAAGAAATTGGGATGCCCTTGTGATAGAAAGGTTATCCTATTATACTGATTCAAACTACTGCAATCTCAGGAATGTTTCAAATTTCAAGAACCCAAGCCGGCGTGAAGCATGAAATTTCAGGAATGTCTGAAATTCCATTTCAATCCTAGTCTTACATTTTCAACTAAAAAGACAAATAAGTTAAAGAAAGAGAGATTGTTATACCAAGACATCTAAAAGACCAGCTCCCTGGGCCAGCTTGAACATAGAAGACCATATGAAAAGTGGGGTAAAAATTAACTCATAAATTGTAGTTTAAATATGACATTGATAGTTAAAAAAATTCAAAGGAATACAAATTAGAGGATTTTTTTTTTAAAATAGATGTGTAACATAATGAATATTCTTATGAAAAATATTTTTAAAAAAAAAATTATAAAATTTGATTTAAATATGTCAATTATACTATTAGGAAAAAGTAAGCAGTTATGAACTCGTGACCTCTTGCCTTACTCACCTTTCCTTTCCTTTCTTTATCAAGTTAGACAATATTTGCGTTTTTTTTTCCTTTTTTTAACCTTATTTTTTTTATTTCTTTTTAAAAACCTACGTTTTTCCGCCGTTGGAGTGAGGGGTGACCACCCCCCGGCCATCCCTGTGTAGAACTAATGTCATTTTCGGGCGGGTGATACACATACATTTAGTGTATCCCCTCATTTATACCTCCAATTATAATTGGTCCATGTGCATATTAAAAAGGAGGTTTTTTTTATAAAAAAAAAGGAAGAAAAAATAAAAGAAAAAGAGCAATTACCTATTCTTTGCACACCACTACCCACATGATTGTTTTTTAATTACAAATCTTATTCTTTTTTATTTTGGTGAAAAAATATGTTTTTTTAGGGATAAAAAGTTTGGTGCCCTTGAGTTTATGACAATTTCAGTTCGTATTCCCCACTCTTTTTTTGTCCGGATGGTACCCCTGAGTTTTCTCAAAAGTTCGTCTCATGCTCAAAACTCATATTTTCTTCTTTTTAATGAATAAAACCACCCTTTATTATTCCTTTCTTCACAAAATATCCCTTTACTTTTAACATTGAACAAAACTATCTATTTTTTGAGTAAATTCAATACAAAAGTGACAAAACTACCTTTATTTTTAAAATTTTACAAAATCACATATTATTTCCAAAAAAATTTATCGCAAAATAACCCTTATTTCCAAAAAAAAAATTTAGAACAAAATCACTCTGGTTTTTAAAATTTTACAAAAGATCTATTATTTCTCCATTCTTTGCAAAAACTAAAAAAACGCTCATTATTTGACAAAACAATATTTAACGCCTATTATTTTCCAAAACAATATTTAACCTATAACTCTAACTTTAAACATTTATAAATGTGATTGATCAATTTAACCAAATACTCGAGTAGAATTTTATTGAAAAAGAAAAGTAAAATTTATTTATTTCATTTTCTTTTCTTGAAAAAGAAAAATATACAAAAGAATAATCATTCTTGTCTTATTATGTTTTATGTATTCCAAACAAAAGAAATGAATATCACCTTCTTTTATTACATTAGAAGTGGTTCTGTGCATTTTTTTTATGTATAAAGGATGGTTTTACGCAAAGTATGATTTTATGAAGTATTTTTTGTAATTTGCACGTTAACTATTTTTGTTCACATAATAAAACGTTGGATTTGTGTAAAGTTTTGTAAATAATGGGTGATTATGTACAGTGGCGGAGCCAGGATTCTCGACAGGGGGGTGCTAAAAAAAATTTCGTGAATTTTTTTTTTTGGTGTATACTTATTAAGAATATTTTTTGAAAGAAAATATTCAAAAATTACTAAAATTTTGATTTTTTAAAAGTTTTCTTTGTATTTAAATATCTTATATTACCTTAAAAATACTAAATATATGCAAAAAAAATTTTTTTTTTGTATTTTTTTTCCCGCCAGGTGGTGCTCGAGCACCCCCAAGCACCCCCTTGGCTCCGCCACTGATTATGTACATGCAAATTTTGACAAAAAAAAATGAGACTTGTTTTTTATAAACTATATGAAAAGTATATAATGGATCTTTTGTGTGATGTTAAAAATAATGGTTGATTTTCTTAAAAAAAGAATGGAAACAATGGGTGATTTTTTGCTAAAAATTTGGGCAATAATGTGTAATCCTGTTAATTTTTGAAAATAAAGGTGGTTTTGTAAATAATAGGTAGTTTTGTCCAATGTTAAAAGTAAAGGAGCCTTTTTATGAAAAAAATTTAGAAAATAAAGGGTGGGTTTATTCTTTAAAGAGGAGAAAATATAAATTTTGGGCATGAGCCGAACTTTTGACAAAACTCAAGGGTATTATCAGGACAAAAAAAGTGTGGGACAACAGCTGAAATTGTCAAAAAAACTCGGGGGCACCAAAAAGAATTTCCTTTTTTTTTAATATCATTCCGATTGGTGTCCCACACTTTTGTTTTGTGTCCGGATATAGCCCATGAGTTTTGTCAAAATTTCGGCTCAAGCCCAAAATTCATTTCTTCAACAAAAAAAACCATTTGCTTTTAAAATTGAACAAAATTACCTATCATTTAGCTAAATTCAACACAAAGATGACAAAATCACCATTATATTTAAAATATTACAAATTCACGTATCATTTCTCAAATTTTTTTTCTCCGTAAAATCACCCTTGTTTCCAAAAAAAAAAATTAGAACATATTCACTACGGTTTTTAAAACTGTACAAAAGATCTATTATTTCCCCATACTTTGCAAAAACAAAAAAAACACTCATTATTTACCAAAACAATGTTTAACACCTATTATTTTTCAAAATAATATTTTACCTATAGCTCACTAACTTTAAACATTTCTAAATGTGATTGATCAACTTAACCAAATATTCGATTAGAATTTTATTGAGAAAGAAAAGTAAAATTTATCTATATCATTTTATTCTCTTGTAAAAGAAAAATATAATAAAAGATTAACCATTCTTATCTTATTAGGTTTTATGTATTCCAAACAAAAGAAATGATTCATAACACCTTCTTTTATTACATATGATGTGGTTTTATGCATTTTTTTAAAGTATAAAGGGTCGTTTTACGCAAAGTATGGTTTTGTGAAATACTTTTTTTTTTTTTGCAAATTATAGTTTAACTATTTTTTGTTCACATAATAATATAGGGATTTATGCAAAGTTTTGTAAATAACGGGTGATTATGTACATGCAATGTTTGACAGGTAATGTGATTTTTTTTTTTACAAACTATGAAAAATATATAACATATCTTTTGTTTAATAATGTTAAAAACAATGGTTGATATTCTGCAATTTTTTTTACAATAATGTGTGATTTTGTTAATTTTTAAAAATAAAGGTGGTTTTGTTACTTTTGTGTTGAATTTTGTTTAATATTAGGTAGTTTTGTTCAATATTAATAGTAATGAGTTTCTTTTTAAAAAGAAAAGAAAATAAAAGGTGGTTTTATTTGTTAAAAAGAAGAAAATATGAATGTTAGGCATGAACGAAACTTTTGACAAAATTTATGGGTGCTACCCAGACAAAAAAAAAGTATGGGACCTAAACTGAAATTGTTAAAAATTTAGTGAACCAAATAGAATTTCCTTTGTTTGACCCTTCTGAAGCGGCCTCGAAACTAGGGTTTGGTTCGTTGGTCCGATTTGAGGGACAGCGCGATGTTGAACGGCGACGGGGACGAGGTCGCGCCCGCCGAAGGTGTCGATGTCGCGCCCGCCGCACCAGCAATTGAGGTCGCGCCAGTCGCAGAAGAAGGCGGTGCAAACATTGACAACGAAATCGACGGGGAAATCGGGGACGCAGAAGGTTTTGAATATCTTCCATGGGGCCGTGACGAGCTTTCTCCTCTGATGCAAAAGACCTTTGAAGAGTTAAGCGATCAGGTAAGGCGGTGTATGAGGGAAAGGGATTTGATTTTAGATGATAGGGTTGTTCGTAGATTTCAAAGGATTTGGGATAGAATGCGAGACGACTCCCCTCACGGTGACATTGATAATCTTGAGAATATGTTTTTGGGCTTGCTTCCGTGTGTGATTGATGCTTTAACCACATATCAATCAAGAAGGGAGAAAGGGATGGTTGGCTCCACAACGAGGATTGGACAATTCCTACCTTTGCTCAAAGCCATGAATGAAATGAGTTCCATCAGTGAGTATTGCACCCATTACTTTCTCTTCGCTATCCCACCACGTCTACGTCCATCCATCCCAACAGGCCCATCAATTGCAAGAGAGTTGATGGAAGTTGCGGTTGATGAGGATGACTGTGACTGGATGTTTGACAGGAAGCAC
The DNA here is from genome assembly GCA_963922045.1 of Persicaria maculosa. NCBI lineage: Eukaryota > Viridiplantae > Streptophyta > Magnoliopsida > Caryophyllales > Polygonaceae > Persicaria > Persicaria maculosa. Next base: position 64,720,425 of record OY998262.1, read on the forward strand.
ACATACGGCATCACTGATAAAGAAATTGAGGAGTATAAAGACAAGTTCGTTCCTGTGTAATGATTAGAACAGACATCCATAGTGACTTCAAGTTTTCAAACCTTCTTGCATTTCCATTTCAATTGTAAAGCCTTAGTTTGTGATGTAAAGAACTATTTTGAAGCTCACCTACTCATTGGAGGACTTGCTTGGTTGTTATTTTAACTATTATAAGCTTGGTCTTTGCAACTGTATTTTCGGGTGATCACTTTTATTTGTTTTGAAGCACGTGAATGATTATTTTCGTGAGTAGAGTCATAGGTAGCCATATCTTGTGCAGACAGCCACTAAACTGATACTCTTCTCAAACAGATGACTACCTTTCAGGACATTCTGACTATGGGTAGTTACAAACTTATGATTCCATCATGCCAATTTCTGTTGCCTTTAAATTCCAGGTTTTGGATGCTAGGGATCCACAAGGCACAAGATGCTATCATTTAGAGAAGCATCTGAAAGAGAATAGCAAGCATAAGCACATGGTTCTACTATTGAACAAGGTTTGTCTGTTATGCTTTTTCATTGATTTCCAATTGCCCTGCAACTTTGTTCACCGCCACTAGAAATAATATTAGTGACATCTTGCAGTGTGATCTAATCCCTGCCTGGGCTACAAAAGGATGGCTTAGAGTCTTATCAAAGGAGTATCCTACCTTGGCATTCCATGCAAGCATTAACAAGCCTTTCAGAAAGGTATGCAATCAGTTCATCATGTTGCATTTACATTCATGTGGTGTAATTTATTCATTTTGATTGCATTTGGATTCACCCATCATTTCATCATAATGCTGTAAGGGTAATTATGTCAGTGTCCTCCACTGAAGGTTGATATTTAAATGTATTATTTTTGTTGGAAATTGGATAATCTGCTGGTTGGGCTGTGGGAGCTCCTGCTATTTGTGGCTATCTCGTTCAGTGTCCTTAAATGCTGTACACACTTAATTGAGTACATGATGAAGAAGGGGAAGAAACTGAACATATGCCTGGGGTCCAGGAGGTTGATAATTGTTCTTAAGGTTATTCTTATTTGCTTTCCACAAGTCTCTCCAATAGATCGTGCTAGAAAAGCATTATTTAGAACTTCTACAAGTCCTTGGTTGTTTTTTTTCACAGATGGTTGTTAGAAACTGTTTGAATAGCTACATTTGGTGGGTCTTATTCTCTCATTCAGAAGCAATGGGAAATGCCAACATTGGTTCAATTCAAATACCTATGATTCTGTTATGTTTTGGATGTCTTCTATGTCTGCATTGCTTTGACTTGTGCGTTGCATGTCACTGACTTAATTAGTTTTTATTATTTATTTTGATGGGATATTCCCTAATTTGATTAAATATTCCCCATTATTTTCAGGGTTCCCTTCTTTCTATTCTCAGACAGTTTGCTCTATTAAAGTGTGACAAGCAAGCAATATCAGTTGGATTTATTGGCTATCCAAATGTTGGAAAGTCATCTGTCATCAATACTTTGTGTACAAAGAATGTAATTCTCATATCTGCTACATAGTCTTTACCTATACATTTTGATGTATATTGATTATTACTAGACTTTTAAATCAAATTTGTCAGGTCTGCAAAGTGGCACCTATACCAGGGGAGACTACAGTCTGGCAGTATATCACACTTGCAAAGAAAATCTATCTGATTGATTGCTCTGGGGTTGTTTACCAAAATAGGGACATGGATATTGTATTGAAGGGATGTGGTATGTAGACACCAATATTTTTGGCAATTATGTTTTCCTTTATGCTTATAGTGGAAAAAACAACGACTCTTGTCTTATCTGCAGGTGAGAGTGTCAAATTTGCAAGATGCAGCAGAACATATTGGAGAGGTTTTGAACCGGGTGAAGAAGGAACACCTGCAAAGAGCATAAAAGATAGCAGATTGGTACATGCTCTATGTTTTTGCTTGTTTATATTTTCCAACATATTCATGTCTGGATATTATAAAGCTAACATTCGGCTTCTAATGAATCCAGGGAGGATGACAATGATTTTCTTATGCAGCTCTGCAAATCATCTGGCATGCTTTTAAGGGTTTGTTTCTAGTCTAATCATACCTTTCTCATTTTGTTACTTTATTGTGTTCTCTATTGTTGTATTGAACGACATAGAGTTTAGTAAGGCTTGTCACAGTGAATGTTGCAACATATCAATGCCGTTTTCTTAGGTGCTTAGATGTTAGCCTCTTCAGCACTATCCTACAAACTTAAAATGATATGAGATTGAATCTGCTATCCCGAGTTTGGTTTTGTTAAAAACCATATAAATTTTATTTTAGCAACGTTATCACTATTCAGCAATCTAACTTCTTGCAAAATAGAGTATCTTTTTAGCAACTTTCTGCAGCTGCTGTGTTTCTGACAGAGTAAATTCTATGCTGTTGTTGTTCAATGTTATCTCAGGACCGTGAGATGCCACAAGTTTCATATCCAGAGATATCAGATTAGCTGAGAAGGATCTTAGGATTGTTAGGTAATCTTATCTTTCTGCTCTTTTGTGTTTTTATTGTCCTATCTTTATGTAATATTACCTTGCTGATATTGTGGTGTCTTTGAATGCCATCCACCATAAGCAGGTTATGTCTATGCTTTTGATTCCCAATAATGTAGTTGATGACTATGACTTCCAAGGCTCGTCACTAATAATATATGGAGTAATGTTTTATCGTCTGCCGATTTTACACTCATTATATTAAGAGCTTTGATCCTATACACATTTTCCAGGCCTTTCAACTGTTTCAAAAGCTATTTGCTCAATGAAAGTATAGTGAAGCTACTGAACTTGGCGTGGAATCCATGCAAAAGAAATGTCGTAACTACACATGGGCACCAAATTTCACGCCCTTACGATGAAAGGGAAGAGTGGAAGACAATAGAAATTGCATCATTATCAAACATTTCCCATTTTTGTTAGAATGTTAGTATAATCTAGATATGGTTATCCTTTGATCTTCAAACTATCTTTACCTGAAATTCAAGTTATGAGCTTTATAGAAAAGTCGGATTTAGTGGTTGCGATTGACTATTTAGGTGGTTGGTTTAGTAAGATTAGGGTTAAGGTTGTAGATTTTAGTAGTTTCTCCGACCTAGAACATCAAAATGAAGGGTATTTAAATGAAGCAATTTCGGTTTTTGTTTCCAATACTTCAATTTTGTGATTCTTGCTCCATGTTTATTACCTTCAACGTTATATTCTTGATATAGGTTTTTGTATTCCTCCTTTAGTTACTAAGCATAAATATATTCCATAATTCTGGTTGCAATAGTTTATAGGTTCCCTGCTTCCTGTTACAAATTCTGGTTCCATTATGCTGTTTTTTTTTGGTCTTTGTGCTTCCTATTTGATTGTTTTTAGGACACTACAGAATTGAGTTTCTTCTGAAATCCTGTTGGGAATCATGTTTCATGCTATATAATTTTCACAAGGAAAAAGAACGGATAAATCAACACCTGACTACATTGGCTATGGGGGAACACCGGAACAGGAATCTGAAGTAAAGGGATTTTCCGGCAAGCTGCTGACTTGGAGGATGTTGAATGTCGGCTGTGTTAGAGAGAAATCTCTTGCTTATGTAGTACAGTTTTTCTAGATTTATGTACATTTATCCAAGTTAGAGGAAAATGGGTTTCAAATATCACAAAACATAAAAGTAATTTTAAAGGATTCAGAAGCATGAAGAAAATGGCGGTAACAGGTGAAGACTGAGGAGTAAACTGTATAGGGTGTGATTGTATAACATGTAGAATAACGTAAAAAGAAGTTATTTTTGTAATTCTAACTTCTGGTTGATAAAAAAAAAGCATGGAAATGCGTAGCAGCTAGTTTCACATATTGAACTCTGTATTTCCAGCATTATTAGACTAGAAAATTTTTCATTGTTTCTCTGTTTGCTTCTTGATCTAGCTAATCATAATCTGTTGTTGGATTACATTAAATAAACCCTGAATGTTCAGCAATCTCAGAGGGATCACTATAGCTTACTTTCCGTCTTTCTGCCAAAATAATATAGGTATTGCTTCCTGCCGAGTGATACCAACCCTGAGTTTTTGACAAACAAATGCTCTGACTATGACGAACTTCGAGATTACCTTCGAAATTGAGGAAATGAGGCATATTTGCAGAAAAAGGTCAGTGTCTTTCCATCATAGGTATGCGCCTGCAGTGGCTTTTGGGCATTCCCTTTAATCATTGAGATAGAGATATTGTAGAATGAGTTCTAAACTTCTAGGTGTTTTATTAGTTTCATCCATTTATACATAACTATAGTTCTTAAAACAGCTTGTTTACGAGATGCAGTTAGCCTTACTTATTATCAGCCCAGTGCAATCCAGCCTAAAGTAGGGTCTGGCTGAATATAGAATAGCTGAAAAGGAAGTTTTTAGAAACTTCATGGCCCTTGTACTTCCTTCCAAGAACTATCAATCCTGTTGCTTTTAAGTTTATAAATTTATTGGATTTATAATTGAAGCAATGCTGTTCCTTCAATGTCCAATTTCCAAGAACTATCAGCCCTGTTGCTTCAATGCCTAATTTCCAGCTTACAAAATCAATCATACAATCGAGTATTTCTATACATTGATTTGCTTAGCTGTGATATTGAAACAAGCTTTGTGCCTTCCCTTTCAGTTTCTCCTCTATCAATTACCACTATGTATTTTTATTGAAGAAGAGAATGCTTGCTTTGTTTATGATTGCAGTTTTACATTAATGTATCTTCTTATACTAATTGTATATAGACTAAAAGTGCATGCTTGATCAGCTGAAATATGCCTTTTATTAGCTCATGGGTAGCATAGTATGGTTAGCGGTCATTTTATATATAGTAACACGTGTCTTACCCAGCTTATCAATTTGTCTGGTAAACAACATAAAAGAAAGAACTGAATAAGAAATATTAAGACGATTTTGAAATTCTTGAACACTGAAAATGGAAAGGTCAAATCCTTCATTCCCCACACTTGGTAGACCCCACGTGGCATCATACTGAGACTGACATTTTTACTATAAAGTTCATATGTACTGATATCACATAATTTTTCCATCTAAGTGTTACAGAGTACATACATCATTGGATGGAAGAGAGAAATGTGTCAATTTAGTTCTGCCTGAAAAGTTGAATGCTTAACATCCCTTGAGGGCAAGACTTCATAAAGAACCAAGAATCTTGATGAAAAATAGACAGTTCACTATATGAAATGAAACTTGTATGCAAAGGAAGTTGTAAATTAAACAGTAGACAAGATTCAGTGTGGATTAGTTTATTGTTCTTTGCGCTGAAACCGGCTAAGATAAAGTTCATGCATAGTAAACCATACATTCAGGTTTTAAGAAACTTCACCAGCATTTTCCTTGTGTGCTGCAGTTGTCACAAATATAGGTAGTAGGCACCACTAGCATCCATGCCCTTGAAGAGCACTACAAAAGTCTTGAGAAGATGAACGTTATAATTATACTAAACAGTGTGATTGGCAAGTTTTTAGGAAGAAAGAAATGAGAATTCAGAAAATGATAACGTCGTTTAAACCACTGAAATGAAGTTCCTTTTCTACTTTCACATATTTATACTTGAAGCAAGGTAAGCACACTTTCATAGCAATATTCAGAGAAGAAGAAGATAGAGAAGTACACTTTTTAAGTCATTGCGGTTTAGATATAAGAAGAGAGGGAAATGGCAGTGAAAGAAGTCTGGCTGTATGCGGTTGTCATTACCCTCATGTTAAGTGTTGATCTGAGGCTTTTATTTCATTGCAGCTGATTTAGCGAGAGCATGACTTGTTCAGTAGTAAAAGAAACTGACAACTCAGGTGTTACCACCTTCAGTTGTTAGTTTTTACTTGTTTGGTATCTGGTTTTTGCATCGGTTCCCAAATCACATGAACCAGCTATAACCCTCTGGAATACTTTCACCTCGAGAAAGAAAGGATTTCCTGGTGTTGAAAAGGTCTATTTTCATGTTCCTTTGTCCTTTTCTTTGTGATTGTGGGAGTTTACATTTGTTTACCTTGGACAAGAAGATGGAACACATTTCTTGCCTCATTCTTGTTTATTTTGGTATGTACAATGTCTACTACTATATCACCTTTGTTTTCCAACTAAAGTTAAACATAGTGAACACTTGTCTCCCTAATCAGGTGTGATGCTCAGCTTAACCAAACAGAATTACCTTGATACCAGGTTCATGAACTTGGATGGGATTAGAATGACTCGGAGCTGCTATAGCCAAGGCTTCAACTACTCGTCTTTTGGATCATATTTGTCAACTCATTGGAGGATTAATCATGCATTCAGGTATATTTGGACCTTAAAAAGAACTGTCGATTAATTTTATTTTTTTTTGTTATTTTAGTTAGTTGTCATACCTTGAATTGGTAAATAATGAGCGGCCATCCAGGGTTCGAAGCGGAGACCTATAGGTACTACCACAAGTCCATTCCGGTACCAATTATATATTTATATAGCTTATTAGGATCTTTGCGCCTAATTACAATCATTGGCATAAGTGGTGACTAGGGTGGCTTCCATGTAATCTAGAGTTGTAAAAGATTACATAGATGCCACCCTAGTCTAGGGAGGATGCTTCAAATGAATGGGTCGCAACATTAGAGTTGGAAAAGATTGCAACGGAGTACATCAGAAGCAGAGTCTTTGTTAAAAAATGAGTCACGTGTCCTTTGTGAACAAAATTAAAAAGTAAAAAAGAAAATTTCACAACCGCGTTCTTCTCAAGCCACAACCACGTTCTTCTTACCTCTCAATATTCTCACAACCGCTTTGCATTTTGGAGAAGAGGAAATCTTCTGATCCGTCTCCGATTCAGAGGAGGTAGAACTCTTACGATCTCAAAAATAACAACCACAACAATAATCACCGGCTTGTGAAGGGAGGGTGACGATCCGTAGATGAGGAGAGTTGCTAGATCTCAAGAACTACCACTTCTCATTCTCTTGAAGGCAAACGAGGATGCCTCGCATCATGAAGGTGTCGAAGATGTGAGAACCGACAAAGCTAGCTAGCGACGTTGATGATGAGGAGTTGAGGAAGATGAGATCGGTGGCGGCGAGAGGAGGTGGTGGTTGAAAGATCGAAAGTTGCGCATTTAGATTCTCTGTGAGCTGGATATGGGTCCAAAATCAAACTTGATTTCAATTATATTCATGTGATTCATATATATCCATCGTTGAGCTCCAATTTGGTGGTAATTTGACTAAACCTTCATGTTCTTTTTGTAATTTATGACCTATTTTGTACGCACTTTATGGTCTTGAAGATTAGGATTTAATGATTGCAATTGTTATTCAAATTTAGGGTAATCAGTTTTGTTTTGTTTTCTACAGGTTTGTGGTTATTAATTGGGATTTATCATTGAAATTTTGGTATTCTGATTAGTTCTAATGTACATGATTGGAATTTCATTCATTCCTTCCCATTCTTGACCATTTTAGCACCTATGAATGAGAGTTCTTCATTACTTGGGTTTAGTGTTCGAGTCGAAGGCTTGATTCAACTTTCATTTTTATGAATGAGAGTTCTTCATTATACCGTCCATGCTTAGAACTTTACAAACTCCTGCTTCATGGTGAAACGCTTACAACTTACTCAAAGTATCTACTTTTAGGAAAAGTTGCAAGCTATAGGGTATTTTTTTTTTTTTTGGGTAAATAGCTATAGGGTATATAGATAAGCTCTTATGTAGCTCCATATGGGGATTTATCTTGTAGAATTTCAATAGTTTACATTATTTGTACAAGTTTAAACAATAATGAATCCTATTTGTTTTCCCCACTCTATCATTAAGTTGCTCATGACTCTTGGGGGTGTATTCATTTTGGGATGAATTCCCAATCACAAACTCCTCAGTCCTCACATAACTATCATCCTTCATAACCAACTAGATTGAGATTCGATTGCGATTTATTCCTTGTGAAGCTCCAACTCATCCGAATGCTTTAGTGTTTAAAACTAGATGTTTGTACATAAAACTTGTATGCTATATCTATTTTGCGAATTAGCGGTTGTAATAAAAAGAAAAAGAAAAAGGATGAACATGTAACGTCAATGATAACTAAGAAAAAGGCTAAGAAAGAGGGGCACAAGGAGAGTTTATTTGCAGCAGACCAAGTTCCATCAAGGGCGGTTGCAATTGCGCCCGAAACATTAGGAAAAGAGGTGTTTGTTGCAAGTATGACAATAACGGATCAAAAGGGTGTTCGTGTTTAATTGACACAATTTATAAGATATTTTATTTTAAAATTCCATTATTTTAAATACCTTATAATTTTTTTAGTCAAACATTTTCAAAGTGATTATGCTTATAAGCATAATCACTTGGGAATCCAAACATGTGTGTTGAATTGATGAATCTATGATTATGTGATATTTTTATCATCTTCTACCTATGTGCTTAACCTTGGATGAAAGTATAAGGAATTCTTGGTTGCAGTTAACTTGACAAAGGGAATTGTTAACTTTGATCGTAATTAGGGTTTTCTAATGTAAGTTAAAGTATCATAATTAAGAGAAGGTGGAAACAAATAAGTCTTTTATGCGAAAGTGAATTGATTTGTTTGTTTGGAGTTAAAAACATGACCTTTTATGTGATTCGTTGATTTGCATGTGTTTGTTGTTGTGGTGATCCCTTACATTGGAAGTTCTTTCTTTTAATATACCAATTCGCGTTTTGGGCCTATAAATGATTAATAGAAATACATGCATAACCTGAAAGTAAACATGGTAGGTATACACATCTAGTACAACTTGATGAAGGTCAATTGGCTTGAGAGATGCCTATGGAACACAATACGTAGCCACATCATATCTATTCAACACCATCATATTATTGCATAACAATCCCTACTTTTCAATATAGAAGCGAAGAGTAATGTCACTGTATTGAAACATAACAAGTGTAACTAATTACTACTGTAGGACAAGCATGATTTCACTTTATTGTTGGTCTATGCTCCATCTGTTGAATAAGAAAAAAACCCTTTTTGGGAAGAAATTTTTTCGATAACCCACAAACACTCTCTTCCAGTTCTCATTATAGGTGATTTAAACGATATAGAAAACGATACAGAAAAAATAGGGGGTGCTACTCCATCCATATCTAGATTTAGACGATTACAATTTGTCAAGTATGAACTTGATCTCCAAACTGTTCCCTACACTGGTTCTCCCTTTACTTGGAGAAAAAACAAATCAAACTTTAACAATACATATGAACGTTTGGATAGAATTCTGGCAAGTCAACAAATCTTCAATTGGTTTCCAAAGATTCATACAAAACATCATGCCTTCTCTGATTCTGACCACTGCCCAATTTCTCTAGAAATAGGATCTCAAAATCCTAATAAAGGCGCTCCATTTAGATTTGAAATGGCATGGACGACAAATCCTATATATGAATCTATGGTTCGACAAGTTTGGCGTAATAATTTTAATGGATCCCAAAGCTTTAAACTAATACAGAAACAAAAACTGCTCAAACGAAATACCAAAAACTGGTGTAAATCTCAAACCAGTAATACCGCTAGACAACTTACTCAAGTCGAGAGTCAAATTATGAATTTGCAAAATCGTTTACCTTGGGGTAACATCAGTAAACAAGATGAAGAAAAGTTAGCGAGATTAGAACTCAAGAGATACAGACTCTTAGAATGCAACCATAAGTTCTGGAAACAAAGGGCCAAATCAAATCATCTTCAATTTTCAGACAGGAACACGAAATACTTTCAAATAACAGCTAGAGTTAAAAGTTCAAAAAGACCAATTAAATCCTTTACAACAAAACAGGGCAATATCATTTATGACAATGACACCATCTCTGATCAAATCACAAATGAGCTATCGGAAAGATTTATAGGTTCTCATCAATATCAAGTTAACCCAGGGGATGTTTGGAACATTCAACCTTAAATAACGTCAGTGGAAAACCGAAACCTAATCTCTCAACCGACTACAGCTGAAATCAAAACCACGATATTTGAAATGGCAGAAGATAAATCCCCCGGCCCTGATGGTTTTCCCCCAGAATTTTATAAAAAATACTGGCATATAGTAGGACCCTCTTGTTGTAAAGCAGTCAAAGCATTCTTCCACTCAGGACATTTATTGTCAGAGATAAACAAAACATTTATTGCTCTAATTCCCAAAACTGAGAACCCAACCACAATCAACCACTACAGGCCGATCAGTTTATGTAACACCATTTACAAAGTAATCACAAAAATTCTGGCAAACAGGCTTAAACCTATTCTCCCAAAGCTCATCAACCCTTTTCAAGGAGCATTCGTAGAAGGTAGATCCATTCAGGATAATACCTTAATAGCTCATGAAATATTCCATAGCTTCCATAAGAGAAAAGGAAGAACTGGTTGGATGGCATTAAAACTCGACATGGAAAAAGCCTACGATAAAATCAACTGGAGCTACATCAAAGCGGTTCTTCATAAGTTTGATTTCCATCCTTTATGGATCAACTGGGTTATGACGTGTCTTACAACATCCTCCTTCTCAACTCTAGTAAACAATTGTCCAGGTAAACAGTTTAAGCCTAACAGGGGAATTCGTCAAGGAGACCCACTTGCACCCTACATCTTTGTGTTAGTAATGGAAGGCCTAGCGAGAGAAATGCACAAGGAAGCTTTGCAAGAGGATGCGTTAATCGGAATCAAACTCACCAAAAATGGTAACCCTATACCTTTCCTTACTTTTGCAGATGACACGATTATTTTTGCCAAAGCTGCGCATACTAGTCTAAATACCATTCAGAATATGATAAACAACTTCTCCAACCTCTCGGGTCTCACTATTAATTATAGTAAAAGTTCTCTCCAATGCTCTAAGAATGTGAACCAAAACCTAGCGAGAGACCTTGCTCAGAGTATGGGAATTCCAATCTCGAGTACTCTTGAAAAATATCTAGGTATTCCGATGCTCAACGGCCGAATTAAAAACTCGGTTTTTGAGGAAGCTATCCAAAATCTGAAAAAGCAACTGTCCAAATGGAAAGCCTCAAATCTGTCTCAAGCAGGCAGAGCCATCTTAATTCAAGCCAATCTAAGTTCCAAAACTAATTATCTGATGCAAAATTTTTTGCTCCCTAAAGGAATTCTTAATCAAATAGACCAAATAAACAAAAATTTCTTCTGGAATAAACTACACTCGGAGAGATATACCCCTTTAGTAAGCTGGGATAACATCTGTAAGAGTAAAGCCCAAGGTGGATTGGGTATTAGAAAAGCCGAAGACCTAAATATAAACCTCCAGTTTAAATTACTTTGGAAACTTTATACTAATGAAGATAATATTTGGGTTAGAGTCATCAAAGAAAAATATTTTCCTAATAGCAACACCAGGGACAAACCAAATCAAGCCACCTCTTGGCAATTTGGCAGACTATTATCTCTTAGAGAAAAATTCGAGAAAGGCCTCCTTTGGGTTATAGGAGACGGTAACCTCATAAATATTTGGAACGACCCTTGGGTTCCCAATACAAATCTCCAGACCTTCATGGGTAACAATGACCCGAACATGAAAGTCAACAATCTCTTTACCCCTCAAAAGCTCTGGAATAAGACTCTCATACATAGTCTTTTCCCTCAAAATGTAGCTAATGGTATTCTATCCCTCAACATTCCATCATGGCAAACCCAAGATAAGCTAATCTGGGTGCCTAATCCCACAGGAAAGTTCACCACCAAATCTGCTAAGAAAATTACAAACACCCATAACCACAACATAGAAAACCATAACTGGATTTGGAATCTAAACCTCCCTCCTCGCCTTAAAAACCTAGTATGGAAAATTAAAATAGATGCTCTACCCACGACCAGCAGGCTTAATAGATACATCAACAGAGTACCAAACACCTGTTCTCTTTGTAACCTCAGAAATGAGGATGCCACTCACCTCTTTACGGAGTGCTCCTTTGCAAAGGAACTAATAGCCCAATTTGAACAAGCAACAGGTAAGCTCTTTCACAACCTCTCCTTACAAGGTTCCTTGTGCGACAACATTAGCCAAATCAAACAAACAAATCAGTTTTTTGAAGACCTAGTGGTTATTTGGGAAATGATATGGGAAACTAGAAACAAATTAATATTTAAACATACAAGCCCTGAAACCTTTGGTAACATGATTAAGCGAATTAATAATAATATCCAAGATTGGAGAGAAACAAATCCCAAGAGTGTTAATAAAGATATCAATAAAAGGAAAAAAAGGTCTAGATCTATATGGACTAGACCAGCAGGGTGCATCTACAAAATTAATGTAGATGGCTCTGTCAAACCTACCGGCATTTGCCAGGTGGGAGGAATCATTCGTGATTCTACGGGCCATGTAGCTGAGATCTTCTACCAAGAAGTAGATCAAGGTACAGTTATTCAAACTGAAGCAGCAGCAGTGCTTATAGGGATGAAGGTAGCTCGAAGATTAGGCTTGAACAAGATCGTTGTAGAAGGAGACAACCAGGAGCTGATGAGAATTCTATCTAAAGGAGGAGACAGCAGATGGGAGATTATGCGACAAACAGAAGAAATCAAGATCATGGAAGCGGATTTTAAAAAGGTTGAATTCAATCACATCTACAGAGAAGGGAACAAAGTTGCAGATTATATAGCCACTAGAGGTATCATTAGTGATAGATCTACAATCCCTTTTAATAGGGAACTTTGTACCATCATCCGTCAGGATGATCCAGGAGCGCGTTTACTTTCTTTGTAATAGCTCCGAATGTTTGCCTACTGTAAAAAAAAAAAAAAAAAAACTAAACAACAAGCGTTGACTCTCTACCGTGGACGATCCTGACAATATTGGAAGTTCTTTCTTTTGTTACTTATTTGCCCTATATACTATAGCGGGGTCTTGACTATAAATTTATTTGGTCGAGAAACCCTCTCATCATCATTCTACTTTTCATAAAATTTTCAATTTTATTTTTGTTTCACAACGATACAATGAAAATAACCATTGATAATAATTACATTAATAACACATAAAAACAATTTGCAGTTTATTTCACATGGGTGTCATGAAATACAACATGGGTGTCATGAAATACAACACGATCGTGAAGAAAGTGAAATAACAATATAGTCATTTGAAGGTGATATAGTTTCATTGAACTATGGTCTTAACATGGCTTATAACACCATTAATATTATTCATTTCGTTTCACAGGCCGACCATGGAAAAAAAAATATGACAATGAAATTAAGTGTTCAGTATCAAATACAATAAGATTGAAGAACTATATAGTTTCTTTTCTTTGCTTTCAAGTTGGGTAGATGTTAGAAGAAGTGTGGAATCGACTGATCAAATACTCTTTGTCGAATTCGAAACATCGATCGTCCTGAGAAAATATTTCATTATGACTACCGAAAATTTAAAAAAACAGCATGATGATGAGCATATGCAAAATAGTTTCTTACAGTAAAATTAACGTGAGTAAATAATTTGTTGTGGTGCGTCAAACTCGATTTGAAAATATTCGGGGAAAAACCCGAGCACGGTTCGAAAAAAGCACTAGTTTTAAAATATTTTGAGTTGGACAAATTGGTATATTTAAAGTGTTCAATAGGACAAACAGTCTCATTTCCCTTATTAAAGTGTGGTTCAACAAATAAATATGGGGTTCAATCTAAACCAGTTTATTTGTTAAACCACGCTTTAATAAACAAATAGCCCCATTTCCCTTATTTTAAGATATTTATTTGTTAAACCACCCTTTAATAGAGAAAATTGGGTTATTTTTCCCATTGAACACTTCCTATATACCAATTTATACCTAAAGAGGTATTTTAATATACCAATTCGCGTTTTCGGCCTATAAATGATTAATAGGAATACATGCATAACCTGAAAGTAAACATGGTAGGTATACACATCTAGTACAACTTGATGAAGGTCAATTTGATGCGGGACCATCCAAGACACGTACTTTCGGACACATCTATATATCGGAATGGACCTATGATTCTCGCTTGTGAGAATGATGTCATTCTCAAGAGGAAGAAGAAGGCTCCACCATGGGAGAAGGTCCAAAGGTACAAGCTTGATGGTTCATTTGTTTTTAGATTCGTTCAGCAGTTTGGCAGCTTTTCGACGTCTCAGTAAAATGAGTCGTATGAAGTCAATATTAATCGAATTGGATTGCGCCATATCTTGTTGGAACGAGGACGAAGAGATATACAACTCTATTGTTGAAGGTTTTTCCAGATTCGACCTAGAGCTTGGCCGAAAATCAACATCTTGGAGCTGTCACTGTTTTTAGACGGAAATTACTAAGTGTTGGAACTTTCTTTTTGTTACTATTTTTAGAGACCTTCATTACTTATGTTATTTTAGGTAATTTAGGGATTTGTTTTAATTTCCATTATATTTATTATTTTCATTAAAAATCAGCCCTAGGGTTCTATTTAAGCGGCTGATCTTCCATTGTAACAATTGGACGCCTCTTTTCATGAATGAAATTTCCTTTGTGTGAAACACAATGAGAGAAAGTCGATCGATTCGTAGCGTGGCTCATCGATTGCAACTATTGATATTGTTTTAGCTTGGTTTGCCTTGAGTTCATCAACCTCGCAAGAGCTTGGTGTTCTTGGTATCCACAAGTCCCTTTCTTGTGCCTCCAAGTTGTCCGCTTAGTTGTGTAAGGTTGTAGAGGCGGGCTTTATAGCCGTTGATATTTGGTTCCTACCCTCTAAGGAGGCATGAGGTCTTTATCTCGTTCTATCTTAGTTCGAATCACCAATCTATCGGTCTATTTCAATATTTTGTCGAGTCTTGTTCTTGTTTGAATCGAGTCTTGTTTTCTTTTGGTTAGTCGATATCGATTCCAGTTGGTTAAGTCGAGTTTGCTGCGTGTTCTTGAGTTCTTGGTCAACATCGGGTATTGTTCTTGGTGTTCTTGAGTCTTTTGCTTCAGTTCGTGTTAATTCTTGTTTGATTGTCGAAGATCGGGCCATCCTACGGCTAAACCCGTATCACAATTGGCTTGAGAGATGCCTATGGACCACAATACGTAGCCACATCATATCTATTCAACACCATCATATTATTACATTGTTTCTCTATAAACTACAATCCCTACTTTTCAATATAGAAGCGAAGAGTAATGTCATTGTATTGAAACATAACAAGTGTAACTAATTACTATTGTAGGACTTAGATATAAATATTAAATACCCTCAACTCAATCATTGATCAATTTTTTTTTAAACGGAAAAAATGTGGTTGTAAGGCCCTGCCCTACAACCCAAGAGCATCCTTACGGATGAGACTACGAAGCAGAGAGTCGTCAGGAACAAATGGATTGTGGAAAGCAAAATTCAGATACGATAGACGGTCCGCAACCTGGTTTGCCTCCCGAAAGATGTGACAAATCTCAACCGAAGCGAAGAAGCCCAGCGAGACTATACTGTCAGATACAATCATTTCAGAGTCTCCAGTAGGCTTCCCAAGACCTTTAAGACTGTTAATTATGGTGAGGTTATCACCTTTAATCACGAGATTTGTTATGTTGAGTTATGTTGCCATTATAATTCCTTTCCAAAGCCCCAAGCTCTCTGCATGAACAAGCAATTGGCGGATAGGGGCAAGGTCCGGAACCACAGAAGATTGGGTCACCTCTGTTATCCCTAAGAATAAATCCATAGGAACCATGAGCAGAAGGAGAGAGTGTGCCGTCAAAATTCAGTTTATAAGCTCCCGGCTTTGGAGGTTTCCATTTTTTATGTTTTCTTTTTTGCTCTTTTATCACGTTGTTATGGCTTTTTACTATCGGGGTATCAATTGGGTCGTCAATATTTTTGGAGGAATTCCACAAAGAAATTTGTTCTCTAGTGAAAGACACAACACATCTTGTGTTTGACTTTATATTTTCGAATAGTGTTTTGTTGCGAAAGTACCAGATTCCCCACAATGCGAAGGCAAGTTTAGCAAATCGCTGTGTTCCTATGTTTTCTTTAATATCCTGAAGGGTTTGATTTATATCCTTTCCTTCCAAGAAGTATCCATTAATCTTAATAAAGGAAGCTGAGTCAATTGATATGAGTGTTTCTCGCATGACGGGACAGCTCCATAGGAGATGGTGTAGGTCTTCATAGTTAGAGTCACAATGTGGGCAATTTGTGGGTATGCCAAATGACGGGATGCCAGTTTGACTGTAGTGGGTATACCGTTTCGTGTAATTTTCCAAAGAAACATTTTGACTTTAGGTGAAATATTAAGATTCCAGATCCACCGCATTCCAGATTTTTGGTGATGTTTCATGTTGTTGATCATGTCTATAGCTTACTTAGTAGAGAACCAACCATTTCGACTCCATTTCCAGTATAGTATATCCATGTGTATGTTCTTGGGTATTGGTGTAGTTGTTATGAATTTTATTGCTTCCTTGGGTAGGATATGCTGTAGCGAGGTACTTAATTTCACATGGTCCCATGTTTTGTCTGCTTTAATAAATTGATTCACCTTGATGCTTATGTCAGGTTGATGATAGTTAGATATCAAGGTAATGAGAGGTTCATTACCCATCCAATGATCAGTCCAGAAATTTATGTTTTTACCGTCCCAAATAAACCAACGGATACCCTCCTTGAACAGAGGGATTAGTTTGGTTAGTTGAGCCCATTGTCAAGATGAGCCCCCTCTTTTTTAATATTGCAAAATGTCTTTTTGTTTGAGGTATTTTTCTGTTATTATGGTTACCCAAGGGTTGTAAGGTTCTGCTAGTATTTTCCAAATTAATTTAAGTTGCAATGCTTTGTTCATGTCCTCCGAGTTTCGAAGCCCCAGACCCCCATTTTCTTTAGCCTTATAGAGATCGAACCAGCTAACCAGAGGTTTGTATTTTGGTCCCTTGTTCCATAAAAAATTCCTATTTATTGTATCAAGTTCTGCATGTATTGATTTTGGTAAGAGAAAGCATTGCATCAAGTGTAATGGTTTGGCAGATAAAATTGACTTGATAAGGGTACAACGCCCAACTTGAGAGAGGCAGTTAGCCTTCCAACGGTAAAGTTGAGATTTTATGGTTAATAATAAGTCTCTGAAATCATCTTTAGTTGTTCGTCCACATATGATTGGACAATCCAAATAGTTACCCAAGTTTGTTGTGTATCCAATTTCAAGTTCATTTTGTACAAGGTTCCTTTGGCTTGTTGCTACATTTAAGGAGGTTTGAAAGTGTGATTTATGCCTATTAACTCTTTGTCCTGACATAGATGTGTATTCTTTTAGTATTTTATTGATTTGATTGCATGCAGTCTGCGTTGCCGAGGCAAAGATTACAATATCATCAGCAAAGGCTAAGAATGGAATCCTAGTTCCGTTTCGGGTTATCTTTAATCCTATGTGGCTTTGGGGTTTAGCAACTTCATTCTGAAGTCCACGGGCAAGGATCTCAGAGAGAATGAGAAAGAGGTATGGTGATAAAGGGTCTCCCTGTCATAGTACACATTGTGGGAGAAGCAAATCTGTCGGTTCATTGTTTACTAGAACCGAGTATGAGCCCGAAAAGCGATTAGAGAAGCCAAATTTTTTTAGTATTGTTAGTAGAAATTCCCAGTCAACCAGATTAAAAGTCTTTTCAATGTCAAGTTTTACAGTCATCCATCCTGAGTTTTCTTTTTTCATTGTGAATGAGTGAAAGATTTCATTGGTTATTAATATATTGTCCTGTATGAATCTACCAGACGTGAATGCACTTTGTAAATGATTAATGATATTGGGAATAATTTGTTTAAGTCGTGCAGTCAGAATCTTCGAAATGATCTTGTAGGTTGTAGAGCATAGACTTATAGGTCTGTAGTGGGATGTCGTAGTCGGATCATCACGTTTCAGTATTAGGGCTATGAAAGTACGATTTGCTTGTTTTAGAATTCGTCCGCTAAAAAAGAAGCTTTCGACGGCTTTTTCAATCTCCTTCTTTTTCCTGATCAATATTTCAATCCTCATAACACCCTTTTTCAATCTCCTTCCTTTTCCTATCACAAAATTCACAATGAATAAAGCTTAGGCTTTCAATTGCAAGAACCCAGGCTGACGTTAAACATGAAAATTTCAGGAATGTCTCAAATTCCATTTCAATCTGAGTCAACAGAAAATACACAGAAATAAATTAAAGAGTGTTGTGTTATACCATGGCATCTAAAAGATCAGCTCCCTAGGTCAGCTTGAACATAGAAAGGAGAAGACCATGGGCACGATTCGATAGGAACAAGTCCATTCGAATAACTAACAGTAGTACAGCTGAACATAGGTGCTTGTATCGTGTCCAAAAGCACATTCATCAATTCCCATCTCCCAACCTGAGGATTGATAATCGTACATTGGTTCTTAACATTAGTAGCTTTGTTGTACATCACAAAAGGATGACACATCACGTCACGATTCCAAGGATTCGGAGCAACCATGATTAGATTGCACTCATATGGCAAAGATGGGATCTCAAACTTACCTTCCAAGCACCACTCTCCCTCGTCTAATCGCCACACCGACAACCTCTCAAAGCCCGCTCCACACTCCTCTGTCTCACAGTACTTCAGCATTTCTTCGTCGCCTGAAAAAATCAAACTCGATCTAGAGTAGCTTCCATTAGGCAAAGGGATGCGGCCAAATCGGTCGGGGCTATCAAAGGGATCGTAAGTTATTATAGTCCCCATTGAACGATCCAACCAATGCAAGATACCCCGGTACCCAAAGCCTGTTTTAGTCCGAAGACGACTGAAAACCTCTCCAGGGCAACTCACTTCCCAGGCAGACCAACTACCAGTATCCGATGAAAAGATCTCCACGGTAGTATTTGCGCAACTATCTGGAGGAACTTCCGTAAAAACGTGCTTTATAGTCACGATTTTGTACCTCAAGAAGGCGGCTGGAGCTTGAGCACGTCTCGTGGCAATACCAAACTTCAACATCGCATAATAAGTTTCTGTCGGGTCAGGAAGCCGTACAGATTGCTTGGTGAGTGGGTTGGAGACGCAAATGGTAACTCTCCGACTGCGACGACGTCCATCAAACTCCGGATAAAAAATAGAGAGTACCAATCCATTGCTGGAACCTAGGATCTTATGATCATCATGATATGGTAGGGAGACAGTAGATACATGGATTGATGATAGTTGATCTTGACCATCGTAGTACTGGGTAGCGGGATCGATGCTGTCAGTGAAATCCTTGACGTTATTGGTGAAGCCATCCGGGTAGGAAGACAAGTTTGTAAACGGATACAACAATGACGCTCTCAGGCCGGAGTGAAACCATGATTCGGGTGAAGAATAGGCCCGTTGCAAGTAGTTTCTGGCGAACTTTGGGTCAGAGATGATGTGTTTATACCTTGTTGAGACACACTTGAATTTGAAAAGAGATTTCACAGGAAGTCTTGTTAAAATTTCAGACACAACAAAGTCTTCTTCAAGAGAGGTTGGCCATTGATCTTCGCGGCTGACGGATGAATAAGTAAACTGATCAACTGCATCCAAACAAGAAACTAAACAAAAGTGATCGAGCTGCTGAAACGAAGCAAAATTAACTTTCACACCACAAAAACAAAATCTTGATAACTCCTTCCATCAAATTTTAAATTTAAGATTCGGGTAATTGTGAATTGCATCCTTGTGTATTGGGGATCTGGGGAATTGAATTGAATTGACAGAAAACCCAAAAAAAAACAGAGATCTATAAAAATGCATTGGGAGAATCTGCCTCTAGAATAATTTTGATACCAAACACTACGCACTACCCAGTACCGTAACAGGAAGAAGAACAAACACAGTATATGCATTAAGAGTGTGTTTCCGAACGACCCAGAGATGACAACAATTAGATAGAAAACTGAATCAAGCTATATTCATCTCAATGACAACAATTAGATTGAACAGATAAAAAAACTTGGAAACGATTGAAGCCGATGAAGGAATGCCAAACTTTCAAATCAAGGTTGGAAAAGTGCATCGGGAAACTGTGAATAGAAGACTCCACCAACTTTCACACCACAAAAACACTATCTTGATAACTCCATCCATCGAATTTTATTCCTTTTTAATTGAAGCAATGGCACTTGAAAAATAGAAGACTTTGAAGGAATTCCCAATCTTAAATTTAAGATTCAGGAAACTGTGAATTGCACCTTAAATTGAACATGAACACTTAATAATCTAAATAAAAACTGACAGCCAGAGGACATATACATGATGTGTATTGGGGATTTGGGGGAATTGAATTGAATTGAATTGACAGGAAACTCAATAAAAACAGAGATCTATAAAAGTGCATCGGGAGAATCTGCATCTGGATCTAATTTCTAAAGGAAGGAGAAAAATAAGGAAGATACCTGCAACTGCAAGGGAGAGTGGAGCGGTGATCTCCGATGGGGTGGCGGCCTCATCAGCGGCAGAGCAGCGCCCAATTTTCTTCCACATGTTGCTTCGTAGGTAGTTGGATAGGTAGGAAGTCGGGGAATCGGCCATCGGGAAAGAAGATTAGGCCTTTTTCTTCTTTTTATTTAAGCCAAAACCTATCTACGAAATACGGAGTATCTATTATTGATCTGGAAGTTCTGTACTTTCAATACAGATATTACAGCAGTACTATACCAAAAAAAAATAAAAAATAAAAATAAACAGTAATTACACATAACTTCTCTAAAAAAACTAGTACGTTAGTTTTTATCTAAACACCCATAAAATTATAAATTACAGAAAAATAATCGTAAATTAGATTTATTTTCAAAGAATCACCCACCTATTAGGTTGTGTTTGGTAAAAAGAGTTTTGGGGTAGTTTGGAGTTGAGATAATGTTAGAAGTTAAAGGTTTTTTTTTCGGAAATTTCGCGAGGTACTCCTGAGGTACCCCTGAGGTTTTGAATTTTTTCACCTCGCGCCCTCGGGGGTTAAATCTAACAGATTATGTGAAGCACCGTTAGTTTTCAATAAAAAAAAAAGAAAGAAAGAAGGAACGGACATCCCGTCACACGCTTTGGGAAACCCTAACAACTTTTCTTCTTTCCCCGAGCCAACCCATGACCCTCTCCGGCGAGAAGCGAAGATGACGAGGGAGAGGAAGGTGAGTCGGGAAGGTGAGCTGGGAATGGGAGGGCTGGTGGAGGAGGCCAATTTTGCCGAGGAGGACGCCGACGCCGGAGGTGATGTATTGAAGGGGCGGTGAGGAGGCCGGGGAAAGTGAATTTGGTGATGACAATGGCGACCGCAACATCAATTGAGAAGAATCGGGGCCGATTGAAGGAGCACCGGCACTGAGGACTGGGTGATGGAGATATGGTGATGCTGGGTGTCGATGGTGCTGGCACCGGCGCGGAAGACTCCGGAGTGAGAGAAGAGGGTTGTCATTGGCAACGCCCGGGCAAGGAAGAAGCGCCGCCGGTCATGTGAGAACGGAGAGGTGAAGAGGTGGTGCGGTGGGTGAAGGTGGCTCCCGACGGTTTGAGGGTGACGACGGAGATCTGGCCATTCCGAGGACACGAACACAGATCCAGCCATTGGGGGCACGGATCTAGCGCATACCCTAGTGGATCTTGACGCTTAGGTGATGGAGATTCTAGAAGCGGCGGCGGCTTGGCCGTAACAGTAACCGTCGATGGTGAATCTGAGCTTGAAGACACCGATGAAGAGAAAACAACACCCTTTTTTTTTGGAGTTTTTGGGATTTTCGATTGTGTGGTTGTGGAGGGATGGCGTGAGGGTGGTAAAGATGGTGGGAGACCAAGAGGGTATGGTGGGTGGCTTGCGGCTCTGAGCCTCGCCGGAGTTGGGTGGAAGGAGGGTGGGTGGCCGGTGACTCTCCAGATACCTAATGGATCGGGTGAATTGTAAATAACATTATCCGCTTTTTCTTTTCTTTTTTTAAATTCAAAACTAACAGTGCTTCACGGAATCTGTTAGATTTAACCCCCGAGGGTACGAGGCAAAAAAATTCAAAACCTCAGGGGTACCACACGAAATATGCAAAAGAGTTGTATACCTCGCGAAAATTGCAATACCTCAGGGTTCCTCGCGAAATTTCCGTTTTTTTTTTCCAAATACTGATAAAAAAAAATTAGATATATTGATAGAAGTTAAAGGTTATTTTTAAAAAAATTGTTTTTAAATAAAATGATAGTCTTTTATTTTTATGAGAGTGTAAATAGTTGTTTTTAAATAGAATGATAATAATAGGCTTTGAATTAAAAATAAAATTCACCAAATCACACGTGTCTCTCACGTTGTCCCCTTCCTTACCTCACCGGTGCATATCATCTGAAGCCTACGGTACACCACAAAACTAGTTAGGGTATAATTTTACTTTAATTTTTTTTAAAAAAATATATATTTGAATTTCACATACTTACATTTATATGTCTATAAAAAGCGATAGATATGTAAATATATCTTCTATTATTTATATTTTATATATAATAAAAGAGAAGTCGTCTGAGACACATTGCAACTTCTCCTTAATTATAGTCGTATGAACCAATCACAAAATTTTAAAATAATCAATATATGCATAAGATAAAATTTTATTATAACTTTATTTAATCAATATATCTATATATGCATAAGATAAAATACCCAATTTGATTAGATATGGATATAAAATACTATTATTTAAGATAAGATTTTACCTATTTTCGCTATAAATGAACATATTTTTAGAAGATAATAACTTTATCAATATATTACATGGTCATACTAATTAAATAACTTTATAAATATATAACTTCATCAATATGAACATATTTTTAGAAGATAAAATGTTTTGACGAAATTGAAAGAATACTTGGCATGATCATACTAATTAAATAACTTTGTCAATAACTTTACCAATATAAAGAAGATAAAATATTTTGGGTAAATTGAAATAATACTTAGCCGTGTAAAGGTTATCAACTCATGAAATTCATTTTTTGTTAATACATTTCCCCCAATTATTTTATATATGGATATAATTTTGGAAGAGTTTAATCACAATTTTTTTTTATGAAAGATCTATCGCTTTTATGAAAGAATACTTGGCATGATCATACTAAGATAAGAGTTTAATCACAATTTATATTTATGAGATATATTTTTTGATTTTATACATATATAATTATGGATAAATTTTTAGATTTTCACTATATAGTTTAGATTGTTAATGTTATTTCACAAACGTTAACGTCTTCTCCCTTCTTTTTGGTGTTGTTATTGCCTATTATTTACGACTTTGTTTACGATTTCCTTAGTAAATTTTTCGAAATAAAGTGTTGATTGGTTACAAGGTTTGATATTGTGCTGTTTCCATTAATATATACTAGCTTTTCATATGTTGTTTGATATGCTGTCGATAAAGTATAAATTCAATCAAATTTGAGAAATTAGCTTTTCATATGTTGTTTCCTTGAATTTGTAAATAAAGAGCGGCCATATCTGGGGTTCGAACTGGAGACCTTTAGGTACTACCCGCAAGTCCTTTCCAATGAGCCATTGCGGAATGGTTTCATATCACTAATATATATACTAGCAATGAGTAAGGAGAAATTAGCCTTTATACTACTAAATTATAAATTCATTCAGATTTGAGAAAATATAAGTAAGAGAAATTCCAGTTGGTACCCTTGTGGTTTATGCTATTCCGCTTGGTGCCCCAGCGTTTTTCTTTTTCCGTTTGGTGCCCTTGAACTTCTGAAAAAGTTCGCTCCGTACCCTAAACTTGGTTGCTAACTTAACTCCGTTAAATATGGGCGATTTCAAGCCGTTAGCTCCCAAGTTAACCTCTTTTACATCAAATTAAACCCAATTTAACTCTATTATGGCCATTTAAAATTTTATTTATACAAAATGATAATTAAAAAGTGGATTAGTAACTTTAATTTGATCCCAATTTTTTTTTAAAGTTGTACTGCGATAACATAGAAGTAGAACTGTGATTTTTTTTTTTAATCTACAATTACTAGGAGCAGCAGAGGACTATGGTGGCGTCAGAGGATGGTGGCGTCGAGGGGTGGTGGTGCTCAAGAAGAATTGGGGGCGCGTAGAGAAAAACTCCAGTGCGTTCTTCCAATCTCCAAAGGTTTTTTTAAAAAAACAATTGTTATTTGTAATTGCAGATATATTTTTCCTTTCAAAAAAAAATAAAAATAACGATGTTAAGTGGAGATTTCTATTTAGGGTACGGAACGAACTTTTTTAAAAGTTCAAGGGCATCAAACGGAAAAAGAAAAACTTTGGATCACCAACCGGAATAGCATAAATCACAGGGGTACCAAACAGAATTTCTCTAGAAGTAATGAAGAAATTAATTAATTAAATAAATGGATTTTAGTATCAAATTTATTTAAATTAAAAAACCAAAAAAAAAAAAAGAAAGTGAAACTCTCTCCTCTCTCCTCTTGAGAGAGAGGGAGCTCCAACATCGGCTTCGACCCGATTCCTGCTGCCTTCGTGATGCCACCACGTATTCCGTTTGTTCGGCATAGCCTGTGCTCAGTGAAACCCTTAATCGAGTTTTTCCTTCTCGATTTGTTAATTTGAATCCCAAAATTGATTTGGGGTTTTGTGTTGGTTCTGGGTTTGTGGCTCCGATTCGGCACCAGCCTTGGTCAATTTTGTGTGGGATCCTTCCAAAGATTAAATCAGGGTGCGATTTGTCTGTGTCGGATCTGCACCTTCGTTCAATCTTCTTCACCCATCCTCCTCTGGCAGCCGGTTCACCTTCGTTCAATCTTTTTCACCCATCCTCCTCTGGCAGCCGGTTCTATCTCCCCGCCCTCCGCCTGCTCCCTCCCCTTCCTTTGACGTTCCAATCCCGCCCCCCTAACCGATGTGCCATCGGCTGTCTCCTACTCCGGCTTGCTGATGTTGATTTTCCTCATCCTTTACACTTTCATCCCCCTCGGTTGCTGGTGTGGGTCCCGGTGAGTCGTGTAACACCCCCTTTTAAATCCCAAGGGAGTGTTGCAGCGCTAGTGAATCCGCGGACTTTAATGTCTTTGCATTCACTCGAGGCTTATAGGGACATGCAACCATGCTCCCATAAACAAGACAGTACTTCAAGCAGTTGAATAAAATAATGCGGAAGTCAATTAAATATCATAGTTTAAAATAACCAATCTCAACAACATAGTTGATCAAAATCCCAAAAACCATAAATTGTACTTAAACTCCAAAGTGGCTTAAAAACCAGCGTAGAAACTGGTCCGCTGATGATAGTCCTCTCTTCAACTCTCTCCTGCTCCGCTGCTTGCACTAGACCTGTGGAATATGGTCTAGTGTTTCGTGAGAACGAAGAACACCAGACATCCAATAAATATGATGGTTAGTACAATTAAGACTAGCAAATGATAGGGAAAATGTTCAGACTTTAACCTTACAGTGACCATAAAACGGTATGTCATAGGTTAAGGGAAAGACACGAATATTTAAAGTAGAAACTGGATAAGAAGGTAAAAATTCACACATATGATTCGGATGATCATAATGATCGATTACCAGTTAAGAAAAAGAATCATACCTCGAATAAGAGTGAAGTATAATATAACTGAATTGATCACCTCTTAATAATCTCAATAATAACAATAATGTATATATGTAAATAACACAATATAAAACGTAGTGACACGGGTCCAGACTCAACTAGGACTGCGACCTGAGACTTTGAAGTCTAATAGGGACACGGGTCCCGACTCAACTAGGACTGCGACCTGAGACTTTGAAGTCTAATAGGGACACGAGTCCAGACTCAACTAGGACTGCGACCTGAGACTTTGAAGTCTAATAGGGACACGGGTCCAGACTCAACTAGGCCTGCGACCTGAGACTGTTTGAAGTCTAGATATTCCATGGAACCTTTTAGATTGGGCTTTACACTATTCCTAACTTGCGAGATAGCCCTCGCAACTGACTTTAAGTCAATCCGCACCACGTGAGATGCACATTGTAATTATACCAGCTTTACTATTTAATACTAGGTGATCATAATAATAACATTAAATCAACAAGGACGTACAAACACTGATATTTCAAATGATCTTAATATCACATTCTATTAATTTGCATGAAGGAAACAAACGGAATTTCATGCAATTCGAAAGATGAAAATGAGCAATTTTTTATTTATCTCGGGTTATAAAACAAATGAAACATTTAATACACATCACATTAAATTAATGATTGGCCATTAATTTATACTCATACCAATTTATGAATAAGAAGATAAATTACATCAAGCAGACGGATATGCAATTTATCGAAACTGGTAAGGAAATTGGCCACAGGGCCACATTCGACACAGAAAAATAAAAAGGCACGCCAAAAGAAAATCACAAAACATGCAAAAGGCATTGAACGAAATCACTTGCCTTAGCTTTCGACGATTGGTTGACGACAACAAGACGAGCCTTTAGCACCTAGTGAATCCAACGGAAAAAGGAATAATAATATTGATATCTTATAAAATTAACTTTACTTAATTAACTCAATTTGAAATTGAATTAATTATATAAAATTAAATATCTATACCAATATGAATTCTTCGGGAAGCGGGATCCGGCGTGGGTGCTTCGAGATTCCTTGGTGTCGCTGAAACGAGCGAGAATCGAATAGTTTTAGAAATATTGGCCACATAACTTAATAACTAATTAACTTAGGGCCAGAAACGGAATTAGTATAAAAATAAGGGATGTTTCTATAATTTTGACAAAAACTATCAAAACTCCCATTGATTTCAATGGAGGTTAACGTACAGAGACGAAGCGCAGGGCGAAGGTACGGGCTCGGCACAGCTTTCCTCCGGCGTCGGGCTATCGGCGATCGAAGACGGCGACTCGGCGGTGCTGGGCAGTGGCTCTACGGCGCAGGTCAGCTCGGTTGCTGACGCCAGTAATCGAAGGCGGCGCGATTGAGGTCGCGGGTGGGGGCAAGCGACTGGGCTCGACCTTGGCTGCGGCAGTGGTGGGCCTGGTGGCCTGCGATTCCGGTGGAGGAGAGTGCGGTGGTGGCCCGTGGCTCGGCAATGGTGCACTGCCAGGGCCGTCCAATGATTTTTGGGGGCCTGTTCAATCTATAGTGTATACTAAATTTTAATAAAATAAAATTATAAAATATGAAGTAAATTAGTATTAAAATATTTTTAGTTTTTAATTATTAAAATAGTAAAATTAGACCAAAATAAATTTAATATATGACTACTTTGTAGGGAGTATTAGATTTTAACTCACTGTATTTATATTGTTACATATACATTATATTTTTCACATTTTTAATCCTAATTGACTAAAGGTTACAATAAAACTATACTCTGTCCTTACCGGAAAAAAAAAAAAAAAAAACTACACTCCATACACAATATAAGAATTAAGAAGGGAGTGTGTGTATTTAAAAGATAACAAATATAAGAATTAAGAAGGGAGTGTGTGTATTTAAAAGATAACAAAAAGGGCCAAAAATTAATTGAATGAAGTGGTTGCTGGGAATCGAACTCCAGCCACTTGGGCCGCTTCCTTTAATACTCCTTGGCTAATTAACCACTGGGTTAAGAGAACAAGATGATCATTATGGCAACAAATATAATAAGTATAAATAAATTACTAGTTGGGGCCCCATAAAAAATGGGGACCCTGTTCTGTTGGGCTATTTGCACACCTTAATGGACGGGCCTGTGCACTGCAGTGGGTGCAATCCGCGGTGGTCCCGATCAATTCGAGAGAGGAGGAGGACGATGCGGCGGCTGCTCACGGTGACTATGGAGAGAGGAGGAAAATGGTGACTGTGGGTTGAATTAGGAGAGGAAGAGAGACGGTGAGGCGGGTGTGATTTTTGGGTTGTGGAACCTTTGGATTAAACGTTATCGAGGGTTAAGAATCAATTATGATAGAGATTAATGGTAAATGATAGATTTTAAGGAAAAATAAATAAAAGAAGCGGATAAAGACGGGGATAGATGATATATTTCTCCACTTTAACGAGATGAATATTATTTAATTTAATTTCATAAATTAAATAATAAGGGTATTTAGAGGATTTATGTAATTAAATCCATCATATATTATTTATCTTTAGAATAATTTAATTATTCTAATTCATACCATATATGTTATGTGAATTTATTAAATGAACAAATTCACAAGAAAATTCACAAGATATATACTATAGTTTGAATATAATATAGATTTATTTAAATAAATAAAAATAAGAAATAATCCAAAAATAATTTGGGGTAGTCCTCGTCTGATTGGTTGCTCCTCCGGCCCTCCTTCTCCCTCCTCGCTCACCTGTCCTTATGACCCTGCACTTCCGGCCATCTCCGACCTCGTCACCGCTTGGCCTTCTTCCCCATGCCTTTTCCTGGGTTTGTGTCTGCCCTTGCCCGGTGGTGGCCCTTTGCTGGGGGTTTTAGGTCCGATTTCTTGCCTCAGCCTTGGGCCCAATGCTCCCCCCCCTCCCAAAATGGATTTTTATTTAATTCCTTTCTAGTACATCAACCCGTTTAATATATAAACTATTATATATTTTAACCAAAAAAAAAAAAAACTATTATATATTAATAGTAATAAAAATTATATAATATTGATTAAAATCACGCAAGGGTATTAAATCCCGCTCGTATGTGCGGCTCTACGGTGACGTGGCTTGGAGATCTACTTCGTAGATTTGGTTATGGCTATGGGAGTCAGGATAGGCTGGGGTCGTGGTAGTGTGTATCGTGGCGTCTCCATTACTTGGGTTAACTACTTCCCTGGAGTTTCGTCCACACTGCCCACAGGATGATCGGATCCTGATGTATCGCTGGTATACGGTTCTGCTTCAGAATGGAGCTTGCCTTCGTCAATCGTTTTCGGCCACATCCTATTTGGTTTAGGTTTTCTTGGTCTCGTGTTGTGTAGGGTGCGTTGGCTTGTATTTGCACCTTTTTATTTTATTGTATGTTCTGGTTTTAGACGGTTCTCTCGTCTGCTGGCTTGTCGGCCTTCGAGTTTCAGATATGTCTGAACTCTAATTCTTACCTAATTAAAAAAAAAAAAACTAAAAAACCGCACAGAGTGCGGGTACTAATTTAGTATAAGGCTGGTTGGTTCGTTGATTGTAGTCTATTGTGTAGGATGACATGTACTTTATTTCTGCATTTTTCTTTCTGTCATTTGCTTCTTGTTATTTCTATTCTGTCATTTGCTTCAGTTATTTATTTCTGGTTGTACATGATGATTAGCCCATCTCTCGGTTGTCCGGACTCTCGGTTTCTCTAGACAAGCGTCTAGAGAATCGAATTTTTTCCTTATATATATATATATATATATATAAGAGGGTATGTAACATAAAATTAGTCGCCCCTTTAACCCTCTATTCCAGACTTCTAGTAGTAGTGAAGTCATGACTGGGAAGCTCAACATAGGTGGAGGATGAAAATTGCAGGATTAATGGTTAAATGTATTAATGGGGTCGTTCGAGGATGAAAATTAAATTGCATCAATGGTAGAATGAATGGGGTTGTTCGGTTGTTTCGATGGCAGTGAAGAAGGAGCGACATTGATTGGAACTTATAATGAATGGGGTTGTTCGGGTCGTCAAGGATACTGTAGGCGAGATGAGTGAGTCTATCAATATTAGATTTCCTGAAAATATGACGAATATCATCATTAGAAAATGACGAAAGATCTAACATAATACTACCTCCGTCCAAAAATAAATGGACTTTACTTTTCACGCACGTTTTTTTAAGAAGGTAAAAACTATATAAAATATTAACTTTTTTATTATTTTTTTTAAAAAAGCGTGCATTAATAGTAGCCCATGTATTTTTAGACGGAGGGAGTATTATATTGTAGAAGCTCAATGTTCCAAGGACATTTCCCGTCACCCAAGAGACCTTTTGACAACCATAAGATTATCTCCTTCAATGAGCAGATTGGTGATATGGAGTTGTTTAACACGCAGAACTCCTAGGGGTGGAGCCAGGAATTTATTCGGGGGGGGGGGGGGGTCGAAGTTTGTACAAATTATTGATTCACTCTTCGATAGGTTTTTCTATGGTTTAACAAAATAAAACTATGATATTTTACATTAAACGATGATATTTTAGTTTAAGACAAGGTTTTTTTTAGTTTAAAACACAATGTTTTTTTGTTCAAAATGACGATGTTTTAGTTTAAAATTATGTCATTACTCATTAGTTATATAGTTATTTTTCTCTTTAAAATGATGTCGTTTTAATCTTTTTTTTTTAATGACGAGGAACCCACCTTTGGTGACAAACCCCGGACACGTGACCCGGCCGGCAAGAGTCACACACCAGGTAAACCGGCTCGACCCACTGGAAGGGAGCAAGGCAAACCTTGGATTTTCACCCAATGAAAGGGGCGAAGGTAGAGATCGAACCCGAGACCTCGTGACTTCCCACCAGTGAGCCACCCCGACTGGGGATGTCGTTTTAATCTATAACAACATTCTTTTCGTCTAAAATATATATCATTTGAAACATGCAAAGTCATATGCGCGTAACTTGTTGTTCTCTTAGCATGTAATAACGTGTAACAAGATATACAAACTTTAAACTTGCATAATTTCTTATATAATTATCGAATTTAGTAATATAACCTCTTGTTTCGAAGCTCTTGGTTTGAATTACATTACCAAAATATCAAATTAAGTAAAATATAAAAGCATCGTGATTTATTAAAAGACATTTGAAATAATTAATCTATGTTTAACTTTCAAACATTCATAACTTTTTATTCGGTTATCCTATTGAGGTTTATACTATATCAAAACAAAGCTATCGACGAGTAGAACAAATGTAGGTAATTCGTCGGATGGGGGGGGGGGGGGGGGGGATGCTCCCGCTTGGACCCGCCTAGCTTCGCCTATGAACACCCATCTTAAGACCAACCGATTTTGCGTACAAAATCGAAGTGTTATTGCATAAACTATTGCCAAGAGACATGATGTTTCCAAAGGAGTTGCGAAGGACAAACCGATAAGAAGCATTCTTGTTGGTGCGCACAGCGCCATCGAAATTTAACTTAATCGAGTTATTGGAAGGCTTAACCTAAACTCCACTTCTTTTCGAATCCCGTCCCCTAGGATGGTTAGGACTAACCAAAACAATACTCACCCTTCTACTAGATTTAACCATCTTAGATTCATCCGTGTTGAAATACTTAGCCACATCCCAAGATTGGACATCTGTTAGGTAAAAAAACATTCTCATAACCACTCGTAAAAGTATAAATTACAGAAAACTACCCGTAAATTATATTTTTTTAAAGACCACCCACCCATTAGATTGTGTTTGGTAAAAAAGAGTTTTAGGGTAGTTGGAGCTAGAGTTAGATTTGGAACCGGAGATAATGTTAGGAGTTAAAGGTTAGAATTTTTTTTTTTTCAAAAACTGTTGAAAAACTTTTTTAGTGTTTGGTATTTATGAGATTATAAACAGTTGTTTTTTTTAAGGAAAAGCGTTGAATATATTTTACGATTTAATTTTACATTTCACATTAAAAAAGCAAGAAAATTAAACATTGTATAACATATATAAGTGCCTGAATCATAGGGGTGGAAATGAAGCAGGTTATAGGTGAAAATCGTCATATATTCCATCACTCGCCCCGCGGGTATAAACAACGATTGGGTTGTCGAACTGTGAAGGTGAAGAGCCGAAGAGCGCAGATTAAGGCAAATCAAGCAAAGCATAATCCAAACAAATTCATCAACAAATTGCTTGTTAGAAAGATTCCCCCAATCTAAAACCCTAATTTCAAAAAAACTTACAATTAAATTGCCATTGTTGCTAGATCCTTTTGAATCAATCATGAAATTGCCTTCATCTGCATCGTTTTAAAAAGCCTAATTCATTAAATATTTTTTTATAATAAATAAAACCGATTTAAGATTGAAACCCCATTATTTATTTGTTAAACCACGCTTTAATAAAGAAAATTGGGTTATTTTTCCCATCGAGCACTTCCTATATACCAATTTATACCTAAAGAGGTATTTTAATATACAAATTCGCGCTTTCGGCCTATAAATGATTAATAGGAATACATGCATAACCTGAAAGTAAACATGGTAGGTATACACATCTAGTACAACTTGATGAAGGTCGATCAATTGGCTTGAGAGATGCCTATGGAACACAATAAGTACCCACATCATATCTATTCAACACCATCATATTATTGCATTGTTTCTCTAAAAACTACAATCCCTACTTTTCAATATAGAAGCGAAGAGTAATGTCATTGTATTGAAACATAACAAGTGTAACTAATTACTACTGTAGGACTTAGATATAAATATTAAATACCCTCGGGTCTCAACTCAATCATTTATCAATATTTCAATCCTCACACCTCCCTTTTTCAATCTCCTTCCTTTTCCTATCACAAAATTCACAATGAAAAAAGATTAGGCTTTCAATTGCAAGAACCCCGGCCGGCGTTAAACATGAAAATTTCAGGAACGTCTCAAATTCCATTCCAATCTGGGTCAACAGAAAAGACACATAAATAAATTAAAGAGTGTTATGTTATACCATGACATCTAAAAGATCAGCTCCCTAGGTTAGCTAGAACATAGAAAGGAGAAGACCATGGGCACGATTCGATAGGAACAAGTCCATTCGAATAACTAACAGTAGTACAGCTGAACACAGGTGCTTGTATCGTGTCCAAAAGCACATTCATCAATTCCCATCTCCCAGCCTGAGGATTGATAATCGTACATTGGTTCTTAACATTAGTAGCTTTGTTGTACATCACAAAAGAATGACACATCACGTCACGATTCCAAGGATTCGAAGCAACCATGATTATAATGCACTCATATGGCAAAGATGGGATCTCAAACTTACCTTCCAAGCACCACTCTCTAATCCTAGTCTTACATTTTCAACTGAAAAGACAAATAAATTAAAGAAAGAGAGATTGTTATACCAAGACATCTAAAAGATCAGCTCCCTGGGCAGCTTGAACATAGAAGACCATATGAAAAGTGGAGTAAAAATTAACTCATAAGAGGAATTTTTAAAAATATGACATTGATAGTTAAAAAAATTCGAAGTAAGCATTGAGTTTTGAACTCATGACCTCTTACCTTACTCACCTTTCTTTTCCTTTCTTTATCAACCAAGTTAGACAATATTTGTGTTTTTTTATTCATTTTTTTAACCTTATTTATTTATTACTTTTTAAAAACCTACGTTTTTCCGTTGTTGGAGTGAGGGGTGACCACCCCCTAGCCATCCCTGTGTGGAACTAATGTCATTTTCAGGAGGGTGATACACATACATTCAGTGTATCTCCTCATTTATACCTCCAATTATAATTGGACATGTGCATATTAAATAGGAGTTTTTTTTTAAAAAAAAAAAGGAAGAAAAAAGAAAATAAAAAGAGCAATTACCTTCTTTTTTTTATTAGGAAATAATTCGAGACCAGACAGACCTAGACCTCGAAGGCCGACAAGTCGGCAGATGAAAACCGTCAAGAAGAAACAAAATACAACGAGGGTGCAAGAAACAAGCACAAGAGCTCTACAAAGAGAAACAAAGCCCCACTAATCCGGACAAGATGCGGACGTATACGAACGAACGAAGTCAAGCGCTACCAACAGCAACACCGCAGGCCAGCGGTACATCTGGAAACACCCGTGGGCAGTGAAGACGAACCTCCAAGGAAGCAGCATTCCGGGAAAAGGAGACGCCTCGATACACACTACCACGACCCCAGCCTGACCCGACTCCAAAAAGCCAGAATCCCATCAACTGAAGAAGAAAAGCCAATCCCCTGAACCGCAGAGCAACATCGTCTGAATCGAAAATGCACCATAAACCCACACGGGGGATAAACTAACCCAAACCGGGTATTATTTAAATATATAAAAAACACATATATATGATTTAAAAGATGAACCATTTTAATAATTTTTTATTATTATTTTATTTTATATGTATTTATGATTTTCCCCATCGGACCAGCTTTGGGCCCAAGGAAAAGTCTTGGTCCCAAAGAGTAGAAACGAGCCCAAAAGAAGAGGAAGGAGGGTTTCTCTGCAAAGGAAAGAGACGATGTCAATTAGCAAAGGTTGCCGTCGGGCTATGGCACCTAGGAGATCGGGCACCGATCTTAAGTAAACGGTCGAGGACACTAGAGAAATCAGTCGATGGAGGAGAAAGGGAAAGACCGGAGGAGGACGACGAGCGCACTCCACCCCGAACCAACCCCACCCCGATCAAAATTTTGAAAGCCAAAAAGAAAGCGTCGACAAACAGGGTTTACAAGGGCTGGGGACGACGGGAGAAGATCCCCCAGGTCGGAGACAATCTAACTCAGCACCAATTGGGAAAGGGGAAGACACCACCGGAACAGGCCGACGGGGTCAAAACCACTCGATTTGAGGACCACAACCCCGAGATTCGGCATGGGAGAGGTCGGGGCTACACCGGAACAAGGAAAGTAGGAGATCAGGCATAACGATGGTAGGCGAGGGGAAGACGAAGCAAAAGGGTATCGAGAACCCCAACCGGACTACGACACCAACAACTACGCCAAAACCCAGGTGAAGATAGGGGCCGGATGCGAACCGACTACAGAGAGCTAAGTCCAAATTCAACAACCACAGGCTACACAAACCGCCACCAAAGGATGGAGGTGGAGCCGGCCGGAACCAGAGAGGAAGGGGCGCCCAAACCATCGGGGTTTAGAGCCGCGATTAGGAGACGGATGAGTGGGGAAAGAGAAGGGGGTCCTCAGAGGGACTTATTGGGGCTCCCGAAGGAGATTTAGGCTCCCGGAGGAGGTTTGAGGGCCTTCTAAGAGGTTGTTTAGCGGTGTTGTTTTTCATCCCCAACAAGGGGTTTTCCCTGGCTCAAAGAGAGCGTTTCCTAAGAGTTTGTTTAGAGGTTGTTTCCTAAGAGGTTTTTCATCCCCAACATGATTGTTTTTTAATTACAAATCTTATTCTTTTTTATTTTGGTGGAAAAATATGTTTTTTTAGGGATAAAAAGTTTGGTGCCTAATAACATCTATTTTAGTCATATTTTAGGATTGCATTTGCATATTAGTTTAGGTCATTTTCATGCATATTTGTCATATTTTATACTTTATTTATTTTATTTTGCATTTTCGGAGTCTACACCTACTTTTTATTTATTTCAGACATTTTGAGACTAATATTAAGGAAATTCGAGAGTCAATACGGAGCAACGAGAATGATTGAATCGGACTCTAGAAGCCGAATGATCAAGTGTGAAAATTGCTAAATTTGGAAGTAATTTATGTAGGCTGAAATTATAATGAAGTTTTGGGCTAGTTTTTAATTCTTTAAATTGTTGGGTTGAAATTGTAATTTTGTGAGATTTATATTATATATACTCACGGATGAACAAAGAATCGGGGGAGTCTTGGGAGTTCGGAGTTTGCCGCATAGTAGCTTCGGCCGATTTTTTTATTTTTTTTTATTAAGTAAAAATTCGAATGCGAAATCGCTATCCGATAGCAGCTTTTCGGATGAGGTCGATGAGACCTGGATTGTTGTATATAGATGGGGTGGAGGCAATATGAGCAAGGTGTGCAACCTTATCCGCCACACAATTGCCGTTACGAAGGATGTGTGAAAACGATACTTCGTAAAACCCCATAAGAAGGGTGCTAATATCACCCATGATTAGCTCAATTTCCCATGGACATCTAGTTTTAGCCTGTAAATGATTGATAATGGTGAGTGAATCTCCTTCTATTATTATTTTAGGGATTCTCAAATCGAGGGCTCTGAGAACACCCCTTCTTAATGCCAAAGCTTCGGTCATTAGAGGGGTTTGGTATCCGACCATTTCACTACCCATTGCTACTGAATTCCCTGTGCTGTCACGAATGATGTAACCTATCGAACTCTGTCGTTGGCCTGATGCTGAACCATCAAAATTTAGTTTTAATTTCCCAGTTGGTGGCTTTTTCCATTTTTCCTTATTCCTTCTATTCCCACTTTTTCTGGGGGGATTTGCTTGTCTTTGTATTTTATTGTCGTCCTCTTTACTTTGCTTCCCTGCTTTATTCCATTCATTAATGTATGATTCCACAAGTTTCATAAATCCTCTTTCATTTGGCACTTTTTGTTGTTGGAAGATTAGCTTATTACGAACCATCCATATTGTCCACCAATGGAATACCAATTTCATTTTCTGCTGTATGTCAAGTAATCTACCTAATTTGGATATTAGTTCCTCTATATTCCTTGTTATCCTGATATTGTCTTTGATTTCGGATTTCACTTTCGGTGATAAACATGAACAACAGAAAGAGAATCTGCATTCGAATAATAGGTGGGTAGTGTCTTCTTCGTGATGATTGCACAAGGTACAGTAAGGGGGTATTGCAACTCCTCTTTTTGCGAGACGGGTCGCTGTTGGGAGTCCATTGTGACATACTTTCCACATGAAATTCTTTATTTTAGGCGGAACGTTCAAGTTCCAAATCCACGCATTATTGTCGTTATTTAATTCTATTGTTTTCATGTTGAGTTTGTACGCACTAGACGTCGTAAACCATCCTTTTCTATCTGGCCACCAGTACATTCTGTCTTGGATTCGATTTACTGGGAGTGGAATATCTGTGATTTGTTGCGCTATACCATATGGTACTACTGTTTGTAATTTATCCAAATTCCATGCTCCATTAAGTATGTACTGATCAACTATATCTTCCCAATTGATCTTTGATGGGTCGAGACAAGCATTTTGAATATCCTTCACGGGGGCCCAGTTATCAAGCCAGAACTTGATTGTTTTTCCATCGCCAACTGACCATGCTAGACCTTCCTTAAATGGCCGAATGAGTTTTCTTAGTTGCGTCCATTGCCACGATGCATTTCCTTTCTTTTCGAAATTAAGTAGTGGTATTGACTTTAGATACTTATGTTTGATAATTTTGACCCAACTGTTATCTGGTTCCGCAATAATTTTCCAAATGAGTTTCATTTGTAGTGCCTCATTCATTTCTTTGGTTTTCCTTAATCCCATTCCTCCTTTCGCTTTCGGTTTACATACTCTATCCCATCCAATTAGTGGTTTGTATTGGAGGTCTTTGTTCCAGAAGAAAGTTCTATTGATTTTATCTAGCGCTGTGTGAATTGTCACCGGGAGCATAAAGCTTTGCATAGCAAACAGTGGTTTAGAAGCTAAATTTGAGTTTATTAACACCGACCTCCCGTGTTGAGATAGTGAGTCAACTCTCCATTTTGCCAATTGGTTAGTCGTTTTTTCCGATGATTTCTTCGAATGTGCTTTTATTTACTCTACCGTCAACTATCGGACACCCTAGGTACTTGTCAAGTTTAACATGCTTTGATATACTTAGACATCCCTCAATAGTTAATATTCGCGATGTAGGAATCCCTGGGGAACCTTGAAAGGCCGACTTGTTATAATTAACTTTCTGCCCCGACAATAAACAGTAATCGTCGACAATTTTCCTTACTTTTTCACATGCTGCCATGTTGCCTTTCGTAAAAATGATGATATCGTCAGCGAATGCTAGGAAAGGGATTCTTGGTCCAGAAGGACCAAACCTAAAGCCAATGCCAGACTGGTTGAGATTTGATTCATCTGTTAGTTTCCTCGCGAGCACCTCTGCTCCAAGGATGAACAAGAATGGAGACATGGGGTCGCCTTGTCTTAATCCCCTAGATGGTTTAAAGACTTCTGTAGGCCCATTATTTACTAAAACCGAGAAGGAGACTGTTGTTACACATTCCATTATTAAACTTATGACATAGTTGCTGAAACCAAATTTTCTTAATACTGCCTCGATGAAGGTCCAATCAACTCTATCGTAGGCTTTTTCCATATCCAGTTTAATAGCTAGCCATCCTTCTGATCCTTTCCTTGACTTAAATGAATGGAAGATCTCATGTGCTATCAGTATGTTATCCTGAATTGCTCTATCGGATACAAATGCTCCTTGAAAGGGGTGTATTAATTCCCCAATCACCTTCTTGAGTCTTTCTCTTAAAATTCTCGATATTATTTTATATATTGTTGAACACGGACTAATAGGTATATAGTCTGACGTCTTCGATGGATTGTCACACTTTGGTAGCAGAGTGATAAATGTATGATTTATCTGTCGAAGAATTCTGCCTGAATGGAAAAAGGCTTTAACTGCTTTAATCACATCATTCCCGACAATGTCCCAGTGGGACTTATAAAACTCCGCAGTCATCCCATCTGGTCCCGGGGATTTGTTGAGGCCTAATGACCATACCGCATTTTTTATTTCACTGTTAGATGGCTGTTGGCTTAGGGTCCTATTTTCTTCTTCCGATATCGTTTGCGGAATTAGCTCAAGATATTCGTTAAGTACTGTCATGTTGATTTGTTCTTTGGAGAATCGCCTCCTAAAATCATTTTTAATTTCCTCTTTAATATTCTCTTCCCCCACAATCTGTGTTCCATCACTAGTCGTGATATTTCTTATAATCTTCCTATTTCGCCTCCCAGAAGCTACTCTATGAAACTATGCGGTATTCGAATCAGTGAGTTTGAGGTGCTTTGATTTCGCTCTCTGTCCCCAATACTCTTTTTGGAATTTTAGTAATTGTTCTTTTTTCCTGATCAATTGTTTTTCGATTAAGTAATCCTTAGACGTCCTGGCTATAGTATTTGATTGGATACTAACCAGATTTTTTTCTACAGTTTGTATTTGACGGAAGATATTGCCTAAGGAGTTTTTATTCCATACTTTAATCTTTCCTTTCAAAAGTTTAGTTTTATACATTAATCTGTACATCGCTGATCCCGTACACCTAATTCTCCATGCCTGTTTCACCATGTTTCTGAAGTCTTTTCTTTGTAGCCACATGTTTTCAAATTTAAAAGGCGGGGGCATAAATTCTTTCCCAGACGATAGGCTGATAGAGATGGGGCAATGATCAGATCCTGTAAAGGCTCCGTTAAACGTTGCTAGCTCAGGGAATGCCACCAGAAACTCATGTTGAACCAATACTCGGTCTAATTTTTCCCAAATATTGTCCCCCCCCTTCCTTTTTTTTTTCCTCCAAGTGAATTTATTGCCCCAGGATGGGATTTCAAACATAGAGCATTGATTTTTGAATTGGTTTATTCGAACGTATCTCGTTTGACTATTCTCTATTCCCCCAAGCTTTTCACTGCTGCTACTAATCTCATTCATATCTCCTATAACTAGGCAAGGAAGGGGTTCATTCATGATGATATTTGACAATTCATTCCAGAAGATATCTTTGTCAGATTCGTGGGGTGGGGCATAAACAAAGAATAATACTCCTATGAAGTTTCTATCTAAGCATGAATATTTGACACGGATTGCCCTTGGTAGCACCATATCAACCTCTACTGATTCATTTTGAAGAACGTTCTCATTCCAAAGGAGACCTATTCCTCCGGTTCTATCATTCCCTACAGACCAAATCACATTATTGTATCCACTCGATCTCCAAGTCTTCTCAAGAGGCACTTTATTTGTTCTCATCTCTGCAACTGCCATTATCGAAATATGCTCATTGATTCTCATGGCTTTAAGGTCTGTCCAAATATTCGTTTTTCCTAAACCTCTAATATTCCAATAGCAGACTTTCATTATTTAACTACATGGTCCATCAGAAGCCAGGGGTGCAGAGCTTTGACAGAAAAGGATTGTACACCTTATTGAAGTTTATTAGACTTATATCTTGCATTCGCCTAACTCTCATATGATTGCAGATATCATGAGTTTGTGTTGTGTTCGAATTGATCATGTGTGATATGGGCTTACCAAATGTTCCTCTTTTATGTACACTTAAAAACCTGATAGCAAGTAATTCTCTCTTAAACAATCTTATTAGCCCATCCACACTAGTCAAAATGGAGTTACCACCTATCATCATACTATCCATCCTCCATATTAGATGTAAATAAGCCTTCCCAAAAAGCATAAAAAATGTCTTTCGATAGCACATGGGGAAAGCTAGGAGGATTGCACTGGGCAAGTTTTCAAAACCTTTGTCCAGATCATAAAATTGGGTCAATAGGCCAGCAACAATACTCATCCGAATGCCACTGATTGAGACTAGTTGCACCGTTAAGCTTAGACAAACATAAATTCCTTTAATCCATTGTTTCACATGATGAATTGCCACTGTATTCCACTCAAATGTTATCACCCAATTACCAAGATAACAAGAGATATAGTCAAAACACAACCATAATCGAAATATAGATATTCTATGACAGACCAAAAGACAAACACAAGGACTACTGATCACCAAAGCTCGAACCAAGTCGAGATCAAAACGCAACTCAGGCCAATAAATAGCATCAGGAATGAGCAGGAAACCCCCAACTAAAGATTTGTAAACATACCTGATATACCTACGGACTTTCTTGGATACCATGAGATCACTGGTTGTTGTGGCAAGAAGAACTGATTGCTTCAGTACCGAATAATTTTCCTGGATCCAGCCTTGCCGATGAAGGGGGTTTTCCCTGTTGATAGGTTGCCTCTTTAATTTTTTCTCAGTCTTGGACCACCGATTCGCCATGAGAGCATCATCAGAGCGAGAGTTCCCCTCAACGAGTTTATAGCGCTCCGGCAGTTTGGATCCCTTACGGGGTTTAGACATTTCAGAAGCAGGAACTTCTGCTCCCAAGGGCCTGTTCCCATTGTCGACTCCAACCGCATCCATGAAATTCACCAACTCAGTAGCAACTATAACTTGGTAAGAAGGTACACACATAGCAATGGTATTTTGATCTTTACAGCCAAGGATATTTTGCATCAACACATAAAGATACCATTTAGGATAATAATTTATTAGATAATGACACTCATGCATATTAGTGCTATTGCACCACTCACCCCTTCTCGGCAATATAGTACTCCAAAACCCATTTAGTGGGAAATCATAATTCCCATTCATGCCCAATAGCAGCTTACTCCTTAAGGGATTCACACTAATTACTTTATTCAAACTAACAGTTGTTATAGATTTAACATACCATTGCTTCCAACAAGTGATAACCAATATACTACAATCAAAGGTTACCCAACTTGCAACATAATGGAACCCAGTACCCCAATAACGGTAAGAGCGGTTGTCCCTAACCAAGGCTTGGTCCTCAACCTCATCAAAGCGCAACTCAAACCAACTGTTAGCAATTGGGAAGAATTGAAATCCTCCGGATAAAAATTTCCACATATACCTTACCCTTTTCCTGACCTCCTTGGTTGCAAGAGATTCCCCAATGATGGTGGCAAAAAGTGACGATTGGTTGAGCGCCGAGATACTTTCTTGGATATGGCCTTGCAGAGCAAGAAGCCACTCCCTATTGATGGTTCTCCTCTTGAATTTCTTTTCAGCTTCTGCCCTCTTGCTTGATTCTCCTGCAGCCTTGCACTGAAATCGTTTCTCATTGAGATTATAGCCTTCCGGCTTTTTTGTTTTCTCAATCACAGGGGTAGGATCATCTACCACCACATGGCTTTTGCCCTTATCCACTAGGGATGGACCCATAGTCACAGCACAAATAGATATTGTATGAGAGATAAGTAGACAAGATTTTAGAAAGAAGAGAAGAGGAAAAAGATGGAGCGAGAAATCCCACCAACCACCGTTGCTAATATAGAGGGCGAAAAGCAGTCGGGAGCGCTTGGGGAGAACACAGAACAGGCCTCCCCCTATTAAATCACATCTCAACCCCCATCCAAATTCCTTGTAGCAGTAACCAAAACCCCCCCTCCCCAGAGTACAGAGCGAGGAGCCAACCAACGACGAACAAAGCTTCAAACCACAAGAGTCCGTACACCAACGGAATGGCCAAGGTGGGGGTCACAAGCAAGGAAAGAGTTGATTAATCTTGGGAGGATTAGGGTTAATTTGATCCCAATACGTTTCCCCCAAAATTTGTAGAACGATGAACACCACTGGAAGATTGCCACCACATAACCAATGATGGATTTTGGCCAAGTAGAGTAGGAGGTGAATAAGGTCATCATCGAATCGAAGAAGGAATGGTTGGATTTCAGAGACTAAGGCGTACGACTTCAAGATCAATTGTAGACCAGGAGATGAACAAGTTTTGAGATTTCTCCGGAAACTTTCCTCGCATAGGGTTGGGAGAGGGGATTTTCTTCCGCGGGTGAAGCGCGTTCTCTCAGGAAGGGGGTTCTCGACATTTTTTTAATTGCTTCAGCCGATTAGGTTTACTTAGTTTCATTTTCCTGTTTTCGGTATTCCACTATGGATCGAGGACGAAGATTTCGGTTTGCATATTATTCTAAATTTTGATCTATTTCTGTCTATAATTTATTTCGTCGTTTATTATATTATGTTTGGTTAATTTCTCCGTTCTAGGGTTTGGGTGATCTCAACGATTATTTGGTAGCGTTGATATTGATATTCGTTTGTTTGAGAACTTGTTAGATTCAATCATAATGTGCTTAATCTAATTGATTCTATGATTGATTAGAGTCCAGTTAGAATTTGAGACCGAAAGGAGATAAGACTAATAGGGCAATTAGATAAGGGTTTGAGGCCGAAAGGCGATAACTTATTATCGGAACCTTAGGATTGAACCTGGAATTTTATCATTGTGAAAGCTTTATAGGATTCATTGTGGATTAATAGCTATCGTAGAAACTCTAGGTTGAGATTGTATTTGATTGAACGCGAAAGCGGATATCGATGCAATTGA
The DNA here is from genome assembly GCA_963922045.1 of Persicaria maculosa. Lineage (NCBI taxonomy): Eukaryota > Viridiplantae > Streptophyta > Magnoliopsida > Caryophyllales > Polygonaceae > Persicaria > Persicaria maculosa. The sequence continues at coordinate 64,763,150 of OY998262.1, forward strand.
GATCTAGGTTCTAAGAGCGTAAAGGGTTTGAATTGGTTGCCTGAGACCGCAAGGAATTGGTTAACCAATTTATGCACAATTGCTATGAGACCGAAAGGAGATTAGTAAGTACCTTAGATAGCTACCTTCAACAAATCCAGGCCATGTGGCACGAATATCGATATTGATCTACTGGATAATTGTTGTGGTGATCCTTTATCCTAGATTTGCCTCGTATCTATTGTGTTTGAATACCACTTTTTATATAGTTATTTTATTATTAGTCGGATACTTTTCATCCGTATAAACATTTCTCTTTTATTTGTTTGGCTTAGTTTAATCAGTTTGAAATTACAATCGATACCACATAGTCCCTGTGATTTGCCACTCGATATACTACAACTGAACCCCATCATTTCCCTTTTTTCCGTAAAATTACCCTTGTTTCCAAAAAAAATTAGAACAGAATCACTACAGTTTTTTAAACTGTACAAAAGATCTACAATATTATTTTTCCATACTTTGCAAAAACAAAAAAACACTCATTATTTACCAAAACAATATTTAACACCTATTATTTTTCAAAATAATATTTTACCTATAGATCACTGAGAGAACCAAATTAAGCGAGCTTGATGGGCCCAGGGGCATTCTTGTCTTTCCTACGGTAACCCCTCAAACCCTAATTTTGATTTTAAGATATGAGATACGCCTCCATAGGGAGGGGGAAACAGAACAATACTGACTTGAGCGTCGGAGGTCCTCCGGGGAGACAAGCCCCGCCCCGACCTCGTTTTTGTTCTTGTTTCACATGCTAGGATCGTGTTGAGATCATTATCAAGATCGGTCTCCATCAATGATTATTGAGAGCAGATTTATGCACTCACAACTGGCGCCGTCCGTGGGGATTTCGATCAAAAAGCACTAACATCGAAACCCTAATGAATGAGATTGAAGAGCCCTACCGTCGTTGGGGCATAATTAGAGTGATCAGTGGCCATGAACGGCTCGCTGCAGAGCTTTGCCGAGGGCTCAGGGGCACGCCGGACCACCACCATTCCTTTCCTGGATCACGATCCTAGCCCGTGCGGCTCGGTGACCACAGCCCGCATCACAGAGATGGTCGATTCAGATATTCACTATTGACTTATATAAATGCTTGGTTAAGTTGCCTAAATGCTTTTATTAATCATATGGATAGCGCATGTGTGCCTTGCCACCTTGTCGTGCTCTGCTGCTCCTGGTATGGTGTTGAATAGGTCTTAGCACGAAGCACTGCATCTTCTTTCAAATAAAGCACAAGTGTAGACATGATAAATGCCACCACTACAAACTCAGTCCCGTGAGTGACTGACGCTGGGGCAATATGCACTATCGCGAGGCACACTGAGGCAACCGAGATTATTTGGGGCACAGAACCAAAAATAGTTGAAGACTGGATGATCGAGACACCACTGGTTCAACTCACACGGGATGTATAAGTACCCACAAGCTAAGTTTTCTAAATTCACCGGCCTTGTCGTTTATATGATAAAATGTATCATCCCATTATCCTAGTGTAAAATACACCGTTAAAAAAAAATTCATTGCATGATTTTTAATGTTTTGAGTGATGCTCTAATAATTCAACCGCAAACTAAGGTTTACGGCAAAGTTGGGGCTCCCATGGGCATTATTGCAAGCCATGAGGTTACACATGACGCATGCAATCGTATTATTTGAGATGTTTCGATATCAATGACAACGGTTCCTCTTATATTCGTTGTCTTTATAATAATAGAGACAACGGTTTTAATTAGTCATAAACAACGGTTATGTGAATCGTATTCTTTGAGATGTCCTCTATATCTATGACAACAGTTCTTTGTATATTCATTGTCTTTGTACTTACAAAAGACAACAGTTTCAATTGTACATAGACAACGGTTCTGTCAACCGTATTCTTTGAGATGTCTTCTATATATATGACAACAGTTCTTTATATATACGTTGTCTTTGCAATTACAAAGACAACAGTTATAACTAATAACCGTTGTGCGTACCCAAAAACTATAATTTCTGTCAATATAGACAACATTATTTCAAAAACCGTTGTCTATACGGTGTTGTCTAAAACCATTTTTGTACTAGTGAAGGAACAACATTCTTTGAGGTTATAAGTGTTACAAATGACACAAGAACATGTGTTTTAGCTAAGTACTCTACCCCTACAGCTATTGACATTTCATAAGAATGATTTCATCGTTGATATATGCTTAGAATAATTACTAAATGAGTTTGGAGTTATTGATATAGGTATCCCTCATACGGCGACACCTGAGCGTACATCAACTGCCCTCGAGCGGCCTCGATTGTATTGCCATTTATTTGATTTGCATTCGTATGACATGAGCTAGCTATACTAGAGGCAAAAAGTTAAAGAAGCTTGTTGATTAATTGATTGTAAATTACATTGAAGTGCAGTGTCTTTATATTTGGAGCAGAATGACAAATCGTCATCGACAATGACAGAGGATATAGTGCTATGAATTATAGCCAAACAAAGCCGAGGGTATACCCCTTGCACCTCTCGACTTTGCAAGTATGGGCCCACCTAAACAGATAGCCACTCATAGGCCACTTAGGCGCAACACTAGTGCAACACAAGTGCAACTTCAGTTGACAACACATATAAATTATTAAATTATTGCATGAATTTTTGTAATAAAATATCATATTTATACCACAATTTATAGTTTTCTTTCAATATATTAAAAAAAATTCTTTATTATATATACCGAGGAAATTTTTTTTCCCAACAAACAATTTCGCCCCCCCCCCTTCTAGCGATTCCTGCGGCCGCCACTGCTCACAATCACTAACTTTAAACATTACTGAATGTGATTGATCAACTTAACCAAATATTCGATTAGAATTTTATTGAGAAAGAAAAGTAAAATTTATCTATATCATTTTATTCTCTTGTAAAAGAAAAATATAATAAAAGATTAATCATTCTTATCTTATTAGGTTTTATGTATTCCAAACAAAAGAAATGATTCATAACTCCTTCTTTTATTACATAAGATGTGGTTTTATGCATTTTTTAAAGTATAAAGGGTGTTTTTACGCAAAGTATAATTTAATAAAGTACTTTTTTTTTGCAAATTATAGTTTAACTATTTTTTGTTCACATAATAATATAGGGATTTGCGCAAAGTTTTGTAAATAATGGGTGATTATGTACATGCAATGTTTGACAGGTAATGAGATTTTTTTTACAAACTATGAAAAATATATAACATATCTTTTGTTTAATAATGTTAAAAACAATGATTGATTTTCTGCTAAAACTTTTACAATAATGTGTGATTTTGTTAATTTTTAAAAATAAAGGTGGTTTTGTTACTTTTGTGTTGAATTTTGTTTAATATTAGGTAGTTTTGTTCAATATTAATAGTAATGAGTTTCTTTTTAAAAAGAAAAGAAAATAAAAGGTGGTTTTATTTGTTAAAAAGAAGAAAATATGAATGTTAGGCATGAACGAAACTTTTGACAAAATTTATGGGTGCTACCCAGACAAAAAAAAAGTATGGGACCTAAACTGAAATTGTTAAAAATTTAGTGAACCAAATAGAATTTCCTTTGTTTGACCCTTCTGAAGCGGCCTCGAAACTAGGGTTTGGTTCGTTGGTCCGATTTGAGGGACAGCGCGATGTTGAACGGCGACGGGGACGAGGTCGCGCCCGCCGAAGGTGTCGATGTCGCGCCCGCCGCACCAGCAATTGAGGTCGCGCCAGTCGCAGAAGAAGGCGGTGCAAACATTGACAACGAAATCGACGGGGAAATCGGGGACGCAGAAGGTTTTGAATATCTTCCATGGGGCCGTGACGAGCTTTCTCCTCTGATGCAAAAGACCTTTGAAGAGTTAAGCGATCAGGTAAGGCGGTGTATGAGGGAAAGGGATTTGATTTTAGATGATAGGGTTGTTCGTAGATTTCAAAGGATTTGGGATAGAATGCGAGACGACTCCCCTCACGGTGACATTGATAATCTTGAGAATATGTTTTTGGGCTTGCTTCCGTGTGTGATTGATGCTTTAACCACATATCAATCAAGAAGGGAGAAAGGGATGATTGGCTCCACAACGAGGATTGGACAATTCCTACCTTTGCTCAAAGCCATGAATGAAATGAGTTCCATCAGTGAGTATTGCACCCATTACTTTCTCTTCGCTATCCCACCACGTCTACGTCCATCCATCCCAACAGGCCCATCAATTGCAAGAGAGTTGATGGAAGTTGCGGTTGATGAGGATGACTGTGACTGGATGTTTGACAGGAAGCACACATACGGCATCACTGATAAAGAAATTGAGGAGTATAAAGACAAGTTCGTTCCTGTGTAATGATTAGAACAGACATCCATAGTGACTTCAAGTTTTCAAACCTTCTTGCATTTCCATTTCAATTGTAAAGCCTTAGTTTGTGATGTAAAGAACTATTTTGAAGCTCACCTACTCATTGGAGGACTTGCTTGGTTGTTATTTTAACTATTATAAGCTTGGTCTTTGCAACTGTATTTTCGGGTGATCACTTTTATTTGTTTTGAAGCACGTGAATGATTATTTTCGTGAGTAGAGTCATAGGTAGCCATATCTTGTGCAGACAGCCACTAAACTGATACTCTTCTCAAACAGATGACTACCTTTCAGGACATTCTGACTATGGGTAGTTACAAACTTATGATTCCATCATGCCAATTTCTGTTGCCTTTAAATTCCAGGTTTTGGATGCTAGGGATCCACAAGGCACAAGATGCTATCATTTAGAGAAGCATCTGAAAGAGAATAGCAAGCATAAGCACATGGTTCTACTATTGAACAAGGTTTGTCTGTTATGCTTTTTCATTGATTTCCAATTGCCCTGCAACTTTGTTCACCGCCACTAGAAATAATATTAGTGACATCTTGCAGTGTGATCTAATCCCTGCCTGGGCTACAAAAGGATGGCTTAGAGTCTTATCAAAGGAGTATCCTACCTTGGCATTCCATGCAAGCATTAACAAGCCTTTCAGAAAGGTATGCAATCAGTTCATCATGTTGCATTTACATTCATGTGGTGTAATTTATTCATTTTGATTGCATTTGGATTCACCCATCATTTCATCATAATGCTGTAAGGGTAATTATGTCAGTGTCCTCCACTGAAGGTTGATATTTAAATGTATTATTTTTGTTGGAAATTGGATAATCTGCTGGTTGGGCTGTGGGAGCTCCTGCTATTTGTGGCTATCTCGTTCAGTGTCCTTAAATGCTGTACACACTTAATTGAGTACATGATGAAGAAGGGGAAGAAACTGAACATATGCCTGGGGTCCAGGAGGTTGATAATTGTTCTTAAGGTTATTCTTATTTGCTTTCCACAAGTCTCTCCAATAGATCGTGCTAGAAAAGCATTATTTAGAACTTCTACAAGTCCTTGGTTGTTTTTTTCCACAGATGGTTGTTAGAAACTGTTTGAATAGCTACATTTGGTGGGTCTTATTCTCTCATTCAGAAGCAATGGGAAATGCCAACATTGGTTCAATTCAAATACCTATGATTCTGTTATGTTTTGGATGTCTTCTATGTCTGCATTGCTTTGACTTGTGCGTTGCATGTCACTGACTTAATTAGTTTTTATTATTTATTTTGATGGGATATTCCCTAATTTGATTAAATATTCCCCATTATTTTCAGGGTTCCCTTCTTTCTATTCTCAGACAGTTTGCTCTATTAAAGTGTGACAAGCAAGCAATATCAGTTGGATTTATTGGCTATCCAAATGTTGGAAAGTCATCTGTCATCAATACTTTGTGTACAAAGAATGTAATTCTCATATCTGCTACATAGTCTTTACCTATACATTTTGATGTATATTGATTATTACTAGACTTTTAAATCAAATTTGTCAGGTCTGCAAAGTGGCACCTATACCAGGGGAGACTACAGTCTGGCAGTATATCACACTTGCAAAGAAAATCTATCTGATTGATTGCTCTGGGGTTGTTTACCAAAATAGGGACATGGATATTGTATTGAAGGGATGTGGTATGTAGACACCAATATTTTTGGCAATTATGTTTTCCTTTATGCTTATAGTGGAAAAAACAATGACTCTTGTCTTATCTGCAGGTGAGAGTGTCAAATTTGCAAGATGCAGCAGAACATATTGGAGAGGTTTTGAACCGGGTGAAGAAGGAACACCTGCAAAGAGCATACAAGATAGCAGATTGGTACATGCTCTATGTTTTTGCTTGTTTATATTTTCCAACATATTCATGTCTGGATATTATAAAGCTAACATTCGGCTTCTAATGAATCCAGGGAGGATGACAATGATTTTCTTATGCAGCTCTGCAAATCATCTGGCATGCTTTTAAGGGTTTGTTTCTAGTCTAATCATACCTTTCTCATTTTGTTACTTTATTGTGTTCTCTATTGTTGTATTGAACGACATAGAGTTTAGTAAGGCTTGTCACAGTGAATGTTGCAACATATCAATGCCGTTTTCTTAGGTGCTTAGATGCTAGCCTCTTCAGCACTATCCTACAAACTTAAAATGATATGAGATTGAATCTGCTATCCCGAGTTTGGTTTTGTTAAAAACCATATAAATTTTATTTTAGCAACGTTATCACTATTCAGCAATCTAACTTCTTGCAAAATAGAGTATCTTTTTAGCAACTTTCTGCAGCTGCTGTGTTTCTGACAGAGTAAATTCTATGCTGTTGTTGTTCAATGTTATCTCAGGACCGTGAGATGCCACAAGTTTCATATCCAGAGATATCAGATTAGCTGAGAAGGATCTTAGGATTGTTAGGTAATCTTATCTTTCTGCTCTTTTGTGTTTTTATTGTCCTATCTTTATGTAATATTACCTTGCTGATATTGTGGTGTCTTTGAATGCCATCCAACATAAGCAGGTTATGTCTATGCTTTTGATTCCCTATAATGTAGTTGATGACTATGACTTCCAAGGCTCGTCACTAATAATATATGGAGTAATGTTTTATCGTCTGCCGATTTTACACTCATTATATTAAGAGCTTTGATCCTATACACATTTTCCAGGCCTTTCAACTGTTTCAAAAGCTATTTGCTCAATGAAAGTATAGTGAAGCTACTGAACTTGGCGTGGAATCCATGCAAAAGAAATGTCGTAACTACACATGGGCACCAAATTTCACGCCCTTACGATGAAAGGGAAGAGTGGAAGACAATAGAAATTGCATCATTATCAAACATTTCCCATTTTTGTTAGAATGTTAGTATAATCTAGATATGGTTATCCTTTGATCTTCAAACTATCTTTACCTGAAATTCAAGTTACGAGCTTTATAGAAAAGTCGGATTTAGTGGTTGCGATTGACTATTTAGGTGGTTGGTTTAGTAAGATTAGGGTTAAGGTTGTAGATTTTAGTAGTTTCTCCGACCTAGAACATCAAAATGAAGGGTATTTAAATGAAGCAATTTCGGTTTTTGTTTCCAATACTTCAATTTTGTGATTCTTGCTCCATGTTTATTACCTTCAACGTTATATTCTTGATATAGGTTTTTGTATTCCTCCTTTAGTTACTAAGCATAAATATATTCCATAATTCTGGTTGCAATAGTTTATAGGTTCCCTGCTTCCTGTTACAAATTCTGGTTCCATTATGCTGTTTTTTTTTGGTCTTTGTGCTTCCTATTTGATTGTTTTTAGGACACTACAGAATTGAGTTTCTTCTGAAATCCTGTTGGGAATCATGTTTCATGCTATATAATTTTCACAAGGAAAAAGAACGGATAAATCAACACCTGACTACATTGGCTATGGGGGAACACCGGAACAGGAATCTGAAGTAAAGGGATTTTCCGGCAAGCTGCTGACTTGGAGGATGTTGAATGTCGGCTGTGTTAGAGAGAAATCTCTTGCTTATGTAGTACAGTTTTTCTAGATTTATGTACATTTATCCAAGTTAGAGGAAAATGGGTTTCAAATATCACAAAACATAAAAGTAATTTTAAAGGATTCAGAAGCATGAAGAAAATGGCGGTAACAGGTGAAGACTGAGGAGTAAACTGTATAGGGTGTGATTGTATAACATGTAGAATAACGTAAAAAGAAGTTATTTTTGTAATTCTAACTTCTGGTTGATAAAAAAAAAGCATGGAAATGCGTAGCAGCTAGTTTCACATATTGAACTCTGTATTTCCAGCATTATTAGACTAGAAAATTTTTCATTGTTTCTCTGTTTGCTTCTTGATCTAGCTAATCATAATCTGTTGTTGGATTACATTAAATAAACCCTGAATGTTCAGCAATCTCAGAGGGATCACTATAGCTTACTTTCCGTCTTTCTGCCAAAATAATATAGGTATTGCTTCCTGCCGAGTGATACCAACCCTGAGTTTTTGACAAACAAATGCTCTGACTATGACGAACTTCGAGATTACCTTCGAAATTGAGGAAATGAGGCATATTTGCAGAAAAAGGTCAGTGTCTTTCCATCATAGGTATGCGCCTGCAGTGGCTTTTGGGCATTCCCTTTAATCATTGAGATAGAGATATTGTAGAATGAGTTCTAAACTTCTAGGTGTTTTATTAGTTTCATCCATTTATACATAACTATAGTTCTTAAAACAGCTTGTTTACGAGATGCAGTTAGCCTTACTTATTATCAGCCCAGTGCAATCCAGCCTAAAGTAGGGTCTGGCTGAATATAGAATAGCTGAAAAGGAAGTTTTTAGAAACTTCATGGCCCTTGTACTTCCTTCCAAGAACTATCAATCCTGTTGCTTTTAAGTTTATAAATTTATTGGATTTATAATTGAAGCAATGCTGTTCCTTCAATGTCCAATTTCCAAGAACTATCAGCCCTGTTGCTTCAATGCCTAATTTCCAGCTTACAAAATCAATCATACAATCGAGTATTTCTATACATTGATTTGCTTAGCTGTGATATTGAAACAAGCTTTGTGCCTTCCCTTTCAGTTTCTCCTCTATCAATTACCACTATGTATTTTTATTGAAGAAGAGAATGCTTGCTTTGTTTATGATTGCAGTTTTACATTAATGTATCTTCTTATACTAATTGTATATAGACTAAAAGTGCATGCTTGATCAGCTGAAATATGCCTTTTATTAGCTCATGGGTAGCATAGTATGGTTAGCGGTCATTTTATATATAGTAACACGTGTCTTACCCAGCTTATCAATTTGTCTGGTAAACAACATAAAAGAAAGAACTGAATAAGAAATATTAAGACGATTTTGAAATTCTTGAACACTGAAAATGGAAAGGTCAAATCCTTCATTCCCCACACTTGGTAGACCCCACGTGGCATCATACTGAGACTGACATTTTTACTATAAAGTTCATATGTACTGATATCACATAATTTTTCCATCTAAGTGTTACAGAGTACATACATCATTGGATGGAAGAGAGAAATGTGTCAATTTAGTTCTGCCTGAAAAGTTGAATGCTTAACATCCCTTGAGGGCAAGACTTCATAAAGAACCAAGAATCTTGATGAAAAATAGACAGTTCACTATATGAAATGAAACTTGTATGCAAAGGAAGTTGTAAATTAAACAGTAGACAAGATTCAGTGTGGATTAGTTTATTGTTCTTTGCGCTGAAACCGGCTAAGATAAAGTTCATGCATAGTAAACCATACATTCAGGTTTTAAGAAACTTCACCAGCATTTTCCTTGTGTGCTGCAGTTGTCACAAATATAGGTAGTAGGCACCACTAGCATCCATGCCCTTGAAGAGCACTACAAAAGTCTTGAGAAGATGAACGTTATAATTATACTAAACAGTGTGATTGGCAAGTTTTTAGGAAGAAAGAAATGAGAATTCAGAAAATGATAACGTCGTTTAAACCACTGAAATGAAGTTCCTTTTCTACTTTCACATATTTATACTTGAAGCAAGGTAAGCACACTTTCATAGCAATATTCAGAGAAGAAGAAGATAGAGAAGTACACTTTTTAAGTCATTGCGGTTTAGATATAAGAAGAGAGGGAAATGGCAGTGAAAGAAGTCTGGCTGTATGCGGTTGTCATTACCCTCATGTTAAGTGTTGATCTGAGGCTTTTATTTCATTGCAGCTGATTTAGCGAGAGCATGACTTGTTCAGTAGTAAAAGAAACTGACAACTCAGGTGTTACCACCTTCAGTTGTTAGTTTTTACTTGTTTGGTATCTGGTTTTTGCATCGGTTCCCAAATCACATGAACCAGCTATAACCCTCTGGAATACTTTCACCTCGAGAAAGAAAGGATTTCCTGGTGTTGAAAAGGTCTATTTTCATGTTCCTTTGTCCTTTTCTTTGTGATTGTGGGAGTTTACATTTGTTTACCTTGGACAAGAAGATGGAACACATTTCTTGCCTCATTCTTGTTTATTTTGGTATGTACAATGTCTACTACTATATCACCTTTGTTTTCCAACTAAAGTTAAACATAGTGAACACTTGTCTCCCTAATCAGGTGTGATGCTCAGCTTAACCAAACAGAATTACCTTGATACCAGGTTCATGAACTTGGATGGGATTAGAATGACTCGGAGCTGCTATAGCCAAGGCTTCAACTACTCGTCTTTTGGATCATATTTGTCAACTCATTGGAGGATTAATCATGCATTCAGGTATATTTGGACCTTAAAAAGAACTGTCGATTAATTTTATTTTTTTTTGTTATTTTAGTTAGTTGTCATACCTTGAATTGGTAAATAATGAGCGGCCATCCAGGGTTCGAAGCGGAGACCTATAGGTACTACCACAAGTCCATTCCGGTACCAATTATATATTTATATAGCTTATTAGGATCTTTGCGCCTAATTACAATCATTGGCATAAGTGGTGACTAGGGTGGCTTCCATGTAATCTAGAGTTGTAAAAGATTACATAGATGCCACCCTAGTCTAGGGAGGATGCTTCAAATGAATGGGTCGCAACATTAGAGTTGGAAAAGATTGCAACGGAGTACATCAGAAGCAGAGTCTTTGTTAAAAAATGAGTCACGTGTCCTTTGTGAACAAAATTAAAAAGTAAAAAAGAAAATTTCACAACCGCGTTCTTCTCAAGCCACAACCACGTTCTTCTTACCTCTCAATATTCTCACAACCGCTTTGCATTTTGGAGAAGAGGAAATCTTCTGATCCGTCTCCGATTCAGAGGAGGTAGAACTCTTACGATCTCAAAAATAACAACCACAACAATAATCACCGGCTTGTGAAGGGAGGGTGACGATCCGTAGATGAGGAGAGTTGCTAGATCTCAAGAACTACCACTTCTCATTCTCTTGAAGGCAAACGAGGATGCCTCGCATCATGAAGGTGTCGAAGATGTGAGAACCGACAAAGCTAGCTAGCGACGTTGATGATGAGGAGTTGAGGAAGATGAGATCGGTGGCGGCGAGAGGAGGTGGTGGTTGAAAGATCGAAAGTTGCGCATTTAGATTCTCTGTGAGCTGGATATGGGTCCAAAATCAAACTTGATTTCAATTATATTCATGTGATTCATATATATCCATCGTTGAGCTCCAATTTGGTGGTAATTTGACTAAACCTTCATGTTCTTTTTGTAATTTATGACCTATTTTGTACGCACTTTATGGTCTTGAAGATTAGGATTTAATGATTGCAATTGTTATTCAAATTTAGGGTAATCAGTTTTGTTTTGTTTTCTACAGGTTTGTGGTTATTAATTGGGATTTATCATTGAAATTTTGGTATTCTGATTAGTTCTAATGTACATGATTGGAATTTCATTCATTCCTTCCCATTCTTGACCATTTTAGCACCTATGAATGAGAGTTCTTCATTACTTGGGTTTAGTGTTCGAGTCGAAGGCTTGATTCAACTTTCATTTTTATGAATGAGAGTTCTTCATTATACCGTCCATGCTTAGAACTTTACAAACTCCTGCTTCATGGTGAAACGCTTACAACTTACTCAAAGTATCTACTTTTAGGAAAAGTTGCAAGCTATAGGGTATTTTTTTTTTTTTTGGGTAAATAGCTATAGGGTATATAGATAAGCTCTTATGTAGCTCCATATGGGGATTTATCTTGTAGAATTTCAATAGTTTACATTATTTGTACAAGTTTAAACAATAATGAATCCTATTTGTTTTCCCCACTCTATCATTAAGTTGCTCATGACTCTTGGGGGTGTATTCATTTTGGGATGAATTCCCAATCACAAACTCCTCAGTCCTCACATAACTATCATCCTTCATAACCAACTAGATTGAGATTCGATTGCGATTTATTCCTTGTGAAGCTCCAACTCATCCGAATGCTTTAGTGTTTAAAACTAGATGTTTGTACATAAAACTTGTATGCTATATCTATTTTGCGAATTAGCGGTTGTAATAAAAAGAAAAAGAAAAAGGATGAACATGTAACGTCAATGATAACTAAGAAAAAGGCTAAGAAAGAGGGGCACAAGGAGAGTTTATTTGCAGCAGACCAAGTTCCATCAAGGGCGGTTGCAATTGCGCCCGAAACATTAGGAAAAGAGGTGTTTGTTGCAAGTATGACAATAACGGATCAAAAGGGTGTTCGTGTTTAATTGACACAATTTATAAGATATTTTATTTTAAAATTCCATTATTTTAAATAGGGAAAACTAATTAAAATACCCCCACCTTTGAAGGTATGGTAAAAATATATCCTCAACTTTCAAATGTAATTAAAATATCCCGAACTTTGAGGGTAGTGGTAACATATTACCACGAGTTTTTTTATGGGTAAAAAATGCTGACAAGACAACCTACGTTGATTTTGTTTTTGACGAGACAGCCTGTGGAAGCCTTTTTTATAAATTAGTACTAAAATCGGGGTTTCTTAAACGGTTTTCTTAGGGAAAAAAATACACCGACAACAAAATTAAACCCGAAAAACGAAATTGATTCAACCAAGCAACTAATCCGGTCAAAATTGCCTCAAATTAACACAGCATGACTTTTCCTAACACCAAACCGACAACAAAAACCTAAACCGAAAACAACAGCAACAACATAGAGGGAAAAAACTTGTTCAACTTAGTCCGTGAATGAATCAAAGAGGAAGAAGATGTGAGAGAGACAACTCAAGATAGCCGACCACAAGGGAGGAAGACTGTCATTGAAGAGGAAATGTGACTTGCCTGGAAGATCGGAAGACAGCTCAAGAGGCGATCACGAAAGAAGATATGAGGAAGGAAAAGGTGTGGTGTATGAAGCCGGTCCAACTCTTTATTTTTTTCCTAAGGAAACCGTTCATAAAAACCCTTTGTAAAAAATAAACGTAGGATGTCTTGTCAGCATTTTTGACCAGTGAGAAAGCTTGTGGTAATATATTACCACTACTATTAAAGGTCGGGATTTTTTTATTACTTTTGAAAGTTGAGAATATATTTTTACCATACCCCCAAAGGTGGGGGTATTTTAATTAGTTTTCCCTTTTAAATACCTTATAATTTTTTTAGTCAAACATTTTCAAAGTGATTATGCTTATAAGCATAATCACTTGGGAATCCAAACATGTGTGTTGAATTGATGAATCTATGATTATGTGATATTTTTATCATCTTCTACCTATGTGCTTAACCTTGGATGAAAGTATAAGGAATTCTTGGTTGCAGTTAACTTGACAAAGGGAATTGTTAACTTTGATCGTAATTAGGGTTTTCTAATGTAAGTTAAAGTATCATAATTAAGAGAAGGTGGAAACAAATAAGTCTTTTATGCGAAAGTGAATTGATTTGTTTGTTTGGAGTTAAAAACATGACCTTTTATGTGATTCGTTGATTTGCATGTGTTTGTTGTTGTGGTGACCCCTTACATTGGAAGTTCTTTCTTTTATTAATTAAAATTCAGATTTTATGCTCTTATCACCGTCTATCTCTCTTCGATCTCTTTTGTTACTTATTTGCCCTAAGAAACTAAACAAGAAGCGCCGACTCTCTCCCGTGGACGATCCTGACTCCCTATATACTATAGCAGGGTCTTGACTATAAATTTATTTGGTCGAGAAACCTTCTCATCATCATTCTACTTTTCATAAAATTTTCAATTTTATTTTTGTTTCACAACGATACTATGAAAATAACCATTGATAATAATTACATTAATAACACACATCAAAACAACTTGCAGTTTATTTCACATGGGTGTCATGAAATACAACACGATCAAGAAGAAAGTGAAATAACAATATAGTCATTTGAAGGTGATATAGTTTCATTGAAATATGGTCTTAACATGGCTTATAACACCATTAATATTATTCAGTCCGTTTCATAGGCTGGCCATGGAAAAAAAATATGACAATGAAATTAAGTGTTCAATATCAAATACAATAAGATTAAAGAACTATATAGTTTCTTTTCTTTGCTTCCAAGTTGGGTAGATGTTAGAAGAAGTGTGGAATCGACTGATCAAATACTCTTTGTAGAATTCGAAACATCGATCGTCCTGAGAAAATATTTCATCATGACTACCGAAAATTTTAAAAAACAGCATGATGATGAGCATTTGCAAAATAGTTTGTTACTGAAAAATTAGCGTGAGTAAATAATTTGTTGTGGTACGTCAAACTCGATTTGAAAATATTCGAGAAAAAAACCCGAGCACGATTCGGAAAAAACACTAGTTTTAAGATATTTTGAGTTGGACAAATTGGTATATTTAAAGTGTTCAATTGAACAAATAGCCCCATTTCCCTTATTAAAGCGTGGTTCAACAAATAAATATGGGGTTCAATCTTAAACCAGTTTTATTTAGGAAAAAAAAAAGATTAAATGAATCGGGCACGGTAAAACAATGTCGATATATGAAGGCGGTTTCAGGGAATTAATTCTCCATTGTTGTTGGCGAAGAGCCAAACAACGATTAACGGTGAAGGTGAAGAGCCGATGAGTGCAGATTAAGGCAAATCAATCAAAGCATAATCCAAACAAATTCATCAACAAATTGCTTATTAGAAAGATTCCCCCAATCTAAAACCCTAATTTCAAACAAACTTACAATTAAATTGTCATTGTTGCTAGATCCTTTTGAATCAACCATGAAATTGCCTTCATTTGCATCGTTTTAAGAGGTGTGATTCGCTAAATATTTTTTTTATAATAAATAAAATCGATTTAAGATTGAAACCCCATTATTTATTTGTTAAACCACGCTTTAATAAAGAAAATTGGGCTATTTTTTCCATCGAACACTTCCTATATACCAATCAATCAATCATCAATATCTAATATCTAATATAATACTAAAACAGCTGCGAAGGATACACGTGGCACCCTCACATTGAAAGTGACACGTGGCAGCCATTCACTTAACATGTCCCATATATATATATTTAAAATAAATATTCTTAAAATCATTTTTTATTTACCAAATCATAACAACTTCTCTAAATTTACATATTATTTTTTATCCAGGATTTTTTGAAGCCAGAAAATAATAAATCAATATATTATTAATAAATTTAAATTAATTTATCCAATACATTTTAACCAATGATTTGAATACACCTAACAACGAGATTGGTTTGAATTAATAAATTAATAATATTTAAACACTTTATTTATTGATTTTTTTGGTCAAGATATTTGAGGATTCCATGATACTCGGATATTTAAAAATTGAAACTAATTAACATAAGTTGGAATGATATTATATTTAATAAAATAACAATACATGAAGATTTTATTATTGTATTTAATTTATCTATTTTTTTTAGTTAAAGTTGTCGAACGATATTTAATTTATACTCTTATAATCAATAATCAATAGACTATTAAAAATCCTTTGGATTACTCGATATGCAAAACCATGCATGATCCTAATCTCCTTATCTTAATCAATATATTTGTTTAATCAATAAATTGATGATAAGATCAAGTCGATCTTCTTGAGATGATTCGTGGTCTTGGTATATATAATATATGTGATCCTTTACTGCAGGAAACTTTAAAGGTTTAATTCGGGTTGATTTTTTTATTTTTGTAAAATGGAAGTTGTACGTATAATTTGAGGCAAAAAAAATTTTTTTCATTTTAAATGAAAAAATAGTTTTTCTACTTATCCATATTTCTCTTTGTTTGTGTTGTTATAGAATTGATCCATCGATCATATAATCATATATATGCTTGGTATATTCAAAGGTCATTGCCCTACGATTTGATTTACGTAAAATATATTTTCAACTTTATATTAAAAAAATCTTAGAAATAATAAGACAATTTAGTATAAAAAAATCTACTCAACATTTGTGGCTTTACCTTACTATGTAAATTCCTAATTCATATGGGTTCAACTTCATTAAACATATGTGGCCTTACCTTATACTGTGACATTATTTCTAATTAGCATTTGTTAGTTAAACAAATTAAATAGGACATACAATGATATAATACATGATCTATATGTTGAGTCGACGTGAAGCTCAATTGAACTAGACTAAGATCCAAAAAATAACTAATGCTTGATTTGATTTCAGTGCGTTCAATTAATCCAATTTGATTTGAATAATGAAAACATTAGAAATGTTATGATGTCTAATTATTCATTAAAATTCATCATTTACAATTATTTAAAAATAAATAAATTTAACAAAAGGAGAAAATCAAGAGATTTCATAAATTTCTTTATTTGGTTAGCTGATACTCTAATATATTTGGGTTATTAATTTTATTCATTATATTACAAATATATTTCTTTAGTTATAATTTAATCATTTCTTTTTAAAAAAATTTTAAGTTATAATTTAAATTTTGATTTACCACCTAAATTTATGTTTAATTTGAACACATGCACACACACATCCATATTAGTTTTGAAACATGCATGTTCATTAAATCTTGGTGGGTATTTTCACAAAATCTTGGTGGGTATTTTCACAAATTTATTTGTACATATGCATGTTTTTGTTTATTTGTCAATTTTGATCCTAACAAATACGTACTCAAAATAAAATTAATTAAAATCCTATTTATAATGTGTTAATATGTAATATAATTTCTTCCAATCATCTCATTTGACAGTGATTGAATTCTCTAGATTGATCAATTTTAATTTATCATTAATCAAATAACAACAAACTATAACCTTTTCAATTTTTTTTAGAAAAAATAACTCAAAACATTTACATGTATATATGTATACAATAAACATGTTATTTATATCATATTTGTACTTCCGATTTCAAAGTTTTTTTTCTCATTTTCTCTACATGTATCAACATATCTATATTTTCTTCTTTCATTGGTAAAATGTTGTTTTATCTAGAGTATTTTGTTTACATAATCAACAATGAATGACCTTTATTACGGCGAAGAACTAACAAACTCTAAAAGATTAGAAGATAATTAAAAAAAAAAAGTAGAAACAATCTTTGCATATAAAATAAAACAATAATGTGTATTTTTTTGGAATAAAAAACTTGAACTTATGAATTAATTTAAAGTTATATAATCAGATATAAGGGAAATATAATACTCTGGATATATTAAATAAAATATGGAAGTGATGAAGAGGATGATGAAAATCAAGACGGGAATGAGGAATGATAATATCAACCGAAACAATTATGGTTAATAATCTAGATATAAAAATAGATTGCCTAAAAATATTAAATTACTTAATCTCATATAATATTTTCTGAATTCAACAAATTTTATAAATTTATGTCACAAGATCACAAGTTAGAAAAACCAATTATATCATATACACATTGATTACAATGTGTTCATATACTCCCGTGCCTCGGGCACGGGTACTATACTAGTATAATACTAAAACAGATGCGTGAGAATCCTATGTGGCGGGTTCTGGTGCGATTCGCTTACGTGTCGTACTCTGGTGCAATCTGATCCGGGTATTTGACACGTCAATTAATGATGATCCAATATATTTACGTCACGTCAAACGATTACATAATCTATTTATATATGTGTCATCCTATGTGTCTATTTTAATTGAAGATTAAATTTAACTTTTAATATAAATATTCAACCTCATATCTTAAGTGGTTACAAATCTTATCATTTTACCTTAAGTTATTTATAAATATTTTATCTAGAAAAATATAGATTAGATTAATTTATAGGGAAAAAGGTTAGATTAGTTTTATCACTAACAAAAATTGATTAAATTATATAGAGAGAATCCGTTTATATATATCCTATTAATTAAATTATTAAACAGGGACCGTATGGCTATTTAAATTATAAGTGAATCGTGATGGACTCTTATAATTGTTGTATCTACACCTTTGAAAGGTCTAGATTTCAAACAGTTACTTGATATTTTTAAAATTAATTTCACTCTTTTATTTTCCCTATTTTCCCCCTTAATTCTAAATTATTTTAGTTGATACTTCGTCATCTTCTTATAATCTCTAACTACATACTAATCCAATCACCTTTCTTAAAATTCTATATTAACTTACTCAACACTAAATTATTGATATTTGCTATTATATTTTAATCTATCTTATCTTAATCATAATATACATTTATATTTGCAAAAGATAGACCGATTTGATCTAATTTATTGTTAATCAAATCTAGCTCTCCACATTTTTTTCACCAATAGCAATTTTAGTAATTAAACTATAATCTATTGTGAATTCAAATGATCACGTACAAATATTAGATCCATTATACATATTACTTTGTTTAGCAATAAAATAATGTTGTTTTATGAAGAAAAAAAAAATAGGAAAAGAATAATGAAATTACATCATTTGCGCATAAATAATTTATTAATAAGTAGGAAATTAAAAAGTCAAAAAATAATATTTTATATAATATTTATGATCTTACACAATTTGCGCATAAAAAATAAAAGTTGTGTAAAAAAAACCGCGAAGATCGCGGGTAGTAATACTAGTTTATACCTAAAGAGGTATTTTAATATACCAATTCGCGTTTTGGGCCTATAAATGATTAATAGAAATACATGCATAACCTAAAAGTAAACATGGTAGGTATACACATCTAGTACAACTTGATGAAGGTCAATTGGCTTGAGAGATGCCTATGGAACACAATACGTAGCCACATCATATCTATTCAACACCATCATATTATTGCATTACAATCCCTACTTTTCAATATAGAAGCGAAGAGTAATGTCACTGTATTGAAACATAACAAGTGTAACTAATTACTACTGTAGGACTTAGATATAAATATTAAATACCCTTAGGCCTCAACTAAATCATTGATCAATATTTCAATCCTCATACCTCCCTTTTTCAATCTCCTTCTTTTTCCTATCACAAAATTCACAATGAAAAAAGATTAAGCTTTCAATTGGAAGAACCCAGGCCGGCGTTAAACATGAAAATTTCAGGAATGTCTCAAATTCCATTCCAATTTGAGTCAACAGAAAAGACACAGGTGAACCCATGTTATGTTATACCATGACATCTAAAAGATCAGCTCCCTGGGTCAGCTTGAACATAGAAAGGTGAAGACCATGGGCACGATTCGATAGGAACAAGTCCATTCGAATAACTAACATTAGTACAGCTAAACACAGGTGCTTGTATCGTGTCCAAAAGCACATTCATCAATTCCCATCTCCCAGCCTGAGGATTGATAATCGTACATTGGTTCTTAACCTTTGGTGCATTGTTGTTCATCCTAGCATTGTTGTACATCACAAAAGGATGACACGTCACGTCACGATTCCAAGGATTCGGAGCAACCATGATTAGATTGCACTCATATGGCAAAGATGGGATCTCAAACTTACCTTCCAAGCACCACTCTCCCTCGTCTAATCGCCACACCGACAACCTCTCAAAGCCCGCTCCACACTCCTCTGACTCACAGTATTTCAGCATTTCTTCGTCGCCTGAAAAAATCAAACTCGATCTAGAGTAGCTTCCATTAGGCAAAGGGATGCGGCCAAATCGGTCGGGGCTATCAAAGGGATCGTAAGTTATTATAGTCCCCATTGAACGATCCAACCAATGCAAGATACCCCGGTAAGCAAAGCCTATTTTAGTCCAAAGACTGAAAATCTCTCCTGGGCAACTCACTTCCCAAGCAGACCAACTACCCGTATCTGATGAAAAGATCTCCACGGTAGTGTTTGCGCAACTATCTAGAGGAACTTCCGTAAAAACGTGCTTTATAGTCACGATTTTGTACCTCAAGAAGGCGGCTGGACCTTGATCACGTCTCGTGGCAATACCAAACTTCAGCATCGTATAATAAGTTTCTGTTGGGTCAGGAAGCCGTACAGATTGCTTGGTGAGTGGGTTGGAGACGCAAATGGTAACTCTCCGACTGCGACGACGTCCATCAAACTCCGGATAAAAAATAGAGAGTACCAACCCATTGCTGGAACCTAGGATCTTATGATCATCATGATATGGTAGGGAGACAGTAGATACATGGATTGATGATAGTTGATCTTGACCATCGCGGTACTGGGTAGCGGGATCGATGCTGTCAGTGAAATCCTTGACGTTGTTGGAGAAGCTGTAGGAAGACAAGTTTGTAAACGGATACAACAATGACGCCCTCAGGCCAGAGTGAAACCATGATTCGGGTGAAGAATAAGCCCGTTGCAAGTAGTTTCTGGCGAACTTTGGGTCAGAGATGATGTGTTTATACCTTGTTGAGACACACTTGAATTTGAAAAGAGATTTCACAGGAAGTCTTGTTAAAATTTCAGACACAACAAAGTCTTCTTCAAGAGAGGTAGGCCATTGATCTTCGCGGCTGACGGATGAATAAGTAAACTGACCAACTGCATCCAAACAAGAAACAAAATCTTGATAACTCCTTCCATCAAATTTTAAATTTAAGATTCGGGAAATTGTGAATTGCATCGTTAAATTGAACATGAACACAATAATTTAAATAAAAACTGACAGCCAGAGCAAATATACATGATGTGTATTGGGGGAATTGAATTGAATCGAGAGGAAACCCAAAAAAACAGAGATCTATAAAAGTGCATTGGGAAAATCTGCCTCTAGAATAATTTTGCTACCACACTCGAGCTCCACAAGATTGAACCCATAAGATTCGGGAAACTGTGAATAGAACCAACTTTGACACCACAAAAACACCATCTTTATAACTCCATTCATCGAATTTTATTCCTTTTTAATTGAAGCAATGGCACTTGAAAAATACAAGACTTTGAAGGAATTCCCAATCTTAAATTTAAGATTCGGGAAACTGTGAATTGCATCCTTAAATTGGCATGAACACTTAATAATCTAAATAAAAACTGATAGCCAGAGGACATATACATGATGTGTATTGGGGATTTGGGGGAATTGAATTGAATTGAATTGACAGGAAACTCAATAAAAACAGAGATCTATAAAAGTGCATCGGGGGAATCTGCATATCTGGATCTAATTTCTAAAGGAAGGAGAAAAATAAGGAAGATACCTGCAACTGCAAGGGAGAGTGGAGCGGTGATCTCCGATGGGGTGGCGGCCTCATCAGCGGCAGAGCAGCGCCCAATTTTCTTCCACATGTTGCTTCGTAGGTAGTTGGATAGGTAGGAAGTCGGGGAATCGGCCATCGGGAAAGAAGATTAGGCCTTTTTCTTCTTTTTATTTAAGCCAAAACCTATCTACTGAATACGGACTATCTATTCATCTCCAACTTCTGTACTTTCAATACACATGTGATATTACAGGAATTTACAGCAGTACTATACCCCAAAAAAAAAAAAAAAAAAAAAAAGAAAATTAAAGAGTAAATTACACATAACTTCCCTAAAAAACGAGCGCATGCTTAGTAATGGGCGACCTGAATGAAATAAACCAACTTTCGGACAAATGTGGTGGGGCCAAGGCTCTCCCGGCTAGATTCCAGAGACTCATGGACTTTAAAAGCGCATGCTCTTTGATTGATATTCCTTCCTTCGGTAATCCATTCACATGGCGTAAAAAACGAGCAGGCCCAAATAATATTTTGGAAAAACTGGATAGAGCTCTAGTCCATCACGAGATAATTGAAACATTTCCTGACCTCGCAACCAAAAATGGTGCATTTTCCTCCTCGGACCATTGCCCGATCACAATCACTCTCTCTCGAAACAATCACTTTAAAGCACCTCCCTTCAAATTCGAAAACATTTGGCTACAAAGGAAAGATTTCCGAAATATTGTCAAACAATCCTGGAGAGCGTCTTGTGTTGGCTCAGCAATGTTCCAAATCATATATAAATCGAAAATTCTCAAACAAAAAGCAAAGGCCTGGAATAAAAAAACTTTTGGGAATATCTTTCGTCAACTAAAAGAAGTAGAAGAAGCTCTCTTAGAAATACAATCAACTCACAATCAATACCAAAACCCAAGAGAATTTATAAAAGAACAAAACCTCCTAACAAAAAAAGAAAAATTACTTCGCTTCCATAAAACCTTTTGGAATCAACGAGCTAAATCTAAACATCTTAAACTAGCTGATACTAACTCTTCCTATTTTCATAGAGTAGCCTCTGGAAGAAGAAATCGGAAAATTATTAGATCAATTACCTCTGCGGAAGGAACGCAAATCATGGGAGATGAGAATGTTAAAATTGAGATCAAAAAAGATTTTGAAAAAAGATTCTCTCGATAACAAACT
This sequence comes from Persicaria maculosa, assembly GCA_963922045.1. Lineage (NCBI taxonomy): Eukaryota > Viridiplantae > Streptophyta > Magnoliopsida > Caryophyllales > Polygonaceae > Persicaria > Persicaria maculosa. The sequence continues at coordinate 64,785,739 of OY998262.1, forward strand.
TATACCACCAACCGATTACAAGAATACCTTTCCATTATTAACCCTGCCATCTCAGACGAGGAAAATAGATTACTAATCCAACAACCAACGAACAGTGAGATTAAAAAGGCGGTCCTCAGCTTGGGAAGCAATAAATCTCCTGGTCCTGATGGGATGACTGTAGAATTCTATAAGAAGTATTGGGATATTGTCGGAACAGGGATCATTCGGGCAATAAAAGCGTTCTTCCACACCGGTAAACTGCTTAAACAAATCAATCACACATTTATTTCATTAATCCCTAAAAATGAAAACCCCTCTATGACAACACACTATCGACCAATTAGCCTTTGTTCCACCATATATAAAATAATCTCGAAAATAATTACTGAACGACTGAAAATGATTATTGGAAAACTAATACACCCGCTCCAAGGAGCCTTTGTATCTGATAGAGCAATTCAGGACAATGTCCTCATAGCACATGAAATTTTCCACTCTTTTCGCACCAGAAAAGGGTCACAGGGATGGATGGCAATAAAATTAGATATGGAAAAAGCATATGACAGAGTAGACTGGAATTTTACAAAGCAAGTGCTTCAAAGATTTGGCTTCCATCAGCATTTTGTGGACATGGTTATGGAATGTGTGACTACAGTCTCTTTCTCTGTATTGGTTAACAATGGCCCTACCGAGCCTTTCAAACCTACCCGGGGTTTACGTCAAGGAGATCCCCTTTCTCCTTTTATTTTCCTTCTTGGCGCAGAAGTTTTAGCTCGTAAACTGTCGCTTGATGCTGCTTCCACTACCAACAGTGTTGGTTTTAAATTTGGGAACTCAGGTCCACACATACCATTTTTGGCTTTCGCTGATGACATAATCATATTTAGTAAAGGAAACAACTCTGCGTGTAGGAAAATAAAAGAAATTATCGAGGACTACTGCAAATTCTCAGGGCAAAAAGTTAATTACCATAAATCATCATTCCAAACCACTCCTGGTATACATAGGACAAGAGCACGAGAGTTAGAAGGAATCCTTAATATCCCACTAGAACGAAATTTGGAAAAATACCTAGGATGTCCCATTATCAACGGGCGAGTAACTAATGAAACATTTGGCGAGATAATATGCAAATCAAAAGACCAACTTAGCAAATGGCGTGCTAATGCCCTATCACAACAAGGCAGGGCAACACTTATCGCGACCAATCTGTCCTCAAAACCACTATACTCAATGCAGAGCTTCATGCTTCCTGCGTCGGTACATAAACAACTAGATCAAATTAATAGAACGTTCTTCTGGAATAAAGATGCACAACATAGCCCACTGATTGGCTGGGACAAAATATGCAAATCAAAAGCAGCAGGAGGATTGGGAATACGCAAAGCTAAAGACATGAACGAAGCACTCCAATTAAAACTTCTGTGGAAAATTTTAGCTGAACCAGAAAACAATTGGGTACAAATTATTCAACATAAATATCTAAAAGACAACCACATCCTCAATTATGTAAAGAGCGGTAATGTTTCCTGGCAATGGTCAAAACTATCCACCTTGATAACAAAATTCAAATCGGGGCTCATTTGGTCGGTGGGAAACGGAAAATCTATCAAATTTTGGAAAGATAATTGGATAACAACAAAACCTCTTATTGAAATAATGGATCTTCAAAGCATAATAAATATGGATGAAACTGTTAGTGAATATATAATGGGCGGGCAATGGTGGAGGGAGAAACTGGATTATGTTCTCCCTGAACCAATTGTAAGTGATATTATCAAGATCCCTTTGCCTGTCAACACCTTTGAAGATAGACTTTACTGGTGGCCTGACAAAAAGGGATGGTTTACAACATCTAGTGCCTATAATTTAATCACAACTCCGTCACACAAAACATCTGATGACTATGCCTGGATTTGAAAAATTGACGCCCCACCAAAAGTAAGAAACTTTATATGGAAAATCAAGCAAAAAGGCCTACCGACAGCTACACGATTATCTCAAAAGGGTGTTGCTGTCCCCTCCACCTGTATATTTTGTAATCATTCAACAGAAGATGACATACATCTGTTCCTAGAATGCCCCCTCAATAATTTTCAACCACAATTCCCTCGAAATATATCTCAAATGATCAACACACTACTATCAGAAAAAAGAGATATGGATCAAATATTACATCTTATAGGTACCAATCTTTCAAAAGAAAATAAACAAAGCGTAGCGTTTCGATGGTGGACTATATGGTTTATCAGAAATCAAGCTATCTTCAGGGATGCCATCATCCCTTCTGGAGAGGGTTTAAACAAACTCATTGTGAATAATGTTGAAAATTGGAAAAAAGCTAGCAAACTGAATTTAGAAGATGAGGATGCTTCCTCTCTCCTTAAAAGGAAAAATAAACAGTCTACAAAAATTGGAAGGACTAAGAGCCAACAATGGAAGAAACCCCCTATTGGAAAGTATAAACTAAACTTTGATGGATCATTTATTTCAACCTCTAAAAGTTCTATTGGATATATTATTCGAGATTGGGAAGGTAACCCCATCAGTATGGGTGGTAAACTAATGGGTGGCCATTCACCTCTTATGGCGGAAGCTCTTGCGTTAAGGCTTGGGGTGGAAAAGGCTAGAGAAATAAAAATAAACAACCTAATCATCGAAGGTGATTCTAAGATAATTACGGACTTTCTCCAAACTCGCACCAACTGCCCTTGGGAAATAGAACTAGTGATGGCGGACATCCAAACTCTTCTTCTGGGTGTGAGAAATATTGGCGTTTCCCACATTCCCCGCATTGGTAACCGAGTGGCGGATAAGGTTGCACACCTTAGCTACTCTGCCAGGGGAACAAACTTATATAACGATATAGGTCTGCTTGACCTCATCCGTCAGGATGCTTTCGGGTAGAGACTTCTCACCCGAATCATTACCTAATCAAAAAAAAAAAAAAAAAACATAACTTCCTTAAAAAAAATTACACATAACTACCCACAAATTAGGTTAGTTTTTACACTAAACACCCATAAAATTAATTATAAATTAGAGAAAAATATTCGTAATTTAGATTTATTTTCAAAATACCACTCACCCATTATACTGGGTTTGGTAAAAAGAGTTTTGGGTAGTTTATGTTTATCAAGGGATACTAGGGATACCAGAAATACTAATATTTTATTATTCTCTTTCCGCCACATCATCCCAGTATCACATTCTCACTTTTCTCACTTTATCAATAGCATCCCTAGAATCTCAAAACTCATCTTTTCCTATCTAATTTAATTTACAATTATACCCCTATCTCATAATTATTTCCATAATTTACTTGCAAACTAATTTACGATTATACACCTCTCGGCTCATTTTCTCCGATCTACCTTAATTTATAATATTCATTTTCTGTTAAAAAATATTATTCAAAAATAAATATTATTTATAAACTAATTTACAAATAATTTTTTAGGTATTATTACATATAATAGTATTTGAACAAAATTTTTTTTTTTTTAAATTTAATCAAACATATTCAAAATGGAGGTCTATGGGTAGAGAAAAATGAATCTAATATTTTGGTATAATTTTTTTTTTTTTTTTACATTTTAATTGTCAAAAAGTTACATTTTGTAATTCTATATCTATATATAAAAAGCGAGTAAGTGCATGTTGAACAGTAAAGTTACGATTTTGTCCATCTCTTTCCAATATATTCTCATTTCTTCCTAGCCTGTCTTTTGTGAATTATTAATAAATTCTGTTGGGCTTTTTCTTTGTTTTTAAAAAAACAACTTCAGCCCATGTTAATAAAAACAATAGGCCCATGTTTTCAGTCCTTCTCTTCTGTTTAGTATTGATTTTAGATCACCGCTTACCTCATCCCAGACATATGCCGCCGACGGCAATAGCATCATCACCTCTCCTCTCTTCTTCGTTCGATCTTTTTCTGTTAACCATTGATGCACCTCTTCAATTTTGTCCTACGAACTCCGCTTTTGGCTTTTTCGTCGAAGCTCTCTCTGCCCTTTGAAGCCTTCACAACTCACAGCTCTCTTCGCCTTCAAATTTGAGTGTTTACTTTGAAGCCGGCATAGCTCTCTCCGCCTTTTTGGTAATGTGACTGTTTCAATTCCTTATTTAATTTTCAATTCCTTAGTTTTGAATCTCGATTGTTGCAAATTGAATTTTTGGATAGGATATGAGAATTTGTTTTAAGTTATGATTTGAGAAATCAATTTATAGGAAATTAGAGTTTGTGAAATTAAACACCTAGAGCAGTACATCAATTCCTTATTTGGGATGATTATACATGCTAGGTTTTTTATTATCTTAAACTAATAGAAGTTAATAAGGCCTCCTTAGTTATTAATCGCTGTTCGAGGTCTAAGTTTGGCGAATCAATACCCAATTTTACCGATCTGCTTTGTTTTTGCCGTGGATCTTCATCATCACCTCTCCTGTGAAACAATTGGGATCTGTACTGAAAATGGGGATAGATCATGTTCAGTCATAGTGATCATAAGCTTAATCATTTTTCCACAGTTGAAGAAATCATCGATGTAGTTCTTCTCATTCTTGCGTTACTCTTTCAGCTGCAATGCATCAAATTACGAAAAATCTAGCTTGTGAGTGGGCAAAAGACAACATCAGAGCCAACTCAGTAGCACTTTGGTACACCAAAACCTCACTTGTTGAACATGTAAAACTCTCATTCTCACTCTGTCTTTCAACTTTCAACTTCTGTCATGCTGTTCAAGCTCAAGCATTTAACATTTGTTCTGCGACGGTTTGCACCTGCTGGCTGACCAGAAGTTCGTGGACCAAGTCATATCTCGGACCCCTTTGAAAAGGGTCAGTTTTATTTGCTGCAGTGGGAACTCTACTAGGATTCATGACTGGGGCTTTGATTGAGCAAGAGATGGAGAGTGGGCTTATCAGAGGAGCTGCCATTGGAGCCATATCAAGTGCTATCTTTTCGCTAGAGGTCTTTGAATCATCTGTTTTACTTTGGCGTTGTGATGAATCTGGAATTGGGTGCCTCCTTTACTTGGTAATCTTCCGCTTTTGCACACCGCTTGATGTTTTATACTCTTAATTATACACACTTTGTTTATCTCTAGAATTTTGTGCATTTATAGCTGCCCCCATATTTTGATATTGCTTCAAATTGATGTAGATTGATGTAATTGTAAGCCTCTCGATCGGCAGACTTGCGGTTGGGCCCGACCATGTTGAGTGTCATGCAGAGTCAGGTACAACATGAATCCTGGACCCTAGCATCGTTTTCTGGTTCATAATGCCCATCTATTCTGATTTAATTTTGTTGAGCTTTTTTTTTTTAAAAAAAAAACAACTACAGCCCATTTTTTAGCCCTTGCTTCTTATGTCCTTTTGGTTCTTTTTGTAAAATTTATAGCTTCTAATTTGTTATAGAAATGGGAATTGGAGTTTGGTATTCGGTTTTTGTGAGAATTCAAAGTGCAGCCACAACAAGTGTTTCCACCAAACCTCAAGTTGTGAACAATGGAGCTATCTTTCCCTTCAACAAATTTAACTCTTTGTTGTGCTCGCCATGCTCTGATTGACAATAAAACTAAAGAGGTTACAGAAGTGTTATAATGCCAACAGTTGAGTCATTTTAATTCTTATGTTGTTAGCATATAAAACAGAGAGGAAACTAAGGAAAATATGCATTTATGTAGGTTATGTGCTTTTATAGGGGAAAAAACCCCATGGTGTGGAGGCTAGCAAAGTTGAAATCACCCAGCTACATCATTCAAATATTTGTTGATGTGCTCTTATGACAGCTGAAATCACCCAGATTTTAAATTATTGAGATGCTTACCTGAATCGTGTGGTTTGCGAGTTCTTGTATAAGCTATGACTAGACTAAGAGTTCTCTTAGTATGCATTTATCTGTCATTAAAAATGCTAGAAAATCTAAATTAATGTTGGAAGAGATTCTGATTTTAAAATACTTCAGTTAAAGCATCTTAAATTTTGCTCATAAAACACAAAAGCTTTTAAATTTAAATTTTTGATAGAAAAAAAAAACTGAGCATTTTGAGTTTAAAAAATAAAAGAAAATTACCAAACCATTAAAATTTAAAACAATGGTTCAACTTAATAAGATCACACAAATCAAAAATAAAAGGAAAGATCTCTACCAACTATTCTTTGGTTTTAAATTTTTTTTTAGGAGAAAAAAAAAGCCTTTTATAACCTCTTACATTAATTCGAACTAGAAGCTAAATAAAGTTATTTGTAAGTTACTATACCGTATTGTTCAAATCCCTATATAACTAAATTATACAAAAATATAGCATTTTTATTGAAATAAAAAGGGTATTGATTTCTCAAAGAATGGTGATAAAAATAAGTATTGATCATGGCTATGGTAGCCAAGGAGCACCAACCAGGTTGAAATGGGCTACTGTAAGTCATTTCAATGCTATTTTTTTTTAAAAAAGATTACCCTTGTGCTCTCTGTTAGATGAATTTCAGGATGAACAATCTTTACTTGAACTTATATTTTCTTAGCTTTATTCTTAATTTATCTTCTTTCCCATAAAAGTTATCCACAATATCTAAACTTCTGCCCTAGGTGCGTCTTTCATATCTTAAATTATCCATGCTCAAACACCTATACATTATTCCTATGTATAAATTATGTATATATGCCTGAACATTCTTCCCTATGAGTCCACATTATTGTATAATCTACTTTGGCACTAATTACAGCCTTTTGACGAACCTCAATTGCATGTTTCTTTTTTTTTTTTTTTTTTTTTTTGTGCAGAAATACAAGCTTTGTCTTTAAAAGACCAAGATGATTGTTGCCTCAGGTGACCATTATTTTGCCTATCTCCAAATAAGAGCCAAATGCCATGAACTTCAATGTCTTCAACCGCTCTATAACATTCCCCGAGTATTTGACATTTGAATTGCATTAATTTGTATAATATGTAGAAGGCTATCCAAGCAAAGAAATAGTTCAATAATCATGGTCTATCTCAATTTTCAAATTTTCTTTTTGGTATTTTTTGTAAAATACTATAGACCATTAAATTTGATAACATCTATTTTACTCATACACTACATATTGATTGTATTTCTTCTATTTTTAAGCAACAATAAACACAAAATACCCGCGTGCGAAGCACGCGGATCAGCAACTAGTTAGGGGTGGAAATCACCCGTGGGTGACCGATTCACCCGACCCGAATATCCGGGTGAAAACCCGAAAAAAATCGGGTGACGGACGGGTGATGGGTCGGGTGAAATGGGTGATGGGTCGGGTGATGGGTGATAGGTTTTCACCCACTACCCGACCCATTACCCGACCCATCACCCGAACCGCTAAATCACCCGCTAGCCCACCCGTTAGTCCACTCGTTTATTATAAAATACTTATAAATATATACATAAATAATAGTTTGAAAATAAATAAATATTGTATTACATACCCTTGGGCCTTGGCAAATAAGTATCACCCTATTGTTCGGCATTTTCCTTCTTTTGGGCAAGGGAATGCTTCTTTGTAGCTCCATCGGTTTATTTTTACTTATGATCTGAAGCTTTAATTAGATTTCTATTTTCCAATAACTTCTTATGCATTTTCATTTGTAGTTCATTTGGCTTATTACTTTTGTTATTTTGGTTGACGTAATCTTATTTTGGCTTCAATGTATGGTCAATTGCTTCATGTAATCTTATTTTGGCTTCAACCGTTCAACGTGTTTTGTTTCACCCGATTAATCACCCGACCCACCCGATCACCCGATGGATCGGGTGATGGGTGAAACATTTCATGGGTGGGTGATGGGTCGGGTGAGATTTTTTTTAGACGGGTCGGGTGAAAAAATAGCCTCACCCATCCATCACCCGACCCATTTCCACCCCTTGAACTAGTGTTTAAAAAACACCGAGCACCTTAAATCCTGACCGTCCAACACAAGAAATCTCAGCCGTCCCCTCTCCTTCTTATCAGCAAGCGACAAGTGTCCCATGGGCTGTTGCAATTCACTGCTGCTCCATCAGATGAAAAGTTGCGTTTGCTTAACATTTGCCCTCACACGACGCCGTTTCGAGTGGATATGCCGAAAAAACAAATTGAAGTCTGACCGGGTACTGTTGATCAATTATTATACCCGATACTTGCAAGAATACTAGAGGTAGTATCCCTTGAGCCCATACTTGCCATGATTTCATTTTTTTATTATTACTTTTGCTAGTACCGATACTTAAAACATACCGATAAACCTGCCAGGAGCTGAGAGAATATTAGGAGTTAAAGGCTATATTTTTTTTTTCAAATACTGATAAAAAACCGGTTTAGTGTTTGATTTTTATGAGATTATAAATAGTTGTTTTTAAATAAAATGATAATGATAGACATTGAATTAAAAATAAAATTCACCAAATCACACGTGTCTCTCACGTTGTCCCCTTCCTTACCTCACCGGTGCATATCATTTGCAGACTACGGTGAACCACAAAATTAGTTAGGGTATAATTTTACTTCAAATTTTTTTTAAAGCAAATATATTTGAATTTCACATACTTACATTTATATGTTTATAAAAAAAATTCATGAGAAATTATGTTTTAGAAAAAATATAAAAATTATAAACCAATAAAATCAATCTTTTAATTACATATATTTTTTCATAATTTTTTTTGGGCAAATTGCATAAAATAGCACAAACTTTAGGTATAGTTGCACTCGATGGCACAAACTTTAAAAAATACAAAAATAATCACCAACTTTTGGGTTTAGTTGCGGTTAGTGGCACGTACCACCTATCTTGCTAATGTGGATTAGTGGGGATGCTTACATGATTTTTTTTTTAATTAAAAAGACATAGCAAAATATGGAATAACGGGGGTGATTACATGGATTATTTTTTTAAAATTAAAAGGCATAAAAGATGTGTTGTGACAAATATAACATTTGCAAATTAAAATAACTAGTACCAATTGTCAGCCTATCGAGTTTCAGGTCTGTCTGAACTCGAATTTTTACCTAATCAAAAAAAAATATCAATTGTCATGTTCATGGTAAATATTTGAGTAACAAATGACATAAATAGAAAACCAACATTTGGTTAGCACAAACCAAACTTGAGAAGGTCTAGGAGGCCCGGGTGATTAGCATCCAGTTTGGTTTGTCAGACAAAGGTTTGAGATCCCCTCTTTGCCATATGATTGCAATCTAATCATGGTTGCTCCGAATCCTTGGAATGGTGACGTGATGTGTCATCCTTTTGTGATGTACAACAAGTCAACAATGCTACTAATGTTAAAAACCAATGTACGATTATCAAGCCTCGGGTTGGGAGATGGGACTTGATGAATGTGCTTTTGAACACGATACAAACACCTATGTTTAGCTGTACTACTGTTAGTTATTCGAATGGACTTGTTCCTATCGAATCGTGCCCATGGTCTTCTCCTTTCTATGTTCAAGCTGCCCCAGGGCCAGGGAGCCGATCTTTTAGATGTCATCCCTGTTCAGCTCTTCGCCAGCAACAATGGAGGAGGATTAATGGAATGAAATCACCTTCATCGGCATTGTTTTACCGTGCCCAGTTCATCTAATCTTTTTTTTTTAGTCTATATACAATTAGTTAGTATAAGAAGATACATTAATGTAAAACTGCAATCATAAACAAAGGGAAGGCACAAAGATTGTTTCAATATCACAGCTAAGCAAATCAATGTATAGAAATACTCGATTGTACGACTGATTTTGTAACCTGGAAATTGGACATTGAAGCAACAGCATCGCTTCAAGTTCAAGTATAAATCCAATAAATTTATAAACTTAAAAGCAACAGCATTGATAGTTCTTGAAAGGAAGGATAAGTAAGGCTGGATTGCACTGGGCTGACAAGTAAGGCTAACTGCATCTGGTACAACAAGCTGTTTTAAGAACTATAGTTATGTATAAATGGATGACACTAATAAAACACCTTGAAGTTTAGAACTCATTCTACAATATCTCTATCTCAATGATTAAAGGGGATGCCCGAAAGCCACTGCAGGCGCATACGTATGATGGAAAGATAATAAACATGGATCAAGAGTCACAAAATTGAAGTATTGGAAACAAAAACCGAAATTGCTTCATTTAAATACCCTTCATTTTGATGTTCTAGGTCAGAGAAACTACTAAAATCTACAACCTGAACCCTAAATCTTACTAAACCAACCACCAAAATAGTCAATCGCAACCACTAAATCCGACTTTTATATAAAGCTAATACCTTGAATTTCAGGTAGAGATAGTTTGAAAATCAAAGGATAACCATATCTACATTATACTAACATTCTAACAAAAATGGGAAATGTTTGATAATGATGCAATTTCTATTGTCTTCCACTCTTCCCTTTCATCATAAGACCGTGAAATCTGGTGCCCGTGTGTAGTTCCAACAGTTCTTTTGGGAATCAAAAGCATTGTCATCAACTGCATTTTGGGAATCAAAAGCATAGACATAATCTGCTTCTGTTGGATGACATTCAAAGACACAACAATATCAGCAAGGTAATATTACATAAAGATAGGACAATAAAAACACAAAAGAGCAGAAAGATAAGATTACTTAACAATCCTAAGATCCTTCTCAGCTAATCTGATATCTCTGGATATGAAACTTGTGACATCTCACGGTCCTGAGATAACATTGAAAAACAACAGCATAGAATTTACTCTGTCAGAAACACAGCAGCTGCAGAAAGTTGCTAAAAAGATACTCTATTTTGCAAGAAGTCATATTGCTGAATAGTGATAACGTTGCTAAAATAAAATTTATATGGTTTTTAACAAAACCAAACTCGGGATAGCAGATTCAATCTCATATCATTTTAAGTTTGTAGGATAATGCTGAAAGTTGGGAGTAATGTTCATAATGGGGGTTTTTCAACTTGGCTTTTGGGTTTCCTTATCCCACATTGATTGTAAAAGTAATTTAGGAGTTGTTTTTAAAGCGAAGTTTTTGAAGGTACTACTGACAGTTGGGATAGGACGTGTGCATTGCTGCCAGTCTGTGGTGTGCGTCGGGTATTACTCTCTCCGTTTCTTTTTATATTTGACACTTTTAAAGCGGACACGTTTTTTTAGAAAGGTAAAAACTATATAAATGTTTTTTTTTTCTTCAAATTTTTTTAATAATATTAAACTTAATACTAATAAGTATGAGATTATTGAAAAAATTTATTAAAAAAATAAATATTTTATATATTTTTATCACCTAAAAAGTGTGCTTAAATAGTAAAAAGACAAATAAAAAAGAACGGAGGGAGTATTTTTTATCAAATAAATGGCATCTGATAAGGATGAATTAAGTTTCGGTTTTATGGAGCGTCTTCTCTCGTTTTAAAAATCGTCGAGTCTCTCCAGTTTTGAAAGCACGTTATTTTTTATCAAATAAATGGCATCAGATAAGGATGAATTAAGTTTCGGTTTTATTTTTTTTCAAATAAATGGCATCGGATAAGGATGAATTAAGTTTTGGTAAAGTGGAGCGTCTTCTCTCGTTTTCAAAACCGTCGAGTCTCTCCAGTTTTGAAAGCACGTTCTCTCCTCCTCCTCTCCTTTTCTGTAACCTTTCTGAGTCCTGGGTGGTTCCAATACTTCGACGGCGAGTGCACACTCGAGAAGTTTGTTGTGTATCCTTGGGGGGCGACGTCTGTAGCCAACTTGCACCATGGTGTCGGAGTGATTTCGCTTATAAGGTAGTGGTTCTCTTTATACCACGCCACAACCTTCAAACACGGGTTTTAGGGTTCAAAACACCATCAAAATTCTGTTTTTACACCGTGGTGCAAGTTGCAAGAACTGATGATCAAACATAGATGACAAATCTGCAAAAATGAGCCATTGCTCTTTAGGGTTCTTACTGCAGCTGCGACTGCTTCATTTCATTCTCACACACCCCAAAATAACAGAAATTAAAAGTATTTATACTACAACTAAGAAAGGGAAAGAAAACCCTCACGTATGAGGGGTTATTACACCAACACTAGAAGTCAAACTAAGCTAGCTGTAACCAGCTGCTAGGACCACTAAAATGCCTCATAATGCACATATTTCATATACATTATAAGGACATCTTAGGCACTTTATAATATCTCAATACCCTCTCCTCAAGTTGGACTTGGAGAGGTTTTGACAAGTCCCAACTTGGCAAAGAAGAATTTGAATTGATCCTCACCAAGAGGTTTTGTCATAATGTCTGCAATCTGTAGGCTAGTTCTGATATGAGGAGTTCTAATGAAACTTTCAAGCATTTTCTCCCTGATGAAGTGACAATCAACTTTAATATGCTTCATACGCTCATGGAAAACAGGATTTGCTGCAATATAGATGGCTGCTTTACTGTCACAGTGCAAGGGAATGGGCAAAACTGTATGAATGGACAAATCATTCAACAAGCCATCCAACCAAACGAGCTCACTGGCAGCCTTTGACATACTTTTGTACTCTGACTCAATTGAAGATTTAGACATAGTTGGCTGCTTCTTAGTTTTCCATGAAATCAATGCATTTCCAAGGAAAATGCAATATCCTGTAAGAGATCTTCCACTATATGCACAAGCTGCCCAATCTACATCATAGTAACATGTGATGTTGTAATTGTCATCCTTTGGAAGAAATAATCCCATACCTATTTTCCCTGCAAGATATCTGATAACATGCATAACTGATGCCATATGAGGCTCTCTGGGATTACACATGAATTGGCTCGAGTTTTGAATTGCATAAGACAAATCAGGCCTTGTAAGGTTTAAGAAAAGGAGTCTGCCAATGAGTCTCCTATACCTCTCTGGATCTGCTAGAGGTTCACCAACATCAACAGACAACTTCAAGCCTCTAGGAAGTGGAAAACCACTTGGCTTACATTCAGAGATGCTACAATCATCAATGATGTCGATTATGCATTTCCTCTGATGGAGGGAAATACCTGCTGCAGACCTGTTGATCTCAAGACCAAGAAAATACCTTGCAAGACCTAAGTCTTTGATAGTGTAAGCTCTGTGCAAAGCACTCTTAAGAGAGTTAATCACAACTATATCATCTCCTGTCAACAAGAGGTTATCAACATACACAAGAGCTACCACCTGTCCCTTTGGCACCTTCATGATGAAGAGTGAATAATCATGTTTTGACTGCTTGAATCCAAAAGAAACTAGGAACTGTGTCAACTCACTATTCCATTGCCTTGAAGCTTGTTTCAAACCATACAAAGACTTCTAAAGCTTACAATATTCACCCGGTTTGGCAGCAAAACCCTCTGGCGGGCACATATATACCTCTTCTTCCAGAGTTCCATGCAAGAATGCATTGTTAATGTCAAGTTGAAACACATGCCTTCCTTCTTTGCTGCTAAAGAGAAGGTTAGCCTAACTGTAGCAAGGTTAGCCTAACTGTAGCAAGACAATACTTAGGCACTAAAATGAAGTAAGACAAACACAACAATATGGACAATCGTAGATAATGCAATAAGCAAAAGGTATTAAAGACACGTTGCAAATAGACGGGGAAGCTCTAAGACACCTATTACTATCCCTCTTTGACATTAATTGCTCTCTTCCGCTACGTTGTGTTAGTTCTTTAGTGATCTCTAAGATGGCAAAGTCAGTGATTGCTCTCTTCCACTACGTTGTCAATTCTTCAGTGATCTATAAGACGATAAAGTCCTCTCTAATCACGTACCTCGTTCCAACTCTTCTCTTGCTGTCCTCTAGCACGCAAAAACACTCTTGATAGCCAAGTTATCACACCTACGCATTGTTGCATTCTCGTTTCTCCTTTGCACATGACCAAACCACTGAAGTCTCACATCTTGTCCTTAATATATATTCAGGGGCGGAGCCAGGGGGTCATGCGGTGGCTTCAGCCCCCCCTGGAAAATTAAACTTCTGTATATATACATAATAAGGGGATATGAAACACATGTAACTGGTGGCGTAGATGGTTGAAGCCCTTGTAAGCTGTGGGAAGGGTCTGCAGTTCGATCCCCCTTTCCTCCACTGTATAGATTACACCTACCTTTTCACGAATGGCCTCGTATAATTGTTAACTCAAATTCTGGACGGCCTATATACATCTCATATTCGAGATCATGAAAAATGTTACAGGAGGTGGTAATTAGATCGGCAGAAAAATTACAGCGTCGTTCGATAAAATTTTCACAATCTTTCGCCGTGCATAACTACATTGAATCACCTCATGATCGATGTACAGTGACAGATATGTTCAAGTGAGCAACAGATGCCTTTTCAGAATCCCGAAATTTCGCGGGGTTTTTTTAGTGTTAAATGAATCAATGATCCCTTTTTAGGCGAGAAAAGGATTTGAATTTTGAACTGGTCATCACTCCAAGGTGAAGGTAGTAGGTAGTAGGTAGATGAGTGATGACCATGGACCACGATGAATTTATTGATGATGATAATGATGATCCACAAACCCTTTAAATTACACGTCTCCTGAATCCTGAAATCTCATCCTCAATCTAAACTTTGCAGTTTACAGGTTACCTCCCTCACCCCAAATCCCTCGTTTTTCTCCCATTCCTCCGCTCCCCCGCGATCCCTCCTTTATATATTCACCCTCTTCCTTCCTCTCTCCCCTCTCGTTTTTCCCTAATTCGCCTTTCAGCCTCCCCCCCTCGCCGCAGATTTCAGAGGTACGCTACTACGCCTCCTTTTTAATTTCCTTGATGTCTCTTTATCTTTCTTAGATTCAGCATTTGAAATCCTCCACATTTGTCTAAAAATTTCATCTTGATCCTGTAATTGGTGTTTATCGTGCCGAATTTTGATTTCGATTCAATCGATTGCCGCACCCTTTGGTCTAGGGTTTGCTTCGTTGGGAAATCGTCTTGTTTTATGATTGTAATTTGGGCGAAAATTAGGGCAAAGTAATTTCTGGATTGCAATTTGGCAAACGCTGTTATTTGATTCATCTGCTACCTCCAAAATTCCAGTGTTGAAAGGTTGATACATCCAATTGAATTGAATAATGGATTGCAATCAGAACTTCCAAAACCACGAAACCCGATCCCAGTGCAACGACGAATCGGCATTAGATCCCAAATGCAGCTACGCCCTGGATTCAGGAGAGGACCCTGAAAGCTCAGATGTTTGTTTTGATTGCAACATATGCCTAGACCCAGCACAGGACCCCGTCGTCACCCTCTGCGGTCACCTCTATTGTTGGGCGTGTATATTCGAGTGGCTCCACGTGCAAACCTCGTCGGAGCCATTACCTCAGCCGAAGAGCTGCCCCGTGTGCAAGGCCAGCATCTCGCACGCATCGCTCGTTCCCCTCTATGGCCGCGGCTCATCTCCTGCAGAGCAGCAAGAAAAGAGGTCCCGGCTTGACTTGTACATTCCGCCAAGATCCTCCATCAGCCATCTTGATTCCGATGATTTGAGTCTGAACCCGACGACACCAGTAGATAGTTATGAGTATTCTCCTAGAAATGTAGACAGGTTTTCGTCGGTAGATAACGTAGGGGCGTCCGCTGTGGCTGCTCGGATGCGTGATCCTGCACAAGTGATGATCGGCGAGCTGTTTTATACGCGGATTTTGTGGAGCTTTATGGGGTTCTTCGCGGATCCCTTTCCCGGGTCTTATTACCCTGTTGTCGGTAGCAGGACGCCGAGGATGAGGAGGCAGGAAATGCAGGCAGATAAGTCCCTGAATAGGGTGTCCATCTTCCTCTTGTGCTGTCTGATCTTATGCCTTCTCACCTTCTGATGAATCTTTGAGTACTCCTTTGTATATATGTAAAACTTGTAACTTGTATGGATAGTTAGCTACAAATGATTCTGAGTAGCAACCAGCAAATGAGATATTTCTATTTTGTTGTTCGTTGGAGCATTTCACTTGGGGGGTCTGTTTTTGTTTCGGTCGTGCTATTGACACGGCGGGATTTAGCCATCCGCACGGTGCCGACTTCGTCGTTCGATGTTGGTGGATCTGTTGACCTAGGCTTCCTGAGTCGGTGAAGCTGCCGACCCGTGTGGTCATTCGATGTGTGTGATCTCTCCTCATGGAATGACGGTTGACCAGTGCAGGACTGCCGACCTAGGCTTCCTGGGTTGGCAAAGTTGCCTACACGGATATCGGTAATGACACCGTGTAAATAGCGAGAATTTCACCGTGCATATAACAACCCCTTTTGTTTGTGCCTGTGCATATAACAAACCCTTTAGTTTAGCACATACAGTTTATACGTTATAGCTTTGATTTGTCTAAGTTGACTTTTTGAAGCTAAAAAACTCTATAAAATATTAAATTTTAATACATTTTTTTGAACAAGTAAAAATTCGAAATATTATATAGAATTTTTAGCTTTAAAAAACGTGTTTAAAAGACGAATGGCCTATATTTTGATCGAGTCAAAGAGATTATATGAATATTAATTGGACTTATATTTGCTTTTGTGGGCATTCTATAAAGTCCGGTGGCTAGTAGACTCGGGCGCGGGATGGGTCTGGGCTGAGTTTTACCTAAAATATTTGATCGGTATTGTGAACGCGGGTCGGATTAAACTCACTCCATGGGTTGGACGCTCTGTCCAAGTTTGTCCACCTCCTCGAGCTGGGTGTCTAAGTGACACCTCCACCGACATGTACCAGCTGGTTATTAGACAGCCAAAATAAAAGAAAAATAGATCCCAAAGACAGTTGTTGAAATATCAGAAAATAATAATATTAAAATAAAGAGCCAATTTTTTTTTATTAGGTAAAAATTCGAGTTCAGGCATACCTGAAACTCGATGGCCGAATAGGTCGGCAGACGGAAAACCGTCAATACAAACAGTACAGAATCATCACAAAACAACAGAGAAGAAAGAAACATCCAAACAACCCATACAAGACATCAAACGGCAAAGAAGTCGATGAAGAACCAAGACGTGCCCCGAGAGCCACGAACGCGGGAGAGTGCATGGACTCACTACAGTACCCCAACCGAAAAGGGCGACTCCTGAGGATGTGTGGATCGCCGACGTTGCCCCCACCTAAATGAGGGATCTTCGAAGACCACAAACACATCCACGATCTGTCGTCGATCAAACAGGACGCCCGATACTGCAACCCAACACCGAGCAAACGCAGACACACCAAAGCATCAACCCGACGCCGAAAGATGGAGCGAATACGGGCCAAAAAAGAGGATCAATCAACCGTCGGAAATGTGAGAGGAGCTCCTGCGTCAATCAGGACTTTCAGAGAGCCAACTTATCCCCAAAAATCTAAAATTGTCCAATCCCTAACGGGAATTAGTACGAACCCTTTCGAGCGAGATTAATACAATCATTATTAAGAATTAACAATAATAATGACTCGTGTGATATAATTTTATTTTTTATTTATTTTGATAATTATAGGCGGGCTGGCTTCGGGCCCAAGGCCAAAACCTTGGGCCCAAAGCACCAAGATACGGGCCTTTCCCGGGCCCAAGTAAAGAACAAGGACCAAGGAAAAAACTGACAGAGGCAATGAAGCCGATGCCGGCGAGCCAAAACCCAGGCACACAAGGAACCGGTCGGAGAGAAGTTGGGATCCGAATGCCCCAGCAGCGAAAAAAATCAGGGCAGAAGGGGAAGGATTGACGAATCCAGTCCAACGCCGCCCAGATGGAGGAGGAGAGGGGTGGAGCGGTGAAGAACCAGTGCAATCGAAGAAGGTAGGTCACCGAGCAAGGCTCGTCAATTCGGATGACCGATTTGAACTCGACGACACCAAAGATGACCGAACGGGACAGGGGTGGCGCGAGTAGGGGTGCAGACCGCCGGCGACGCCGAAGAGGACTCCCGAGACCCGTTGAACAACCACCGCACCGAATGATGGGGGAGGATTGAGATGTGTGGATTAGAGGCATAGAAAAGCCATGGATAAACTGAAATCAGGAACAAGAAGCCAAAAAAGCCAAACGCCCCAAACTGATTTCAGGTTTGTTCGACATACAGGCCGCCATCCGAGCCCGAAGAGAACCCAAAGCCGAAGATGAAAATTCGACTGAGAGTAGATGTGCACAGAGAGAAGAGACATGGAGGAGGGAAGCGGAACAACAGCCCCGAACAACCACACTGTGCCACTCCAACCGATTCACCGACCAATGGAACAAAGCCCCAAATCGGAGTTAAATAACTGCGAAAATCAAGCCCCCAAATCGACGGCATGGGTTTCCAATCAATGGAGGTTTATGACTCCCGAAGGAGGGGTTTCGGCCTCCGAAGAGGGGATTTAGAGCCTCCGAGGAGGATTTTTTACTATTATTTCCGACCACCAAGGTGGAGAATTTTCGACTCCCTCTCTCTAGAATTCTAGAGAGAGGAGAGAGTTTTTTCAAGAAGCATATTAAAAACAAAGAGCCAATTGATCCATATATTTATATTTCTGTAAACGAATAAGAAAACAAACTGAAAAATCATTAAATTACCTTTTGGTGAGTTCCCACAAGCTAATGTATTCAGGAGGTGGTGGCGATTCACTTGCTCCACATGCTTCACTGCCATCTTCGGTACTTTGGGGAGCTTCTTCAGAGGCTTCAGATGAAACTGCTAGATGTCGAGTCTTTCTCTGCAAAGTACATTAGTTAATTATACACATACAAATAAGAATTCATAAAGGAAAAGGTTCTTTTTATTACCAATAGGTCAAGAATTCTAGCGGTTGACTTTGATCCTTGGACGGCCTTCACCTTTTGCTTTGCCCGATTGTCTCGATTAATTTTACTAATATGCTATAAAGAAATTTAATATTAATATAAATTAGACATAACAAAACATATCTCATAACAACTTTATTCAGAAAATCAATCAAAATACGCTTTGAATCATCCCTAAAAAGAAGGGCTGATAGGGCTGTTAAGGCACTAGTGTCCTCTGTAAATGAATAAGAAAATATATTCAGAAATAAGAAAATATATTCAGAAATATAATAATTATATTTCTTAAAGCATCCCAAAAAAAGAAGGGCTGTTAATCCCTGGACTTGCATCTTTATTGAAAATCAGTCAAAACATGCTATAAATCAATTCACCTTTTGCTTCTCTGAACCCCAATAATTCTCTACGATCCACTTCCAGTCAACGGGGTTAACATCTTTGGGACAGTTCTTGAGAGCTTCAACTATGGAAAATCCATCAAAATATTGTTCTTTAAGCCTATAGCGTCATTGCCGATAGAGTGCCTTGCATTGGTTCTCCACAACCCGATTAACATTTTCCTCATCAGGCAAGTTCCATTCAGCCTACAAAAGAGTAAATTTACTTAGATATGAAAATGGGTGGAATATATTTCAAGTACAAGAGAGAGGAGTGACTTGCGGTTGAATCGTTGACTAAAAGGAAAGCTAAAGTTAGCAAGTCACTTGCAGTGACTTGCAGTTATGCAACAACATCTCCCATGATGGTTTATAACAAGTTGATGAACATCTCAGTGGATAAATAACAATTTATAAAAGCAGGAAACAATCAGGCACTCCATGAACTTTATATAATAAATGTACAACTATATAATCTATATTGAACACCATATAGATAATATCAAAGGCACTTCATGAACTTTATATAATAAATGTACATCATATCAGTTTACACTGATTACCTCACCAATATCAAAGGTAGATAATATCAAAGGCAAAGTGTGATTTTAACCGAAAGAAGACAATAAAGAAAAGCAAAGTGTGATTCACACACAAAAAACATACACTGATGGATGTTCTTTGGTATGAAAGAAAATGACCATACTCTTTACACTTATCAATGATGAGGGTGAAACCCATTTATTCCTTCCACCTTTTTTGGCATTAAAAGATTCATGTATAATCAAAATAGTCATGTGAGCTGTAAAATGGATCAAAAGAAATTAAATAGCCATGTGGGTTGTAAGATCTGAAAGAGTGCGTACCTCAGGAACGAAACGAGAGACTCCAACCTTGATGATGAGGACTATGTGTTCGACTACAAGGATGGCAGCCAGCCCAGGCTCCAACTTCCACTTCCCTTCAGCATCATACAAGCACACCAGAAATTAATGGAGAATAGTGTAAGAAATGAATATTGAAAGTACAGAAACTATGAACTGTTACAAACATATATACTTTACTGTTGAAAGCAAACAACAAAATAGAGAGAGGGAGAGGCAGAGTACTTGAAGACTCGAGAGCAAAAGGATGTTGAATTAGAGTTCCAACGCCTCCAAAACCTAAAATTACAACCAAATTAGGATGTTTCAACAGCTTTCCCTTTTCATTTTTCAGATATTAACCCTTTTGTAAAGGGAATAAAAGAAACAAGAGAATGATGTTTCAACAACTGATGTGGAAATTAAGATTTCCTAAACTAAATCTAACAGTTTCAGGATGATTAACTTAAAATATTCATTTGCATAACATGAAAAGATAATAATTGAAAAAAGAAGACGAAAAGCAATTATTCCAATTAAAGAGGCATAAGAGGGCACCATGGCCTTGGGACAACTCTCCCATCCTCTCAGTTAAGGGAAGAATAGTGTATCATGGCAGTCATGAAAAAAAAACAGCAACAAAAGTTGTAGAGATTAACCAAGTCACCTCTTCAAAAAGGTCATAAGGAAAGAATAGCAACAAAAAGTGACAAACACCTCAGGATCACATGGACCCAAGAGTGAAAAGTGAACATAAAAATGAAGATGAGATAGGAAACAAGCAGCTAGAAATAAAGCTGACACTATTGGCTTCTTGTAATGTTAACATTACATCCAAAGCATACATATTGAGGATTAATCCTAAAGATAATATAACACAATAAATTTCGTGATTAGCAGAGAGCATCCGCAGGATCTTAGATTTCCCATTCTTTTCAAAGTGAAGGGAACAATTAACATATGGTATACCATGTAAAAATTTGTTCGATAAACTTTCCTAATTCAAGAACAGCGTGAAGGAAGACAAGTAAAATAACTGGAGATCATATAACTACCAAGCAAAACTGGTCTACCATTGCAAGAATAATCATATCATGCAACAAACGTTACAAAAGGTACTACCATATATGCTTATATTCTAGAAATTGAAGACCCTGTTTTCCACCAAGTTTGCCCTAATTTAGATTTGCAAAGTTGTCACTCTATTAGAGAATTACAACTGCATGATCATGAATCCCAAACCAGAATTGTATACAAGTAAAAGAACTAAAGCTTTCACCCAATCACAGAAAGTTACTTCAAAACAAAGAATGTTAAAGAGCTAGAAAGAGAGAGTTACACGGTAGCCATAGTAGTGTCTATAATTGCCATAGGGGGCAATCTAGAGGGAGAGGCAGAGTACCTTGAAGACTCGAGAGCAAAAGGATGTTGAATTAGACTTCCGATTCCTCCAAAACCTGAAATTACAACCAAATTAGGGCTAAATGTCTACAATTGAAAAGAGATACAAAATTAGGGCTAAGATGAGAATGAAGAAGGCCAAGATGAAGGAGGCGAAGACATGAGAGAGGGAGAGAACCGAAAGACATGAGAGAAGAGATGCGAAGATGAAGGAGACGAAGACATGAGAGAGGAAGAGAACCGAAACACATGAGAGAAGATATGCGATTATGCGAAGATGAAAGAGGCGAAGCTGCGAGCCGAGAGAGGAAAAGGGAGAGTACCTTGAAGACTGGAGAGAAAAAGGAGGTTGATAATCAGCAGTGCAACCGAATTAGAGCTCCGACGCCTCCAAAACCTAAAAGCACAGCCGAATTAGGGCTAAATTTCGACATTCGAACAGAGATCGAAAACTAGGGCTAAGATGCGAGATGAAGAAGGCGAAGACATGAGAGAGGGAGAGAACCGAAAGACATGAGAGATGAGATGCGAAGATGAAGGAGGCGAACCTGAGAGTTGAAGGAGGCGAACCGGAAGACAGTGAGCTAAAAAGAAGACGATGGAAGACGGGATGTGTTTTATCTTTGTAGCCCTAAAACACAGTTCAATAAAAGTAAGAATTTGGTTGCCCAAAGATAGCTCTTTTGGTGATTACGTGTTTTTTTTTCGTCACTGAAGGTCATTAAATGGGCGACAAAATAAGTTATTTGTAGCCCTAAATTACTTTGTGCCACAAATTTAGTTTTTTCTCACAAAATTATAATTTGGGCGACTAAAATCAATTTTGTCACCTAAAAATATACTATGGGCGATAAAAATAATTTTGTCACCTTAAATTTTAAATTTTGTCACAAAAAATTGTTTTTCTTGTAGTGTCTTTCTTCATCCTACATTTCAGATTCACATATCAAACCGAAAAAGGTTATTCGTTAGTATTTGTTTTAGCATATATGAATCTGATCGACTTCAATTTTCATCGAACAAGTGAAGATGCAAGTAGCATTTTCTTTTAACATTGCCCTTTTGTATTGTAAGGGTGGGCATGGGATGGGACGGATCAGGATTGGGGTAATCTCGCGTCTTGTCCCGCGTATTTTTTTGCGGGACGGGATTGATTATTTTTTTTCAAATCTCGCCGGGTCTTATCCCTCACGGGACGGGACGGGACTTGTCCCTCGTAAAAAAAATTAAAACACAATCCAAAAATAATAAATAGAAAAGTCCAAATTAAAATCATGCATATAATCCCATCCCATTACGAAAACAGTAGGCAGCCAAATTCCATTGCAAAACTCATAGATTGAAAATACATAGCCACAAGGCCCACAACAGTAGGTAATGTATGCTTCTAACAACAGTAGGTTACTCACTAATCACTACTAATGCCAAACTGTTTGAATTAAAATTATGAATTAATGTTTTATTATTATTTTACATTTTGGGTTAAAATAAAAATGAAGGTATAAAGTATAATATAAGTATATTCTTACATATTTTTTATTAATTTTAATTAAATATATATAATTATATATATGCGGGACGGGACGGGATTTGCGGGATACGAACTCTCCGTCCCGCGTAATTTTTGTGGGACGGGATCGGAACGGGATTGAAATTTTTCTTCCTAAATCCCACCGGGATGCGGGACGGGACGGGATTTGCGGGATTTGTGCCCACCCATACTGTATTGTATGGCTTTGGGTGTTTTTTTTTTTTTGTTAAATTGAAGGATATTGTGTGGGGGCGTGGCTCTCCCTCGTTATCTAAGTTTATTATCCAATAAAACACCTTTTTTCAAAAAACAATACCATAAAACATACACATGCTCTTGTCCTAATTAACTGTCTAAATGCATGATTTAAAATTTAAATTAAATATCATCCTAGCAAATAGCAAATGTAGAGAAAAAATAAGATAAATAACAGGGGCAATTAATTAACACCGACAGCATATATATATATGTATATGGATCTGATTCCTAGTGTATCACATGGGGTTCGATCAGTACTTCCCTTCAGCGCCGTACATGCACTATTTTCCGTACATTCGTGGAAAAATCGGTCTAAATTTAAGCAATGTAATATTCTAACTAATGTAATTTATTTATAAATAAAAGTAAATTTCTATTTGATTGAATTGGTTGATTTTTTTTTTATTTAGTAATTTATTTATAAATAAATAAAAGAAAATTTCTACTGTATTTGACTAAAAAATTTACCAGTTAGTTCCAATTAAGTGTTACATGATAGTAATATAAGTGATATCAATTCGTTAAATATGAGAATGTGATTGAAGTATTTTTCTTATTATGTTTGTCCTAGCTTATTGATGATCCATGGTTTGTGTATGTCTTTCTAGGAGGTCATTTATATATATGGCCATATGGGTGTGTAGGGTTGAGTTTAGTTTCAGATGAAGGTGTAGTGTAGAGGAAGGTGTAATCTTGTATATTTTGTTGATCGAATGATTGCGACGATGTTTGTGATTTCTGAAAATATCTCATTTATGTGAGGAGAATGCCGCTCCCTTTTCTTAGTGAATTTACACTTTCTATCTCTTCAGCTCGAGACGCTACATTTTCATAATGTCTATTTATTCGTCTCCTGAATCTAACTCAAGCGACCAATAAAAATTAATGTCTATCTCGTCGCTTGAGTTATTGGCATGATTGAGCTAAGTATGACACTTGTTCAAGCGACCGACATCATCATCGCCTGAATAAGGGCTATGAATGGGGTAGACTTGGGTCTTGACAGAGTGACGACGTTATTTATATTTGTGGCCTGGAAGCAAATTTTGGTTTATGTTCGCCGCCTGAAAAAAAGGCTATCTGCAAGGGCGAGACTTGGGTCTTAATGGAGTGACTTGATTTATGTATGTGGCATGGAATAAATGTAAGCAACGACGATTATAATATCCATCATCGGTATGTAAATCTGGCATTTTTTTTGACAAGGCAATTGTTTGGGGGGTCTAAACTCCGACATGACCACCACCCAAGAGCGTCAAGAATGATGATACTTTGTAATTTTGAGGTTGAAGTCAATGCATCAAGATCTAGCGAATGCCGAAGACGTGCCACACAATCCATAACCCTATTGACTTCCCTAAAAATGTGGCAACAATCCACCACCTCGAAAGACTGCATCATGAAGAGCGTGTCTGAGAGCAGCTTCTTGATCTCCAAGGGCACCTCCACCACCCAACTACGACATCCATGATGGCGTAATGTTTGTCAATATGTATCCACATATGTAGACATTTTGTTTTTTCATTCCCAGAAACTAAATACACCACAAATCAGGGTTAAAGACACCACGTCGATATGAACTTGGTGCCCTAAATCCTAATTTGCCTTCAATTTTCACTGTTTGTTTACCATGTCAATATAAACATGCACCACATTACTTTGAACGTGCATTTAAGAGGGATAATTTACCGTTTATCTATATTATAAGGTTGGGGTTCATGTACATTTCTAACACAAAAATTTAAGTTACAATCCCCTTTATTCTCTCTCTTTTTTTTTTTTTTGGTATAAGTTCTCTCTTTTTTTGGTATAAGTTCTCTCTTTTTTTTTTTTTTTTTCTTTTTTTTTTTTGGTATAAATTCTCTCTTTTTTTTTAGTTTGCTGATGTGAGAGAGATTCTATATCGTTGCAATTAATACCTTAGTCCTATTAAAAAACATTATAGTACATACTAGCCCTAGCTGCCGATCGATCGAGCTGTTATGCTGAGTTCATGATTTGACCAATTCGAATAATAATTCGGTATTTATCACTTTTTTTTTCAAATCACCGACAAAACGCGTTCGTTCTCTTTATAAAACCGAGCAAATTGAAGCCATGAAAATCCGTGAAACCTTGAAATTCAATACTAAAAAAAAACGAATTAAAATGGCAACAAGTGTTTTCATTGGCTGTGTTCTTCTGCTGACGTCACTTGCGGGCCTGGAAGCCCGAGCCCGACCCGCCACCCGCTGGCTTAGCGCTCACGCCACCTTCTACGGCGCCGATCAGAGCCCTGCCACCCTCGGTAGCGTAGTACATTATAATTTTGCATGTAAATATATACATGCATTATTTTTCGTATATATGTGAATAATTGATTAATCGGTGCGTGTATGTATGTATGTGTGTATAGGAGGAGCATGTGGGTACGATAACACGGTCCATGCGGGGTTTGGGGTGCACACTGCCGCACTGAGCGGAGTGCTATTCGGAAATGGGAAGGCGTGTGGGGCGTGCTACATGGTCACGTGCGACCACATGACCGATCCGAAGTGGTGCCTCCGAGGCCGATCTGTGACCGTAACGGCGACCAACTTCTGCCCTCCCAACAACAACGGCGGGTGGTGCAACCCTCCTCACCGCCACTTCGACATGGCCCAACCATCCTTCCTCACCATCGCCCGCCCTGGGAACGAAGGCATCGTTCCCATACTCTACCAAAAGTAAGCGTTTTTTTTTATATCGCGCTCGCAATCGCATCAAACAATAAAATTCACGAGTAATTAATAATATACATATAATTTCAAGAGTAATTTATTATCTTTATATTCAGGCAAGAGTTCTTTTTTTTTTTTTGAGAAAGCAATTAGAGTTCTAGTATAATGTAAAATACAATGCAATGGTGTAACGAATAAATATTGTGTAATGTGTTAATATGAATACTGAGTTATGTGGATATGCATTATGCATATCATATTATGGTGCATGTATCAATATGAATATGGTGTTATTCATTTTATATTATGTGAATATAAATAATATCATATTTATATACTTATGTACATGCATCATATATATTCATATTCACACAACATAATATTTGTTCATGTTCATATAATATAATATTCATATAAACATGACACAATATTTATTCATTTCACTGTTAAACCATATAGTATAATTTATATTATATTTATATATCCCTTCAAGCTAGTAACTAATCAATATTGTAAGTGTTTGTAGGGTTTCTTGCAAGAGGAGTGGAGGGGTGAGGTTTACACTGAGAGGGCAAGGCAGCTTCAACATGGTGATGATCTCCAACGTCGGCGGTGGCGGCGACGTGACGGCTGCATGGGTGAAAACGGCGTCGAGGCGGAGCACGTGGACCGCCATGCACCGCAACTGGGGAGCCAACTGGCAGAGCGCCTACGATCTTAGGAGCCACGGCCTCTCCTTTAAGCTCGTCCTGGGCGACGGCAAATCCCTCGTCTTATACGACGTCGTTCCCTCCTCTTGGCGGTTCGGCCAGACTTTTAGCTCCCAGAACCAGTTCTACTAGTCGATCAACCGTCTGACCAGCGATATATTAAATTCATTTAATTCCAAAATAATTAATTCATATAATTAATCAAAATTTATAATCATTTTTACTTTAAAAAAAAAAACAAAAAAAAAAAACAAGATCCATCCATGTAGTTGCGTCCATGAACGTACACCGCCATTTTAAGATGGAGAACGTTCAATTAAGGATATATATAAATACATTATATGGGCCGGGCAGAGATTTGTATTCGTTGATTAATCAATGGAATATAATTTGTTTATTTTCATGGTCTAGAAATAAATTTAATGTCCATTATTTTCTCAATTTATAATTTAGTAGACAGTGCGAAACTCCAAATTCCATATGCATGTGACATTGTTATAGTTTGTCAGATTTAATTAGTTTTATATATTGTTTTAATTATATATGAAAATTTTCATACTCTATATTAAATGCAACTATATATTTATCACTCACAATAATGAGTTTAAGGATTGTATAAAGTTTATAAATATGTGAATATTTATATGTTGAAATGTGCATTTTTCATCTTATAGCTAGTCATATAATATTTGCACTCTTCAAATCGCAAAATATCATCATGATGCTCGACGTGGAAGGCCCGAAAAAGGTAAGTGAATAGTGAGAATATGGGATAGCGTAGCTAACGTGACGTCTCAATGTCGAAAGACAGAGAGCAAAAACCACGATAAGGGAAGAGACGACTTATGGAAAAGTGTGGATCACACGACGTTCCTCTCAGCTAGATGAGAGATCTTCAGAAACCTCGAGCGCTGCCACGATCTTTATGATCAATAGGATCGCTTGAATATTACTCCTTCTTCCGAAACTAAATACAAACCATAAAACAAACCATACTGAACAAATTGACCAACAAGACAAGGTTGGACGAGTTCCGATTTACCCCAAGTTCAGGTTCGTGCTCAAATTAACACACTTTATTTGATCTAGAGAAAGTTCAAATAGTATCTCTTTAAACATTTTCTCAAAATTTAGAAACTTAAATTAAATACTCCGTAAAAAGAAAATTTGGGATGGAGATCCTCTCCTAATGAAATAGTGCCTAATATTTACCTAATAAAAAGATCTCATCCGTTAAATCAATTTAAGGGCTAAGATTTAATTCTTAATTATCTTATAAATCACCCAGGAAACTCTCAGCCTCCCTCCCTGTATTGCGCCTTCTATCTTTCATCTGTGCAACCTGCATTTGATTCCTTCAAGTAAATCGTACATCAACCTTCAATTTTCTCATACAGTAAACACCAATGTCGAACAAGGCAGACAATTGGTACTGAAATTGAAATTGGTTTGGTTTGGTTTGGGTTATTAGAAAGTGGTGGTGAAATGTGTGATTTTCAACAATTCTAATTCAAATTGGGGAGTGAAATTGCATTTAGTATATTGACTATATACATCGATCTGCGGACTGTGGATGATCTTCAAATTTTTTTTTTGAAGAAAATAAAATTAGGAAAAACAATGAAAGAACTAGATCTCTGACTAAACAGGTCGTCCCCCTCCTCCTTCTCAAACGTCGTGCTCGGCGTCGCCGCCGCCTTGTCCTTCGGCGGCGGGATCTCCTTTCACCCAATTAACCCCGTCAACGCGCCCCAGTGTTGACTGTGTGTAGGTCGATTGCCAACGCGCCCCACGCCTTTTGCATCGGTTTCACTCTCGATGGATCGGAACAAGGGAGGGGAGCCACCGCTTGGAGGTGGGGAAGGTGGGAGGAAAGGGTGCGGTTGGGAGGGAAGAAGAAGCGGTCTTCGGTGAGGAAGTCGAAGGGAGCCAAAAGGAGGGGGACTGTTTCCGCCATTGAAGAGATGGAAAGTGGAGGAAGGGAGGACATATACGAGGAGAAGGTTAATTAATTCAGATAGGTTTAATGATATGAAATGTAATCTTGACCATCCATTTAGATTAAGGATTGAAATTAATCTATTAGGTAAATATTAGGAAGATTTGATAAGGAGAGGATCCTCTTCCGAAAATTTGAGACTCGTTTATAATTACGGAATTACCCAAATTCCTAAAATTATCCACAGTTTATAAAATTTAGGAATTTACCCCCAATCTCCTATACCGTCGTTACTCGTCGTCGATAAACCCAAACCCCCCCAAACGACGACCAGTCACCGTCTCCTCCCCCATTCTCCATCGTCAACAATGGCTACATCCAGACTCCTTTTGCTCAGACAGCTATGCTCGAAATTCACCCTTCAACCCACACAAACTCCCGCGGCTACCATCACCCGCTTCAATTCACTTCTCTTCAACAGATCATATATCGCACAACGCCGCCCCGGGCGAGCTCCTGATTCCCAGCTGTACACGCGAATCAGCCTCCTCCTTGGCTCGCCCAATACCACTGTGGTGCCTCTCCTTGATCAGTGGGTGGAGCAAGGAAACAGGGTCCAAGAGGTTGAGCTTCGACGCGTTATTCGCCTCCTTCGTGCTCGGAATCGGTACTCCCAGGCTCTCGAGGTTGGTGGGATGTTGTTTTCGTTTGGGTTCTATTGTTTGAATTGCTGTTTTTGGGTGCCAAATTGGGTGTGATTTTGCGGTTTTGTTGTGTTTTTGGGTGTGCACTCTAGGTGTTCGATGAAATGCGTGACTGGTGTCATCTGAGTTGGAAGTGGATTGAAAATGGAGAAACTTGTATGGAGATTAGTTGTATTCACCTTCATTCTCCTAAGTAATGGGGAGTCGAGTATTATCGCCATGGGAGAACATAGGAAAAATCTAGGGTTCTTATCGTGAATAAGGTGAAAATTGGATTTCCTCAACTAAATTAAACATCCCATTAGATTTGCATTGGAAATTTGAAATCATCAGTTAAGAGTTCCCAGATTCAAACCCAAAAGGTTCTTATTTCCTTTAGGAACTATGCTAACTTTCAGATTAACAAACAAACATTACCTATCTTAATGACTGATGGTGCAGGTTTCTGAATGGATGAGCACCAAAAAGCTTTGTCCTTTCTTGTCTTCGGATAATGCTCTTAAGCTTGATCTGATTGGAAAGGTTCGCGGGATTGATGCTGCAGAGAGCTACTTCGAAGCCATCAAAGAAAAATCTGAAAAGATATATGGTTCTTTACTCAACTGTTACGTTAGTGAGCAGCTTGTTGAGAAGTCCCTTTTGCTTTTCGGGACAATGAAGAAGCTGGGAATTGCAAATTGTGTTCTTACATACAATGTCATGATGACCCTGTATGTGAACACTGGTCAACTTGAGAAAGTTCCTGACTTGCTAGTAGAGATGAAGAAAAACGGCATCCCCCCTGATGAAATCAGCTATAGGCTTTGCATGAAGGCCTACGGTACAAAGCCTGATTTTGAGAAGATGGAGATGGTTCTGAAGGAAATGGAATGCCAGCCAAATATTTTAATGGACTCTTCAGCATACACAACAATGGCTACTTTCTACATGAAGGCGGGTCTCAATGACAAAGCACTGCAGTACCTAAAGAAAGCGGAATATAAAGTGAATAGAGATCCTCGTAGTTTCAGACATTTGATTACCATGTACACTAATCTTGGAGAAACTTCTGAGGTGTTGAGATTGTGGACGATGCTAAAAAAGTCCCCAATCAGACTAGTTAATATCGACTATGTGAATGTGATGGCTTCTCTAGCGAAACTTGGGGAGTTTGAAGAGGCTGAAAAGATATTTGAAAATTGGGAATCAGCTGATACCTTGTATGATTTCCGGGTGCCTAATGTGCTTCTTCTCGGTTATACACGTAGGGGCCTTGTTGAGAAGGCTGAAAAGATGCTTGAGGGCATTATTCAGAGTGGGAAAGCTCCCATCCCAAACAGCTGGTCTATAGTCGCTACAGGCTACATGGATAAACAGGACACGAAGCGAGCTTTTGAGTGCATGAAGAAAGCCCTTGCGATAGCGCCGCAACACCAGGGCTGGTTGCCTAAACCTGACATGATCTCCTCCATT
Source organism: Persicaria maculosa (assembly GCA_963922045.1). Classification (NCBI taxonomy): domain Eukaryota; kingdom Viridiplantae; phylum Streptophyta; class Magnoliopsida; order Caryophyllales; family Polygonaceae; genus Persicaria; species Persicaria maculosa. Next base: position 64,816,334 of record OY998262.1, read on the forward strand.
CTCAAATGGCTTGGTGACGAGGGGGATGTCCAGGAAGTAGAAGCATTTGTGCAAGCGCTTAAGCAAGTTGTTCCCGTGGATGCTGAGATGTACCATGCCTTGATTAAAGCTAATGTCAGACACGGGAACGAAGTGGATGCCATTCTACAGAGCATGAAGGCTGATAACATAGATGAAGATGAAGAAACAAAGACCGTTCTCAGCTCAAGGTAGCAAAAGCTGTGTGTTTCATTTCATGACTTTGATTGAGCTGTGGCTTCAGGAGCAGGTAACTTTGTGATTGTACAATACTACAATAGTACAATGTATGGTTTTCAAATGCTTGAGTTTATCCTCTACATTCATTCCATATTTCCATGGGAGTACGGATCTTGTTCAGCTGTTGTTAGGATTTCCTTCTGATCAAAGAGAATAATAGGATTATTGCCATAAAGCTATAAGTTATTTGGCATTGGCCATTACATTTGTTCATGCCTATCTTTGTTTCTGTTTCTGCCTTCTCCTGAGTTGATTTACAGATTGGGCCATCAGCCCACTAAGTAGTGGATCAATTGGGCCCAGTTAGTGGATCAATGGGCCCAATTAGTGGAACAATTGGGCCATCAGCCCAATAAGCAGCTTGTTAAACAGATTTTGCAGATGGCCATCATTATGAAGCCACTTAGCAAAAAACACATAAATCACTTTTATACTAGTAGGTTTTGTAGCTATTCAACAAGGGAGACCAGTCAAGCTTGTTCCTTGCTTTGGATGAGTTTTCTGCTTTATCAAGTTCAAGTCTTGAGGAGGCCTTGTGGAATTTATTGAGTTCAGTTGAAGCACAACTTCAATCTTTCAAGAATATTACAAGGAATTGAAGCCTTCATAACATATTTTGCAGATGACCATCATTAATTCATTATGAAGCCAATTAGCAACACACATAATCACTTTTATACTTACAGAGTTACAGCTGATAGCTGATATCACAAACTCATGAAATTTCAACAACAAAAAAATTCACAGGCTTTTAACTGAAGTGCACATGTGGAGGAAAATGATTGAATGGAATTTCAAAAGCTTGTGGATTTATAAAATTATGCTATTTGTTGTGGGAGGGAGATGTGTGGGTCGTTGGCCTTTGCAGCTCTTCACTGATCAGTCATCACTCATCGGTATTCAAAGGCGACTGGTCAGTGAGTGTGTATCAGACACCTACTTTGGGATTGCATAAAAATACTCGTAGCAGTCAATAGTAGAAAATTACATCCTGCCTACCGCAAAAGGTGGCGCATTGCAGTATTGCACTACTCTGGCCCACCTGACACGAGGGAAAAAAAATACCGTATAAAAACGGATACAGTATGAATTTGTGTCCACTGGTTACTATCTTTGTCCTGTTAGACTTTAAAAAAAACATTGCATCATGGTATGTTAAGAAAGAAAATCCAGAGGAGAGAACATTACACTAATTAACAAATCTTTGTCCTAAATCTACATCTAAACTCAGTTGTTCTTGCTGTATTTAATTAAACAACTTCTGTAGCTGTAGTACCGTCTTAGTAAGGAATCTTCAGCTTTTATGTTCACACACATTTCCCCATCCTTGTTGTGGTGTGGGCCCTCCTTGCTTTTTCCCCAGTTCCCAGTTTCCACTTAAAACCCCTCTTCTCTTCTCTTCCCCCCATCCCTCTCTCTCTCAAGTCTCAAGTAAGAAGTAGAACCTTTTTTGTGCTGCCACCGTCTTTCAACTCCAAACCCTTATCTCTGTGTATCTTTAGAGTCTGTATCTGGTTTTGGGGGTGGGGAAAAATGAGGGGTCCTTTGGGGGGAGAGATGGGAAAATACCCATCAAGTGATGGGAGGCAAATGGGAGGAATCATAAGCCATAACAGGAAATGCAGAGATATTGTGGTTCTTGTCATCTTCATTGCCTTCTGGGTTGCTATGATTGTCAACTCCAGCTTTGGATTCAACCAAGGTAACCCACTCAGGTATACTCACCCTAACCCTCTTTTTCTGCCCGTGTCACTATTTGTACTACAGGTGCTTTTCCTTTTACTTGATTGTTGGTTTGATTGTGAGCAAATGGACCCTGATTTTGTAAAGTATGAAGATTTCCTGTAATGGGTTCTTCTTTGTTCAAGTAGCAATTTGCTAGTGCTGTTTTGAAGATCTTTCTTGAATGTGTTGGTTGTCTTAGTCCTTTGATCTGGTCAGATTTGCAGCTTCTTAGGGTGTAATTGAGTTGTTGAATTATGGGAAATCTTCAATGTTTGTCTATCCCAGTTGAAGTTCAAATTTGATTTTTTTTTTTGTTGGTATAAACAATATCTGTGGGCGGATTAGTTGGCAATTTTTCTGAAAACATGGGTGGGAGCTAGGTACCAGTGGAGATTTCTTAGTTTTCCAAGGTAGTGTTCTTAGAATAGATTACTGAAGATTCTGATTTGTAGCTTATTAGTTTACACATTGCTTTGATTGACTCAAGACATGCCCTTTTAGGCTAACATATGGGTTGGACTACAAAGGGAACTTGTGTGGAGACAAGCATGCCAATCCTGACCTCCGAGAACTGGAAATCAGATACTGGATGAATCCCAACCAGGTCTTTGAAAGTGGATTGAAGAACACCCAGTTCAAATTGGCTGATGCTCGAAGCATCTGCTTGTTGGATTGCCCAACTCCGGCTGATGATTCTTTGAATTGGGTTTGTGATTATCCTGAGGGAGATATCCATATTACAGCTAGTGAGTGGATTGAACGAAGTTTTGATTATTTTGAGTTCCTTACTCCAGAAATGAGAAACTCGTCGCTGCAGCTTCAAGGTCCTTGTTACCCTGTTATATACCCCAGCGTGAATGGTGAGTTTAGATTCCATATCGATGAAGAGTTAACTAGAATAAATGCTTGTGTAGAATTTCTTCTTATTTGCTTTCTGTTGCAGTTCTATGGAATTGCCAGTTCATTGCCCGCGCATCAAACATATCTTTAACACATTGGCAGCAAATGGGTGGAGTGAACATCAACGAGGGTCTTGAAATCGATAAATCAGTACACAAGGCCGTCAATTCCCGATCTGCTGTATTAAAGGTTGATAACCTTTTTTTTTTCTTTTGCACTTAGTTTTTTTCTATTCTTAGTTATTTGCACACTACATGAACCTCTGGGTCACCTTGTTTCTTGCAAATATTTTATGTCATAATATGTTTTTTTCTTTAAATCTTGGGCAGCGATACATGGCTGATATTGGTAAGTCATGGCCAGTGATGATTGTATGTGGAGGTATCTTGCCAATTTTCTTGTCTGTTGTTTGGTTGTTGCTGATTCGACACTTTGTTGCTGGGATGCCATGGATAACAGTCATCCTCTTTAATATTCTTATAATATCAGTCACAATGCTTTTCTACGCAAAAGGTAAGAACTTAAGAACTTGTCACTCACTTTGGCTTCAACTGTAAAGTAACATTTTAGTTTTGCTAGAGAATGTAAAGATTTTTGGATTTGATAATCGTTGAGCAATTTAGTCAGAGCAACATGTTATTTCTTTATTTATTTATTATCAAGCATCACTTCTCATCCTTTTGCATTTAGATTGCAATTGCACTTGGTTTTGGAATGCTATCTGAATTCTTTTGTTGGTTGGTTTTTAGCTGGATGGATTGGAAATGATGCAATCACCCCAATCATTGGACCACATGATCCTTACATACATATATATGGAAGGGTATGTTTATATCCTTTATTTTCTCAATGGTATGTATTGTCATAATGTTATAAATCTGATACAGTTGCATTTATCAGGAGTTGACTCATCTTCGAGGTGCAGCTATTATGATGACTGCAGTTATGATTATTGCCATCCTGGCCTCTATTGCCATTGTGAGGAGAATCCTTATGGCAACATCAGTTCTGAAGGTAAGAGTCTATGCTATAAGACAATGAGGTTTCTTGCTTTGACAATGTACAGATAAAAGGCTTTTGAGAGCAAGATGAGGTTTTATAGTTTCAAAAAGCATGAGTCATAATCCTGTACATACCACTATCCATTTATCCAGGGGAACAGGGCTAATGGGTTTCAAAACCCTCAATAAACCAGAAATAAAACCATCATCTATTTGATCAAACTCTTATCCTATATTATACTTGATCAACCAAATTCCTGATTATATGTAGTCCACCTAGAAATCCATAGAAAACAGGCACACTTACTGTTTTCCTAGTCCACTGGAGTTTCCTTTATCATTCCTCAAAATGGGTGAAGTTTAGCACCAATTTTTGATATCTAATGCTTGTCTGGTGTTTGCACAACTCTGCAGGTTGCTGCTAAAGTCATTGGAGAAGTTCAAGCTCTTATGATTTTTCCAATTATACCCTGTGGAGTCCTTGCGATCTTCTACATGTTCTGGTTTTCCGCTGCATTCCATCTATTTAGTTCTGGAGAGGTTCGACAAAATGATTGCAGCTCCAACTGTTGTGCTTATGATCTTGGATCAAGCCGAGTCAGCTGTGAGCGTTGTTGTGGTTATAGCACTCATTATACTCCTCATATAGGAATCGCTATCCTATTTCATTTGTTTGGAGGTTACTGGGCAACACATTTCTTCCTAGCGAGTTCTGCTACGGTGATTGCGGGTTCTGTTGCTTCGTATTATTGGGCACATGGTGACACATCCGTAAGAATCTCTTTGCCATCTCTTAGATGCATTTCTCATAACTATAGCTTTATACTTGCAGCTTCTTTTATATCAAATTACAGAAAACTGAAGGGAAATATGGTTATATTTGAGTGCTTGTGCCCGAAGATGCTTTCAATTATTAGATTTGTAATTTCAAATGTTTTGATATGTTTAGTGATTCTAACAGAAGTCACTCTCATCCTTCCGTGTTTACAAAGTTCTGATGGTTCTTGCTGTTTTGATTGTTTTGTTATATCTGTATCTGTTGCATTGCATAGGACTATATGATTGTCCTATTGGCATATTTTGTGGCTATACAGTTGATAAATTTTAAGTTAGACATGGCTTGAGATTTATTTTGATGTTTGTGTGCATTTTGTCAGTTGAAATATCTAGTTTGCTATGCTGCTTACATTCTCCTATGAAATCTGCAATGCAGCCGGACATCCCATTTTTACCAGTTTTTGCCTCAATGAAGCGGCTATTGAGATACAGCCTTGGATCTGTTGCTCTGGGCTCTCTTATTCTCTCTTTTACCGAGTCCATCCGCTTTATGTTAGAGTCAATTCGTCGTAAACTTAAAGTTTCCTATACATCTCCTGATGGCTGGACAGGAAAGGCTGTCCATCATTCTTCCCGAGGTTGTCTCAAGTGTACTGAATGGACAATCAAGTCTGTGAACCGAAATGCTTACATAGTGGTAATTAAACTAGACTATTCTCGTCTGTACACGCATTCTTTTCCTTCAGGCCGGTTATCGCAATCCCATAATGCAATTCATTGCTTTACTTGCAATTGCAGATTGCTATAACAGGGAAAAGTTTCTTTAATTCTTCCGCCATTGCGACAGATCTGATCATGAACAACATTCTGAGGATCGGAAAGGTGAATGTGATCGGCGATGTTATTCTCTCCCTCGGAAAGTTGTGTGTGAGCTTAGCGAGTGCGCTGTTTGCCTTACTGATGCTGGACACTTACAAATACAAATCAGCCCATTACAAGATCTCTTCTCCCTTGTTCCCTGTACTGGTATGTGCTGCTGACTTCCTCTTCCCCGGTTCCATGTCGTTATATTGCCGAAGAGTGTCGTGAAGTAATAAAAATAAAGCAAGCAAGAACTTGTTGATTTTCTGAATATGTTTTTGCATTTTCTGTGCTTATCATGACAGGTATGCTGGTGTCTCGGTTACATTGTGGCGACGCTCTTCTTTGGGGTAGTAGAGATGTCAATAGACACAATCATACTCTCATTCTGCCAGGATTCCGAGGAGCACCAAGGCACTGCTCAATATGCACCGCCCCTACTCATCGAGACCTTAAACGAACAGAATGAGATGCAAAGGCTTACACAGTGATTTTGCTGAAACATCTCATCCCCTTTTGCACCCTTAGCTCTAGCGCTTTTGTGTCAGCTTACTGATCGACTATTTTGTCGTCTGTATATATAATGCTATGAGAAAAGTTATGGATCCATTAGATGATTACAGGTTACTGATTTTGAAAACATGATATTATTTATGCAGTCATGCTTCACAGGAATTGCTTTTTGAGTCTTCTCCTTCCTATATAAATATATCTGTATTAGCTTGATGTGAATCTGTGAAGGCAGCTATTGCAAGCACAGCAATGAAGTGCTGACATTTTCTTTGAAGCAGCACAAATATCTTATCGACGCGAATAAGTGCTGACATTTTCTTCAGAGAGGTATATAAGCAATCAATCTATAAGATTTTACAGTTTTGTATCACTCCCAATCTTTTGTTAGCATATATGCACATCATCATATGTTACATCAGACATTTTTTTTTGATTCATTTCTTCATGAACCTTAACAATTACAAATACAATACAACTTTGTAGAGTATTACTATACCGGTCGTCGCCTTCAGATGGCAGAAGCTGATCTTGTTATAGTTGCTGACAGTTCAGTGTCTGGGAAAGAATCTTGTTGTTGGAGCTCGATTTCGGATTGAGGAAGGGTCAGGTTGTCTTGTCCATCAAGCGTAAGTCGGTCATCCTCCTCCAATGATACTACTGAGCATGTCTCGGTGCGTATTGTTGCTGAATCATCAAAATAGCCCATCCTTCGTTTCCTCCTCGCTGACTTGTTCCATCCATGAAGTGTCTCTCTTATCCTTTTCGGGATCAAAGCCGCCTTATAGTTTGTTCCCATCTGAAACAACAAGCAAAATGGCCTCAACCATGGGACATCATTTTTCACATTTAGTAGTGCTAGCTCACTCGAAATCGTTGTTACCTGAGTTACCAAAGCATAGAGTGGAAGTGTACTGTAACTGCAAAGGTACTGCCCAGCAAACCTGCAGTATCATTCGCTATAAGGACAGTAAAAGGTTCGTTTGACGCAATTTGCTGATTGCTTATAAGGACCATACCCTATTATAAGTCTCAAGTAAACCAACAGATGGTTTTTGATGTAGCATGAGCTATAGCCAAACTGCCACTGCAAGCAAACAAAGGCGAATTTTTTTGAGATTGCATTGTAAAACCTACAAATCATGTGCAGTATAAAGACGAGGATGCGTACCCAGAACCAGAAAAACGAAGCCAGCTCAAACGAGTTTTGGAAAAGGATGAAATGGATCATGGACAACAAGAACTCTGGCTTCTTGAACCAAAAGAGATCGTCGCGTGGCTTCAGTTTTGTCCCTGTGAAGAATCCAGATATTCCAGCACTCTCCAGAGTCAATGTTGCAATGATATGTTGCAGTTTTGTGCCCACCAACAGAACTAGCTGTAAACTAACTCATGTCACAACATACCATTGTAATTAACGGCGAAAGGAAGCAATCAAAACAAATCATACAGAAACTTAGGAAGTTGAGGAAATTTTACAGAAAGACAGGACTTACAGCAGTGGGTATGATAGCAATCCAGAGATACAAATTTGACCCTATAAATCATGACAGAAGAGTGTAAAACTGTTGTTCTTCAGCAACTTTGCAAAAAATCATCAATGCTAAAACCCTATAAATCATGACAGAAGAGTGTAAAACTCTTGTTCTTCAGCAACTTTGCAAAAATTCAAATGCTAAAACTAACTTATAAGATGTGTGTGTGTGGGTGTGTTTGTTTTTAATACCAAATTCATGTTCTACATTACAATCCATACCTTTTACATTGAAAAGGATAAAAGTGACGACAAATCCCCACAGCGGTCCACTGCACAACAGATCATTCGTGGAAATTGTTCGTCAACTGCATATAAGAGCAATAACATCTACAACAAAATACAACTACAGCTATCTTGCAAGAAGTCGTCGGTTTTACCTCACACCAACAACTGTTTGGCACTCTTCTTCCATAGAGCGAATCATGTAGCTATGGAAGTCATATTTTGATGTAAGGTGGTGATTCTGTCATGAATAGTATTACAAAAGCATAATGTAAAGTCGTAAAACGTTGCATTTGAACATGTTTGAAGTATACTTCTGACTTAATGTGATCAAAAGAAAACAAGAGAGCATTTTTGAAGCTTTTGTTGTCAATGGTTCCGAGGAAACTTACCATGATGAAGCCTTTACGAAGTGTTAGATAGTCAGATCGAACCACAGAATGCCCAAATTGACGAAAGAAGCATGTCTACAACACAATGAAAAGATAATTTCATTCATCCTATCAAAAGAACATGTAGCAATATGATTTCGCAATAACTCAAAAGTTGTGCATACCACCCATATCATGAGGCCACTTCCTCCCAATGAATTTGAAGCCTGAAATTTGACAAATGTGGATTGTCTTCGCATCACCAAATCCCTAGTGATCTCTGTTGATTCAAAACATACAATCACTAGTGTCTCAAGAACTCAAAAAAGGAATGTACGAAACACTTCGTAAGCACACCTGTTAACGAATCATTTCGGTCCATATGAGCCTGATCCTCCCATGCCCTCCAACTATGAATCTAACCAAAATTACCACAAAACTATCACCTCAAAACCGAGCCACGAAAAATGGTGTTTCCGAAAAACTATGACCACTGCAGTACCTTCACAATAGCCAGCAGCATTGTTAAGCAGCTATAAGACACATGTGTCACTGCCATTATAAAGATAAACCTATGCAGCTGCTCGAAACCTTGAAACGACACAAATGGCTCATAACCCTGAAAGATTGAAGATTCAAACATATAAACAGGAACAAAAAACATATAAATTGGACTACAATGATATGAAAAGCAGCATGCCTTCGGACATTTATTCCGGTGCAACTCACTCAGGGCCCTCCTGAATGCAGCATAAGGTAGAGGAGTCGTCAAAAGCTTCCGGCCGCTAGATGTATCGATCACATTTTGTTCATCGGTGTCACCTTGTTCAATGGCCTCAGATCTTGTGCAGGGAGCAAATACACTATCAAAAAACTTTGCATCTATACAGATTTCGGATATTGTTCTCGAGGTAGCGGTCAAAAGAAGAGAGATGAATCCAAGTAACATCAGCTCTGCAAAACAAGCAAGAAAAACAAAACACAAGTTTTTTTTTGTCAGCAAAAATAAACAATCAAATGGTTTATTGATTTGTTGTACTTGTACATCAATCTATGTATATAAGACCTTCTTTCATTTTATCCACAGCTTGGAGCAAGGGCCTACGATTCGTTCTTCGCAGCCACTGCAATCAAACAAAGCCTTATGAATCAGGAATGGAAACAAACAACACAAAGAAAGAACTCAAACAATGACATGGTAACTCACATTGCGAACGCGATGAATCAAGTGTTCCAACAGCAATGAAACAAACACAAAGACAGTAAAAACAGATGCAATGGACCATGTAGGAGTTAAGAACAAAGATCTTTCCTCCATTTGAGTACTCCAGCTAATTCCTAATCTCAACCCATGAGAGATTAGTTCAGTTCTTAAAAGACTATATGTGAAGATCAAAGCAAGAAAGAACAACTCAGCAAAGACACATATATAAGACATTGCATTTAATACAAGCCAAAGTGGCCCACATGAAGAAAGCTGGTTGATACTGAAATACTTCATGGTATTGTCTGGAGTTGGAAGCTTGGACAATAGAATAGGAGTAGCAGTCTATCGACTTATATATCAGACTTGTTTTAGTTGTAAACATTCCATTGCACTATTTTGATTGGTTAATTATGGTGAATTATTTTACTTTTTTATTTAGAGAAAAGATTTTCTTATTTTTATTAGGAAATCAATCGACCAGTTTGTGTAATATGTGATCTTAATTGGGGTAGGTCTACTCAATTAAATGAGGACAAAATAAATGAGACGAGTAAAAGTACAGTTGCACGATCATATTATTATTATTATTACCAATACATTATACACCCAACTTTTATTGTTCATCTCTGTATATATTGAGAATAAAATAGCATTCAATGTTAGATTTTTAGGGTATATTTGGCTGGTGGGTAGTTGGAGGTGAAATTGTTGGGATATTTTTGTATTGGGAATATAATTTTGTTTTTCTTAGAAAAAATTTTTGATAGTATATACATTTTTCCAACAATAATGAAAATTGATACCTTTAATTAACAAGACAAACAATTATAAATCTTTATGAGATGAGATAAGTCATCAAGAGACCCTTCTCTCTTAACCAGAATTCTCAAGTTTGAATCTAGCAATAAAAAAAAAAAATCTTAAAAACTGCAAGCGAACGCTTTATTTTATTCTACTATAAAAAAAACATCAAAATCCGTCCAAAAGGCATTACAATAGTAACAATTCAGATCAAACTTGACACAATTACTATGTTTGAATAATTATGTTGTAACGTACGAATAACTTGAATGTTCATGTACATCTTAAGAGATATGTGAATTTACATATGATCTATACTCTATAGTCAGAATATGTTATCTTTAACTACCACTAAAGATTTCTCTTGGTTCATGTCATATTGGCTCACTGACAGGTGGCTAGAACCAGTCCAACACAAGTGAAAAGGACAACTTACCATAAACAAAGGGCCATCTTTGAGACCCAAGTTTTCAGGTTTGGCAGTTTGGAGGTTTCTGCAAATCCAATCTCACTCCTTTTTCTTGGAGACAAACACATGTTAGTCTCATTTATTATACTTGATGTGATTTTGCACCAGTTATCAATCTTGACCTATGCAATATTCAGCTGATCATGAGGCCCCAAACAATGCCTGAATCAATCACCCTTTAAATGTACTCTGAAAATCTCAAAATACCCAAACTAATGCAGATATCATATATACAGCAGGTTAAGATTCATGTGCACAAATAAGGCTATGTTTGGCTCATAACCCATTAATCTTGAGCTACATGACTAACTAAGAATTTACAGTTTTGCATATCATCATAGGTTACATTGATTCAAGACTCTACAAGTCCCTAAAGCCAGCAATAAGTTTATTATACCAGTTTTCGTCTCCTTCGAATTGCATAAGCTGATCTTGCTTTGTTATAGCTTCTGAGATAGTTCACTGAATGCTGGGAAAGAATCTTGTTTTTGGAGCTCAGTTTCGGATTGACGAATGGCCAGGCGCGTGTTTTGATCCTCCTCCTCCAATGACACAACTGAACATGACTCGTTGCGTATTGTTGTTGAGTCATCAAAATAGCCCATCCTCCTCTTCCTCCTAGCTGACTTGTTCCATCCATGAAGTGTCTCTCTTATTCTCCTCGGAATCAAAGCCGCCTTATAGTTTGTTCCCATCTGAAACAATCAGAGAATCATCTCAACCATGGGATACCATTTTAAGCATATTAAGTATCCTTCACTCGAAATCGTCATTACCTGAGTCACCAAAGCATAGAGTGGAAGTGTACTGTAACTACAAAGGAACTGCCCAGCAAACCTGCAACATATGATGCTTACAAGGAGTATCAGCGGTTCGTTTGTCGCGATCTGTTGATTGTTAACTTGCAAGTATGATATGTATAGAAACATACCCTATTAAAAGCCTCAAATAGACCAAAACATGGTTCTTGATGTAGCATGATCTATACCCAAACTCCCACTGTAAGAAAAAACAAAGCAAAAAGGTTTTGAGAGTGCAATGTAAGTATGTACAACAACAACAACCCAGTAAATCCCGCGATTAAGCGGGGTCTGGGGGTCAAGATGTACACACTCTTTCCCCGAACAAGTCGAGAGAGTGTTTCTGATATACCCAGAGTAATAGGACACATGAACCACATGATATGATAACAGGCCTCACAGAAGGTAAAAGAGACAGTAAAGAAGCAGAAAAGAAGTCAGAAAAGAAGCAAAGACAACAGGACACAACACCCTAGCCCATAACTCTAAACATCAACAACCCGAATACACCTCCTCCAGTGGTATCTATTCAATGTCATATACTCATATCTTCCGAAAGGTTCAGAAGATTGAGGTCATGTATAAGTGTATAACCTATAAAAATTTTGTACAGCATGAAGATGAGGACGCGTACCCAGAACCAGAAAAAGGAAGCCAGCTCAAAGGAATTTGGAAGAGGATGAAATGGATCATGGGCAACAAGAACTCTGGTTTCTTGAACCAGAAGAGATCGTCGCGTGGCTTTAGTTTTGTCCCTGTGAAGAACCCAGATACTCCAGCACTCTCCAGAGTCAATGTTGCAATGATATGTTGCAGTTTTGTGTTCACCAACAGAACCAGCTGTAAACTAACTCATGTCACAACATACCATGGTAACGGCTAAAGAAAGAGATCAAAATAAATCATATAGAAACTTAGGAAATTTTATATGAAGACAGGACTTACAGCAATGGGCATGACAGCAATCCAGAGATACAAATTTGACCCTATAAATCATGACAGAAGAGTGTAAAACTCTTGCACTTCAGTGACTTTGCAGCATTCAAAGTTCTTACCAAATTCATGTGTTATGTAACATTACATACCTTTTATGTTAAAAATGATAAAAGTGACGACGAATCCCCACAGCTGTCCACTGCAAAACAGACCCTAATCTCGTTCAATCAAAGGAATGTACTCAAAAGAAAGACTAAAGATTTACCTCACACCAACAACTGTTTGGAATTCTTCTTCCATAGAGCGAATCATGTAGCTATGGAAGTCGTATTCTGATTTAAGGTGATGATTCTGCGGAAGAGTAGATCATCGCAAAAGCATGATGTAAACGCGTAAACCATTGCATCTGAACATATATGATGCCGGATTGTGACTTTGCTGTCAATAATTCCTAGGAAACTTACCATGATGAAGCCTTTGCGAAGTGTCAAATAGTCCGAACAGACCACTGAATGCCCAAATTGATTAATGAAGCATGTCTACAATGCAATGAAACAATCATTCCATCCCATCAAAGGAACAAGATAAAGAACTCAAGTTGTGTGCATACCATCCATAGCATGAGCTCATTCCCTCCCAAGGAACTCGAAGCATGAAATTTGACGAATGATGATTGTCTTTGCATCACTAAGTCCCTAGTGATCTCTGTTGATTGAAAATGTACAATCACTAATGTCATGAGAACATAGCTTTCCTGGATGAATGCAAATGAATATATACCTGATAACGAATCATTTCGGTCCATATGAGCCTGATCTTCCCATGCCCTCCAACTGTGAATCTGACAAACATTTTCACAAAAGAAACATGAGGGGAAAAAACAGCAGTTCCTCAAAACTATCAACTCAAAACTGAGTCACGAAAATGGTGTTTCCGAATATTATGATGACTGACCTTCACAATAGCCAGCAACATTGTTAAGCAGCTATAAGATACATGCGTCACCGCCATGATAAAGATGAATCTACGCAGCTGCTCGAAGCCTTGAAACGAGACAAATGGCTCGTACCCCTAAGAAAATGAAGTTGCAACATATATGAGTGTGCATTTTGAGCATCAAATGAATCCAAATCATACAAAAAGGAGCATGCCTTTGGGCATTTATGCCGCCCCAACTCATTCAGGGCCCTCCTGAATGCATAAGGTAAGGAAGTCATCAAAAGCTTACGGTCCCTAGATTAGATGTATCGATAACATCTTGTTCATCGGTGTCACTTTGCTCAACGGCATCTGCTCTAGAGCAAGGCGTAAATGCACTATCAAAAAACTTTGCATCTATACAGATGTCGGATACTGCTCTCGAGGTAGCAGTCAAAAGAAGCGAGATGAATCCAAGCAGCATCAGCTCTGCAAACTCATGGCAAAAAACAAGAAGAATAAACACTTAGGAATGACAACAACAACATCAAAAACATCAACAAGTTTATTTTTATGCGCAAAATTGCACTGACTATCAAAGGGTTTGTTGCTTTGTAATTGTTGCCCATCAAGAAAAAAAAAAATTTCACCTTCTTTCATTTTCTCCACAGCTTGAAGCAATGGTCTACTATTCATCCTCTTCAACCACTGTTATGAGAAAACAACAACCACCCAGTATATCCCACGATTAAGTGGGGTCTGACGGTCAAGATGTACGCACTGTAATAAGGAAAAAAAGTTTGCAACACAAAAAAATGATGTGCTAGTAGTGCAACACATCAGCATCCTGATGTCATCGACCTTATATACTAGGCTTGAATATGACTACTTCAATGAAACAATGAAATGGAGACTCACATTAAGGAGGCGGCGAATCAAGTGCTCAAGCAACAAAGAAAGCAACACAAAGGAGGAAAGAAAGGATGCAATAGACCATGTAGGAGTTAAGAATAATGATCTTTGCTCCATTTCGATATAGAGAGTTGCTGAATTTGATCTTATAGTCTCTTTCTAAAAGAAGTTGCAACCAAACAATGTGGGACACAAGCCACTCCGAAACAAGCGAGTCCTCATTCCGAGGATGAGTTTGATTTTCAAGTTGATATATAATGTGAAGATCAAAGCAGTGAAGATAGTGCAGGCTCTGATAATACCTCCCCACTAATAGTACAGTAGATGCCCATGCCCAGATGAAGAAAGCTTGTTATAATGTGTTTACTTTAACTGCTAAAGACAAATGGAGATGGTTGTAAAGCTGAAGCACTAACACTTCGATTTCTTGAATCCATGGAGTTGGAATTTGGAAAACATGTAGGGTTAGATCATACAGTTGAATATTTTTTTTTTATTTTTTATATAAATTTTTTATTCTTAAAATGTAGTAAATTATATAAAATATCAAATTTTTAAGAATAAAAAAATTATATAAAATATCAATTTTTTTTACATAATCCGAGGATGAGTTTGATTTTCAAGGGACATTACGGTTTGCATAATGTATTAATGTTTATTGTGTGTAAGGGTTCATCTGCATTGGGCCCTTAATGGGCCGTAATGGCCCAATAATGAGCCCAAATTTAGTACTACAACCCTCGGCCCATTCACTCACACAAATGAATATATGAACTAGGGTTTATACTTCATAAGCGGCTGAAGCACTCACAGATTGTGCTGCTCCGAACTTTGTCCTCCATCTCCATCTCTACCGTGGGAACTCTTCATCCGATCTTCCACCATGGTTAGTCCCCCTCTTTCTCTGCCTTGCTGTGGCTGTCAAGTGTTGTAAAATGTTATGCTTTTACTGATTCGTGATTTAGTTTGCGTCGTTGCCTTCGGTTTTGAATGGTATCATCGTATGATTAGTTGAATCGTTTAGTTGATTTCACTGATCTTCGAAGGAAACATAAAATTTGTATTGAATTTGATATGTTTCAATCGGAGTTAGTTACGGAAGCTTTCGGGATTATTGGTTCTGATAAATTTCGGTGACTATGGAGAACGTTTTCGATCTGGCATTCCTTTAGAGGTTTATGCGATATTACTCTGTGAGAAAAGGTTGTTCCCTTTTTTTTCGTGCCTTTGGAAGGTGACATTAGGGTTCGGAAATAGCTCAAATAGACGAGTAAATTGTATGTGAAACTGTTAATTATCGTAATAATCAATGAAACTGTGTATGCTCCTCATAAATGGAATTTGTATCCTTATTTCACCTTACAGATTGGTGTTGAGTATTCACTCATGGATGTATTTATACTATTGGACTTGGAAATTTTATGATAAGATGCCATATTTGAGTTTTTGATGCTACTTGGTTGTGTATCTTTGTTGCAGGCGAGAGGACTGAAGAAGCATATGAAGAGGCTCAATGCCCCCAAGCATTGGATGCTTGATAAACTTGGTGGTGCTTTTGTAAGTGGTTCCACATATTTTCTTTCTTTGAAGTTGTTGCTTCTATAATCTAAATCCGAGTATCAGCTAACCACGCTACAATTCTCCTCTCTGTGTCTTGCAGGCTCCTAAGCCGTCATCTGGACCACACAAGTCGAGGGAGTGCTTGCCCTTGATCCTTATCCTAAGGAACAGGTTGAAGTATGCACTCACATACCGTGAAGTCCAAGCCATCTTGATGCAGAGGCATGTGCTTGTCGACAACAAAGTTAGGACTGACAAGACTTACCCTGCTGGTTTCATGGGTATGTGTCCCCTTGATCACTTTGTGTTTAAATTCTGCCTTTGTAGTTTGAAATAATTTGATAATTAAGCCTGTGGTCTTAAGTTGCTTGACCTGCAAATTCATTCACAAATGTGTTTTGCCAATGGGGAGAATGATGCTGATGTGCAATTTGTGTAATTTTGCTTTTAGCTTTTGTCATTGGTGTGCTATAAATTCTGTCTGCTGCTGATGGAATTTTGCAGATGTTGTGTCAATCCCCAAGACCAATGAGAACTTCCGTCTGCTTTACGACACCAAGGGCAGGTTCCGCCTTCACTCTATCAGGGACGAGGAAGCTAAGGTTGTTTACTTTGCCCATCTTGTATTTGTTGTGGCAAAGTTATTTATGTAACTTGTTTACAGTACTGACTGGTGCATTTTGTTTCAATAGTTCAAGCTCTGCAAGGTACGCTCTGTTCAGTTTGGCCAGAAGGGAATTCCCTACATTAACACTTATGATGGTCGCACCATCCGCTACCCCGACCCTCTCATCAAGGCCAACGACACCATCAAGCTCGACCTTGAGAACAGCAAGATTGTTGATTTCATCAAGTTCGACGTCGGTAATGTTGTGATGGTCACCGGTGGTAGGAACAGAGGGCGTGTTGGAGTTATCAAGAACCGGGAGAAGCATAAGGGAAGCTTTGAGACCATCCACATCCAGGATGCTCAGGGCCACGAGTTCGCCACTCGTTTGACCAATGTGTTCATCATTGGCAAAGGTACAAAGCCATGGATCTCCCTTCCCAAGGGCAAGGGTATCAAGCTAACCATCCTCGAAGAAGCTAGGAAGAGGCAACAAGCCCAAGCAACAACTGCTTAAAGATGATGATAAGAATTTCTAGTTTGTTTTTGAACTGAGTACAATTTTGGGTATTAGACACTGTTTGTTTCCCGTTAATGCTTTCAATGCAGTTTCTCAGACTTGCAATAGTTTGTACCTTGAAACTTCATTTGCTGAATGAGTTCTTTTTGCTTACTTCATTTTGTATCTATTTGCTCATTTTGCTGGTGTGATGACACCTTTAAAAGTGGAGCTCTCCAGGAACTGCAACAATTGAACTCTGTTCAGTTCCCAGGTTAATCAAAGTGGCTATTGTGTTGCAGTGCTGCTTCGGGTTTCAGCTACGGTTCTCGATTTGATCGGCATTGACAGAGCACAGTGGGTTACAGAAGAACAAGATATCAGTTTGGAGCATTTCAATTTTGTTATCTCAGCACAAATAACAGCAAATGGATTCAACCAAAATCACAATTTACAACTGCAAGAACAAAATTCCGAGTAATCTAACATCAATCAAGTAATAAACCAACCATCATCTGTCAATTCACGGAAGTTTCGAGCTGAAATCTTCGGATAATGCATCGAATTTGGTGTTTTTGCTCAAAGATTGAACCAGTGATTCAGTGAATTCTACATCTTGATGAGGAGGAATAGGCGGCAAAATTGATTGGGTGGTTTTACCCACCCCTAACATCAATCAACCGACCAACCAACATCTGTTGTACAATTCACGGAAGTTTCGAACTGAAATCTTCGGATAACACACCGAATTTGGTGTTTTTGCTCAAAAATTGAACCAGTGATTCAGTGAATTCTACATTTTGATGAGGAAGAGGCGGCAAAATTGATTTGAGTTATTTTACGATAATAACCCTGTGACGAACGCTAGGTCTTTATGTCAGTGTCAGGAAAAGGAAACGGTAACGCCCAATCCCATCTTTTGTTTCAGATCTTAGCCTTGTGAGAAATCATCGTCTCAGATGGATCAACCATGAGATGAAACCCTAGTAGCAATAGTCGATAAAGCGTTGGTGATAGAGCAAAAGAGGCAGTGGTAATTCCCGTTGAAGAAGCTGGAAGTCAATGGATCGGGTGATCAAAGCTGCGAGGACTTCTGGTTCTCTCAATTTATCGAATCGCTCTCTCAGGTTTCAACTTCTCTTGTTTTTCTTCCTGAATGAAAACGAAAAAGGAATTGAAAGTAAGAAGATTTGTATCAGATTTGGGTAAATTTGCTTCATTGAGGGATTTGGGCGCTAGATTCCTTGCGATAATCTGGCGTTTTGTGTACTGAGCTGCAATGTGATAGTTCGGAGCGTTTAAATCGCGATTGCATCTGATCGAGCTAGGGTTTGCTTATATGCTTGACATAGAAAAGAAAGCATCTGTTGCATTGCATATTCCTTCGTTTCCTTCTAGTTATGCAGACAGACTCAGGGGCACATTTCGCCATTTTTAGCTCATTCCATTTCATATTCATACAGATTTTAGTTTTGCTTTTCCATAGCAGGGAAGTGTTCAATGAGATGGGAGAAAAATCAATCAAACTTGTATAAATCTTGTTTCTTTTTGGGGTGTGGTGATGGATTCCATGTGATAATCTGGCATTTTTTGTGCACTGAGCTGCAATGTGAGAGTTTGGAATTGTGGTCACATCCGAACAATCAATAGTTCACTTCTACGCTGTCTTGACGTAGAAAATAGCATCCCTTTTGGCAGTGGAAGGCGCACAAGTGTCGTAGGATATTGTGATTCTACTGCTTTGGCATTTGTCGTTTCCTTATTAAACGTAGAATTTGTGAAGCATTTGTTGCATTACTTATCCTTACCCCCTTTTTTAGTTATGCATTTCTCCTTTGTTGTTGGCTCATTCCATTTCGACTGTTTTGTACGCATAAAGATTATGGTTTTTCTATTCGTCCATTGCAGGGAAGTCCCTGATGAGATATACAAAAATTTTGAGACAGCTGGGGAAGGGGACAAGTGGTGGGAGGTAATATTTAGCTTCCTGTCCTAGTTTATATATCATTTGTGCAGGTTTTCTTCTCGAAATTTGAACACATTATCTCATGTTGGCATTAGGTTTGGCTAATGTAATTTGATTGTGTGTTGACAGGCTGTGGATCTGCAGAAGTTGATCTTGGCTCATAATGATATCGAAGTGCTGAGAGAGGATTTGAGAAATTTACCAATGCTAGCGGTATTGAATGTTAGCCATAACAACCTTACACAGCTGCCCGCTGCAATAGGAGAGTAAGTTAAATTTATTTGGCTAGCATGTTTCTTCAATGCACTATTAGTACTTGTGTGCTTTTTCACCTTTATCTTACCTTGATAGTGAATTTTGCAGGCTTTTATTGCTGAAGTCGCTGGATGTTTCAAATAATTCAATAACTAGCTTACCTGAAGAGATTGGATCTGCTACTTCTTTGGTCAAGTAGGGTTGTGTTCTCCCTCTTTAGCCTTTTCCAATTGTTATCCAATTTCAAGGAAGTGAAAATCTGAAAAAATAAAATAAAATGTGAGAGTGTGGTTTACATTATGAATTTATGACAAATGATAATACATTGGCAACATTAAATCTTTCATTTTTGGAAATTAAGGATAAGAAAACAGTAAATAATCTATTACTGTAATAAATTTTATGCTTTAGTTGTCTGATACACTTTTCACATTTGTATGTTAAAAATTTGTAGGATTGATTGTTCAAGCAATAAGCTCGAGAAACTACCAGATTCTATTGGAAATTGTAAAGTTTTGTCAGAGCTCAAGGTGTTTATTATATTTTTCTTAATACTTTATGGCTGAGAAAATGCTTGATGTATGAATCTTATATCTATTCTTAATGTTCTATACTTCTATTACAATCATGCTAATGTTAAAAAACTTGTATCACTAGTTCACTACCATCTTTGAAATGATGAGTAAATTTCCTTTATTGTGCCAGTTATAGTGGAACATTTCTCACCACAACCTTGTATTCTTGGTGCATCCCAAAAGGCATACTATCCTTATATATCCATTATGCTTTAATGGTGTGATATTTTGATTTCCACAGAACCGACTCCTCTATCCTTCTTCTAAAATCTTGCCTCCTAGCTTGTCAAGATTGTTATGGGTATTTTTGTGTCTCACGGTTCTACATATGAGTGAACTCAGGTCATCTCATATGCTAGTGGTGCACTGGGTTTGATGCATCTAGATTTCTTGATGTGTCATTCTGTTTTGAAACCCTCCATGATGATGGAGGAAAATATTAACTTATCAGCATTAATATTTTTATACATCCACAGTAGTGGGAAGCTTGGTGTCATGAATTTTTCTTGTCTCTGTTATAATATTCTTTTTTACGTTGTTGTCTTAACTGCATTCTGTCACAAACATTTGTTAGGCATCAAATAATAACATCACAAGCTTGCCAGATGGGCTTGCGAATTGTACAAAAATGATGAAATTGGATGTAGAGGTATGGCTAATTGATCTAATTTTTAGTTTTTTGTCGTTGTTATCATCAAATAATAACGATTATGAGAAGCATTTTTCTGTCAGGGAAACAAGCTGACACAGCTATCTGAACAACTGGTTGCATCATGGACTTTGATCTCTGAATTCAATGCTTGTAAGTATCTACCTTTTTTGTATACTCTTTGGCTTGATGAATGATATCTTTGCTTTGATATAATATTAATGATATCTATCACTATATATGTTTTTGTCGTTCAGCAAAGAACCTGCTTGTAAGCATACCCGAGACAATCGGAGGGCTTTCACGTCTTGTTCGCCTGAATCTACATCAGAACAGTAAGATCGAATGATTTGTACCTTTAAGTCATTCCATTATCCTATTTGCAGTGAGTTCTGCAGTGTATATTTTTCATTCACAGTTATTATAGACTCTTCTTCTTCTTGCTCATTTGGCCTTTATTACTATAATTTTTTCCAGTCAGATTTACCCACAATTGATTAATCTTTTTTTATGATCTGCTCAGAAATTTCATCCATCCCACCATCAATAAAGGGTTGTGCTTCTCTAGCAGAATTCTATATGGGGTAAGGTGATTGAGGGATATAGATGGATGATTGTGCTTATAGTATCTTTTTTATGTCTCATGGCTTCTGACTCCGTACATGTGAATTCTTATTTATAGTAACAACTTGTTATCTTCGGTACCAGCAGAGCTTGGAGAGCTTTCTCATTTAGGGACTCTAGATCTTCACTCCAACCAGGTAATTTATTATTAAATGAATAGAAGTCCTTTCACTTTGTCACTTTAATTTATCTGGAATTCATATTTTGTAATAATTTTTCATTTTAAGAAAATGCTTAGCTGCGTTTATGAAACTCAACTACTTCCATAGTTCCATCTAATACTTGAAGATTTGAGTTCTATATTTCTTCCTTTTTCTACCTTGAAGATTTGAGTTCTTTATTTCTTCCTTTTTCTACAATTCCAAATATATTGTATGAGTGATTGAGTATATAGTAAGCAAAAATGTAATCTATATTCCAATTCCTTTGTTTAACCACAAATATATGTCATTGATTAGGTGGGCCTATGGACAAAGAAAAAAAATATTGATTATTCATTTTCTATACGAAACATTCTAATTTTGACATTAGTTACATAAGTTCAGAGAAACATAAATTCTGCATCCAAAACTCAACACTTGGGTAAGATTTGTGGATCATAGCCTTCAGATTTTGGAAAGTACCTGGGTGAAAGCAATAAGTCAGAACTTGTACGAAAGCTACTTCTTTTTCAAACGAGTTAGAACTTGTACGAAAGCTACTGCTTAATGGCTGATTTTTCGGTTCATGGACCCAAAAGTTGAAATTGGGTTTTCATTGCACTCCATATATATAGCCATTGTATTGGACAAAGTAGTTTTTGGGTTTCATGGCCAAATGTAATGGTGTATTACCTGTATTCATGTCAAGCTTTTCTTTTGGGTTTAATTCCTGGACAGTTTTAATTTAAACTTGACCGACATAGCTGTACATCTTTGTTGTATCATTCTGTTTTCAGGTTTTTACTATGGGTGGGAAATTGAAACGTATGTTCTTTGTCAAACAATGGTTTTCTCTTCTTTTTATGCATTTTTTAAATTACTATATACTGGACTATTCTAGAACTTGGTGCGTGTACATTTTTATGTTCAGCTAAAGGAATATCCAGCAGAAGCGTGCAAATTGCAGCTATTAGTCCTAGACCTATCCAACAATTCATTTTCTGGGCTTCCAGCTGAAATGGGTAAGCTTGTATGTTAATGTTGTTAACTCTGGAACCCTTTTTTCAATGTAGTGAAGTTGGCTCTCTTTCAGTGAATATTTTATCACAATTTTTCGGTCATTTCATTTCATCTTTGGCCTTGGGCATATCTCATCCAGTCATCCATCTCTCTTGCCATTATTTGATGTCAATGCTATGACATGGCTGGCAACTTTTCTGTGAGAATGCTGCCTGTGCTGCCAGTACATTACGTAGTATAATTTTATTTGAAGCCATGAACATTCCTCATGCTTTTCTGATCTTAATCAAATGCCAATGTAGAGATCTGCTGATGTGGCTCTCCTGAGCTTGGCACCGAAATCTGAAAACCTTTATCATTATGTTTTATTATTCTATTTCACGGCCCATATTAATGCTTCTGCCAGTTTGTGAATAAGTTGTTTACATTGTGCTTAGCCTCTCTCTTTTTTTTTTTTTTGTGGGGGGGGGGGGGGGGGGGCAATCAAATACACACCGTATATTAAGTTTTGGTTCTTTGTGCTTTTGACAAGTGTTAGATTCAATTTTAATGCTCCAGGTCTAATGACAAGCTTGCGTAGGCTCGTGCTCACTGGAAATCCTATGCGCACCATTCGTAGGTCAGGCTCTTTTTTATTCATGCTATGAAGCCCTACTGATATATTACTATTAATCGTCTAAAACTTCTATCTTCAGTTCTCTAGTAGCTGGACCTACACCTGCTTTGTTGAAGTATCTTCGAAGTAGACTTCCTTCTGCCGAAGGTATTGATTTGTGTCATCCTTCTCTTTATATCTCCAAAATTATTCCAGTTACTGTCATGACCTGATTTAGGAGCTCTTTCTCGATGTTTATTTATCATGCATTCATAGAATATTTGTGCTTTTACAGAGGCTGATGTTATTACTCCAACAAAGGACAATGTTGTAGCTATGGCAGCTCGTTTGTCTATAACAACAAAGGTAGGTGATTGTTTTAGTTAAAGATTAATTGACCTCGGTGGTACTGAGCTTAAAGATTTATTATCTCAATTTCCTCTGCTCCAAAAAATAATTACAAGATTGTATCCTCATTTTTTAAAATTGAAATAGTTTTCATTGTGTTTGATTTTATTAATAATATAAAAAATCTTCATTGACTAGCTCATTGTAGCTATGTTACTTTATATGAAAAATCCTCATTGTAGCTATGTTACTTTCAGGAAGTTAATTTAGGAGGGAAGGGACTGATTGTTGTCCCTTCAGAAGTTATGGCTTCTCCTGAGGTTACAAAAATTGATCTTTCCAAGAATGCAATTGAGGAGCTGCCTTTGGAACTTTCATCTTGTACTTCCCTTGAGGTATATACCGTTATCTTTGTTTGTAGGTCTGTAGAAAGAGATCTGCCAAATCCAGCAGTCTTTTCTGTTGCCTGTTATTGCTTTGTCAATGGAGATGTATGTGGTTGCTTAATTGCTCTTGAAAGCTAAAATTTGCAGGTCTTGATATTATCCGAGAACAAAATTAAGGATTGGCCTGGCGAAATACTAAAGTTGCTTCCTAAACTTTCATGCTTAAAGATGAATAATAATCCTCTTAAGAAGGTACGTGGAGATCTGAGGCAGTCATTAGGAATATAATTGAATTGGTTTTCGGTACTTCAAATTTATATATTAAACTCTTCTGCTGACAACTTCTGGAGACCAATTTCAGCACATTTTCTAGTCGAGTCAGATATTAATTCAATGGCCAGTTTGATAATAATGTCTTCTATTATTTCAAATAATTCGAAATCTTATATCTATGATCTATCCCAGGCTGATTACTTTCTTTATTGTTTTCATTATGCTTCATAATTTAATTTCTTCATCTAAGACCATCTAGCTTTGCTTCTCAGATTTCATCCAATGGCTTTGAAGCTGTATCTAAATTGCGGATCCTGGATTTAAGTTGCTGTGCAGCTTCGTTACCTGATGATCCTTCCTTTTCTAGCCTACCACATTTGGAGGAGCTTTACCTCAGGTTTCCGTCCTAAAACTTTTCACTCAAAAATCTACTTACATTTCATTAATGTGTAAGCCTCTGTGTCTTTATTTATCCTTTTGCTACTCATAACATGTGGTTCTTTTGATAAACAGAAGGATGCAACTGCTGGAAGTCCCATCAGACATTCCCGTCTTACAGCATCTGCAAATTCTTGACCTAAGCCAAAATTCCCTTAAATCACTTCCAGAGGTAGCGTTGCTAATTCTAGTTTAAATTCTGTTATGATTCTGATTTTTTTTAATCTGTTCAACTTCTGAAAATGCAATTGCGTATTTTTGAATTGGATACGTCTTCTTCATATGTTCTGAGATAGGCTCTTTTATGTTTGGCTGAGTTTGGAGATAGGTTCTTGAAAATGCTTCCTGCTTGATGTTTGGAAACAGTATACCTCCGTCTTTTTAATATTTGTATATTATGCTGCTGACGTTGCTGCAGTGAACAAAGGCTGAAAGCTAACGCTTCTGAATGGATCCAAACCATATAAAATTTGCACTAAATATCACTTTTTAAGGCACTTGGCTTAGTTGTATTTAACTTGCATTTCGATATTAAATTTGCATCATATTTTATACGCAATCTATTTCCATGTTTTCTCACAGGGTTTCAAGAACATGACCTCTCTTAGAGAGCTAGACTTGTCAGATAACTGCATAACAGCACTATCACCAGAACTGGTCAGTTATTGATCCTAGCCTTCTTTCGTCTGTGTTTTAACAACATTCCCTGATCTATGGTTGTATTCGCCCAAAATTTATCGAACAGGGCTTGCTTGAACCAACGCTACAAGCATTGAGACTCGATGGAAATCCACTAAGAAGGTAATTTAACTCTTCCCCTCCAAACCTCCATCAGTCTGTAGGAAATCCGCTAAGAACAATGGATTATTTTGTTGTTGCTGAAACCTCTATGCAATATAGAAACAATAAGACCTTTCCCTGTTCCATTGCCGTGATGGCAACCTAGTCCTACGGGTTCTTCAGACAATGTATTGCTGTCATTGAGGACATCCATATAGATACTTATGTTCTCATTTCCTGAACAGTATCAGGAGGGCTATTTTGGATCGGGGAACCAAAGGCATTCTGAAGTATTTGCAGGACAAGCTTTGAAGGTCTATCTTCTGTTTGCGTTTTTATCTGCTGCCATCTCTGCAATGATGTCTGTATCTGTATGCACACATTTGGTGTTGTTTGTTTGTGTTATTTCATTCTTGTTGTATCTTATAACTTTGAGCTGAACTCTGTACAATTACCCGATTTGTGTTGTTTTTATTTATCCATTTTTCTCTTGATTGTATAACATGAAACGGCGAAACAGTGTCACTTGATACCTCAGTTTATACTCTTTCAAGTTAGGTTTGGTTCTGAATCTCCATCTTTTTGCCCACTCATATCTTGATTGAATTTGATTTTATCAAAAGTAGTACCGCAGAACTAGTTTTGTCAGCAAATTTACTTAATATATAATGTGAATTTGCTGTTATCTGCGGAGTCGGAGGCGACTAATTACACTTTCAAGAGAAGATCATGACTGTGACTATTAATCAATTAGGATAAGCAAATGTTACTTTGGATTGGGTCATGTGTGAATGTTCTTCAATGAATATATCCTATTATCCTCCACTGTTCTCTCATCGGTCACGAAATACTGTGTAGATCTTCTGTCCCATTTCGGTGCGTCGGTGAGGTACATTATAAGTTTGTCGTCTGCACGTTTTTTAGAATGATAAAAACTATATAAAATATTAACATTTTTTACATTTGTTTTAATA
Organism: Persicaria maculosa; assembly: GCA_963922045.1. Classification (NCBI taxonomy): domain Eukaryota; kingdom Viridiplantae; phylum Streptophyta; class Magnoliopsida; order Caryophyllales; family Polygonaceae; genus Persicaria; species Persicaria maculosa. The sequence goes on from OY998262.1 coordinate 64,842,228, forward strand.
AATTCATAGTAAGTATGAAATTATTAAAAAAAAAGTTAATATTTTATATATTTTTAACACCCAAAAAACCGTGCATAAATAGTAAAATGTCAAGTTTTAATTAACGGAGAGAGTATTAGATTTTTTTTAAAAGAATTTTAAGCCTACAATTTCCCTAACCTTGAATTTGGTAAATAAAGAGCGGTCATTCGGGGACCTATAGGTACTACCCATAAATCCTTTCCGGTTGAGCCATTCCGAAATGGTTCTACAATTTCCTCAACCCATTCTCCAAAATATGATGGATGAAACAAAAAAAGGTTGCTTCCCATATTTGTAGCAATCTCAACAAAATTGGAGAATCTTTTTCCACGGTCATTTTCATTCTCCTAGGGTGTGTTTGACAACCGTAGCTAAATGGGTAGTTGAAGCTGAATGAGTAGATGAATGGGTAGCTGAAGCTGAATGGTTTATTGTGTAAAATATGTTAAATTAAGCTAGTACTGTGTTTGGTAACCTTAGCTGAATTGGTAGCTGATAAAACTAGCTGATAAAAGAGGAGATTTGTGTATATAAAAGAAAAAGATTTGAAAAGCTGGGGTGGGTAGCTGGTGAAAATTCAATTCCAAAACGCTAATTAACTAATAATGTTAGCTTTATTTAATTTGAAACTAAATAATATTAAAACAAAAAGCTCCAAAACGCTACTGGTGTTGCCAAACGCACCCCTAGTCTCAAAATTGGATGAACGATTGCTCGACAAATCGATTATGTTTGCTAATTTTTATTCATCATAAGAAGTGATTATGTTTGTTTCGATTATATTTGCTGGTTTCATTCCTCTTGTCGTAGTAGTTTGGCGATTTCGTTTTTTTTTTAAAATTAGTCGTTGAAAGTTACGAAGGTTCAAACTACTCATTACATTCAAATAAAAGATTTTTCAAAAAATTAAAATAAATGTGAAATTCTGCAAAATTGAGAATTTGTTCAAATTAAGATAAAAAATAATTTGAAAAAAATGGGGGATTCCCTATTTTAATGAAAAATTAGAGAAAACTATTGTAGATTATCTAGCTAAGGATCATCTGGTCCAAATTTTGTAATCCCTTTGCTAGTCCATGGCAAAACATGTTAAAAGAAAATCATATGAAAAAAATAAAAGTTCTACTAATTTCTAAATGAACCAATTAGAAAAATAGACTAGTTAAGAAACTACCGAATTCTGGACCAAACGATCCTTAGCCAGATTATCTAAGCAATTTTTAACCTGATGAAAAATAATTAAATTAAAAATCAACTTTTAACCTCATAAAAAATAATCTTAAGAAATAATGGCCCCTACTTTACTTGGTGTCTGTCATCTTGCTTGACTTCGAACTATCCGACCGCATGATGTCGCTTTTTGGTGGGGTTGAGTTTAGTTCCGGATGAGATTCAGTCTCCGGCGCCCTGCTGATCAAGTTAATCATGACATTGTTCGTGGTTTTCAAAGATTCCTCATCTAGGTAAGGAGAACGTTGGTGATCCACACTTTTCCAGGAGACGTTTATTTCCCTTCGCGGGCTTCCTTTCTCATCTCCCCGGTGTCAAGACACCGTGTTAGTCTCCAGACTCTCCCGTGCTCTCGACATTCACAACCTATTCCCGGTCTTCCTCGATGATAGATTATATATTGTATAGTGCACGAGCTCATTGGCTCAGGCCTAGTCTTAATCTCTTCATCTATCGCAAAGGTACTGACATGACTTTTCTGTTACTTTACGTCGACAACATCATTCTCACTGCCTCCTCCGATGCGCTACGGACCTCCATCATTGCCCAGTTGAGCTTCGAGTTCGTCATGTCTAACCTTGGGCCGTTAATTTATTTCTTGGGGGTCTCAGTGCAACGTCGACATGCGTTTGGTTGTTTCTTTCGCAAAGCAAGTATGCTGCAGAAATTGTTGCTCGGGCCAAGATGAGCAACTGCAAGCCTGTCTCCACCACTGTCGATTCATCCAATAAGCTTAGTGCTAACTCTGGTCCTCTGTTTGATGATCCTACACTGTATTGGAGTCTTGCCGGCGCATTACAGTATCTTACCTTTACTCGGCCAGACATCAGCTATGCAGTTCAGCAGATCTGCCTGTTCATGCATGCGCCTAGGGAGCCGCACTTCCAGGCCTTGAAGCGGATCATTCGGTACATCAGTGGTACGTTGGATATGGGTACCACGATCTCCCCTTCCTCTCGGCATGACCTCATCGCCTACACTGATGCGGATTGGGGTGGGTGCCCCGACACACGCCGCTCTACGTCTGGTTACTATGTCTTCCTCAATGACACCCTTGTGTCCTGGTCGTCGAAGCGTCAGTCCATGGTGTCTTGATCCAATGCGGAGGCTTAGTACAGGGGTGTCACCAAAGTTGTCTCTGAGTGCTCGTGGCTGCTTGAGCTCCGCTGCCCTCTTCAAAAGGCCACTCTGGTCTACACAGACAATGTTTCTGCCGTCTATCTTGCGAGCAACTCGGTTCAACATCAGCGCAACAAGCACATTGAGCTCGATCTCCACTTTGTTCGGGACAAGGTTGCTCTTGGAGATGTTCGTGTTCTTCATGTCCCTTCCTCCTATCAGTACGCTGATATTTTCACAAAGGGTTTACCTCGTCAATTGTTCCTTGATTTTCGGTCCAGTCTCACTATTAGAGAACCTCCACTCTCGTCGCCGCCGTACACTATATAATAGATCAATTGATGTAAAATCCTCCTTAGGGTTTCATTCCTCATAATGTCAATATATATAGATTACAAGAGAGTAAGATTGAATCTGAGCCAATGGGCCCGTACACTATACAATATATAATGTATCACTCGACTTCCATGCTTGTCGCCGTCGGACTGGTTGTTATGTGATCGGTTGTGACTGAGTCTTTTCTATTTAGCTATGATTTCTTTGATCTACCATGACAATCAGCCGGTTTATCATTTATGACCTCTCAATTTACCAGATTTGGTGATGTCTTATAACTTTCTTTTTCTTAAAAATAAATAAATCAAATCATCCCTTAGTATTTCTTCTTTTTTCCTGCCTTCTTGGGAGCTTTTTGATGGTTCAAACTTCAAAGTTCAAACTCTACCCACCATCTTAAAGACTATCCCCTTATATGGCTCATCTACTGACTACTACTAGTCTAGCTATAAACTATAAAGTAACCTAATTCACTTTCGTGCATAGCCTAATAATTGCTTTCATAGTTACATGTTGCATTGCATCAAGCTTTAAGTGGGTTTTGATTATATTTTACAAACAAATCAAGGAAATAAGTAGCCCTCGTCCTTTAAGAAAATCTTAATCACTCGATTCTAATTTAAGTAGATAACAACTATATGAGATCTGAATCTTCTTTATTGTGTGCATTTAAAATAAAAATTAGATTGATTAAGATAAATTACCTAACACTCGAGACTTATAAGAGCATCTTTAAATTTTTTTTTTTTTGATTAAGTAAGAATTCGAGATCAGACAAGCCGGATTCTCGAGAGGCCGACGAATTGACAGACGAAAACCGCATAAACATACAATGAAAATAAGAAAATGGCGCTAAGAAACAAATAAAAAATAAAAAGTAAAAAAATGGGAGAGAACCAATAAAGTGAGTATCATAGGTATGATACTCCTCTCACATAATTACATTGGTTTAACAAAAAAATCTGACATTTAATTTTTTTATTTTTTTTTTAAATTAGCTATGGTACTCATAGTACCACTACTAAAGATGCTCTTAGAGCATCTTTAATTGTGGTATTGGTGTTGAGTATCATAGCTATTTTTTATAATAAAATACTATAAAATGTGGGAGAACCAATAAAGTGAGTATCATAATATGATACTCACCTCACAAAAATTTGGTGGGTTAATAAAAAATCTGACATTTTCTTTTGTTTTTCTTTTAAAAAATTATCTGTGGTACTTGGAGTACCATGGATAAAGATGGCCTAAGATTATAGATTTTAAACTGATTATATAGGGATACCTATGAATGACAACATCTGAGACGATGACAATTGGGTAGAGCGGTTAAGCCTGTTATTCGAACTGAACGAAACAAGTCGAGTATTGCTTTTTCACATTCATCTCATTTAGAAACGAGTCGAACTCGAATCGAATCTAAATTTAGACTCGAGCTTAAAAATGAACGAGTTCGAGCCGAGCTTTTTTTCGAGCATTAGTAGCCATGTTTGCTCATAACATAGTACTTTAAAGAAAATTTTAGATTTTAGATATTTCACAAAATTCGAACTATTCGAGCTTAAATCGAGCGAGCCGGGCTTTAAACAGAGCTTAAAAATGTGTTCATACTCGGCTTATTTAGAAAATGAACGAGTTCGAGCCGATCCCGATCCGAACTCGGTTTGAATATGATTAATCAAAATCGAATTGTTTCGGGTCTAACTCCTATCAAATTCTTACCACAACTTAAAAAAAACAAAGAAAAAAACCCGCCGACAACACTAAGAAGCTCCGGAATGATCAACTGACAGATTCGACAGAGCGTGCTCAAAAACCAATGAAAGAACGACACGTGTAACTGACGAGTCTCCCTCGGAATCCACCTTGTCAAACCAACCAGGCGAAGTATCTGCAATCTGCATCGTCATTCCACACCACGTGGCAGTTCACAGAGCAAAGCGACACGAACACCTCCATTCCTCCAATGGCTGACCCCTTCTTCATCTCCTCCTTCCTGAATTGAAATTCCCAGAGAGATAGAGAGGCACAAAGCACAGCTCATTGACAGGCATCATCAAGACCGAACCTTCAATGCCGCCATGAACGAAGCTTAATCCCCGACTCTTCCTCTCCTTTCCAATTTCCTCCCTTTTATATTTTGGCTTATTCTCATCGCTTTTTCGGTGTGTTAGTGCGAATTTTGTCAGTTGTCACCAACCAACCTTTCCTCTTTCTCTCTCTCCACCGTCTCTTTCTTCCCCTCGCCCCATTTCGGTTGTAAAAAGTCGACAAATCGGCACTCAAAGCCCCCCAATTTCGCCCTCTTTTCATTCCGGTCAATCGTGTTCTCTCAATTTGGCGAATTTTTCAATTTTTTGTTTTGTCTTGATGTTTTATCGTTGTGTTTGGTTTCGGAGGAGCTGTTCTCGATCTGTGGTGTTCTGAAGAGAGATCTTCCCCAAATTTGGTTGACCAATTGCATTGCAGGGAAGGGGATTCTGATTTTACTTCTTCTCATGTTTAGTTTTGTGTCACTGCTCAAATCGCCTGTGAATTTCACATCCAAACCACGCTTCTTGTACTCCATCTCCTGTATTTTCCTCCCGTCTGATGTTTTCTTCATCTTCTGTTTCAATTGCTCCCGTTTCCGCTTAAAAATTTGATATTCGCTTCCTCCCTTCCCATCAATCAGCGTCCGATTCCTTGATCGTTGAGCGTGGAGTTAAAAGAGGGAAAAAACTAGGGTTTCGATATGGCTGATCGTTGCAACCCCTTCACTATTGAAGAACTACCTTCCCATCTAATCTTAGAAATATTGACCTCTGGTCGATTGAGTGCTGTTGATCTTGCTTGTGTCGAGCTCACATCTAGAACATTCGGTGGGAGCCAGGGTTTGTATCCTCTCAAATTCAGGTCTTTGGTGGACTTAGCTGCATATCAGCTGTGTGCACAACACCCCATCTACGCCGTGCTGGGCATCACTCCTCGCAAAGAGCTCTTTGATCGCTGCAATGGGAATTGGAAGAGGGTTTTGAGGGTTGTTCAGTCCGTTGAACAAGCTTCTCACATTGTTGAGACCTCATCTGGCAAGGTACTGTTTGTTACATACATTGATTAGTTATTCAAACATATTCATACATTGCTTATGTGTATGTTTTGTGTAGCATTTTTATACTTGTTGCTGTGTAATTTTACTAGCAGATGCAGGTAAAGACTGGAAAATATCATACCCTGCTGATGAGCAATTGCTCAGTGTACTCTTGTGGTTCCAGTTTGTGTGGAGTTCTTGGGCATGGTGCTGAAACAACCCAGTCTGTAGCGTTTAGCCGCGTCAATTTCTCTTGCCTGGCACCTGTGACTCATATTTCAGCTTCTCACAATCATGCAGCTTTTGTGACACAGTATGGAGAGGTATATGAATTGTGTTATATGTTTATGTATTGATATGTGATTGTTAATGAGGGATTGTAATCCAATTGTTTGGTGCAGGTCTTTACTTGTGGTGATAATTCCTCCTTCTGTTGTGGGCATAAGGATACAAGTCGTCCCATATTTCGACCTAGGTTGGTCGAAGCATTGAAAGGAATTCCTTGTAATCAGGTAAGGAAAGTCCTTGCTTTTGGGTTTTGAATTGAACATGTCTTTTTTAGCTAATAGTATCTGAGTTGTTTCATTCAAATGCGGAGATGTCTGAAATTGTGTCTCATGGAACAAGATAAATCCGACAAAGATAGTTTTGATGAGATTAGGAGAAGAGGATTGAAAAGATATACCACAAAATTGATGCCACAGATGCGTAGTCGTCGTTTAGTAACCCGTCTCTTTCATGGATGTTATCAGAGTCTGTCCACAGGTCCGAGGAATTGATAAATGGAAATTTCATCATAGAACTCTGAAAAATACATGGGGTCTCTTTTTCAGTTTAAACTGAAAACTCATTTTGTTTATGAGAGTTACCTTTAAACTAATTAGCAAACAGGTTACCTTTCAGAAAATTCAGTACTGAACCATAACACATTTAATACTCCCTCATAATTAGGGTTCATTGTTCTCTCTTACACTTCTTGGAGGATCATTATCATCTATAGTTTGGGAAATTTAGTGCTCTGTAGTTTTTATAAAATACCATGTAATTCCTTGTATGTTTGTTCATATTGAGAAATAATTTCTACTGAAATAATTTGAGTCTTATAATCTTGTCACTGCACTTCTAAGAGAACCACTGGATTTTATTCCAGGTTGCTGCAGGGCTTAATTTTACAATGTTTCTCACCAGAAATGGCCATGTTTATACTTGTGGAACAAACACACATGGGCAGTTGGGTCATGGAGACACTTTGGATCGATCAACACCTACACGTGTGGAGGTGCTGGTGGATACTGTCAGTGTAGCTCAGATTTCTGCTGGTCCTGGTTATGGATTGGCTGTGACTTATGGTGGGTCACTTTTGTCTTTTGGGTCCGGTTCCAACTTCTGTCTAGGTCACGGTGAACAGCAAGATGTACTTCAACCTCGAGCCATACAATCATTTGAAAGAAAAGGCATTAACATACTTCGTGTTTCTGCTGGTGACGAACATGTGGTTGCCCTTGATTCTTGTGGATATGTTAGTCTTGCACATCTTAAATCTTGTGATTCAACATTATATCCTCGGGTTTGTGCATTTGATTTTGTCACGATTGAGGAGTTGTGTTGGTGCTGTTGCAGGTATATACTTGGGGTAAAGGCTACTGTGGTGCACTGGGTCATGGTGATGAGTCTGATAAGATCACTCCGCGACTCTTGAGTAGCCTAAAGAACCATATTGCTGTACAGGTAACAACCATGTCATGTGATCGACTAAATCAGATTTTCTTTTTAATCCGAAAACAAGATTGAAGTTCTGACTAAAGGCCTGTTCTGTTTAGGTATGTGCTAGCAAGAGGAAGACCTTTGTTTTGGTGGATACTGGTTCAGTTTACGGCTTTGGATGGATGGCATTCGGCAGCCTCGGATTTCCGGACAGGGGAGCCTCAGATAAGATCACAACGCCTAGGGTCCTGGACAGCCTAAGAGGTCACCGCGTCTCTCAAGTGAGCACCGGCCTTTACCACACTGTCATATTGACTAGCAGGGGAAGGATCTTTGGCTTCGGAGACAACGAAAGAGCTCAGCTTGGGCTCGACACATTGAGAGGCTGCCTTCAACCGACCGAAATCTTTGTCGACGAGACTCTGAATGAGGCAGCAGATGCATAACTTCAACAGAATCCATTCTTCCTCACCTGCTACTCCAATCCTGTGAGTTTTAGATTCAAAAAACCAAACGTTTGTCTTTGAAGATTGTTAATTTTTAGTGTGAAATGAATTTATTATTATTATTTGAAATTCATACAAGTCATGTATTCAACCATCAATGTAGTTATTCAAATGGTAAGGCTTCCATATGTCTTTCTTTTCAGAGCCTTGTGGGCTGCATTGGCCGGATCACAGCATATTCTAATTTTTAATTATTTGGGATTTTGAGATATTTTCTACTTTTTCCGGGTTAGTCCTTGAAAATCTGTTCAGAATCCAAATTGCGTTAAAAACGAATGTTTGATGTGAATTTATCGAAATATTTCCTAAATAGATTAATCTCCCTTAAAGTTAGCTTTTCAACGAGTCGTCAAGTGTCTCGACTGGCCGAAGTGTCGAGAATGTATCAATTAGTCAAATTGTACGTAAGGCTTCAACATGTTTATCTTTTTCAAGAGTATACATATCGGATAGGGGTTGCATGAACGTCTTGCCATGATTAGAATCACAACACATCGAGAGTAACGAATTTTCAATTATCATATTTTTTAGATTTATAGAGATTTTCGTGGATTACACCATTTAGAAAAAGAAAAAAAAAGTCCAAAATTTGTCCAAAATCTAAACAACGTGAAAAACAATTTATTGGGGAATCTTTGAGGTAGATTTGTCATAATTAAGGCCTCGTTTGGTTGAACATGGGGAGTGCAATTCCCAGAAATTTAATTCACGTGAATTAAATTCCGGTCAATTGTACTTCCGGTCAATGAAAAAAAGATGTTTGGTTAGTTTTTAAATGATAGGAAATTCAAATGGTAGAAGTGGTAATTTTGTACATAAAATGGAGGAAGTTCAACTTATCTAGTCCCCCTAGATAAGTTAAATTCCCCCATTTCATAGGAATTGGAATTCTTGGAAATTCAAATTCCTGTGATTTTGAAAGAAAAAAATTACAGCCAAACACATGTATGTATACTACTTTCTAGGTTTTTTCACTTTTTGGGTTTTTCAATTGTTAACCAAACGAACTTTAAGACTTCTCAACTAGAGTCATAACCTTTAAAGTTAGTTTTACAATGAGTGTCCAAGAGCTCTGATCATGACCAAATATTGAGAATGTGTTGGTTAGTAAAATTATAAAGTTTCGACATGTCTCTATTTTCGGATTGCATGGACGTCTTGCCTTAAATAGGATAACAACACATCTAGAGTTAAAAAAAAAAAACAATTTTCAATTTTTTCAGATTATGGGAGATTTTCATTAACTAACCTCTTAGGGAAAAAGTAAAAAAAAATTATCCAAACTGCATGATTTTTTTTATATAGAATTTTCATGGTGGATTTGTTAAAAGACTACCAAAATGAGTTATCTTTACAACAAGGGCCCAAACACCCTGATCAAACTAACATAGCTCATGTTATGGTCAAAATACTGATAAGATGTTGGATAGTCAAATTGTAAGGGTTCAACATGTTCTTCTTTTAAGAGTTTTGTGGACATCCGGATGCCTTGTTTTGAATAGGATCACAACAAAACTAAAATCGCGAGCAGACTTACCCATATTTATTATTATACGTTGTATGATGATGGTACATGTCAACGTTCGATCGGTACGCAATATTAATTTGCTGGCACATATTCCGTATTGACTGACATGCAACTGATCACTGGGTTGTTTGTAATTCTCGTACAATCTTCAATGGCGCCAGGCCACTTCGACTTTCCCTCCTATCCTTGTGCTTTTGTAAGTCCCCAAACTCCTGTAATCCCAATCATTCCCCCTCCATATTTTTGGGCGAGGAACAGTGGAACACTCATGCATTTAATGCCCCCTTCACTATTTCACCTCTCTCCTCCGTAGCTTCTTTGCACTTGCTCTTTTTTTATTACTAGTTGTGTCGCCGCGTGCTTCGCACGCGGAGACTCAAGCTAACTGATGAGGATCATAAGTAGCACTTGGAAGCTAACTAACTCACTGTAAGTGTAGAAACAATATATGATAGTAGCATAATTCCTTTGAGCCATATGATTATATGACTATACTCCATAACATCATAAATTTACTTAATAAAGATGTAATGGGGGAGATGACTGAAACATGCCACCATCAAATACATACATAGCAATGCAGCGATGATAACGAATCCAAATGATAGGTCCAAAACCGACAAGCGAAATTCAACACTCTAAAGAGTAAATAACCCTGCCTTCATATACCAGCCAACTTGCCTCATGAGCCAAACCTGGGGCCTATCAAAATCCACACATCTAACCGCATTCGACGACAAGAGCTTAGTTGTGCTCTCGGCTTTTGGGTACGGAATTGCACCTAGAATCAAGTCAATTTTCATGAAAATCACTATAAAAAAATCAGCATCTCCAATTTGGATTTACAATCTAAATTCACTTTTGCGTTGTGAATTACATTGTAGAATAAAAAAGAGTGACCTAAACATAGAAATGAGGCAATGAGGAAAAGAGTGACCTAAACAAATAAACAACAATAGGTTTAAGAAGGTAAATCAAGGTATAATAACTAATCCTTAAATTTCAAACTTTACCTTATAATGAGAAGATTTCAAAGCAACATATTACTTCTCTTTAATAAGATTTTATCCCATAAAACACCATTAGTGCAATCACAAAGTCTTTACTCTTCCTATATTTTTTTCTGAATAAATTTCTAATTTTCTCAGTCATTCTAGATATCAACAACCAGAAGTAACCTACAAAATGACCCTGTAAAGTAAACCAATCAGGTTCTTTCACATTCATCTTTGGATTATTTACAAGTGGAAACAAAGAACCTTAATTCTTCAGGAAAAAATGAGGCATAATTTTTGGTAAAAAAAATAAACTAAGCCCAGGAAATTTGAAACTGAAGACAGTATCAAAATCAACAAATAATCGAGAACAAAGTAACATTGGTAGGGGAAAAAAAGAAAAAAAAACACCCAAATAACAACTAAATAGAATTCAGAAATTAACAAATTAGATCTTAATCAAGAACAAAGTAATATTGATAGGGAGAAAAAAGAAGAAAAAAGCTAAAATAACAACCAAATAGATGTTAGAAGTATCAAAAGTAGCTATACCAAATCACCTAGATTGTTGGTGTGGATAAAGGGTAAGCACAAACTATTTTTGTTCATCATATCAGCACTTGTCATATACTCATACATATTGAAATTGTGTAAAATAAATATGACATTGAAGGAGACCAGTATCGCATGTTCAAACTATGCTAGCTATTGTTCTATTCAGCTTGAATGATCATCCGTTCATGTCATGATGCTCTTTGTTGTAAAGGAGTGTCTTAACTCCATAGTCCATACTGATACATGCCAACAAAATTGTCTCAACCAAAAAACTATTCATGAAATCACCTATTTCCAAGAATTGGAAAACATAACCATTAAATCAAGCAAAATAAATCACCAAAGGAAACAGTCATGAACTAATTTTCATAAAGAATGATATAGTTTGCAGGAATTAGGGTTAACAATAGTGGGCAAAATCAACTCGAGAAACCAACAAAATACCAAAATGTCTTAAATTAACCTCTTGAGTTGACGTTTTCCTTCTAGGATTGACTGGATTCGCTAGTTAATTGGTTCCCGAGTCGAGAGGCACCAACTTTCGGACAAGTCAATGACAGAGAGAGAAAGCTGGGAGATGAGAGCCGAGGCAATGAGGAAGATAAAGGCAAGCGGGAGGAAGAGGCGGCAACAATCACCATCAGTAGCAACTGGAGGAACATTTACAAGAACATTTTAAGGAACATGAAGACAGTAGGGAAATAGAGACGAAGGAATTCCACTAGAAAGACAAGGAACGTAGCAAGAGGAAGGAGAAAGACTTGATAACGTTGATTTAGATGGTGGTGTGGTAGCTAGAATTAAGTTTGGATTGTTGGGCCTAAATATGGGCCAAGGCCCATGATCCTTGGTCATGAGTTTGTTACTTTGCAAGAAATTGATCAAGGGCAAAATTGGAAAAAAAAGTGACTGTTCATAACGCAACTCGCTCTTTTTATATATAGAGATTAAATGGTTAGCACTCACTCCCTTTTCCTTTCTTAGATTATGTTTATCAAGAGATACTAGAAATATTAATTTTTTACTCTTCTCTTTCGGTCACATCATCCAAACATCTCATTCTTACTTTTTTTTCACCTTATCAGTAGCATTCCTAGTATCTCAAAACTTATCTTTTCCACCCACTTCAATTTACAAATATACCTCTCTCTCCAATAATTATTTTCATTATACGATTATATCATTATATTCGTTTTTAATTACCAAAATATTATTATTATTATATATTTTTTTTAAAATGACTAAAATACTATTATAATATTTTTCAAAAATTAATTATTACTACTCAAAGATAATTAAAAATAATGTTTTGGATATTATTACACAAAATTGTATCCAAAGAAAAAGTTTTTTTTTCAAAATATGGTCAAACATATTCAAAATTAATGTCTATATGTAGAGAAAAATGAATAAAGTATCATGGTATTTTTTTTAAATTTTTTATATATTTTTAATACCGAAAATTACATTTATAATATGTAATTTAATTTCATCCAAATTGCATCTTGATCCTCCAAGTGGCGCCATCAAAGCCACTCATACCTTCCACCAATTGCAGTGCACCACATGTCCTCCCCCATCTTACACATCCCTTACTTTCCCACTCTAGTATCGATACTATATACTTTCCCCATTTCAAATAAAAAATTAGTTTCTCTCTCTTCTAGTATCTCTCTCTACCGATAAACATGGCCTGATGGCCTTACCCAGTGACGGCCGTAGGATTTGGTAAAGGGGGTGGAATTATTTGTGGGGGAAAAAAAATTTCTCAGTATATATAATAAAGAATTTTTTTAAAAATATGTTGAAAGAAAACCATAAATTGGGGTATAAATATGATAATTTATTATAAAAATTCATACAATAATTTAATAATTTATATGTATGTGTAGCATGTTTAAGATTTTTTTTAAGAAAATTATAAATTTTTTAAAGAATTTGTCATTGGTAAATGAAAAAAACATTGATAGGATTGAAAACTATGATAAAAAAAAACTCTTAAATTGTGGTTTAACTATGACATTGATAGTAAAAAAAATTCATAGGAATAAAAATTAGAAGATTTTTTTAAAATATATGTGTAACATAATGAATAATCTTATGAAAATATTAAAAGAAAAATATAAAATTTGTTTTAAATATGTCATTTATAATAGGAAAAATTATTTTTTAAAATATTTGTGTAACATAATGAATAATCTTATGAAAATATTAAAAGAAAAATATAAACTTGATTTAAATATGACATTTATAATAGAGAAAATTTGATTAGAATAAAAAATAGTAAAAAAAATAAAAGAACGTGTTCGCTATATACACCCCAAACCATGCACGTCCTTAAAGCGAACACGTCGTTAAGGACGTGTTAAGGACGTGCATTTTTTACCTTTGAATTTGGACGTGCATTTTTTACCTTTGGATTTGCGGTGTATCTATCAACACCCTAAAAGAACAAGGTTTGAACTCATGACCTCTTTCATCTCCTTTCTTTCCTTCCCTCCCTCCTTTTAATTTTAGTGTTCTCTTTCACATTTTTTTTTTTTTACCTTATTTTTTATTTTATTTTTAAAATATACCTACGAAATTCCGTCGCCAGAGGGGCCCCCGGCCTTACCTTTTTTTACTTGTAACCGGAACCATAGGTAAATTTTTTATTTTTTTTTAAAACGACGTTCTCTCAATTGCAATTTTTTCCATGTCATGACTATTTTTGCAAAGTCATGGTTAAGTTAGAGGTATATTGCTGCATATTAGCCTTGAAAAAAAAAGCCAAAAATCTATGGAGAATCCAAACACTTTGAATATCAAATGATTGTTAACCTGTAAGAACTAAAATGGTCTTTTGAATAGAACGGAACTGAATTTCCCATTGTTCAACTATTTCACAACATGAAAAAACCAAAGGCTTGTCACCTGTGCCCTTCCTGATTCCTCTATAATAGTGTTTGTACTTTGTAGGACATATATAAAGGGAAGTAAACTTGTGGCGCACATAGATTCACTACTCTGAAAACCTTTTCAAATCCATGAGATTTGTAAGCTTCTCAAAACATGTAGATAATCATTTTTGGTCGAAAACAATTATAAAATTATTTCATTTATTGAGAAAAACAATAAAATAATTCAGCACATTCAAACAAGCGATACAGACTACATGAATGGACCGTAATTGTGGACTAAGGGATCTCAACCTACTAGAAAGTAGAGGCTGAAGTTTTTTGTCACCTTTTATTTATTAATTACTGACAGTTACCTATCTAAGATGCATAGAAGATTCTCTAGTCCAAAATTACGGTCCATTTTATAGTCTATTTTAATTGTATTGGTTGAAGTAATATGTTTTTATTAATTTTTTTCATAAATAGGGTTACTTGTTCATGGTTTTCACCAATGAAAGTAAGTGGACTACAAAATGGACCATTGTTTTGAACTAGAGGATTCTTATTGTCTAAAATGTGGTTAAGCCAAATGTTTATGGTGATAATTTATTGGAGATGTATGATAAAGTTGGGACCTTTATTACAAGTTGTATCCTGTAATTAAATTAATCTTTTTCTTATATAAGGAAAGAAATTCGATTATCTAGACAAGCCTAGAGAAACCGAGAGTCCGGACAAACCAGGAGATGAACTAACCATCATATACGAGAAGAAACAAATAATAGAAGTAAATGACATAAAGAAAATGATAAGAAGTACGGAGTAAATGACAGAAAGAAAAGAGCAGAAAATACAAGTCTAACTTCAGCACATTTTGTCCCAGTAAATTTGATGGGTCTCCAATTGGATTAATGAAAGATTAAGCAAAGATTTATCATAATTAATCACTGACTTGTGGTCACCATGTAGTGGTAGGTGGAGTTGGTGCTCTTTCCAGCTCATCAAGATTCAAGATCATCAATTTAAGATAATTTTCAAAATCCAAAAAGTGCACATAAAGACTAAAGAGAGTCACTCAATGCACCCTTTCTAGTGTTCTTTTTAATACTATATTGAAACTGCCAAAATTCTAAAGACAAAAATAAAATCATACTGTAATATTTTCTTGGCAATTTCACAAAAAATGCAGATTCAAAATTGCTTTTACAAAAGGGTACAGGGATGAATATTAGAACCAAGATTAGAATCCGTCTATGATCACACTTTAGTACTTTTTATCGAGACTGTTCCGGACTTATCGACTAATCCTCACCCTACACGACTCGAAGGAAAAACAAAATCAGATGATCATAAGAACAAAGTAAAAGAAAGGCCTCATATTTACCTAAACAAAGCATGAAATGAAACCACATACTCTCTTACCCTTATTATGTCTTATACTAAGGGTGTCCATACTGTCCGATCTAGACTCGACCAGTATTTTGCACATATAAGACTTATATGACACTAGCCTCCTCTTCAAACACGGATTGTAGGTACTCATAGAAAACGTTTAGTATATCGGAAAAGGTGACAATGCCCGCTAAACTATTGTCATCCTCGACCACCCAAACGTAACTCGCGCGATGCGCAATGGCTTGTATCATCACAGCCACCAATGAGCTTCCCGGGTGGCAAGTTATCTCTTGGACCCTCCAACCCGTCCTACCCGAATAGCTCCAAGACCGGCTACACCTCCTCGATTGCCCACTCGGTGATGATAACGATGATAAAGAGTCCTCGTCATCGGATGACGAAGACGAAGCAACCGATGAGGAGCATTGATCATCATCAAACAAGGCCAATAGGCCTTCCAAGTTCCTCTCTTTAAGCCTAGCCTTGACGACCCTGACGAGGTCGTCAGGCGGGCCACCCCAGCCGTCAATGTAGGCCATAAGGTCTCCACAAGAGAGCGCCATGAAGGCAGCCACTGCCGTCTCGTCGGCCTCCACGAGGGCGGACGGCGAGATCTCGCCCACGAGTGTCCCATCGACCTCGTCCACAACCGCTACTGACGTTTGGGTGATCAGGGACTGACCCAGGAGGTGTGGTGCTAGGGAGGCTGGGGAGTGGTAGTCAATTGCTAGGGTTTCCGTACGGATGATGCCGAGGCCCTCAATGGAGTAAGCCGCGATCGGGCTGAAGAGCCCGATTCGGCTTAGGATGAACCTGATTAGGTCCTCTTGGGTTAGCCAGCAATACTCTTGACCTCCATGGGAGGTGGTGGGGCCCACACCGGAGAACGGCTTTCGCTGCTTCCTGGTGGCTTGAATTGGAACTACTAGATGGTGGGCGCCTTTGACTATCAAGCCAATTGCTTCTAGTAAGCTGCACATATATAACATTCAAATTAATCAAAGATTATACCACATTTACTCAAAGCATATATGGAACTAAAAATTAAAATTAAAGGTAGATTAATTTTTTTTACATAATTTTTATTAATAAAACCCTTAATTTAATAAATAAATTAATATTTTTTTTTATTAATTTTACTTAATTTTTTTATCTATTATTTTGTTTTTTAAAAAACCAGACTAACTACTACCCCGTCTCAAAAAAACTTATTGTTTTACTTTTTTGACACATTTAAAAAGTCTATAAAATAATAATTTTTTAAAATAATTTCATACATAATTTTATTAATTATTTTTTGAAATTAATAAAATCATTAATATTATATATATACTATATATTTTAGTGTTATTAAAAAATGTGTCAAAAGTAAATATATTTTAGTGTTATTAAAAAATGTGTCAAAAGTAAAATAAAACTATTTTGAGACGGAGGTAGGAATTTCTCTATTTTTTTATTGTTATTTTTTAATTAGGTAAAAATTCGAATGGAAAACCTATCCGAAAGCATCTAATCGAATGAGGTCAAGATATATACTATATATTTTAGTGTTATTAAAAAATGTGTCAAAAGTAAAATAAAACTATTTTGAGACGGAAATAGGAATTTCTCTATTTTTTTTTTAATTAGGTAAAAATTCAGATGGAAAACCCTATCCGAAAGCATCTTCGGATGAGGTCAAGAATGCCTATATCAAGATATAAATCTGGCCTGGTAGGAATTTCTCTATCTAATGTAGTGGTTAAACAATTGGCAGTTAGCATTTCCAACCCATATTAAACATTAATTAGATCAATTTAAGTATTTACTTGGGTGGAATTTAATGTTTTAATTGCCAGAAAACACACAATGAAATTCAATTGGGTAAAATTCCACATCCCCTGTTCAGCCATTTGACCAAAAATTTCCAGATCTCAAAATCAAGCAAAAAATTGCATAAACAAAACACAAAATGCAGATCTAATTTTACCTGGTGGAGGGATCGACGTGCTTAACGACGCCGGGGAGTTTGGGGAGGAGAACGGAAACGGGGGATTGCAGGGCGGAGACAGGGGAGGCCAAGTTGTGATCTTTGCAGAGGAAACAGAGGATGTCAGACATGCACACCTTCCCGACGCATCTGCAGTCGTCGGCGGCGGCGCGATGGTCGCAGGCCCAGAGGCTGACGAAGCAGTCGTCGGAGGCCCTGAGGGCGGCGATTGCGTCGGCGACGGAGGCGGAGAGGGAGAGGGACCTCAGCGGTGGCTTGCCCAGGCACAGATCTGAGACGACATGGGAGTTTAGGGTGATTTCCATGCACAGACTGAGTGCGATCGAGTTTCAGTTCTTGTTTGAGAAAGAGATCGGCGGAGATAAAGAAAGGAGTTTTGGAGATAAGCAAATAAATGGAGAAATAATATGCATGGATGAACAACCACTATGGGTGTATTTATACACATAAGGACGTCGAATTTTAATATTTTTTATTTTATTTATAAAATGATTCGAAATATGCGATAATTTTTTTTTATTTTTGGTGAAGTAAGAAGCTAAAAAATAAAATACGGACAAATTTAAGTATGAAAATTAAGGAAAACAGCTAAAAACGAGGGGAAAAAAATCCAAGTTATCATAACCCCATGAAATTTAAGTATGATATATAAAGTAATTATTTTTTTTCAAAAGAATTATGAATGTTAAATTTCCAAGCATTTAATTTTAAATCTTAGTTCTAAAATAGCAACCAAATATAATTTATTTTTTGCTCTAAAAAATTCTTATGAACGATTAGGAAAGTAGTATTTCTATGCTATACCCTAAAAACTTAAATTTTAAAGATTTTCTACCTAAAAAAGAGTGAATTATAATAATCTAATTTAATTAAAATATGACTATAAGGAAACATTTTTCAAAAAAGGATTCTTATCTTATGCCCTAAACCCTTTAAAGAAAAATATATGCAACTATGGTGGATCTCGATCGTCCCATGCACGGGAAATGTTAACACAATATTTTAAACGGTTTTTCTATACCCGGATAAGAGACGACAAATAGAAAGATTTTACAAATTTAAATGATTTTAGCCATTTTTAATAATACTTTTTTAGGGTCTATACATCCAAAACCGTATTTTAAAAATCATATTCATACAATTGTTTTGGCCTAATTTATGATCAGAAAAAAAAAAGATTTATAACTTATAATACTTTCTTACCACCTCTCCAAAATGTTGGATTATTTTTCTTGTAGTTGAAAGATAGAGATGTATTTTTAATACTCCTACAAATTAAGGCTGGGTTATTTTAATTAGGTTCACCTTAAAAATGTAAGACCTATGTCTTAAGAGATATCAGCCCATGCCACTTATATCTCTCCCAGGTCCGTTGTCCTCGGTTAGAGTTTCTCTCAGGTTCATTGTCCTTACTTAGAGTTTGAAGGGGGGGAAAGCTCTTGTACATGTGACTTAGGTAGAACCTGAATCGCTTATAATACTCTCAACATTCTTATGATATCCGATGTGGGGGCGATTGTATTAGAATCTTCCCCACTCAAAGCACTGACGACCATGTCAGGTCCAAGGGACTTAAAACACTAATGATCTCGTCGGGCTCAATGGGACGTACTGCTTTCTGGGTGGAGCATACCCGATCATATTGTCAGAATACATCTGAGCCCAAAGTCGGCTATGATACTATTTGTAAGACCTGAGGTAAGAAGCGTCAACTCATGTCACTTAACTCTCTTAATTAGATCAATTGCCCTCACTTGAAACATGAAAAGGAAGAGCTCGGTATGACTTGAATCACTTATAAATCACTCTCAACGTCCTCATGATATCCGATGTGAGACAAGGGTGTCACAAAAAATATGAAATAAATAATAAGTCCGAATTATAGTGGGAGAATTAAACTAATAACAATCAAGTGCAGAAAATATAAAATAAAAACTAATTTATATATAAATAATTTATTCTACCAAAAGTAATATAGATATAAATAAAATAATAGCTATCAAATAATTAATTTCAATATAAATAATTTTTTCTATGAAAAATAATTTAGATATAAGTAAAATAATATTTATCAAATATGAAGTATTTATCTATTACGGAGTATATTTTCATTAAGTATGTTTATGAAATTATTTTGATTTATATATATTTTATCGTCATGTAACATCAATTTTAGTTTTAATATATGTATGTAGATAGATGTTGCCCCAAATCCTCAATAACATGGCTTTAAGAGTCATGGGATTTTGGATTTTCGGAATGGATTGGAAGTTATATACACATCGGGTTATATAGAATCATGGTATTATATAAGATATTATTATATCATGGAATTTTAAAAATATTAAAAGTTAATACTCTGTATGATATATATGGAGTATTATATAATAGGCGAATATAATGTTAAATTAGTAAAGATACTTGTAAAGAGAATGTAAGATTCTACCACGGCGGTAATAAAACTAGTAACCTAATATAGATCTTTTTGTCTTATAATTATTCAACTCATTTGATTTTTAATGAGTTAAAAGTTCTACTCCAAATATTAACTTTTTAAATATTTTTTTAATATAATTTCATACTTATTAATAATAGGAATGAAATTATTTTTAAAAATTAATCAAAATTTTTTATATTTTATAAAGTTTTTAGTTTATTAAAAAATGTCAAAAAGTAAAGTAATTTAAATCAGGAGAATTTTGATGAAATATCCATTTAGAATATCTAATTAGGTAAATGTCTATTTGTGTTGGATAATTAAGTAAATATCCATAATACTTTCATAATATCCATATAATATTACACTTGCTTTAATTAATTAACCTTGGTTTCTCTTCCCTTTCTCAGATAGGGAGATGGTGATGTCGACTTGAGATGATGCATGATGAATGCAAGGTCATCGTCCACTTTCCATCATTCAGACTCGCCATTGTCCTTCGTGGTGGCGAACTTAAAGCGTCTATATATGGTGCAGTTGTGAACCAAAGACGGGGGAGACGTTCCTCGCATACTAGAGTTTGTGATCAGAGGTACATCTCCAATTACTAATCGAATGAGTCTTTCTTGCCTTGAGTATGTGAATCAATTCGGGGAGTCAATTCAAGTTTTTATTATAGTTTTCACACTTTTTAGACTTGAGTTTATGAATTTCAATGTAATTCCTCCTATACTTCTGCGTCAATAATATTGCGAGTCTTAAGGAGATTGAAGCCTAATTGGACATAAATTGAGAGGGAAAAGAGAGGTAACGCTCACTTGTATACTTTTACTTTGAAAATTGTCGGTCTAAAGCGTCTGCCTTATTAAGATTTGGTAACCGAATTTATTTAAATCGTCTACTTTACCTGATTTGTTGCTTCTGTCATTGTTCTCAAAGCATATAATTGCAATAGATGGAGAAAGGTAGAAATGAAAGAGAAGACTAATGGAGTAATGAAATTATAGGAAGGCTGGGTGACACAGAAATTTCAGTAGTAAAGGTCCTTGACTATATGATTTGATGACAAAATCTTATTGAATTTCTCAATGATAAATCCGCTATTGATTCTAAGTAGGACTTGAAGCTCCAAACTCCTTTAATTATATGATTTGGTGACATTAAGTTTTGATGGCATTATATACAATTATGGGAGAAACAATTTTGTTGGTGATAGTATTACGGTGATAATTTTTGGTGTTAATAATATTGTGATAACAAATTTAATTTGTTGAAAATATTTTCAATAATGGGTGACAATAGTTGATGACAATGTTTTATCATTTATGACAATAGTTGGTGAAAAGGTTTATAGTCCTTTGATGATAATTAATTAACGATCAAATTTATATATAAAAAGGTGTCTCGTTATACACATATTGAATATCGATTTTTGTTGGCTTAGCTTTAGCCCTCTCGGGTTTTTTTGCTCTCCTTGTCCTACGATTTTAATTTGGTGACACCATTGATGACAAATATCACCTGACAAAGGTAATGACAAATCATTATCAAGATGATAGTTTTTGGAGTGTTAATAGTTAAATTTTGAAAAAAAATATTTGGTGACATTATATTGGCAATAAATAGTGTGACAATGATTATTTTTGGAGGGTAAGTTATCACGATGACAATTTTTGTTGAAATTGTAACATTGTAACAAATTTTTGATATAGTCAATGGTCAAATTTTAAAAATCTGAGCTGATGACAATATATTGATGATATATAGTGTGGCAGTGAACGTTTTTTGTGGTAACACGATCTTTGTGACAAATATTTGGTAAAATACTATTTTGGTAACAATTTCTGGTCATTGACAATATTCAAAATTTTAAAACTTTAGTTGGTGATAATATTTGGGTGATATATAATATGGTGATGATATTTCTTATGGATATGATACCTTGGTGACAATTTTTATAGAGAGTCAATCAATATTCAGATTTTAGAAATACGGGATGGTGAAAATATCTTGGTGATAAATAGTTTGGTAGTGGTTGTTTTAATTTAGAGGTTATGACATCGTGGTGACATTTTTTTAACGAACTAGCTCATGGTGACAGTTTTTACAGAGTCAATAATCAAATTTTAAAAATATGGTTTGGTGGCGGTATATTGGTGCTAAATAGTGTGGTGGTGGAGGTTTTCAGACAATACGATATAATGTGTTGACATTTTGTTATTGAAATAGAATCATGGTGACGATTTTCAGGTAAAGTTGACGGTTAAATTTTGAAAATATGGATTGATGACAATATCTTAGTGATATTTAGTGTGATGGTGGCAATTTTTTGTTGTTACATGGTCGTTGTGACAAATATGTATTGAAATAACATTTTGGTGACAATTTCGGTGAGAGAAACTAGTTTAACTTTTTTACTTTTATTTGGTGATAATATTTTGATGATATATAATGTGGTGGTAATATTTCTTGAGGGGATAGTATGGTGGTGATAGTTTTTTGATGAAATAGTGTTACGATGACATATTTCTGTGAGCGCTAATGATTCAACATTTTAAATATGGATTGATGAAACAATATATTGTCATCAACCTTGTTACTAATGATTCAATATTTCGTATTCATATATGAATACGAATGATTCAATATTTCGTATTCATATACTGTGAGCGCTAATGATTCAATATTTCGTATTCATATATGAATACGATTTTTTAAGGTTACAATATCATTGAGACAATATATTGTCATCAACCTCGTTACTAACAGCAGTCACCAACATCGATCTGTTGTAAGGAAAAATATTTGTTAGCGGAAAACAAAAAATCAGTTGTCTCCAAGAAAATGTGTTATTGGCAACTGTCACCAGAAGAAAATCATCTGTCGCCAAAAAATCTATATCACCAACAATTGTCACAAAAAATCAATTATTATTTAAAAAAATTCACTTAATTATCACCAGAAAAAAAATGTCACTAAAAAGTCAATTGTCACAAAATAATTGTCACAAACAACTGTTACCAAGGGTAAAAGTTGACTGAAATGGTTAACGTTGACTAGTCAATGTTATAACTAAAAATGGTCAAAGGGGAATGAGGGGTGGGAACTGGGAAGGAAAGGTAAAATTGTAAAAATAGAGATTTACTTAATTGATTCAAAAAATGAACATTTACTTAATTATGACAAATTTTTTTAACATCCGCTAAATTAAGTCTTTAAATTAAAAGACAAATGGGGTAAAAAATTTAAATACACAAAAATATTACAGAATAGAATTTTCTAAATTCTTATTATTGTACTTTTAGAAGATTTTAATAATCGATTATGGAGCCGTAGTAGCACAATAATAAATCCTAATAATCGATTATGGAATTAAAGTAAACAAAAAATCTTATCGTTTTTCTCAATTCGTCATTTTGAATCAAGGATCATTATTTTATAAGATTCTACTGAGATTAAGATCGATATTTAGAATTGTAAAATCAAAGCGTGGTTAACACTATTCAAGTTGGTTCAATTAACTTAAAAAATTTATCGACTTTCCGTAGAGGTTATCATTGGGTTAGTCAAATTTGGGTGCTTGTGTTTTTTTAAATTAAAAAAATATTGCTTGTTGAGATTTAAAAATGAAAATAAGTCAGAAAATTTGGGCAGTTTTGTTGTTTACTCTGAATATTCGTTTTTTTTTTATTAGGAAAGAATTTGAGGCCAGTCAAACTTGAACCTATGTTGCAAAATACAAACAAAAACTATGTACATTCGTTTGGTTGTGGAAACTGGAAAGTATAATTTTTGAAAAGTTACTTTTTAGTAATTAAATTTCTATAAAATATCGTAATTTATCTGCTCAAAACAAACTTCTACTTGATAAATTCCAACTTGCAAAAAAAATATATAGAATTCTAGAATTATAATTTCAATGAATTATGAATCTGTTATTTTTAAATAAAGTTTAAAAAAAACCGATCATAATTATCTAAGAACGCATATCTTTATACTTATATTAAAATTAACGCAGATTTTCTTAAATGACACGCTGTTGTTGATTCTAGTAAAAATAATTCTCATAAAAAAGTTATTAAAAATAATACTCGTATATTTTTATAATTTACAAAAAAATTTGCGTATAGTTATAAAAAAAAAGTTTATAAAATGCAAATTGTCACATGATAGTTTGAGTAGCACAACGTGACCGTGTCAGTGAAATATGAATAAAGTAGGTGGGGAACAAAGAAACAGCTGTTTAATAAGAAGAGTAATGCATCTCCAAATGTACTGTTCCATCTGGATCTGTAAATTCTGACCATACAAAAAAGGGTAAACTGCATAAAACCACCCTTAAAATATGTCACTTTGCTCAAAACCACCTCTTAAATTTCGATTTACCGAAAACCACCCTTTATAATGCTTCCGTTACCAATTGACCACCCTTGTTAATTTTCCGTCTAAAATTCAGTCAATTGTGGGAAAGTACACTTTTACCCCTTATATATTTAATGTAAATTTAACAATAAAAAAATAAATTCAAGAATGAAATAGGGCCTCCGCCTCATTGGCCACCGTAGGCCACCGTCTCCTTGGCCTCCCCACTTGCTCGTTGCCGCCGACCACCGCCTTTCCCATGCTCTCAATCGCCGACCACCGCCTTCCCACGCTCGCACTCGTCGTCCACCTCCCTCGTTCGCAGCCATCGACCACTGTCTTCTTGGCCTCCCCGCTTGCTCGTTGTCGCCGACCACCATCTTCCCCACGCTCGCAATCGCCGATGACCTCCCTCGTTCGCAGCCATCGACCACCGTCTTTTGATTCTCCTTCTCGTTCACAGCCACAACCACCATCTCCCCCTCGATTGCAGTCGCCGCCCTGTCTCGAATCCACCATGGCTACCCCGACCTCACCTCTTGCGTTATACACTTATACCCAGGGCCACAGGGTTACGACCGCAACCACCGCCTCTAACGGAATACTAGGCCATCGCCGTGACATCCAAAGCCATCTGAAAGCCCCAATTCGAAGTCTCAACAACCTCCTCAAATTGATTCGCACAAAAGCCCCAATTGGAAGTCTCAACAACCTCCTCAAATCAACCCAAATTAGAGCTCTAAAATCCGTCAATATCCTTGTCTAATTCACACAAAAGGCCCAATTTTTTTTTAGTATGATTTATGCAATACAAGGTATGGAACTGTAGATTGAACTTTGAAGAAGAAGAAGGTATGCAAGAACTGTGGATTTCTTTCCCCATTGTTACAACTTTTTTTTTTGTGTTTTTTTTTTGTATCAAGTGCTATTAAAAAAAAAAGGAAAAAATGGTAATTTTTAAAATTTAACGGAATTTAGACGGAAAACTTAAAAGGGTGGTTAATTGCTAACGACACTGTTATTAAGGGTGGTTTTCGGTAAATCGGAATTTAAGGGGTGGTTTTGAGCAAAGTGGCATATTTTAAGGGTGGTTTTTTGCAGTTTACCCTACAAAAAACATACTCAACTCACTACTCACTTGTGTAGGAGTAGATAAACTTTTTTTTTTATCCAGGTATCCCAAGCTTACACTTAGACTAGTCCTGAACCCCAAGTCTTCGGCCCTTCATCGACTCGGGGAGGTAAACCGCGGGATGTGCCTCACCAATGGTCCAACCAACCCCCCTTTATAACCTTTGGCTCCAGGAGGCCCACTCCACAAGAGAAACAAATAATGCTCCTCCTGGGAATCGAACCTCCCACCCGAAGCTTCTAGCCCCAGCGTAGGGTGACCTTTCAACCAGTGAGCTATGCCCCGGGGGGCAGGAGTAGATAAACTTACAATGCCTGGAACGATGCGATCCGATCCGTTTCGATCTTTACTCTTTAGCCAATTAAAAATTTAACTATTTTTTATACTCAAATTTGACTATTTGATTCATTCGATCATGTGATCACTTTCATTAGAGTCAAGAACATCTACAAAATCATTAGTAGAAGAAACAATAGGCTCAAACATAGAAAACTCAATCTTTCTACCATTAAATTTCATAGTTAGGGAACCTTTAAAACAATCAATTTGAGTCTTAGCCGTTCGCAAGAATGGTCTTCCCAAGATAATTGGAGTTTCAGGCGTACCTTGTTTCATATCCAGAATAAAGAAATCAGCTGGAAATATCAAATTATTTACCTTAACCAGAGCATCCTCAACAACTCTTCTAGGCTTAATACTAGAACGATTAGCGAGTTGTATAGTAACACTAGTTTCAGATAATGCATTGAGACCCAAAAACATGTACAAATTATAAGACATCACATTGATTGAAGCACCTAGGTCTAACATAGCTTTGGTGAAGCTAGCATTACCTATTGCACATCTATGGGATAGTAAACATACATGGATATCCGCACTTTTCAGACAATCTTTTCTGTAGTAAAGCAGAAACATTTTCACTTAAACTTACCTTTTCTTTTCTTCGCATCCTTTGCTAGCGTTTCATCGTGCACAATTCTTTCAAAAACTTCGCATAGTGAGGCACAATTTTAATCAAATTGAAAAGTGGAATATTTACCTCACAATGAGCAAATGTGTCATAAAGAATTTGTTCATCTTCCCACTTACGATCAGATCTTAAGGCATGAGGAAATTGTGGTGCAGGTCTTGAAACCTCAGAAGACCACTCATTGGATGATTTCCTTGGGGATTCAACAACGTCAAAAATCGATTCCGTCGCTGGAGGGGGCGGCAGGCGCCGTCATCAACAGTGTGCGATTCCGACTCTTTGTCATCTTATTTGATCTCCCACATCAATCACTTCCTTAGGCCTCTCTTCAATATTTCTAGTGGGCACATTCACTTGTTTACCTCCTCTAAGGATCATGACACTCACATTCTCCTTCGGATTCACTACCACTTGTGATGACAAGTTCCCCGAATCTTTCGCTTTCAATTCTCTAATCTCCTTAGCCATTTGACTTAACAACTTTTCTTGAACACCCATCTTGTCTAACAACAACCTCAGTGTCTCATCTATATTCTCTTGTTGAGTGTTTCTCCGACGGTTCTCAAATTGTCCTCTTTGATAAGGAACTTGTTGCTGCTGACCTCTGCTGTTGAATCCACTTTGATAGTTCGATTTTAGCCCTGATTGTTACCAAAGTTGAGGCGAGGTCCATAATCCATAGCATTCACATCAGCGACATCCTCTTGAATCAAGGGACACTTATCATTCGGATGAGTTGGATCTCCACAAACACCACAAGGTCTAGGCTGCTGAGATTGATTCATTTGCATAGCCATCTTGTTCACTATCTCCGTAAGCCTATCTAGATCATCCTTGCGACCATCTCTAGAATTATCCAACTTATGAACTCCTCTAACTCCTTGGTGTCTCCCATATTGTTGTGATGCATTAGCCAACCCTTCAAAATTTTGCATTGCTTCCTGAGGTGTCTTATCCAAAATATCTCATCCACTAGTAGCATTGATGAAACTCTTATCGGTGTCAAGCAAGCCCTCATAAAGATATAGCACTAGATCATCATCGGATATACCATGTTGTGGACAACTACCCTTAAGCTTCTTGAACCGCTCAACATACTCATAAAGACTCTCCGTAGGTGATTGCTTAATACTAGATAGCTCCTTCTTAAGTTTGTTGAGGCGAGTCATAGGAAAGTACTTTTATAGGAAAGCTTTCTTCAATTCAACCCAAGTAGTAATGCTTTCTAGGAGTAGGTAATAATTAAAGTCAATCGCTTGCAGAATCTTTCAAGGTAAAGGGGGACACTCTCAACATCAATTGATCATCGGTAAGGCCTTGGGGTCTAATTCTATCACACACACTCACAAAGGTAGCAAGGTACTTGTTTGGTTTCTCCCCAGACAATCCATGAAAGTAGGGTAAAATAGTAGATCAATTCAACTTGTACTCAAATCTTGAACCCTCAGAGAGATTAGGAAGTCTAATTGCAAGTGGTTGAGCACTCAAATTAGGTTTCTTTAGGTTTCTCAGGGTTCTTCTTGGCGGATTATCAACTTCGTCTCCCATCTCCTTATTTGTGTCAAACTCGAGCCTCCTTTTCAACCCAAAAGATCTTTCAATCTCAGAATCAAAAGACAAAGACAATGAATTAGAAGATCTAGTTTGAACCATACAAGGACACAAAAGACTCAAAGAAAAAAAATTGAAAACAAAAACAAAAAGAAAGAATCAATGAAAGAGATAAAGAATAGCAAACTCCTTTCTTCTCCTCGGTAACGGCGCCAAGAATTTGGTGCGGGGCGAACGTCGTTGGCACTTTTGCCATTTGCCAAATAGTAATAAAATTCAAACTCAAACATAAAACCAATAGATTATCAAATCAATGACTTGGTAAACCAAATAACTACTAGTATAGCGATGAAGTCCGGAGTCGAACCCACAGGAAGAAGCGATTTACTATTCAATAACTCTTAACAAGAACTCTTATGACCCAACAATGATTTATGACAAATAACCAAGATGTAAAGTAACCAACTTTATGATTGTAAAGTAAATTGATAATAAGGTAGAGAAGATATTTCACCTGTAATTCTCTGACAATGGTTGAGATTCATGGTCCTAGGATTGATCTATCAATTACTCATAAACATATGTCTACTTGACTAAAGTTGAGAGATCCGCAGGGTTACAATCACCTTATTCAATATCACTAACGAATAGCATTAAGGATTCAAGTAATTAGACCAACTGACATATTGATTTAATGCAATTAAGACAGACCAGAACAACCCTAGATCATCCCTAATCGACACTCCTCAACATAGATCAACTGAAATCATCCACTACAAAGACAAAGAAATATCACTACTTCAATACCTTCGTTTGCTATCAAGAATACAACAACGAATTCATAACTAAGATGCAATTCCTAACATGGTGATCAATCATAGAAAGGAACGCAAATATTATCAATAAGCACATGATGATAAATATGAATATGAATATGCTACATCGTCTCATAATCCATATGCTACACACGGCTGGAACTAATAGAAGTAACCTAATAAAGAGTCGTGAAACCCTAGAAATATAATAATAGGAAATAGAATCTTCGAATCCAAAATCGCAATCGCTGAAAACCGGTCCACGACGGGCGCCGCCTGAAGCACGGCGGGCACCGCCATACTCAGTGACGAAATTTCCTCTTTTCCTCGATTGTCTTCAATGTTGTGCTTCCCTGTTCCTCTCTAGCCTCTTCCTCAGCCTTCATATGCTCCAAAACATATCTCTTAAGCTCTTCCAAGATCCCTCCAAGGTCGGAATGTAACTCTGCAGAATAAACACTAAAAAGACGTATATTCCGAACTCGAATACTTCACAAGCAATATGTGAAACTAGACTCAAACATATGCAAAACTCCTATCTAAAAAAAATGGTAACGAACTAACGATAAATATATATTCCGAAAAAATGTAAGGATAAAGTTAGTATGCCGCAACAGGGAAAAAACCTCTCTTTAGTGTGGGAGGGAGAAGTCGTCGGTGCCCTTGTTCTTCATTGGCTCCGACCACTCTACCTCCTTGGTGGCTGCGAATTCCTCTTTGGAGACTCTAAACCACATCTTCGGAGGCTCTGAATTCATCACCTCTTTGGGGGCTAGATCCACCTCTTTGAAGGCTGCAAACACAACAAACTCCTCTTCGGAAGTCGAAAACCTACCGCACCTAACCAAGGCTTGTAGGTCTGTCCACGTACCCTCTCCGCCTCCTACCTTCTTTTTTCGGGTTTGGGCGAAGAAAACCCCATGATTGTTGAATCGGGTCGCCATATATTGGTGTTTCACGGAGTCACCCGTCCCTCCATCTTCACATACCATCTCTTCGCAACCCCTTAATAATGGCCAATTAGCTCGATTTATTTGGGGGGTTTTGTAGACTTAGTGCGGGGAAGTTCAATTCGAACTCCGATCTATCCCAATTTGTCCTCCCTGGCTCTCATATTTTTGTTCTTGGGTTCGATCTGATTCTCCTTGTGTTTCTCCAGTCACCTTCTTCGGTTCTGGGTTGCATCCTTCCGGCTGTCTCCTTGCCACCCTCGGTTGTCCTCCTCTGGTTGCCCTTGGCAGTCTTGGTGGAGTGCGTGCTGGTGGTGCGGTGGCCATCGACGATTCTAGCTGCTTATGAGTGTCGGTGTAACGGCGGCCCAATACAAGACCTTGGGTCCAAAGTGGGCCGACATAAAAAATAAAAAAAAAATGTAGAATTGACATATATATATATATATATATATATATATATATATATATATATATATATATATTTGAATAGTGATTTATATATACACTGTGCATAAAGCCCCGTTCGAAATGGCAGGTATTAAATCCCGGTAGGGTTGGCTACAATGTCGTTAGGGTTCCTGATGGTTTATGTTCAGCAATGTGAAAATTTGTGTTTGCGCGACTGAGCTTTCTTCCCCGATTGATGAGGTTCTAGCAGTTGGAGTCGGGACAAGTTGGAGTCGTGGTAGTGTGTATCGAGACGTCTCCTTTTCCCTGGAAGACTGGTTCCTTGGAGCTTCGTCTTCACTACCCACGGATGACTCTTTATGTACCGCTGGCCTACGGTGTTGCTTCAGAGCAATGTTTGGCTTCGTCCGTCGTCTACGTTCTTATCTCATTTGGTTTACCTGTGTTAAGTTTCGCTCTTATGGAGTGTCCTTACCTTATTTTGCACCATATATGCATCGACCTTCGAGGTTTAGATTTGTCTAACCTCTAATTTTTACCTAATAAAAAAAATAAAAAGATAAGTATATGTTCCGGGTGCCTTGTTGTGGGCTGGTCGATCCAAGCAATGTTGCATGCCCGTGTTAAACGTGGGCGGCCACGCCACTTTATTCATGGGTTTTTATTATTATTAAAGTTATAACTACTTTGTAAATTTATCATTAATAAAGCTCCAAAGTTTTTATTACTATCAGGACAAAATGAACTACTCCGTAAATGATTATGATATATATATAGACTTTTCAATAGCCTTAAAAAAATAATATCAACTACACATGTAAATAATAGCACATCGATTAATTTTAAGGGGTTTTTTTTCCCTTATCAAAACTCAGATAATATTATTAGTATTTTATGTAAAGATCAACTATGAATATTAATATTTGCAACTCATCTTTTAATTGTGATTTTTTTTTCCAAACCTAAAATAAATTATGTTATTTCTTACAACTATCTCAAAAGTTCGGGTAGAGCCTGTTCACCCGAATTTTTTCCTAATAAAAAAAATATATTTCAAAAGTTCATATTATTTAATACTCCACAATTTATCCTTATTATATTATATTATTGAATATATATGTCATATCACCATATTTGAGCTCCAACTTTAATTCAGGAATGCAGGAAGGCTTTAACTTATCGGATCCACTTTACCTCAAATTAATCTGTGACTTATTCAAATGTTATTTCTACAGTACATAAGATTTTCCCCAATCAAGAACTCTCAAATACGATTTGTACACTTCATCTATATATATAGATTTTCAAAATATAATAATATTTTTTTTGTTCATTAGTATATATATGATAACGATCTTTTTAACCTACATATCTAATCCCGATTTGAAAATTCATTTATTTGAAAAAATACAAATATTATTAAAATAATTAAATTAGTGCATGTACATATGTACAAAGATCTATCGGCGCGTTTTCTTATAAAATTTCCACATAACAAGTTTGACAATAACTCCGCATTTCATATTATATTATGAATAAAGTTGTAGAAAGAATTACATTATCTTTCTTTTTTGGTAAAAAAAAAAATTACATTATATTAATTGAGAACGGATATATATGATCCTAGTATTCGGTACCCGCCCGTTGTGCGGTTTCTTAATAATAATAATAATAATAATAATAATAATAATAATAATAATAATAATATACCATAACTTTGTCTTCTTGTGCAAAAGTTATCCTACGTTAATTATTTTTATTTTATTTTCTTCTTCCACTTTTATCTTAATCCATAAAATTATTTTAATAATTCCATTGCTTAAATTAGGCAAAGAGCTAGTTTTATCGGGATTGTATTCACTTTAAATATAATGAGGTAAAAAAAATTATAATACTTGTTAAATTAAGTAAAAAAAAATTCCAACATGAATAACATTAGATAAATTTATCTAAAACGATAAGTTTTTTATCTAATTAAGATATAAGGTTGAATATTTATATAAAAAAAAATCTATTTAAGATATAAGGTTGAATATTTATAAAAAAAAAATCTATTTAAGATATAAGGTTGAATATTTTTGCTTTACCAAATTTCGTTGCCTCTCTCTCTCTCTTTTTTTTTTTTTTTATAAATCCCATGATAAAATTTATACCATACCCCCAGATTATATAAAGTGGTAAATTTTAATTTTTTTTCCCAAAGTTTTTTAATTTTATTAATTCACTAATATATAAAGTATCAATATCTACATAAAATTTTATGGATCCCGTTGATTTCTTTTCTAAAATTTTATTTGAAAAAAAAAACTACTGATAAGGAAGATAACAAAAAATAAGGAAAGGGAAGAGACATAGAACATAGTAGAGAGTGAGAGAGCACCAAGATTTTATTGTTCATGAGATTTTATCATATATGTATATTCAATTTGATTTAAAACGTAGAATAATTAACTAAAATTTGCATCATTCATGATATGCATGCATTTGTTAATTATATTTTGTTAAATTGATAAATATCTCAATCACATAATCTAATTAAAATATAAGTTATAAGGTTATATTGAATAAATTATGTAAAAAGATAAGTTTTTAGCTAACTATATTTGTTTATTAATTGATGTAGTACAGAAATATAATACCACTTTAATCCAAAAAATGTGCAAAAATAATCCCGCTTTAATCCAGAAAATTCTGTGCGGCCTCTGTTTAGAGAACTATTCCTATATCTTCTTTCTCCGTTTTCTTCTTCTTCACTGTCCACAACCGTATCACACCAAGTTTAATGACCTAATCACTTCTTTCTGGGTTAATTTCATTAACCTTATTGTATACATTCGCCATTGTAACAATGGAAGAAAAAAAACGATAAATATATGAATATAAAGTTATTTTAGGGATATATATACGTAGTAGGATTTATATATGATTAATAAATTGTCAAAACTACTATACCGTGATTGCAAATTGCAACTTTGCTATCGATATTGAAAGTTGTTTGCGGCAAATGCTCCAACGAAGAGGCTACGTACGTAGTAGGAATGTAGGATAATTGAGGTTTGCTGTTTGGGGATACCTCGTAGATAACCTCTATATATATAAAAACTACAATATTCTATCTTACTCACTTAATTAATTATCTATTCACCATAAAATCTTATGAGATATATATCCATATACAGTTTTAACTAATCCCAACCACTTTAGAATTATATTGAATAGATTAAATTGGATATATTTTTATAAATATTAAACCTTATATTTTAATTAGGTAGAAAACTTATCTTTTTAGACACAATAATCTATCTAATAATCCGTATTAAATTACCAAAAAAACTTTTGGCAGAAATTAATATTGATGACATGTTTACGACATGACATAATTTTTTTTATTTTTCATAGTTAAGAAATTATATTTCTTTAATCATATATTAGAATTTTCTTATAAGAACTATCGGTCCACTATTTTTTAAAAATATTAAATTACAACTTCGTTTAATTTTTATTATATTTTAAAACTATTAAAATTATCCCCAACATTTTTTTGATGTATAGTACGTTGTAATATATTAGATTACTTTATAATAACCTAACAACTAAAATGGTTATTTAATATAAAAGAGATAAATCTCTTTTATAGATTTAAACTAATCGGTAGATGAAATCAAAGTACATCCCCCACCATTTTTTTTATCTCCAGAAAATCAATTAAAACATAAAAAAATAACTTCAGATTTCGTTAAGAAAAGATCAGATTTCTCCACACATGCATAAATTGAGTTATATTTTATATATATATTTTTTTGTAATATATTTATAATTAATTTCAGTGATCTTAAAATATAGGTTTTTTACCTAATTATATTGGCTTATTAATTGATGTGGCCCAAAAATATAATACCAATTTAATACAGAAAATGACACGCAAGCAAAAATAATCCCGCTTTAATCTAGAAAATTCTGTGGCCGCGGGGTCGCGCCATTGGCCTCTGTTTTAGTATTTTATATATATAATAGAATAGATATATAGATATAGTCATATAGATATATATATTGATTTACTACTGGCACAATATATATAAATTAATAGTCTAATATTACTTTGATCAGTTTAACATCCATCCATTTTAATAAATTATCAATTATGTAAAAAAATCTTGAACGATTGTTTTACTTATTTTAACCAAACTGGTTGTTTTATTTACTTTAACTAAACTAATTTTATTGTATTTATCTATTACAAATCTTTATCCTTGATCAAATCAATTATAGTTTATGGTTAGCCACATATATTAAGTACTTAAAAAAAACCTATCATTTTACCTTTAATTATTTTATAAATATTTCACCTTGAGTTATTTTATCTTTAGTTATTAAGATTTGTTATAATAAATGATAAGATTTTTTTTTTGATAAACCAACAGTTGCATTAAATCAAATTCCAATCGGTTAACAATGCTTCTTCTAATCCTTTTATTGAATGCATATTTACTATTTAGTGGAAAAACCAAAGTGATAATAAAATATACCCATTGCATTTATTTTAATACTATTAAAAATTATAAATAAACAAATCCATACGTAGTATTTTATAACAATAAAAAAATGATACATGCAGAAAGTGAATATTAAATTATAGCTTTTTGTTATATTTATTTTAATCGATACAAATTTAAATATAGATATATTGTATTCAATTTTGACCAAATATTGGATAGATTATTTGATCTAAAAAGATAAGTTTTCTAGCTAAGTAAGATATAAGGTTGAATATTTATAAAAATAAGTGAGACTATTAATTGAGATGTCAAAATTATATTGGTTTATTAATTGATGTGGCCCAAAAATATAATACCAATTTATTTCAGAATATGACACGTAAGCGAAAATAATCCCGTTTAATCCAGAAAATTCCGCGGCAGCGAGGTCGCTTCAGCGGTCTCTGTTTTAGTATTTTATATAGATGGAGGTGTGGAAAATGACATTATTAACACTACAAAAGCATAAATTTCCTATCACATGACTTATCTTGTAAAAAAAAAAACTAGTATATTTCTCGGATTTTCCGCGTCATGACGCAATTTTTTAAAAATAAAATATTGATGAGAAAATAAATTAATATTATACAATTGAATAAAATATTAATAAACTTAGCATAAAATAAAAATGTAGGTTTAATAAAGTAAAACATTATACAATACTATCCCTTTCAAACACACAACTTTAATTTTTGTATTATTATTTGATCAAAAAATGTTTTTATTATTTTATGCAGTTTTCAAAAGTATATGATGAATACATGTTATTTGATTTTTTTTTCAAAATATTCACTAAAAAATAATTATTTAACAAAATATTCAAACTTTTAAAATATTTACACAAATATTCATTTTTTGCAGGACGGACAGAAAAACGCGGTCTCAGACCGCGTTTTATTATTAAGGTCAAAAATCTGAAATCGGGTGAATAAGGGTAAAAAAAACTAACACAAAAGCCGCGTCTCTTGTTTTTTATTTTTTTTTTCAGAAAAATTGAAAAGGGAGAAATGGAAGAGACATGAAGGGGCGGAGAGAGAGAGAGGGATGGTCGAAGGGAGGCGGAGGGAGAGAGAGGAAGTCGGAGGCCGGAGGGGGGCGGAGGAGAGAGGGATGGCCGGAGGGAGATAGAGGAAGGGGCGGAGGAGAGAGAGGGAAGGGCGGCGGAGATCCAGGTGGAGGAGAGAGAGGGATGGCCGGAGGGGGGCGGAGGGAGAGAGAGGAAGTCGGAGACCGGAGGCCGGAGGGGGGCAGAGGAGAGAGGGATGGCCGGTGGGAGAGAGAGGGAAGGGCGCCGGAGATCCAGACGGAGGAGAGAGGAAGGGATCTCCGGCCGGCATCGTGCTCCGTTCTCCGGCGTCACCAACAGGGGAGGAGAGGCGGCGTCACCAGCAGGGGAGGAGAGGTTCCGTTCTCCGGCATCGTGCTCTGTTCTCCGACGGCATCTGAGCGTCACCCCTCTCTCTCCCTCCGGCCATCCCTCTCTCCTCCGCGGCTCCCCTCCGACTTCCTCTTTCTCCCTCCGCCCCCCTCCGGCCATCCCTCTCTCTCCTCCGCCCCTTCCTCCCTCTCCCTCCGCCTGGATCTCTGGCCATCCCCCTCTCTCCCTCCGCCCCTTCCTGTCTCTTCCATTTCCCCCTTTTCAATTTTTCTGGAAAAAAATAATAAAAAACCAGAAACGCGGTCTGGGACCGCGTCTTTTGTGTTAGTTTTTTTTACCCCTTTTCACCCAATTTTAGATTTTTGACCTAAATAATAAAACACTGTCTCATACTGCGTTTTTCTGTTCGACCTGTAAAAAATGAATATTTGTGTAAATATTTTAAAAGTTTGAATATATTTTTAAATAATTATTTTTTAGTGAATATTTTGAAAAAAAAATCTATTATTTTGCCAATTATGGGTTGATCATCACTCAATTTAAAGCTTCTCCATATCAAAATTTAAGCGGTTAGACTTTTCAAGATGTTTTTTTTATAGATAAATATTTATTTTTTTAATAATTACATTTTGTTTCAGTTATTTGATATAATATAATGTATTTAAAATATTTTATTTTAAAAAAAATATCTTGCAATAGTAAATGTTTGAGTTATATATTTTACAAGATATTTTTGAATCAATTAATCTCGATTTATGCAATAGTAAATATTTGAGTAATTATAATTACTATTGTATAAAATTTATAAAATTATGTTAGAAATTAACTATAATTAATTAATATAATTTATAAGCTATTTTCAATATTTGAGTTATTTTGAACTCATTGTAAACAGAGGCGGATCTATATTAGGGCCAGGGGTGGCAGTTGCCCCCCCAACCGAAAATAAAATTTAATATATGTATTCCTCTCGTCGATAGCTTCGATTTGATATATTATAAGCTCAATTCCGACACCTGAGCAAAAAGTTATAAACGTTTCAAGATTGAACAAAGATAAATTATTTCCGACATCATTTTCCAAACTGAGTTACTTCTATCGTAATAATCGTTTGTTACACATACCTTAATACTAAAATTAAACTCGATAACTTCAAATTAGTAGGTTATATTGAAATATTTGAAAACCATGGAATAAAGTATACACCATTAATGTTTTTATTCTAATCACACATTCATGATCAGTATTGAGGATTCCTTCAAAAAAAACTAGACTTTAATTTTACGGATAATTTCTCGATGATAATTTTCCGCCCCCTCAAATAAAAGTTGCAGGATCCGCCACTGATTGTAAATCAGGTTAAACAAAGACTTTTAAAATAATTATAAGTGCTCGTTTGGATTAACATAGGAAGTGCAATTCCCAGGAAGCTAATTTATGGGAAGAGAACTTTCTGGGAATTAAATTTACTGGGATTGTTGAAAACACGTTTGGATAAGTTTAATTTCCCATGAATTAAAATCCTACGTTTTGTTTGGTTAAATATAAACCTTTATAGGAATTTGTGTAAAATTACTAGAGCAACCCTTAATAATAAAAATAAATTATTTGAATTATGGACAAATAAGTAATTTGCAAGTTTAAAAGAAAAAATAATAAATTTCTTGAAATAAAAAAAAGGTGGATTTCATCTTACCCACCCCCCACTTGGAAATTCTAATTCCTCCATTTTGGTGGAATTCAATTTCCTGGGAATTCAAATTCCTGGGATTTTCGAAAAAAAAAATTATAACCAAACACATGTATTCAAATCTACTTCCTGGGATATTTAACTTCCTGGGATTTTTTAAACCATCCAAACAAGCACTAAGTATAATCCATAATTATTTAAAATCCATACAAACCCTTAACAAGAAAGAGAAAAAAAAGTGTTACTTTTTTAGTGGATTTGGATTAACCCTAGCTTTTGTCTATTCCTGATAAATGATGGATTTAATAAATAAATAAAACTAAGAGCATGGTGCGAATACTAAAGCCCGCAGTATTTCAATTCAGCCCACGTATATGATGATTGTGAAGGTAGCCTTGGTCGTATTTATCTCCAAATAGGAATCCTTCCACGTATATATGTGTCCCGATCATATCAATTACTATCTATATGGCCCATTCTAGGCATTAGGGCGGTTATTCGAGCCAAACGAGTCGAGTATTGTTTGTACATATTCAATTCATTTAGGTTATGAACGAGCTCGAGTTGAGTCTAAAATTTGACTCGATGTTAAAAATGTGCTCATACTTACTCATGTTTAAAAAATGATCGAGCTCGAGCCGAGCTTTTTTCGAGTTTCAAGCAATTCTACTTGCTCATTATACAGTAACTTATGTGCTCATACTCGGCTCGTTTAAGAAATGAACGAGCTCGAGCGGAGCTTTTTTCGAGTTTTAAGCAATTCTACTTGCTCATTATACGGTAACTTATGTGCTCATACTCGGCTCGTTTAAGAAATGAACGAGCTCGAGTGGAGCTTTTTTCGAGTTTTAAGCAATTCTACTTTCTCATTATACGGTAACTTATGTGCTCATACTCGGCTCGTTTAAGAAATAAACGAGCTCGAGCCGAGCTTTTTTTGAGTTTTAAGCAATTCTACTTGCTCATTATACAGTAACTTACAGGAAATTTTAAAAATTTCATAAAATTCGAGCTATTCGAGTTTAATTCGAACAAGCCGAGCTTTGAAACGAGTTTAAAGATGTGCTCATACTCAGCTCGTTTAGAAAATAAACGAGATCGAGTCAAGTTTTTGTCGATCGAATACGAGTCGAATTCGATTTACTAATGTTCACATAACACCCCTACTAGACATGAATCTAATTCTAACATCGTTAATAAATTTGTTTTGAATTTTACAACCTTTTGCTAGCCACGTTAAAAAAACAGGGATGGCGACTGAGAGAGAGAGCCTGGCGAGGACTCCCAAGAAGGGCAACCACGGCCGGAGCCGCAGCCGTAGTAGAAGCCGCGAGCGGCTATCGGGGAACGGGAAGGAGAAACCCCCTGATCCTGCAGCAGATACGTCCGCAACAGGGGAGGCTAATCAGCGAAGTACGCCGATAACGTCTAACCATGGGGGCTCATCCGAAGTAGCGTCTGATGCTGGGGGTCATCCCAAGGTGGCTTTGCAAACCCAGAATGCCTTCCCATCCCTGGACGAGACCCGGGGGGTAAAAATGGGGGCGGAATCTAGTTACCTAGAGAAATTGGTGCAAGGGGAAGGCATTAGTTTCAGGATCCAATGCTCGAACCCGACATTCCAAGCAGATGAAGAAGATGAGCAGTATGACACGGATGACGACATAGCCCCCGAGGAAGATGACCCGAATTGCCCTACCATCACGCTGAATGCTCAAGAGAAAAAGGAAATATGGAAACCGTGGAGGGACACACTCATCATCAAACTATTTGACAAGGGCCCTGGCTACATGCAGTTGCATAGGAGGTTGTCCCAGAAGTGGGCTGTAACAGCACCCTTCAAACTGATCGACCTGGGAAACGACTACTACGTGGTCAGATTTGCAAACAAATCGGATTACAATCATGTGCTGATGGAGGGGCCGTGGATGCTGGGTGACAACTACCTATCCATCAGAAAGTGGACGCCGAGATTCAATTCAAGCGTAGAACAAATATCGAAGCTCACAGTCTGGGTACGGATCCCTTGCCTACACATCGAATATTTTGATCGGAGAGTCTTGCTGCGAATTGGTAAGAAGATCGGAAAGGTCCTAAGAATTGATAATACTACGAGTGCAGCAGACAGAGGGCAGTTTGCAAGATTGAGCGTCGAAATAGACATTTCAAAACCTCTCCTTTCAAAGTTCAGACTAGATGGCAAGACCTGGCCCATCCAGTACGAAGGGATTCGGATGATATGCTTCAAGTGTGGGAAAATAGGCCACAAAACAGGGGAGTGCGCTCCTGAAAGTGTGCAGCCTGCATCGGAGACCCCGGAGCAGGTGGCAACAGGGCAAAGTAACTCTATGAACCAGCAAAGCCTAGAGGAAAGCCACCATGGAGATTGGATGCATGTTGCGAGGCAAGGGAGGCGCCGAGTAAATCAGAAGAATCAAGCTGATGGAACCCAACACAGGGATGACTCCGGCACGAAACCGAAAGAGAACCCGCCGGAGGTGCAAAGAGATGATCAGCCGGAGAAGGAGGAGGATCGAGTGGGTAAGGAAAATCCCGTGAATCCTGGGATCTCGCAATCTCAAAGATTTGCCGCCTTAGAGTATCTCCAGGAGGATATTCAAAATATGGAAGAAGATATGCCCAATAAAGCTGATAAAGGAAAAGATAAAATTATATCACAACCGGGAGATAAGCCCATCAAAACTACCGAGAAAGTCCAGGGGAGAAAGTCAAACCCTCAGAACGGAAGCGTGACTGCCAAGAAGACTACACAAGCCCACAAGAGGATCGTCAATGAAAATAAGAAGCAAACCCCGGGCTCGCCTCCAATCACTTCCTCAATAACCAAAGACGCCAACTTTAAGCCATCCTCCTCAGCCTCGGAACCGCCTAAGCATCCCAACCCCACCCATACGAAACAATCTGACCCCATCCACCCCTCAAACCACAACGGCACATCCAAGAACAATGAACCAGAGAATAGAACTAATTCGAGTACATACTCGGGAAAGTTTTCTAATCTCAAGCCACCAGACGGGTCCAGTACTGGCTGCCCTTCCGAGGATCGCGAACCGCATGCTGATAGACTTTCTCCCGGTGGTAACGGTGCCCCGGTCAATCCTGTGCCGGGTAACACTACCCCAGCCCATGCCTGATGCTCTTGCCCGCTTTGACAGCGTTCGACCGTGGTTTGACCAACACAGAAGCTATTTCTTCAACCATACTATATCCATGTTAAAAGAAATCAGCGTTTTGGTTTGGAACGTCTGTGGAGCAGGCAGTATAGAGTTCCTTAATGCTCTAAGGGAAATAATTAGGCAACATCGTCCTAGTGTCATTGCACTCGTTGAACCGAGAATTAGTGGAGAGAGGGCGGACCAAGTCTGTAACAGAATCGGCTATGACAGTAAGCTGCGCGTGGAAGCCGAGGGCTTTTCCGGTGGTATCTGGCTGCTATGGAGATCAACGGAAGTTGTGGTAACTGAAATCGTCACACACCCTCAGCACATTACTGTGGAGGTATATCGATTGGGAGAGGAGCCGTGGATCCTCTCGGCAATCTATGCCTCTCCCAATCCGGCCAATAGAGACAGTCTCTGGAGATCGCTGGAAGAATTTGCAGAGAGAAACTCCTTGCCTTGGCTCTTAGCAGGAGACTTCAATGCCACCCTGAATGCGCAAGAACGCTCCCAGTCATCCATAAGCTCCAACAGGACTTCACAGACTTTCCAACGAGAGGTGGAAGCTTTGCAACTCATCGACTTGGGATACACAGGCGTCCCGTACACGTGGTGGAGGGGTAAGAATACACACAACCGTATGACGGCTAGACTGGACAGAGGTTTATGCAATGTAGAGTGGAAAGCTCGGTTCCCTGAAGCATGTGTTCGACATGTTTCGGCGCCACATTCGGATCACCTCCCCCTCGTAATCAGTCTTGCCCACGAGGATAGGGAGACTCAGAGTCGCAGCTCCCATTTTCGTTTCCAAGAGAGCTGGTTGTTGCACGAGCAGTTTGCGGAATTTGATTCTGACAGTTGGAGATCAGATTTGGATGCGTGTCAGGCGCTAACAGAACTATCTACAGAGCTGTCTACATGGAACAGAGAAGTCTTTGGAAATATTTTTAGAAGAAAAAGGAATCTTTGGAATCGCCTTGAGGGGATTAGGAAACGTTTGGCTATCCGGGTGACAAGGCACTACTTGAATCTGGAGGCGGAGGTGTGCAGCGAGTTGGAATCGGTCCTCCAGCAGGAACAAGTCTACTGGTTCCAGAAATCTCGGTCGAGCTTTCTCCTTGACGGGGACAGAAATACACGGTACTATCACGTCTCCACCTCCATCCGTCGGTCACACAATAAGATCTCAGCGCTGAAAAGGGATGATGGAACCTGGACTGAGGACTTGCAGGAAATTCAAGGGATGGTCTTGGAGTTCTTTCGAGGATTGTACACTGAGGAGGGACAAACCCGAGCGATCGAGGACCAATTAGAATGCTCGCTTTCATTCCCGGTCTTATCCGAGAGCAAACGGGAGTGGCTGGGCAAAGCGTTCACCGATAAGGAAGTGAAGGAAGTCGTGCATCTGATAGGCCCTCATAAGGCTCCAGGGCAAGACGGTTATCCGGCGGTGTTCTACCAACGAGAATGAGCAGTTGTGGGTAATCAAGTAACAAATACTGTTCTTAATATCCTCAACCATAACCAATTCCCCCCTCGGATCGCAGATGCTCTCCTCGTCCTGATTCCTAAGGTCAGATCGCCGGAGAGGCCTGCACAGCTTCGACCTATCGCCTTGCTGAATGTGGTTTTCAAATTAGCTACTAAGCTAATTGTTCAGA
Source organism: Persicaria maculosa (assembly GCA_963922045.1). Taxonomy (NCBI): domain Eukaryota; kingdom Viridiplantae; phylum Streptophyta; class Magnoliopsida; order Caryophyllales; family Polygonaceae; genus Persicaria; species Persicaria maculosa. The sequence continues at coordinate 64,884,627 of OY998262.1, forward strand.
GACTGAAATCGGTCCTCCCTGATCTGATTGCTCCCACTCAAGCGAGCTTCATACCTGAGCGACAAATCATTGATAATGTGGTCGTTGTTCAGGAGGTGTTGCACACTATTTCGAAAAAGAATACCAACGAGCAGTGGATGGTCATCAAAATCGATCTCGAGAAGGCCTATGATCGAGTTCGATGGGATTTTCTAAAGTTCGTTCTGCAAAAGGCGCAATTACCAGAGCATCTCTGTGAAGTCATCCTGAAGTGCCAAACACTGGGGAATACGCAGCTCTTGTGGAATGGAGGCAAAGCGGGTGAATTCACATCGTCAAGAGGGATCCGACAGGGTGACCCCCTCTCGCCATACCTTTTTGTCTTCTGTATGGAAGTCTTGTCACATCTTATTAATGTCAAGGTAATGCAAGGGCGCTGGGAGCCTTTCATCCTTGGGGGAGTTCATCTTACTCACGTGTTCTTCGCAGACGACTTGGTTTTGTTTGCGAAGGCCACAAAGGAGCAAGGAGCGATCATAAGGGACACGCTGCAATTGTTCTGTTCGATTTCAGGGGAGAGGGTGAACTTTGCTAAGAGCTCGGTCCTGTTCAGCAATGGGGTGCCTGAGCCGATCCGGAGGGAAGTCTCCGATGAACTGTCGATCCCTATAACTACCGACTTCGGTAATTACCTGGGAGTGCCAACTGCTTGTGGGAGGATGACAAGCGATCGATACAACTATTTGGTGGATAAAGTGGCGTCTAAGCTTAGAGGATGGCAATCGAAAGCGCTCTCCTTTGCTGGGAGAGTTACTTTAGCGAAATCAGTCCTGACGAGTCTTCCGGTTTATGTGATGCAGTCGTCTTTCATACCTAGACTGATTTGTGATGAAATTGACAAGATCATTCGGGGCTTTATTTGGGGTTCAACTTCAGAGCAAAGGAAAATTCATCTCATCAGATGGGATGTTGTAACAAAGCCAACAGTTGAAGGTGGTCTGGGCATTAGAGGAATGAGAGAGACGAATCAGGCTGTTCTAGCCAAGCTGTGTTGGAGGCTCCTGCAACAACCGGAAGCTTTGTGGAGTCAAATGCTAAGAGGCAAATACTGTCAGGGACGGCTCGACGTAGATATGTTTGGCAAACATGGCGGGGCATCCAGTACATGGAGGGCAATCTTACATGGATCTGAACTCTTGCTGTCGGGTCTCCGAATGGCTGTAGGAAACGGTTTAACAACCTTTTTCTGGTTGCACACATGGCTGGGCGAGACTCCTCTAATGGACTTGGCAACTCAACCGATTCCAGAGGAGAGGCTAGGGGACACTGTCGGCGAACTTTGGGTGAATGGGAGATGGGACTGGACCTCGATCTCGCAGCTGCTGCCTGCGGAAGTGCTCCTGAAACTCCAAGCGATTAGTGTTTTTGATGAACAAGAGGCGAGAGACCGGTGGTATTGGGGTTACTCATCATCTGGGGACTTCTCCACTGGATCAGCGTTGCGGTTGATCAACCAGAGATTAGGTGGTGAAACTGATGGAGGATGGAAACATATATGGAAATCGCCGGCCCAACAGAAGATACGTGCCTTCCTCTACCTAGTGGCGCACAATGCTATTCTCTACAACCAGAACAGAGTTCGTCGGCATCTGTCCAACTTCGACGGTTGTCCAAGATGCGGAGAGGAGGAGTCGGCTCTCCATCTTCTTAGGGATTGTCGACCGATCAGGGAAGGATGGGGAAAGTTGTCAAACAATTCCTTGCCTAGTCAGTTCTACACCGAGGTGGATGTGAAGGCGTGGATATTCGCCAATGTGCTTAAAGAAGACAACTGGAGTTCAATGTTTGCTCACATGATTTGGTACAACTGGAAGTGTAGGAACCTGCTTGTTTTCGAAGGCAAAGATCGGGTGCAGGGCCTGCTGCATACGGTTGCTACACAAACCAGAATTTTCGCCGAGGTTAATGCCAAGGCCATGACATCCCAAGCAAACAGAAGCCCCTCGGAGCCTCCCAACTTTGCCCACGACATGTGGACTCCTCCACCCACTAACTGGGTTAAGCTAAACACCGATGGCGTTTCGAAAGGCAACCCGGGAAAGGCCGGAGGCGGAGGGATCTTCCGGGACTCTACCGGCAAGTTCCTAAGAGCATACACATTCCAATGCGGAGTCTGCTCCGCGCTCACGGCTGAAGTTCTGGCGGTTTACCATGGGGTCAAGGTGGCTACTGATTTGGGGGTTTCTCGAATGATCATAGAAACGGATTCGGCAACAGTGTGCAGGTTACTTAATGAAAGACACAACACCCCCCATCCCGAGTACCATTTGATTAACCAGTGCATAAAACGCCTTAACGAGCCATCATGGGTGGTGAAGATCCAGCTGGTGCGAAGGAAAGTGAACACTGCGACTGATTCTTTAGCTAACTGGGCACTTACTCTATCTAGTACTTTTGCTGAGCATTTTAGTGCGCCTAGCAGCTTAGGCCTAGAGTCTTCTTCTGTATGCCAAATTGGAGTATCCCACTAATTTCTTCTTTTCAATAATAAGGCACTAGCCATCTTTTGAAGCAAAAAAAAAGATAGGCCTATTTTACATCTAAAAAAAATAAATTTGTTTTGAGATGTTTTCTCCCACATTAAAGGCGTGTTTGTTTTCCTGAAAAATGGGCCAAGAAAAGTATTATAACCCTCATTTTAATTTGGGCATGTTTGTTTAAAGTGTTCAAAGTAATATTTACTTTATGGGCCTATAATAATTAACCCAAATTGTTACCCCACTCATAATTAGGTATTCCTTCTCTCCTCATCGGATCTCATTCTAACCCCGACGTCCTCCTTCAAAAACTATGAACTTAGATATGGTTCATCCTCCTTCAAAGCTCAATCCATGGCAGACAAAGCATCCTTCTTCAAGGCTGCCGACAAAACCTCCTCCGCCAGGCCATCAAGTCAACAGTCGAATGCCCCATTGTCTACATCATCTCCCGCACCTCCAAGGTCGCCAACCTCCTCCGCTAGGCAACTCGCCCCTCCTCGGACCTCTACGAGTGCCCCACTATTTGCATCATCTCCGACGGCGAACGCGCTCTCGACAAAGCGTTTGCTCTCACCATCAGGTGACGCTCCACCAATGGCTTTCCTCAAGCGCGTCTTCATAAGTTCTTTGTTACTATCTCCCATTTTCGATAACAATTGACATTGTAAAACCATTTTTTTACTCAATAAAATTCTTGGTTTAGGATTTCGATTTCTAATTGAGCCCCAATTATCATAATTAGGGTTTTGATTTTGATTAATTTTTCACCAATTGAGTTGGGGTTTTGCTCGATTGGGATGCGAGGGATAAGATGGGGCTTTTTTCCTTCCTCAGATTTCTAATATCTTTGTCTTCTTCTACTTCATAGCAGGAACCGACGCCGCTCGAAGATGAAATAGGAGCAGGGATAAGACACCACTTCATATTCTCCTTCGTCGCAATGTCAACGCCAAAATTGAACCTCAAATTGAAATTGGATTTGCGTTGAATCTCAAAAAAAAAATCTACACGCTTATTAAGAAAACAAACAAAAATACACTTATACCCCTAATTATTAGTCTACTTTTTATTTTCTCAAAACCTACAACTAATAACTATTTAATCATTACAAGGGCAATTTCGTAAAGTAGATGATAAAATACCAAAAATGACAAGTTTTTCTTAACAAGATTTACTTACTAAAATGACAAATTCTAATTAACGGAGGGAGTATAACTTAAGATGCTTATTTGTATTTTGATTTGAAACGTGATAATGTTGTCTTTTATTAACATATATGAATTATGTAATTTTTTTATATAGAAAATCGTTTAGTTAAACCCCGAGCACGTGACCTAGCTGACAAAATGTATGCCCCAGGTAAACCGGCTTGTGCCGATCGACAAGGAATAAGATAAACCTTAGATTTTTACCAAAAGCAAAGCAAACCTTAGATTATTCACCCAAGGAAAGGGGCAAAATCTGAAAGTAAGGATCAAATGCGGAACCTCCTAACTCCTCCTTGCTCCACATCATCGGGTCACCCCGTCAGGGACAAGTACATTTCATTTTAATTTAATTATGTGAAGTGATCTTTTCATATTTATACTAGGAGATTTGATAGTGAAAAATAGTTGAAAATATCTTAACTAGTTTTCCTATGTTTTAGAGGAGGTTAATCTCGCTTTGCTAACCTATGCAATAGACAAATCGATATTATAAAACAAATACTTTTTTTTTTAGCATAGAGTGATTTTTAAGCTCATTTAAGGGCAAAAAGTACCCTTTCTACCACAGCGACGGGCATCTTCAAATGGGCCTTCTAGATGGGCCAAACTGCTCGATATTTTTCCAAACCCGGCCCATATAAACTTGATTTTCCCCAAGCAAACCTACAAAAATTCAAAACCATAAACTCGGAGGGAAAGAAATTTTCCTCAAGGATCGTTATCGTTTAACGCAATGTGTTACAACAACAACAACTTCCCAGTATATCCCACGATTAAGCAAGGTCTGGGGAGTCAGGTAGTACGCACTCATTCCCCGAGTGGCTCGAGAGAGTGTTTCCGAAAGACCCAGAACGAAATGAGATAAGGATCAAAGGAAAACAAGATCACATCAAAGGAAAAGGAGCCAATAAAGGTGTAAAAGACGAACAGAACGAAAGCAAAGGCAAACAGACACTACACCACAACCACGACTCTAAACGTCAGCGGCCCGAATGCGTCTCCTTCAGTGGTCCCTATTCAATGTCATATTCTCAGAAATGCGAAGCAAATTGAGGTCCTTACGGATAACCCCCATCCATCTCTTCTTCAGTCTGCCTCCCCCTTACAGAAATCACCCAGATCCAATATCTCGCACCTACACACCGGGGCCGATTTAGGTCGTCTTTGAACGTGACCGAACCAACGAAATCTGGATTCCCGCAGGTTATCATCAATACTCGCTACTCCAAATTTCCTCGCTACTCCAAATTTCCTTCTGATGTCGACATTCCTGATTCTGTCAAGTCTCGAAAGCCCACTCATCCAACATAACAAATGGAGTTCGAAACCTTCGGGACGAAAACGAAGAGGTCGTTTGGCTATGCATATATGTCATGAAATTAGAGATTAGTCATCAGTGAGCGTTTGCAAAAGGGGAGGAGTTGCTGTCAAATTACATGTCCAAACCAACTGCTTTTTTTTACAAGGAAATTGCATTTAGTACACAATACAAGCGCCCAAGCTGCTCTACTACCTATTCGATCCGGATATTTATTCGGGTACTCTCCCCTTCTCCCATTGCAAAAACGAAGAACCGTCTCTCAAGCCAAGCCAACCAGCTTCTCGCTGATCTCCCACACCTTGCGTGCCTTCTCGGGATCACTCGCTTCTTCTGACAGCTGGTTCTCGAATGAGGATGAAACATTGTTCCAGCTCCAGTACACACCCGACTTTGTCAAGGTTGGATCGCTCACAACCTGGATGTCCATTTCGTAAAACCAACGTTAGTATATAATGGTTTATACCACATTGAATGTATATAAGAGATGATGAAACGCTACGAACCTGTGCAAGTCTCTTGCCTGCTTCGTCTTCGGAGACAAAGCCCTTGGTGATGTACTTCTGGAATGGAGGGAAAAGAAGCCTGAACAAGGGGATGTGCTCCCTGAACAAGCCTGTTGTAGCGATGCAACCGGGGTAAAGCGAAGCAAATGTGATGCCGGTCTCTTCGTGGTACCGCTTGTGGAACTCTTGCATTGTGAGCATGTTGCATACTTTGCTGTCCTTGTATGCCTTGGCTCCATCGAACTCTCCTCCATCAATCATCGCCGAGCTGTTCATCCCGTTTAGTCCTCCCGCTAGTCCTCTCAAGTCCCCTAGATTCGCCTTTGGAGGCACATTTCCGGCCAATGTATTTGTGTTACCTGACCAAACACAACGATATTTATCCCACACCGAATATACAGAGAAAGATAAACTGATAAAGTCACAATCAAAGAGGGTTTTACCAGTGATTGATCCAACAATGATCAGCCGCCTTGATGGGTAATCGGATTTGTTCAAATCCTCGAGCAATAACCGGGAGAGCAGGAAGTGTCCAAGATGGTTAGTTGCGACACTGATCTCGAATCCTTCAGCAGAGTACGTAGGCTCCTTTGCAGTAGGTTGGTAGATAGCAGCATTGCACACCAAGACGTCGAGGGGCCTTCCAGATTTCTTGAAGCTATCTGCAAACTGCCTCACACTGTCTAGGGAGGCAAGGTCAAGGTGCATTATGGAGTAATTCTCCTTATCCATGCCAGCTGATTTCGCTGCCTTTTCAGCCTTTAGGAAGTCCCTGCAGGCCATGATGATGTGCCATTTGCCAGTCTCAGCGAGCGCCTTGGCTGTGGCAAGGCCAAGCCCGGAGGAGGCTCCTGTGATTATGACACTGCCCTTCCTTAGGGTCTTTTTGCCGTCTGGTGTAGCCTGGTTTACTGATGGGGTTGCCACCATGGATGACTGAGCTCTTAGAGCTTTGCTGGATGGGTTCCTTTGGCTGCATTCGCTCTGCCATTTATAGCAAACCCGTATAATTAAGGCGTGTTTGGTATGTATGCTCATCGCCGATAAGAAGCTCATATGTACTGATAAGATGCTTATTGTAAACTGTGGTATACCAAACCAATGCAACACTGACAAGCAAATCATGCACATCATCTTTGACAAGAGCAATTTAGTTCAAGTCAATTATTTGGAAGAGTACATATAGGTCTCATTTAATTGCCCCAATTCATAACTCCAAAGCAATGTAAAATCTATGTTACACAGGAACGGAAATGGATATGAAACGGTATAATTAAGGTGTGTTTGGTAAGTATACTTATAATAAGTTAGTTGAAAAAATCAACAGGAGTTTGTTTGACGCAATGTGTTGATGGCCAATAAGAGAGTTATTTGTGCTGATAAGATGCTTATTGAGTTATTGCAAACTTTGGTATACTAAAACAAGGCTAACAATGACAAGCAAATCATGCATCCTTTCTGACAAGAGCTAGAGGTCCAAGTCAATTATTTGGAAGAGTACATTTAATTGCCCAAAATCATAACTCCAAATGGTAAACCAATGAGAAATCAAGAAACCAACAACTCTAATTGCTACTCAGCTGTGTAATTGTTATTACCTTGCACCTCAAAGCAAAGGAATTGAAGTCAGATTTGGCAAAGTCAGATAGAGACACCCCCAAAAAGCTTGATTCCTTGAAGCATGCATTTGATTTTCCCTGCATTTACAATAAACAAAAACTGACATTTAAAATCTCAAACTTCAGATTCAACAACCAAACAAGAAGGAAATAGTAAAATTCAAGGGAATGCACCTCTTTGGGGATGGAGAAAGCATAAGGAAGTAGAGTTGTAGATTGAAGAGCCATGGATACAAACAACTACAAGCAACTGCTAAAATATCAACACTTCCAGAAATATCTGGATTCTGGATTGCTTGAGAGCAGAAGGTGTGAGTGTGGGCTATCAAAAAAGGGGGCCTCTATTTATAGGGAGAATGGAAGCCTCTCATTCAAACAAGGGTATGGGCAAAGAATCATGTGAAAGTATCTATTAGGATATGGAGATGAAATAGTATAAGATAAGATGATTTTTAATGGATGTATCCGCCACTTCACTCTCTTGTAGCCAATCAGTTCACAAGCTCTGGATTTCATCAACAAGTTTTTTCCTTTTAAATTGAATAAACAAAATTTGAGAGAGAAAAAGGGCACCATCACCATGGTGGGCTCAGTGTCCAGTTGGTGAAGGAAGGAATGATTTTTTGGGTTGAACACTGTGGCTCATCCGGATCGACCCAACCCAACATTTCCAAGTCGGGTCAAACCCAGAGACTCAGATTTTTGTGAAAAGCGACCTGCCGCTTGACCCCGACATGCCTACTTGAAAATCCAACCAAGTTTCGAACTTTTTTTTAGGCTACATTATGTTTTGCAATTGCAATCGATCTGCTTATGTTAATATACAGTATATTGGAACCCTGATTTTGGAAAAAGAAATTGAATTATGTTAATATTTTTGCAGGAAATTAATTCATGGTAGGGTTTACCTCCTACGAGCCATTGGAAAGGGGGAGAATGAGAGAGAACTGCGGAAGCCACCGGCAGTCGGGGAGGAAGGGAATCGGAGTCGGCGAGGAAGATCCACTGGCAGTAGAGGGAGCTCGGCGTGGAAGATTCACGAGCGAATTGGGATTCTGGGACTCTACGATTGGATTTGTCGATTTGAGGCTCTTCAATTTAGGGATTTCATTTCGGAAGAGGGAAGCTAAAGTTTTTTTTTTTTTGGTCAAAAGAGGGAAACTAAGGTTAAAAATTAAAGAGAAAATTTGGTATTTTATACACATTTTAAGATTTAATCAGCTAATTAACTATTTTCAATATTTTTTTAGGCGTGCTAATCCATTTTGGAAGTCCTTTAGCCCTGTTGAAAGAGATTTCAGACGGAACGAAAAGAGCGAAGGTTATTTCAACTGGCTCCCTCCTCCTGCCAGTCCCAGCCATGGGAGTGGTGCTCAAGCTCCGCCTCCCTGACGCAGCGTCTCTACAATCTCTTTCTTCCCTCTTCTCCCCCTTCCTCCTCCACAGTCACCACCAGCACAACCTCCTCTTCGACGACGACGCCTCCCAACTCGCCTCTCGGTGTGTCGTCGCTCTGAATTCGAACCCCGTCCTCATAGACGGCATCAGCCGCGTGGAGGAGGATTAGGATCTGGATCTTTCAATTGGCTTGGCCATACGCGAGGATCCGTGCTTGATTGCATCGGATTCGGCGTCTAGGGTTTTGAGGAAGGTGAGAGGGGAATTTGTGCTTGATTGCATCCGATCCATTCTTTATTCCATCAGATTCAATTGGCTTGGCCATAATAAGGCCACTTACCGGCGAGAGCATCTCCGGCGCCTTGGCAGGTGTGTCTCCACCCCAAAATTGCCTTTTTTTTTCTCCGCTCAATTCGATTTTCCTATTGCTAAATTAGGGTTTGTATTCATCTTTTTCTTTGGTTTGGTTCAGATATGATTGCAATTTGTGTCTTACTCTATGAGTGCAATCCTCTATGGCTAGTTTCTATCTTGCAAATTTTGGTTGCTTCTATTGATTCGGATCAGTTTGTTCATTTCTCTAGTCATTCTTGTATGAGCAGATGGATTTTGATGGAATAGAGTCCTTACTTTATGCGGTGACTAGATTAGCACAAGAGAAGGCAATAGCCATTCTTTGTTCAGTAGGATAAGGCAAGAAGTGTGGATGTGTAGTATATAATAGAAGCTCTTGCAAAAAGGCTGGATACTGATCTTCTATAGGAATTGAACGAGTTTATATGTGGATCAGTTTATGCCTTTTATCTAGTTATATGTATGGAATCGATTTTGGATGGAAGATAATTCCTCCATTTCTGTGACTACATGAGGTATCTAGTTATGATTTCTGAAATGTTTGTTCATAATGCAGCCCCCATTTCCTTAATTTTGTACTGTGATACTTTGATTATCTTAGGCAAAATGAATTGGTGTGTACACGACTTTCTGTTTGTCAGTAGTTACTTTGCTGCTATGAATATCACACGGATTCTGATTCCACTATTTCTTCATATTTTGAAGTCTTTGAAATGGTAAATCGGAATTTCGTTTTCTTTGTGGTGGTGGTGGTGCAGCTTGTTAGGATCCTAAAACATTTATTCCATCAATGTCTTTGTGATTATCTGTATCTCTTATTCTCAAGGTTCCTTTGGACGTTGGGAAAAGAGCATCTTATATGCTAAATTTAGTGATTTGATGGGTCAAGTGTATGTGCATTAGCATATAATTAATGCAATCTGTATCCTTGCCCTGCACTATTGTTCTTTAGGTTCCTTTGGGGTTTAGAGGAAAAGTCCCTTTAGATGCCATATTATTGTTTGGAGTGTTAAGATGGATTCTGTGCCATTGCTCGTTATGTTTATGCCTGCTTAATTTTTAACAGAATCCTATGTGATTTTCAGTTTTAAAAATATACTCTGTATTCTTTTGTACTTTTTTGCATAAAAGAATATGCATTTCCCCCCTTTTACTCCTTCTAAAGCCCTTATTGGATATTCATCCTGAAGTAGTGATTTTTTTTTGTTAAATAGTTGTGGGCGCTGTTTGTAATAGACAGAATGTTGTTCTAGTTTTTCATAAAATTAGTATGGCTATAATGATCTTTTGTATTCTCTTTCTAGCAAGGAAGTTGTCTGTTGTTCATTGGGTGTAAATTATGTGTCTTTCTTTTGCTGGTTCTTGACATGTCAAAGGTTTTGCTTCTGGATTTTTATTGCATTCTAGTTACAGTCTATATTTATGTGTATTTCCAATTTGCAGAATATCTTGATACGTTTGATGCCAGCTCTTCTCCATATGAGTCTAAGGTGTTGCCACAAAAACTATTCTCAAAGCCTCCGATGGTTGTGGAAAAGTACTCTGCTGGTGATGGATATTTAAAAAAGAAACACATGGCCTGTCTGAATTGGTTACTCTCTGACAAGTCGTTGGATCCGGAGACTGAGCTTATGCTTGGTTTTCTGGATCATCTTCTGTTGGAAACCCCCACCTCTCCTTTACGGAAGATATTATTGGAAAGTGGGTTAGGGGAAGCTATTGTAGGAGGCAGAAGAAAAACAGATTTTAGATAGAGTGAAAGCTAGCATGACTCAAGAAGACTTGGTTGAGTTAGCACGAGATACACAAGAGTTATGGTTGAAGCAAGAAACTCCTGATTCCAAGTTTGTCTTTGAGTAGGCAGAAGAAAAACAAATTTTAGAGAAAGTGAAAGCTAGCATGACCCAAGAAGACTTGGTTGAGTTAGCACGAGCTACACAAAAGTTATGGCTGAAGCAAGAAACTCCTGATTCCAAGTTTGTCTTTGAGTGACATTACGAAAAAGCCTATCCATGTTCCAGTAGAGGTGGTTATGTTTTGATTTGTGTTGGTTCTGTTTATCATTTTTGACAAAAAAAACTCTCATTTTTATGACTTACTAGTGTAATTCTGACATTAGTAGTTGTTGTTCTCCCTTTGTGCATTGGATATGTAATTTCTATTTTCATGAATAACAAATGGTGCATTGCTCTTTGTTTATTGCTTGCTAGGTAGGTGATAATATGTTTTTAACTCCGCTTGTATTTTGGTACACAACCGTTCCCAAGCCCGAAAAAAAAAGAGGGGAGACATGTTGTGTGGTATTTCATGTTATTACTTATTAGATTCTTAAATGTCATCACAAATGTGTCACTAATCAAAATGTCGCCAATGAAGTGTAATCGAATTTCATGCTTATATCAATTTAATAAAAATGTCATCAACAAATAATGTCATCACAAATGATTGAGATCAATAAAGCATAATCACAAATATCATTAATGAATAAAAATGTAATAAGTATGTCACAACAAGTGATTGCATCAATGAAATGTACTCACAAACGGGTCATCGGTGAATAAAAGTAGAATCAATGAAAATTTATCGATATACTGTACAATTGATTAAATTAAAAAAAATGGCATAAAATGATTTGATTAAAAAAGTGGCATCAAATGATTTGATTAAAAAAGTGGCATAAAATAATTACATTAGAAAAAAAAATGGCATCAAAACACTACTTTCAAAAAATGGCATCCCATTAAAGAAAAAAATGTCATCAAAACACTACTTTGAAAAGATATGGCATCACAGTAAAAAAATCATCAAAAAATTGACATAAAAAGTGTCATCAGTAGTCATCCGTAAAAAAAAATGGCATCAAAGTAAACAAAAAAATGTCATCAAGGTTTGAAAAAGTGTCATTCAAAAAGTGTCATCAAACCATTTCATTAGAAAAGTGGCATCAAAGTGAAAATAAAATGTCATAAAAAATGGCATCAAAACGGTGGCATCACAAAAATGTCATCACTTATTATTAAAAAAAAAAAAAAAAAAAAAAAAAAAAAAAAAAAAAAAAAAAACACATGAATTGGTCAACGTTGACCGGTCAATGGTCAAACAGTTGACCATTGACCAATTAATACCCCATTTGGGGAATGGACTACCTAATCTAATTTAACAAGTTTTTTATCTAGTTAGCTAATTGAACTTTTTAAATAGCCTACTTACCTAAATCACCCAAAATTAAAATGCACAAAATAAGATGATTTTGGTTAAAATTTTGAGTTAAAAAAAAAAGTTAATGGAATAAGCTTTTTTTTGTGTTTAAATTTTTAGCTACAAAATTCAAAACATTCTTTTTGCATTATTTATTTATTTATCACAATTAAAACACTTTTGTGTCTCATAAGGAGATTATCTTATTGTTTAAAATTTTAATCATTTTTACCAACGGCTTATCAATTTTACCTTGTTTATCCCGTCTCATACGAACCCGTAGGCTTGACTGAATGTGTAAATAAAATTACTAGGAGTATTTTGTAATTAAAAATAATAATTTAAAATAATATCAACAATCATACTGTATAAAAATAATATGAACAATAAAAAATATCAATATACAAACTATATATCTATAAACAAAAAAATATATAGTATAAACTTTAAAATCAACCAAAATAATATTTCAATTTAAAATAATACAAACTGTTAAATCTGGATTAGGGTAAGATTCAAAACAAATTCTATTTATCAAAATTACAAAAACAATCATAATTTTTTTCTTCTAAATATTCAATCAAAATAATTATTTAACAAAATATTCATATTGTTAAAATATTTACAAAAATATTTATTTTTTACCGGTCTATCATAAAAATATTGTATGAAACCGCATTTTATTTACAAGATGACATGTTTAAAATTTGGAGGGAAAACTGAAACCAACAACAAAAAAATTTAACGAAAGAAACGCGAGTTGAAACCGCATTTCCGAGCTTTGCTTTTGGGAAGGAAATTTGAGCTTCGCATTTGGCTACTGATCAACGAGAAATCTCCATTTTATGATTATAAACCGTTGGTGTATCTTGAATCTTGATCACTTGCTTCATCCTCCGGCATCATCTACAGAGGTCCCCCAGACAACCTCCGATGTCCTCAGCGAGATCGGCCTCCCCTCCGCCATGCTCTGGGGCTCAAATGTCGTCAATGAGCTCGATCTTGAGCATTCGGCAATGCTTGGATCAGAATTCCATTCCCAAGTACCCTACAAATATATATATATATATATATATATATATATATATATATATATATATATATATAGAGAGAGAGAGAGAGAGAGAGAGAGAGAGTATGGATCTTTTGTTCACAACTCTTACGGTGTATTTTGTACCCAATTATGGGTCATTGATTTCATTGTGATGGATGGGTGAGATTAAAAGGGAGTTTTACTTTCTTTCTTTTTTTAATTATAAACAAGTGGGACCCGCCCACTTTGATGTGTAACCGGCAAGACGCTCCACCCATGAGGCGCATGCTTTCCATCTACGCGGAGGGGGCTCTTGTGTAGTGACATGTGGGACCCGGCTGGCAAGGAGGTATATATTTAAGCACATAGTTGGTAATTATATCTTATTTTATATTTAACCGATGACGGTGTATACATTTTATATTTTAATGTAATTGAGATTAAGGTAATTATATCTAATCTTATTTATATTTAACCGATGACGGTGTATATATTCTATCTTATTTAATGTAGTTATCCACATATTTGGTAATTTTAATCGTATATAGTTTTTTCCACCTTACAAATTTAGAGTTAGTTACGGTAAATTATATATTTAATTTTGGTATCCAATATCGGGTGTTTATTTATTTATTTTAACCGATAATATTTGATATCTTAATCCAAATACACCAATTGTTGTTATTTTAATGGACAAAATTTTACAGTAAATCTTATTCCAAATACACCAATATGTGCGATGGCCGACGAGGTACATAGAAGCGATGAATAATTACATAATCGTTGTGAATAAGTAGTTTTTTTTAGAATTACTCGATAGAATCGATCGATTTAACGCGCACATTGAACGATAATTGAGAGATTATTCACTGGAAACCTTATTTTTATGAGGTACACAAAAGCGGCGAATAATTGCATAACCGCTTTGATTAAGTAAATTTTTAGAATTATTCGATTGAATCGGTCGATTTAACACGTATATTGAACAATAGTTGGGAGATTATTCAGTGAAATTCTTATTTTTACGAGGTACACAAAAGCGATGAATAATTGCATAACCGTTGTGAATAGTAAATTGTCGAATTATTCGGTCAAATCGGTCAATTTAACGCGTTTATTGAACGATAATATGTGAATTATTCGGTGAAATTCTTATTTTCAAGAGGTACACAAAAAAAATCCAAATCAAAAGATCCATAAATTCCCTAACTAATCAAACACACAATCACCCCATCAAACAACCTACCATACGCATTCAATCCCTAAATTCCCTAATCAATCAAGCACACAATGTACCCAGTGACCAATGTAATCGATCTCATAAATTACTCCTTCCTTGTTTCGGTAAATTAACAAAAAAAAAAAGCAATAAATTGAGAAACAACAAAGAGCACAATGGGGGAAAAGATTTTACACTCATTGATCTTTGCCACCACGCGCCTCCGATCGCCCGCCTTTGCCCTTCGCGGTTGACAGAGGGGAACTCTATAATCAACTGGGAAATCGCTTATACACGAAACCCTGTCATTACGGTGATAATACTTCCCCATCAAACCAATAATCCCTTTCTCTTCATCATAAACCTCAAAACCTACGTATGTTCAAGTAAAAGCACCATCCATGATAAATAATCACTAAAAAATGACAATATTCGAGTAAAAAGCATCCACAATCTATGACCAAACATATGAATCACAATTTATTATCCATATTTTTTCTTAAACCCATAGTGGCACTATAATGAAGTACGTATGTTTAGTCAAAATAACTTACATTCCTGTGAATAAACTTTGATGTTTCACCGAATAATACTCTTTTTCAATAAAAATAACTTATATTTATATGAATAAACTTTGTCATTTCACCGAATAATCTCCCATCCTTGATATGTCAACCAAACAAGTTCATTCAATTGAATAATCACCCAATAAAACATTTGTAATACTAACAAAACCACCCTCCCAGGCGAATAATTTCCCCAAAAAAACTCAGATTCAACTCAAATATTCGTCTACACGTAATTAATCACCCAAACAATATTAAATAAACACAAACAACCCAAATCAAGCAATCATTCAACAAAACAACCCAAATCGCCGGAAAATTTAATCAAAAGATATGAATCGCAACTTATTAAGCAAAGAAAACCCACAAATTTTCCATAAATTTCAAATATATGTATTCTTACCCATTTATGGAGGTGTTGCCTCCTACAATTGAACGAATCGGCTAGAGGAAGGACAAATCAATGGCGGAACGCCAACTTCACTTAGTTCGTCGGCGGGATCGACCACCCATTTCGAATCGCAGAAGCTTCGTGTCGCCACCGATTGGACTTCGCCCTTCTTCGCTTCGTGTCGCCACCGGTCTCAACACCCACAATCATTGTGCGCCTCTGCATCGACGGTGCTTCTCTTTTGCAACCCTTGCTGCTGCAATCGCCGCCGGTTGAGCCCGAATCGTCGCAATCGCCGTCGTCGATGGTGATGGAAGGAGATTTTCCAAGCTTCCATAGGGGCAATTTGACAAAACGTGAGAAAGAAGACCAGACGTCCCGCTATTAGGGTTTTAATTGACTTTTTCCTCACACACGCCTCACTCTCTACGATTTGGCTGAAGATTGAGTTTTTTTTTTAAATAATCCGGCCACATGGCGGAATCTCCTACCTTCATTCCATTAAGATCAATGGATAGGATTTGTGTACAAGGTACACTATAAGGGTTGTGAACACCAGAACCACACCCTATATATATATATATAAAAGGCGTTAAACCACTTGTCTTTTGATAAAACATAATGTTCATTTGCAAAATTCATCTAAAATAAAATTACCGTTAAAAACGCAGTTTCAACCCACGTTTCAATTTTAAATATGTCATCTCGTTAATTTTTTTAATCGTTTTTCCTTCCAATTTTAAATATGTCATCTTGTGAATAAGACACGTTCTCATATCA
Source organism: Persicaria maculosa (assembly GCA_963922045.1). Taxonomy (NCBI): domain Eukaryota; kingdom Viridiplantae; phylum Streptophyta; class Magnoliopsida; order Caryophyllales; family Polygonaceae; genus Persicaria; species Persicaria maculosa. The sequence continues at coordinate 64,900,736 of OY998262.1, forward strand.
CGTTTTTCTGATAGACCTGTAAAAATGGATATTTTGGTAAATATTTTGAAAGTGTGACTATCTTATTCAATAATTATTTTTAAGTAAATATTTAGAGAAAAAAATTCTTAAAAATCACTATTTGTTTATGCAACTTTGTGTAATACAACCCCATTTTTTTAAATTAAAAAAGTACATAAATTCTAGGTTATGATTTTTTTATTTTTTTTTGGTAATTTATGGATAAACTAGGTGTGATTTTATGTAATTCAAAAAAAAGTGATTTTTAGTAAATTTGGACAAATAAATAGTGTTTTGGTATAATTGAAAATAAAATGGGTGAATTTGTGCGAAGTGTGACTATTTATGTTTTTTTTTTGTAATTTTGATAAATAAAGTTTTGTTTTAATTATTCCCCTAATCCAAATTAAAATGTTTGTATTAGTTTAAATTAAAATTTTATAGTTTAATTTAATTTATTTTTTTTGTTAATTTTAAAATTTGTATTATTTTTTGTTTATAAGTTAATAGCACTGCATCTTATGGATTATGGCCTGGTCCATTGGCTGAAAAAGGCCTTACAGAGATGTTGGGCTTTATGCTGTGAATATATTCATATAATCTCAGGGTTTGTTCTCTACTTCTCTTTGGGGATATAAGGCTCACGGGGGTAATCTATGTAAAATAACTAAATAAATACTGAAAAGAAGTGAAATAATTTTATTTATTGTTTGATTAGGAAAGGTTTCGGACGAGAGTGATTCTACCGAGAGCATCATTGCAGATGAGGTTAAGAAGATCAGATTTATTGGAGAAATCGACGCATCGGGTAGGGTGGTAAAAATGTGCGACTTTATCCACCAGTGTCTAATCGACATATTGGGATTGAAACAATGAAAAGAGTGTATTTATAAGAGAAATGGGATTGATTTGATTGTTATTACTCGTACTAGTTTTGATTTTTCATACGCAGTACCAAATAAACTTCAATCATCTTTGGAAAAAAATAAACTCAGGAGTACAGTTGGTTTCAGTTTCTTTGTTCCCTTCTTGATGAACAAAAACATGCTCCACCCAACCACCCTAATCTAGGGTTGGCATGGTACGGTAACCACCAAAAAATGGTGATTACTACGTACCAACCACAAACTGGTGGTATGCAAATTTTCATACCACGTACCAACCACAAGTCGTGGTAACCGCATATGTGGTAACCACGACTTGTAGTTACCATCGGTATATTACCATGGTTACCAAGCTGTTATTCTTTGTATTTTTTTGAAACCCCTTGGCTACCTTCCGGTAGTCATCTAAGTTATCGAACAAAAAAATATGGTTACCAAATATAATATGGTTACCACCTATTAAAAGATCAAATAAATCAAGTTCACAACCTAAAGTACAAACCAATTCAAACCAACAAAGTTCAAAGTCTTAAAACAAATCAAGTTCAATTGTTCAAACATTCAAAATGTTCCTGCAAGTTCAAACAAAACAAGTTCAAAGTTTTCAAACATTCAAAATGTTCCTATTGTTTCTAGTGGAAAAAGTAGAAATGACCAATTTAGGTGAAAATCAAAACACAAAATATAAATTAAAAACTTAAAATTTAAAGTTAATAACAATAAAACATTAAATAAAAAAATTAATATATATACTTGGTAATCATGGTAACCATGGTATTCAGATTTCATTACTATTATTGTACCATCTTCACGTGGTTACCACCAAGATGGTTACCACCATGTTGGTTACCACAAGTGTGGTTCCCAACATAGTCGGTTTGTGGTTGGTACGTGATTGGTATGGTAATTTTTGTACCATTTGCCAGCCCTACCCTAATCAATCATTTGCCACTTGCAAAAATATTATTCATGAATGATTTTAAAGCTAACAAACAGCCATGTTATCACATCTTCTGGACTGGTGGTTATAGCTAAAAATATATGAAATGATACTTTCATAAATCTTCTTACACTTTTTGTTTTTATCTTAATGCACTCTAATCATATCATTGAACAATTCTCGCAAAATTTGATCCAACTCGAAGCTGCTTGATTTATAAATGATTCAAACTCAAAATAATCAAATCAGACAAAGCAAAGAAAAGAATACATTTAACTTTCATTCCTTTGTAAAAATCTACACTTCTATTACACAAATTCCAACAGTTTCTAAAAACACATGCCTTAATTTCTCTTTCTTTTTTGTTCACTCTATATATCACTTTCTTTACTATCTTTTTTCTTGTCAAAATGTATTTCCTCTTCCCAAATGTTCAAGTTGAATGGAATCATTTTCTTTCCCTTTCTTTTTCTTTTGTCAATGTCTCCCCCAAAACTCAAGACAGAGCCAAAAAATTGGCAACCAAAAAAAAACCCAACTTGCTAATTTTACAACCCCCCAGTCCCAATTTTCCTATACACATATGGCCACCTATAAATAGGATTTGTCCACCCCTGGTATATACCTATGTCCGAACCGGCAACCCGAAGTTCTGGAAAGTTCTAATTTCTCCTCGCAGGCCAGCAGTTACAATGACCATCCCCCATGCTGACCTGTTTTGGATCACTCCATTGGAGAAGTCCAAGCTATGACGAGGGCTCTGGTTCTTGGCAGCCAGAAGAAGCTTTTCTTCCGGCCAAGTCGTCCTCAACCTGTCAGAGAAACAGCTGTTTGTTGTGTTGGATATGGTTCCAAGAAATGGGCTTCTGCTGCTGCAGCCGGAGGCCCCAACTGGTGCTGAAGGATGACTGCTCGTTGAGAATTCGTCCAGCAGGTTGTCGCTGGTTCGGTTTGGCTCATCTCTTGAGCATGGGTTGTTTGCAACTGAAATATCATCAACACCAGGCCACGGGACAGCCACTGATACATCTTGACAGTGGAAATGCTCGTATGAGCGTGATGTGGTTAAGCCTCTGTTTCTACCAGGACGGGACTCACCTTCGTGTTTCCATACATAGACATGGGAATCCTCACTAGCACAGATTACGTGCTTTCCGTTGGTGGTGATAGAAGCCGAAATTTGGCTATTAGTGTTACGAAAACCTGCCAAATGATGAACAGAAAAAAAAAAATGCCCCCATTAGTGATTCTTGTGGAGACGGAAAAAGGACCTCATTTGATCCACCAACAAGAAACGCCCCCACAGAGCGCCCTACACCACATGGCTGAATAAGAAAGCAAAATAATTGTTGATGATGTACATGGAAAAACTGTTGCAGGTTCCTTTCTATCGCTTGCCAAGGAATAGGAGTCCCACAAATTTTATTCTTGAAATGTATTGCTCAAACTAATCTGACATTAAAGTGTCTGTGTTTCAGTTGCTCGTCCATTAAACACAACTTCAATGCTACCAGAAATTAATGTACTGTTTGGCTGCTTGCTATATTTATAACCATGAGCCCACTGCTCCAGTGCGGAACATCTGATCCATGTTTTATGGAACAAAATAACAGAATGCAGTAGCTTATGTTTCAGATCTACTCCCTCAGATCCATGTTTTATGGGACAAAATATCAGGATGCAGCAATGTTTGTTTCAGATCTACTCCATCTTTTTAAAATAGTAATCAATGCAATAAAATTATAGCATACAAAGGGTAGACATGAGTATATCAAGAAATACAAAGGAGTACCCATGATCATTCTATCTACTTTTTCCTATTCTATGTACAACTCTAGGAGTAACTCCAGTTTAACTCTGATGTTGGCCAAAGAAATAAGAATACAAATATGGATTGAAAACAAACAGAATGGTTCCTCAATCAAGAAACCTTTTCTGAGTTTTTTCCCACCTGATCAGAAATGTTTGTGTTGCACCTATGCAAGAAAAAAGATAACCCCAAAAGAAAGAAAAGGAAGAAAGGACACTTAGCATTTGATTAAAACAATAAATCCACTCCTACCCCCATAAAAAGTTCAGGTACCGACTGAGCACAGTAGACTAAACAAGACGTTTACCCCTGGTCTATAATCTAGATTCAAGCAGGAGCAGAATTATGTAAGATGTGGTATGTAGAAGCGAAACAGGGGTTCAGTCACTTACCTTTAAACTTATGGACCAGATCAGCACCATCAACAACACGAACTCGTGAATCAGCAGATGTTATAAGCACTTCTGAAGAACTTCGGGGTGTAAACTATTCAGTCAGGAAAAAATTAATCGTAAATCAGCAAAGGTTGCACCTCTGATGCATGTACACATAAAGATAATCAGCACAAAGCTGCACTTCAAAGATCTACATCTGACCTGAAAACCGGTAATTTTCTTCAAATGCGCTTTCTTTTTCTTGTTCTGCAGGTTGATATTCGACTTGTGTTGCAATTTGTTTTCTAAAGAGGAAAAAAAGAGCAAATCGGTATGACTGTTATCGACACAACTATAAATAACCAAATTCATCAGACAGACAATGAAACCATACCAGACGTGTTATATACGCGGCAGCTGCCCTTGTAAGAACCAACTAACGCACCCTTCAAGAGGAAACAAGATTAGATAAGGCAATTTAGTAATTTACTACTAATAGAGAATAGGTTCCTGGGAACAGAGGTGTCTATACAATCATGATGAATGTAAAATAGATGGACAACCTGCCCATCCGGCGTGTAGCAAGCAGCAGTTACCATCTCATGCATATCATTCCAGTCCACAACTTGACGATCAGGAATGCTCCAAATGCGAACTTTGGCATCTAGAGATCCACTGATGAAATATCTATCATCAACTGGGTTAAACTGGATGCAAGTTACTGCACAAAAGAGTCACAAGGATAAGAATATTGGGACTACCAATTAAACAGGATTTGGTTGAAGGGAAAAAAAATGCAGAATTAACCAAAAGCTGAATCTTCCGTCATGGAAACACTCTTATGTGATATGACATTGAATTGATCGAAGCTAAAATAAAATTGCTTTAAGCAAGTATATAACTTAGTCATAATTAAGAAAAGAAGAGCATGGTACTAACCATAATCACTGTGTGAAAATGTTTTCAAACAAGTCTTGCTAGACAAGTCCCAGAGCCGTACAGTTTTGTCCATTGAAGATGAAAGCAGAAGCTGAAAATGGAAATAGCGACCATAAGCAATTTTCGAACAATTTCTGCAGAAGTTTCCTTATCTATTACTGCTGCCGTATCCCTTTTGTCATAACAAAGGTCACAGAAACTAGAAAGAGGAAGCATCTTCTAGGAAAATATATTAATGAAAAAATATACTCCGTATATACCAGACCTTTGGAAAAGAAAAAAATATTTTCAAAAATCACAGCTGTTATAGTTCACCAATCTTTCCAAATAATTTGTAGCAAAGAACTAATTTCAACATTCAACCACCCTACCCTCTTATTTGTTTACATGTGTGGCAAAACAACCTTTGACCTACAGGATTTCAGTGATATAGAGTATACTTTAATGACTGAAAAATAGTCCACAGATAAGGCTTCTCCCAGCAGGAATGACATGTCAAAAATGATGAATCTTCCTACATTGGCAAAGAGCCGAAGAGGCAACATTTGTTCTCAAATCATAAGCCTTTTACTTTATTAATTCATATGAAGATTCATTGGCCATCCTTCCCAACTTAAGTAGGTCTCCAACAGTTAACTAGATTGAAGGTATCATTTTATTTATTCCTTTATTTAAATCCTACAGTAGTATGACTTGCAACAATCCAAATTTAAACTGTAGAGGCATTGGCAACACCTATGTACTAGTATAAAACCAATCTATGTATCATAGTATCACTAAATCAGCATATATATGAAGTTTTGTCTTGAAACCATGACAAGTACACTGAACTAAGCCATTCTCATCCTGTTACTTTATCCCAGTACACATTCTGGGAAAACGATACCAAGCTTGATTGGGATTACAGTAAACAGCTTTGCCCTACAGCACCTTTAATGAAATTCTCATTCACGTCTACTCAAAACTTAATATTAGCACATCATTCATTTTCAAGTGCAAAAACGTTGCACCCAAAAATCTCCCCACATGATAATGCAATCCTGACTTAAAGAGAGCATTTACTCTAATATTCTTACATAAATGTCAACCAAGAAATCACTCCACACGATAATGCAATCCTGACTTAAAGAAAGCATTAAATCAAATATCCTTACATAAATGTCAACAAGAAATTACATTTGAAGCTATTTACCAAAAAGCAAAGAACTACCGATCACTGTAAAACATCAACCCCAGAGTTGACAAATTCACCAATCATCACTATAAGAACACAACAGATGACAACTGCTTTCAGCAAAGAATCAATATGGTATAGCAAGTCAGAACAATCATCTGTGCCATGCTGAAACTCAAAAATTAATTTATTTTAAGCTGATTAAGGTAGTTTACATAAAAGAGAAAAAATTGCCCCCTGTGATTCTGTGAACTATTAGCAGAAAAAACAAATTAAAGCTGTTGTTAAGCCAACTGACCTGAGACTTGGACCATGAGAGGTCAAGGACGTCATCAAGATGCCCCTGGAATGAACAGATTGGTTTTTCTGATAGCCCAAACACAGTATCCGGAACCACAATATGATCCAAGCTCAGTGATTTCCGGCTAAAAGACGTCCTTCCCCGCCTCTTCCTCTCCACAGGGCTCCCCAAACTAGGAGAAAGCGACTTAGGTTCAGACGACCCATTTGCCAAGAGCAACAGGTTCAAGCTTAAATCATCTCGTCTATCCATTAACAGATCACCTTTCCTTTCTGATTCCACCACTTGCCAAACATGAATCACACAATCCTCCCCAGCAGTGGCAAGATACCTTCCATCCAAACTAAATTTGATACTCCAGATAGACCCATTATGGGCTTGAATTTCCTGGCTCTTGTAGAGTGCAGTCAGGTCCTTAACTGACTTCCCATAGTGACGAACTCGAACCCTCTCAGGCCCATGAAAGGTAACATCTTGGCTGCCATCCGTGGCGGAACTAGACCTGCGGCCTCCTTTCTCTGATGAAGTGTCCCTCTCATCACTACTGCGCTTCTCCCTGTGCCCAGTCACACCACTAGCTACATTCTTAATGGTCTTCAACCAGCTCACTCTCTTCTTTGCCTTGGCTCCATTCTCACCATTCCCGTTACCATTCGCATCCAAACTATCCTTATTGGCTTGCTCCTCCACATTATGCCGCCTCATCAACTCATGAACGATGGGAGAATGGCCAACACACATCTCGAATTCCTCCATGGTAAACTGCCTCCCGGTCCCAACTTCTCTGAGCTTATTCCACATCCCATCTTCTCTCACCTCATTGACCACAAATTCTTTGCCGGTATCAAGATTCTTGATGGTACACACATCCGCAGAGATACCACTGCCATCTTTCAACGATTCAGAACTCAAATTTGGACCTGAACCAGGCGAATCGCCCTCAATCTCACCATTACCTAAATTAAGATGCACAGAGGTCGGCTTATTCAACACCACCGGATTATCAACAACACCACCAATAACATTAACCTTATTATCACTCGTATAACCAAAAACGTCGCTATTTACAGTATCATCAGAAGCCGAATGAATCGAAAGAACGGCAGTAGAGGGAGAAGTAGAAGTAGACGGAGGCGAATTACCGAGATGGTCGCGACTAAGCCGGTGTAAGATTTGGCAGTTACCCTCGGATTTCGAGCGTGGGATGGGGGAATTAGGGGAATCTGGATGGATCCTGGAACTGCGAGTGTCGGCAGCGGTGATATGAGCAATTGAAGCATATCGAGAGGAATCGAAGCTGTCGCTATCAGAAACGGAGGGTTTCCGGCGGGAGAGAGTAGGGTCGGAGGCGAGGCCGAGAGCGCTGAGGAAGCGATCGCGGCGCTGCTGAAGGGAGGCGGAGGAGAAGGCAGCGTCGGAGATCCAAACGTCGTAGTTTTGGGCGGAAATCGGGAGCTTAGTGGTTGGCTTGGCGCGAGCGGAGCCAATGGAGCGGTGTCGGCGATGGCGTGACTTTGGCGGGGAGTTGAAAGCGACGACGTCGTCTTCTTCGGAGGCGGAGGTGGAGGAATTCGAAGACGAGAGGATTCGATCGAGCGAGTCATGGAAGCAATCTTCCTCCTCTTCTACTTCCACTCCCACTCGCTCTCTTTCTTCGACTTCAGGCTCGTCGTCATCGCCGTCGTCGTCGGAGGTGTCGGCGGCGGCTGGCCTGCTCATGGTAAGGGCATTTCCCTGGCCGGAAATGCCCGAAGCCCTAGCAGAACCAGCGGCCGGATCGGACGGGAGAAATCGGCCGAATTAAACGCGTACTGATGAATATATTTGCAGAATCTAGAAAACCCCTTCCTCGGGGGAGGAGATTGATTGCCGGCGAAAATGGAGGGTTGAGGATTATAGATCGGACGGATGGGGGAAGCGGAAGAAAATGGATTGAAGATTGGGATTGGAGGATTTGGGGGGAGGTAACGGACGATTGCAGATCCGATGCGGAGGGAGGAGAGAGGGGGAAGGAGGAACGAAGCCCTATGCAGTTCGTGCGAATTACAGGCAAGCAATGGAGAGAGAAAACGATTTTGTCGCGTAGGGAGTGATTTGTTGTTTGTTTTCGGTGGGAAAATGTGATTAATTAGTGAGTTATTTGTAATTTGTAAAGGGTTTAGTCAAAAAAACAAATGTTGGTAGGTTTAGACTTTAGACAAATGGTCATTACTAATTTAAGTTTTTGACTAATGTTTTACAAGCAAAACCTCATTCTAACCCATACTTTATGGGCTAAATAATTCAGAATTTATAAATTATTGTGTTTCAATAAAAAAAAAATTGAAAAATATGAATCAACGTACTCATGATTCTTACCATTTGTCATTAAGTTAAGAATCTATGTTTGTAAGAAAAAAAAGGTAGATTTTATTACCATCATTCAAATTCAACAACAACGATAAAAATAATAATCTTTCTAGACATAAGATAACAACTTAGTAAAAATTACCTAAAAAACAAGTGTGTCCTATAAATCTAACTAAAAACCTTAAAAACTAATTAAAATTTAGAAAATATTTTCAAATCAATGATATTGTCATATGTCTTTGAAAATTTATAATAACGATCTTTCTATCGAATGAAACGAATGAGGATCCTCTGCTTCAATATATAACACTTCTTGCTTCACCAAATATAACATCGACTATAAGAAAACAATTTTTAAAAAGACAAAATAATATAGTTTTAAAAAATATTTTTCAATAAAACTTCTTATTCTATGCCCTGAAAACCGTTTATAAATTGGAACAAAGGGTGAATTGCATTTTTGGTCCCTAACCTTTACCACTTGTTTCACTTTAGTCCCCAACCTTTGAAACATTTCAAAATAGTCCTTAACCTTTCTATTTCGTTTCATTTTAGTCCCTAACCTTTCAAATGTTGTAAAATAGTCCCTAAGCTTATATTAGTTATTCGTTTTAGTCCCTGATATTAAAATATTATTTGAAATAATTATAAAAAATCACCCTAAAGTTATCATAATGTATATAAATGAGTAAATTACCCATATAAAGAATAATTATAAAACAAATATCCAACTTTATGATTTTTTTTTAAAAACGATCTCTTTTATTATTCAAATTCATTATTTTAATGGATTAATAAACATATATTGGATCTATGTATTGGTAAATAAAAAAAAATCCCACAATCTCTCATAGTTAATCACAAGATCTATAAATTTTATGAGAGCTTTTGTGAAAAAAAAAATATGGATAATTTTATATTAATATGCTCTTATGATAAATAGTAAAATAGTTCGAGTATTTTTCAAAATTAAAATTATAGAGTTAGATGATTTTATATAATTTTCTTTGTATGAATAATTTTATTTAAATTATGAAAACTTTAGGGTGGTTTTTTTTATACTTATTCCAAATAATATTTTAATATTAGGGACTAAAACGAATAAAAAATGTAAGGTTAGGGACTATTTTACAACCTTTGAAAGGTTAGGGACTAAAATGAAACGGAATAGAAAGGTCAAGGACTATTTTGAAACGTTTCAAAGGTTAAGGACTAAAGTGAAACAAGTGGTAAAGGTTAGGGACCAAAAATGTAATTCACCCTTGGAACAAATATGAACTCGATATATTTCCTGCTGGATATTCAAACTGATTTGGTTAGAATATCATCTAATCCATCCATTGTAAGTAAAGTTGTTTTAGAAAGAAAAATATGCCCGAGAATAAATTCCTTTTTGAGTCTTTTGATTACCTATAATTCCTCTTTATTGATCAATTCTAGACAAAGGAAATGATAAAAATTAAAAATGATTTATAAACGAATCAATTTAATTGATCGTAAAATACACCAATCAATTGATCCCGTAGTTTCAACACCACGAAGAATAGGATGGACCACCCAATAATTTTGATCGACCATTTCAATTCAAAAAAGAAAGAAAACAAATCTTATGTCAAATACACATTTAAAATGTTTTTTAAAATAAAATAATTTTGATGACTTAAAACTCTTATATTGTGAATCAACTACGATTTTAGCATTTGTAAATTGTAATACAAAATAATCAAGAACAACACGAACACAATCACACATGATAAAGCTCGAACCAACACATAGGATCAACACCACAAGTCCATAGAAAACAATGTGATAGTGTTCACTGAAATAGTACATTGAAGACGGAGTAAAACATTACTATCTCTATTATCGATCACTATATTAACATTATCTATCCGACTTACTATATGCACGGTTTTATATTAGCAAGCGCACGATAATTTCACCGGCTTTCGTTGATTTATTTCGCTTGATGCTGATATGAAAAGTCGGTGTCAACAAACTATTTTCAGGAAAAAAAAAACACATTAGGCGAAAAATTGGTGAAGTTATAACATTACGGGCCGATGGCATTAAGCTGACATGTTGAGACAGTTCACCGTCTGCCGACATTGTAGGCCTCTCGAGGTTTGGGTCGGTCCGACCCTCAAATTATTTCCTTAATTAAAAAATAATAATTTAGGGTCCGACAGCAGGGATCAAGATTATGATTGAGGAAGAGCCCAAGAAGTAGATTTGATTTGACACATAATGAGTGGTGGGTGCTTCTATAAATTTGCAGTTAAGAAGGTGGTTGATCATTCCCGCGTAGAATTTTCCATAGCCAGGTGTACAGGCTCCGATCCTCCACCGCACCAACCCCCTTCATTAATGTTTGTAGTCCACTGTCTTTCATGAATATAGCGTGGGTCCATATATTTGTAAAAGCGCATCAAACACCGGTCCAATTTGAGTCCATACTCTCCATATAATCAACTCAAATGGGATCCCATCCTATAATAAATTGAGTCAATTGGCAATAGTATGAGTGCCCATTATCTGTTCGACAAAATGCCTCTGTGAAGCCACCTGCTTTCAAGGCCAGATAGCTGATTGTGCTTTCATATTTTCAACGTTTTACTTCTATTTTGACTACTCGATTTCTCTTTTTGACTTGTGTGAAGAGCAATTATGGGGTAAAAATGCAACCTTTATTTCATCATGGACTTTAGACAAGTTCCTGTTGGAGATAGTGGCATTCATGTTAGGCCTGCTGACTTGGTAAGACAGACATTGCTGTTTATCTATGCAGTTCTTTAATCCATTATCCATACATGTCATTGGTTGACCTATTTGGCAAATAGCCTTTGTTGTTTCCATATTCATTGGATATTAAAGCAAGTGCTTGTTGTATATTACATTGTATCATTCATTCATTTGTTACTTCCTATAGAGCTGCTTGTATCTGTCCATACCAAGGTAATATTTTTTTCTTTCTTTTTGGTGGTTGCTGTATTTTTTGCAATGATATCATGCCAATCCAATCGTCTTTCTAGCTGATCTTTCTGTACAATTTAGGTATTTCAAGTTCTTGCTAACAGCTTCGCTACTTCAACCTTCTTCGGCTAAGGTGATACCTCTATCCATCAATGGATTTCCTATTTCAGCTGTATTTACCCTGATTCTTAAGGGTATATGAAAAATTGTAACATTTCCATATATGATAATGCGAATACCTTTCTTTTGTAGGCATTGAAAATAGTGTTCTAAAAATTGCGCCCAGGCGCAAGACGTCCCCCATAGCTTAGAATCTGCCTAGCACTTTTTACAACAATGATTGAAAGAAAAAAGTCAAACTCTGTAATTTTAGGTAATATTATCATCTTAGGTTGAACCTTTGAATTTTAGATGAATAAAATTATTCAAATTAACTATCAGAAAAAATCAATCAACTTTGATATGCACTATGAGAAGAAGTAGGATTCATATATGATCCTTTCGCCCCTTTTTTCCTTCTATGTTAGATTTTTCTTCTTGATTCCTCGGTTAAGTGCTAACTTTTTTCAGTCATATTTTTCTCTTGGGGAAACATAAAATCTCTAATGGGTCAGTACATGTTATTGAGAAATTAATGCTTTGACTGTTCTTGATGTGATGGGAATATGAGATTCAGTCTCTATTTTGCTGATATCAGTTTAAAGAATACATGGAACTCTGGAAGTATACATTCTTATAGAATTGAAATGCTTCTGACTTTCTGTATATGTCTCATAGGCTATGTTTGAGATAACTTATTGGAGCTTATTTAACGATTGAACAGGCTCTGCAATGAATCACATCCGTAGCTTTTGGGCTGCCGGTAAGCCAAACCTGGATGAAGAGATGGATCAGCTTCGATCTGAATGGAGTTTGCTGACTTGCCGAGCAAGTGATGTTCGTGCAGAAGTTGAGAATTTTGAGTTTAGGCCCGGAAAGAGGCGAAGAAAAGAGGTTCAGTATTGGTTGGAAAATGTAGAAAGAATCGGAAAGGAGGCCAAACAGGTTGAGGCTGAAACAATTGAGAAGGAAGTCAAAGCATCAGGTGTGGAGCTGAGAGAACACATTGAAGAAATTACTGCCAAGATGGAAAACCTTCTTAGGCATGCTGATTTTCGGAATGGACTTGTTCTTGATGACCATAAAGGCAGACTGCTGCCCTTGGTGACAGAAAGGGTCGTCGGTCAGCAATTCGACAGAACTCTTCAAGACATTTATGGGAGCTTATTGGATGATAAGGGCGATAAGGCTTCCATTGTTGGTGTTTTGGGCATGGGTGGGGTGGGGAAGACCACTCTGGTGGAGCATATCCATAACCGGCTTCTTGAAGAACCTGTCTTCTTTGGATATGTCTATTGGGTAACGGTATCACGAGAATGTACATTGTACAAGCTGCAAGCTATGATTGGTGACGCGGTGGGTTTGGATTTCTCAGGGACAACTGATGAGAAGCTAAGGGCAGCTATATTGTGGGATGGATTGGAAAAGAGGGCAAAATGGGTAATTTTCCTAGACGACATGTGGGACTATTTTTCGGTCACAGACATAGGGATTCCTCTTTCTGGGAATGGATGCAAGATGGTCCTAACCACTCGGAGCACAGAAGTTTCTCGAAAAATGCAATGCGAGTATTCTTTTGAGCTGAAACCTCTTTCAAGACAAGAAGCATGGAGCCTATTCAAAGATCATCTAGGAAATTATGATGCACTTGAGGAGTCGTCCAAAGAAATCGCGAAAGTAATCACCCAATGGTGTGAAGGTTTGCCGCTGGGAATTATTACCCTCGCTTGTAGTATGCGAGGAGTGAACGACAATCAAGAATGGACAAATGCTCTTCATAAGCTGAGCACTAGTTGCCTACAGGATGACATGGAAAGGAAGGTCTACTCGGTTTTAGAATTCAGTTATCATCGTCTGAATATGAGGTTGAGGAGCTGTTTTTTGACGTGCACATTGTACCCTGAAGGCTGGAACATAGTAAGAGAAGAGCTCATTCGTTTATGGATTGCAGAGGGACTATTAGATGACATGGAAAGCTGGCAGATGCAATTCAATGAGGGACAAGGTATCTTAAACAGACTAGAGAATTTGCACTTACTGGAAGCATCCGAGGATTCTTTTGGCCAAAGGACCGTGAAGATGCATGGTGTGATAAGGGAAATGGCAATTGGTATTGCAAGCGCAGATCCTCGTTTCATGGCAAAGTCTGGGAGAGATCTTACTAAGATACTATATACAGGACAGTGGCCACAAGATATAGGGAAGGTTTCCTTCATGTGCAGTGATATATCAAGAATTGGATCAGATGCATCACCTGTTTGCCCAAATCTATCAACCTTCTTATTTCGACTGACTCCATTAAGCGAAATTACAGATTCATTCTTTCTGCACATGAAGAACCTAAAGGTACTTGATTTATCTGATAATTTCCTCATCCGAAGCCTACCAAAGTCCATTTCCGGTTTGTCTGAGCTCAGAGCGCTCTTGCTTAATGGTTGTTATTGTTTAAGAGTTGCTCCTTCCTTAGGATCCTTAGTAAAGTTACAGGATCTAGGTCTCTCAAACGCTTTGATCGACAATGCGCCTGATGGGATGGAGAAACTGATCAATCTTAGAAGCCTTGACTTGTCCGGTTGTAAGTATCGTCCTGTGCAACTGAGTCGGTTAGCTGAAACACTGACGCGTCTCCAGTGCCTCCAGCTGTGCCAAGAGGTGAATTTGAAGGATATGATGAAGCTAAAGCAACTCAAGGGATTAGAGTGTTGGTGGTGGGCAACAAATGCTTGTGAATTCAATCAGTATACAAAATCTCTGAACTTCCAACAGCTAAGCTCCTACAAGTTTCACCTTGTACCCAACGAAGATTATTATCCAGGCTGTCACTATCCTTTGAATCCTGGCAAAAAGCGCGCTGTCACAGTATACAACTGCTTGGTGGATCAATGGGGCATAGGGTGTGCCAATACTAGTAGAGACTTGGGGCCAGAAGATCACCTGATGCTTCCAAGCAACGTCCAATGTTTGCGCATCAAAGAGAGTTGTTTGTTGATTGGAAGCCTTGATCATTTACCCTGGCTGCCTGGTAAAAGAGAGTTGGTGGAATGTGAAATTCAGAGATGTGATGACCTTCAATACATATGGACAAGGAGATCATGTCACAGCTCTGATCCTCCTCTTCAGAATCTAGTCAGCTTGGAACTTACGGATTTGAAGAGTTTCAGGAGCCTTATAGGGGCAGGATTCGTGCACTCATCTCTTGGCGTCTTTTCCCATCTCCAACAGCTTTATATCTACCGCTGTCCCAAAGTCAAGCAGCTGTTGCCTCTCGCGTTGCTGCAACAGAATCTCTTAGCGAAGCTGCAAAAGATTACAGTGGAAAGCTGTGATCAGCTGGAGGAGATATTTTCAGCTCATTTCTCAGAGCTAAGTGATTATGCCAATTCCCCTTGCAGAAACACGAGTTTTTCTCTCCCGGCCTTGAAAAGCTTACATTTGTCAGATCTCCCGAGCTTGAAGAGCATCTGTGAGGCCCAACTGCGTTGCGAGTCCCTCAAACTGTTTCATTTGGAAGGATGTCCCAACCTGAAGAAAAAATGTCAGAAGGTGATTGAAGCAAGACTATTATCTTAAGTGTATGTGTGATGCTGCTCCTGCGAAAGCCTTACATTACAGGTAACTATCTTGTTTGCGTGTGCTTGTTCGCGGCAGTCATGTTGCTGTCATTTTTCTATGTTATTGTGTTGGAATGTGGTTGTATTGCATACATTTTGAGATGAATTATAGAGATTTGGTGTTAAAAAATCTTAATGTGCAAAATGAGAATGCAAACTGAAAGCCAAAATAAAATCACTTGCAATCTGAAATTTTTTCTTGGGGCTTATGATTTACATTGTCGAAACGGACATGGTACAAAAATGAGGTGAAAAGTAGAAACCCGTCATAGATTTCAACACAAAGTACAGCAAGGTAACACAAGGACTGCTAAATATGTGTTTATGGATCCATGAATAATCAGTAAAAATGACTAAACAAGACACATGAACTGTGGCCTTTTCTACTTGTGTTTATCATCACTTGTAGGTTCCCAGGCCGACACCAGCTTCTCCTCCGAAAGTCTGGAAGCCTTCTCTTGCCTTAGAGTAGAAAACATAGTAGAATTCCGAGAGAATGGTGGTGAAGAAGATGAAGGAAGCACCGGCTGCAAATACTCCCTTCCTAAGAGTCTGGCAAGATGGAGGCTGGTCTCCATAGTAGGTCCTGTACTTGGTGTGGTACGCGTTCTTCGCTGAACCCGCCAGCAAGCACACCTCGGCAATGAAAAAGGTCAGCCTGAAACAACCCGAGTTCTTTGATCAGTGAAGTTATAAAAGAAGGCTAACTCTGCAGCATGCTCATGTTTAATCACATTTATACGAATGAACTATCAACATCCATATATGCACATAGGTATTTATTCCATTGAGAATTGAGAAGTATGCATCTGAACGTATTATATATATGCAACTTCATTTATATGCATCTCAACTGAGTCATATCTAATAAGCCGAGATGCATATATAATAGACGTGCACACACACACACACATATATGTATGTATGTAAGTGAGTAGAGGGTATGTTTAGTCTTATATACCAGCAGATCATGAAAAGGATGACCGCGCAAGCCCTGGATCCGTTGGGTTTCAAGGCCTTGCCGAAGCAGAAGCATTGGCTAGCCACCATTAGGAGCACTTGGCTAGCCATGAGGAACAGAAATGCACCCACCCCATAGCCTGTTGCAATGTCGGAATCGTAGACACAGTAGCTATAGTTCATATCTGGATCATGTGCAATATTTGCCTGTGAAAATAGACACAACCAGTGTTGAGTCCTCTGTATCTCAAGTAATTCCACAAGCAGTGTTGAGTTACATCGGTTTTTTCGATTAGTTTTCGAACCCTCCATGTATAAATTCATATTGACAAACTCTAATTTGGAACCAAACTTGAAGAACTTACAGTGCTCTTTCTCTGCTCAGCAGCAATGGCAAGACCGAATGCGATGAGATCGAAGACGAAGACAGTGATGAGCACTAGCTTTGAAGCCATTGTTGGTGCAGCCTAGGAGATTGAACTCAGAAGCTCACACCACCAAGCTAGATAAATGGAATCAATACCCACCTGTGGTTCTCCTTCACTTTCTCACACTATGTATATATGCAACAAAGTGTTCCTTATACGCCAAATTGTAAAGAAATGAAGTAAAGGTGAAGCTTCAATGGGGAAATGAGATGCAATGCAGGAAGATTTGATTAAGACCACCCAACCTTTCACTCAAAGTTGGTGCCTACTAGGGGGTTTTATTTATATATATTCCATTTTTGAGGTTACTTGTTATTGTCGGTCACACTTTAAAAATAAAAAATTATTCTTCTGACAGAGATCTTTTACTTTCTCTCTCTCTTTTTTTTTTCCACTTCTTTTGGTTCAATGGTAATGGCAAGGGAATGTGTAGAAACCTCGTTATCAAGTAATTCTTTTTTGTATGTTTGGCTAACAATTGATAATTTGTCATTTGTAGATGATGATCATGTATAAGGTATAGAGTACTGTATTGTCTTCAAGTCTTCAATTCAAGTCATTGTTTCCTTTAAGGGTCTTTTGGTTGATACCTTGTATTAAATATCAGATTGATAATTGATACAAGGTATCAACCAATCCTGTAACGTGTAACAATATCCTCATAAGAAATATCCGATGTCGAAACTCTATATTCACATACTCTCTTTGAACCAAACATGGTTCAAAGAAAATAATTAACAAAATTATGGATTGGCTTACCTCCTTTTTTTTTTTTTTTGAATTTCCTGCTATTTATTGAAAATATATGGCCTTTTGTTTTGAGTGGAAATGTTCATTATGTTCCTTGGGAATTTCTCTAAATAAGTTGTGCAAATGCAAGACAAGTTTTCTTTCATTTAAAAAAAATGATTTATTTATGGTTTTGTGTTAATATGTAAGCAAAGTAGTTATAATGGACTCATCAAGTCAAAATGATGAAAAGGGATATTGTATGAATTTTAAAGCTTATACACTGAATTTACAATGCAATAACCAGTTACATGGATTGGTGTATTTTATTCAACAAATACTTTTGGTTTGGTTAGTGGCTTAGAAATTGACCAATAAAATCATATGATGAAGGAAGTAGTTTGATGCAACATCCTTTTCGCTATTTGTTGAGATACATACGTAGGAACAACTTCCTTTGAAATGCTTAGTGATTCTTTAGGTGGTTAATTAGTTAAAGTGGGACTAATTAACCCTTCTCAAACCAAGCTTTTTTTTAATTATTATTATTATTTTTTAAATAAAGATTTCTAGAAACTAACTTGAAAAAATTTAGTTAGTACAAAAAAAAAAAGTTTCAAAAGAAAAATAGAGTGGGTGCAACTATTAGAGCATCACTAATAGATTCTCCATTTTGGAGATTTTGAAATTTTTAAAGAATTAAGGCTTTCTTTGGTTTGGATGGTTTGGAATTGAAAGTAAAAATAATTTAAAGAATATTTATTTTGGAGAAACCATTCAAGAAAGTAGAGGCTTTTGCATCTAATCTCAATCGCTATGGCTATTCCTGAAAAATCCTACTGTATTAGATACCCATTTTAAATTACTAGTCCATAGAATGCGTTGAATAGAATCAATTGTTGCTAAGCCAAAATGCAAATTAGAGAAGCTAAAAGTGAACTCAAGCATCCAATTCAAGCACAATTTCTGTTCTCTGGCGACCAGAAATGAATAATATACAAAATCCAAACAAATTTTGACAACATAAGTTATTACAAGACGATGAACCGAAACCCAAAAAAAAAAGGAAAAAAAAAAGAATTATGAATGAAACAATCAATCAATACATATAGTTTATGCTCAAAGTGTGGTAATGCAATTGTCAATCAGAATGGAGATTCCAAGAGCACATCCAAAAATCTGAATCATAATTACATACAAGTATATGACTATACCGTCCAGCAATCATATTGCAAGCTCATCGGATGGTCACCGGATTGAACTGGCAGGTCTCGGTCTGTTCTTCTGAATTGTTCAACGCACGGGTTTGGATATGGCCTTCTTGGCTTGGCTTGATTTAGGAGCAGCAGCGTCGGTATGGACTGTTTTTGCAGCCGCAAGACGTTCAATGGTTGAGCTCTTTATACCTGGCTTTCCAGAACTCTTTGAAGGCAAAGGAGAATGACCATTTGCTGAACTTCTTTCTGCTATGCGCTTTTGCCGTTCAAGTAGTAGCTGCTCCCTTCTCTTCCTCGCGTCCTCTTCCTGTTTGTCATGGTTATGAGAACACGAAATTACAAACAAATGGAAAACAGAGATGCAGAAAAGGCATTTAAAGAGCAAATATGTGAGTATGCAAGATGATAGTCAGGATCTTTTCGGTACCTTCTGAAGCTTGCTTTGGTTAGCAGCTCCTCTGCTTCCCCATGCTGGCCTAGTGTTTTTTGCTGCTAACTCGGGTTTATTTCTTCCAAGTGGTCCGTTCAAGGATCTTGACTTGGCGTCTCTTGTTGAAGCGGGACGAGTCTTTTTATTCCCACCTTCCTTGCCTAATGAAGCTGCAGGTGAGGCAAGAGAAGCATCTGTCTCAGACGGCATTTTTCTAGCTTCGTTCAAGGAAATGTTATTTTCATAGTCCATCTCAGGAGTCCAAGATGACACTGAATAATCCACGGGCGTATTGCGATCAAGCACCATATACAACTCCTCTGGTTCATGAACAGCAGCTGTCTCAGACTTGGGTTGCTGTTCTAGTGCCGGTGAAGTCTGGATAGTGTCGGAAACAAAATCAATATCAAATCTCAACTGGGTATCGAAGTGGGAATCCAGTGAAGATGTTTGGATCATCAGAGAATCATCCATAATATCTTTTTTCCATTTATCATCATGCCCGTTTGATAATTTTGCGGATTGCTCATCAATGAATCCCAGGTCAATGCTTGCATCTCGATTAGCAGCTCCTGCTGATGGCTTGCCAACGATCCAATCATCACCACCGCGGCCTTTAACAAGAGAACCAGTAGCACAATCAGCAGGTATAACTTGAGAATAGTAATCTGTTTCTTCATTCCTCTGAGACATTAAGAATTCCTCAGGGTTGCCTCCCTTCCTAGATAATATTCTGATGCTTTCACCAGCTTCAAAGTTTTGAATAGAACCTAGGTTTCTCTCATTGCCTGTGTCCCTCTCCGAAACAAGAAATGCATCAGATGTAACTGATGTTGGCTTTCCGTTTTCACCTGCTTCATGCTTGAATGCAAGTGAATCTTGCTCCTTCGCAGGATAACCCTCTTCAACCTGTAAGGGTTTGGGTTCAATGGAGTCTGAATCATCCCTCATCAAGAGCTGCTGCAGAGCATCCCAGTTCCCATTCCCTTTCTTCCCCGCACCATTTTTCGAAATCTCCTCACCTTCTGAAGAATCCTGTGATGGGTCTTCTATCCCATTATTGTGTTTGCTTCCATTTTTCTTTCTTCGATGATGAGAAGTTTTATGGTGTTTCCCCAAGGATCCAACAGCTTTCTCCACCTGCTGTTTGATGGAGTCCTCATCCAAGTGATCATCACCAGATGAGGTTTCCTCAGAAGAATCAGTCTTCTCTGTCTCTTTCTTTGAAGTGATGTAATTAATATTGCGTATAACAACTCTTCTTGAGGATTTCTTCCCATGTTTTTTCTTGTGCTGCTCCTCCCTAGAGGAGTCACTTTCACTGCTTGAGCCACTCGATTCACTATCCCCAGTCTGTTCTCCATTTTCATGCCTCACTTTAGATCTATTGCCTTTCTTCTTGGATGACTTGTGGCTTCGAAGATCATCTGGGTCAGTTCCCGGAGTATTATCTTTCCCATTTGAATGCCACGGCATGTTGTTGGGGTAATATGGAGGGGGGACCTGCATCCCAGGGAAGACAAATCCATGGTATGGAGGCATCTGTGGATATACAGAACCCTGAACGTTTTGCATGTAATTAGCCCAAGGAAATGGAATTTGACCTTTCTGATCATTTGATGGCATCTGGTCTGCAGTGAACGTTAGGAGGAATCAGGATCAGATTTGGCAGTCCACAAGAAACTGCATATCCAATAACAAATCCATCTCTTTTGTATGAATAAAATATGTGAATGGAAAAACTATATTCCACATGCGATCTTTTCTATTCAAATAGTTTATTTGATTTATCACATACAACCTACAATGTTTCGTTTAAAGAAGCCTATCATAGGGTCATAATGTCACTAAATGTTGAGTGAAGTATGGCATAACATAGTCAGGAGTCATAATGTCACTAAATGTTTGAATTTCTTCCCTCATCAGTAATCTGAAAGAGGATCTAATTTTCAAGTTAAGTTTTTTTACCATCAGCTCAAGCAGAAACCAAGGACACCAGGTTCAAGGACTTGGCCAAGCCACAAGGTTATTAGAAAAATTTGCATATTCATCTTAAAAAGATAAAAAGGGATATTATCTGACATCCCTCTAGCTAAGTAGCCAAGTATAAATCTTTGAGGGTCAACAAGATAGCATATCAGTAAAGCTTCCGTTTAGGGTGTACAGAATACCTGCATTATTAACAGAACTTCTGTGACTAGCACCTGAGTCAGATGTTGAGCTATCAACTGTTCCTTGAAGATTGTCTTCACCAGCAATAATAATTCCAGAGGTTCCCACGTATGACAGCTCCGGTTGAGGTAAGGCTTGCATTGCAGCAATCTGATCTCTCCACAGCTTATCTTCATTCTTTTTCTTACATAAATCAATGAAGTTTATGCAGGCATCCCTAAATAGATCAGAAAGAGACCCCAAAGTTAAATTAAGATGCAGATTACAGTGCAATAAAACATGAAGCACATACTTGAGACTTAATCACTGACTCCAAGATTTTGAAGACAGGTACGTTAAGAATTATTTTCAGTCATACCACATTGTATGTTTCTTAAGTTCATAATTTCAGTCTCTTGTTCCATTTCACAATAATAGACGAAGCAAATGGAAACAAAACTGAAAAAGAAATGTGGGAGACATTCTGTTTGTATGAAGTTGCTTTGGATTTTTAGGCACATTATAACCTCCATTTCCATTTTAAAAAAAATCCTTGCAAGTGCATAGAGACTATAACTTTGCGTAGGACTTTTAAATACTTGATTTGATAAGATATCTATTATATGCTTATACATACCTTAAACGTGAAGCTCCAAAAGCATCAGAAAACGATAAAAGGCCATCCAAATTATCCATTTCATATCCTGCTGCCAAAGCACGAGCATATGCCATTGCTTGCTCTTTCTGAAGTACTGCTTTTCGAGTATATAGAACACGCTGAAGACGGGCCCTGCTCATCAAGAAGCAAAACTTTTTAATCTGCAAGAGAATGTTAACGATTTACTGAAGAGGAAGAAAGCCTTACTTGGAATTTTCTTGTGGTGAGCCATCAGCATTCCCATTAGACTGAAATACAATACTTGCATAGTTAATTTACATGTGCGTAAAAGACGGAAGCAAATGGTAGAAATATGAGTCCTGATGATAATGATGATAATCTGTATACCTTAGAGGGGGCAGGTGACTTCAAATCAGCACCTGGTAAAGATCAATCAGCTTTTCAATTAGTAAACCATCTCCATCAACTTCTCAAGATAAACTTTGATCTTCTCAAGATGTAACTATGAATTAAGCTAGAGCAATTTATTCAGAATGAAGCTAGAGAAATTTAATCTGATATAAACTCCAATTCCATGAGGTGAAAAAGAAGAAAAAAAATGTTCATTTACTTGCATTTGTTACTCAGATTGCAGTAGCGGATTTTAAAGGGAAGGAAGATATGCGGCAGCTTAATCACAATCCAGCCCCATTTTGCTAACATTCCAAATATAAACTCTAAGCATTATTACATATCATATACATGCCAGCATAGTTTACCAATTGTATTAGAGTACAGTTGACTATCTCTATCCTAAGGACAACTCAGATGAACCCTTAATCAAATTATACTTTGAAATTTCAATTTTTATTAATATTGACTTAATCAATACGGAGTAACAAAGATATAAAGCATGAGTAAGCCTAATTAAGAGAAGGAATAACAAGTCAACAGCAATTCTCAGTGTCTATCACACAAGATCTATCAACATTACCATCTGTTTCCGCAGCATTAGAAGCCTCGTAAGACTGAATTGAGTTCTCGATCTGCTGAATCTCCCTCTCTATGGTCATAACTCGCTCAAGAACTTCCGGTGTACTAACAAACCTCACAAACCTGACAACAGAAACACCGGAATTCAGAACGATAAGGGATCAAAGGCTATCAATTAGCTGAAAAGAGCACAGAAAATTCCGCAATTAAACTTGTAAATCCAGAAAGGTAACCTCTGCAAAGTGGCTTTGGTGAACCACGAAGCGCTCCCAGCGGATGGGGGAGGACGAAGCGTGACCGAGTAACCGCCTTTGGAAATCTGATCCTTAACCGATCGGAGATGCAAAACGAAAGGCTCGAGGAGTCCATAAGCCAGCTTCTCGTTCAATTTACCGGCGAAGAGGACCAGATCACATCTGTTACAACACCGAGAAACGGCAAAGTCTCATCCACAGGTGACAATTAGCAAAGTGCAAGACGAATAGAAATTGAGCGCGGGAAATTCCTACCTGGTTCTCGTCGGAGTGAGCTGAAACAGAATGTAATCAAGCCTCGCAGTGGACTCCATTAAAGCGCCGAAGATCAAAGAAACAACGAGAGATGAAATACAAAGCGAATCGAAAGATCGGAGCTCAAAACACCGTCATGCTCCTTCCACAACCGTTTCCGTGCAACCTGTAAAACGTGAAGAGAGAGAAAAAGTGCTCGAAACAGTTGCGAACATTGAATGCGAAAACTCAGATAAAACGGATGAGAGAGGTACGAACGGAGAGATCGATCCAAGCTTGAAGGTCGCTCTCTAGTGATGGATTCGGCTAGCTTGAACGTCTTCGTCCGATTCATTCATCTGGAATGGGAAATCTGAATTTCATGGGGGAGAGATCCTTTGGCGTTTTGGTGACAGCGGGGAGTGAGAGAGCAGAGCACATGGAAGAGAAAGAGTGAGAAGGAGAGAGACTGAGTTGAATAAGAAGCGTGGGGCCCAACTCCCCCCATGTTTAACGCCGACAGTCGACTCCCTCTCCTCTTCCTCCTCCTCCTGCTACAGTCTCATTTTCTCAATAATCAATACATACAGTTTAAAATAATTTATAATCACGAATTTAATTTTATTTTGTTACCTGAATGATAAAATTAACACCGTTTATGTTTTCGCTTTTATGTTGTGACGGTTTTTCGTCAGTCGGTATACGTGATCTCGAATTCTTACTTAATCAAAAAAAATGATAAAATTAAAATAAAATAAGAAAAATGCCAAAGTGAGTTCCCTTAAAATAGGAAATTTTAAAAAAGTGTTCTCGACATTCGTGCCTTGTTTTGAATCTTTATCAACTCCTCCACTGTCCTATTGCTTTTATGGGTTGTTAGAGTTTTTCTTTCATTGTTGTTGATTTGTGTTTTTATTGTGTTGTATGTTGACGGTTAGTCCGTTTGTTGATTCATCGACCTCTTGAGCGTCAGACTTGTCTGAACTTGTGTCTATGCATGCAAATAAATTGCATAGTAATTATTTTTTACAAATAGATAGATACTTATTAAAGATGTTATATTAAAAAGGCGAAATTGGGTAGTTATACCCAATTCAAGTTTTTATTTGGTAAATGTACCCTTGAAGATTTTGTTTTTATTATGACAGATTTGCCCTTGATTTGATTGTAACTAATAAATCCATTGACGCTCAATCGGTTTCCATCAACGCTCGTTTTTTCCATTCCTCTCTTCCAATAAGCGACGCTCATCCCATTGCATCTTCCTTGAAGTACGATGATTGCGAAGACATTGAAGGTTGGTAAATTTGATTTATATGTTTATGTGATGGTTACTGTACCTTCCATGGTATAGTAAACTCTAATTTGAGAACCCTAATTCAACCACGGGAGTTAGGCGCCCGACACAAACGCAAAAACTCGTCATCAACGTTTGTGATTTTAAAAAAAGAACGACGATGCAGAGTAGATGAAAGAGCGAAGATGTAGGGTCGATGGAAGCTTTAGGGAATATATATCTTATCTACAGTTATTGTCTTCGCTTATTGTTAGTTAGGGACAATAATCTAGGTTACAATAATCGTTATCTATTTTTATAATAATTGTATGCTACTTATTTGATACCCGTGTTTACCAGGATTCGGTCATTACAGAAAATCATTCATTACAATAATTGTATGATATTGTAGTTGGTTATAGTAACAGGTATAAGAATTCGTTCATTACAGTAAATCATTAATAACAAGAATTGTATGCTACTTTAGTTGGTTATAGTGATTTCTTGTAATACAACTCTACAAGACAAATGTGGGTATAGTAATTAATGGTGAGAAGATTTCATTCATTACAGGAATTGGGTCATTACATAATCATTTATTACAATAATTGTATGCTATTGTAGTTGGTTATAGTAATGGGTACAAGAATTCGTTCATTATAGTAAATCAGTAATTACAAGAATTGTATGCTACTTTAGTGAGTTATAGTGATTTATTGTGATACAACTCTACAAGAGTTCATTCATTACAGGAATTGATTACATGAATATTATTGTATTACATGAGTGTGATTTCTTGTAAGTAACTCATGACATTGTATTACATGAATATTATCGTATTACATGAATGGATCGATAAACGATTGTAATCAAATAATTGAAGAGTAACGTATGTTACATGTAACCTAGAAAATTGTTGAAGTTGTACCCTAGAAAATTCTCCGTTGATAATCCGTCTGTAGTAATCTAACCGAGTAGTTGTAAAAAAGATAAAGCTTGTAAAATATCTCTATCCACCAATCTTTTTAGAAAAGGATAAAAAAAAGGATAAAATCTGATTTGTTAACAATATCTTCCTCATCAATATTTTAAAAAGGGATAAAAATTGAAAAAGGTAAAAATTAATTGTAAGGATAAATATTTAATATCCACCTTAAAAAAGTACAATTACCAAAAACAAAATTGAGGGAGTACAATTAGTTAAAAAAAAACTTGAAAAAGGGTATACTACACCCAATTTCCTCAATACTACTTATTAAAGATTTTACAAATAGCTAGATACTTATCAAAGATTTTATTGTGATAAAAAAAGATAAATACTTATTAAAATCAAATGATGGCCTTAACTTTTATTTATTTATATATATATAATATATATATATATGTATGTATATATATATATATTATATATATACGGGAAATTTATATTTCATAAAATTATAATAATACATAATTTAAGTATAATTTTTTTTCATACAAATATTTTATATTAAAATTTATTTAGATATTATATAATTTATTGTTATAAAAATGTATGGGGTATAATTTTTTTTTTGTATGGGGTATAATTTAAGTATGGGTGTTTTTACAATAATTTTGTTTATATGCCCTCTTTTGTGAATGTTTTGTGATCGAGTATACCCCGGCCCTACAGGCCTAGAGTGACCAAGAGGTAAGGAATCAAGTCAATCAAGGAAGTGATCGAGTTACATACACAACCCCGGCCCTCACCAAAAATATAAAATAAAAAATAGCGATCGATCATGTAATTCAATTTTTTTTACACACTAATATTTAATTTTTTAAAAATTATGTTTAATTAGTTCGTATAAATTTGTATTAACATGTTAGAAATTTTGATTATGAAAAGTCATATTTTATAGGCGAAAATGCAAAAAATCACCCTTTAAATAAGGTGTTTTGCGTAAAACCATCCCTTAAAACTAAAATCGCAAAAACCACCCTTTAAAACCATTTTCTTAGCAAAGTCACACCCGTCACCCAATTTGAGCTAATTGAATGTTAATGTGCTTGAAAAGTAATTTATACCCCTTGTTATTATTATTTTTAAAAAAAATCATATTTGGGGAAAAAAACTCTATAAAATGTTGATGTGCAATTTATGTTTTATATGTTTAAAAAAATGTGTATTACTAGTACTTGAGGAAAAGAAAGTTAAAAAAATGTTTCATATAGTTTTTATATTATTCTACAAATGTGTGAGGAATAATGAACATATTTTTAGAATAATAAAACTACATGAAATATTATTTTTCAAAATTTTCTTTTCTTCAAGTAACCCTTTAATAATATACACTTTTTTTAAATATATAAAACATCAATTATATCAACTTTTTACAGTGCTTTTACTGATAAGTATGAATTTTTTTTTGATATTTTATTAAGTTTTTAACTTTTGAAAAACATGTTAAAAAGTTAAAAATTAATTAATACCGATTCGTTAGAGTAAAATAATAATAAAAACAAGGGATATAATTGATTTTTCATGCACTTTAACATTCAATTAACGCAGATTGGGTGATGGGTGTGATTTTGCTAATAAAATGGTTTTAACGGGTAGTTTTCTGCAATTTTAATTTTAATGGGTGGTTTTATGCAAAACACCCTATTTAAGGGGTGGTTTTCTGTAATTTTTCCTATTTTATAAATGCAGTTATTTACTGTAAAATTTTATATTCTCTGCTCTATGACTATCACATTTATATTCTCTGCTCTATGGGTGCTCGGGGTTTGCCACCGAAAGTGGGTTCCTCGTCATAAAAAAAAAAGTAAGTAAGACGATAATACCCTAATTTTTTATATATAACATTGTGTCATTGTATAATACTCTATCTGATCGGAAATATTTGATGTTATAGAAGGTGAAATTTAATCAACAATATTTGATGTTTTAGAAGTAAAGATTGCACGTACTCCTTTAATTTTATTTTTATACTAATAATAATATAATTTGTACTTTTTTTCTTGGTTTAACCAATCACATTTGTGTATAATAAATGTGACGGGAAGTAAAAGTTATGTGATGGGGTATTTAAAGGTGAAAATGACTTTTCTTAATCTTTATACATTTCTCTAAAACACCGTTTATTTCCGATCGGATGGAGGAATCGGTAATATTATTGGTGGGAGAATTTTAGAGGCCACCGAAGTCATCGATCAATGTAATATATTAAACGCCAAAATGGAGTGGGGATACGTTTATCCTAATTAGTTGGCCTATTGCAATCAATTAACCATCTCCATTTGATCACTAAGTTTAGGGTTTGGTATCAATTGTACTTCATAAAGGAAGACTTATTATCGGAATTACTCCGTAGTAATTAATGGCTAATTATCTTAAATTTGCAAAATTTTATAAAATATGCATCTAGTATGTACAAATGCGAATGTTCAATCCCTCAAAAAAGGTATATTGGTCATTTATAATATTTTCTCAAAATAAAACTGACGAAACCCGATTTTCAAAATCCAGTGTCAGCGAGTTCCGGGATCAAATTGAACGCGGGCGAGCTCAGACGATCGGGCTTACCTGAGACGCGCGACGAGATTTCCGTCGGCGTACCCAAACCTGTGCCGATCCGAGCTCAAGCCATTCACGGACAACCTTCCTCCCTACAGGACTCCATCAAGTGTCGGTCTAGCCGAGACTAATCCCGCTTGAGAAGGGGGGGCTCATGGCCAGGGAATCCGACCTAAGCCTCATGAGATTCCAGTTTCCGACCTTCTCCCTTGTGAGGCCAACAAGCCTTATTTATAATGGGAGCCTTATGTGCCACGCCCGACACATGTAGAGAAAACGATAACAAGTGTCGCGCGGCTCGGGACAAGTGTCGTATGGCTTGGGACAAGTGTCACATGGCTCGGAACAAGTGTCCTCCACGTGGCATTTCATGGGTTTATTCAACATTGGTGGATTTAAGTGGGGGTTGGTGGGAAAATCCACCATTTAACTAATACGGGTTAATTTATATAGCGGGAACCCGTTTATGTATACGATATTATTTATTTTCTGGTGTTTCGTCAATGCATATGATATTATTTATTTTATGGTGTTTCGTCACAGCTCCTCGAACCTTAGTTAAGATGAGGCTTAGCTAGGGTTCGATTTCAAACGAGACAACATATGCATTT
Organism: Persicaria maculosa; assembly: GCA_963922045.1. NCBI lineage: Eukaryota > Viridiplantae > Streptophyta > Magnoliopsida > Caryophyllales > Polygonaceae > Persicaria > Persicaria maculosa. Next base: position 64,929,612 of record OY998262.1, read on the forward strand.
GTACTTCGCCTTCCTTTGGGAGAGTACTCAATATATCAGACTTTTGGTGTAATGTTTTTGCTAAGTTTGTTTGGTCTGGGCTGTACCCAACACATTAGTGGGTTGCCTACGTATCTCTTTGGGAAGAGAATCAAGCCTTTCGTAGTTCAATTAGGATGCCCTCCGCGGATGAGAGCTCTGGCGTTGAGGGGACTTAATTTATACTTGTTAAGAGTTTATCTCCGCGAGCTTACCAGCTACGATCGGAGGCTCTCTGTGAGCATAGCTCCAGCGTTGAGGGACTTAGTTTATACTCGTTAAGAGTTTATCTCCGCGAGCTTACCAGCTACGATCGGAGGCTCTCTGTGAGCATAGCTCCAGCGTTGAGGGACTTAGTTTATACTCGTTAAGAGTTTATCTCCGCGAGCTTACCAGCTACGATCGGAGGCCCTCTGTGAGCATAGCTCCAGCGTTTGAGGGATTTAATTAAATCTTCGATCCGGGAGGCGAGCTCTACCGGATGCCCGACGCGGAGCAAGCTCCAGCGTAATGGGACTTAAAAGAATCCTAGATCCAGGAGGCAAGCTCTACGACCGGATGTCTGACGCAGAGCAAGATCACGCGTAGTGGGACTAGGTAAAATATTCGATCCGGGAGGCAGGCTCTACGACCGGATGCCCGACGCGGAGCAAGATCACGCGTAATAGGACTTAATATAAAATATCATCTCCGAGAATGCAGATTCATTCGGAGGCCCGACGCGGAGCCAAGCTCCAGCGTCCTAGGACTTAATATAAAATATCATCTCCGAGAATGCAGATTCGATCGGAGGCCCGACGCGGAGCCAAGCTCCAGCGTCCTAGGACTTAATATAAATATCATCTCCGAGAATACAGATTCGATCGAAGGCCCGACGCGGAGTCAAGCTCCAGCGTCCTAGGACTTAAAATAAAATATCATCTCCGAGAATGCAGATTCGATCGGATGCCCGACGCGGAGCCGAGCTCCAGCGTCCTAGGACTTAATATAAATATCATCTCCGAGAATGCAGATTCGATCAGAGGCCCGACGCGGAGCCAAGCTCCAGCGTCCTAGGACTTAATATAAAATATTATCTCCGAGAATGCAGATTCGATCGGATGCCCGACGCGGAGCCAAGCTCCAGCGTCCTAGGACTTAATATAAATATCATCTCCGAGAATGCAGATTCGATCGGAGGCCCGACGCGGAGCCAAGCTCCAGCGTCCTAGGACTTAATATAAAATATCATCTCCGAGAATGCAGATTCGATCGGATGCCCGACGCGGAGCCAAGCTCCAGCGTCCTAGGACTTAATATAAATATCATCTCCGAGAATGCAGATTCGATTGGAGGCCCGACGCGGAGCCAAGCTCCAGCGTCCTAGGACTTAATAAAAATTTATCTCCGAGAATGCAGATTCGATCGGAGGCCCGACGCGGAGCCAAGCTCCAGCGTCCTAGGACTTAATATAAAATATCATCTCCGAGAATGCAGATTCGATCGGAGGCCCGACGCGGAGCCAAGCTCCAGCGTCCTATGACTTAATATAAAATATCATCTCCGAGAATGCAGATTCGATCGGAGGCCCGACGCGGAGCCAAGCTCCAGCGTCCTAGGACTTAATATAAAATATCATCTCCGAGAATGCAGATTCGATCGGAGGCCCGACGCGGAGCCAGATCACGCGTAAGGGGACTAAATAAAATCTACGATCCGGGAGGCCAGCTCTACGACCGGATGCCCGACGCGGAGCAAGATCACGCGTAAGGGGACTAAATAAAATCTACGATCCGGGAGGCCAGCTCTACGACCGGATGCCCGACGCGGAGCAAGATCACGCGTAAGGGGACTAAATAAAATCTACGATCCGGGAGGCCAGCTCTACGACCGGATGCCCGACGCGGAGCAAGATCACGCGTAAGGGGATTAAATAAAAGCTACGATCCGGGAGGCCAGCTCTTACGACCGGATCCCCGACGCGGAGCAAGATCACGCGTAAGGGGATTAAATAAAATCTACGATCCGGGAGGCCAGCTTTACGACCGGATGCCCGACGCGGAGCAAGATCACGCGTAAGGGGACTAAATAAAATCTACGATCCGGGAGGCCAGCTCTACGACCGGATGCCCGACGCGGAGCAAGATCACGCGTAAGGGGATTAAATAAAAGCTACGATCCGGGAGGCCAACTCTTACGACCGGATCCCCGACGCGGAGCAAGATCACGCGTAAGGGGATTAAATAAAAGCTACGATCCGGGAGGCCAGCTCTTACGACCGGATTCCCGACGCGGAGCAAGATCACGCGTAAGGGGACTAAATAAAATCTACGATCCGGGAGGCCAGCTCTACGACCGGATGCTCGACGCGGAGCAAGATCACGCGTAAAGGGACTAAATAAAGCAAAATACGAACGATATATAGCACAATTATATATAGATCAATTACCAATTAGAAATCCTCTTTGAGGCCTCGGATTTCGGGCACTCCTTACGAGGACAGAGGTGTTGCACTCTTCACGAATTGGCGATTCTGCCCACAAACACTCCGCGAGCGAATTCTCCTGGGTTCTTTGTAAAGCTCCTCACTCGCGATCGGTTAGCGCATGGCCGGTGAGGGTTGTTGCTCTGATTAACTTATAAATCGAACCGTCGTTTGCATCCATCAGTCGTGAACCTCACTACCTCATGTCGTGTGAATCTCATGGCATGTGAGTTACTCCGTATTCATAGCTCCTGACATTATAAATCTATGATAGTAATTCTAGAACAAGCAAACTGCAAAGCTGCCGTATAGACTTTAGCTAATACCTGAGACTCAAATGAATGCTACTAACAGGTTTATTCAAGTGATCCTCAGATGCGTACCTATATGTATTCATATATATTATACATGCTCTAATGGCTTTATGACAACAGGCTGGTATCCGGATTCCAGCTGCTAGTTTATTCTAGCCGAAATTTATATATATAAAAATTGAACCCAATTAAGGCAAAATATGCAGATAGCTAACAGGAATCTGATCATTGTTTTGGGCCTTCGGTGCACGTGACGCTCATCATAGCATAAACAATATAAGAACAACCTACGACTGTTGTTTTCGTCTTTCTCCCGGGATCAAATACAACCCGCGGACAAAGATTCGTGACCTGTATAACAGCTATTTGCCACTTCGCCCATTCGATATGTATAACGGCAACACATCTAAATCAAAAAGCATTTTTATCTATGATTGCAGTAGCTATACATACATGCATCTCCTTGAATCAAAACCATAATTCTTTGCATAAATACATATCTATTTATATGATTATCACAGTAGCCTTGTGACTTTCGCTCAAACTCAATAAATTTTGGAACCTCATCAAAGTAAAATAAGTGGATAATTTACCTTGAAAAATCACCTCTTAAGGTGAGTGGTTCCCACAGACGGCGCCAATGACGAAACCCGATTTTCAAAATCCCGTGTCAGCGGGTTCCAGGATCAAATTGAACGCGGGCGAGCTCAGACGATCGGGCTTACCTGAGACGCGCGACGAGATTTCCGTCGGCGTACCCAAACCTGTGCCGATCCGAGCTCAAGCCATTCGCGGACAACCTTCCTCCCTACAGGACTCCATCAAGTGTCGGTCTAGCCGAGACTAATCCCGCTTGAGAAGGGGGGCTCATGGCCAGGGAATCCGGCCTAAGCCTCATGAGATTCCAGCTTCCGACCTTCTCCCTTGTGAGGACAACAAGCCTTATTTATAATGGGAGCCTTATGTGCCACGCCCGACACATGTAGAGAAAACGATAACAAGTGTCGCGCGGCTCGGGACAAGTGTCGTATGGCTTGGGACAAGTGTCGCATGGCTCGGAACAAGTGTCCTCCACGTGGCATTTCATGGGTTTATTCAACATTGGTGGATTTAAGTGGGGGTTGGTGGGAAAATCCACCATTTAACTAATACGGGTTAATTTATATAGCGGGAACCCGTTTATGTATACGATATTATTTATTTTCTGGTGTTTCGTCAATGCATATGATATTATTTATTTTATGGTGTTTCGTCAAAAACCTTGACATAATTTTATCATTGGTACATAGTGATTTGTTAACAAATTGTATTTAATAGGTGATTAAGTGAAAATTTTAATATTTAATTAGTCTGTGATTTTCTATAATTTACCCTAATAATAATTTAAAAAAAAAACGACTCCATGCATTTAGCATCCCAACCTAGTCCTTACTCTCCAATTCGGGAAAATATATCGTTCACAATTTCGTACTTATTAATAGTAACTACAATTTCATAAATGACATGTTCTGAAATGGTTCAACCGAAAAAGATTTACGGATAATATCTAAAGGTCCCCGATTCGAACTCGGATAAACAAAGGAAGTATTTTAGGAGGGCGGAGGAAGGAAGAAAGCGTAGAAAGAGAGGTAGCTGGACGCAGATAATGAATGGGAATGACCTGTTTCTGTTTGGTTGTCGTTTCCACATGTGTGCATCCTCTGAGTTAATTGATGTAACCCTAAATAACACACTTGACGTACACCCCACCCTTCCAGTTCCATCTCTCCTTCAATATCATATTATCATGCCATGGCCTTTGATTTTTTCCGGGGACATTCCTGCCATTGCCATTAATATATCAACCTACAAAACTCACCTTACATATAGATGTAATATACTCCGGATGTTACCATTTTTTGGGTTATTATAGCACAGTGAAAATCTTGATACACGGTGTCGATCGCGGTTTAAAAAACCGTAGAAATATTATCCTAAACAAAACCAATAAAATGGATTTTTAAAAAAAAAAGAAAAAGGAAAAACTCCTACTGCTATATAACTTTCAAAACTGTGGGATTTTTTTTCAATCTTTACATCTTATTTGACTGGTGATCGAAAAGGGAACATATATATATAGTACGGTTTGTGAAACCGTAGCTGAGTTAATTTTCCATGGTTTTCAAAACCGTGACAATGGATATTTTTACGGTTTTCAAATCGTACCTGTCACGATGCATGTATTTGGCGATATTATGACCGTGTATAAAGTAAACCGGTTTTTTTAATTAGGTAGGAATTTGAGTGGAATCGGATCCCATTAACCCATCACTAATATAATTAAGGGTCCGTTTGACACAAGTTTATTCAAGTTTTTCAAAGAGTACGTTGTGGCAAAGCTTTTTGCGATTTAAAAAAAAAATAGTTTTACAAAACTCAGTGTAATTTGTCATGCCAAACAAGAATTTACTCTTTTAATCTATCCACATGCAAAAGTTAAAATTTCATCAAAAGTTTCATATAAAGTTTTAATTTTAAGATAGATTATGATCTTGAACAAATTAATCTCTATCACGCCAAACAAACCCTAAGTCTCTGTGAGCTAGCGTCAAGAAGTTAGGATGAGACTAAGGGGTCGTTTATTTCTAGAGGAGAGAATGGAAAGGAAATGAATTAAATTTGACATAGAAAATGTATATGATCATCATTTTTTTTAGTCTAGAAGAGGGGATTCATATGAGAAATAGTTATCCTCCATAAAATTAAGGTATGAAATGTGGAGAAAGGTAACAAATTTTATGTGAAAAATGGGGGAAAAAGGATAATGGTTAAAATAATGATTAATTGTAAAAACAGAATTTTGATGAAATAGAAATGACCACAAGGTGATCCAGAAGCTAGAAAAACAAAGATCTGCACAACCAAGCAATCAAACAGTGAAATCTGGGATGAAGAAAGGAACCATTACTCTAGGATTCTTGCCGCAGCAAATGCTGCTTGATTACATTCACACACATCTCAAAATAACATAAAAGACTATATATACTACCACTAGAAGGGACCACTAAGATACCTCATGCAGGAGGCTTATTACAGAAGAGCTAAAGGACAAAATAAGCTAGCTGGAACAACTGTAATACTAGCTGAAGGGAGTGGTTATAAGATCTTAAAATGCATTTGTAACCAAGGCACCATAAGGACTTTATAATCTCTCAATACCCCCTCTCAATTTGGACTTGAAGAGGCATTGGCAAGTCCTAACTTGGCAAAGAAAAACTTCAATTGATCTTCACCTAAGGGCTTTGTCATAATGTCTGCAATCTGTAAGCCAGTTATGATATGTGGTGTTCGAATGAAACCTTCTAACACTTTCTCTCTAATAAAATGACAATCCACCTTAATGTGTTTGGTACGCTCATGGAAAATGGGATTTGCTGCAATATAAATGGTTGTCTTACTATCACAATGTAAAGGAATAGGTAAAGCTGGACACACAGATAAATCATTCAACAAACTGTGAATCCAAACAAGTTCACTGGCAGCCTTTGACATACTTCTGTATTCTGATTCAGGTGAGGACTTTGAAACAGTCGGTTGCTTCTTTGTCTTCCATGAGATCAGTGCATTTCCAAGATAAGCACAATATCCTGTGTAAGGGACCTTCCACTATAAGCACAAGCTGCCCAATCTGCATCACAATATCCTGTGATGTTGTAATCATCTTCCTTTGGAAGAAATAATCCCACACTGATGGTGGTAGCTAGATATCTAACAACATGTAGAGCTGCTTCCATGTGTGGCTCTCTAGGACAACACATAAACTGACTTAAGTGTTGTATGGCACAGGACAAATCAGGTCTAGTGAGGTTTAAGAAAAGAAGCCTTCCAATGAGCCTCCTATACCTCTCTGGATCAACAAGAGGCTCTCTAACATCAACAGACAACTTGAGGCCTTTGAGAAGTAGAAATCCACTTGGTTTACAATCATTCATACCACAATCATCTATGATGTCTAGTATATATTTCCTCTGATGAAGTGAGATTCCCTTTGAAGACCTATTGATCTCCAATCCTAGGAAGTATCTAGCAAGGCCTAAATCCTTAATAGTATAGGCTCTGTGCAAGGCAATTTTCAATGAATTAATCACTGTAATGTCATCTCCTGTCAATAACAAGTCATCAACATAAACAAGAGCCGACACTTGCCCTTTGGGAACCTTCATAATGAAGAGAGAATAATCATTTTTGGATTGCTTGAATCCAAAAGAAATAAGAAACTGTGTCAACTCACTATTCCACTGCCTTGAAGCTTGCTTCAACCCATATAAAGATTTCTGAAGTTTGCAATATTCACCCGGTCTAGCAGCATAACCTTCTAGAGGACACATGTAAACTTCCTCTTCCAAAGTACCATGCAGAAAAGCATTATTAATGTCAAGTTGATACACAGACCATTGCTTCTTAGCTGCCAAAGAGAAGGTAAGTCTTATTGTTGCTAATTTAGCCACTAGTGAAAAAGTGTGCTTATAGTCCTTCCCTTCAATCTGGTTGTATCCCTTTGCAACTAGTCTTGCTTTGTATCTCTCAACAAATCCATCTGGCTTGTACTTAACTTTATAAACCCACCTACAACCAATAGGTTTATGCCCTTCTGGTAGAGGTGTCATCACCCAAGTTTGGTTGTGTTGAAGTGCCACAAGTTCTTTGTTCATGGCTTCTTGCCACAATGTACTTCTAGCTTCCACTCTGTATGAAGTAGGCTCAACAACATTAACCATTTAACCATGTTGGAAAAGGAATCTAGATATTCTTGAGAATAAATATCCAGATCTCCTAGAACTTTGACTAGTAAGTTAAGGCATCAGATCTAGGAGCAGCAGTAGCACCACAAACAAAATCAATCAGTTTACTTGGCCAATTAATCACCCTGCTTGACCTTCTTAAAGGAGGAAATTCAACTGGATTAGGGTGGTAGGCATTAACATCCCGTTGAGGAGACCCATTTCTCCAGGGAGATGCTGAGCTTTCTTCAGTGTCGGCTTCATGTGGCACTGGAGCATTATTCACAATAGGATGCTCCATAGAATTTTGACTTTGAGTGGGAACCATCTCAAAATCATCTGCAGGGTTAACTAAAGGCAAACCTTGAGGTGAAGGACCATGTGTCACAACCTCTGTGTCTTCCTTGTAAGGAAACACTTTCTCATTAAAAATAACATCTCTACTCACAAAAATTTGCTTAGACTGCAAATCATACAATCTATATGCCTTTTGAGCATGAGGACATCCCAACAGGATACACCTTCTCCCTCTTGCCTCGAACTTGTCTAACTTAGAATGCTCAACATGAGCAAAACACAAGCAACCAATGATTCTGAGTTCCTCATAAGCTGAATTCCTATGAAACAGTACCTCATAAGGTGTCTTCCAATTCAAAACTGATGAAGGAAGCTTGTTTATCACGTGAGTTGTGGCAAGTATGCACTCACTCCAGAACCTGACAGCAGTTGAGCATGGATTCTCATGGCTCTAGCTGTCTCCAAGAGATGTCTATGCTTTCTCTCCACTCTCCCATTCCGTTGGGGAGTATAGGGAACACTTCTCTGATGCACAATTCCCTGTGATGCCAAAAAATCTGAGCATTCTCTGTGCACAAACTCTGTCCCATTATCACTTCTGATACATTTCACTTTCTTGTTGAACCGAGTCAAAGCATAACTGATAAAATTCTTAATCAACTTGAACACTTCTATCTTTTCTTTGATCAGAAACGTCCAAGTGGCTCTGCTATGATCATCAACCACAATTTAAAAAATACTTGGCACCCGTGATACCAATTGTCCTATATGGACCCCATAAATCAACATGGATCAAGTCAAACATATCATTTGCAATTGAACTACTCGATTGAAAAGGCACACGATGGTGCTTAGCCAAACCGCAAGTGTCACAAGACAAATCATCCAGAGGGAAAACATTCATGAATTCTAAATGTCTTAACTTTGAAAGAGATGTATGCCCAAGTCTGGCATGAAAAACATCTAAATCTACTTTAGCAGTAGCAAAATCAGAAGGAGTAGGAAACATGTTGCTGCTTGTAGCTTTATTCACATGATCCAGCTCCCCTCCTTGAAGTGTCTTGTATAAACCTCCTCTTCTGAAACCTCTGAGCAAAATCTCATCACATCCAGGGCACTGTAATATGCAATCATGTTTGTCAAAAATGGTCCTGAAATCAGACTCATCAACTAACCTTCCAACTGATAGAAGGTTATACTTAAAACCAGGAACAAGAAGCACATTATGCAAAGTAATGTGCCTTGACAATAAGACTTGTCCTGTCTCTGTGACATGAATAACATGTCCATCTGGTAAGCCAACATAAAAGGGTTGTGACAGCTTCATTCTATCATGGATAAGGGATACATCATTGACCATATGATCAATAACACCTGTGTCTATTATCCATTCCACGAAATTTTCTTTACTATTAACTGAATTGACAGTGGCAAAGCAAGATATACCTGCAAAATTTGTTTTGGATGCTCTATCAGCATGACCTTTCCTTTCATCAACTTAACCACCTCTTGACACACGGCATTAACAAGTGCCTTGTCTAGGCCTAAATCTGCATTCCCCTTATGCTGCTTTTCCTCATCAAAAGGACTTTGCTGCTGCATTTGTTGAAACCCTGCTAGTGTCTCTAGGCCCTGTGTATCACTCTGGGTACCCATGCAATTTTCAACACTGCTCCATGTAATGCCCTTTCTGATGACAAAAGTTACACTTTCTGTTAGACTTCTCATACTTATCAAGCTTACCATCAGATCTTCCATCAAATCTACCTTGACCCTCCTTTCTAACATCTCTTCTATCACTAAAGTCTCTTCTGTCACTGTTTCCTGAGCCTTGGTAAGGAGTTTTAGTGAAATTTCTCCCAGATTGCTTGCTAACTGCAAGTGCACTGGAGTCCTGAGAAGGAACACTAGAGGAACCTCCTCCTTTTTGACTCTCTGCTTGAGACACAAGATAATAAGCCCTATTAAGATTAGGGATGGGATCTGTAGACAAGATCTGACTTCTAAGAGACTCATATCAGTCCCATCAAAAAATGCATTAATCTGTTTCTCATCTCCGTGTCCTTCATTCTTGCCTGCAGATTACACCTGCAATTCACAATAGCTCCACAACTGCAGACTAGTATACCTTCTAAGACCTGTAACTGATCCCAGATCACCTTCAAAATGAGAGGGCCATTAGAATGGCCATACCTCTCACCAATTTCATCCCAAAGTTGCTTGGCAGAATCAACATATATAAAACTCTCCTTAATAGAGGCAACCATTGAATTAAGAGGCCAACATCTCACCATGAAGTCGGCTCTTACCCATTTCTGAGAATCAACAGATCCTTCAGGGGTTGGTCTAACACGAGATCCATCAATGAATCCGAGCTTGTTTTTAGCACCAAGCGCCATCATAACTCCCCTCATCCATGGGAGATAGTTAATGCCATCAAACACTGTAGTCACCAACTGGCCACCAGGGTGATCAGAATTGGCTAAAAAAAAAGGATCTCCAAAATTACCTGGTTGTTCATTGTTTGCCATCGTCACTGAGATTGCTCAAGGAAAGCCACTCGGCTCTAATACCATGTAAAAACAGAATTTTGATGAAATAGAAATGATCACAAGGTGGTCCAGAAGCTAGAAAAACAAAGATCTGCACAACCAAGCAATCAAACAGTGAAATCTGGGATGAAGAAAGGAACCATTACTCTAGGGTTCTTGCCGCAGCAAATGCTGCTTGATTACATTCACACACATCTCAAAATAACAGAAAAGACTATATATACTACCACTAGAAGGGACCACTAAGATACCTCATGCAGGAGGCTTATTACAGAAGAGCTAAAGGACAAAATAAGCTAGCTGGAACAGCTGTAATACTAGCTGAAGGGAGTGGTTATAAGGTCTTATAATGCATTTGTAACCAAGGCACCATAAGGACTTTATAATCTCTCAATATTAATGAATCTTAATTTAAATATGAACTAGATTCATTAAGGCAATCAATACCTTTCTCTAAAAGAAAACAAACGGGGGTAAAATCATTGAATAACACCTGATCTTAGTGGATAAAGCATCAACCCATAAATATCAATTCTTTTTGCTTCAACGACAAGATCTCTTTAGCTGAGAATTGCGCTTTAGAACTTAGTCCGATCCCCTTATTATTATCTTCTTGAGTGTATGAAAGTAATTCAGTTATTAATTAAACAAATCCAAACTGATACAAAGTATTTTACAAAAGAGACTGCAAAATGAGCAATAAAAAGAACATCAAACTACGAGTAAGAATTTTGTACAGTCAATAAGACAGTACATATATTTTCTTGTAAAAAACCAAACTATTTCTAACGTCAAAGTTAATGACACGAGACTACATAACCTTTATTGGTAATTTTTGTTTTGGATTAAGTAATAATTCGAGATCAGACATGTCTGAAACTCGAGAGGCTGATAAGTCGATTGACGTACAAATGAACTGTCGAACATACAATATAAACCGAAAAAAAAAAGCGCAATCAACACGAACATGCACTCTGAAAAGAATTATCCTAAGCAGAACCTATAACATTGTTTAGGAGGTAGTCGGTTTTGACAACGGTGATCCCATTCGCTCACAGTGAACACAACCTATAATAAGTGCTTCCTAATTCCTATATACAATAACTGGCCTATTTTCTCAACTACTGATCTTAGATCAAAAGATAAAGACTATTTTTGACAGAATTTCCCTCTATTGAAAGGGAGGACAAGAATACCACAACAGTTATGGAGATTTATTGGCGGACAAAAAGGATTTGATACATATTCATTACAGATTCAGAAAATGCAGAATAGAATTATTTCTGCAAGTTGACCTTGAAAACATTTTAAATATACAGTATATCATCATTAACTGGTTTATTGTATTTGCACCTTCTTATATGAATGCAAGCTGCAACCATGTGATAGATGGGGAGGAGGATCGGACAAACCGCATCCAATGCATTATGCATCCTTTTGTAATCTTCAATTTGAAGCCTTTATATTCTCTGTTTTTTTTATTAAAAAAATGCTTGTTTATCTATATCTAGCTATTAAAAAATTACTGAAAAATCATTTTTAAAATTTTATATAAATGAAAGTTCAATTATTTGTAATATGAATTTATTAAAATTTAAATCATGCTTTTTGTATCGACTTTTTTTATAAATATATACTTATAGTTGTTTAAAACATAAATATAATTTTTGAATTTTTTTTAATATAATTTTATTGCCTAAATAATTTAGTCACACACAAGGTCTCACCTTGTGTTGTAGAGGATCTTTACTCATTTGCACACATCCAAAACAACCAATGGAGGTTAAAAAAATGTCTAAAAAATGTACACATTTGAGGATGTATATAGGAAAAATATTTTTTTTTGTTTAAATATATCGGGGAAATAAACTTAAAATTTATGATTTAATAGTCATTTTTATAGTAGAAATTTTTTTTAAAAAAAATATAAAAAAAATGAGAATTTGTTTTATGTATATATGAAAAAGAATGTTTTGTTTAAATATATTGAGAAAAGTTTAAATTTATGATTTAATTAGTCATTTAAATTTTGTTTGATTATCTATAATATATTTAATCTAATATTATTGAATGCAAATGCGATCATAATTTAATTATATACTAAATTTAATTACTTTTCAAATAATTATAAAAATGATTAGTTTATAGTTATTGGATAGAAAATATAAATAAAATTTTTAATATAAATTTAAACTTCACAATAATTATAATTATAATTTTTATCCAATGATTTTATTTTGAAAGTGAAGTTTCTTGTATAATTCAAAATAACTAAGTTATTAAAATGACGAAAAACCATAGTAAAGGAAGAAAATATATATTTTGTCACCGTATTAAATTAAAAAACTTACTTGATTGGGGAGAATTTGAAATCAATGACTCGTTTTTATAATTATTTGAAATTTAATTAAGTTTGAAATTTAAATTTTTATAATTTTTACATTCAATAGTATAAATTAAATATATTATGAACAACTAAACAAAATGTAAATGATTTATTGAATATATTACCAATTTTAAGGTTTTAATGGATATATACCCAATTATGTCACTATAAAAAGGTGAAGTTAAAGAGTTTTGAAACTCATGACCTCAAACTCCTCAATGTAATAAATCATCTTGTTTATCATCTAAGCTAAGCTATCATTGTGATCATATCATTTAATCTTTTAAAACTATTTTATTCACTAAAATTAGTAAACAAAATAAGTAAATGTTTTTTTAAAAAGTAAATTCCCCCCCCCCCCCGATTTTTCTTTCGAGCTTCCCTAGATCCGCCATTGATTACAATTTACAACTAAGATATATGACAATGCCAGGTTAATCGCCCGATACCTATATGACTATAATTTGGGGTTTACTTTGTAAAAAAAAAGTTTCAATGTTATACTTAATATTAATACTCACTCCAGTCGGAAATAAAAGATATTTGACTTTTGTGCACGTAGTTTTATGAGCTAAAAACTATATAAAATCTTATTTATTTTATATAGTTTTTAAGTCCTAAAACTACGTGTACAAAAGTCAAACATATTTATTTTCAACTGGAGGGAGTATTTTTTTTTTCCTAATAAAAATATTTGAATTCGTCGGATAAACCTCTCCAAATTGAGAGTCCATCTACATTTGGATCCAACACTGGGTTGGGCCTTGGTTCAGCATGAATTTAGATAACTTGGGCCCTTGGCTTAAACCAAAGCAATTAAAAGAAAAAATTGCATTATTTGAAATTGAATTGAGCTGTGTTAGGTACATTGCCACGTGTCCAGGGTTTGCCACCAAAGGTGGGTTTCTCATCATAAAAAAAAAAAAAAAGCGTAGGATCCTACTTCTATGTCATTGAGATGTCAAACCTTTATATTATGTCTTAACGGAAATCGAATACGAGATGAGTGTCATTAAGAGATCGATTACGACACCCATCCTCATAAGCGAATAAAATCAAGACATTAACGCAACATAATTTATCTACGCGCTTCTCTATTTGCACCACGCTACACATGCTTCGATACATGCCTCTCGACACAATCCGAAGAGTTGTATTCAAACAACCTTCAGCAACAACGGCGGTAAGGAAAGAGATTCAATCAACCAACTCTTTTCGATAACTTCAAAACTTTAAACAGAGTGCGCCACAATTTACAATTTAGAGAAAGAGAGTTAATTAACCAGTAGAAAAACTAAGACCAAACCTCGTCTTCCAAACCATCTTTTGATGGCTTCAAGATCACTGTGTTGATCTACTTCTTGCCTATTGTCAAAAAAAAAAAAAAAACTAAGACCAAACCTCATGAAGAGCTTCCTCCCAAAACCTCATAAGGTAGGGACGAAGGTAAACTCCCCACAGCCCCACCACCATCAACACTAGCTCCACTCCGATGACCATCGATCCTCTCGACTCCGGTGGTGCCTTGAACTTTCGGGTTTCTCGGCTCACATTGAAAGAGATGAGAGATGGTATGGCAATGGCAATTGGTTAGAGTATATGTTTGGGGATGAAACAGGCGTTATCTGGTGATGAATCTTCTTGGCGGGGTGCCAAATTGAATAGAGATAGGGTAGGCAACTACCTTTCTCGTCCCCAATTCCTACCATTCTCTATCGATAAAAACTGCGGCCTAACACATGTACTATGTCTCAACTCTCAATAGATTACGAATTTATGAAGAATGTGTCACATCACATTGTGTTATGCGGTCCACACAACCTATATATGATGCCTAAAAGCTCCAGCGGGTAGTGTTTCTTGTTTCACAAAGAATCACGTGCGTAGTGGCGAATCTAGTGTTTTTTTTTGGAAAGGAAATAATTCGAAATCACAGACCACAACAGAAATCTGAAAAAACGAGAGGTCTAAGGGAATCGATAGACGGACTAACCGTCCTGATATGACTAGAAATAAACAAATATAAAATGAAAAAACCCGAATAAAAAAGATCTCGCCAAAAAAAATTGTGAAACACCCCTTTCTCACTAAGTTTAGGAATAAAAGAGTTTTTTTTTAAAAAAAATTACATGTACCACTGACCCGTTGACGCAGTCGGAAGTTTCGAGAAACACGCTAGCGCGGGTTCTCACGGATAAAGGGTTCGCAAGCGTCGAAACCCTACGGGATAGGTCTGGAATCCACCAGAAAGGGGTCTTGGAATCCACCTAGGGGATAAAAGATAAACTCTCTAAATATTCATCATTCAGATTTTTTGAAAATAAAGACTACAACGAGTTTATATAGGGAATACTCCTAAGGAAACCCTAATTCTTAACTTGGGCCTTAAGGCAAAATAAAATTCTATCAATAAAAATATATGAAATAAATAGATAAATTCCTAATTTATCTTAAAAAACCTATAAAATAGATAATCCTAATTAAAAGATAAATATCCTAACCAAAGATAAAAATGCTCCTGCATCACCCGTGGTGTTATTATTATTAGGTGGGGTTTGACTTCGTTCTTTGTCGGCGTTCTTAACCTGTTGGGAGTAGATTTGCTTAAGACGTCTTGTTTGTAGAGTTAAATTTGTTTCTGCTTGTTCAATGTACCTTTTTCTGTTTTTTCTATATGTTTAGGCGAGTTTCTTCTGCCGACTCATCGACCTCTCGAGAATTAGGCTTGCTTGATCTCGAATATATAGTTAATAAAAAAATAAAAAATAACAAAGATAGCTTAGCTTAGTTGGTAATGATGAGTATTTATTACTTTTAAAAACATGAGTTCAAATCCCTTTTAACTTCACTTTTTTACAATTTTTGTTTATTTGTTTTCTTCTACTAAAAATGCTCAATTAAATAACAATTTTAAGAATTTTTTCAATATATTTAAACAAAAATATTCTTTTTAATATATGCATATAAAAATCTCATTTTTTTGATATTTTTTCCTTAATTTTTTCTAAAAAAAAATTACTATTTAAATCACAAATTTCATATTTTTTTTCGAATACATGAAAAAAAAAAAAAGTCATTTATACATGCAAATTTTTTCCCTACATCGGAAAGAAACAAAGACATTTGATTGAACAACCTATAAGGTGATGGACTACTCCTTTCATAGTCAATGATAAGCTACAATTCATACAATAAAAAGATGGTCGGTAATGGTCAGCAGTAACGTCTTTGGCATCGCCATTTCGTATTCCCCCTGTAACATAAAATGTCGATCTCATTGTCGGTTGTTGGGATGAAAAAAATTGTCATTCCACATCGGTTTTGGATGGTATAACAACATAAAATATAAGGGTGGTGGAAGGTCTTACACAACAACTTAAACTTTTATGTTAGAAGGGTAGATCCCGTCCTTATAACAAAAAAAAAACACAATTTCCGTAAGGAAAAAAAAGTTAATGTACTTATCCTTTGTTGCTTGTTGAGGCTTTTTTTTTTAATATAAGGAAAGATCATCTTTGGTTTAGTTTTCCGGCGATTCGGGAAATACAACATATTGTCCTTGAGTGGATGGGTATCAGATGACATTTTGATACCCTTATTGAGTGGATTGTGTGGTTTTCCCAAGAACCAGAAACATTACAGAAGTCGCAACTATTCCAAGTGAAGCTTCTGGCTATTCAGGCGATCATATATATCACGTGGGCGGGCAGGAACTCGGCTACTTTCTGTTTTATCCCTATTGTCCATAAGGCGTGTGCTGTACAGATTATTTCTAGCTGTCAAGCCCGTCTATCTATGAAGTGGAAGTGAAAATCACTCATAGATAGATTGGGGCGAAAACATATGAGTGGAGAGTAGGATATGTTGCATCTAGTGGGTAGATTTGGAGGGCTTTTCTCGAGCACTTGGTAGAATTGTGAGTACTTGGTAGTGGAGTTTTTTGGATTCTTTTTGTAGGGTATAGATTAAAGGGAACATTTTGGATATTGTTTCCCGTTTTACATAAGACCCTATGGTATGGTCTCTTATCATTTTGTATATTGGTTTTTACTTTTAAACATTCTCGGAATGATGAAAAATTCACCTTCAAGTATCCCCGGAATGATGGTTCAGGATCCGCACCTGAATGTACGTATCCTTTGTTGCTTGTTGAGGCTCTTTTTTTTTCGGGTTTTCTAAATACATCGCTAATTTTTAATGGATACACCGCTAAACTTCGCAACTCTCTGCGGACCGAACTCCGCTACCCTTTGCGGACCTCACCGGACATCGAGCCAAACACGCCCTAAAAGACCATCGACAAAACGTCTGCAAGACGTTGCGGAGTGAGGTCCGCGTTAGGATGCGGAGCCCCTAACCTATATGTAAAAAAAATTACTTAATAAGTTACGCAACCTAATGCGGACCTTCCACAAAACGTAATATTCGTTATAAAAAGTATTCCGCAATAGTTTGCGGACTCAACTCCGCAAGGAGTTGCGGAGATTAGCGGTGGTTCCAGTAAAAATTATCGGTGTATTTATCAACCCCTTTTTTTTTTTTAAGGAAAGATCATCTTTGGTTTAGTTGTCCAACGATTCGGGAAGTACATCATATTGTCCTTGAGTGGGTGACTGGGTGGGTATCAGCTCACATTTTGATACCCTTATTGAGTGGCTTACGTGCGATTTTCCCAAGAACCAAAAAGAATACATGCTTCTGGCTATTCAGGCGATCATATGTTTCACGTGGGCGGGCAAGAACTCGGCTATTTTCTGTTCTATCCCCTTTTGTTCCTAAGGCGTGTGTTGTACAGATTATTTCTAGTTGTAAAGTCCGTCTATCTATGAAGTGGAAGTGCAAATCACTCATAGATAGATTGGGGGCGAAGACATATGAGTGGCGAGTAGGATATGTTGCATCTAGTGGTAGCTAGATTTGGAGGGCTTTTCTCAAGCACTTGATAGAATTGTGAGTACTAGCTTGGTAGTGGAGTTTTTTGGATTCTTTTTGTAGGGTATAGATTAAAGGAAATATTTTGGATATAGTTTCCCGTTTTACATAAGACCCTATGGTATGGTCTTATCATTTTATATCTTGGTTTTCACCACTTATCTATATATTTACCTATTCAAGAAAGATATATTTCAAGTTCAGAGAACTCGCTTGTTGAGGCTCTTAATTCCCATCTTCAAGCTAGGTAAGTATCCTCCTTCAACCTACATATTAATTCATACTTCTTGAATTAGAAAGAAAAAAAAAACACAAATTCCATGGGAAATTTTATAAAGAGGAATGGAATTTAACCAACTGGTAGGAGAAAGTAGCGCCCCATAAAAATTCTTCTGCAAAATCCCTTCTCAATCTTGATGTTGTACATCTTCATCATCAGTAGATGATGAACACGACGACATGAAGAGAAACACAGAACATGATATGAAGATTACGAGGAATTAGATTGTTTTGTTTTGTCACTCTCACTCTAAATTTGGAGCTCATTGGGACCAACTTCTTTGGATGATGAATTTAGCATTATAACATGAGAGAGATAATTGTTGCATGAATATGTGAAATGATATAAATGTATTTCACATTAATTAATAATATAAAAAATCTACACTTTGTATATATGTTGAGAGAGATGTGGATCGATCCTAACTAGCTAAAAAGAGTATGAAATGGTAAATTTGTTATTCAAGTGTCAACTAGAGGTAAACGATCTAGTTTCACTTGCTAGAGAGTATTGAAAAAAATGTGAAAGAGACCAAGTCTTAGTATATAATTCGGTGAACTTACTATTCCGGCAATTAAATATTTTTAAGATGGATAAAAAAGTTAGTCGTTTATTTTGAAGTCGATTAAATGATTCGTCTTTCTTCAATTCTTGGATTAAAAAAATTTTATTTTAAAATGGCCGAGAAAGGTTCAATTTTTTAAAAATCTTAACTTTTAATGTTTCAATTTTTAAAATAACTGAAAGGTTAAACTCGAATAACATACACATATATATGAGGAGAGCATTTCCTTCATTGCTTGACAAGTCGATCAACAGCCTTCAAGCATCCGACTTTAGAGAGTCGGATCCAAGAGGAAGGGGACGGCGAAACGTTTGGTTCGCGAGGAAACTCGAATACCAAAGCGCGGAGAGCTTAGGGACTCGTGCGAGGCTCGTGCGGTTCACGTAGTAGAGCCCGAACCGAACGCTATAGCCCATTTCCCATTCCAAGTTATCCATCAAGGTCCACACAAAGTAGCCTCTCACATTGGCTCCCTTCCTGCCCCATTCGTCAATTTTACCTAAATTTTCATTCTTCAAAGTGTTTGTATCATCAAAGTCTAGACCAAAAATTCGTTACCTTATTGCCCTAGCTAGTGCAGCCACATAGCCTTTGTGGTATCGGATCCTTGCATCGTCTACCAACACGTTGATCTCGCCTTGTTTATCCGCGTATCCTAGCCAACAAAATCGGTCAGAAAACCACATGATGAACAAAAAATGATGAGGTTGTTGAATGCCGAATGACTCACCGTTTTCGGTTACAAAGATAGGCAGATTAGGGTACCTCTTACTCATGTAAATCATAGTCTTTTCCATTCCCCTCGGCACCATGAAAAACCGACTCATTCCGCTCTAGGATAGCAAAGGAAAGCCGATTTAGATGGATCTTGCAAGGAAGTCTTACTATGAGGTATAGAGTTGAGCTTACCGGCTCTCCGATGGGAATGCCATCTCGCACCCCAGTGGTCTCGACGTAGCCTCGAATAGGTGTCGAAAACTGCTCGGTACAAGGAGAGTGGAGACAGTCTATGGCGTACAAGGTTGTGTAATGGTTGATTGCAAGGAAGTCAACGCTTCCCTTGACCAGGCTCCTCTCATCCTT
Organism: Persicaria maculosa; assembly: GCA_963922045.1. Lineage (NCBI taxonomy): Eukaryota > Viridiplantae > Streptophyta > Magnoliopsida > Caryophyllales > Polygonaceae > Persicaria > Persicaria maculosa. The sequence goes on from OY998262.1 coordinate 64,949,263, forward strand.
ACTGAACTCCGGCAGCTCCGTCGCCAACAACCGTCGCATTTCGAGTGGATAGTCCCCGTGTACAAGGGGGTCTAACACCCTAGAATCCGACACGAAAACACAAAAAAGCATCCTCTTATGTCTTAGAGTTGATGATAATCATCCACACATCACAACAAATGTAACAAATGTTTGCTTGTCTACAACGTTGATTACCATGAAGCCCCAAAGTCAAGGGCTCTCTTGACTGCTTGGCGATCAAATTCGTTGTCGCGGTAAGGCTCAAACATCAATGCAGAGACTACGATTCCGATAAGACCGCCTTGTTTAGGCTGCAAGAACATATACATTATAGTTGGAATGTACTAGTTTTATGATGGAACCTCACTGTGCTTATGTGTTGGGATCAGTTAGTTACTTGGTAATGGCAACGGTATAAGGAGGCAGCCTTGGCATGGGCGAGCAGCATGTTGTGGACGACGAGGAGGGGCTCGACATTGGAGTTGCCAGCAGTGCAGTTGCCGAAAGGGAAGGAGCAACGCGCGGGAGGGTAAAGTCCTTGGAGATAAGCGAATATTGAGAAAATGTTAGGCTCGTTTATGGTAGTCCAGTACTTGACCCTGTCTCCGAATTCGTCGAAGCAAGTCTTTGCGAATTCGACGTACTCTTCCCTGCAAATGATCATGGAATCAAGACGGCGAAGCTGATCATATGGTTACAACATTATGATCGAGTGCTCTAAGGCCTTACTGAAGGAGAGGGCTAAGCCAGGCCCCGTATTCTTGCTCGAATTGGTGCGGGTGGTCATGGTGATGGATGGTCACAAATGGCTTGATTCCTGCTTAACGTACTCATTAACAACGGTCATTACAAATGGTCAAATGTAGTTCCTCATTGTACGGAAATTAGAAATGGCCACGAAGTTGCAATTGCAATCCATGACAAAGGGCGCGTTGTCGATGGTGGATTATATTGAGTGTAAACGCTCGATAGCGGACTCCCTCGCAGAGGCTCTCCAACCGGTCACTGATGAAGGCCTTATAAGCCACATCGTCGCAAGTGGCCCCTTCCTCATCGGAAACTGGCTGGAGAGCCTTTGCAAGAGAGTCAGCAATGGAGCGTTTACGCTCAATATAATCGATCATGGACATAACGCCTTTTGTCAAGGACTGAAGTTGCAGTTTCATAGACATTCTGCAAGCCCTTGATTGAGCTTGAAAGAATGTGCTCCGGATTGGGAACATTGGCAGCACAAGGATCGACTAGTATTCGAAGGTGGAGTCGGAGCCAGAACATTGTGTTCAAGAATCAAGATCAAAGGTTTCGAGCGCTAACAGGATTGTGGTGCGCCATAGAGAGTAGTTATCGCGATCAAGCATATATTTAGTTATATTATGAACATCAGATTGGTTTTGAAAGGGTGTAAAGAGGGCTAAAATGTAACCTTTGCGCAAGAGATTGTCGATGATTTCGTTGTAGAACATGATGCCTCGTCGGTTAACTCCACCTCGCCTTCCTCCTATACAAACATCAATCCAAACAGTTTACAAATTAACACTCTAAAACGACAGATGCTTTGCATCGGATTTAGTACATGTGGACTGACTTGGTAGAATTCGGGACCAAGAAATCGAGAAACGGTAAGCATTCACTCCAAGTGATTGCAAAATCTCAATGTCTTCCTGTATCAGAAAGAAAGAAATAAGTTTGACGGCGTACTCCTCTCACAGTAAACAAAAATAAGCGATTCGTACCATGAAACGATGGTAATGGTCATCGGCAACGTCTCCGGTATCGCCATTGCTTATGCCACCTACTCCATCAAAACGGCAAAAAAAAATACAGTATCTATTACTTAGAATGGGTATCCGGTTCTCCTCTCCGGCCCCTAATGGATATCCGTACAGTAATAACCATCGCTAAATATCCAATCTATTTTAAATCTGAACCATTAAAATTGAATCGAGAGGTTCGGATATCGAACTCTACCGGGAACACGGGAGAAAACATCCCAATTGTTGAGGCTCTTCCCACCTTCAAGGTATCCGCCTTCGATCTACACGATCCGATCCGATCCGATTTCACTTCAATTCAAAACAACTCATACCAAATTGAAAGAAAGGGAGAAATTGAAATTGACCTGGTAGGCAGAAGTAGAAGTGCCCCAGAGGAAATCTTCTGGGAAATCCGATCTCTTGACACCGTCGTCTTCGTCGAATCCGTCGTCTGCATTTGGGATTTGAGTCAACCCGTGAGCAGCAGATGACAGTCTGAATAAGCATAGGATGAGGAAGAAGACGACTTGATATCCCACACTCATCTTCACTGGTAATCTATCTGTAGCTGACAATGGCTTACTAGTCTTTCAGGCAATTATTTATTTGTTTTGTCTCCTCCCCATTGAGTGAAGCTAATATCATTTGTTCATGGGTGCGGTGAAAAAGATGTATCATTGATTAAAATTGTTTTGTACTCCATTATTGCAATATTTTTAAATAAAATATAATTGAGTGGACTCCACTCGGGATGGTCTAGTTGTGTGAGGTAGATGAGAGTAAGGAGGTCCGAGTTCCAACTCTACACCTGTCCCTTTTCTTGGGTGGCCTAACTCCCTATTAATGGGTCGAGTCAATTAGCACAAGTCAATTTACCTGATGTGTGACTCTTATTGAATGAGTCACGTGTCTGGGATTTGTCATTAAAGTTGGATTTCCATTCCCCATCATAAAAAAAATTAAAAAATAAAAATGAGTGGGGAAGATGTTTTTTTTTAGCAAAGTGGGGAAGATGCTGACACAATAGGGTACGATTCACATGTACACTTTATTGTATGATAGTGTTTTGGAGGGAGTGTACTAATTTTTATTCGGTTTCCCTATATACACCCACATCATGCACGTCCGTTAAAAGAGGTTAATTATTTTTTTTTAAATGTTAATTAGTCAAAAGACTTGCACGTCTTTAAGGACGTGCATTTTTTACCTGGAATTTGTGGTGTATTTAACAACACTCTTTTTATTTTATTTTAGTTTTGAAAAGTAAAGAAATAATCAATCCGTTAAGTAAAACATGTCGTTTTAGACATTTGTATATTTATTTACTTAAGTTTCGTTTGGTTAGCAACTGAAAAGTCCAAGAAGCCTCTTTAATTTATTTATTTACTTAAGGTTCGCTTGGAGTTTTAGTCACGGGAAAATCCATGAAATTAAATTCTCAGGAATTTAAATTCCTCCATTTTAAGGAAATTTAACTTACCTACTTCCCCCTAGGTAAGTTCTAATTCCACCTTTTATAAATAGAAATTTTCAATTTCTCTATTTTAATTCCTACCATTTAAAATACAACCAAACATATTTTTTCAATTCCCGGGAAGTGGAATACATGGGAATTGAATTCCCGGAAAATAACTTCTTGGGAATTGTTCTTCCCGTATTAAACCAAACCGAACCCTTATGTATTACGCCGAGACGGAGAAATAACTTCTTGGGAATTGTTCTTTCCATTTTGGAGAATGAGACGGAGAAATCGAATGGAAATGTTCTAAAGTATTATTTATTCGGAAAGAAAATGGACGAATCTCGAAAAAAATCAAAATTGGCCAAATCAATGAATTTAAATAGAATTAGTACAATTCCCGCGCCATGGCGCGGTTTTTTAAAACTAAAATATTAATCATATATATAAATATATTATAAAATACTAATAAAAGTTAAGATAAAAAAAAAAAAGTTTACCATAAATGTATCTTATAATTCTGAAATAATTTTTTTTATCTCGTCTAAAGTATAATACATAAATGTAGATATTTTAAATCACCCAGTAATAATAATATCAATATCATTGTAATTTTTTTAGAAATTTAGAAATTTGAATCATGCATTTAAATGTGATGTGTCACGGTCACGACTAATAATTATATTCAATGTTTTGAATTAAGCTCAATAGTTAGTACATAAATGTGAGTTAAGCCTAATGGTTATATTAGATTGAATTCAATGTTTTGAATTAAGCCCAATTATTAGTAAATATGTTAAGAATAAAAGAGAATGGAAGATTAAAAAAATTAATGGAAAAAAAGAGAAAAGGAGAAATAAAAAAATCAAGGAAAAAACATAATTGGTCAATATTCCTAAAACTCCTCTAAGATTGACACGTAAGAAAAGTCTTCTAAATTAAGGTTATATATAGATATAGATTATTAGTAAATATGTTAAGAATAAAAGAGAATGGAGGATTAAAAAAATTAATGGAAAAAAAGAGAACAGGAGAAATAAAAAAATCAAGGAAAAAACATAATTGGTCAATATTCCTAAAACTCCTCTAAGATTGACACGTAAGCAAAGTCTTCTAAATTAAGGTTATATATATAGATATAGATTTGTACAAAATCGAAAAGCTTAATCTATCCGGATATAGGTTAAACCGCAAATAATTAAAAAAAAATGTAAAATTGTAAATAATTTGGATGAAACAATTATCTTCGTCAAATTTAAATGGGCTTTTGCCTCATATTTGGACTGACCTTGTTCAGAAAACTACTTGATATACGGAATGGGCCTACAAAATAGAAATTTCACTTCACGATCTGGGCTTTTGAAAATCATAGATGTAAGAAAAAAGCCCACATAGTATAGTCAATAGGGAAAAAGAAAAGACCCATATAAAAAAATAAAAAAATAAAAAAAAATAGGAAAAAAGAAGAAGAGGATGAAGGAGATTTTTGCAGAATTTACATATCAATCATGAATTAAAAAAAACACCTATTATTCTAGTGGTAAAGGAGATATATCTTACTAATGACATTTATATTAGGTGAGGGTTTATAAACATGGGATGAGCTTGTCTTATTTAGTCGATAACGTCAGTCCCTTATAATCCTAACGCTGTCAAAAAAAAAAAGGAAAAATAAAAACATGAATCCATGATGATGTCTGTTTATTTAAATTAATAGAAATTTATTAAAATATATTTTATATTGAAAGGCAAGTACTTGGTTCGATTTTTAAATTTCTAAGTTGAAATATAGTAACACAAGTTAGATCATTTTCAATGGTTTTAGGCAAAATGTACGTATAGAGTGTTTTTACTTCATTAGCTAAATAGGCATTTTTTTAGATGCCCTTATTTCAATATAGAAAAAGAAATTATAAAAAAAATTAAACCAATAAAATTATCTTAATTTTTATGAAAGGTTATATATGTAAGGTATGTAGTATGCTCAAATTTACGCACTTGATGTTCAAACAGAACACATTTGAAAACCCCCAAACAAGGTTATTAGGATCGGGATTCTAGGATCGAATCAGAACAGGGTCTATGGATCGGATCGTAAGATCCTCGAAATATAATTAAAAAATAAAATATATATAAATATAAATAATAAAGCTGCTTAATTTAAAGTTCTAGGAGGAAAAAAAATGCTAGTTACATAATATATTTTGGTTTCAAGACATAAAAAGCTAAACTTACGATCTTATACATTGTCATATTGTTTAAAATACTCGAAAACAATTGTCTCTAAGCCATTTTTCATGTTTCATTCATGAATGTGTATAATTAAACACCCTAAAATCAACCAAGGAAACAAAATAAATGTTTAAAAAATACATATTATTAATAAAAATAGGATATTTAGGATCGTGTAGGATCGTAAGATCCTATCGATCCATTAAGATTATAAAGATCCCATAGCAGATCCTACACAAAAAAAATTCTATGCATAGATCCGGATCGGGCTCATAGGTAGGATTGTAGGATCTTAAGATTCTAAAGATCCAGATCGAGATTCTAATAACAGTGCCCCAAAAACAACCCATTGAGCACATTTTATAACCAAAATACACACATTATTTTACGTCATATTTGATCGTTTTAAGCTTCGATTACTTCTTCTAGAGTTATTTTTTATCTTCAGTAAAATCAAATACTCCCTCCGATCGGATTTATTTGATGTTTTAGATGGATGCACAAAGATTAAGAAATGTTCCTTTCATATTTAAATACCCCATAAAATAATTTTTACTCCCTCATCACATTTATTATGCACAAATGTAATTGGTTAAACTTTTAAAAATTACAAATTATATTGATACTACTCTGCAAAAGTAAAAGAAAGTGTAATGATTACTTCTAAAACATCAAATATTGTTGATCAAATTTTATCTCCTAAAACATCAAATAAATCCGACCTGAGGGGGTATTTTGAAGTTGAGATATTTTAGTTTGGTGAGCGTTAGATAAGCTTTATGAAGGTACTTTATACAAAGCACAAAGAAAGAGTTGCCAAACCCGGTATAGCTATACAACTCTCCGGAGAACACACATCCACATGTTGTGTGTGGAAAATCTGATTCCACCGACCCACCTACCTCTTCTACTTGTTTTTTTTTAACGCGTAATAGAGGTTAGAGCATCACTAATTACATACATTATACATTATACATTATGCAAAGAGTAGGATTTGAAATCTTAATCTCTTAGAGCATCTCTAACAGTTTTCCCATTTTGAAGATTTTTTAGTTTTTGAGGAATTTTAAGAGGTTTTTTGGTCCAACCGATTTCCCATCACATTCTTCAAAATGGAGAAGCAACAGGAAAAATGGAGAGAATTCCATAAATCTGCAGCATTTTCCAAACTAAATAATTCTTCAAATCTTCGAAATGGGAAAATTGTTGGATTTAAAGCAAAAATAATTTAAAAATTATGTGTTTTATTTCCTCATTTTGAGAAAATTTTAGGGAAGCTGTTGGAGATGGTCTTACAATGTTGCCATTACATAAAGGATGATTGGTACATACCTCTTCTACGTTATTTGAGTATTTGGATTACGCTCTACCCCAAAAAATAATACTATTTGGCTTATGGAAGATGAAGATGAAGTTAAGAGAATCTTAGTTATTAAAAAAATATTTTAATGGTTAAGGATTTAGAGTCTATGATAATCGAATTATTTTATTGAAAAAAATAGTTCTTTGACATTCCATCCATTCGATAATATAATACGTTTGATTTTTCGGAAATTATTTTAAAGGATTAAACACTATATAGAATATTAAAAAATACAATTTAAAATTTATTATTGATAAGTATTAGATTGTAAAAAAAACATTAATATATTATATAGTTTTTAACACATGTGAACGATCGGTTTTTCTATGAGGCAGAAGTTAGATTTTTCGTTTTGGTCGAAATTAGTGGTTTATTCTCCTTGATACCAGGTAAGCCTAATAAGAGGGTTAAAGCTCTCCCGCACTAGGATGTCCTATGTTCTCAGGATTCGAACCCCGAGTCTCTTATTAATAGTAGGTCTCCAGCCAACTCAGCACACTCCTTGTGGGTAAGCACAAGTTAACTATCCGCACCTAATTATAACTCATTTTGGTAACTATAAAAAGAATATAGAAAGTTAAAAATTGTAAGAAGTAGGATAAATATATGTGGTAGGGTTGTGTTTTTTTTTCCAATAGAAAAATTCATAATGTTAACCTTTTAGGAATCTTAATTCTTTTTTGAATTTCTAAATAAAGAGCGATCATATCCGGGGTTCGAATTGGGGACCTTTGGGTACTACCCGCAAGTCCTTTCCTGTTGGAATCTCTATTCTTCCAATTTGGAGAAAATTCGCTTAGCTAAGAGATATAAATTTCACTCATATCATTTTCTATTAAAAAATTTCAATTTCTGCATTTTAATTCCAATAATTAAAATTTCAATCAATCACATTTTCTCAAATTCCATAAATTAATTATAATTTATGAAAACTAAAAAAAAAAAAGTCAACCAAATCGAGCCTTTTTCTTATACGGTTTTTTCCAAATAAAATGGGTAAACTCTAAAATATATTAAAAAATAACTAAATTGGATGTATTTAGAAAAAATATTTAACAAATCAAAATGTTTATTCAATTATACTCTAAAATCATATGATAGAAAATCCGTTTCTTATAGCAGGAATATTATAAATTCCTTATAGGATTTAGTCTCTGAATCCTATAAATCACCGTTTAGAAAAATCGTAGATGAATGATAATACATCTTTTAGGAGCATATGATTAAAGGGCCAGCTAATTGATTTGATATAAAGCACCCGCCCTTATAAAAAAATATCTATTGTATAAAATATCAATAAGTGTGTAATTTTAGGGTGTAGAAACATTCATATCTTGAAGGCCAGTTTTAAAGAGGGAGGTTGAATTTGCCAAATTTGGAAGAGCAAAAAACACATTTAATTAGGTATGGATCATACCTCATCTTAATTTACAAATAAAATCTGGCTCACCTTGCTCCAACCATTACCCAAATCCATTGCATTTGCCCTTTGCCATATCCATCTGTCTACAACTCTCAAGTCTGAAATTAATTAGCAATTAGCACGTTTTTTTCTTCTTCTAAAGTTCATTAATTTATATTTATATTTGTACCAAACACATGTTTTTGTTTAATTTATTGACTTTAAGGTCATTGCTAGCTTGGATTCATGTGTCACTATTTTTGTCTTGTAATTCGAATTCTTATCTTATGTATAAAAAAATGTCACTCTTTATTGATTAGACTCGATCTTCTCAAAGTTCGATCATCCAAATAGAACCACGCGCGTTAATAGTTTGTTATGTGTCCATCAAAATAGATTAGGACTCCATTTAACAACAAAAAGTTGATGTATTAGTTAGTTAAAGATCGAGTATAGGTTAGATATGTTTAACATGGATATTAAATATATACTGTTTTTTTTACACTATAATAGGATGTTTAATACAGAATGCTGACGATACATGATATAAATTCGGTGATGAGAGAGGCGACAAATAGTGGATTTATCAAGCTTTGAAAGCTTGAGATGAATAACCGTTGAAAATTCTTGTTCATAAGTTTGTTAAAGTTTAATCTTAGATTTAACTTGATTAAGCTTTAATAAGTGTAGAAAAGCTACTAACTTTACCATATGAAGCCTAGAATAAGCTTAGAAAAGCTACTAATTACTTTACCATACAATTAAACTTAATAGAGATAAATCTATACAATGTTTCTAATCTATACCTTTTTATCATCCGTGGGTCACTTAATTACACTTATGTCCCATATACCAATCCTGCTAATATATACTCCCTCCATTAAGAAAAACTTGTCGTTTTAGGAGTAAAATCTTATTTAAAAAAAATATGTCGTCTTAGGTACTTCGTTGTTTACTTTCCAAAATTACTCTTGTAATGATTAGGAATTTGTTAGTTGTAGTTTTCAATAAAGTAGAAAAGTAAAGTAATAATTAGGAGTATAAGTGTATTTTTGTTTGCTTTCTTAATTAAAAAATGTGCAAATGTCTAAAACGACATGTTTTAATTAACGTACAGATGGAGTATTTCGTAAACTGATCGAAAATATTTGATGTTTTACGATTTAATATGATTTTTAAAATGAAAAAAAATATATATAATTTTTTTAAAAAGTTATTATGAGATGTATTTATTTATTTTTGCAGTGATTTTCAAAGTGGCATCACTAATTAATTACCCCAACTTCAATTAAAATCATGTGTAAATATAAATTCACATAGTTCATGATAGTGATCACACATGTTTAAAAGCACATAATAGCAATATTAAAGCACTAATTCATTGACCGAATGCATTCATGTTGAAAAACATAAAATGCATATATTTATTTCACTTAAAGCAGAGTTTAAGAGATCAAATTATCTCACACTTTCCATTTATAGTAATGACAAATTAGTTCCAAGCTTACTATATATAAATTGAATGATATAAACAACTCAAACAAAGATGTCATCAATACATTCATACCAACATAAATCAAAAGGCTTTTCTTCATCTTCTTTTTTGAATGAATGAAAGAACATAAGAAGACTAATTAGTTAAAGATCGGATAAGGATCCCTTTGAATTGTGTAATCATGTATGCATCTATGATCTTATCCTAAATGTACGGTTATTTAGATCATTAAATTTTATGTTAAGATAAAATATAGTACCCAAATTAATTTCAATATAAAAATAATGGAAAACAAAAAAGAAAGAATGATACTTCGTATTAAAATTTCATTTAATTAGACTAATTAATATGATCCAGTCTTGTTCATTAACTTAATCATGATTCATGAATCATGATCCATGGAGTGCGAATATTTAAATTAATTCTGATGTACGAATATTATTAAAGAGCAATGGCATATTATTATTTAATTGGTTGATGATCTATTACAAATGATGGGGCTTAAATTAAATAATTATTTAATAAGTGGATGATGTATTTGAGAATATACAATTGCAATCATTTAATCACCATCCCCATACATTAATCCATTATCCATATTCCCTACGGTTAACAATCACTCATTCATTTGAAACAAAAAAAAAAAAAAAAAAATCGCTCCCGCACTTATGAACGTTATGTTAATAAATTATATTTTATTATATTAAAATTATAATTTATTAAATTTTATGTGAAGACTAAAATAGTTTATTTTATTTTTTTTAATAAAAATTTTAAACAATGATAAAAATAATAGGTTTCGTAACGATTTAGTTAGATATAAGGTTGAGATTTAATATAAATATTTTGATGATAAGATTTTATTGTTCAATAGATAATTAATTAATAATGAAATCTTATCATTATATCATTAAAATAATAAATCTTAATGAATAAAGATAAAATAATTCAAGGTACAATATTTATAAAATAACTTATGGTAAAATGATTGATTTTATAACAACTTAAGATATAAGATGTACATATAGGACGACACATAGGCGAATTGCATCAAAAAAATGACACATAGGCGAATTGCACCATAGAAGAGTTCAGAACTCTGTTTTAGTATATTATATTATATTGATGCTATTAATTGATTGATATATTGATATACAAACACACTCATTCTGTTAATTAATTAAAATATATTATTTAAATATTTTACTATTTTATTCACTTTTTAGATTGATAAATGAATTATTATATCCTTATTTAATAACTTATTTTTTTAATTTATGAAAACTATATCTAACAACTTAGTATGTTAAGTAATTGAAGATTATAGTTAAAATAATAATTTATTTAAACTAATAGAGAGATCCAATAATATAATCTAACCTAAATAAAGCACACGTCATCATAAGATCCAGGATCTTTTGACGAATTATATAGGCACATGCATTAATATGACATGCATGATGCAAAACGTACATAGTAGGAAAACGAGAAAAAAAAAAACATTAATTAATTACATGCAAAACTTTGGATAAATACAACTTCATTTTCCTAAACCTAAATTCTCCTTTCACAAAAAAGATGTACGTACGTTGCTTTGAAAACTAGAAAACTTAATCAATCACTTGTACAATCAAATTGGATTCAGGTAAAATCGGAAACCTCCATTGGAGGAGCTTAATTTGAGCTTGCAATCTGAGAAAATAGTTTGTTACAACCATAAAACAGAATTCCCGCCTTTTGTAACAATTTGGACCTCACATGAAAAAACCTATTTGCCCTTCTGTAATCCAACTTCGTCTATGATCAGATTGTGATCAATTTGTGAGTGTGTAAGTGTCAATACACACTCATAGCCCCCCCTCAAGCTGAGCCTAGTGCAGGAATGACGAGGCCAAGCTTGGCTCTGAAAAATTCATGTTGCTTTGCTCCAAGTGCCTTGGTAAAAATATCAGCCACCTGTAGGGAAGTTGGCACATGGACAATGTTGATGAATCCATTGGCAATCAGCTCTCGAATGAAATGGGCATCAATCCTCACATGTTTAGTGCGTTCATGAAATATGGGATTGAGGGCTAGCTGCTGGGCTGACTTGTTGTCACAATACAGAGGCACAGGGAGTGCAATGTTGATGCCAAAGTCAGAAAGTACTCCATGCATCCAGACCAGCTCACTGGCAACATAAGACATGGCTCTATACTCACTTTCAGTGGAGGATTTAGAGACTACTTTCTGCTTTTTTAGTTTTCCACGACACTAAGGAAGATCCTAAGAATACACAATATCCAGACAAGGATCGTCCAGTGTCTAAGCAATTTCCCCAATCAGCATCTGTGAAGGCATGAACCTTGAGATTTGAGGTAGCTGGGTATGAGAGAGCATAGTTGAAGGTGCCTTTAAGGTATCTGAGTAGGTATGTGAGAACATCCCAATGTGGTTTTAAAGGGGACTAAAGGAACTGGCTTAGTTGTTGTACAGTGTAAGAAATGTCAGGTCTGGTTAATGTGAGGTAGAGCAACCTCCCTACAAGTCTCCTGTAATCTTCAGGATTAGGAATAGGATCACCTATAGAGGCTGAGAGTTTGACCCCATGTTGCATGGGAAAAGAAGCTTCTTTGCAACCATCCATCTGAGCATCAGTGAGAATGTCAAGGACATACTTTCTCTGGTTCAATAGAATGCCTGCAGAGGATCTGGAAATTTCCATTCCCAGGAAATACCTTGCAATGCCAAGATCCTTGATGGTGAATTGCCTGTGTAATGCTGCTTTGGTGGCATCAATTTCAGAAACTGAACTCCCCATGATGAGCATGTCATCCACATAGACAAGAGCTACTGTCACATGGCCACCTGTTGTTTTGATGAACAAGGAGAAGTCATGAGATGACTGAGCAAATCCTAGATTGATCATGAACTTGGTAAGCTCATAATTCCATTGTCGACTAGCTTGCTTCAGTCCATACAAAGATCTAGTTAGTTTGCATACATGACCTGTAGGAATCTTGTAACCAGGGGGAGGGCTCATATACACTTCTTCCTCCAAGTATCCATGCAAAAATGCATTGTTGACATCCAGTTGATGCAACTGCCAACCCCTGCAAGCAGCTATTGCAAGGAGGATTCTTACTGTGGACAATTTTGCAACAGGTGAAAAAGTTTCTTTGTAGTCCCTGTCCTTGACTTGATTGTACCCTTTAGCTACCAATCTGGCCTTGTATCTCTCAACTGATCCATCAGGCCTGTATTTGACTTTGAATATCCATTTGCAACCAATAGGTTTCTTCCCTGGAGGAAGAGCAGCTATATCCCATGTGTGGTTAATTGTTAATGCTTCCAGCTTTTTGGACATGGCAGTTTCCCATTCTGGAATGCCTTTAGCTTGGGAGTGTGAGTTGGGTTCAAAAATTGTGCATGCATTGACAAGAGACTGAACATATTCTGGTGACAGATGGGATAAATTGGTGATGGAAAAGACAGCAAAGGAATCTGACTGAGATGAGTCAGGGCTACCTCTGAATGGTAGATGAGAGTATGTGAAATCTTGGAGTCTAGCAGGCCTAGTAATGTGTCTCCTTAGGTTCAAGTGAGGGTGTTCAGGAGAGACAAGGGTGTTAGGGGACTGGACATGAGGTGTAGAAGCTGATAATGGAGAGGAATGTGGGGAGTGGGAGAGCACAGGTGACTGAGTGACAGAAGGAGAGCTGTGAGGTGAATGTGTTTCTATGTGATTGGGAGATAGATCAATAGAGGAGCTGCCAGACGTGGGAGTCCACTCAGCCATAGAGTCCATGAGATCACTGGTTAGAAAATCAGTAGGATGATCAATTGGTGGGGCTTCTGCTTTGTGTTTGAATGGAAACACAGTTTCTTCAAATTTTACATGTCTACTAATGATGACAGTTCTTTTCTCCATATCATAGAGCTTGTATGCCTTTTGATTTGGAGGATACCTAAGAAATACACATCTCCTGGCCACAGTCCCCAGTTTATCCCTATAGTCATTTGGTTGAACAGCATAACATAAACATCCAATGACTCTCAGTTGATCATATGTTGGAGATGTGTGATATAAGACCTCAAATGGTGATTTCCAGTTGAGGGAGGGAGTAGGCATTTTATTGATAAGGTGTGTGGCCCCAAGAACACAATCTCCCCAAAATTTTAAAGGTAAGCCAGCATGCATCCTAATTGCCCTGGCAGTTTCTAGTAAGTGCCTATGCTTTCTCTCTACCCTTCCATTCTGTTCATGGACCCCAGGAGCTGCTCTTTGGTGCACAATTCCTCTTGAATCAAAAAGTTCCCTGCAACCTTTTTGAGTGAACTCAGTTCCATTATCAGATCTCACTGTTTGAACTGATACCTTGAATTGAGTTTCTACCATATTTAGGAATGTAGTGATCAGTCTCAAAACTTGCAATTTGTCCTGCATTAAGTAGACCCAAGTGCACCTAGAATGATCATCTAAAATTGTGAGGAAGTACTTAGCCCCACACATGGCTGGGACCTTATATGGACCCCAAACATCCAAATGTAAAAGCTGAAATGCATTTTCAGCAATAGACACACTTCTGTTGAACTGTAATTTGTGTGCCTTTGTCATGGCACAAACATCACAATGTAAATTCTGAATATCAGTAGTGGTACATCCAGGAATATGTTGGAGCTTTGAAAAAGACATATGTCCCAATCTTGCATGCATTAAAGGCAAGTTATTACAACTGACAGTATTCAAAGAAAGTGACTGCAACTGAAACTGTGGATTCACACCATTCTTCAACACATATAATCCTTTGTCTTCAAACCCTTTTGCAGTGACAGCTTTAGTTGTAAGGTCCTGTAACCAACAACTCATCATGTCAAAGCTAAATCTCAACTGTTTCTCATGCACACACTTAGAAACAGACAACAAATTATGTCTGAACTGGGGCACCAGAAGAACATGTTTCAACACCAAATTAGAGTTCAACTTGACTGTACCAAATTGTGTCACTGTGATGCAATTTCCATCAGGTAACCCCAGTTTGATAGCAGCTTTGAACTCAAAAACTTCTGAAAAAATGTTGCAGTCAAATGCAATGTGATCTGTGGCTCCAGAGTCCACAATCCACAAGTCATTCTCAGATTTATTCACACCAATTAGAAAAGAAGAACTCAAAGTACCTGCAAAATGAACCATGGCCTGATTAGCATTGCTATCAGTGCTCTCCACCTGAGATTTTCCTTTCATGAGCTTTAAGACTTCCTGGAATACAACATTTACAACTGCCTGATCAGGTTTGTTGGTTGTATAAGTATCTTCTTCAAAAGGACTCTCATGTTGTGCTGATTCAAGCTGAGCTGCAAATTTCCCAGTGGTTCTAGGCTTCACTTCATCCTTGGGCCCCCTAAACCACTCAGAATACCCAATGATTTTGAAGCAAAATTCCTTGAGATGACCTCTCTCACCACAATGGTCACACTTCCTCTCCAGCTTGGCTCTCTTATAATCTCTGTAGCTTTGTTCAGAATTCTTATCAAAATACCTAGATTGATCACCACTCCTGTAGTCTCTATATCCCTTCACAGCATTAGCTTCATTTTCCAACTGATAGCTCCTGTCAGCCTGTCCAAACCTGTCCTGTGGAAATCTATCAAATTGCATTGACACATTCAAGGCATTTTGTTCACCTTGAATGGCATTAGTGACTCCCTTAGATCTCTCTATCTGTGTAGCCATCTGAAATGCCTTATTCAGCCCTGGCATAGGATCCTTAGACAATATATTGCTTCTTAGATTCTCATAAACATCATTTAGTCCCATCAAAAACTGCATTACTCTAGCTTTCTCTTCTCTATCAATAATTCTCTTTAACAGAGCACAGCTACAGCCATTCATACTACCACAGTTGCATAGAGGCACAGCATCTAACGATTTCAGTTCATCCCAAATTTTGCTCAATTTGCCAAAATAGGCCCTAACAGATAGGTTGTCTTGCCTAAGGTTAGCTAGATCTCTACGCAGTTGGTAAACTAAGGGATCATTAGATTCAAAGAATCTCTCCTTCACTTCATCCCAAAGTTCCTTTGATGTCTCAACATACATCAGGCTTTCTGCAACTTCTCTTGTCATGGAATTAAACAGCCAACACATAACCATCTGATCAGCTCGCATCCATTTCTCAAACTCCTCACTATTTTCTGGAGGTTTAACGCAGCTTCCAGTTATAAATCCTAACTTGACTTTCGCTCCTAGTGCCATTTTTATACCTCTACTCCAACTAGTGAAATTGGCACCATTGAAAGGATTCGAGACAAGGACCATACCTGGATGATCTGAATTCGATAAGAACAATGGATTGACATGCGCATTGGCCATCCCGTGCATCACTTCTCCAAACTGGATCCCTTGGTTCTGCAAATTCCATCCTCTTCCAGCTCCTGCTCCCGGTGCCGGAGGAGTCACATACGTTCCTCTTCCTTGTCCATTTGCATCACCTCCGACGCCAGATGACTGTCCTGCTCCTCTTCCAACCATACTGACTTCAGCAAAGCAAGATCTAATCGAAAATCGCCAGAAATCGAACACTAGAAACTAGTTCTCCGAATCTCACTTGAATTTCGAAGCGAGATCACACGAAAACACAGATCGGAACTCAGCGCTCTGATACCATTTGAAAACTAGAAAACTTAATCAATCACTTGTACAATCAAATTGGATTCAGGTAAAATCGGAAACCTCCATTGGAGGAGCTCAATTTGAGCTTGCAATCTGAGAAAATAGTTTGTTACAACCACAAAACAGAATTCCCACCTTTTGTAACAATTTGGACCTCACATGAAAAGACCTATTTGCCCTTCTATAATCCAGCTTCGTCTATGATCAGTTTGTGATCAATTTGTGAGTGTGTAAGTGTCAATACACACTCATAGTTGCTGTAATTAACCTGCGCAAATCCAAATTAGAGGTCAAGTTTAAAAAAAAATATTTATAGTATTCTTTTCAAGATACTATATAAATTATTAATTTATTTATAATTTTTTAAACAATTTTAAAATTATTACTGAGAAGTATAAAATTATTTTTAAAAATAATATTTTATAAAAAAATTATTACCCTAAAAGCATATATAAATGGTAAATAATATGTTTTACCAAACAAAAAGTATATTTATAGACATAAATTGTGAATTTTGTTTATTTTATGCTTATAATTTCTATAGTTTTTATCAAAGTCCGACTCGGACCGATGACTGGGGGTCGTGTGCACAGGCGCACATGCGCTAGTAGCCTAGCACACAAGCCGAGTGAGGTTCCATTCTAAAACCAATTGGCAATAGAAGGAGTAGCCCACCGACTCATATACTAGGACTTGATATGCTCAACTTTCCGATGTGGGACACTTTGGTCTCATTCACATCTCTAACACGCCCCCGCAAGTCCAACTAGGAATGACCATCTAGTTGAGACTTGGACAACTGGGTAACCCAGACCAGGATCGAAAGACGGGCCGTTAGGCTAACCGCTCTGATACCATATCAAAGTCCGACTCGGACCGATGACTGGGGGTCGTGTGCACAGGCGCACATGCGCTAGTACCCTAGCACACAAGCCGAGTGGGGTTCCATTCTAAAACCAATTGGTAATAGAAGGAGTAGCCCGCCGACTCATATACTAGGGCTTGATATTTTCAACTTTCCGATGTGGGACACTTTGGTCTCATTCACATCTCTAACAGCTTTCAACACTCGTATAATCGCGTGAATCCCTAACTATATACTCCGTAGTACGTAGTATTGATCAACCGGAATTTATCCTATACCAATTTGAATGGGTCCAAATCATCTGATATAAAACTCATGGTTTTCCTCAATTTAATAGAAAACTATAACATTATTTAAAGTTATGTAAAAACATGATATAAATATTACATATAATATCTTATAAATGTAAATTATAAAGTAAAAATTTAAAAATAAAAGAAAATTTATTTAAACTTATGGAAGATCTAAACAAAAATGAGGATTTCATACTCCCCACCCGGGATCCCACGATCTCCCAACAAGGACGGGGCGGGGTCGGAGTGGGAACTACTATCCCCGTCCCTACGCGGGGAATTACTTTGGCCCCCATCCCTATCACCACCCCCGTCGCTATCACGAGGATTCCTCACGGAGAACGGGGAGTCCCAACCCCATTCTCATCCTACTAGTCAGTCTTAAGAATTAAGAGTTGTGTTTAAATTAAATTGAATGTGAGATTATGTAATGCTAAATAAAGGAGAAAGGCATGAAATAAAAACAGGAAGGCGACAAATCAAGTAAATTGTCGCATAGTAGACGAATATGAAGATTGAACACTCAATTTCACTGGTCCTATATTATATATATAGTTTCGTGGCACTTCAGCAACCAATCCTCCAATATGACATTAGTTCCACATTTCTCGTTGGGCCACCACTTTTTTTAATAAAAAAATCTTTCTTATCAACTACGGAGTACTAGCTAATTTGAAAACAAAATCTTAAAGAGAACTTATATCGAGTAAATTTTTTATCCTTTATAGAGCAACTCATAAGAAATACGTCCGACTCGAATCGATAATTGAAAATCGTGTTTTCAGGCGCACATGTGCTAGTAGCTTAGCATACAAGCCGAGTGAAATTTCATTCTAAAATCAATTGGCAATAAAAGAAGTAGTTTACTGACTCATATACTAAGACTTGTTACGTTATCCTTTCATTGTGAGACTCTTTCTTATCTCATTCTTATCTCTTGACATTTATATCTAAAATGTACACATTTATACATATCACTTTTTTATTTTATTTTACTTCATTAGTAAAATGTACATTTTGTTCGTATCAAATTAATTTTTTGTATATTAAATTCTAAAATTAATTATACGCATAAGGGAGATCGTATCCTAAATTTGCATATTTTATATTCAAATGTGCACAATTGAACGTACACTCTTAAATTAACCAATATAAAAACAAAAGTAATTCCCCCTGAATATGTAAATAAAGAACGGTTGTTCCGGGGTTCGAACTGAAGACATATGAATACTACCCACAAGTACTTTCCGGTGAGAAAATAAATGTAATTCATTTATACGTTTATAGACGAAAATTATATATGAACGGTCTTAACTAGACCTGTCAAACGGGTCATTCGGGTCGGGTCACTTCGGGTTTCAGGTAAAACGGGTCTCGGGTATTTTCGGGTTGACTCGAACCCGGGTTTGACCGGGTTTCGGGTCGATTTCGGGTTTGTTAATTTTTTCTTTTTTAAATTAAAAAAACAAGATTTGATAATTTTATAATAAATTTTAATTATATATAAACAAATTTAATTACATATAATTATAAATCAACCGGGTCAATCGGGTCATCGAGTCAATAGGGTCACCGGGTCGAAACCCAGATTACCCAAAAAAATTCGGATTTTTCGGGTTCGTGTCGAAAAAAAAATCGGGTCAAAATTTTCAGGTTTGGATCGGAAATTTTTCGGATCGGTCGGGTCGAATCACCGGGTCAGATTGTGTTTTTGACAGGTCTAGTCTTAACGCTTCATTTTGCATTTGTATGAATACGTTCTCCTCCGAACAAGGTAGAGTTTGAAAGAGCACCACGTGCACTAAATTCCAACGAATTGGGCGTCACGCTCTTCTGTTATCTCTATCCACTGTTGGTGTCGTTGAGTCTTTTATTTCGCCTTTAATTTCACGCTTAGATTTTTTTTTTTTTTTTTTTTTTTTTTTTTTTTTTTTTAATTTCACGCTTAGATTGTGACTCATTTATCTACACTCTTTTTTAGATTTTTTTAATGACATCAGTTTTGGAATGGGATCGGATCGGCTCTATTGGGATCACCCTTCGTTATAATTTATTCGGTTTTTTTAGGCCTTAAATTGAAAAAGATTCTCTAAAAAATAATAAATGACTATAAGAATCTAATTAAAAAAATACTAAACTAATTAAAATTTAAAAAAAATTCCAAATTTAGGGTATTATTAGGATAGAAAAATCATTATTTTTAATGTATAATACTGTATTATAATATATATTATAATATAATACTCCCTCCGTCCTAAAATACATGGTCTTTTAGCATTTTGCACAAATTTTAATAAAACACTTTACTTTTAAAAAAACATCATCATTGCACTAACTTTTGCATAAATTTAATTATTTTTTAACACCCACACACATTTTAACCAATCAAATTATTTTAAAAAGTCAACAGCACACAAACTAATACAAATCATTACAACTTCCTACCTAGAAAACATAAAAGTCCATCTATTGTTGGACAAAATTTTACATCTAAAAACCCATGTATTGTTGGACGGAGGGACTGAGGGAGTATGAGTTATAATTAATGGTAATCCAAAAAAATCTGTATTTTTTAAAAGTGATTTATTATTTGTATATGTTTTTAAATTTATAGAAAAAAATCATTTTTTCATATTTATTAATAATAAGTATATGACATTACCAAAAAAAAAATCTGACTTTCTACGTATCAATTGCAAACTGAGTCAACTTGTTGTAGAGATTGTATATGGTTAACCCTTCTTGTCTCATGGGTATCTTCCAAGAATCTAGTAACATAATAAATATTACTCCCTCCATTTTTTAACATATAATTTTATTATTATTATTATTATTATTATTATTATTATTATTATTATTATTATTATTTATATGCATTTTTTATAATTGTAAAAACTATATAACATATTATTTTTTATTTCTATAATTTTATACTTATTTGTAATAAATATATTTTTTAAATTTAACATTTTAGTATACATAGTACAACTATATATTATCTATCAAAAAAAGTAAAACTATATATTAAAGAAACTGAGGGAGTACAATTTTTATTTTTTTAAATGATTCGTAAAGAATATGCAACTTCACAATCGACCACAATTGTGAAGGTTGAATTGGCTTTTTCTGGTAAGAGATTCAAGAGTGAAAGAAACACCCATATTGGCTTACTTACTTAGCTAGTTTTATGACTTTATCTATCATTATTTGTCTATATATACTTGAAAATCAAATCCCACGTGTCTCAATTAAAATGACTTTTAAAACTTACACACATCTACAACTATTGCATTCAAATGATCTACAAAACTTTGTTCCATTCTCAAGTGTTAGGTAATTCATTAATTTTCTACATCACAATATATCACTTGATTCAAGTCTCATATATATCGCTTAAATTATTGTTTGATTAATACATTTTATTACTTGTTTAAAATAATATAAATTTTGTATAAAATATATTATAAAGGGGGTCAATCAATTATAAATATTAGTGATTATTTAATCGACACAATTTATAAAGTATTTTGTTTATAATTTATGTTATTTTAAACACATTGTAAAAAATGTTAACTAAATAGTACTGTTTAAGTGTTTGTATTTATAATTGCATTATAATTATATAAAAAATGTAATACTTATAATTTGATTTTTATAAAATATTTTAATGAGTTAAAATATATATATATATATATATAATTTCAACTTTTAAATTAATTTATAGAAAAAAAGTTAATGAAAATTTTAATAATTTTTTAACCTTTTTAAAATGCACATTGAAAAATATTTTTCTTTATTTAAAAATCAATAGATAATAATCGTATTTCCAACGAGAGACTATTATATATCCTTTCACATCTACCAGGCTTTACCAGTTTTCTTGAAAACACACACATAAATATATACGGAGTATTTTTTTTCTGTTTTCATCAATATTGGCGTGGTTAGGGTTTGAATTTGCGGGTTGTGTACTGTGTCGTTCTTGTTGTATTGAAGGCTTCTTGTGAGCGTCGGTTGATTTTTCATGTTCGATGACGTCGTGGATGGACAATTGACATCTAAAGGCTCTTTTGAGTCCATAATCTAAGGTGTCCGTTGGTCCACAGAGTTCGCTTTGTTTGTGCGTTGTCCCTTTAGACGATTGTTCCGTTTGTCTTGTGTTTCGCAGTGTAAGATGGCTTGTACTTTCCTCTTTTTTTTTTTATGTCATTTGCTTCTATAATTTTCTTTCATCTATTTGCTTCCAATTGTATATGATGGTTAGTCCATCTATCGGCTTGTCCGTTCTCTCGGTTTCTCTAGACTTGTCTAGAGAACCGATCAAATTCTTATCTTGCTTAAAATTATAAAAAAAAATGACACAATGGATAAGGATAAAGGTACAAAATGAATAAATAATGGAGTGTGAAAGAAATTAAACGTAGCAATTGAATTGTTCTTTACCAACCTCACTTTGAAGTTTGAAGTTCCACAAAAACACAAAGAAAGCAAAAGACAAAAATAAAAGAGGTTCAAAGGAGGCCACACGGCACATCTTCATAAATTAGTTGTATCTTTCAACAAAAAGCTTCGACCAAGACCTTCCCTATTGCCTCATAAAACTCTTTTTATCTTCTTACAAATTGAAATTGAAAGAAAACAAACAAAAATTAAAATCAAAGTTTAATTAAAGTCTAAATTCCTTTTAATTGCTTTAGGGGTGTGTGGATGGCGTGTGCCCGTATAAACATGGCTCTATTCCATGTATCATCCTCCCATATGTTTTCACCTCCTTTGTCCTTTCGCCTCCGTAGGGCCCACAACTCTAAATACTAACCAATTTTCATAAGCGAAAAGGCTATATACATCAAGGATATGTGTTATATACACTCATTAATTAAAACATTTGTCTAAAACGTCGATCTATAATATTAAATGCATTTGGCATTAAAAATGTAATAAATGAATCTTGTTCATGTGTAAAAAAACAAGTCTAAAATTATTATAAAAAAAACGGATTATTAAATCCATTTTTTTAGTTTCAAACTTTTTTGTTTTAAACTTATAACACGAAACAAATTATAAATCCATTTGTATTATTTTTTAAAATCAAACGGACTGTTCACTTCCTATAAAAACTTTCCATTCTCACGATTTATACCCTAAGGAATGACTGCAAATAATACTCAACAAACTCATCCCATATTAATAATATTTTTTTATGACGAGAAACCCATCTTCGGAGGTAAATTCCGATCATGTGATCTAGCCGGTAAGAGCCACGTATCAGATAAACCGACTTACGTCGATCGGTTTGACCCATTGATAAGAAGCAAGACAAATCTTGGATTTTCGATTTCAGCGCTTTACCAGCTGATGCTCGGCCCATGAAGAGTTAATCAATAACCTCAACATTATCAAAAAAAAAAAAAAAAAAAAACCTCAACTAATTAACCGCAATTATCGGTAGTTTTATCTAGCGTATACTTTTCGCCTATTGAATTAAAAAATCTGTTGTGATCGAATAGTCCAAAAACCCAAAACCCAAACCGCCATGATTGAGTGAGCCAATGACACGTGTCGCTCTACTAAGCCCTCACCAGGTCCGGGCCGAACCAGCCCTCACTCACTTGGCTAAGCTCACCCGAACGAAACCTGTCACACGTGTCACCTTATGAGTCGTCCAATGAGCCCTTCTTGGACCCCGCCGTCTAAACTGAACAGCTTCACAGACAACGACGGCTGTACTTATCCTCTATTTCATCGGCCACCTGGCCCTCCTCTATATAAACCATGGCCGCTGTGCACAGCTCCGAAACTCGATCAATTACTGTATTCAAGTAAAAACCAAATCCCCCTTTCAGAAATTTGTGAAAAAAAAAACCCTCTTTTTCAATCATCGTAGAAAAATGGGCGTTCCGGAGAGTGATCCTCGTGTTCAGCTAAGCTTACCTCCTGGATTCCGGTTTTACCCAACCGATGAGGAGCTGATGGTGCAGTACCTCTGCCGCAAGGTCGCCGGCCACCACTTCTCCCTCCCGATCATCGGCGACATCGATTTGTACAAGTTCGATCCTTGGGTGTTGCCTGGTAATTAGCTACAAGCCTTTCAATTTCCCCCTTTCGGTGTCAATTGAGGGTTTTGAATTTTGAATTAACTCGCGAATGATTGGAATTTGATCAGGCAAAGCCATATTTGGGGAAAAGGAGTGGTATTTCTTCAGCCCTAGGGATCGCAAGTACCCGAACGGGTCGAGGCCGAACAGAGTCGCCGGATCCGGTTACTGGAAGGCCACCGGAACTGACAAGATCATCACTCATGAAGGCCGGAAGGTCGGAATCAAGAAGGCGCTGGTTTTTTACACCGGCAAAGCTCCTAAGGGAAACAAGACGAACTGGATCATGCACGAGTACCGTCTCTCCCAATCAACCTCCAAATCCGGCGGATCAAAGGTACTTCATAGTTCATCCTCAAATTCGCTTCCTTTCTCAAAAAGATCTCATCTTTATTGAAGTAATTGTAATTCTAATTAGATTTTTCTTCCCTCCAGTTGGATGATTGGGTCCTTTGTCGAATCTACAAGAAGACATCGAGCGCGGTGAAACCAATCACGAGCGACACCTCATCGCCGACGTCATCGTATCACGTCGATGACGTCCTGTCCTCGTCGTTCCCGGAGATGGAGGGTCGGTTCTTCGGTTACCCGGGGATGAGTCCGTACCAGGAGGATCTAAAGGGGGTGGCGGGGTTCGGGTCGGGCGGGCTTGATTGGGGCGGTTGGATCGGGTTTAACGATGCGGCCGGCGTTGCAGGGTTCGGGCCGGGCCAGGCCCAAAATGAGGATTCGCTGCCGCCGTTATGCCACGTTGACTCCCCGGAGGATTTGTTCGGGCAGAGATACTCGGGCCCGATCGACCCGTTTGGGATCCGATACTTGACCCAGGTGACCGAATTCGGGTTCGGGCAGTGATGAAGAAAGGATTGGGCTTCCGGGTAATAAGGCCCGGATATAAAGTAATTAGTGGTTAATATTCAATTTTGCTGAATTGGGGTTTGGGTAATTAAAAAACTTAGACCTCTTGGTATTGTATTAGGTTAGTAGAAAGTACCAAGAAGTATCATATTGTGTAATTAGGGGAAATTAAGTAGCAAGTTAACTACTTTATTTCACAATTTGATGTAAAAAGGGATTTGAATAATATATCTATTGGAATGCTTAATGACTTAGATATCTTCTTTTCACTTGACCATATGAATGTAAATCAAACAACATTCCCAGTTTATCCAATTTAGAGTAAGGTTTTAAAGACTGTTAAAAGAGTGTTTTCAAGAAAAAGTTGGTAGAGTATGGATCTTTAGGGTGTGTTTGGATTGCACTGTATTTTAATTATAATGCAATTATTTTACCTCGTTTAATATGAGCATTTGGTTGTACAAAAAATATTTAAAAACCGAGGTAAAATGGTAATTTAACCGAGGTAATCAAATAAATCGAGATAAAATAATTACATTATAATTAATATATCATGGAATACAATCACAGCTTTAATTTAAACACATTAAAAAGTGTTAACCAAACACCACCTTATTTATTTACATTATAAACATAATACAATTGGAATCCAAACACGCCCTTAAACATTCGAATCGATTGATCGTAATTGATTTTTTGGGTTCTACTTTTAGTGTGGAGAAGGTGTTCAGATTAGAATTTTTCAAGTTAGCTTCTAATCATTTAATCAAGCTCACAAATCTTTGATTTAGATGAGGTTTAATAAAATTAACCCAGAAATGGGCTTAGATAGTTTTGTCCGGGTATTAAGCCCACGTTGAGCATTTCGAGCCCAGTATGAGCCCAAATCGAACATCTTTCAATTCATGTTTCTACTATAAAATAAATAATGGTGACCAAATATTTTAGATCTTATATTCTATATATTATTAAAATAATAGTTATTTTGCAACATATCAAATTCTTAAAAAACCCACACAATTTTTCAATCTTAAACATTATGGCCCTTTAAAAGTTGAATTTTCCAACCAAAACCAAACATTCGGGCACGAGACATAAAAATATGAAACGTTAGGGTCACCATGCAAAAAAGTTAAAACTGTTGTTTACCACCCGATAGGGGTGTTATATGAGCCGAGTAGATCGAGCTCGGTTCAGGCTCGACTCGATAAAAGTTCGACTCGATCTCGTTCATTTTCTAAACAAGCCAAGTATGAACATATTTTTAAGCTCAGCTCACTCGATTTAAACTTGAATAGCTCGAATTTTGTGAAATTTCTAAATTTTTCTTTAAATTACTATGTTGTGGGAAAATATGGTTGCTTAATGCTCGAAAAAAGTTCGGCTCGAGTTCGTTCTTTTCCTAAACGAGCCGAGTATGAGCACATTTTTAAGCTCGAGTCCAAATTTATAGTTCGCTCGAGCTCGACTCATTTTTAAACAAACTAAATATGAACAAGCAATACTTGGCTCGTTCAGCTCGAATAACAATCCTACCACCACCCGAATTATGTTATATTTCAGGTTATCTTGCGAAAAGTCCGTCCAAGAGAATGCGGTCTATTACAGGAAATTGAAAAACACTACTTGAAATTCGTGACCATGCACAAAAAAAAAAGTGATCATGCAACTTAAATCATTTCATTTTCAACTTCTCTCATTTTTGAAATTAATTAGCTTTCATGTTATTTTAAGCAAATTAGTGTTCATGCATGCATCTTTCATTTTCGACTTAAAAACCATAATGGCAAATGGCAATGCCCATTACTTGGATTTTGTACTTTAACCAATTTCGTTATTTTTTTTTTAACGTTTCTGCTAATTAATGTTATTATTTATTTTGAATACTTTCAGGCCTAAAGTTAGAAGATCAGACACGTCTCCGCCCTAAAATTTAAAGAAAGCTCAAATTTTATTTTTATTTTATTTTTTATTAAGTAAGAATTCGATGCATCGAACAGGCCCGGTGGATCGAGAGGCCGAATAAATCGGCGACGGATAAACCGTCAAATATGCGGAAGATATAAAACAACAAAAGGGCAGGACCATCAAATTACAAGAGTACAGTTAAAGGAAGCTCAATTGTTTTTACTCCAAGGTTGAAGTTTCAATTCCCTTTGCCACACATTATATTTTTTCATTTTTCCTCTAAAATTTAATTTAATAATTACTAAAACCTGTCAATAAAAATAAAACAATTCATTATATAAGGTTTTGAAAAATAATAATAAAATTCTTCAAATTATATTTCCCTTTTTCTTGTACAAGTGCTTCATATTTTAAATATACAATATAGATTTTCACAGACTCTTTCTAAAAAAATAATTACCCAAAATTAAAAATAAAAAATTTATTTAAAACCACCCATATTGAAAAATCTTTATTGAAAAAAAGCTAAATAAAGGAATGAAATGATAAGATTTTTTTTTAAAAATAAATAGTAAGGTTCTTATCTTATATATATACCAAGACTTCTACCCTGTAAGGGTCTCGATAAAATTCCGAAAGGGTTTGAACAAATCCCGTAAGGGGTTGACTAAATTCTTGTAGGCGAAATCTTATTAGCGGTTTGTTCGAGCAGCATGCGGCTCTGCTTCCGACGTTTCTAGGAGGTTTTCTGCTTGGTTGGGGGCGTGGAGTCTGGAGTCGGGACTGACTGAGGTCGAGGTGCTGCACTGAGGGCGACTCCGTATTCGGAATTGAGCTTCCTTGGAGTTCGTCTACACTACCCACATGAGATAGAGTCCTGCTGTACCGCTGGCCCGCGGTGTCACTGTTTCGTGGTGCTTGACTTCGTTCTTCGCAGTCGTCCTCAACTTTCTTGGGAGTTGGTCTTCTTGGCCGTCTTGTAGTAGAGTTTATTTCCGCTTTTTCATTTCGTTTGTTGTCTGTATTTCTATCTTTTAGGTTGTATGTTTGACGGTTCACCCTCTCGACGAGTCAAACCTGTATGACCTTCGAATTATTACCTTATCAAAAAAAAATATCAAGACTTCTATAAACTCAGCAATTCAGCTGAGATTTTGAGAGAATTCGAAGATAGAAATCAAGGAAGAGAAGAGATTTGGTTTTCCTGTTTTCAACTCATTTCATTCATCATCATCTGTAACAAACCGAGGACCACCGTTTATATATACATCACTAAGGCTAACCCAAGGCTAACCCAACCTATCAACCATGGTTCTAACTGCCTACTAACCTAACCTGACCACATAGTGTCTCTATAACTTCTTATGTTCAACTTTCGATGTGAGACTCTTTTATTACCTCATTCACATCTCTCAACACTATAGTTGACAAGTATCAATGAAAATAATGAAATTACTTATTTAATTAATTTCTTCCCTAATCTCTCTCGATCCTATCCCTTCCTAACATCTTCATCTTATAAATTAAATAGGTTTGGCAACAAATGCATGTCGATCGATGGGGTGATGTACACCACGAGGTTGACAAAATCTGTTATAGTGTTCTTACAACAACCCTTTCATATGGCGTGGTTTGGAGATTCGAAGTTGCAACCGATCGAGCTTTTCTTTATAATAATGTTTGTCAAATTAAAGCATATTTACGATGTAATAGTGGAAATTAAAACCACACTTGAACTAAATGATTGCATTTATGGTTTTGCTAGATACGTATATGTATAGCTGTCCTATACCAAATTCGCATATGATATGATTGATATATGTGGGAGAAAATATAACTCCATCGTATAATTATATTTTAATGAAAAGATCACTGTCATATATGCACATGATTGGGTGATATTGGGTTTGGGGTGGATTGAAAGAGGTGAATAGAGATTAAAAAAAGAAAAGATTTTAGTATAACAAGTCTTAGTATATAAATCGATAGAGTGTTTCTTCTATTGTTAATTGGTTTTAGGATGAAACCTTATTGGAGTATACTAGCGCAGGGTCATATCTTGTACTTATAGAGAATAAGGGATACAAATTGTAAATATTGTAACGTAACCTCTATATAAACTCAGCCTCTGTACGAGTATAATCAACTAACTCTGAATATCATTACAGCTTACAGATTCTTCTTTCTTCCTCTTAATTCACATCTAATGGAGGATCTTTCATGGTATCAGAGCGCATGGTAGTGCGATTCATGTGAAGGTGATTTATGTGCCTTCATCTCTTTCGTTTCTTCCGCGTTTATTGTGGTTCGTTTGTGTTCTCTGTTTTATTTGGGAATTTTCTTTCTGGTGTTGGTTTCGCTGGATTTTCTTGAAATTCATGGCGGATCCTATGGATATCGGTGGTGGTGTTCGAGATGGCGAGTCGTCGAGTGCGAATTCCTCGAATGATCCGTTAGTGTTGTCGAATTCGGATAATCCCGGTTCACAGTTGATTCTTGTGCGATTTGTTGGGAATAACTTCTTGGGATCGATGGAGTCGTGGTGTACGCTTGACTCTCGGTGCCAAGAATAAGATTGGTTTCATCGACGGGAGTTGTAGCAAGGCTTCGGTCGGAATGGCGAATTTCCAAAGGTGGACACGAGTAGACTATATGGTCCGTTGTTGGTTGCTTAATTCTTTAGAGAATTCGATATCTGAGAGCTTTCTTTTTGTGGATTCTACGAAGCAACTTTGGGATGAGTTTTCTTACTGTTGTATATTATAAAAGTAGGGTTACATGGACCTCTATGTTGAATAAAAAGTCTGATGTTCCTACTATTGTTTCTGATTTCATTGCCTATGTTTCTACTCAATTCAGTTGCAATATTAAAGCTTTTAGAAGTGATAATGGTGATGAGCTTGTGCAAGTTTCTTGTGCTCGATTGTTTGCCTCTAAGGGTATCACTCATCAGAAGAGTGCACCCTACACTCCCCAACAAAAGGGGAGACTGGAGAGGAAACATCGACACCTTATTGAGACAACTAGGGCACTTAAACTCCATGTTGGTTTACCGGACAAATTTTGGAGTGATTGTGTTTTAACTGCTACGTATATCCTTAACAAACTTCCTTCCTCTGTGTTACAGTGGAAAACTCCATTTGAAGTTTTGTTTGGGAAATCTCCTACCTATTATGAGCTAAGGACCATAGGATGCCTATGTTATGCTTTATCACCTTTATGCAAACAAGATAAATTTGCTTCAAAGGCTAGAAAATGCATAATGTTAGGATATCCTTTCGATCAAAAAGCCTACAAATTATATGATTTGTCTACACATAAATATATTATTAGTAGAGATGGTGTATTTCTTGAAGATCGGTTCCCATATAGGAATGAGACATTGGTTACAGTATCTTCATCCGTACCCAATTTTGATATATGTTTGGTTAATCCTGCTGCGAATCTGGATGATAATTTGAGTTCAAGCACACATACCTCCACCACATCTGTTGTTCCAGACTCTATCTCTACCACAGATTCTATATTAGCTCCAGTTGGTGGTTATGATCATTCAAGTGTTGAGATATCAAGTTCTGATAATTCTCTCAGTTATGTTAGAAGTCAGTCTCAGCAATCTGTGCCTTCTATACAATCTCTGGTTTATGCAACCAGTAAGGAGGTCATCTAGGACTCATGTGCCTTCTTTGAAATTAAGGGGATTTATTTGTCCTACTCTGGAAACCTCAGATTCTCAGTCTCGATCTTTCTTATCTGTTGTATTGGGAGATACAAGCTTATTTTCTCAAGAGTTTGTTACGTCTTTATCTGTTGTATTGGGAGATACAAGCTTATTTTCTCAAGAGTTTGTTACGTCTTTTGCTAATTTGGTTCAAATTCAAAAACCTCATACTTACAAGCAAGCTAAGAGAGATCAGAAATGGATTGACCGATTGAGGCAATGCAGTCAAAATTGGATGCCTTGGAAAGAAATCAAACATGGATTCTCACAGATCTTCCCAAGGATAAAGTGGCCATTGGTTCAAAGTGGGTGTTTAAGTTGAAACACAAACCTGATGGGTCTATAGAAAGATACAAGGCGCATCTTGTAGCTAAGGGATACAACCAAGTCAAGGAAAAGGACTATAATCATACGTGACAAGAGGAAAACCTGTCGTTGTTCTTGCCAAAGAATACTCAAACTCACAACTAGTATAGTGTGTAAGCAAGAGGTCGATCCACAGGGAAATCTACTCAATTCAAGTGCAAGTCTAATCGCTAATAGAGAATATGGGGGGTTTTTTGGTGAGAAAAAAATCCGCCTTTTATCAAAGCGGAAGCAAGCAAATAAAGCAAATTGATTGTAGAATGCAGTGGAGAGAATTAGGTTCACCTACAATTTATCACTTCGATTGATGAATTCGATCCTTGTTTCAGCCTCTAGTTCTTGTCTTTTCTTATCAATGTCCTTGTCCAGATCTTAGGTAGATTACTAGTCCTACGAGTCCTAGCAACCCTTATCTCTAAATAACTCTAACACGGTTAAGATTTAACCGAGAGATAGCATTAAGAATATGAATTAACCAAGGTACATGCAATATCAAGCTACGAGTCGATATTTAACATATATTCAACTTCCTACACATCCAATTAGTCCTACGAGTCTTAAAGGGACATGATTGCCACTTGGGTTAAGGTTCGCTACGAGGAATCTGCAAAACCCTAGCAATTGAATAAATCTACTCTAACTAGTTGATCAAGCCAGAGAGAATAAAACACATTCAAGCAATTAAGCGCAAAGAAGTCAAAACAACGGAATAGGAATAAGAACTAGATTAAAAAACTCACAATTGAACAATCAAAGATCCAAACTGTAGGCGAAACCTCGAGAGTTTAGTTGCTCATGCTCAGCGGCGCTCTCAACAATTCTCTAAAGTGCATAAGGTGAATGAAAGAATAAACTAGAACAGTCTTTTAAAACCTTTCGAAAGTTGGCAAAGGAAATAAACTAAAAACCCTAACTAAAGTCCGATTCTGAACGACGCGTTTCTGTGAGGGCCGCGGGGCGGCCGGCGATCAGCGAAATCCTTTGGTTTTGCCTTCGAACCGGGGCGGCTAGGCAAGCTGCGGGGCGGCCAGCGATTCTTCCGAGCTTCTTCTTCCGTGACTTCAGCAACTTCTTTATACTTCTTTAGCTTGTTTTTGCTCTTCTCCAATTCATTTCACCTTCAATCTACTATACCTGAAATAAACAATAAAATCATGTAGATTCCGCCTCTTCCAACTCAACAAGTGATTATGTAAATGCAACTAAATATATGCAATATTCACAACTAAATTATGCTAAATGCACTCTATAATGCAATACTAATCATGCTCTATTAATACCTTTTCCCCGGTAGCTAAGTTCACAACTGTGAGGAGCTTGTTGGCTTTGGCAACCATCAAGAACTGGCCAATCCATCAACTAGACAATAATAATGCTTTTTGCATGGATATTTAGATGAAGAAATCTACATGAATCCTCCCGAAGGATACTCTAAAGCTTTGCCAGGCCAAGTATGTCTTTTGAAGAGGTCTTTGTATGGTTTAAAGCAAGCAAGTCATCAATGGAATTTAGAGTTGACAATGTTATACTTTTGCTTGGTTTTATACAGTCCAAGCAAGACTACTCTTTATTCACCAAATATGTACCTTATGGGATTATTGCAGCTTTGGTATACGTGGATGACTTGTTAATTACAGGAGATGATGAAGCTTCAATCATCCACGTTAAGCAAAGACTTCATGAGCAATTTACAATTAAAGATCTTGGCTTGGTGAGATACTTCCTTGGCCTTGAAATCACAAGATGCAGAAAATGGATGATGGTTCACCAACGAAAGTACATTGTAGATCTTCTTAAAGATATGAATATGATGGATGCTAAACCTGCTTTGTTTCCTTTGCCAAGAGGACTTCAGTTGTCTACTAAAGAAGGAGAGTTGTATCCTGATCAGGAAGGGTATCGAAGACTCATTGGTAGGTTACTGTTTCTCAATCTAACTAGTCCAGATTTATCATATTCAGTACAACACCTATCTCAGTTTGTAAGCAACCCCAGGGTTCCCCACCAAGCTGCGATTCATGTACTTAGATATCTTCGGGGAACAATAGGTGCAGGGTTGTTTTATTCAGCAAAATCGTCACTGCATCTCTCTGGATTTAGTGATGTTGACTGGGCTGCGTGCACGTTCACATCAAGGTCTCTTTCGGGGTATTGCGTTTTGCTCAGAGATTCTCTTTTTTTTTGCTTGGAGATTCTCTAATATCTTGGAAAACTAAAAAGCAGGCAACGGTTTCTAAGTCTTCTGCAGAATCAGAATACAGATTATTGTCTTACACGAGCAGTGAACTAGTATGGTTGGAGGGTTTGTTCTTGGATCTTAGAATCAACATTCCTCTTCCCATACCTTTGCATTGTGACAGCCGGGCTGCTCAACACTTGGCTGCGAACCCAGTGTTTCACGAACGGACAAAGCATCTTCGCATAGACTACCACTTCGTAAGAGAAAAGCAACAACATGGCTTCCTTCAAACACTCCATATACCTACATCCCTCCAGCTCGCAGACATCATGACTAAGCCACTCGGAGAGCAACAACGCAGATTTCTGGCATCCAAGTTGGCTCTGGTGTTTGATCCCCCTGATCCAACTTTAGGGGGGGAGGGTGGGAGGGAGTATTGGAGTATACTAGTGCAGGGTCATATCTTGTACTTATAGAGAATAAGAGATACAAATTGTAAATATAGTAAACCTAACCTCTATATAAACCCAGCCTCTGTACGAGTGTAATCAACTAACTCTGAATATCATTACAACTTACATATTCTTCTTTCTTCCTCTTAATTCACCTCTAATGGAGGATCTTCCAAACCTCACCCAACGCGGCTTATATATGTTGTTAGGAGGAAATCAAGAATTGCAATAAAATATAAATAATGTAAAGCAAGACTTCCTCCCGATGCAGTAGTGGGAAGTCAGGATCGATCCACGAGGAAGCGTGTCAGCGGATCCTAGGCAGCGGATGAATCTCACGAACAGAAGTCGACCACAGTGCTTGATCTCGACAAGGGTTTAGTCGACAGAAGATCGGGCAAGTCGAACAAAGCAGCAGCAGCTCTCGGGTTTTGGTCGATATCGTGGACACCTTACTCGATATCGAGTAAAGATCTTGTCGACGTCGGGTACCTGCACAGGAGAAGCTACAGCGATCTGGGATCGAATATCAGTACTCGATATCGACCACCAAAGCTAGTCGATATCGAGGAAAAACAGAAACTTTAAAACGAAATAAATAAAGAACAAAGCTTGCGGGGTTCGAAATAAACTATACGAAAGGCAACTTCCAAGATTGGGGTTTGCGACAACAATAACCAAGCATGCATAAGGCAAGAATAAAACAGATAATCATGTAACTTGCATCGAAGGATCAAACTTTCGCCTTTTCCAACAATTAGACAACTCTTTCAAGAAACCCTAATTGTATCTACTGATTTTATGTTTATAATCCAAGTTGTTAGCATGGACCTCCATTAGATGGGTAATAAACACATAACAAGTAGTAGATGCTCAAAACATGATAAAAGTCGGATCTTTACCTCAAACACGCAGGGCTATCGTTGGGCTCACCCCAACCCTAGAAGTGGGTGGACTACTCGCGCTTCATCGCAATCGCAGACATCATTGATGAAAAAGAACTAACTTGTATTAAACCAAACAGAGCTTACAACCAAAGGAAGCCAATTCCGCTCTCGCTTCACAAACTCCTCTTGGCCACTCTCTCTCTCTCTACCTCTATGTAACTAATTGTGTCTTGAATTGAATGAATAAAACTCAGCCCCTAAGGCTTTATTTATAGGCTTCATTCCCTCTCTAATTAGGAAAGAAGATCCTATCTATATCTATATCTAAATATCTACTTACTTAAAGATAAATAAATGGAATAAGGAAAATATATCTAAAGTAAAATATCTTCTTGTGTGGGTAAATCTTCTCTCCATAGATAGAACTTGATAGATGTGATAGATCTCGGATAGAAACGGATTCCTTTCGTCCCAAGCACGCCCAAACCGCGTCGGACAGCTCACCGCGTAACGCGGCCCAGGATAGCGCTCCTCGATATCGAGTAAACTACTCGATATCGAGTAACTGTGTGTCGTCGACTTGGCTTGGCTAGGCATCTCGAGCAACATTTCCCCGATCTGACTCGGACAGGCGATTTTGGTTTTGTCGATATCGAGTAAAGTACTCGATATCGAGGACGGGCTGCTCGACATGTCTTCGTCTTTGGCTTCTCGATCCGATGCTGCTTCCTCGATTCCAGGCATGGCTTCAGGGTGTTGTCGATATCGAGTAAACTACTCGATATCGAGTAGAGCTCCGGAGTCAGGTTGGCTTCGTCTCTCAGTTCCTCGATTTGCTGCTCCTCGATCATGCTGTGTCCGGATATGTTTGTCGATATCGAGCAGAAGTACCCGATATCGAGTAATTAACTCTTGGCTCCGGCTTGATTTGTCCCGGTTCTATTGTTCTTTGACTTCTGTAGTTGACTTCCGAGCTTTTCGTCCTTCCTCAAAACGGCTGTAGATTTCCTCGAATTCTGCGAATTTAAACAGAAACTAGTGTAGATTCCATAATTTGGAAAATAAATATAAACTACACAGATTCTGTACTATTATAGCCCAAATGCATGAAATGTATGCAGAAATCGACATAAAAGTGACTATAGAACATGGCAGATTCGGCTCACAACAATATACTAAGCCGTATTTCGATTCGTAGATCGAGAAATCTACGATTAAAGATAAAACAAGATCCATATTCTATCATCTCTAAGGGATTCCTCGGTTTGGGCTATAGAAGTGAGGATCGAAAGAAAAATTGAAAATTTTTAATATAACTTTTTATTAATTTTAGAGATAATAAAAGAATCTAAATAATAAAAGATCATAAAAAAGTGTTAGCTTAGTTGATAAGGAAATATATTTATTTCCATGAGGTCATAAGTTCAAGCCTCTTTAGGCTCACTTTTTTTTTTATATATAATTTTTGTTTATTTTAGTTTTCTTTTACTAAAAATTTATTATCACGAGGTCTTCGATTCAAAGTTCAAACTTTTTTTTTTTTTTTATAATTTTTACTTTTGTTCATGCTTTGCCTATTGCTCTTGCATATAGGGTTTATAAGATCCAACTCGAGAAAGTACTTATCGATCAAATCGATTTGGATTAGATTATACGATTTTCAGGTAATGTTTCATGATTTGAATTGGGTTGGGTTTAGGTTTCGCTTGTCTCGATTCCAACAATTCAGATTTCGATTGTCGCATATTTTTAATATTTCAATATTCATTTTTAAAAATCTAATTACTAAAATGTATCTTATAACTTGAGTTTCGGTTATAACAAGTTCGTATCATATTGGACTTTGGTTGAATCAAGTTCGATATTCAAATTTGGATAAATTTCGGTTATCGATTATTCGGACTTCGAATCAAAATAGGTATAAAAAAAGAGAGGAAACCATAGAATGGTTAAAAGAGGGAAGAAAGTCAAGGGTGTGAGATCACAATCACATGGCATTTGGCAATTTATGGGATCTATCAGTTTTCGTGGGCCTCTCTCTTCGTTCTCTAGCTCTCGATAAGGAAAGCGATTTTTACATTTGGAAATTAATTAAGATAAATTAATTTAATTGGAGATGAATCAGACGCAAGTTGGAAGGGAGCGATTGAGTGAGTGAGAGTCCATTGAAGAGTGAAGACTCTCCTGGTCTATCTTCTTCCTATCAACGCCGCCCCCACCTCCTTCTCCTTGTTTCCTCCTCTCTTCCTTTTCCCTTTCCAATTTATTTCAATTAGTTGATCAAATTGGTTAAAATCCCATGGCCCCTAATCAACGTAGAACCATATAATAATATTTTTAATATTATAGGTCCAGATTTACGTCTTAATATAATTTTAAAAAATTAAATATATTTATTAATATATAGGGTTTTAACCTACTTATGTTTGACTAATTCATTATCAACAGTTTCATGAGAACTAGATTCCTTGTCAACACATGTACACATGATTTTTTATTTAAAAAAATTAACAAGCTGCATTAAATTAAATAAAGGATATATATATATATATATATTTCTATCATATATCCTTAGGGCATATGATAAGAGTAATAAGACCCTAATTTGAAAAAGATTTTCTATCAAAAAAGCAAATGACCCTAAGAATCTAATTAAAAAAAAACCTAAACTGTTATAAACTAGGGTAGGAAAGAGAGGAGAATATGAGATTGTATTTCATTGATCTATCTTGTGGAGTATCCACCAATACAATATATAGGAGTCATATCCTTGAACTCCAAGTATAAGATAAATTTATCTAAAGAAGTAAAACTCTATCTATGTAAAATGTATATCTTTGTACATCCACATAATAATATTATAACACTCCCCCTTGGATGTACAATCTGTATTCCATCAACTGCCTCGTTAAAAACCTAGCTAGGAAAACCCAATGGGACAAAACCATAGCTTAGGGAAAAAGAGTGCAACCTTCTATGTACGCTAGCTCTTGTTATTCTGCCTCATTAAAAACCTTGTCAGGAAAACCCAGTGGGACAAAACCTGATCGAAGGGAAAAAGAGTGCAGTGCGTATATGCTCCTCCTGAATTCAACATCCTTCTCGAAGTCTTCTCATTCTTCTTAATGCCGCTGTCTTCATGATAAGGTCGAATCTCAACATTGTCTTTGATGTGCATAAGATGGAATGTCTTCTTGATTAACTTTGACGTGCATGACTTACATGTATTGGTGTTGAGCTGCTTTGGATGCACAAATATAAGGTACTTCAAGATCTACTGCTTTGGATGCACAAGTATAAGGTACTTCAGGACCTAGTGTGCCTTTAATTGTTGATCTGGGGATCTGATGTATTAAATGGTGCTTAAGTTGCCTCGTTAAAAACCTTAACTTGGAAAAAACCCAATGGGATAAAAACCAAGATTAAGGAAAAGAGTACAACATTGTATGGTACTTTGGGACCTAATTATATGTCACCACTTTCACAAATATAGGTAATTCATGTACTCTAATAAGGATCTTTAACCAACTGCATGTGACAGGAATTTGATAATAATGCTTCAGGCATTTTTAATCGATCCTTTCCATTTATATGGGTATGCACTTACAACGTTCGTCATTTACATTTGGAGCCAAAATTATATTCACTCCTGGTGAAATACATTCTAATGTACCCTTTAATAGGCTTTTGTCCAATCAATTTGGCTTTATATTTTCCTTTGTACGAACACCCACTTAAAACCAATTGATACTACACTTTTCAATGTTGGAGCTACAGGTCCAAAAACTTCATGCTTAAATTATCCATCTTTGCATGAATTGTTTCTTTCTAGAATTTGGGATATACAGTGTATCCTTGTGAGGGGATTTGCCTCGTTAAAAACCTTGTTTTGGAAAAACCCAAATGGGACAAAAACCAAAGTTAAGGAAAAGAGTACAATTCCCCCCCCCCCCCCTCAATTTAGCATATAAATCACTAATTTTATAAAGGCATGGTACTTCTGGACCCTTAATATCCTTTCACAATCTAATCAAAGATGAAAAGATCATTTGTCTTCATATCGTAATATATCTCTCTTTGTACACTCGAACCACAGGTCGAGATACTTTTAGAAGCTCTAATTATTCTTATCAAGAACTTCAAGTGCAAACTTAGATATGTGCCATCAACGATAATCAAGGATCTGGTCAATTCAAGACAACTCATAATCAATTCTAATACGTACTGTCAACGTTCATGAAATTTTTTCAGGAGTTTTATACCAGTGGACTTATCACTATTGTTTGAAGTTACTACTAGAACCTCGATCTAAATCATGCATTGGTTTACTTCTATTCCATGCAGTATATTGCCTCTTGATCTCCTTTTCCTCTCCCCCCAAATACCGAGTATTTTATCATCTGTGATAAACTCAAGATATTTGATAATCTATGAGGACTCAATCCTCCGTATACATCAACTTTCTTGATTTATAACAACTTAGTGTAATCTGGGGAGATTTCGGTGCCTATATTGAACATGTAAATATCAAGCTCTCTACTGGAGATAAATTACAAGAAGGAGAATTTATTCTATTGTTGACCAAAATCGAATCAAGCTCTTGATATTCATGCCTGCTTTTTAACTATTATTGATGACTCTACTGGGTCATTCCATGCGTTAGTATTATCCCAAATGATAATCTCGTAAGTAACGATTTCACTTGGTCGATTTAATCGGCAACTTCTCAATGCTCAACATATCAATTTCATTGATAACATTTCCATATCACATTCATATTGCCAACATGGGTAATCTATTTATTATGTTGGATCCCTCTTTTGACATCCTCAACTAGGGGAAAACCACTGCTTCTGGCAATTATTAGTCATCCATTGACTTTTATGATCCCAATTTATCTATCGTCACTCATTCACTTAGTATATGAGTTTATTGCTTCATTATATCAATAGGCATTCGAGGACTAATTTTGATGATCTTCTAGAGATATGTATAAGGTTTAATTATGCCAAGGATAGACTTTATACCAACACTCATTAGATATTTCATCATGAAAACTTCAGGTTTTCCATATCATCAGATATCAAGCTCTAAATCATTCTAACATTTTCATGCGATGATTCATTCACAGTTTGGGAGATTACAAATCCAAATTAGGCAAACCATCAACTTTGACTTGTTCTTCCACATTCTCCTTGATGTGGGAGTCGACTCATACATGATTATCTATAATCATTTTCAAAATTATGACCAATATCCTAACAACGGTTGCGTGCACCGTATCCTCTTTATGTCCTCTGTTAGAGGTAACAATATATATTGCATCTGGCAATAAAAGAGGTTGTTATGAACCATAGGTCATTTAGCTAGCTATTTATTTGAGTTCTACCATACCCAGGTAGATTAAGAACAAGATCCCAAAATAAAGAGTCTTCGGGCTCTCATGAACTAATTTTTATCAATTTCACAAAATTTAACAAGGATGTGCTTCAAACTCTTCTCCCAAATCATCATTTGTTGAATAAACTTGGCATTATTTACCCATAATTGTTTCTTCAAGAAACATTTCCAATGCATATTCATATACATAAAATGCAAATCAAATCAAACAGATAAACAAAATAAAGATGCCATGTACCTTAAAATAGCCAAATTGAACTAATAACAAACCAAAAATGGCAGAGTTTACAAAATCAAAGGTGTTGGATCATTTAGGCTCTTCATTCAATAGATAACGTTTATTAACACTAATGACATAAATAATCCTTGTCAATATAAAATCACATATGTTTATGACATAAAACTCTTAACAAGTTGTTTCTTCTGGAAACAGTTTGAGTTTTGAATTTATATTACACCTCACATGTAAATAACACAAGTAATCTCAATAAAAATAAATATACTAAACATACTTAAAATTTATTTGGCCACTTCTGGTGGATATCAATTCTGATATTTATCACTTGTTTTAATAAACAATATCATTCACAAATACTGTAGGTTCAATAACTATCTCAAATTTCAATTTCAATAATTTCATCATCATCTATGAGAGAAAATGTCTTTTCTTATTTGCATGCAATTATTTTGGGGATATAATACAAATCAACTTCATGATACATAAATAATGTCAACTTCTGGTGACCATGAAACAAACAAGTTTAACCACTTTAGGAGTTTATATTTCACCTTCTATGAAATAAATCATATATGAAATAATTTACAA
Organism: Persicaria maculosa; assembly: GCA_963922045.1. Lineage (NCBI taxonomy): Eukaryota > Viridiplantae > Streptophyta > Magnoliopsida > Caryophyllales > Polygonaceae > Persicaria > Persicaria maculosa. The sequence continues at coordinate 64,989,470 of OY998262.1, forward strand.
GTACAAGATGGAATCAACGATATCATCTTAGCTCATTACCACAAAGATGAGGCTAATATTTTAATCGATACATGATGACGTTATTTATTTATCAACTTATCAATGTATCAATTCATTTAGATATCATTTATCATGTATACGTCCAATATATGGTCAATTTACCCAATAGCCATATCTGTATGCATCGTTAACCCCTAATCGTACATGATTTATCAATTCTCTAAATTCTTCTGTATCAAAGTATATTAGCACCATGGCATGATGTAGGGTATAAAAACCTATATGTGCAATCAATAACGTCATATTACAATTAACAACTAATGGTAATCCATATTTAATGTACGAGATGAACTCATAACACACATATATAATCATTCATGATCAAGAGGCACAAAAATCATAATTCAAATATATGATGTTTAGGCTTACCTGACCGCAAGCTCTATCGCATATACCAATATTGAAAAATCAGTCCAGCTCCATCACGAGCCTTAAAGTAGAGTCTAACCCATATAGACTCACTACCAAGTAGAGTTCGATCTTCTAGGATTCGCCTTCTTTTACCATGATATCCTAGTGTGGATCCGTGCACCAACCACTCACATGACACCATCCATCACCAAATCAAAATATTAATCAATTATAATCATGGTTTATTTAAAATATATATCATATAACATAGATCTATCCATCGTTATGTATAAGGCCTTAAACCTTTTGAAATTCTAATTAATCAAGCAAGGAAAGTCAACGTACCTCTTGTGTGAGCAACACGTAGATAATCAAGCTCCGAAACAGATTTACAATATTATCAAAATGCCTTATTTTAATTAACTTTTCAATTGGCGATAATCTATTTTATTTACTATCTACTTCGAGAGATATGACTTTTCATCTACTTCAGGAGATGATGATAAAAATATAATATACAAACAATCAAACAAAATAATAATCATTGATCATCGCTACATGGATGATATTTGTTGTTTCATCACTACGGGGATTAGGGCTGGAAATCACCCGTGGGTGACCAACTCACCCGACCCGATTATTAGGGTGAAAACCCGAAAAAATCCGGGTGACGGATGGGTGATGGACGGGTAAAATGGGTGATGGGTCGGGTGATGGGTGATATATTTTCCACCCATTACCCGACCCATCACCCGACCCATTACCCGACCCGCTTAACCACCCGTTAGTCCACCCGATTATTATAAAAAAAGAGGCCAGTATATAAATAATATTACGTATAATTTAACATAACTAACATATTTCTCCTTTTCTACCTCTACTTTCTCCATTTTCCAAGTGTTGTTGTTAAAAAGGTGTAAAAAAACTTACATTATTTAACTCCATGTCTTTTTAAAATAATAAAATGTATTTTATTTGTTTTGCATATACCGATAGAGTGTATGCAATTTGGCTCTTTCCAACGACTTTGTTAGCATTTACTGTATTAATACATGATTAACCAAATTATATTTTTCCAATTTGTCATGAGACTCGTAACAATAATCCTCTTAATGCAAATTAAGATATTAAAGAAATTACCAAATCAAGATATTAAAGAAATGATACATGAGTCTGTTTTCTAAAGACATAGTTTTTCTATACCATTTTTTTATATTGAGTCTAGTAACCGAGTTATATTCATCTCATTCAGTTTGATATTAAACTTCTAATACTAATTTTGTAAGTTAAGGATAGTGATATAATGTATGAATAAGTCATTTTATTAATTTAGTAAGATTCATACGTTGACATGGTTTATAAAATTATCGAATATAAATGATTTTTAGGTATGTCTTGTGACTCATTTTTTTTAATTCCATCACCCGATTAACCACCCGACCCACCCGATTCACCCGACGGGTCGGGTGATGGGTGAAACCTTAAACGGGTGGGTGATGGGTTGGGTGAAATTTTTTTGTGACGGGTCGGGTGAAAAAATGGGTCCACCCATCCATCACCCGACCCATTTCCACCTATAACGGGGATAAATTTTATCGATCACATCAAGTGATTTGTACTATCAATTTCTTTACTTTCATCCACTTCGTGGGATTTAATATTTTCTACTTCAGGAGACCAATTAAATTATTTATAAATAAAGTAATAAATTAGAAAAATCAAATTGCACTTACCTTCACTTACCTACACGACAGGAGACTCTAGGGCTCGAGGATTGAAATTTGTTCGATTAATTCAACCACTTCAGGGGTTAATATAATTTATGTTTACACATCATCTTCGGGGATGTGTTTGTACTTTACAGGGGCAAAATTTGAGGCCCTGAAAGTTTTAGGCGCTTTCTGTAATTTTATAAAACAATATGAGCCAATCTGCGAAGTGACAAAATTCCGGTCTGGTTTCGTAATTAATCCATATTTGCATCCCAAAACATATCGTCTTCTTCGTTGATGGCCGCGGCGACATCGGTTATGTTGCTCCTGGACTCTCCGGTACCACGACTCCAACCCAACACCAAAACTGTTGGATTTCCGATTTCAAGAGGCTTTACAGATCGGGATCCCTGGTGCAGTCCATGGGCTCGACCGGCTTCATAGACAATCAGCGGCTCGGAGGCTCCGAATCGGAGCGGTGCATCAATCTTTAAAAAAAATGGAGCATTAATTAATTATGACGATCAAAGCCGTAAAGTAAAAACCAACAAACTGAATTTAAGTCGGTGAGATTTAGATATCAAATCCGAACAAATATGAAACAACCTCATGGTATTCTATCATATATGGCAATTAAAAAAAAAATTGAATCTTGAACCAATATTGTCGATCAAGAGGGCATTGAACAAAATCGAAGGGCGACAAAATCAATCACGATAGCATATTGAAATTAATTAAGACAAAATTAATTGCTTCCCTGTTATTCATATCGTGTCTGGCTATGCCGCATCACCGTCGTCGGTTGCTAATCTTTAAATAAGGGTGTTGCTAATCGGTTCCGGGCGAACTGGTTCTTGTCTCCAAAAACCAGTTCCGATCGGCCTCCGTTCGAGCTCGGCTGTGTCGATGATGGTGGCGGCTCAGTACTTCTCGACGGTATCGTAGTGGCGGCGGGTTGATTGAAATCACTGCCCTTTAATTTGTAAAGTCGGTTGCGGGCCTTGCGGCAATTTCCCTTTAATGAATTGGTTGCACAGATCTTCATTAAGTCGAAGCATGGGTAAGCGAGAGTCTATCGTGCTGACAACGTGTTATAAACTAGGGTAGGAAAGAGAGGAGAATATGAGATTGTATTCCATTGATCTATCTTGTGGAGTATCCACCAATACAATATATAGGAGTCATATCCTTGAGCTCCAAGTATAAGATAAATTTATCTAAAGAAGTAAAACTCTATCTATGTAAAGTGTATATCTTTGTACATCCACATAATAATATTATAACACTGATTAAAATTTAAAAAACATTTCCAAATTAGTTCTATTATTCGCGGCATTAGATAGAAAAATCGATATATAAAAGCCATACAATACCCCTAAATTTAGGGTGACAAAACGAGAAATTCATCACAAATACTCTTAGGGCAACTAACATTTCTTTTTGGTCAACCAACGTGAGCAAGGCTCTCATGAAATATAAAACTACTCAACGAAGTGGACTACACAAAAACAAGGCGGGGAGTAGCCCTTCCCCTAACATCGTCTATTCGTCTTCAATAAACCCAATAGAGTCCAAAGGTGGCTCCGAAATAAAATGAACACCTAAAGGAAAATTACGAGCTACAAAAGCGAGGGAGTAAGCGACGAGATTCGCTTCCCTAAAGACATGTCGAAATTGGATTTCCCAATCTCGAGCGATGTAGCCATGGCATTGACGAACCAGGCTCGATAATGGATGCTAGTCCTCTACTTCACTTTGCACCAACTTGAGCGCATTTCTTGAATCGGACTCAACGATGACTTTCCTAGCGCCAAGATCCCAAGCTATCTTCATTGTCTCCAGGATGCCCCTTATTTCAGCCATTATAATTGTTCCACATCCTATCGCAACAGCCACACCTCCTATCCAGTCACCATTATCATTCCGAATAACTCCGCCCGCAGTGGCTATGCCTGAATCATCCACCGAGCCAACAGCATTGGCTTTTACCCATCCTACAGGCGGTTTTTCCCATTGGACAAGCATCTCCGTCCTCTGCCTCTAGTCACCTTGTTGCCCAAACTCATTCCAAGCCTTCGAGTAGTCTCTTGTTTGTTTGAGAATAAACTGGTGCTTGCTCCCAATCCGCTTCTCCTCATCAAACACACGGTTGTTCCTCCATCTCCACAACCACCATAACATATTCGCGAAAACACACGCCCAGTCTAGCTCTTTGCCCACTTTCTTCCTAGACATGAGGTTCTCCCTTATCTAGCTTGCATAGGAATAATTTAAAAACTCACCAGGGCTTATAGGGATGGGTAACGCCCTCCATACCTCTTCTGCGTGAGGACACTCCCTGAATATATGGCTTAGCAACTCCAACTCCCCATTGCAATCGGCGCACCAGGGCACCTGGGTAAGATGTCGACGCTGCCTCTCTTCATTCGTAAGAATCACACCACACACTACAAGCCAAACGAAACACCGGACTCTTTCCGAGACTTTGAGCTTCCATATTCTATCGAACACAGCCGCATCAACACAACACAAACCATTGACGCTAGTAATTCTGTCATAAGCCGATCTGACTGTGTAGTTCCCATCCGAAGTCCCTATCCATGACAGCCGATCAGAAACCTCCTCCCTGTCGACAGCAATTGCAGCCAACTTCAACAATATCCCAGCCGGAAGGCACTCAGCTATCTCCTCCCATTTCCACCCTCTACCGACTACCCAGTAAGACTGAACACTTCTATTCTTGTTCAACTCCTCAATCTCCTTGGTCACGCTGTCAATCAGTCTTTCATCTCCTATCCAATAATCATTCCAGAATTGGATTTTATCCCCATTTCCTACAATCCACGGAATCCCTTCCACTAGCCCCATTTCTGATCCTCTCCTCACGGCCTCCGACACCGCCGACCCTCTTTGAGCTCCCACCATATTATTCCTAGTATATTTGGCTTTCAATATTTCGCACCATGGACTTCCATCTTTATCATTTAGGAAGCGCCACGCAAGCTTCCCAACCAACGCCATATTCAAGATGTCCATGGCTTTGATTCCCAGCCCTCCCATCCTCTTAGGTCTACACAAGTCTTCCCAAGCAACAAGATGAATCCTCCTTTGAGTTTCCGTATCTCCCCAAATAAAATTTCTACACATTTTATCAATCTTATCACAGGTAGCTTTAGGAATCACCACCGACGCCATGGAGTAGACCGGGATGGCCGACAACACAGACTTAGTTAACGTAATCCGGCCGGCCAAACTGAGATGCCTTCCTTTCCACCCAGCTAGCCTGCTGCCTATTTTGTCCATCACCCCAGCAAAAGTCTCTCCATTCACCCTCTTGTGTAAAACCGGCATTCCAAGGTAGCTACCAAGATTGGTAGTAACCTCAAACCCACATTCTGCCTGCAGCTCCATTACAACACTCTCCCCCACATTGGCCGACACAAACAATTTCGACTTGCCCGTGTTAATACATTGACCCGAGCTCTGACAGAATTCATCCAGCACTCTCTTGATTCCTCTAAGCTGGTCGACAGAAGCCTCCGCCATCAAAATAATGTCATCAGCAAATAACATATTTAGCTACCTATTAATTTATAGTCGTCTTTATCATTAAATTCACGTGATTAGTGTACTTTACTGACTATAATACAATCCCCAAAGTCGATCTTATCATATAAATATACTCCCTCCGTCCAAGAATACATGGTCTTTTAGGCCTTGAAACTTTGTCAAAAATACATGGTCTTTTAGATGTATAGGTAATTATTACCTCTAAAATTACTACTTTTTTACTTGTTAAAATTAAATAAAACTCTCGGAAAACTTAAAAAAAAACCTTGAACTTCCAATTACTATTTTAACCTTTAATAATAATGACGAGATTTAAGATGCAAAATAGGTTCCTTAATTAGCGTGCATGAGCCTAAAAGGCCATGTATTCTTGGACGGAGGGAGTATTAATTAATCTCCGAAGTTAAAATATTATGGATGAGTTTCTTTGTAGTAATAATTAAAACACAAACAGTTGATTGTTAAGCATACATATCAAATTAATTATGATGATGTCATAAGAATATTATTAAAACATAAACTATTGATTGGGATAAAGAGATAACCCATAAGATGGTCGTTCCGTACCCCACACCCGTGCGTCGTTACGAGCCGCCATTTGATGATACTTCAATGCTTTCTTTAAAGGATAGAGTCTCAATGAAAACGACGTCGTCTTCTTTCTTTTTATCCTTATTTTATACCCTTAGATTTAGAATAATTCTTTTTTTTTTCTATATATAAAATTCATTATCCTTAACTTAGGAAATTTAGTTGTAAATTGTTTCGGGTCAAGTAATTAAAACTGGATTCCTCTTATATATATATGTTCGAATCTATTGATCTAATAGGTAAAAAATTCAAACTTTTAAAATACATTTTTGACACATTAAAATATCATCAAAAATTAATCATACAATACCATCAATATATCAAATTCTTGATAATAATAATAATCCCATTTAAATAATATATTTATACAAAAAGTGCTCTAAATACATTATAATCATTAATAACTATTGTAACGTCTATTCAATCTAAATATTAGCTCTAGGAATATTGGATGGCCCTGATCAGGATTAGGGCTATAAATATATATAAGTTATTTCACGATCCTAAAATTTTAATATCGTTCAAGTTCATATTATTTTCAAACCCTAGTTTAATATATCGATCCCTTGTTTGTTTTTTGATAGAGAAAGATAATTGTTTACCTTCATCAATTTAATTAGTCTATATTTAATTTAAAATTCATTAGTCATTATTCTAACTATCACATTCTTTTTCCCATTTTTCATACAAAATTTGTTATATTTTTTCACGTTTCATTATCTAGTTTTAGCCTTTAGGAAGGGTAACTATTATTCTTTTACCCATATATAATGCTCTAAATCATTTGCCTCAACCCCTCCTCTATAATTACAAAAAATAATAATCACGTACATTTTATACGTAAATTTAAAAAAAATCATATTCTCTCTCTGAAAACCAACTAGCCCTGAATTTTAATACATTACTTCTCCAATCTAAAATGTAAGATTTTTACTTTTCGGTACGTATTTTAATGAGCTAAAAACTATATAAAATATTAATTTTTTAAAATTTCTTTTTGTACAAAATCTAATACTTCTTACTAATAAATATTAAACTATAAAAAATTCTAATAAAAAAATAATATTTTATACAATTTTTTAACACATTAAAATACGTTTAGAAAAGTAAAAAATCTATGATAGGAGGGAGTAATAAATTTTCAGGTCTTCATTCCGGTCTATTTCCACCATCGAAAATTTTGAAAAAATCAGGCTTAAATCAATCTCAGATGAAGCGCGTAAGACTGCCACGTGTCAGACGATGACAGCCGAATCCGCATATTCCTTCACGATCACTGCAGCCGCTGAAAGTTACCCGGAGGAATCCCAGTTTCAACGATCATCCAAACTTCCACGTGTCAGCCTCTCATTGGATAGCCAGACACCAATCCCAAGTTGTACTTCCACAGATGTGGTCCCCACACTAACACCCGTATATAAAACCACCAACGACGCAAACTCAAAAGCTACCTTTCGCCCGATCTCTGCCCCTGTTTCGTTCACCTCCTCACCCCCAATTTCACCAATTTTAGGGTTTCAGATCGATCGGTTCTGATCATTCGCTATGGACGGCCCCGATTCGTCTCCCGGCGGCGGCAGCAGAGGTCCACACCTCCCGCCGGGGTTCCGGTTTCACCCCACCGACGAAGAGCTCGTGGTCCACTACCTCAAACGGAAAGCTCAATCGGCACCTCTCCCGGTCTCCATCATCGCCGAGATCGATCTCTACAAATTCGATCCCTGGGAGCTTCCAGGTAATCAATCATCAAATCAATAGCTGGAATCATATCAACCTGTTGATTATTCAAAATTGATTCGGAATCGGTGCTTTTGATTTTTTAATCAGCTAAGGCGACGTTTGGGGAGCAGGAGTGGTACTTCTTCAGCCCCAGGGATCGGAAGTACCCCAACGGCGCGCGGCCAAACAGGGCCGCCACTTCCGGCTACTGGAAGGCCACCGGTACTGACAAGCCGGTGCTGACGTCAGGCGGGACTCAGAAGGTCGGCGTCAAGAAGGCGCTGGTTTTTTACGGCGGGAAGCCGCCGAGAGGCGTCAAAACCGATTGGATCATGCACGAGTACCGGTTGATCTCCGGCAACAAGCCATCTGGCTACGATCCTACTCCCAACAAACGGAGCTCCCTTCGGGTAATTCAATATCAGATATCAGATTATGTGTTAAATTCCGGTGAGTCATATATAAAAATGAATTTAATTCAATATTACATTTGTAGCTTGACGATTGGGTGCTGTGCCGAATATACAAGAAGAACGCGAACAAGGCAGTGGATCAACACGAGGAGGCGATGAAGCTCCTCGTGGGGCGATCATCGGTGGCGCCTTCAACCTACGCTACGCCTACAACATCACATATGATGACAGAGCACCACCTGTTCGACGAAATGTTAGCCTCCAACGCTGACAACACCTCCGCTCTATCGATCACTCATCCGGCCAACACAGCCACCAACACCGCCATGGCCGATCTGCTTCCGCTAGGAGAAAGCGTGTTTCGACAACCGTACCAGATCTCGGGCCTCGGTTGGTATTGATAGGGGAAAAAATTGATGAATTAGACACAGATTTATGTATGGTCATGGTCATGGTCATGATCAGGAGAATGTATATATTGTAATTTGTACACATATAGATATGGTGATCGAAGCTAAGATGTGATGATGATGATAGATTACCTAGTTTGCTGTAGGATATTTAATTATAAGTAAAGAAAATTGCTGTGGTTTTCTGTTTGAAGTGGCCCATGCCATTTGCAGGAACTGTTGATAGTGCAGACGATGACGATGGCGGGGATGGGGGATAGGGAAAGGAGACGGTATAGGGTAAGATTTTTTTAATTTTTATTATTGGTTTGTGATCGATTGTGATTACTGATTTGATCATTCTATATGTGTACTAGAGAAATTTATGTTTTTTGTCAAGATCTGAATCCGATTAGATCAAAATGTCAAATTGAACGAGCGGGTTATGTTTAATTTATTTCTAAATCAATTCATAATAAGTTAAGTAAAGCATCGATCTTAATTATATTGTTATATACTCCCTCTGTTCTAAAATATAAGTCGTTTGACTTTTCGGCATATTTTTTAGGGGTTAAAAACTATATAAAATATTAACCTTTTTATTAATTTTTTAAAATAACATTATACTTAATTAGTACTCCCTCCGTTCGGAAATATAAGTTGATTGACTTTTCGGCACGCTTTTTAAAGAGTTAAAAACTATATAAAATAATATTTTTTTTCATTAATTTTTTTACATAGTCTTATATATATATATATTACTACTAAGTATATAGTTATGTAAAAAAATTAATAAAAAAATTATTATTTTATATAGTTTTTAACTTATTAAAAAGCGAGCCGAAAAGTCAATGAACTTATATTTCCGAACGGAGGCAGTATTAATAAGTACTCCCTCCGTCCAAGAATAGATGGCCTTTTAGGCCTCGAAATTTTGTCGGAAATACATGGACTTTTAGATGTGTAGGTAGTAATTATTACCTCTAAAGTACATTTTTTTTACTTTATTACCTCTAAAGTACATTTTAAGTTTTTAGATGTATAGGTAGTAATTAAGAGGTAAAATAGGTTCCTTAATTCGCGTGCACGAGCCTAAAAGGCAATGTATTTTTGGACGGAGGGAGTATAATATTATGACTGTTTGTTTGCCGTCTTTGTGTTGCACCTTTTTATTATTATGATTGTATGTTTGACGATTCGACGTCTGTCGACTTGTCGGCCTCTCGATGAGCCAAGTCTGTCTGGCCATCGAATTATTACCTCATCAAAAAAAAAATATTATTTTAAAATTTTAATAAAAAAGTTAATATTTTATACTATAATTTTATGTTGTTAAAAAACATGCCACAAAGTCAAACGACTTTTATTTTTGAACTAAGGAGCAGTTTCAAAACATTCTAGTGATGATTAGCCCCATATATTCTATTATTCTCAACAACTAGCTTTGGATAGGTTTAGAAGCAAATTAAATGGACCCCTTGGAAAACCGTAGCTAATTGGTTAAGATTTTTTTAAATATATAATTTAAGGGCTCGTTTGGTTGAGAGTTAAAATTGGAAAAGTAAAAAGATTGAAAAATCGAAGGGAAATGAAACACTCATTTTGTTTGGATTAAGAACAATGAAAGGGATTAAAAAACTTCCCCATTTTCCTCAAATTTTCGCCAAGTTCTGAAAATGATTTCCATTAGCTTTTCAGTTCACCTGCTGATTTCACAAATTAGGATTTTGATTCTTCAATTTCACAAATTAGGGTTTTTAAATTAGGTGGAATAAAGCGTAAAACAGGACAATCAATTTTATGTGGAAACCCTCTGACAACCATTCCGGAATGGCTCGTCGTAAAAGACTTGTGGTTAGTACCCATAAGTCCCCGGTTCGAACCCCTGAATAGCCGCTCTCTATTTACCAAACACAAGATAACAAAGAACACAAGCGTATCATACAAATCTAAACTCGTGGAAGCTAGAATCATACTCTACCGATGAGCTCTGAAGCTATATGCGACGTACGTCAATCTTCTCCTTGATGCATCGTCGTCTTCTTCTCCTCATCTTCCACACTCGCTCTTTACCTAAGTTGGTCCACATATAGCATCAAATTGTGCCTTACTTGAAGCAACATATCAATCGAGGACATAATCTTCTTCTTAAGATCAAGCCTTTGTATCTCCAAGTTAAGCATCCACTTTCCCGGCCTCCTAGAAAGATTTTCAATCTTCAATATCTCCATCCCACGATTAGATATTCATCAAGTGAGGCAACATAATATTTCACAAGCACACAAGATTTTCTCAACCCGATTAACTCAGCATTCACCACGCTGACACTCTGAAAGGGGTCGTCATGAACCTCAAATCTTTTCATACATAATAAGAAACATAAAGTTAGACTAAGTCTATATATACTAACATATATCACCTAATGTTAATTGGGTATATTTCAAAAGGAGCGAATTGAGAAAATAAGACTTGTTGCAATTAAAGTTTTTTTTTTTAATCTTACTCCAGTTTGTTCGATTCAATCGTTCTACATCTGGATCGGGTACTGTATGTTTCATTTAAGGGGTTGACCCTCCCACTCACAAACGACTTCATGTTTTCAAGGAGATTTAAATTTCGAACCTCTTGACATGGAATATAGCCCCACAACTACTGCACCAACAATTGTGATTGGTAAGTAAAATAGTCTCTGAATAGACAAGAATATTGAGTTATTCAAAACAAAATTTACTTCATAGTGTAAAAGAAATGTAGTATATCCCTTTGACTTGCTATCATGGGTGCAAGAGACTACGGAGTAAATCTTACTAGTAATAGTTGTACTAGTGATTGGACTGATAAAAAAAAAAAAATCCATCCATTTGTATTCAAGTGTTGCATGTTGATTTTTTTTTTGTATGATGAGAGGAAACCACGGGGTAAATCGGTTTGCACCGACCAACTTAATTCAGTAGTAAGGAGCAAGACAAACCTTGAATTTTCATTCAAGAAAAGGGGTGGAGGCGAGGATAAAACCCATGACCTCTATACCACCCCTTGCTCCACACCAGTATGCTGTATGCCACTCCGATTGGCGCGATTCAAGTGTTGTTTATTATTCATGTACAACGACACTTAAATGAAAAGAAAGAGTATTGATTAATAAATGTTTATAATGCATCTCCGTAGCAAAATGTCGTTCTCTTTTTTCAATGCATTAAAACTTAAAGTTTTTTTTTCAACTTATAATGTGTGTCAATGGCCACATTGCAAAAACTCCATCAATAAGAGAGTAAAGTAGTAACTAGCAAAATTTAAGTGTAAATATGTATATTGCGAAGGTCAACTACTCGGTTTCTCTTTAGTGATAGGTTATACTCTAAAGTGGCTTAAATCATCTATTATTATCACCCCTTCTATTCCCCAATCTTCTTCCCTCACAATTCTCAATTAAAAAGAAAAAGAAAGACAGTATAAATAAAAAAATAAAATGGGGTTTTGTGAGAAAGAACAGATATTTCTAACTCTATTCCTTTGTAATTTACCATTTTTTCTTTGATAAGGTAAGAGTCGAGTAAACTCAGGAGTTGGATACCGATAAGAGAACAAAAAAAAAATTGACCAAACAACCTACAAAACCAATATAATCAATCCAATGTGAATGTCGATGAACCTTTGAGAAGGTTTGAGATTGGCGAGAGTATGGGCTAATATTATAAACGTGACATCATCTGCCCTACTACTTAACCAATGTATAATTCTTGTTAGAACAGTTGTGTGTCATTTTCTTACAGGCTAATATGAATATGCCAAGTTGCTAACATGAAAAAAAATAATAAAAATTTCACAACCTTTCTTATTTTTCAAACATAGCAATCCAACTACAAGAAGAAAAAAGAATAAATATCAACAAGAGATAGGGTTACATCAGCATTTGCTTTCTTCTTTTGCTGACAATTTGCACACAATACAATTACACTTATGGTTCATATCTATCTCCCATATCACCATCATCTTTTTTTTCTTTTTCATTTTTTTTAAAAATTTTGTTGTGAAGGAAAATATCACCATCATCTCAAGGAATCATTATCCCTCTAACCACACAAAATTAAATGTATACTTGTAAATCAATTTACCACTTTTTATGGAAAATGTGCACATCAACTTTTATGATAATGTTGTACCATTTCTTTCTTGTTATAGAAACATGGATGGTGACTTAATTGGTGCAAATCCACACCCTCATCTGTAATGTGACCCTCCCTTTCTATGGCCGGCCAGAGTGGGAGGACCATATCACGCGTACGGGCAATTTAGTCGATCATTAGGGGGTAAAAGTGTACGCGACATGAACATATATCGTCATATATATAGATCGCAGTTATGTGTGAATGTTGTGTTATTTTATGTTTGGAGGAAAAATATAGACTGCGAACGACGGATTGAAATGTATATATACTCTTAGAGACAAATAGTTCATTCATATGAATTATTATGAAGGGATCAAAACTTGCTGAAAAATATTGAAAGATTCATGCCCAAATTATAAAGCACTACTGTATGTTAATGTTATCAGCTGACAAGGGCAAGTTGCATTTGTGTTTTCTTTTTCATGGATGAAAAATTGTTTTGGGCCCATTTTAGGCCCACTTCAAGCCCATTAATTATTAGGGCTGCAGGGTTGATCAGTCTATGGCCTGGTGTAGAAATGTAGTAGAATAACCTAAAAAAAATTATGTTTAATTGGGTGGGTTTTGAGAAATAATTTTTCATTAGGCTATTTTAGATGTTATTTTGGGGTAAATAATAAAAAATTAAATTTTCTTAAATGTTATTTACCACTTTCTTTTGATGCAATTAGTAGAGAAATCTAATGACCCTCAAAAGTATACAACAACTTCAGACCAAAAGAAACAAAACTATACAACAACTCAATACTAATCATCATCGATAGTATTACTGATCCTAAATATTATAGAACTGAAAAATAAAGTTCTCTACTATTATACTGTACATATTTACTTCTTTTTTATAATTTTTCAAAAGAGGAGTCGGCGCTCTCCGCACATTTGTATATATTTACTAGGTGTCTAGGTTAGTAGCTTACTAATTGTAAATAAAGTTTTAAAAAATGTATATTTTTTATACATTATGCTTTTTTTTTTTTTGATTAAGTAAGAATTCGGATGCGTATAGCTATCCGATGGCATCCTTTCGGATGAGGTCGAGAAGACCTGGATCATTGTATTCAGTAGGGGCGAGGGCAATATGAGCAAGGTGTGCAACCTTATCTGCTACGCAATTGCCGTTCCGACGGACGTGTGAGAACGTCACCTCGGGGAACCCTGAAAGTAATGTGGTGATATCTGACATAATGAGATCAATATCCCAAGGACATTTACTCTTTTTTAGTAGGTGGTTAATGATTATCGAGGAATCGCCTTCAATAATGATTTTTGGGATGTTTAGTTCGATCGTTTTTTGAATCCCAAGTCTCAGTGCTAGTGCCTCAGTTACTATTGGCGACTGGTGCCCCACTAATTTACTTTCCATTGCAATCGAATCGCCGTTGTTGTCTCTAATAATATATCCAATTGAACTCTGTCGATTGCCAGAGGCTGCACCATCAAAGTTTAGCTTCATTATCCCGTTTGGTGGTTTTCTCCATTTCACATTCAATCCTTCCTTGTTGTTTTTATGGGTGTGTGGTTTACGATTCTTATATACACTTAAATTGTCTTCATTGGGTTCTCTGGATTTGTTCCACTCTAAGATACTTGTCTCTACTAGTTTGTTGAATCCCATCGCGTTTGGCACTTGTTTTTGCTGGAATATTAGTTTGTTTCGAATGTTCCAAGCTGTCCACCATTGGAATATCATTTTCTGTTTTTGTTGTGGGTCTAATATGGGACCTAATTGGGCCAATAATGTTTGGGCATTTCTTGATATCAAGATGCCATTCGCAATAGTAGATTTAACTCTTGGTGGTAAGCTGGAGTAGCGTGCTGAGAATTTGCACTCAAATAGTATGTGAGTAACATCTTCTTCGTGATGATTGCACACCGCACAGTAGGGCGGAATCGCAACTCCTCTTCTGGCAAGTCGTGCCGCAGTTGGTAGTCCATTCTGTCAGATTTTCCACATAAAATTCTTGATTTTTGGGGGGACATCTGTACTCCAAATCCATGCATTATTGTCATTATTAAGCGCGGTGGATTTTGTGTTGAGCTTGTATGCGCTGGACGTAGTGAACCACCCTTTTTTATCAGGCCACCAGTACATTCTGTCCTGTATTGTAGTCACTGGGAGAGGAACCTCTGCGATTTTTTGCGCAATATGGTCCGGAACCACCGTTCTAAGCTTTGCTACATTCCATTGACCACTAAGAATGTACTAATCAGTTGTTTCTGAGCTGTTGATTTTAGATGGGTCGATGCATTCGTTTAGGATATTGTTTACAGGGGCCCAATTGTCCTGCCAGAACTTGACAGTTTTCCCGTCACCTATAGACCACGCAAGGCCGTCCTTGAATGGTGTAATGAGTTTTCTCAATTGCGTCCATTGCCACGATGCATTTCCCTTTTTTCCGAATTCTAGGATTGGTGTTGATTTTAAGTATTTGTGGTTAATGATTTTTACCCAACAGTTATCTGGTTCAGCAATAATTTTCCAGATTAGTTTCATTTGTAAGGCCTCATTCATTTCCTTTGTCTTCCTTAATCCCATCCCTCCCTTATTCTTTGGTCTGCAAACTTTATCCCATCCTATAAGGGGTTTATATTGCAGATCTTTGTTCCAGAAAAAGGTCCTATTGATTTTTATCCAATTTGGAGTGAATTGTCACCGGTAACATAAAGCTTTGCATAGCAAAAAGTGGATTGGAGGCAAGGTTGGAATTTATCAACACCGACCTCCCATGTTGGGATAGGGAGTCAGCTTTCCATTTAGTTAGTTGGTTAGTAGTTTTATTGATTATATCCTCGAACGTGTCTTTGTTTACTCTTCCTTCAACAATTGGACAACCCAGGTATTTGTCTAGTTTAGTATGTTTTGATATTCCCAGACTCCCTTCAATCGTTGTTATTCGCGTTGATGGTATCCCTGGCGAGCACTGGAATGCGGATTTGTTATAGTTGACTTTCTGTCCAGAGAGTTGGCAGTAGTCATCTATAGTTTTCCTAATTTTTTCACACGCTGTCATATTTCCTTTTGCGAAAATAATAATGTCGTCAGCGAAAGCCAAAAAAGGAGTTTTTGGTCCCGAAGGACCGAATGTAAAGCCAATACCTGATTGATTTGTCATGGATTCAAGGGTTAACTTTTTTGCGAGTAGTTCAGCTCCTAAGATGAAGAGGAATGGAGACAGGGGGTCTCCTTGTCGTAATCCCCTGGAAGGCCTAAACACCTCTGTAGGCCCGTTATTTACTAAGACTGAGAAGGATACTGTTGTTACACATTCCATGATCAGGCGTACAACGCAGTCGCTAAACCCAAATTTTCTTAGTATTGCCTCTGTAAAGGTCCAATTTACTCTATCGTATGCTTTTTCCATATCCAGCTTAACAGCTATCCAACCCTCAGAACCTTTTCTAGTTTTGAAGGAATGGAAAATCTCATGGGCTATCAATATATTATCCTGAATGGCTCTGTCAGAAACAAACGCTCCTTGGAAAGGATGAATTAGCTTCCCTATGATACTTTTAATTCTTTCCGTTAATATTTTTGAGATTACTTTATAGATTGTTGAACATAAGCTTATTGGCCTGTAGTCTGTTGTCTTGGTCGGGTTGTCACATTTTGGTAACAGTGTGATGAAGGTGTGGTTGATTTGTCGAAGCATTCTACCAGAATGGAAAAAAGCTTTGACTGCTGTAATGACATCATTACCCACAATATCCCAATAAGTTTTGTAAAACTCTGTCGTCATCCCGTCTGGTCCCGGAGATTTATTGATGCCCATAGCCCAAACAGCATTCTTTATCTCGAGATTCGTTGGTTGTTGGCTCAGCATCCTATTGTCTTCAGCTGTTATGTCGGGCGGGATTAGTTCTAAATATTCATTGAGTAGTTCCATGTTGATCTGTTCCTGGCAGAATCTTTTCTCAAAGTCCCGTTTAATTTCCCCCCGGATATTATCCTCACCCAAGATTAAAGTACCACCGCTGGTTGTAATATTCCTAATCATTTTCCGGTTACGCCTCCCGGAAGCCACCCTGTGGAAATAGGCAGTGTTTGAGTCGGATAATTTAAGGTGTTTAGATTTTGCTCTTTGGCCCCAATATTCTTTTTGGAATTTAAGTAGTTGGTCTTTTTTCCTAAGTAGTTGTTTCTCTAAGATCCTGTCCTTGTTTATTACGTTGGTACAACTTGTTTGAATCCTAATTAGTTCCTTTTCCACCATCTGTATTTGTTGGAAGATATTTCCAAAGGAATGTTTGTTCCATTCTTTGATTTTAGATTTGAGCATCTTTGTTTTGTATACTAGTCTGTACATTGCAGAACCCGTGCATCTGATTCTCCAAGCCTGTTTAACAATGTTTCCGAAATCCTTTCTCTGGAACCACATGTTTTCACATTTGAAGGGGGGGGGGGGGGGGAGTAGATTCAAGTCCTGAATTTATATTGATGGAGATTGGGCAGTGATCCGATCCAGTAAACGCTCCATTGAAAGTGGCCAGGTCCGGGTACGTTTCCAGGAATTCATGTTGAACTAGCACACGATCTAGCCTTTCCCATACGTTATCTTCTCCTTCACGTTTTTTCCTCCATGTGAACCGGTTTCCCGATGAGGGTATCTCTAAGAGTGAACACTGATTTTTAAAGATATTTAGCCTATCAAATCTAGATAGGTTTGGATTTGCACCGCCGAGTTTTTCGGAACTGTTACTGATTTCATTTAGATCACCCATTATTAGGCAGGGTAGTGGCTCACAGTTGATTAGGTTTGAGAACAAACACCAGAAACGATCTTTGTCCGACTCATGGGGAGGGGCATAAACGAAATAGATAATCCCAGTGAAATTTTTGTCCAAGCAAGAATATTTCACTCGAATTACCCGAGTTAGCACTACCTCTACCTCAATTGTTTGATTATGAAGAAAATTGTCATTCCAAAGGAGTCCTATACCGCCTGTTTTATCATTTTCTATAGACCAAATAGCTTTATTGTATCCACTCGATTTCCAGAATTTCTCTTGGGGCTCTTGATTGGTTCTTAGTTCAGCAATTGCCATTATCGATATCCTTTCATTTATTCTCAGTGACTTAATGTCTGTCCACAGATTAGGTCTTCCTATGCCTCTAATGTTCCAAAAGCCTGCTTTCATTACTTAATTTTCCAGTCCATCTGAAGCTGAATGTACATAGCATCAGATAGGAGAAGTTTAGTCACAAGTAGCTGTTTAATTTGTATTACAATGATCATGAATATGATCATTGGTTGTTTGCTGTTTCTATCATAGTATGCAGTTGTCGAGCATACTGAGCAACTCGATTTACTCCTTATATTTACTCTCAAGATCTGCAAGATCATGACTAAATTGCATCCTATTGCTTGTGTAAGAATAATCATATGAGTCTTACTCTCAAACTTGCAAAGGAGAAGATAGGTTAGTCCATATTTATAATGCTTCCTAGGCTTAGATAGATCATGGCTTGAAAAGCATCCCACCTTACGTAGGTTCATTACGCCTAATCTGTTTCTCTTTACTTCCCCAGGCCGAATTTGATGCTTAACTCTCCTAGTCTCAATTCCACAAAGGCATGAAAAGCTTTCATCCAGTATATTGTTGATTGTAAATCGATCATAAGAGATAGGTAAGCACATAATAATCATTAAGCTTCCATAATATTGCACAACCATATAATTCTTATAATTACAAGACCTGAAATCCCCATAATGTTTCACCTGATCATTCCATCGAGTACATAAGACAAGTTGCAGTAAACATCCATGACATTGATAGATAAGAAAGGATAATCTAGAGCATAATCTACTAAATACCCAATTACCCAAGTAACCAACCAAAACTAGACAAAAGTAAGCAACAAATGCTGAGCAATTGTTAAGCTTGACCCATAACATGATTATAATAAAACCATCCTCTAGATAAGAGCCCAAAAGGAGGATACTAACCTTAACCAATGGTTTCATTATTTTCATGGTTTGATTGAAACCCCAACCATCAAGGATCCCAATCCACCAATCCCCACTTGAAGCTTTATCCATGCTTCCCCTTCTTAGCACTGCCCCCCATCAGAGTAAGGTTGGAGCAGGCGGAATCGCCATCCTCGATCGTCGCTTTGCGCTTGGCTGACTCAGACTTGGAGGCATCATTCAGCTCAATCATTTCCGGATCCTGGCCCATGGTAGGAGTTGCCTCAGTGACACAGGACAGCACTTGCAGAGAAGCAGCAAGACGTCCAGGCTTGCTCAAATCAGGAAGCAGAAACTCCACAGAAGGAGGAATATCCACCAGCATTGCTTCATAATCCTCTTGTGTGAGGCCAGGATCAGCCAAACCATCTGTAACGGCCCGGGATTATGATTCCCGAGTTACGTTTCGAGGGATGAAATCCCTCGTTAGAACCTTGCGCCCCGAGTACAGGTTGAAGGTTTCAAAACCTACTTTAATGTTTTCAAAGGGGGATTTCATACCCAAAATCGAAGGGATCGTTGGAATCCCCGGGGGAGTCCCCTGTACCTGTCGTAAGTCTAAGCATGGAAATCAGAAATCATGCAACTAGCGAAAACAAGTGTAATACAAGAGGTTGCCACGGCAGAGCCGGGTCAAAACGGAGTCTAAAGTGTAAATCCGAAAAAGTATAATCAGAGTCTGGTGAAGTCTATAACTCCAGCGCTCACTCTCCGCCGACAAAATGACCCGCGCAATAAGCAAACAGCACCGACATGATGAACATAAATAATACCTAAAAAAATTGATATGGGGCGGGATCAGATCGATGCCCACTTTAGCTCTGCATCCCAACCATAAGCACACATATACGCTATACCTAATAAAGATGCTTCTAGATGCATGGCGGAATATTAACACACTAACATGCTCCTACGATTAACACAATAATCGTCACATCATCATTTTCATAATATCAACCTTGTCTCGTAATCCATCATCTCAACATCTCACCATCATACTCAATATAATTCTCCAATTCATCAACTTAAGATAATTCCCATTTCATACTTAACCAATTTTCATGCTATCATCTCAAAATCTCACTTAGCATATAATTGCACATCTTCAACATAATCATATGACATTTAACCACAAATAATAAATCACCACAATATTATATATTAAATCTCAAAACAACATTTTATATTTTAATCCCAATAATTTTACATACTACTTCTAACATCTTTTATTTTAACATCTTTATAAAATATTTATAAAATCCCAACCATAATCATTTAATCAAAACATCCCCTTTTAATTTACCAAACCAACCTCACTTTATTTTAAATTACCAAAACCCACCCTCTTATTTGTAAAAACCCCCAAAACCGGCCCTTATGTTTAAATAAACCCAACCGAGCCCCTATTGTGGAAAAAGGCCCAAAAGGTCACTTTGACTCATCTGGAAAAATAGGCCCAAACCTTTATTCCTCTTTAAATGAAGGATTCGGCCCACAAAATAGGCCCAAAAAAATAGACCCAATAGTTTGATTCTTTGAAAAAGAATTTAGGCCCAAAATGCTACCCCTTTACTTTCCATTTTAAAAGAAAGAGAGCTCGGGTTTTTTTTTTTAAAAAGATGGGGCCCAGGGGCTGATGTGGCCTTAGGTGGCAAATGAAAGGGGGGGGGGGGTCCATTACCCTTCTTCTTCCTCCTAACTGCCGATTGAAACAGAGAGGGAGCAGAGCTCCATTGCTCGGAAGGAAGAACAAGGAGGGCCTCGGTCGGAGGCGGCGGCGCAGGGGGTCCGACCACCCGGCCTGACCACTCCGGCGCACACGCACATAGGAAGGGAAAGGGGAGAAGGAGGGGGAAAAGGGAGCTCACCGAGACCTTCGACGCCGGAAAGCTCGGAGCTCCGGCAAGGCGCATCCAAGGCGTCGGTGGTGATTCTTCGAGCGAGGAGGCCTGGAAGAGGTGCGGGGTGTTAAAGGCGGAACCTTTGGCTGATAAAGGGTGAAAGAGGAGAGGTCGAGAGGAATCGAATCTTACCGAAGTGAAACGGAAAACCGGGGAGGGAAGGAAGAGCTCGGCGTCGGCGGTGGCTCCGGCTGCTCCTGGTGGCTGCGGGTGACACTGGTGGTGGCGAGGTGGTGACGGAGGTGTGCAGGTGAGGAGGGGAGGTGGTGGAAGAAGGGTTTGGGCGGCAACAATGGAGGATGAAAGTTCCTCCCGGCGCTTTCCTCCAAGGGAGAAAGAGAGCTCTGTTTGGGTCCTTGTGTTTGTGTGGGGTGTGAAAAGATGTGCTAAAGGTTCAAATTTTATGGATGAAAATCTGGGCTTCCTTCACTATGGCCATCGGATAAAACAGGGAGCCTCAATTCCATTGATGGTAAGTCAAGCTAGTAAGAAAAAGTGTGTATGTGTGTATTGGGTTAATTTGGGAAAATTGAAAGAGATGGGGAAATTTAAAATTAATCTCAATTTGTGGAAACCAATGTTGAATTGGATAAGGATGTGAGAAGAAAGACGGAATTGGGGTCTCGAGTCGGAAATTTAAATTTCCGCCGATTGGTCATTCAAAACCCGAAATGAAAGACGGAATTGATTTTTAAATCGGAAAATTTGGGTCGGAATTTATTTTAAATTCATTTTGATTTTCTTTTTCCGAAAATTAATATTTTAAAAATCCGAGCCTTTACATCATCCACCTCTAAAAACAAGTCTCGTCCCCGAGACTAAAATCATTCTAAAGTAGGGGATGAAGTTGGAATTGGTGAGTCCAAGGATCACGTCATCGATCCCGTAAGTACCTCATAAGTGCCCCCATGAGATCTCACAGTACCGTCGTCATGATCATAATACTCCCAATCGGTCGTAGTAAGGATGTGGTAGGGGCCCCTGCCACACCCCACTCCGACTCCTCGGGCATACCATAACTCGAAAACCATCATGACATCTCCGCTAGGTCTTAGCAAACGATCTACAGGTGCCCCCATACATGCTTGTATCCACTTCGTGGGGCGTCAAAATGAAAGCTCGGGTTGGAATAGTTTTTCTCAAAATCTATGTTCCTTTTTAAATCACTATTTGAATTCTTTAAATTCGATATTAAACATGGCATTCCCAATTTCCCAATCATTCTAACATCTACCTCTAAAGGCTAATCCCACATTCTCTTCCTAGGTTCCGAGTCAAATCATAATTCCACAATTCAATCTCTAGCATTTCTAATATTAGGCATCATGGATATAGAAGAATGATCATAATCTCAAGATAAACAGAAGATTATAGCACATCAAAGGCAGTCACATACCATAATATCTAGCACATCATCATATCATCGAGGCTCATCACATCATATCACCAAGGATCTGCACACAACTACCAAGCATAAGCGCGCAATCAAAGAGACGCCACTAACCAATCCCAACCAACTAACTAGGCATACTCACCGCACTCGAGAGGTCAAGGTAATGTCTACGCTCGGCTCGACATAGGACGCAAGTAGCTCATCTAAGACATCTCCATAGCTAGCCCGAATGCTCTCCTCGGTCTCCCAGGTGGCCTCCTCAGGGCTCCTCCTAGACCACTGAACCAGAAGCAAAGGAACCTCCCTGTTCCTAAGCTTCTTGACGCGACGGTCAAGGACCCTCACCGGACGCTCTACAAAGGTATGGTCAGGCTCAATGTGAAGGTCTGAGTGGTCAAGGACATGACTAGGGTCGGGAATATACTGACGGAGTTGGGAGACATGAAAGACGTCATGGACGCCGGCTAAGGATGGAGGCAAGGCTAAACGGTAGGCTACCACACCGACTCTCTCTAGGATCTCAAATGGGCCAATGAACCTCGGACTCAACTTCCCTTTGATGCCGAACCGTCGAACTCCCCTGGTGGGCGAAACTCGAAGCCATACATGCGAGCCTACCTCGAACTCAAGCTCGGTCCTCCGTCTGTCCGCATACTTCTTCTGTCGATCCTGGGCTACCCTCATATGCTCTCGGATGCGACCAACCTTATCAACTGTCTCTCTGACCATCTCGGGCAACGACAGAACTGTATCTGCAGGCTCGTCCCAGCAAACCGGCGACTTGCATCGCCTCCCATACAAAGCCTCATACGGGGCCATCTCGATCGACGCGTGGTAGCTGTTGTTGTAGGAAAACTCCACTAGCGGTAGGTGCTTGACCCAATGATCACCCCAATCCAAGACGCACGATCGCAACATGTCCTCCAACGTCTGAATCGTCCTCTCGCTCTGGCCATCTGTCTGCGGGTGATAAGCCGTACTGAAATGCAATCTGGAGCCCAAACTCTCCTGAACCTGCTGCCAAAACCTCGAGGTGAAGCGTCCATCTCGATCAGATACGATCCTCTCTGGTACTCCATGAAGCCTCACAATCTGGCGAATGAACTCGTCTGCTAACTTCGATGCTGGCCATGTCTCCTGAATAGCTATGAAATGGGCCGACTTGGTCAACCTGTCGACCATGACCCAAATAGCGTCAAATCCTCTGACGTCTCGCCTCAGCCCAGTGACGAAATCCATGGAGATATCCGTCCACTTCCACTCGGGAACTTGAAGTGACTGGACGGGTCCTCCCGGCCTCTGGTGATCAATCCGAACATGCTGGCAAACCTGACATCTGGCCACGAACTCTGTGATGTCTGCTCTCATCCTCTGCCACCAATAACTCCTCCTCAGATCCTGATACATCTTATTCGTCCCTGGATGGACAGAATAAGGGGTGGAGTGAGCCTCCTGCATGATCCTCTGCCTCAAATCTGACGTCGAGGGAACTACAACTCTGCCTTGGAAGGTCAGCATCCCGTCTGCTCTCTCTGCAAGCTCTCTGAATCTGCCCTGAGCCATCCGCTCTCTCAGAACTGCAATCTCTGGACAATCTGCCTGACCCTGCCGAATCTCTGCTGACAACTCTGCCTGCACCTCTAAGAACGACAACTGCCCGCAATCTCGCTGAATCCACACCTCAAAGCAGCATCTCAACAGATCTCTCTGCAAGTCTTGCTGAGCTGTAAGCCTCTCAACGGCCACCTCATGATGAGTCTTCCTACTCAACGCATCTGCCACTACATTGGCCTTCCCTGGATGGTAGACTATGTCCAAGTCATAGTCCTTCAGAAGCTCCAACCATCGTCTCTGACGCATGTTGAGCTCCTTCTGTGTGAAAATGTACTTCAAGCTCTTGTGATCCGTCATCACCTTGCAAGAAGTATCATACAGATAATGCCTCCAGATCTTCAGAGCGTGAATCACGGCTGCCAACTCCAAATCATGGATGGGGTAAGACACCTCTGCAGGCTTCAACTGGCGCGAAGCATAAGCGATGACCCGATCTCTCTGATGCAGAACACAACCCAAGCCGGAATGCGAAGCATCTGTGTAGATAACGAAGCCCTCTGTCCCATCTGGCAGAGCTAACACCGGAGCAGTCGTCAACTTCTGCTTCAGAAGCTCAAAGCTGGCCTGACAATCTGAACTCCACTCGAACGGGACGTCCTTCTTCAGCAGCTGCGTCATCGGCCTAGCGATACTCGAGAAACCCTGGATGAACCTCCTGTAATAACTAGCCAATCCCAGGAATGAGCGGATATCTCTGACGTTCTTAGGCACCTCCCAAGCAACGATGGCATCAATCTTTGCCGGATCCACGGCAACTCCCTCAGCTGAAATAACGTGGCCTAAGAAAGCCACCTCTGTGAGCCAGAACTCACACTTGCTGTACTTCCCATATAGCTGATGCTTCCTCAGCGTCTCTAGCACAATCCTCAAATGCTCCTCGTACTCCTCTCTACTTCTCGAGTAGACTAAGATGTCATCGATGAAGACAACGACGAATTTGTCCAAGAAGTCGATGAACACTCGGTTCATGAGCTCCATGAACGCGGCTGGTGCATTGGTCAGCCCAAACGGCATGACCACGAACTCGTAGTGACCATAGCGGGTCCGAAAAGCGGTCTTCGGAACATCCTCTGGCTTCCCCCTCAGCTGATGATAACCCGACCTCAAGTCGATCTTTGAGAAGACCACGGCGCCCTGCAGCTGATCCATCAGATCGTCAATCCGGGGAAGAGGATAACGGTTCTTCACTGTCGCCCGGTTCAGCTCCCGATAATCGATGCACAGTCTCAGCGACCCATCCTTCTTCTTGACGAAAAGCACTGGCGCTCCCCAAGGCGATGCACTAGGCCGAATGTAGCCCTTCTCAGCTAGCTCCTCTAGCTGAGCCTTCAGCTCGGCCATCTCCGTCGGTGCCATGCGATAAGGAACTCGCGAGATAGGCCTGGTGCCTGGCTCTAACTCAATCGCAAAGTCGACCTCTCTCGGCGGGGGAAGTCCTGGCAGCTCCTCCGGAAACACATCTGCGAAATCTCTGACAACGGGAACGTCTGATACATTGGGGTGCGTGCGATCCACCTCTAAAGCATAACACCAATACCCGACGCAACCCTGGTCTAAAAGTCTGGCGGCTCTGACTACGCTGATGAGTGATCCATTCCTCTTGGGGTCGCTCCCCCAAACCTGGTGCTCCGTCCCGTCGGATGCCAAAATCGACACTGTCCTCGTCCGCAAGTTGATGATAGCCCCGTAGTGGTCCATGAAGTCCATACCCAAGATGAGATCATCCATCCTCAACGGCATAATGATAAGGTCGGTAGGCCACTCTCGCTCATCTATCCGAATGGGGCACCCTAAAATCTCACGACTCGTCCTAACCTTGGCCCCATCCGCCAGACCAATAATAAGGGGTGAACCACTCGTGCAGCTCAGGCTCAGCCTGGCCACGCACGCCTCTGCTATGAAGCAGTGAGTCGCACCAGTGTCAAACAAGATAGATAGGCACTCATCATGGAAGAATATCGTACCTGCGGAAGTCGGGGCTGAGCGGTCATCAGCATGCATCTGAAATACGCGGGGCGGTGGGGGTAACCCTGGTCCTCGACCTCCCAAACTCTGGCCACGATCATACCCTGACCCTGACGGTCCTACAGAAGATGATCCACAACCCTGACCTGACCCAGATGGTCCTCTACCTCCACGTCCAGAACCTCTACCTCCTCTACCCCCGCCTCGGCCTCTGCCGGAAGGGTCACCTCGTCCCTGGCCCTGACCCTGACCCTGGGGATATGTCAGCAGTGGTGGCTGAGGAGCCGCAGGAAGTCTCGGTGGCTGTGCAGTAGCTGGAGCTCCACGACTCTGAGGGCATGTAGCAGCTCGGTGCCCCATAGTGCCACAGGTATAGCAGACAGTCGAACGGTCTGGGCAAGAAGCAATGTAGTGGCCCCTCCCGAAACATCCATGGCAGGTCCTCACTCTGGCATCTCCTCCATAAGCAGTCTGAACTGGGGGTGCTCTCTGTGCAGCTCCGTGATACCCTCCTCTAAACGCTCCTCTCCTAGATCTGTCATCTCCACGGGGGTCAGCTGGACGCGCCCTCTTCGCCTCAGGGCGAACAGTAGAGTAGGAAATCTCACACAGAATCCTCTGCTGATCATACATAAGGATGACCTCCAAAAATCGGTCAAAGCTGACAGCTCCCAAGCTGGACGCATGCAGAAGTACAGGAGGCGGCAATCTCATAGACAGCAAACGGATCTGACTCTCGTCTGATGGACATAGATGATCGCAGTATATCAGCTCGCTCTTGAACTAGCGAACGATAGCAGCTACAGAAGCCGACCGGTCATAGGTGTTGCGCATAAAAGATACCTCCCTAGCCATCTGTATCCCTGGTGGACAGTACTCTCTCATCATCAGGGATCTGAACTCGTCATAGGTCCACTCGCCCCGCTCCTTCTTGCAGACAAACCACCTAGCATTCGCGTCCTCCCGTAGAAGTCCAGCTGCAAGTCTCTGTCTCTCGGAGATAAGTACATCCACATGATCAAATAACCCCTCCATATCACGCAGCCATCTCTCCACATCATCTCTGACGCCTCCCGCGAAGGTCGGCGGACTACACTGAGCAAACCTCTTGACCCAATCGATGCGCTTCTCAGGGCGCGCATCAGTCACAGGCACGGCTGGCTGCTGAACTGGGACCTCTGGCGTCGGCGCCGTAGATCGAGCCCCTCCACGTAACTCGCTCAGAATATCATGAAGCGCTGCCTCTAGCTGCCCAATCCTAGTCTCTGGGGAAGCTGGCACCCGGTCATCAGCTCGCGGTGGCGAAACTCGCTCCTCAGCGCTCTCAGCAGCAACTCGACGAGGGCATCCCCTACCACGACGCGCCCTACCCCCACGCCCATCTAAACCACGTCTCGTGTCGACCATACTTGCTACATAACAATAATTATATCACTCAGCACAGAAGCACTCAACGATTCAATATGACCCTCTTCAAGGAGGATCGCCCTCAGGCCCAATTGAATTGAAGACATACAAGCACAGAGACGATCTATGCCGCCCTTCGGGGGACGGCTAACCGGAGGGGCAAATACCTCACGGTCTCCTAACCCATTTTACTCCAACCCTCGAGTTCCTTGGAGTCTTCACAACCCATCTGTAAAAGAAGCTAGTATTTTGCCTACCTTCCCCGAATTCTACATCCATAAGGGATGCCTATCGCATAGTCTCTACCCCACGAGATTGCCATCCATAATTGTTTAATCAATGCTTAGGTCCAATTAAATTCATTTTGCCCCTTGAAAACAATTTGAAAACCACTTGAAAGTAACTTGAAAACCTTGGGCCATTTTCAAAACCACTTCAACCTATCATACTCGGATTGCAAAACCTCAGCTCTGATACCCCTTTGTAACGGCCCGGGATTATGATTCCCGAGTTACGTTTCGAGGGATTAAACCCCTCGTTAGGACCTTGCGCCCCGAGTACAGGTTGAAGGTTTCAAAACCTACTTTAATGTTTTCAAAGGGGGATTTCATACCCAAAATCGAAGGGATCGTTGGAATCCCCGGGGGAGTCCCCTGTACCTATCGTAAGTCTAAGCGTGGAAATCAGAAATCATGCAACTAGCGAAAACAAGTGTAATACAAGAGGGTGCCACGGCAGAGCCGGGTCAAAACGGAGTCTAAAGTGTAAATCCGAAAAAGTATAATCAGAGTCTGGTGAAGTCTATAACTCCAGCGCTCACTCTCCGCCGACAAAATGACCCGCGCAATAAGCAAACAGCACCGACATGATGAACATAAATAATACCTAAAAAAATTGATATGGGGCGGGATCAGATCGATGCCCACTTTAGCTCTGCATCCCAACCATAAGCACACATATACGCTATACCTAATAAAGATGCTTCTAGATGCATGGCGGAATATTAACACACTAACATGCTCCTAAGATCAAGTACATAATAATAATAAGGCCTTAGCACAGAATACCAAGTGGTATATCCCTCTCCTACCTCCACCCCCTTCCGATAGGGCGGAGACTGGCCAGCTCGTGAATGCATTCATTCATAATTGGGCGACACACATGCCTAACCCGCTCCACAATAAAGCCCGCAAGCATCTCATAATACAAGGAAGTTCATGACTCGATTGACTCAGGGTACCCGATGAGGCTGGGCTACCCTATGACCCTAGCAATGACTCTAGTTACTTCACAGATAACGACCGTTCTGTTTACATACACATAGAGAAATAGAATGCTCAACGTAGATGCAACCTAGCATGGTACTACATGGCATGCTGATCATGAATGCAACACCTAGTATATCATGCACCTAAAGCAGGGAATAGCTCTATTCAATCTGAGTAAGCTCCGAAGAGACTTACCTGGTATCGCAGAACAGCAAAAGGCAATCAACCAGGCAATATGAAATCCGACACGTCACAGATGGTCACCTAACAAGTATAAGCACATCAATGAGTCTACCTCTAAGGCACACAAAGCATAGAATTATCACACACACAACTTCACGATTAACATAATAATCGTCACATCATCATTTTCATAATATCAACCTTGTCTCGTAATCCATCATCTCAACATCTCACCATCATACTCAATATAATTCTCCAATTCATCAACTTAAGATAATTCCCATTTCATACTTAACCAATTTTCATGCTATCATCTCAAAATCTCACTTAGCATATAATTGCACATCTTCAACATAATCATATGACATTTAACCACAAATAATAAATCACCACAATATTATATATTAAATCTCAAAACAACATTTTATATTTTAATCCCAATAATTTTACATACTACTTCTAACATCTTTTATTTTAACATCTTTATAAAATATTTATAAAATCCCAACCATAATCATTTAATCAAAACATCCCCTTTTAATTTACCAAACCAACCTCACTTTATTTTAAATTACCAAAACCCACCCTCTTATTTGTAAAAACCCCCAAAACCGGCCCTTATGTTTAAATAAACCCAACCGAGCCCCTATTGTGGAAAAAGGCCCAAAAGGTCACTTTGACTCATCTGGAAAAATAGGCCCAAACCTTTATTCCTCTTTAAATGAAGGATCCGGCCCACAAAATAGGCCCAAAAAAATAGACCCAATAGTTTGATTCTTTGAAAAAGAATTTAGGCCCAAAATGCTACCCCTTTACTTTCCATTTTAAAAGAAAGAGAGCTCGGGTTTTTTTTTTAAAAAAGATGGGGCCCAGGGGCTGATGTGGCCTTAGGTGGCAAATGAAAGGGGGGGGGGTCCATTACCCTTCTTCTTCCTCCTAACTACCGATTGAAACAGAGAGGGAGCAGAGCTCCATTGCTCGGAAGGAAGAACAAGGAGGGCCTCGGTCGGAGGCGGCGGCGCAGGGGGTCCGACCACCCAGCCTGACCACTCCGGCGCACACGCACACAGGAAGGGAAAGGGGAGAAGGAGGGGGAAAAGGGAGCTCACCGAGACCTTCGACGCCGGAAAGCTCGGAGCTCCGGCAAGGCGCATCCAAGGCGTCGGTGGTGATTCTTCGAGCGAGGAGGCCTGGAAGAGGTGCGGGGTGTTAAAGGCGGAACCTTTGGCTGATAAAGGGTGAAAGAGGAGAGGTCGAGAGGAATCGAATCTTACCGAAGTGAAACGGAAAACCGGGGAGGGAAGGAAGAGCTCGGCGTCGGCGATGGCTCCGGCTGCTCCTGGTGGCTGCGGGTGACACTGGTGGTGGCGAGGTGGTGACGGAGGTGTGCAAGTGAGGAGGGGAGGTGGTGGAAGAAGGGTTTGGGCGGCAACAATGGAGGATGAAAGTTCCTCCCGGCGCTTTCCTCCAAGGGAGAAAGAGAGTTCTGTTTGGGTCCTTGTGTTTGTGTGGGGTGTGAAAAGATGTGCTAAAGGTTCAAATTTTATGGATGAAAATCTGGGCTTCCTTCACTATGGCCATCGGATAAAACAGGGAGCCTCAATTCCATTGATGGTAAGTCAAGCTAGTAAGAAAAAGTGTGTATGTGTGTATTGGGTTAATTTGGGAAAATTGAAAGAGATGGGGAAATTTAAAATTAATCTCAATTTGTGGAAACCAATGTTGAATTGGATAAGGATGTGAGAAGAAAGACGGAATTGGGGTCTCGAGTCGGAAATTTAAATTTCCGCCGATTGGTCGTTCAAAACCCGAAATGAAAGACGGAATTGATTTTTAAATCGGAAAATTTGGGTCGGAATTTATTTTAAATTCATTTTGATTTTCTTTTTCCGAAAATTAATATTTTAAAAATCCGAGCCTTTACACCATCCTCAACTAGTATTTCATCCAGGAATCCCTCCTCATCCATTTCCTCATCGTCATCATCGTCAGCAGCATCAAGGTTCTGATCGGGTTGCAATGCCGCCTCAACATTAAGATCTTCATCACTTGGGGGGTGTTCTCCAGGAAGGGGAAACATCTCGGCAACAGTGACAGTAATGGGTGGTGGAGTGGGAGCATCAGTAACAACATCTAGCACCCCAGGGGCAGATGTTGAGAACTCAGAGGACTTGGGAGATGACTTGGAGGAAGAGGAGTCTGAAGATAAGCTTACATTCTTACCAAAACACTTGAGCAGATCAGCTTTCGAGTGACCAAACATGGGTGGTGGATTGAAAGCCGGTTTCTTCATAGCCACCTTAACCCATTCACCTTCACCATCTTCCACTACAGCCTCGCCAGCAGCCTGAGCCCCCCCAGACGGAGGGTGAACAGGAGGGCAATGCATTGCAGGATTGCACAGCTTCCTGTAGGGGCAATCCTCGAAAGAGTGCTCTAGAGCACCACAACTACCACATCCCTTTGGGAAATCTTCGAACCACATGGGGTATGATTCAACCTGCGCAGCTTCATTAACAACAAATATACAACGCCCAGCAACACGAGTGATATCAATCGATACACACACTCGTGGGTATCGAAATCTAGCCCCCTTAGTATTGAAAACAGCCACCCTAATAACTTCACCAAGCTCATTATCCTTAACAATATCCCGCAAGATATCATCATGCACATACTTAGCAGGTAACCCAGGAAAGCGAACCCATAGATCAAGTTTAGTAACAGACTCAGACCAAGGATCAAACTCAAGGCACCAGGGGCGCAGTAAGAGCAACTGACCAGAAACATGGTAAGGACGGTTGTCCCAAACCAAGTTCCGGTCATCAGCTAGATCAAACCTCAATTCAAACCAGTTATTTGCAACTGGGATGAGTTGAAAGCCACCCTTCAAAAACTTCCAGACATACCTGATCTTCTTACGGACTTCCTTCGCTTCCATAGGATCCCCAATGATTGTAGCAAACAGGGAGGAGAGGTTTAGGGCGGAGATGTTCTCCTGAACCTTTCCCTGAAGAGCCATGAGCCGCTCTCGGTTGATAGTCCTCCTCCGGAACTTCTTCTCTGCCTTGGCGCTTTTCATCGCCTCATCACCATCCTTGGAAGCCTGAGCTTCCTCAGCGAGTTTATCGCCCTCCGGCATCCCCTTTCGGGTATTACACTGTTCAGACGCAGGATCTTCTGCAGTCATCACTTTCTTTCCTTTCTCCTTGCTCGTAGGAGCCATGCCAGAACACAAAATCAAGATGAAATTTATTAGAGACAGAGAAGAGATGATTGATAAGAAGAGGAAGAAGAGAAGATGAGAGATGTGAAGAAACAAGCACCAACTGAGCCTCCTTTTATAGGCGAAGAGATCCGAGGAGGGCGAAGATGAGGGGATCCCGGACGTGCAGATCCTCACCGAGCAGTGGAGTAATCCCTCTCCCACACGCATGGGTTTTGGCATCAGACCAGCAACCAGGCGCCACCAGATTGAAGAGCCAATAGGCGACTCCCACAATCCAAATTTTCTGACGATCGTACAATGGGGATTTGGCCATGGAGGAGGGCGATTAGACCAATCCGAAGGAATAATCAACCAATACAGACTGGGAAACCATAAACAAAGGTTTTGGAGACTTTGATTTGGCTTTAACTTAAGAAATCGCATTAGCCCCAAATTTGAGTAAACCCTAGAATCCAAACAGAGATCGCCAGCACATAGGCTATACTCGGGGCTAGGATTGAAGCTTAGGCGAGAAATAGTTTAATCGATCGCCCAAAGCAGGATAATCAGAAGATTAGGTAGGTCGATGTACGATCGAAAGCTTTTCATCGCAAGAATTTCGAAGAAGACGATGGCACTTGAAGCGACAGGACGAGGGAGGGAGGAAGGGGGAAACAACTCAGGCGCGTGGGGGGCGCGTACTCTTTGCTCGGGAGGGTTTTCTCTCTTTATACATTATGCTTTTTTCCTTGTGGTTGAATATTTCTTGATTTATACTTTTTGTTGATTTTTTTCTTGATCATCCATTTGGATGATTTTATACAGTTCCCTAAAGCTAGTGATAGAGACAAGAATAAAGTTATAATCATGTCTAACGATAAAATATGTAGCTGAGTTTGCTTCTCTATAGCAATGTTGAACAATGACAACCTCAAATTGATTGCGGATATTCTTTTTTTTTGGTGGAAAATTTCTTACCCAGAGGCAAGGAGTAGCATTAGCACAAAGAGGGATACAAAATTACCGGGAGCATACCCGGGGCCTTAGGAGCCCCAGTGCATCATCCCTAAGAAAATTAGAGGCACCCGCCAAAGCCGAGTTCAAAGTAAAAAAGCCTAAAGGAAAGGAAAGTGCAAAGTTGGCTATAAAATCAGCCAGGAGGTTACCCTCACGGAGGGTATGTCGGAGTTGGACAGTTCAATTCCTACTGATAATTGCGGATATTCTTGATGTCATCTATTACCATTAAAATCTCCCAAGATGTGGTGCCCTTACCTCTAATTGTATTGATCAAAATTTAACCGCTGTCCTTATTGATAATAAGTTTCTCGATGTGTAAAGATCTGGCTCGCTTGATTCTCCTTGAAGGCTAATGCTTTGGATTAGGTTTAAGGATTGGCCTACGGGGAGACGAGGAGACAATTAAGTTGTATTTAGCTGGCAAATTATAAAGTTGGAAGGGTGTGGATTCCATTCATTGGCCACTCCTACTTCAAGTGCTTTACAAACTCGCAAGCCTTATCATTTCCCTTAATTTCTTATCCTAATAATTAGGATCAATCTAATCATGCAATAAACTTGTAAGAGCCTATCGCTCAGCTGCTTCGCGTATTACGAAAGCCTATTGCCCGAAGGGCAGCGGCTGCAGTGTGGTTCCAGGTGCTGCCGCTAGATTGAGGCAGGGTTAACGCACTAAGTTTCTACTGTTAGAAACTAAAGGCTAAAATGAAAATACTCAAGTCTGCCACAATCTAACACACACTACACACCACAAATTTTCGTGACTGTTTTTTTAAAAAAAAATGTAAGGCACCCAACATAGAGAGGTCATGGTCCGTATGATTTCAAGGTTCAAGCTCCCAAGAAATAGAGAGGTCGCCGACGATTGCAAAGTTCTAGATCTTGGTGGAGCTAGAAGGATAGGCGGCGCGAGGAGGGAAGAGTAATGAAGTTTGCGATCTTCTTAGTTCATAGAAGAACTAAGCGACATCGAAAAAGTGGAAAACTATGACGAATTCTGGTGAAGCGATTACGACTAAAAGAAACTCCTTCCTAAATCTATAATTTTAAAACCTAAGATTTTTAGATTGAAGGATTTTCAAATTTTGGATGGATTTGAGAATTTAGGCTTATATAGATTGTTGTTTTGAATTGGGGCTTTTGAAATCATTGTTCTAAATTAAATTTAAGGATTGTAGTTCCATTTGCTTCTTTAATAGATTTGAATTTTGGGTTTATAATTCAAATTTAATTTATTCCTCCTAGCTAGTGCCATTTCGTTTCGACATCCCCTGCCATGAAGACGGATATCGCTAATGTGGCCTTTTGAGTGCGTCACTCCATTGTTGCAAATCTATCATCTAAACTCCCTCTGGCCTCTACATATCAAATTGATGGGTAGACTTGTGTCGTTCCTCGATGGGATCTGGTTTGTGGGCTTTGACATTGAGTATCCCCAATGATAGGGAAATAACCTCCCCATTTTACTTTTTTTTTTCATTGGATTTGAGCAACTCAATCATTATGGATAACCTCTTTACTTTTCGAGGACCTCAATATATTAAGAATCTTCTCAAATTCGTAATCAATTAAATGATGTCATGTGTCCCTATAATAAATTATTTTTCTTTTTCTTTTCTTTTTTATTTGGGATGAGATAGAAAAAAGTCATTTGGGAAATCTGAGTATTTTTTTTTGAACCGAAAAGAATTTGGAAGCTGCTATGGCAGCTATCCAAGGGCATCCCGAAGGATGATGATGTGCAGAGCAGCGTCTGAAGGGAGGACAGTGCTGGAGTGAGGAAATAAGAGATGCGAGAGCCGATCTGCAGTACCATCAGCTTCCCTAAAGATGTGAATAATCTCACGATCAAAGAAGAACTGGAGAGAAAGAAGACAGTCAGATAAGATCGTCTCGATCTCGCCAGAACACGAGCATCCAGTCAAAAGACTATTTATGATACTAAAGTTATCACCTTCAATAATAATCTTATTAACTAGGTAGACAGACACGTGCTATGCTCGGGAACATGTGATTTTGTTCCAAATATTATAGTGAGATTGGACATTCGGACTTGGTAAATACACGAAAAAATTACTCATTATATAAATTTTTAAAAGAAGAGAATAATAGCATGCAGTGTAGTTTTTACAAACAATAATCAAAATTGAAATATTATTATTCAAAGAAAAAGATAAAACAATATCTACTGCTATATATAGCAAACAAAAATCTAGGCACATGAGTGAAGAGATCAAATTTGAGGGAAATTTAAAGATGAAATTATTTTTATGTATTTGATAATGTTAAAAAAAGTTAATTAAATATCATGTCGGGAATTGATTTTTTCCACAATTTTTGCAATTATGTTTTAAGAAGCTAAATGACGTATTATATCCGACGTTGTCATTAAATTTGGACAAATTTGTTTGTGACAAAACTAAATAGCTACTTCATTTTCTAAAATCCCTAACTATAAACAATGAATATTTCAATGACATTTCTCATAAATTTGAATTCAATATTGAGTTATTATTTATGTATATTAATAAGGTAATAATTGCATAATGCATTGGTTAGAAGCTAAAACATTTTTTATTTCAAAAAATAAAAAATATGATACTCAGTATAATGTAACAACGTAAAATTTGATGATTAAAATCATATATAATCTACTAATACAAATAAGAAAGTATAATTAAAAATAAATCAAAGCAACGAATAAACGAAATTTGAAAAAGAAAAATAAAAGATGAATAGAAGCTTATCTATCCGTATATGCTTCTTCTCTTATTTGGTTGCAAAACAATGAATTTTATGAGTCATGACATTGAAATAATTGACTATTAATACAAAAAGACAAACATTCACCCTTTGGTTATCCCACCCTTTGGTTATCACACATTAAACCATTTGACTACTCTATTTAAAGCATTGTTTGAAAATAAAATCCAAAATTGTATGTAAAAAGAATTCGAGATAATTTTTTAAAATAGAAAAATCACACATTCATGTTATAAATTTATATAAAATTAGAATAATGAACAAAAATTTGTATCGTTCAAAATTTTCTTAAAACACTTATCCTCATAAATAAATAAATAAAAATGCATTAAAAAATATCTGAACATACCACGTTTTCTTATAAGCCAAACAACGACTAGGTCATTTCAACTCTCAACTCATTTGTAATAACATCATTGTATCCCAATTTCAATAAAAATTATAATAAATATTTATAAAAAATAGACAACGACTTAGAGCCATAGAGTATATATAATATAGTTAAAATACAACATATCCAAGTGTTACATAAAACTGAATAGATAACTATACAAAACAAATTTACTTCAAAAGTTGTGCCACTAAATTTAAGATATTTTCCTTGCTATTCTTTCATAAAACATGTGTCTTCTTATTTCATCAAGGGCCCCGCCAATACGGGAATATCGGGAAAAAAAGTATCCGGTGGTTGACGATGAATCAGGAACTCCCTTAAGTAAACTTGTGATTATAAGTTTGTTCAAATTTGTAAAATAAAATATAATTAGAAAAAGAATTAGAAAATTAACTATGATATAAGTATAAAATTTTAAATTATGATAAAATTAAATAATATAAATAATAGTTAGTTAAGGATATAAATCCTATGCTACAAATGAGAAAGGGTAAGGATATCGATATATAAAAAATTAGAGCAACAAACAAATTGATTAATCAAAGAATGAAAGGTAGAAGAGGGACCAAAACAAATTGTACTTACTAACCATCAAATGATTGAGTGAAGATAGTTCTACCCAACTATTAGATAAATCTGCAAAACAAAAGAAAATAGTAAAATTAGAAAAATAATATTGTAACAATATAGCCATAATATTCTAAATTATGATAAAGGATAAACGTATATGAGAAATAATAAATTAGATAAGTTGCATATATTATACCAAAAAAAAAAAGATAAGTTGCATATAAGTCCCTACTGCATATGAGAAAGGATGAACGTATAACAAAATTAGAATAACAAACAAATAGATGAATCATATATCAAAGAAAGAAGAGGAGCCAGCAAAAGTTTTACCGGCCAAATGATCGAGTATGTTCTCTCCCATCTATTTATATTGACTAAGAAACTGAAATAATTTTTCCCTAAAATAAATATGTGAATACAATTAATTGGAAAATAAATAAAAATTATTTTAAACGGTTGAAGATGTACGGTTGTAACAATTTAATGACATTAGATGTCTTGTAATGTAATTAAAATTGGGAATATGAAATGTTTGAATTTCAATCTACAAACGGCTGAACACAATCTATCTATATCTATACTATATATATAAAGTTGGGTGAAGCCCAATTAATTGGGCATATTAAATGCTTATAAATCTATCTAATATATATTTAAAATTAGCATTAAAAATCAAAAAGTTGTTGTAGCTTATTGGTTTGTGGTGTAGGTCTTATCCTTTAAGTCAAGGGTTCAAATCCCCCTAACTACACAATTTTTTAACTTTTTTTAAAGTCTTTTACATGAAAGTATGTATTTCTTATGTTTAATATTATTTAATCATTTTAACTTTTGTTATTTTTCATGCATTTTATCTACTCCCTTCATCCCATTTTATTTGTCGTTACATTAAAAATTTAATGGTAGTGCATTTAAAGAAAAATATTTAAAAAAACATTCATCTAATGGGACATAAATTTTACTCTTCTTATATTTCTTTTCTCCTTTTCATAGATAGGTTTTGTTTCAATTGATTTAAGCTTTAATATAAGGGACACTCTAATAGAATCTATAATTATATGTTACTTTTCTTTTTTCATTATTTAAAAAAAAATACATGCCATTGTGATTACATTAATGTTGTTCGAAGTAAAAAAAAATAACTCTAAGCATATTGATTTAGTGGTCTTCAATTCAATTAATTTAAGTTTGAATATAAGGAACACGCTAATAGAATCTATAATTATATCTTACTTTTATTTTTCATTATTTAAATTTTGTTTTCAAAATAAATACATGTCATTGTGACTATATTGATGTTGTTACAATTAAGAAAAATATATAATTCTATGCACATTAATTTAGTGATCATCAATTGCCAAAATAAAATTTATATTTTTCAGAAGATTACAAAATATTTAAAATTTTCATAAATCGATCAATTCTTTTAAATAAAGTATAAAAATAAATTTGGGTAATATTAAACATTATAAATCGTTGATTATTTAACTTACCTATTAAAACTAATATTGGTATATAAGATATTATAAAAATAGGTCTAATAATGGGAATCGGTATAAAAAACAATGTCCCGCGCGTAGCGCGGGATTGCTTTTCTAGTTATACTAATATTGTGGATGATGATTATACTAACGGCTAATTAAATCATAGGTGTATTAATTGAGTAAATGTCTTATAGTTATAGTGGATTCAATCAACCGATTGAACATACTTTTCTGGAAAAAAACAAAAACAAATTAGATACACATTTGTTATATTATATTATAGGTAGACGTATTATAGATTTTAAATAATTAAACCTAAAAAATGATGATTTAAGATAAAATAAAACTGTAAAAATATTGACAAAGAGTAGCGAATGTGATTTGAAACCAAAACCTTATGCGTAACGAATCATCGATCAACCAAAAAATGATAATTTAATAGATTATAGATTATATTCCATTTTAAAAAATTACACATAACAAACATAAAAATTATAGATTATATTCAATTTTTAAAAATTACACATAACAAACATGAAAATTTAAGAGGAAATAAAAATTATAGATTATATTCCATTTTAAAAAATTACACATAACAAACATGAAAATTTATTATTATATTCAATTTTTTAAAATTACACATAACAAACATGAAAATTTAAGAGAATCGAAATAAAAATTTTGCAAAATATAACTAATGAGATTTGAACTCAAGAACTCATGTATACCAAACAACATTCCCAACCATTGAGCTACATAAGTACTTTGGACATTTTATGGAATAGAAACAAAAAAAGTATAAAAAATGAATCATTAAATGAATGGGAATTAAATTAGAGGCGAACACAACTTTTTATGTTTTATAGATAGATGTTAAGGTGTAGTGCTGAAAGAATTCCTCTCTAAAGTCCGAAACATTCAGCTCCAAGGACCGAAACAAACGGGCCGGGGATCGATCAACCACAGAGAAAATGACCGATCCACAGTCATTACAGATTATGAAGCCATAGGAAACATCACCAGATGCGGATACAGCTCCATCGAAATTTAGTTTGCACCATTCTGGTCTAGGTTTTTTCCAGCGTCAGAGTTTACGAGAGATCTTGTTTTTTGCTTTGTTTTGCAGTGCATCAGTGTTGTTATATAGGTCTTCATCTAGTTCCTTGGCTTTATTCCAGTTGTAAATATGTTATGTTATGAACAATAAGATTGTGTTTGGGTCCGGGTTTGTGTTATTGAAGTTCTTTTTATTCCTAAAGTACCATATACTCCACCAGGCAACAACCGGAGTGGAGAGATCTTGGGTGCCAAGATCGTTTCGTAGATTTATGAAGGCTTGCAATATAGTGGGTATGTTGTTATAGGCGTGATCAGCCTTTTGAGATAACTTGGGGGATAATAATTGAAGTGTCATTATGGAGAATGGGCATTTGAATAGTAAGTGTTCAATGTCCTCGTAACATGAATCACAGAGGGGTAGTTGGTGGGGATTCCAATACCTCGTTGGGCAGCCTAACCGTGGTGGGGAGAATTGAGAATAAAGTTAGTAGAAAGTGAGGTGGACTAATAAAAAAAAATAAGAGAGGAGTTTTGGGCACCCATCTTAGGGAGGGTGAGAGTGAGAACTTGGATTAAACCTTAGGGAGGGTGGGAGTGAGAACTTGGATTAAGGAATCAGACTATGATTCTTTTTGTTTTATTTTAATTGTTTTTCTTTTTATTTAATAAAAGTTAATGGTAAAACTTATAAATTTAACAGAGGGAGATGAGTATTTGACAAAACTTTTACAAACCTTAGGGGTATCACGTGAAATATAATAAATTTTGTTCATCTCATGAAATACTTTTTATCTCAAATGTATGGGTTACCTCATCTCTATCAAGCCAGCCTTCATAAAGATACAACACTAAATCGTTCTCGGGTATACTATGTTGTGGACAACTACCCTTAAACCCATTGAATCTCTCAACATACTCATAAAGACTCTCCGTAGGTGATTACTCAATACTAGACAACTTCTTTTTGAGTTTGCTGAGGTGAGTAGCAGAAAAATACTTTTGAAGGAAAGTTTTCTTTAATTCAACCCAGGTAGTAATGCTTTCAGGGGGAAGGTAATATAACTAATCGCTAGCTGAATCTTTTAGGATAAAGGGGAACAATCTAAGCATCAATTGGTCATCGGTTAGGCCTTGGGGTCTAAGTCTATCGCATACACTAGCAAAGTTTGCAAGGTATTTGTTTGGTTCATCCTAGGGCAATCCATGAAAATTAGGCAAAATAGTAGACCAATAAGATTTATATTCGAACCTGGAACCCTCAGGGAGAGCAGGAAGTCTGATTGCAAGCGGTTGCGCATTCAGATTAGGCTCTTTCAAGCTTCTCAGGGTCCTTGGCGGATTTATGATGTTGTCGTTATTGTTGTTGTTGTTGTCTCCCATCTCCTTATCTTGATCAAAATCAAGTCTTCTTTTCAATCTAGAAAGAGATTTTTCAATCTCAGAATCAAAAGACAAAGGCGATGAATTAGTAGAGCGGGTTTGAACCATACATAGTAGGCCAAACCTAAAGAAAAAACATAAAGCAAAAATAAAAATAAAGATAAAAAGAAATCAACAAAAGAAAAACAAAGTGAATAAACTTCTCTTTTCTCCCCGGCAACAGCGCCAAGACTTTGGTGCGCGGCGAACGTCGCTAGCTTTCGCTTTGTCTAAATAATAATGATATCCTAACTCAATGCTCAACCAAAAGATTAGTATAGCAATGAAGTCCGGAGTCGAACCCACATGGAAAAAAGGTTTCACTTATATAATTCTATTGATGATTTCTTATGACAATAGCAAATAGATTATGACAACTAATGAAATAGCGAAATAAAGTGAATAGAGTAATGATTGCAAAGTATTGATAATAAGATAGAAAAACGTTTCACCTGTAATTCTCGACAATGGTTGAGATTCAAGATCCTATGATTGATTTCAATATTATTTATAGAGTTTATGCTGACTAACCTAATATCGATTGTTCCGCAAAGATACAATCTCTTATTCAATATCATTAAAGAATAGCATTAACGATTCGAGTATTTTAGACCAATTGGCACATCAATTCAATGCAATTAGGAAACAAGAGAATGACCCACTCGGCCCTAACACATCTACTTGACATAGATCAATTGTTATCATCCACTACAATTGCATAGAAATATCACTAAATAAATGACTTCGTTTGTTATCGAGAAACCAAAAACGGATTCATAGCATAGATGCAATTCCTAACATGGTGATCAAGTATAGAAAGGAACACAAATACATATCAACAAGAACAAGATGTGGCACACGGCTCATCTCTCTCATTAATGTATCTCACATATCTCAACAATGTGGCACACGACACAAATAAGATAGAAATAACATAAATAAAGTTGTGCAAAACCGTAGAGAATAAGATAATAATAGAATAATAGAATAGAATTTTTGGATTTAATTCGACAATTGTTGACACGGAGGACCGACGGGCGCCGCTCCTCAGGCTCCACGATTCTTCCTTAGCTTCGACATTGTGCTTTCTTGCTCCCTTGATGCTCCTTCCTTATGCTCCAAAATCAGTCATTTAAGCTCCTCCAAGATCTCATCCAAGCTAGAAATGTAAAATTGCGGAATAAACACTAAAAATGTGTAGATTCTGAACTCGAATACTTCATAAGAAAGATATAGAAATAGACCAAAACATATGCAATACTACTACCTAAATGCAATAATAACTACCTATAATGTCTATCTAAAATATGCATTATCACGTACTAATATAAAAAAAAGATAGTAATTTATCTGTTTGGTAAAACATGTAAGTTTAAATTATTAATTCGTTTATTAAAACATGCATGTCATTATTTATATCTATTTTAAGAAAATGTCTTTGTAAAGATCAATAGATTGTTAGTTATAGTTTTTTTTTTCTATCGAGAAAGTAAAAGAATAGTGTTATAAATGAGGATATAAATTATATAATAAAATAATTGTTAATTTTTTAAAAAATTTATCCAATACGTTAAAATCATATATTTTGACAAACGAAGAGAGTATTTACTAAGTCCGTTAGGACTTGTGATCGGAGATCGTGTACACACGTGTGCTTATGCGCTAATAGCGCAACACATAAGCTGAATGAGATTATATCCTACAATCAATTGGCAATAAAAGATCGTTCCCTTCGAGTTCGCTCAACAGTACTAATTGCTTCAAAATTCAGTGTAATCCAGTGACCACATGGGATAATATACGGAGAAAACGCAATTATAAAATGGGCAGCTGCACAGATCCAATCCAGTAAAGTCACACCTGGCAGTGAATCAACTTCAGCTGATTGCCAATTCAAGTACAGACTTCGATCACTTGTTTATAACATCAACATGTAGTACATCACTTACATCCACGTACCTACATTAAGGGCCGGCATGGAGGGTGCCACTCCAACGTATAGCTTCGGATCAAATTTGTCCAGGTTCCACGGACCAATAAATTTATTGGTCGTATGTGGTAATAAATACACCTTTTTTGTACCGTGGTTTCATCGACTTTCGGTATCGATGAAATTTTCTGGATTAAAAAAATTTCAAATAAGTCGTGTATTTGATGAAAAATTGGTCATGCGTATAGCCTCTCATAAAATTCAAATAGGAAAATGGTGGCATTTGGAATTTAAAATTCTTTTTGGAGAATGCTACTTTTGGTTTTTCATATTTTGAGAATTTTGTAGGAACGTTGTTAGATGTGTGCATTTATGAGTTTTGGCGTCGCATCGCTTTTGATATAAATCCGAGAAAAAAAAAACTCAAGGATTATGATTAACTATAGAATCTCCTTTATCAAATGAATCGAGTATTTCATTTTCCTAAAAGTACTTATTACTTGAATTGAAGGTTGGTAGATGAAATATTGGGCTTTTAATGGTGAAATTGAGAAGAAAATATTGGGTATTTTGATTATCATTCCACCTACCTATACGTCCTCCTTGAAATTGTAAATAAAGAGTTATCTCTTAAACAAAATCTCATCAGTTGAAGTCGAACTTGAAACAACTTGATCATTACATCTGCCTCTTTGAGAGCATCAACACTCATGGGGTAATCTCATTCGTCTCTCCTCGTAATATTTTGACACCTCATTTTCTACTAACTCTACACCATCCTTTAAGAATTTCTAACTTTTAACCAGATTCATAAGTTTACCCCTTTATTATTATTTTTAACTCTCCACCACATATTTTTAACCAATCAAAATTTAATCCATTTAATATAAAAAATTTTAGGGTCCCACTTTTATTATTTTTATAACACAAAAAGTGGATGGGGAGGGGATGGGATTACCCCTTTTCACTAAGGTTTCCCCTTTCCCTTCCCATAATAAGGTAGGTTGATCCCACATCCATAAGTAACCGCAGGGAGACCTATAGAGGAAGGTGAACCCCATAACCGTTCCGGAATGGCTCACCGAAAAGAACTTGTGAGTAGTACTCATAGGTCTCTGGTTCGATTCACGAAATGACCGCTATTTATTTACCAATACAAGGAAGGTGAACCCCATGATGCGGATACTCCGAGTGAGTGAGGGATGACAACCTGCATATGTACACAGAAAAAAGGTGCATTTTCAGCAAAACCACATGTAGCAACAGCTAAGTATTTGCTTCACTTGCAAAAAGCATTAGCCAGTAGCCACTAGCCAGCCAATCTGCCAATGGGCCATTCTCAAGAGCGAGGCTTTAACTATAGGTAAATTACAAAAAATCACCCCTAAAATAGCTTCTCTT
This sequence comes from Persicaria maculosa, assembly GCA_963922045.1. NCBI lineage: Eukaryota > Viridiplantae > Streptophyta > Magnoliopsida > Caryophyllales > Polygonaceae > Persicaria > Persicaria maculosa. The sequence continues at coordinate 65,033,389 of OY998262.1, forward strand.
TCAAACGACCACTTGCAAAATTTAACCTTGTTTTAATCCTTGTATAAACTTATTTAAATAATTCGTATTGTAGGTAATTAGGTTCTTATTCAAATTATGATGAATTTGATTTTAATTACTCATACATACATTTATTTTAATTTTAAAAAATATTCAGTACTTATTGCGGACTTACCATCCTGCTATGGGTTTATAAATATTCCAAGCTCAAATCCGTTGTAGGTGGGCTAGGCTTAATCCAATGTCACTCTTGTCTGTATTTGTAGACGGGCAAACCAAGCTGAGCGAGTCAGCCCTTGTTTGCCCAAGTTTAGTTAGAAAAGGGGATTTTAACTTTATAAACAAAAAACAAAAATAAACTCATGAAAAGTTCGGTCTTGATTTGTAATTATGTAAAAGCTGATCAGGTGGTGGAATCCAATTTTCACAATAAACACCCAAATATATATTGCTAGTTTTTGACAACTATGCACCCCATTGATTTGAGAAACAAGCAAGCCCCAGCTGGTGTTTGATGAACTAGGAAATATGGGTTGTCAAATCGGACCCCATAATAAAAATCATTTTCAACTACTGTACAATAATTTTCTTTATTTGATTAATTGCCCCTACATGTGAACAAGTCAAAATTCACACACAAATATAAATGCCTAAAAACTTCAATTCCCATATCCCACAATTTGCCACAAACACCACAACTCTCTCCTTAACCAAAGCTATGCAAGTAGACTCTCTAAACCGAAAGCTCCGGCAGCTAGCAAGGCCGCCACCCCCACCATCCGGAGCAACCAAGGCCTCAAGATCTTGTCGTAGCAATAGGTGCCTATCATCATTGGTATCAGGGGCACCAGGGGCCGAGTTGAAGGCCGCCCATGGATTGGTGGCTGTGTCCGATCAGCTGGATGCGTGGGCTTTGCCCAATGGGGAGTGGCTGAGGAGGCAACCGGCGAGCAAGGAAGTGCTGCGCAGAGCGCTGTGGACGCCTCCCAGGAGGAGACCGAGCTTGCGGTGGAGGAACTTCCAGCCTAGGCCCAGCCCTCTTTCTACTATGTCCACTTGATCCTTCACCATTTTTGTAGCTCAACTAAATTGCCTGTATATATTGAATTAAACTAGATATTTTTATTCAGTTGTTCTTGTTTGATTTTAAGTTCATTACATACATAGCAGGGTTTGTTTACGATTCACTTGAATTTAGCTAAAGTACCAATTAAGACTTTAAAATTCAAATTACAGGCAAGGTATATTATAATACTCCCAAATTCAATTTGAAAACCAGAAATTTAGAAAGATGACAGGCATCAATTCAAGTAGCTAAAAAACATTCATCGTTCATATTATAAGTTCAGAATCCATCTTATGTTAGAGCAATCATACAAGTCACTGTGCAATGTGTTTGACCAAAAAAAAAGTCACTGTGCAATGTATAAGTTTCTCACAATGATCACTCTTCGTATGATTTTAAGTTTTTAACCCAATTATTCGAAATTAGTTTTAGATTGATGATATAGCCATTAATTTCAAATTGAGAATAAGAATGTATGTTACAAAGAACATATAAAAGAAAAGCGATTTTATAAGCAATCAAATTGATTTCTATGAAACACCTTTTTTTTACTCAGTATTAGGTCAGAATTTGAGAAACCAAATAAGGTCGAAGAACGGACTAAATTTCACCATATGTAAGAAATTTCTATGAAACATATAAATTTCACCAAACAAGATAAAATAATAGACAATACTCCATTTAATTATTATTTTTACTTTCTTGGAAAAATATCTATATCTATTGACGGAGGGAAAGTCGCTGATTTCCCTTATCAAAATAATTCTCAAACAAACTTACTAGCATAGGATGCAAGTATAAGGTTGATCCACAGACAAACAAGTATTTCCAAGAATTGTGCAATTATTGATTGAAAGACAAAATATGGGATAAAAGTAAATAAAAGAAACTAATCTAAACAAATGCAATGGATAGATAAAATAGATGTCCATCCACAAATTCTCGACATTGGTTGGCTTAACTGGTCGTTTAATCTAATTAAATTTGTTCTCTACAAATTCCTCTCATCTTAGTTTAAATAGATCAAAGCACAAAGAGCACAATTAATCCCTTATACCTTTATGTAACTTAAGCACGGACAAAGATTTAACATAAAGATAGCACAAGTTCCTAAAAATCTAAGCATATGAATGACACCAAGTAAACAAGGTAACTGATGTTTAAGACACATGTCGAAACCCCTACTTAGTCATGATCAAACGAAGGTTCTCACAGTCCTAAGCATGCTACTACGGAATTCATTCACTGACGAAAGAACAAAAACCTAGCAAGATACTATATATCATGGTTGCTAATCACAATAATATCATCAATAATCGCAAGGGAAATCGAAAGATATTATAGAGAGAAATAGTACTTCATTAGAAACTCACAAACAACCAACTAAGTCTCGAAAGTGTATATGAAAACAACGGAGAATTAGCCAAGCATGGCTTACCTAAATTCCTTCTATTGAATTGAAAACAAAACCTAAACTAACGAATTGAACAGATCGAGAAAAGGGGATGAATGTTAATGTGTTAGATGAATGTTGGAATGCTTTCAAACGGCTTAGAAAAGTCTCTCATAAAACCTAAAGACGTCAGCAAAACCCTAGAATAGAGTTTCCACAAAGATAGAATTGGACCGCTTTGCGCAGATCCGGAAATAACGAGACCGGTGGGCGCCGCTTTGACAGCTTCGGTAGACTGAACTTGTAATGCACTTTCTGGAGTTGTCGTTCGTCCGATTGACGCATATGAATATGCGTTGGAAATCTCTTTTCAAGGACGAAAACTCTCATGAAGAACTACGCTATTTTATTGGATTTATGTAGATCCAATAAAATAGTTTATCGGATACAATCGGATACAATCGGGTCATATCGGACTCGGGTTGATGTCGGGTGTGATGACAATTCGGGTCTGATCGGGTTCGGGTCAGGTTTATTCGGGCATTAGTTTATCGGATACAATCGGGTTTTCGGGTCCTATTCGGTTCGGGCGAATCGGGTTTCGATCTAAACGAGTTTGGGTTAATTGGGTGTTGGTCTAAACGGGTTCGGGTGAATCGGGTTTCGATCTAAGCGGGTTCGGGTGAATCGGGTTTTGATCACAACGGTTTTGGTTGAATTGAGTTCAGTCAAATCGAACCCGCAAGAATCATATTGGATAAAACAAATCAATTTTTTTTTTACCTATGAGATATGTATTCTTCTATATAGATTAACCTAATGTTTATCAATTCTTAATTAAGCAATACTACATTCGTTAAAAAAATGTAAGTCTTCCCACTTGTTATAATATTTAAAAAAAAATCAAAATCATATAAAATATTCTTTTTTAATATTAATTTCATACTTATTACTCATAACTACGAAATTATAAAAATAACAAAAAAATTGATATTTATATAGTTTGGGCGTCTTAAAAAATGCTAAAAAGTTACCTTTTTAATGGAGGGAGTACAAAATTATATTTAATTGTACTATATGCATGATAATATTACCATCCATTATTAAGTAATCAAATACTTAGGTTGTTTTGAGTATTTTAGGGAAAATGCTAAGATTTTTATTGATTTCGGATATAATCGGGTTTGGGTTATTTCGGGTGTTGGGTATAATCGGGTTCGAGTAATTTCAGGTTTCGGATATGCTCGGGTCGGGCAATTTCGGGTTTCGGGTTGATTTCGGGTCGGTCCATTCGGATATAATCGGGTTTGGGTTCTTACTGGGTTCAGATTGTTTTCGGGTTCGGGCTTAACTCGAATCAGGTCGGTCGGTCTCGGATCCAAACTTTTTTTTTCAATTATTCGGGTGTCGGACGGATTCGGGTCGGATCAATTGGATCAGTTTTCTCGGATCGAGTCGGGTATTGCCATCTCTAGCCACCACCGATGACGCGGTCGACCTTAACCTCTGTTGAGATAATGAAAGAATGTAAAGAGACTAAAGAGTTTCACATTGATAATATGAATAAAGAAGTCTTATCTAGTGGGTTACTCCTATATATTGTCAATTGGTTTTAGGATGAACCTGCTCGGCTAACTGACGGCCTTCAGTAGCCTCCATTCTCCTTCTTCTCCGCTTTCCGATTCATCAGTACTCGTCCGCTAATTCCTCCCGATCTGCCATGGCCAATTACTTGGATCAGTTTCAATCTATCAAAAGCACCTTCAAACAACGCGTCATCGCCGGTAACGTCTCTTTCAGCTCAATCGCAACGTTTAATGCTGGTACTGTAATTTTTTGTTTGATTTAATCTTTGTTTTTAGTATTATTTATGACGCAAGGTGGTTGTTATGACCCGAGGGTAGGGCTGTTATATGAGCTGAACAGCTCGAGCTCGGCTCGAAAAAAGGTCGACTCGAACTCGTTCACTTACCTAAACAAGCCGAGCCTGAACATGATTTTAAACTCGGTTGAAAGCTCGGCTCGTTCGATTTAGGCTCGAATAGCTCGAATAATATAAAATTCTAAAATTTTCTTTAAGTTTATATGTTATAACCAAGTAAAACTACATGAAGCTAGAAAAAAGCTCGGCTCGAGCTCGTTCATTTACTAAAACAAGCCGAACTTGAACAAAAAAGAAAGCTCGTTTAAAAATTGGGCTCGGCTCGAGCTCGTTTAACAAATGAACAAGCTTGAACATGTCAAGCTCGGCTCGTTCGGCTCGAATAACACCCCTACCCGAGGGTAGGTGAGGGTGAATCGAGCTAGAGAAGAGCTCGGAGGAGAGATTGAGAGTTTAGCCACAACTCAGAGGAGAACTTGGATAGAGTAGTACGGAATCCCAAACAACACTCTTATTTACATTCTCTCATTTGTTTCATTACATTATTTCTAGGATCTTGACGATTATAAACTTGGATTCATTGATGGTTCTTGGCTTCTTGCTCGAAATCGTCAAATCATATCACATCGATTATCCATTGATCGATGAAATTAAACTCGTCTTGATCGAGTTCGATCAATTCGACGTGAATCACAATTAACAGAAGATCTCATTGGAATTATCTATACTGAAATTGAAATCGAAATCGAAATCGGCACCTACAAGGGAACTTTACAAAGAGGACACACAACACTTTGTCGAAACCAAGTGGCGACACAAGTCTCATGGTAGCTATGCATACACGGCAGCCACTTTATCTTCTCCCCGGCCTCGTATTCCTGCAAGCAAATCGGGCACTCCTTTTGATCGCAGCCTCCGGGCAAGTTCCTCTTCTCTTCATCCACTATAACTTCCGGCAACGAGCTCAACATATCCCTCCCCGCACCCGTATTGTCATCATCGTTCTCGTCATAGTCATTGGCGCCAACATTAATGTAAGGCGAAGTGGAGCTTGAGTTGCCAATGTGGCTAACTTGGCTGCTGCCTGCAGCGCTGGAAGGAGCCTGCACCGGGGCTAGGCTGAGGGACGAGATATCGATGCTGCTGGAGGTGCGGTAGGCTTGGTAGAGCTGTATACGGGGATTACTGCTGCCCATTTCCGGGTGTTCGTCTTCGTCTTCTCTTAATTCGAAGGGATAAGTACTTGGAGGAGACACGACTTCGGTATGATCTACCGAAGAGTTTATGCACTGGAGATACAACAACCATAAACAAATTGCTGCAATAGTAAGTCCTGCTATAATGATCTCCAGTTCTCCACCACTAGTTGCTGAATTGTGAAATTGATCGATTAGGTTACCAACCCATATTTAATTTGGAAACAATTTCTCTAAATCCCTTATTAGGTAAAACTATGCTAATTTAGGGCGCCCAAAATAAATAAATAAATAAAACTAATTAATAAATAACAGAAATAAGAACATACCTGCCAATTTCCCATGGTGAGAAAATTGAAATCCCCTCGGGATTTAGCACATGAGTATGTGTTGCTTCTGATGATTCAATTTAATTAACTAACAAAACATATATATATTTGGCAAAAATTGAAATATATGAAAGGGAGGTACTTGGAGATTGATCATGGAGATAGCAAGGTTAATCGGTTAGAATGCGAGGAAGAAGATGATACAAATATATGGAACGGATCAAATGGAAGAAAAGGTCGATCGTGTACATATGTCTGGAGTACCATTTCAAACTTATTATATATATATATATATATATATATATATATATATATATATATATATATATATAGAGAGAGAGAGAGAGAGAGAGAGAGAGAGAGAGAGAGAGAGAGAGAGAGAGAGAGAGAGAGATGATGTTATAACAGCTATCTTAATAAGGAAGTTTGGGTGTTAGTTGCATACTTGCATATAGTAATGCTCACCCTAGAATCGTAGATCGTTCATTTTCAACTTCTCTGACTTGGCTTAAGGTAAGGACCCCATCAGTGCATCAGCTAGGAGAGATTGAGTTACTAAATACAAGTTAATATTTTTAAGAAAAAAAAAGGAGCTAGCTAGGCAATTGGCCTTTAGGAAGAATAACAAAATCATTTTTTTTTTATAAGGTAATAATTCGAGGATCATACATATTTGACTCCTCGAGAGGCCGACAGAGCCGGCAGACGGCGAACCGTCAAAACAAATAACATAAAATAAAAACGGTGCAATACAAAAAGTGGCAACCAAATTGCCCAGTCAAAATCATAATGATTTTGTGACGGAAAGCTTACTATATGTACATTATTATAAATCCTATAAATCCGATTTCTTGGTTTAGTGATTCAGATTTTAGGTCAAGTTCTTACGAGTCTATCGATTTAAGTGACACTCGAGTAAATGATCTAAAACAATCCAAAATCGAAACTGAAAATATAAAAATGAGGACACCAAGATTTGTTTACGCGGTTCGATGGAGACTAAGCTCTATACCTGCAGAGTCTCAGGAGGAGAGACTCGATCCCAATCTACTAAGCAAAAACCTAATCGTCAGCAACCGATTACAAGCACACAATATCGGGAAAGATCAAACCAAAGATCAAGCAAGAGAATCGAAACGAGACGGTAGGTCTAAAACAACTAAAGGTTCGAGAAGACTTCCTAAAGTCAACGTCCAAACGAGCCAGCAATGTACAGCTTCGAGCTCCGGATCCAATGGTTGTGGATCGACGCCAACTATCAGAGACCTTGTTTATCACGGATCCTCGCTCTCCATCTCTGGTTTCCTCTCTCTAGTAGCGAAAGCTCTAAAGTGAATCAAGTGAAGTCAAGCAACTCCGCAGCTTTGTTGGAAACGAAAAACGATCTGAGATTTGAACTGTATGAGTAATGATCGAAGAAGAAATGGAGAAAGTGTTTTCCTGAAACTTTGTATTTGAATTTCTGAGAATATTGTGAATACATAATTTGATGATGAAAATCATATTTATACATCTATACAAATGGACTAGCCCAAATGCTATAACCCGACCCATACAAACACAAGCCCATATTCTGTAATTGTAACATATGAATCCAAACACCCCTCTCAAGATGGAGACGACAACTCGACGACTCCAATCTTGCGCAACAATGGACGGAGATTAACACCGGGTATGTTCTTTGTCAAGAAGTCAGCCAATTGAGCATGTGAAGGAACATGATCAAGCACCACCAGTCCTTCAAGCAGTTTTTCTCTGGCGTAATGGCAACCCAATTCGATGTGTTTCGTGCGCTCATGAAACACAAGATTTCGAGCAATATACACAGCAACTTGGTTGTCACATTTAATCGGCATTGGAGTGATATCTGGGACATCAAAATCATGAAAGAGTCTGGTCAACCATGCGAGCTCAGTGCACACTCGTCTAATCAAACGGTATTCTGCCTCAGCAGAGGAAAGAGATACAACTTGTTGTTTCTTAGATTTCCATGAAAGCAAACATGAACCCAGAAATATCAGATATCCACTAACAAACCTTCGAGAAAACGGACAATTTTCCCAATCGGCATCACAATACGCCCGGAGAGTGAATTTGGAATTGGGAAGCAGCAGAAGACCTTTAGAAGTCGTGCCTTTAAGATAGCAAAGAACGTGCAGATCTGCATCCATGTGAGGAGTGCGAGGTGAATGGAGAAATTGACTCAGAAATTGCACAATGAATGCAAGAGCAGGCCTCGTATGCACTAAGAAATTAAGTTTGCCAATGAGCCTCCTATATGTCGTTGGATCATCAAGCAATACTCCAACATCAGGAGGCAACTGAAGATGGGGCTCAAGAGGACACACTACTGGTGGTCCTAGGCAAGGAAAATCCATGAAGATATCATTAATAAACCGTTGCTGGCTTAGCAACAATCCACCATTGGTTTTGATGAATTCAATGCCTAAGAAGAAACTCAGAGAACCCAGATCCTTGATTCGAAATTCAGCATCTAAATATTGCTTAAGAGCATGCATCTCTGCACTGTCACTCCCTGTTATCAATATGTCATCGACATAAACTGCTACATATGTAGCCAACCCTTTCTTTTTGCAATAGAACAAAGAATGATCATTTTTTACAAGGTATAACCCATGTTGATCAAAGCCAAAGACAGTCGGGCATACCACTGCCTTGAAGCTTGTTTTAAACCGTATAAGGACTTCTTTAAACGACAAGCTTGATATGTCCATGAACAACCATTCCATGGGGAATTTTCATATACACGTCTTCATCAAGATGGCCATGAAGAAATGCATTGTTTACGTCAAGTTGCATTATTGGCCAATTTCGTTGCAAAGCAAGAATAGCAAGAACCCTCACTGTTGTCATCTTCACAACTGGTGAGAAACTTTCATTATAATCCACCCCCTCTTTCTGTGTGAACCCTTTAGCCACTAACCGAGCTTTATAGCGCTCTATATTGCCATCAGCTTTCTTCTTGACCTTAAAAACCCATTTACAACTGATAGCTTTCTTTTCTTTGGGTAAGGTAACAACATCCCAAGTGGCATTGTCATCTAATGCCTTAAATTCAGCTTGCATAGCTTGCTGCCAAACATAATACTCACACGCTTCATGAAAGGTTAAGGGTTCATGATCTAAGAGAATAAAAAGAGGAAGAAGATGCTGAGGGGAAATCAAAAGTGGATGTGATAGTGTGGAAACAGACCGTACCCCATCATCTGAGCAAAGAGAGCATACATAATCTGAGAGATAAGAAGGGGCATGATGCTCTCTAGAAGAACGACGAGGAACAGGTGGTTGGATCACTGCAGAGGGAGGATTGACAACAGTATCAATCTCGTCATCAATGATTAATGGAGAAGGTGGAGCTAAAAAAAATGGTGGATGATTAGTAGTCTTAGTAGCAACAACTAATCTATAAGGGAAAACATCTTCGTGAAAGATAACATCTCTGGAGACAAAAACATTTTTTGGTCTCTGGAGAAAATGGTCTCAATGCAAGAGGATGCCCTAGCAGAGAATTTATCACACCCTTGTGAAAGGATAGAGGCAAAGCAAAGACAACCAAAACTGCGTAAGTAGTCATAACTAGGAGTCATACCATACAACAATTCAGAAGGAGACTTCATACGCAACAATTTGCTAGGCGATTTATTAATAAGATGAACTGCTATGAAAACGCTATCCCCCCAAAACTGTTTGGGCAAACCTGCTTCAAAGATTAGGCTACGAGCCACTTCCAAAATGTGCCTATGCTTACGTTCAACAACCTCATTCTGCTGAGGGGTTGTTGCACAAGATTGCTGATGAATTATGCCTTTGTCAAGCAAGAATTGAGAATGCTCTCAGCTCCCACCTAACTCTAAGGCATTATCAGAACGAATGACACGAATTTGCTTGTCAAACTGCCTCTCAAAAAAGGCAATAAACTGCCTAATGATAGTAAACACACTTGTTTGTCAACCAACAATTGAACCCATGTAGTGCGTGTAAAATCATCCACCAAAGTCAAGAAATATCGAAAATGATCATAAGTAGGCACCCTATAAGGCCCCCAAACATTCACATGAACCAATTCAAAAGCATCTTTAGTCTTAATGGAACTCAAAGGAAAAGGCAAATGTGATTGTCTTTAACGAGCACAAATAGAACAAGACTTCAAAGCATAATGAAGAGCATCTGTCATTACAATATAAGGCATTGTTTGAAGCCTTTGAGGAGGAAGGTGGCCTAAGCTCTTATGTCAAAGCGTAGCATCAACAGCAAAAGACACTTTATTCGAATAAGCAGTCACCTGAGAGTGAGAGTTGTAGCCCAAAACAAACAAATCTTTACTATTTCCCCAATCTTCATAGAGCTCTTCATCGAAGGAGCCTGCAAATAGAAACCTCGTGCAGTAAATGTCACAAATACATTGAGTTCTCTAATCAACTTTCCAACAGAAATCAAATTGCACACGAACTTGGGAACAAACAACGTACACATTGTGCAAAGTAAGCCCATTCACAATTTCTATAGTTCCTGCTATAGTGATCTGTGTAGTCCTCCCGTTGGCAAAGTAATCATAAAAAAAACGAGAGAGCTCATAAGAACTAAACTCAGATCACTGCACATATGTCCGCTAGCTCCATTATCAACAATCCAAATACGACCCTCTAATAGCTGTGTAGAAAGTGTCGTACCTGAGAAACCAGCAAAGTCATCCGCACAAGGTTCTTTGTTAACAGAAGAAGAAGAAGAATCGGTGGACTGCAGCAAGGCCACTAGCTGAGCAATCTGATCACTCGTGAAATCAGGCTTCTGCACCTGTGACACAGATCCTGCAAACCGACGATCTGTATTTCCTTTCTTATCCTTATTAGGGACATTAGCAGAATAATTAGAAGCATAACCTTCAGGGAATCCAATGATGAAAAAACTCCGATCAACTATGTGGTTGGTCTTTTTGCAATTAGTACATAATAGAAGTTAAAACCTGATTTAGAATTTCCAGATTGAGAAAAATTCGATCCTCCTCCCATGGTACCACCTGAACTAGATCCGGTGCTTTTAGTACCAGTAAAACTTCCCCGAGTCTTAATATGCATAGAAACCCCTTCATTAGTACTGCCTACAGAGGATTTGTCTTCCCTTTGATTTTCCTCTTGAGAAATCAAGAAATAAACACGATCAATATCCAGTAGAGGATCCATCATCAAAATTGATCCTCTCACTGTAGTTATACGACTCATTAAGACCCATGAGTAACTGAATAACCTTCATATTTTCATCAGATCTCGAAATATAAGTTTCAAATCCACAAGTGCAGACCGACATGTTCTTCATACTAACAAGCTCGTCCCAAATTGACTTCATCTTCGTAAAATAAGTAGAGAACGAGCTCGTACCTTGCATAGTAGCGTTCAACTCTTGGTGCTTGGAATACAGCTAAGTTCCTCCCACTTTGCCGAAGCGAGATTCAAGTTGACGTCAAATCGCATGTGCAGTAGTGTTATAGAGATGACACTACGCTTCATTTTTTTACTCAAGCTGTTAACAATCCAAGAGATCACCATATCGTTGCAGCGATCCCCCCACACAAGCTTTGGAGAGTCTACACTCGGCGTATCAATCGTTCCAGTAAGAAAACCAGTTTTGTTCTTCGCAGACAAAGCAATCCGAATTGAGCGCATCCACTCACCAAAACCTTTCCCCTTGAACACAGGAGTCACAAGGATCATCCCTGGATGATCACTCGGATAAATATAATAAGGATCGCTCGGATCGATCTTCGTTTGCTCCATAGCCATGGCGAAACTGAGATTAATGGCACCAAAACTCGCAGAACCGAGAGATGGAAAATTGATAAGAAATCAAGCACAAACCAAGCTCAAATCCTCGGATCGAGCTCTGGTACCATATTGGAAACGAAAAACGATCTGAGATTTGAACTGTATGAGTAATGATCGAAGAAGAAATGGAGAGAGTGTTTTCCTGAAACTTTGTATTTGAATTTCTCAGAATTTTGTGAATACAGAATTTGATGATGAAAATCACATTTATACATCTATACAAATGGACTATACCCCAAATGCTATAACCGGCCCATACAAACACAAGCCCACATTCTGTAATTGTAACATATGAATCCGAACAAGCTTAGGGTTTGACGTTGCCTTTTTATCAAGTTGCTAAGTTGGTGGAGCCAAAACGCATCGCTTCAAGTAATGAAGCAAATAGAAGCTTCTTTAGCAAAGGTCCAAAGGAGATGGAGTTGGTCACATGATGAGTTGGACAAGTCCAATCTCAGTATCGGCCTAACACCTTAAGTCACAACCTGAGCTTGACCGTACCCTTGCTAAAGCCTCAGATCAAGTCATCACTGCTATGTGGTTCGAGCTTGGACATCGATAGGGGTGTTATTCGAGCCGAACGAGCCGAGCTTGGCATGTTCAAGCTTGTTCGTTTATTAAACGAGTTCGGGTCGAGCCGAGCCTAATTTTTAAACGAGCTTTTTCTTTTGTTCAAGCTTGTTGTTTAGGAAATGAACGAGCTCGAGCCGAGCTTTTTTCGAGCTTTAAGTAGTTCTACTTGGTTATAACATGTTAATCTAAAGGAAATTTTAGAAATTCCATAGAATTCGAGCTATTCGAGCTTTATTCGAACGAGCCGACCTTTCAACCGAGCTTAAAATTTTGTTCAAACTCGACTTGTTTAAATAAGTGAACGAGTTCGAGTCGAGCTTTTTCGAGCCGAGTCGAGCAGCATTTCATCTTTTCATATTATAAGTTCGAAATTCATCATATGTTAGAGAAATGTTACATTATACAAGTCAATGTGTAATGTATAAGTTTCTCACAATGATGGTCACTCTTCCTATGATTTTAATCCAATTATGCGAAATTAGTTTTAGATTTAGCTTAGATAACTCAATTAGAAGAAAGCCATTAATTTCAAATTCAGAATAAGCGATTTTATTAGCAATCAAATTTTTTATTATTTATTTATTTATTATTATTTATATGAAACATCTAAATTTTACCAAACAAGATAAAATAATATACAATACTCCATTTATTATTTTTTACTTTCTTGGAAAAATATTTCTACAAGGTCAAAACTAAAATCATAAAGTTTATAGGCAAGATATGTTCCATTAGATAAGACGAAATTTATGTAATTACACCCAAGTTATTTTCATTTTTTACAAAATAATTACAGAATGGGCCGAGATAAAATAAAATTACCTTTAACCCTACCTTTTTACTAAGCTGACTCCTCCATCCTTTAACCCACGTTCATCTTCAACCCACCAACACAAACTTTCATCTTCAACTCATTTGTAGATCTAGCCATTTTAGAGCTTCCCCCGAAAAAAAAAAATCTACACCAATCTATCACTACAAAGGTATGTTCTCTCATATAATGTAAAAACTTCGTTGATTTCGATTTATTCAACAAAAAATGGGAGTTTTAAATTTTGAGCGAAAATCCAATTTTTTCTATTGATTCCATCATTCATGGGAGCTAGTCATGTCGGGTAATGCATTGGGCCACACGTTGAAGAATATAATAACATTTCCTTTAACGGGCCTAAGTAATTCATGTTGCATACTCTTTATATGTTAACACTACATTTGCTTGTTGTTTCCCTCCCTCTAAATAGGAAAACACCTACATTAGATCTAAGTTTGGCATTATGTACTCTATAATTTTCGTTTTTCTTCTTCTTTACCTCCATTCGATTTTCGATTCTTCATCTCCTTGAGTGATTTCCTACGGTGATTTCCCTCCAAATTATTATGCTTCCACTCATTCCGTAAATCACGGGGTTGATTTTAGAAAGATATTTCCTCACAATAGGCTCATGAAAGTTAGCCAAGTTTATGCTTTAGCCTCATTCGTATTTGCCGAGTTTACACAGTGTCCTCAGTGATATTTGCCGAGCAATAGAAAAGTCTCAAAAAACTTTGTCGAGATATACATCACGCCAAAAACCAAAAAAAAAAAGTTGCGCGACCCACCAACCTCGATGTAAAAACCCCACAATCTTATCTACTATTTTTCAATCTTTTCTACTATTTTTCATTACGTTTAACAAGATTAATGCAATTTTCGACACTCGGTATTTCACTTTTTTTATCTTTCGAGTCAATCCGTAATTATTTTATCACAAATGAAAATGACCTTAGTGTAAATACATAATTTTCATTTTTTTTTATGACGAGGAGCCCACCTTCCAGCCGAGCCACGTGCTAATAAGAAGCAAGGTAAACTTTGGATTTTCACCAAGAAAAGAGAAATCGAACCAGAACCTCCTTACCCCTCCCCATTCTCCTTACCACTGGGCCACCCCAATTGGGCATAATTTTCATTTTGTCAATAGCCGAAAGTCATCTTGCATTCCAACTAAAATAGATAGATTTATATATATATTTTTAAAAGAAACAAACTCCTCCGTTTTCTGTTAGCCTACAGAGAGTATCGACGGCGATTCATTCTCATTCCGTTTCGCTCTGCGCATTGAGATGATCATCGCCACCACCGACGCCGCCGTCGACCTCCGCAGCCATTCTCCCTCTTCTCCGCACTCTGATTTATCACTCGTGCGCTAGCACATGGTGGCGCTTCCTCCCGATCCGCCATGGCCAATTACTTGGATCAGTTTCAATCCCTCAAAAGCACCTTCAAACAACTCGTTATCGCCGGTAAAGTCTCTTTCTCTTTCTCAATCGCAACGTTTAGATGCCGAATTCCTGATCGCATTGTCGAATTGTGTTCCATTTGAGCGTTTCCTGGAAAATCGGTTGGAGTGGAGAACAAAATTGGCCGCCATTGTTCGCTTGGCGTTGTGATTATGCAGTAATTTTGACTCTCGTGTGCTTCCTTACAGTTGAAGATGTGAGTGAGGTGTGGCCCGAGGTTAGGGATTCATTTCAAGAGCGGATACATTTCATAAACGTTTCTTTGAATAACAAGGCCCGGAATCCTGTAACTGTGGAGAAACTGCCCGCTGAATTCATTTTAAGCTCCGATTCCAGGCTTGCACATCTACAGGGGCAATCGGTCTTTTGGTTTCATGAACCCTACGCAACTGTCATTCTTGTCACCTGTGAGGTCAAATTCTAATCCTAGTTGTCATCTCTGGCACATCTCTTGTTTCCATTTTAAAATTTCGAGTAGTTCAGTGGTATTATCTGTTCAAGAACATCTCTTGTTTCCATTTTAAAATTTCGAGTAGTTCAGTGGTATTATCTGTTCAAGAGATGGATAAATGTTCTATACGCATTGAATTACACTCCTGCTGCATTTTCTAGATACAATTGTCCAATTATTTACTGGTGTGAGCTTATTGCTTTTGTCAAAAATATAAAATATGATCAATCCTTGTTTGTCTTCCCACTTTAAATCTCTCTTTTAGTTCACATGAATTGAAGATACACTTGGAAGTTTTCTAGTATATTTTTATTGCTGGTAGGCCTGGTACTGTAATTTTTTGTTGTTTGATTTAATCTTTGTTCTTAGTATTATAAATGATGCATGGTTTCTAGTATATTTTTTATTGCTGGTAGGCCTGGTACTGTAATTTTTTATTGCTGGTAGGTGGTCAATGGTCAAGTGTTATTAACAAAATGGAATGAATCCCAAACATATTTCCATTGTTTATGAATGCATGGTTCTTTTAGCGCCATTCCCGTTTACGTTCTTTCTAGCTCTCTCCCGTGTAAAAAATGGAATGAATCCCAAATAACACTCTTATTTATATTCTCTCTCTCTTTTTTTTTTTCATTACATTATTTCCAGGATCTTGACGATTATAAAGCCCATGTTAAGTCAAGACTGAAATCGGTTGTTCAGGCTGATGAGAATGAGTGGATCATTGTGTTTGTGAATAAGACTGATCCCAATGATGATTCAGCTACTAAGTTGGCAAAAAAAGTATACAACAAAATAGAAGTTGATTTCAACTCGAAGAAAAGAGAAAGGTGATCTTGGACTGCCACTGCTACTTCTGCAATTTCAGCAACGATGCTCACATATTCAATTTACTACCACCTTGTTGTTACGTCCCCCAGGTGCTGCAAGTTAGATATACATGGACAAGAAGCAAACTTTTGGGAAGATCTTGAGTCCAAGATCATGGAATGCATCAGGAATACATTGGACAAACGCATTCTATTTTATGAAGATGAGATTCGGAAGTTGAATGATCAGCGACTGATGCCCGTTTTAAACTTCTGCTTTTTCTTTATCTTGAAGGTTCTTCCGATTTCAACTTTTTCATCTATATCTTAATAAAATTAGGCTAAAAACAGTAGAAATGTTGAACGATCTTTACTGATTGATAAAATGTTCTTCTTCTTTTAAAACATTGTCTGTTCACAGGAAAGCATGGCTTTTATGTTTGATGTGGCTCATCTTCATGAAGACGCTTTGCGGGAGTATGTTGAGCTGGAACTATGTTATCTAGAATCTGGTATATTGACCTTATTGGTTCTTTCTCCGATAGTATATAAACTTGTCCTTGTGTTATAAGCTGTTGTTAAAAATTGAAGAGTATTGATCAAAAAATAATTGAAGAGTACTGATTATCTCCGATAACATCAGTGCAATTTGTTGTTGTGAATTTGATATCATATTTTTTAAGCTATATACTTTTCTCTGCTCAATCTTGTGTAATGTAATTACTATTTGTTCAAGGTGTTACGTGCATATTTGATATGAATATTCACCCCTTTTCTTTTCATTTTATTTGCATACAGTTTTAATATTTCTTAGGATTTCTTTGAATTACTTATAATTCAAAACTCACCCTATAGATTTGGATCTGGGGCCTCAACCTCCGGCTCATAATCTCCAAGCATTTTATCTTGTGATGCAGTTAATGGAAAAGAGAGAGACTTTGGTGGAAAGGACGAAGGTGATGATCAAGCCGCTTTGCTCAGACCTGATAATAAACCCTTGACAGAAATTGTTGAAGATGAATCACTTAGGGAGTTCGAGTTCCGGCAATACTTATTTGCATGCCAAGCAAAGGTGCGCAAAATCATGTTTTGACCTAATAAATGGCTGTATAAAGTGATTTTTCTTGTAGAACTTTGGTGGAATCAAAAGATAATTGTCTGTGTGAATGATTACTAATTCAATCTCTCAGTTGCAATGAGAATTGAACTTCAGAATGGAACACAGCAATATTCAGTCCTGTATAATCCCACAAAAGCAAAGCAGATTTATGGACAGATATTGATGTATAGATGTTGACTGCTGAGCTATTTTATGACTAGCATCTGTCAAGGAGACTTGTATTTCCATTTTGATTTCTTGAGTGATTGCTTTCTGGATTACTTTGTAGTCCAGAAAATAAATAAATAAGTGATAAAGTTGACCTCTCATAAACATAATTTCTTCCCTATTGAATTTATGCTTGATTACGTGGAAAGTTTGTAGCATCAGCCTCATCTTCTCGCAAGGTAACTAATTTATAGCATGACATGTCTCACTTCATTTAGTCGATGGTAACACTTCTGCTGCACTGCATTGGAATTTTCTGGAAATCAAGAACTATTAAGAAGTTGAAATCATTTTACAGTTATGAAAACTGCTTGGACTTGCATTGAATAGTGATTTGTGTATGGTGGAGTCATCGTCTATTTCTTCCATTCTGTAGATTGATTGAAGATGATTTTTCCCTTCTCATCTGGTTATGTTGAACTTCACAGCTGTTGTTTAAGCTGAATCGTTCTTTTGAGGTTGCATCTAGCGGTTATTCATTTATAATAACCTTCTCAAAGGCACTGGAAGTACATGAGGTACCTAATATATTCAACTCTCCCCTTCCTTAAATGCTTCAAGCATAATATAGTGATGCAATGAATTCCTTGAATGAAGTTTGGATTTTTTTTATCGAGCTTTAGTTTCACCTCCTTTCTTTTTCTTTTTGAATTTGTGGCAGAGTATGTTGCCCTTCTGTATGCGTGAAGTCTGGGTGTTAACGGCTTGCCTGGCTTTGGTAAATGCTACTACTTCTCACTATGAAGATGGAACTGTGGAAGCTGATGTTCAAAAGGAGTTCTATCGCCTTCAAGGAGACCTGTATTCACTTAGTCGGATCAAGGTAAATGTGTAATGAAACAAACTTGGACCTTTTTTAGAATCTATGACAGTGAATAATGCCTCTTAGCCCTGCATGCTATAAAGCTGCTTTCATCATCCTGAAAGAAAGTGACCAAATGTAAAAGAGTGGATATGCAGTCAGCTGGTTGATTCATGCTTTGGGCTTTTCTTGTCGACATATGAATAATTAACAGACCTGTCAAACTCTTTGGGAGGAGGGTGGGGGCCGTAGGGCAGAGGGATGAGGGATAAAGCTGTCATGCAATTCCTGTTCTTTTATGTAAGTAAAATTTTGCTTTCTGAGGTGAGCGTACTAATGGATGCAGTTTATGAGACTTGCTTACTTGTTAGGATATGGACCACAGATTGAAAGAAGTCCTGCTAACAGGTGTGCCATGTCTCCCAAGCATCATGACATGATCACCCTTTCTAAGTTTCATAACTAATTTCTGAGTTTTATTTGTACTTTTCAAATTGCTGTTTAATGTAGATTCCTTTACCTGTGAACAGTGCTGCTCTGAGCATACTACCTTGGCCAAAGCCAGCTAATTGGCCTTTGGTTCCCCCCGATGCTTGTTCTGAGGTGATTGAAAAGGAAAAGGCAAGTTTTACTATCTACCACTTATTTAGAATCTTTTTTGGTTGAGATAAAAAAACATGCACTTCTAATTAGGTTTAACAATTGGTAATACACTCGCAACAATGTTATACTCTCTCTCTTAATTACAAGCATGTTATTTTAGCAATTTGCACACTTGAGACTACCAAATATATCATTATATCCTCATTTATTTTTTCTACTTTTTTTTATTTTCTTGAAAAATACAACTAACAAAACACTAATGATTACAAGGGCAAGTACCAATATTGCATAAATTTGAGGGGACAAGTATAACTATTCAATGTTTAAAAAAAGATTATCCAAATGCAGCCACTGTTTTGTTCAGTGGTACTTTAAAGAGCAAGTTAAATGGGTAAAAAGATGATTATCAGACAAGGGTCTGTGTATTCATTAACTGGCAAGGTGTCTTTAAGAATCTCTTATTCTTTACTGGGTTCCTATTCATAACTAAAACTCATCTTTCTTTATATGTATATTTCACACAAGTTGTATATTTGCTGGTTTTTAGTTATTTTAATCTAAGATATATTATATTCAAGAAGATTGCTTACTGGTGTGTTGCAGCTGATACTTCAAGTTACTCCTAGAGCTAAGCACTTGGGTATTCAGAGGAAAGTTTTGCCTATTGAACCTTCGAAGCTTCTGTCTGAGGCTAACAGGAGAAGGGGCTCTCGGTCAGTGGGAAATGTCCTTGAAATATTTGGGTAAGTGAGAAGAAATGTACGGTCTTGATAAAGGTTGTGATGCAAAGTTGAGTTCCTTATCATTCACGGGGACTTGGGAGTCCTTTTTTTGGTTTGGGTTTGGGGTGGGGGTGGAGTTGGATTGGAGGGAGGTAATAGGTTTTTAATCCACTTATTCTTCTTAAGCAGATCAATTCTTTCTTATTTCTTTTTTCTAATTCTGATGACAGATCTGATGAAGATGCATTTGTTGATATTCATCCACAAAAAGCAAATGCTACATCAATGTCTCGCACTTTTTCTATACCAGCAAACTTGGAAGCTGCTGCTGATCGACCAATGAGACTTGCAGAGATCCACGTTGCAGCAGAACATGCTCTGCGAAAGACTATTTCCAGCCCTGAATTATGGAATTCTTTATCAACTGTGAAGAACTTTGGGGTATCTAATCTAAGCTACTTATAAATGCATAATGTGTTGCATTTCTGTATATAAAACCTCTACCTGGAAACGGTAGCATGTTCACTCTGTGTTTGACCTTGGAAGTACATATGGTGCTACTTTATCGTGTAAGAATAGGTTCTTTAGAATTAAGATCAGCTTATATGTGATTTTTATTTGTGTTCTCATTATATCTTAAAACTTCTCTGTGGCAGAAAAAATACTTGGAGCTGACAGAAGGAGCTGCTGAAAACTATCATCGGTCCTGGCGGAAAAGACACGGAGTTACCCTTGATGGTGAAGTTGCAGCTGTCTGTCACAAGCGTGGGAGTTTTGACCAAGCTGCTAGGTCTTATGAGAAAGTATGTGCTCTTTATGTCACTGAAGGATGGCAAGATTTGCTGGCTGAAGTTCTTCCGAATTTAGCTGAATGCCAGAAAAAGCTCAATGATGAAGCTGGTTATCTACAATCTTGTGTAAGACTGCTATCCTTGGATAGAAGCCAATATTCGACCAAGGAATGCCAAGCTTTCCAGGAAGAGTTAATTCGTATTGCACATAGTGAAATGAAGAATCCAGTACATTTAGATGTCTCGTCTTTGATTACATTTTCTGGCAATCCTGGGAAACCACTTGAACTATGTGATGGAGATCCTGGTACATTATCTGTCAATATATGGAGTGGTTTTCCTGATGATATAACTCTCGAGTCACTCAGTCTTACCCTAATCGATACACAACATGCTGATGAAGGAGCCAAGGTACATTCTACATGCTGTCTTAGGGAAGAACCTTGCAACATAACCATCCTCTAACATGTTAATTTTTAATCCTCAGGCAGCTAGTACTTTTGATGCTACTGTACTGAAGCCTGGCAGGAACGTTGTTTCCCTCTCAGTACCGCCACAGAAACCTGGCTCTTATGTTCTCGGTGTTCTTACTGGCCGGATAGGAGAACTTAGATTCAGGTCTCACAGTTTCTCTAAAGGATCCCCTGCAGACATTGATGATTTTCTGAGTTATGATAAGCCAACTGGACATATCCTAAAGGTAGCAATCTTTCTGCATCAGCCTCATCAGTTCCGTTTGTTGCTATCTCAATTTAAAACGAAAAGCATGCCCATATCAAATGCTCCTGCACAAGCAGGGTTTAAGGAGGGCAGCATATATAACCTTAACCCGAAAATTGTAACTGTAGAGAAGCAGAAACCCAAATTGTCTGTTGGACTGAAGCAATATCTGCTACTATTTTGCTTATTCTGAGAAAAAAAATTCTGGCTATTGATCATCTAACAATTTCTTTCTTTGCAGGTTTTTCGGCCTAGAGCTTTGGTTGATCTCACTTCTGCCGTTTCATCTGCTTTGTTAATAAATGAGCCTCAATGGATTGGAGTTGTAGTAATGCCAATAAATTATTCTCTTAAGGGAGGTGTATTGAACATTGACACTGGCCCTGGCTTAAAGATTGCGGACTCTCATGTGGTTGAGATTGAGAAATATTCGGATCAAACTCATAGTACTAATAGCACATCAGAGACCCATGGTTCTGAAGATGTTAAAGGAGATTTCCATGAGGAGGAGATTGTCCCCAGCTCTAACATGGAGGAATCATGTGCAAATGAGATAAAGAGCCCTGGAAATCAAGCTCCCAGTATCGGAAAAAGCGAACAGTTAACTTTGAAGGACGGCAAAGTTATGCTGCCTGATTGGGCAAGCGATGTAACTTCTATACTATGGATACCAGTTCGTGCTATAGGCGATAGAATTTCCAAAGGTATTCGACTGTTTTTTAGATGATGCCTAACTTCCATTGGAAGCTTGCAGCAGTGCTTCGTGTTTCAAAGTTCAAACATAAGTTGCATGCTGCTTTTAAGTCCTGTTAAGTAATAAGTTGCTACTCTTGGGTTCTGTAAAGTAATTATTTCATTTTTACGCGCAGCTGCATCCCAGCGGTGGAGCATTGTGGAAGGATTGAGGACAATGGCTCTGAAACTGGATTTCGGCATATCCCACAACCAAATGTTTGACAGGTATTGTAAGACGAGCCTTTTGTTTTATATTGTCTATGCTTGAAACTCATTCCATATATCTTGAATGGTTCCAGCACTCTGGCAATCCATTTTACGGATCCCTTCAATATCAGCACACGTATCATTGATATACGCAGTGGTATTTATCTTCTTCAGGTACTCTCTTTCCTTGCCAATTGTATTTTCCTTTAGAAAGAATGGGTCTCAGTGAATTGGGCATTTATCATTAAGGACTTCAAATGTAAATATGTTCAAGATATATCAGTTATTTTAAGTTCTTATATATTGTACACCCTTTTTTTTTACTACAAATCTACATGACTACATAGTTTATCAAAGGTGACAATTTAAATAATGGTTTTTAAAATTCCTTTTTCCCCCAAGTTTGGCTTACATAAATTATTCTTTTTGTTTCCTTCATGATCAGGGGCGGATCTATGTGTTAGCATGGGAATGCTCAAGCATCCCTACAAATTTTTTTAAAACAAAAATTTTAGTGTTAATTTTAAAATTTTTACCTTCAAGCATCCCCATCCGTAAAAAAAAATACAAAAGAAAAGAAAATTATCTTTAAATATCCTCGAAAAGATAAAAACTTTATCTTCGAGCATCCCCGAAAAGTCGGTTCAGGATCCGCCCCTATTCATGATGGCTTTGAATTCACTGTGTATGCTCATTCCGCAAAGTTTTCCTTCATGATGGCATTGAGTTCACTGTGTTAAGGAGGATTTACTATGAAATAAACCTGTTGCATTTTTAGAACTGTCATATTCAATAGGTTACCGAAAACAGTAACATAATTACTGAAGGGTTTTCTTCCTATAAAAGTTCTTTATACAATGGCTCAGGTTTTGCAATTTGTGACAGAAACTTTTTGCTATGGTAGTTGCTTGTGAAATGGTTTCCTGCTTATAACACCAAATGAAAATAATAGTAGCAGTTATGATCGAATGAGTTTGGCCAATTCAATTTTCATATTATTGATTGTCCTGTGGCATATCTGATAATCCGTGTAATATGAATTTCCATTCCCTGTATTCAGATTACATTACACTCCCAAGTGAAGGCCATTTTGAGCATCAGTGACGCTTGGCTTGATCTTCAAGAAGGTTTTGTTCATGCCTACCAAAATCGCGGAAGGCCAACTTCAGCCTTCTTTCCTCTTACAGTTTCCACGTCTTCAAGAGCTGGGATGCTGTTCAGCATATGCTTAGGAGCGGCAACATCTGATGGTATGGAAAGGATTCACGATTCTGGTCATGTATTAGTATTGAAACTGGAATTATATGTTGATTTTTTTTCCCTTTAAACAGGCGAAGCAACAAAACCAAGTCATGTTAGTATACTAAATATCAGGTACGGAATTGCTGGAAACAGAAACAATGGCGCACACACGCCTATCTCTCTGGATGGCAACGCGAAGAAGGATCTATGCTTCAAGATTTCTTTTACCCTACAGAAGCCTGTGTCGGACCCATGCCTGGCAGTAGGCTTTCTCCCCCTTCCTCGTAATGGCCTCAGAGTCGGACAACTTGTTACCGTCAATTGGCGGATTGAAAGGTTGAAGGATTTCCAGCAGAATCAAACTCCTCAATCCAATGTAAGACACTCTAAATCAGACTCATTACAGTTATCTCACTCCAGTGTTGATCACATTACAAACATTTGTTCGTTACCTTTGCCTTTGATACCTACACGTTTCCATCTGCGACAGGAGGAAGTACTATATGAAGTCGATGCAAGCTCTGAGAGCTGGATAATTGCCGGGAGAAAGCGAGGCCACGTTTCGCTTTCAGCAAAGAAAGGTAACACCTCCTTACTTGCCTTTGAAGAATAAAACTCCTCCCATCTTCCTGGCTTCTAACCTCATCCGATTGTCGTGAACAGGGACGAGGATCGAAGTCTCGGTCTTGTGTGTGCCGCTTGTGGCTGGCTATGTTCAACCACCTCATCTTGGACTACCTGATGTCGAGGAGATAAACATAAGGTGCAACCCTCCTGCACCCCATCTCGTCTGCGTCTTGCCTCCCGATCTCTGCTCCTCCTTTTGTGTCTCGGCTTGATGATTCGAAAAAGCTCTCACCTCCTTCACGTCACTTTACTGCTACCGTGAATTCGCGACACTTGTGCGCGGTAGTAATACCGGCTCTTGACATCGAACAATAACCAATACAATAGATGACACTATCAAGAGGAGAGGACCATGGGCATGGGGTAAAATCCACGATGATACTAGTAAAAAGGGACAATGCCTGGTAGGTTAGGTGTTATGACAAAAAATAATCGTTAGCATAAAGTTGTTTTGAGGGGTAATATGATTATCGTCGATTTTGTTCTGTTGAAAAATGCAAAAAAAAAAAAAGGTCCCACCGAGACTTGAACTCGGGTTACTGGATTCAGAGTCCAATGTCCTGACCACTAGACCATGGGACCATTTGTGTTTATAGATAATAGATAAATGGATTTATATATAAAATAAAGTAAATAGGGATAATTGAAGAATGAAAAATATTACTCATTTTAACATTTATTTTTTACACACTTTAAAGAAGATAAAAATTATAATAAATATCATTTTCATATATAAAATATATGTTAATGATACATAAAATACATTACATTAATGCATTAAGCTAAAAAATCACATCAAATATAACATCGAGTAAACAAACACCTTGATAGTTTATGAATATAAATAAACAATATGTTAATATAAATAAACAAACACCTTGATAGTTTGGTTGTGTTTAGTTTCGCTTTGTAGAGCGTCTTTGCTTGTATTTTGCACCATCTTCGTATTTTTGTTTGTCTATGACGGTTCTCGTCTGTCGACTTATTGGCATTCGAGGTCCAGATATGTCTAGCCTCGAATTTTTACCTAATAAAAAAAAATATGTTAATAAAACCCATAAAATAAGAACTACATTCCTTTGGACCAACCCATTAATCTCAGGTGAATCAGGTTTCGGTCACAACAGTTTTGGTCGAATTGGGTTTAGTTAAATCGAACCCGCAAGAATTATATTGGATAAAACAAATCAAATTTTTTTTACCTATGAGATATTTGTCCTTCTATATAGATTAAGCTAATGTTTATCAATTCTTAATCAATACTACATTGGTTAAAAAAATGTAAGTCTTTTCACATTTTAAAACTTTTTTTAAAAACTCAAAATTATATAAAATATTATTTTTTCAATAATAATTTAATATTTATTACTCATAACTACAAAATTATTTAAAAAACAAAAAAAAAACAAAAAATGAAATTTATATTGTTTTGGTGTCTTAAAAAATGCTAAAAAGTGACTTTTTTAATGGAGGGAGTACAAAATTATATTTAATTATACTATATGCATGATAATATTACCATCCATTATCAAGTAATCAAATATTTAGATTGTTTTGAGTATTTTAGGGAAATGATAAGATTTTTGTTGGTTTCGAATTTAATCGGGTTTGAGTTATGTTTGAGCTGGATAATTTCGGGTTGATTTTGGGTCGGTCCATTCGGATATAATCGGGTTCAGGTTATTACTGGGTTCGAATTGCTTTCAGGTTCGGACTTAACTCGAATCGGATCGGTCGATCTCAGATCCAAACTTTTTTTTTCCAATTATTCGGGTGTCGGACGCGTTTGGTCGGATTAATCGTGTCGAGTATTGTCGGCTCTACAGATTACAGTACTTACCCATGAGGGGTGGGTAAGATCTACTTGCTCTCTTTTTTCTTCCAAATTACTTCCTTTTTTTTTTTCCAAATCTCATTTTTATTTTAATTTTGATTAAGAAAATTTCCAATTTATCCTTATAATAAGAAGGGTGTGTTAATAAAATAAAGGCTATAAGAGTAATTATAAATAAATTGATATGAGATTTTCATGTTCAACCAAACAAATG
The DNA here is from genome assembly GCA_963922045.1 of Persicaria maculosa. Lineage (NCBI taxonomy): Eukaryota > Viridiplantae > Streptophyta > Magnoliopsida > Caryophyllales > Polygonaceae > Persicaria > Persicaria maculosa. Next base: position 65,059,032 of record OY998262.1, read on the forward strand.
ATAGGAATTGAGTTCATGTGAATTTACTTTTAACCAGACATATTTTTATATTTTCCGGAAAGTAAAATTCATGAAAAGTTCATTTCTTAGGAAGGGAAATTACTACGTTTATCCAAACGAAACCTTAGGATTTCGTTAACATGTCCTCCGGACCTCCTTGCATTTTCGGGTCCGGCTCCCGTCCAGTTCTAATGAAACCGTAGGGTGCAGTTGAGCCTAATCTCCACCGTTTATTTAACCAATGGCCAGGATTAATTCATTTTTTTAAAATAACAAAACCCAAAAACAAGGACTTCTTCCTTCCCCGATAGCTCCTCATCCCAATCTGAAAGTCGGTGAGGCCTTTTAGATCTCGCTACTCCCTCTCTCTCTCACTCCTCGCCGCCGCCGCAACCCACCCAGCTCTATCAGTCCATCTCCTTCCCGGTAGAAAATCGCCTCTAGCTTGAACAAAAATCTGCAGCACGAATCATGGCAATCGTTCCAACTCTTCAACGAGTCAACTTGACAGTAGATGTAATAACTATGGCACCCATTTCAGTGAAGCAAAACTCAAGTTGATATATGAGATTAGAAATTCGACCATATATAAATCATGAATATCACCTATGAATCCATTCAATCTCACAAATTCAACCACAAATTGTGAATTCACAAACCCATAAACCCTAATTTTCTTTAAGAAACAAACCCCCAAATTAGTGGATAATAATCGATACCCTCCCTCGCGCAACACACCAACGTCTGCGTCACCGTATTGTTGTTTTCAATATCGTCGGAGTCATCTGGTTGTCTTCAATCGCCGGAGTCATCCCCATAACAATGGGGAAGGAGGACACTCTTCCCTATTCTAATAGCCTTGCGGTCTTGCTATCCAAATAAAAATTTCTTTTAATTAAAAAAAATTAAAACCAATCTTAACCGTTGGTTAAATGAAAGGTTGAGATGTGTTAAACTGCACCCTACAGTTTTATACGAACTGGACTGGAGCCGGACCCTGCATGGGTCCGGCTCCCGTCCAGTTCTAATGAAACCGTAGGGTGCAGTTGAGCCTAATTTCCACCGTTTATTTAACCAATGGCCAGGATTAATTCATTTTTTTAAAATAACAAAACCCAAAAACAAGGACTTCTTCCTTCCCCGATAGCTCCTCATCCCAATCTGAAAGTCGGTGAGGCCTTTTAGATCTCGCTACTCCCTCTCTCTCTCTCTCTCACTCCTCGCCGCCGCCGCAACCCACCCAGCTCTATCAGTCCATCTCCTTCCCGGTAGAAAATCGCCTCTAGCTTGAACAAAAATCTGCAGCACGAATCATGGCAATCGTTCCAACTCTTCAACGAGTCAACTTGACAGTAGATGTAATAACTATGGCACCCATTTCAGTGAAGCAAAACTCAAGTTGATATATGAGATTAGAAATTCGACCATAAATCATGAATATCACCTATGAATCCATTCAATCTCACAAATTCAACCACAAATTGTGAATTCACAAACCCATAAACCCTAATTTTCTTTAAGAAACAAACCCCCAAATTAGTGGATAATAATCGATACCCTCCCTCGCGCAACACACCAACGTCTGCGTCACCGTATTGTTGTTTTCAATATCGTCGGAGCCATCTGGTTGTCTTCAATCGCCGGAGTCATCCCCATAACAATGGGGAAGGAGGATACTCTTCCCTATTCTAATAGCCTTGCGGTCTTGCTATCCAAATAAAAATTTCTTTTAATTAAAAAAAATTAAAACCAATCTTAACCGTTGGTTAAATGAAAGGTTGAGATGTGTCAAACTGCACCCTACAGTTTTATACGAACTGGACTGGAGCCGGACCCTGCATTTTCCATAATTTATACTACTACTTTAATCTATAGAGTCAAAAATAAAAAAATAACGGAATATATTGTAATCTTTTTAAAAAAAACTTTTCCCGGGGAGTGTGGGGTTTATTTCAAATAAATGGGGCAAATTTGGGGGTTTTGTTAGAGCTGCGATTTGCGAACCCTCGTCCTGATCGAGCTTCTGATCTTCTCTCTCTCAAGTGGAAGCTGTCGTTCTCCCGTGATTCGCCAGTTCTCTGTAAGTCGATCGTCTTCCTCTCCTTGGATCTATCTCTGTTAGTGGTCTTCATTTTCTTCTCGCCCCGCCATCATCGATTTGGTTCGAATTTTCGAACGATTTTGGTTCGTAACGGAAAACGATAGGGCACCACGAATCCATCTTCAGTGTTTTGGTCTCTGGAAAAGAAATTCTCAAACCTATATGCAAACGCTTTTTGGTTTATGGATCTCTTGTATTGTAGGACTCTCGATTGAGTGATATTTTCCTTCTGCAATTTTCAGGATCCGACAGTATTCAAATTGTTGTGGCTTGTTGCTATGTTTCTTAAAATTTGTATGTTTATTCCAATTGTAGTTGTTCTGTTCCTGTTTGCAATGCATCCTTATGTCCTATTATCCTGTGCAAGCCCTTTCTAAGGCTTAAGTCACTTTTGCTGAGATCTTTCGAGCACTTTTGTTTTGTTAATGTGATATAGTAGGCATTATGCATTGTGAGACTCATTCTCTGGTGTCAAATTACAATCTTCTGGCAATGATTTGCAGGGGGTTCATCATTGCAGTTGAATTGAAATAGCTTGAGTTGAAGATGAGATGCAACGCCTGCTGGAAAGGATTGGAAGGTCGAGCTGTTACAACCACCTGTGGCCACATTTTTTGTATCCAACACTTGTGTTGCTTTTAGCTATTTTTCAAAATAAATGCCATTGAAATTTCTTGTTCACTTAAGCATAAGCTATTTTCAGAAGTTCAAGATTGTTATACTTAATGCTAGAAATAGGCACAGAAGATGCAAGCAAGATAGTTAACAATGAGGCAGCATGCCCCGTTTGTGATCAAGTGCTGTCAAAGAGGTAAGTGTTTTAGTTTCTTAGCTTCATACATTATCTGGCAGTGTAAAGAACATTTATTCATCTTAGTCCAGTCTACAAGACATGCCATTTGTCCCTTGAGCCTTCAATCAAGTATTGTAACTTTCAGGGTGAACCAAACAGAGCTTCAGTTGGAAGTTCCATTGTTGTTTGACAATCACAAAAAATTATTATTTTATTTTGCATCAACTCAGTTAACTATGTGAGTACAAAATTCCTTTATCTTCTTGTTATTGTTGGGCTGCAATTTACTGAGATGCTATGGAGCACCTGCTCAGCCCTTCCTTAGTTTTGTATACATAACCCATAACTTATTTTACTATTTTGGCAATTGTATTGCAATATTTCCATCATTAATTTAGTATAATAGTTAACTGAGAGCTTTGCATCTGAACTGATTTTATGGTCTACTTGCCAGTCACATGAAACCAGTGGATGTCAATCCAAATGACGAGTGGACAAATGTAAGCAACATTCCTTGGTTTTCTTCTACGTTAGTATCTCAATATTGTTTGCTGATATCAGTTTCATACTTGAACCAATTCCTTTGCGTCCTATCAATTTCTTGTTCTGAGCTTTGTCATATGCTGCAGATGGCAATGGTTGGGGTGGGTCCACAAATCTGTATCCTTCACTCCCATTGTTTAGTGGGTTTTCTACCATTTGAAATGCCCTATAATTGTAGATAGTAATGATTAGAAGTGCCTAATGCATGTTGTTACTATAGACTAATCTTGGAAATATATATATCTTCTCCTTCCTTAAAACATGTCCAGTAATGAAGAGTGCATATAAAAGTGTGATGTTCTACATTGCGCAAACGGAACTGGAGATGCAATGCAAGCTGAACCGAGTTGTATCTCAGTGCCGACAGAAATGTGAGATGGTGCAAGAGAAATTCACTGAAAAACTGGAGCAGGTGCACACTGCTTACCAGAAAATGGCCAAGAGGTGCCAGATGCTGGAACAAGAAAATGAGAACCTGACAAAGGATAAGCAAGAGTTACAAGAAAAATTTGCTGAAAAATCTAGGTTTGTGACAGCTTTTCTTGTTCCTTTTAAGATGTTTTTTTTTGGCATATTACTTGAAGCTATTGGTTAATAATGCCAGACAGAAGAGGAAGCTTGATGAAATGTATGATCAATTGAGAAGTGAGTATGAGTCTGTTAAGCGTTCAGCCATCCAGCCTGCAAGCAGTTTCTATCCTAGACCGGTGCCTGATATTTTCTCCAACCCAACCAACATGATGGGTAACATAGATCCTATGAGAAAAGGTTAATCCTGTTCATTTCTGGAAACTGATTATGACAGCTGCTTCAGTATTGGTGTTGTTTTCTCACATTAAGGCTAACAAAATGAGTGGATAGAAAAACGTATGAGGTATACAGAAAATGGAGTTCACTCATGTTATTTGGCTCATTTAGGAAATGGAAAAGAGAGATTTGTAGAAAGTTGTAGCTCTTGCAACTCAGTAATTTATATCCCTCTAAGACTGGAAAGCCATGCCCTCTATTCTTGGCTGTCCAAAAATGGAAGGATTGCTTCTCTTCTTCAACTTTCTCTTCACTTGAAAAAAAAAATTGTCCAAGCAAAATAAAAGGAATCAAAATAGATGCACATTTTAACATTTTAGCTCAATTCCGTTCACTGAATTATGTTTCCAAGGAAAACCAGTTGACTCATTTGTTGCAGACTGGGGCACCTTCGCTCCTGACACTCCAGGGCCAAAGGAGGGCATGTGGACAGCAAATCAAACCAGCTCTAGCTCGTTCGATATCCAAGGCGGTTCACCAGGAAACAACGCGCCCATCCCAGGTAACACTGGAAATAGAAGGCATAGTGTGCACACTGGCTTTGGAGCAGGAGTGAGTAACCCTTCCATGACCCTGAGGAATCTGATCATCTCCCCCATAAAACGGCCTCAACTCTCTCGTAACCGGCAAAACCTGTTCACGTAAGATATCCCTTTCAAACATCCTGTCAAGTAAAACGTGGTATTTTCGGATCCTGATGTTTGGTACGCTTCAGTCTGTAGGCTGTGCTTTTGGCTTTCGTTTCTGCAACTGTGGTGACCAGCTGCTTGTGGCTTTCGTTTCTTCTTCGAATGAGGTGACCTCTCTGGAGCAGTTTGGGTTGTTTTTTCCATCATACATTTTCAATGCTCGGGTGATTCACCTGACCATTGAAAATGTATGGTGGAAAAAACGACCCAAACTGCTCCAGATGTATGATGGAAAATGTATGTGCATTCACCTGAAGTGAATGCACATAGAGAGTGTAGAAAGCATGTGTTTCCATCGCTGGGATGAAGGAAAGGAGATATGTATAGATACAAACACAGCTTAAACATATAGTACCAGATGAACCTCTATAGTTACATCCCTGAATTGATTACAACAATGTAGCCATTTAATTGATCAGGCTGGAATGATGCTGAGGATGATAATGCTCCATTTTCATTTTTTCTTCACATTTATACAGCAATGTGTAAGCTACAGCAAGTCTTGGTAGGTTGATCCCTAACCCATCTTTTTTTTTGGGTTAACTGTTTCAAATCCCTAACCAAATTGGTTATGTTCAAGTTTTTAAGATGCTGCAACCTTCCAGCGGCTGAAAGTTGAAATCAACTTGTTAATACAAGTTTGATTTTTGAGTGCTAATCTTTGCAAGTCTAGAAACACAAATTGTATTATCAAACTTGCGTTACTCTTTGGAATCACACCTCACAATATCAAACTGCAAAAGATTTGATGTGGTTCTAGCCTTCTAGGTGGGTCTTGGAATCATGATCCTGGAGTCTTTGCCTGTATTTTCAATTAAGTTCACGAGGTCTACATTTCAGACTAGAAGAACCCTAGTCTCAAATTCTATCCTAAACAAGACTTAATCTATAGTCCCTTACTCCTCGTCTTCCCCTGATTTCATCTATATTCCCTTAAATCAACCAAGGACCTCTAATATTTAAACCCCCTCTTTTCTATCGGATCACAGTATGGCTATGAAACAAGAATCCATTAGTAATTGTGTGAGATAATGCCGCTTGATTATCCTCCCTGACTCCATCTGCAGACTTGAAAGTCCCAAGCTAGCAACCTTGCCTTATGTCCTAGCCTACCCATCACTCGGACTCCCCTGAGGCCCTGAATGTAGTCTTACCCTGAAGTTGATGGAACGCTTGCGCACAATCCATCTCGACAAAAATGGTGGTGGCTCCTCTTTCCCGCGCAATCTAAAGAGCTCACACCACCGCCTCTAACTCGGCAACCAAAGGCTCCCGGCGTACATCCAACAACATCTGTATTAGAACTTGATGGCACATAAGCTTGGTAGATAGAGTCATCATTGAAAAAAAATGGATTCAACAGGGACTTCTCAAGAATTAGTTTTTCAATCTAACAAAGAGTACAAGAAATGCAAAATGGTATGCCATGGGAAGGCCTGGCTCAACAAATAATTGAACTTGGAGCATGTGGTTCGATCCTTTGAGGCTGTAATGCGATTACATTTGGATCGACATTTTTGGCAAATTGGCTTCGAGCTCATTTATCATCATCTGCAGCATCACTGCCATTGCCCTCGCCATTAGCTGGGAATCAAAATCTCAAGTATCAGAAACAGACAACCATGAAGATATCTAACAGAACCCTGACTGTCAGCAAGAACAAAAGCCTCCGTCGGTAGTGTGATACAGCCGTACAGGACTTATCATATAAAGTAGACATGGAATCACTTCCAATCTCTTCTAGAAAGACTCTCGCAGCCTCTATTGCCTTTTCCCCATCGTCTTCGGCTTGAGAGATCAATCAAAGGTTTTATTACTATAGAAATTCGCGGTGTCTGCATAATGACAGAATTTAAAACGCTCAAGAGTAGTAAGCTTTCTTGAACATGGAACTGCCCCTGGAATTACCTTCAGTGTCCTCTATGGCTGATAAGCAATTGATAAATCTGTTGGGTGAACTCTCAAGGGGTTTCACTTCCTTTGCATCCACGTTAAAATATCAGGCCTAATACCGGTCACAAATCTCCCTCCTTCACGACTTGAACCCCAAACTTCAGGTTGGTAGAGAGAAAGGTGCCTGAACTGTGTTGTACTAGTTACCCTGGATGGCTGCATCATCATTGTAATTGTAGGAAAGGATCTATGCCATGTATTTCCGGCAGCAGAAAAAAGATGTCTGTCAGAAGAACCTTTCTCTGAATTTCCAACATTGGATCTCGGCATCCCATTGCTCTGCATACCGTTCATTGTGCCCCTTGCCATGGTTGCATTTTTGCGAGGGGGAGGCTTCTGAGCAGTTGTACCACTGATGTTTGCTGATGGCTTCAATTTGTCAAGACGTCTGAGCATCCAGTTTCCTAGATTCCTGCCGACCTGTATATCTCTTTGTTGAATTTTACGATGAACTTTCAGTGCTACATCAAAGACAGCGCGTGTTCGTCTGTAAGATGGTCAAATCATAATGGATCAGTATTGGGAAGTTTCCATATAGCATGCGCTGTATGAAACAACATTTTGGGATATAAAATGTTCATGGTCTTAAAACAAATGCGGAGAGAACATAAACTGCAAACATAATGTTGCAGTACAATAGTCAAAACACAGTCTACTGCCCCTAATACTCAAAACCCGTTAATGGCAGCTCTGAGCCTTGGGTTTGTTGTTGTTATTGTTTGTTGCACAAACACCGTCAGAAACTGATCAGTTACTTCCAATAGCAAGATAGATAGCCAGTTCACCAACAGTGAATGAAATTTGGTTGTCTCTTGAAGTTCGGTTTGGTGGATGATAAAAAATCTAAACAAAAACCACCTACTAGTGTCCCAGGAGGCCAGGATTCTTAAAGTACACTGTTACTACGCTTCAAGCTAAATCTGCTTATCTGACTTGTGCATCTTGCAACCAATATGGAACTATTATAGCATAAAGTAAAATGAAAGACAACAAACAATATAGGGAACAACTGATCAATTTGATCATCACCGCAATTCATTGCATACTATCATCCCACTGACAGCCTGATGGCTGATACTACTTGACCGACAAAAAACAATAACTCCCATAGGTTCACTCCTGAAACCAAGTGACATGCTTCAAACCTGGGAAAGATCAAGTGCAGGACACACAACAATGCCATAGTCCTCGGTAAGGCTAGACATAAATTTCATTTAAAAAGTATCTTGAAAAGATCCCAGGATCTAGAAATATTTAGAAGTTGTATCAACCAGATATCCCATCCTCAAACAGAATATACCCTATTCCATCAGACCAACAAAACTACCAAACCAAGGTTTTAACATAGGTGCCAAAATTAGAAGACACAACAGTAATCTCCATGGCATAAAAAAGATTAATCTAGGCTAGATTTCACCCAACACAAGAAGATTAATCCATCAGTATAAGTTGTATAACGATTGTATCAGTGTAATCCTACAACCAAATCAACCTAAGAGGTGGGTAAATGATATGAGATTTAGAGTAATCGCCAAATAAATGTGCTTAGCCCCAAACTTTTCAAATAATCATGCAAGAATGCACCTGATTTAGGAGAGGAAAATAAGCAGATGTGCTATTCCATCTGAGTAAAGTAGAAACGGAGTTAAATTAACAACCTTCATCATCATATTCCAGTAGATTTCAATGGAAGGCACAACATATAGATCTACTCCAATCTCTCAGTTTACAAGCCTAATTGATAATAGGCCCAAAATGCCTGTAGATATTGTCATTCTCCGCTCGCGCTAACTTCAACAATTAAATCTGTTGGGGAAACAAAATTGCATCTCTTAAGAACACGGCCTCGCTAATTTACTTGATACAAATTCCATTAACAAAAATCTAATCAATAATCCAGCAGTTGGCGAAGCAGCACAAGACATTCGAGACACTGAAATTTCAGTGGATCTGTGAAAGAACTAGAAACGAAGCCATGGATAAGCATCAAGCGACACGCAAAAAATGGAGAACGGATTCACAGAACAAAGATTTCACAACAAATCAACCGTCGGACGAACAAACGAATAAAAATCGAGATACCTGTGGAGAAACTGGCGGAGCTTAGGGTGATTAGGGCCGATCAATCGGCGCTGAATCCTCAAGGCGAGCTTATAAGTCCTCTTTAGGCCGATGAAGTAGGCAGTAGCCACAGTAATCTCCCACAACACCATAGTGATTGCTTAATCTCTCTCTCCTCTGTGGTTTTCTTGCTACTGATTGATGAAATGAGATTCGATTGCTTGCGCTGCGGAATTTGAGGGTTTCGCTTTCTTTCTGGCCAAGTCAGAGGGCGTCACCTTCCACCTATGCGAATGCAAGACTCGGATTAAGGTCGCCGCTGTCACGTTGATGGCGGATGGGGAAAATGAAAGTGTCACTGCGAACGTCACGTGACGGTGGGCCGCCGACGTTTCTTTCCGTTACCATTTGCGCCGGTGGGTTTTGGTAAGGTTGGGACAATGGGACGGTTTGGTAACTGTAAATGGGTCGGGCTTTTTTTAACGGGCCGTATAATTATCAACCCAAACCCTGAATGTTTGCTGTTTTTTTTTTTTTTTTTTTTTTTTAATGACGAGGAACCCACCTTTGGTGACAAATCCCGAGCACGTGACCCAGCCGGCAAGAGCCACGTACCAGGTAAACCGGCTTGCGCCGACCGGCTCGACCCAGTGGTGAGAGCAAGGTAAAACCTTAGGTTTTCACCCAAGAAAAGAGACGGAAGCAGGGATCGAACCCGTGACCTCCTTACTTCTCCCCTTACTCCTTACCACTAGGCCACCCCGACTGGGGCGAATGTTTGCTGTTTTTTATATTGAGTCGGACGCATAAATTAAGTTAACGCGATAACTAATCGTAAATATCTTCTAATATATATATATATATATATATATATATATATATATATATATATATATATATATATATATATATATATATATATATATATATTTAGCAGACACTTAAGTTATTAGAATATATTATCATACTTAATCAAGGCTTGACATCTTTTAATAATTACTAAAGTTCCAATTAAATATCTTTAGCATCATGTCTAATTAGACATTGTGCAACGTTAAATTCAACAAGTCTTGGATTCGTGACTTATCAGTCTTATCTTCTCAATAACTAAATGAATATCTAGATATATCATATATGGTAGCTTTTACTTTGACCTAAATACCTCCATCACCCCTAAACTAATAAAATTCAGAAACCTAAGCCCACAAACTTTAACTTGGTGCAATTTAACCAACTTTTAAATCAGAACTCTTGTGTTTTCTAGTAGATGTTGAGGAGGGGAGATTATTTTAGGAAGGAGAGAGAATGAAGATTATTCATAGGGATTAAAAGGATGAGAATTATTTTGACAAAATAACTTGTAGATGTTTGGATGATGAAAGATTATTTGTTAAGGTTATAATGTAAAACTAGTGCAGATCCCGTCCCGTGTACGGGAAATGTGTTAATCTAAATATAAATTATTTTTTCCTCCAAAAAATAATATAAATATAAATAAAATTAGTTCGATAGGTTATATATATTCTAAATATCTTTTAATTAGATTCTCTCAAAATATAAATAAAATTCACAATTATAAGGTACTATGTAAAAGTTTTTTTTATCTAATCTATGATTAATTAAATCTCATGTAATTTAATTAGATAGTTGATTTTTAAAAATATTTTAATATTCTTTTTTATTAAATATGTAGTACATATTTATTACATTAGTTTACTAAAATATCTATGTACGGATGGATTGTGGCTACATATATAGCTATATAATATTTTAATTATTTATTTTGGCCTCAAAAAATAATATAGATAGATATAAAATAACAATTATTAAATGATTGATTTTGATATAAATAATTATTTCCACCAAAAAATAATCTAAATATAAATAAAATAGCACCTATCAAATATTACATATTTATCTATTAATATTTTTGGTAAGTATGACTATGAAAATTAGTTTTATTAAATCTTTTTATTATTACTACTACTATGTTTAATTATATTGATATAGTTTTTTCCTTAAATAATATTTACTATTTTATAAGATATTCCATTTATCCAATTATATGTGTTAATGGTAAAATAAAATAATTATTTTTATTAGATTTCTTTTTTGACGGGAGAAAGCTTTGCGAGACGCACTCTCGCGCCGCCACGTAGGCAGATTCACTCACGTGCCGCCACACAGGCCCCAATGCATCGGTTTTAGTATATGTATATAGATACCACTTTTACCCCTCATGATGATTTTGAACATTAGGCCTTATCAACCGTAGAAGTCGGGGAGATTTGCTAATTCAAGTTGGGGAAATTGAGTCATTTCTCCATTTCCTCCCACCCCATGATCCCGTCGACTTTCATTCCCTCCACCCCTAGCCAAACAGCACACCCAAAATAACCCCCACCCTCTAAACCCCTTCCACCTCCTAAAAAAACACAGAAAAAAGAGGACCTTAGCGGCTTAGCCCCCTAAAATATAATTTCATTAATTTTTACCCTATTTTATAAAAGAAAAGAATAACAATGTTGGAAATAATTACGGCTATTTTATTAACTTTTATTATTACAAGTAAAATAGTTTGTTAATATATAAACGCGTTCCTATATACACCGCAAATTAACGTCCAATTCGACGTTGTAATAACATTCTGATGCGGGGTTAGCCGCTGTTTTCCCGACCTTCTTGACGTTGTGGACTCGGACTCACAAGAACACAAAGGAATGGCACAAGTGAGACAAGAAAAACGCAGCAAAGGGGGATTAAACCTTGGGAGCAAGGCTTGACCAAATGAAAAGGAAAAACAGAATAAAACAAAGGGAAATGAAAGGGAAAGATAGGAGGAATCAACCTTGATGAACAACAAGAAGACCCATTGGGACAATGCACCAAGAACCAACTTGAATGACACCAAAACCAACCCTATACAACCTTACACAACCATGGCTGGCCATGGAAGCACAAGGAGGAGGTTCGTGCTCATCTCGAAATCACCAATCTTCGGGAAATTGACAAAACCAAGAACAACCGAACTGAATACAACACACATGCACACAAGGCATGAAGCTCTCACCTTTGGAGAGTGTAACAACTAGGTTTTCATTAACAAGATTCAAAAGTGTCCTTCAAATGAGAGTTTACAAGCCTTAAATATGAGAGAAAATCAGCCCAAAAGCAAGGGCCCAAAAACACAAGTTCTACTAAACCCAAAAAAAAGGCCCAAAACTCTAAGTCCAAAACAAGCAAGCAAATGAAAAGGCTAAGTATGGGTGGTGGCTGAATCACCCTTTGTCGAACCCGAGAATGGTGCGGTTTCAAGCAAAGTGATGATGTCACCCTCGGGCTCGCTTGGTAGCACCAACTTCATATGGTGGATGATGAAGGTGTTAAGTTCCTCTCTTATCTTCTTAGCTCGGGACCTTGTGATAGGTCTATCTCCGAAATGAGGTGCATTGGGTGGTTCTGGGGATGGTCCTCCATCATTCTCCCCTTCTTGGAAAGGATTCGACCTCGAATCCATGTCTTCATCCTCAGCTAGGTAGGGGGTGAGATCGGCGACATTGAACGTTGCACTAACTCCATAGTCACTAGGTAGATCAATCTGATAGGCATTGTCCCCGAATCGTTGCAAAACCTTGAATGGACCATCTCCTCGAGGAGCGAGCTTAGACTTGCACTTGTTGGGAAAGCGCTCCTTCCGCAAATGCACCCAAACTAGATCACCGGGCTGAAAAATCATCTTGCGACGCCCCTTGTTGGCTCGTTGGGCATTCTCTTCGGCCTTTTGAATTAGCCGGACACGAGTACGCTCATGAAGCTCCCGAATGAACTCCACCTGTTTTCCTGCATCAAAGTCTTCTTTCTCCCTCATGGGACATGGGGTAAGATCCAAAGGGGTTAGTGGGTTAGTACCATAAACACACTCAAATGGTGTAAGCTTAGTAGATGAGTGCATAGTCCGGTTATAAGCAAACTCCACATGAGGCAAAGCATCCTCCCACAACCTCAAATTGTTCCTAATGATGGCCCTAAGGATGGTAGTAAGGGTCCTATTGGTTACCTCCGTTTGCCCATCAGTTTGTGGGTGACTAGAGGTGGAAAACAGCAACTTCGTCCCTAGTTTACCCCAAAGAGTCCTCCAAAAGTGGCTAAGAAATTTCATATCCCGATCGCTCACTATAGTCTTAGGTACTCCATGAAGCATAACAATCTCTCTAAAGAAAAGGTTAGCTACGTTAGAGGCATCATCGGTCTTATGGCAAGCGATAAAGTGAGCCATCTTAGAGAAACGATCAACAACCACAAAGATCGAATCCCTCCCCTTCTTAGTCCTAGGTAACCCAACAATAAAGTCCATGGATATGTCCTCCCAAGGGGCTGCAGGAATGGGTAATGGACAATACAAGCCGTGGGGTTGTAACCTAGATTTAGCCTTCAAACAATCAACACATCTCTTAACCAAATGTTCTACATCTCGAAGCATGCGAGGCCAAAAGAAATGTGTGTGTAGCATATGATAGGTCTTATCCCTCCCAAAATGGCCCAACAATCCGCCTCTATGGGCTTCCTCAACCAATAAGAGCCTAAGTGAACAACGGGGGATGCAAACCTTATCAATCTTGAAAAGAAATCCATCAAACAAGTAGTACTTATCTAAGGATCCTTTAGCCACACAATGATTGTAAATCTGTCCAAAATCAGGGTCATCTACATAAAGCTCCTTAATATATGCAAAGCCTAAGATCCTTGAGTCTAATGTAGACAACAACATGTATCTCCTCGAAAGGGCATCTGCCACAACATTATCTTTTCCTTTCTTATACTTAATGACATAAGGGAATGTTTCTATAAACTCCATCCAACGACCATGCCTCCTATCCAACTTGTCTTGGCTCTTAAAATGCTTTAAGGACTCATGATCAGTGTGCAAAATAAACTCCCTAGGCCAAAGATAATGTTGCCATGTATTAAGAACTCTAAATAATGCATACAACTCTTTATCATAAGTAGAGTAATTAAGACAAGCTCCTTTAAATTTTTCTGAAAAATAGGCAATGGGCTTACCTTCTTGCATGAGAACTCCACCAATGCCTATGCCCGATGCATCACACTCCACTTCGAAGGGCCGGTTGAAATCCGGAAGTGCTAAGACCGGGGCCTGCGTGAGATGCTCCTTTAAGGCGTTGAACGCCTTCTCTTGGGCCTTTTCCCATGTGAATGGATGATGTTTCTTGGTGATCTCGGTTAGAGGGGCTGCAATGGTGCTGAAATCCCTCACGAACCGGCGATAGAAGCTAGCTAATCCAAGAAAGCTCTGAACATGGCCAATTGATGTAGGAGTAGGCCATTCTTGGATCGCTTTGATCTTGCTCTCGTCCACCTTCAATCCATGTGAGCTGAACACAAAACCAAGAAAAGTAACACAATTAGTGCAAAGCTCACATTTCTCCAAATTAGCATAAAGGTGCTCATGACGAAGAGTAGATAGCACTTCTCGTAAATGTAACTCATGCTCTTCTAGGGATCTACTATACACAAGTATATCATCAAAATAAACCACAACAAATTTCCCTATGAAATGCCTAAGAACATGATTCATAAGACGCATGAAAGTGCTAGGGGCGTTGGTAAGCCCAAAAGGCATAACCAACCACTCATAAAGACCAAACTTGGTCTTAAAGGCTGTCTTCCACTCATCCCCTTCCCTCATACGAATTTGATGGTACCCACTTTTTAGATCAATCTTAGAAAAGGTAGTGGTTCCATATAACTCGTCTAACATGTCATCTAAGCGGGGTATTGGGTGGCGGTACTTCACCGTGATGTTGTTGATGGCTCGACAATCCACACACATCCTCCACGAACCATCCTTCTTTGGCACTAGAAGTACGGGAACAGCACATGGGCTAAGGCTCTCCCTCACATAACCCTTATCCAACAACTCTTGCACTTGGGATTGGATCTCTTGGGTTTCCTTAGGGTTCATCCTATAGGCTGGGCGGTTAGGTAAAGTGGCTCCCGGAACAAGGTCTATTTGGTGCTCAATGCCTCTAATAGGCGGTAGACCGACTGGAATGTCTTTGGGAAACACATCCTTAAACTCCTCAAGTAGCCCCAAAATCCTCTTAGGTAGGGTAGCCTTAAGATCATCACTCAACAAAGCAAGCTCCTTACATAAGAACATAAGAGTGGTCTCGGGATCAAGGTACTCCTTAAGGTCTTGCTTAGAGGCTAGAAGAACTCCCTTATTCTCCCACACTCCCTTAGGTTGGCTTTGCTCACTAGACGATGATGGGTGTGGTGTGGTCTTGGGCTGCGGACACTCGGTTTCCTCCTGCCCCTTCTTCTCCCCCTTTCCCCGTTTCTTTTCATACTCATCGGCAACTTGGGTTGGGGTCATGGGCTTGAGAACAACATTCTTCCCCTTAAACACAAAAGAATGACGATTAGTGAAACCATCATGAATGACCTTCCTATCATATTGTCATGGACGACCCAAAAGAATATGACAAGCTTGCATAGGCACTACATCACATAAAACACTATCCTCATAATGTCCTAGTGTTATGGCAACCTTAACTTGCTTGTTCACTTTCAATTCACCACAATCATTCATCCAATGTAATTTGTAGGGTCTAGGGTGACTTAATGTTGGAAGTTGTAATTTTTGAACCATTTCAATGCTAGCAAGATTACAGCAACTTCCTCCATCTATTATCATGTTGCACACCTTTTTCTTAACGAGACAACGAGTATGGAACAAGTTTTCTCTTTGGTTATCATCACAAGAAGGCATAGCATGTAAAGCTCTTCTAACAATCAAAGATTCACCATGTTCAAACTCAATCCCATCATCATTATTATCATCACAAGCATGCAAATTCACATCATCATCACACACAACATTATCATCACAATCAGATTCAGATTCATATTGCCCTAAATGATTAATCATGAGAGTTTTCTTGTTAGGACAATCTTTCATCATTAGATGGCCGAAATGATGATGAAGAGGGGTTAGAGTTACTCCCTTGTGAGGCTGCAGAAACCCCATTAGATGGCCGAAATGATGATGAAGGTGCATTTATTGGGTAGCCTTTGCGATGACCACCTTGCTCTCCTTGATGATTGAAGTTGGCTCCCTTTTCTTTTCCTTGCACCGCTTCCCTCCCATAGGGCTGGTACCCTCGGCTTTGAGTTGGTGCTTTCCATGAGGTAGTAGGGTAGCCATTTGAGGTCCTTCCTCCTTGATTCCTAGCTTTGAGCTTTCTTTCCACTTTGATTGCTAGGTGTAGCAAATCTGTCATAGACTCATAAGGATAGCAATCTACTTCGTTAGCTAGGGAAGGGTTGAGAACTCTTAGGTACCTCACCGTTGTGGCTTCGTCGTCCTCAACCACATTGGCTCTTACCATTGCCACTTGCATAGCATTGTATGTTTCCTCCCACTCATTGAGCCTTGCTTCAAATTTTCCAACCTTTGTCTTAGCTCCCGGGTGTGGTGTTGAGGAATGAATCGAGACCTCATCAAGGCCTTCATTTGGTCCCAAGTGACCACGGCTGGATCTAGAACTCGCCTCCTTTCTTTCACAAGAGTATCCCACCAAATCAGTGCATAACCGGTAAATTCAAGGGCTGCGAGTTGTACCTTTTTCTCTTCCGGAAAATTATGGCAGCTCCAAATTTGCTCAATTTTTGTCTCCCAATCCAAATAAAGGTCGGCATCACACTTCCCTTCAAAAGCTGGAATTTTGACCTTTATTTTGCCTATTCCATCTTGCTCTTGTTCACGAGCTCTCCGTTGTTGGTATCCAGGGCCTCGGGGTGGTTCCCAATCCTCCTCTTGCTCTTCAAAGTAGTCATATTGCCTTCTTGGAGGCCTGCGATAATCATGTAAAGGAGGATCATTGTTAGGACCAAAACGTCTACCTTCTCGTGGGGGAACCGGGCCTTGTTGAGGACCAATTGGCGGGGTGGTGAAGGGTTGCTCCCGCTCTTGGTGGGGCTCGTTTGGCACATGTTGGGGTGGTGTACGAGTCTCCAAAGCAACCATTCGAGCCGTGAGCTGGCCAATGTTGTCCGCCATGGTTTTAAGCATGTTGAACAACTCCGGGGATATTGGCTCGGACCCGCTTCCATTAGAATGGTCCGAAGGTGGAGGATCTGCGTTAGACATTCTCAAATACACTAACAAACTTGTTAGGTTAGTGAAAGCAAAAATCAGCCTCACAAGTGTTTCACTCCTCTCCGAGTGTTGCAATCGAGCTTCAAATTTTCCTTGGTAGAGTCAATAATCAACCACAAGATTAGCAAACTTTAAAGAGCACAACGACAACAAGGGCTGATCTTAATACCAAACACGCAGATTCTAGGTGCGGCTAGAGACTCAATGAATAGAATTATGGCTAAACAAACACCCGAAACAATTATGAACGATCGACACAATGAGCTCTTTTTTTTTGACTAAGAATAAGTGTTTTACCAAGTTTTACAAGGTTCAACCCCTTATCTTATTCTCATGTATCAATATCGTGCAATGGCGCTCAAATATGCAAAGGGGGTGCAATTTAGGCTCGAAATTCAGTAGGTAGTGGTTGCGAAGGGTGGATGCAATGTGTTCAATGAATAGGTTTCCAACACAATGAGCAAGCTAACACAATGCAAACAAGGTTTGATTTCAACAAGCAAGTACAACAAGCCAGATAAGCTTTGCTTTGTTTTTCCAAGCAACACTAAGATGAAGTGCAAATGTTATAGTATGAATATCAACTAAAACACTTCAACACACATGCATAAGATGCATAAGATGTCACTCTTTTTCTTTTTCTTTTTTTTTTCTTTTTTTTTTTTTTCCAGAAAAACCGAATTTGATTTTTTTTTTAATTTCGGTTTTAACACTCTCTCTCCACAAATATGAAAAGGTAACTAATAAAATCTGAAAAGATAACCAAATGTCAATGCTTCTTGGAAAAGCACAAAAGAGACAACTTTTGGAGAAACATTAAATGTGGACAGCTTTTTGGGGAACACAAGATCTGATTTTTTTTTTTTTAATCTTTTGTGGAATTTCCAAGGACAAGCTTCTTGAGGAAGCACAAATGAACAGCTGGGGGCTGAGATGGGGGCTGTGGTGGTGCACCGGTGGGGCTGTGGTGGTGGTAGGGTGGCCGAAAATGAAAAATTGCATGCACAAGCGCCAATACCACAAAATCAACACAATCGAATAAGATCAAGACATTGAACAAGGAATTTCTTGTAAAACTTACCAAGAGAAAGTGATTCTTGGCTTGATCGTTCTTGTTTCAAACAACGCCAAGTGAACCTATGCTCTGATGCCAATTTGATGCGGGGTTAGCCGCTGTTTTCCCGACCTTCTTGACGTTGTGGACTTGGACTCACAAGAACACAAAGGAATGGCACAAGTGAGACAAGAAAAACGCAGCAAAGGGGGATTAAACCTTGGGAGCAAGGCTTGACCAAATGAAAAGGAAAAACAGAATAAAACAAAGGGAAAGATAGGAGGAATCAACCTTGATGAACAACAAGAAGACCCATTGGGACAATGCACCAAGAACCAACTTGAATGACACCAAAACCAACCCTATACAACCTTACACAACCATGGATGGCCATGGAAGCACAAGGAGGAGGTTCGTGCTCATCTCGAAATCACCAATCTTCGGGAAATTGACAAAACCAAGAACAACCGAACTGAATACAACACACATGCACACAAGGCATGAAGCTCTCACCTTTGGAGAGTGTAACAACTAGGTTTTCATTAACAAGATTCAAAAGTGTCCTTCAAATGAGAGTTTACAAGCCTTAAATATGAGAGAAAATCAGCCCAAAAGCAAGGGCCCAAAAACACAAGTTCTACTAAACCCAAAAAAAAGGCCCAAAACTCTAAGTCCAAAACAAGCAAGCAAATGAAAAGGCTAAGTATGGGTGGTGGCTGAATCACCCTTTGTCGAACCCGAGAATGGTGCGGTTTCAAGCAAAGTGATGATGTCACCCTCGGGCTCGCTTGGTAGCACCAACTTCATATGGTGGATGATGAAGGTGTTAAGTTCCTCTCTTATCTTCTTAGCTCGGGACCTTGTGATAGGTCTATCTCCGAAATGAGGTGCATTGGGTGGTTCTGGGGATGGTCCTCCATCACATTCAATCCGACGTTGTTAATTCTATGCTAATTTCACTTATCGGACGTTGTAACAACGTTGAATTAGACGTTGTTACAACATGTTAGTTAAGATATTATATCTGTATATTCTTTATTAGGATAGAATCTCTTGTGATTATCTTTTCCCTTAGTTGTTAAGATTGTATTCTAGAATTCTCCTACAATGTATTATTTATACGTATAATCAATAGAGAGAAAATCATCTTCCTCTTCAAACTTTACATGGTATCAGCCTAACCTATCGATCCTTCCGATCAATATGTCAAACCACCCAACCTCCCCCACCCAGCTCCTCTTCTCGGCCTCTTCTGCCGATGGAACTTCTCCGAACTTCCATCTTCCCAACTTCGCCATTCGGCTAGATCGCAGCAACTATTCGCTGCGGAGAAACACCATCCGCTCAGCCCTTGAGGCCTTCAACCTCGACTCCTTCCTGAGCGATGCTAACCCTCCTCCGCCCACCATTCCTGCCACCTGAGATGACATTCTCTCCTCCTCCACCCTGACTCCAGCCGCTGCCCTAGCCGCTTTCACATCAGATTCCCAATCCCCATCGTCTTCTCCCCAGATCCCAAATCCCAATTACCTTGCCTGGGTTCGCAAGGACCGTTTGGTCCTTCTCTGGATCCGATCAACCCTGACCACACCCTTGCTTGGGTATGTTGCTCGAGCCACAACGACTGCTGAGGCCTGGGAAATTCTTGCCATGATGTTTCACGCTCAGACTCACGCTCGACAGATGCACCTTCGGTATCAACTTCAGACCCTCAACAAGGGCAACCTCTCTGTGCTCGACTATGTCCAGAAGAAGCGGGCTCTTTCTGATGAGCTTGCTAAAAGCATGGTCATCATCTCTGACTCGGACCTTGTGACCTTCATTCTCTATGGTCTTGGGTCTCAATACTCATCTTTCCGCTCCGCTGTCGCACTGTCAAAGGATCCGATCTCCTCTGACGAGCTCCTCGGTCACCTTCTTCAAGAGGAGCAGCGTCTCGACGAGGATTCTCACTCGATTTTGGATGTTGACCCGCTTGCTGCCAACGTTGCTTCCTCTCGTGGTCGCGGCCGCGATCGAGGAAATGGTCGCGGTCGTCGGTCCTCCAATCGTCCTTCCTTTGATCGTCCGTCTTCCGATGGCGCTGATGTGCCCGACGGCTCAACTGGTGGTGGCTCTGACCGTCCTCACCCCACTTGTCAGATATGCAGCAAGCAAGGACATGAGGCTTTCAACTGCTTCCAGCGCCTCAATCTCTCTGAATTTCCGGTAACGCATCGCTTGGCTCAGGAGGCGCTTGCTCGTACTGACTCTTCCAGCAAGGCTGCATTCTCGGCAGCTTCTCAGTCAGAACTTGCAGACCCATGGATCATCGACTCCGGAGCAAGTCATCATGCTACTGCCGATGTCAATGCTTTCCAGTCGCACTCTCCCTATCACGGCTCTGACAACCTAGTTGTCGGCAATGGTATGTCCCTCCCCATCACTCGTTTAGGCAGCTCTGTTCTTCATGTTTCGCATGCTTCCAAACCCTTACAGCTCACAAACATCCTATTTGTTCCCATAATTTCCAGAAACCTACTTAGTGTCTCCAAACTGTGTCGAGACAACAATGCCTTTATTGAATTTCATCCTAATTTCTGTGCTGTTAAGAATCTGCAGGGTCAGACGCTACTAAGAGGAACCGTTGATAATGGACTATACCGTCTATCTTCCCAACCTGAGCACTTAAGTTGTCCGTCGGTCTATCTTGGGGAGCGTGCATCGGCTGATTGCTGGCATCACCGCCTCGCTCATCCAAACGAGCCTATTCTTCGTCGTCTTATTTCGAGTCAAAGTCTACCAGTCTCTTCCCACAAATTGGCCACAGTATGTTCGTCTTGTCAAATGGGCAAAAGCCACCGCCTGCCCCTTCCTAGCCGATCATCCACTGCTGCTCGTCCGTTTGATCTCGTCCACTCGGATGTGTGGGGTCCGTCCCCTGTGTCGTCTATGTCTGGAAAAAAATACTATGTCAGTTTTATTGATGATTGTACCAAGTTTACTTGGATTTATTTTCTATCAAATAAAGCTCAGGTTTATCCTGCGTTTCAAATGTCCATCAAATTGATTCAAACACAATTCTCTACGCTTATCAAAGCTTTCCAAACTGATTGGGGTGGGGAATATCGCAACGTGTCCACTTACATTGAGTCTCTTGGGATACAACATCGAGTTTCTTGTCCTTACACTCCTGAGCAAAATGGCACTTCCGAACGTCGGAATCGCTTTATTGTTGAAAAGGGCTTAGCCCTCCTTGCCCATGCTCGCTTACCCACTCATCTTTGGGAATACGCCTTTCACACATCTATCTATCTATCTAATCGCACCATCACTCCCACTCTCAAATTCAAATCCCCCTTTGAGGCTCTCTATCACAAAGTTCCTGACTACGGCTTCCTCAAGTCATTCGGGTGCCTATGTTACCCCTTCTTACGTCCGTATACTCACTCCAAACTTGAGTTTCGCTCCCTTCCTTGCATCTTCTTGGGTTACAGTACCAAACATAAGGGGTACATTTGCCTCCACAATCAATCTGGCCGGTTATATGTGTCTCGCTATGTGGTTTTTGACGAGTCGTCATTCCCGTCCTTACCTTCGCCATCCTCGTCCCCTCCACTGTCCTCCTCCTCTTCGCTTCCGCTGTCTCTCCTACAGCAGGCCGCTCACTCTGGACCTGCAGCTTCCTTAGATGTCCCACCTGATTCACCATCGCCGCCACCATCCCCTCAGAACTCTCCTGTGAGCCCTGTCTCACCCACCAGCCCCCTATCTCTCTCGCTCTCTCCGGTTGGTTCTCCAGACCACCATCAAAACTTGCCTCTAAACACTGAGTCTTCTTCATCAAGTTCCCATGTGTCCGAGTCCTCCTCTTCGGTTCCCTCTAGCGCTGACTCCGAGCCCATCTCGCTCACACCTGCAGGTTCGCCAGCTCCCACACCACCTCCCCTGCCACCTCCGGCACCTCATGTTCCCTCGTGGTATCGCCCGTCTACCACGTCCACTCATCCGATGGCCACACATGCCCAGACAAACAAATTAACCCCAAAGGCCCTAACCGCAACCAAGTACCCTCTCCCTATCGCTCTTCTAGCCAACCCGGAACCTCGGTTCTTCCACCAAGCCGCCAAAATTCCCCAATGGCAGCATGCGATGCAACAAGAATTTGATGCCTTAATGAGTAATGGGACCTGGGATCTAGTACCCAGGCCTCCTCGTGCTAATATTGTTGGTTGTAAATGGGTTTACAGGAACAAAACCAAGGCTGGCGGCTCGGTTGATCGTTACAAGGCTCGCCTGGTTGCTAAGGGTTTCAATCAAGAAGCCGGTGTTGACTATTTCGACACCTTCAGTCCTGTCATCAAGCCCACCACCATTCGCCTTATTTTGAGTCTCGCCGTTACTCATGACTGGCCGCTCCGCCAGGTCGACATCAACAATGCTTTCCTTAATAGGGAGCTCGCTGAGACTGTCTATATGGAACAACCGCCAGGATTCCAGGCTACCGATCGCCCTTCCCATGTCTGTCGGCTTCGCAAGGCGCTCTATGGCCTCAAGCAAGCTCCGCGTGCCTGGTTTCAGAAACTACGCTCTGCTCTGTTTCACTACGGCTTTAAGGGTTGTATTTCTGACTCTTCGCTCTTTATCAAGAAGGATGGTAATCATGCGGTATATGTTCTGGTTTACGTGGATGATCTAATCATTACAGGCTCCCATTCGTCCTTCATCAACGACTTTGTTGCCAGCCTTCATCGAGCCTTCTCCCTCAAAGACTTAGGCTCGCTACACTACTTTCTTGGTGTTCAGGTCACTCGCTCCCCCACTGCTCTTCATTTGAGTCAGCAAAAGTATATTGTTGATGTCTTGTCTAGCAACATGACTGGGGCGAAACCGATAGCATCTCCTGCCGAACCTGGTTCTCGTCTTCATCAGGCCGGTGATCCCTTTCATGATCCGCATCTCTATCGCAGCATTGTAGGTGCCCTTCAGTATGTCACTATCACTCGGCCCGAGATTTCGTATGCTGTGAATCGCGTCTGTCAGTTTATGCATCGTCCGACTGATACTCACTGGGCTGCGGTGAAACGCATCCTTCGTTACCTTAAAGGCACTATCTCGGCTGGTCTGAGTCTGTCAAAGCTTCACGATCATCGTCTAGTTGCCTTTTCTGATGCGGGCTGGGCATCTGACCCTGATGATTGTCGCTCCCAGCATGGCTTTGCCATATACTTTGGAGGGAACCTCATCAGCTGGTCCTCCCAGAAGCAAAAGGTTGTCGCCCGCTCTAGCATAGAAGCTGAATATCGAGCTATTGCTTTCACCGCTGCTGAGCTCATCTGGCTTCAACAACTGCTCAAGGAGATGGCTGTCTCCGTTCCTTCTACACCTATTCTTCTATGTGACAACCTTTCGACGACGTTCCTCTCCGCCAATCCGGTGTTTCATCAGCGGTCTAAACATATCAAAATCGATTACCACTTTGTAAGGGAGCAAGTGGCTGCTCGAGACCTCGTCGTTCGTCATGTCAGGTATCTCGATCAAGTGGCTGATATATTCACAAAGGCGGTTGGCACCTCTCGCTTTCGGACATTGCGTTCCAAGCTGCATGTTCTCACTTGACCATGAGCTTGCGGGGGCGTGTTAGTTAAGATATTATCTTTGTATATTCTTTATTAGGATAGAATCTCTTGTGATTATCTTTTCCCTTAGTTGTTAAGATTGTATTCTAGAATTCTCCTACAATGTATTATTTATAGGTATAATCAATAGAGAGAAAATCATCTTCCTCTTCAAACTTTACACAACGTTAAATTGAACGTTGCTAATACGGGATGGATCGGGCTTAATATAAGATATTAAAAAAACAAAAAAAAATTGACTTACAAGTTACAACGTCCTTTTATTAGCACAGTTCGACCCGATCCAATCATTCACTTCACATATTAAAATGCTGGATTCGACGTTGTAATATAATTAATGCTACAACGTCGAATCCAACGTTGATTATCAGCTCTAATCCGTGGATTTGCGATGTATATTAGGACACCCTATATATATTTGTTTGGTACATGGGTAATATATGAGATATAATATTATTTATTCCATGAAAGCCAGATTATTTACATTTCATAATGATTTTTAAACATATATTATTATTATTGTTATTATTATGGTTTTTATATCCTATGCCTCAAGGGCATAAGATAAGATGCTACAAATAGAAAGATTTTTAAAATTTAAATAATTTTAGTCATTTATAATAATGTTATCCTAGGGTCTATGCATTCAAATATAGGGAATCTTTCTTAATATGGGTTGCTTATCCTATACTCTTAGGGTATAAGATAGAAAAATCGTTATTATTTTTATTATTATTATATAATGTAATTTTTGTCCATAGATATCATATGCTCAATAAGATTGTATTATTCATGCAAATAATTAATCATCAATATATAATACTAAAACAGAGGCGTTGAAATCCTATGTGGCGGGCTCTGGTGCGATTCGCTTACGTGTCGTTCTCTGGTGCAATCTGGCCTGGGTTTTACTGACACGTCAATTAATGACGATCCAATATATTTAAGACACGTCAGACGATTACATCATCTATTTATACACGTGTCATCATATGTGTTTATTTTAATTGAAGATTAAATTTAATTTTTAATATAAATATTCAACGTCATATCTTAAGTGGTTACAAAACCTATCATTTTTAATATAAATATTCAGATTAATTTTCAAATTTATCTCACATGTTTGAATTGTTTTGGATTTATTACGTATCTTTTTTATATATATATTTTTATCTACAAATTTAAAAAAAATTATGTATACCTGACCGATCTTATCCAAGCAAAAGTTCTATCTTTCTTACTATTGATTATTGAAATTTGACCTATTCAATATATCTTATAAGCAAGAAGTTTTTTTAATGAATAAATAAATCTTATGTATGTATGTATGTCATGAAAAGATTAATCTCCAACATACTATACTAAATCATTTAATCGGATTACAATTTAAATCATAAGAAAATTATGCCTAACCTTTAGATGTATATCTCTTTCCTTACTAAAAATAGATAATGTATCTCTTAACTCTAATTATCCATATATTAGTTCGTTATAAATCTTATTATAATCAACAATAATTATTTACATCTTAGTTTGTATATTGATTTAAGAGCATTTAAAACATTTATAATTAAAAGGATTTCAAATAAACGGTTTAAACCATCATAATTTACTAAAAAATAATAAATATTTTTAATATAATAAAATAAATTAATCAACAGCACAAGCGTGCGGGTAAAATAAAACTAGTTTACATATTATTTCAAAATAGAGAAGAATCATTATTGTTTTCAATATTTTGATTAAGTAATAAATAAAAAATATTATGATTAACTTTAGGACTCGTTTGTTTAGATAACTAGGGAAAGGAAAGGTAAGGTATTAAATTTTACACATAAAATGTATATGATCACCAATTTTTGTGAGCTTGGAGGAGAGGATGGAGGGGAATATTAGCCCATACTAGAGGTATTAGTTACCCCCTCAAAATTAGGGAATAGAAGGGTAACACATTTGTATGGAAAATGGGAGAATGAGGGGAATGATTAGAATATGGATCAATGAATCTTAACTTAAATATGAACTATATTCATGAGGGTAATCATTACTTTTCCCTATCAAAAAACAAACGGGGGCTTAAGAATTAAACTAAAATAAGATTATACTTTTCGACAGTAATGTACCCCGATTTTAAGAGTCCGAGATTAGAGTTGAACCGAGTTATCTTAGGGGTGACTTTTACTTTCCAGCAGTTGACTCAGCGAAGCTTCTCGGTGGTTTACCCCGGCGATGAACCTTCTAGCTGATTTCCGTTCATCTTATATGTGACCAATGGAGCTTGAATCCTTTCTTGTTTAAGGCAGTCGAATTTACCTTTCTTCCAATCATTTCTCTCCCCTTCAAGTTCCGACGGATCGGATCTTCATCATGAATATTCCAGGTGCGCCACACTTTCTCTGCTATTGGATCCATGAATTAACTTCTGATACTATTTTCTGCCATCTTAATTTGGTTTGCAATCTTCTAATCTGGACCTGCTTGAAAGAAAAAGAAGCTATCTGTTTGGATGAATTGATTAGTTAGTGTACAGGAGTCACGTGTTTCAGTTTCTCCCCAATTTATTAGTTTCCTGATGTCGATCGATCTTTTCTTTGCAACACCATGAAGGTCCATGAATGCTAATTTCCGGATTTTGATCTTTTAGTGCTGCTTTAAATCTGCCTGGAATTTGATCTTTTAGCTACAATTGGCATGGATTTATGTGTTTTGGTTGAATTTGGGAAGTTAATCCATCTGAATTAAGTTCATTGGAAGTGTTTTCCCCAGAAATTGGAATTCATGTGATATTATATAAACATGTTTGGTCAATATATTCTACATTTTATGATAAACCGGGATATTGAAAGAATTTTTTTAGCTAAAACCTAAGGAAGAAGATCTTACGAGTGTAAATCCTTGCAAGATAAAACTTGATCTCATATCTCTGTAGATAATGATCAATAGGAATGAGATAGAGGGCAGTAACATGCAGTTGGGAAAATCTTAACCATCATAAAATGATTTTGATTGTAAAAATTTGCCCCAACCGTGATCAATATGCTAAGACTGGAAGCCTTTTTTTAGAGCATCATTTACCTAGTTGACTATTTTTGGTATGAGAGCCGACTCTGAGCGCTAATTCATCTTGAGTTTTTAAAAAATTGGAAAATTTTGAAGATACTAAATGCTGAAGTTTATTTGGTTATGCAGTATGCAATGCCTGATTTTCTTCATTTCATGTTCTTTCCAGTTGGTGTTATGCTCAGAGATTTACCATTGTTGTATTCAATTGGAGCTGCCGCAGCGATGCTGGAACCAACTACAGGCTTTATATGGGAGAACATTTCAACCGGGAAGCAGATACTCGAGTTCATAGGTGATATTCCTGAGTGGGCGAACTTCGAAAGAAATCTTGAGGATAATCGGGAATCTCTCAACCGCAAAAGGACGCAGTTGCGCTGTATGGAGGATGATCTGATAGAGGAGGTGAAAACCATTGAATTACGAAGCAATGGGAAGAGGAAGAGAGAAGTCAGCAACTGGATGAAAAATGTGAAAGCAAAGACTACTGTTGATGATAGCACAGAAGGGATGGAAAGGCGACATTTTGTTTTCCGATTCCTATTCCGTGCTTGGCTTGGGAAGTGTTTGAAGATGGAAGAGGAAGAAGTAGACAAGCTTATAGAGCGAAGAGTAGCTCTCGGGTCTGGGTTAGGACTCGTTCTTGAGCCAAACAATGGTACCATTCAACACCGGTTTATAACGAGTCCATTGGTCGGGAAAGCGAGCTCTGCAAAGAGGCTCTCCATCTGGTATATGCTATTCACGCGGAAAATGATCAGAATACTTGGAATTGTAGGAGAGAAAGGCATGGGAAAAACCACTATGATGCGGCATATATACAATCTAGAAATAGCTGAAAGTGGTTTGTTCAAGCACGCATTTTACGTTACCATCAAGGAAGGCTTTGATCTTCGCCAATTGCAAGATGCCATTGGAGAAGCAATGAATCTGTGCAACTTCAAAAGTATTGAGGATCCGAGTAGAAAGGCATCCAGGATAAACGAAGCACTGGATAAATGTGAAGAGTATTTGCTGATCTTGGATGGGTTGTGCAAATCTTTCAAGTTAACAGAGGTGGGAATTTCATTTGAAAATGGCAGAGGAAAGCTGGTGGTTGTCTCTCGGTCTCAAGATGTCTGCCGACAAACTAATTGTGAGAAGATCATCGAACTGGAGAGGCTACCAGATGATGATGCGGAGGAGCTGTTCATGAAGACCCTAACCCTAAGATCACCCGCTCATCTTTCGCGAGACATTCAAGAAATTGCTTTGAAGATTATCAGAAAATGTGGGGGTGTGCCTTCGATGATTGTAGAGACTGCTGAGTCGTTGAGAGGTGTCGATGACATCCATGAGTGGAGAGTAAAAGCTCGCAACATAGGAGTGTCTGTGTAGCTCAGTGCTGGATGTGAATGTATGCATGAATCAATTTGTTTGGCATTATTTGAATTTCTATATCTGGCTTTGATCTTGTAGCATGACTCTCTCTTAAATCCTCAAGTGCTGGAAGTGCAATGAACAAGTTCCTGTAGTAGATGCTTTTGCCTTATCTGATCATATTGGTGACCACAACAGTTTGTTTTCCGCTTATTACTGACCTGATCGGTATCCAAACAGACTGAAATGACGGATTGTGAAATTCTCTTCATTTGTCATTGATCCTGATCACTACGCAAGCAAGATGTCGAGTTTAGCTCAACGTAAAAAATGAGCCATCGGGTCTAATTTAGGCCTCAACAAGCTTTGGAGATCTCCAAACAACACAAGCTAGTACAAATCCATCTTGCCAAAGTTTTTTGGTCTGACAGTAGGGGAGAAATTAATTACGTCACACAAAAAATCAAAGAGAGGAGCATATAGCTGGGATAGTTCAGAAGAACTTTCTTCATTCAAGAACTCGCAAAAAAACGCCTTATTGTTGAAGTTCGTCCTGGACAGAAGAACCTCGCTTCAATGTGATCCTTCACCAACCTTCTGCAGGGAGAAAGTCAAATGCATTGGTATCTATGTTGGTGTGCAGGTGAAAGAATGAATTCAGCTAAAGAACTAGAATGGATCTTTATTAACACGGAAACTTGTATTCATGTTGTATTCATAATTTCATATACAACATGAACCGGTGAAATCACTAGGAGTCAAGTAACAACCACCAAAAAGGATGACTTTGATGAAGCTCAACTCTTAATTAGGTTAAAGGCATTCAAGGAAAGGGTTTATAAGAGTTAAATTGTGGCAAATCAATATAAAGATGGCCCCTCTCTTTATCCATTTAGGTTAAAGGCATTCAGGAAAGGACTTATCAGTCATTACTAGTCATCACATTCAACTTCATACTAATTACTTTATCAAGAGAGCAAGCAAACAGCACAAGCGATTTTCCTGCTTTGAACAAAGAAAAGGAGAGAGAGCTCCAGAACATCTAAAAGCATATAGATGAGTACAGTACCTCTTCCTTTTTGCCTCCTGAGAATGCCTTTAAGCCACCATAGATGAGTAAGCCCCAGCCAGTTAGAGAAACAATAACAAACTATCACAAACAAACAAAAAAAATCATCAGCTCCTTGAAAAACTTCAAAACTGAGGGAATGATCATAATGTCACCGGAAAAAAAAAGTAACCCCATTATCTGTCAAAGGAAGAAACCATTACTTTGCAAGACCTTATGCACAGCATTTCTGTCTTCAAGATGAATGAAGCAGCACATAACAATCCCTATTTGGTTTCTAGCATTAGATAATCCATCACACATCTTTTACAAACCATAACAATGTGGGTTCAGATTGCAAAGAAATTTCATGACACTAAAAAGGGTGAAAAATGATATATATAATTTCCTTTACATGATTAGATTTTTCTTGCCCAATTTTATCAAAGTACATCCCATAACCTAACAACAAGAAATTCCTAAAGGTCTAAGGACTATTAGGCCAACAAATTTACTTCTTGCAAATCACAATGTTTTGGTAATGAGAGTTTTTGCATAAGATTGAGACTGAAGTGATCAGCAAAACATTGATGAGTGGATAAAATAAATCCTTGAAACTATTCATTGAAGACTCACATGCTCTTCTTTCCACTTGGACGGGCTCATCGGATCCGACCAGCAGTTCACCTTCGGAGGGCCATGGTGATCTGCAATACAGGTAATAACGAAGAACAGACGATCAAAAAGTAGTGAAGCAATGAATCAATCCCTCACATTTGTACCTAATTGACTATATCTAAAAAACATTCAATCAGCCACGAACAGCCAAAATCAGAATCTCGAACTTCATTTGACAAATTCATCGACGAATTAAACAATCACACAACAAGCTTTGGCATTTGAATAAGAAATCAGGACAGCGAAAATCAGTATATAATCTTGTACAAATAAACAAAATCCCCTTTCCAAATTAGAGATCGAATAATCAAATTACCGCCGCCACCGGAGAGGCCGCGCCGATGAACCAAGCTGAAAGCTTGAGGATTGGCATTAGCGATCTTCGGAGAGGAAAACCGGGAGATTTGACCGGCAACACGAGCCACCGCCGTCCACGCTGCCATCGTTTTCTCCAGAAGGTTTCCGAGCCCTCTGAATCAGGCCTTCTTTGCCCTTGTTGTTGAAGATGAGCATTGCTCTGGAAATTACAAAATTACCCCCAGCTAGAAGTAATTTTTTCAACTTTGATGAGGGTATTTTGGTCAAAAGGTAGAATACATCAACCAACGTATTGGGCTACGGGAACCCAGTCTAACTTCGGCCCAACAGTTTGCACGTTACGAGCAATTTGAATGCAATAACACCCTGTTTGGAACGTCGGTATTTTAGGGAAGGGGAGGGATTGGAAATGGAGAAAGAGAAGTTAAAGGAAAATATTTCACTTTCCCACTAAATTCCACCAATTTTCTGGAGTGTGAAATCCCATAAAATTGGGTAATTATTCAACTTTAAAATCACTTCCACCAATTTGCTGGTCTATCCAAACACTCAATTCATTTTCCCTTCCATTTCCTCCCTAAAATTTCCATCAAATCCCATCATCCAATCGGAGACTAGGTCGGATTAGTTAATAAGATTCGATGAAGTCATTCAATCTATGTGAAGCTTTGTCTTGAACTCGAGATTTTAACAAGCCGAGTCGAGTAGACAATTACGGTCCATTGTGTAGTCCGTAACGGTTGATATTACTTTTCTTAATAAATGTGGTAGTTTTATAATTGTTTTCAATCAATAAAAGAAAGCGGACTATAAAAGAGACCATAAAAGCGGACTAGAAGATCCTCACCGGAGTCGAGTAGCTCATTTTTTAGCACCAATTTTGAGATCGAGCTTGCCTTTGTGTTTTTTTACCCTTAATTTTCTCTCAAGCTTTATTTTTAGCTCGATTGGACTTATTTTTTGAGCTCTAGCAAAAAGAGTTCGAGTTCGAGCTTGCTGATAAGCTCACGAACCAACGCTAAGAATAAAACAAAACTCGAATCTAAAAGCTGAACTTAAGCATATTAATGTATACCTCTTTTGACTTTGCAAAAAAAAAAAAAAACTCATCCAATAGTGAGTGATATTTTTTTTAAAAAAATGCATGATTTTTATAATTTTATATTTTATGTGTGTTTTTTTAAGGAAAAAAAATTCAACGCATAAGACATGCTCAATGAATGTAAAAGCTTAAAAGATTGATGACATGTAAACGGAAACAAAAACAAGAAAAGAGAAGATTATAATGAAAAAAGTACCGTACAAAACAAAGATGCAATAGCAAGTGTGGTTTTAAATTTTCATATATGACCCTTTACTACTTCTTAATTGTAATATGTGAAATTTTTCACCATCTCTTTGCAAAGAGTAGTTAGATCTCACTACATGATTTGGTGAAGCTTTATGAGATAAAGATTATCACAATTGGCATAAGTCCAAGTGTAAATGCTTAACAAATGCAAATGCACTTTACTTTTTATTTTCATATGAAAGAAGGATTTTTGTAAAAAAAAAGTTGAAATAATTTATTTTTTATAAAAATGAAAGAATTTACTTTTTATAAAAATGAAAGAATTTACTTTTTATAAAAATGAAATAATTTATTTTTTCAAGATTTATATAAAAGTGGAATAATTTAATTTTTCCAGAATTTTATAAAAATTGAAATAATTTAATTTTAATCAAAATGAACTAATTTAATTTAATTATTATAAAATGAAATATTTAAGTTTTGTCCAGAAAAATGAAATAATTTATTTTTTATAAAACGAAAAAGGAAAAGAGGACCTGGGAATGGGATTTCTTTTTCAGAGTTGAAGGAAGAAGTTGGGTTTACCAAAGTCAGACAATCAGAGAAGAAGAGGAGAGAGATCTCATTCTCCTTCTTACTTCTTCCTTCTTCCGATCCCTCTTTGGTTGATTGTTGATCCACCATGAACCAGAAGGCCAACGTTTCTAAAGAGCTCAACGCCAAGCACCGAAAGGTCTTTCTCTCATTTCGATTTTCGTTTCGATTTTTTCCTTCTGTGTGTTTTGTGTGGATGCGGTGCTCGATTTCTCTGTTTCGGATATTTTAGGTTATCGATTCGATCTCCGATCTCTGGTCCTTTCCAATTCGTTTGGTGATTTTGATTGATTGGTTGGTTTGACGGTGATTCCGAATTTTGTAATGGTATAAGGGGTGTTGATCGCCGATTTGCGTACGCGGTTTGTGGGGTCTGCAAGTTTTTTTATATATCTGAATTCAATTTCATCAGATGGATTTGTGCTGTATTGTATAATGCTTGCTTCTTCAACCACAAGAATTTATTTGAGAAATTGATACTTCCAGATCGATAGACTTGATTGTTAGACACATTCTGGATGTTTAAGTCTGAACTCAAATGTATTTGAGTTTGAGATCTGAATTGAATACTGTAGGATCGTATGACCTTTTTTCTCTCCAGGCGCATTGATGTTGGGATGGACAGTGCTTGAGCTTGCTCATTTTATGCTAAAACTTGGGTTTGGATTGAGATTACATCTTCACACAACATTGAAGGATGTTAATAGTAATGGCATTTTGCAATATAGTTATTATACTTTGTTCTTTGCTTCCTCTACTAGCTTCCCTACATGTAGGTTTAGTCTCAAAATCTATGGAATTGTCACTGTTTTTGGCTTCTATAGCACTTCTGAGCTCCTCACATGATTAAGTTTTGTAGTTAAATAGTTCTCTTGTTACTATGTGCAGATCTTGGAAGGGCTTCTTAAGTTGCCAGAGAATAGGGAATGTGCTGATTGCAAATCCAAGTATGTTTCCTACTTGTCTGTGTTCAAATTTCTTTCCAGTTTGTTTGAAACTTATCTTCAACAAGCATAACAGGTGATTTTATCCTGTTTTGAGTTCAATGCGGATCCTTTTTCTAAGAAGATGACATATAAGACTAGGATATGTTATGTGCAGAGGTCCAAGATGGGCTAGCGTGAATCTAGGCATTTTTATATGCATGCAGTGTTCTGGGATTCACAGAAGCCTTGGGGTACACATATCTAAGGTATGTCTTCCACATCTCTTTATAAGTATTTATCACTTTTTCCACCAAAAGGGTGAAAGTGCTAGTTGTGTGTGAATGAAATGCATTTATACTTGCTCTTGCAGACAAGGAAGATTAATTTATTGTCTGGCATCTAAACATGTTCATGCCCTGTAGAGTGTAGGCCTATAGCTGCTTGATGTTTACCTTTACATAATCAATTATTTGTCTTGTTTTTGGAGCGAAATTCATACTGCTATACTCTCCTAGAGTGGGAATTTGAGCCATGGCGGTGTTCTGACAGTTTTAAAGGCTTTGTCAAGATTTTTTTAATCCTCGTCATTGGTTCAGGATGTATGAAGTATAATTTTCACAAAAAAATAAGAAACAAGTTCCCACCAAGACTTCAGCTCTGTGGCTTGTACTGTCATCTCTTTTAGCCGATGCCATGAGATACTGGCAAATTTTAGGAAACCTTTGCTGCATAAATGCTTTTTGGTATAATGGTGTTTGTTTGTGATAGTGGTCAACTGTAGAGTCTGTAGGTGGTTGCCTTCTGCTTGTGCATGTTTTTTTTTTGTCTCAATGATATTTGTTTGTGAGGTTAGAGCTTGAATTTTGATCGTGTATGAATTCTTGAGAATCAGCATTGCTTTATTGAGTTTTGACCATGGAACCTAGACTTGTGTTGAATAACCTGTACAACTATGCACTATTCGACTTTACTGTTTGATTTTAGTTGTTAAACTAGTGTAAGAGTTTAACACTTGTGTTTTAGATTTTGGTTGTTCTTATTGTGATGCATTTAAGTTCTGATTGACTACTCTTTTTCTTTTCTACATTTTTTTTGCATGCATTTGATATGTTGGCTCTTTTTATGAAGACTCCTTCACCTTACTGAGTATTGATGCAGGTCCGTTCAGCTACATTGGACACCTGGCTTCCTGAGCAGGTTACCTTCATTCAGTGTAAGCTTTCACCTGACTTAAGTTCTCTTCCGGTGATGAGCTGGAAATATCCTCTATTAACTTTTGTCCCTTTTTGCATATAGCCATGGGGAATGCTAAGGCAAACAGTTATTGGGAAGCAGAGCTACCCCCAAATTATGATAGAGTTGGGATTGAGAACTTCATTCGGGCAAAGTATGAACTTGATTCATGATCAGTGAACAGCCACTCCTGAATGAATTTTTTCCTATCAAGTTAGTTAGTAACGACTTTCTACTTTCCTTTTGTTGAGATCAATTTAAGAATTTCAATATAACTGATATCAGGTACGAGGATAAGAGGTGGGTTTCTAAAGATGGAATACAAAAGTTACCTTCCAGTGCACAGGAAGAAAACTTTACTTCACACCAGCATAAAACAGAGGATGTAAATGGGAATGGGCATGCCATTAAATCTACACACGTGTCAGATGAGAGGAAAAACGTACTACCATCCCACAGAAAGGAGAGCATAGCAATTGCAAGAATCAATCTTCCTGCACCTCCTAGGGGATCTGAGCCTGTAAGTCTTCTTTTAACATCTCATCTTTTTTGGGTTTCCCATAGTTGCTTACTATTGTGTTTTCTCTACCTTTTGTTTAGTTTATCAGCCTTTCTTCTTACCTCAGCAAACAATCTCCCACTAAGCATGGCTGTACATCCTACTCTCCATACCGTTTGCTGGTGGTTTTGACTTGGGCATTTTTAAGACCCTGCTTGGTTTACATTTTGCTTAATCTGGAGCTTTCACAATCTTGCCTTTCTGTAAGACAGAAATGTCTATCAGCTTGGAGTTGGTTCATTTCCTGGTGAAATTGAAGTGGGAATTAATACCAATAATATATTAACAAAAGGAGCCATGCCTGTGTTTCACAGCATTTCTGTAATTCCTTATTTCCATCGTTTTCATACCGTCATGTTTGGCTTGTTTCATTTGAATGCCTAAATCATGTTTTGTACATTTCTTACATGTCCCTATATATTCTATATTCTATATCTTGCATATTTTTATTCTCTATAACACTTGCGGGTCACACAAAAACACCTTCTCAACTTTGTTGGGAAAAGTGTGCGTACTAGTAGACCCCTAGACCCTTCTAGATGCGGGATATACCGGGATAATTGTTGTTGCTGTTGTTGTAACTTGTTGACTTGCTTCTGCTTGCCCTCGTTGTTTGTGACGTTTTTAGATATTGTACACCTGGTGTCTGGACTAATCTATGATTTATGATTAGGTTGTTCCTGTTACTACATATCAACCTCACTTGGTGAAATCCGAAGAAACTGCACCACCAGCAGAAGCCCCAAAAGAGGAAGTTGAAACATCTTCAGCTGTTGTGCCTCCCAAGGCTGATTTGGCTGTTGATCTTTTTAACATGCTTTCCGTGGATGATTCCCCAAGTCAAAACTCCTCCGAAAGTACTAATGACGACAGTGCTTGGGCAGAGTTTCAGAGTGAGTGATACCGCCTCTCAAATAGGATTTATGCTGTCTTCCCTGCCCAGTTAGCTGCTAAATTTGATGGAACTTTTGGATGGGCTATGTATCATTGTATCTTCTCATTGTATTTATTTCTTGTTGTAAAATTTAACAGTGGCTGATCAGGCGTCAACATCTGCAAAAACTGACTCAACAAAGACCGCGAGCAAGCCACCCACTACGGGACTTGAGGACCTATTTAGTGATTCACCTTCACTTGAACCTTCAGCCCCAGCAAAACCGCAGAAAGATGTGAAGTCTGATATTATGAGTCTCTTTGAGAAGGTTTTTCTGATTTTTTGCTTTCAACTATAACCTAACTGAAATACCGTCCCTGACTCTACCGTCCTTTCTTTGTAGGTAGTGTTTTGCTGTTTGCTTTTACTGGCTGTTCATTGATTCTATGGTTCCATTGTTTTCCTTTTTGGGAGGCATTAGACCCCTTTTCACTGCATATGTTGGCGGTTCTGCGACAATACTCTTTTAGCTGTTGCTCTGTGATATTTGGCATTCATCCTATTCCAATTTAATCTTCATGTGCAGTCCAACTCCAACATGTCAACACCATTTGCTTTAAATCAACAACAACTTGTCATGCTTGCGCAACAGCAGGCCCTTCTAATGGCTGCAGCAGCTCAATCCAATGGAGCCTCAAAAGCCCCGATCAATTTGCCACAACCTGGGGCAAACGGAGCCAATGTAGCTGCTCAAAACTGGCCTAATGTTGGTTATCAAATTCCCGGGATGGCAATGCCGATGATGAGCCATAATGAGATTCAAAAGCTCATGCAGGTAGACATAGACTCTTCACGAAGTTTAGCATCATGACTCTAGATTAGGATCTATTATAGAAGATCTTACAAAATATGCTGTTGAATTGAAGCAGATGGGAAATTTGCAGGCATTGCAAAATGCAGGGAACTCTTCATCGTTTCCATCAGCAGCTAGGTGCACTAAACAATCCCTTTCAGTTTCAAGAATCTTTTTATTTACCTTATATTAGAATTTACTTTAGACATGTAACATTTAAGCTCCGCCTTTTTTCCAACATAAAAGAAGGTAAATCCCATCTGAATCTCTAAAAACGATTTTGTTCATATAATCACATCCAGCTTGTTAATCACAGAAGAAAGTTAGACTAGCATAGAAATGGGTATTTTTCCGTGGATACGATCTTTAGTATCTGAAACACAAGATCCAAAATCCTTTCTTGAGCTAGCTCACCTTGCCCAAAAGTGAGTCTTATCCAAACACAGAAAGTATTATAAGCAATGTAAAGGCTGAAACTGCATATTCATGAAGTAATCCTTAGGAAGAAACTGATCCTTGTTTTTACTTCTTTTTTGCAGCTTTTATAATATGCCTCAACCTTTGCCTGTCAATGGCACAACATTATCGGAAACTACCAGGAACCCAGCACCATCCTCCGGTTCTTCTTCTTCGGCCACCTCAATTACCCCAACACAATCAGTGAAAGATTATGATTTCTCATCCCTAACTCAAGGGTTGTTTGCAAAGCGTTGAAGAGAAACCACCTTGGAGGACACCCGATCACCACCGTCATTTGTCCTCCTCCACATTGGGAGGATCTATGTAACTATTATACACAATAGGAGACCGCATTTCCCTGAGCATTCGGGTTGAGGCAACATTTGTATGATTTCTGAGACTAAAATCTTTTTCGGTTAATAAGGATTCGTCTTTATTTTGTTATCATCATCTTGTATTTTTGCTCATAAGAATCGATTTATGTATCCTTAGAGAATACAACAGTACATTGTTAGTGGTTGGAATTATCCCTCCCATTCATTTTGATTTTGCTGCTTGTTGGACTTTTTAATGCCAAAAATCAGATTTCATGGCCACCAATAAATATACAGCAAACTAAAGCAGACAAAACGTGAAGTATAACAGTTGGACAATCCGATACGGATGACCCTTCCCGGGGCTGGTCAAGCTAACCCCCTTCCGGTCAAAGGAGAGAGAAATTAAGATGCTGACACGTGTCATCCCCGGACTCCTTGGTCGGTGTTTGGTAGCTGGGTAGCTAGGACGAGGAGCTTTCAATTGTGAATTCTACTCTACCAGGGTAAGACAGAGGGATGTTTCGAGAGTTTCATCCATGAGAATGATCGTTTTTTATTCTTATTAAAGAATGTGAGAATCCGAGAATCCCGGTCGGGTCGTATCAAATCGGAAGTTGTGTCGGATTTATTTTTATTTTTGTTTTATAAGGTCGGGATCCACCACTTTACACAAAAGCTTAAGCCATTGTGTAGGGGCTTCTCTCTCCCTTATATTTTGGTTTCTTTTTCACACCACCACCGATGTGGGAAGTGTTTTATCCCAACACGCCCCCTCAAGTGCAACCCGCCTGAATCGGGTTAGCACTTGAACAATCTTTTTTTTTTTCTTCTTCTTTTTCTGGGTCGAGACTCTCAATCTCTTTATAGCTCGCCCGGTTTTTTGGTTTTTACGACGGGATTCGGCATCTCATTCTCTTTTAGCCTATCCCGAAGCCAGGGAAATCGACCCGACTCGGACCTGCTCTGATACCATGTGAGAATCCGAGAATCCCGGTCGGGCCGTATCAAATCGGAAGTCGTGTCGGGTTTATTTTTATTTTTGTTTTATAAGGTCGGGATCCACCACTTTACACAAAAGCTTAAGCTATTGTGTAGGGGCTTCTCTCTCCGGCGTGTTGGGATAGTGGTTGTCCCACATCGGTAGTTTAGAGAATACTTGAACAACATATAAGGTTGGTGGGCTACTCCTCTCATTGCCAATTGGTTTTGAGATGGAACCCCGCTCGGGTTTATGTGTTGTTCGAGTCTCCCGTATATGGGCCCACACACACGACCTCACTCCAGCTTGTCTTGACCCGCACCAGGACCAACCGAGTTTAACATGGTGTCAGAGTCGGGTTCGGCTAGTTTCGGTCTTCGGATTGGTGGGGTCGCTGGCTGGCCTTGTGGCATGTCGCGGGCATTGTTTCCCATATAAGCGCATGTGGCAAGTGCAACTTGTTGGCTAAAAAATGTCGTTGCACTTGAGGGGGCGTGTTGGAATAGTGGTTGTCCCACATCGGTAGTTTAGAGAATATTTGAACAACATATAAGGTTGGTGGGCTACTCCTCTCATTGCCAATTGGTTTCGAGATGGAACCCCGCTCGGGTTTATGTGTTGTTCGAGTCTCCCGTATGTGGGCCCGCACACACGACCTCACTCCAGCTTGTCTTGACCCGCACCAGGACCAACCGAGTTTAACAGAGTGAGTTTTGATTTCAAATGCGTTAAAGATGATAAACATAAATAATTTATAATGTATTTAAAATAATGTAATTTTAAAATAAAATATTTCATAAATTATATAAATCAATTACATTAAATTTACAAGGTAATTATAAACCTATACAATAGTAAACATTTAGTTAATATCACATATATTTATTCTATTTTAAGTTCATGACACTTTAAACACGTAATAAAATAAGTTAAGTGAAACAAACATTTTTATAGTGTTTAGTTATAATTGTAACACACCCTAAGTTTACCCAACGTAAAACGAGAGGAATTTAAGAGAATTATATGAGTTCAGGCCGTCCAGCAGTTTGAGCTCGGTTCAAAAAATAAATTTACATTTTTGCTCATTCATTATTAAATGAGCTGAGTAGGAAAGATATAATGTACTTTGTTTGTTTGTCAAAACATGTCATTCTACCTCCATACATAATATTTAAGAAAATGAATAAATATACGAATTTATCCTCGTTTATTACATTATTTTTTCAATTTATCTAAACTACAACTATTAGCCTCAGTCGGGGTGGTCCAATGGTAAGGAGCAAGGGGAGGGGTAAGGAGGTCCCGGATTCGATCCCTGCCTCCGCCTCTTTCCTTGGGTGAAAACTACAAGGTTTACCTTGCTCCCTACCACTGGGTCGAGCCGGTCGGCGCAAGCCGGTTTACCTGATACGTGACTCTTGCCAGCTGGATCGGCTGGGTCACGTGCTCGGAGTTTGCCACCGAATGTGGGTTCCTCGTCATCAAAAAAAAAAAAAAAACTACAACTATTAATTGTCTAATCTTTAAAAGAGCATTTTCCTAAAGTTTAAAATATCTATAATGACATGACATGTTTTTTTTTTTAACAAAATCAAAAACCTAAAGTGGCATATTTTACCAAACGGATGAAATATTCAAATTAAGGTTTAGATCAACTCAAGTTCGAATTTTGTGAAATTTATAAGTTTCTCCTAATTTACCATTAACAAATAAGACAACTATATGATTAAAAATAAATAAAAAATTGCTCAAGCTCATTTATTTACTCAACGTAATACGTATGAGTTACTTGATTCAATAGGCATAAACGAGCCACTATCCACATCAATAAGAAAAAATCATGAAAATGTTGCAGAATTTGAAGAAGGGGGTCATTCAAGTAATAATTGGGGCGGTGTTTGATTTTTAGTAGCCGTTAATGGCCACACCATTCAAAATGTAGACACCCACTGGTCCACTTAGCTAAGCCATAATCAAGTGGCAAGTGCAAAACAACTTGGCAAGTAAAGATGCAGAGAAAGACAATACAAACTGTAATTTGGATATTAACTTTCAATTCAAATTAAAGGGTACAATCCACAAGACCAATTTATGCTAAATTTTTTATGTAAATAAAATAAATTAGCTTTTCATTTTCAGAGTTTTGTGGGGTGGAAATTCATGCTAATTAGGCAACATTTTAGGTGGCCATTGACTTATATAAACAGGAACCATATCTTTTGAGCTCATGTCTATATATATACACAACCATATGTTATATATTATGACATTATGTCGCCATCCCAAAGGATTTTGATCGATAGTTGGTTCAAAAGAGAACCACCACACTTGCAATTTTTTACACTAACAAATAACAATTGTGTTGTAACAAGAATGATAATAGCGAAGAAAGACACAAATATCAAAGTCCGACTCGGACCGACGACTGGGGGTCCTGTGCGCATATGCGCTAGTAGCCTGGCACACAAGCCGAGTGAGGTTCCATTCTAAAACCAATTGACAATAGAAGGAGTAGCCCACCGACACATATACTAGGGTTTATTATATTCAACTTTTCGATGTGGGACACTTTTTGGTCTCATTCACATCTCTAGCAACAAAGATTTACGCGGTTCTGCAACAATGTTTTACCTACGTCTATGGGCAGAGAATCATTTTTATATTAGAGGAAACGAAAACAGACTAATGTTACAAGAGGTTGGTGTTTCATGGGTATATAAACAGACTCATGAAACCCTAAACAGTTACAATGGACTGAAATAAAAAAACAGATAGACGATCGATGCGTCGCCGATCTACAATGATTCAAGACACATTAACAAATTGTTTGAAGTATGGTAAGACCACGGGGATATATTGCATAGGCGCTCGTCAATTTGAATAATTTAATTTAAAACCTATAAATAAGTATTTTTATTTCAATATTAGGTCTATTCAACGAAGGTGAATCACTACTGCAAAATAGATGACTACTAATATTGTAGTTAATTAGTATAAATCTCTTTCACATACCCTGCTTGGGAGGGAATTGATCGATATAATACAGGAGATAAGGGCCCGTACAAACAACTAGTGTACTCTATAGAGAGTTTTATTATCACATAGTAACTGAAATTAATAGGTTAGGTTTGTAAATGAAAAAATAATTATTCTATAAACTATTAGTAAATGTTTGATAACCAATTGATAGGTTAGCGAATGTAAATTAGCAATAGAAGAGGTGCATGAACTAGAAAGAATAGGTTGGTAAATATTTTTAAAAAATCTTTTTTTTTTTGGTCCAGAATTTTTAAAAAATCTAAAAAAGATGATGTGGCTATTGGAAATTCGGTTCTAAAAGCTAATTAATATTTAATCTTAATGGTAATTCATTCAAAATTATGTAACAAGAAAATATGAAAAAATATACAAAAAAGCTACTAACATTACTAAACAAACAGAGTCACTGTCTAAATACCAATCACACGTTGATGCAGTGGTTGTGGGGCTATATTCTATGCGGATTCAGATGTAGAGCGATTGAGTCGATCGAACTGTAGAGCGACCGAGTCGATCGAACTGGACTAAGAAAAAAAATTACGGAATCATATCACTTTGGAGTTTATTATCTCATGCTAGCTTACAGTTATATATGTCGACTAACCCTTTATATATGGATTGTCTTATTTAATTTATTCTTACATCGAATGATATATTATCATTTTTATCATACCATACATGAATTTGGATTTGTCATGTTGAGAAATAAATCAATTAATAGGGTTGCTTACCTAACGAATAATATAAGCGATCGATCATACAGTTCGATGCCAATTGGATCTGGCGCCTTAACATCCCGTCAAAACTTCAGCACTTTATATGGAAAATTGCGACAAATAGTCTACCGACAAAAAAACGCCCACAGATGTCCCATATTAGTGTACCTATGGGTTGTGTCTTTTGTGACTCCTTTTGTGAGACACTACAACATCTATTGATGGAGTGCCCGTTCACTAAGAAGGTCTTGTCTTTTATTCCTAACTATAATACTAGGTTACAAACTCATACTTTTGATGATCTAAAACCAAATGTTGTGCTTAATACTATCCATCTGAACTATTCAAATACGACTATATTAGATATTTTTTACTCCTGGTGGGCCATCTGGTTCTTTAGGAACCAGATAGCTTTTGGTCATATGCAAAACATCACTATTAACCAAGTTCGCATTCATATCACCTCTACCAAGCACAGCTGGTTGGTTGCGGCACGTTACGATCCCGAATCGCAAGATTTCCACAACAAACAGGTTAGTGTGACTAGCTCTAACCGAAAATCAGCATATGCAAGATTGGAGAAGGGAGTGCCGGCAAGATGGGCTGCTCCTACAGCTCCTTTTAGTAAGCTCAATTTTGATGGGTCGTACAGAAACTCTGGTGAGGCCTCGTACGGCTTCATCATTAGGAATACTGAGGGTCTCGTGGTTTCAGCGGGGGCAGGGCTGTGTAATAATTCGTCTGTTCTTTTTGCTGAAGCTTTGGCTCTTCGTAACGGGGTTTTACGGGCCCGGGACCTGGGGATTCGACATCTCCTGGTTGAAGGAGATAATCTCCAAATTGTCAATTCCTTACTGAATATTTGGAAAACCCCTTGGTGCATCGCATTACTTTTGTCTGATATTCGCACCATTGCTACTGAATTTGATTCGTTTTTCATT
The DNA here is from genome assembly GCA_963922045.1 of Persicaria maculosa. Lineage (NCBI taxonomy): Eukaryota > Viridiplantae > Streptophyta > Magnoliopsida > Caryophyllales > Polygonaceae > Persicaria > Persicaria maculosa. The sequence goes on from OY998262.1 coordinate 65,102,077, forward strand.
CGTCATATTTACAGGGAATCCAATGCTGTTGCCGATAGGGTCGCGTACCTGGCTCACAGCATCCCTGCCGACGACGCTCTGCTAGCTGATCCGGTTCTGATGGATCTCGTCCGGAAGGACGCTCTAAGATGACGCTTTCTTCATTAAGTTAGCTGCATCTTAATTCTTTTCCTGTATTCAAAAAAAAAAAAGCGATCGATCATAATCAATAGTAGCCCCCCAGCTAGTTTTTAAAATTCTCATATTACTAACTTTAGTAAAAATAAAGTCCAGTACGTACATTTTAAAGCTTGTTTTAGCCTTTTAGGCTATGGCCTTGATAAAATTTATACATATTTTTCCTTTATTTTTTTTATAAGAATAATTTTGTAAAAAGTGCCCATTGTAGAGGTTGTTTTAGGTCATGCCCTGATAAAATAAAATTTTGTACTCATTGTACCGCCTAAACCTAACTAAAAAAACTTTTAAAAGGGTAAATTACATAAAATTGCCTTTAAAACAAAATATTTTCCATAAAATTATCTATAAATTTTAAAATGTTTAAACAATGTCAAATTTTCTTATTTATCGAATTGAACCATATTGTATACATACCACTCTTTTTTTTTTAACTCATTTGTATTGAACTCATTTGTATTATAGAATATACAATTTTTTTTTTGAACCGAAAAGAATTTGGATGTTACAGAGAAACTATCTAAGAGCATCCCAAAGGATGATGCTGCTTGTAAGATCCCAAGATTGATGTAAAGTCCTCCTTGATTGGGAGTCGGGAGGGACGGGGGCAAGGGGGGTGGAGCTGTGTTGATTGGCTGCGGGCGCCGCCAGTGTGTGGGACGTAGGGTGGGGGTGGTTACGTTGATTGGCTGCGGGCGCAGCATCACAACATGGCGATCTGACGGAGGGGTGTAGGCATGGTGTTGAGCGGCGGGGTGATGTGCGGTGGTCATGGAGACGATTTGATGGGGTCGGAAGACACCGAGACGCTGCGGGTGTGTGGTCTGGTGGGAGGGGGAGGTGGTGGTGGCAGCGGGGGAGAGGCAGAAGCACCGGGAGAGCTCTAGGGAAGAAAGAAGTGAGGGAAAGATGACTCTGACTCAGACTGAGACACAGGAGGTGTGGAAGAGGGGAGGCGAGGAGAAGCAAAGGGGAAGCGAGACTCATCAAATGTGACATGACGAGACACAATGAGCTTATGGGTCGTGACATCGAGGCAGAGGTAACCGCGATGATCAGACGGATAGCCTAGGAAGACACAAGGAGTGAAACGCGGGTGAAGCTTGTGCGGGGCGGTGGAGAACTGGTTTGGGAAGCACAAGCACCCGAAGGTTCGAAGGTGATCATACCTAGGCAAAGTGTAATAGAGGCTAGGGCCTGACCTGGCGAGCGATGTTGAAGGGTGGTAGATGAGAGAATGTTTAGGAGATAACAGGTGGTGGATAAGGCGTGAGGCCAATAGGGAAGGGGAATAGATGCGTGGAAGAGGAGAGAGCGCATCATGTTGGTTATGGTTCTGATGATTCATTCGGCTTTGCCATTCTGCTGGGAGGTATAGGGGCAAGAAAACCGAAAGGAGATCCCATTTGTGGCAAAGAAAGAGTGAAAGTCTTTGTTATCAAATTCACGGCCATTGTCGCATTGGAAACATTTGATGGATATGTGAAACTGTGTTTTGATGTAGGTATGGAATCTGACAAAGACAGGAAACACTTGGGACTTGAAATGCAACGGGAAGACCCATAAGTAATGAGTGTAATCATCAAGAAACAAGAGGTAGTACTTGTGACCCTCCTTGCTAGGCACATGAGAGGTTCAAATGTCACTATGAATGATATCAAATGGAGCAAGGGTAGAGGTCAAAGACCGTTGGAACGACAATTTGGCATGTTTGCCTAGTTGGCAGGAAGAGCATAAATCAGAGCGTGGGTCTTTAGTACAGGTGACAAGACTCTGGGAACGGAGGACATTTAGAACGGCAGCACTGGGATGGCCCAGGCGTGCATGCCACAGGCTGGACGACGATGCCGAGAGGGCGACCAGGCACGACTGACTGGACGCAGGAGGTGGTGTGACAGGGTAGAGCTCCCTGGTGTTGTTACATCTCGTGCGAGTAACCCCCGTAGTAATATCGTTCACATAGAAACCATAGGGATCAAACGCAAGGGAAACGTTGTTGTCAGTAGTGAACCGACGGACAGAGATAAGGTTTTTGACAATCTTTGGGGCAATGAGGACATCGTTGAGGTGTAGTGGGTGGGTTGGGGTATGTAATTTGGCGTGTCCAATCCCCGAAGTAGCAAGGCGACCACCATTTCCGACGATAATAGAGTGTGCAGGGCCCTTAAACGAAATAGATGAGAGGTTACCTGAGGAGTTCGTCATGTGGGAGGTGGCACCAGTGTCCATGTACCAAGAAGGGTCTGAAGACGTCGGCCATAGAGGAGAAGGCGTGATGCCCAGCCGGTGGAACATAGTCTTGATCAGACGATGTCAGATAGGCATGAGGACCGGCATGTCTCAAGGCAGGGGAGCCGGAGTGTAGCCAATGAGGGTTGAAGCCAGGCACCGGGGACCATCGAGGGGCGGTGGTCGAAGGAGGAGGGCGGCGAGTGATGAGGCGGCCGCCGCAGACGTCGATGTCGCAGCCGCGGCCGCGGGCGCAGCAGGTGAGGTCAAACATTTTTTTTTTTGGAGAAAGAAACGAACTGGGGGAGGATCTCAACAGGCAGGGCTGCAGGGATGTAGGCGACGGTGGCTGCGATCGAGGACGAAGGAGGGCGAGAGCGAGAGGGAGAAGAGGCTTGGATCTGACGATGTTGACCGGTAGTGGCGAAACGAGGCCGGCGTCGGTAAGAGGAGAGGTGAGGCGGGAGGATCAAATTAGGGTTCCGTGATGAAGAAAAGGTTGTGATACCATGTGAGATCCCAAGATTGATGTAATGTTCTCCTTGTCCATTCATTGATAAACATATATATATATATATATATATATTACAAAGGTATTGGGCCTTAACGGGCTTTTAGCCCACTATACATGAGGATACCTATGTAATCTATCATTGTTAAGCGCGGCGTCAGCGAGGAGGCCATAGCCAAAGAAAGAGAATGTAAGATGAGAAAGTCGATGTGCGGCTTCATTACCTTCCCTATATACATGTCTAATTTCAGACTCGGTAAAATGGAGGAGAGAAATGATACAGTCAGAAATAATCATTTCAATCTCCCAGAGCAGGAGCATCCAGACCGAAGGCGGTTAATGATGCCCAGATTATCACCCTCTATAACCATGTTTTTTAGATTTAGATTAATTGCTTTAAGTAAACCCTTCCAGATACCAAAGCATTCGGTCCCAAGTACCGAAGGGAAGTAAGAGGTTCCAGCCTCAGAGAAGAGAATTGAACCAGAAGCATCTCGAATAAGAAATCCATAAGAGCCCAAGTTTGTATCAGATAAGGCACCATCAAAATTAAGTTTGTACCATCCATCTCGAGGTTTAGTCCATTTGCATGTCCTACGATTGGATTTTTTGTTTGGGTTGGGAGTGTGAGATTGTGGCCTGATTTCAGAATCAGCATCTTGTTCTTTTGCACATTTCCAGCTATAGAGATGTTCGTTGATAAAGGATAATATGGTTTGTGGATTAGGAGTGACGTTGTCAAAGACTTTTTTGTTTCGAGAGTACCACAGAGTCATCCAAGCTACAGACAGGGTGGAGAACTGAAGACAGTTCAGAGCCTGTCGTAGTTGTTGTAAGGATTCAGCAATAGTTGTTGGGGATATACAATATTTATTAAAGTACTTACTAATAGAGTGATATCTTAACCTTTTTTGTGTGGATAAAAAAGATTAATGGATGGTGATTATTTGGAAGAAAACCAAATTTATAAGTGATTTTATATAATTTTAGAAATTATTGGTGGTTTTGTGAACAACTTCCTATTTTAGGGTTTGTTTTCTGTAATTTACTCAAAATATAAACCTTGTCCCGGAAATTCCTGCCACGTGTCAGCATCACATGCTTCCACCTCTGAACTGTGAGCGCACTCCGGTATATATCAACGCCGTCTTCAACTTCACACCTGAGTGAGTCCTCCGCCTTCCCCGCTCTCTCTGTCTGTACCAAACCCTCATCCGATCAATTCCTTCTGCTTTCTCTCTCCCTCTCCTCCGTCTCGGAGAAGTTTCCAGATCCTTCGAGTTTCGAAATGGCGAGTAGCTGGATATTGTCCGTGAAAGTAGCTTCCATCTCCGCCTGTGTCCTGTCGATGGCGTTGTTGCTGAAGCTCTCATTTCCGGCGCTTCTAGAATTTCTCAGCTGCGAGCTGCCGCAGCTATGGTTGATTGTTGCTACTTGCCTGAAACCTCCTTACCTCTACCTGCTCCTCAACTGTATTATCCTCACAATCGTCGCTTCCTCCAAGCTCCAACCGCACAAATCGGAAACCGATGGATTTGCGGTTGTTTCTGGTTCAGTTCAGAGTAAGGCTCCCGAGGAATTGAGCTTCGCCGATCAGTCTCCGATTAAAGGCGCTTTCGGTCCGAGCGACGACGTTCCGGTAGTATCTCCTGTGCTGTTCGGCTATGTAGACGAAATGGTAGAGGAGATCTTGGAATCGAGGCCGGAAGAGGAAACGGTGGAGGCGATTGTACCGACCGCTGAAGGAATAGCGGCGGAGGAGGTTTCCGGTGCAATTGTAACTGAGAATGAAGAATTTGTGCTTTCTATGTCTAATTGGATTCCTCCGCAGAAGACAAATCCGGTGGAATACTGCTCTGTTTCTACCGGGAAACCGCCTGTTTCTCGGAGAATTGGATATCGGAGATCTGCCAAGGCAAGTCCCGAAGGTAATCCACTAATCCATCTCGATCTCCTTCTCTCTCAACCTGAAATTTTGTTCCGATAAAATGATTGAAAATATTCAGAAACAGATCGAGTTCATAGTTGTTTCTTGAGGTATTGCTGAAATTGTTTCAAGTTGAATCCTCTTTACATTCGCCATAAAACTGATGTGTTGATCTCCATTTTCAATTCAAATGCTCATCTATCTCTGGATTGATTTTCTTTACTTTCTTGATTCCAGGCGGAAAGGCGCTCTTGGGAGTCTCAAAACCGAAACGGCAGGAGACGCTGGAGTCGACGTGGCGGATGATAACGGAGGGCCGTCCGATGCCGCTGACACGTCACCTGAAGAAGTCCGACACGTGGGACACTCAGGGGCGTGGGGCCCGGCATGACGACTCACCCTCCGCGTCACCGGCTCACTTGATGAAGAAGTCGGAGACGTTCAACGACAGCGCCACCAGCAACGACTCCGGTTCCGGTTCAGTGCGGCTGAGGCGGGAGCCGTCGCTGAGTCAGGACGAGCTGAACCGCCGAGTCGAGGCGTTCATCAACAAGTTCAACGAGGAGATGAGGTTGCAGCGTCAGCAGTCGCTGAATAAGTACATGGAGATGGTGGGCCCTACGAGCTGGACCCGCTAAACCCCTTCCAAAAAATTTGAACTTAGGAATTCAAGCTGGGCATGTAAAAAAAATGGTGGTTATGAGGTTTGAAAGGTCTGAGATTTGTCAATCAAAATTCAAAATATGTGGTTCCCTGGTTCACCGATTTCATATGGATGAGCATGAATTTGGTGATAAGCACTCAATTTAATAGGGTTGCATATTTTTTGGGGGTGTGTGTGTGTTCTAGTTCAATCAATCTATCCTTTTCGAGTTGAACAATATTAAATGCATTTTGGATTTCGGCTTGTTTGGGCGGTGGTGTTCATGGGGAGTGGAGACCAATGCAAAATGACACCTAAATTAGGAAAAAAAGTCCAACAAGCAGCAAAATCAAAATGGCTTAAACAGTACTCCAACCACTAACAATGTACTGTTGTATTCTGTAAGGATACATAAATCGATTCTTATGGGCAAAAATACAAGATGATGATAACAAAATAAGATATATCCTTATTAACCGAAACAGATTATAGGTCTCAGAAATCATACATATCACATATGTCGCCTCAACCCGAACGCTCAGGGAAATGCAGGACAAATGACGGTGGTGAGCGGGTGTCCTCCAAGGTAGTTTCTCTTCAACGCTTGGCAAACAACCCTTTAGGGATGAGAAATCATAATCTTTCACTGATCGTGTTGGGGTAATTGAGGTGGCCGAAGAAGAAGAACCAGAGGATGGTGCTGGGTTCCTGGTAGTTTCCGATAATGTTGTAGATTTAATGACATGCCCATTCCCATTTACATCCTCCGTTCTATGCTGGTGTGAATTTAAGTTTTCTTCTTGTGCACTGGAAGGTAACTTTAGTATTCCATTTTTAGAAACCCACCTCTTATCCTCGTACCTGATATCAGTGAATAGTGATATTGGAACTCTTAAATAATTGATCTCAACTAGAGGAAAGTAGAAACTAGAAAGTCATTACTAACTAACTGAATAGGAAAAAATTCATTCAGGAGTGGCTGTTCACTGATCATGAATCAAGTTCATACTTTGCACAAATGAAGTTCTCAATCCCAACTCTATCATAATTTGGGGGTAGCTCTGCTTCCCAATAACTGTTTGCCTTAGCATTCCCCATGGCTATATGCAAAAAGAGCCAAAAGGTGGATATTTCCAGCTCATCACTAAGTAAAGCCATTATCACCAGAAGAGAATTTAAGTCCACTATACTCAAAGCTTACACTGAATGAAGGTAATCTGCTCAGGAAGCCAGGTGTCCACTGTAGCTGAACAGACCTGCATCAATATTCAGTAAGGTGAAGAAGTCTTCATAAAAAGAGCCAACATGTCAAATGCAAGGAAAAAGAGTAGTCAATCAGAACTTAAATGCATCACAATAAGAACAACCAAAATCTAAAACCCAAATGTTAAACTCTTACACTAGTTTAACAACTAAAATCAAACAGTAAAATCAAATAGTTCATAGTTGTACAGATTAATTTCAACATAAGTTTAGGTTCCATGGTCATAACTCAAAAGAGTGTAGCTGATTCTCAAGAATTCATACACGATCAAAATTCAAGCTCCAACCTCACGAACAAATATCATTGAGACAAAAAAAAACATGCACATAGCAGAAGGCAAACCACCTACAGTTGACCACTATCACAGCATCTCATGGCATCGACTAAAAGAGATGACAGTACAAGCCACCAGCTGAAGTCTTGGAGGGAACTTGTTTCATACATCCTGTACCAGTGACGGTGATTAAAAAAATCTTGACAAACCTTTAAAACTTTCAGAACACCACCATGGCCCAAATTCCCACTCTAGGAGAGTATAACAGTATGGATTTTGCTCCAAAAAGAAGACAAATAATTGATGATGTAAAGGTAAACATCAAGCAGCTACAGGCCTATCGATTTAAGTCCAGCTAAATCATATTACACTTTTCCAAAATAGCATATTTTTTCAACAATAAATTGACAGTATCTATCAAATATTCCATTTATACCCCGTATAGAGATCAAGCAACAGCCTGTGGAAAGTCTATACAATAATTCCATTTCTAACTATGTTTTCAATGATCTTGCTTATGAACGTCGCCATTGCTGTCAATCTGTGGCCCTTTCCTTACTATTCTCCCTTTGAGGTTGCAGCGGTATACACATATTGTTGCAGACGGAGCTCTACATGGACATTGAAGATGCTGGGAAGAGTCTGTCCAAAAGAGTGTATAGACCTCCACCCAAGAGAAGTGCCCCACTGCACAACCAGATACACATATCAAAGTCTCACATCGTGCACCCGAAAAGTATAATCAGGAAAAAGAATCTCGGATAAGAGAGTACCTTGTTGGGTTGATCCATGCTGAAAACTTGCGGAAGGAAAGAAGACTCTGGACAAAATTACAGGTTGAATGATGGTTATGCTTATGGAATATACAAATGTTGGTTAGGTGAATATAATGTAATAAGAATGAGATGATATCTGGAAAGGTTAGTAGATGTTATTGGACAAAATTAGCTACTCAAGAGTATTCACCAACAAAGAAACTAGTTAAAAGGGAATTATGGATTATACCTGCAATGCACCTGCAAAAGAAGCAGCTAGAAGAAGAGGAGCAACATAGCCTGTCGTATATGTCAGCAATAAACTGCCTCCAACTATTGGATCCTGAAAAGATGTTCAAGAAGATGAAAACGGCTCAATAATGCTTCACCTCTTTAGTTTCAGCAATCCCTTTTTTTTTGCCGTGGTTAAACTCCAATGACAGAAATACTCTCAAGATGAACATGAATGGATAAGCCGTCATTAGATCATTATGTTCCAATAAACCATAAACCTATATGCTATGGATGCTATCAATTTTAATAGAAGCTTCATGAGAGCACCAATAAGACTTCACACAACTAATCCTCCAAGGAAAGATTTATAAACCAATTATAGTCAAAAAATAAAGATTTCATTTACCTTAGTTGAGGCTACATAGCCGAGCAAAGTAGCTAAAACAGGCGTGCTGCAAGGTGAAGCGGCTAATGCAAAGGTGAGTCCCGCTAAATATGCTTGTACACCTGAATTTTGGATCCTTAAACATTAACAAGGAGCAAATTGCAACTTACAAGGCTAGCCGGATCATAATCTACAAATGTAAAAGTGCTTAGTCGTTACTCGAAGGGAAGTTTGCAGCAGCAGCACGGGGATCAAAGCTGTCGAAAAATGATGGGAGTTGCAATTCAATTATCTGCAAGAGACCAAAGGTAGTGTTGAAGTAAGACAGAAGGAATCGTACGCACAAATAAGGAAGCTTCACCACAGATGGATCGGCCTGCATGACTAAATAGGAAATCGGTCATCTATTTACCTCCAAAAGATTGAGACCCATGATAACAGCCAGACCTGAAGCAGCTATAGGCAGCCCTTGCCCAACCTGCCCATAAGCTTTTCCAGCAAATGAAGCTGCAATACCTAGGACTGCGAGCGTTGTGGCCAAACCCAAAGCAAATGCAATGGAGTCACCAACGATCTATTTACAAAACAGGATAGCAAGTGATACATAAGGCCACAGCAATATACATAGAAACCAATAAAAATATTAAGTGTCGATGTTGCTTAAGAAGGCAACATAACTTGAAACTTAAAAAATCGAATACAGGCACTACTATCATTCCCATACGAGCTACGGCCAAACCACATCTCATGGACAATAAATTAGATCTGATAAGGTATGTTTCATTAGTAAATTGTTATTTTTTGTTAAAAAGTTCATCCGGATTCCAGCTCAATTCATTGTCCTCAGTTCACATGATCAATAAAACAGTTCAGAATATTTTTGAAGTAATGAATGCCGAAAGAAAATGGAAAAACCATCACCTCTGTTCGACTTTTGCCAGAACCAAAAGCACCTGCATGAATCTATTAATTAATTACATATGCAAAATAAGTGATAGGCTCATGAAAGAGGTATATTGTAAGGTGAAAATCAGAATCAAGAAAACTGACCAATGTAACCAAGTGTCAGTGGCAAAACACTCAATGTGCAGGGTGAAAGACTGGTCACTAACCCTGCCCCAAAAATAACGGCCAAACTGGAACAAGTAAAACATTGCGACACACTAATTAGAGAAACACGAGAGTCTCTCTACGAAACAACATAACTAGCTCACAGGTAGTCCTAACAACCTTGTGAAACTGAGAGCCGATAGCTGGTCTTGAACCGCTTCATTGGCCTGTTGTCCAGCTGAGAATAGAAGGCCTCCAAACCAATCTCCAAGGCCACCGTCGGCCAACGTATAAAGTGGTGTAGGCCCATCCTGACTTGAGAGAAAATATTTACAATTCCATGGACTACTTACTAATCAGTGCATAAACCTATGATTTAAGTTGAATTATGAAAGTGGATCATATTGTTGGAAGCAGAAATCAGTTGAAGCACAAGAAAACTCTTACCACATCCACTGCAGCGTTTGCCATGTCAAATCCAACTACGTTGGCCACTGAAACAAGGATGAAAGGTACTCTCATAAGCAAAGTTGCACGGTTTATCTATTACTGTATTAATTAGGGAAATTTACAGCAAACCACCCATTAAACATGAGTGTTTTCATTTAACCACCCATTACATTTGAATTTACATAAAACCACCCATTATAAGGTACCATCAACAAAAAGCCACCCATTTTCATATGCAGGTTGTTTTCGTTAAATTCATTATCCATAGGCATAGCTCCACCTCTGGTTCTCCTAAATCAAAAACCTTCAACATCTAAATCTATTTCAAAGGGAAAATCAAATATAATTAGGGGCTATGTAAATTCCAAAATCAAAATCAATTTACCATAAACCCAATTCCTCCAAATCCTTGTCAAAATTTCAAATCCAGTACTCTATCCTCCTTCCTCGTCTGTGTGGATCTAGGAGTGTGTCACCAGTAGTTACAAACTTATAATAATATAGGTGGTTGGTGGCTCAGTACGACTCTTTCTCTCCCTCTCCTCCAAGGCTCCAACGACAATCCGCCTTCATCGACTACCATATCCACCATTTGTTCCGTATCGTCCTTTGTCTCCGGCTGCCAAATTTTGTCTGCCTCTCCTCCAAAGAAAATCGCATCACAATTCACATCCATCTTCTCCCTCTCACGCCCCCTCCTAAATCTCTACCGGTACAACCCAATCCAGAGATCAAAATTTGCAAATCAAATGAAAAGGTATAAAAAATGTCAAACAACAACATCAACTTCAAAGAAAGAAGCAATTTCAACAATGGAATACCATCTAGAGTTCTAGATCTGAGCGGAGGGGCAATCTTTTTTTTCATGAAACTAATTGGAATAAGAGGATGAGACAAAATATGAATTTGGGTGGCTTTTTTGTTTATGGTCCCTCATAATGGGTGAGTTTGCAATGAGTTTAATCATCTATAGATGAGAACAGCCGACGGAAGCAAATACACAGTTGCACACGGTGACACATGGCGAATCAATTGACTGGATTTCAGAAAAGCTATACTCCAATCAAGTATCAAAATCAATCAATCCAATTGCAAAGGTAGATTTTCAATTTCAGTATGACAATCTACACCGTACCTGCTATTGTATGGATCAATGAGTTGATGACAAGCTTGTTCTTCTTCTGATCCAGCTCCGGCAAGAGGACTGTGTTTTGGCCAACATCTTTGGCTTCCTTGAGGCTTCTGATAGGCCGCACAAAGCGTCGCCCTTCGGATTGGAAACCGCATGAGCAAGAAATCGAAGCGGACGAATGAATCACCATAGCAGACAAGAAAATCAGCTATAAATATTCCGGCGCAGGGAATTTGAATCTTAAGCTACGGCGAGCTTCACGAACAAATACTTTGAACATACAGAAATTGAGAAACGAAGAGAGTGAATTTACCATTCGTAGAGCTTGTGAGGAGGCGATTCGGAAGGACTGAGGAGGTGAATCCGAGCAGATGAATGGAAGAACCGCTGATTTGGCACACGCAACTCATCTTCTCCTCAGCTTCTTCTGGATGGAGTGAAATCCCAAAAAACCGAACCAAAAGGAAAACGCCCAATTTAAAAGTAAATCCATTTCTCTGAAGAAATTAAAACAAATAAAAAATGCGCATCCGGGGAATCGAACCCCGGTCAGTACCGTGGGAGGGTACTATGATACCACTACACTAGATGCGCTTTGCTGTTGAATCTTCCAGGGACAAATTTAACTCTACCAATTATCCAATTTGTACTGCAATTTTCCGTTCTTTTTACCTGCAGCGGCTGGTAAAGTTTTCCCCTCCCTCGCCGAATCGAAATAAGCATCCGCTGAATCGGCGCTGATCCACACGAAGCTCGACTCCAGGATCTCCTCCAATCCATTACAGGTTAGTTTCCATTCTTGTTCGATTCGATTTTGAACTTCTCGTTCCAGAATTTTCTGATTTACTACTTCATGAAATTTCGATTGGTTGTTGTTGTGAGTCGGATTCGGTGATGCATTTGTTGTTGTAGTGTAATTAGGGTTTTGCTGGCATCAACGAGAATTAGTTGATTGATTGAATTTTGAGTGATTTTTCATTTTTGAGGTCTTTGAACATTCGTTTTTCGCCTTCAATAGTCAGGTTGCGGTTAGTACAAATTGTGATTGTTCTCGAGTGAATTGATCCATAGAAGCATCACAAGTGATTTTCAGTTTCACATATCTCAAGCTTCCATTGAAATTGGTATATTCTCCTGCTACTTCCATTTCCTTTCAATTGAAACTCCTCCTTCCTTATCATTGGTAGGCTTTTTGTATGCTTGAGTTCGATATTAATTCATTTCTTACCCTCTTTAGTATGCTATGTACGCTCGCCAAGCATTATCCCTCTTGAGGAGAGGCCTTCACACTGCATCTCACCATAGGCCTAGCGAAACACTGAAGAGAAAACTTGCTGAATTGGGGAGGTTGAAGAAAACAACGGACCCTAAGAAAAGGGAGGTCTTTGTTGAAGTACGAGAACCGCTCACTTTTTACGACACCGCCACTATGCCTATGATTATTACAGCTGTAGGGGTAGCGCTTTTCGCAAAGCTCCTCATGATGGTATGGTCAATCCACTATTTTCATCATCTGCTTCCGTATGATCCTTTCCAGATTTTGATACTCGTTTTCTTAATCCATGACAAAGTGGACCTTAAACCAATGAATTCAATGATTATTGGCTGCTACTGATCTAGATATGGTTGGCAGTACGATGATTCGAGATCTCAAGAGTTGATTGAGCGCAAGATAAGGAATGCTCCTCCTGGTCAAGGAACAGTCAGGATGCTCACTCACGAGGAGTGGGATGAGATCCGAGAAGTGAGGCCTCGAACGCCCTTTGAGTCTAAACTTGCCCGTCCCAATGCACGAATACGAACCGGAGAATCTATCCACAAGGTTAGGAGACATTACCTTGTTGCCCTTTTTTGGCTAAGATGTGATTTATTTCTAAATATTTGTTGAGTTTAGCATGATTCAAGTGCTCTAAAATGTGCATTGGAACCAGACCTGATTTATTGCGGTAGGAAATAGGAAGGGTCAGATCTCATTGCTTGTTCCGTTCTTGAACTCCTCTGGTGAAATATCTGTATTCAAATTTTAAATGAATACTAAAATTCAGTTAGCTTGTGGCTGACTGCCAATTTAGTTAGTAACTACCGAAGACACCAAATTTCCACATGAAGATACATTGGTGGGAGCTAATTTTTGTGTTGAAGTTCCGTGGTTATATCTTTGCTAGTCTGCAACTGGGAAATGGAGGATAGGATGGGGTAGAAGCTAAGGCGAGAGAAGGTGTGAGGGAATGTAGTTTGTTCCAGATTTTCGGTTGTTGTTGCTTGTTGGAAGTATGCTTCACCAAGCTCGCTGACAAGAGAAATCAATGGAACTATTTTTTGTGTGTGATAAAAGGATGATAATGAATAGGTGCTGGAGAATTTGGTAGAAATAACTTTACCTGCTGCCTTTACATGTGAAATTGTTAAGTTTCGGATATTCAAATTATGTTTATAGGCTTTGGGGGCTGCTTTCACTTATACATGATGGCTGTAGATTCTGATATTCAAATTATGCTATTGACTAACCTATGCTATGGACAATGAGATGTTACTTTTCTGAATCCGCTTTAATGAAGTGTTCACAAAAATATGTACATGCATCGTATTTCACCAAGTTTATTCCTAGCGATGTATTGTATGGCAATTGGCAACAAGTAGAAATGCTGTCTTACTCCTACCAATGCCGTTTATTTCTGATTTTTGGAACTGTTGTTAGTATGTTTCAGCAAACTTTTGCTGACAAGAGAAATTCATGAAAACCCTTTTTTTTTTGCGTTGATAAAATAAAAGGATGATAATGAACTTTTCAGTTTCGGACAAAAAGGATAATTATGGTATGTTTGGACTTTATAGTCTCTGGTGAATGCTTTTCATTTATCAATGATTCTGTTAATGAAAGATGCTATGTACAATGAGAAGACGCTCTTCAGAGTTTGTTAAAAGGAACTCTTCAACTCCTTGCATCAGTTAAGTTTCAAGAAAAAAGATGTACATCAGTACATACATCGTATATTTGAATGGCCTTTGTGGTCAGGTTTCCATTGTCAAAGGTTGATATATTGGCGTTATGATCAACCTATGATATTGACTGTAGAAAGGACGTTACTTTTCCTCTAGCTAGGCAATATCTTTCATGTTCCTGTGGGTATTTCGGAGGATCTTGTGTTATTTATATAGAGAGGGAGCTGTGGTTGTTTCTAATGCCTGTAAAATTTGCAATCCACGTGCAGGACGATCTGAAGGACTGGACCATAGATGTGATCATGGATGCTTTCACACGGGCTGAGGAAAGTGCCAAACAAAGCTCAAGATGATTTCATCTGGTTCATCATAGTCTATTGATTTATAGCGTTCTCGGTTCAGCATACGCACTTAGCTGCTATCTGTCCAAATCCAAAACCTCTTCTGACATCAATGAAATACGCCAATGGATTGTCAAGTCTTACCCATCAGATGAGTACTTAACTGGTTCTTCATCCACCTTCTTTGGAGTCGCGGATCCAAACAACACATCTTTGGAATAAACATAACTTGCTAATTCCCTTGATACTAGTAGCTACTGTATTCGTTTCTCCTATGCAAGCTTGCCCTGGAGTTTTATACCGTGCATATAGTGGAAAAAAATTCTTCCTTTATTTTTGGGCACAGTATCCATTATAGCTTATACCTCTGTTATTAACTTTTGTTGAATACAAGTACTTAATTAGTGCAAAATAAGAAACAAGTACTTTAAATTGATAATGCATTAGTACTTTCGGTTGCATAGTGGTGCACTTATGGGAGATTGGGAGGAAGCGTCGTTGAAGCTCATTTCTTTGCACAAAAAGGAGTATACTAATTGGCTTTAGACCTCCTAAAGCTAAGACAACTCTCTCTTTCCCAAAATTGGATTTGGCAGGTTCATGGCGATTCATTGGCATCTCATTTCATGGCACAATTACCCATGTTTGGTTGAATTGAAACCTAAAAGGATTAGAAATTAGTATAATTCGACTAGGAAAAGAAATGAAGAAAATGATTTTCTCTTGTGAAGAAAATATTTTCCTAACATTTGTATTCTTCGAGGAGTATTTCTTTTTAAAATGAAAGAAATTCAATGAGGTTGAATAGATCGATGATGGGTAGATTGTGCTTATATTCATCACGGTAGGAATTGGGACCTCCGGTCAACCCTCTGTCCATGCCTGGTTACAGACTTGCTGCCAATTCAAAACATAGATAAGGAAAAGAAACGTAATCATCAAAGAAATCGTCTGAGTTGCTGAGCATTGTTAAGACGAGATCAGAGCTACGAAGGAGCAAACACCTTCGATAACAAATATTTGCTGGGGACAAGGGGATGTCAGGAGGTCTCAGGTTCGATCCCTACTTCTGCCCCTTTCCTTTGATGAAAATCCAAGGTTTGCATTGCTCCTTTCCCGTGGGTCGAGCCTATCGGCACAAACCGGTTTACCTGGTGCATGGCTCTTGTCGGCTCGGTCGCTGAGACGAATCTAGGAAGATGCATGAGATGAGAAGACTCCGTGAGAGGAACGAAGAACAAGGCCGATATTATAGTTGAGTCAAAACTTTAAATGTATTTTTTGTCTCTTATACAGGTTAGGAAACATAATTACTCGTGAGCATACAAGATTCATAATTAGAATTCCATCATCCCATCAAATACATGCACCTTGTATCAAATACTATAAAGACAAAATGAGCGAAGACAATTATGATTAATTAATAATACTCCCTCCGTCTCGAAATTCATGTCATTTTAGCCTTATGTACTTTAATAAAAACACTCATCCATCAATCAACATTATCATTCCACTAACTTTTTCATTAATTTTATTACCCACTACATTTTTTAACCAATCAAAACCTTCAAAAAAGTCAACAACACACAAATCAATACAAATCATTACTATCCACTACCTAGAAAACCTAAAACGACGTCTATTTTGATACAAAACTAAAGAGCTAAAATGACATGAATTTTGAGACGGAGGGAGTATTAATTATGTAGCTGAAGGGAGAATAAAGGCGCGTTTGATTGCCATTTATTAATTCAATTATAAATTTAACATTTTTTAAGTATTTATTTTATTACAAAATTTACAAAGTGATTGAAATAATGTAAAATTAAAGCAATTCATTATTGCACAAAGTAAACGGCACAACCAAATAATTGAAAATTGTTTAAGTTTATAATTGTTACAATTACAAATTTATAATGCATGGGAATGAAACACACACTAATAATTTACGTTCTCTGTTCTAAAATAGACGAGATTTTATATTTTTACATGCTTATCTTCTAATAATTTTAATTAATTTTTTTATTTAAAATTTTATAATAAGTTATCCATGTGTTCTTGGAGCGAACGGGACCTGGTAAGATATCCCACCACCACCGACTGGGCAGCTGGGTGCACTTTTTCAAACCGACCTCTTCCATATTGGACCATTTACAAGTCACTCGGCCCAGGTCAACCTCCTGAAATATAAACGCAGCTTCCGAAACACCAAAGAAAAGGTAATTTTCCTTAATCTCGAAAACACGGAGTTAAAAAAGTATTTGCGGAATATATTTGACTGGTGTTTGGGATGTTATTTGAGCCGAACTTAATGTGTTTAAGCTTGATTCATTAGTTAAACGAGTTCGAGTCAAGTCCAGCCCAATTTTTAAACGAGTTTAGAAAATAAACGAGCTCAAATCGAGTTGTTTTCAAGCTTTAAAAAGTTCTACTTCTTTAGATAAATGAACAAGTTCAAGCTCTGTTCCAGCCTTACTTGTGGTGTTGTTTCCCGAACTTCTACTAAATTCCAAATAATCACCACCGACTTTGGGACAGTTCGCACAAAATTCAGCCTGTTTTGTTACAAGTTTGTCAAAGTTGGATTATTTCAGGCAATTTGCGAGATAAAAGAGAACAAATAGTACATACTAGTGCACAGTACTTTGACTCGTTGGCTTGCTATATAAACTGCAGAAGGCCAAGGTTGGCTTCAATAAGATCAATAACCGGTTAAGGCAAAGGGAGGGGAGATGGAGGGAGATCAGCTAGCAATAACCATAGATGATCAACCACAATGCGATACTGATCTATCCGTCCACCTAGCTGTATCCACCGACATGGATCAACCCAGGATAGCTTCATGTGGCCAAAATGGAGAGGTATTGAGAGCAGGAGTTTCAGTTATATTGATCTACATCACCCAGAAACTGAACCCTCCCATTGTTGTATCTGTCAACAGGGCTCATGCGCTCCTTGCGATGGTTCACTCCTTCAGTATCTCTGCCAACCTTGTGATAGGCGTCCTGTTGCTCATCTTCTCCATGGTCACGCCATGGGCTCCAAGACTGGCTTCGCTGGCCAAGAGATTACTTTTCATTGGCCAGTGGTGGGTGAAGGTGACGATTGGATTTGGTGCTTCTTTGGTGCTGCTGGTGTCATCATCTTCTTGGTTGGTGCTCTACCTGGTGTTTCTAACAATTCAGTTCCTCTATTAACACCGTACTGCGGCACTGGTGTATCGGTCCACATTCCATCCACAGACTAACATCCATCGTATTTTAGATGAACATAACATCCATCATTTTTCAGTTGAACATCTGATCATGTATTTGGGATCATTTGCTCTACCTGAAATCTAACATTATTCAGTAATGTAAATAGGCTAATCCAGAAACCCTAGGTTTCTTTCTTGTTTTTCTATTATCCTTTGTACTCTTCAATCATACAAAAATGTGTAATCAAAGCCCGCAAAAAAAGCAAAAAAAAAAAAAAAAAAAAAAAAACCTCGTAAATTCGGGGGATGAATTCAGGTGTCTGTTACCTTTTGCATTATGAACTTGATATCTTGAACGGAGCATGTAAAATGTCCTCTTATCAGGCTCCGTACAAGCAATCAGCATAAACGAACACAACTGGCCAGGATTACTTTGCAACTTAAACTCTTGCAACAAGCAATGATACTCCAAGTAGTTTCGGCAGAACACAAGATCAATGTTCTTAACAATATAATGCATCAAACTAGAAGAATATTTATAAAATGCTCTACACAGAGAAACACCATTTGATATCATGTCACTTTAAGATAAAAGGCTCCAAATGTAGTAAAGATATCCAAAAGGACCAAAACTGATGAAATTCACTCAAGCCAAATGCGAAATCTAATTCAAAGGCTTAACTCTATTCCTCGCGTACCTTAGGTAGGTTTGCTGAAGGGAACTCAATCATACAGCGTCTTTGCCAATTTAACTCGACTTTTCTTACTTTCTCTCTTGGAAACTATTTCCGATGTCTTCTCAAATAGTGATATAGCTTTAGCTATGGCTTTCTTCTTTCTCATGTTCTTCGACCTCTTCATCTGAACCCCCTTCACCTTCCTGTGTTAAGAAACCCAAAATCCCAATCCAGGTGATGAGAGAGTGTTACAAATGAGTGAGACAGATAAAAAAAAATTGCAGTGTAATTCATAAACATACAGAAGAACACTACAGAGTTATATATTACTAGTCGCTAAAGCACTGAACCTTGTCCACCAAAAACCATAGTTGATACTTGATACAATTTTACAACATAGAAATGTGGATTTTTATCTAACCTCCCACTAGCAGATCATAAAATCCAATTCCATACAACCAAAACTGTAAACATTACATAGTTCACTAGAATCTCAAATATTGCAAAGCAAAACCGTGCTGATTGTGAAAAAAGCGGCCGAATTTATGCAATTTCATTAGAGGCTTGGAGTTTGAGAGACTAACCTGTGTACTGAACCAGAAGCAACAGTTGAAATACCGACCTCCGACGTATCCATGGCTACTCAAAATCAACAATAATAAAACGTAAATATAAAACAGAAAAACAAAATCGCATCTTCAAAAAATAGGTGAATTGAGCTTGGAAAAGAGAGAAAAAGGCCGTGACTAATACCTTCTGGTAAATCGGACTTAGCAACTCCAGCTTTGGCGGATGTATCCATGGGAGCTGCTCCCATATTCTTCTTCTTGTTCCTGTTCTTCGCCATTGGGATCAGAGAGGGAACGAGAGCAAACCCTAGCGAAAACGCAGCGCGAAGCCTGAAGAGTTGGTTGAGGGAGTTGAGCTTCGGGAGAAACGACGGTTTGGGTTATTTAATAGGGCCGGGGTGATTCTCAGCATTGCCCGGCCTGGTCCAAATATCGGCCCGATATGTGATTTGGTGGCCCAACAATAAATTTTCTTTCTTCATTGATGAGGAAATGGGAAGGCAGGGATCTAAGATCTATCTATAATCTATCTATTCAATACTTAAATTGAAACATGTTTATGTAAGGGTGAGTCTAACGGCAAGATGAGTTTTTATGTTTATGTTATCATGGTGCATTGCCGAAAAAAAGATACTGACGGATCCATGATCGGTTCAACAAAAACAGATCTAATATTCGTCCACCAAGCACTTAAATTTTGTTTATCGTTGTTTTTTTCTTTAAAAAAAAAGGATGGGTGGATACTGAATAGTGTATATATATAGATCCGCTTATGATTGCAATATTTTTTTTTTAAAAAAAAGAGCATATGGGTCTATCATTGTTTATTTGTTTATTTGTTTGTTTTTTGAGTGTTTAAACAGATCTTGAATCTGTCTGTATTTTTTTTTCAATAATTCACCATGCACGATTACATAACACGTGTTAGTCTAAGGATTGAACAAATCCTAGACGGGTGTGTGTTGGAACTAATGAGGTATGTATAGGATCAGTCGAAATAAGTATTGGGGATACTTTTGAGTGATATGACCCAGCGTGGTCTTTTTACACAAGCCTACCTTGGTATGGAGCTTGTTCTCGTGTAACTATGTTACCTTTGTTATATACGGAGTATAAATTTACTTTTCGGGAACAAATCCTAGATCCGTCTTCTAAAATCGATTAGCCTCCATTCCCTAGCGATACATAAATATTTATTTATTTTGATCAGGAAAGAATTCTGATAGAGACATCTATCCGGGAGTATCATTACGGATGAGGTCAAGAGATAATTATACTATAAATTATGGATGTATTCAACTATCAGAAATAAATTATTATTAAGAATATTTAATACGTGAAAATTGAATACAATGAATAGAGCAAGAGAGACGTCCGCGCGCACACTAACCACACCCGAGAATTTGAATCCTTTCAAAACGAATCAAAACCTGCATTTTTTTCACCTTTCAAACTCTTTCCCCAACGATCAAATTTAACTAATTTTTAGGGTTTTTTTTTTTTATTATTTCTTTTCTGTTTCCCTCCTCCACCTTCCCGCTTACCGATCTATACCAGTTTCTGTCCCCATTTCTTTAAAATCTGTTCGATTTCAAAAAAATTGTTGATATCAAATTTCGATTCCTCGTTGAATTCGTTCCGAATTCGTTTGCGTTTGTCTGAGATTTTAGGTTTTAAGGATCGTTACTCGGCGAGCATTGCCGGTGGAGCCTTCGTCAGAAACTGGGGGTTTCGATTTGCAATTGGCGTATTTGTGATTCCACAGGTGAATTTGTTGCTTAGGTTTCGAGATTTGGGCGTTTTTCCTGAATTTCCTCTTTTGCCGTGAGAGAGAGAATGTTGCCAACTTCGCCGCCGAGTTTTGTTCGTAGCTCGCTGGAGGAGATGCTGGAGAACCTCCGGCGCCGAGACACTAAGCCCGGGGACTTGCCACCGGCGTTGCCGTCTCGTCCGACGTCGCGAGGTCGTTTGCCTTCAGCACGCCGGTCGTTGCCGGTGAATTTGGCGATCGGAGAGGGTAGTGAAGAGGTGAAGAGGAAATCCGATGGTGCAAGTGAAAAGAGGAGTAACAGTTTCGGTAAGAAGAAAGATGAATCTGATCAAAACTCTCCGTACAGTCGCTCAAACTCGCAAGAGGCTGCCGGACCTGGGAGTTCAGGCAAAGCTGCTTCCGTCACATCGGTGGTGGAGTGGGAAAACAACATCGGATATTTCATAAAAAAGGTAAAGAAAAGAAATCCAACTTCAGATTGTCATTGGTGCAAATTTTGAACTTATATCAAAATGAGTCTTTTGATTGTGCTTCAGAAACTGTTCATTTGGTGTCGGGTGTCTTCAAGGCAGTGGGAATCTGGAATTATTCAGTCATCATTAGAAGATGAAGCTTCTGTAGAGCTGGTAACAGGAGATGTGAGTTTGCTAGCTAGCTCTAAAGATCTAGATTTCCTTTTGGAAATTTATGCTTCATTTTGCTGGAAGGTCATGTCTCATCAAACATCAATGGTTATTTCTCTAGGTTGTAAAGGTGTCCACCAAAGATCTTTTGCCAGCAAACCCTGATACCTTAGACGGTGTGGATGATCTTATACAGCTTGGTTATTTGAATGAGCCCGCTGTTCTTTGCAGTCTACAGCATAGATACGTTAATGATTTGATTTATGTAAGGGTTGCACACCTTTTCTTCGCATATTCAATGTGGTAGGTTTATATTGATATACTCCTTTTCCTGTTGGGACGTGCTTTAGAGCAAAGCAGGGCCTATCTTGATTTCTATCAATCCCTTCAAAGAGCTGCACATATATGGAAGCACTTTTATAAGGGATCATAAGGAGAAGCTTGTAGATAGTCCTCATGTTTACGCTGTGGCTGATGCTGCTTATAATGAAATGACCAAAGGTCTGGTGGCATATCCAGTGTACTGCTCTTTTTACTCTTCAATCTTCCTTTTTTCTTTTTCCACTTTGAAAGATCTACATTCATTATTTTATAATCTTTTCCTGCAGATGGAGTGAATCAGTCCATCATTGTAAGGTTAGCTTGATATCTTCATGTGTTGTTTCATAACTTAAAATTAAAAATTGTAATTACCATTACCCACTAAACTTTAAATACCCTTGGTTGTGAAAAGTCGTATCAGCTTAAAGACTTCTCTCAAGTCTCAATTTTTTTGTTTTGTAGTGGAGAAAGTGGTGCTGGGAAAACTGAAACAGCAAAATTTGCAATGCAGTATTTGGCAGCTCTTGGTGGAGGGGGAAATGGGATCGAACACGAAATCCTTCAAACAAGTTATATCCTGGAATCATTTGGCAATGCAAAAACATGCAGGAATGACAATTCTAGTCGATTTGTAAGTGAAAGATGCAAATCACTTTTTGTTGGTTGGTCATCTTGGTGTCTTGCTTTGGTTTTTAATATTTAACGATCTTGGGTTTGTGAAATGATGTGTTGAATTATGTGTTCTAACTCTAGTAATTTCCTGCTTTGCAGGGGAAGCTGATTGAGATCCACTTTAGTGCCTCAGGTAAAATGTGTGGTGCTGCACTTCAAACTTGTAAGTATGCTATATCAAATATAGTGTGCTTTAATATTTTTCTCTTGACTATGGCTTTTCTTGCTGAATATGTGTTTACTAACCTTCATCAACATCTTCCATTACTGCTGATCTGATGATCCCATATTCCCATGAAAAGTCCTACTTGAAAAGGTGAGTGTTATTTCACCAAGCGTAAGTATAAATATTATATTTATCATCATCCTCTAACTTGATGTTTATACTTTGTGCAGTCAAGAGTTGTTCAACTGGCCATGGGAGAAAGATCTTACCACGTTTTCTATCAACTCTGTGCTGGGGCACCTCATGATCTCAGAGGTGTTTGGTCCATAGCTTATTCAGTTTGATGACAGCGTGATGATTAAGTGCTTGTCTGATCATTCATGCTTATGAGAATCTCTTTTTTCGCCCTTTCAGAGAGACTGAACATTAAAGCTGCCGCTGATTACTCTTATCTTAACCACAGTAATTGTCTCACAATTGGTGGAGTTGACGATGCTCAGAAATATCATAAACTCATGGTAACTTATGCATTAACAGATTTCCTGCTGTCATACTTTTGCCTAGCTACTAAATTCCCTTGATATTTGTTTATCAAATGACTATCAGGGAGCCATAGATATTATCCGAATCAACAAAGAAGACCAGGAGCGCATGCTGTCGATTCTTGCTGCTATATTGTGGTTGGGAAACATAAAATTTCAAGCTGTTGACAATGAAAATCACGTTGAAGTAGTGGCTGATGAAGGTACTCAACCGTTGTCTATTCTAGTAACATTTTGATGGGCTGCTTTTACTTAGCTATATTACATTCTGGATTTTAGGGAAAAATCAATCATTCTAAGGTTGAGCCTTACATTGAACATTGTGCTATTCAATCATATAGGATTGATCCTTACATGATGGTTTAGGACAAATTCATCCATCTCATGTTATTGATCTTTCTGAATTCTGAATTCCGTAATATGCATCTACGTTGTCACTATGTGTTTGGCAATTTTCAACTGCAAGAAGTTATAAGGTCTGGTTTTCTGGTTTGATCTTGGTAGCTGTCACCTATTCAGCTGAATTGATGGGATGTAGTGTGCAAGACCTTGTGCAAGTTGTATCAACTCGCAAGATAAAAGCTGGCAGGGATAGTATCGTCAAGAAGCTGACTGTGGAGCAGGTTATTTCTCATATTTACAGATACAAGGGCAAGTCAAATACATGCTTATACCTTGATTGCTTTCAATTTTTGGGTTTGCAGGCTACTGATTCACGGGATGCATTGGCAAAATACATTTATGCTAGTCTATTTGATTGGCTTGTAGATCAAATAAATAAGTCACTTGCAGTTGGTAAATGGCATACGGGGAGAGCAATCAGCATACTTGATATTTATGGGTTTGAATCATTTCAGGTATACTCTTTCAGCTTTTCAAAAGGCTCAAGGAATTCCTGTGTTGTTTTATATATTCCTCATTGCTACTGATCATTTTCATTTTCAGAAAAACAGTTTTGAGCAATTGTGTATAAACTATGCAAATGAGAGGCTGCAGCAACATTTCAATCGCCATCTTTTTAAACTTGAACAGGAGGTCAGATCTCACTTTGTAGTCTCCTAAAATCGCTGTTTTTGTTTTTTTTCTTCTATCCAAATTTCTTAATAGGTTCATGGTAATTCACTAGTGGTGATAACTTTTTGATTGCATCAAATTGTTGTATATATTTTTTTCCCAGTTATTCCATAAATTGGTAGAGATGATTTTACATGAATAGCTCTTAATTATTTTGTATTTTGTATATAGAACAAGCATGTTGAGCATTTTGCATGGACTGAGTTTTCTAACAAATTACACCTTTTTCGGCTTCTTGAATCAATCTTCAAAATTTTCTTGATAGGTTGTGCTATGTTTGTACTTTGTAGACCTTGATTTCCTTTTTCTTTTCGAAAGTCAGGATTATGAAGCAGATGGAATTGATTGGACGAAGATTGAATTTGAAGATAATGAAGAATGCCTAAATCTCTTTGAGAAGGTATTTTCCTATCAAGAATCCTACTTTATGTAAGTGCAAACAGAATATGTTATATCTTCTGATGTTAGTTCCATTCTGCGCAATTGGCACTGCTGCACCTATTAATGGATGTAGGAGAACTCATGTGTTTGCTAAGAACTCTAGCCATTACTACTTTGAATGTCCTTTTTTTTGGCATTTACATCTCAGGCTATTGAATTTTCTCAAGTTGCGACAATATTAAATTGGATTCACAATTATCAAGCACTGCAGTTTCCTTATAATGTTTTATGTGATACAGAAACCACTTGGGCTGTTATCTTTACTGGATGAAGAATCAAATTTTCCCAAGGCTACAGATGTGACGTTTGCAGACAAGCTTAAGCAGCACCTCAGTTCTAATCCGTGCTTCAAAGGGGAAAGAGATAAGAAGTTTAGAGTTCGTCATTATGCTGGAGAGGTTGGTTTTAGTTTCAACAAAGCTTGATCTGATTCTAACGCTTAACCTGATGTAACTTTCACGTGGATGAGATATTTACTCACTTGCCAGTAGAGCTCCAGTTAAAGCTTGCTGAGCCTAGATTGACCTCATTAAATCTCAAGCTTGCTGAGCCTGGATTGAAGTTGGTCCTGAATAGTGTGAAAAAGTAGAAGATAATAGTAATATTTATCTACATATCATCTAAGGAATAAGGATCACAAAAATTTAACTAAAAGATAACAGTACTGACCTGCGATTTTATTTTATTTTTACAAAATAAACATTAAGCAGATCCAACACATAGCTTGGGCTTTACTTGCATCACCTTCAGTTATTTTGCATTGAATTTGATATGGTTGCTGCAAAAGGGTTTGTGGAATCCTGAGCAATATGGAGCATTGTTCTATGCATTTTCTTTTTACTGTTTGTTCAAGAAACATGCTTTCATAGCCGTAATGCACTAATGCAAGAGTGCCTTTACTGTGCCATTATTTTTTCAATGTTAAATCATTGTAATCTTTTTGCCATTGACCGGATACAGATGAAGGAGTCTCATTCTTTTTAGTTTGAGCCATGATGGATGTCAATTTTCTAGTTTGAGTCATGGATCACTAAAAACTGCTCTTTGCTTCTTTAGGCTAATATCTAGGCATCCTTAGAAAGTATCTTTGCAGTTTTTATTTTAGTCCAATACTTTGTGGCACTTGTGTGTGTTATATTTTCTGGTGCAAACTGCTTTGTTTTCTTAGTTAAACCGTGGGATTCTATGTTGTTATCACTTCACTGTCCTTGATTCATTAGCTGACAATATGAGGCCCATCAGGTTTCCTATGATACCGGTGGCTTTTTGGAGAAGAATAGAGACCGATTACCCTCTGAATCTATCCAAATTCTCTTGTCAAGCAGTTGCCCACTTCTTCAGTCATTTGCTACCAATTTTCTTACTCCTCAGTCTGGCATGGCGGGTTCCCAAAAGCGAAGTGTTGGGATTAAGTTCAAGGTATTGTAGCAACAACAGTAATTATTTATGCCCCCTGTCCTATAACTTAACCCCCTTTTTTATTTATTACAAATGTGGATAAGTGTATTAAGTCTAGGCCGCCCATAAAAGGACTAAAGGAGTAAGGAAATTCATAAAATAGTAAAGATAAGTTTATCCGAAAAATGGAAACGACCTGAGGTGCACGGGTGAGAATCAATTACTGACGAATCATATTATGAAAATAACTGTTCATGAATTGTAATGTTAATGACTAGTTGATCTTTTACCTGGTGAAGTCGCACATGATTGATCATTTTTAGTTTGGCCTCCCTCAGTTATAGTCTGAACAGTATGTTGACATTTTGTATGCTTGTAATGTAGGGCCAGCTGTACCAATTGATGCAGCGCCTGGAAAGTACTACACCCCATTTCATCCGTTGCATAAAGCCGAATAATAAGCAGCTTCCTGGCATTTATGAGAAGGATCTTGTTGCGCAACAGCTCAAGTGTTGTGGAGTTCTAGAAGTTGTTAGGATTGCAAGAGCTGGTTATCCATCTCGAATTACATATCAAGAATTTGCGCAAAGGTAATCATCATGCCTTTCTTTGGGTTTCCATGATCTGCAAAATTCATATAATTTTAACTACTCACACGTATGATATTCCCTTGTGCCTATGTAGATATGGATTCCTACTTCTGGATATAAGTGGGCATCCGGATCCTGTAAGCCTATCAATTGCTATTCTACAACAATCGCATACCCCACCTGAAATGTACCAAGTCGGATACACCAAATTGTATTTCCGAACTGGACAGGTGCCCCTCGCAAGTCTCAACTGATTTCATTTTTCTATTTCCTCCACTTCTGCCTTCCATGACAGATATGTCCTTAGTAGCATTTGATCCAAGAGAAATATTTGAGGCTTATAGTAGAGGTAACATATGTAGATCTCACATTCTATCTCAAAGGAATATATCAGTTGCTATGCTAGTGCTTGACCCAAGCAAAAATCAGTATTCGATGGTAAAAAAGATCTTATGAAGCGACTATTATCCTTCAGTCTGAAGTTTTTCCTATTCTTCATTTGTTCTCTCTCCCACAAAGGCCTCTTATAATGTCTCATACTATCACTCTTCGCAGCTTGGAAAACTGGAGAATATGAGGATACGACATATGCTGTCTGCGGTTGCTGTTCAAAAATTTATCCGCGGTTTGAAGGCTCGCCACCAGTTTCTAGAAGCTAAGGAAAGAGTGACTATGTTCCAATCCTGTATGCCTCATCCCTTCCACTGGATCTTGATGATCCCTAAAAAAGTTTGTGCCTGAAACATTTATAATTATTTTTAGTTCTTTGTTTCTGACATTTCTTCTGTGGTTTGCCGTCATGATGCAGTCATACGTGGTGAAATTTCAAGAAAGAAGTATACGTCTTTGTCCAAGCAGTCCAAAGCTAGTACTCTCACCCAAAAGTATAAGCATAAACACAGCGTTTCAAGGGATGAGCAACAGAAAGCAGTTGTGAATTTACAATCCGGTAAATTTTGTCTCTGGTCTGTAAAAGTGGGATTTTTCCATATTCAATACTCTTAGTTCCTGGTAATTTTTTTTTGCAGTTATAAGGGGTAGCTTAACTCGGAAGCAATTGAATAGCATAGATCTTGAAACTGTAGATGCTGATGACAATCCATCCAGTAGAAAATCAGAAGTGGAGGTACTCCATATTGCTTAATAACTTCACATGGATTCATTATTTCTTTTATATTATTTGTGCATTATTATTTCCTCCTTTCGGTAGGAGGAACAATTTTTGGGTGTTGCATTTTGTAGAGAAGGTCATAATTTGGCTGACCTTAAAAAATGATCATCAGGTTCCTCCATTTGTACCAAAGCTTCATGGACAGCTTGTAAAGGAAGAAGCTACTTCATGGCGAAAGGAGGATCAGTCAAATACAACGCAAAAATATAATCAGGTTCCATCTTCAGTTTTGGAGGACCTTAAAAGACGACTTGAAAAAGCAGAAGCATCTTTAGAACAGAAGGAAAAAGAGAATACTGCGCTGAAGGCGCAGGTGCAAAAATATGAGAAGAGATGGTCAGAATATCAAGTCAAAATAAGGTCAATGGAGAACGTATGGAAGAAACAGATAGGTTGTTTGCAAGTAAGATTCTCTTTGTTGTGAAATGTACTTTTTATGATGCATGGATAGTTGTTGAAACTAAAAGAAATTGATGAAGAAACCACCAAGCGGATTATCAGACATGTAAAAATAAGAACTTTGGGTAATGAATTTTGTCCTCTGACTACTTACGGGTGTCATTAGGCGAAGCATTTAACCCTGTTGAAAGTAAACTTTCTGAGACTAAATGGTAAAGCAATATAAAGGGGATAGTAGCCCAAAAACTATTGAACGTCTTGATTTATATCATTGTTGCTAGAATGAAAGATTTGCCTTGTGAAAATGTTCAATCATAGTAAATTCTTTTATTGCTTTTGCTTGTAACCCTGCTTCGTGCAGGATACACTGGGTAGTTAATGTTGTTGCTTTTGCTAGCAATCTCCTCGTTTGGTTCATGATACATTTCCTGGGATATTTCCATAATTACCTGTGTTTGGTTAGTTTTTAAAATAAAAATTTTATGTAGGGAGATATTCTTGGTAAGATTTACTTCCTGTGGCTTTTAGTTAATGTAGTAATATCTGACATTTAAAACAAATACACTCATTCAGTTATTTTGAACCAAACATAATCTTCAAATTCACAGGACTTACAATTCCTATGAGTTATCTTTCAGGAAACTTAATCCACAAGAATTTAACTTGCCACATTCAACCAAACGAGGGGGTTAATGCTTTTTTAGCTTTCCATCACAGGTGAATCTAGCGGCGACAAAGAGATCACTTGCTCCTGAGAAAACTTCAGAGGATCCAGGAATTCCCGAGTGTTCTCCAGCCCAATCCCCCCAAGATGATGAGTCAGAAGACAATTCTTCAGTGGCAGACAGAACACCAAGTGCAAGCACGCCAAATATATCACCTTTCAATGTCATAGAAGAAGTCGATAGAGGAAGGGAGCCAATTAGCGCCTCAAATTCCATAAATCACTTGGCCAAGGAGTTTGAGCAAAGAAGACGAAGATTTGATGAAGACGCGAGAGCCCTTATATATAGCAACCAACCAGACACTAGTCCTGAGGATGAACTGCGTAAATTGAAGCTGAGATTTGAGATATGGCAGAAGGAATACAAGGTCCGGCTACGAGAGACCAAAGGCATGCTTCAAAGGCTAGGAAATGCAGAAGCGGAAAGAAGGAGCAAAAAATGGTGGGGCAAGTTAAGCCAAAAGATACCGTGAACTCTGGAACGTACTCAAGACAGTGTACAAGTTGTATTGAGTGCAGAAGATCGAACTGCTCCTGTCACCAGCCATCTTGAATCCACGATGAAGTTCTACAATGGCATTGATCCAGGCTCTTGTTATATGCAAGCAGGTGAATTTATCTTGCATATGTAATCAACTATGTAAGTTGATTTACCATCCGGGAAAAGAGCTGCCCTTCAGTGTATATATCTTGTTTTCAGTCAGGTGTTTGCTGGAAATTCGAGTGATTTAGTATACCGAGTACCAAAATTTTGACCGCCCAATAACCAATTCGGTTCCAAGTTTTGGAATAACCATTTACACCAAAAGACAAAATCAATACACCTGAAATACGTGTAGTGTCATCAGTAGAACCATCATGCCCACCGATGAGCTAATTGGATAACCAACCAAAGTTCAGATTTGGGGCAATTGTTACATTTCTATGGTCTCCCGATTGTGTTTTTCTGGTTTAGGACGTTACAATTAAGCAATGTCAATGAAGAACTGAGGTTTTTAGCTGCTGTGAAAAAAGGGATTAAAAAGATTGCGGTGAGCGTGGATCGAACACGCGACCTTCAGATCTTCAGTCTGACGCTCTCCCAACTGAGCTATCCCCGCAATGTTGAACAATATGGTAAAAATTAAATGTAACTAAACTTGTCTTCTATATTTGCTATGCTTCCTTGCATGCTCTTCATCTTTGTAATTACAAGTACTTGTAGACTGTATATTGGGTCTCACATGAAACATCATCGATTTGTCTTTAGGTTTAGAAAAGGTATGTACATAATGACACTTAAATCCACTTTTTTACATAACTTATTGAGTAATTGTATTTGTTATCAATGCTAACTCTTCCCCTACACAAAAGAAATATAGTTATTTGAGTATAAAAATTTGTAGGTTCTAAATTTAATAATAAGGGTACTCACTTTTTTGGTCTTGAATAAGAGTACTCACTAATCTCATTAATTGACATTTTCAAATATCAAGGCGCATTTCAGTAAATTAGTGTACTAATTAACTCAAATGAAGCTTCATATGTCAAAGTCCGGTGAGATGGGAATCGGACACGAGCACACATGTACAATAAGCATAATATACAAGACCGATGACATAATGTTTTTTTATATTTTTTTTTATAAGGTAAGAATTCGAGCTCAGATATACCTGATATTCGATGGCCGACAAGTCGCCAGACGGAAAACCGTCATAACAAACAAACGAAAACATAAACAGTGCAATACAACAAGCGGAGACCGATGACATTTTTATCTACAAAATCAATAGTTCGATTTTTTTTCAATTTTGTTGATATGACATAATTTCGTAAAATAAAAGCAGTGGATTGTGGAAACTAATCAGCGGCACAAACAATTTCATCTTCATCTAGACCTGTCAAAACATAATCCGACCCGGTGACCCGACCCGACCGACCGAAATTTTTTGGGTCAAGACCCAGAAATTTTGACCCGGAAGTTTTTTTCGACCCGAACCCGAAAACCCGGAAATTTTCCGAGTAATCTGGGTTTCGACCCGGTGACCCGATTGACCCGGTAATTTTGACCCGATTTACCCGATTGACCCGGTGACCCGGTTGACCCGGTTGATTTATAATTAAATATAATTAAATTTTTTTATATTTAATTAAAATTTATCGCAAAATTATCAAATTATGATTTTTTTAATTTAAAAAAGAAAAAATTGACAAACCCGAAATCGACCCGAACCCGCCCAAAACCCGGTCAAACCCGGGTTCTAGTCAACCCGAAAAACCCAGAACCCGTTTTACCCGGGACCCGTTTTACCCGAGACCCGGAGTGACCCGACCCGAACCCGACCGGAATAACCCGTTTGACAGGTCTATCTTCATCCCATGACAAATCTACCAACTCAAAATTCAAATTGTTGTACATTGAAGAGCAAATTTTGCAAATGGTAGTACTAAATTAAGCCCTGCAAAGTCAATTTTTATCGGACATTAATGAACAACAAACAAAAAAAGGTTGGTGAGAGGATAATAAGATACCATGAATTCCAAATAGAGCGAATATATCATAAATTGTATCCACAGTATTATCGAGCAAAATAAATATCCACAGTAGTAGTGTAGTACAGCTAGTCAAAAATCAAGGGATTTTGAGACCCGTAGCTATCCACAAAGCTAAGCTTTGATTCATAAAAACTTGCTATATAAAGGCCCATATTACTACTATTGTTTGCACAACTCACTTCATAACTTCCCTACCCCATATATCATCATAAAAATACAAAAAATTATCACTACTTGTTTAGTTTCTTAGCAAAATAGCTATGGTGAAGTACCTTAAGTTCATAGGGTTTGCTTTATCCACAATGCTACTTGTGGAACTTTGCATTGCTGCAAGGCTACCTGCAGTGAGTGTTGGTGGCGGCCGTGGAGGAGGTGGTGGAGGTGGAGGACTAGGTGGCTCAGGGTATGGGTCCGGAGGCGGAGGTGGGTATGGAGGAGTAGTCGGAGGTGGGTACGGAGGAGTAGGCGGAGGTGGGTATGGAGGGGTAGGCGGAGGGGGTGGTGGTGGTGGTGGTGGACAAGGAGGGTATGGTTCGGGTTCCGGGTCAGGTTATGGGCAAGGAGGTAGTGGGGTTGGAGGCGGAGTTGGGGGTATAGGTGGGGGTGGAGGTGGCGGAGGTGGTCAAGGGGGTTCGGGCTATGGAGGTGGTCAAGGATCAGGATTTGGGAGTGGTCGTGGTGTCGGTGGTTCCGGAAGTGGTGGTGGAGGTGGAGGAGGCCGTGGAGGAGGCTCCAGTGGTGGTCGTGGTTATGGCTCAGGCTATGGAAGTGGCAGCGGAGGGAACCCATAAAATGTTTGCTACAAAACAAAGAAAACTACGTGCAATCAAAGGCATACAACTACAATCATTATATATTATGTTAAGTGTGTTGTAATTTCAAGTACTGTACTAAATAAAATGTCGATATAAGTAGGTGAAAGAAGGAAACATGCGACATGTGAACATTTTGGGTGTAAAATCATCATCAACCAACTTTAAAAGATTTTGCTGATAAAATTTGATTACGAACAACAGAGAGTTTGATTGATGAATTGAGTTGGTTGACGTGGTAGTAATTGAACAATAACAGAAGCAACTAATGAATTGTTTACACAACAAAAATATGAATTTTGACCAATAAGCTTGATGCTAATTTGATTTCTAAAAAATAGAAAGCTAAATATCAGAAGCTCGGGCAAATCCAAATTGAATTAACTTCAATCTCAAAACAAGAATAAACTTGATTCGATTGAACCCAACTTGGTCCGAATAGACACCCAGCTGAACTCTTAACAAAATATTAGAAGATTTTGGATTCGATAAACAGTAAGAACATGAAGAAAATGGGGATGGGAGAAGTGATATATGCATATATGGAAGCAGGATACAGGATTACTCAACAAAAACTTAACATCAGAAAAAAGGCAGTTCATAATGGGGGTACACACGCATCATACATGTAACCACACGTCATATTAACCGAAAACACAGAAAAATCTACGATGTAATCCGGAATTATAGCCTCACCGAACCAGGCAAGGTGATCATCCAAAACTGGCTGTGCCGGAGGACAGCCTCTTCACATAACCTGGAATCGTCACAGTTTAACTGGTAGGATCTCTAATGAAACAATGGCCAACTACAAACATTGCCTACTCAGAGGTCTTCCTTCTTCCATATACCCTGAGATTACCTCCTCAAAGCTCCATAGTTCTTTGTTACCTGCAAAACGGAAAGCTAGGTAATACGTTCTTGGAGGTTTTAGCTGGTTGTGATGAAACAATTTGTCTGATTAATCCTCTCACCAAGGGGTTTTTCTACTCTAGTAAAAAAATTCTGTTGATAATTCCATACCCAATTGACCTTGAATATGGAGCGTGCCAATTTCTTTTCCAAAGAACAGGAATTAAAGCCTTAGGCAAAATTCACTATAAAATTGCATGCCCATGGAACCCAACACTGCATACCCATAAACAGGCATAAAGACATACTATATAAGCCCCGCATTCTGGATATCAGGAGGAAATTACAAACCTTGGGTTTAGACTTGGTTAACTTTTTGGGTATGTCGTCATCATCATCGTCATCTTTACTCCCAAATCTTGTGAAGATAGAAGAGCTGTCTGATTTCCTTCCCCTCTTAGACATGGCTGCAGAGCCTCTTCCCCTTGGAGCTGCCCTTTTACGCCCTTTGGCTTGAGGCCTCTCATCCTCCTCCTGGTGAAGGGAGGGAAAAAAAAGCATCCATTTTCACTGATCCAGCAAGATAGCAAGCAGGTTTCCATACAGGGCATATATTGTCTTCTTACCAACGCCTCCAAAAAATAATAAATTTGTCAAACTTCAAGAAGATGTTACATACCGAGCTGTCATTGACCTCATTAATTTCAGGCTGCTCTGCCTCATCACTAGAAGCAGAATCCACATTTTCATCCCTAGCAGAGAGGTTCCCCTTAGATTTTGAGGCAGCAACAGATGCCGATCTGCAGTCAAGAATGGACTGATGATAAGGAATTTATCAATGATTTTAATGCTAAATAAAACAAAAGCTCTGAGATCATGAAGCATACCTATTAGACTGACGGAATACAAGGGAAGAATCGAGAGTTGTCTGCTTCATACTGCTAGAGCCACGGCCTCTTCCCCTTCCTCTTCCTCTACCTCTAGTGGATGTTTTACCAACTTGGGTAGCATTAGCATATTTTAGCGCAGACCCCTGTGTTGTGTCCTCACCGTCACTAAAAGAAACAGTACTTGCAGTTTCCACATGACCTTTTCCTTTGACATTCTATATTCAAAATGATGTAAATGTGAATAAACCATATAAAAAGAGTGATGCATATCATAACAGTAACAAAATTGAGCGTGCTTGGAAGTATTAGCAAGAAATATTTATCAATTGCACTGTGAAGTGTGAACATGCGAAATTACCTCGGACTGGGCACCAGATGTTTGCATTGTATCCTTGGGGCGTATTGATCTTTCCTTGACCCGCTCCTGATTAAAGAAGGACTTAAGAGAAATTCCCTCATGTTCGGACTATTGACTATAAATATAGTATAACAGCTACAAGCTTGAAGCCCTTACCTCTAAGCACTCACCAACTTTAACTATCAAATCTTCTTCCTCAAACTTCAACTCATCTGCGTCACGGGCTATTTTTTTCTACAAATAGGAAATAAATCAACCACTAGTTGAACCCGGAACCCCAAAAGGAAGTAAATCTGTGCACTTGATTGCAACAGGACTAGCAAGTGCCAATAGGTACATATGCAAACAAGTGATAGGTGGAACATAATTCTACTTCATGCTGAAGAAGACCTAGATATCAGTAAGGGTGGACTTGTGATTTGGCTCAAAATCACAACTGTGAATGCTTCCCTTTGAATGAGAATAAATCTCATACGATATTTCAAATTATGAGCATTCAAGTATTCTAAAGGCATGTATATCTCTTCAGTAACTAATTATCTAATATCTAGACAATACGCTGGAAAATTTTATGCATTTTCTGCCTCAACCATGTTCTTCAATCATATTTGAGGAGTGCAAGATACGTACACGTGTCTCGTCAAGATTGTATAGCAAACATGAATGAAAAGCCATTTTGTCATCCTTGTTGACAAAGTTCTGTAATGCAACATCCAAATCATTGACTGGAAGAATCTCCATTTTCTACAAAAAAAAAGAATTAGTCAGAACTCAAGACAGGCGTCTGGGATTTTGAGCCGTGACTAAAATGGTCGATGTAAGAACATTTTCATGGAAAGCTGTCAGTAGAAGATGGATGCTTCAAGGATCAGTAGAATTTGCAGGCTCTTCAATTTAAAAAAACATGGGATTCACGTCTGAGATTGCCAAAGCTCTACTTAACAATATACTGTGCTGCTTTCATGCAATGTTTAGCTAAGGGGATACATGAAAAAACACCCCAAAAAATGATAAAATCAAATTAAATTCATACGTACCAGATTACTCTCAGCAACTAATGCCTCAATATTCTGTTGGTTTAGTTCTTCTGGTCGGAGCTTCTCCGACTCATCAATTTTTCCTGCAATCAGTAGCTTAATGAAATAAGGCACTTTTTAAACCATTCCGGAATGGCTCACCGGAAAGGATTTGTGGGTAGTACCCATATGTACCCGGAGTGGCCGCTCTTTATTTACCAATTCAAGAAATAAGGCACTTTTTAACAACCGAAATAAACAAGCATAGAATGAAAAGGAGACTGTTTTTCGTTGGTCTGCTTATTTGTTATTTACACCAAAGTGGTATTCTTTTATTGTTTGATTCACACAAACAGAAATCTCATCAATCATAATACAAAATACTAAAGCAAAACTGTATACATGAAACTACTTGTTAATGAATACCTTCACTTCGACCTCCTTTCTTTGAAGCCTTTGAGAATATCAGAATGTCTTGGGGATTTGCAACCTACACAATCTAAAAGCCATCATGCATAACTGCAAAACTGAGCATGCACAAACTTTGGCTGGATTAGCTAGGAGAAGTCATAATACCTTACCCACATACTTCTGCCCAAATCGTTGTGGATTTATCGTCATAAATCCCGAGTAATCTACCTGTCCATTAGAGGGGGGAAATGACACTTAACTAGTGCAATTCAAGAATCCACATGACCACATCAGGAGGGAAAAAGCAATCACATCTTTTCAGCAAAATCTTAAAAGAGCTAGAGATATGTTCACAACACTTTTAACAAATTTTATAATATAAAACCAATATATAAAGTTGTCAAAAACAGGTAATAGCACTCTTCCCATCGCATTGTTTTCTCAAGAATTTCAAAACAAATCTCGAAAGGCCAAAATATCACAAAAACATAGAGCAATTGCAGATAGATTTTAAGGAAAATACATATAAAAAAAAAGTGGGTTTCCTTTACTATGGTCAAATCCGTCACCAACTATTATTACATCTTCCAACAGGTAAGTCAATCAATAAGAATATTATTCTAGATTTAAAATACAGGACTTCCAGCCTGCCCAGATACTGAATATACTCATCAGACTTAGTGTGTCAAGTCCTGAAAATGAATGTAACAGCTTTTTTGAAAACCAGCACATTTACAAATCCTACATCCATAGGCAACACTAACCTTAACTCGTACCAATGGAAGCTTGGGCTCGTTATGGATGGCAGCCTTTCTGCTAGCTTTTTCAATAAGATTTTTTACCTAAAGCAGCAGTCTTATCAGCTTTATAAATCAGACATATATCTGACTATCACGAAAAAAACATTACAGCATGCCATTATCAACGGTAACAGAGTGCCAAAGAAGTTCCTTATGTGAACCAAGATAGCAATGAAAAAAGTACAGATAACTTACAACTCTATCCAAATGCTCAAGAATTGAATTCTGATCACTAGGATCAATATCATTCTCATCCTTCAAGGTAACCTAGACAATGAACTTGGTTAACACTGGAGTTTAATTCCTCAAAATGAAATTAAAACTCCATACATATGCATTTACCTCAGTGTATTCAAATGGCCTCACTGATTTCAAAGGTATCTTGGTTGGACGATACTGGTTTCCCTATTAAGAAAAAAAAAAGTATCACATAAAAAAAAAAAAAGATGACAAATCTGGACAAAAAGTAGTGAATATAAAAATTGAATAAGGCCTTCCTTCAAACCTTAATTTCACACAGAAGAACATGCTTTTCTTTTGACTCTCCCTCAATGAGAGAAGTGGCAACAGAAGAACCAGGTTGAGTGATGTGAAAGCCCATTCCAGCAGCCTCCTGCAAACAATTATTTATCATTAATAAAAGTGATAGAAACTTGAAATATCTTGAGAAGACAGCACATCAACATGCACCTGAGGATCAATGAGGCATTCATGTTCATGCCCCCAAACCACGAAATCCAGAAAACGTGGTAAAAAGTGCTCACTTATTGCATTTTTGGGATTTGATTTTACTCTGCACCACGAGTAAAGAAGAAGCTAGAAGTCATATAGAGATGAAAGTCACAAACTTCAGCCCCATACCATTATTATTCTCATTTCATCAAGCAAACAAGGAAAATTGAAGAAAGAGATATGACAGAATCACCTATTTTGATGAAGAACTAGAATATTAAACCAATCAGAAAGTTCCTGCTCATCTTGAGCCTCAGGCCGCATCCACTGAACAGCGTGTGGGGTCTAAAATCCAATGTGTCAAAACCCAATAACTTTCCAATCACAAGATGTTCATAGGATAAAGAACATGAGACCAAATTTCCAAACGATTACCTGAAACATTCTATTCAGTCTTTCGTCTCGAATGTTTCCAAGGCCATAAAGAGCTACTGATGTGTAACCCTGAATTCTCACAGTCAGTAAGGATGCACTCAGGATCTATCAAAGCCAAAAACTGCTAAAAGAAAATAAAACTAACCTTCCGGATAAGAATGGGATGAAGAGTAATCTGACCAACACCAGAACCCTCAAGTGCCATTTTACCAAAATAGTTTGCCAGATTGCAAGCTGAAAGGATGTCAACTGCAGAAAGATTATCCTGTCAACAAGAATAAGTATGTTAGTAAGTATATATAGGATATCACTACATGCTGTTTGCCCTGAAGAGAAAGCTTCATAATTGAAGTGAAGTGTTTCATAAGCGACTGTCATCTACTAACCTAATAAGATGGAATTACAATTACAACTAACTAGTTCAGTACCCGTTGTGCAGGTTTTTTTACTTTGAACAAATTTGATATTAATACCCATTCAATGAGCTAATTAATTTCTTTCAATACTTTTTTGAATTGTTACGTAATTAACATAGAATTAAAAGAAATTATTATAATATATATGCAAATATATTCTTTAATTTTTTTAATTTAAATAAATTTAATATTAATACCCATTCTACTAATTCTATGACATGTTAAGGTTGTTGGATTAGATATAAGAAATAGTTGTATTTTTTGTGTAGGTTGTCTAGGTACTTCTAGGCTTTTAGTGCTTCACTCTTTGTTAGCTTTTTCAGTTTATCTTTTTCATTTTTCTCCCTTTGTACTTTGTAGCTCCTCTCATAAACTTCCAAGGTTTTCTCTCTTTATATTATGTAACCTTTATTAATGAGTAATAGATCTGAATTTTCTCTTCTCCGTCTCTTTTTGTCTTACCTCCAACTCTCTCATGAGATAAAGACAATGTGGGAAGATCTTAGACTTCTCTTTGCTCATGGTTTTGACCCTGATCTATTGATGGAAAAAAAAAAAAAACAGCTCCGTTTCTGCACGTTCTTTTGTTCCCAGCTTTCATTCCTGAGAGCGTTCTGTTTTCCGCTTCAATCACTGCAAATCCCTTCTGATTTCTCAGCCTGCATTGCTGGAAAAAATTTCCTGCCTTTTCAGCCTTCAATGCTGAACTTTTCCTGTTTTCAGACTTCATTGCTGAGAAATGTTTATGGATTTCAGCAAGGCTGAATCTTCACCCTTATGTTGTGTGTGACATCATGTCTTCTTCAAAGTCAGATATTTCACCTACCCAAGAGATTAGTGATGCTAAAAGGCTCTTATCCAGATCTAGGGTTAGATTTTTTGCCTCAACCTTTTGGTTTGGCATGGTTCTTCGCTGGTTCACGTCTCAAATTTCTTGCATGTCTTTGGGTGCTGGGTTTTGTAGTTCATTGTTTCTGAGGTTTGTCCCTTTCAGACTTGTTCCGGATCGTTGAATAAGTCTGCTTGGTGTTGATGCAAGAACTGATGTTATATTGTCTTGGACTCTTGCTCGTTTCTCTTGGTGTTCGTTGCTGTGTTATTATTCCAAGGCTGATATCCATTTTTTGATCTTCTGTTTATGCTGCTCATTTCATTTGGACTCTAACAATTGTTTGGTCTGGTTGTTGCTAATTACGGTTGAATGGTGTTATACAAATTCAGTTTGAGGGAGAGTGATGGATAAAATATTAAGAAATTATTGTATTTTGCGTGTTGCATCCTAGGTAATCTTAGGCTTTTGAGAAATTACAGTTTAGCTTTTCACGTTTTCCCTTTGTAGCTTCTCTCATAAGTTTCCAAGGATTTCTCTCTTTATACGTATTATGTAATCATTCTAAATGAGTGATACATCTGATTTTTCTCTTCTCCATCTCTCTTTTTCTTAACTAAAACTCTCTCATGAGATAAATACAATATGGAGAAGATCTTAGACTGTTCTTCCTCAAGATCCTCCACGCTTTTTTATTGAAAAAAAATTATTAGAAAGATGAGGGACTGTGCTATTGTGTTCAAGTATTGGAAGTTTTACGCACTTTTATAATAAGATATATAAAAAAGAATTTGATGCTAGCATTAAGCTTGGACAACTTCTCAACCAAGAAGCTAGTAGTTGTTGCCAAAACAATAACCCATAAAAGAACTATGAATTGATACAATTAGAAATAGCAAAGGCAATAAATAAATGTGTGGATTATATACAATCCATACCACTCCCGCAGGATCATCGTGATTTCCATGAATAGTGAAAACAGGCAAGCCGACATTATAGTGGGGGTCCTCATAATTTACATGGCCGAATCTGTGTAAAGGCACAAATGTTAAAAGTTAAACAAATACATCATAATCTGGTAAGATATTTTCCCTGGAACGACATCTAAATAGGGTGCAAAGAAAATTTAACTGAGGATATGAAGCTCATATTTGATTTGTTTGAACAGGCAACCGAAGAAGGAATTTGATTAGACAAGCAACATAAGGAAATGATTTCTGAACAGAAGATAACACTAATTGATAATATATGCTCAAGTCAACAATAAAAAATACAAAACCCATAGACTATAAGATACTTAATAGGAAATGAGAATGTTCTTGAAGCAAGATCTGCACAGATTCAGGAAGAGGTATACATGTTTGCAAAGTTCATAGTCTGGTCACTAACAACTTGAAATTGCACTGGGTGATCATTAAGGCAGTAGCGCCTGAGAATCTCTATGGTCTTCACTAGTGTAGTCCTTGACGGTTTATTTTCGTGGAAAAGGTCACCACCAAGAAGTATAAAATCCACCTAATCAGATTCACAGAGATAGAAGGAAAACCATAAGCATGAGTAGCAGCTAAATACAGGAGAGCAGAAAATTAGTACAGAGGGAGAGGCCCATCCCACCTTCTTTTGCTCTGCTATTAAGCATATCTCCTCGAATGCCTGGAACGAATCATGCCGTCGAATTTCATCCTTTTCCATATACCCTAGATGGCAATCCGTAGCCACAAGCACTCGAAGAGTGTTGCTGAAATCCTCCCTGAATAACCACACAGCAACGAAATGAAATGAGCAATTGCAATAACCACCTATACAGCTCACACAAGCAGCAATAAGTTACTATTGAACAAGAAATCATACTGTGATTCGTCTCCCATGTGAAGTTCCTCAGGGCAAAACAAGTCGACTTCCAATGTGAAATTTGAGGCAGAAAACGCACGAAAACAAGATAAATTAATCAAATGCACATCAAATGAGCGACGACTGTTTCGCTACAAATCAGGCGAAGCGTACATACCAGGAACGGAAGCGATTGAGCACGAAGACACGAACTAAACCCTAAGACAGTGACAAGCAAAAAGAACAGCAATCAGAACAAGGAACTTGACAGATCCACGAGAATGCGAACAACAATTACAGAGAGAGGGAGAGAGATTCGAACTTTGTTCGTCAGTGGAAGGGTTTTGTGGAATTTGCTGGTACTGAAAGGAGAGGGTTTTGGAGAGCGCAACAGTTGACGAGGAATCGGTGTCGCGGCCTCGCGGGTATTTTGAAAACGGAGACTCAGTGAGTCAGTGAGATACTGATGTAAGAGTAAGACTGAAGGGATGGGCCGGTTAGGGCCTCAGTGTATATGTGGTATGGGCCGTCAGGACTGGGTGAGCTAAAATGGGCCGGTATTGAAAAGCCCAATATTTATAGGGATACACCCGGTGTGAACACGTTTTACGGTTAATATAACTTCGATCTTTTCATATGAAAATTATTCGTGTGTAGCATGTTGTTATAGACGAATAATGATGTTGTTTTTTTTTTTCCAAATCTCAGTCATTAATCTTCTTAATCTAAAGCTTCGTATTTGTTCACACTTTACCCCTCTTATTTACTTCCTTAAAGTGAAGTATATGTTTTTTATATATACAGGGAGATAAGAGGTATAAACTATTCCATAATAGTTTAGCCGAAAAAAACTTGTGGGTGGTACCCAAAGGTCATTGTTTTAAACTCTGAATGACCACTCTCTACTTGACAAGATAGAGGAGAGAAGATGTATAACCCTAGATAGAGACCACTAGCGGAGGTGCATTCGAGCGACAGATGTTTAGTGTCATGTGATATTGTGTAGTGTCTAGTATATCTATGTTGTTATCCCTCTTTTCTGGCTCTTAATTTCCTTATTGATTTCACTACTACCATTCTGTATTAATTTGTTCAGTTATTTTTGGGTCTATTGAAAACACTCTCTTGACTATTTCGGTAAAAGAGTGCGTACATCTTGACCCTGCAGACCCCCCTTATCATGAGGTATACCGAGTTGTTGTAGTTGTTGCTGCTTATGAGAAGCTCAAGTACAACAACAAAACAAAGCTTAAAAATATAAACATGATTCATAATATAATGTGCTGGAAATCTCAAATCTGCAAAAGTTTTCTATAATTTCTAAAACTATAACCACTTAAATCTCCCAAGATTTCTAAAACCATAGTCATATCTATATATATTTAACGGAGTAGTAAATTGTACGTCAATTTTTAATTTGAATTTTAAATCTTATAAACGGTCAATTCATCAACCTTGAGGAAACAACACACCCTTTTCACATTTTTTTTTTTTTGATTAGGAAAAAATTCGGGTGGACTGGCCCTACTCGGCAGCATCCTTGCGGATGAGGTCAAGAAGACCTGGGTCATTTTTAATATCGACTCCTCAGGCAGAGTGGCTAAGGTGTGCAACCTTATCCGCCATTCTATTGCCCATACGAGGAACATGAAAGAAATCTACTTCTTCCACCCACCGTCAATAACAGGACTTGAGCATAATTTCACTGTCAAAAGAGGGAATTTCAGAAGTACGTACAATGTGAAAATGTAAATTTGGTAATGAGATGAAAATATGAAAACAAACAATAGACATATGGAGATCCCAGTTGCACAGTACACGCCCAATTTAGTACTTGCATTTATTACATCTAAGGCAACTATACGCTGTCTCTCTCACTTCTCCCACCTTCTTTCATAACCAATCCATTTTTGTAATAAAATGACAAAACTTTTTTAAAAAATATATATATTGTCTTCCTCAGATAGTCAGATATTGGAATTTTTTTATTTTACTCTCACAACCAAATTCCATCCTTTTCAAGAGTAATTTATAAACAACAGTCTATATATAGTGTCGCCGAGTTAATTAATATATAAAAAGTGATATCTAGAAGACTAGAACTACAAGTAGTCCCGTTAGGTAGATTGTGTTGTGGTCCTGTGGATATGACCATGTCGTTAGCCATGGAATATATACAATAATTCAATTAATCATTTTTAAAATCATTATTTTCAGACATAGATATCCAATTCGTTTCCATTTTTTTAATTAAAAAAATACAATTCCATTCAACCCACGTACATAAATTATAATCTTGTTGGGTTTAAATAAATGTTAATATATGTAGCAGATAAATATATTTTTAAATGTTTTTATTTTAAGGAAAAATAACCAAGAATAACACCAACTATCACACATGAATAAAAAATAATACGAACTTTATAAATGATCAATTAATATACAAACTATATCCAATTAAACCGATTTTGATACCAGGGCTAAAATTCGAAAACGAAAAAAACATTTAAACTCAAAATATAATTAACAAAAAATAATACGAACTTTATAAATGACCAGTTAATATACAAACTATATCCAATTAGATGTTTTTCACAGTACGGGATGCATGACGGATTTGAAAGATTTGTGTTCGCCCCTATTTATAAAGCTTACCAAACAAACACTTGATTTTCAATATATATTATATGATTTTAAATGAAAAAAAATAAAATCATAATATAATTTAATTGACTTTTAAAATCATAATATAATTTAAGATTATTGTTGTTGAAATTTACGGGCTCACAAAATTTTAGCCTTTTTCCCGGGAAAAAAAAAAAATTCATACGTGAACCATTTTCTCCTTTTTTTTATTGAAAAAAAAATTAATAAAATTTCTTCCAATTCTCATTTCACATTTCTTAAAAAAAACACTTTCAATTAAATATATTACTAGAATATAATTAAAGGTACGTACCCGTACGAACATTAGACAAAACCAAACAATCACTGCTATAAATAAATAACTAAATGTAGGTAAGCCGTATGGATT
Source organism: Persicaria maculosa (assembly GCA_963922045.1). Taxonomy (NCBI): domain Eukaryota; kingdom Viridiplantae; phylum Streptophyta; class Magnoliopsida; order Caryophyllales; family Polygonaceae; genus Persicaria; species Persicaria maculosa. The sequence goes on from OY998262.1 coordinate 65,145,616, forward strand.
GAAGAGATCTTGATGAAAGGGGCATATAACAGTATACCTATTTACCTATATCTTTATAGAGGATGGATTCGACTTAGTTGTGAATTGTAAACAAGCTGATTATTTATAGGTATTATTAGATATATGTGAATAGTTTGTTCATATAAAAAATTATTCATACTTATTTTTATGAATTATGTACGAATAATCATGTTATTTGATATGAATAGTTTTATTTTTTAATTTTTCATTAAAAATCTCAATAGTTGATGTTCTTAATCCAGCGTTTCAGATTTATTTACAAATGATTCAGTACATAACATATGCAGACGTTAGGGTTAGGGGTGATGCAAAGAGTGTACAAGACACAACGTTGGCGGGAGAGCAAACAAACAAAGATGGAAGCCAAAGGTATGGATTGGAAGCAAACAAAAGGAGGGAAATTGCAGAGGAAACTGTCTTGTTCGAACGTATTTGAGCGCCTACTTTCCTTTAGTCCTATCATATCATTCTATTTCCCTTCTTCCTTTGAAACCTTTCCCAACAATATTGTGTGACACTGCCCTCTCTCCCACTCCTTGAATAGGTATAAAGAGCGGCTATTCCGAGGTTCGAACCGGGGACCTTATGGGTATTACCCACAAGTCCTTTTCGGTGAGCCATTCCGGAATGGTTCCCTCTCTCCCACTCCGCCCCTTCGGGCCTTCCCTCCCGCGACCCGTCCCTTTCATAGTTCATACTTCGTTGTCACTTGTCACCAACATATATCCTGTTACGCAATTTGTATTACCCTTTTTTTTAACACTCCTTCTGTTCTAAAATATGTGTCGTTTGTCTTTTTGTGCACGTTTTTCAATGAGTTAAAAAATCTATAAAATATTAATTATTTTAGATAATTTTTTTATACAATATTACACTTATTATTAATAACTATGAAATTATATAAAAATTTTGATTAAAAAAATAATATTTTATAGAGTTTTTAACACCTTAAAAAACGTGTCGAAAAGGTAAGTGACACTTATTTGGGAACGGAGGGAGTAAATAATTAAAATAAACTCCCTTCGTCTCAAAATACATGTACTATGCACGGGAATTAAGAAGTAAGTTAAGTGTAATGATTAGATATAAAAAAAGTACTGTAGGTTAAGTCACTTAAGTGTAATTATTAGACTTTGATATTAGAGTATTTTTTTTTCAATTTGTGAGGGGTAGAGCCATAGAGGTGATGTAAAAATTAGAGTAATGATTAGATGTAAAAAGTAGGTTAAGTGTAATGATTAAATCTAAAAAGACATGTATTTTTGACAAAATTAGATAGGCTAAAAAGACATATTTTGAGACGGATGGAGTATAAATTTAAATTATCACATGTGTGTTGTGTCAAGAGTCACTAGCATTAGTACCTTTTTGATATATTTTTTTTAATGAAATTAAAAAAACATATAAAATATCAACGTTTTTAATTTACAGTAAAATTTACTGTACTACTCCCTCTGTTCAGATTTATTTGATGTTTTAGATGAATGCACAAAGATTAAGAAATACTCCTTTCACATCTAAATAACCCATAAAATAATTTTTATTCCATCATCACATTTATTATGGACAAATGTAATTGGTTAAACTTTTAAAAAAAGTACAAATTACATTGATATTAGTGCAAAAGTAAAAAAAAGTGTAATGATTACTTCTAAAACATAAAATATTGTTGAACAAATTTCATCTCCTAAAACATCAAATAAATCCGAACGGAGGGAGTATATTTATTACTCCCAAAAACACCCATCTTATAGCTAGCCCATGCCAATGAGGCCGCCATAATTATCCATTTGATGTAAAATAATTGTTCATACGTGTGTGAATAGTTTTTTTATATGAAAATTATTCATTTGTTATAACATGATTATTCGTATGAGTTGTGTATGAATAATCATACTCCGTATTGTTTTAGATGAATAATTTTGGTCTTTAAATTTTGTTTTAAATATCAGTAGTTGATGCTTCAAATTTGTTTACAAATTACACGATAAGAGGTGTTCATAAATGATCTACAGCATTTCGGGAAAATCGGATTGTTGCATTTATTAAAAATTTGGTGGCTTGAAACTAAGATGTGAAACGGTCGTTGGTTGTTTCATTACATTTAGTACGAATTAAATTACTTCTTACCGCACTTAATTACCCAAGAATGATGGTCAAATCCGGTTAATTAATTAACTTTAAACTTGACTCATGTCCGGTATTAATTAAAGACAACGCGATTAAATTATCATCATCACTTTTTTTTTAAAATCTTAGTTCAATTCAATCGACTCAGTCGATCTACATCTAAATCGGGTACTGTATGACTCATTTAAGAGCTTGATCCTCCAACTCACAATCGACTCCATATTTCCAAGAGAATTCGAACTTCGAACCTCTTATAAGTGACTCCATATTTTCAAGAGGATTTGAACTTCGAACCTCTTTGACATAAAATGAAACCCCACAACCACCACTAACTGGTGAATTGGTGATTGGTTATCATCACTTATGTAGTTTCAGGTAAAAAACATGAAGTTTCTTCTCTTGCAATGAGATTAGTGTGAGGCTATGAAAATAGTATGAAAGATATATGTGCATGCATCCACCTTATCATTCAAATCCTTTTTAGCATGTCCAAGATCAAGTACTGGTAATCGAGAGCTGAGAACACCCTGAAACCGGATCGGTGAGTATCATTTTTTGAGTATTACTCTTTTAAAAATGACATATTTTTCTGAACAAAGTTAACACTGTAAAAAAATACATGTTTTGTCGAATGAAAGGAGGTAGATAAGTTTTGTAACGATCTCTCACCATACAAGGTTTGTCTAATACGTAGTACTTGGTATATCGAATCAATTTTACTGAAAAATAAAAGGAAAAAAAAATAGAGAAAGGGCAAAAAGGTAAATGCAAGTATTCATATATTGCCACAACTCACAGATGTGTATAAAAACTGAGAAGCATCAAATATTGGATATTGGCCCACTGCCACTCCTTTCAGTTTCATTTCATCCTCTCTCCCCCCAAAGAACCCATCTTCCCACAAACATGTCACGCCTATCGGAAATTTCGCTAGCTGCGCGCCTCCGCGCCACCGCAGCTGACCACGCAGCCGAAGACGACGTCGTTTCCTCCTCCGACGACCGAACAGAAGACGACGACGAGCAAGCGGAAGCTGGAGAGCTAGAAGGAGATGAGGAGGACGATTCTAGAACATACACCAACAAATGGTACTGCGGGTTCCGCGGACCGGGCCGCGGCTCGCCCCTAACCGGCCGGTCCTGGCTGATCGACCCGATGGCCCGGTCCGGTTCGTGGCTGGAGGAATGGAACCGGGTTTTCTTGCTGGTGAGCGCGGCCGGCCTGTTCGTCGACCCGCTCTTCTTCTACGCGCTGTCGATCAGCAAGGCCTACATGTGCGTCTTCGTCGACGGCTGGTTCGCCATCACCGTCACCGTTTTGAGGTGCATCACCGACGCCTTACACGTCTGGAACATGTGGCTCCAGTTCCACCTCGTCAAGGGCGGCCCTTACTCCGGTCAACGCACCGGCGACCACCGCTGGTACCTCAAGCTGCTCGGGAAGCGCTTCTTGTTCGACCTGTTCGTCATCCTCCCCTTGCCCCAGGTATGCCTGTACTCCAGATTGATCGCTAATTCATGCGAATTTTGACCTAAAATGTTATTTCATGTCGAATTGCATACTTAATTTAGGTTGGGGGTCACATTGTGGAAAACCAAACCCTAGCACCTCTGCCGATTTCGCAGCATTTTACCGATTGACGGTTTTAGCTTTAGGCCAAGCAATTAGGATGAATTTAGGACACTGCAGTGTTTGGATGTACATTGTGTGGTGGTGGGGGTTGGGGGTTTGTTAGAGTTTGGTACAGAAGAGGGGGAGGAAGAAGAAGAAGACAAAGGAGGAAGGAGGTGGTTTTCTGACATCCTCAACCTCTTTGTAGTTTGTTACACAAAGGTTCAAATCGATCACAGATTCACAGTGACCAAGTTGAAATTACCCCATGTGATGTAACCCTGTCTTTACTTGCACAGTTGCACTCCTATTCCTCATCCATGGCTTTATCTTTGTTCTATGGGTGTTATGGTAATTTCACCCTCACAAATCGATCTGTATCTGGCACAATGAAAAATATTCCTTCACCTATGCCAAGATCGTCACAAAAGGATCACAGTCTTTATTCTTTGGGGAAAAGGTTATTTTATTTCTTAGCTTGATTTGTAACATATGCCCCTGAATTTAATCATTTTTATATTTGGAGCATGTAATGTGTACTTCGGCGGTAACAACAAATCGAGAGGAGGTTTCCGAGTGACCGAACTATGTAAGCAAATTTAGAATAGGGCATATAACGACCGAAACTCATAGAAAGATCACACAGAAAAACACAAGACAGACCGAACTCATGTTAATTTGTATCTGAGGAAGATATCTTTTATGATGTATGTTTTAGGAACCGAGCTAAGTCCTAATAATAGTTGGACAATTAATCCTAAAAATCAGCAACTAAAATCTTTTAATAGAAAACAAGGTTTTAAAAAAAATAATCTTAACTGCAGCCTGAAAAGACTAAAAGTTTCTGCAGGTCCCTATTACAGTATGTGCAAGTGCAACAGTGCAACTATGTAAGTACAGTATATGCAAGTGTTGTTTACATGTGTGTGTACTTGCAGATTGTACTGTGGGTGGTGACCCCAGTGCTGCTGAAGAGGGGTTCAACCACAACAGTGATGACAATGTTCTTAATAATCTTTGTCTTCCAGTATCTCCCAAAGATCTACCATTCTGTGTGCCTTCTCCGGCGAATGCAGAGTATTTCTGGCTTCGTCTTTGGCACCATTTGGTGGGGCTTCGCGCTTAACATGATTGCTTATTTCGTTGCATCTCATGTAAGTTCTAAACATACTAAAATTGATGTGTTTTATATTCGAATCAGTCCAGCAGTAACCTTTTAGTTAGATGAATTCGGCATTATTATTTGTAATGTATAGGCAGCAGGTGCATGTTGGTTCTTGCTTGGGCTTCAAAGATCGACAAAGTGCCTAAAAGAGCAATGCCACCTGATGCAAGGTTGCACCGGAAAGTTATTAGCCTCGCAAGAGCCCCTCTACTATGGTGGTACAAACATGGTCAAGGACAGCGCGCAGTTAGCTTGGGCAGCCAACAGATACGCGCGGTCTATTTGTCTAGATCATTACGATAACTATGATTACGGAGCCTATGGTTGGGTGATCTACCTTGTTGCCAATGATAATCGTCTCGAGAAGGTCCTTTTGCCCATCTTCTGGGGCCTTATGACTATGAGGTATCGAATCTCAACCCTCCTCTAGGAATTTTCGTACGCTGAGCTTAGCTGAAAGAGCTTTTTCTATCGTTGTTTGAATCAGTACATTTGGTAACCTGGCGGCGACAGCAGAGTGGGTGGAATCCGTTTTCATAATCGTGATCTTAACGAGCGGGCTTCTTCTCGTCACTATGTTGATTGGAAACATCAAGGTACTACCACATTACACTAACTGTGGTCAGGGTTATGCATAACATTGATTGCTCCAATAAGATCTCACTGAGAAACGTTCATCTTTTGTCGAAGGTGTTCTTGCACGCAACAACTTCGAAGAAGCAGGCAATGCAGCTGAGGATGAGGAATATAGAGTGGTGGATGGGCAAGAGGAAACTGCCTCTTAATTTGAAGCAGAGAGTGCGCAACTACGAGTGGCAGAGGTGGGCAGCTATGCGTGGAGTCGATGAGTGTGAGATGATTCGGAACCTCCCTGAAGGACTCAGGAGGGACATCAAGTACCATCTCTGCCTTGACTTGGTCAGGCAGGTTAGCAAACAATTTCATCCTCCCCTTAACTTCTTATACTAGCCAAGTTTGTGGATAGCAGCTAGGATAAGCATCTTGTTATTTTTCGGTTTTTTCTCAGGTTCCCTTGTTCCAGCACATGGAAGATCTAGTGCTCGAGAACATATGTGATCGCGTGAAATCTCTCATATTCACCAAGGGAGAGACGGTGAGTTTTAGTTTTACTCAATGATTAGGGCTTGACTTCATAACTCTGGGTCTCTCAGAAACACCCTCCCGACTTCATTTTGGGATTCACTGGGTTGTTGTTGTTGTTCACTTGTCTTCCATTCAGATCACTAGAGAGGGGGACCCGGTGCGGAGAATGTTGTTCATAGTGAGAGGACATCTCCAGAGCTGCCAAGTTCTAAGAGATGGGGTGCAAAGCTGTTGTATGTTGGGCCCTGGTAACTTCAGTGGCGATGAGCTCCTATCATGGTGCCTGAGACGGCCATTTATAGAGCGTCTACCGCCTTCTTCCTCAACCCTTATCACCCTTGAGACGACAGAGGCATTCGGGCTAGAAGCAGAAGACGTAAAATATGTAACACAACATTTCCGATACACATTTGTGAACGAGAAGGTGAGGAGAAGCGCAAGGTACTACTCGCCCGGTTGGAGGACCTGGGCTGCAGTTGCCATACAACTGGCTTGGAGAAGGTATAAGCATCGCTTAACGCTCACCTCGCTGTCTTTCATAAGGCCAAGGAGGCCCTTGTCTAGGTCGAACTCGCTTGGTGAGGACAAGCTTAGGCTTTATACTGCTCTATTGACATCTCCTAAGCCAAATCAAGATGATTTTGATTACTAGCTAGCAAGTTTCTTAAATGTGAAATCTATGGGGAAATGATTTTGTATTCTATGTGTAAAGGAAGCCACAAAAAAAATGAGGGTGTTATAACTTATAATGAATAAGGTTTGGTCACCAAAGTCAGCATTTGAATTAGGGTTTGTTTGACGCAGTGTGCCTATATAGTTCCTTATAGGGTATTAACATGTTGCGTCAAACGAATTTGTTTGACGCAATGTGCTTATACAGTTCCTTATAGGTTATTAACATGTTGCGTCAAACGAATTTGTTTGATGCAATCATAGAGCAATTGTTCAACTTTATCACCTTTAAATTTAAGTTTTGCAAATGTGACAAGAAATCTTTGGTAAGATGTGTTGGCTTTGTCTCTTCTGCTCTTCATTCTTTTGATGTGAATGAATTTTCTTGCACACAAAAATGTCTTATTATATTTCAGAAAAGCCATTTACTGCATATGTTAAGATTACTACACAGGGTTCTGATATGTGATCTACAACTTCAATCAAGAACAGCAATGACCAAACAGTAGACGAGTTTTCGGGGAATAAAAAAGTGGGTTCATCCTAGATGATGGTCCTCAGCGCGAGCTGAACCCTTGAAGAGCAAAACTGCCAAGCTGCCAATGCGGAAATAGATGAAGCATCCATGGCAATGGGTGACAAAGGAGCCGAAATCCATCCCTACAATGCACTGCCATCCGGCCCCATATACCTTGTCGAATTCCTGCATTCCGGTACTGACAAATTCAACATCTGTTCCATTTTATGAATGGCTAATACAGTAATACCTGTTTAATGAAGCGCGCGATTTCAGTTGCCTGAGTGACATCATAGTAGTCCAGGGCCTTAGCGGAAAGAGTAAGCGCGTCTTGCTGCATTGTGTGGAGCATATCGGTCTCACCAACCACAGCCTTGCCTTCTAGCATGATGAAGATTCCGAATACTTTGTATGTTGCAGATAAATAAAAGAGTTGGGATATGATACGAGTCATATGAGGATTTGTAAAAAGCATGTTATATATACTGTCGTCGAGACAAACAAGGGCTCCTGGAGGATCAGCCAGGACTAGTACAGGACAAGAGCCTATACTTGTGGTCGAAAATCTGCCCTGTGGGGTGACCATGTCTACATGTATATGCTTAAAGCATATCCTGATTGAAGTTTAAAGGCGCTTGTGAATCTGAATGATGTGGCATAAAATCAACGTCGTTGTGGACGGATCACTATGGAAAAAAATTATCGAAAAATATGTCAGAAGTGGGATTTGAACCCACGCCCTCTTACGAAGACCAGAACTTGAGTCTGACGCTTTAGACCACTCGGCCATCCTGACTTATATGTCAATTAATCCTAAAATACATTTTGTCTCAGTTTCTGCACCCCATAAATCAACACCTAAAATTTGAAGTTCACGTTGAAAGGGTAAAAAGAGGAAATTTCGGTTGCTTGTCTAAATTTTGAGTGGTATACATAAAAAAATATAAAATTTTCATCTTCATATTTGTTCTTGGCAAGATATAGAAAATGATATTTGATAAAATAATTGCAAGTAAAATGCACATAAATCAATCCCACTTGAAAAAAAGAATTCTATATCAACTCGAGTGCATCGTATCTTTAAGCTCTCATTGGCTTTCAATTTATTCAATCGGATTAATAACAACATGAGATTTCATTATTAGAACGGTGATTAACGGAAGGTTCTTCATGTACCAAAAAAAGGTTTTTTAGGCTTCAGATTGATTTAAGTTTTTGTTGTTGTTTTGGTTCTTTGTAAGTGCATACATTTTTGATATGTTTTTTACCCTTGCGCCAATTCGAATTTATTTTGTAATGCAAACGGACTTGTGTGCAATTTAATGGAAATCATAATAGTTTAGTCTTAGCTAATAGCATTTCGGCATTTCCCGAATGATTTGTAAAAACACATTTTTTTTATCTATATCGTCCATGGATTCTATTCGACGCCCAATTTTTCAATATTTGTTAAAACACGTTTTTTTTTATCTATATCGTTATGGCGTGTATAGATTAAAAAAAAATATTACATAAATTTAAACCTAGATTTTTATTTATTAAAAAAGCTATTTTTTAAACATTTGAATTATAGATTAAACACTTTTTTTATTTAATTAAAAAATATGTATCATAACCTACATTATTTTTGCCACATTAGTTCTTTTGGAAACATAAACAAAGGGGGTGATCAACTCTTAAATAAGATGTACTACTTTTTGATGCAAAGGTAGAGTCTGTTATTTTTTTTTACGGGAAAATTTTCTAATTCTCAAGAGGCTGCCAACAGACAAAAAATCATCACAGACAAAGACAATAAAAAAACCAATACAAAAAACAACAAGTTGACGAAACGTAGATGATTGAAGCGGAATAGAAAAGCAGACGTCAGTGAAACCATGAAGAGCCAGATGCCAGCACTCCATCCAAAGATACTAGTGGAAGGCGAGCCAAGCACTACCAAAGTAAAACCATTGGAGAGCAGATACAACAAGGCTCGGTCCGCTGGAGAATGAGGTGTATAGATCGATCAATTGGGCACTTGTGTTTTTTGTGTTAGGGATTTCGTTGAGAAGATCCGAAAAGAGAAAACGACGATGTGCAAATAGAGGCATGTGACCTTGGCCTAAGAACTTGGCAGATGTTTGTTATTCTTGGATTATCAACGATCGACTCGGATCGATGACTAGGGGTCATGTACACAGAGCTTATATACAAGGCAAGGCTTGTTATACTCGTTTTTAAATGTGGGACATCTTCAAGGCCCCAAGAGTCACCTCTAACCCATTAGTGAAGGAAGAAATACAGAATACGGGCAATGCCAAGAGTACAAGTCCGAATCTAAGTAAAAATCTGAAACAAACAAATATGCAAACATAGATACACAAGGAAGAAGAACAACTCCCTTCAAGCTCTCGGATACGAGGACACATTAATCTTAGAATTGAGATGGAAACCCTAGGCTGAAGAAGGTTCTAGACGCCGGAGGAACCTTCGTTTTGGAAGCAACCAACTGGAGTACTGTTGAACCATTAGAGAAGACGATCTTCACCAGTATGGATCATCGGAGGCTTGAGGAGCAAGCCCTAACCCTAGATCGTCAATGGGACCCCCTCCCCCCCCCCCTCCTCTCTCTCTCTCTCTCTTGGAGCTCGATGAACAGCATAATACACCAGATGACGGGTAAAGAGCTAAGAACGAGTTTATATAGAGCTCAATTCTTAATTGTTGAAAGAATGAAAGATGTGAAGAGACCAGAAGAGTCCCGCATCGATAATATGAACAAAGAAGCCTTAGTATATAGGCTAGTGGGTTACTCCTCCTATTGCCAATTAGTTTTAGGATGGAAACCCGCTCGGCTTATGTGCTAGGCTATTAGTGCAAGGGCGCACGTGTGCACACGACCCCCGATCCCGAGTCCCAACGAAATTCAGCATGGTATTAGAGCGAAAAAGCCAAACGGCCCGACTCTCGATCCTGGGCTAGCTAAAAAGAGAATGAGATGCTAGACCCGTTGTCCAAGTGTCAACTAGAGGAAAAAAAGACCCTAGTTGCACTTGCGGGGGCGTGTTGAGAGAATGAAAGATGTGAAGAGACCAAAAGAGCCCAACATCGATAATATAAACAAAGAAGTCTTAGTATATAAGCTAGTGAGTTACTCTTCCTATTGCCAATTGGTTTTAGCCTTTAGGATGGAACTCCGTTCGACTTATGTGCTAGGCTATTAGCGCAAGGGTGCACGTGTGTACACGAACCCCGATCCCGAGTCCCAACGGACTTCAGTATTAACCTTAGACGCAACACTGTTTTACCAAGTGACACTCCAAATCCGACTTCCAAGCAACAAGGCTCTGTCTTGGGCTAGCAATTGGGCTTCAACTATGGGCTAATGCTTGACAAGTGAGTTGATTCGGAGATCATTTCACTGGCCCAATACGATCCAGTCCAACTCAGCTAACTCCCAAGCTTAGCTTATACATCTAGCCATACTTGCTATAAAGCCTATGCTACAATATTACATACATATAAGGGTAAACTACAAGAAACCATTCAACCCGATTGAAGCCTCTAGTTGGCTAAAAAAGGCATTGTTTTGCCTTCGTCTTGTGATACACGAGAGGCCAAGCAGCCACCAACAGTTGCAGACCAAGGAAAAAGGATAGAAAAAAGAAAAGAGAGAGAGGAGGAAGAAATTAGAGGAAAGATATGAGATTTGAGCGGGTGTTTTGTCTCTTGATCTGATGATCCGTCTCCCACTTTTGGTAAGTCAACAATGGGTGTTTGTTGATAGATATTCTTCTCTCATTGGAAATATAATCTGATTACAAATGTTTATATAGTTTTTGGGAGAGGAATCTTTTATAGATTCAAGTTGTATTTAGATTGGTGTTTGATATTTCTATGCTTGTTTGTCTTGGTGTGAGACGGGATTGTTAAATACTTGTACTAATTTGGTGATTAGTGAATTTGTTGATTTATATTAAGTACTTTCATTCTATGTAGTTGGTGCTTGAATCGGTTGCTCCAAAATCAAATTTGCAAAAGAAACATATCCAAGTAAGTTTTCCGGGCCGAATGCGGGCCTACGGATTACAAGTCAAGTGGGCTGGGTAAACAAACACCGAAATTACACCTTAAGATTAGGGCTTTGGGCCCAAAATTACAGGCCCGCATTTGAAATCCATTTTCCATTAATTAATTTATTTAAACACCCCGCTCCTTATCCATATTTTTCTAATCGCCCTACTTTTGCCTTCACGTGGCAAAAGTGCAGCCCCTTGCCTAACGAATACTACCCGTTATCCCAACCTCATCTACTTTCAAATCTGGAGTTCGAAACACCGACCAATCGCAACCGTCCATTTACTTCAACTGGACAGGTGTCACCCGCTCAGCGCGAGTGAGTGGTACAGCCTCTTAGAGCGCGTCGCGACGTTTTAATACCCGTTAAAGGAGCGGGTTAACTGAATTTCCCTTCCCCATATCAGTTCAAAATTGACCGCCCAATTCAAAAAATTTCAAATCAGCGACGCTTCGAAAACCTCTCCGACTAGGCGACTACTCCCCTCCCCAACGCCGAGATCTGCCCTAATTTGACATGATTCCTTTGTAAATTCAAACCCTAAGTAGAGAAATCTGAGCTAATCTCAATCCCAGGTGCGTCACCGACTTTCAATTTCACTTTGTTTTTCTTGTTTTCGGCGATTTTGGTGCCGGATCTTCCCGTTTCTCCTCGCTGCTGCTTTTTGATTGCTTGTATTGGAGTGGATTTCAGAGATGGATTTTCACACTATGAAGAGGAAGGAGCTCCAAGCGCTGTGCAAGACTCACAAAATCCCTGCAAACCTAACGAATCTAGAGATGGCGAATCGTCTTGCTTCGCTTCTCGAGGTAATTTGTTTTTGCTTCTTCTCGCTCCAGCTCGTGTGATTCTTGATGATTTACCACCATTTGCTGAAGTATCTGGTTTCTGCTTGAAATTAGGTTGATAAGGAAAAGCCCCCAAAGCAGCGCGTAAACTCAGTTAAGTCATGCTTAAAAATTTTGGATGATTTGGTTGATGTGGATGAGAAAAGAAGCGAGGATAAGCTGGGCAAAAAAGTGAGGTTCAGTCCCCAGGACCAAACGTTTGAGTTCGAAAAAACTAACCCTAAAGAAATGAGATTGGCTAGAAGAAAGTCTGTGGTGCTAGCTGAAGATAAAATCAACACCGGAGTAAAGGTCAATGAGAGTGTGGATGTTGTTAACCAAGTTAAGAGCATGAGGACTAGAGGTAGAGGGAGGAATCCTGAGCAGGCAGATGTAGAAGACTCGAAATTGTTGGCGAAGAAGAAAGCTGAAGAGATCGATGGGAGCACGAAAACCTTAAGAAAGAGGACTAGTTTTGTGGCTGATTGTGAGGTGCAACCTCTTGTTGATGCACGACGTCATAAGGCAGCGAAGGATACAGCTTCTGAAGCCACCAAGCCTGTAACGAGAAGGTCAGTTAGGATTGTTGAAAGGCCTGATGAATCTGCTTCAGTGATTGAACAAGTTGAAATTGACAACTTGCCTAAGAGAAAGACGACATCTGATTGGCCGGAGAACCAGGAGATGGAGAAGGATCCAACAAGGTGTTTGAGGAGGAATATATCAAAAGATGCCTGTTCAAAAGAAGTTGAAGAGTTGAAGGAACAAGGGAATGGAACATCCAGGGTAACGCGAAAAACTCGACAGCAGAAGGGATACATAGGGCTGAATGAAACAGTCTCAGCTGCAGAAAGTGCTCCTGTTGAGAAGGCTTCAACAAGGGCTGAAGAGCTGAAGGAACAAGGGAATGAAAAAGCCAAGGTAATGCGTAAAACTCGACAGCAGAAGGGAGACATAGGGCTGAATGAAACAGTCTCGGGTGCAGAAAGTGCTCCTGTTGAGAAGCCTTCAACAAGGGCTGAAGCGCTGAAGGAACAAGGGAAAGGAAAAGCCAAGGTAACGCGTCAAACTTGTCAGCAGAAGGGAGACATAGGGCTGAAGGAAACAGTTTCAGCTACAGAACGTGCTACTGTTGTTGATAAGGCTTCGAAAAGGTGTTTGAGGAAGAATACATCAAAAGATGCAGGCGGAAAAGCAGCTGAAGAGGCAAAGGAATTGGGTAACAAGAAAGGCAGGGTGACTCGTACCTCTCGACTGCAGAAGGGTGACATAGAGCTGAATGAAACAGTTTCAGCCATGGAAAGTGCTGATGTTGTTGAGCATGGCCAGCAGAGGAGATCGACACGTGTTGCAATTAAAAGATGTTCATTGGCACCGGGAGAATTGAATATCAAGAAACCAGATGTTGATGTTCAGCAAAGAGGAGTTACATTGAAGAGTAAAGAGTCAAGGAAGCAAGATAATTCTAGTCACCCCGGAAATTCAGATGAGCACACAAGGTGTGTTGACAAGAGGAAGTTGTCAACTAAAATACATGGTGAAGGCTTACAAACTGATCTAGAAGTAGCTCCATTGACAGTGAACTCAGAAATCTTTTCTGTTTGTGAGGAAGGGGATATCCAAAATAAGCTCTGCAATGAAAGCAGTACCTTGGAGCATAATCAAGGTGCACCAATTCCCACTTGTTTTATTTTCTTTCGACTAACCTCCATTGCAATAGCTAGAAATATTATCAAAGTTTACTGACTTAACTGTTGTTTGCTTGACAGATAATGATAAATCCCTGCATCAAACAACTCCAACTCCGTTGCTGAAGGAACGTGAACTAACCAATGCTGAAACTAAAACCGAGTTGAAAAATGGATTGGCAAAGCAGAAGGGTGTGCTCCTTGAATTGTACAGTTCAGATGGCCAACTAACGGAAGGGGATGGAGATGAACCGGATATCGACAAGGAAGAAGACAGCAAAGAAGCAGTAATTCTATATGGGATTTCATTAGATGATGCAGAGGTTGTGCTTCTTCCTTCTATGGAATTCCAGGCTTCACCATGTGGGACATCCTCAACTGTATCTAGAAGTTTCACTGAGGGCAGCAAAAAAGAGCTGGAAAACACTGTTTCAAGGGCTGATTACTTTGACAAGATTGATCCAGCCTTAACAAGCACCTCCACTGACACATTTACGGGAATATCTTTCCCAGAGTGTGAATCTGGATCTCAAGGTATGTACAGTGCACTTTCTCTTGTGCATTTTTTTTTTTTTTGCTTTGTAGTCACAGATTTGACAATGAACATATCTTTAAAATGATTCATTACCTATTTTGTGTGTTGACAGGCATATATCAGCCACAACTTGAAACTGCTATACCAAGTTCATTGATAGTTGAGTCTGATGCTGATATTAGTAATTTTGTGGAAGGATCCTCGGTCAAGAATACCGAATTGGAAGAACATACGCTATGTGCTGAAAACCAATCTGGAGATGCATTGGAAGAATGCAATGCCCTTGAATTCTACAACCTCAAGTGTCAAATTTCAAAAGATGAAAGCACTGTGCACACTTTAGGTTTGGAGTCTCATCCAAGCCTCCTCGAATCTCAGTCCTGGCTGGATAAACCCGCTGCTGTGCTTGAAATGAGTACTTTGGGATCAACTGAGCCTGTCAACCCTCAAGTTGATACATGCATTGACCGTCTTGGTGTTTATGAGCGTAAGTACTTGATGATAATAGTTCCATTTTTCTATTTGCAACCCTAGCGTTGAATGTTGAATGATTTTCTCACTATTAACTCATATTGGTTTCTGGTGCTCTTTTAGAATCAGCAAACAGTTTTATTCTAGACTTTTAACAATTGGTTTTGCGTGTGTGCTTACAGGAGGTAAAAACACGGGACAGGAAGAGTCGGAAGGAGTTACTCCAACACCAATGGCTGATGAAAGATCAGAAGGCATTGACACTTACATTAGTGACGGATCAGTTGATCCAGCTGAGTGTAAGAGAAGTCACAAGCAGGGAGTTGAGGAAGAAAGTGATTCGCCAATGACAAGCCATGAACAGACTTATGATATTGCATCATTATTTCAGTTGGATAATGCAGAACAGGACAGTGTTGTGATCAGCAATGGACTTGAAGGAAAGAATATAACAGAAGTTTCAGATGTTCAACTAAATGATGGTCAGGAAAACAATGGGGTTTTGGCTGATCAATATTTAGAAGTGTACATGGAAAAAGGTAAAACCTTGGTAGTTGGTGCTTGAGTTCTTGATAAATGGATCCATTTTTATTTATTTTTGCATGTATAATTGCCTACGTTGTATGATTTTCTCACTACTAACTTGCTATCAGATATTAGCAGCAGCAAATAATTTTATTTCTGAATTTGTAATTAACTGAAATATTTGTACTAGTAGCAGGTAAAAATGAGGGATATTATCAGGAGGCTGAAGGAGATTCTCCAACAGCAACAGATCATGAACTATCAGAAAGCATTGACACTTGCAGGAGTGACAGATCATATGACCTTAAGGAGTTTGTGAAAAGCCACAAGCAGGGACTCAAGGAGGAAACTACTTCACAAATGGCTATCCATCAAGAGACAAATAAAATGATTGCCTCGTTCTTTCAGTTAGAAAGTGCAGAAAGGGACAGTGAAGCGACATATGATATTGCATTATTATTTCAGTTAGAAGATGCCGAAAGGGTCCGTGTTGTTACCAGCAATGACCTCGAAGAGAGCAAAGTGGAAGAGGTTTCAGATGCCCAACGGAATGACAATCTTGAAGATGAAATATTTGCTGATAAAAAACTGGAAGTTAATGAGGAAGAAGGTAGCCACTTGATTTTTTAGTGTAGCTGGTTTTGTCTGTGGATCATCATATCCAGTTTTTTTTTGGTTATTTTCTAACTGTGAACTGATAATTCGCTATTTATAAATGCAGGGAAGAGTTGTAGCGAAGTATATGAGATCAGCGGGATAGTAAATGAATCTGCTGTTTCCTTGGAAGAAGCTATTTGCGTAGGCTCCACAACGATGGTGCACAAGGTCTCATCCCCACGTTCTTACTATAACAATAAACTGGAGTTGGTTGGTGGTTTAAAGAAGCAGGAAGAATTAACTTACATGGGTAAGAGTTCATGCAACTAAGATTTTTACTTGTTTCATTACCTCTGTTCATGAGAAGAATCTGAATGACAAATGTTATAAAAAAAAGAGAAAAAAATTCAGGTCATGTGAGATGCCCATTTAATATGCTAATATTAACCAAGGTCCTGTGATATGCAACTAAACTTCAATTTGTTTTTCATGCTCTCTTATTATCTCCAGATTACACTGACAAGTTACCTGCTCAACGGAGTTCCTTGAGTTTTGAAGAAGATGCATTTATGGCTGAAGCAAGGGAATCAGATCCTCAAAACTTAACCGACATGCATAGTGGGTGTGCTGATGAGAAGATGCACACCTTACAGCAAGTAACTACTGAACTGATCAGTATGCACGGCAGTGGGCATATGGATGATTCTGAATCAGACTCAGAGATCTCTTCTGAGGACAAGTCCGGTGAGGAAAAAGGTGCAACGGTTACTCCAAATGATTGCTTGCCAATGCCTTATGCTCTTGAACATGTAGATGCTAACAACAATTATGAAATAACACAAGAAGTCAGTAAAAAAGTTGCTTGTCCTCTAGAAGAGTATATGGTTGTTGCAAGTGAGGCTACACAAGATGGTGTTACTCCTAATTCGTACTCCCCTAAGGCAAATTCATCAGGTCTGAGCCATCCCATGCATCAGGAAGAATACGAAAACAATGATAAGAATGAGGCTGAACCAAATGTCCTGGAGGGATCAGAAGAGAAATTATTCTCTCCGAGTTCAGTGGAGGAAGCAAATGCTATTGATGAAGATATTGAGTCTGAGGACAGTAGAGCAACTGTTGAGGCGATTGCTCCATCTCCAGAAGCAGTGTGCCCTGTTGATGAATTTTACTCTATTAAGCACATCGAACCAGAAGAGGATATCCTCGGACTTGGTTAGTACTTAATTGTTCTCTAAAATTTACTCTATCAGACTATCACGTATGCATTTGGTTTCAGTCCATTAAGTTCTATCTCCTTGGATTCTTTTCGAAGATGCTGCAACCGAATGTCATACTAATTTTTTTCCTTCAAGTTCATTGTTCAATATTATGTTTCCCCTGTAGTTATAATTATAAGTTTAAACTGTTTGAACTGCAGCTATTCTTGAGAGGATTTCAGAACAAACAGGTGACCAAGGCAGCAGTGAGATATCAGGTGACAGTGAACTGCATGAACCAGATGATGACAAAGAATTCGAGAAGAATGCCTTTTTTACACTTGAGCCTGAAGAAGCTGATAACAAAGTATACAAGGAAGCTCTAATTCACAATGGGTATTCATCAGAAGATTCAGAGAATGTACTCCTGTGTTCTGACCGAGTAAAAGGTTCCCCACCAAAGGAGTCAGAAGGATGGACTTCAATGGAAAAGGTTGATGAAATATTTGGAGGTTTTGTTGTTGACAGTTTTGTGAGTGACAGAACAGATGACTATGCTGGGTCCGAGGGAAGCCACAAGCAAGGACTGAATAAGGAAAGCAATCTAGAGCTCTCTGTGCATCGGGGTGTCCATGTATTGGAAGATGAAAATGCTCCTACTGATGAGGCCAATGAAGATGTGTCTGTAGACTTGATGAAACAGGACAAAGGTTTGGTGGGCGAAACCTTGGAGGGTGAGAATGGGAGAATTGAACCCCCAATGACTGCATCATTTCCGGAAATGAGCTCAATTTCACCAGATGATGAATCTAAAAATGCAGATGTCAAAGGTATATGTTTATATATAAAATAATTCATCATTCCTTTTTAGTTAAATTGGCAATTGGACTTGAAACCATATGAATGCTTCTGCTGGCTGTATTATCTCCAGGCATTTCCAACGAATATGTATTCGGAGGCTCAGGACATGAGCCTCTCATCAGATCAGTTGTAGATGACAATCCTATTGCTGTAAACATGGAAATTGATGCTTTGGGAGGAAGTGCTCAGCTCCTTACTCAATTACCAGAACCATCATATCCTGTCGACAAAATGGACGCAACAGAGCACATATGTGAAGATGAAGATGTTCACATACATGGTGAGCGCAATTACCACTATTACATGTGGATGATCCCATTTTTTAGTTTCGACGCTCAATATAATGTGATCGCCAATTTGAAGGTTACATCAAAAAATTGATCTTGATCATGCAGATGCTAACAACAATTATGAAATAACCCAAGAAGTCTGCGGAGAAGTTGCTTTTTCTCTAGAAAAGTATACGGTTCTTGAAAGTGAGGCCACACAAGATGCAGTTACACCTGATTCGTACTCCCCTAAGCCAAGTCCAGCAGGTCTGAGCCATCCCATGGATCAGGAAGAATACGAAAACGTTTATAAGAATGAGGCTGCACCAAATGTCCTAGAGGGATCAGAGGAGAAATTAGTCTCTCCAAGTTCTGTGGAGGAAGCAACTACTAGTGATGAAAATATAGAATCTGATGACAGCAGAGGAACTGTTGAGGCGATTGCTCCATTTCAAGAAGCAGTGTGCCCTGTTGATGAATTGTACTCTATTAAGGACATCGAACCAGAAGAAGATTTCCTTGGACTTGGTTAGTATTTAATTGTCCTCCAAATTTTACTTGACAACTGCCAATTCTTTATCATGTATGTCATACTAATTTTTTTTTATGTTCAAGTTCATTGTTCAATATATTTTTCCCCTGAAGTTATAATTATAAATTTAAACTGTTTGAACTGCAGCTATTCTTGAGAGGATTTCAGAACATACAGGTGACCAAGGCAGCAGTGAGATATCAGGTGACAGTGAACTGCATGAACCAGATGATGACAAAGAATTCGAGGAGAATGCCTCTTTTACACTTGAGCCTGAAGAAGCTGATAGCAAAGTATACAAGGAAGCTCAAATTCACAATGGGTATTCATCAGAAGATTCAGAGAATGTACTCCTGTGTTCTGACCGAGTAAAAGGTTCCCCACCAAAGGAGTTGGAAGGATGGACTTCAATGGAAAAGGTTGATAAAATATTTGGAGGTTTTGTTGTTGACAGTTTTGTGTGTGACAGAACAGATGACTATGCTGGGTCCGAGGGAAGCCACAAGCAGGGACTGACTAAGGAAAACAATCTACAGCTCTCTGTGCATGAGGGTGTCCATGTGTTGGAAGATGAAAATGCTCCTACTGATGAGGGCAATAAAGATGTGTCTGTAGACTTGATGAAACAGGACAAAGGTTTGGTGGGCGAAACCTTGGAGGGTGAGAATGGGAGAATTGAACCCCCGGTGACTGCATCATTTCCGGAAATGAGCTCAATTTCACCAGATGATGAATCTAAAAATGCAGATGTCAAAGGTATAAGTTTATATCTAAAATACTTCATTATTCCTTTTTAGCTAAATTGACAATAGGACTTGTGATAAGTAAGTACAGTCTTTCTTGAAACCATATGAATGCTTCTGCTGGCTGTATTACCACCAGGCATTTCCAACGAATATGTATTTGGAGGCTCAGGACAGGAGCCTCTCATCAGATCAGTGTTAGATGACAATCCTACTGCTGTAAACATTGAAATTGATGCTTTGGGAGGAAGTGCTCAGCTCCTTACTCAATCACCAGAACCATCATATCCTGTCGACGAAATAGACGCAACAGAGCACATATGTGAAGAGGAAGATGTTCACTTACATGGTGAGCACAATTACCACTATTACATGTGGATGATCCCATTTTTTAGTTTCAACGCTCAATATAATGTGATCGCCATTTTGGAAGGTTACATCAATAAATTGATCTTGATGAATTTGATGATGTCTTTTGGCTATATATAGTAAAAGCACACTTCTTGGGGTTGTAATATATTATATTTTTTAATGTTTGAATTTTTTTTTTTTTGTACTGCAGGAAATACAGAAAAAGAGTTTGAGCTTACTGATCTTGAGACTGACAATGATACCTCCTTTGGATGTGGAGCTGACGAGCAGAATCATACAACTTCTGATACTAGTTTTACCTTATTAAGCTTGCCGTCCTGTGCATCCAAGCTTCAGGAAGAAGCAGCTGTTCCTAACAGCCACTCTATGGGGATGTGTCAGGTTGAGCTTGAAGTTTGTGACATAGTTGATCACTGTACATCCTTTGAAAGAAGCACACTAGCTGTCTATAACGAGGAGCTGTCCCAAGTTGGGCATGACGATACAATCCTTCCTGAACATTCAAGAACATCTGAACTCGTCACTGGAACTCATGAACATATGAGAGAGGGTGAAGCACCTCTTGTAAACTTGGGGTTCTGTATCGGAGAGGCAGAAGTTCAGCCTTGTTTCCCACGTCTGGAAATGCATGGATTAATGATAGATGATCAGGATAAATCTGAAAAGATCGAAGGTATTGGGACTTTCTAGTCTTTATCAACATTCAATGGTACAACATGGATCTTTTATCATTATGATGCATTGTCTGCAGGCATTTCCAAAGACACCGAAATCATGCCTGACCAAGAGATGAAGCCTCTGAGGGATGAAGTCGCAGCAGATGTCTGTGATAAAGACTTGTCCAAAGTTGATCACGAAGATACAAGCATTCCTGAATATTCTAGAACACCCGAACTTGTCGTTGGAACGTTTGAGCATTATGAAAATGATAATGCTTCTGTGATACAGTCTATATCAGTCATGATAGATGATAATTACAAATCTGAAAACATCGAAGGTATATCTAGATTTTCTAGTCTTTAACGACATTCGTTTGGTACATCATGGATCTTTTGTCTTGACTCTCTAAGATGCATTGTCTGCAGGCATTTTTAAAGAAGACGAAATCATGCCTCAGCAGGAGATGAAGCCTCTGAATGACGAAATCACACCAGATGTCTATTATGAAGACCTGTCCCAAGTTGAACACCATCCAAACCCTCCTGAACATTCTAGAACATCTGAACTCGTCAATGGAGCATGTGAACAGTTGGAAGTTGGCAATGCTTCTGTGATACTGCCTATGTCGGACATGTTGGAAGACTTGAAAGAGGATGCAGTACCTGGGAGCTCAGAGGAAGCTCTGTCTTGTGAGTTGCATCTTGAAATGAACACTACAATGATAGATGATCAATACAAATCTGAAAATGTTGAAGGTATATTTGGACTTTCTTGTCTTTATCAACATTCATTAGCACAACATGGGTCTTTAATCTCTAAGATGCATTGTCTGCAGGCACTTCCAAAGAAGACGATGTCATGCCTCAGCAAGTGATGAAGCCTCTGAATGAGGAAATCACACCAAATGTCTATCATGAAGACCTGTCCAAAGTTGAACACGAAGATCCAAACCTTCCTGAACATTCTAGAACATCTGAACTCGCCACTGGAGCATTTGAACAGTTGAAGGATGGCAATGCATCTGTGATACTGCCTATATCCCACATGTTGGAAGACTTGAAAGAGGATGCAGTACCTGTAAGCTCAGAGGAAGTTTTGCCTTGTGAGTTGCATCCTGAAATGAACACTACAATGATAGATGATCAATACAAATCTGAAAACGTTGAAGGTATATGTGACTTTCTTGTCTTTATCAACATTCATTAGCAAGCACACCATGGATATTTTAATCTCTTTGATGCTGGCTGCAGGCACTTCCAAAGAAGACGAAATCATGCCTCAGCAAGAGATGAAGCCTCCGAATGATGAAATTACACCAGATGTCTATGATGAAGACCTGTGCAAAGTTGGACACGAAGATCCAAACCTTCATGCACATTCTAGAACATCTGAACTCGTCAATGGAGTATTTGAACAGTTGGAAGATGGCAACCCTTATGTGATACAGCCTGTGTCCGACGTGTTGGAAGACTTGAAAGAGGATGCGGTACCTGCAATCTCAGAGGAATTTCTGTCTTGTGAGTTGCATCCTGAAATGAACACTACAATTACAGACGATCAAAACAAATCTGAAAACGTTGAAGGTATATTTGGACTTTCTTGTCTTTATCAACATTCATTAGCACAACATGGATCTTTAATCTCAATGACTCATTGTCTGCAGACACTTCCAAAGAAGACGAAATCAGGGATGCAAAACTTGGAAAGGTGGAGAAGTCATCTAAGAAGCCAGCATCTGCGACGAACCAGAAGAAAAGAAGCATCCTGATACATGGGACTCCTAGAAGGCCTATTAAAATCGCTGACATGAAAGAAAACAGTACTGCTCAACTCAAGCGAGATCGTTTGGCCAATGCGACTGCAACAAAGCCCTTGGCTGGACGGAAAGCGTTGGGAGAGCTCTCCAGGTGGAGACCTTAAAAGAATTAGCCGGAGAAGTTCCTCTTTGCATATCTCATGCTTGGTGTGAATTTGCCTTGAAACCTCCTTTTGTTCATTATTTAGTTGGGTGTTGTTTTCTGCTACCAAAAGCCAAAAGTTGGGCAACTGTAGTAGTCTATTTATACTACTTGCTGATTTTTGGCTTTGTAACTTAATTGACTGTAACTGATTAGGTGTGCTTATGATTTAAACTGCCTTTTAAACTAAGTGTAATTTGTTGTCAGATGCAAGAGATCCTTACACAACATAACTGTATATTCATACATAAATCTTTCACAACATCACAAGGCGAAAAGCTCGCAACACAACAAACTACACATAGGCATAAGCTTCACAATAGATACTGGTGCAGAAAGTAAACATGTAAGGACTAGTGGTGATGGTGGTGGCCACCGTGGTGGCCGTGGCCATGGTGATGTGCTTGGTGTTTCTCCTCCTTGATGTGGTGCTTTTCCTCCTTGGCCTTGTGGTGCTCATGGAGTGCGAATCCGGCAATTCCAACTGCAACCGTGGCTGCCACTTCCTCCTTCACCTTGTGCTTGTGGGAGTGCTCCGGGTCCTTCTTTGCCTTGTTCTTCTCATGCTACAAACACATTCATACATTCGAAATTAGCTCATCGAAATACCGGATTGAAAGCAAGTAAATGAGGATATAGATTGGTGCATACCACGGCGTAAGCTCCAGCAGCGATGGCCCCAGCCTCGGCCAGGTGCTCGAGGTGTTTGTGGTGCTTCATCTCTTTGTGGTGGTCATGGGGGCCTTCCTCCTTCTTGTGGCCGTGGCCGTGGAGCATGTGGTGGTGTCCGTGTCCCGCCATTGATCGATTCGGAAGCTTCGATTTCGAGGAAAGATGGATGGATGGATCAATTGATGATTTCAGAAGTGGTGAATGAGATATGAGATGTTGTTTGATGTTTTGGATCATATATAGACTTGTTCAAACCGAGTTGATGTACACTTGAATTGATTTCTTAACGCGGCCCCTTTTAAATTGCGTAATAAAATGATGTTTTGAACGTTCAGATTGATGAAGTCTTATGATATTATTATTAGGAAAGTCGGAAGGCTGTGATTGAGTACTGTTGGGTGTGGATTAGAATTAAACGTTGTGATCATCACGTTTAAATAATTATGTCAAAGATTTAAATAATAAATGTTCTATTGGATGAAACAAGTTGCGACCATTTCGCGGTAGGTTCAATATCGTGTCAAATTATTTTTTTTCAACACGCTTTTTAAAAATAATAAAAATTATTTTAAGATATCAATTATTTTATTAAGTTTTTTTCTTCATAATTTGATACTAATTACTAATATATGTGAAATTATTAGAAAAAGTTGATATTTAATAGAATTTTTAATTTTCTAAGAAATGTGCCAAAAAGTCAAATATTTTTTGAAAATCATAAAAATTATATAAAATGGTAATTTATTATTATTTTTAAAATATCATATTTATATTACTAATAAGGTTGATTTTTTAAATAATTTTTTTATTTTATTTTTAAAAGATGTGGCAAAGTAAAAAAAAATCATTTATTTATGATCAGAGGGAGTCGTGGATTATAATATTTTTTCAATTTAGATTAGTGTTTTGAATTTTTTTACTATTATCTTGTTGATTGTTAAGTTGATAATTAACAAGTTGGAAAATCTAAAAGGATTTTAATAGAATATGTGATGTTTTGCATAATTGTTATTAGCAGTCGTGTCAAAGGCTAATCTCAAATATTGATAATCGGAAATCTCTCTCTCTCATACTGCATAAGAGTTTGGACAGTGTCAAATCCTGTTGACCCACCACCCAATAGCGTCCTTACAGACGAGGATAAGAAACTCCCGATGTGAAGTGAGAGCTCTAAGTTCCATCGAATGCTTGAGCTTAGCCACCAAGCCCGCAACTTGATTCACTTCACATAAAATATGCCAGCAGGTAGATATCTCAAAGCACGCACTGCAGTTTGCAGCAGGTGCTGAGCGTCCGAGACAATCATCTCAATCTTCCAGGGGCAACGCCATGCACCAGAGACTAAATTGATCACCAGTAGATTATCACCTTCAATCTCAAAACTTCGGCAGCCCAAATCTCTAACAGTTATTAGGCCAAAGTGGAGTGCAAGGGCTTCAACTATCAAGGCCGAAACGGATCCACAAGCGGAGGCACCCGGAACTTTAACAACGTCGAGGTGATCGCGTATGACATAGCTAGCAGTAGCTTCACCCAAAGGTAACTTGGAGACGTCAAATTGATCTTGAAAACTTCGGCTGCCAATTTGATCCATCTGAGATTTCTCCTACATCTTGATGTTGGTTTTGGTTGGACTTCGTTTGGTCTTGAAAGCTTTCTTTCTTTGTTCTTCTTGAACCGAGAAAAAATCATAAAAATATTGACCCTTTTTATCCAGAAAAAATGCTCCATATTTGTGGAGCCCACATTTAGTCATTTAGATACTAGGGTTCGTTTGGCTGAATGCGGGAAGTACAATTACTGAGACCTTACTTTCCGTGTGAATTGAATTCCCGTGAAATATACTTCTCATAAATTGAAAAATGTTGTTTGGTTGAATTTTTAATTTTAGATAAATAGGAAAATAAAAAAAATTACATTAAAAAATGGTGGAAGTTGAACCTACCCAGTCATCTTGGTAAGTAAACTTCGTACAATTTGGAGGAATTGAAATTCTTGAAAAGTTGAATTTATGTGTCTTTTTGTCAATCAAACACAGGAATATATCATACTTCCTGGATTTTCAAACTTCATGAGTTTTTAATTGACTAACCAAACGATGCCTAAATTAAGATATTCTAAACCGTGAACGAATGGATCCGACCCGTGACTATACCTAAGCTCATTCTTGTTCTTTCTATTTCTTCCTCCTTAAGCTCATTCATATACATCCATGTGCAACTTTCTCACAGGTTTTGGTTTGAGTTTCTCTTAGCTCGATCTACCGACACTAAGGTCTTATTTGTTTGAGTAACCGGGAATAAAAGGGAAATGAATTAAAATTTATGTGTAAATTAAATTTGTATGAGCATTAGTTTTTTTGAACTTAGAGGGGAGAAAAGAGAAATGATTAGAGTATTCTAGGGGATATGCATGGTTACCTATGCTCAAATTAAGTAATCAAATGATTTTTTTCTAAAGAAGCTAATGTTGGGTCACCAATCCAAATAGAAGCCTCTACCATGATTTGTAGGTCTTCAAAGAGCAAGACAAAAGGGACTAAAGAAAATTATTCTGGAAAGTGACAACCAGATTCTGGTAAAAGCATCAAACAGAGAACAGTCGCCCAGATGGGGAGTTCTACATCAAATTGAAGAAATCCAAAGACTTACAGCTGAATTCTTATCAGTGGAGACCCGACATATATTTAGAGAAGCAAACCATACTGCGGACTATATAGCCAAATCAGGTGTAATTTGTAACTTACTCTCTGTCCCCTACTGACGGAGGGGAAACCTGTCGTTGATCCGCCAAAGAAAATCTCAAACCTATAACTAGTATAGCAATAAGCAAGAGGTCGATCCACAGGGAAAATTATAACTCAAGTATGATTTTAATGCCGATGAAAGTAACCAAAGAGGGGGGTTTTGAGTGTGAAAGTTTCGCCTTTTATCAAAGCAAAGTAAAGAAAGCAAAGCAAATGAATTTGGTTTTTAGACAATTTGGAGAAGCAATTCTACCTACAATTTTCCACTTTATTGGATTGAAGCGATCCTTGTAACTTCTTCTCGTCCTATTAAGTTTCCTATGAATGCCCTTGTCCCGACCTAATATAGTTACTAGTCCAACCAGTCCTAACAACCCTTATCAATCGAACAGTCCCTAAAGAAGGATTTAACCCAATTGATAGCTTTAAGTTAAGAGATTAGCCAAGGTATTTGCAGTCCCTAAAAAAAGGATTTAACAACACATTCAACTTCCTACTCATTCAATTAGTTCAACCAGCCCTAAAGGAACAAGTTTGCCACTTAGGTTAAGGTTCACAACCAGGAATCTACAAAACCTTAGCGATTGAATTGATCTAACAAGTTGGCTAGACAAGATAGAACAAATCAATAAACAATCAAGCACAAAGAAGTTGAAGCATTCAAATATAGGAAACAAGGAACGAGAATTAGAAACTCACAATCAATCCGAATAAAGCTTCAAATTGTAGGCAGGATAGATGAGTTTAGTTCCTCATGGAAAACATCGCTCAAAATCTCTAAAGCGTCTGATGAATAAAGTAGAATAGAAGTTATGAAAATAACATAAAACTTGGCCTTTTAAAACATTAAAGTCGGCCATGAAAGAAATAAATAAGTTCTAGGGTTTTCATTAATCAAGACGCTGCGGATTAGTGCTGACGACCAATGCTGCGGGCGCAGCATAGGTGCTGCGCCCGCCGCACACTGTTTCCTCCAACCCTTTGCAAATTGATTGGCCGCGGGCGCCGCAAGGTTACTGCAGCCGCAGCCAGGGGCTTTTCACGGAAAATATGTTTTGAATCAGCTCTCGACGTCAACATGAAAGTTGTAGCTCTCTGAAAGAGCTTTCCAACGCATGGTCATAATAGTCAATCGGACAACCGAGGCCTCCAGAAAGTGCAAAACAAGTTCAGCATGTCTGGCGACAACTTCTGCAGACTTGTTCTTCGTTTAGGCTCGCTTCTTCCTCTCAAGACCTCTTGGGATCTTCATGTAAGCTTTTTCGATCAACTAGACATTCTCATCTAATGCGTTATCAACTCATGTCTCCTCCTCGGATCCACCATTACCTGAAATAATCAATAAAAGCGTGTAGATTCCGACTCCGACAACATAGAGAACTAATATGCAAATCGTGCTTAATCCATCAATGAAATGCATCTTAACTAAGCTAAATGCAACCTATTATGCCTACCTAAATGCATGCTATCACCTACCATAGGGATCTCTGTAAAATCATCCATAGTATGATCCGAGAGTTAGGTTGCTTTATTAGCAACAAATCCCAACGTTTGCCTACTGTAAAAAAAAAAAAGTAATCAAATGAGAGAAATGAAGTAAATTTTGCATAAAAAATGAATCTTGATTAATGAATCTTAAAAATGGATTAGATTCGAAATAACAATTACCTTTCCTTATCTAAAAAAAAAAGAGGGTAAGAAACTAAGATTTAATTCTAGTTTTGGGTATTGTTTTTTACCGACGATTTAAGCTAATGATATGTTTAGTTGGCCCATAAAAAACATACAAACAACTAGTATATACATTCATTACACACAACTATATATATTACAACATCACAAGACATAGGCATGAACAACTTATAGATCGATCGATATACATCCTTGACAAACTATATAACAAAAGTAGAGACAACTAGGCCAAGTTAATAAGTGAAGTAGTGAACTAGTGATGATGGTGGTGGGAATCGATCGGCATCAACACCATCTTATTTGCTTCACAAACTATACATAGCAATGGCACCATACGACGTATGGTGCCTAGTAACATATATGTAATAAGAACTAGTGGTGGTAGCGGACGCCGTCCTGGCCACCATGGCTGTGGTGGCCGAGGCCGTGGTGGTGGAATCGGTTGCTCTCCTCCTTGAGATGCTGCTTTTCCATGTGATGCACATGGAATGCAAATCCAACTGCTCCAACCTTCACCTTGTTCTTCACATACAATACACACACAATATATATGTGTATATATATATATATAAATTAAATTATACCATATATCATATACATATATATCTATAGAGTGGTATGCTTTTAGGGTGGATGATTGAGCCTTATATGCTGAAACGATGAGAAGAATAAATATTAGTTGTGTTACAGAATAACCGAATGAATATGAATATTATGTTATTTATTATTTTTAAAATTAAAAATCATTTAATCCTTGTTAAGGTATAACATAATATTCGTATTCATATAACACGAGTAATATTTATATCACTATAATATTTTTCTTTTACTGTCTTATAGTAAATGGTCTTCACATCAGAACCCTAATATGAGGTTCTGAAGTGAAGAGAAATGAATTAAAAGAGTGGGGGAGATGCATATATACGAAGCCAACCTCGGTGATGTGGTCGAGGTGTTCAAGATGCTTCATCTCCTTGTGTTGGTCGTGTCCTGCCATTTTCAATATGATTCTTATAAAACCAATTCGATAAATCGAATTGGCTCGAGAACTTAATTTGATTTTAGGAGATGGATGGATGGATCAGTTGATTTCTGAAGTGGTGAATTATGAGATGTGCAAGATATGCATTAATTTTTCCATAATTTATAGACTTGAAAAATGAGGGTTTCAAAATTTTAGATCGGTTGCTTAATTAACGTGGTCCCTTGAGATTGACATTTTTTTTGTTGGCTTACTAGTGAAAATTATGTTATTTTGTGCTGATATATAATATTGAATCTTCAACTCTTATGATATTTTGATTTCAAGTCTCAAGGCTGTGGTCGAGTATTGTTGGGTGTGGCGGGTGGACAAGAATTAAACGTGATGATGATGTTGTTCGTGACACTTTGGTGAATGTCTGTAGTCGAGGCGGCTCGTCGTAAGCGGGTCAAGTATCAAGATAAGTGTAAAGCCATTGGTTATGGATTCTTACCCTTCTATTTTTCTTGAATTGGTAAATAAAGAGCGGCCATTCTGGGGTTCGAACCGGGGACCTATGAGTACTACCCACAAGTCCTTTCCGGTGAGCCATTACAGAATGGTTAACCCTTCTCTTTTTCTGCATTAGGGGAACTTGAGGTGGACGTCATATCCCTTCTACAGAGGATCCAGAAATTTGCTCAAGACCACGATATAGGGGCTCATAATGCAACACATATTTTCACTAGGGTGGGGTTTTCTATAACTAAAAGAGTGAGGACACATATTGTCTCTCGGCTCCCCACTAATTCTTTGTAAACTCCTATAGTTATAATAATAATAATAATCCATCAATAGCAACGAAGAATATTCATGAAATCCCTAATTTGCAAGTTCTAACACAAGTAAAAGAACCCTAGAAAAAACAGCACCCGAATGGCTTGTGAAGAACGCGCCTCCAATTTTCCTCTTGGTTCTCAGACCCAAAATCACCATTTTTCGTTCCAACAATCTTCCTATTTTGATACTATTTTGATACGGGATTTTCCGACGATTGATGGTACAATAGATAGATCCCAGTTAGGAGTTCGGAATCGAACTTGAAACTAGGTACCTTGGGTCTAAAAATCAACCACGGAAATGGAAGGGTTGATTCGAAGATGGGTAAGATTAGTTTGATAGGGGTGATGATATCTTCACCGCTAATCACCGCATAGGTATGCGGTGATCTTAATCCACTTTTTCCCAGATCCACCGCATGCGGTGGATCCGTTGACCGTATACAAACCCACCGCATAGGTATGCGGTGGGTTATGTCGACCGTATACATGCGGTCAGTTTTTGGGCAATTGAAAACAGTTTGTAGAAGTGGTCCAAAACCGTCGCCATAACCCACCGCATAGGTATGCAATGGGCTATAGCGACGGTTTTGGACTGTTATGACGACAGTTTTGACTGTTATGACGACGGTTTAAACCCACCGTATACCTATGCGGTGGGTTATAGCGATGGTTTTGGACCGTTATGGCGACGGTTTTAAACTTGTATACTTCTTGACCCATCGCAATACTTTGCGGTGACCCTATGCAGTGGGATCGTTGACTGTCATTAAACCCACCGCATACCTATGCGGTGATTAGCGGTGGAAATAGTAAAAATTAGCGGTGGAGATATCGTTTCCGGTTTGATAGATATCAAAAATTGGGTTTTGATTTTTTTGATTAATCATTACTGAATCTGCGTGATTACATATATGTTGTTCTGAGGTATAGGAGGTGATGCAACAGGAAAGCAAAGCCAAACACCAAAGGTAAAGGGTTGAAGACCACTAACAGAGAACCCTATGAGGCCTAAACAAAGAGTCCAAATTAATTAAAACTAAAATACCAAATACTGAAATATAAAATTACTGTACAATACTTGATGCGGGACCATCCAAGACACCATTCAAGACACCTCCGGACACACATATCATACTTGAGGATGGACCTATGATTCGACCTCATGAGAATGAAGTCATCCTCAAGAGGAAGAAGAAGGCTCCACCATGGGAGAAGGTCCAAAGATGGAAGCTTGACGTTTTAGACTCGTTCAGAATATTTGACAGCTTTTCGACGTCTCAGTAAAATGATTCGTACGGATTCAATATTTATCGGATTGGATCGTGTCTTACCTTCTTGGAACGAGGACGAAGAGATATACAACTTTGCTGTTGAAGGATTTTCCAGATTCGACATGGAGCTTGTCCGAAAATCAACATCTTTTCAAGCTGTCACTGTTTTGACGGGAATAAAGAACTTCCTTTTGTTATTCTTAGTAACCTTATTTACTTAAGTTATTTTAGGAAACTTTAGGGACATTTTATTAATTTCTTTAAGTAGTTCTTTTATCTTCTTTTAATTATCAAAATTGGCCCAGTAGCCTTAGAGGCTACATATGCCGATTCCTACCTTTGTATTCAGTGGGAATATATTGAATAGAAAAGCTCTCTTTTTGTGTGAAACACAATGAGTGATTATCGATTGAATAGAGTTGTGCTCTTCAATTGCAACTATTGGTATTGATCTAGCTTGGTTTGTTTTGTGTTAATCAACTTCGCAAGACTTGGTGATCCTAGTATCCACGAGCCCCCTCTTTGTGCCTGCAAGTTGTCCGCTTGGTTGTGTAGGGTTATAGAGGCGGGTTATATGGTCATTGGTATTGGTTCCTACCCTCTTAGAAAGCCTGAGGTCTTTATCTTGTTCTATATAGATCGATTCAGTCTTTATCAGTCGTGTCTTTCAATTCTTTACATAAATTTCGAGTCTTTCTTCATCTTTGTCGAGTCTTTGTTTAATCTTTTAGCCGATATCGAGTCTGTCCATTTTTCTTGTTGAGTCTTGTTTAGTTCTTGCTTCCGTTCTTTAGTTTCTTGCTTGTTTGTCGAAGATCGGGCCATCTCACGGCTAACCCCGTATCAAATTGGCATCAAAGCTTTGGTTTTCGACATCAATATTGAGTCTTTTTCTTTTCCTAAACACAAAAACACAAAAATAGAGTCTTTTCTTTGTTTGGTTTTTTACTTCGTGCATTTTTTATTGATTATTGCACTAATCTTGAGTTTGTGATTGTTTGTGGTTGCATAGCCTAAACACAAAGCCTAGCCGAGACCGTGGAGTTGACCAAAGGTGCGCACAACCCCTTGTGAACACCCTAGAGCCGACGGTAGCAAGCTGTCCCCATAGGCTTTGCTTGGCTGAATTGAGTCCTCCACATACACAAACCCTAGTTTGTTCTATCTTTTCTATCTTTGGTTTATTAATTTTATCTTTGAGATATTTAATTCTATCTATTTTCTTGTGGTCTTGTCTTATTAAAAATCAGATTTTATTTGATGGAATTAATTCATTATATCTATCAAATATCTCTTTAAGGCTAAGATAGATATACTTTCCTATTTTACCCAAAGTTGTGTCTATTTATTTATCTTTAGGGCTAAATTTTTATCCTTTATCACCATTGTCACAGAATTTTCGAGTCCTCCCATTAAGAGTCTTTTCTTGCATTAGTTTATAAAAAAAAATCAGATTCAAAAAAAAAAGAAGAGAGATTTATCTTGGGCCTAGGATAAAATTCACTAGGGGCAAAAGTAAGTAAAAAAAAAAAAGTTTGTTTGATCTAGTGCAAGAAAGCTCCCAAAGGACCAAATTTGGTGAACCTCTCAAGCCCTAAATCGACAGCCCTATACCCAAACACATTACCTCCCACAAATCACAAAATTGAAACCCTACCTTGCAACTACAACATCCTAACTTAAGGTTTTCAATCAAAAGAGGTAAATTTCCATACTTTCTCTTGTCTTTCTTTTCTTTTACAGTTTTGTCGAGCATTGTTTGTTGAGTTCTCTTATTGTGGAGCACTTCTCTTCTGATTTCGAGTGCCTCTTGCTGTTTATTATCGAGTAGATCCTTGCTGGATTGAGTCTTTTTCAGTTTGGTCGAGTACTCTAGTCGAGTTCTCATTGTCAAGCACTTCTCTTGCTACTGTCGAGTTGTTGCTGCTGTGTCGAAGAGCTCTTGACCCCTGTCGAGTGCTTTCTTGTATGATTCGAGTACTGCATAGCCACGTCGAGTGTCTTTGCTCAAGTCGAGTGCTTGTTTCTCTTTGATTCGAGTACTTCCGTGTCTATATCGAGTTGATTCTTGCTATATCGAGTACTGTTTTGCTTGAATCGAGTTGCTTTGCTTACATCGAGTTCTCTGTAGCCTTTGTCGAGTACTCTTGAGTCTTGTTTCATTCATTCTCTCATATATATATATATATATATATATATACACTTTGATTGTTATGTTTTTGCTTGAGTGTTGATTTGCCCAAGGTGGATTGCCCCAACAAGCGTGACATACCAATTAGAGAGGGAGTGTGAGCGAAACACTTGTGAGGTTGTTTATATTTCTCTAACCTTTACATAGTTCTTTGTTTATCTTTATTTGCAATGTCTAGTAACCAGGGCAACGATTGGTACAATACCGTCATGGAGAACCTGGCTAAGATAAATGAAGGATTGGCGGCATTAGAGGTTCGGCCATCCGGATCTACCAACATGGCTGGGCAAGGTAATTTCCGGTGTAATGAAGTGCCGCACGATGAAAGGGAAGTAACTAATCCTAATCCCATTCCTAATCCTAATGCAAATCAGCACCATATTGTTAATCCTCATGTAGCTAAACCTTTATTTGATAAGAACATCTCTCCACGATGGGAGAGACATGGTAGGAATAATGCGTTTGCTAATATGCAGGGACGAGGGAAAGGACGACGGCAACAAGAAGAGTACTACTTCTCAGAGGACGAAGACGACTTCCAAGAGGATGATCATTGGGAGAAACGTCCTAGACGAAATGATAGAGGAGTTCGATACCACTATCGAGCACCTAGAGAGCCTGAGCAAGATGGCATAGGTAAGGTAAAGGTAAGGATCCCTCAATTTGATGGTAACACCCATCCAGATGCATATATTAATTGAGAAACTAAAATGGATCAAATATGGAATTGTCATAACTTCTCCGACGCTAAAAAGGTACGACTTGCTTCTCTCGAATTTCAAGGTTTTGCTTTGATTTGGTGGGATAGCTTAGCTAAAGAAATGAGAAGAGTTTTAGATGCGCCTATTTCTTCATGGAAGCAAATGAAAGCGCTTATGCGAAGTAGGTTTGCTCCTCCACATTATGCTAGAGAACTTAGACAACGTTTAGAAAACCTTAAGCAAGGTAATAAAACTGTCGAGGAAACCTTTAATCTTATGCAAGAAACCATGGCTAGGGGCTAGGGCTAATGTAGTTGAACCCTATGAAGATACTATTGCTAGGTTTCTTAGAATATTGCATCCCGCTTTGGCTCATAAAATTGATTATTTCCCTTATTCTACGCCTACTGAGCTTTTGCATTTAGCGATAAAGGTAGAAAGAGGAGCACGATATAGGAGCCAAGGGAGAATGTCGAGTGGCCAACAGCCCCAATGGCGCCAATCTCGGCCAAATCAGTCCCAATGGCGAGGTGATGGTGGTGCACGAGATCGACCAAACCAGTCCCAAGGGAGAGGGGAAGGCCGAGCACTTCAACAGCCCCTCGACAAGGGTAAAGCGCCTTGAAACGGACATGAATCGTCTGGGTTATCTACTGACCCTAAAGGGAGTAATCCTAACTCTTCTACTCTTAAACCTATGTACATTCCTTGCTTTATATGTCAAGGTAGAGGACATGTTATGAAGAATTGCCCAAATAAAAAGATTTTCATGATTAATCACCTAGGCGAAAATGAATCTGAAAATTCTAGTGGTGAAACTGATGAGCATGTTAATAATGATCAAGATCTTAGTTTACTTGCCTCTAAAGATGATTGCATTGAATATGCGCATGATGATTCTTTGATTGATAGTAAAGTTTTAAGTGTTCAATCTATGTCTTGTGATGATAATCAAAGAGAAGATTTATGTCATACTACATGCTTAGAAAAAGGCAATGTTTCTAATATGATCATTGATGGTGAAAATTCTTCTACTATTGCTAGCCTTGAATTAATTGAAAATCCAGCCTTGAATAATGATGAAAACTTGCTATCATTGGATGAAAACTTAGGGATTAATGACCAAGCTAAAGTGCATATTAAGTTAGCACATCATGACATTGAAATGAAATTTGAATTGTGCACTTATCAAGTTTCTTTTCTTGGTTTTGTAGAGAGCTCCAATGGCCTACAAGTTGACGAAGCTGAGACAATCACCATTAAGGAGTGGTCAATCCCTACAACAATCGGTCTTGAGATGAGTTTCCATGGGCATGAGGTTTTCGATCCAGACGCTCGTGTGGATGCTTTTACGGAGTTTTATGCGACCTTGGATTCGAGGACGAATCCTTTTCAAGAAAGGGAGATTGATGCGGGACCATCCAAGACACCATCAAAGACACCTCCGGACACACATATCATACTTGGGGATGGACCTATGATTCGACCTCATGAGAATGAAGTCATCCTCAAGAGGAAGAAGAAGGCTCCACCATGGGAGAAGGTCCAAAGATGGAAGCTTGACGTTTTGGACTCGTTCAGAAGATTTGACAGCTTTTCGACGTCTCAGTAAAATGAGTCGTACGAATTCAATATTTATCGGATTGGATCGTGCCATACCTTCTTGAAACGAGGACGAATAGATCTACAACTTTGTTGTTGCAGGTTTTTCCAGATTCGACATGGAGTTTGCCAAAAATCAACATCTTTGCAAGCTGTCACTGTTTTGATGGAAATAAAGAACTTCCTTTTGTTATTCTTAGTAACCTTATTTACTTAAGTTATTTTAGGAAATTTTAGGGACATTTTATTAATTTCTTTAATTAGTTCTTTTATCTTCTTTTAATTATCAAAATTGGCCCAGCAGCCTTAGAGGCCTATATATGTCGATTCCTACCTTTGTATTCAGTGGGAATATATTGAATAGAAAAGCTCTCTTTTTGTGTGAAACACAATGAGTGATTATCGATTGAATAGAGTTGTGCTCTTCAATTGCAACTATTGGTATTGATCTAGCTTGGTTTGCTTTGTGTTCATCAACTTCGCAAGACTTGGTGATCCTAGTATCCACGAGCCCCCTCCTTGTGCCTCCAAGTTGTCCGCTTGGTTGTGTAGGGTTGTAGAGGCGGGTTATATAGTCATTGGTATTGGTTCCTACCCTCTTAGGAGGCCTGAGGTCTTTATCTTATTCTATATAGATCGATTCAGTCCTTATCGGTCGTGTCTTTCAATTCTTTACATAAATTTCGAGTCTTTCTTCATCTTTGTCGAGTCTTTGTTTAATCTTTTAGTCGATATCGAGTCTGTCCATTTTTCTTGTTGAGTCTTGTTCAGTTCTTGCTTCCATTCTTTAGTTTCTTGCTTGTTTGTCGAAGATCGGGCCATCTCACGGCTAACCCCGTATCAATACTTCCCTCTTCGAAAGATCATTATCCTGAATGATCAGGCTTAATGTGATTTCCCAACCCGAGCAACCTATACGATGAGCTTCGTATGTGGACATGGAGCCTCGTCCTCCAGGATTGAAAACAAAGA
Source organism: Persicaria maculosa (assembly GCA_963922045.1). NCBI lineage: Eukaryota > Viridiplantae > Streptophyta > Magnoliopsida > Caryophyllales > Polygonaceae > Persicaria > Persicaria maculosa. Next base: position 65,181,783 of record OY998262.1, read on the forward strand.
AGGTGACATCTATTGTGTCCAAGTCCAAACAACACCAAGAGCATGGATGATGCGAGTTTGACCCATCTCAGGCTCACCCCTCTCAGGTCCCGCATTAGGTCTACAGACCATACACTCCAACCCGGCCCATCTCAGGCCCATTCATGTGCCTGACACGACGACATAGGCCCATCTCCTAAAATTATTTCTATCAAAATTAATTATTTATATCTACATTGTTTTTTGGTGGAGAGAATTATTTATATCGAACTTAATTATTTAATCATTGTTATTTTTATTTATATCTATATTGTTTTTTGAGGCCAAAATAAATTATTAAAATATTACGTAGCCATAATATGTAGCCACAATTCATCCGTGCATAGATATTTTAGTAAACTAACCTAATAAATATGTACTACATATTTAATTAAAAAAGAATATTAAAATATTTTTAAAAATCAACTATCTATTATATTACATAAGATTTAATTAACGATAGATTAGAAAAAAATATTTATATATAATATATATCAAACTAAATGTTATTTATATCTATATCATTTTTCGATGGGAAAAATTAGTTATATTTAGATTATATTTTTTTATTTATTAGTATCTATCTAGATTATTTATCTAGATTATATATTTTTTTATTCTCCGTGCACACACAGGACGGAACCTACACTAGTGATAAATATTTAACATAATTATCTAAGAACAACGTCAATTGAGTTATGATTAGGGGTGAGCATATCCGGGTATCCGACACGAACTGGTTAACCGTGTCGGATATCCGAAACCGTTTATGACCAAACTGCCGAACCGCACACGAACCGTTAATAACCGGGTATCCGACACGGTAGAGCTAATCGAATCCGTGTCGGATACCTGTGTTATCCGACACTCACCATCTGTTTTTTTTTTTTTTGGTTTTTTTAAGGTGTGTACAGTGCCCCTACACAGTAGGAGACTCGGAGATGAACCCTAAACGCTAAACCAAAACTAGCTTGTCGCTAGTCCCGTCACCATTGAACTCCTTCATCCTTCCCAATCCAAATCCAATTGCAACACCGAAAATGAAAATCACGACAAAAACCATCCAAATCTAAAAGATCTACAAAATCCCACAACAATTGCTGTTAAAGTCGGCTGGGCCTGGTGGGGTCAAAGACGCTGGAGGGAGGTCGTGTGTGCAGGCTCATATACGGGAGACTCGAACAACACTGGTGGGGTCAAAGACAAGCTGGAGGGAGGTCGTGTGTGCAGGCCCACATACGGGAGATTCGAACAACACATAAACTCGTTCGGGGTTCCATCTCAAAACCAATTGGCAATGAGAGGAGTAGCCCTTCAACTTTATATGTTGTTCAACCATTCTCTATATTACCGATGTGGGACAACCACATTCAACAATTGCACCCCGTAAAAATGCTTTTATTCAACCAAAAACAAAAGAGAGAAGAACTAGATGTGAAGAATAAAGCAAAAGAGGGCCAATTTAAGAGGAAATCAAAACAAAAATAGGGGTATTAGTTGAGAAGTATATACTCCCTCCGTTCATTAATAAGTGTCGTTTGACTTTTCGACACGTTTTGTAAGGATCTAAAAACTATATAAAATATTAACTTTTTTATTAAGTTTTTTAAATAATTTTAAACTTATAACTAATATGTATAAAATTATAACAAAAAATCAATTAAAAACTTTATATTTTATATAGTTTTTAGCTCCTTAATAAACTTGCCAAAAAGTCAAACGTCACTTATTTCTGAACGGAGGTAATATTTATAAATTGATATCACATCTCACCAAGCAAAGTGTAAATGGAATGGGATCTGTACGTGGTGTGCTTAATTCCTTAAGAGAGACCCACGAGGGAGAATAGAAGGGAGCAGACGATGTCGGGGACTAGGAGGGAGAACCCAGCTCCGGTAGGGGACGGTTCGGTTCGACTCCTGGGCGCCATTCACTGCTGCAACGGGGACCTGCAGAAGAGAATGAATATGGCTTGTGGTCGGATGAGAGTTTATTTAGGGACTAGGGTTTGTTTAGTTTGGGAATGAAAAAAAGGGTTGAGAGGTCTGAGATGAGCGGGTGCCAAACAGGGACTTTACCAACTGAGCTAGCGAGTAACACTGACATTTTAGGGATTGTCTTTATACTAATTCTATATATATTACTGTAATATAAATTAAAAAAAAACGGTTCGTGTCGGGTATCCGATAAAGGGATATGTCCGATCCGAATACGAACCGTTTATTGTCGTGTTTTCTCAGTTCGTGTCATTTTCTTTTTTGTTTCGTGTTTTTTCATGTCGTGTTTTCATATCGTATCAGTCGTGTCGTGTTTTTTCTGCACACCCCTAGTTATGATATCTATAGTAGAGTTGGCATGAAGCTGTTGAGACTAGAAGAACACAAACACTCACTTGCACAGCCTTACTCGGTCGAGTAACATTTTGCTCTTAATCAAGTAACATGGCCGAGTGACTTATTTGCTATGTTGGGTTGAGCAACACGTGCCTATGACGTGACTAGTTCGTTTTATAAATTCGATTCTGTTGTAACAGAAACTCACTTCTTTCCTTCCTCTTCAATTCAATTTCAGAGTTTTCTTGGTTGTGGTTTCAATGGTGCTTTCTCTCTTCCTCTAAACACTGTCATTCGATTCTCAATTTGTGAAATGGTATCAGAGCTTCTGTAGCTCCATTTCATTTTTTCTGGTTGTCGAATTTGTGAAGACAATCATCCAATCTTCCGCTCGAAAAATCATTTTCTGCAAAATCCAATTCTTGGTTGAAGAATGGATCCTCTAAACGAAATCAATCATCAAAACGAAGCAAATCAACAGAATCCGATTGATGTTCTGTACTTGCATCATTCGGATCATCCAAGCTACAATTTGTCTACGCAATTGCTGAGCGAGACGAACTACAACCATTGGAGCCGAGCTGTGGAGGTTTCGTTGGTTGCGAAGAACAAGATGGGACTCGTCGATGGTAGCTATCCAGTTCCTGATCTTGGATCCCCGCAGTATCCTCAATGGAAGAGATGCAACGGAATGGTTGTCTCCTGGATTCTTCATTCCGTCGAAAAAGAAATTGCTGAAACTTTGATCTACTTCAAGACTGCGCGTGAGATGTGGGAAGAGCTCAAATTGAGATTTGGATCTCCGAATTGCACACGACTCTATCAGGTACAAAAAGAATTGTACAACATTTCTTTAAGTGGTTCTTCGATCTCTTCGTATTTTACTAAATTCAAGAAGCTGTGGGATGAGTACTTGGATCTTGTCGATATGCCTACATGTACCTCTTGTGGTTCTGTCAATACTGTGTCTAAATTGCTTGCAAGCCAGCAAATAATTCAATTTCTTGTCGGATTGCTTGATTCATACAATGGGATCCGAACCAATATTCTGTGTATGAAGCCTACTCCTACTATGGGAGAGGTTTATCGGATGCTTCTTGATGAAGAAAGTCAAAGAGGGTTGAACAATGCTAGTTCAATCAATGAGAATGCAGCTGCATTCAATGCTTTTCAGAGAAATAATCAAAATAGCAGTCACAATGGTGGTCAATTTCCTCGTTTTAATGGACAAAATGGAGGTTCTCAGCCAGGAAATCAAGGATCTCAGTCCTATGGCTCTTCTGGGAGTCAGCCTAGCAATCAGAATGGACAAAAGAGTAAGGGGAATTACTTTTGTGACCACTGCAAGGTGGCTGGTCACTCCATCAGTAGATGTTTCAAAATACATGGTTATCCACCAAATTTTAAAGGGGAAAAACAAAAAAGGTTTGCTGCTAATGTGTCTGTTGGTGAGGATACTGATGTTGTTGCTGCTCCAGCTTTAACCAAAGGACAATATGATCAGATCTTAGCTTTCTTGAGCAAGCAAAGCAATGGTGAGGATACTAATATGCTGGCAGGTAACAATTTTTGTTTTAATGTACAAGGTAATGTGCATAATTGGGTAATAGACAGTGGTGCTACACATCACATATGTCCTAATCTTGCTATGTTTAGTTCCTACAAAGTTTTTGATATGCCCAGTTATATCACCATTCCAAATGGTCAACAATCTAAGATATGTCATGTTGGTTCTATTTGTTTGCAGAACAAGATTGTTCTTCATGATTTATTACATGTTCCTGATTTTGCTTACAATCTGTTATCAGTAAGGAAATTTGTTCATGACTTGAATGCTTACATGCTATTTACACCTTCTTGTTGTCTAATCCAGGACCCTTCAATGAACAAGCCACTGGTGCTTGGTGAGGTATCCAAAGGATTGTACTTGACTTCTGTGGATTCCAGTCATGACCTTGTTGATAGAACTGCTTCTAGGATCTTGTCTTCAGCTTTACATGATGATCTATCTGGAAAAATGTTGTGTAATCATGCTCTAAGTGTTGTATCTTTGGAATTATTGCATTGCAGACTGGGACATGTTCCCTTTGATCAAATGTTTCATTTTGATTTCCTTAAAGATCTAACTAGGAATTCTAAGCCTCATGTATGTCATGTTTGTCCTCGTGCAAAACAGCACAGACATTCTTTTCCTGTTAGTTCAATAAAGTCTTTGCATTGTTTTGAATTGTTACATGTGGATATATGGGGACCTTATAAGGTTCCAACTCATAATGGTTTTAGATATTTTCTTACAATTGTGGATGATTTCTCAAGACCAACTTGGACTCATCTTGTTGCTTTTAAGGGTGCTGTGTTTTCAGTTCTGAAAACATTTGTTCAATTTATTGCCACTCAATTCAACACTAAGGTAAAGGTGATAAGGACAGACAATGGGAGTGAATTCTGTAGTACTGAGGCTCAACATTTCTACTCAGAAAAAGGTATTCTACATCAAACTACATGTGTGTACACTCCTCAACAAAATGGGGTGGTTGAACGCAAGCACAAGCACTTATTGGAAACAGCTAGGGCTCTATTATTCCAATCCAAGCTTCCAATCAAGTATTGGGGAGAGTGTCTCCTTACTGCTACTCATCTCATTAACAGGTTTCCTTTAACACCACTTCAGTTCAGAACTCCATATGAGATTTTATTTCATACACCTCCTGACTATTCTCTTTTAAGATCTTTTGGATGCTTATGTTTTGTGAGCACTTTGAAGGTTGACAGATCAAAGTTTGATCCACGAAGTTTGCCATGTGTGTTTATTGGTTATCCACATGGTCAAAAAGGTTATAAAGTCCTAGATTTAGCATCTCACAAAATTTTTGTTTCTAGAGATGTTAAATTCTATGAACATCAATTTCCTTTGCACAAAATCAATTTTGACACTCAGTCACCACTTCCTAACATCACAACTGATTTGCTTGAACACATATTTTTTCCAAATGCTGAGATTACTGCAGAAAATGTTGTCCCACAAGACAATACAGGTCATGATCACCTAGTGGTACAGCCTCCAGCTCCTCAACCTGTTCCAGGGATTCCACAGGGTTTGAGAAGATCCACAAGGACAGTAAGAGCACCAGCTCACTTGCAGAACTATATATGTAATTTTGGATCCCACCAAGAACAGTTTCCACTCTTATCTGGTTTCACTAATTCTTTCCTATGTCTCTCAGTTACTTTACCTTGCACAGATGCTTTGATTGAGCCTAAATCCTTCACTAAAGCATCTAAAGATCCTAAGTGGATTGAGACAATGGATAAAGAAATTGATGCTCTTCAAACTAACAAAACCTGGGTTTTAGTTGATCTTCCTGCAGGCAAACAACCTATTGGATACAAATGGGTGTACAAAATTAAGCTTAAAGCAGATGACTCTATAGAAAGATACAAAGCACGACTTGTGGCAAAGGGATACACTCAGCAATATGGGATTGACTATGATGAAACCTTTTCACCAGTGGTGAAGTTATCTACTAGAGTTGTTCTCTCAATTGCTTTAAACAAAGGTTGGGATTTATTCCAACTAGATGTCAATAATGCATTTCTTCATGGAGATCTCCATGAAGAAGTGTATATGACTATGCCTCAAGGTGTTTCAAACCCATCCAATAAAGTTTGTCTTTTGAAAAAATCTTTATATGGGTTGAAACAAGCTGCAAGGAAATGGTTTAGCAAGCTTTATATTACCTTATTAGAGTTTGGTTTCACACAATCAAAATTTGATCCATCTTTATTTCTTTCACATAAAGATGGTCACTTGACAATAGCTGTTGTATATGTAGATGATATTATCCTCATAGGGTCTGACATCAATCAAGTTACAGCTCTAAAGAGTCATCTTCATGATCTCTTCAAAATCAAAGATCTGGGAAAACTCAACTACTTTCTGGGAATACAGGTCACACACAGTGATGAGTGCATTGTGTTAAGCCAAAGGAAATTCTGTACAGAGATTATCAAGGAGGCAAATCTAGAAGACAACAAGACATGTGTTACACCACTACCTATAAATTTCAAATTACATTCCTCTGATCATAATTGTTTGATATTTGACCCCACCAGTTATAGAAGTTTGGTTGGCAAGTTGAGTTACTTAACCAATACACGCCCAGATATTTCATTCTCTATACAGGTTTTAAGTCAATTCTTACAACCTCCAGACAAGACTCACTTGGATGCTCTCCATTATCTCATCAGATATGTCAAAGGCACGATCAACTATGGGATCAAGTTACAAAAAGGATCTTCAATCAAGCTCCAAGCCTTCTCATACAGTGACTGGGCTTCATGTCCTATTTCAAGAAGGTCTGTCACTGGATATGTAGTGCTATATGGTAGCAATCCCATCTCATGGAAGTCAAAGAAACAACCAACTGTCTCAAGGAGTTCCTCTGAAGCTGAGTACAGGGCTATGAGCCAAGCAGCAGCTGAAGTAACTTGGCTGGTTAACTTGTTAACTAAGTTGGGGGAGTCTGAACTAAGGTCAGTCACTCTTCATTGTGACAACAAATCCGCTCTCCAGATTGCCAGAAATCCTGTATTTCACGAAAGGACGAAGCACATAGAGATAGACTGCCACTTCACTCGGGAAAAGGTCTTGGAAGGCTTACTCCAACTCAGTTACCTGCCCACTGAGAATCAATTAGCTGACGTCCTCACCAAAATCATTCCAGCTGTACATCACAAGGAGCTGCTCTCCAAACTGGGCATGGACCTTGAAGAACATCCTCCAGTTTGAGGGGGGATGTTGAGACTAGAAGAACACAAACACTCACTTGCACAGCCTCACTCGGTCGAGTAACATTTTGCTCTTAATCAAGTAACATGGCCGAGTGACTTATGTGCTATGTTGGGTTGAGCAACACGTGCCTATCACGTGACTAGTTCGTTTTATAAATTCGATTCTGTTGTAACAGAAACTCACTTCTTTCCTTCCTCTTCAATTCAATTTCAGAGTTTTCTTGGTTGTGGTTTCAATGGTGCTTTCTCTCTTCCTCTAAACACTGTCATTCAATTCTCAATTTGTGAAAGAAGCTGCTCGACATCGTGGACTTGCATCTAGCTCTCATCTTAATTTCGTTCTAGAGCAACACACTGCCAACATCAATTCGTGGATTAAGTAAAATTTAAAGTGTGCATCAACAGCCCAAGCCAATATATGGAGTATTTCGCTAATAGTCCATAACGCAACCCATATAGAGCCCATCGCTCGTCCCACACGAAAATGTACAATGCATTAAAAAAAAGGCAAAAACCACGTTAAGCTTGATCCAACATACTCCGTGGGGGTGGTGACCACAAGTACCTGGGATTGCTAAAAAAATATAAAATAATAAATTATTATATACTACATCCGATCCACAAAGGATGTCGTTTGACTTTTTTAACACGTATTTTAAGAAGGTAAAAACTATATAAAATATCAGCTTTTTTTAAATAATTTTTTTACAACTTAATATTTGTTGATGATAAGTATTAGATTATAAAAAAAAAATTAATATATTATATAATTTTTAGCTTCTTAAAATACGTCTTAAAAAATCAAACCACATCCTTTTGGATCGGAGGGAGTATTGACAAAAATGTTCCCATATAAATTAAATGTTGACAAGTTGCATATATCTACCATTCGTCGTGCTGCGTAGACAATAAAAGCGTAAAAATTCATAACTTCTAGTCAACACCAAGTAAAACCTGCTAGCCCATTCATATATGTCAACATACAATTCAAATAATATTAATTATGAATTTTTTAATCTTCATTATATATATAATTGAAGACATGAAACTGTTGATGCCCACTATAATTTGTAGGCCATCTCTTATATATCTTAACCAACATATATAAGATATAGTCATAGGGACGGCAATGCTGAATGCACGTTCATTCCATTTACATTTAGAACGTTGAATCTAAATTCAGATAATTAATTAATTCGCCCAATTTTTATGATTTAATTAAGGAAAATAGAAAGAAAGTTGTGGTTTATATACGCAACTTACTTTTTATTTTTATTGTTAGAAGGTATATTATATGTGATATATATATTGATATTATGTATAATAAAAAGAGATTAATCTAGCGGAAAACTAGATGTTAGACTCGTTATAAAATTATGTGTTGTTTAAAGATTCGTCTCTGATATATCTTTGGTAGTGTGTAAAGCTTGTAAGAGGTCAAGGTTCACTTGTAAACTTTGTCTAATAAGTGGGTGCTCAAATTTTTATTGACTTAGGTGAGTCTGTCTGGTGGCTTAACGTCTTACTAACTGGTTCGAGTTCTTTGTAGATTAGGGCTCGAACCCGTGAGGATTAGACGACAACCTCATAACCAAACACGATACCAAAAAAAGAAGGCATGAGCAGTACACGTAGGACGACAATATTGAACCCGTTCAAGGTGTTTCAACTTTGGAGTTCTATCAAATCATATATTCCAGGCATCTTCGTTTCCTATTTTTGAGAGAAAAGTAACATCAACACATAGAAACAAAATCCTATAATATCTTATATATAGAGAGCATGAAGGCCTACGTTGAGAACAAAGTAGGGCAAGCAAATAGCACAACCAAAAGAAAGAAGGGCAGATAACGTGACTAAATATCTTCCTAAGGTATATAGTACTTACGTACGTGCATACATACATACATTACTCAAAATATATGGCTCACGAGGAACAGATGAACACCCAGCACCACCACCACTTCTTCCACCATGCACAAGAGGATAAGGCGGAGCAGGCAGTATGGGCGGTGGAGGATAAGGCGGTAGAGCACCATAAGTTGCCCCACCTCCATGGGATTTTCCACCATGATAAGGCGAAGAAGACAGAATTAGAGGTGTCACATGAAAAGGAGGAGGTAGGGGCGACAAAGGAGAAGAGAGGGCATCTTCATCTCCATGGACTTCTCCATCACCATGATCATAAGGAGGATGGAAACAAGGTGGTTGTAAAGGAGGAGAAAACGGAGGAGCACCATGGGATCTTTGAGGGCAATGGGCTCTTCCACCATCACAAGGAGAATGCGGTAGTCAACAAGGCCGAGGAGGAGAAGGAACATCACCACCACCACCACCTTGGGTTGTTCCACCATAATATCGAGGAGAAGAATAATGGTGTGGTGGTTGATGAGAGCGGAAAGAAGACGAAGGAGCACCGCCTTGGCTTATTCCACCATAAGACGGAGGAGGGTAATCATGTCGCGACAAATGAGGTTGTTGATGATAAGAAGGAACACCACCACCATCTCCATGGCCTCTTCCACCATGATCAGAAGGAGGAGAATGTGGTGGCGGATGGGAATAGTGTTAAGAAGGTGGAGCACCACCTTGGGCTTTTCCACCATGAAAATGGTGCAACTCAAGTAGTGGAGGAAAAGAAAGAGGGGCACCATAGCATCCATGGGCTCTTCCACCACCATCATCATGACAAGGTTGATTCAGAGCCAGTGGTCGTGAAAGAGGAAGAGGAGAGGAAAAATGAGAACGCTCTCCACCTCCCCCACCTCTTCCACCATCAAAAAGAGGATGAGACTGTAGTGGTGAAAGAGGAAGAGGAGAAGCAACACGATCTCCATAGCCTCTTCCACCACCAGAAGGAGCCCGAGGCTAAGGAGGTAGAGGAGAAGAAAGAGAACCATGGACTCCACCTCCCTCACCTCTTACACCACAACTCATCGGAGGTAGAGGAAGAGGAAGACGAGGAGCCACAAGGCATCACACAATTTCTCAAGGAAAAGAAGGCGAAAGTGTACGAGGAGGAGATGAAACACCACTCGCGCATTGAGCATGTTGCCGAGGTTACTTCCCTCTCCACCGCCGCTTTGGCTTTGGTAATTTGCATTCTTCTTCTTAAGTATATCATCAAACATCACCTTATATCACGGTAGATAAATACTTACCAATTTAGAGATTAATCAATTAATTTTTAGATTTAAAAAAAACTATAAGGTCTCCATTGATCATATATTCATATATACATGAAAAATGAAAAATTCATACGAAAGTGTAAAATTAAATGGTTGATTGTTGAACTTGTAGTATGAGGAGCATGAGGTAAAGAAGGACCCGGAGCACGCGATGGAGCACAAGGTAGTTGAGATGATCGCCGGTGCAGTGTCTGGGGGAGCCGCCGGTGTCTCTCTCATGGAGGATCATCTCAAAAAGAAGGTTGAAGAAAAGGAGGAGAGACTTGAAGAAGAAGAAGGAGAACTCCCCACCCCTGAGGATGCTCAAAACATATATTCTCTTAGGGCGCGTTTGGCAAAACTCTTTTGTTGCTTCCTCGATGACTAATTCTAGTAATTAAAGGTGCATCCAAACCCATTCCCTGAAAATGTAACATCAATAATCCCATAACATGTAATGTCAAATTTTTATTTATTTTTTGAGTCTGCAAATATAAAATGTTAAAATCATTTTATGTTAAAGTATTTGTATCGATTTTTTTTTCCGGTTTGATTATAATAAAATCTCTCAGCATTTGAGTCGGGTTTTGGTTAATGCTTAATTTATCGTGTGACGGTATATCAATACTATTGACGAGTTGGATGATGAGATCGTCAATCACCCAACTCGTTATCTCGTTTATTGTTAGGATCTTAGCCCCAAAAGCTGTTATCACCGCGGTGAAAACCATTGGCTGCAGACCGCCGGCGGCGAAGCAGGTCATCGGTAGTCGGCAGTACACGGGAATGAATTGAAATGGCCGTAATGTATTTCTAATTGAAAGGCCGGGTGGAGTGAATATATATTGATCTATATTTATAAGCTACCAAGAAGTCCAAAATCAAACTTACCATTCAAAGTTCACAAAATGGGCTTTTTTTTCTTTTTTTTTTTCAATGACGAGGAACCCATCTTTGGTGGTAAATCTCGGGCACGTGACCCAGTCGGTAAGAGTCACGGACCAGGTAAACCGACTTGTGCCGACCGGCTCGACCCACTGAAAAGGAGCAAGGCAAACCTTGGATTTTTAATCCAAAGAAAGGGGTGGAGGTAGGGATCGAACCCGAAACCTCCTGACATCCCCTTATTCCCCACCAGTGAGCCACCCCGACTGGGGCTGGGCTTTGTTTTTAATTTGACTTGATTCAGTGGGTTAGGCGCTGGGTTAATTTCTTAAATTAGGCTGTATTACTTGTATATAGTGCCGGATCCATTTTTTTTAATGGGGTTAATTATTTTTTTGAAGAACATGTATATTTGAATTTTTTTTAATAAATTAGAAAAATCTTAAATTTGTAATTTAAATGCCGATTGGCTTCCTTACCCATCCGATATGGAGGTCTTGGATTGTACTCTGCAGTAGAAGCTTCATCGTATGCTTTTGTAGCATCTAGGGTTCAATCTTGGGTGTTGCAGGACCATATATTGCGAGATAGCAGGATGAGTGGTATGGACTCTGATTTTTGTAGAGCTTTGAGCAATCTTCATGTTGCAATTCCTGACTACGGCCTTGATAGTTTTACTAATAAGGGTATCGCCCCCCCTAAACCCCAATATATTTTGGCGAGATAGCGGGATAAGTGCTCTTTTTGTAGAACCATGGACTTCACCTCCCTCACCTCTTACACCACAACTCATCGGCAGTAGAGGAAGAGGAAGTTGAGGAGCCACAAGGCATTGCACATTTTCTCAAGGAAAAGAAGGCAAAACCACTCGCGCATTGAGCATATTGCCGAGGTTATTTCCCTCTCCACTGCCGCTTTGGCTTTGGTAATTTGAATTCGCCTTCTTAAGGTTATTTCAATTGATGTGGTCAATCTCTAATTTTCAGAATCTTGTTAATTAACCCAAACAAGTACATCATCAAACATCACCTTATAAGTAATCAACTTATATCACGGTAGATAAATACTTACCAATTACTAGCCTAATTCCTTGCTCATCATTTAGCTAGCAAATTAAAGCACTACTAGTACAATATCCGTGCCTAAGGCACGGATATGCTTACGTACTATTTCAAATGGTCTGGACTCACATAAACAATGAATACGTATTGTTATATAGAAAAGTTTTAATTAAAAATAATACTATATAGATATGACCAACGCATGATACATTTTTAAAATGTTATTAATTTTTATGAGTATAGACGCACATAGATATCTAGCAAACATTATAGCAATATTACATTGTAATTAGGCCACAAAGTCAGGGGCATTTTGGTATTTTCTGTAATTAGTTGTAAGCTCCTTAAGAAGCTCTGAGTGTGAGCGGGAAAGGTTGTTACAGATTTGAGAAACTTCAATTTCACTTTCCTCTTCTCCTCTGTAATGGAGTTTTCCAGTTTTCATTGATCTTGATTGCTTCTGTTCAAATCCAATTAGTTCTCCTTTGTTCAAAATTTTAACTAATGATTCGGCTAAAAAACTTCAACCTCATTTGTCCGGAATTCACCGAAAGGAAAAGAAAATTCGCCGGTGTCTCTCTCATGGAGGATCATCTCAAAAAAAAGGTTGAAGAATAGGAGGAGAGACTTAAACAAGGAGAACTCCCCATCCTTAGGGATGCTCAAAACATATCTTCTCTTAGGGTGCGTTTGGCAAAACTCTTTTGTTGTTTCCTCGACGACTAGTTCTAGTAAATTAAGGTGCATCCAAACCTATTCCCCAAAATGTAACACCAATAATCCCATAACATGTAATGTCAAATTTTTATTTATTTTTTGAATCTGCAAATGTAAAATGTTAAAAATCATTTTATGTTAAAGTACGTATGTTATACTCTTGTATCGATTTTTTTTTTCAGTTTGATTATAATAAAATGATTAAAATCTCTTGGCATTTTGAGTTTGCATACGTTACTACGAATTAAGTATACGAACCATTGCCCCAGTCGGGGTGGCCTAGTGGTGTGGATTAAGGAGGGTGGTACATAGGTTTTGGGTTTGATCTCTGCCTCCGTCCCTTTCTTTCGATTTATCCAAGGTTTGCCTTCCTCTCTAGTCCCTACTACTAGGCCGAGCCGGTCGGCGCAAGCCGGTTTACCTGATACGTGGTTCTTGCCGGCTGAGTCACAATAAAAGGGTAATTAAAACCTTAGCCAATCCCCGGGTAGGGGTGTTATATAAACTGAACAGTTCGAGCTCATCTCTTTTGAATAAAACTCGAATTCTATGGAATTTCTAAAATTTCCTTTAAGTTAACATGTTATAATCAAGCAGAATTATTTGAAGCTCGAAAAAAAATTCGGTTCGAGCTCGTTCATTTTTTAAACAAGTCAAGGTTGAACAAAATAAAAAGGCTCGTTTAAAAATTGGGTTCGGCTCAGCTCAGCTCGAACTCGTTTAACAAACGAACCAAACTTGAACATGTCAAATTCGGCTCATTTGGCGTGAATAACACCCCTACCCAGGCCCATCCATCCATCCATTCCTTCCTATGTGCATCCAAGATCCATACATGGATTGATTATGGATATGTCTTTAATTTATACAATTTTTTAGTTATGAATTAATTTTCTAATCTTGTTTGAATACAGTTGATATCGATGTCCTCTGTTACGTAGGCCATCTTAAACCAGGGATCGAGACGTCCATGATCCATTACACGGCGTTGAACATAATTTATAATTGAGATAATTAATTCACCTAATTTATACCACCACTATCTTGATATTAATTCACCTAATTTCTGTCTCTTGTGTTGGCTTCTCATCTGTTTTATTTTATTGTTTGTTTTACTTTTGTCTAGATCCCGGCTGTAACCGGATTTAATTTGTGTATTTCCCCTTCTGTCATTTGCTTTTGTTCGTTATTTAGTTCCGGTTGTACATGATGGTTAATTCATCTACCGGCTTGTCCGGTCTCTCGTTTTCTCCAGACTTGTCTAGATAAACGAATTCTTATCTTGCTTCGAAAAAAAGGGTGTCAAACCCTAACCTTATCTTAGATGACGAAAAAAAAGTCCATGTAATTCGACACGACTTTTCGCTTCATATATACAAATCCTTATAGCTTCATTTTATGAATTTTTTTTCTCTTTTTAGCCTTTTATTTTTCCTCCCTTTAGCTTTTTAAACCTAAAATAGCTATTTAAATCATATATTTAATGTATTTTCTACTATATTCTTTATAACAAAAATTGTATCTTAAAAAAAATCTCAAAAATATAGTTGAGTCACCCTCCCCTCGAATCCTGGCTTCGCCCCTGCTTGCACATACAAATCTATGATTAAACCAACTAGGCTAACTAGCTATTATAGGCATTGTTAATTTTATCAGTATTTTTAACTTAATTATGCTATATCTCAATGGTATATCTCGATGGTATAGGTTAAGAATATCAATTGGAAAAGAAATATATATATCGGACTTATACTAGTTGCTAGTATAGTAATGAGCCGTAGGAGTGTAGGACCATATTGAAACCATTCGCGGTATTCCTTAATTAAACAGCTATAGCAGTTTCAACGTTAATTAGGGTTATATCAAATCATTCAAGGCCGGAATCTTTGGATCTTATTTTATAGAGAAAAACAACCTTATCACATAAAAGCATAATCATCTTAGCTCATATATATAAATATAGGCCATGTAGCATTTAGGCAGGGCAAGCAACTATCACATCCAAAACAAAACAAAAAAATCAATAAAGTGACTAAATATCTTCCTAAGATATATTACTCAAAATATGGCTAATGAGGAACAGACGAACAAACACCACCACCACCACTTCTTCCACCATGCACAAGAGAATAAGGCGGAGGAGGCAACTGAGGCAGTGAAAGAGAAGGCGAAGCACCATAAGTTGCACCACCTCCATGGGATTTTCCACCATGAGAAGGCGGAAAAGACGAAATTAGAGCAGCCAAATGAGAAGGAGAAGTTAGGGGCGACAAAGGAGAAGAGAGCGCATCTTCATCTTAATGATCTCTTCCATATAGAAGATGAAAAGAAGGCGGTAGTAAAGGAGGTTAATTTGGAGAAGTGCCATCATGGGATCTTTGAGGGCAATGGGCTCTTCAACAATCATAAGGCGATAGTCAACAAGGAGAAAGATGAGAAAGAACATCACCATCGCATCCACCTTGGCTTCTTCCACCGCCATAACAAGGAGAAGAATAATGGTGTGACGATTGGTGAGAATGATAAGAAGTCTAAGGAGCATCACCACGACTTCTTCCACCCTGAGACGGAGGAAGGTAATCATACGGTGGTAAATGAGGTTGTTGATGACAAGAAGGAGCACCACCACCTCCATGGCGTTTTTCTGCTTGATAAGAAGCAGGAGAATGTGGTGGAGGATGAGGATAATGTTAAGAAGGTGGCGGAGAAGGAAGCGGGGTACCATAGTATGAATGAGCTTGTTCATTATCATCATGACAAGGCTGCTGAGGTTGTATTGATAGAAGAGGAAGAGCAACACAAGAATACTACCCACCTCCATAACCTCTTGCACCAACAAAAGGAAGCCTTTGAAATCATGGTGGTGGAAGAGGAAGAGAAGAAGCAACACAAGAATGATCTCTACCTCCAAAAGGAGGCTACTAAGGTCGTAGTGGTAGAAGAGGAAGAGAAGAAGCAACAAGAGAACATTCTCCACATTAATAGCCTCTTCCTCCACGAGAAGGAGGTCTTTGAGGCCATAGTGGAGAAAAAGGAAGATGAGAAGCAACTTGAGAATGTTCTCCACCTCAACGACCTCTTCCACCATCAGAAAGAGGTTGTTGATGCCATATTGGTGAAAGAGGAGGAGGAAAAGCAACATGAGAATGGTCTCCACCTCAATGGCTTTTTCCACCATGAGAATGAGGCTATTGAGGTCCTAGTGGTCAAAGAGGAAGAGAAGAAGCAACATGAGAGCTTTATCCACCTCCCTGACCTCTTCTACCACCAAAAGGAGGCTTCTCAGGCTCTGGTCGTGAAAAAGGAAGAGGAGAATCAACACGAGAGTGTTCTCCACCTCCCTAACATTTTCCACCATCAAAAGAAGGTTATTGAAGATGTTGTGGTGAAAGAGGAAGAGGAGAAGCAACATGAGAAAGTGCTCCACCTTCACAACCTCCACTACCAGAAGGAGGCTGAGGCTGTGGTGTTAGATGAGAAGAAAGAGAATTGTGAACTTCACCTTTACGAGCTCTTAGACCACAACTCAACATCTGTCAGTGAAGAGGGGGTTCAACAGCCACAGGGCGTCACACAACTTCTCAGAGAAAAGGAGGAGAAAGTTTACGAGGAGGAGATGAAACACCACACACGCATTAAGAATGTTTCCGACGTCACTTCCATCACCACCGTCGCTTTGGCTTTGGTAAGTCATATGATAATTAACAAGTCAACCTTGCTCAGCAAGCACAATGTTTAGACCTTAATTTATCAATTAATTCTTATATTTGTCAAAACTATATGGTCTCCATTGATCATATTCCTATATGAAGCTTACAATATATGATTCTCCTTTCAAAAAAAATTAAGCAATTATAATTAACGCACAATGTAAAAAAATGCATATGAAGTGCAAAATTATTGGTTGATTAATTGAAATTTTAGGAAGAGGATCATGAGGTAAAGAAGGATCTGGAGCACGCGACGCAATATAAGGTAGATGAGACGATTGTCAGCTCAGCGTCAGAGGGAGATGCCTACGATGTCTCCCTCATGGAGGAGCATATAACAAATGAGGTTGATGTGAAGGAGGAAAGCCTTGACGAAGAAGAACTCCCCGCCCCTGTGCATGCTCAAAACTTATCTTCTCTTAGGATGCATTTGGCAAAACTCTTTTGTTGCTTCCTCGATGACTAGGGATCAATGTATAAATTTAGGGTAAAGGTGCATCTAACCTATTCCTTGAAACACTACACCAATTACCCCATAGCAATTCATGTATTTTTTTTAATATGTAAATATTAATAAATGTTAATTTTATGTTATACTACTTTATCCTCTTGTATCAATTTTTTGGTGGTTTATGTTATACTCGACATTTTGAGTCGGTTTTGGTTAATGCTGCCTTATGCCTTTATCGCATATGAGATGAGTTGGGTGAAGAGATCTTCACCCAACTAATTACTCTATTTATTTTAAAATATAAGTCGTTTGATTTTTAGACGGAATTTTAAGAAATTAAAAACTTTATAAATTATTAAAAAAGATGTATAAATTCATACGTAATAATTTTAAAATTTTGATTAAAAAGTTGATATTTTATAGAGTTTTTAGCTTTTAAAAAAACGTGGCGAAAAGACAGACGATCTATATTTGAGATAGATGAATTATCTGGTTTAATTAATTCTCTCTCTGTTCAATGTCATTTATTATTCATATACGTTTTTGTAAAGATGATAAAAATAGCAATTTCATGAGGTCATCGTGTACATATGCACTCTTTTCTCAACCAAGCCGAGAAGGTATTTTTGTTAGAATCGTTCGAGAAACCCCGGTCGGGTTGTATGAAATCAAGAGTCGTGTCGAGTTTATATTGTTTTTTGTTATAAGGTCGGGATCCGTCCTTCTAACATAAAAGCTTAAGCCACTTTGTGTAAATATTTTTCCTTTTCTTATATTTTGTATTGTTATACCCCTCAATCAAGGTGAGATGACTATCTTTTTGTCCCAGCCGTTTTCAAATAACCTAAATAACTTTTTTAAAAATCTTAAAATATATATAATTATTTTTTAGTGTACATATATAAATGTTAAAATTACTCCCTATTAGCCCTTGAATTGGTAAATAGAGCGCGGTCATCCGGAGTTCGAACCAGGGCTCCCTATTAGCCCAAACATATCTCAAAAGCAGTTATTACCGCGGTGAAAACCAGTGGGCTGCACCGCGTGTGTCAACCGTTTTAAACACGGGAATGAATTGACTTGGGCCTTGGCCGTATTGTATTTCTAATTGAAGGGCCGGTTGAAGTGAATAAGTATAAAGTATTAGATTGATCTACCATTCATAAGCTAACAACAAGTCCATAATCAAACTTACCATTCAAAGTTCACCCACTGGAGTTGAGGTTTTATTTTTTATTTCATTAGGTTGGGTTGGGTTGGTTGAAATCGTAGTGGTGGAAGCGGAAGAGAAGAAGCAACACGAGAACATTCTCCACATTAATAGTCTCTTCCTCCACGAGAAGGAGGATGTTGAGGCCATAGTAGATAAAAAGGAAGAGGAGAAGAAATTGGAGAATGTTCTTCGCCTCAATGACCTCTAGAAAGAGGTTGTTGATGCCATATTTGTGAAAGAGGAGGAAAAGCAATATGAGAATGGTCTCCACCTCAATGGATTCTTCCACCCTGAGAACAGGAGAAGAACCTCCATTATCGGAGGGAAGGAGAATAAGAGAATAGGAGAATAGGATCTGACTTGAGTGTTGGAGGACCTTTTGAAAATAAGTCCCATTCGAACTTAATTTTTCTTAAATTGCAAGTTCGTGTCAATGAAACTCCTTCGATCTTCTTCAAGAAGGAGGGTGCATATATTTTATACATTACAATTGAGATAATCTTTTATTGATCTTCAACAACCTACATCCCAAGCCAAACTAACCTAAATCAGATACTACCCATGTGAAATTATGCGGTACGTCATGTGGGGGCAACACGTATTGTGATTATGACGAATCATAAGAGCATCCCCAACAGCTTATGTAAAATAGAGAAAATAGGGAATTTTAGAGAAAATATAGGTTTTTTTTAACCCCAACAATTTTTGTAAAACCATCTCTAAAATAGAGAAATGGGAGGAAAGAGAAAAAAAAATCTCTAAATTTAGAGGAAGACTTAAAATCTGTAAAATTAAATGCATTCACTCTTCCCATGTCTACCCATTTTTTCATTGGTTGTTACATATTGATTTAATTAATTTATTGAAATTTTATTTATTAAATTATGAATTTATGCATTTATTATAGTGTATAATAAATGTATAAATATGTAAAATAGAGAAGTTGTTGGGGTTAGAGCAACCCCAACATGTTCTCCATATTAAGTTTTTAGGGAATTTGGAGACTGGTTTTGATCCAACAGCTTCCCCATTAGATTCTCCAAAATAGAGAATGAGGAGAAAAAATGGAAATCATTCCCTAAATTTGGAGAAAACTCTATATATTTTGGGGTAAACTCCATAATGGATAAGCTGTTGGAATTTGATCCAAAAAATTCAGAATATGTGATTTATAATTCTCCATTTTAGAGAATTTTTTAGGGAAGCTATTGGACATGCTCTTAGAGTATAAAAATTATAGAGATTTTGATATTTTTCTCTTCATAATAGATAATTTTTAGAGAAACTGTTGGGCTTGCTCTAAAGGTACGAGATCCACCATCTAACACAGTTTTTTTTTTTTTTTTGTTGAGTCATTCTGATGATTAGCTTTAATTGATTATCCACAGGACCACATCCCAATATAAAGACGGTGATAATAATAAGCAGCATATATCAACCATCCAACAAAGGGAGTAAGTAGACTGGACTGCGTTGTTAAATGGGCTGACATCAAGGCCCAATACAATTCAATCCTGACAGCTCTATCCAAAGCCCCTAAATCCCAATTTGTGAGCTTATGACCACTTTATAAAAAATACACAAAAACATAAACTTCCACAAAAGATTTAGATAATTACATATTGTCACAACATAATCTATTCCAAACGGCCCTTAATCTGTGCACAATCAAATATATACCAAATTGAAAGAATAATAATTGATTAATTATCAATATATCTAACATTATTATCCATCATTGAAGCTTCTTTAGTCATATTTGAAAGAGATGGAAAATCACACCCCATATACATCATATTGTATAAAACTTTAAAATTCTAATTAGCTTTTTTTCTTCAATCTATAAAACAAAGTTATGCAAGATATTTTTTTAACATGACAATTATTTTTCTCATTGAAAAAAATTAAAACAAATCCACAAAATATGCATAATGTAAATTAATTAATCATTACGATCTGTTTTATAGCATCAATCACGATCTGTTTTGTAGCATATGTTAAATTAAATAATATAATCATCACGTACAGGGAATTGGCCCATTACGTACATTTAATTGTCCACTAACCTGATTAGTGATTAATAAATCATCAACTTTAATTATTTTTAAAACAATCCTAAAGATATTTTTGAACTCGGTCGACAATGTTATCTTTTTAATTTAAAATAATTTAAAATTAAATCCGCAAAATTTGGACCATTTCGCACTTATGCTATTGGCCTATTGGGCATTTAAATAGATTTATAAAAGTCATATATATATCAAAATTAAGTTGGATCTAGCTATAGTAGATCGAGTTCACACAATCAACATATCATCAACATACAGACATATAATCATGGCAGAGGAAGACAAGAAGCCCTTCCACCTCTTCCACCACGACAAGGAGGAGGAGAAGGTGGTGGTGGTAGAGGAAGAGCACCACCACAGCCTCTTCGGCCACCACGGCAAGGAAAAGGAAGAGGTGGTGGTCGAAGAGGAACACCATGGACTCTTCCACCACAAGAAGGATGAAGAGGACTACAAAGAAGAAATTAAACATCACAAACACCTTGAGCATGTCGCCGAGGCCACCGCCCTCTCCGCCGGCACCTATGCCCTTGTAATATACATCACTCTTCCTTTCATTAGTCTCTTAATTTCCTTTATCTAATCTTAAAATCTTAAAATTAGTTTATATATAGTAGATCTATCGTTCCAATTTTATCAGATGTCTCTGAACATGTCTCTGAACAGACAAGTAGTTGAATTGTGAAATTAATGTGTGAAGATTGATCTATAGATGCATTTAGATACAAAATACAAAAATGTATCAAAGATTGATCAATTAAATCATGATTTATGGGTTTTGAAGTATATGTTAATTGTATTGTGAAATCAATGTGTGAAGCATGAGAAGCACTTGATGAAGAAAGACCCGGAGCACAAATTGAAGCACGAGGTGAACGAGAAGGTGGCGAAATTGGTGGCCGAGGGGGCGGCAGGGATGGCGCTCCACGAGCACCACGAGAAGAAGGAGACCAAGGAAGAGGAAGACGAGGCCGAAGGCAAGAAGCACCACCATTTCTTCTGATCTTTATACATTCACGTTCGTCAATTCATTGTGGCTTTCCTTTGTGTTCGCTTGGAGATCGAAATCCACTAAGGAGTGTATGTTTTCGCCGGTTTGTGGTTGTATCTTGTGTAAGATCTGCTTGTGTTATGCGGCTTGATAGATCTTAACTTGTATGAATTCATCATTTGGTGTGTGTTTATCGATTAATATATCAGTTAAATGTGTACATGTTCACTTTGCCATAAAAATGGAATCAATCACCTTAGCATGGCTCAAGGTGATTGTTGATCTATTTTATTGATCTAAAATCAAATAAAAATCCATGTCCTATCGATCTAAACCAATTAAGTTCATTTATAACCAAATATACTGTCTTGATTATTGATCTAGTTTATTTTTTTTATATCACTTTTACTTTTTCATGTACATTTTTTAGTCTAATAAAAAGTATATAAAATATTAGTTCTTTTAATAATTCTTTTTAATTTTATACTTATTAGTGTATTAAGTACGGAATATGAAATTATTAATAATTTTTTTAAAAGTTAATATTTTATATATTATAAATAAAAAATAAAAAAGTTCATATTTATATACTAAAAATAATTTTTTAAAAAGTTTAATCTTTTACTTTTTTTTTATATTTTTAATCCTTTTATTTTATATATAAATAATAAACTATTAAAAAAACGAAGGAGGGAATAAATTAGATGGTTAATTTAACAATTTTAATTACAAGCGAACTAGTATATTCGAATATCCATCATGAATGATTTTATTAAAATCCATCATGAATGATTGAACTTTCAACCCACCACACTAAAAGATATATATGGTAGGGTACCTCTGATTTAATCTCCCATCCAAAACTATATTATTGTGTTCTATACTTGTTCTTCTTTTTAATTATTAGTTCACTACGATGAGATTTATTCGCTTTACATCTAAATTGAATTGAATATTGTGTGAACTATTTAATAAATTTACCCTTTCACTTACCATGACTTCGAATTCGAATTGACAAGAGATTCAATATTTCAGTTGAGATCCCCTGTAACACTTTACATGTTATACCCGGTGTTACACTTAATTATTTTCGATATAAATTCACATTTAAAAAATTATATTTATTCTTTATATACTTATATTAACATGTCTATAAATTTTTATTTTGAAAATATATGTTTTAGAAATATATAAAAATATTTTCTAAAATAATCAATCTTTCAATTATCCATAATTTTTAATAATAATTTTTCATAATAAAATTTTATAAACATGCTAATTAATATAAGTGTCTAATAATTTTTATAAATGAAATAATTAAGTGTAACAGCAGCTGGTATCCTCGCTGCAAATATTTCTAAGAGGATTTTTTGTACACTTGTGTTGTATTTTAGCCACGAAATCTCTTGTCCGTTGTTCTCTTTGTTCTTTCGGGTCCCCCATCTTACTAGGATGTGCCATTTGTTTGATCTGTTCTCATAACAATCTAATGATTTATTTGATCTTACCCAAAAATAAAAAATAAAAAAAAATTACTAACTACACATACCTTACACTAAATGGGTGGGCACATCTAGATGACTTTTATGCCCCTTCAACCACTATGAATAAAACATCATAAAGCTAGCTCAATGGCTCCCACATAACCACCCGGTTGAAGCACAAAGCAATATCTTCTATCCGCTGCAAAAATGGTCTCTTCAAATCGTCACTTTCAATTCATATTCCCCCGATTAGCATCAAACTCGATCGAGACAACTACTCGCTTTGGCGTACCACCATAATTTCCGCCCTTGAAACCTTCGACCTTGAGGAATTCATTCTAGATCCAAATTGAGCCATCAACCGAGATCCTAAAAGATGAGTCGAACCTGCATTTAATTTGTCATATAGAAGGAGTGAGATCGCTTTGTCCTCCTATGGATTAAATCCATCTTATCCGTAAGAGGTCTTCCTCTAGTTGCCCATACCAACTCCTCCACGTGGCATGGACCACCCTCGAGAAGACCTATCAAGCCCAAACCCGGCTCGTCGTATGCCCTATATTGAACGCAACTGATATGTCATACGACGAGCCCATGTTTGGACTTGATAGGTCTTTTCGGATAAAGGGGATTTGATCCAAAGAAGAACAAAGCGATCATCCTCCCTCCGTATAGCAAAATGCAGGGTTGACTCATAGCTTAGGATCTATGTTGATGGTTTGGTATCCGTAATGAAATTCTCAGGGTCGAAGGTTTCAAGGGTGGAAATTGTGGTGGAACAGAGAGAGTAGTTTTCTCGATCGAGTTTGATACTAATTGAAGGAATTTGAAAGTTACGATTTGAAGAGGTTACATACTTGCAGCGGCTAGAAGATAATATTGTGCAAATTGATCACTGTATATCTTTCCTTAACAATGGATTCAATTTATAGATTGCAAAATCAGTAACCGTTTGCACAAAATAAGTTAACTGATTGCAGGATTTTGTGGAAGTGGTGGAATGGTTAGTTTGACCGATTCTCAAGGAGCTTTTATGCGTTATCAGCTCAATGTAAATCGGCATTAATTTCAACAAAAAAAATTATAATAAAAATAGTTTTACAATATATGGGAATGGGATCGTTTGGTAGTTCTATGAGTTTTTGGATTTAATTAGTTTCATGATTATTTTTTTCATGTTCATATAAAATGATTCCTTTAAAACTACTATATGTAGTATAGTTTTATTATAAATTAGTTCTTGTTATCCAAAACTATCAATTAAAAAATGAAAAACAAAAAACCTATGTTTGCAGTTAAAAAATACTCAAAATTCAAAACTCAAACTATCAAACAAGTCCCCTCAACTTCTTTTTTTTTTAAAAAAAAAAAAACTCTTTTTAAAACGTGGTAAGTTTATTCAAATTTTTGTTAGTTTAATTGCTTTCATTTTAGAATAATTTACTCATCTAGTTTGGGTTTCCTAGCATAAAAAAGACGGGTTGGGTTCCATTCTATAACCAATTGATAATAGAAGGAGTAATCTACCGACTTATATACTAAGATTTGTTATACTCAACTTTTGATATTGGACTCTCTTTTGTTCTCATTCACATCTTATCATGTCACCATAAATAGAAATTAATTATTCAAAAATTTAAACCGTATCAAAATTTATTTAATATGAAATAGTTTATGCACGTATTTACTCAGTTTCATATACATATATAGGCAAAGAAAAATATAATGTATTTATAAATAAAAGGTATATATTATTACTACATAACCAAACCGGATAAAACCGGTTTGAGTTAGGAACTGAGAAAGTGACGTATACAAAACACACCACACACTCACTGATATACAGATTATTGATTGTGATCATACATATATGCATACAATACATATGTATATGCCATTAAACTATATGATCACAACAACACAAAGCCAAAGCAAAGAGCAATAAAACACCAAGCTTAATTCAACTTACGCATATATATATGTATATGTATAAATTTTAAAGCTTTCATATTATAAATTAGCTCTTAAAAGAAGTGGTGTTTCTTCTTTCCTCCTTCGGCTTCCTCCTCCTCTTCCCTGGCCTCCTTCTTCTCATGGTGCTCATGGAACGCGAATCCTCCCGCTCCCACTGCTGCTGCCGCTGCTATCTCCTCCTCTATCTTGTGCCTGTGTGCGTGCTCTGGGTCCTTCTTCGCCTCGTGCTTCTCATACTACATCAATTATATATAAAAAAAAAATTAATTAAACCACTATTTTACTACTAAAGTTGTTAAATTGCGTAATTATTGATGGTTCATCGCTGATAAAGCACTTATTTCATTTAACTACGGTATGCCACGTCACAAGTTATACATCAATCAATAAGATATAAGATATAAGATATAGACGTACCAGAGCGAAGCCACCGGCTGCTAGGGCACCAAGCTCACCAACATGCTCAAGCTTCTTGTGGTGCTTCTCCTCCTTCTCGTAGTCCTTCCTGGGGGGCTCGTCGTCGACGGGCCTGGAGTAGTCATCTCCGCCACCATAAGCGGTGGACTTGCCATATCCTCCGTCATCACCGCCGCCGTAACCTCCGCCGGATCCCGAGTAACAATCCTCAGTAGCGGAGGGAAATCGTTCGGCATTAGACTCACCGTAGCCACCCTGTCCGGCACCGTATCCGCCTTCACCACCCCCATAGCCGCCCTGTCCGCCACCGTAACCGCCCTCACCACCCCCGTAGCCGCCCTGGCCTCCGCCGTAGCCTCCCTCACCGCCGCCGTATCCGCCGTCTTGGCCGGTGGAGTAGTCGGTGTCGACGGGCCTGTTCTCCTCCTCCTTGTGGCGGTGGCCGAAGAGGTGGTGGTGGTGCTTCTCCTCCGCCATGGATTGAATTGAGTGTGGATTAGTGTTTTAAAGTTTGATTTGATTGAGTGATCAAAGGAAGTGTGTGAGATGAAAGCAATGGTAAGATGGATTTATAGTGTGATGGAATGGGGCCGTTTTATACGGCTTACCAAACGCGTTCGATCCGCGGGGAAAAAAATCATGATGGGGCCCACAGGGGTGGTGGGGGCATTAATTAATAATCTGTGATGGACGGTCAGGATTGGTCGGATTGGGATAATAAGAAATCTGGCTTGTTTCTAAAGTCTTTATTCACCTAAGCCACATGAATTGTCCTATTCTGTGTATGTTAGGGTTAGTCAGTTAGATATTTGATAACTAACGGTCTTACAAATAAGTATATATTATTTAATTGATAAATATATAAATTAAAATTATTTAATAGTCATATTTACTAAAAATATTAATAGAAATATTTGATAGGTGTATTTTATTTATATATATATATATATGTAAAAAAATTTTGTGAAAAGAATTATTTATATCGAAATTAACTATTTGGTAGTTGTTATTTTATATATATACTATACCCTATTTTTTGGTAGATCGATGGAATTATTTATATCTAGATTAATATATTTTATATTTCTCGTAAAATTTAATTGTTATTAGTTTAATTCTCACATTTCAATTTAGATTTATTATTTTTGTTATATTTTTATTGGTTTTTATATAAATATAGATATAATTTTAAAATATTGTATTAACATATTTCCGTATACGAGACGGGTCACATACACTAGTTTCTTTTCTTAAAAGAGCGAGGTTGAGATGTTAAATAAATTAATATCCCATATTGGTTTGGAAAACAAAATAAAGAACAAAGTATAATAGGTAGAATAGGATGAAGTTCTATACAATAGCTAAAGTTTTTATGTTAAAAGGTGGATTCCAATTTTATTATCAGAATATATAAAATCAGACATGACTCTCGTTTCTTACTACCTGATCAAAATTATCAGAATTTAAAACACATCATTACACAATCTCAATTTGGAATTGAAAATAATTTTTACATTTAATTATTTCATTTTTTAAAAATATGGAGTTTTATACACTTCCAGTCTATGATTAGGGCTCTATAAATTTGAATTTTCAGGATGGTTTTTATAAAATAAGATGCTCCTAGTTAGAAATTTCTGAAACCCAAGATATATTTTTTTTGTTGTTGAAAGAAACCCAAGATATATATGCTCGTTATAATCTGAAGAATATTCGAACGTGCTTTGATTTAGGGTGTCCAAAGAATATACCATATTATTTTATATTAGCTTAGATATTAAATAATAGACTGAAGAATATATTTAAAAGATATAAATGGAAACCAAAGGTGAAAGCATCTACATGATTGGTTGGATAAAACGAAAGGCGGGTTGAGCTTTTTTCTTCAATTGGATAATCCAAAAGTCTAATTTACTATTTCTCTCGTCTAGATGAAGGGAATAAAAATTAACCAACTAGTTTTTTTAATGAAAAAAATTGCCCAAATAATACCAATTCTATGAGCGATTTGTAATTAGTATTACAAAATACATATATTCAAATTAAGATGTGGTAGGATATTATCAATTTTTATTAGTATCAATTTTACTTCAGTGATTTTTAAATGTAAATTTGATCAATAATTGAAGATATTTTTAAAGGAAATATTTTAACACCATAGAAAATTGAAATACTTGAAAAAATGTTTAAAGTTTAAAAAATGATACCACGTGTTCTTTGACCGCATCAATTTTCAAAGCATAATAAATTTTATTTTTATACTCCGATCCCATTATAATCGGATTGGTACATTGAGAAGCAGATTTTTTTTTATTCTATTATACGCACCGTTAAAAGTTAAAATACGAAAAAGTTTTTTCGCACTGTGATAGCTCGTTGAATGCACGGTTTAATTGTTGATTTTTTGTGTCGATACGTGGTTGTCGACTCCGACAGTCGAAGACGAAGACAGATGCTAGAGAGCTAGGAGAAGGGTGGATATTGTGAGAGATTGCCGACTTCGAGAGTCAGTGACGGATGCTAGATAGCTATGAGAAGGGTGTTGGGGGGAATCAAATCCCCTATCCTAAAAAATGCCCCCCCCCCCCCTCCTGTCCCTCCACCTTCTCCCCTCACAATTTATAATTAAAAAAATAAATTAAAATAGATTAAAAAAAAAAAAGAGTTTTTGTCAGGAGGACAGGAGGACAGGGGAGGGGACATAACCGGGGACAGAGGATTTGGATCCGGGGGTAGGTGACTGTGTGGATGGTGAAAAAACCATCATCTCAATAGTAACCCTTGTAAAAATATTATTAAGCGTATTATATATCATGACACTGGCTTTTAGATTCAGTAATTATTTTTGTCTAAAAACAATCTATATTGACATAAACTTTTTTAAGTTGGCAGTATTTCTAGATTTCTACCAACTGTAGAAACTAATCGACACAAAAATGTTGATCAATTCTAAAAATCAGTGTCATAATCGTGTGTTTGACGTTATATATTTTAACAGTGCAAATATCAAACCGATAAATCTTTCATTCATAAGTGAATTAAAATTTTAAAAAGAATTCAAACTTAAATCACCTAACTTGAGGTATAAGAGCAACCCCAACAGATTCTCCATATTAGATTTTTGGGGAATATTAAGGTTGATTTTGGTCCAACAGCTTCCCCATTACATTCTTCAAAATAGATAATGGGGGGAAGAAATGGAGAGCCTTCCCTAAATTTGGAGAAAACTCTACATATTTTGGGGTAAACTCCATAATGGAGAATCTGTTGTAATTCAACCCAAAAAAGTTCAGAATATGTGATTTATGATTCTCTATTTTGGATAATTTTTTAGAGAAGCCGTTGGGTATGCTCTAATACCATAACCATTAAGGGTGTGTTCGGTACTATATTTTAGGGGATTATGTAGATTTCAAAAAAAAAAAAAAAGATCTCCTCCTTCGGTGTTCGGTTCCAACTTTCAGGAGATGAGATCTTGAGATGGAGATTATGGAGATTCTACTATATCATTTTGAAATCTCCCCAGAGCAAGATTCAAGAGATTGTGGGGAGATTTCGATTTCATATCTCCAAAATTGTCCATGCCCAACCACAAACGCAGATCTGGAGAGAGGCAAGGGAAGGAGAACCATCACCATCGTCTATCGAGCAATCGCTTCAATCATCCTTCTCTCTCCCTTAAGATCGGAGCTCTCCTCATGCTTCCGCCATCCTCGTGCTCGCTCAACCCCGATCTCTTGTCTCCCTCAATAGACCTAAATCTCTCTGTCGTTCATTGTCCAGTTGTCCACCATGGAACTCGCTCGGAGCTTTTACCTCTCTCGTCCTCCCTGACCTCTCTTTCTCGCTTCCTCGGGTGCATGTTGTTACGAGTCGAGCCCTCTCAGATCTCCCCTCTCTTGCTCTCATACCTCCTGTCGGAGCCCCGTCGGACCTCTTGACCATCGCCAACCGTTGTTTTGCTGAAATTGGTCTTTGTGGATTGGGGAATTAGGGTTTCAAGGAGGGATTTGAGGTTTTGGATGTAAGCGTCTGATGGGTCTGGGAATTGCTAGTTCGCATAGCCTCTGGTCTACCAAATGCTTTGCATTTCTGAATTTTTGTTGTCGATTTCACCATCTGCAGCTGGTTTTGTAAACATTGGAGTGTAGTATTCATTTTGTGTTGCCCAATTTCCATTATTGATCTGCTTCCAGTACTGATGTTGTCTGTTGAAAGAGGAGGAACATATGTGACGAGGGAGGAGGGCAGTAGCAGGTATGAGAGGTTTAATTTTAGGGGCACTTTAGTAATTATCAACCTTCAAAATACATCACAATCTCATACCCACCCACCAAACACCTTTCGGAGATTTCCGTCCTAAATAATCTCAATCCCCAAAATCCCATTAATCTACTAAAATAATCTTTATCTCCTAAAATCTACACAAATCTCCTTAATTCCCATAATCTTAGGGCGTGTTTGACATCAGTAGATTAGGGGATTATGGTAGATTAGGAGATTAAAAAAAAAGAGAAATCTCCTCGGGGACCGCGCTGTGGTGTTTGGCTGCACATAGGAGATGGAGATTAAGGGGATTTTAGGAGATGAAAAAAGGAAGAATCTGAAATCTAGGGGGGAGAAGATTATGGAGATTTGGAGATTTGGAGATTCACATTCTTGCCCCTCCTCTCCATTTCACGCGTTTCTTCAGATCTGGAGGACACCCCGCATCGCCGCTTCCTCCATTGTCATCTTCTCCCAAATTCAAGGTCTAGGGTTCACATAAATGGGTAGATTCAAACCCGAAATTGTCAAATCGAAGTCCACAGTTGCCGGCGAGGTGGGTGTGCACAGTCGAAGTCATTGTTGCCGCCGCTTGGGGCACCGACAGGGACGGCGCCGCCTTGGCCGAAGGCGAAGCCGGTGTTGCCCATCCCTACGGTGCCGGCGTTTCAGATCTGGAGAACACACCTTTCACATTCTTGCCCCTCCTCTCTATTTCACGCGTTTCTTCAGATCCGGGGGACACCCCTTGCACCGCCGCATCCTCCATTGTCATCTTCTCCCAAAATCAAGTTATGTTCCTCTGCTCCCTCACCTCTACTCCCCTCTCTTTCGGTTTCTCTGTCGTAATTCGCAGTGGAAGAAGAAGCGCATAAGGACGATGGGGAATGAGGGCGTCAATCGACAGTTCCGCCATGAGGAGGAGCACGATGGGGAATGAGTAGGAAGACGACGGACTCACGAGGGGGCATGAGCAGGGTTGGGGGTTACTAATTTTAGGGGTAGAAAGGTAATTTTCAACCCTTCAAATACATCAAAATCTTCTACCCACCAAACACCTGCAAGAGATTTCCGACCAAATAAATCTCCATCTCCTAACATCTACAAAAATACCATTAATCTACAAAATCTGTCTTCGTCTCCTAACATCTACAAAAATCTCATTAATCTACAAAATCTCCATCTACTGTCAAACACGCCCTTAATCTAACGCCAAACACAGCCTAAATATTGTAGCCTTTATATAGTCCCTTCAAAAATTTCGTTCAAGAAATTGACAGGATATGGACAACAAGCTTCCACGTATTAGTGTACGTATGACATTAAAGTGAGTTCCAAAATCCAAACTTATAGGTCTTCTTTAGTCAAAAATAAATATTCTATAAATCCTATATAATTTTATTTTAGTTTCAAATCTTATATAAATGAAAAACATACTAAATACATCAATCCGCTAATTATTTTCTTTTTAACAAGTATGAGAAAACAGATCGGTCATTTCTTTAAAATGAACGCACGTATCTACGCAGACTACTATTCACATACAACATTCTTTTAGCGGTTTGGGGTACAGGATTTGCACCGTTCTTTTAGATAGTCAAATCGTTCTAGTTAATTTTCTTAAATCTATCCATGTATATATCCAATCCATTAATTAAAATTTAACGTTTTATTATTTATGCATAATTTTTTAGGTGTTAAAAACTATATAAAATATTATTTTTTTAATAATTTCGTGCTTATTAATATTAAGTATCAATTTATAAAAGTAAATTTAAAAAAGTTAATATTTTATATATTTTTTATTATTTTAAAAAATATCCATAAATAATAAATGACATATTTTAATTAATAGAGGATATCAAATTATGGGATCTTGTTCTTTCAAGTTTCAAACTTGAGGGAGCTGGGAGCCAAGAAAGGGACAAGGGCTGTGTGTATCCATAATCTGTTCGCCACCTCCATACTGATATTTCTTGGGTCAAAATAAAGAGCTAGAAATAATGAACCAATATATGGATGTTTGTTTAGATTAAAATGTGTTTTAATTAAAATGTAATTATAATTATAAATGTATGAATAGTGTTTGAATTGTATTTTTTATAATGGGTTTAAAATAAAATAAAATTTAAATAAAAATATGTTATCAATTGTGTTAATTAATTATAGTAAATTTATAATATAATTATATATTGTATATAATTGAGGATGTTTGATTGACATAATTTATAATGTATTTTATTTTAAATTTATGTTATTTTAAATATATTACGAAAAGGGTTAACTAAATATTATTCAAATATTTATAATTATAATTAAAAAGAACCTTGAAAGCAAAGACGGGGGAAATGAAATTAAAATAAAGTTTGTTTAAATTAAATTAAAGTTTAATTGGGACTAATTTAATTTCCCACTTTCATGGTGATTCATGAAAAGGAAATGTGGATGGACGGTTGGGCGGGGCCATTGTGAAGTTAGTTGATGATGGACCCACTCCACTGTCGGCAACCACTATTTTCTTTTATATCACCGTATTTTAAAATTATCGATTAATTTTTAGGATAAATTGCAGAAAACCACTCCTTAAATAGGATATACGGAGTATTGTTTAAAATTACCCCTTAAAATCAGTATTATAGAAAACCACCCTTTATATAGTTTTTGTTTACCCAAGACCATCTTATCTGTGATTTCGTTAAGTTTAGAGGAAAAAATTGATAAATTACCAAAATATCCTTATCATATGAAGATCGAGGCGATAGAAGGGGATCTCGCACAAGAGTTGTGGAGAAATTTAGGCATGAATTGATGAGAGTCTGTATAGGATCGTAAGAGCTGTTGAATAATTTCAATTAATAAAGTGTGTGTTGAGTTGTACATATGTACAAAAATATAGGCGGAGAGTGAGTGACGACAAAAAATGATATGTATAGGCCGGGGTAATTTTGTTTTTTTTTTTAAGTATTTAACGAAACATTAACGACACATAGAGGTGGGGGTGGTCTTTGGTAAACAAAAACTATATAAAGGGTGATTTTGAGCAATATTGATTTTAAGGGGTGATTTTGAGCAATACTTGTATTTATTTTTTGGTTAAACTAATTAAAATACCCCCACCTTGGGTGTTATGTTAAAATAAATCCTCAACTTTCAAATATTTTTTACTAAAAATGGAGTATGGTAAAAATATATCCTCAACTTTAAAATATAATAACCCGACCTCTGAGGGTGGTGGTAATATATTAACACGGGTTTTCTTACGGGTAAAAAATGTTGACAAGACAGCTTACGTTGATTTTTTTTACAAAGCAGTTTGTGTGGAAGTCTTTTTACAAATTAGCACTAAAATTGGGTTTTCTTGAACGGTTTCCTTAGGAAAACATACACTGACAACAAAATTAAACTCGAAAAACGAAATTAATTCAACCAAGCAACTAATCTGATCAAAATTGTCTCAAATTAACACAACACGACTATTCCTAACACCAAATCGACAATAAAACAAAACCGACAACAACTACACCCACTATGTTTTTACCATACCCCAAAGGTGTAGATATTTTAATTAGTTTTCCCATAAATAAATAAAAACCTAAGAAATACAAGTATTTTACCAAAAAATAAATACAAGTATCAATTATTGAGCTATATACCCCGTGGATAATTAAATCCTAATTAACTCTCAAGTATTAAGTTGACAATGGGTTCATATTTGAAAATATGTTTATAAAATGACAAATAAAATAGGATAAGCTTATTCTCAAATAAAATAGGATATACTTATTAACTAAAATGACATTTTCTTCTCTCTCATCTTTTTTTTTTTTTTACGTTTTGATTAAAATAAAATAGGATAAACTTGGTCTGCGGTTGGAGACTTAGAGTATTTTGCTTTTCTTAATGTGATTCAGGTTTCATGTGAATGTACGGACGGTACGGTGACTAGTTTGTCGAGCTTGTAGACGCCGTGAAAATGCGATGATGCCTATTATTCTATTTAGAGTCCATGTTGAGGTGTTAGCTAGTGATCCCCAGAATTCTCTGTGAGCGTCTTTCGTTTTGCTGGTCGATCGTCAGTTCTGCTAGCTTGTTGGTTACAATGTTGATGGCTTGTACTTTATTTTTGCTTTTTCAATTCCGTCATTTACTTCTTGTTATTTCCTTCTGTTATTCCCTTCAGTCATTTGCTTATGTTATTTGCTTCTGTTTGTAAACGATGGTTAGTCCATCTCTCGGTTTGCCCGGACTCTCAGTTTCTTTAGACCTGCTGTCTAGATAATCGAATTTATTTCCTTACATATATATATATAGAGTATGGATCGGATGAGAACACTCCTTACAATGAGAACTAGGAACACATATAAACCATTGGATGAGATCAAATTAATGGATGAGATCTATTTACATTTTCTGATTTTTTTTTAAAAAAGAATTGGGCCCCACCGGTTAGATTCATCAAACTCTTTTGATTAGGCGTGTGAACCCCACTCTCTCCAATTGAAAACTGCCGTGGACCCTTTTTTTTTTAAAAAAAAAAATTGCTTTCTTTTAAATTTATTATTGACCAATAAAATATACTCCGTATTTTTCATTACAAACACTGTTTGTGATTTTTTTTTTAACAGCCCTAAGTTTTCTTTTTTTCCCTGAAAAGAAGCCCGATTTGTGCTTTTGTTCTTTTTATTTTATTTTTTCTAATATAATTGTTTGAATAATTATGATTTTATACGAATAATGATTTTATATTTACGAATAATCATTCTTGATTCAACGAATAATGATTCTCATTTTTTTTAGATATTTTTCCATTTATTTAATATTTTTCCAATTTTTTTAAATTGTCATTTTTTTTTCTTAACTGTATAGCAAACTTAACAATGAGTTTGTATATGAATAATAATGTTTTATGGTCAAACTCAACAAAATTTCTTTTTTTCTCTACAAATAATAATTATCGATCAATTCACCTAAAAATGCATAATTTAATCGAATAATCTCTCAAAATTAACCGAATAAACTCTATAATTTAACCGAATAATCTCTCAAAATTAACCAACTAATGATTATTGAATTATCTACAAATAATAATTATCAATTCACCGAATAATGCATAATTTAACCGAATAATCTCTATAATTAAACCGAATAATCTCTTAAAACTAACTGAATAATTTTTCTCTTATATATGAATAATCTATAATAAATTGAATAATCTCTATAATTTAACCGAATAATCTCTATAATTAAACCGAATAATCTCTCAAAACTAACCGAATAATTTTCCGCTTATATATGAATAATCTCTATAATAATTTGAATAATCTCTCAAAATTAACCGATTAATGTTTATTAAGTCATAGATAATTTTTTTCAAATGTCCTCTTATACATAACTTTTAGTTTAATCTCATGCAAGAATGTATAATTTTTTTTGATTATTCTTGTAAAATCTCCAAAACTAATAGATTCGTATGCAATTTAACCGAATAATTTATCAACTTTAACCGAATAATAGTCCCCTTAAATGTAATTACTTTCCTAATTGAACCGAATAATAAAATTAATTTAACTTTACCAAAAAAATTAATTTTTGCACAAATATTTTGATAACAATATAATTTTTCTAAAAAAAAACGAAGCAAAAAAAAAATAAAAAATACTGTACATGGAATGGATGGGTGTTACTCCGTAAAAAAGATGAAAGAGTGAGGAGATAGAGTGGGGAGATATGCGCGTGAGTTGATTTGGTTGTGGGGCCCATCCAATTTTCTTTTTTAAAAAAACAGAAAATCAATATTAATCTTAACCATTGATTTTGATGAGTTCTAATCTATGGCCTAGATTTGTTCCTAGTTTCTATCTTAAGGGGTGTTCTCACCCGAACCAATCCATATATATATATATATATATATATATATATATATATATATATATAATATCACTACTACTATAAAAACGTGGGTAGAAATTGCTCAGAAGCTAAATCCACCGTCCGTTATAGGAGTTATCCACGGCTATTATAACTCTGCCCATTTTAACTTACTGTTGCTCATCAAATAAGTCAATCGTGACTGTTCATTGCTGGTGGATTCACTGATCAATGGCTCAGAATTATCCACTCATATAATGTCTTAATTACCCTGAGAGTTTCAATTTTTTGAATGCCCCTTTCAGTAATTGCATCTAATTCCTAAACCCTATCTCTCTCTGTGTCTTCGTCGTCTTCTTTCCATGAAGAAACCTATGTCCATGGGACTGAAGACTGAAGACTGATATGGATTTCATCAAACCAAAGGTTCGAAATTAATCTCAATGATCAAGCGGAGGGTTTCAAGTCCATCCTTTGCACAGGCCCCGCTCTATAATTCATCTTATTGTTCTCCGTCTTCAACCGTGTCGGCGTAGAGCTTTTCGAGAGGGCTTCGAATTACCAAAAGACGAAGCCCTATGGTTTTCGTTCCGCAGAGGGCTAGCGATGTCGATTCGACGGGTTTGCCGTTGGGGATGTCCATTACTGCCTTTGTGGCTCAGGTATGATCAATTTTCATTTATTAGTCTGATTGATTCCCGATTTTGTAACTTCTTCGCTTTGCGCACTTGAGTTTCCGGTTGCATATCGGTGGGGCTTGTTCTGAATAATAAATTGAAAGGAATTTGGGTTTTGGATTGGTCAAGTAATAGTTGCAGCCTCTAATTTAGGTTAAAAAAGTCAAGCTTTTGGGATTCTGTTTTTTATTTCATGCTTTTTGAGGGTGTTGGTTTTCAGTTATGCAAACCCTCTCGTTGCAGACTTGCAGTTGCTCAACCTATCAGCTAACAACCTATGTCCATGGCCCATGGGTGAAGAGTGTATTCAACTCTTCTCTGCCTTTATCGATGCCTCGATTCTTCACCCAATTTCAGGTCTTCCTTTCTCTTGTGGGTTGCTTTGGAATTTAAGCTCTCACTAATGTTGCCGATTAGTTTGTTAGTTATCTCAAACCCAAATTTCGGATGGCTTGAGTTGTTCGAATTTTTGTGATCTATGTTGTTCTTCATAGGGGTTTCAGTTTCTGCAATGTTGCATTTCTTGTTTGCTTTGTTTGTTTTCCATCCTGCAATTGTCTATTTGAATCCCTGTTTACACCGTCTTCCCATCGTTCTCCTCTTTTCTTCATCTCTTTCTGCTTCCGTCTTCCAGGGCCTTCTCGTCCTTCACCTCTTTCCCTTTATGTCTTCCAGGTTCTATCTCCGGGCTGTTGAAGAACCGAGGAAGGCTTCAAGGTATGACCCGAACCTCAATATTCGTCTTCTCCATTTTCCGTTTTGATTTTTCCTGTACAATAAAGTTTCAGTCATTTTACTCAAACCTTTAAAATAAGGTTTGAAATAACATATCCTCCGCAGTTCTTCACATTGCAAGATCTTCTTTTTCATAACTTTTCTACCCACAATTTCTTATTTCTTTTCAATGAAATGCACCATAGAAATGATAACTTGAAAAAAAATTAAACTATATGGGGCTACCATTGCAGAGCATCTGGCTACCATTCACTTCTCTCTAGCTTGATCTCTATGCTTTCTCAAGTTTCACCACCTTTATTGCTATGGTCGATTGGGCTGGGAATTTCGGGTTTTGGGCCTGATTGTGGTGGTCGACTGTGCTGGGGATTTCTATTGTCTATATATTTGTTAGATTTCTCTGTTTGTCATTCCCTTTGTTATGCGAAGGGGTTCGACTAAATTGAGCAATTGCATGATGTGTCCTTAGTTTATAATTATTTAATTCATGGTACAAGTTCATCGATTTGTTACTGATCTAATAACCAATATGAACTTTAATTAGGATCCATTAGTTAGGTTTCATTTGATATTTAAATCGACAGCTCTGAATCCGTCTGACGAAATGCTCCTATGACCAAATATAGGCGATTTTCGAGCAGCACGATCGGGATAAGAATGGGAGCCTGGACGAGATGGAGCTGAGACTGGCTACGAGGAGCATTGATTACAACCTTTCGCAGTTAGTGTTGAAGCTGATCGTGTCCAAGCTTGGCAAATCCAGTGCCAATTTCGCCATCGAATACGACTACTTCATCGAGTATGTATTCATATACATTAAGCATGCTCCTTCTTCATTTTGTCTCAATATGTATCTTGATTGGATCATTGAACTAATTACTGATTCTCTTTGCCTTCTCTATCAAATTTGCAGGTGTTGCTTGATTATCAGGGTGTGTATTTCACTATTTCATCCTAAATTGATCAATCTTTCAGAGTAATTCACTCTCAATTCTTTTTGTATTTGAATGCTGATTTCTTGGCCCGGTGTAGGGATTAACTGAGAGGTTCAATACAAAGAAGGACCCGTATACTGGATCTGTGACCTTTACCTACGATGAGTTCCTCTTTAACATTATTCCCTTCATCATAATGAACTAAGAAATATATCTATTGTAATGATCTTTAATTTATGATCGAAATATGTACACTAGAAAGCAATCAGTTGCAGCAAGTTGCGCCCCTGAGATAACAACATGGATATATGTCATGTATATGGAAGTTTAGTTAGGCAGTGGTTTTCTTTTTGTTTTGTGTATACGATTCCCTTTATATTCTGTTCCTACTCTCTACCCTAATTGGTTTAAATTATATTGTGTATATGGTTCACTTTAAATTACATAGATGTTTGAATTTTAAAGGTCTATACTGGTTTTTAGGTTAACTTTCAGATCCTTTTTACCGAATTGAATTTTAAAGTTGTATCTATCTACCATAATTGTTTTGCCCGTTTGATAGCCCTGTTAATGCACTTCTCCATTTGCTCGGATGATTGAATATTCAGTAGATGATTTTCTTGAAATGCTGACACCTTATTGACTTTATAACTCTTGTTGTGTTGGTTACTAAATATTTCATGATTTTGTCTGTTTTAATTGGTTGCTTCTGTTGTCTTCTTAAATTTGCATTGCATATCAATCACACGGTTATGGTCCAAACTTAAAATGTCAAGCAGCGAAGTAATTTTGTTGGGGTTTGATCGTCTCTTGAAATGTATTGTTTAATGTCACGGATTTTAGATTTGACCATTGTGGAGGAATTACTTCCCAACCACCTAAGGACTCATCTTTGTGGTTGGTAGCAATGATCGTGGTTGAAGGTGGGAATGAGCTCCATAAAATGTTGAACGAGGTATTATCTTCCTTGGTGCTTTATGTGGATGAACTAATTTTGGTCAATCATTCAAGCTTTTCAAATTTTTTACACAATATCTTGTTGAATTCGCAAGATGAACAGAGAGATGATGTGTTGCTTGTATTTGCCAACAAGCAAGATCTCTTAAATGCCATGAATGTTGCTGAGATCACAGACAAGCTGGGCCTCCACTCCCTCCGCCAATGACATCGGTATCTTTTACTCGCTCTCCCTCCCCTTTCATATCTTTTACACTTGTTGTTTCAGAGCCAATCTAAACCTTTATAAAGCCCTTCACGAGAAGTGAGCCAGTCTAGAGCACATGTGCCACTTCTGGATGTTCTTACAATGAATTATAAAGAAAAAACAGTAAATTAAAGAACAGAAGAGATTTAATCTAAACCTTTATAAAGCCCTTGACGAGAAGTGAGCCAGTCTAGAGCACATGTGCCACTTCTGGATGTTCTTACAATGAATTATAAAGAAAAAACAGTAAATTAAAGAACATAAGAGATTTAATTTGTAAGAAGGTTTACAGAACAGGTTGCCAAAAGGGGGAGACCTATCAGGACTTTCCTAAGAACACTATTGTTTTGATGGAGAGCGAACTATGGCCATATCTTGTAACGACTTGTGTTATCTGCTGTCTGCTGGTGTAACTCCGTACTTCTAAAGCTCTAGCTGTCTGCTATTGTTGGTTACATTCACCTTTCTCCTTCTCTTGCTCTTTGATCACTTATGATTTTCAGATTATGACTTGTCTTGGTCTTTCTTTTATCAAAGAGAAAAGTAGTTAGTATGGAGCAAACTACTTAGAAAGAGTTGGTGAAGTATTTGGTAGAAGATTCAAGGGAAAACACACTACTCGTCAAGTTTCATTGCTTCTATTGCCTGAGGTAGAATATCCGGCTGATACTATGTTTTAATCAGCCTAGCTTAATAAAGGTGACAAAGCAAAGCTTGTGAGTAGTCTTGCTGAATTTATATTCATGAGTTTCTGATTTAAATAAGCATCTTCTGCAATGGTGTTTTATAATCATAACATGCTTGATTGATCTGAGGGTATATGCACTGGTTTTGCCCTTACTTTTGCCTTGAATGCAGGAGCACCAAATTCCAAACTCGCACTTGCTCAGGTTCCTCTTCTGGTTTCATGTTTGTTCAAATCTTGATCTGATTTTTAGGGGATTGAGTTTCTACGATGCTGAATTGCTTGTTTGATTTGGTAGATGTGGTAATTGAGCCAAACCAAGGGGGTTTTGCCTGATTTAAGTGTGTTGGAATGAAAAGTAATTAATCATGAGAGGATAAATATAGAAAGGATTACAATCTGCTATACAATGTGGAGCGATTGGGTAGTGGAAGAATCAAAGTTGAGGGAGTAAATTTTAATTTTTTAAAATTTCCCAGCCCGGATTGTAATGAAATGTTTTACTGTCAATCCGTATTCCGAACTCATCATTTCCAAGCCATATAGGGCCACATTTTTTTTTTGATTGATTGAGTTTGCTCTTCTATATTTCCAATATTTGATGAGTTATTGAATAATGCATCATCAACCCAAGTTTTGTTGGACTAAATGCCAAAGTGAAAACTCATTTTCATTTTCCGTGTATAACATAACTGTGTGGCTTTTTGTGCCCAATTTTCCAATGCTCAGTAGCATAGAGAGGAGCAATTAATGTAGCTTAATCTTATTATATCAAGAATGGGGAAAAATTGTTTTAATGGAATCTTGAATGTTTATCACTTACACATATATTTTGAATTTGGGTAAGATTCCTATTTTTAAAAACCTGTGTTAATTTTAGTCCCAAAGGGGTTCAATGTACAAGAACGCCGCCATTGCCCTCCTCGCAAGATTGCATGCCTCTGGGCTTATGTCTTTTAGATCATATTTCAGGTGAGTACTTTGTTCGTGTTTCCAATTGAGTGATCTTTGTCTAATGCGAATATCTATTGGCTTTCTGATGAATGCAGGGACTATGATGCTCACAGACTGCGTCCTTTGGTTCATTCTTCTCCCTTGATACGAAAAACTACAATATCAACTTCGTAAGTATAGGGAAGCTATGCATTGAAATTGCATCCGAACTCATTTTTATTGTCAATACATTTAACGAATCTTGCTTGCTTGAAATCGCAGCTGATCGAAAACATGCATACAATCAACGCTGTCTTGGTAACACAGCAATGAACCATCTGGTAAGTTTCATCAGGTTTTCAGATGCTTAAATGACAATTCTTTAGTTAAATTCGTTCAGTAAGTGCTTGACATGGAAGTGATTCCTGACTTCGAATTCCATCCTTTTGAAACCATAGCGATTTCCGTGGTTCCAAATCTTGCGTATTTGTTCCTCTGAACTTCTTCATCATATTTCAAAATGGCTCAGTACATTCTTTGTCGTTTTGATGGTAAAAGATATCTGTTGTAAACCATGAGTTTTGCATTTCAATTGATTAATTAGATAAATATAGTGTATGTCTATTGTTTCTTTATTCTTATTTAAGAATTTCACATCGTCATGTCATAAGATACAATTTGACGCATCTATTAACCCGAGATTCTGATGGACATTTGTTATCTTGGACATTAACCGAAGAGGACCTAAAGGTGATTGTGTCTATGCATCCAAGACTGAAGGCGCGCATCGCGCGCCCTAATAACCTAGTATATATAAAAGTGTTCCCATTTTCTTAGCCTTTACGCATTCATTTGCCACAAGTGGAACTGGAAACACGTTTTACGTGAAAGGAACAGGAAAATATCTACAAAATCATGAAAAAAATGCACGCTAAAATAATTGCTAAACAAACTTGAGCCGTGAATTATGGATATAATATACAGTTTTTCAATCCTATATTCCAAAGGATAGGATATAATTAAAGAAGTTAATTTTATCAAGAAAAATTCCACAGTATTAACCCTAGAAAAATAATTTCAAAAACTAAAATAATATAATTTTGAAAAATATTTCTTACATAAGCATGCATCTTATCTTATACAAGGCCGTCTAATTAATCAATTTTGGAGGTTTGGTTCATAAGTTTGTTGATAATAAATCTTATATATTAATTTTTTAATTTAATACTCTCTTTGTTATTTTTATGAGTCTTTTACTATATATTCATGTTTTCTTAAGAAAATAAAAAAATATAAAAAATATTAAGTTTTTAATTTTTTGTAATAATGTACTTATGAGATTTTTTTTATCCTATATACATAAACAAAATCATCAAGCAAAAATTAGTCGATGTAAAAACGAAACAAAAATTATACTTCACTAGATTTAGTTATATATCTGATAAAAGTCAATTCAAATTTAAATAAAGATGTCATAATATATTAATATTCAAAGTTTTTTTTATAAAATATAAGTATATATGAAATTAAGAAAGCTTACAGCTCACAAAAGAAATA
Organism: Persicaria maculosa; assembly: GCA_963922045.1. Lineage (NCBI taxonomy): Eukaryota > Viridiplantae > Streptophyta > Magnoliopsida > Caryophyllales > Polygonaceae > Persicaria > Persicaria maculosa. The sequence continues at coordinate 65,223,924 of OY998262.1, forward strand.
TAAAGGAAGCCGACCCCCACCATAAAAAAGGAAAAGGAAAAGGATAAAGAAAATAAAAATAGAATAAAGATATAAATAAACTAGTCGCGGTAGCATATATGCCGTGGTCAGCTGTTCAATCTAAATATTTGTTACAATTTAGGCCCTTATCTTGGATGTCCCATAATATGTGGCAAAGTAACTAAGGATACCTTCTCAGCCCTTCTAGACACAACAAAAACCCAACTTACTAAATGAAAAGCTAATTGCCTATCACAAGCTGGTCGTTGTACGTTAATAAAGTCCACTCTAGCGGCTAAACCTTTACACCTCATGCAATGTTTTCTTCTACCTAGACAAACACATATACAACTGGACAGAATAAACCGAAATTTCCTATGGAACAAAGGCCCGACGCATAAACCACTTATTAGTTGGTTTGAAGTATGTAAAGAAAAATCACATGGCGGCCTTGGGCTACGAACTCTGAGGATATGAATAAAGCACTACAATTAAAACCCATATGGAAAACCCTAGCAGAACCTGAAAACCCATGGGTTACCTTAATCAAGGACAAATACCTAAAAAACCAGAACATACTACAATACCATAAAAAAGGGGATGCATCGTGGCAATGGAACCAGTTAACTAAATTAATCCCCTTATTTAAACAAGGATTACGTTGGTCAGTGGGTGATGGGAATCATATTAAGTTCTGGACGGATCACTGGATTTGCCAAGCACCACTTATAAACATGATAAATGACCCTACACTAATTGATATACACACCACGGTTGCAGAATTCATAACGCAAGATAAAAATTGAAACTCTAGAAAACTATTATCCATGCTCCACAACATATTGCCCAGGGAAACATTAGACACAATAATATTATCCCCAATACCTAAGAATATCCACATGGACAGACTATATTGGAAATGGAGTAGAAACGGTTGGTTCAGCACAAGCTCCGCTATAAATATGATCAACAATTCAAAAATGCACCAAAAATCTGATATGACATGGATATGGAAAATTGATGCACCATCGAAGGTCAAAACACTATTATGGAAAATCACAAAAAATGGCATACCAACTACTGTAAAATTAGCTTCAAGGGGTATTGGTGTCCCAACAACATGTCCACATTGCGACTCAAACTACGAGGATCTAGCACATCTATTATGGGATTCCCCATCACTCGAGCGACGATTGCAAACCTGGATCCAAAATTAATGATAACCTTAAATAGTTGCTTCTCACAAGTATCTGATTTAAACAACGTCATAAGGGAAGTAAAGGAGAAATTGGGCACACAAAAATTCACAAAACTTGCATTTGCCTGGTGGGGTATCTGGTACTCACGCAATAAGTCACTATTTGATGATATTAAACCCAACATACAAAAAAAAATTTCCTTTATTAAGGACCAAATGTACCTATGGAATATTACCAGGCTTAATGACAACGTATTAAATGAAGAACTTCCTAATCCCAGCAACAATGACCATCGAAAAACACCTAAGAGAGCACGACAAAAGGCTAAATGGAAAAAACCCAGATTAGGCACCTATAAACTTAACTTTGATGGTGCCTTCTCACTCAGTTCGGGTGGTTCGTTTGGTTACATCATCAGAGACCACACAGGAAAACCAATTCACTGTGGGGCAGGCCCGACCTCTATTGCGTCTGTTATGGGTGCTGAGGGTCTTGGCCTCTGGAACGGAATAAACGCAGCTCGACAACTCAACATAACAAAACTAATTATCGAAGGTGATAACCTCACCATAATTAACAGCCTCAAAGGCTGTGGAAAACCTTCGGGAGACTCTGAAATGATTGTCTCAGACAGTCTAGTCTCTCTTCGGTTTTTTCATTCTATTGAGATTCGTCACGTCTTACGAGAAGCAAACCGAGTTGCGGACCAACTATCGCATCTCCACCTTGCTTTCTTTGGATCACAGACACTTGACGATCCTGTGCTTCGCGATTACATCCGTATGGATGCCCTTGGTGTATGAGTTTCTCTCGTCGCCAAATTATTTCCGGTTCAAAAAAAAAAAAAAAAATCTAAATATTTGTTAACAACATCAATTACACTACAACATCTATTCCCTAAAATCTACAACACCCTCCAAAGAGCTTATGACACCACTTACAACATAACCGAAATACCGAGCGCTCTCCATGCTTCTTTAGGCAAATCAGAACTCTCATTTCTAGCCACTGCCTGGTGGTGCTTATGGTATTTCAGAAACAAGGCTCTTTTTGATAAAATCAAAGCCAACCCAAAAACAATAGCAGCGTTTATAAAAGAACAATTAACTAACTGGGAAAATGCAAAAATGGATGACTTAAGCATGGATAAGGATACAGGAAACAAAATACCTAAACCAGCAAAGACCGGGAAAAGAGTCACAAAATGGAAAAAACCCAGAGAAAACTGGTGCAAACTAAATTTTGATGGAGGCTTTTCTTCTGACAATCTAGGAACTTATGGATTCATTATAAGGGATTGTCAGGGTAGTACAAGGTATGTAGAATCCGGCTCCTCCCCACTCGCTTCCGCAATTGGTTCTGAATGCTTTGGCTTATGGAAAGGCATTCTCAAAGCTGTTGATTTAAAAATCCCGCGTATCTGCATTGAAGGTGATAATCTTAGTATTATCAAAAGCCTCAAGGCAGGTATGTCTTGTAGTGGCGAAATAGAGATGCTTCTATCCGACTCTCTATGCGCTCTGAATATGATTCCAGAAGTTGAGGTCTCACATGTATTTAGGGAAGGCAATCAAGCTGCTGATCGACTATCTCATCTAGATTTTAGATTCTCTGGCTTGACCTCTCCTCCTGACGCTGTCCTGCGCAGTATCATCCGTAAGGATGCTCTTGGCTAGTTGGCTCTGTCAACAGTCAAATTTTTTCCGGTTCAAAAAAAAAAAAAAATCTAAATATTTGTTGCTAGGGAGGACAATTTCACCCGCACCCGACTCGAATCGGAATCACCCGATTCGAAAAAGTGGGTGAAAACCTGGGAAAAAAAAGGGTGAAAAGTGGATATGGGTGAAGTGGATATGAGTGGTGGGTCGGGTGGGGTGATATTTTTTCCACCCATACCCGACCCATCATCCACCATCCGACCCGATCCACCATCCATCTACATTATAAAATAGTATTTATATATTTTATATAAATAATATATAAATTTTCTAATTTTCTAAACCCTAACTTACTAATCGGCATTTCGTCCTCACCAAAAAAAAAAAACTAATCGGCATTTCGTTTTGCAGACCTCTTGTCCTCTTCGTTCTCTACCACTCTTATCTCGTTGTTGTTGGGCGACTTATTTCCTAAAGACAATGTTATTTAAACTCCCGTTTGTATTTAAGGCATATGGTCATGCATGCATGTGTTTAAGACAATGTTATTTAAACTTATGGTGACTTATTTGAAACTTAATGTGTAAGATGATGTTATTTTAGCCATCTGATTAACTTCACAGACGAGGATATCCACAGTCATCATCTTGATCTCTCAAGTGCACTTCTAAAATCCTTGAATAGAGTTATATAGGATATCCTTGCATTTTTTTACCTCGGTTTATGTGCATGTTTGGTTGTATAGTTAAAAAAGTCGCAAAACCTGAGGTAAAATATGTGATTTAACCAAACAGGCACATAAACCGAGGTAAAAATAATGCATTATAATTAAGGCATTTTGGAATCCAAACACACCCATAGTATTTTTGATATTTTTATTTTTCACTGTTTATTTTTTCTTTTTATATTATTTATTTGTACATGATAATTTGTCCATATGCCAACTCGCTCGACCTTTTGAACTCCAGACCTATTTGGAGTCTTGAATTATTTTATAGTGTTTTTACCTTCTTTAAAAACCTGAAAAAAGTCAAACGACTTTTATTTTGAAACGGAGGGAGTATATAATTAAGCTTATAATATGTGGTCTTAATTGGTCAGCAAATAATCTTTAGATGTCCTGAAAATATGGGCACTTCAAAACTCGATAACGCCCCTTTGTTTTTTATTGGTCAATTATCGATCCTTTGTCTTTTTTTGTCACGAATTACACCTGTCAATTGGATTTAGTGTAGGTCGACCACTTTTGTGATTGGATTTTTGCCAATTGGATTTACTGTAGGTCGACAATTTATAATTAAGTTGAATAATTTAACATATCTTAGAATTATGAAATTATTAACCAATCATAAGTTGGTGTAGTGGTTATGGGGCTACATCCCATGCCTCGAGGTTCGAAGTTCGAATCCCCGTGGAAACATTAACCCGATTCAGGTGTAGAGTGGGCAAAGCCCACTTGAACTGTAAAGGATCAAAAAAAATTAAGAAATTATTAATAAAAAATTTTAAAATTAAAACCGGGTTTTCTAATCTATGGCAAAAAATGACATATAGAATAAGATTCCTATTCTGAAAAATATTTCCCTAATTAAAATATTTTACTCATATTTTAAAGTAGATTCTTAGAAATCCCTATTTAAAAAAAAAAGAAATACCAATTTAGAACAGAAAAATCGAATTAAAATATAATAGCGTTGGACAATTGAGTATTGAAAGAAAATTTGATGTGATCATCTGAGTATTTAATACGTAGTATTATACAATTGATTTTTAAATCGAAAATAATTTTTACTTATAATTTTTTAAATTTGTATTTATTAAGAATTTGTTATTTTAATTTTAAGAAATAATTATATATTAAAATTTATGTTTCAATAAAAACAAAGCTATTTATATATCTAGCTATTTATGGGCACAAGTGTGCACAACGGTTAAGATTACCTACATATTTCCAACTATGATTCTCAATTTGTCTTTACCATTGTTTGAAGCCACAATGTCATATAAAAGGTATAAATATTAAGATACAAGGATAAATTAATATTTGATATCTATGTTTGATCTTGAGGAGAACAAAAATCCAATGCCTAATAATTTCGATCAATCTCGAAGAGCAAAAGAAAGAAAAAACTCATCACCAAATCAACCAAAATCAGTGATTAGAGAAGGAGAAAACAGGAAGAACTTGCGCTCGGAGCATGAAAAGGTGGAGATTTTCACTTATCCTCGAAAGCATCAATGTCACCCGAAAGTCATCTGAACGAGAAGAAGAAGAAGTTGAAGAAGTAACAGACAATACTAAAAAAAAAAATCCAAAAAAAAGTGATTCGAATATAATAATTAGGATATCAACTTAATATCGATATACAATATATCAAACATTATGTATGAATGGTTATCACTTAATCTCGTACTTGATATTGAGAATCTATAATATTTTCTTTTGTCGTGACATATATGAAATGTTTTCATTTTTATCGATAGCATAAAATATCTACCATGAGTACTTTATGGTTTTCCTTTTTAATATTTTTTTTATTTGTCACTTGTTTTTTTTCTTGTTTCTTCTTTTCCAATAGTTATTCCATTATATTTGCATTGAATCTTTTAAAAATTCCATCTCAATTTGATTCAAAAATGAGTGTATGAATCTCAACTCCCAAACCCTATTTATATGAGATAATACGCCCTCCGTTCGGAAATAAACGATGCTTTGACTTTGTGCACGTAGTTTTAGGAGCTAAAAACTATATAAAATCTTATTTATTTTCATTCTTTTTTTTCATAATGTAATACTTATTACTAATAAATATTACATTATGAAAAAAAAAGAATGAAAATAAATAAGATTTTATATAGTTTTTAGCTCCTAAAACTACGTGCCCAAAGTCAAAACATCGTTTATTTCCGAATAGAGGAATACCAATTAGTTACTATTGTTTTAGAATTGATATTTTCAGGGGATTGATAAATACACTAATAATTTTTACTCCATACACTACTAATGGATCCGCAACTTGTTGTGGATCTTGTGGACCCAAAATATGTAGGACAAGCTTATATTATTGGATTATCTTCATTCTCGTCCTATGGATCGAATATATTTAATTACCATGTGTTTATATTATTATAAAAATATAAAAAATAAAAATAAAAATGAACTTGCTATTTGTAGGACAAGTTTTATTTTATTCTTGAAAAATGTAAAAATTTGATATATTATAGATATTGGTTTGTCTGGTAAATTAAAAGGTTAAAAAACGAAAAACGAAGAAACAACTCTCCAATCAATAATAAAGGTGTGGCACGTCTTGGTTCTCGATCGAAGTCTCTGCTGGTTGACGTCTTGTATGTGTTGGTTGAGTTTTTCTTTCTTCTCTGGTGTTTTGTGTTATTGTGTTCTGTTTATATTAACGGTTTTCCATCTGTCGATTTGTTTGGCGATCGAGTTTCAGGTATACCTAAACTCGAATTTTTACCTAATAAAAAAATCAATAATAGAGGTGTGGAAAACCAAAAACTAAGAGCATCTTCAACCGTTTCTCCAAAATGGAGATTTTGGAGTTTTTGGAGAATTTTAAAGTATTTTTTGATCCAACAGATTCCCCATCACATGTTCGAAATGGAGAAACAGCATACAAAATAGAGATGATTCCCTAAATCTGCAGCATTCTCCAAACTAAACAAAATGGAGAAGCTGTTGGAGTTAAAGTAAAAATAATTTGAAAAATATGTATTTTGTTTTTCCATTTTGGAAAAATTTTAGGAAAGCTGTTGAAGATGGTCTAACAATATCGATGTCAAGCTTATTTTTATTAGAGTCGAGATTAAAATGGATGGAGATTCTAGATCCATTCTTTAAATAATGGAGTTCCTTCACCCACGTCAAAAGTTTGATTCAATAATATATGATAAATAAGAGTCCTCATCCAAAATGCAAAGCCCACCTGCACGTTTTGACAATTGATGCCATCTATAATCTATTACCCAACTACTCGGAATGAAGCTTACTAGAAATCCTGTGATAATTCACGGGATATGTCATCTTCACTTTGTGTATATCACCTCTTCATATCCGAGGTCACTTCATGTACCGACTAATCTCATGAAGCTAGATCTTGCAACGTCCATTACACGGTGTCCAAACGGACCATACCTCAGTGGGTTGCCATGGTCTCCAAGTAGTGACCTCACTTGTATTTAGCAATTTTATTTGGGATGCCCAACTTATACATTATAAGCTCTTTAGTAACTTCTTATCAGCAATCAACACATTGCGCTGAATGAACCATTGAATCGGCTCAAACTAACGATTCCCATTGGCTCCATTTTGTTTCGATCTCTGTTGTATTGTACACGGAAATTAACAGTATTGATCAACAACCACATGGTTTGATTCTTTTGTAAGTAGAGACTAGTGTCACAAGCTGGCATACACGAAGCCTGCGGCACCCTTATCCCCTAGGGACCTGCCTTACGCGACCGACACTACTTGTTTTGCCCTGCTTTGGACTCATCAGGAGAGTAGAGGTCGGGTAAGGCTGGTCCCTCGGGGATAGGGGTGCCACATAGGCTTCATGTGTGCCAACCTGTGACACTAGAGGTTGATTCCCACGGCCTGCCTCCACACTGGTATCTCTTGATGTGTGATTTCAATGAAGCTTAACTTGTAAAAATTGTACATCTAGTATCTATTCAAAGAAAATCGTCTGTTGCAAATAGAGAAGATCAAACAAATGGGTTAGGCTCTGATTTGGATAACACGGAAACGGGTAAGAAGTATTCTCATGTGGATGACATTTAGGTATATTTTCAGGTAAGTAGATGACTTTGGATAAGGCTAAACGCTTAGCCGACGATGCAAATATGCAGGTTGATCAAGTTGCTTTCTTGAAGGGTAAGGTTGATGGGCTGAAGATGTCATCAAAGAGTGGGTTAGCATGGAGAGGTCGTTGAAAACGAGACATGTATTCAGTTCACCATGCTATTTCATTAATACAGCTTCAAGATGTTAACGTGCAAGTAAACACTCTAGATTGCATTAAAGAAAGATAAAATTCTCATTCATATTACTACTATTTAGCCAAAGTAAAACCTATATTTAGCACTGAAGTAGGCAAAATTACCTGACATGACAGAAGCTGAGGGGAGCATGTAAGCAAAAGGAGGATCCAGGAGTTGGGATCTGCCTAACAAAGGCATTCATCCTGACAAAGAAAAGGGAGTAACTCTTCATCAGCAGATAAATTGAAAACCTAAAATTACGGTTTTTCTAACCTATACATGTCATAAGGATAAAGATATAGTAAGAATACCATCCAGTAGATTTCAATGTTAGATGAGAAAGTAGTTTTATCCATAAACAATTAGCCAAAATAGACTATTAACATACGCTTAGTAGGACATAAGTTAGAAAATCTGAAACAGATAAGCATCTTCACCTTTTACTGTCTCTCTTTTCGGCCTGTCGATCTGGCTCCATACCTATTATGATGCATACATGTCATCCATTGGAACAGACAAAGCTAAGGAGATAACATATGATCTGGTTGAGCTCATAAAGTATGCTTTTCTTCCTTGCAAGACTCTGCAACAATGCCTTCAAACTGGTGGCATTAAGCCTTGGAGTCACATTGGATGCCACCTATTCGGAACTATTTAATCTCACTTCATACATATTCACAGATGCAATACAAATCCAACTTCATTGCAGACCCAGAAAAGCAAGCTTGACTGCACAGAATGGGGATAAGGTGCAAGCTCTTCAACCGCGATAACACAGGTGATCAATTAATTTCAACCTTGCAGTGTCGATTTATCAGTTTGAGTTCTTATGTGAGTTACTGATCTTAGCTTCTTTGTTTTCCCTTTCAGTGAAAGAAGTGCAGATGGATGCCTGTAAAAGCCCAAACGTTGCTGAGGAGTACCACTGTGCGTTAAGAACAAAGTCCTGTGCCGATTTCTTCACCAAGTTACCATTCCTTTGTGGTGATCATCATCCGAATTGCACCCAGCAAATTTCCGCTGAGTGCATCCTTGAACTCGGGCAAGAAACCATCAGCAGACTGCTAATGGAATCCTCACTTCTCTCGAGCAAGCCAGAGCTCAAGGCTCTCATAAACAACTACTTCGACGTAAGCGCTGAGGCCTCAAACATCTGCACCGGGCTCCTAAAGAGCACCAACCAAATCCAGTCCAGTCATCAAGAAATGCAACATGTTCTACTCGATATCCTTGAGTGTAATCCAAACCAAACCGACAACCACAACCTTCACCACTCCCCAGAGCACTTCAGGCAGATCATCTCAGAGCTAGATTCCTTTGTGATCCTCGAGAACCCATTCTCCGACCCAAAGGTCCCAACGAAGAACGAGTTCAGGCAGATAAATGAGAAGCACTCCTCTCTATTACACCATTTGAAGCAGAAGAGTAAGAAAATGGCTAGGAGGATCAAGCTAGCAAGGTGCTTCAACAAGGCGACACTGGCCTGCTTGGCCCTCGCATTCAGCGCAGCCACAACAGTAGTTGTTCTGCTAGCAATACACACTCTAGTGGCCCTTCTTATGGGCCCAATCGCGCTCTTCACCCTGCCCTTCAAGGGCAAGAAAAATGTGCAGAAAACGGAGGCCAAAAGAAAGGGAATCCACTGCATCGAGTTTGTAAAGACGGAGTTGCTTAGGAGACTAAGGGGTCAGCTTGACATGGCTGCAAAGGGGACTTATGTGCTGAACAGAGATTTCGACACGATGAGTGGGCTAGTTATGAGCCTCCGCGACGAGGTGGAGAGGAACAAGGCCATGGCTCAGTTCTGCTTGGAGAGGAAAGGGGACAGATTTGAGGCTGTGGAGGAGGTGTTGAAGGAGATTGGGAGGAGTCAATTGGGATTGAGGAAGCAAGCGGAGGAGCTTCAAGAGCATGTGTGTTTGTGCCTTGTTACCATTAACAGGGCCAGAGCTCTTGTGATCAGGGAAATTGTTCCATCTCAGCAACTGTAAATAACTCAATTCTTTCTTCTTCATCACTCAATTTCATTCATGTACAAAAAAATGTTCGCTGTCATGTCTAATTTGTTCATACGATTGATTGTAATTGATAGTAAACCCTAAAACCAGTGATAGAGCAGTTACTTTGTGAGCTGAAGTCCTAAATTCATGGTTGATTATTGCTCAAAGAAAGGGGGAAATTTTTAACTCACCTTGCTGATTTCTCGTCGTTTTTCTATTTCTCTGTCCGTCTACCGTCCTCTTCCTCCGTCTTCAATTTCAAAACCTGCAATTTCGCAGCAATAAACTTTCGAACCCTAGAAATCCGAAATTGATGGAGTAGGAAAGAAAAAGAGGGGCAACCGGAGAATGGAGATGACCTGTTCGAACCCTAGAAATTCTGATTCGCCAATGCTTCAAGCTAGGTCTTGGAACCAATCGAAGAGCAGTGAAATCGCCTATTCCACAGTGGTTCACCACCGACGACCTCTTGTGAACTGCCGATGGCGAGAACCCGGGGCTCGCGAGGCGGACCATTCCGTTTAATAATCTGATTGGCATCGCCGGCGTCATTACTAACCGTCGGAAACGGCTGCGGCGGCAGCCGAACCGTACCTGCATAAAACTGTCGTTGCGATTTTTTTTAGCGATGCCATCTCCAATACGAATTTGGCGGGTTAAAGGGAATGTCAATTTTTAATTTTATTTTGTAGAGGAAGGAAAATTTTTGAAAGGTGTCAGGTCCGTTAACCCACCATCTAATAGCGTCTTAATGAAAGACGTGATGAGTAAAGTACCGTTCATTGAAAATCGAAGATGCGCCACTTTGTCCGTCATTTAGTTGACCTCCCGAAAGACGTATGGTTGCACGAAATATTAATAAATCCTTAGATCAGGACGAGAACGTTTGTAGTTACTATCTCGTTCTCCCAAGGGCATTTCCAACCGTCTTTGATAGAGTTGATAACAGTAAGATTGTCCCATCCAATCTCAATCTGCATCAATCCCAACTCTTTTGCAGCAACCAACCCAACCGATAAGCCAACACCAACACTTCCGTCATTAATGCTCAAACAAGACCACACAACAAGGCATTACATACCGTACCCGAATATTTCCAACGTAGTCCCGACTCCCGAATAACAAACTCTGTTGCAGCTTCACTTTTTTTTTTTTGAACCGGAAATCATTCGACTTACCGGACATGCCCGGTGAGACGAGAGGCCGAAAGAACGGCAACGGACAAACCGTTATGAAAGAACCGAAATACAACAAAAACAAGCAAGACAAGTCCACCACGAACAAAACTAGAGAACGAAGATCGAAACTAGCAGGGGCGAACGGTGTTGGAACCGGGACGATGTGTGCCATGACTTCTGACAGTTGGTAGAGGTAACGCAGGAAATCCTTGTGGAACAAAAGTGGAGACCTCAGATTTGGACTCGGTCGGTAGCGAGCCTTCAAATCTCGATCACGTCCACGAGAAGACAACAAATGACCATTAAAGTTGATCTTGAATACATTTTTTGGTGGTTTTTTCGATCTAATGTTTTTTTTCTTTCTAGGCTTCGGTGTGGTTTTTGGTTATTTGATTTTTTTCTTCCTCCCATCGTTTTGAATGTTTCCAATTTTGTAGTTATTATCTGAGGTATTCTTCTTGTTTTTGTGTGTTCGTGAAACTTTGGTAGTCATCCTCTCATCCAACACTATTTTATTTCTTATAGTCCAAACCCCCAAAAGGGAATGTCAAATTTGTTATAGGTGGGTGTAGCACTATAGCCAACACTTCCGCCATTATTATTATTATTTTTCGTTGGGGGAGCTGGATGCAGATGCGGATCATACAGTTGCCTTGTTGAAACGGATTCAAAAATTATCGGTATCTAAGGATGTCGGGGCTCGTGATGCCGCTTATATTTTATACTTTGCACAACTAGCCATGTCCCTTGTTTATTTGCTAGGGGTAGAAAGTGGCCATTTTTTGCAAATAAAAAAGGCAACCGGGAGAGGAAGTTGCAGGTGAAGGAGAGGGACACTATAGCTGTCAGTAGCTGTCAATGACATGTGGCACCAAAAGACATCCTCCGTTCATTTCAGAAAATTGTAGACTGCCCATCTTACCAATAGAATTAATTGGTCCACCAATAAGCTAAACCTGTCTTTCCATACCTGTAGATATTTTGGAGAGAATCTAGAGGGGATTCACTGTACCTGATTTGGCGGGCTGTCAGTGCATTTTTGGCGCCAAAACAGGGTTCCTTCTTTGGGGAAAGGGGAGAGCATTTATGAGGGGAAAATGCAATGATTGCATTGATGAGTGTCCCCCAAGAACATTTATAAGCTTGAGAGGAGGATCTGAAACACCATAACATGCTCTGCAAAAAGTGAGGCAGAATAGAAGAGAAGCGGAAAGGACGGGGAAAAAGTTATCCGTTCATTCCAGAAAACGATACAGTCCCCATCATACCAATAGAATATTTCCGTCCTACCAATAGTGTACAACTGTCCTTTCATACATGAAAAAATGCAAGAAGTTTGTCCAATGACAGTGGCAGCGATGGGTAAGTGATCTTGTATATATCCTTTGTAGCTGTTCCTTTTTCTTATAACAGAACTACCCCAAGGTGACGGTTTCACGAGACCAGTTGCAGAGAGTTCGTAATATATACTCTCTCTTTTTGATCAATTGCATAACTTGCAAATTAAGATTACAAATTCAAGCGCTATTTTTGCTTCCTGTGAAATTATCACTTCTTGATGCCTAGACGATCATAAGGACCCATTGAAAATAGTCTATTAGCTCAATTGGTAGAGCGTTGTGTTTGCACACAAAGATGTGAGTTCGACTCTCACATAGGCTAATACGGAGTATGTGTTCATGAATCTCTCTAAACTTATACAATTATGAACCTGGCAGAAAATATATATAATAATGGTAGGAAAAATTTACGAACATGTTCGGACAAATTCATAAATCTCTCTGAACTTATACGAATATGAACTTGGCAGGAAATAACTTCAGTCTCTGCCTGTGGAGCCTGCCTTCTCCTTTTGCTTTTCTGAGATTCATGTGGAAGTAAATTTTTTTCGTAAAGTCAATTATGCATTTACATTTTTCCAATAGTATAAATATATCGTACCATCAGTGTGCATCTATCCTACCATTAGTGTCAAGCTATACAGGAATTACTGGGTTTCCACTATGATCCTACCAATATCGTTGTTTTCTCCTACCATTAGTTTCCATCAATCCTACCATTATGATCCTACCGATATCGTTGTTTTCTCCTACCATTAGTTTTCATCTATCCTACCATTTTTGTGCATCTATCATACCAATTTAAATAGCTTTCAAGGAAAATCAAGCTAGAAATCGTAGCAAATTATGTTACACATTTTTCAGAAAAACAACCAAGGGTAGAGGGCTTCTAGTCTACAACAGAAGATGAAGGAAACCTAAGTAACATTATATCCAAGAGTAGAGGCTCTAATTCGGTCGTTCTAGCATTGAATTAGATTGGATTCATGAATTTGATTGATAGAAATTGGGTTAAGATTGGGATTTATGGATTGGTAATTGAGATTGAGATTAATTCTACTTCTTTGCCAATAGTACAAATATATCTTACAATTCGTGTACATCTATCCTACCATATTAGTGTCAAGTTATACACTTAGGAATTTCGGTGATTACATTTTTATCATACCAATATCGTATATTTATCCTACCAGATTCCCAAATTTATCCTACCACTAGTCTATATATTTCCTACTAAGTTCATAATTTTATAAGTTCAGAGATATTCATAATTCATAAATTTGTCGTACCAGATTCATAAATTTGTCCTGCCATTAGTGTATATATTTCCTACCATGTTAAATCGTATAAGTCCATAGAGATATGAACGCATACTCCGTATTAGCCTATGTGAGAGTCGAACTCACATCTTTGTGTGCAAACACAACGCTCTACCAATTGAGCTAATAGGCTATTTTCCATCCATCTTCATTATGAATGCATATTAAGATCAGTACAAACCATATGAATGTTCCAATATACATAAAGCCTTTTGATACATGACCAGTGACATCTCAAACTCGCCCAAAGCTGAGTACACCTAATAAAACCATAAATATGACAGAAAAAGATGTTATTTTCCCCTGCCATTAGTTTCCATCTATCCTACCATGAGTTTTCAAGTTGCATGGTACTTTTTGACTTAGTTCTACATTGAGGAATTTCGGTGATTACATTATTATCATACCAATATCGTATATTTGTCCTACTAAATTCACAAATTTGTCCTACCAGTAGTGTATATATTTCTTACCAATTCATAATTTTATAAGTTCAGAGATATTTATAAATTTGTCATACCAGATTCACAAATTTGTCATGCCACTAGTGTATATATTTCCTACCATGTTCAATCGTATAAGTCCAGAGAGATATGAACATATACTCCGCATCATTATCCAACCATTAGGGCTACACTTGAGAATTTCGTTGATTACAGCAACATCCTACCAATATATATTTTTATCTTTCCATTACTTTCAACATACCTTACCATTATCATCCTATGATCCTACCATTACCATCATACCAGTAGAGCTACACTAGGTGATTAGATTATCATCTTACCAATAAGGTATTTAAATCCTACCAGTAGTTAGAAAATATTTTACCAATAGGGTGTATCTCTTCTACCAATTGTTATCCTGCGAACAAGAGGCAACTCGACCAGAGCCCATCAATGAAGTTGAAACACATCAGCAATAAATTATCTCTAAGGCAAAAAGACTTAACACGGATCATAAAAATCATGAGATTATAACTGCAGATACCCCACAGCTACGACATCCATTCAATTCGATTCTCTGCATAATATAAGAAAACTGCTATCAAGTATGCAAATTCATACACTATATGATTATGCATACTCTACAACCACTCAAGACAATAAGGCAATGAATATTGCCAGAACCAAATTGTATACCAAAAGTGAGGAAGCGAACAAAATTAAAGATGCCTATTTACTGCTGCTGGGTTATATACAAAGAACATGATAGCTAAACAAGGAGCAACGATATGAAATTTCATGGTTCCTATTGAGTTGAGGTAGCTCAATAACCTGCTAGGGTTCCCTGCATAATCTAATCCAAATCACTGAAACACTAGAAACTTAGAAAGTCATTAGAGCCATTAGGTATTCTTCAATGTTTAAAAACAGAGTTTAAAGCATCAACTCTAGATCATTGCAGAATTAGAGAACACATTTAGAACTCTAAAGTTGGATAAAAAAATATAAGGAATTGAAGGTAGAACTAGAGAATCAACACTGGATCATTGTAGAGTTCATAGACTAATTCAGCAGCACAGTTAACTAATTAAGATCCACAACAGCAAAACCTTGGTTGATCTTCAGCGTCTCCTAAATCCATCAAGGGACACATAAAGTGATGAATACGCTAGCTAACTTACAAGAAGGCTGCCAAAAAAGCAACCAATTTCAAGAAAGTTAATCCGATTCAATCAAACAAGGCTATACTTTTCCCACGGGAAAGGGTAGAAAAAACGTCGATTCAATTGATCCAGAGGAGATATCGCTTTACGTTCAATAACAAAATTCAGAAAAAAAGATTCCATCAACACCCAAACTTTCAGCGAGGAGTAGATAACGAGTTGAGAGTCGTTGCCCTAACACCCGATTTAGGGATTCTGCATCTCCGATCTTGTATCTCCAAATTCGACTCCACCAATCCACTCTGCCACTCTCACAAGCCCAAATCCGATGTCAATTTGTGGAGATCTGACCACCAGAATTCACCCCGAACCCCACGCGGCTTCCGGAACCACCGCCGATGTCGTCGGGTTTGATTTCTTCGACCGCTATACCAATCGATCTCTCGCCGTCTCACTGAGAACCCTATACCAATCAACCTCTAGCCCCGTCTCCTCCTTCACTTCCCTCGCCGCGCACTCCTCGAAGCTCTCCTGCATCGACATAAACACAGGCTCCATCAGATACCTCCCCTTCACTCAACCCGTTACAGCCGGTCACCAACAGTGCAAGAAAACCGGACTTTTTATTTGCAAAAGATAGACTGGTTTACTTTAGCAAATTTTGGGCCTTCTAGGTCAATTGTGCAAATAGGCCCAAAAAATGGTCTATTTTGTACCATTTCCTCTTAAAAAAATAAAATAAATAAATAAAAATAATAATAATAATAATACCGCATTTATATATACCTTTTTAAATGAGAATGATTTTTTATTAAATAAAATTATATCTTTCTAATCTTATGTTAATTTTAATTAATATTTTATTTAATTTGATAATATTAATTTGTTATATTATTATAATTTTATTCAAAAATTTGCGCAATGGCATGGGACTTGAAATAGTATAATTTTTAACTTATTTCTTTATATAAGTTAACGGGATAATACCGAATTATTTTAACTTTTTTAATATAATTTTTCTAGGCATTTTACTACATATGATTTTTTTAATATCTCTTTATGTAAGTTAATGATAATATTATACAGGTAATTTGAAACTCTCCTTATTTAACTAAATATTTGAGTCTATTAACTAAATTATGAGAATATAATATTTTAAAAATCTTATATATATATATATAAGAAATTATTTTTATCCCTCATCAAGTATTTAATTAAAAGGAAAAAAAGAAAATTATCATAGGTATAAAAGGAGACCATACAGAGGTGTTTGAATTATTTAATACATTAATTATAATATATAATTATATTACCTTAGTTTAGTTATGCAAATATTTGATTGCCCACAACGTACTATAAAAATCATAAAAATTGAGATGAAATATATTATTAAAAAAAAATCGTATCATAATTAATGTCTTAGAAGTTAGAACTACGAGTATTTAGATATTTAAACAAATTTTCACAATTTATTTAATTATTTATTTTTGGCATAGAATAGATATTCCGTTTTAATTAGGATACAAATTAGATAGATAAAGATATAACATTGTCTAGATAGATTACGTAAATCTTTGATATCTTTCTAGATAGATTTACTTCTTAATCTTCCTCTATATATACATCACAATTAATAATCAATGGCCTCCGATAAGACCGAGTCGTCGACGAAGATGATCACCCTGAAGAGCTCGGACGGGGAGACGTTCGAGGTGGAGGAGAAGGTGGTGGCGGAGTCACAAACAATCAAGAACATGATCGAAGACGACTGCGCGAACAACGCCATACCCCTCCCGAACGTCAGCAGCAAAACCCTAGCGAAGGTGATCGAGTACTGCAAGAAGCACGTCGAAGTGATCACCACCGCGGAAGATGCGTCGTCGTCGTCCTCCAAGGAATCGGAAGAGAAGCTCAAGGAATGGGATAGCGAGTTCGCCAAGGTCGACAATGCGACTCTCTTCGACGTCATACTGGCGGCGAACTACTTGAACATCAAGGGCTTGTTGGAGCTCACTTGCCAGACTGTCGCGGACAATATCAAGGACAAGCAGCCGGAGGAGATCCGGGAGATGTTCAACATAGAGAATGACTTCACGCCGGAGGAGGAAGCGGAGCTCCGCAAGGAGAACGAGTGGGCTTTTACTTGATTTTATATTATACGTTGGGATTTTTTACCTTATGCAAATTTACTGTTACTTTTTACCCTTTTTTTTGGTCGGATAGTTTTTAACTTTGTTCAGCTAATTTGGATTCCTACATTGGTATTATTTTAGTAATAAAAGATTTTTTCCCCTTGTATATAAAAATCTTATATATATATATATATATATATATATATATATTTCAATTAAAGGATACATTATAAAACTTGCATACATTTTTTCCTGATAAAGTAAGGTTCGAGATAAAACAAAGTTGATGAAGTAGTTTAAGAAAAAAGTGAAAGCACATTATACATACTATAATAATATCCAAATCCTCGATTCCCTTTTTTTTTTTTTTTTATCTCTAGCTTCTTCCTTGTTCGAAAAGCTTTAATATTATGTGAAGTTTACATCACATTAATTATTAGGATGGTAAGATTAAAGTATACGAGTATATATTATCCGTTTCATTTCAAAAGTTGCAATATATATATATATATACACTATATAAGGAGAATATATATATGATGTACTATATTACATAGCTAATACATTTTCTTGGTTTGACTGGTAATCTGGATCCTATATATATGGATTTTACTTCCATAGAGAAATGTGCTTACTAACCAAAACTCGAGGGATGCTTTATAGTTCTCGCTAGCTAGGGTTATCCCTTTTTTGTTATACATATATCTAGGACTTGTTTTAAAAATTGTGTACAGCTGGTTACTTTGAAGCTGATTTTGCTCGATCTACAACTTCACAAAACAGTACTATATGGAAGCTAGCTAGGTCACATATAATGGAGTCTTAAGAGGTTAAGAGTTAAGTTGTTTAAAAGTAAAGACGTAGATATCACTTCAAATTGCACTAGATCGAAGACTTAAGCGCCCTATGTATGCACCCGACAAAAGCCCCTGATCGAAAGTTGATGAATGGTGCAGAAAGATTTGAATTTCAATATTGTTGATAAAATGATGCACGAGACTTGTTGAGATATGAAGAGACAAATCTCCATAATTGAAGATTTGAACAGTTCAAGTCTATTATATAAAGTAGGTACTTGGTAGGCTACACCTCTGGTTTCTAATTAATTTTAATATGGAACCTCACTAAAATTATGTGCTGGATTTTTAGTGCATGTGCATCTTTACACGCGAACCTCAACCATGAATCATGTTGGACTTATTACATGTTGGACTTTAATAAGGCTTGAGTTTGAGTGCACAAATAATCAAATGCAGGTGCATATATCATCATTTAATTAAGATTAACTGAAGTCATGATCATGCAATTGTTAAAACTTAGGAGGGCAAATGCAGCTTGTATGGGAGAGTATCTATAGTGACAATTCATAGAGATTTTCAGTTCTCTTGGGTCCCTTTAGTTAAATGCATATTCTGTCAGGGTAATTGGTTTGCTCACCCTCTTACAAAATCTTTACAAGCTTTTTCTGCAACAATAAAAATATAACATATGGTGGTGGTGTCAAAGCTTCAAAATATGAAATCTTGATGTTGCTTTTCATCCTTTGGTGAAAAGAAAAGCTGAGGAACTATGGTTAGTAGAAAGTAAAAATCACAAAGTAAAAGCCTTAAAAGGGAATGGTGAAAAAAAGATAAAGAAATGAGAGGTGAAAAGATAAATGGATTCCAACTTCCATCTACAATATAAGTTGGTAATTGAATTTGAACAAAAAGATTTGGTAGGAGCTCCTAATCATTTCAATATAAAAAAGTACTAATCATTTCAGAATTATAATCAACCAATTCATCATTAACCACACTAGCAATGCCTCACTCTCATATAATTAAGTAACTACCTCTTCTAGTGATTGGATCCACATATATTTGGTAAAAATATATACATATAAGATAAATATATACTACTGTATTATATTTATTTTTAAATCCTCGGCCTAAGGTTAACGACCGACTTGTTAAACCTTAAATAATCATAATAAGATTTGAATCATTGACCTAATAGATAATTCACTCCCTCTCTTTTTTTTCAACCATTTTTATCACTTGTGCAAAACTCCATCTTATTTTTTATTTTAGATTGAAAAAAGAAAGTGATACAATCAGACATAATTTATTAAAAGAACAATATATGGTAGCCAAACAAATCAAATATACTAGAAAAAAATGAACAAATCAAATTAAGGAGAAACTCTCCTCTTTCAATTCATTTTCTTATCTCTCAACACATAAAATTATGAACTCATTAATTATTTTTCTTAATCTCTTAAATAACACATAACATTATGAAGTTATTATTTCTACACCTCAAAAAAAACAAAAGTGCCACACAGTCTTCAATAACAACACCAAGCCATAAATTTAAAGTCCTCCCATGAAAAGTAACACATCTCTGACATTCTGACAGCACACCTTCCACCTCTATCTATCTTCACAAAGAGATATAAAGGGTGTTTCACCATCTCTTGCTCCTCCTCCCTTTACCCTTTACCCTCTTCCATCTTACCCTTAACCAAGAATTAAACAATGGGGATCTTCCAAATGAAAATGACCTTCTTCATCTTCTTGTTCTCTGTCCTGAATCTTGCTATCTATCCAAGCTCTTCACATGGTGCAACTGTGGTGGTAGATGGTGTCTCTCAGTGGAAAGATCCCACTCTCAACATTGGAGACTCCATCAGTAAGTACCCCTTTAACCACATTTTGCAATTGCAATTGTCCAAACCACCACTTAATTAAACCAAGTATAAATTTCTGTGTTTTTTCTTTAGCTTTCAGGCACATGGATCACTACAGTCTCTACATTTTTAGAAACAAATTGGCCTTCAATCTCTGTAATTTCACTCAATCCACCCGCCTTTCCGACCCCAACTCCTCGTCTTACTCTGTAAGACCATCATTTTCATAATTCAGTTTGTCTAGTAATATAAACTATATATCAATTGGTTTTGAGATGGGACCTCGTATATATATTTTTTATAAACAGTGGAGGTCGTCAAGGCTTGGAAACTTCTACTTCGCCTATAACAATGGCACTAGCAAGCCTTGCCAAGAAGGTCAGAAGCTAACAGTAAAGGTTACACTGCAGCCGTCGCCGGCGCCAGCGCCGGCGCCAGAGCTATCGGTTAAGCCGCCACGATCTCCAGCGGTTACGGTGGCTGTGCCACCGACTGCAGGAGGCGTGGTGTCGTCTTCGCCAGCATTTCCGTGGCCGTTTCGGCCGCGGGAGAAGGCAGGTGGACCTGGAAGCTCCCCCGCGCCGGGCGCCGACGGGACCATAGCGATGGCGCCGCTGATGCCGGGCGGAAACGGAGGGAGCACGCCGTTCATAGACAGCAACCCGGCGGTGCCGCTGCCAACGGGTGAAGTGGATTCTGCCACCATACGTCCCCTCCCCCTCTCCACCAACAGCAATCATGGTCTATCGGTTAGCCCCACTCTACTTTAATTTTTTCTTTTTCTTTCTTTAGTTGCATTTTTATTCAAGGTTTTCATTTAAGCTAGTTTTTCCCTTCATAAACTGACTTATAAGTTGAATTATGTAGTTTTTGGTGATACAGTGTCTTGATAGATTTTTATAAGGTATGAAGGGAAAAAAAAAATAGTAGGCCCTTTTTATTCTTCCTGTGAAACGTTGATCACTCATAAATTGGTAAAGTAAATGGTACATTTTATACAGTATCTAAGTAAAACGGGTGAATTCGATGAAACTAAACTAAGACAAAAAATACCAAACAAACCCATAAACACTTTCACATGCATGTTTCACTAGACAAAAGTGTTGAATTTCGGTTGGAAGTTAAATTTTTATGCTATGTAAGGAAAGGTTGACCTTGAATCCTAAAATAATAGGGCAAATGGAATCCGAAATTCCAAATAGTACTCCCTGTTCCATAATAAAAAGTCGTTTGATATTTCTGCACGCAGCATTTAAGGATGTAAAAACTATATAAAATATTTTTTTAATGTATTTTGTTTTTATAAGTTCATATTTATGACTATCAAGTATGAAATTATTTTTAAAAATTGATTAAAAAATAATATTTTATATTGTTTTTACCTTCTTAAAAAGCGTGCAGAAAAAGACACTAATATTTTATATAAAATAATATTTTATATAAAATAATACTCCCTCCGTTTCCTTTTAAGTGACTTTTTACTATTCATGCACGTTTTTTAATGTGTGAAAAACTATATAAACTAATAATTTTTTAAATTATTTTTTTCTATAATCTCATACTTATTAGTGATAAGTATAATATTATTAAAAAATATTATTAAAATATTAATATTTAATATAGTTTTTACCGTTCTAAAAACTACGTGCTGAAATTGAAAAAGTCACTTAAAAGAAAACGGAGGGAGTATTCTATATTGTTTTGTTATTGTAACCATCATTGTCTAAAATATGTACACTAATTTAATAAACTAATGATATTGAGAATCATTTGTAGTGAGTATTTATGAAGGTTAGAATTGATTTGATTTGGCCATCCAAGACAGGTTAATTAGTACTAGTGTTTGATTGTTGATTGTTTGGTTTTGATACAGAAAGTGCAGGTGGTGGGATTGCTTGGAGTGGTGCTACCTCTCTGCATTTCAGTCTTACTGATGCTGTAGATCAGTGGAAGGAGAAACTGAGATACTAATTTTTTAGATTGCTATGTAAAAAATAGAGTTTCTCAAGTAGTGTTCTTTCATTTAATGTTATAAGTTCAAAGTTTCCTAAAGTTGCTTTTAGACCCTTTTTTTTAGCATAGCAAGGACTTGTAAATTATTTTTCTACCTCTACTTTTCTATTCATGAAATGATTTGATTTGTATAATCAGTTTGTTCCTGCTCTTTTGAGATAGTAATATTCTAGGAGCTTTCATTAGGCTTGCTATGGGGACGGTTCGATCTCGCCAAATGCATGGCAAGCTCATCGACATCGACTTCCCATATCGACAACTTGTGGTGTTGGTGGTGTTGTGCCGTGGTGGAGGGCGCTGGTGATCCATTGTCATTTCTAGTTCTACACTTTACCACTACTATTGTTTCGGTCCAACTTAGAGAAAGGTTTGCTTCGAATAGCCTTGAAATTTATCGTTTTGAAAATACATAGCGAAGTCGAATGAGATCCACGTTTGACCTTATAAATTACTCCTTGTTTCACTTTTTGACACGATTTTAAAAGGGATTTACTTTTTGGAACAGGGTAAAATACCTTTTAGAACAGGGTAAATTACCCCCACCAAAAATAAAAATAAAAAATTTTACCCCCTACCCAAACCCCACCCCGCTTCTCTCTCACGCAGCACTCATCCCCTCCAAACCCCCCAAATCTGAATTGTTAATGGTTGAAATCAAAGGGTTCAAAAACAATTAGTAAAGGCATACAATGAATCGATTGTAGGAAGTGTAGGAAAACATTAAAAATCTACACAAAACCAACACTTTTGAAAAAAAATGAATTGGATTTTAGCGAAATTTAGGTCCATTAAAGCAATGAAGGAGGCCGGCGTGGCCAAGGAAACCGGCAAGGTAATCTCAACACTCCGCCGATTGAAAACTAACATTGGAAAGGGCGAGGACTATTAAGGCAATGAAAGAGGCCGGCGTGGCCAAGGAAACCGGTGAGGACTATTAATCTCAACACTCCGCCGATTGAAAACCACCACTGACCGAACCAGAGATCGAAGTTACAAATTGGCCTTCGTTGGGGGTGGTCGGTGCGACCAGGGGATGTTTGGTCGGTGCGACCAGTAGGGGAGTTAGTCGATGCGACCAATAGGGGAGTTGGTCGGTGCGACCAGTAGGGGAGGTGGTCGGTGCAACCTTGGTTATTGCGACCAGTTAGTCTAGTGGTCGTTGCGACCAAAACCTGCGCTAAACGGAAAACGTGTTTTAAAAAGCGCTTTATCAAACATTCAAACTATCCATATTTTGAGGAATGTTTTGAGGAGTAACTTCCCATAGATTGTTGTGCTGTTTTTGAATTTGAAATCTTTCCGTGGAAGTGAAAGTCAACGGCTAAACCCTGATTTCTGTCTTCTTCTATGGTTATATATTAAGCCATGGAGGTCACATTCAAGGAAAGGGCTATCCAGAGCAAAAAAACCATCTCCCTGATTTCCCTGATTTCTCCATCTTTTAGCCCAGTTTGAATCTCTTTTACAGCCTGCTTTTTTTTAAAAACATGTCCAAGGAACAAGCAGACTCTACCTTCGCCCAAGTCTTCGGTCCTTCACCTGTCGATTCATCCGAATTCTTTATGTGTGATGATGATGATCTAAACGAATACTTTATATGCGACGATGAAGATCTACCTTTTTATGGCACAGGTGAAGATTTTGTTTACCCAGGTTACTATGGCAAGGGTCCAAGCAGGGCCACCCCAAGGACAAGACCAGGACGTCCCAAGAAAAACAAGAAGGGGAGTCAGTCCAAGAAGAAGGAGACCGAGAATGAGAATCACAGGTTTGTGAAGCTAGAATACATACCGGGTATGAAGGATGGGCCAGTAAAGATTTCGCGCGAGGATTGTCTAACGGTTGAAGAAGCTTGGGGCATTGTTCTCATCGGCTATTTTGATGGCAAGTTCCCGGGCAAGCAAGCAATGCTTCAGCTTTGCAATGACTGGAAGGTTAAGACCACGCTTCGGAAACACACAGGTTGGTTTGTATTCAACTTTGATTCCAAGGATGATAAGAACAGGGTCCTTTCTGGTGGCCCTTACTTTGCTCATGGGACTAAGTTAGTGCTCCAGGAATTGCCTTTTCTGTTCAATTTTGAGAAGCCTGTAACTAAAAATGCTGAATGGTTAGTTTGAATGAGCGGACGCCTAATCGCCCCGCTAAGCTCGCAATGTCTTCAGGCTAGATTATAATGTGCTTTATTTTCCCTAAAAGCTGTATTGCAGTGAGAAAATCCTGAGTAATGTTGTAGCTATGCATTCTAGTCTTCGCTCATACAATTTGTTCTTGTCCAAGCAAAGCTAAATTGGCTGTGTGGGGCATATAATTTCAGTTTTCCATCAAATGATATTTTTATGGTCCTTATGAATGCATACCTCCAAAGAGAAACAGTGATCTTCAAAATCTTTTGTATACAGTAAAGGGTTCTCCATATCAATTGGCAACAAAATCGAACTTCCACGCCTGAAACCAAGAATAAGGTTAATAGCAATTAGCAAGACAACAAGAAATGGATAAGGTGCAGATGATTAATAAATCCCTCCAATTCAAAGATTCAAAGCTTAATACAGTACTAGTTTAAACACAAGTTAGATATCAACCAACAAGGTCAAACACACCAGGACTATGGGTAGATACGATTTTTAGTGGAGCAACTAATGTTTTTCAAGTTTACCCGAATATTTATTACTGCATCTTAAGCAAATAAATAGCCAATGTCTCAGCTTTCCTTTATAGCCAGCCATAATGAGCCCATTCAAACTAACAGCATATCACAGAACAGCCAGCAACCAACAAGTTTACTTTCACCAAACAGCAATTAGTATGTTTACCAATAAACTTGAGATAACTGATAAGGATAAGAGAACATACTGTGTTTGTAACGGGGAGGCTTATTATGGAAGTCAAAGATCGGATGCTTATATATTATGGAAGGAAATCAATATTTAGCACTTGCCAACTCAATGAAATATTGCATGAAACTGTGATGTTCAGGATCTTGACCTTCAAACAATGCAGAATTCAACAAAGGAAACACAATACTACTATAAGATTTCCTGATCAAAATGTAGCAAAACAATTAAATAAATCAAGAACATGTAATAAACACAGTTGTCCTTGGACTCAAATGATATTGTAAAGCAGCCAAATTGCATGAATATTATCACAGCTTTATAATAATAACAGCAGAATCTAAGTTTGCTGCATGAATTAGATAATCTTATGTGACAATGAGAAAAAAAATGCCAAGCCTAAAGGTTAATGCAATTTGCAATGGAGCAACTAATATTTTTGAAATAAAAGAAAATCGAAAACACTATGAGATGCAAGTAAAGAATAATAAGCAACATAGGCCCTCAGAACCCATCGATGATCGCATCTTTCCATTAAGCCAGGACCATTCATAGTAACCATTCCGGAATGGCTCAACCGGAAAGTAGTACCCAAAGGTCCCCGGTTCGAACCCCGGATGGCCGCCGCTCTTTATTTACCAATTCAAGGACCATTGAGGCAGCAATAACAACATAAATAAGGGGTGGTTTTGTGCAATTTTACCATAATGATACAACAACTTATGATGGACGGCTTATTATGGAAATCAAGATCAGATGCTCAACAAATTGTTGAAGGGTCTCCATCCTTGGGCAGTGAATCAATACTTCATACATATACTATATAGTAGCACAAGAAAGCCCACCAATGATGCCCTCAAAAATTCAAAATCATTAAAGTTTTAAATAATCATATGAAGCCATGAAGGGCAGTCGTCACACTTCAATAAAACTAAATAGGCAACGCATTAGTCTCGAAACTAATCAATTTCAAGCCCTTTCCAAATAAAGAATGCAAATTCAATGGGGGGAGAACAAATAATTGTACAAGTTCTACTATATTATTACGTAACCCACAAGAACAACTATAAGTAGCGCATATAGTAAAGTGATTTGTAGTGAAACAATACGTTTTTTTCAAAAAAAAGGGCAATCGAAAATCCCAGTAGATACAAAATACAATTCTGCCAATGTTTATTTGGAATAGAAAACTACCAACAAGCCCTCAGAATCCCACAGTTTTCTCACCTTTCCATTAAAGCCAGTCCCCGTTATTAGTACGAGCAGATTGCAGCACCACCAACAAATGCTTAAATAAAGAGTGGTTTTGGGTAAATTATCCATAATGATAACAATAACAATGAAAAGGGCTCGTTTGGTATAGTTTGCTGATTCTTGAGTGTGTTTGGCAACACGTTCAGTTTCCTAACGACATCCATACCGGCACATTATAGCCTTATTAGCAATAAGGTTGTCTACCCGGCAACAATATTTGCATTATTATTGACTACATGGGAATCCAAACACACCCTAAGTATGTTTATCAAATAGACAGCAATATGCTCAATAGGCATGATATAAAGAGCTGATAAGGACATTGCAATGTAAACTGTGTGATGCCAAACATACTCAAGAAGGATCAGCCATGATTATAGCTTCATTGGAGTTGTGGTGAGGTGGCAATGGGCAGTGCCTGCAGAGCAGCTCACAGTACTAGTAATGGGGAGGCTTATTATGGAAATCAAGAACAACTACTTGTAATAAGAAAGGGTCTTCATCATTGGACAGCAAAATCAATATTTCACACTACCTCAAGAAACCACCAAATAAGAATGTGTATTTGATCACAATTCAATAGAAAAATCCATGCATTTTGGTTTAATTATGTGAAGGACCAATGACAAATCTGATAGCAGTGCAAAACTGATAAACTATGGCAAATCACATTAACAGAAGCAGAAGCCCTCTGGGTTGGCTACCATGATCAACATCAAAGCTTAAAAAATATCATAGGAGAAACAGAAGGATCAATTATTACAATCCAAGCTTCTCGCAATTGATTTGCCAATAACCAGGAAAAAAGAAGAGCTGCAACTTCAACTTCTTTTCAAACAGGAGCAACAGCAACAAAGAAATCAGAAAAACAAACAAACAACAAGTAGCGCTGAAAAAGGGGAGGGTGGTTCTGGTCTCTGGAGATCAAAGGAGCACAATATATTGGAATCACTGTAGGTAATGACAGGTACAGAGTCTCAGAGAGGACTTAATGAACAACAAATTGACCTTCCACTGTGCTCAATACTTATATTCTTCATTGGGGGCTAAAAAGGAAGTATTTTAAACAAGACCAAAACTACATACAGACTATCGACACAGGGCATGTAAAAAATGGCAAGAGTAGCTGCACATAAACCTTGAAAACATAAGTATTAATCAATTTCAGAACTAAGAAACTACACAATGTGGAGCAACTGATATTTTTGAATAAGAAAATAAAAAACAGTCGATGAAAAATAAAAGTTCAGCACTTCAGCCAATGTTTGATGTTGCCAAAGCGATATAAGCAACAAAGGTCCTCAGAACCCATAGATGGTATCATCATTCCATTAAAGCCAGTACCCATTCATAGTAACAGTAGATTTCAGCACCAACAAGCCACCAACTAAGCATAATTTAAGAGTGGTTTTGTGTAATTTTCACATCATCTTCGTCGTCGTCGTCATCGTAATAATAATGATGCTGACGACAACGACGGCGACGACAACAACAACAACAACAACAACAACAACAATATGGCTTTCAGATATGACCAGAAAGCAGAGGCAGACTCCTTTGAAAGACAAGGAGACAAACAACGATGACAAATTTGTGGCAGCTGCGGTGAGCAGAGCTACTTGCAGTACTTATGATGGGTAGGCTTATAAAGGAAGTCAAGATCATCTTCTGTAAAAGGGTTTCCATCATTGGGCAACAAATCAATACTAAGTACTAACCTTATAGTAGCACAAGAAAGCGCACAAACAATGCCCTCAATCATATTTCGACAAAAGAAAAAATATATAAATTTTTGTCTAATCATATGAAGGGAAGATGAGGTGAGAGATTGAAGGAGTTCAATAAAAACTAGTTAGCGAAAGCAACAGTCTCAAAACTACGAAATTTGAAAGAATGCAACATTTGATTAGAAAGAGTGAAATATAGTAAGAATTCTCGATTCATCTCTAGAGAAACAACATGCAATAGATACCATGACCAATATCAAAGCATAATAATATCATAGCAAAAAGAGAAGGATCAATGATTGTCATGAAAGCCTCTCAAACTTTACCTGTCTATTACAAGGCAAACGCAGAAGCTGCAAGCCTGCAACCTCAACTGTTTTTCAAACAGGAGCATCAGCAACACAGCGCGGAAAATAAGAGACATAACAAGTAAGGTAAGGTTCTAGATGTAAAGGAAGATGGGTTTTTAACTGTCAATAGTGACAGCTACAGAGGCTTACTGATAATCAAATTGATCCGCCAATGCGCTCAACTCATTATGTTCAACTGTTCATCATAGGTCTCTAGATGGAGGAAAACAGCAAACAAATGATTAGCAACCGGTGAAAAAACATAAGCCCTTGGGTTTGGCTACCATGACCAACATCAAAGCATAACAAATATCATAGGAGAAAGTGAGAAACAACCACATCAATTATTCTTGTCAAAGCTTCGCATATTTGTTCTGCATATCGCAAGACAAAAAGATGAAGCTGCAACCTCAACTGTTTTTGAAACAGGAGCATCAGCAACAAAGGAAGCTGGAAAATAAACAAACAACTAGTACTGAAAAAGGAAGATGCTGGAGATCAAAGGACCATAATCTATTGGAATCACTGTCAATAATTATAGCTATAAGGAGGCCATAATAAAACAAACTCACCTTCTACTGTGCTCAATACAAGAAGTTCATCACTGGGCTCAAAGGGAAGTATTTAAACAAGACCAAAACTACATACACAGTCCCAGACACAAAGAATGATAAAAACGGTAACAGCAGTTGCAAGTAAACCTTGAAAACCTAAGGATTTATCAATTTCAGAACCAACATACTACACTCGTAGTGAAGCAATTAATATTTTTTAAGTACAAGAGTCTAAAGCAGTGAAAGATCAAAAATAAAATTATGGCCAATGTTTATTGTTGGTGAAGCAATATAAGCAACAAAGGCCCTCAGAACCCACGGATGGTATCATCTTCCCATTAAAGCCAGTGCCCATTCATAGTAACAACAGATTTCAGTACCACCAAGCCACCAACAAAATCATATTTTAAGGGTGGTTTTCTGTAATTTTCCCATAATAATAATAATAATAATAATAACAACAACAACAACAACAGCTTTCAGATATGATCAGACAGCAGAGACAGACTCCTTTGAAAGATCAAGGAGACAAAGAAGACAGCAATGAATCTGTGGTGGCGGCGGAGAGCAGAGCTGCTGGCAATATTATGATGGGCAGGCTTATTATGGAAATCAAGACCATCTTCCGTAGAAGGGTCTCCATCATTGGGCAACAAAACAGTACTGACCATATAGTAGCACAAGAAATCCCACCAATGATGCCCTCAATCATATTTCAACAACAAAATTTAAAAAAAAATTGCCATATCATATGAAAGGAAGATGTGATGACAGATTCAAGCAGTTCAATAAAAACTAGTAATTAGCAAAGGCAATAGTCTCAAAATTACCAAACTTCCAGAGCAAAACATATTAAGCGTTCTCAAATCATGTGTAGAGAAACAAACGGGTAAAAAATACAGATGCCCTCAGGTTTGGATGTGTGACAAACATCAAAGCTGAATAAACATCATAGCAGAGCAGAAGAATCTGAGATTCTCATGAAAACCTCTCGAACTGGCTGCCTATTACAAGGCAGAAGCAGGAGCTGCAACCTCGACTGTTTTTTCAAACAGGAGCGTCAGCAACAGAGAGTCCAGGGAACAGAGAATCAAATAGTAGTACTGTCATGTGAAAAAAGGAATCCATGAATGAAGGTTCTGGATGGAAAGGAACATGGTTTTTTTAGTAACATTGTCCGGAATGGCAGCTATACAGGAGAATCAAACTGACCTTCCACTCCGCTCAACTCATGATGTTCAATTGTTCATCACAGGGCACTAGATGGAGATAAAAAAGACGAAAATGACACACAGATTGACCCAACCACAATGCATGTTAACAATGGTGAGAGCAATTGCACGAAAACCTCGAAACCCTAAGGAAGTCGCAATTTCAGAACCGAAATCGTAAATTTAGGACAGATTCACAAATAACTAGAAATTAAACAAATCCGAGAACCTCATACCTCTTAAGGATTCATACAGAGGACAATCGCCCATCAAAACGCTTCAATCGCCGTGAGCCGCTCAAGACGGTGGCTGCGTTGGTGGTGAAGAGAAAACTTCTACCGTCGTCGTCGTCGGGAAACAAAATCATTTTCACAATGAATTAGACGGACAGGTTGAAAAATCAAAACCAGCGGCGATGGGAAGGAGATCCGAAGCACAAACAATGGGATCGAAATTCGAAACAAGAAACTGCGATCTGGGGAACTGGTTTTAGGGTTTGAAGGTTCCCGCCGACTATGTGGATGATCCCGCCAAATACATGGACGTGGAATTGGGCCAAAGGCGGTTTACACTTTGGGCTGTTGGAGTAATTGGTCTAGTGTTCTTTGTCGCCCCCGTTAATTACTTAATTGCACCTTAAATGATTAAACACACAACCTAGTATATATTACTCCCTCTAATCCAAAACACATATCATTTGACTTTTTAACATGTATTTTAAAATTTTAAAAAATATATAAAATATCAAATTTTTTAATTAATTATTTTTTAATTTAATATTTTTTATAAATAAGTATTAAATTATAAAAAATAATAATAAAACCAAAATCGAGTGTTCAGTTTCGGTTTGAGCCTCGGTCCAACCTTTCAAAAAAATCGGGTCGTCTATTATGACCCGAACCGTTTGGGTTGATTCGGTTCGATGCATTTGCGCCATCTAAGGCTGGGCAAATTTTGGATCGGACCGGAATATTACGGTCCGGTCCGCGGTCCAAGAAAATTATATTTCCAGTTTTCGGTCCAAACCCGGGATCGGACCGGAATTTTCGGTCCAAACCCGGGATCGGACCGGAATTTTCGGTCCGGACCAGAAACCCTATCATTAAAAAAGAGAAGAAGAAAATTTAAATTTGTGTAAATTTTGACAAATATTTTGTGTATATTTTGACAAATTAATGTCGATTTTAGTATAGATTAGAGTAACCATAAATATTCTAGAGTAAGATTGAAGAATCTCGTCCCGATTTTAAATTTAGGGTTAGAAATTTCAATTTGTACTATTTTTAGATCTAGATTCGATTTTAAATGTAACGGTTAGATAAATTTCAATGTTGATTTTAGTTTAGGCTTTGTATTTTTTTTGGTGAAACAGTTTAGGCTTTGTACAGGTGTTTGATTTAACGCAAAATGCGGCCAGGGCTGCTGTAAAAGGGCGAACATGGAATGTTGTAAAGGGGTTGCTCTAAAGTTTCGGTCCAACCGGTCTTTACTGTCCGCAGACCGGAAAGACCGAGACTATAAGTTCCGGTCCCGATCTGATCCACGGTCCAAGTTCTTGGAAATTACGGTCTACCGATCTTGGACCGGACCGAATCTCCGGTCCGGTCCGGTCTAGTCCATACCGAAAGCCCAGCCCTGGCGCCATCCTAACAAGGAAAAAAAAGAATGAACACATCAAAAGGACAAAAATTGTCCCACATCGAAAGTTTGAACAAACCAAACTTAATATATAAGTCGTTGGGTTGTTCCTCCTATTGACAATTGGTTTTAAGATGGAATCCAATTCGGCTTATGTGCTAGGCTACTAGCGCACAACCCAACTCTTGAAAGGGAAATGATTTCTATTGAATGAGTTGATCCACGTCTGAGTTGGATCCTTCATAGTGTTCAACAATTGTTGGGCTTACTCATCATAATCAAAGTTTGGTAAGATTTTATTTAATTTAATGGTCAATAATGTTATATATTAGACTTAAACTCTTGATTAACGGTAATATTTAAACTCTTGAAAAACTTGTGCAGTAGCTGTCATAAGATACCCTAAATCCCTAACCCAAATATGATGGTCCTTACAATCAGTCGAAGTGCTCCACCGAAATGTCTATGGAGAATCTCTTACCTATCTAAATCTTTCAACTATGAATATATACATCACGTCTTTGTATTCTTCGTGCAATTAATCTTTGTGACTATTTTTGGTACCTTGCGGATATATATGCGGGGACCGTACAATTTCTTATTCTTTTTCAGTTTATTGCAAACACATACAGACTTGATTAGAAAAGTTGATGTTGGTGTTATAAATTTTTTATTATTAAAAAAACACTTGAAAGTTGCTAATAATTATGTTTAATAGTAGGGTTTAAAGTTCCTTTTTGTATTACATGTATGACTTGATAATTAATTTGACGCAACTTATTTAGTAAGTTTTTGAATCTTTTAGAAACTTGAAATCGTTTGAGAGTGTGAAAAATTTTAACTTCTTAAATGAATTATATAATATTTAATTTAATTCCGATGTATAGTTATTGAATCCGGTTGAATTAGACTAAGACATTAATTAAAAAAAAAATCAAGCAAAAGAAACAACAACAACGTACACCATGTATACATGTAAAAGTGCATCAACCATTGATCAATTGATCTCCCATATACATCTGGTGGATTATTCTTTTAGTTTAATTATTGTCAATTAATTTTTTGAGAATTTTTTTAATTGAATATACGAACTTGCACTTACAACCCTAGCTTCTCTGTAGAGTATATGTAGGTCATATATAGCTGAGGAATTAGTTACAATTAGCTGGGTTGTTATAACCGAATAAGTGGCGTGTAAACTCCACTAATCAGGTCTATAAATACCAATTGTGTAAGCATACAGAAGTGAGATTTTGGGAAATAATATTCAAGAGCTTACATTCATACAAACTGGTTTTCCCTCTTCTCTCATTCTCTATCTCGGTTACCATTCCAATCCACATAGTTTCAACATGTTCTAGATCTAGATTGCTTCCATGTAATGCTTGTTACACTGTATTGATGAGTGCAAGATTCAGCTTAAGAGCTGAATCTTCACATGGTATCAGAGCCACCGTCTGGCAGAGAGCTGGATTTTGGTTCGATCCTAATTGCGTTTGTGCGAATTTGTGATCAAGGAGTTGATTCGCATCAATTCGGCCGGATACTTATAGTTTACCTGGTTTAGGTTGATAATTGCTCAGATCAACGCATAATTCGTTGAGATCTGAGTTGTTAGCTGTCAATTTTCTTTGAATTTGACTTGTGATTGCAATTGATGCGTGTTTTGGTGTTGATTGCTGTCGCTTATGGTCAGATTTTCGTTTATACAGATTGCAGCTAATCGATGCTTTGACAGTGTGAATTTGACTGCTTCATCCGTGATCTGATTTTGCTAGTTCATCTGTTAATTGCGATCTGATTTTTTCCAGTTTTTTGGATCTTGTATTGACTTGTGTCCTTGGATTTGTTGCTGGAACTCTCAGAAATAGATCGAGATTTGTGTGCTCGTGATCTGCTGACATGTCTAAAAGAGTTGGTTCTACTGATAACGTCGTAGATGAAGGAATTGTTGGAACTGGTGGATTGCATATGGCTCCAGGCGGGAATCCATCAGATCCATTGCACTTGACTAACTCAGACCACCCCGGTCTGCAGCTAGTTGGCGTGCAGTTCACAGGGGCTAATTACCAAAGCTGGAGCAGAGGAGTACGAATGGCTCTAAGAGCCAAGATGAAGCTTGGTTTCATCTCAGGAGCCTGCATTCGCTCGAGGGAAGGCACAGTTGACCTGGATCGCTGGATCAGATGCGATTACATGGTCATGTGCTGGGTGCTGAACTCCATGAAAGCTGAGCTCGCAGAGAACTTCATGTACGTGACATCGGCAAAGGAGCTTTGGGATGAGATAACCGAGAGGTTCGCAGAATCTAACGCGCCATTAATCTACCAACTTCATAGGGAGATTACAGACATTAAACAAGAGAATTTGTCTGTGTCGGCCTATTTTGGCAAACGAAAGCGCGTCTGGGATGAACTGCAGACGCTGCAAGGTACTCCTACATGTACCTGTGGAGTAATGAAAGGTTGTACATGCTTGATTTTGAAGAAGATACTGGAGAGGGAGGCAACTACTAAGCTCATGCAATTTCTCATGGGGCTGAGTGACACTTACGAAAGTGTTAGAAACAGTATCCTTGCTATGGATCCTCTCCCATCGGTCAACCGAGCTTTCCAAATGGCTACTCAAATTGAGCGCCAGAAGGACATCACCTCTAAAATGTCTGCATCTCATGACATTTTTGCTGCTGGCAGATTTGGTAATTCCAAATTTGAAAGAGGCCAATCCTCAGGAAAAGGGAATGAGCGCAG
This sequence comes from Persicaria maculosa, assembly GCA_963922045.1. NCBI lineage: Eukaryota > Viridiplantae > Streptophyta > Magnoliopsida > Caryophyllales > Polygonaceae > Persicaria > Persicaria maculosa. The sequence goes on from OY998262.1 coordinate 65,258,368, forward strand.
GAGTGAATATAAGACTGGGTACAAGAAGGATTACAAGCAGGACTACAAGAAGGCCAAGATGGATCGGACTTGCACTTATTGCAAGGAAAAAGGCCATCTGAAGGAGTCTTGTTTCAAGCTGGTTGGCATACCAGATTGGTATAGGGATTACAAAGCTCAGTTGGGTGAGAAACAGGCAGGATCCAACAAATTTGTTGGGAATGTGGAAGGAGCTTCTCAAGCTGATCATCCTCTAACTGTTGATGCTGAATCCCACACTGCAGGCCATGACAAGCCTATGCCGGATGAGCATATGATAAATGCTCTGATTGCAGAAGCGGTTAGAAAGGTTCGAGGAAAAGGAGTGGCAACTTCACCTTATGTGCAAGGGGCTGTGAACTTTGCAGGTATGGTCACAGTGATTCCATTTGTCAATAATGTTGCAACTACACAAAGTTGGATTATCGATTCAGGAGCAACAGACCATATCACATTTGATGAATCATTGTTTCTTGAATTACATAATTTGGAGAAACCTATCAATATTGGGTTTCCAGATGGGGTGATCCAGCAACTCCATAGTGTTGGGACTGTAAGGATCACAGATGCCATTACTTTGAGTGATGTTTTATACATGCCTCACTTCCATCACCATCTCTTGTCTGTTTCCAAACTGCTGGACAGAGATGAACTGGTGTTCTTATTCTACAAATTCCACTGTGTTTTACAGGACACTTCAACTAGGCAAGTGATAGCTCATGGAAAAAGGATTGCTGGCTTGTATCACCTTGAAGGTCATTCATGCCGTTTATCAACTACAAATAGGAGTACAATAATCAGTAGCTGCTCAAATAAAGACTTGGGTCATGGCTCTTCTTTTGCTGGTTTAACTGATGCCAGTAAGTTAAGTTTACTTCACTCTCGTTTAGGACACCTATCTGTCTCTAAGATGAAGCATCTGAATGGTTGTAAGACACTGCTGATGGATGATTTCTTTTGTGATTCTTGTCTGCTATCCAAACAACACAAACTCCCTTTTGCTCCGAGTATTTCTCATGCTGAATTACCTTTCGAATTGATTCATTTGGACCTCTGGGGTCCTTACATAACAGCTGCTTTATGTGGCAGCAAGTACTTCCTAACAATCCTTGATGATTGTACAAGGAGTACTTGGACCTTTCTAATCAGAAGCAAGGAGCAGGTCTTTCGATTAATCACACAGTTTTTTTGTGTTTGTTGAGACACAATTTGATAGGATGATCAAGAGGATCATGACTGACAATGGTACTGAGTTTGTTAATCACAAACTCAAGGATTTTTTGGATTCTAAAGGGGTGGTTCATCATCGTTCCACACCAGGAGTCCCTGAGCAAAATGGCCGGGTTGAAAGGAAGCACCGACACCTTGTTGAGACAGCTCGTGCTCTAAGACTGAATGCCAATCTTCCTTCTTCATTCTGGGGTGAGTGTATCCTTACAGCCACATTTCTAATCAATCTCATGCCCTCTTCTGTTCTACAATGGAAAACACCTTATGAATCATTGTTTCTCAAACCTCCTGATTATGATAGTTTACGAGTCATGGGATGTTTGTGCTATGCTCTCATTCCTAAATCACAAAGGGGCAAGTTTGATGCTACTGCTAGAAAGTGTGTCTTCATTAGTTACCCACCAGGACAGAAGGCATACAAGGTTTTTGATATTGAAACTGGGAAATTACTGGTGTGCAGACATGTGACCTTCAAAGAAAATATTTTCCCTTATAAAGACAAATGGGAAGACCCACCATGTGCTGGCACTCAGCCTTTACCCTTTGTCTCTTTTGGCAATGAGTCACATACTTGGATATCTCAGAGGGGTCCAAGTGCAGTCACTCCATCCTCTTCTTTGGATGTTACTTCCCCTAACCCCAACCCTATCCCTCCTTCTCCAACAGTTACCCCTGTCACTGATGTTGCTTCTCCAGGAACTGATTTCCAAGCCATCCCTTCATCCCCACTAGCTGTTCCTGTAAGGGATTTGGGGGAGCCACAACAAGTTGCAACTCCTGTTATACACAGACATGGTAGACCTCATAGGGAAATTGTGCAACCTGCCAAGCTTAAGGACTTCATTGGAGTCCCATATCCTAGACACAACACTATTCTTCATCCGGATGAATCCCTATCCACTTCCTTCAATGTGATCAATCTTAATGATTTGTCACATTATTCAACTGATTTCATCCACTCTCTATTCAATGTCCTGGCAGTCCATGAGCCTATTACCTTTGCTCAGGCTAACAATGATCCAGCTTGGATAGTTGCCATGAATAAGGAACTGCTAGCCTTAGAAGATAACCATACTTGGGATTTGACTTCCCTGCCTTCTGGTCATTCACCCATTGGATGCAAATGGATTTATAAGGTGAAATACAGGCAAAATGGTGAGGTTGAGCGCTTCAAAGCTCGTCTAGTTGCTAAGGGGTATAGCCAGATAAAGGAGCGGGATTACAAACACACATTCTCTCTCGTCGCCAAATTTGCCACTATTAGAACTCTGATTGCTGTAGCTTCATGTCGTGACTGGAATCTACACCAGCTAGATGTGAACAACGCATTTTTGTACGGCTATCTTGATGAAGAGGTGTATATGACACCTCCCTTGGGTTACTCTAAGGCTCTGCCTGGTCAGGTATGTCGGCTCAGGCGTTCTTTATACGGCTTAAAACAAGCTAGTCGCCAATGGAACATTGAACTCACCAAGCATTTGGTAAGTCTGGGTTTTGCTCAATCTCGTCACGATTACTCCTTATTCACCAAAGTACAGGGATCCTTAATTGTTGTTGCTCTAATCTATGTCGATGACATCTTAATGTCTGGCAATGATGAAGCCACAATAGCGATGGTTAAGACATCCTTGCACCGAGCTTTTACCATTAAAGACCTGGGCTTAGCACGGTATTTTTTAGGGATGGAAATTAGTAGATCAAGAGATGGAGTCCTACTGAACCAACGCAAATATGTCATTGACCTTCTACAGAATTCAGGCTTCAGCAATTGCAAACCTACAAGTTTTCCTATGCAAAGGAATCTGAGATTGAGTGTTGACAAAGGTGAGCTCATATCAGATCCTGAATCTTATAGAAGAGTGGTGGGGAAGCTTCTGTTTCTCACCATGACACGGCCAGACATTTCATATACAGTGCAACAATTGACCCAGTTCTTAGCCTCTCCTCGAGTTCCTCATATGGATGCAGTCACATACTTACTGTGTTATCTTAAGGGGACTGTCAATTGTTCCCTCTATTATCCCAAATCATCGTCTCTCATGGTTCGTGCTTACAAAGATGCTGACTGGGGGGCTTGCCCTTTCACTGCCCGATCACTCACTGGTTATTGCGTGTTTTTGGGGGATTCCTTGGTTTCTTGGAAAACCAAGAAACAAAAGACGGTGTCTAAATCATCCACCGAGAGCGAATACAGAGCCATGTCCACAGCAAGTAGTGAACTTGTATGGTTGACTGGTCTATTGGAAGATTTGTGTGTTCCAGTTTCCCTTCCAATTCCTCTCTGTTGTGACAACACCGCAGCTGAGCACCTTGCAGTAAACCCAGTATTTCACGAAAGAACGAAGCACTTACGAATAGACTGCCATTATGTTCGTGATTTGGTTCTGGACAACTTCATTTCAACAGTCCATGTCTCTTCCCAGTTACAAATAGCAGACATAATGACTAAGGCCTTGGGTACACAGCAGCATCAGCTTCTGGCTTCCAAGCTGGGCTTAGTTTTCCATCCCACACGCCCACCTTGAGGGGGGTTGTAGAGTATATGTAGGTCATATATAGCCGAGGAATTAGTTACAATTAGCTAGGTTGTTATAACCGAATAAGTGGCGTGTAAGCTCCACTAATCAGGTCTATAAATACCAATTGTGTAAGCATACAGAAGTGAGATTTTGGGAAATAATATTCAAGAGCTTACATTCATACAAACTGGTTTTCCCTCTTCTCTCATTCTCTATCTCGGTTACCATTCCAATCCACATAGTTTCAATATGTTCTAGATCTAGATTGCTTCCATGTAATGCTTGTTACACTGTATTGATGAGTGCAAGATTCAGCTTAAGAGCTGAATCTTCACATTTTCAAATGTTTTAACTTTTAACCACGTGATCTTTTAGCTAGTTAAATCTGTATTTTGTTTTTGTGGTTCGTTTTGAGATTTTTGGTAAGGACTAAGGATGGACGGGATGGAAGGAGGCATAGACGGAGGCGGGGGCAAGCGGGAGCATACACCCCCCCTTTATCGGACGAATCACCTATATTGATCTACGTGCCGATAGCTTCGTTTTGACATATTATAAGCGTGAATCCGATAAACGAGTAAAAAATTATGCCCGTTTGAAAGTTAAACACACATTAATTATTTTAAATGTCTTTTAATAAAGCATGATTCTTTTATATTTTACTTAATTTGATATTTCGGCAATATAATTCAACCAAAGAGCTTCGAAACAAGAGGTTATATTAATAAATACGATAATCATTTAAGAAATTATGCAAATTTAAAATTTGTATATGTAGTTACACGTTATTGCATGCTAACAGACCAACAAGTTGCATATTAACTTTGTAGGTTTCAAACGATATGTTTTTTAGACGAAAAAAAAATGTTGTTATCAATTAAAACGACATCATTTTTTCGTTTAAAGAGAAAAATATATATAACAACTAGTGACACAATTTTAAATTAAAACATCGCCGTTTTGAACAAAAAAAAACGTTGTTTAAACTAAAATATCATCGTTTATTCTAAAATATTATAATTTTCGGCCAAATTAGGCAAGTATACACGTTTTGGTAAAAATTGCAAAAGTATACACGATTTTTAAAACACCAAAAAAACTCCTCCCTCATTCTCAACTGTCCACTGTTTAACCACTCTCTCTCCTGTTTCTCTCTCTCCATTGCGATTTTCAACTTCCCTTCGCTCTGGAGTCTTTCTTCTACTGATTCGTTCGACAAGCGGCATTTTTCGGACGTTTTCGTGCTTGTTTTCGTGTGTGATTGAAGGTTATTGAGTATGGATAGCAGCGCAGGTAAGCATTTTGTTGTTTTTGTATGGTTTGTCTGTGTTGGGGTTTTGTTTATGTCAGATTATGCGATGGAGCGATGGTGCGTGGTTTGTTTGGGAATGTATCCATGTTAGCATTGCCCATAATGCTGACATGTTTTTAGGTAGTATACTATAAAAAAAGTAATTTCAAAAAAGAACAGGGTTATTGTATGCAATATATATCACTTGGCGGTTCTAAGTTCTTGTATCTTAGAATTATACGATATAAAGCGAGCCGGTCTGAGCAATGCTGACACCATCATCTTGAGTACTTAAGTCTCCTCTTTAGCTCACACGCAGACACCAATCTCTTAGATGGAGGTCTTCCTCGTCCCCTCCTAACAACAGGAGGGTAACACTTTATAGATCTTATTGCTTCAGGCACCTCTAATTCATCGTCCATCAGCACTGGGTATATTGTTTCTTCATATGCCAATTTCCAAGCATTAGTTGTGTAAAATCTGGCAACAAAGTCTGATACATTTGCCTTAATTTTTATGATGGCTGAAAGAGCATGAACACATGGGATCTTCTCTATATCGAAAAACTTGCAAGTGCATGTATTTGCTGACAGGTCCACCATTGAATGAGACCCTTGCCCTTTGACTTCAAATTTATATTCATCCAGCCTCTGAACCTTGTATGCTCCAGCTTCATCTTGTAGGTTCCTAATCAGATAAAGTATTACTGGTGGCAATCTGTCCTCATGTTTGGATGCCTTTTCTCTACGTTCTTGGAACCATGTTGCGAGTTTTTCTCTAGCAAAATTCAACAGTGCAACAATAGGATAATTCTTTTTCCCCTTGAAAATGGCATTTATGCTTTCTGCATTATTAGATGTCATCATGTTGTATCTGGTGATTGGTGAATGTGCTCTAGCCCACCTATCCACTCCTGCTGACAGTAAATATTTCGACATCTTGGGGCAGCTTTTCCTTTATGCGGTCAAAATATTTGTCGAACTCCCCAGTAGTATAACTATCTGCTGCTTTTTTGAACCAATTTGTCAAGTATCTTTTCTTGAAGGTGCTTCTAATGTTTTGTTCCATGTGCCATCTACATATGCAGTGATGTGCACTGGGGTAAACCAAGCCAATTGCTCTTGAAATGCTGACATGTCTATCAGACACAAACACTAAATCATTTGATGGAGGAACAACCTTCAGCAGCTGGCGAAGAAACCACTCCCAAGAGCTGTTATTTTCTGTGTCAGCAATGCCAAATGCAAGTGGAAAAATATTTCTGTTTGCATCTTGCGTTACTGCTCCAAGCAAAGTCCCTTTGTATTTCCCAGTTAAAAATGTTCCATCAATAACAACAACCTGTAAAATAATGATTATAAGCTGTGCGATGACAATGAAACATTCAAAAGTGAGTAAGTAGACTCTGTGCTGACACTGATAATTTCATACCTTTTTCAACACAGGGAAGGCCCGAATGCACTGTCCAAATGATAAAAACAAGTATTTAAACATGTCATCATTATCTGTTGACATCAATGCTACAGTTCCATCATTTTTCTCCATAATCATGTGGCAAAATAATGGCAAATCAACAAAATTTGATTCCGCTGTCCCTCTGTCCCTTTCTTGTGCAATTCTTCCTGACCGCCACGCTGTCCAATAACTAATGGGCATTTTTTTTTCGGTCCTCATTTTATCCATTATCTGCTTTGGATTGTACCCGCTGTTGACACTGTAATTAGGTATACATTAGAATGAATAATGTGATAATTGAATTGAGAGTTATTTAGATGACATACAAACACTTACATTGGCTGGATTATGCTTGCTATCACCGAGGAAGGTGCTTTCCTGCAATTGCTTGTTCTCACATCCCATGTGCATGTGTGCACATTATTGTACGCTGACACCTCGTAGCAAGTCTGAGAAATAGTATTTACGTGTAACTTCCATCTGCAGGTATCATCCACGCAGTGTGCCCTAAAATACTTGGGTTCTGATCTTTTTACTCGATACCCAAATATTTCTATCACTGATAATATACGTAAAGCATCCTTTGTTTTTTGCTTTGATTCAAAGATTCTCCCAATGTACATTATGTTGGATGAGGTATTATTGAAACTACTCATGCTAGAGCTGTCATCCTTGTAATCTTCTAGTGTTTTATCTCTACTGCGCATTGAAGAATGCAGGCTTCTCCAGGTGCCAGCATCATAATCAATGTCATTACCATCATCCATATCATCATACATATCATCTGACGCCACTGTCTGCATTTGAGTGTCAACAATCATATGATTTTTGTCCATGACATACTCAATCAATCCAACTGATTTCCTACTCTCCTTGTCATCTGTGTCAACAATTGTAAGTGGTTGTGCCTGTATGCTGACACACAACTCAACAGGATAGTTTACACCATCTAGTGCTGATATATATCGAGGAATTCTTTCAAATCAGCGTCACAATCAACTGTAAGTGGGGCTTTCAGCATTTTGTATGGGTGCAAATGACTAAATTGCAATTCAAGCACATTGTCCACATTGAATCTAGTGCACATCTTTCTCTTCAAGTCATGTAGCGTGGTTGAATCATATAGCATAAACACTTTTGATGTTGTATTTCCAATGAATTCCAGGCCTGTGTCAGCAAATACCCATGATCCACCAAATACTACTGTAATCACATGAGGTTCCATTTATGTTTGACCTATCAATTAATTACAGACAATATGCAAACAAGTACAATGAGTTACTTCTGATTTCGTGTCAGCATGATATATATAAGTTAGATACATGTTATTTATTTAAGAAATCTCAGACAGTGTTAGCATTATACAACGAATCCAGAATTTAAACAGATCTTCGTAGAACAATTCATACAATGATTTCCTTTCAATTCATTCAAGCACACAACAATTCGAATTCCTTGAACATACAAATTTATAACAATGCATAGGCTAATTAAGATTGAACTTTCGTTATATTGACAGATCGAGTATCTATTAACGAAGCAGATCGATGAAGAACTTGAAATTCTATATATTGTCGACGATTTACTTTGATTTATATTCAAACAGCAACAAACGAAGTCGTAATTACAAGATCTACACTAAACGAGTTCAGCAATTAGATATAAAACGATATTTACACAATCAACTATACGAAAGCTGACATAAAAACTACAATCCAGTAATGTTTAGATGTTAGAAGAATATAGTACCGAGATTCAGGAGGAGATCGGCGATCGATACCTACAACGATCGAAATCAGATCTGTGAATTCGTGTCAGCGCTGGCGAAATCAGATCGGGGGGGTGTGCGCGTGTTGAGAGTGTATTGTATAGTTTGCTAAATTTTCCCCAAATTTGTATAGTTTCCTAATTTGGCCTTCTTATTTGTATACTTTGCAAACCATCCCATTTTTGTTTCCTAAACGTATTATAAAAAAATCTATCGAATAGTAAATTAACATTTTGTATAAAACTTCGCCTCTCATTGATAAATTTCTGGTTCCGTCCTGGAAGGAGAGATGTGTTCAAAGGAGGTGGAAGGAGTGAGATAAACGTTAATACAAATATAATCTCACCATTCCCATATTTGCAAAAGAGATTCACGTCAGCTTCTGTATAATCTGTCAAAACCACGTCTAAAGTACAAAAGCTAGTTGTCCCGCCAACTAATCTCACCTTTGTGATATTCAATATCTCTCCAAAAAGCTAGTTGACCGTAACATATTAAGAGTGAGAATATTTGAGATTTTTTTTTTCTAAATATTTACAAAAAATTAATCAAAATATTTAATGAAATAGTATATTTTTTACAGGTTTGTTAGAAAAACACGTATGGTATGGCATTTTATTTACAAGATGACATATTTGACCGTAACATATTAAGAGTGAGAATATTTGAGATTTTTTTTTCTAAATATTTACAAAAAATTAATCAAAATATTTAATGAAATAGTATTTTTTTTATAGGTTTGTTAGAAAAACACGTATGGTATGGCATTTTATTTACAAGATGACATCGTAACATATTAAGAGTGAGAATATTTGAGATTTTTTTTTCTAAATATTTACAAAAAATTAATCAAAATATTTAATGAAATAGTATTTTTTTTACAGGTTTGTTAGAAAAACAAGTATAGTATGGCATTTTATTTACAAGATGACATATTTGAAACTGGAGGAAAAAGCTACAAAAAATTAACGAAAGAAATGCAAGTTAAAACAACGTTTCTATCGTTAATTTTATTTCGAGATAAATTATGTAAAAGAAGTATTTTTTTCCACAAGATATGGATTTTTAGTCATTTTCACGAGTTTTAATAAAACACTTCGCTTAAAATCATTATTTCACTAACTTTTTCATAAATTTTATTGTTTTTTTAATACCCATTATAAATTTTAATCAATCAAAATCTTTTAAAAAGTTAATATCACACAAATCCATACCATTCTTAACTAAAAAAAACTCCCTTACCTAGCCAAGCCCCCACAAAATAGGAATGACTAGCTATTGGTACAATAAGGGAGTTTGCTCCAAAAAAAAAGAAAAAAGAAAAAGATACAATCAGGGAGTAGAGTATGTGTTAAAGAAAGCTGAATAACATGACATAAGCTACGTGATGATAAAGAAATTAGCAAATCAATTAACATTATGAGTAGTGCACCACATCCGAAAATGCACTCTCTCCACAAGTATGATTAATTAAGTTATTAATTGGGTTAATTTATGGTTGTGGGTGGGTGCTAATTAACTTGGGTGGAATATATATGAGGGGGACCATAGCTAGCTAATTAACATATAGTATAGCTTAGCTAATATTGAAGCGCCCTCTCTAAACTCAAACGGTCAGTTTTCAATGCTAAACAACAACACATATATATAACCCACCATGAAATCACAGCTCTCAAACCCTCCAATGCCTCTGAAACAATATTGTCAACCATCAATGGGAAAGCTCGGCATTCGGCGACATCCGGCCTCTTGCTGAAGACGATGCAATGCCTATAGCCACTATATATATATACACGTACGCTCCGTGCTCGCTCTCGAAACTCTGTCAAACTATGCCGGCCGATATATCTCCATGGATCATCGATCGATCGACAACATATGGAGAGAGGGTTGGGTTCTATTTGTTGTGGTTGTGGATGGCTAAGCTACGCTGAAGGGATCGGTCCAACGTTAACGCGCGCGAGCATATACATAATGTGATTTTTAATGTGTATGATCGGAAAGATGGGGATTCAATCAGCTGGTTAGGCTATATATTATTTATGAGTTTGATTTTAAATGTAGCTTTTAAATACACACATGTTTGATGTTTGATTTCTCTCTCTCTCTCTCTCTATATATATATATATGTCTTTAATTTATTTGCTCTTTGATTTGTAACCATGCCATGAGTGTGTGGAAATTAAATTATGAACGGTTCGGATCACCTATTACCTACGATGTAACTCTCTATGTTACACGATTTCTATTGGTCCTCCTAAAAATCATTTATCTAATTAAATTAAAAAGATTTTTTTGGTAAAATTAAAACTTATTTCCTAAATTAAAAATTAAAAATGGCCTTATTTCCCTACCACCCATCGCTTCTTCTCCAATCTACGTTCTTATGTTTGAGAATTAACCCAAAGTGCAGAAACCCTAAAATTTCTATCACCATCTCCATTGGCACGAACACAATGCAACCACCTTCATTGTCAATTTATCGACATTAGCTGAGTCGTTGCCTAATTTCACATAAGCGATCACATCCGAATCCCAATCCCAACCGAACCCCGATTGCGCGCTATTCTCCTTCATATTCAAATTTAGGCTACGAATTTCAGCGCCTGCGAAGAAGATCGAAGACTCAACCTCGACGAAACTTGATAACAACGAAGCGTTTTTCATTAATGATCACAATTAAACTTTATGAAACCCTCAACCATCAATCAGTTTCCATATTCCGAGCCTACCTAGGAACAACGTATGTGCTAATCACATAATCAAATAATCAACCGTCAATCAGTTTCTATCTTCCCACATAAATCACATAATCAAATTTTATGACTTTGATGGGATATTAAAGTGATCGGTTTCTATTGATCAAATTTCCAAAGATTAACGAGATTTTATTCTAAACACAACAACAAAAATTGCAGGTGAACTTATATGTGCTAATGACGGTGAACTGAAAATTATGAAGATCAATTTGACCTAACTGGCTGAGCAGAAAAGAATAAAGAGAAAATCTTTATTTTTTTTTTAATTTAGGAAATAAGAATTATAATTTAATTAAGATTTTATGAAATAATTTAAGTAATTTAAATTGGATAAATTAATTATAAGTGGACCAATAGAAATCATGTAATATAAAGGGTTACATTCTAGGTTATAGGTGATCCGGACCGAATTATGAAACAATTCGTTGATCATATATATATATAGAGAGAGAGAGGGTCTGTTTACACAGTATCTATCCTTTATTCCTATATGTGTGTGTTTGCGCGCACCTACACAAAGATGTTGTGGCAATTGGCAAATATGAGAAAGATTGAAAATTATATCAAATGAATGAGAAACACTTGAAAATTAATATACATATTTTGTTGAAGGAAAAATATCAAGAATACCAACTAACACTCGTGAACCAAAAATAATACGAGCTTTGAAAATTACTAATTGATGTACAAACTATATACCCAAATAAACCAATTTTGATACCATGACCAAATTTGTAAACAAAAAAATAGTTTAACCTAAAAATATATATTAACAACAAATTTGGGAACATTTTGTAAAATCGGGATAAATTACATGAACAACTCCTCGTCTTCTTCCTGTTATTCATCGCCATTGCCGGGGGCAGGGTGTGGAGAATATGAGTCGTGGAACTGTCTCACATTGATTAGAATGTGAATCCAAACCTTGCATATAAGCCGGTGGGCTACCTCATCTAACACCAATTGATTTTAGGATGGAACCCCACTCGACTTGTGTGCTCGGCTTAGTTGGCGCGTGTGCGCTTGGCGTGCGTGGCCCCCCCACGTCGGATGACCCATTGTGAATTTAATATGGTATCAGAGCCGAGGTTCGACATGGTGCGGTGTGGTTTGGATTCCTGGTCTAATTGGCTGGCCGACCTTAAGGCATTGATTCGTCAAGTGCAATTGGCAAAATGCGTGGCCAGGCAGTTGCACTTGAGGGGGGGGGGGGAGGGGGTCCAAGCCTTGCATATAAGCCGGTGGGCTACCCCACCTAACACCAATTGGTTTTAGGATGGAACCCCACTCGGTTTGTGTGCTCGGCTTGGTTGGCGCGTGTGCGCTTGGCGTGCGTGGCCCCCCCACGTCGGATGACCCACCGTGAATTTAATACAGGGGCTGCGGCCGGAGCAAGAGTGGCGGGCGCCGACGGAGGAGTACGTCGCTGGAGCGGGACTAGGCGGGGGAGTGCCGGAGCAGGCGGGGGGGGGGGGGGGGGGGGGGGTCACTGGTGGCGGAGAGGGAGGTCGGATGGCCGGCGCCGGAGGGGGAATGGTGGCAAAATGCGTGGCCAGACAGTTGCACTGGGGGGGTGTGGAGAATATGAGTTGTGGGAGTGTCCCACATTGATTAGAATGTGAATCCAAGCCTTACATATAAGCTGGTGAGCTACCCCACCTAACACCAATGGGTTTTAGGATGGAACCCCACTCAGCTTGTGTGCTCGGCTTGGTTGGCGCGTGTGCAAATTGATTAGAATGTGAATCCAAGCCTTGCATATAAGCCGGTGGGCTACCCAACCTAACACCAATTGGTTTTAGGATGAAACCCCACTCGACTTGTGTGCTCGGCTTGGTTGGCGTGCGTGCCCCCCCCCCCCCACGTCGGATGACCCACCGTGAATTTAATACAGGGGCTTCGGCCGGAGCAGGAGTGGCGGGCGCCGACGGAGGAGTACGTCGCTGGAGCGGGACTAGGCGGGGGAGTGCCGGAGCAGGCGGGGGGGGGGGGGTCACTGGTGGCGGAGAGGGAGGCCGGATGGCCGGCGCCGGAGGGGGAATGGTGGGAGGAGGAGAAGCAACCGGTGATGGGGTAGATGGGGAGGAGCTGCGGTCACCGGCGGAGGGGGATCTAGCCGGAGGAGTAGAAGGAGGGGGAGGGGAGATCGGAGGAGATTGGGTGGCCGGCGGCGAGGAGGGCGGAGATCTCCATCTCCTTCCTTCTAGCTCATACACTACAATCCCCCTCCACCCCATAGACGGATCTAGGCAGGGGCAATCGGGAGCATACACCCCCCCTTTCATCCGACGAATCATCTATATTTGTTCTACGCGAAGCTTCGTTTGATATTATAAGCTTGAATCCGATAAACGAGTAAAAAGTTATGATCGCTTGAAAGTTAAACACAGATTGATTATTTCAAATGTCTTTTAATAAAACACGATTCTTTTATATTTTACTTAATTTGATATTTTGGCAATATAATTCAACCAAAGAGCTTCGAAACAAGAGGTTATATATATTACTAAATTCGATAATCATGTAAGAAATTATGCAAGTTTAAATTTTGTATATCTTGTTACACGTTATTGCATGCTAAGAGAACAACAAGTTACATATTGACTTTGTGGGTTTCAAACGATATATTTTTAGATAAAAAAACGACATCATTTTTTCTGTTTAAATAGAAAAATATATAACAACTACTGACACAATTTTAAATTAAAACAACATCGTTTTGGACAAAAAAAAATATTTTGAACTAAAAAAAACGTTGTTTAAACTACAATATCATAGTTTTGGTTCTCTAAACGTATTATAAAAAAATTTATCGAAGAGTGAATCAACAATTTGTATAAAACTTCGTCCTCTTTCGATAAATTTTTGGCTCCATCCCTGCGTCCACCGGCGACCCCCCGCCTGCTCCGGCCACTCCCCCGCCTAGTCTCGCTCCAGCAACTCCTCCGCGGCTCCCGCCACTCCTGCTCCGGCCGCAGCCCCTGCCCCCGACAATGGCGATGTATAACAGGAAGAAGACGAGGAGCTGTTCATGTAATTTATCCCGATTTTGCAAAATGTTCCCAAACTTGTTGTTAATTATATTTTTAGTTTAAATTATTTTTTTGTTTATAAGTTTGGTCATGATATCAAAATCGGTATATTTGGGTATAGTTTATACACCAATTGGTAATTTTCAAAGTCCGTATTATTGTATTATTAGTGGTTCACGAGGGATAGTTGGTATTATTCTTGGTCATTTTTCATTTGTTGAATATTTGGAAATACAAACCTGAGAAATAATTGAAAATTATACATATTTCTGAGAAATAATTGAAAATTATACATATTTTGTTGAATAATTTCGGAATACAAACATGACACAACTATAGGGTATACACGAGATTATAAATGATCGACATGCACTCGAACCCCAATTAAAATTAGGCTCGACCAGTAGCGGCCGCAGGATTTCCTAGAGGAGGGGGCGGAATTTTTGGTCGAGAATTTTTTTTTTCCTCGGTATATATAATAAAGAAATTTTTAAAAAATATATTGAAAATAAACCATAAATTATGGTATAAATATGATATTTTATTGCAAAAATTCATAAAATAATTTAATTGTGTGTTGTGTGTGTGTGTGTGTGTGTGTGTGTGTGTGTGTGTGTGTGTGTGTGTGTGTGTGTGTGTGTGTGTGTGTGTGTGTGTGTGTGTGTGTGTGTGTGTGTGTGTGTGTGTGTGTGTGTGTGTGTGTGTGTGTGTGTGTGTGTGTGTGTGTGTGTGTGTGTGTGTGTGTGTGTGTGTGTGTGTGTGTGTGGATTAAGATTTTTTTTTAAAATTATTGAAAGAAAATTATAAATTTTTTAATGAATTTGTCATTGGTAAATGTAAAAAAAATGATAGGATTGAAAAGTATGATAAAAAAAACTCATAAATTGTGGTTTAAATATGATATTGATAGTAAAAAAATTTATATAAATAAAAATTAGAAGAATTATTTAAAATATATTGGTAACATAATGAATAATCTAATGAAAATATTAAAAGAAAAATACAACCAAAAAGGTAAGGAATAAAAAAAAGTGCAAAAAAAGTAAGTATTGAGATTTGAACCCATGACCTCTTGCTTCCTTTACCCTTCCTTCCATCCTTTTACCAAATGAGCTAGACAATCTTTGTGTTCTTTTTCACATTTTTTTATTTTTTTACCTTATTTTTTTAAATTTTTTTTATAATAGTACGAAACTCCGTCGTCGGAGGGGGGGCGGCCGCCCCTGGGCCCGACCCATTGGACCTCTTCAATTGATAACTTTTTTTGATGATTAACGGTTTTTCAACCTTATGCCTTGCTTTTCTAGGATCGATGCTATATTTAATAGAGAATCGTTTTCAAATAAGGTTCTAATAGGATAGAAAGACCGAATGATTCTTTTTTGAAGCAAGATAAGAATTCAGTTATTTAGACAAGTTTAGAGAAATCGAAAGACCGAACAAACCGATAGATAGACTAACTATCATGTCCAATTAAAAGACAGAAAGGAAAAAACATCACACAAATTCTTGTAGTGATAAATGTACATACAAGTCAATGTATGAGTGAAGCTAAGCTATATAGGCTATAGCTATAACCGTTGGAGTGTCAATTTATAGGAGGAGGTCGACATTGCATATATATGTTTAATTTATGAGAGTAGATGAATTTAAAACCTAGGCATGTGCTTTCCAATACCCACCTTAATTAGCCGTTACTATCTATACATGTTCTGATGTTCAATTTGTTCACATCGTCGATCTCTTTCATCAGCCAACTATATATACACTTGCCTTCAATTATTTCACTTCACTTCATGTAACCGTTCAGTTAGTTCGATTTCCATTAAATGTACAGTGTGTAGCCGGCTAATTAATGTCAAAATATATGAGTTGGGTGAAATCCTATATATATATATAATAACTTAAGTTTTGTGTTATAAGATGAATATTTGGCCTAAATTCAATATGAACACAATTTTTTAAAAGCATTTAGAACATTTCGAATAGCTTATTATTATTATTATTATTATTATTATTATTATTATTAGAGAAAATTTGTGCCGAAGCCGCAAATTTTTGATCATATTGAGAGAGTGTCCCTCAAGTGTGGCAAATTAGGGTTTTGTCCACATAAAATTTTCTGGACAAAATTACCCCCCTAATCTCATATATCCATCGCCGTTTCAGCACCACAGATCCATGGACGAAATAAGAGATATCTCCCTCTTCGATGTTTCAGATTTCGCTCTCTTCGTCGACCCCTCCCTCGCTCTCTGCTTTGAACGACCGCTCCTTCGCCTGATTAGACGGATGCCACTGCCATGGCCGAGCAGATCGAGGATGGAGATCTGAGATCTCAACCTCCGAGCGACCATCCATGGCGCCTCCTCCTCCGATTCGCGCTCCGAGCCAACGATTTGCAACTGGCAGCCCAGATCCGCTCCCTCCGTTCTCACTCCAGGGATCTCGCCTCTGTCCTCTCGAATTCCAGGGATCTCGATCGCCTCTGTCACCTTGCTGGCGGCCGCCTGAATCGATGCCAAGAAAGACGAATTCGGTGCGCCGCCGACGAGTTGAATTCGATGCCATGGCTTCTCCATGGACGCCTCCTCCTCCGATTCGCCTTCTCCGATTCGCCTTCTCCGATTCGCGTTCTGATCTGTTGATCCCGGCTCGATCTCGCGCTCGATCTCAGATGCTTCAATTGCTGAAATTGCCGGCTCGATCTCCGATCGGAGGAGATTTCAGTTATTCGCTCACGCTCTCTCTCGAAGCCTCCGCTCCCGATCTCAGATCTGAAAATGGCTGAAATTGCTGAAACAGTGGCTCTCGCCTATCGATCCACTATCAATCTCGTGCTCGCCTCACCTATGATGTCCGATTGGATTGCTTCCTCATCGACGCTCTCTACACCTTCTCCCTCTGGCTCTCCAACCCCTGAACTTCCTCACCTCCACCTTCCAAGTCGCCGTCCGCTCCAACAACCCCATGGACCATGTCAGCATCTATTACGGTAATTGATCAATTTCTCAACGATTGATGTTAATTACGATTAGTTTCGAATTGATCAACATACCTTTCAAATTAAATCAATTGATCGATTTGATATTTATTTAATCAAAAGGTGTTTGAGATCGATGACTTCAATTGAAAAAATTGTGTGTCTTTAATTTGAGATGAAGCTTTCGATTTCCTATGTTCCTTTTATATACCGAATTTGTGTGAAATTGTGATGTTGAAATTGTGTGTGGTCAGAGTGATAACGCCAATGTTGAAATGGAACTGATGAAACGTGTGTATATACTATATACGGCAAAAAAAAGTTCATTTTAGCAATTTCAGCAACTGCTGAAATGCGGACTGTAGTTTCAGTAATTGCTGAAATGTTAAAATTAATTCTTATAAAATTGTATGAGCTACTATTTCAGCATTTCATCATTTCAGTACTAACAAAGTTGATGAAACCGGGGTTTCAGCATCAACAACGTTGTTGAAACCATAAACAATATTGCTGAAACCCCGGTTTCAGCGGCAACAACAATGCTGAAATCGAGGTTTCAACAACAACGTTGTGGAAGGAAATTTGGAGTTAGACTCGTGAGAGGAATATTTTTACTATTTTGGTGAGGACTCTTAATTTGGTCCTTCTTTTTGCTGAAATTGTTGTTGCTGAATTTGCTGAAATTGTTGTTGCTGAACTTGCTTTAAAACTAGAATTTGCTGAAATTGTTGTTGTTGAACTTGCTTTAAATCTCCTTTAAAAGCCTCTTAGCTCAATGGTAGAGCGATGTGCTATGCGCAAATACGTGGGTTCGAATCCCGCATAGGCTAAATTTTACATCCCATAACACGGTTTCAGCAACAATTTCAGCATCAACAACGTTGCTGAAACCGTGGATTTAGCATTAACATTGCTGAAACCGGGGTTTCGATATTAACAACAGTGTTGAAATCGGGGTTTCAACAACTCCGGTTTCGGCAACGTGAAAAAAAAACTGCTGAAACAGAGGGTGGCACAGGGGTTTCAGCAACTCTGGAAATGCGGAAAAAAAAGCATAAAAAAACAGTAACGCGAAAAAAAAAATGTTGAAACAGAGGGTGGCACAGGGGTTTCAGCAACTCTGGAAACGCGAAAAAAAAAACGAAAAAAAAAAACTGCTGAAACAGAAGGTGGCACAGGGGTTTCAGCAACTTTATTTTAGGGGTGGACATTTTGCTAATATGGAGAGGGTGGTGGCCATTTTCCTAATAAAGCCCAAAATTTTGGATATCGAGTTAATCACCCCTTATTATTATTGACAAATTTGGGGTTTTAGAGAATTTTGAGGATTCTTTATATCAGCATTTTCATCTCATTCATCAAAACAGTGAAGCAACGTCGTAAACAATGGGGATTCCCTACATAGAGTGTTATTAAAATCAAAATCCTGATTGTACAGTTAGTTTTACGATTCAAAATGCAATAAACGATTCAAATCGTATGGAAATAATCGTATATGATAGGATCATTTCAGGATTGTTAGAATCGGCAGAATCGTAATAGGATCTTACGATTCTAGGGAAATTGTATATGTACTTTAATTTTTTTAATTTTAGGTTTGTTATAAGTGGCTTTTTGGCACTTGGTGTGATGTTTTACACCTAAGAAGAACCCAAGCAATAACTAAAGACATTCACCCATTTCAATCAAACTAAATAATGTAAACTTATTATGGTTAATACATCACTTTTTTTTAACGTTTTATGAATGGATTAATCATAATTAACATCATTTTTGATGTGGTAGATAGTTAGTGAGCATTCTTTAGATGATTTTTAAAAATATTTGTTAATTATATAATATAATTAAATGGATATTTTCATAATTTCTTTGATTATGTTACGATTCTATTGATCCCTATACGATCTAATTCTTTACTTTTTTTTTTATCTTAATCCAGTTCGATCGACTCAGTCGCTCTACATCTTGATCGGTTACTATGTGACCCATTTAAGAGGTTGATACTCCTACTCACAAACGACTCCATATTTTCAAAGAGATTCAAACTTCGAACCTCTTGACATTGAATGTAGCCCCACAACTACTACACCAACTTGTGATTGGTCCCTAACGATCTAATTCTAGAATCTCAATCCTAACAACATTGCCTATATCCGGAACATGCAATTTTCAAAATTTTGGAGAAAGGTTTGTCATAAAAATTTCTACAAATTTCAAACATAGGAAAAATGATGAAACACAAATAATTTTAAAAAATATGACTTTTATTTATCATTTTATAAAAAAAAAATTGAGAAAGTTATTGATTTGTGTGGATTTTTCAAATTAATTGAATAAAATTTCATTGTGTGGACCTTAACCCATTCATGTCCAAACAATAAAGCCCAATCTAACTGTTTTTTTTAGATGGTCCAGTTTCGTTTAGTCCATTTTGGTTTAATTGCCTCCTCCTATCACCTCCAACACCCAAAAAAAACCATATAGTTTTGTCTCATAATCTATATACTCGGTTATTTATTGTGCTAATTCATCCTGTCAAATATTCAAATTTTGATTTGTTTGTAAGTGATAGTCTATCTTATCCGAATGTAGAGTAATCGAATTCGATCGAATCAGATTAAGACGGATTGTGTTCCAATAGAGTTTTAAAAAAATTCTATGGGTAGATTTGACAAAATCTGGACCGTTAAAATAAAAATTAACGGACAAGATCTTGCCCCCTCCTTCCCCCCCACCAGCCCGAGCCCACCAACTTATTATTATTTTTTTAATTATTTTTTGTGAGGGGAAAATGAACTCTACCATGTAGAGTTTCCCCACAACTCTACCGGATCGGGATCGGATTAAGACATATCTGGTTCGTTATTGCCTAGGCTTACAGCTTACTTCATCTATATCGAGACATTCAATTTCGACATATCTTACATTAGGGCTTCATATTTCACCACTTTTCCTTTCTTGAAATTACATTATGAGTCATAAGTAGCTTATATTTATTATTAATGTATGTTTGATTAAAAAATGTAGACCTTATAATTAAGATATAACTACTTTACAATTTTTTTTAGTCTTGTACTTTTGTGTCCCTTAAGCTACTTTCTCAAACACACACAGAGATAAATGATTTGATGATTTTGACACCCAATGGATAATGATTTGGTTTGGTCAAATAAATGACTAATGTAATGCTTATCTACCGACCATATTACTTTTTTCTCCATTTTCCGTAAAGGTCTTGATTTACTAGAGTTTTGTTACTTTTGTATGCACTTAAACTTACTTTTTAAAAAAAAAAAAGTTACCAAACACCTTTCAAAATTGGAGTATTTGACTTCAACGATAATTGACGTGCAGTAAAACTAAAACCTGATATTTTTCATTGACAACTTATGCACGTAAGCGATCATCTCTCTTCATAATGTTGCCAACCCATTAATAAAAAAAAAATAATCAAATTGTACAGTATACACATCTGTTGTTGGGGTTGTGGGTAGGGGTGTGCAGAAAAACACGACACGGCTGACACGACACGAAACCGGAGCGACACGACACGAAAAAATACGACACGAAAATGACACGAACCGGGAAAACACGGGAATAAGTGGTTCGTGTTTGGTTCGGGGAAATCTCGTT
This sequence comes from Persicaria maculosa, assembly GCA_963922045.1. Lineage (NCBI taxonomy): Eukaryota > Viridiplantae > Streptophyta > Magnoliopsida > Caryophyllales > Polygonaceae > Persicaria > Persicaria maculosa. The sequence continues at coordinate 65,279,056 of OY998262.1, forward strand.
GCCGGGTACCCGACACGAACCACCGAACCGTTTAATTTTTTTTTTTAAAAAAAATATAGAGTTTGGATACATATATCAAGTACGGTTGTTTAAAAATCAGTACTTTAAAGTAGCTCAGGTGGTATAGGGGCTGGTGATGTTTTGTACAGGCGCAGGTTCGATTCCCAGCGGCCTCCTTTATTTTTATAAACCTGATCTTTTTTTCGACTTTAATTTTGTTATCATTAATATTTTACTCAGATCTACAACACGCGAAACACAACAACAAAGTAGAGAACGAGAGAGGCGATTTTGAAACCCTAACCCACAGAACCAGAGAACTGAGAACGGCGGCGGCCACTAACCCGCAGGCGAAACGGCGGCGATCGAATGAGTCTCGGCTCTCAGCAGATCTGAAAAATCGGGTTGTTCGTCTTCTCCCTCCCTCTCTGGTCTCGGCTCTACACAGATCTGAAAATCCGACAGCAGATTTGAAGTCTCGGCTCTAGCAGATCTGAAAAATCGGGTTGTTCGTCTTCTCCTTTCCTCTCTGGTCTTGGCTCTATACAGATCTGAAAAATCGACAGCAGATTTGAAGAATCGTGGCTTGCTTTGCTCTTTCTTACCCATTTCATGCCTAGTTGTGGTGATTTTATGCTATTTGGGTTGTCAAATGTGAATCTTTGTGTGATTTGAGATTACAGCAGGTGAGCAACTGAGCATTCAACCGTAACAGTCCGCCATACGCCAACACAAACCTGGCAAAGAAAAAAAAAAAAAAAGGCCTTACTCAGCCTTTACCGTGTCGGATCGGATAACACGGGTATCCGACACGGAACCGGATACCTTTACCGTGTCGGATACCCGGTTTGTAGCGGTTCGTGCATGGTTCGGCATATTAGAGTTAAACGGTTTCGGGTATCCGACACGGTTAACCGTGTCGTGTCGGATACCCGGTAACGCACACCCCTAGTTGTGGGTAGAGAAGAGTCCACGTTGAAAAATGAGGTGAAAATCAAATCAAAATATAAGGGAGGGAGAAGCTCCTACACAATGGCTTAAGCTTTTTGTGTAAAGTGGTGGATCCCGACCTTATAACAAAAAAAAATAAAATCCGACACGACTTCCGATTTGATACGACCTGGCTCGGGTTCCTCGAGTTTCTCGGAATTTCACAACCCGAGTGCCACCTAGATCCGCATGTGAGAAACGAGAAATCCTCCATTAGAGAACGAGTAGAATCTCGAATACCGTCGGACAAAGTTAGTTACAATTGAGCTATCTAACCTCACAAAATTACAGAATATAGCCCTAAGTATATAAAACATACATATTTATCCTATATACATATTGCTATTACCCCCCCCCCCCCCTAAAGTTGGATCCGGGATGTTAAAGACAAGGCCCAACTTGAGGGATAAAAATCTGTGTTGTTGCTCCCCTAAAGCTTTAGTCATTATGTCTGTAATTTGGAGATTTGTTGAGACATGCTGAGTAAGGAGAAATCCTTCATGTTGCTTTTCACGCACAAAGTGACAATCGATTCTTAGGTGCTTTGTGCGTTCATGGAACACAGGATTAGCAGCCAAGTGTTGAGCAGCTTTGTTGTCACACATCAAAGGGATTGGAAGGGGAACTGAGATGTGAAGATTCTGAAACAGGCCTTGCAACCACACCATCTCACTAGCAGTGTATGACATGGATCTGTATTCGGACTCTGCTGATGATTTGGACACCGTGAGCTGTTTCTTTGTCTTCCAACTTATTAATGAATCTCCAAGAAAAATACAGTAGCCTGACAAAGATCGAGCAGAGAAAGGACAAGCCCCCAATCTGCATCACTGTATGCAGTCAAATGCAATGCAGATTTTGAAGAATAAAAGAGACCTGCATTAATGGTCCCTTTGAGATATCTAAGGATGGGAAGAACTGCTTGGTAATGAGGAATCCGAGGAGCACTTAGAAGCTGAGACATGTGTTGAACTGCATAGGACAAGTCTGGTCTTGTCATATTGAGGAGCCTGCCAACCAGTCTCCTATACCGTTTAGCTTCTTTGCAATCCAGAAGCTGCACATCTCTCAGCAAGTCAATGATGCACTTCCTCTGGTGAATGAGCATTCCATTAGTAGATCTAGCGATCTCCATGCCTAGAAAGTATCTTACTTGACCAAGATCCTTGATTGTGAATTGCTGATGAAGCTTTTGCTTTGTCAAAATAATCTCTGCTTCATCATCTCCAGTAATAAGAACATCATCAACATATACCAAGGCTGTGAATCCTGTGATCAATCCCTTCTGTACAGGTTTGATGAAAAGCGAGTAGTCTTGCTTAGACTGTACAAAACCAAGAGAAATCAGAAACTTTGTTAATTCCACATTCCATTGTCTACTGGCTTGTTTTAAGCCATATAAAGACCTTTTGAGAAGGCAAACTTGACCAGATTTTGCCTTATCATATCCATCAGGTGGTAACATATAAATTTCTTTATCCAAGTATCCATGAAGAAATGCATTGTTTATATCCAACTGATCGATGGATTGGCCAATTTTTGATAGTAGCTAAAGCTAAAATGCTTCTTACAGAAGTAAACTTAGCCACAGGTGAGAAAGTATGTTTATAATCTTTCTCTTTGACTTGGTTGTAGCCTTTTGCTACTAACCTAGCCTTATGCCTCTCAATGGTTCCATCAGGTTTGTATTTAAGTTTAAAAACCCACTTGGAACCAATTGGAGTCTTATCTTTAGGCAAATCAGTCAATTGCCATGTTTGATTATTCTCTAGAGCCTGCAATTCTTTATCCATAGCTTCAATCCATTTAGGATATTTCTTAGCTTGGTTAAAGGTATGAGGTTCAGGAATATTTACAAAATTAATAAAAGAAATAATGAATTCTAGTGAGAAACTGTCAACATTACCAAGTACTTGAGACAAAAAAGACAAGGATTATGAATTATGTCTTATGGAAGGACATAAAAAATCCTTGAGTTTAGCAAGAGGGTTAGAAACTCTTACAGACTTCCTTTCTTGAACTACCTGTTGACCTCTTGCTATTTCAGATCCATGTGACTGTGTATTTTGTGAAATATATCATCAGATGATCTCTGATACCATGAGAAACGAAAAATCTTCCATTAGAAAACGAGTAGAAGCACGAATACAGTTGGACAAAGTTAGTTACAACTGAGCTATCTAACCTCTATATATAGAGGGAGATGTAGCTTTTGTATAATTACAGAATATAGCCCTAAGTATAAAACATACCTATTTATCCTATATACATAGTGCTATTAGCATGCACCCACCCGGTTTAGTATCAAACCAGAAATAAAATGAATAGTCCATCATTCCATCAAATCTCATATAGTAGTATATTCAATTTATGTATCATGGTGTGGACAGTGGAATAAACAAAAGTCAATTCGATCTCAACCTATATTTTAAATGATGTGAGAAGATCGAAGAAGAAAACAAAGGGCAGTACTGAATGCATAGACACGACCAAATAGGACTACGTACATGCCTACATGGTACATGACAATGCAATTCAGTCTGCAGAACGCGCGCGCGAATGAATGATCGAATCCAATGAATGCAAAATTTAAAACATAACCTTATGATCGAATTAAGAGACGAAGAAGATCGGTCAGAAGTTAAGCAGGATAATCACTGTTAAGTTTTTTTTTTTTTTGATGACGAGGAATCCACCTTCGGTGGCAAACTCTGAGCACGTGACTCAGCCGGCAAGAGCCACATACCAGGTAAACCGGCTTGCGCCGACCGGCTCGACCCAGTGGTAGAGAGCAAGGTAAACCTTGGGTAAACCCAAGGAAAGAGGTGGAGGCAGGGATCGAACCCGGGACCTCCGAACTCCTCCCCTTGCTCCTTACCACTAGGCCACCCCGACTGGGGCCACTGTTAAGTTTTAATAACAAGAAATGAAGTGATATATCCATTAAAGCAGTGACAAAAATACAAGGATACATAATATAGTATATAATAGTATAATACCGAGTACAATAGTATATTTTATGCATTCATATATACTATATGCAGGCCCGTCCAATAGGCTGTGCAAAGAGCCCAATGGAACAGGGGCTCTAATTTTACTAGGGCCCCAAGTAAATATTTTTTTTATGACTTATATTATTTATGGTATAAGGAATCATATAATGCTATGATGTCTCAGTGGCAACTGGCCTTATCAAATCCCTTTGTTGGTGCCCTTCGAAACTCAAGTGGGTTGATTTTTGTTATTTTTTTTGTTTAATATTTTAACCTTTTTTATATGTAAAACTACATTGGGTTTTCTTATTAACTATTGACTAATTTTAGGCCTTCTTATCAACTAATTTTATTTGTTAATTTAATACATCCTCATGTTACATTATTTACATAGCCTTTTTATTTACTATTTATATTATTTTTGGGGCCTTCTTTTTAACTATTTTTATTTGTTAATTTAACACAACCTCCTGTTATATTGATACAAACATAAAGAGTGAAAATGACTAAAAATCTAATAGAAAGTACTTCTATATTAAATTTATTTTGTTCTTTTTTTATTTTTAAAAAATAAATTTATTTTATACTAATTTACTCTCATACATGTTTGTGATCTATTAGTAAATCTTAATAAATACTCGTCTTAATAAAATAGTTATATTTGACTTTTTCATAGGGTTTAGAAAAAATAAAAACTCTATAAAATGTTGAATTAATTTTTTTTTAATAATTTCATATAGTTTTTTTCTTTATTAAAAACTATATAAAAATCAAATATTTTAATAAGGAGATAGTACTGAACAGGGCCCCGAAAATACATTGGACGACTCTGACTATAGGGAGTAGTAAACTTGAAACATTGGACAATATTTCAGAATACAGTTTGCAGAATTGCAGGGCTCATTCGTATCAAACATTCATATGAAAGCCCAATTTATAAGCTGTACGTACTCCTCAATCAAACCTATAATCAAAATTTCACTGAAACAAATATTAAGTTTTGAAAGGGTTAGATATAAGGTAAAATTATGCATATCAATAAAATTTAGCCTATCTAATCCACTCGAACAGTATCTTGTTAAAAAAAAAATTTGAACGGCATGCATGATGCTGAATGGATTAAACACTTACTTAAATAATACTCTTTCCGTCTCAAAAAAACAGGTCGTTTGAATTTTTGGTACACTTTTTAAGGAGTTAAAAACTATATAAAATATTGATTTTTTAAATTAATTTTTTACAATAATATTATATGAAGCAGATATTAATAATAAGTATAATTTTATTATTAAAAAAATTTAAAATTTTATATAATTTTTAGCTCATTAAAAAATGTGCTAAAAAGTCTAACGAAATGTATTTTAAGGCGGAGGTGTAATTATTTTTTTAATGTAGTAAATGTACGTGCTAGTATACATATACTGAGTATGCAAAAAGCACAAGAAATTAAGGAGATAGAAGTGGGAAATAATAATAAAAATAAAATAAAATAAAAATACTTTTGAAGTAAAATATAAATAGTTAGGCGTGTTCAATCATTTACATGCACTTTGTTAGCCAACTCGATATATGGAATAATCGTCCTCTAACGTAGCTTTCTTGAAAAGATCTCTTATGGTATATTTCGGTAATGCCGCCTTTTTTTCTTTACTTGGCCAATGGCCGGTGTGGTTTGATTGCATAAATATATGCATTACGGGTGGGCACAAATCCCGTAAATCCCGATCCCGTCCCGGTTCCGTCCCGATCCCGGTGGGATTTAGGACAAAATAGCGAATCCCGTCCCGTAAAAATTATGCGGGACGAAACGCGGGACGATCCCGGTGGGATCCCGCCAATCCCGTCCCGTCCCGCATATAATAATAATAATAATAATAATAATAATAATAATAATAATAATTTTTATAATAATAATAATAATATAATATTATAGAATAATAATAATATATTATTAGTATTATTATTTTGAGCAAATATTATAATTATAATTATAATCATAATCATTTAATAATAATAATAATAATAATATTTGTTTATAATAATAATATTATTATTATTTGAGCAAATATTATTTATAACTATAATAATAATTTTCAATTTATAATAAGAATATTATTTTTATTATATAATATTATAATATAATTTAATAATAATATTAATTTATAATAAAATTATTATTATTATTATTATTATATTATTATTATATCATATTATATTTTTTTCTTGTAAAGTATAATTATTTTATAATAATAACAATAAAATTAAGTAATATTATTTTATTTTATTTTTAATAATAATAATAATAATAATAATTATTATTATTATTATTATTATTATTATACCCATTTAGAGTTACAAGAGGCAAATAGCTAAATACGGTATTCTTTTCAACTATCAATCGATAATGAGACAATATCTGGTGAATCTCGTCTCAATTCCTTTTCGTCCTGATCTAGTAAGATAATGTAGCCAAATATGTTGAACATTATAATTAATTATACAATCATTGTATGAATTAATAATAGTATTATAATAATAACAACAATAATAATAATAATAATAATAATAATAATAATGATATTGAATAATATAGTTGAGAAGAATACCGTATTCAACATATTATACAAAATAATGAATAATGAAAGCATTTTTGACTTTGCAAATTTATATAATATTTTATTATTTTTATATGCGGGACAAGGCCCGTCTCGTCCCGATCCCGTCCCGTCCACACACTATCCCGTTCCGATCCCGTCCCGAAAAAAAAGTGTCTATCCCGTCCCGTAAAAATTTCGCGGGACGAATCCCGTCCCGGCTCAATCCCGTCCCGTCCCGTCCCGTGCCCACCCCTAATATGCATTATCATGTAAATATTTTATTTTAACTGATATGAATGTTTGGTTGCTGAATTAAAAAATGCATAAAATTTGATATAAAATAGCAGTTCAATCAAACACTTTGAATAAGTTGAAATAAAAAAATCATATTATTATTTATTTAATTTTATTTTCGATGAAATAATATATACATTTGAAAATCAATTAAACATTTTTTTTTGTTGGTTCATAGGTAGGCACTGGGGACTCTAAAATTATCACGGATTACCTAACAGCACAAGTTGGATGTCCTTGGGAAATAGAAATGGCTATGTCAGATATCCAAAGCCTTCTCAAAGGAATAAGGAATGTTAGTATATCATATATTTCCCGTATTGGTAACCGGGTAGCGGATAAGGTTGCACACCTTTGCTACTCTACCGGGGGCCTGAGCTATACTTAGATACAGGTCTTCTTGACCTCATCGGACAGGATGCTTTCGGATATGGTTCCCCATCCGAATTTTTACCTAATCAAAAAAAAAAAAAAATAGGTAGGCACTGGGGCATGGGCCAATTATGACATGGGGGAGGGGATTCAAACTCGTGACCTACTGGACAATATATGTCATTCTTACCAACCAAGCTAGACTCGACATCAATTAAACATTCTAAAATGTATTTTGATTGACTTTCCTCTATGTATCTTAAAACTTTTATTGACAAAAAAACTCACTACTACATATAAAGGTCTAATGTAACACTCAAAGTTATTACATTATACCTTAAATATGTTACATTAGAGGAAAAGGTAACACTTTTTGAGGATTACATTTGCGGCCGTTGCATTTGACCTAATGTAACAGTTTCTACAAGCTAATATAACATTGGTTGATTAATGAGACTATATGTTACATTTGATACCAAAATTGTTACATTTTCATAAAATGTTACATTTTCAAAGTAAATGTTACCTTAATAGGGTTTGTTACCTTTAACAAAATATGTTACATCCAAATAAAAATGTTACATTTGAAGAATAATATTACCTTTACTTTCAAATATTACATTTCAATGAAATTTGTTGCAATAGATATTTAGGACCCTATTATATATTATAAATTATATATAAATATTATATATAATATATTATATATTATATATTTTAGCTAAAAGTAATAAAACACAATTATATAAAATAAAACTTTCATTCAACAAAATAAAAATCCAAAAGATATAGTGCATTGAGTACTGTTTGTGTACTAGTTAGCAAGATCATGAAATCTAGAGTAATGATAAGAAAAAATGGCATATGATTGTTTTGCAAAAGGCCACATGAAATCTAAAAAATATGCACAATTTTTACAAAAAACAAAATAACATTTCAAGGCTGACAAAAGATTCACCGCCAACCATGTTGATCAACTAGAAGCATGTTCTTCAGTTTTCGGATTGTCCTTGCTTGTCATCCTGAAAATTCATTCAAATCAATTTTTTCAGATTCTAAATATGCATAAAAGGTATATTCGATTTTTTGGGGGGAAGGAGGGGGGATGAGGAATGGATTTCAGATACCCAATAATAGTGGTGTGTTGAGGCAATATACTACAACCAAGTATCAAGCATTTGAATCGAGTACAAATTTTAGAAAATTAAACATTGCAACAAAAAACGGATATGCATGATAGAGAATAATAGGTAGCATCACCTTGAGTCCTAAATATGTATAGATTGAATATCTCAAAAAATATAATTTTTAAAAATAAGATTTTAGATAAATTAAATTCAAGAAATTGCCTTGTGAAAAAACTTATTTTGGCAATTTTGTATATGATAAATCAATACCAATCTCCTTGAATATGATTTTAGGAAATTAGTAGTTGTGTTGTGTACTCCATATCAACTTCTGAAATGTCTTTCCTTCTGAAATATATATATATATATATATATATATATATATATATATATATATATATATATATATATATATATATATATATATATATATATATATATATATATATATATATATTCAGAAAATTATATTTCGAAAATTCAAAGATAGCTAGGAATTTCATATTTAGATTTCATAAATGGCTAACTTGCTTTCATATTTCAAAGATAGCTAAGATTTTCAGATTTTAAATTTCAAAGATGGCTAAAATTTTCAGATTTTAGATTACAAATATGGCTAAATTTCCTTAAGATTTCATATTTTAAAGTAACTAGATTTTGAAGATATCTAACTTGCCTTCATATTTTCAAATTTCTGAGGCAGCTAGGATTTTTAGATTTTAGAGATGGCTAAACTTGCTTCAGAGAGATAGCTAGGATTTTCATATTTTGAAGATATCTAACTTGCCTTCATATTTTCATATTTAAGAGATAGCTAGAATTTTTAGATTTTAGAGATGGCTAAACTTGCTTTCAGATTTTGGAGATAGCTAGGATTTTCAAAATTTGAAGATATCACACTTGCCTTCATATTTCAAATATAGCTAGGATTTTTAGATTTTAAAGATGGCTTAACTTGGCTTCAGATTTCAGAGATTCCTAACTTGCCCTCAGAATTCATATTTCAGATTTTAGATTTTAGAGATGGCTAAACTTGCCTTCATATTTTAGAGATAGCTAAATTGCCTTTAGATTTTAGAATAAAAACACTAGTTTTATCTTCCTTTTAAATCTAATCACCTTCTGATTTTTATATGCAGAGGATAGATGCAATTTGAATAATAGGAATTTAAAAAAAAAAACTAGTTTCAAACTCTTTAAAATCTAATCACCTTCATTGTTTATGTTCTCCACATTTTTTATCAATGCTTTTTAGGTTTAGGTAACAAGGCCCAAATTTTAAGTTGAACTCCACCAGGTAATGACTTGGACAAAAACTAGGAGGCAAATCATCTCTTGATCGTAGACTTGCGACATCTTGCATTGGGTTCATTGACTTGGACAAACACTTATGACACTCAATTCACAAAAATTCACACTATGGCAACAAGAAACTAATCCAAGTGTAAAATAACTAAGCGCATTAAATTTGCACTATAATGATCAATTGAAAGCAATTCATTGATCAATTTTTGGTAAAAAAAAGTGAACATCGAGATTTAGAGAGGAAAAACCTAAAAACAATGATACTCACAGACAATAGATAAAATCATGAAAATGAGTAACATGATATATCATAATTTTTTTTCCATAGGCGAGACAGCAAAGGCAGAATCATTCCTGGTTGCTACTGATGCTAGCAGAAAGAGAAGGGAAAAATTACCTTACATGAATCAGTTGGTGGTGTTACCTTTGACCTTATCATATTATCCCATTTGAATGATGGATGAAGCCATTGTTGTGAGCTCCGTTGCACTTCAGATTCATGGTCTTTTCTAGAAAGGTTTCAAGTGAAAACAATACAAATAAGATTTTCTATTTCTTCTATTGGAGTACATAATCCATCATCAATGACAGTATAAGCATCTTTGTTGGGAAACATTAAGAAGTTGTATGATTAATTTATGCTTTTATCATACTTAAAAAAACAAGAGTTCATAAATTCAATTCTCATAAACCAACTGAGTGACAAGCTTCCAAAGAAGCATGGTCTTTTTTGGATTAGAAGGGTTCAGTCTTGAGCAGATAATTTGTAGAATCAAACCTATCGACATATTACATTTCTTGTTTAACCAAACATTTTTTAGATCAACACACATAACCTTAGTCATTGAAAAACACTGCAATCCATTCAAAAAAGCATGTGTACTGGTGTAAATAGACAAATATCACAAACAAAGATTATACTTTAATTTGGAACCTTTTTTATAGTCTTATGCAAGCAAAGTGAAAGGAAATTAACTTACTGACCCTCTTGCTCTCTAGAACCTTGCTAGATAGAGCGTTATTGTAATCCTATACCACAAAAAAATGGAAACTTTATGGTGTGAAGAAACTCAAGGGTATCCACATATATGCGTCAATAGATAATTGCATGACACACTGAATAGTTGCAATAGTAGGATGGAATTTGAGGTTTTCACTCCCATGTCAATTTCAAGATCATTTATAAGCACAAGGCTGCAGAGGATAAAACTAAGACAATTAGAGTACAAGCTCAACTTCTCAAGCTCAAGCTTAGCATCTTTCTCTTCTCAAAATGGAAAAGATAGGGCATAAGAAGGAACAACTCTTGTTTAGGTCTTCCCTTAAAGAGAACACTGGCTTACTGCAGTACTAAACCTCAAGTCCTCAACCTCTTCTAGCCTAGACTATTGATGCTCCTAGTAGGATGATAGAAGGTAAAAGGGGCCTATAGCAAGGCTTTTCAACCAAAGCTTACAAACTCAAGAACACATTCAAGTATACCCACAAAAAAAAAATTGAAGAAACACTCACCAAAAAATCTTCTGGAAATCCAGCAACCACTTATCCATATTTCTCTTCCCAGATTCTAATTTTTCCCATGAAATTCAAACATGGAAACAATAAATAATAAAAACCCCAACCTAATTTCACAATCAAACTGAAAAGCCCCAAATCGATTTCTAGGGTTGGAGTTCTCACCTTAATTGAACATGAGAAAGCTTGGTTCATGGAGGGCGGTCGTTGTCTCCGGCATAGGGTCGACTCTTGGTCAGCCATGTCGACAGGTAGGGGCCTGCAAACAAGAAGAAATACATACGAGAGAGAGAGAGAGAGAGAGAGAGAGAGAGAGAGAGAGAGAGAGAGAGAGGGAGAGAGATCCTCCATGGGAGCTAGACCGTGGCGAAAGATCGCACTTGAGAATAGATGTGAGAGGGAAGTAGATCACCTCATCATCAACGGATGCGTCGACGTCTTCTTCGACCTTCGATTCAACAGAGAAAGAGAAGGGCTAAGAGAGGAGGGAACAAGATGTATGAAGCAAAAATAATAATAAAAAGACCTCTTTCTTATAAAGAAATCTAACTATCTCATACCTTATATTTGACTTAATTGAGTATCAAATTATCCCCGGTAGCCATCACATGAATAATCACTGCATCAAGAAATATACCGGTTTAATCCAATTTGTAAAGATCAGCCCAAACTTAGCCAGACTTCCACAAATCCCAATAAACCAATTTAACCCAAAATCAGACAATATAGTAACTCAAATTAGCATTTACAAATCAATAACCTTAAACTGATGATGGGCGCTTATTATTTTTTTCAGTTTTTAATTCATGCATTGGATTCCCATTTATACATAAAGTCACTTGATTTATATCACCTCATCTCAGAAGAACCTATGTGGAATGATTATCCAAGCCTACCATTAGCTTTGACAAGGAAATCACACATCATAGCTTAAATATTGATAACAGACTTACGAGATGTCAGAATTAAGTATGTCTTCAACCCAAATCTCTCCCATCACTTCAAATCCACATTTGTTCTGAATTCATTACGAGGCACGACAAAAAATGAGAAAGGGAGCAAATATGACAGTGGTAAACTTTGATCTTTCAATTATTTTTCTACCAATATAACATTCCTAAGTACGAAAATTGCACACCCTACAGCCATCTAATTGGACAACTGACTAACCGGATATAAACTTCGCACCCGTTTCTTCTTCGAAATCCTCTTCAGCCAGAACGCATGCTTTCACAAGCTCTAGAAGCTATTTCCTTGAAATATTCCATTCTAGCTCCCTCTAATCACAAAACCACCACATAAAATCAAAAACCCTAAATCAATTGGAACCCTAAATCAAGAACCCTCAGTCAATTTAAACCCTAAAACAAGAACCCTAAATCAATTTCAAACAAAAGATGAGTGAAATTGCACCGACAAAATCGAAGTAGGGAGGAAATTGAGGATTGTTGCTCTTGCTCAACATTGAAGTAGAAGCAGAGAGTAAGGAGGAGTACTTACCGTCGCTCTTGGTCCCGATCGTTCCAGTGGTTGCCTCACCTTCAACATCGTCTTCGAGTCTCATCTGGAGTGCCCTTCGTCGAGCGAGCGGCTGAGCGAGCCCTTCATCAGCGAGCGACCAAGCGAGCCCTTCATCGAGGGAGCCACAAGGAGCCTGTTTTCCTCAACACGTGAAGGGTTGTCCTCAACGGACTTCAGTGCAAAGTCTTTTTTTTCTAGGGGACACCATGGAGAAGGGTTGAGCAAGAGGGAGAAACGACAAGAAGGTGCCATGAGAGGTGGGGGAATGAAAGACGAGCTCTCAGATCTAGAGAAACGGGAGAGTGATGCTCATTAAAGAATGAAAGAGAGATTTAGGGTTTATTGGTAGGATTGACTTACAAATTTTCACCAAAATTTTGGGCGGAAAAAATACCGCCAACCCTCCCTACGAAGTTCAACTAAAGGAATGAATTTATTTGATGTTTTAACAATTACTTTTGTCTTAATAGATGAGGTATAAAATTATTTTTTTTAGAACACTACGGAGTATAGAGTTGTTTTAAGTTTAATATATTTTAAAAAATTTAATAAAATTTATATTTACATATATTAGTGATATCATTAAAGATAACATAATATGAAAAATATATTATTTTTACGTTATATATTAATACTATTTTAATTTTATTTCATAAATAGATAAAATAATGTAGAAAATATATTACTTTTAAGTTTTTAGATCATACATTATTTTAATATCTTATAAGATTTTATAATTGAATATATATTGTAACATTGAAAAATAGATTAAAAAAAATGAAAATGTAATACATTTAAGTTCCTCAATATTAATAATATGATAAATTTTATCTAATAAAAAAAGATAAATTAAGGTGAAAATATATTGATTTTTATATTATTAATTATTTTTTAAAATTTATATTTTAAAAATATCTTTAAAATAAAAAATAAATAAATGGATAAAAAATTATTAAATATTTATTAATTTTATGTTTTAAGTTTATTGGTACCGATATATAGAATTGAATCTATAAATAAAATAATGAATACAATTATATATATATATATATATATATATATATATATATATATATATATATATATAAAGCCACATAATATAGTAGTAAAATAAATTAATATTATATTTAAATATAATTTATTTTTAAAATATATGAATAAAATATTGTCAAATGCATATTTTATTTTTTCCCAAAATATCTCAAATTATGTTTTTCTCAAATCTTCTTTAAATGTTTTAGACATAAAGTAATCAATAGACCTCTTGGTGATAATAAATATAATTAGAATCTTCAACTCAAATTTATTGAAAATAAATCTTAATTTTTTTTAAAAAAAAATTGGCATAAACATCCCAAAAAAAATTCTACATCATTTGAAATAATGTTACAATAAAATATAAAATGTGTTACATATACAAAAGTGTTACATCATTTTAAATAATGTTACATCCAGTGTAACATAATTTGTGCTAATGTAACACTTTGTTAATAAAGGTTAAAACATGTTACAATAGATACCTATGGTAATAGTTTTTAAAAATGTTACATAATAAATGTTACATTAGGGCTTTATATGTAGTAGTGACTAGAGGTGATTTCTAGAATTGTCATATTTAAGGCCTTTATTAGTAAAATGTCCACATCCATTCCCATGTTCCCCTGTGCCCCTCACATGAGCCCCCTATGCTCCCTCCTATTTTAGCAGTTTTTTTTTTCGCATTGCTGAAACCGGAGTTGTTTTTTTTCCTGCGTCACCACTTCGACACCGGATTTGCTGAAACCGAAGTTGCTGAAAATAGTTTATTTTTTTGCGTCAACGCTTCGACACCAGAGTTGCTGAAACCGGAGTTACTGAGGTTGAGATCTCAGATCTCCCTGCTCGCTTGCGATCGATGAAGCGGTTCTGATAATAGGGTTGGTGGCCATTTCACCAATTTGGAGGTGTCCGTGGACATTTGTCTAATTTAGGCCCAAAAAATGGCCCGTTTGGCCAATTTTCTCAAAAAACTATGATGCATTCAATAAGTTGTGAATAGTAGTATTTGATAGTTATTTACTACATTAATGTAGAGATAATTGGATAAGAAGATGTGCATTTAGGGTTTACGTACAATTATTTACATGTTGATTTTTTTAATAAAAAAAAGATTGAACGGTGAGTGCAAATTGCACAAGGTATACAAATTTGAGAGGTGCGGTAGTACAATCTTTCAAATTTGCAAGAAGTCCAACACAAACTTATGAGTATATATGTACACATGGGACTTAGCCACATTACATTGTAATTATGCTAGATCATTGAGCGTATTTTGGTCATTTCCTGTCGTCGGTTGAGTTGAGATTCATCTCCTTAAGTAGCTCTGTGTGTAGAGCGGGAAATTCAGTTGTAACAAACCCTAAACCTAGTTGCTCTCGTTTGCTTGGCCTTCAATGACGTCTTCCATTTTCTTCTATGTTTGATCTTCTTTTCTTTGCCTTAATTTGAAGCTTTGTTTGTCCAAATGGTATCAGAGCGTAAGGATTGATCCTCGATTCATCTCTGTTTTTGTGAATCGGTGTTGTTCAGCCTTGTTGATTCAAATCTCGCTGAATTCGTAGATCTCACCGTCGTTGTTTTTTTTTTCCATGGCTGATCGAGGTTCAGGAAATCATCAAGGTCAAGGATCTGGCACTGCTGGAGATGGTGGTGTTGATCACGATACCTTTGTTGTTGTTACTCCACCAGGACCTGGTGGAGCTTCTCGGGGATGGAATTTTCCCCCAAACAGATTGCAATTTGGAGATGTTAGAGCATCCCCAACAGCATCTCCAAATTTTCTCTAAAATGGAGAATGAAAATTTATATTCTCTAAATTTTTTTTGTAAAAATCCCAACAGCTTCCCCATTTTAAAGAAATGTAAATTAAATTTTTAATTGAAAATTAATTTTTAATTGAAATTTGATGTAGCCATGGTCAAGCAAAAAATCAAAGGGATCTTAATTTGCACACATGGAGTAATTCAAGAGAATCGAACGATTTCAATAGACTATAACTATAAAGGTCTAAACTTTATACCAATTTAACCTAATTATATCATGGTATATAAAGATCTAACCAAAAAAATATCCTCATTCGGAAAGCACCGAACAAAGTGAAGATATGAACTGGACTTTAAGAACTACTTAATATCATACCACTTCAATGAGAGAATCAAGAACAAAAACACTGAAACACTAGTATCTAGGTCAAAAACCATATACGGAGTATTAATTAGATGCAAAAACTAATTAAAGCAAACTTAACCAAACAACATTCATGAATTCAGGAAAAAAAACAAGAGATCATAATCGCAATTGTTGTAAATCGATGAATCTAGAAAAGATTACGGGAAAACAAATAAATAATTCTAAAATAATAAGGATCATGATTACTTGTTTCGGGGGCATGATCAAGCACTCAAAATAATTTGGATGAAAGAACGTGGGAATAGGGAACGGCAAAAAAATATGGCGTTGCTGCAAATATGGGGAAAATACCCTCTTCTTCCTGGGAATGCTCTTACTAAAGGTATGAGTGGTGCTCATGTCAATCCGTATTTTTTTTCGAATTCATACCATATATCTTGGCATGGTTTTATTATCGAATCAATTCGATCAATGGATTGAACTTTACAAGCTGGAGTCGTAGCATAAAAATGGCGCTTAGTGCTAAGGCCAAATTAGGTTTTATAACTAGTAGTTGCGTTAAGCCTCCTGAGGAGAGTGATGACTATGAAATGTGGATGAGAGCAGATTCAATATGGTCATGTGTTGGATGCTTAATTCCATGACTCATGATGTGGCTCAAAGCTTTATGTATGTTGAATCTGCACGAGAGCTTTGGAATGAGATTTGAGTAGTATTTACTCCTTAACAAAATAGGTTAGAAAACCAGTTTAGGGCTTTTAATTTTCCCTTCTTTTTTTTTTCTTTTTTAATTATCCGATTTATGGGAGTTGACATGGGTTTAAGATCAGTCACCAATAAGCATGCATGTTGTTAGATCGGATCCATCCGAAACGTACAAGTACCAAAATCTCTTCCCTCTACATTCATTCCAAATTACACATCAGAAGCTAGAATATCTGTTTTCTACTTACCCCCACACGTACGTAGTGGACCCATCAATGGGCGTGCTCTGTAGCAGTGATTCAGTAACAACTCACTTACCGCCCCCACGAGCATAACTGTAAAAAAATAATTCCGTTGGTTTCTTATTTGTAATTACAACACCCGGTAAAATAGAGAAAGTTAAATTATTATTTTTTTTGAGAAAATAAGGTTTTTTAGATTCAACGGGTCCTCTATAGTGTTGGGTAACTGGTGTGGACTAGATCGGAATTTCCAACCCGTTCCAAGACTGACGAACTGAAAATTCGGAAACCTTAGACCGTGGATCGGCAGAAACCACAATCTACGGTCTTGGGTTTCCGGTCCACGAACTGAATGGACCGATTTTAAAATAAAATAAAATAAAAATAATTAAATGGATTAAAAAAGGGAGGGAGAGGGGATCCGAGGGAAAGAGGACTAGGATTATTGCATAGGTCGGACAAAGCGAAAGAACGAGCACCGACTTACTTTTAACTGTCCGGTTGACATTTTCTCGATCAATTTGGACTGCCTGGTGGACATTTGCTTAATTGGGTTAGGAAATTGGGTGAAAGACCCAATTTCCTCAAAATTCAAACTATCAAATCAAGTTACATATAATAAGATGCGTAAGAGATATGATCAAGTTCCATATAATAAAAAAATTTAGTGATTGGATGGGTGGATTGGGTGATGGATAGGATGGTGGATTGAACACCCCTTCATTCGGCCATATCTGATCCATCATTCACTTATTTATCCATTTATTCGATCAGGTTTTCATTCATCTATTTGGCGTGGATTAATGGATGGAGCGAGTTCCCACGAGTTGATTTCCATCTCTAGTGTGTAATATATTATGTAGAGATTTGATCTGTTATCGAGCCCTTCTTATGGACCACAACCATGTAACCCGGTGAGGGTGGTTCAATGAGAGCTAGGGGCTAGGTGGATGAGCGACACGTGTATGGTGAGGATGTGTTTGACAGTTAGATTAGAGGGCTTATATAAGGCATCCTCTTCCTCTGTAACAGACAACACGAGAGGTAATGAAATCCCAACTTTCAGATCACACATTGTCTCCATTTTCTTCTTCCAATTAAGATCTAGATTGGAGATTCCAGTTCATACTTCTTATGAGAGTCGAGTAATTCAAACTCAATTTGGCTCAATGCAAAGTTTGTGAAATATCAGTGGGCCATATGACGAGGGAGTTCACACATCCAAACACATCATATATTAATCAAGCCGATCTTATAAAACCAGAAGAATTCTATCCTAAAACCAATTTGCAATAAAAGAAATATCCCACCGACTTATATACAAAGTTTAGATTCTACATATTTTCAACGTGGGATGCATTTGTATCATTTCACATCTTCAACAAAGTTCATTTATATTATTTAAAAATATATAACGCTTCGTCTCCCATTAAATATAATAAAGATGTGTTGAGATCGAGTGATTTACAAGTAATTTATGTCTTGTGTACTCGGTTTATAAGAGCTTTTATTGACTGAGGTCTCATAAGACTCCGAGTTAGTATGTTCGGACATGTTTCGATCACCCAAAGACATCAGTGTTTTAAGCGAGCTAGCGTAATTTTCCATATCTCACATTGAATAATCATGTAATATAAATACATTATGGATTTACGAATTTGAGCACAGACATAAAAAAATCGCGAGTTTAAATCTAAATTCATTTCCATTATCAAGTCCCACCTTCCATATAGTAATAATTTGGTAAATGCTTGAAATTGATTTTTATGGAAAGTGAAAGGTTTTAAGAGTTTCACAGATTTCTAGGGATATAAATAGTTGTTTTTATAAAGGTTTTTTTTTTTCATCCATGGTATGAAAGATGAAATAGAAAACTCATATATGCACACCATCGTCGGTCTAATCCATGTTCGTAGAGTCTGTTACCACCCCAAAGCCTTCAGTTTTTCGTTCTCTTCGCTTTTCTTCTATGGTTTTAGTAATTGATTTTCAAGACCTACATAAATTGCACTAACGTAACCGAGTAGTCATAGTACGTGATTAAAATAAACACACCGATAATTTTTACTAGATACAGCGTTGATCGATCTGCGTAGCCCCTTTTGAAAATAGATCCACAACATGATGCGGAGGACGGACGTCTTGCCAAACACGCCCAACGGGTGAAGCAAATACGAGTACATAATTAAGTAAACTAAAAGAGGATTAATTAAGTGGGAAGGAAGGGCGGTAAGGAATGTGGATTAACTTAAAAAACCTTGGTTAGACGTGACAGATAAAGAAAGGTGGCGCTTTGCGTTTTGCTTTCCGTTTACATTTTCACAACTCATGTGAATATGTCCCGTTGCAATCCAAATCATCCGTAACACTCCCTACAACACTCCCTACATCATAAAATTATTTTCACCTTTATTTAATCTTAAAAAAAATTATAAAAATTACATACATTTTATAAAACCCTATTTTAATATGTTTATAAGTTTTTATTTTAAAAAATCATGTTTTTACATTTTTAAAAAATTCAAAAGGTATTATTTTATGAAATATAATTATAAAAAAATTTGAAACATGATTTTTCAAAAATAAAATTTATAAACATATAAAAATAGGTGTTTAGAATATGTATATAATTTTTTTTAAGATTAAATAAAGGTGAAAATAATTTTGTGATATAGGGAGTGTTGTAGTAAGTGTTGTAGAGGATTTGGATTCGTCACGTTGGCATGGAATGGCTTTGTACTCCCCTCCCCACCTCCCTTACCCTTACCAAGCTTCGCTGGCTTTGGGGCTCCCCACGGGCCCCACCTCCCCCCCTTCCTTATTTTGTCCCCACATTCCCCCCTCTACCCCACCCTTCTGGGCCCCACCACGTTCTGTTGTGGGCGAGTATATTTTTTTCACCACCCCGTTCACTTTAGGCTCCGTTTGGCGGATAAAGAAATCATTCTACTAGTTTATTAGACTTTTTGATTTTGATTTTATAGAGTTGTAAATGAAATAAATATAAGATTTTAGTTTAATTAGCTTTTGAAAGGAGTGCATTTCAACAGCTACTCCTTAGAGCTTTTCGGAGCTTATGATTTTTTATTTACAAGTTTCCATCAGCTACTTCAACCGATAGGTTTACCAAACATCATACTAGCTTATTACTCCCTCCGTCTCAAATTAAAAGTCATTTTAGCCTTTGACACAGGGATTAAGGCATAATTAATGTATTGCAGATTTGCATTGTTATAAGAGTAGTGCAACCATTTTAAATTTGGAGTCCAGAGTGATTAACCTTTCGCCTTCCCTATCATTTAAATTTGGAGTAATTAATCAGGAGAGAGAATATAATTATGGTGGGGAAGCATACTGGGAAAGAAGTGATTAATTAGGAGAGAGAATATAATTTGTACTCCTAGCGTCTAATATTTTGAAACAAGCCACTCTATCTAAAACGACTTTTAATTTTAAACAGAGGGAGTAATATATATTTAACATAAATAATTCATCAGGTTCAATTACCTCATCGGCTTTAACTAGCCCATTAGCTAGTATTTTGCCAAACGGAGCTTAATCTATATGATTACAGTTTTGATCCTTTTATTTTGTATATTAATTAACTACCGAGTATTGAATTCAAAATATATCTATTTATTTATATATCTATCTATATCTATTCTATATCCATATCTATTTATATTCTTTTTCCTTTCTTTTTCCCTTATATATATATATATATTAGACTGTTGTGAATTTTCGCGAGTGGATATCGCTAAAGAGAAAGAGAAAGAACAATAGAACATGCACAAAGGATGTTCTAGCAAGAAGCTCTCTGCAACTAGGGTTTCTTATTATTGTAACGCTTTGATAGATACACAAACACACCAATCCTATAGATAGATATACCTAGATATAGATAAAAACCTATTTTATCTAGAACCTATTATAGATAAAACCCTCTATAATAAACCTTCTATATATAAAACTATATATAGATAAAACCTGCTATATATAAATTGACTTACACCCCAATTCAATTTATCTGTCTACGTAGGATGATTAATTGTCTCCTACAATATAGATAATTTTAATTAATAAGAACTATTTGAAGAGGTACCATCCTCCCCTTAATATACAATTATTTATTAAAATATTACACATTTTCTTATTATTAGGTTCAGTTCGAAATATTTTAATGTTAAATTTCTAACCAATCAAATTATAATATGACAAATTACTATAACGCTAACTCTGTGAATATGCTTTATTTAACTTTTATAGTAATTCTATAATATATTATCCATATTTTATTTTAAAAAACGGGTCATGGTGCGTTGATTGTAGTAATTTATATTTTAATGTTTATAATCCAATTTTTTTTAAATAGAAAAATAAATTTTCCTTATTTATATTTTTTAAAACAGTATTATTTATGATTCAAATTTATAAATATAGTATTAATGCGAGTGCATAAATTATATATAATTTTTTAAAAATTAAAATGAAGGTTAAATAAAAGCTAAGGGGAGTGTAGGCTGTGTAGAGGATCAGAACTACCCCGTTACCAAACAACAATTAAACCCTTCCGTATAATAAAATAGAAATTTCCGAATAGTGGCTTCTCTTGGATACTTCGAAACCATCTAAACGTTTCTACTTATCATCCATTTCAATTATATGAACGTGACAGTGTTGATTACTTATTTTACGTGACATTTTGCATATACTGTAACGTTTTTTTGTCATTTTTGCTTGCGTGTTGATTCAACGGCTCCGTTGCCTTCCTATTTCATGATCAATAATTCCACCTACTGTAAAAATAAACATGTTACTCCATTCATTTTCACAAAACTTTCACTCAAAGTTACAGAGAATTTATTAATTAAAAAATATGCCTAAATATATGATAATATATATTGATAGGAAATTGTGTATTCACAATTGTAAATCAAACACCAGTAAACTGTAAACCCCCAATTATATGAACTAGAAATTAAGGAAAATAAGATTAAAGAAAAACAGTAACGAAAGAGGGAAAAATTACAGGACTACTGAATTGATTGTCCCTTTTTTATATTTTTATTCTTTTGCCTCCATTTGATTTCATAGATCCCCCAAATTATTTATGTAGCAAAACAATAAATAAATTATATAGTAAAACTGTAAAAAAAAAAAACTAAAAACAAAAATATTACCCGTAAAGTAAAGAAACTATAGCACAGCGCTTCCCGTATCGTTCCCGGCCTCGTGCGTCCAATTTTACCAATTCGGTAGAAAATTGGCCGCGGATTTACGATTTTACCCTCACCGGACTATGTACCGCCCCACCACCGCCACCAATACCACCCCGCCACCGCCCCCACACCGGTCTGTGCACCACTCTGAACGCTGACCCACGTTGCTTAAACAAAACAGATTTTACTTCTCTCGATCCAAAGTCTTACTATTATTTTTTTTTAAATTCCTTGTCCTTCCTTCAACTCCATCGATCCGATCCACCTTTTGCTTTTTTATGCATCTCTACGGCTCAACTAGACGCCGCGGTCGCCGCCGCAGCCCCGCCCATAGACGACGCATTATTGGTGTTGGCGACGATCTCGTATCCGCCTCCTTGATCGTCGTCATCGTCCTCCTCATCATCATCCCCGTCATCATCCTCGTCCTCGTGTTGCAGCGGGAGTGGCCATTGCTGCTCTGGCCGCGCCATTATAGGCGTGGCCATCGCCTCCACTCCGGCTGCAACGGGAGTCACCGCCGCTGGCTGGTGGCTCACCTTGTTCTTCTGCCGGTAGAGCGCGTCCAGCTGGTGGAAATACGGGCAGGTCTTGGAGTCCTCCGGCCGCTTCTTGTTGCTCTCCTTCACCTTCTTGAAGTACTTGTTGATGTTCTCCCATTTCTCCTTGCACCTCTTCGCATTCCGGTTGTACCCTATCTTCTTCATCTCCGTCGAGATCTCCTCCCACAACGGCCCCTTGGGGCCGTTCTCGTGGTACTTTTGGTCCAGCACCGTTCTCAGTTTGATCAGCGCCTCCACTTCCGCCTTCGGCCACCGCGACGAGCTCGCCACAGGCAAGTATCCGCTGCTCGGATCTCCGTTGTTATTCGTCCTCTCCGCCACCGGCGTAGACAATGCTAATTGCTGCGTCTGTGGCGGTGGTGGTGGTGGCAGCAGCACTTGTAGTGCGGTGGAGTTTGAATTCCTTTCCGGTGTTTCTAATAGCACTGGTGGCGCTGGCGCAGGAGTCGGAATCGGAGTCTGTGTCGGTTTCGGTGTCGGAGCTGGAGGAGGCGGTGGTCGAGATTGAGGCTGGGAGACGACGGTGGGAGGGAGAGGGATTTGCTGCTGATTGGAGAGCTTCTGGAGGAAGGAGATGAGAGCGGCGTCTTTAGCGGCGGCCATGGATCGCTCCTGAATGAGGATCTCATGTTCGCGGCTGAGCCTCGCCATCTCCTGAACCTTCCAGGCCTCCTCCCTGGCCGTCCGATCGTGCTCGCGCTTTTCAATTGCCTCTAGAAACTTCTTCTGGAGGTCCTCCTGCTTAACTATCACCTTCTTCATCAGCCGCTCGAAGAAGTCCTTCCACTTCCTCTTCCTCTTCCTCCTCATCCCGTGGATCTCCTCGTCCGACGACGTCGACGAAGACGACGACGTCTCCGTCCCAGACGGCGAGCTTGGGAAGCTCACCGCGTTCGCGTTCTGCATCGTTTGCGCCGGAATCTGATGGATCGCCGTAATCGGAGCCTGAATTGACGGTTGACTGATCTGTTGACCAGCTGATGAGTGCGGAATTTGCACCGGATTTACTGTGGTTGATGGAACAGTGATTTGTGCAGATGTAGTGGTAATACTTGGCGGCGGCATTGCCATGGAGATTGGGACCGCCGCCTGCGCGGGAGGCCGAGGAGGAGGAGGAAGGAGTGCTGCCGCCGCCGCTGGAGGCGGCAGGAGCATGGAGGAGGAGTGTTGGTGGTGAGTTTCAAGCGCTTGGAGTTGATCGAAGAACCGGTAAGTTTTACCGTCGGATTTTCCGGCCCGGCCGTCCTTGGTGCGCTTGTGGTATTTATAGACGTTCTCGAACTTCTCCTTGCACTTCTTGGAGCTCCGGTGGAAACCTAGATCGGCCATTTTCCTGGTAAATAATTAAAGCAAAGGAGAGAGATTGAGATTAAAATTAAATTATCTCACTGTAATTGCAACAGAAAATTAAGGAAAAAATAGTAATTTAATTAATCTTGCTGGATCACGGCGCATAAAATTACACGGAATACAAGAAAAGCTACGGTGGTGCTGGTGATGATGATCCTCACCGCACAGAAAACAATGGAGGTAAATCTGAAGTTGCAGAAATTCAGACTTCAAAAATAAATAAAAAAGGAAAGAGAAATGGAAATGGAAGCTAGCTGGGAGAACACATTTTAGGGATGGAGAGAGAGAGTGGACAGTTACAATTCATGCTAATTTCATTGAATTTTTGAATGATTAATTGCGTGATGAAATTTGTTGAAAGAAAAAGTAAAAATTGGAGTGAGAGAGTAGAAAAAAAAAAGAAAAAGAAAAAATCGAAGTGACTGATTTTGGTGATGATACCTAGCTAGCTGAGGCCACTTTCCCACTTGGAGAGGGTACAGATGAGAAGAAAGAGAAATAAAAGGTTGAAGAAGACTCCATAAATTCACAAATTTTAATTAATTGCTACGAATCTTGTTCTCTGCAACAATTCAACCTGCAAATTGCACTCCTGCTGTCTCCTACGGAGTATTTTATTACTCATCAAGCTACCGAAATCATTCAATCAATTAAACTGTGAGTCTGAATTGAATCTAGATCGAGATGAGTTGAAAACAACAGATCGAGAGTGAATCAATCAAAATTCGAATTAAATTGACGCACCTGGAAACCTCCTCCCAAAGAGGACCTTTGAGGCTGGAATCACGGAAAACGGCATCCATATCCGATCTTATCTGGAGGAGAGCCAGCGTCTCCTGCCTCGGCCACCGGTTGCCGCCGCTTCCGCCGCCGAGGAACCCCCGGTCGTCGCCGCCTAACTCTCCCGCTGTGCCTTTGCTGTCCTCGTCCCCAATCTCTCCCATAATTGAGGCGCTGGTCGCCGCCTGAGCTCCTCCGCCTTGCTGAGCGCCGGCCGACGGGGCGGCGGCGGAGTCCGGTGGCTGAAGCGTGGCTCCGGAGGCGCTAAACATGAAGGAGAAAATGCTAAAATCAGCTAGCTGAGATATGGCTTAAGCTATGGGGATTGTTTTTGGGGTTTCTTTGTATGTATCCCAAACGCCCAACCTCTTCCCCAATTACAGCTGAAGAAATGAAACAATTTTTATTTTTTATTTTATTTTTTTTATTTTATTTTTATTTTGTATAAATACTAAGAACAAGAACAAATTATTTGGGTGAAATCTGTAGATGGGGTTTTATAAAAGAGAGGAGATGGAGTTGGGTTTCTCCTTCTACAGTTGTGCAGTGAAATATTTTTTTAATTTTATATAAAAAAAATATATTCAATTTTAATTTTGAATTCTTGTAATTTTAGGGGTGGAGTCAGAGTGTATATATGTGGGGATCTACCTGTCTATTTCCTTTTTCCCCATCTCTATAATTGTTTTTGCAATTATTTTTATAAATTGAGTTAAGATGTAATTTAATTTATTTAGTTGATTTAAAAAAATTAAAAAATTTAACAACAATTATTTATTAAAAATTAAGATATACTGTAATAAATACAATAAATTATGTTGGTATTTTTCATGTCAAAATTATATTTTTTGCTGAAATAAACTTAGGGATTTATAATTTCGAAAAGATAATAATTTTTATTCCTAGTTTGTGGAATCTTATTTTCGTAAATAATTTAGTGTCTCTCACATCCGCTCTCACGCACTGTCTCTCTCCAGTAATGTGAGATGCTGGTTAAAAAAAACACCACCTCCAACGGGTCACCTGGGCTGTCTCAGTAATATAAATAAATAAATATTTCATATACATCATAGAGTATATAGTATTGAATAAAATAAAATAAAAATACAAAGTCTGGTATATATACGTTTAAAAAATGTAATAAATAAAAAATGAAGGGGCAACAGCTGCAGATAGCGACGATGAGGATAATAAGTTGGGTTTTTGTCTGTCCAGCTAAAAATAGTTAAAAGCCGGGGCCAACTTAGGTCACCTTGTCGTTTGGGCATTTTCGGAATTTCATTATCTTTTTTTTAAAATATAAGGAAAGAAATTATGACAAAACGCCCGATCAAAGCATGGCTATCCGTATCGTAGAGCATCCTGAAGGACGAGAACGCAAAATTATGAGTGATGCTGAAGATTCTCGTCAACAGAAATACAGTAGGCAAGATGTGCAATCATATCTACAACTGTATTTGGCTATTTGCTTCCTTGAAAATATTATGAATAGACACAGAATTAAAAAAAAAAGGTGCGTTAATATTTGATGTATGTTATCCAAACGTCGATGATCCAAGGATAACGTCATTCACCCAGAAGATACTTAATAATCGATAGATTGTCACCTTCTATCAATACAACCTGGTCTCGTAAGACAATTCGTTGGGATAAACCACCTATAAATTCGTGCAAATTGAATTTCGATGGCTCCAATCTGCTCAATGGTAACGCCTCTTTTAGATTTGTTATTCATGACTCGTTTGCCCATATACGTGATTGGTTCCCAGTGTGGTCCTTGTAACGGCATGGCAATCGTATCTCGACATCCTTACGCTCTTATTTGATGGTCTAGTAGGGACTGATCCCGCCCAAATTTTTACTTATATATATAAAAAAATATACAGATACAGAATCAGAAGTTAAAATTTGAATGGACTAAGTAGGCTAAACATTTCCTGTACTCATAATTTTCACTAATAAAATCCTTAATCTAGCTAGTAAACAAATGGATAATGTCTTTTTTTTTTAATAAAAATAGAGTGGTATGTGTCTGTTTATTTTTTAAAAAATCATAGTTTAAAAAACTATTATAATTATATTTTGTTGGGAAATTATATATTTAATTATAAATATTTTTTATGTTAGATTTTTTGAATTTTAATTTTTACAATTATGTATATGTAGATATTTACATTATGAATATGATTTTAATTTTTTTTAAAAAGATTTATTTTAGATTTAAATAATTAAGTGATATATGTATAGTGATACATAATCTTGAGTTTTGAATGACCCTTTTGCCCTTGACATCAAACCCATTGACCTTAATGATTGACAACACCCGATTTGTTCCGTATACTGTATTTTCTTAATTATTTTGTACTAACTTCCGCTTATCACTCATGATCATCATTTGAAGGTTTTTAGTGTGTACTCCGTATGATTTTTTTTTTTAAAAAAAAAAAATTCCTTTTTTGCATATAATGAGAGATTAACCCTAGTGACTTAGCGCAATCTTCTTCCGTAGTTTATCTAGGTAAATATGTTATTTACCACTCATTCTTCATAGTAATCGACTTACACATTGATCTTAAGTATTATTATAACTACGGTTTTTCTATCCTATATCTTTGAGGCATAAAATAAGACACTAAATTAGGAAAGATTCTCTATAAAAAAAGCAAGCTACCATAAAAATCTAATTAAAAAAAAGGCTAAACTAATTAAAAGTTAAATTATTTTTTTTCAAATTTAGGGTCTTATCCTATACCCTTAGGGCATATGATAGAAAAATCGTTATAACTAAGGGCTTGTTTAGTTGAACATAGGAAGTATGCTTCATAGGAAGTTACTTCCCATGAATTCAATTCACATAAATTATAATTCCCATAAATTTTAAAAAGTTGTTTGGTTAAGCAATGAAATATAGGGAGTTGAAATGGGGGAAGTTGAATTTTTTCCATAAAAAATGGTGGAATTGCAACTTACCTAGTCCCCCCTAGGTAAGTGCAATTCCTCTATTTCGTAGGAATTGGAATTCCTGTGAATTCAAGTTTCTGTATTTTTCCGTGTTAAAAAAAGCAACCAAACATAGGTATTTATCCTACTTCCCGTGTTTTTAAACTTCCTGGGTTTTTTAGATGGTAACCAAACGAGCTCTAAGGTTTTATAAAATAGATTTTTAAGCAAAATAAGATATGATAATGCATAGATTTATTTTTAAATAATAAATCTTATTTTAATTTTTTAAAAGCACGCAATATGTTTCACATAATTTTATTTCTTATTTTGATTGAATTGGGGGTATGTTGAAAATGTTTTTATAAATATGGGTGTTTTGTGTAATTTTTGTATTGTGTTGGTAATTTTATTAATTTAAAAAACTCATCTAGCTCAGGAAACAACTATCCATAAAGATCAAGATATTAAGTGCAATTTATCCTTGTATTTTTTGTGCTACACATATGTTATAGATTTAAAGTAAAAGGATTAATCACTTAAATAAGTTATACAATACAGTTTCTAATTCAAACTTGAAATAATTGAGTCCGGTTAAATTTAACTAATTACAGTATATATACTTAAAAAATATTTTAGCCTAAATTAGCAAAGGCCGTTAACAATTCTGTATGATCAATAATCATGATTAAATGCTTTTTATATATTCATAGATCTTTCTACATTATTTTGAATTTGACATTTACCTTTAGGAGGGCATAAAAAATATAAACTTCAATGATTTTATGATTTTTTTTAAAGCATATCTCTTCTTTTTTTTGAACCGGAAAAAATTTAGAAGTTGCCAAGGCAATTAGCCAAGAGCATCCTGAAGGATGCTGCTGCAAAGTGCAGTGTCTGAAGGGAGAGAGATGCTGTAGTGAGGAAATCGGAGATGTGAGAGACGATCGGCAGCACCATTCCATATCTCTGATGTCCTCAAATATGCGCGCCCCTCCTATCGTTCAACTCCATCTCCTTCACAACATTCAAATTTTAAAAAAATAAAATAAAAAACAATCAGTTTGTGAGAAAGGATAGGAGAAGGAGACATATTTGGAGACAGAAAATTTGGACTCATGGGCTAACGAGGTCTCCGGTTTGTCTATTAAATAGGTTAACTAAAATTTAGAAGTTCAAACTACCAAAAATAAAAATAAAAAAGCAATTAATCTAAGAGAAAAAACAAGTCATGCTAATTTAACAAGCCTATGTCGAATAACATACGTTTGTTACTAATCTCAGGACTATTTTAATTAGGACATTCAACTTACACATTAAGAAGTGGCATATTAACACTTAATTCATGGTCATAAATATCTTATCAACACTTTATTAGTAGTATACATCAACCCATCACTCTATACATGTTTGATCAGGTCTTGATGGCCTAGTCGACTATAGTACGTTCGACCTAACAAATATTATGTGTTGTTTAAAACAATGAAAATACATTGTTTTACACAACCTTGTTGCTAATATTATGGCTCGTTTATGTTGAAATGATAAAAGACCAAAAGAGTTTCACATTGAAAATATGAACTAAAAAACAATCCTAGTATATAAGCATATGGACGTTTTTCCTTCTATTACTAATTGGTTTTAGAATGAAACATCACTCAACTTATTTGATTGAGTACTAATGAATTTTGTTTACAAACGGATTTCAATAGTCTGTCTACAAACTTTAGACAGAGCTACGTTCTGTTTCGGATTTTCCATTTGACCTTTTTATATATCTTTGGCTAAGATGGACATTGATCGAACTGTTGAGAGATGTTAATGAGACAAAATAGAGTCTCATATCGAAAGTTGATCATAACAAATCTTAATATATATAAGTCAGTGGACTACTCCTTTTATTGCCAATCGATTTAAGATTGAATTCTCACTCAGCTTGTGAGCTAGGCTAGCAGCTAGCCTAACATGCCCGTAAAGTTGATCATAGGAACCCAACCTACTGATCTTGTGCGCTCGAATATGCACCCAAGCCCACTAGAATTTAATTAAGATGAACTATTCACCTTAATCATGATTTACCTCAAAAAAAAAAAAAGTGTATAAAAAATAATTAAGAAGGGGAGTAGAGCGTAGACTAATGAGAGTGGCGATAATGAAGCCACATAAGCTGGTTAATGCAAGGCCCACCGTTGAGGGTTGAGGGTAACACACATTACAATTGCCCGTTTGACGATCCAACTGAGTTTTCACATTCATAATTTCTGTGAGACCGTTACGCCCAAATATTTATTATTTGATTGATTTTTATAAAATAAATATATTTACACCAAGAAATAAAATTAATGTAAAAGAAGATAAGAAAGAGTAATTAGAGAGGGGGGGTGGGATCCATATGCGTTGAAAATGAAAAATAAAAAAACCAAGTTGGTTAGGGAGATCGTCGTATTAGGCAGCCCATTAATGGTTGAAAGTAAATAGTGACCATTTCAGTTAGTTTGCAACCTACCCTCATTAATACCCAGTACGTGCCCTTTTTTTCCTTTTCTTTTTATCGCTGGAATTTTTTTTTTTTTTTTTTTTTTTTTGCTTTTGTTTTGTTTTTATACGGATTACGGAGTTCTGTTTGTTGGATTAGGTGATTTTATTCTGTTTCCTTGTTGTATTTTCTTTTATTATGTTGTATGTTTAGACGGCTTGCCGTCTGCCGACTTTGTCGACCTCTCGAGGTCTGGGCCTGTCCGGTCTCGAATTATTTCCTAATCAAAAAAAAAATACGGATTACGGAGTATTTACTCCTTCCGTTGATTAAAAATTTAAAAGTTATCGTTTTAAAATTGTTAATAAAATTTGTTATTATAAGTTTTTTTATCATCTACTTTATGAAATCGACCTTATAATAATTAGATAGTTGTTAGTTGTAATTTTTTGATAAAGTAAAAAAAATAGGGTAATAATTAGGGGTATCAATGTATTTTTGTTTGTTTTCTTAATAGTGTATTGAATTCTAAAATGATAAGTTCTAATTAACATAGTGAGTACAATATAATCACTTTTCGTTCATTTCTATCATAACGGTTTATTTTTTATTATTTTTTTGACCCATCGAAGTATCGAATTGGTTCGGTATTTTCAATTATTTCCATATTTATAATTATTTAAAAAAAAATTAGGTCATTAAATGAAATATTTTAATTTTGAAATATACAATCATATTTTATTTTCCAATTTGGAATATCAACTAAGTTCTTATGACATATATTTATAAGAAATTTGATTTTTTGGCATCTATTATACATTTATACTCGTTTAAATGTCATCCCGTACATAAAAATATATTAATACAACATTTTAAAATTACATTGATTATTTATCAAAAAAATTAAAAATATGACAATAAACCTAGATTGTCGTGCAAAAATAGATAGGCTAATTATATATATATATATATATATATATATATATATATATATATATATATATATATATATATATATATATATATATATATATATATATATAAGGTAAGAATTCGAGGGTCATACCAGGTCTGACATCTCGAGAGGCCGACTTTGTCGGCAGATGGGGAGGCTAATAACAATTAATATATAGATCTAACAAATTATATAGAATCAATGTTCACGTTTATTATAGATTGACATTTTATTTATCATATGGTTGATATAAATGTTTTGTTCTTCCCATACTGAAATGAGAATATTTTAACAGTATAAAAAAAAAATGACATCAATTATCTATAAAAATGTATTAAAATATAAAAATAAATATAATTAATCTGTACAAAAATTAGACTTATAATGATCAAGATCAATCCATATCTATTTGATGAAATATAATTAGTTATTATGTTAGCTATTTGTATTAATATTTTAGTTATCACATGTTTAAAATATAACACATATAGTACGTTTTTAAAAATTGTTATATACAATTATTATTTTTATAACTAAAAAATTTCAAATTATACTTTTTTCATTACTTTAAAAACAATTTCATTTTTTTAAGGTAAAAAACAATTTCATTAATGTTTAACAAAATGTAACTTTTTTCCAATTTTTTTGTCATTTCTTTTTAAAATATATTTTTTAAAATTATTCTTATCATTTCCTTAACAAACTGAACCCTATATTTTTTTATATAAATAAATATCCTTAATCTTTAAAAGTTTTAATTATTTTTTTAAAAGTGTTTTAATGCAATTATTTTTATATTTGAATGGTGTATTATTTATATAAATTGTTCGAATAATATTGAAGGAAAAAGTCTACTACTAATAAATCTAATAATATCTATATTTTAGTTAGATAGAAATTGTAAAAATATTATATTTATCAATTAGGAGATATATTGTTAATTTATTTTATTTTCTAATATATCTCTATATATAGTGGGAGAGTGTGGTAGTTAGATATAATTAAGATAAGAACATTTATTTACCTTTTCTATGGTGAAAATACTGATGAAAGGATATTATTTTTGATGAACATAGAGAAGGATGTCGGCCCACGACCAATGTAATAATTTTGAAATTGACACTCTACCAGTCCTATCGTATATATCTTGTTATTCTTGTCCACAAATTTTATAAATAAAATATACGTACAAATATACAACACATTATTTCTTTTTTCTTTTTATTCTTATTTGTGTATATATAATGATATAAATTCATATTTTAAAAATGTGGAGTATTTTTTCTATGTTTTAGTATTTTGATTGATTGATTGATTAATATTGTTGGTGTGGTTGTTATTGTTATTATTGCTATCATATTCTCTATCATAAATATTTCATAAATATAAATTAAGATGCAAAAAGATGTTCAAATTAACAAATGGATCGAAAATAAGTAATTCCCCAACAATGAAACTAAAACATCAAAAGATCTCACTTGAGGTAGAATATGAGTTAGTAACTAAACTATAAAACATGCATTAATTGTATATATACTTTGATTTTCCTTTTTTATATAGCATGTTTGTTTAGTTATATATTGCACATTTAATTACTGCTAAAAATGTCCTTACAATTAAGGTGAGATGAGTTAATGATCGACATGCAACTTTATGCGACTCGACTCAAAATAATTTACTAGATGATTCATAAAAAAAATTAGGGATGTTAATTTAAAAAAATTGAATTTTTTAACTTGTATATATGAAAAATATTTTTTATTTAAATTTATGAGAAAAAATATTAAATTTATAATTTAAATAGTCAATATTAATTAAAAAATATTAAATTTGAGAATTATATATATATATATATATATATATATATATATATATATATATATATATATATGTTATTTAATTAGGCTTTTTAGTAAAAAGAAACTAACATAAACAAAAATTATTAAAAAGTGAGGTAAAGAGGTTTGAATTTATGATATGAAGGTAAAGAGCTTTTTAGTAAAGAGGTTTGAATTTATAGAAAGAAGATCCATCCAAGTATCCAACTATCAAAGACAATACTCTTATCGTTCATGAAATTTTTTATAACTACCACAAACAAAAAGGAAAAAGAGTAAGGATGACTTTCAAGTTAGACATGGAAAAAACTTATGATATAATCAACTAGGACTACATAAGAGCTACTCTCCTAAATTTGGCTTAATTTGCCCCCCAATGGATTAACTGGTTTATGAACTGCATTACAACGACTACATTCTCAGTATTAGTCAACAATCGCCCTAGTACCCAATTCAAACTTGGAAGAGGTATAAGACAAGGTGATCCACTTGCCCTCATATCTTGATTCTGGCCATGGAAAATTTAGCGGAAGAATTAATAGAGGAAGCAACCTACGATGACACCCTGATAGGAATTAAGCTAACCAAAAATGGTATTTCAATCCTCTTTCTTACTTTTGCAGATGATACCATAATTTTCTCAAGAGCCTCCAACAAAAGTCTCCACACGATTAAAAATATTCTCAATAATTTCTCAAATCTTTAAGGGCTAACCATAAACTATAACAAGAGTTCTCTTCAAGTCTCGGAAAATATAAACCCGAATCTGGCCAATTCCCTAGCTCGTGATATGAACATCCCGATTTCAAAAACTCTTGAGAATTAAATACCTTGGTATCCCGTTAGTAAGAGGAAAAGTAAAAAATGTTGTATTCAACGAAGCCATTCAGAGTTTGAAAAACAGCTATCCAAATGGAAGGCATCCTCTCTCAGCCAGGCGGGACGTGCAACTCTAATTCAAGCAAACTTGAGTTCCAAAACCAACTACCTAATGCAAAATTTCCTCTTACTGAAAGGCATACTAAACCAAATCGATCAAATACAAAAGAACTTCTTTTGGAACAAACTTCATTCAGAAAGGTACACCTCCTTAATTAGTTGGGATAAAATCTGCAAACCTAAAGAGCAAGGAGGTTTAGGATTAAAACTTGCGAACAACATGAACATCAGCCTCCAAATGAAATTACTCTGGAAAATTTATTCTGAGCTTAATAACATTTGGGTAAAAGTAATAAAAGAGAAATACCTCCAACAAGAAGGATTAAGGAAAAGAACATCGCAGTACAGATCCTGGCAATTTGCATTGGTAGGCTACTTCACTTAAGAGAAAAATTCCTTCAACATTCAAGGGTTACTATGGATAGTAGGAAATGAAGACTCTATAAATGTTTGGAAAGATCCCTGCATTCTAATCATAATCTCACAAACTTTCAAAAGCATCTAGATCCCGACCTTAAAGTTAATCAAGTATTCACATCTAACAAGGAATGGAATATTCCCCTCCTCCATGAGATTTTCCCAAATAACATTGTCCAACATATCACCAGAATTTGAATCCCTAATTGGAACACTCCTGATAAACTAATTTGGAAATTTAATTCGGATGGCCAGTTTACTACTAGATCGGTCAGACAAATGACTAACAGTAGAAATGACTCTACCGATTATTACAAGTGGATTTGGAAATTAAACCTTCCCCCGAGATTAAAAATACTCCTTTAATTTGGAAGATAACAACTGATAGTCTTGCCACAAAAGAGAGATTAAACAGGTATATCAATAGAGTGTCTTCTTATTGTTGTTTTTGTAATGACAGTAACGAAGACAACAACCACATTTTTGTCCTTTGTCCATTCACTAGAACTACTATTGTCGCTTATGAACAAATGTTATGTAAAACCATACCACTTATACCCAACTCTTGTACCAAAATTAACGAAGTTTTGACACTATATTATGACTAGAAAACTATCGAAGAACTTTGCTTTATATGGCAAAAAATCTAGGAAGTTAGGAATGAAACGATCTTTAGGAATAAAAAGTCTGACATCCTTTATCGGGTGGCCATAAGAGTAATAACGAATCTCAGTGAATGGAATGGTGCAACCAAAAATATAAGTGTACCCTCATCGCAAA
Organism: Persicaria maculosa; assembly: GCA_963922045.1. Lineage (NCBI taxonomy): Eukaryota > Viridiplantae > Streptophyta > Magnoliopsida > Caryophyllales > Polygonaceae > Persicaria > Persicaria maculosa. The sequence goes on from OY998262.1 coordinate 65,314,142, forward strand.
CTGTAAAGAGGAGACGTAATTCTAAATTGACCAAACCATCTAGGGCTATCTACAAAATCAATGTAGATGGCTCACTAAAACCCAGTGGCAATTTCCAAGTGGGGGGGGGGGGGGGATTATTAGGGACCATAATGGTTCTGTGATTAATATCTTTCAATCTGATACGGAAGCAAGCTCTACTATCCAAACAGAAGCTGTTGCGTTTTGTGTAGGTGTAAACTTAGCTCTAGCTAAAGGTTTACAATGAGTCATAGTGAAATGAGATTGCTTGAAAGTCACAAGGCAATCAATGATAGCAAGTACGTTAGATGGGAAATTCTGCGGGAAGTGGAACTAATCATGAAAGTTAGCTCAAGCTTTGACAGCATCGAATTCAGACACTGCTACCGGAAAGCAAAAACAAGACAACTGATTTTATAGCTAAGTCTAGGAATATTTGTACGTTTTCGAACCTCCCTACCTGTAGGCTGGGATCTTTGTAACATCATCCGTATGGATGATCATGGTTGCATCTTACTTCTGTTAGATCCATCTAATTTTTGCCTACTGTATATAAAAAAAAGTAATAAATATCCCCTTCTTATTAACTAAGATAAAATGTGTTTGTGATTCTCTATTTTTTTTTAAATATTTTATTACTAAAATTACTAAAAATTAAAAGAAAAAAATATTAAAAAAATTTCTCAGTGTTTCTTCCAAATTAGAAGGGCTTGAACTCATCATCCCGAGGGATGATCAAGATTGATCTTTAGTTTTCAAAGACTTCCTTGTTTTTTATGCCTCCTGTAAAAAAAAAAAAGGCTTCAACTGCATCGAGTTCCTCCTTCCTCCGCCACCGTTTACTACTAGAGTGAAGCTAGAGGCAAGACGTCCGAATGACTATTGACAAGATAATTTCAACTAAATTGCACAAAGTCCTTTTCATTTTTTCCAAACAATTACTCCAAAAGAGAAGTCAAAGAACCCTAAAACTGCCAGCCGCCATCCATGGCTGAGGTATGAATTGTCTGACGCCCACCTCTTACCTCCTAGGGCTGCTTGCTCGGCATCGCCTACCAGTTGCCTGCGAATCCCATGGCTGAGATCGAAGGCTTGCTCGGCAAGCTCTGCGAATCCCTGGCATCGCCTACCAGTCGCATACAAATCCCAGTCGGCAAGCTCTACGAATCCCAGTCGCCTCAAGAACCGCGTTTCGATCCAAGATGATATCGTCGTCGTTGCCCTAACTCACGTCTTCAACACCGCCGGCGTCATCGGCCGACCTAATGTTGATTGGTGCGAGTCACACAAGGTTGAGACTATCTACGCCAACGTCGTCGGTGCGCTAACCCTAGCCGAGTTTCTTAACCACGGCCAACCAAGACGGGCCCCTGGCGTTGCCTCAACCAACCAAGATGTGAGCCTCTAGCGTTGCCTCGGCCAGCAGCAACGAGGCTATGGAGTTTCCTCATCCAACATCGACGAGGTTATGGAGTTTGCCTCTTACAACCGTCGATGCTCAACAGTTTCCTCGCCCAACCGCATCGAGCCTCTGTTGTCCTTCAGCGCCACCATTCAAGCACCTCCCACTCGACAGAAGAGTCCCAATTGAGTTCAAACAACAAACACCCCCAAATTGAAAACAACTAGCAAGTTCGTCAATTTTGATTCCAATTTCAACTCATAAATCAACCCCCACAACACACATATCAACAATAATTAAACTAAAATTATAAACACTTGTCAATCTTATCAATTTTAATTCTAATTTCAAAAAACCCTAACTCAATTTCATAGAAAAAACCCGTAAAAATCAATTATAATCAAATATCTTACATTAAATTCGATAGATCGAACGGAATTTCTCTTAAATCTACCAAAAAACCAATCAATGGGACCTTCTTCAGCTTCTTGGGGTGATGAATCTCGTTCAAGGAGACCGAGCTTCTTTTCCAAATCATTCACTGTGAAGGAGAGAGCTATTGAGCCTATTTGCAATTTTTTAGCAAAAAATGAGAAGGATCTGTTTGCAATTTAGTTGAAATTATCTTTTCAATAGTCGTTTTGGGATCTTGTCTAAAGTCCTTATGTTGCTACTACACTGATTATTATTATTATTATTATTATTATTATTATTATAATAATTATTATTATTATTATATAATAAAAAACATATTACAAGAAATTAGTGGGCAACCGAGATACTATCTGGGCACCCACTCCCTTAGCGATAACAAAACTAAGTCTAGTAAAAATAAAAGCTGCAGAACGAGCTCCGGCATCCTGAGATAATGAGAATTTCTGAATCCGCTTTAGCAAGGCAACAACATCCGTATCCAGCTCCCCCAACGAAGAGAAGGAGAAGGGTAGGAAACCATACCCAGCCGCCGTGCACAAATCTCGATACTTGACACACTTGCGTCTAGCAGCATCACCAACAACATGACCAGGTACAAAGTCCGACATCCCCGACTGAGTCAACGGGGAAGATCCTGTCAGATCAACACACACATCACGCCCCCTGTCCCACGAATAAAGAAGCAAATCTGCCGGACGAAGAGGCTTATCGTGCCTATCAACCAAACCAATATCAACCTCCTTACCGGCAGAAATCCCAACTCTGTAACAGATATCCACTAAGGTACTGCCGGACGAAGAGGCTTATTATTATTATTATTATTATTATTATTATTATTATTATTATTATTATTATTATTATTTTGGAAAATTTACAAAAAATCACCATTTAAATATGGGTGTTTTCACTTAACCACACCTTAAATTTAAAATTACATAAACCACCCTTTAAATAGTACTATTTGTTTACAACTCACCATCCCTTCATCCATATTTTCGTTAATTTTTTTTTTGGTTAAAATTTTCGTTAATTTATTGACTAGCAACATTTAATTTTGATGAAGATTGTTAAATAATTTAAACTAATTAGGTCTTGCTCTCGGTTCTGTAAATTTAAATTTTTACGAAGCTCTGGGAGTGGATTCTAACATACCCAACACACCAATATTTTTATTTTTATTTTTATTTTCCTCGTACATGGGCTTCAAATGGAAAGGTGTGTGAGTAGGTTGTGACAATAATTTTGCCCCCTTTTCTATTACTAGCTACTTGTAAATTACAAAGGTGGATTATGTGATATTATCAAACTTTAATATGATATATATAAAAACCATATTATCATAAATAAATAAATAAACAAGTGATCACTTTATAAATAGGATATGCAGATACACAAAATATAATGCCACTAAATCCACCAAAAACAAAAAGAGATGAATGGAAATGTACGTAAGAATTAAATTTTACATATAAAATGTATATGATCATCATTTTTAGTGAGTTTGGAGGAGAAATGTTGGTGGGTGCTAGAGTCACCGATAGCTCGGCTCAAAGGCTCACAAGCTTAGTGAACAAGAGCGGCAGGAGAAAGCATTCAGAAGAAGGAGTGAATTGATGTAAAATCTAGCCTAGGAACCTATGCTTGTACTTTGCCTATAAATACTCTCATTTCTTTTTCTGTTACAACTGAACAAAAACAACAATTTCTCATTCACTTCATTACAGCAATACAGAAAGGGAGAAAACCCTCTCGGGCTCCCATTGAATCAATTGTCTTCTTCATTTTCTGTTTCACTGTCAATTCAATTTCAACCTTGAATTTCTTCAAGGTTTTCATGGTATCAGAGCACTGAGTCTCGATCAGCGCATCTTTTTCCTGTTTTTCGCATTTTTGAATCATGAATCCTGAGTTTGTGAGAGTTCCTGGAGATGGCCGGCGACCGGGAATCGTCGATCCTGGTGATCCTTTGTACTTGCACGCCTCCGATAATCCAGGTGCGATTCTAGTGTCAGGGTGTTCAACGGCAAAGGTGGATTCAGTTCATGGAAATGAGCGATGCATATCGCAATTTCAGCTAAGAACAAGATAGGTTACATCAATGGATCATGTGTTCGTTCTAAAGATGATGAAGAAAGGGCACAAGCTTGGGATAGATGCAATGATATGATGATTTCTTGGATTATGAATGCGCTCGATAAGGACATTGGAGATAGCATATTGTATTTCAGCACAGCAAAAGGCATTTGGGATGATCTTCGAGACATATTTGACCAACCAAATGGAGCTCGTGTCTATCAGATCAAGCAATATATTGCTTCGATTAATCAGGGTACAGATCGATTCTCTAAGTATTTTACAAGGATCAAGAAGCTGTGGGATGAATTGGCAAGTATAAGGAAGCTTGCAGTGTGCAATTGTGGCGCGCAAAGTGAGAATCAAAAGCAAGAACAAGAAGAGAAGTTGATCCATATGTTAATGGGGTTAAACGAGTCTTATACGGCAGTAAGAGGACATATCTTGCTTATGAATCCTCTTACATTTGTTAGTCAGGCATATTCAATGATTAATCACGAAGAAACTCAAAGGGAGGTAAAGGCTCTCATACAGTTCTCCAACGAGTCAGCTTCCTTGAATGTTTCTACCCAACGTCAGAAAGGGTCGTATGACAGGCCTAACTCCTAAGCAAGGACAATCTGATGGTTCTTCTAGGCAATTCACTCCTTCTCAATCGACTGTGGCGTGTGATCATTGCAAGAATCAAGGACACCCGAAGGAAAGGTGTTTCAGGATAATTGGATTTCCCCCGAATTTCAAGAATAATAGGGGACAACGAGTTGCGGGAAATGCAAAAGTTGATATCAGTACCAGTTCTAATGTTTCTGATTCTCATGTTCTTTCTAATGATCAAATTCAGCAGATCGTGAGTGTTTTGAATGGTCTCAAAACCCAGAATTCATCTCCTAATCAGGAAGTGGAGTCACAAGAAACTTTACTGGTATCTCTTTTATCCTTTCACACTGTTTAAATTCTGAAAATGGTGGTGTTCATATTGACAATAGCAGATGGATAATTGACTCAGGTGCCATGAGCACATGAATTTTGATATATAAGTCTTTGTTATCCAATATTAGACCTTTGTCAAGGCCTTGTTTAGTATCTTTGCCCAATGATCATAAAGTAGAGGTTCGGGTCTGTGGAGACATTTTGTTCAGTTCTGCAATTCATCTCAGAAATGTGTTGTTGTTGTCTTCATTTCACTATAATTTGCTATCAGTTCAGAGGTTGCGTCCACAATCTCAATGCTTGTTGATTTTTACTAATCGACATTGCATTGTGCAGGCCCCTTCTCTGAAGAGGCCACTGGTAATTGGTGAAGCTCAAAATGGATTGTACGTGATGTCTCAGGGTGCACAAAGACCTTTACGGTTGCTGGAGAATTCTTGCAATTCAGTGGCTTCTATTGATCACAGTATTTGGCACTCAAGGTTCGGGCATCTTCCATCATATAAGCTGTTTCAAATTTCTGCATCTTTAGGTTTCAATAAAGATTCTAGTAGTGCTTCTCTGGAATCATGTGTAGTTTGTCATAAGGCAAGACAAAAAAGGCTTTCTTTTCCTCGATCTGTTAGATAGTCAGATACTTTGTTTGAGCTTGTTCATGTTGATGTTTTGGGTCCTTATGTCACTCCAACTCATGGTGGTCAAAGGTATTTCATCACTATTGTTGATGACTATAGTAGAGCTACATGTACTCATTTGATGAAGTCTAAATCATCAGCTTTTGAATTGATCAAATCATTTGTGGCTTTAGTTGAGAGACAGTTCTCTGTGCTTGTTAAGAAAATCAGAACTGACAATGCCTATGAACTTGATACCAGTAATGAGGGCAAGGCTTATTTTTCTCATAAAGGAATCCTTCATCAAACTTCTTGTGCACATTCTCCTCAACAGAATGGTGTAGTTGAGAGAAAGCACAAGCATTTGTTAGAGACTTGCCGAGCACTATTGTTCCATTCTCATTTGCCCATAGATTTCTAGGGTGATTGTCTTCTTACAGCCACGTATCTCATTAATAGATTTCCTTCAAAGTCATTGGATGGGAAATCTCCTTTTGAGCTCTTTTTCAACAAAGCTCCAGTTTATGATCATTTGAGAGTTTTTGGTTGTCTTTGTTACAAGACAATTGTTGGAGGTGCTAGAGATAAACTGGAGCCTAGAAGTGTTCCTTGTGTTTTTCTAGGTTATCCTTTTGGTAAGAAGGGTTACAAGGTTTATGAGTTGGAATGTAAGCTCTTTTCTGTGTCCCGTGATGTTGTTTTTTATGAACACATCATACCTTTTGATGGTTCAGATATTTCAGTGCCAAGTTCAGTTTTTTCCTATGCCAGTTCCTGACGTGCCTATTGATCATCCAGTGTTTGATGTCCCTCTAGTTGTCACTCAACCTCCTGCTAGATCATCAGTTTCAATTCCTTTTGTTTCTTCTATTGGTGATTTGCCTGTTAGTGATGGTTTGAGGAGATCTTCAAGGCAGTCTCATCCTCCTGCTAGGCTTTAGGATTATGTGTGTTCTTATGCTTCTACAGATCATGGGAGTTGTTCTTTGCTGGTAGATCTTACTCCCTCTCACACTTCGGTGATTTATGCTTTTTCTTGCTCTAGCCAGCAAATGGCACTCTCTGTAGAAAAGCATCAGGAGCCTTCTTCTTATTTTGAAGCAGTGTAGCATAGTGAATGGAGAGATGCAATGATTTGGAGTTTGCAACTCTTGAAGCTAATCACACTTGGGATGTGGTGGCTTTGCCTGCTGGGAAGAAGCCTATTTCTAGCAAATGGGTTTTCAAAATAAAATACAAAGCTGATGGTGGTATTGAGTGCTTCAAGGCTCGTTTAGTCATCAAAGAAAATACTCAAAAGGTAGGGATATTGACTATACAGAGACATTCTCACCGTTAGTTAAAATGACTACAATTCGGAGTTTGATTGCAGTAGCTACTAAGAAGGGTTGGATGATGAGTCAATTAGATATCAATAATGCTTTTCTACATGGAGATTTATTTGATGATGTTTACATGAAGATTCCTCTTGGTTATTCTCCACCTTCTTTGGATCAAGGTGTTGCTGTTTGCAAGCTTAACAAGTCATTATATGGCTTGAAACAAGCTTCGAGACAATGGTATTCTAAATTGTCTCAGTTTCTCCATGACAAAGGATATCATTCCTCTAAGAATGATTATTCTCTATTCATCAAGCATTTTGATAACAAGATTTGCTTAGTAGATGTATATGTGGATGATGTTCTATTGACAGGAGATGCCACTGATGAGATTGTTCTTCTTAAACAGCAGTTACATTCTCAATTCAAAATGAAGGATCTAGGGCAACTTAGCTATTTTTTGGGCATGGAGGTTCTTTATGGTGATTCTTCAATTGTTTTGTCTTAGAGGAAGTTTGCTATTGATCTTCTGAAAGAAGCTAATATCTTTGCTTCTCGTTCATTGCAAGCTCCTTTGGAGCTCAACCGCAAGTTACTTCCTGATCAGGGTCCTTTGTTTGATGATCCTATTTGGTATAGAGGTATGGTGGGTAAGCTGAACTTTCTCACCAACACAAGGCCTGATTTGGCTTTTACTGTGCAGTTCCTTAGTCAGTCATGAAGAGTCCTAGAGTTCCTCACTATGAAGCTCTCCTACACACTCTCAAGTACCTGTCAAACTGTCCTGCTCATGGTTTGGTTTTCTCCAGGCATCCTGATTATTCTCTCCAAGCGTATTGTTACTCAGATTGGGGGGCTTGCCCGTCTACAAGAAGGTCTGTCAGTGGATACTTTATTTTTCTTGGAGGAAGTCCCATTAGTTGGAAGTCTAAGAAACAACACACCATTGCTTTATCCTCAGCAGAGGCTGAATACAGATCAATGCGTCGTGTTGTTGCTGAGCTCACCTGGTTATCACGAATTCTTCATGAAATGATTGTCCCTTCGGTTACTCCTATTCCCTTGAAATGTGACAACCAGGCAACAATATACATTGCCCGAAATCCTGTATACCATGAGCGCACCAAGCATATTGAGCTTGACTGGCACTTTGTGAGAGAGAAGCTCAATGATGGGTTGATCAGTTTGCAGTTCACTTCCTCTTCTACACAGCTTGCTGATGTGTTCACAAAACCTCTCATTGGGATTCTTCATAAAAAAACTCTCTTCAAGTTGGGTCTGTCTTGCCATCCTCCAACTTGCGCGGGGGGGGGGGGGGGTGTTGGAGGGTGCTAGAGTCACTGATAGCTCTACTCAAAGGTTCACAAGCTTAGTGAACAAGAGAAGCAGCAGAAGGCATTTAGAAGAAGGGGTGAAGTGATGTAAAATCTAGCCTAGGAACCTATGCTTGTACTTTGCCTATAAATACTCCCATTTCTTTTTCTGTTACAACTGAACAAAAACAACAATTTATCATTCACTTCATTACAACAATACAGAAAGGGAGAAAACCCTCTCGGGCTCCCATTGAATCAATTGTCTTCTTCATTTTCTGTTTCACTATCAATTCAATTTCAACCTTGAATTTCTTCAAGGTTTTCAAGGGGAGGAGGGATTATTAGACTATTTTAGAGGTATTAGTAACCCTCCTTCAAATTAGGAAATACTACCTCCGTTTGGAAATATAAGTTCATGGACTTTTTGACACGTTTGTTAAGGAGTTAAAAACTATATCAAATAATATATATTTTATTATTTTTTAATTAATTACATACTTATTAGTAATATATATAAGGCTATGTGAAAATTAATTAAAAAAATATTATTTTATATAGTTTTAACTCAAAAAATGTGTCAAAAAGTCCATGGACTTATATTTCCAAACGGAGGTAGTAGAAGGGTAACAAATTTTGTATGAAAAATTGGAGGAATAATTAGAATAGTGATCAATGAATCTTAACTTAAATATAGACTATATTAATAAGGGTAATTAACTAATCATTACCTTTTTCTATCAAAAAACAAATAGAGTAAATTTCCATCAAATAAATTATACTGTGTAAAAAAAATTATCATTATATTATTTCAAAAGTGTTAATTCAAATTTTCAAAATATCCTTCCTCTGATCCTATTGTAGTACCTCTAAAAATATCTAAAACTAATTAATGTGACTCAGGTATTGATTTTTTTGAATATGTGCATGGAGGCTCTGTTTTAGATAAAAGCATAACAGTGACCCTACGTCCCACATTTGTGGTAAGGTAATAATTTAGAATTTTAGATAAAATAAAGAAGAAGAAGAAGAGGAGATGAACAAATGTATATTGATCAATTATATTTTGGGTGTGTTTGGATTTCAAATGTATTATGTTTATAAAGTAAATAGATAAGGTGATGTTCGATTAATATAATTTTTAAGGTGTTTTAATCAAAGGTGTGTTTAGATTTCACAATGTAGTAATTATAATGCAATTATTTTTATCTCGATTTGTGTGATTATTTATTTAAATTACTATTTTACCTCGATTTTTATGATACTTTTTGTACAACCAAACGCTTACATTAAACGAGGCAAAATAATTGTATTATAATTAAAATGTAATTGAATCCAAACACACCTAAAGAAACAAAATTCAATTATATATACTCATATCGTTGGAGCATTGATTAAAAATTTTGATTTGGAAAAATATGATTTTAGATTATAAGTTGCTTAACCTTCTTTAAAATCTAATTATGAGGTTAATCTATTTAATAATTTCCCAAATTTTAATTATTAGCTATTATCCTATAGAAATTTATAGGTTAAAAAAAAACATTTTAAAAAACTTCATGGGAAAAAAACGCACAAGTAACTGAGGATCGAGACCGATAAACAACACTAAGATCCGAACTCTGCATCTCAAGGAAAAAAAAAGAGCATGGAGCGGAGCTTGTGCCTCTCTGATGATCCTTCGACAATTCTTAGAAAGGATTTTCTATTTTATGCTCTTATGGCATAGGTTAAGAGGACAAATTGAGAAATACTTGTTACAGATACACCCGGTTTAGTCATTTTTAAACTAGATTATGTGATTCACCCATTTTCTTTTAGAGTTTTCTTTCTCAATAAAGTATTCTTATCTTATACCCTTAAAACACACAATAGACAAACCGTTATTAGAAAACGATCCATAGTGAATCTTAGAATTTAGAGCTTACCTCACAAAAAGTCTATAAATATTTTCTTAATATTAGGTTCATAGTTAGTACTTAATTAGCAAGGAATTTTAATTGGGTTGATTTATTTTTTTCCCAAGAAAAGAAGCTAAATAAGGTTACCTTAGTTGGTACATAATTGGCAAGGAATCTTATACTTTCCTTTAATTACATTTTACCATATTTTACTTTAAATACAGTATATATATACTTTTTAAAAAACTTTTGGCAATTGAACGGAGTAATTATTTATTTATTTTTCAAAAATAAAAAGTAAGTGCAACGTGCACCGTACTTTCTCTATCGCGTCCGATTTCTTTGTCCCGTAATATTCCCATCCTCAACCATTTAAATTATACACCGGCATTTACATTATGGATTTCACCCAATATTTCTCCACTATGAAGTATAGCATATAAAGATTAAAAACTAAAAATAATGTATTTTTAAAATTTTGCAAATGTAAATATTTGAGGCGATGAATTTAAGTCCACTGTTGCAATCAACCAAATTGTGTGGTCATAGCCGTTGTATTTGCAACAACTTCTTGTTGGTATATATAACTTGGTTAATTATAGTTGGCAAACAATAGGACGTCTTGCCAAAGTCAGGTTCACCTTGATCATTCCGATGAATAATGTTATATAAATGCTCATGCAAGGGGAGATTCAACACGTTACAAACACCTCTATACCTGGTGATGTAGTATGCTAGTGTGTTTGATTCTCTGGTTAATTATACATAACTTGATTTCATGTTAATTGATATTTTAAATCGTTATTTCTATCTTATACCCTAAGGGCATATGATAAGAACCTAAATTGGGAAAGATTTCCTAATAAAAAGATTATCGACCCTAGGAATCTAATTAAAAGAAAAGCTAAAATAATTAAATTTTGAAATATAATTCTAAATTTGGACTCTTATCTTATGCACTTGGGGTATAGGATAAAAAAATATCGTTTTAAAATTCATTTTATTAATTGATGTTAGTGTGCTGGTTAGTGTATAAATATGGGGAAAACGGGCGATTTCATTTTAAAAAGAATTCAGAAAACTTTAAAATACCCAGGTTAAAATTTTCAACACCATCAACCTTAATAAAAACCATTAAATTCGTATAATATTGCCCTAAATTCTAAAAAAAAATCCAAAACCTTGAAGCTGACCTTAATATAACAAGGAAATAAATTTTGTATAGAATTCGGACATTAAAAAAAATTCAAATCTTAAATAATGATAAATAAGTTTAAAATTATATCTATATATATGAAAGAATTATAGTGAAATGAAAAATACAGTGCAATGGTAAAACGAATAAATATTGTGTTATATTTATGAATATTATGTTATGTGAATATCAATATATGAATATTATATCGTGTCAATATGAATATGATATTATTTATATTCAAATACAATAAATAAATAATATTATATTCATATTCACATACTATAATCTTCATATATTCATATCCATACAAAATAATATTCATATTAATGTACAACATAATATTAATATGTTTCATTGTTACACTCTATTTTCCATCAACAGGAATGTGTGTGAGGGAGGGTCCGGAGGGAATAGATCTGGCGTAACTCATCGTACATTTTAACATATAGATTATTCGTACAACATAATATAATTATTCGTATGTATTAACTTTCTTTTCATGTGAAAATTATTCATATATAACAACATAATTATTTATATATAAGTTATGTACAAATAATTTTAACATTTAAAAATTTCATCAAATCTCATTTATTGATCTCCTTAATCTGAGCACTAGATTACTCACATTTTATGTCATAAATTCTACTACTATTATATACTCCATGTCATAAAAGAGTATAAATAAATTTTGTATATATAAATTTAGGAAAAATAAAATAAATAGAGAGAGATGAAAAGGTGGGCACATGGTAAGGAGATAATGTGATTAAAGCGCTGTTTATCACCCTCTCGCTATCTGTCCCCTTCCCTCTTTTACGGGTTTCCTTTTTTTTTTTTTCACTGCTTTTTTTTCCCCTCTCCATACACTAACTTTAACTTATACTTTGTTTGTATTATTTCTTTCATTATCCCTTTTCCCCCCTTTTTTTGCGGGGTTTTTTTAAGTGGCTACTAAGAGAAACCGTCTTATTACGTCACTCAAAATTCGAGCGTTTTTTTAAAATAAAAATAAAATTGATTTAAAAGTTTTAAAATTGATTGAATGGTAAGTAGAAAACAAGAAGAAAATATCTATGAAAGGAAAAAAGTAGGAAGATAAAACAGAAGGTAACTTTAAAAGTCTAAACTAAAAGTGTGCAAACTAAGTAACGTTGTGTTTGATAATGATTTAAGCGAAGCTAATTAGATAGCTGAAGTTTTTAGATCGCCAAATATGTATTTGTTACAAATTTACAGTAAGTTTTTTCCTTATATTTTAATTGACTTTTTTTTCCTATTATTTTAAGAGAAAATTAGCCAAATATACACGTTTTTGTAAAATTTGTAAAAGTATACACAATACTACACAAACACACTCCCCCCCTCCCGATACCCCCTCAACTGCTCACTCCCTCTCTATCTCTCTCCCGTTTCTCACTCTCTCCATCGCGGTTTTTCTCTCTCCAACTGTTCTTCGACGGTTTCCTCTGAGAAGCGACGTTTTCTGGCCGTTTCGTGCTCGTTTTCATCTGGTATTGAAGGTTATTCAGTATGGCTATCAGCGCAGGTAAGTGTTTTGTTGATTTTGGATCGTTTTTGTGTGTTAGGGTTTTGATTATGTCAGATTATGCGTTGGTGAGGTTGTGCGATGTTGCGATTGTTGTCGTTAGGGTTGTTTGGGATGAATGTGTGTTGTTCGTTCTCAATCGTACTAGTATGTGCGTTATTGAGCAGTTACGACCTCTCTTCTGTAATGCTGACCTCGATTTTGGCATCTCATTCTGTTCTTTTGGAATCCATCTCCATCCCTTTGCATGTCCACTATTTGTCGTCTTTTGATTTTTGGCGTGTTCTGGGTGTGGTGTGTGTGTATGTTTGTGTTTGGGTTCATATTTTTGTGGGGCTGACATCTATTTGTCTCTTTGGTTATCTTGTTTTTGTTATGTTGACAGGGACCTCAACTGATCTTGATACCTACAAATGCAAGTTTGATGTGAGTCTATGAAATTTATATAGCAGTTGTTGTCATTTTGTCTGCCTCAAATGCTGACAGGTGTTTTTGTATTCAATCTGTATACATTTTTTGCAGAAATTGAAGTTTTGTATTCCATACAAAGAACGTTTCCATGTCAGATCTAATCTATACTGTCGCCCTGGAGTTTGTGACATTATTAAAGAAGAGTTGCTGCCTTTGCACTATAAGATGTTGAAGGAGAGTTTTCTGGGATGGGTGCTCTCCCAGGGCAACAATATGACTGTTAACTTCCAGTTAATCCATCAAATGATGTTGCGGCAGGTTAAGACGAAGAAGAAGAAGGAACTCTGGTTCAAAGTTGATGGACTGCTAGCTCGTTTTTCTCTGGCTGAGTTTCATGTAATGACTGGTCTTCCATGCGAAGACCGCGTCTGCAAACCTCCGAAAGCAGTTACTTTTTCTGATTTTCTTGGGATGGATAGATGCTCCCATGATGATTTGATGGATTGTTTCCGACAGATGAAGAAGACGTCGAAGAAGAAGCTAATTATAGCAAGGCTGTTGCTCATTGAGATGGTCGTGTGTTATAGGCGGATAGACTATATCACTGAAGAAAATCTATCACTTGCTTGCGATGACGAGACGTTTGGACAATATCCATGGGGCAGACAGTCCTATGAAGCTCTATTGAAGTCCTTGAAGAAGTCATCTACGATGGATCGCAAGAAAGCTAGGCCTTCGTATGAGTTGTATGGATATTGGATTGCTTTCCAGGTATTCTGTTTACTTGTTTGATATATCCTTGCAATCAATTCTTACTATGTGTCAGCATTGCATGTATTCATTACTATGTGTCAGCATTGCATGTATTCCTTGATATGTGTCAGCATTCATTACTTGTGTCATCATTTCTCACCATGTGGCAGCTTCTTATGCATTGTTATTGTGTTTGCATGACCACTTGTTTTGTTTTTACAGGCCTGGATATTGGAAGCTTTTCCGGCGTTGGCTGAAAAGTTTGACTGTAATTTGAGGATGAATGATAGAGATCCTCATTCTTTGCACTGGGTTTGCAAGGTTAGGCATACTTATGATGAAGCTGACGAGCTATTCGATGGTGACTTGGTAAGAGAAATATATCAGTGCTGACACCAACTCTGTCTTCTTATATACATGTGTTTTCTTATTTATATTTTTGTTGATGTGCATGATAGACACCGCTGTTCCCAAACTACGGAGAGTTTGCAAGAACCCCAGGTATGGGTTATATTGATGAAGAGGCTGACGATGTATGTGATGCCATTGGTGAGCCTATGTTTTCTCAACCACCTACTGATATTCTGTATGATTGTCGGCATATGCGCAAGTATGCATATGAAAACAAGTTTTTACGTAACGATGGTTCAGAGATTGAATCATTTATGTCTTTTGAGTATGGTTTTGTTGGAGGAGAGGAAGAGGAGAGATCTGCTGAGATAGAGAAGCGAACGAACAGGAAAAGTGAGGTTGACGAAGGAAATGTTGAGGGTAAATCTGTTGATGTAGAGAAGGGGAAAAAGGGGAAAATTGCTGACACAGGAAAGCCTTCTAAGAAGAAGCAGAAAGGTCCATCCACTGAGACCCAGGGGAAGAGAGTTGCTGTGAGGAGAGGGCGTTCTAGTGGACCTCCACGAACCAACCCTCAAGCTGGGAGGAAGGCTGACATAGAAGTTATAAAATCAATCAGGAGGAAGGCTGGGAGGATTAGGAAGAAGGCTGTTGACTTTAACAGTGGTGAGGATTCTAAGAGAGATGTGATTCCTTATGCTGACACAGAGACAACCACAGTGGATGCAGACAGGGTTTCCAGGAAGGGTGGTGCTGACAGGGAGGAGGTTGTTGTACAGGCAGAAAAACAAGACCAAGTTGGATATGCTTGTGATACATCTGACGAGGATAAACCTATTCAGTATATTTTGAAGAAGAGGAAGAAATCTATGGGAAGTACAGGGAAACGTAGAATGTTGTACAAAAGTAGCAGTTCAAACAAGTCTTCCTCTATCCCCCAAGCCCCTATTGATGCGTGTTTATCTCCCGTTGAAGTTGTGAATGATGCCTGTAGAGTGATTGTACCGTTTGGTGAGGTGCAAGGTGAAGCCCAGGCTGACACAGCAAAGGCTGACCCCAATGATGATCAACTAGATGGCAGCCAAGGTGTTGATGCTGATACTGAGAATGCTGACCCCAATGATGGCAGTCAAGGGTTTGATGACACCAAGGTTGATGCTGCCATTGAGAATGTTCTGTTACTTCTGAACAAAGGAATGGATGCTGACACTGAAGATGTTGTTGGTGATGGTCAAGATGTTTTCACTAGTGGTGATGAAAAGCTGGAGGTAGGTGCCAACAGAGACACTGGGGGTGATGACAAGGGTGATTGTGGTGACAACCGGAAGGGAGTGTCTGACGAGCATTCAAAAGAGCCAGAGTTGGATGGTGGTGATAAAGATGAAAATGCAAAAGGGCATGTTGTTGCTGGTGAGGCTGACGCTAAATCCAACCCAGTTTGGGTACATGATTTAATTAAAAGGATTGAAAAACTTGAAGAGCTTCCGGCACGTGTAGATGATTTAGTAAGAAGGATTGAAAAGCTCGAAGAGCTGCCTGCACGTCTAAATGAGTTGGGCTCTCGTGTTGATAGGGCGGTTGAACTTGTTGCAATGGTGACAGACCTGATGGAAAAGTATAATTCACTTGAGAATAGGTTCACACTGCATGAATCTATTGTTGCAAGGTCACAGTCATCTGTCAACATTGATCAACCAAGTACCAAGATGGTGAATGATGTTATTGCTGACAAGAAGATGGGTGTTATCCTTGAGGATGCTATTGCTGAGCAGGAAGCTGAGTTGGATTCACTCAAAGATTGTAAACAAATGAAGACATCTTCCTGTGGTGATGAGAGAGATGAAGCCCAAAAAATTACAGTTAATGTTGTGGTTCCGGAGTCTATCATTCCTGTCACATTGGTTGAAGGACAGAGGACAATAGAGTCAGATTCAGTTCAATTTGCTGTTGATCTAGGCCGTGATTCTGATTTGATGTCCATGGAGCCAAGAGGCGAAGAGTTTAAGGACAGCAACGACGGAGAACATGAAGATGCTGACAGGGGACTGCAGAGCAATGGCGAGGATGTAGGAGCTGACCTCCCAGTGAAGCCAAGTAGTGAGGAGTGTAAGGATGTTGTAACCCCATTAGGTGGCCAGGGTGATGGGGATGAGAAGGCTGATGTTGCAGGAACTCCACCTCCTACCATTGCACCACCAGGGACTATCAACCTGGATACTCCTGAAGGCGATGAAAATGCTGACACGCTTCCATTGCCTGTAGTGACTGACTGGGTTGCCTACAGCAAGCACCCTAAAGTAGTCGAAGAGATTGAAGAACTCAGGCGATCCAAGCGTATCCCAAAAGCGAGTACTTTTCTGACGAGTCCATATGAGCAGCAAGAAAAGAAAGGGAGGTGGCCCAAGCACAATGCGAAGAAGTCGCTTTTAAGTGAAGACGATCATGAGTTCTTGTACAAAACTATGAGGAGTAATCGGTATTTTTTTTATCTTTTTATTCGTTATATAATCATTAACTGCCTTGTGCTGACACCTCTACCTCTTATGATTCTGTGTTTAATTCATAATTTTTGCTTGTTTTCAGGGATTTTTCTATGGTTGTTGCTTCCGGAAGAGTTGATAAATCCTTTTTTAAACCAATTCTTAACAAGGACATGTGGTTGGAGTGTTCGGTAAATGATCTGGCAGCAATTATATTTTATATTGTTTGTCTTCTGGTTTTTGTTTATTGATATTTGTCGCGGTATATCTAGTGCTGACAGTAGCTTGTTACTGTGTGTTGTAGCATATTGAAGCAGGGTTGTATTATTTGAGGAAGAGGATCCATGAGGAAGCCAATAAGTATGCAGAGTTCGTTGTCCTTGATTGGGTTTTCTATCAGAACTACCTGCCAGCTAGTGCCAAAGCGTACAAACCAGATTTGCCTGTGTCAGACATGATTGGGAGCTATTTCCTGGGTCTTTTCCCTGACCAGTATGGCAAACCATGGGCGTCTGCAAACAAGATTTACACACCCTTTAACGTCATCAACAAACATTGGGTTGCCTTAGAGATCATAATTGATCAGAAGGTGATCAATGTCTATGAATGCAATGTCTACGGTGTCGGCAAGGGTGTACTAGATGCAGAACTGCAGCCTATTGCTCACTGGCTTCCTATACACTTGGAGAAGTGTGGAATATATGAAAATTTTAGCTCCACACCATTTGAGATAAGGAAGGTCCCTGACATGGTCCATGATAAATCTGGGTTTGTACTCTTACCTAACTTTTATATTAATTGCTGACATACATTTACTTTCTATTTATCTGTTGTTGACACACCCCTATTTGTCTGTGTTTGTGAGTGTGTGCAGAAGTGCTTGTGGGGTGTTTACAGTGAAAGCAATCGAGGCTGTTGTATTTGGCGGAGATGTCACCACAATCACATATGAGAAGCTATTCCGCTACAGAGAGCTTATTTGCTCAGACTTGATCAAGGAGTCTTGGAGCTTCATAATTTGAGCAATGCTGACACTATCATTCTGAGTACTTAGTTTAAGTGACATTGTAGTTGGATATGAAGTTGGATATTAACTGTGTGTATTTTGTTGACACCATCATTCTGGGTTTGGATATTAACTGTTTCCATTGAACATCGTTCGCGTATATTGAATGTATGTATTTTGTTGTGTTTAACGTACTTATTCGGAATTAAGCATCTGGCTTTTTTCATTAGATCGAAATTGATATAGTCCCCAATCACATACAATGTACAAAATCCAATATGACATAAGTAATGCTGAAACAAAGTGCATTGAATCTTCTTGAAAACATATGGGAATGTATCAGTGTCAGCATTGCCCATAATGCTGACATGGGGTTATGTAAACTATGAAAAAAGTAATTTCCAAACAGAACAGGTTTATTGTATGCAATATATATGACTGAGGGTGTTTCTAAGTGATTGTATCCTAGAAGTATATGATATAAAGCGAGCCGGTCTCAAGCAATGCTGACACCATCATTTTTCTGGAGTACTTCAGTCTTCTCTTTAGCTCACACGCAGGCAACAGTCTCCTAGAGGGAGGTCTTCCTGGTCCCCTCTTAACAACAGGAGGGTAACACTTTATAGATCTTATTGCTTCAGGGACGCCTGATTCATCGTCTGTCAGCACTGGGTATATTGTTTCAGCATAAGCTAATTTCCAAGCATCAGTTGTGTAAAATCTGGCAACAAAGTCTGATACATTTGCCTTAATCTTCATGATGGCTGAAAGAGCATGAACACATGGAATCTTCTCTATATCGAAAAACTTGCAAGTGCATGTTTTTGCTGACAGGTCCACTATTGCATGAGACCCTTGCCCTTTTACTTCAAATTTATATTCATCCAGCCTCTGAACCTTGTATTCTCTAGCTTGATCTTGTAGGTTCCTAATCAAATCAAGTATTACTGGTGTCAGCGTGTCCTCATGTTTGGATGCCTTTTCTCTACGCTCTTGGAACCATGCTCCGAGTTTCTCTCTAGCAAAATTCAACAGTGCAACAATAGGATAATTTTTCTTCCCCTTGAAGATGGCATTTATGCTCTCTGCATTATTAGATGTCATCATATTGTATCTGGTGATTGGTGAATGTGCTCTAGCCCACCTATGTACTCCTGCTGACACTAAATAGGTCGCCATCTTCGGGCAGCTTTCCTTTATGCGGTCAAAATATTTGTCGAACTCCCCAGTACTATAACTATCTGCTGCTTTCTTGAACCAATTTCCCAAGTATCTTTTCTTGAATGTGCTTCTAATGTTTTGTTCCATGTGCCATCTACAAATGCAGTGATATGCACTGGGGTAAACCAAGCCAATTGCTCTTGAAATGCTGACATGTCTATCAGACACAAACACTAGATCATTTGACGGAGGAACAACCTTCCTCAGCTGGCGAAGAAACCACTCCCAAGAGCTGTTGTTTTCTGTGTCAGCAATGGCAAATGCAAGCGGGAAAATATTTCTGTTTGCATCTTGCGCTACTGCTCCAAGCAAAGTCCCTTTGTATTTCCCAGTTAAAAATGTTCCATCAATAACAACAACCTGTAAAATAATGATTATAAGTTGTGTGATGATAATGAAATATTCAAAAGTGATCTGTGCTGACACTGATAATTTTATACCTTTTTCAATGCAGGGAAGGCCCGAATGCACCGCCCAAATGATAAAAACAAGTATTTAAACCTGTCATCATCATTTGTTGACATCAATGCAACAATTCCATCATTTTTCTCCATAATCATGTGACAAAATAATGGCAAGTTAGCAAAATTTGATTCCGGTGTCCCTCTGTCCCTTTCTTGTGCAATTCTTCCTGACCTCCATGCTGTCCAATAACTAATGGGAATTCTTTTTTCAGTCCTCATTTTATCCATTAACTGCTTTGGATTGTAGCCGCTGCTGACACTGTAATAATGTATACATTAGAATGAATGATGTGATACTTGAATTGAGTGTTACTTTGATGATGACATATAGACACTTACACTGGCTGGATTATGCTTGCTACCACTGAGGAAGGTGCTTGCCTGCAATTGCTTGTTCTCACATCCCATGTGCATGTGTGCAAACCATTGTACGCTGACACCTCGTAGCAATTCTGAGAAACAGTATTTACGTGTAACTTCCATCTGCAGCTAGTATCCACGCAATGCGCCCTAAAATACTTGGGTTCAGATCTCGTTACTCGGTACCCAAATATTTCTGTCACCGATAATATACGTAAAGCATCCTTCATTTCCTTCTTTGATTCAAAGGTTCTCCCAATGTACATTGTGCTGGATGAGGTATTGTTGAAACTACCCATGCTAGAGTTGTCATCCTTGCAATCTTCTATTGTTTTATCTCTACTGCGCATTGAAGAGTACAGTCTCCTCCAGGTGTCAGCATCACAATCAATGTCATTATCATCCTCCATATCATCATCCATATCATCTGACCCCACCGTCTGCATTTGAGTGTCAACAATCATTTGATTTTGCCCCCTGTCATACTCAATCAATCCAACTGATTTCCCACTCTCCCTGTCAGCTGTGTCAACAATTGCAAGTGTTTGTGCCTGTATGCTGACACACAACTCAACAGCATAGTCTACACCATCTAGTGCTGATATATCGAGGAATTCTTTCAAATCAGTGTCACAATCAACAATAAGTGGGGCTTTCAGCTTTTTGCATGGGTGCAAATGACTAAATTGCAATTCAAGAACACTGTCTACATTGAATCTAGTGCACACCTTTCTCTTCAAGTCTTGTAGTGTGGTTGAATCATATAGCAAAAACACCTTTGATGTTGTATTTCCAACAAATTCCAGGCCTGTGTCAGCAAACACCCATGATCCACCAAATACTACTGTAATCACATGAGGTTCCATTTATGATTGACCTATCAATTAATTAGAGACAATATGCAAACAAGCACAATGAGTTAATTCTGATTCCATGTCAGCATGATAGATATAAGTTAGATACAGGTAATATGTATACAAGTACAATGAATTGCATCTGATTCCGTGTCAGCCTGATAGAAATAAGTTAGATACATGACATTTATTTACGAAATCTCAGACAGTGTCAGCATTACACAACGAGGCCAGAAATCAAAACAGATCTATGTAGAACAATTCATACAATTATTTCCTTTCAATTCATTCAAGCACAACATTTCGAATTCATCCAACAGACAGATTTAAGGATCGTGATGTTGACAGATCGAGTATCTATTAACGAAGCAGATCGACGAAGAACTTGAAACTCTATATATTGTTGACGACTTACTCTGATTTGTATCGAAACAGTAACAACCGAAGTCGAAATTACACGATCTACACTATACGACTTCATCTATTGGATATAAAACGATATTTAACACGAATTGAAGTTTTTTTCACAGATCTATGAACGACAGATCTACCAATTATACGAATGCTGACATTAAAACCATAATTCAGTAATGCTTTGATATTAGATAGATGTAGTACCGAAAATCAGGAGGAGATCGGCGTTGATCAATACCTACAGCGATCGAAAATCAGATCTCGGTCTATCTCGTGTCAGCGTTGGCGAAAATCAGAAGGAGAGATCGGGGGAGGGTGCGCGTGTAGTATTGTGTATATTTTTGCAAAATTCCCGAAATCGTGTATATTTGACTAATATGACCTCCGGATTTGTATATTTGGCAAATCAACCCATTTCAACTTATTGAATAACTTAAAGATATAAAATTAACAAAATGAGTATGATATTTGTAGAAAACCGGTGCTTATAACATAAAGCCTACTAGATCGAGCTTCTCCAAAGACTTAAAAGATCATTATCACATGTCTTAAGACTTATAAGATCAGTAACAATAAAAACAAGAATATTTATTTTCATAATCTGATTGGTTTTTATTTCGTAATAACTCGGGATTAAATCTCATAGATAATGAAAATTTTAGTTTTCAGTTGTAACGGGATGAATTACATCTTCATGATGTTGAATCGCATTAATACTATGAATAACAACATCTGAGCTATCAAATCATGAATATCAATATAATTAAGCTTCTATAGGTATCAAAAAATCCGATGAATGGTACTAGATCGCCATGAGTATCTTAAAAAACCGGTGAATGAAAAATACACACAAAGTATATTACATCTTATTATAAATGTTAAATGGAGAAGTGTTAAGAGCCAGGGAAAAATAACTTAATAATTTTTTTTTTAATTTTTTCTAGAGAAATTTTAGACAAGACATTAAAATTTAATTGTCTTACTGGACAACCTATACAAGAGTCCAATGAGAAGCCCAAGTCATCTGCTTGTCTTCTATAGATGACATGGGCTTCTCATTGGGCTCCTGTATAGGTTGTCCAGTATGTCTAGCAATTAATTACATTAAGATTTAGGGCTCGTTCGGTATGAACTTGAAAGGTAAACGAAATGAAAACAAAATAATTTTATATAGGAAAATATATCTAGATAAGAGAAGAATGTTATTTTTTGTATTAAAAATAAGATGGTAGGTGTAATGATTAGATGAGTATGAGATATAGGGTGTGTATGGCAAACAAAAATAACAGTTAAATTTTTTAACTTTTAACCTGTTAAAATAATAACACGGTTTAATTGTTGTATGGGTAACAAATTAAGTCAAAAACCGGCTAAAAAAAGTGGTTTAAAAAAAAGCCGGATCAGGCAGCTTATTTGGGAGCTTTTATTGTCGTAATTACAAATTTACCCCTATTATTTTACCAAATTCACAACCCGCCCAGCTTTTACCAAAATCACAAGCGCTTAGTTAGGGTTATCGGGATACATCTCCAGTGCGAGAAAGGGAGCAGAGGAGCGGCGGCATCTCCGATCTGTGGCGCACTGGTTGCTCGGATTCAACTGGACGACGACGACCGGCGCTTAGGGTTATAGGTATGTAACTCCCCCTCATCTTCCATCTATCTTCCATCAATCTCCCATCTTCCATCTATCCTCCATCTGCGGCAGGAGACGACGACCGGCGCCAGGAGACAAATTAAGGGTTGCTCCGGCGTTCTTCCGAGTCGGCTGAGAGGGCTACGAAGAACGAAGACCACTAAGGTACGTATGTCACTCACCTTGATCCATTAATTTCGAATGTGTGAGAAATAGGGTGTTAATTTGTGCGAAAATTTGTGTGTTGGATTGAATTAGAAATTGATGACTACGGGATTTCAGTTTGGCTTCTTTTGATATGTTCCATCTATTGCAAAATTGTTGATTTCATACTTGTTGAAATTGGATTGAATTAGAAATTGTTGATTTCATTTTTGTAGTAGTTGTTGTTACTGCACAAATCGGATCAGCAGTCATAGGAAGCGCCCAAGGGTTCTACTTAGCCAGCTCCTTCGACGGTCAGAGCCACACCATGGCATGGACTTCTTGCTTCCATGGGGAGCATGATGGGGATAGCACACTCAGCTTCTTCAGGGTCCACAGGCCGGCCTCTCCGCTGTTCTATGTCGCCATCATCGGTGGAACTGGAAAGTACCAGAATGCAAAGGGATATGCCAGCATTGAGGCTCTTCCCCAAGTGGATCAGCACACTACCGATGGAGTTGAAACCATTGTTCATATCAGTGTCTCTCTCTCTTGAATCTAAGCAAGTTAAGTGTGGTTGTATTGTCTGATCTGAAAGCATATACTTGGTGTGAGATTTTACTTGTATGTATCATGAAGTGCCTGTTGTGATCTATTGGGAAACTATTGTACTGTCATATTTCTTTTCCATTCTCATTTCTTATTAAACATCCCCTGATTTATTAGTGTTAACTCATATACTCAATTAATCCTCATATTGTGAAATATATTACCACAATAATATATTTCACAATATGAGTTCATATAATTTATGAGCTATAATAGTTAGGTAACAACCCATGCCCAACAGCTAAATTTATCAAAGGTTATCCCAAATTGTACGTGTAATTGTAGGATTGCTCATTGTTGTAAATTTATCAAAGGTTATCCCAAATTATTAAGCTAAAATAATCAAAACACCCTTTTCACAACTACTAAATTCATATATCAAAATTAAAACACTTGTGCCCCATACGCAGCTTATATTACAGTTTAAAATTTTAACTACTTTTACCATCTGTTTATAAATTTTACCTTGTTTATAATTTTAGTCAGTTTATTAACCCCGTCCCATACGAACCCATAATTATCCTTTATTCAAATGAGTGACTGAAATAAAGAGGAATAAAACAAAATTTGTATAAAAAGTCGAGAAAAGAGAGTAATGATTAAATTTTATAATAATGTATTTTAAATTCTAAATAGATTACATTCATTATTTTTCACTTTTATCGATCTTTCTAAAATTTAAATCAATTGATGATTGATTTTAGCTTAACTCTAAGCCAAAAGAAATAACTTTTTTCAAATGCGAAGGTGACAACAATGATGGAATCTTTTTAACCTTCAAGTTTGTTGCTCCCACTATTGCATACTGTATAATTTACTATATTTGATTGTACTGATTACAAAATTAATGAATTAGCTACACAAATTTGGTGGAAACTATTTTTTTTTTTTTTAGAATTTGTGGAGGCTCCTGTTAATTGCAGATGGAACCAAGATAAATACAGTAAAATTCTAAAAAAGGGGAGGCAAACGCCAAACGGGACCCTAGGCTGAACAGATAAAATAACATTAATACACAATTTAAATTATTTAATGGGTTTGATAAGACGGCACAACAAAGGCGTAACAATATAAAGTGGACCCCAACCACAGTTTAAATGCAACAGTAAATTCATCGTTACGGAGTACGTATTGCATAGGTATCTACAGTGAATAATTGAGGTAAATAATTGGAATGAATGCGGTAAAAATAAGATTGACCGGCTTGAGAAAGTTAAAATTTTAAAACAGGAGGATGAAATTGGGACCCACACCCAGCTAGGCATCAATGTATGCTCCCTCCATGTTACGGCATGTGAAGCTTGGATGTCATCCATGTGATGTGGTTTTACGTTTTACCCCTCCATTTTTTTTTACCGGTAAGAAACTAATTACGGAGCACTACAAATTACGGGTAATGAAATCCAAGTCTATAATAAAATTAGTTAGATCTAATTTATCTTATTGGACTGAACTTACACTGATAATTTATGTGAATTCCAAATTATATATTGGTCGATTAGAATTTATTAATATGAATTTTTTTGTTATATTAAATTTTACTTGATCTCGATCAATTGATCTTTAATTATTTAACTAGGAGAATTTAACATATACGGAATATTTATAAATCATATGCAAGGTTGGCTTACAAAAAAAAAACAGTAGTAATAGAAATAATTAGTTTTTTTTAGAAAGCAATAAGTATGTTTAATTTAACATAGTTATAAACCTCGATTAAGAACTAACTTAATTATATACGGTATTTTTTTTTATGACACATACCTTTGTTGCAGCAAACGCCGTTTGTTGAGTTTGATGAGATGATGACGTTTCTCATTAACACCTTTTTTTTTGATAAAATTTGTTTTGGCGCACTACTAAACTTCGGGTCATTTAGTTAGAGGTTTAAAATAACTCGAATTCTTATCATCAATAATAATAAAAAAAAAAAATAGCAGGTTTAAAATGAGCAATAAATGAACCAAATCTTGCATATAATAAATTAATGATCACTTTGTTTTTGGTCTAATTGATTTAGGGAAATTGAATAAATTGAAATAAAGTTTGTAAAAAAAAAATAGAGAAATATAACGATTACAATCCGAAATATATATCTAGACACTAGATCATATATAAACAGTTCTTATGGCGCATCATGTTAATATATCTAAACCATTAAATTAAGAAGATCAGTGAATGAGATTAAAAGTAACTTCTGATTATTCGCTGGTATTGGGAGATTATTCATTAGAATGAAATTATTCAGTGGTATTGGACGATTATTCTTTATAATAAAATTTACTTTTTTTTACACTATTTATACAGACGAATAATTAAATAATTATAGATGAATAATCATGAACAAATAAACGAATTTTTTTTTGTATATACGATAACGTCTGTGTACCGGAACTAACCCATCTATATAAAAGAGCGACGTTACTAAAGAGAAATAACATCAAAGGTACTGTTGTTTGAGACTAATGCAAATGTACGGTGCAGGTTAGTAAATACACCGAAGTAATTACTCCGGAGTATATATGTATGATGTATCATATTTTCGATCATATAATTGTATAGCTCATTGGATATATATCGATCTACAGTACGTACTTTTATGATTTTATCGCATAACTGTGCACGCATTTACTTGTGTGGTCGTACCAAGAAATGATCAAAATTAACGTCCCTCACTACATAGCTAGCTATTAGCCGGTAATGTATTTACCAGCAAAATAAAATAAGTTCATTTATTAATAGTACATGTCCAAACGCGCCCTTAAATTGTTGGCCTAATGATGCTATACCTGGCTTTATCTCTTCAAAAATATCGGTCAGGATCCCGTGGAGTTGAACTCCGTGGAGTTAGTAGGATTACTCAATAGGAATGCATCGACCCTAAAAAATAAATTAAAAAATGGCTAAATACATTTAAATTTAAACCATTTATTTAAAATTAGGTGGTTAGGATTTAACCAACTTCACATGGAGTTATTTTAGCAACTCCATTGGATCCAAAGTGCAAAAATATATACTGTATTTGTTTGTTTCAGCTTATGTTTGTTTATTTGAGAAAAATAAAATGCACGAAATGATAAAATGTTAGTTGTCTTGTTATTTTTTTTTAATAAAAATTGAAGATATTTCAGCAAATAAATTAATTTGATGGTATGATTGTTTGTTTCCATTTATGTTGATTTGAGAAGATTAGGTAGTGTGTGGTTTAATTATGAACAAATTTTTGTTTAGAGACGAATAACATTTAGATTAGAGGGGCTAAAGCTAAGCGAGACGGGACATTTTGTGTAATTCTCCATCCTAGACGGTTTAGCAGCGCGAGTAATTAGTTGGCCAAGTTTGATTGGTTGTATACGACGAAAATCTGCTAGAAAATGTTTTTTTTTTGTGTGTGTGTGATAATAATAGTATAATTATCACATTCACTCTAAATCACAACAATAATAGTATAATCATATATCACTTGCGATGAATTTTCCGATAATAGTACCACAACTTCAATGGCTTGAAAATACCAACAATTGCTAGATTCGCGTTAATGGTGTCATTCGATTTTTAGTGATCAAACAATTCATTGACAAAATATGGCCAATGGGTGGAAAGGGAGGGTTCAATTGGTGGTCATAGAAACGGATTGTGAACGGTTAGTTCGATGTATGCAGCAGCCAACATAAGATATGTCCAATGGGCGTTGCAAGGCCCCGACCTCTACAAGAGTTATTGAGACTGTAGAGGGGGCTTTCGAGAGTGTGCCAGTGGAGCTATGTGCACCAAAAGGGGAACCAAACAACTCATTTTTTTTTCGCTCAAATGCACCAGATCCTTGACCTGGAGTAGTCGAAACACCACCACCGACCATGATATCACCAAATCATCTTCAAGAAAACAGCTAGTGCGAAGAGCCAAAACGAGATCTGAACAAACCGATCATGGAGTAAGTCAAAGCAACACATAGATTAGGGTTGCTCAAAAAGTGAACCGGCCCGAAAACCGAACCCAAACCGACCCAAAATTTCGGTTTCGGTCTAGCCCGAAAATATTTCGGTTCGGGCTTCGGTTCACAAAAAATGTAATTTCGGTTTCGGGCCGAAAACCGGAACCGAACCGAAAAATTCGGTTTCGGCCCGCATGAACCGTGAGGAAACGTACAGTGACTTGAAATGTGTTATATATGTGTATATATATTACGTACTGTGTATATACCTATAATGTGTATATAGAATATTAGTGTTATAGATGTATATAGATAATACAGTGGAGATAAATGTACGTATACACATAATATATTAGTGTATATATATATATATTAATATTTAATATACATATACAGAGATATTAATATATATATTAATATATATATATATATTAATATATAGATAATACAGTGGAGTACTCTATATATGTATATATTACTATATATATATATATTATATCTAGTGTGTAATTTATATTTAAAAAAAAAAAGATTCAACCCAAATTGTAAGAGGTCGGTTTTTCGTTTTTTTTCGGGCCACGGACCGAAAAAATCGAAAACCGAATATTCGGTTTCGGTTCGGGCTTCGGTTCGACCTCCTTTAAAAATCGGGCCATCGGTTCCGGCCCGAACCGCTTAACTCGGTTCGGGCCGATTTGGCCCGTTTGAGCCACCCTAACACAAATTGCAAAAAAAGGAAACGGATCGTCACTGCTCTGATACCATTTGAGCTAAGCAGGATTTATTAGATCTAACAACCATGGAAGAACTCAAAAAATGGAGAAATTGGGAGAAAACCCCTTCATTTTGATCAAGAAAACACAATTTGGAGTTTGTTACAAAAACTAAGTTTTCCCGTCTAAGCTACACCCCTCTATACAAGTGGTTTCGGTTGCTAACAACCCTTACAGACAATTACCAAAATACCCTCCCACAAATCCTCATATTTTTAAAGACAATTTACCTTCCTTTTTGTTTGATATTGTGTTTGGGGACATAATGGTCACCGAATAATAAAAAAAATCAACAGAATTGTTCAAGTGATGTTATTTTTCACAACTTTATAAATCTAAGCTATTTACAGCAAAACTCCATAAAGTTAGGGATATTTATTGCAATTTTTTCAAAATAAATTTGAAAGTAGGCAGCGGGATCATAATCTGACTAGGTACAGAGAAACCTACGTGGCATGTGCTATGGGGAATAAAAAAAAACAAAGGGCGTGTGAGTGTGAGGTTTGATTTGTGGCCTCGGGATTCGCGATTGTACTTTCTAAGCTTAGGATCCAAATTTCATCAATATTTTCAAGGGAAATTTACAGAAAACCACCCGCTAAATGTAACATTTTACACTTAACCACCCGTTAAACAAAAAATTACAGAAAACCACCCATTAAATAGGTTTTGTTTTCAAATGACCACCCATTGTTTATTTTTATTAGGTTTTTGTCAAATATATATATATGATAATACATTATTTTAAGTTTTATATTCTAAGTTTTATATTTAACTTAAAATCTCAAATACATATCAAAATATATTTGATTAAATTTTTAAAAAAAAAATTTTTTACAAGCATGATGTATATATGAACAAATTTGTTCTATTTTATTCCTAAAAATGGTTAAAAATTTTATAGACTTCTTTTTAATCAAAATTAAAAATTAGTTTATAAGTCATTAGCATTGTTTAAATTTAATAATTATTTTGATACTAATAATTAATTTCTCATTTTCTTTCATATTTGTAAACACCTATAATATATTAAAAATGAAAAAAAATCTAAATATTGTTTAAATAATATTTTTCTAGGCTCAAAAGTATTTTTTATTAAATGTATCTTTATTAAAATTTGTTTGACTTTTTAAATAAAATTAAATAATATTTTCTACATTTAGAACCTCCACCCCTTCAAATAAATTTAAAATTTGTACACGCTTTTCCCCCTAATATATTAATATAAGTGTTTACCCCTACATACAATAAATATAATTTAAATATATTCAAGTTTAAACTTTAAATTTTAAGTATAAAATATTAAAATATACTATATTTAATGGAATTCTAATGGAATTATGTGGTGGGTGGTGATTTGAAAACAAAACCCATTTAATGGGTGGTTTTATGTAATTTCGCTTTTAGTGGGTGGTTAAGTGTAAAAGGCTATATATAATGGGTGGTTTTCTGTAAATTTCCCTATTTTCAATTAAGGAGATTATTTTTAATTTTTAATTTTTGGATGGATGCCATTGGATTTCCTCGTATATCTGTGACAGAGTCCAACTATTTGAAGATCGACCTTTGCTTGCCTTCAAATCAATTTTTGAACAATCTCTATTCTCTAACATCGATCTAACACATTACACAAGTATGATATCACTAGGCAAGTTGGTATATGCTTATTGATCTATCGAGTCTATAATTCACCTTCTAATCAATTAAGTTTAATTCTAAAATTAATTGGTAATAAGAGGAGTTGTCTAACAAGTAGGAGCTAGTGTCATTTAGGATCATATTTAGGGTAATGTGTTCAGTAATCACTTTACAACAACAACAACAACGAGTCTAGTATATTCCGTTTAAAACAGGGTCTGGGGGGTCCCATGTACGCTCTCTTTTCCCGACATGGTTGGGAGAGAGTTTTCGAATGACCCGAATCTGAGAAAGTGTCTAAACCAGACAGATTATGACACACCATAAGAAGAAATATAAATATAGAAGTAGAGCTTAAAAAGGATACTATCTCGGAAAGATCGGTCTAACCCTCGGTGACCCTGATAGCCTCTCTCCACTGTCTGTGATCCCTCGTTAGGCCTTCGGGTATATGTAACAAAGTAAGATCGCGCTTGATGACCTCCCTCCATGATTTCTTTGGTCGCGCTCTGTTGCGCCGCAAATGCTCTATCGGAAGAAGATCACATCTGCGTACTGGAGTGTCTGACCCTCTTCTACGCACATGCCCAAACCATCTGAGCCTAGATTCCCTCAGCTTGTCCTTCATACCAAAATGCAAACTCCTACTTTCTCACGGATTATCTCGTTTCTTATTCTATCCAAGCGGGTGTGCCTGCACATCCATCCAAGCATCCTCATCTGAGCTACCATCAGTAATCACTTTACTTACACAAATTAAAGACATAAAAGGAGATTCCAAAGCGGTACTAGAAAAATATAACACAGACATACTACCTTTTGCTGAGCACTAAACACATTAATCCCCCTGAAAAAAATAGGACACAAATATAATAAAGATTTTTTATATATAAATGTGAGATTTCGAGAAATCCCGAGAGGTTCGTATCAAATCGGGAGTCGTGTCGGGTTTATTTATTTTTATTTTTATTTATAAGGTCGGGATCCACCACTTTACACAGAAGCTTAAGCCATTGTGTACGGGCTTCCCCCTTCCTTATATTTTGTATGGTTATACCACCCACAATCAATGTGGGATGGTCATCTTTTATCCCAACAATAAATAATAGTACGGAGTATGTCATTTGAAAGATCTTGCAAAAATGACACTATTTGATGATTTTATAACCAAAATTTACCTCAATATATCAATTAAATTCCTATTGTACTAAAATTAATCATAAATTTGAATTCAAAATCCAATAATATACTAAACAATCTAGACATGGACAAAAAAAAAATCTAAAAAATAAAGGCTAGGCCAAGGGAGAAGAAACCAGTGTTCGAGAGTTTCATATCATTTTTGTACATCTCATCACATAGGTACCTTACTACCTTATCTCCTAGAACGGTTCATAGTCATACTACATAACTTTCATCTCAACACTGAATGCGTATCCAATATGTTTCTTTTCGGATTTTTGATTCTTTCCTATATACTTTTCGGAGTTTTCGGATTTGTGGGTGCGATTAGGTCCGAGAGAGGTTGTAGTAGTGAGTGTCCTGTTTGATTGAGTGGATTGTGGTAGCGTTCTGTTTGATCGAGTGGATTGTATGTTGTACGTTGACGGTAGTCTGTCAGTCGATTCGTCGACCTCTTGAGTTATGTTATAAATAATAAAAAAGGTGGAGGGCGGCGGCGAGTAGTACATGGTAAACATGGGAACATGGAGAGCACGTTCACTTTGCATTTAACCCCTCTCACAATATATGCAAAGTTGGAGGGTGTGGGTTTTGTACATATTGGAGAGTGCTTCATCTACAGTTTTCCGATCACATTTTGCCAGCACTATAAACCACTAATCCCACCCCACTTACATCCATTTATTATATTAATTAACCAGACAAAATCATTAATTTCCATTCTATATATATAAAGATTTGCTATAGTTGTTTATTCCCTAAATGGCAAATCCCACCTTCCCTACTAATTTCCCAACTTAATTATGTCTCCCTCTAATTGGAAAGATTTTAATGCATAATATGCCCCCTAATAATTACAAATTCATTATTGTTATTTTTTTGGCTTTATAAGTAGTTGCGGCAGTGGAGGTGGGGGTGAAGACGCAGTTATCATAAGTTACCACCACCACCCCCATTGCCGACATTGATACTTTTTATTTTTTGGTGAGCAAACGGGGAGAGACGGCTCCCCGAACCGGTAAACATAAAACCATTAGAAAAGAGTTTACAAAGAGTCTAAAAAAAAACACACTACCCAGGGCAGGACCTAGAAACAGCCCTCCCACTAACATCAGAACATAGAAGGGGCAAAATGATATCAGGAGGATCAGACAGAGCATGGTAGCCGAGAGGTAACGAGAAAGCGAAATCCGCGATCCCGTCCGCCACCGAGTTCGCCTCGCGATAGATATGACGAAATTGGAGATTCCAATCTCTACGAAGGAAGCCTTGGCATTGAACCACCAGGCTAGAAAGCGGATGGGAAGGCTTGACCCTTCTACCAACCAGCTTGACAAAAGTCTCCGAATCAGTCTCGCACAGAACCTTCCTAAAACCCATTTTCCACGCCAAATCCAGCCCTTTTAGAACTCCCCATCCTTCGGCAAAGCTGGCTGTGCAGGTACCAATATTGAGCGCAAAGCCGCTCACCCAATTCGCATCAGAGTCGCGAATAACACCACCAGCCGTAGCACGGATGCCTTCGCGCATCGCTCCATCTGTGTTGATTTTGATCCAACCGGCCTCCGGTCTCTCCCATCGAATCTCCTTAGTTCTCCTCTTCACCACCTCCTTGTTTGTTCCCATCCTCCTTCTGGCTTCCCTGTACTCTCGAGCAACTCTAGTGCAGTCCAAAGGCGCCACCTTTTGCCTACCGCTGTCCCGGAATACAAACCCGTGCCTTCTTTTCCATAGTTTCCACATAGCCACAGCGAAAAACGTGCACCAGTCGTCCCCGTCACCAAGCTTTGCTTTCGACAGAATGTTACTCCTAAGCCAAGCCGCAAAAGGGAGGTTCCAGTCCTGCATTCTTACATCCGTGCCCAGCACCTGCATCCAAAAATCAATGGCAGCATCACATTCTTTAAACAAGTGATCAATAGATTCATCATGGACTTTACATACCGGACACTGGGCTGAGGTCGCGAAGCCTCTTCGCACACGCTCCACATTTGTTAGGATCCCCCCTTTGCTCACAATCCAAATGAACGCCCGAATCCTTTCATTGATCTCCAGTTTCCACACCGATTTGTAAAACATGTCATCATTGCTCCGCCAATTGCTCCATTGACAAATCACATCGTAGCCAGACTTGGTCGAGTACTCTCCATCCTTGGTCAGATCCCAACAAGGGACATCTTCCCCTTCAGTAAGCGCAATAGCTGCTAGACATAGGAGGGTGTTCGCGGGGAGGAGGGAACCAAACTTGTCCCAGCGCCACCCCATATCCTCATCCCACATCTCCTCCACTTTGCCAGAAAGATCCTCATCCATACCTCCTATTCTGAGAGAACTCAAGGGCGCTTCCATCACCAATTTATCGTTCCAGAAATCCACACTACTACCATCCCGGACATTCCAACGCAGCCCCGGAGCAATCACCTTCTTCAGACCCCTTTGAACGCCCTTCCAAACATGTGAGGCTCCCGAAGACCTTCCTAACGCCGTCCCAATATACTTACCTGTCAGAACTCCCTTCCATAGGCTCTCCTCTTCCATTATAAAACGCCATCCCAACTTTGCCACGAGGGCCAAATTGAGAGCTTCCATCGATTTCACTCCTAGGCCGCCGATGCATTTGGGCTTGGTAACTTCCTCCCAGGCAACTTTATGGACCCTTCTCCTCGTGTTGGTCGAGCCCCATAGAAATCCTCTACATATTCTCTCAATCTTTTTACAAATACCAGTAGGAAGTTGCAGGGCTCCCATACAATAGACAGGGATAGTACACAACACCGAGTTTGTAAGGGTAATTCTTCCCGCAAAACTCAGCGTACTAGACTTCCAACTGGCGAGCTTAGCCTCGAATTTCTGGATGATGAAGTTAAAGTCGGCTCCTTTGATTCTCCTATGTAACAGGGGAACTCCCAGATACACACCCAAGTCGTCGGTAGCCTCGATCCCACTAGCATCTTGAATTTTCCTTCTCAAATCAGATTTCACATTTCTGGAAACAAAAAACTTCGATTTCTGGAGGTTAACTCTCTGACCCGAACACTCACAGAAACGTTCAATACACTTACTGATAACTTTGACTTGAGCCACTGAAGCTTCTCCAAACAGGAGGATGTCATCTGCGAAAAAGATGTGCGAGAGAGCTGGCGCATTTCTGGCGATCTTCACAGGTTTCCAATCTCCACAATCCACGGCCTGGTTAATGATGTGAGTAAGGCGTTCGAGACACAGAACGAAGACATAGGGAGAGATTGGGTCCCCTTGTCGAATGCCCCTTGAAGGCGTAAACTGGCGAGACACCTCCCCATTCCATAAAACATGCATCTTAGCACTCCTTATACAACCCATAATCCATTGGACCCATCTATCCGGGAAATTCGCCCAAACAAGAGTTTCCTCTATGAAGTCCCAGTTGAGCCGATCATAGGCCTTCTCGAGGTCCAATTTCAAACAAACCCAGCCCTTACCTCCCTTCTTTCTCCTCATAGAATGTATCACCTCTTGAGCGATCACAATATTATCATTAATAAGCCTACCCGGGATGAAACTGCCCTGCATAGGGCTCACAAGAGTTCCCATCAAGGGCTGCAACCGATTAGCCAACACTTTTGTAATCGCCTTATAGCTAACATTGCATAAACTGATGCCACGGAACTGGTTTAATTGCTCAGGTTTCCCTCTTTTTGGAAGAAGCGCAATCAGAGTATCATTCAGGCCAACAGGGAGTTCCCCGCTGCTGAAAAAGTTCTTCACAAGCTCCACCGTAGCTCTCCCAACAATTTTCCAGCATTTCTGATAGAAAATAGGTTGAAACCAGACTGATACTAGCATCAAAGGGAGGGATGCCAGAGAGTGACTTATCAAGCGTCGATTTTGGAGGTCGTTTTCGTTACATAACATAACTCCACTTGTGTGATTCGTGACTCTTCTTTTGTTAGAAAAAAGGGGGATAGGCTTTTTTTTTGCCTTTGGCTTGTATTGGTACACAAAGTTAAGTTATAGGGCTTTCAAAAGATGATAAATCTAGCACTTGTCTATTTTGACTTGCATCAAGATAAAGATGAAATCATTGAAAGTTTGTTTCTTTTTGGTTGTAGTGTTGAGTTTCTTAATGGGGAAAGAAAACAAAATTTATAAAAGGAAACCTGAATTGGGTGTTAATCCGAATAAGAGTAATTGGGCTCTAAATTGGGCCCATAGCCCAATGGGTAATATCCATATAAAATGTCCAGAAGCCCAACCCATAAATCAAAAGGAAAGAACTAAGAAGTAGGCTTAAACCTTCTGATAAAATGTCCAAAGCAAATGAAAGTAGTCAAAGGCCCATAGCCCAAATTGGAGGAAATGGGCTCCTTTTGTTTCACATTGTTTTGATGTTCTTACTAATCTTTCCTTTATGGTTTTTGTTGTATGATAGTTTGTTTATCTGTCGATCGTTCGTGCTTTCGATTTTTATTAGATTATTAATTGTCATATTTCAGGTTTTGTCTTAAAAAAAATCGACTGTTGAAAATTTAGAAACTTACTCATGAATTTACACAAAATCCATGTGACAATTGCTTTGGTGTTTTAGCTTCTGTCATATCTCCTTTTTGTTGATCGGAAAAAAAGATGTTCGGAAGGGCATTCCAAATTCTATCTATCCCAAGACTGAAGGCCTTGGGATCAGATTAGAAACCGACCCCTGTATGGAAATCGATGCCCTAACCATAACACACAAACCGACAACTTGCAAAGTATCCCAAAGGTCGAATTTAAGTAAATAAATTTCTTTGCTTAGATTCGCCCTTTGAAAGATGATGCTTCCACAAACAAGTACCAATTTTTGTTGTCCCTGGGATTCGTCATAACCCAAAACACAATAAAAGATGTTTAAAAATGTACATACCTTTGACTTGAAACCAATAACTTATTTTTAATTCATCCAACGAATTATAAAAAATAATAAAATTTCCAACATTTTTTTTTTCCGACGTGAAACTTCACTAACGTGGTGTATGACTTCAGGGTTTTTTTGCACACAGTGATAATTAATAAGTAGGCCGTTTGGACACATTTGGGAACACCACCTTCAAACTGAGGCAGAAAAACACACAAAACCACATCCTACCGCAGAATCAGCCCCACCTTTTTTGCCACACTAGTTTTTATCAAATTAAAAACCCACAGCGTAATCCACCGTTTGATCAACTTTTGAGTTTGATTTATACTACTAAAAGTATATACGGAGTGATAGATTACATAGGTCTCATATTGTATAGTGGGCTAAAAGCCCGTTAAGGCCCAATACCTTTGTAACCCATATATATGTTATATCAATGAATGGAAACCCTCAAGGATGACTTTACATCAATTCTATCATTCTACATGGTATCACAGCCTTTTCTTCCTAACGGAACCCTAAATTGATCCTCCCGTCTCACCGGCCCCATCAAATCTTCCTCCTCCTCTGTCCGGCTCACCGTCGCCGATCATCCTCTTCCACTGTCCCTTCTCTCTCTCCCTCACCCGATTTCGACCTAAAATCCCATTCAGCCGCCATTGTCGTCTTCTCCCTCTCGCCTCCCCTACTCTCGCTCTCGCTGAACTCCTGCCGGCCACCAAGACGGGATCCCAGCCCCAGTGACGACCTCTGCCTCGCAAAGCCTTCGCTCCTGCTCCCTCGCACAATATCCCTCCCCGTTCCCAGATCCCCCGTCGCTGGCTCACCTCCTGTCCAAACCACTGTCGCCGGCGCTTACTCCACAGATCCGGCACCCCCCTCCTAATTCCGGCCTCCTGCGCACCAGATCCACAAACTCCGAGAACCACTGCACCCTTGCCGAGCCCAGATCCACCGCCTCCGCTGCCCCGAACCACCCTGCCGCAGCCCTCATCCCCGTCTCTGAACGTGTTTCGAAGGAGAAGAAAGCAACGCTTTTAATCTCTTTTGAAGAAATTCCAAAAACAACCCTTGTGTTCTCCTATTTTTCGTTTCTGACCCTAACTTAATTATTTATTAAGTTAGGTGGCATAACCATAAAAAAAAAAAAAAAAAAAAAAAAAAAAAAAAAAAAAACTCTTACCATGGCTCTCTACGATCACCAACATCACGCCTTCTCTGGATACTCTAGATATCCTACCCCTCGACATGCCGGTCCTCAGGCCTCTCTGACATCGCCTGACCTAGGTTATGTTCCGCCAGCTCTGCATCACACCTTCTCCTCTACGCAGCCGACATCTTCCGACTCTTCTTGGTACATGGACACTGGTGCCACCTCCCACATGACGAACTCCTCAGGTAACCTCTCATCTATTTCGTTTAAGGGCCCTCCCCACTCTATTATCGTCGGAAATGGTGGTCGTCTTGCTACTTCGGGAATTGGCCACGCCAATTTACAGACCCCAACCCACCCACTACACCTGAACAATGTCCTTATTGCCCCAAAGATTGTCAAAAACCTTATCTCTGTCCGTCGGTTCACTACTGACAACAACGTTTCCCTTACGTTTGATCCCTATGGTTTCTCTGTGAACGATCTTACTACGGAGGTTACTCGCATGAGATGTAACAGCACCGGGGAGCTCTACCCTGTCACACCACCTCCTGCGTCCTGTCAGTCGTATCCGGTCGCCTTCTCGGCATCATCGTCCAGCCTGTGGCATGCACGCCTGGGCCATCCCAGCGCTGCCGTTCTAGATGTCCTCCGTTCCCAGAACCTTGTCACCTGTACTAAAGACCCACGCTCTGGTTTATGCTCTTCCTGCCAACTAGGCAAACATGCCAGACTGCCGTTCCAACGGTCTTTGACCTCTACCCTTGCTCCCTTTGATATCATTCACAGCGACATTTGGACCTCTCCCGTCCCTAGCAAGGAGGGTCACAAGTACTACCTCTTGTTTCTGGATGATTACACTCATTACTTATGGGTCTTCCCGTTGCATTTCAAGTCCCAGGTGTTTCCTATTTTTGCCAGATTCCATACCTACATCAAAACACAATTCCACATGTCCATCAAATGTTTCCAATGTGACAATGGTCGTGAATTTGACAACAAAGACTTTCACTCCTTCTTTGCCGCAAATGGGATCTCATATCGCTTGTCTTGCCCCTATACTTCTCAGCAGAATGGCAAGGCAGAAAGAATCATCAGAACCATTACCAACATGATGCGCTCTATCCTCTTCCACGCATCTATTCTCCTTCCCTATTGGCCTCACGCCTTATCCACCACATGTTATCTCCTAAACATTCTCCCTTCCACTACCCTACACCATCGCTCGCCAGCTCAGACACTTTATTACGCCGAGCCTAGGTATGATCACCTTCGCACCTTCGGGTGCTTGTGTTTCCCAAACCAGTCATCCACAGCCCCGCACAAGCTTCACCCGCGCTCCACTCCATGTGTCTTCCTAGGCTATCCGTCTGATCATCGCGGTTACATTTGCCTCGATATCAAGACCCACAAGATCATTCTCTCACGTCATGTCACCTTTGATGAGTCGCGGTTTCCCTTTGCGTCTCCCACACCCCCTGTGTCGTCCACAGAGTCTGAGTCACCATTTCCTCACTTCATTCTTCCCCAGAGCCCTCCCGGTGCTCCTGCGTCTCCCCCTCCCCCACCACCATCTACCACCAGACCACACACCCGCAGCGTCTCCGGTGTTTTCAGACCCCGACAGATCATCTTCATGACCACCGACCATCACCCCGCTATCCACCTCCCATCCCCTCAACAAACACCAGCGCCTCCCCTACGCGCGGCGGCCGCAGCATGACATGCTGCGCCCGCCGCAACCCAATTTACATCGCCCGCAGCAACAAACCCGTCCCTGGCGGCGGCCGCCGCAGGCTATGCTGCGCCCGCTGCCATTCAACATGCAGCGCCCACCGCCTCTCACCCCCCCTGGCGGCGCCCGCCGCAGCCCATGCTGCGCCCGCCGCATATGCACCCGCCGCCCCCTCCTCCCCTTGCTTCGCCTCTCTTGCCCCCGTCCTTCCCGACTCCCATTCACCCTCTGCCTCCACCCAGACCTCCCTCTCCCCCGTTCCCACCTCCCACAAAACAGCCCTCCTCGACCCGAATTGGCAGGCGGCTATGCTCGACGAATACAGGGCCCTTACGAAGAATGGTACTTGGGTTCTTGTTCCTCGCCCTCCTGAGGCGAACGTCATTCGCTGTATGTGGCTCTTCCGTCACAAGTTCCGCTCTGATGGGACATTGGAGCGCTACAAGGCCCGTCTGGTGGTGAACGGTAGATCTCAGCAGGCAGGTATTGATTGTGATGAGACCTTCAGCCCTGTGGTCAAGCCTGCCACTATCCGAGTGGTCCTGAGTCTGGCTCTGTCGCGCAACTGGGCCATCCATCAGCTGGATGTCAAGAACGCCTTTCTGCATGGTCATCTGAATGAGACGGTTTACATGTTTCAGCCGCCGGGGTTTGCTGATGCTGAGCGTCCAAAGCATGTCTGTCTCCTCAAGCGCTCTCTATATGGTTTGAAACAGGCTCCACGGGCATGGTTCCAGCGTTTTGCCTCTCATCTGCTCCGTTTGGGTTTCACTGGCAGCCGATCGGATACGTCTCTGTTTATCTATCGCAGAGGCTCAGACTTGGCTTTCCTGCTGCTCTATGTTGACGACATCATTCTGACCGCCTCTTCTGATGCTCTTCGAACGTCCATAATCTCGCGGTTGAGTGCGGAATTCGCCATGTCTGATCTGGGTCCGCTGTCTTACTTCTTGGGAGTTGCTGTTCAGCGATATGCGTCTGGTCTCTTTCGCTCACAGAGTAAGTATGCTGCTAAGATTGTTGCTCGGGCTAAAATGGTCAACTCTAATCCCGTCGCCACCCCAGTCGATACATCCAACAAGCTCAGTGCTCATTCTGGTCCTTTGGTTGACGATCCGACATTGTATAGGAGCCTCGCTGGTGCTCTTCAGTATCTCACTTTCACTAGGCCTGATATCAGTTACGCCGTTCAGCAGATCTGCTTGTTCATGCATGCCCCTAGGGAACCTCACTTTCAGGCTTTGAAGCGGATCATTCGGTACATCAGCGGCACCCTCGAGCTCGGCACCACCATCACTCCTTCCTCTAAGCTTGATCTTGTGGCTTACACTGATGCGGATTGGGGTGGTTGTCCGGACACACGTCGCTCCACGTCTGGTTACTGTGTCTTCCTCAATGACACTCTTGTGTCCTGGTCAGCAAAGCGTCAGTCCGTCGTATCTCGCTCCAGCGCTGAAGCCGAATACAGGGGTGTTGCCAACGTTGTCTCCGAGTGCTCTTGGCTCCGCAATCTCCTGCTTGAGCTACGTTGCCCCTTGCAGAAGGCCACTCTGGTCTACACTGACAACGTCTCCGCCGTCTACCTGGCTAGCAACCCAGTCCAGCATCAACGCACGAAGCACATTGAGCTTGATCTCCACTTCGTCAGGGACAAGGTTGCCATTGGACATGTCCGCGTTCTACATGTCCCGTCCTCCTATCAGTACGCTGATATATTCACCAAGGGTTTACCTAGACAGTTGTTCATTGATTTTCGTTCCAGTCTCACTATACGGACTCCTCCCGTTTCGACTGCGGGGGTTTGATAGATTACATAGGTCTCATATTGTATAGTGGGCTAAAAGCCCGTTAAGGCCCAATACCTTTGTAACCTATATATATGTTATATCAATGAATGGAAACCCTCACGGAGGACTTTACATCAATTCTATCATTCTACACGGAGTATATATTATCAAGTCACTTTCAGGTTGAGTCAATAATTCATATGTAAGCAACTATCGAAATTCAGTAATAAAGCTAAAAACTTTTTCAAATTAGTGAGGTACAAATATATACAGCATAGTTCTAGACTAAAATAATACTCCCTCCGTCTAAAAATACATGGACTTTTACAATTTATGCATGCTTTTTTAGGAGTTAAAAACTATATAAAATATTAACTTTTTTATTAATTTTTTTTTAATAATTACAAACTTATTATCAATAAGTTTGTAATTATTAAAAAAAATTAATAAAAAAGTTAATATTTTATATAGTTTTTACCTTCTTAAAAAAGCGTGCGTAAATAGTAAAGACAATGTATTTTTGGACGGAGGTAGTATCACATTATTCATTTAAATATAAAAATATATATTTTTTAGGATAATAAAAAATGTCGTTTTAGAATTAAATGGCGTGAAGTTTAATGAGTTAATATGTGTGCTTGTTTGAAAAAAATAATTATTATTTTTACATTACATGAAAGAAAAATTAATGAAATAGTTAGGAAAATGTTGGGATCGACCGGACTCTTCAAAAGAAAGAAGGCACGTGCTCCCCCTCGTCTTCACCTCCGATCAATCCTTGAGTTTGGATTATTTTTTTTGATAAAAAAAATGCAATTTTATTTCAAATCAAATTAAAATACAATTTTGAGTCAAGTTAGTGGAAAAAAATGCAATTTTATTTTTAACATACATGTCGTTTGAATTTTTAGCGCGTTTGTTAAGAAGTTAAACATTATACTCCGTATAAAATATTAATTTTTTATTATTTTATTTATATACAAAGTAGTTTCTCATTCTTTAAAAACTTGTAAAAAAGTCAACGTTTTTACACAGTGGCGGATCCTGAAACGTTTAGTTGAGGGGGCGAAAAATTGATCTCTAATTTTTTTTCGAAAAAATCATCAATATTTAAAGTTTTCGGGTTTAATTATTATATTAAGTTATGAAGTTTAACAAATAATGATTGATGACTATGATAGAAGTGTATTAATCTGATAAGTGATGTGAAAAATAATTTATATCGCTTCAGTTTTGAAACGTTTATAACTTTTTACTCAGTTATCGGATTTGAGCTTATAATATATCAAATCGAAGTTATCGACGAGAGGAATATGTAAATTAAATTTAATTTTTGATTGGGGGGCGACTGCCACCTCCGACCCTTTAAAGGATCCGCCCCTGTTTTTACAACTGATTTAGTAATATCGAGTTCGAATTTATTCAAGGGT
This sequence comes from Persicaria maculosa, assembly GCA_963922045.1. NCBI lineage: Eukaryota > Viridiplantae > Streptophyta > Magnoliopsida > Caryophyllales > Polygonaceae > Persicaria > Persicaria maculosa. The sequence goes on from OY998262.1 coordinate 65,356,086, forward strand.
ATGTCAAACTCGTAGATCGTTTAAGATATTGGATTAATTCGGATTTGATAAATTTTTTGAGGTGAGTTTCCGAAACTTCCAATTTCCAGTGGACCCACCAAACAACCGAAAATTAAACCGACAATTTACACAAACCAGCCCATGGTTTTCTTTTTCCCTGTAGTTTCTTTCTCGGAACTAAAAAAAAGCTGTTGTCTTGCCACTCAAGAAAATAAATACCCCGTAAGACGGAAAAGAAAAATCCAATATAAATATCTCCATTTCCAGAAGCTACTACTCACTTCATCGTGTCACCGCTTAACACAGTTAAACACTTAAACCCTCTCTTCAACCCCCCCTCTCAATTCCTCGAATCTCCTCTTCAATCATGTCGGCTTACAGAGGCAAATACGCCGGTAACTCACTCAACTCTTCCTTCGAATTTTAGCCTGTTAGTAATCGTTTAGCCTCGCTCTTTCTCTGTTCTGGATTCTTGACTATTGATTTCGATCAGTTGATTATCTTCTTTTAATTGAGTTGTTGAATCGCTCGTTCAAATAATAGCAATTCAGTAATATATCGCCATTTGTTTTTCTTTGATTCTTGTTGAATTTAGGACATAGTAGTTGTAATGGATGAATTCGTTTTCGGATCCTACGATTTGTCTGATTTTGAGTTAGTTTCATATTTGAGGCAGCATCGATAAAGCATCAATCGATTATATCGGTACTGATAATCTCTGATTTGATGCAGATGAACTTATTGCCACCGCTGCCTACATTGGCACTCCCGGCAAGGGCATCCTCGCCGCCGATGAGTCTACCGGAACTATAGGCAAGCGTCTTTCAAGCATCAACGTCGAGAATGTCGAGGCCAACCGGAGAGCTCTCCGCGAGCTTCTCTTCACCACACCCGGAGCTCTCCCCTGCCTCAGCGGAGTCATCCTCTTCGAAGAAACTCTCTACCAGAAGACCGCCTCAGGCATAATTTTCCCCAAAATGAATCGTATTCATTTGTGATCGATTGTGGACTATCTATTGAATCTTGATTTGTGTTCTTCAGGCAAGCCATTTGTGGAGGTTCTGAAGGAAGGCGGTGTCATCCCCGGCATCAAGGTCGACAAGGGAACCGTCGAATTGGCCGGCACTAAGGGCGAAACCACCACTCAAGGTCTTGACGGCCTCGGCCAGCGCTGCGCGCAGTACTACGCAGCCGGTGCGAGGTTCGCCAAGTGGCGCGCTGTGCTCAAGATCGGCGCAACCGAGCCATCGCAGCTCGCCATCAACGAGAACGCCAATGGCCTCGCGCGCTATGCGATCATCTGCCAGGAGAATGGCTTGGTTCCGATTGTCGAGCCAGAGATCTTGGTTGATGGCGCCCATGACATTGCGAAGTGCGCTGATGTCACGGAGCGTGTTCTAGCCGCGTGCTACAAGGCGCTTAACGACCACCACGTCCTCCTCGAGGGGACTCTCTTGAAGCCCAACATGGTCACTCCAGGATCTGACTGTAAAAAGGTCGCGCCAGAGGTGATCGCGGAGTACACTGTCCGTGCCCTGCAGAGGACTGTCCCAGCTGCTGTGCCTGCCATCGTGTTCTTGTCGGGTGGTCAGAGCGAAGAGGATGCTACGGTTAACCTCAATGCCATGAACAAACTCCACACGAAGAAGCCGTGGTCACTGTCGTTTTCGTTTGGGCGTGCCCTCCAGCAGAGCACTCTCAAGGCCTGGGCTGGCAAAGAGGCGAATCTCAAGAAGGCTCAGGAAGCCTTCCTTGTCAGGTGCAAGGCGAACTCGGATGCCACCCTCGGCAAATACAAGGGCGGAGCAGCTGTGGAGGGCGCCACCGAGTCGCTTCACGTCAAGGACTACAAGTACTGAGCAGCCTTTATGTTCATTTCATGGTTTTAGAATGCTTTCTTGAGAATAAAAGTTTGAAAAACCATTTTCGTTTTTGTTTTCGGAAACTTGCTGTCTAGTAGTATCTTATAGAAATGGCAGCCATGGACTGATGCTATGTTTAAATGTGTCATTTACTTGTCATCCTTTTGTGTTTTGTGCTCGAATGCTCGGATTTCGTCTTGCGACGAAGATTATGGTGAATCCGATTGTAATAAAGAGTAATGCACATATTCACATTCATTATCAGTACTATGTGCAAATTTGCTATTATATATGAGTTCAGGGACTGTAAAAGACATCAAAGTATATGACTGTTGGGGGAGGGGGGGAAAAGGACGTCATTCTTTAATTTGCATCAGCTGCATAGAGGGCCTTGATCTGCTCAATATCGTCGAAGCTGCCGAGGAAGATCGGTGAGCGTTCGTGTATCTTCTCCGGGACCAAATCGAGTGCCTGCAAAGACGAGTAACCAATGGATTATTCACGATTCAGCGAGAAACGATGATGGAGATGAGGAGAAGTTTATACCCTTTGTTTGCCAGTGAAAGCTTGACCTCCCGCTTGCTCCATGAGGAATGACATTGGGAAGACTTCATAAAGGACACTGATAAAGGAAACGAAATCCATGGGTAAGATTTTGTTTAGTCGTCGTCATTGACAGTGTTGCGATGGAGAAGGGGCTTACCGGAGCTTCCCGTTTGGGCTCTTCTTGTCGGAGGGGTACATGAAGATGCCACCATACAACAGCGTCCGATGAACATCAGCCACCATACTGCAGAAAACAAGAACACTTCAAGTTTTGTCCCAAGGAGGATTTGGTTAAGTAGTTGAGGTATGAACAGAACCTTCCAATATATCTCAGAGATTTCGGAGGAGAGCCATCGGTGGGGAACTTGCATTGCTCCACGAACCTGAAAGGAAAGGATGTGATTCATGTGAATATATCGCGTTGATTGATTAGAAAGACAGGGTTTTCGGGACAGAGTTTTGCATACTTTGCAGTAGCGCGATCCCAGTTCTTTGCATTTCCTTCATTTACCGAATAGATCTTTCCCTTCTTCGGAATCTGCTCCAAAAGAACAATGAAGAAAGGTCATATAAATGAGAGATAAAAGCAGTTTGAGTTTCATCTAATAGTTTTACAAAAGTACCTTGATGTCAGGGTGAGTGAGAATGAACTCCCCAAGAGATGGATCAAGAGTGAATCCATTAACACCTCTTCCAGTGCTCAACACAAACTACATGAATGCAGCAAAATGAGGTAAATAACATATGAAAGAGATTCAAATGAAATAATAAATTTGGTAGTGTTACACATACCGTGCAAGAGCTTCCATACATACAATACCCAGCTGCCACCATGTTCTTCCCAGGCTGCAAAACATCATCCAGGGTTGGCTCTTTGCCATCTTTGATTGCATAAATCCCGAAGATCTGGATTCAAGCCAATGCATAGTATTAGCTCAAACTGATTCCTAATTCATTCATTCGAGTTTTGTGCAGTGTAGGATGTACTCACAGTTCCTATTGAAACACCACAGTCAATGTTGGATGATCCATCCAGTGGGTCAAAGACAACACAATACCTGGACCAATTCAAAGATGTTATATAAGTCATCATCAATTCATCATATGAATTGATCAAAACAGGCGGAATTCGTAGAGAGGAAAACATACTTTCCACGCAGGGACGGCTCCACGAATGTAGCCTCTTCATCCTCTTCGGATACAAGAATGCACTAGATAACAAAACTTCCGACAATCAGGAGACCGAAAATTACTCATTAAGGTAGCGAATTCGATCATTGAAGTGCAATGGTTCCCACAACTTACAGTACGGCCACTGCTAACCAATGCATTGATGAAAACTTCATTGGAGAGCACATCCAATTTCTTTTGCTCTTCGCCCTATCGTCAATCAGTCGCAAAGCGTTACAGCAGTAAATGAAACATGAAGATCGATGTACTGTAAGTGTAAAGAACCGTATCAGGTCCATAGCATGGAAGGATTAAAACCTGAACGTTGGTCTCTCCAGCAAGTCCAATGAGTTTGGCAAGTCCAGCCTAAGAAGTAACAGCAAACAGAAAAAATGTCAAGAGTGCATACAATCCATTTCATAACATGAAACGCTGGGATTGAAACTTCCTTTTCAGGCCGCCATTGTCACTGTCAGATTCTCAAATTATATGACAGAAAATAAAAGTACTACTTTGGAATAATGTAAAAGAGGATTCCTGACGGAGTACTTTCCCTTCTCCGGAGCGAATTGGAATTTACACAGATCATTTTCATGACAACGAATTGAATTTTTTTTTTAAATAAAATAAAATAAAATTCAAATCATGCAAATTCCTGACTGGAGATGAAGTTTGCGCAACTGACAATCACACAAACCAATGAAAACCAGCAATTGGAGTACGGATTTCAGTCGGAAGCACGAAAAGGAAAATCGGAGCAATTCGAGATCAACTGAATCAACATATGAAGCATCGGAGACGAATCGAGAGCGAGAGAAACAGAAATTAGAGAGACGAAGAAAGAGGACCTTGTTAACCGCGGAGCAAACGAACTTGCAGCCGAGAACAATGTGACTGAGCAAGATGGAGAAATCGCCGCGAGATTCAGGGTGCTTGGACTGCTCGTTCAGCACGTAGCGCGTGATCGTCATCAAATCGGTGCGGTAAGCATCTGCTTCGTGATCCATCTTTTTCCGGCTTCGTCGTTTGGGAGAGCGATTTCAGTAGCGTAATCAAACCAGAAGACGAAATCCAGAGGAAGGAAGAGTGAGTAAATATATAACAGCAATTTTTTAAGGGATAACTGAATGAATACGTCAGATGACACGTGTCGGAAGAGGAGTCAGAGATGAGGTGTGTGGTAGTCGGAGAGGATAAAGGCGCTGCTATCACCTCCGCTCCCGGCCGCGGTGGGGATTTGTCTTCCACCATCGCCTCTGCCTTCCATAACTGCTTCTGAAAGCAAGTTTTTTGTTTGTTTATTATGGATAATTGCAATATACATCACTCATTTTTTGTGTGTTAATAGCTAATTACGGTCATTTACCTGAACTTTTGAAATTGCACAAAATGGCATCATGTGTAATTTCAAGTTAATGACCATCAAAAAAGTTTGTGATATTTGTGCAATTTAGTAAAGTTCAAATTAGTGTTACCATTAATTTTGAAGCGGTTTATCTAACATAGAAGGTCGGATAGATCTGACACGTCAAGTGACCAACAAAATCAGCAGATGGCGAACCGTCAATCATACAACCTAAATGAACAAAAAAAACACCAGACAACAGGCGTAATGAAACAAGCAGATATTAAACTCTACAACAAGACGACCTAAGCAGACCATCTCCCAAGAAAGCTGAGGACGCCGGCGAAAAACGAAGCCAAGCACCACCGAAAAGTGGTACCCCGGTCAGCGGTACAACCGGACTCTATCTCCTATGCATAATGCAGACGAACTCCAAGGAAGCTCATTCCCGGATACGAAGTCGCCCTCAGCGCACCACCATGACCCCAACCAATCCCGACTCCGGACTCCACAGGAGAGATGAATTCTAAAAAATATTTTAAAAATGGTTAAACCAATTAATTTAAAAAACTAGCATTTTTCTTAATAGTAAGCTTAACCTATATATGTATGGACATATATTAGAAAATCTTTTGGGGAGAGGGAAAAATGAGTTGAAAAGTGGGTGGCTTTTGAAAAATGGATATATTGAGATTATTTTAAAAGAATTTTTAGGGGGATTTTTTTTTTGACGCAAGATAAGAATTAGGTCGGGACGGCCGCAACAGAGGCCCTTCTTAGCGCATCCTTCCGGACGAGAACAAGCAGTTCTGGATCATCCTCACAGCAATCGTCGGCAGGGGATGCATGGACACTACGAGCAAGGTAGTCAGCCACAACATTGGATTCCCTGAAAATATGACGAATAACAACATAAGTAAAGGACGAGATATCAGACAGAATATCGGCTTGTAGCATCTCTATTGTCCAGGGGCATTTCCAATCCCCCAGTAAAGTATTTATCACTAGTAAGTTATCGCCTTCGATCAGAAGTGTAGATAGTTACAACTCCTTTACTCGTAGTAAATCCATTCTGAGTCCGAGGTTTTCGGCGTAAATCAGCGAGATATTGGTGCAAACTGACCTGCCAACAGAGACAACTAGACCAGCAGAGTCACGGATGACAAAACCATAAGACGAATTGCCACACGGGAGGACTGAACCATCAAAATTGAGCTTGTAGCAATTTGGGGGTGGTTTATCCCTCACATCCTCCGTCCACTCTCCCGTCCCACTCACAAATACTAATAAAAAACGAAAAAGAAAATAAAAATAAAAATAAAAATAGATTAAAACAATAAAAAATAAATGGAGATTGTGAGAGGGAACAGTAGAAGGGGATAAACTTGGGCACAGACGATTCACACCCTTTTAGGGGGAAATGGAAAAGGGTGTAAAATGTGCGTGTTCAATTTTTTACATAAGTTGATCGAATTAACTATCAATTTTAAAAGATCAAGGATTATCTTTGCTTAGTCAAAGAATATATATTCAGTTTTTTGTAAAAAAAAAACTCTATAAAAGCTAGTTAGCTATATCATTCCAACTACGAATTTTAGGATATGCAAGAAATTGATTGAAATGTAGGAGCAAGAAGTAGCGTCAAGCTGAAGATTGGCATTATCTATACCCAATGGATTTGCAAATGAAATATATTAAATAAGTTAGGAATATACGGAGTATTTACGAAGGTTCGTAATTCAACCTTAATTAGCTGTCGAAGATAATATTAATGAGTCATTTTCCAACTCTATCCTTATCTTCTCAGATTTGTGACCATTTTTGCCCATGTTTACAAGTCATCCAAATTCCACATTCACGTTTTAAAAATCTGCCAATGACTTGAAAATGAAAAAACATTCAACCCATTTGGTGTTGAACCGATCATATATCTGACTAGAGAATTGGTAATCGATAAGTTTAAAACATGTTCTTATATTTTTCATTTTGAGTTTATAGCCCATAACGTACATTTTGATACGGAAGAGTTACTAGGGACGAAGATGGTCGATGGCGTACTGTTTTTGTTTATAATGTGGCTACGTTGTTGTACAATCACGATGGCCTAGCTATGCGTGGAAGTTGTGAAATGACAATCGAAATTATATGAAATTGAAACTTTGTAGAGTCATTAGAATTGTCAATTGATTTTAGAATAGAGATTTATCGATTTCGTGTGTTCGACTAGGTTACACGCGTGGTGTGCTTAGACGAGACGTCATTCCTCGATATCAAATGGTCAGTCGAAATTTTACACGGTATCGGAGGGGTGCGATCTGACACTTTGGCCTATTGGTTAGCGGTCTTAACACATTATGCCGTCAAAGTGCAACTAACAAATATTGTGTAAGGGGTATGGAAGATGTAATAGGACATAGCGGAATTATTTGAAATCCAAACTTGTGTGTATATATTATAAACTGGTATTTTACTACTATCAATGTTAATTAATTTTAGGATGGAACTTATCGGTCTTGTGTACCCAACTTGATTAGTGGATCACGCGTTACTTATGATCTGTTTATGTAATTTTTAATTGCTTAAACTAATACGGAGTAAAAAAAAATGATGGGATTGAGTACTGAATTTAGGCATTTTGAAAAAAACATCCCGAAAAGATTCGGGATATAGACTTTTAACCTTTAAAGATCAGTGTCATCTCATCGATATTCCTACTCTTGGAAACGACTTCACGTGGAGAAGAAACAGAACCAACATAAACAACACTTCTGAGAAACTAGACAGAACTCTAGTTCAAGATCAAATACTACAATGGTATCCACATTTAGCAACGAGGAACTATGCTTTTTCTTCCTCAGATCACTGCCCAATATCGATTGATATCAAAGAATATGAGAACAGGAAGGCGAGGCCATTCAAATTTGAGAAAATGTGGCTGCAAAGAAAAGACTACCGAAACATTGTTGCTCAAGCATGGAGAACGACATACATCGGTTCCCATATGTTTCAAGTGGTTAAAAAACTCAGTTGCTTAAAAGATTAACTAAAGAGTGGAATAAAACATTCTTTGGAAACATTTTCCGCCAACTGAAAGAAATTGAGGAAAGACTGACAGAACTACAAACGAACCCCAACCAAACGACGCAAAGCGAAAATAGTAAGAGGCAATTTCTACTTATTAACAAAAGGAATAAATTGTTACAATACCATAAAATGTATTGGAGCCAAATGGCCAAAACAAAACACCTGAAATTATCAGACACAAACTCGGGATACCATCACAAAGTAGCAACAGGACGTAGGAATAGGAAAATTATTAGAGAAATACGAACCCAGGATGGAACAACAATAATTGGCGAAAAAAACATTAGAGAAGAAATACGGGCAGATTTTGAAAAAAGATTCAAGAAAGAACCAATTAACCGTCGATTGTTAGAAGAATACCTACAACTGATCGACACAGAGATCACAGTCGCGGACAATGATCAACTTACAAAACAAATCACTAACCAAGAAATAAAAAACACCATTTTTTCGATTGGAAAAGATAAGTCCCCGGGTCCGGATGGAATGACAGTTGAATTCTACCAACAATACTGGGATATTGTAGGTCCTTCAATCACTAAAGCAATCAAAGGCTTCTTCCATTCTAGAAGGATGCTGAGACAAATAAACCAAATATTTATCACATTAATTCCAAAATGTGACAACCCGACAACTACAAACAACTATAGACCAATAAGCATGTGTACAACTTTATACAAGGTAATTGCAAAAATTCTGGCCGATCGAATGAAACCCATGTTGGAAAAAATCATCCACCCACTACAGGGAGCATTTATTTCTGACAGAGCAATTCAAGACAACGTACTAATCGCTCATGAAATCTTCCACTCCTTTTGAAATAAGAAAGGTTGACAGGGTTGGATTGCTGTTAAGCTAGACATGGAAAAAGCGTATGACATAGTGGATTGGGACTTTCTTCTTGCTGTTATGAACAAATTTGGATTCGGCCAAAAATTCTGTGGCTGGATTAGTCAATGTATTCAGACTGTTTCTTTCTCTGTTCTGGTTAATGATGAACCCACGTACACTTTCCCCCCTCACAGGGGCTTGAGACAGGGTGACCCACTATCCCCATATCTATTTATCATAGGCGCTGAAATTCTAGCCAGGAAACTTCAAATAGAAAGTGATCGATCAACGAACACAGTTGGATTCAAGCTGTCTAGAAGAGGAACATGTATCCCATTTATCTCTTTCGCCGATGACATAATGATTTTTGCCAAAGCAACTCAAGGGTCATGTATGACGGTAAAAAAGGTACTAGATGAATATTGTGCAGTATCTGGCCAAAAAATAAACTTTCAAAAATCTGCATTTCAAACAACAAAAGGATAGCAAATGACCAGAAACAACGAATCCAAACGTGGCTGCAAATAACGAACCAAGCTGCCCTAGAAAAATACCTTTGGTGTCCAATTATAAATGGGAGAGTGAACTAACAACCTTTGAAGAAGTATTAGGAAAAACGACTAATCAACTAGCAAAGTGGAGAGCAAACGAACTAACCCAACAAGGAAGAGTCATTTTACTTAAAGCAAATCTCGCCGCCAAACCCAACTATGTAATGCAAAACTTCATGCTCCCGACAAGTATACACACAGAACTTGATAGGATCAATAGATGTTTCTTCTGGAACAAGGATTCTAAATATAAACCTTTAATTGGTTGGGACAAGATTTATAGACCTAAAAATGAGGGCGGATTAGAACTACATAAGGCGAAAGACATGAACATAGCTTTACAAATGAAACTGTTATGGAAAATTATGGCAGAACCTCATAATGTTTGGGTTAGAATTATCAGAGAGAAATACCTAAAAGAGGAAAATATATGGGACTACACTAGGAAAAGAAACACATCATGGCAATGGGCGAAACTGATGGAGATAAAAGATGAGTTTTGCTTAGGACTAATCTGGCAAATTGGAAACGGAAAAACTATAAGATTTTGGCAGGACAAATGGCTAAACAATGACATTAACTTGCGAGAACACTGCTTGATCGACCAAATAGAAGAATATGAAACTATTAACCAATTCTTAAATCCTAACAAAACCTGGAATGCAGAAAAGTTAAAGGAAAGCCTCCCCATGAACATTGTGGAGGAGATTTTGGACATCCATATCCCATCTAATGAAATCGAGGACAGACTATATTGGAAAACGAGCAGAAATGGTTGGTTTTCGACTGCAAGTGCCTTGGATCACATCACAAGTGCAAGAAGAACTAACTTTGAACCTCTGGACTGGCTTTGGAAAATCGATTGTCCTCCTAAAATTAAAAATTTTCTATGGAAAAACATTCTCAATGGAACACCGACCAAAGTTAGACTACGAAACAAAGGAGTTGATGTCCCACTAGACTGCCCTCTTTGTAGTCATAGAGAGGAAGATGCGACACACTTATTCACGGAATGCCAAACAACATTAGCATTGATCAGTAGAACGGACTCAAAGATTGGAAGAATAATACAAAGTACAATCAAAACGAACAAGGCATACAAAGATATTCTTTCCGAAATATTCTCTAAACTTTCAGATGAGTCGAAATCGGTACTAGCTTTCGACCTTTGGGGTGTCTGGTCCCTAAGGAAAAAAATCCTCTTTGAAAACTATGATATAACGAATATGGAAGAATGGATAAAACATATAAAACAATAAAGGATAAACTGGAACAAGGCACAAGCTGAGCAAATAGAAGATGAAAACGTCATAACTCGACCAAAAAATTCTCAAAACAAAAATAGACGACAGATAAAGGTTAAATGGGAAAAACCAAACAACGGATTCCTGAAGCTTAATTTTGACGACGCAATGGTTGCCAACGGTCAGTCTGGGTCTGGATTCGTCATCCGTGATCCTCTTGGTCGTGTGGTCTCCTGTGGTGCGCGCAACCATGGTAGGATTTCTGCAATCCAAGCAGAGTGTTTTGACCTACTCGAGGGCCTCCAGGAAGCTTTGAAGTCGGGGGTCTCTCGCCTTGAGGTTGAGGGTGATTGCTTGGCAATTATCAGCGCTCTCAAAGGGTCTCGATCGTGCTCCTGGGTGGTGGAGATGATGATATCTGATGCGCTCGACCTTTACAAGACTTTCGAGGTGGTCACTTTCTCCCACTCATTCTGTGAGGGTAACCAGGTGGCTAACAAGTTGTCGCATCTTGGTCTGATCTCTTCCTTTACTGCGGCGCATTGTCCTTTAGAGATTGAAGACCTCGTCCGAAAGGACGTCCTTGGGTTGTGGTTCACTCGTGGTTAACCACACCTAAATTTTCGCCTTGTATAAAAAAAAAAAAAATTTGAAAAAACAATTTACCATTTCGATTTGGGAAGTCGACCTCTTAATTTATAAGTTTGGAATTGAACTCTTTGACCAAAGAAAAGGGGGGAAATAAAAGGGTCGGGGTTGGATCCCTCGCCAGCGAACCTCCTCGCTGTTAATCCACCTCCGCGGCTCCGTCCATCGCCATCGTCCTTCTCTTCACATCCCTAAGAGGTGCGTTCGATTCTCCTTTCACTATCTTTCTCCCTAAATCTATCCTAATCGGAGTTTGTACTTGAAGTCGACTACCAATTAGGGCTAATCGCTTCTTGCGTTCATAATCTGTGTGTTTTACATTTCGATCCCTGCTTTTCCTGAACTGTGCTGTATCAATTGATGATTTTGCAATTCATCGTTTGGTAGATGCATCTGAGCCATCTATTCGTTCTTAATGCTTGATTTCCTTTGAAGCGTCTGCTGATGCCCGAAGGCAGGTCTTTGTTTGCTGTTGACTGGATTTAAACTTCAGGAACTGCAATTATGTATGTGATTTGAACTCTTTTTCTGAATTTTGCGGTGTTGGAAAATTCGAAATTGTTTGTAGTGGGAATGTATCTATGAAATTGTTGTTCATAGTCCATTTCAAAGTAATTCCAGGCAAATGCTCAAGTAACATAACAAGGTCTAGTGCAAATAACACTTCATTAATCAGTTTATCAAGTTTTGATGGACTGAAGATATATTTCAACTCAAGATTACGCCAGTAGATATTGACATAGCTTATTTTGATCGCGTTTCTTAGCTCAGTTCAGCTTTCCTATTCCTCCATCTGTTGGTTTTGAATGATGCAGGCAAGGATCATAACTTTTGAGCTTTTTGTACATTCAACACAGCTTCACCTTATCTATGTAAGCACAGTTACCCAGTCAGTTGGAATTTAATCATTATCACTGCCTCATGCTATCTACTTACTTTCATACGGTCAGGGAAGACGAGGAAATTGTAGATCAGAAGAAGTATTTCGAGGATCTTTGCAAGTCTAAGTGTGTGAGGCCCTTGCTTGCTTATCAGGTGAAGCTCATGCTCTTTTTCTTTTGTTCAAACAGTGACTGGTTCTGCACTTGCTTGAATTAGCTTAGATGATGCTACAAAAATCTGACTAAAGTAATGCCGCTGCATACCTGTTTTGGTGAATTGGTGCAACATTTTTGGTTGTCCAAATTAATTTCGGCAAGAGTAGTGGATGGGCTTCAAAGAATGAATTGCGTACACACTCTTTTTGAAGTGTCTGCTGCTCTTCGCAACTGATATTAGATGGTCGATTTGAGCATATCATTAGTCACTTATGAATCACAATAAGCATTTTAGTAGAGAATCAATTACATCATATTTTTTTCTTGACATGGAGATTGCGACTTTGTGAATTTGCAGGCTTGTGCAAAGAGGATCCAGGACGATGATACCGGGCACAAGCACTGCACTGGACAGTATTTTGATTATTTATCATGTGTAGATAAATGTGTAAGCAATCTCCTATCCACCCTTCTCGGCTTATTTTTCTCCCTCGATTGGTATTATCCCTTTCTCCGGATTCTGAACCTTTTTTCAACAAATGCAGGTGGCTCCAAAACTATTTGCACAGTTGAAGTGATTGAGGTCCATCTGTTGTGCTAATCTCAAGTATCAGAAGTCAGAACCTTTTCACGAGTACTTGCCATTGCAATTGTATCTCATCTGCCTTCATTCATTGACATGGTTTCATGATGTTAGTTGTTCTGAACATTGATCAATTCAGGAGATTGAATTTTATATGGCTTGCACTTTATAACTTTTATGCAACTTTAACAAGGGGTTCTAGCTCAGTAGTTCTCGTACTTTCTTCGACTGGTAATTGAGGACTTGAAACCTCCTCATCCTCTTTATCAAAACACATGGAAAATTTGCAGGGAGGAAAACGAGTACACTGAGACATATCCACAAATGTCTTCTTCGGATACAAGAAGCCGGTGCCACAGACTCACAGTACGGCCACTGCTAACCAATGCCTTGTGCTCTTTGCTCTATACCCAATCAATCGCAAAGCATTGCAGCAGAAAACGGACCAAGAAATCGATCAACGCCTATAAAACCTGAACACTGGTTCGCCATTGAACAAACAAATCGATCAACAATGATGGTCACACTAAAATTTCTGCCTCGAGAGATGACACTCGCGTAACCGATTTCGATCACACAAACCAATAAAAACCAGCAATTGGAACAAAATCAAAATCAACTGAATTAACAAACAAAACAGTGAAACATCGAAAAAAGCTGAGGAAAAATGAAGGTTTGTTAGTATTGGGTCATATGGGCCCGGTTTGGCCCATGTCGAAAAGTTGATCAACGGAAGGGTTTGCTGCATCATTTCATTTGATTCGTTTCAGCGTACAGCGACCGGCAACAGCGGAGATGAATCAGAAACTAGGAGGGGCGAAAGCTCCGACCGGTACGCCGTCGCTAGCGTGGTCGTGTGTCGTCGTGGTAGCCTCGCTTCTCGCCGGCGCCTCCGTCGTCCATAACATCTACAAGCCCAACCTGGTATTTTCTGCACCCTTTCGCTTCTGAAGTTGCACTCAACCTGTTTGATGAAATGCTTGAATGAAACTGCTGAATTGATTTCTTAATTTTGACCCTTAGTGAAATTCACGGATGTGTAGCACTAAAATTCAGCCTAGGTTGCGTTCTGAATTGGTCGGGTACTTGTCCAATTTGTTGTTCTGAATCGAGGTTTGCCTCTTGTTTATAGACATTGCCAGATGTGGAAGAGGTGAAAAAGCCTGAGGATTGATTAGCTTCGAGATATGATTGTGGACAATCTCCATTGGTACCCTGGAGCTGTTACCCTCCATTGTAGGAATCCTGATTTGAATCACGAGCAAGGTCAAATTGATGTTTAATGAGGAAACTGAACCTAATTGTTTTTTCCTGATAAATGTGCATCATTGAATATGTGTCTTTTATATGAATTGTTCTGGACCAATTGACTATTTCGCAATTCATCGCATGATCTTAGATGATTTCTTTTCCAGTGTTCGTACTTCGTTTTCTGGTACAGTTATTGCGGACTTGAAATCCCTAGCAAATGTAGGTTGAGTTTACCCGCAATTGATCTTGTCTCTTCATCCTTTTCGTCAAAGCATTTGGAGATATGTAGGGATGAAAACATACTTTCCAGTTTCCACACAGCTACGGATCTCACAAATGTAGCCTCTTCGTCCTCTTTTTTTGGTGGGAAAACAAGAGCAAGAGCTACCAGCCTCCGAAGAGGATTTTATTAGGAAACATGAAACACATTACACGAAACAAAGGCAAGGTGACTGATCACCTTTAATGTCAGGCCATAATGTGCTTTATAGGCCACCATTGTCACTGTCAGATTCTCAAATCACATGTGAAATCCATTACCGATTGCCTTATTTGGGAGTAACAGGAACAGGAACAACAAAGAGCGGGTGAGCCTTCTGCAAAGTGAAGCCAAACTTGTCATCAACGTCCATCTCCGTCGAGTTCATCCCATCGGGAAGTCTCCAATCGAACGAGTGAAGCATCGAGCCCAACACCAGCATCAACACCTTGCTAGCCAACGGTAACCCGGGGCAAATCCGCCTGCCAAACCCGAAAGGAAGGAGCTCGGAATGATGACCCTTGTAGTCCATCTTCAATCCTAAAAACCGCTCTGGCTCGAACGAATCTGGATTTTTCCACGTATTAACGTCTCTTCCCATTGCCCAAACGTTCACCAAGACTTGTGAATTCTTCGGGATGGAGTAGCCGCATAGCTCTACATCGGTTTCTACGTTCCTAGGGACGAGGAACGGGACTGGAGGGTGCATTCGTAGGGTCTCTTTTACAACAGCCTGCAGGTAAGGGAGCTGAGTCGAGTGTGCTTCTGTGAAAGGGTTGCCTTTTCCGACTATGTCTTCGAGCTCGGCTTGAGCTCTCCTGAGCTTATCGGGATTTTGGACGAGTTCTGTCATTGCCCACTCGATTGTGCTTGATGTTGTATCTGTCCCTGCTGCAAATAAGTCCTGACATGACCTTCAAATCAGTAGAATCCACATGATAAAATGTGTGTTTAGAGCACAGCAACTACCTAAAGAAAACAGTTCTCAAATCGAAATTCTATAAATTAACCTATTATGCTCGGTTGAAAATTTCCATTTCCACATTTTGATTCAGGCAACCTAAGATCTAACCAAACACACCGACTTCCGATGAAGTAAATTCTCGAGATTTATACTTCCCGCGTTTAACCAATGCAAACAAGTATAGCCCTAACTAAAAATTGATTGACGCTGTCTATCTATCTATCTTATCTTAGATCAGGGGTTTCGATGATACGAAAAATATGATTCAATTGTGAAACTTAACGAATGAATATTTTGTTAAATTCATATCAATATTATGTTATATAAATACGAATAAGTGAATATTGTGTTATATGAATATGATGGAAATATGAGTGTTATATCCATAGTTGTAATCCATAATATTCATATTACCACAACATATAATATTTATATTTACACAAAACAATAATATTAATTTAGTTCACTGTATTTTATGTTTCATTGGAACTCATGCCTAAACAGTAAGAAATAGTAATTTACTATATAATGCTGAAAATTAGGGCAAGTTAAAAACAGTACTAACCAGCAAGAAATGCAGTATATCATGGCGTCCAAAATCGAAATCATCAGTCTGGCTAAGAGTGAGCAGGCGATCGACGACATCGTTGTCCTCAACGCCACCATCCTTTCTCACTTTCATCTTCTTTTCAATGATGTCATCGAAAATGCGGAAGATGTGACGCACAATAGCCTCACAACGACGCCTGGCCCCATGGGGATCGACAACTTTGAGCGCTGGGAAGAAGTCGGCTATGTTGGGAGTCCCATTCACCACCATGAGGCCCCAAATGAGCTCCTTGAACTCGCGACCGTACTGATCGGAGCTCAGATCCACCATGTCTATTGAGAAGAATGTGTTGGATAGGATGTTGAGGATGGTGGTGAATGCCACCTGACCTATGTTTACCGCCTTTCCCAACTTCGAACATTCCTCCATGTGTGACACAAGCTGCCCTACTTTTTCCCTTCTTAATTCCGCTTCGGCTTCAAGCCTGTTAGACATTTTATTTAGCATTACTGTCCAATTTTAGGTTTGCTTTGGTTCGTCTGGTTGTTTTGTGCGTATTGCCTATTCTATTGCGCCTTTCTCTGATTTTCTATTGTACGTTTGACGATTTTCGCCTGTCAACTAGTCGGTCTATCGAGAATCAAGCTTTTTTGATCTCAAATTCTTACTATATATATATATATATATATATATATATATATATATATATATATATATATATAGGGGTGTGCTCCGGTGAAAACCAAAATTGCGGTAAAAATCTGTGAGGATCGGCTTTTTAGCCTGGTTCACTTGTTTTATAGCCTGGTTCTGAATAGAAATGATCTATAAAGTCATAAATTTTAGCTCGGTTCTGAATAAAACCGAGCTAAAAAGTCACTATGTAATTTTAAAATACGAGTTTTTAGTACGATTTTTAGGCTTGACCGAACTATAAAGTCATGTGTTATTTTAAAACTGGAGTTTTTAGCAGGGTTGTTAGGTTGAACCGAGTTGTAAAGTCACCGTGTGATTGAGATTTTTAGCACGGGATAAACCAAGCTATAAAGTAGTCCTTACGATTTTTACCACAATTTAAGGTTTTCACTGGAATGAGTCCCTATATATATACACCATCACAATTTACACCCCCATTCCACAAAATACAAAATATGTGATTAGTTATTAATGCACACTTTTTAAAAATAATAAAAACTATATAAAATATTTTTCTTACTAACGAGACGTTACGTGAGTCCTATATAAAATATCCCATTATACTCTCATGTATTCTCAGTATTTACATTTTTTCTCAGATCTTCCTCAACTTCTATATTAATGGACGATTTTACGATTAATTTGTTAAATGTAATGTTATTTTTTCTTGATTATTTGCGCCCTTTATAAATTGCTATTTTTCTTGGTAAAAAAAAATGTATGATATACTCTAACGAGTCATATATTATTAGCTGACGAGCGTCAGAGAGGCACGTTATTTTGCCCCACATATCGATTGTTTTTGCTCTTTACAATTACCGTACCCAACACAAAATATCTACCCCCACAACAATTTAAAAAGTAGAGTACGTACCTTATATATGCAAATTAAAGCAGATAATGAAAAATCACTTACCAACTTTGTAATTATATACGGAGCTATCAACATCCATTAATAAGTGAATCATGTGATGTGGAAATTAATGGAGTAATTATAATCAAAGAACGTACAAGATGATAATAAGTTAATAATTAACCTGGAGTTGGCGAATACGTGGGAGGAGCAGATCTTTCGGAGGAACCGCCAGCGTGGGCAGGGTGACGAGAACACCACGGACGCCTCGTAGTGGCCCAGCACGGCGGCGCTGTCCTGGATGCTGCGCCCGGAGAAGGCCGCGTCGTGTCGGAGCATGACCTCCTTGGCGACGGAGGGGGAGGAGATGACGATGGTGGTGCGGAAGCCGAGCCGGAGGGCGAGGAGGGGTCCGTGGGTGGCGGCGAGGGCTGCCAGGGACTTGTGGGGCTTGGGGCCCAGGCAGAAGAGGTTCCCCACTATGGGCCAGGGCGCGGGCCCTGGCGGGAGGGGTTTCCTGCTGCTGAGCCCGGACTGGCTCCGAAAGGAAACCCGGACCCAGGCCCATACCAGTATCAGCGGGAGGAATAGATATAGCAAGGACACTAGCATTTCCGGGATGAGGTTATGTATTTTGAGGTCTCCAATTTCCATTTTTCACGCCTATAAATAGTGGTGAAAATCATTTCAACACCCGTCTTGCGGATATAAATTTTTACCTGTCCCAATCCATTATTGCTCGCAAACTCTTTCTGAAAGAAACGGTAAATATATACGAAAATTTTGGTAGGTACAAAAGAAACACGGACCAAACAAGCTAGGGGTCCTGTCAAAAGGTACGTGGAAGTATAACCAAAAGCCTCACGCTATACAAAATCTCTATGTATACCAAAAGTCCCTCTAGCACTCCTACTACTACCATGTCTATGTTCCTCCATCATACCCATCTTTCTCCTATACGTTCATGATTATGTGAATTAAGTTTACAGTACATTATTAGGATGGTAAGATTACTTTATAAAAAATGTATGCAAGTTTCATAATGTATCTTATATAACAAAAGTAATTCGATAAAAGATCTAGGGGCATAATCGTCATTTACACGGTAAATCCTAGTCACAAACTCTAACTCTCATTATATATATGATCGATCTATTAGGGTTTGAGGGAGGCTTCTTACAGCCGACACCTGCTGACTTGAGCGTCGGAGGCTACTCCGGGGGAGCAAGCCCCGCCTCTTCTTCTCCTTCTAATCTTGCAGGAAGACCGATCGACAGAAAGGAGGAGTGCCGATTTCATGCTTAACAAGCGAAGGTCGATCGGCGGAGAAGGATCGATGCAGATTTGATACATTACAGTATCTAATTAATCATCAACAAAAAAAAAAGGCCCTTTAATTAGAATATATATGTATACATGCACACAAGGGGCGTTGGTCATGTTTTGCTTACTAGATAATAATAAGAACATTTTGATGACGATGAAGCCACAAGATTTTGTGATTAGTACGTGTTTGGGAAAATAAAAATTCAATATCATGTCCCGATCCAGTACCAAAAATGCAGGACGTGATCAGAACATGATTGAAAATTTTATTTTAAAATCCCACTCGGATTAGGTTAGAATGTGGGGCGAGATTTGCGAAATTTATACTCACCCCAATATATCTACCATATTCTTATATCATATACAAGGAAAAAAAATCTTTTATTACCAAAATATATACTACCAATGTAGGAATCGAAATTAAATGGAAACATACAACTCAAAGAGCCGGCCATTAACTGAACAAGTACAACCAAAACAACTGTAAAAAGTAACAGTAAATTTGCAAAAGTTAAAAAAAATCCCACAATGTAAAATATAAGATCAAGTAAAAGCCCACTCGTTCTCCTTGCGGAGCTCCGCCTCTTCCTCCGGCGTGAAATCATTCTCTATGTTAAACATCACCCGGATCTCCTCCGGCTGCTTGTCCTTGATATTGTCCACGACAGTCTGGCAAGTGAGGTCCAACAAGCCCTTGATGTTCAAGTAGTTCGCCGCCAGTATAACGTCGAAGAGAGTCGCATTGTCGACCTTGGTGAACTCCTTATCCCAATCCTTGAGCTTCTCTTCCGATTCCTTGGAGGACGACGACGACGACGCATCTTCCGCGGTGGTGGTAACTTCGACGTGCTTCTTGCAGTACTCGATCACCTTCGCTAGGGTTTTGCTGCTGACGTTCGGGAGGGGTATGACGTTGTTCGCGCAGTCGTCCTCGATCATGTTCTTGATTGTTTGTGACTCCGCCACCACCTTCTCCTCCACCTCGAACGTCTCCCCGTCCGAGCTCTTCAGGGTGATCATCTTCGTCGACGACTCGGTCTTATCGGAGGCCATTGATTTCTGGATGTAATGGAACCCTAAAGCGAGAGAATCAATACGGTTGAAAAGGAGCAAATTATCAAAGTAGTTGCAAAAAAAAAAAGATAATTGTGATGTATATATAGAGGAAGATTAAGAAGTAAATCTATCTATAAAGATATCAAAGATGTACGAATCTATCTAGAGAATGTTATATCTTAATCTATCTGATTTTTATCCTGACTAAAACGGAATATCTATTCTATGCCAAAAATAAATAATTAAATAAATTCTGAAAATTCGTTTAAATATCTAAATACTCGTAGTTCTAACACATTAATTATGATACAATTTTTTTTATAATATATTTCATCTCAATTTTTATGATTTTTATAGTTGTGCGCAATCAAATATTTGCATAATTAAACTAAGGTAAAATAATTATATATTATAATATTATAATCAATGTATTAAATATAATAAAATATTATATTCTCATAATTTAGTTAATAGACTCAAATATTTAGTTAAATAAGGAGAGTTTCAAATTACCTGTAAAATATTATCATTAACTTACATAAAGAGATATTAAAAAAAATCATATGTAGTAAAACACCTAGAAAAATAATATTAAAAAAGTTAAAATAATTCCGTATTAGTCGTTAAGTTATATAAAGAGACATAGGCGGAGCTAGGATTTGGCTCCCCTCAAGTACTGTAGGGTGAAGTTTAACAAATCCTAACCATCAAAAGATGGGTGGGTGGTAAAGATGGCCCCCTCCTTTGGGGCCCACCCCAACCAAATTTATTTTTTCTTTTTCTAAAAATAAAATATGTGAGGAGAAAACTAACTTGACGGTGCAGTACTGCACCGAAATCAAACCCACGGAGCTAGGGAGGGGCAAGGGGGAGCAGACACCCCTCCTTTCATCCAACGAGTTATCGATACTTGTTCTACTCGTCGATAACTCCGTTTTGATATATTATAAGCCTTAATCCGATAACCGAGTAAAAAGTTATGAACTTTTGAAAATTCAGCATATCCACCCCTTATACTTATTATTTTAGAAGCAATGTATTCAGTAAAAATTGAGCCACGTGTCGAACTCTGAGCAAATCTAAGAAATACGGTTTTCACCCATTCTCACCCACGTTCCATTCTCCTCTCTCACTCAAAGCGCTTTCTCTCTGGAAGACTTTCCATGGCGTCTCACCTCTTTTGAAGCCAAATCTAAAGCCCTCCCATGGCATCTTCTACTCGCATCTCACCCTGACGGCTCTCCATCTCTCTATCGGGTCTCTCTCTCTCCTTCGACCACAAACTCCTTATCCCTTTCTCACCGGACTGTCTGACGCCCTAGAGTCGACAACGGAACCAACGATGTCGGGATGTCTCTTCCCATTCCAATTGATAGTGGAGAACAGTCCAATAACCATCGGACTCGACGACGGTGAGGGTGGTGAGAAGAACCCGATCGATGGTGGTGTGAAGAACGTGTCTGCTCAATCTTCAGGTATATTTTCAATTTTTTTTTCATCATTTTAATTCAAAATTTTAGGGTTTAGGGAAGAGATTTGGGGATTTTAGATTATTTATTTATTTATTCTCTTATGAGAATGTAATTTGGTGGAGGAAATCTAGGTGGATACCAATCTTCACTTTCTATGAATCTGTCAGTTTAAATGGTGGAATTCACTCACTCACTTCTCAAAGTTCAAATTTCATGTTAAATTCATCCCGCAAGAAGAAGATAAACCTAGAAAACGCTGTATTTTCTCGATTCGGCTCCAAAATTTCACTTTTAGATTGCGATTTTCTATTTGTTTCAAGAGTTTGGAGAAACTGAGGTTTCTCAATTGGCGTCTCGGTCATTCTCGACCTAGCTTTAGGTAGGCATGTTTTTTTCTTTTTTGTATATACAATTTAAGATTTCTCCTTAACTGAGTTTTTTTTTTCCCTGAAGTTCTGTTTATGGTTCTCATGGGTCTTAATTTTTTGAATGCATATGTTATACTAAAACAATGAAAAACGAGGACCGACTCAAGCTCTGTTTATGGTTCTCATGAACAATTTGGTTCAAGCTTTTCTAATGAATCTATTCTTTGTGCTACTTGAGGTGTACAAGCCTTTTAATTATACCCTTTCAATTTTATTTTTTTTATGAATTAAGAACATATATAAGATTCAAGGGATCTAGAAAAATGTTAGTATTCATGAAATTTCTTTTATGGTATGAATTTCTGATTCCGTTTGGATTTTCTTGAAGTTGAATATCTAGCCGATTGCTTTTGAGGAGGTTATTCAGGACAAGGCTTATGCAGATAACATGAATACCCTTGGTAAGC
This sequence comes from Persicaria maculosa, assembly GCA_963922045.1. Classification (NCBI taxonomy): domain Eukaryota; kingdom Viridiplantae; phylum Streptophyta; class Magnoliopsida; order Caryophyllales; family Polygonaceae; genus Persicaria; species Persicaria maculosa. The sequence continues at coordinate 65,378,249 of OY998262.1, forward strand.
ATATCACTGTCAGTAGCTATTTTGTCAACATAGCATACATTTTGATAAATTCTAGGGGATTTGTTTACCATGAGATTTCGTGACCCTTCATATCTCCATATCGTAGTTGCACTTGCAATCCTGGGTGAAAAGACTACTATATTATCACCTGAAGTAGTCACCAGAAAGGGCATTCCATGCTGCAAGTAAGATAGTTATGCAATGTTTAAAGTCTTATTTGCATAGAATGATTAGTCTCGAGTAGTTTATCCTCTTTGTATTCATCAAATCAAACCTTAGTTTTTTTTTTCTGTAGAAAGATTTCTGCAAGTTTATCCTTAGTGTTTGTAATTTTGAAATTATACTAACATGTTTGTTGCATCTTTTGATTTAGGTTAGTACAGAATCCTGGTGAATTTGTTGTGACCTTTCCAAGGGCTTACCATATCGGGTTCAGTCATGGTAATTGCTAGCAACTGTGTTTATGGTAGTAAGATCTTATGCAATTTTCAAGACAGAAAAAGCACATATTGATATGCTATAATTACCTAATCTTTTTGCATTTAAGAGTTAGTTGAGGTCTCTGCATCAAAAAATTAATCTTAATCATGTCCATATGTGCTATTGATTGTTATAACGGCACAAGAAATTTTTCTAGGAAGGACTAACATGTATATCTCATAAAGTTCTTTTCTTTTTACTGCTCACTGAAGATACCAACTATGCAATTCACATGCATGACGTTCACACACATTTTTAAAGGATTTCTGTGTGTTAATTTCTTAGTTTGAGTTTCATATATACATGAAACTTTTCAAGTGCAAAATTGATATTTCATTGGTAGTTTGTTGATTATAATTATAGTAAGTTTTGAGATCCAAATACATGTATATATGGAATAGGCAGAATGTTCATGTACATTAAGTAGAAATACGAGTCTGCAGGCATGTCTAAATTGATTTGGAATTATTTTCCTTATCTTTCTATGAAAAATGAGGTAAAGCATGGTTGCCTGAAAAAATGCTCTCTCTAAATGCACAGTTGAAACAGCCTTTAAAGATGAGGTGTGAGCATTAATTTTATCTACTTGCTACTGATTTTCATTACTGAGAAACAGCCTTTAAAGATGCAGTAGATGAAAACACCCCAACTCTAAAACAAATTGCCAACAGATTTTGTGATGAGCTAGAATGTTGGTCCGGCCCGGTTGCGTTGCATTAGTAGCTTGGTTTCTTCTTAGATTTAATATTCTTATTTATGGTAATGAGTTATTGTCTCTCAAGTATGCTCGGTTTCTTCTTTGCAATATTAGTTATAAAACCAAGACACGGATTTTGTGATGAGTTGGAATGTTGGATCATAGCTGCTACTTTCTATATGGCTGATTTTGTATTTTTAGTGTATTGATTTCTATATGCTCGGTTTCTTCTGGGGTATTTTTTTGATCTTATATGGCTGATTTTGTATTTTTGCTTCTGATTTCGCTCTAGGACTGATTTTGCTTCTGAATTTTCAGTGCTCTAGGACTGATTTTGCTTCTAGGATTGATTTTGCTTCTAATTTCGCTCTAGGACTGATTTCTCTTCAAAATTTCGAGTGTTTTCAAGTGCATTGTTGTTGTTGATAAAGCCGTGTGTTGATGGCTTCTGAATCTCTGTTTTGCTTGCTTCTGAATTTCGATTTTGTTTCTCTTGCTTTTGAATTTCTGATTTTTATTTCGCATATGCTTCTGAATTTTGATTGCTTTAGGACTGATTTCACGTATGTTGCTTCTGATTTCGCTTCTGGAACTGATTTTGCTTTTGATTTCGGTCTAGGACTGGTTTCACTTCTGAATTTTGAGTGCTCTAGGAATATTTCATTATAGTTCTATGATTTAGAGTATCGTTTCCTATTTGATCCCTTTGAATGCCATATTCGAAGTTGCGATTGGATCTATTTTTTAAAAAGAATCGATTCAATACATTTCTTATGTACACATAAGTGCTATATTGAATTTGAATCAGATTTCGGATCAATCTATATTGATTGACTGCCTCCATTATGTTGTTGCTAGCAAATACCACTCTTTTTTCTTTTGTATCTTTCAAAGAATTCCCGCAGGAGATCCGAAGCCATTTTTTTTCTGATCCTTCGATAAAAAGATTCATTCTCTTCATAAAAAATAGGAGGTAGAACCAATAAAGATTTCTTTTTCGATTCATCCCTGGAGTTGAATACCTCATTCAAGAATTGTTTTTGATCCAATCCGTAGGAATCAATAGAAAAGGCAAATCCCTTATGATACACCAGATCCGGCTCGGTTATTGATAGAGTGAATAGATCTGCCATTTCTTGAAATCTCTCTTCGGATTCAAAATCGTGGTGTAACGTGTATCCCCCCCTGTTCCGGTCATGGAATAGATGAAAGAAATTCAAAAATGGATTTTTGTTCAAGAATGAAATCTTATTGGAACTGTCCATATTTGGTTCATCCTTCATAACCATATCACATCCCCGATCTGATGAAATAGGATGAATTGAGACGGTCTTTTGTAAATACGTAATTATCTTGAATATATTAACCATTTCTTTCTTTTCTGACCGCCTGCAGGGGACAAAAGAAACATCTTGTTCTTTCTTCAACAATTTCTGATCTCTAGTGGACCTCTCAGTCGGATTTGAACCCAGATGAAGTTTTGACCATCTGTCAGAGAAAAAAGAACGAATGGATCTTGTAGGATTCCCAAGAAGTTCTTCTATTTCTTCCGAAAGCAGATGAAGGAGAACCGAGGAATCCCTTAGAGATGATGGAAAATGGATCTCGTTCTATCTTTAATCGTAGATTTCTCTACGAATCGGAGTTTAAAGAATGGGCAGAAGGCACCGGCCCGCAACAGTTAGCGGAGGATGTAGTCGATCACATAGTTTGGGCTCCTAGAATATGACAACCTTGGGGCTTTCTATTTGATTGGATCGAAAGGCCCAATGAATTGGAATTTCCCTATTGGGCCAGGTCATTTCGGGGCAAGCCGATCATTTCTGATGAAGTGAATGATGAATATTTTGATTATGCATTTTTTGGTGAAGGGGATGGTGGATATGATGAAGAGGATGAGCTTCAAGAGAATGATTGGGAGTTCTTGCAGAGTGAAACCATGGAGTACCCTGGACGAGATAGATCTTCCAAAGAACCTCAGAATAATTTTTTGGTTGTGCAAACCAAATGGAATAATGACTTTGGCTTGTACCAAGTTGTATTTCATTAAGTGAATTTCATTTCATTAGGGCGAAGCTCTATAAAAACCGTTGCCTTCTTTAAAATGTCATAAACAGTTCCGGTAGGTTGAGCGCCCCTTTCCAGAAAATAGAGAATAGCGGGAATTTTCACTTTCACAATTGCATATTAAAGTAAATTTATAGTATTTTAAAATTGATTTTTTTTTAACAAATGACAAAAAAACATTCCACAAATTTCGATTTCTGGGTTTTCGAGTTGAAAGAGGTATTGTGAGAGACGAAAGCTAGGGTAGCAAATGGGATTAGATACCCCAGTAGTCCTAGCCGTAAACGATGGATACTAGGCGCTGTGCGTATCGACCCGTGCAGTGCTGTAGCTAACGCGTTAAGTATCCCGCCTGGGGAGTACGTTCGCAAGAATGAAACTCAAAGGAATTGACGGGGGCCCGCACAAGCGGTGGAGCATGTGGTTTAATTCGATGCAAAGAAAAATACGTATGTATTTTTTCGTATTAGGATTAAACGAAAGGATTCGCAAATAAAAGAGCTAATGCTACAACCAACCCATAAATTGTTAAAGCTTCCATAAAAGCCAAACTAAGCAATAAAGTACCTCGTATTTTACCCTCTGCTTCGGGCTGTCTAGCAATACCTTCTACAGCTTGGCCTGCAGCAGTGCCTTGACCAACTCCCGGTCCAATAGAAGCAAGCCCTACAGCCAATCCAGCAACAATAACGGAAGCGGCATTCAAGATAATTACGTATTTACAAAAGACCGTCTCAATTCATCCTATTTCATCAGATCGGGGATGTGATATGGTTATGAAGGATGAACCAAATATGGACAGTTCCAATAAGATTTCATTCTTGAATTGGCGACTTACCCATTCAGTGACTTTGGCGCTAGACGTTCCCCCCAAAAATGGGTACTATCGGGCGGGTGAATTCAAGAATAGACGCCTGTTGGCATTCCAGCCTCCCTTCTCCTTTCGGGGCCTATCCGAAAGAGAATCCAGTACTTCTTGGTCGTGAATATCTGAATCAATAGGACGATCACCCCAGAACGAAGGGGGTGATCTCGTAGTTCTTGGTCTGTGAAGATGCGTTGTTAGGTGCTCCATTTTTCCCATTGAGGCCGAACCTAAACCTGTGCTCGAGTCTGATTTGCACATATAGGGCAAATGCTTCTAATACCGCTTCTTTTTGTTTTGCTAAGATTTCCTTTTTTCATTCGGCTCATGCCTTTGTCAAAGAAATAGGATATTCAACATATTGAATTCATCTATTCTATTCGAGTAATTGCGGTTCAGATGCTTTATTCCTTTTATCATTTGAAAATAGGAATAAGGTTTCATACAATACAAGCATTAATTATCGATATATTATCAATTGGGGTTTGTTTAAACGGAGCCTGGATTCTCGAACGAGGGAAGGGATCCAATGACTTCGAAAGAATTGAACGAGGAGCCGTATGAGGTGAAAATCTCATGTACGGTTCTGTAGAGTGGCAGTAAGGGCGAATTTTCCATCTCCACAGAAAAGAACTCTGATCTCCTATCAAATAAATTCCCAATTCGCCCTTTGGGGCCTCGACTCTGACATAAAGTTCTTGTCTCGATAACTCAAATGCGGGAGACGGCTTTTTACTAATGAATCGATATTCAAAATTATTCCATTCAGGATCTCTTACTATATTAAAGCGCCGGCTTTCCAAATTTTCATAGGGCCCCCCGGGAATTCCTTCTAGAGCTTGTTGAATAATTTTTACGGATTCCACCATTTCCCCAATTCGGATTAAATAACGAGCTAATGAATCGCCCTCTTTCTGCCATTGAACTTCCTAATCAAATTCTTCATAACATTCATAATTATCAACTTTACGAAGATCCCATTGTATTCCGGAAGCCCGTAACATTGGTCCTGACAATCCCCAATTTATTGCCTCTTCTCCGCCAATAATGCCTACCCCCGACCCTATGGAGAATGTGGTCAGAAATCCATAATAGAGTCCGACCACAACGACCGAATTGACTATCTTCATGCATAAGTTACCTAGTAAAAAAAAAATCATGACAAACCCCCTTTGTGATTTTGCAATTTCTGAATAATCTTCTTAACCCGAAATGGCCGGGGAGAGGAAAGGTTCCTTTTTTTTAGGAGACTCCTGGGAACCGATCCAGTGGAGGCGGGGTGGGGCCTGTAGCTCAGAGGATTAGAGCACGTGGGTGTTCTTTTAATGGTTTCAGTACCTGCGGGATTATTAACAGTACCTTTTTTGGAGAATGTGAATAAATTGGGTGCTATCATATAGCTTTGTATCGGCTAAGTTCACAAGTTGGAGATAAGCGGACTCGAACCGCTGACATCCGCCGCATTCAATGTGTATTCCTGAATAATCTCATTTTTCAATTATTCAACCATTTCGTTTTACCAAGTTCAATGTTAGCCAGATTAGTCAACATTTATATGTTTCGATGCAACAACAAGATGTTATTTGTAACAAGTAGTTTTGTTGGTTGGTTAATTGGTCACATTTTATTCATGAAATGTGTTGGCTTGATATTCGTCTGCCAAATGTAAATTGACAGAAGTAAGAATGTTGATAGAATAGAGGTTCTCTGAGTAGTAATCAGGAATGGAATATGAAGTCAAATAAAAAAAGTAAAAAAATTGATCCGCAACTTTTGATTCTTTATATATAGTTATAGATAGATTATGGATAGATATAGAATTAGTAGTTATAGAGATAGAATTAGTATGGTAACCGCGAAAACCCCACCCTACTATTCTATTATGATTGATGATTGATTCTTTATCGTTTTGACTTTGATGGATTACGATAACTAACGACCTTTTTGCCACAAATAAAAAATAGTTGACCTTACTGATGGGTCGAATTTTGATTCAAAGGAAAGAAAGCATGCAACTGAAATAACTCGCTTAAAGTGGGTTTTAAAGGATTACGTGGTACAATTGGATCGAATAAACCCTTATCGAATAAATATTCAGCTTCTTGTGAACCGTCAGGTACTGTCGTATTCAATGTTTCTTCAATTACTCTTTTACCCGCAAACGCTACGTGGGCATTGGGTTCGCACATAATGATATCTCCCAACATACCAAAACTAGCTGTCACGCCTCCAGTAGTAGGAGATGTAAGAATTGATACGTATAATAACTTTTTATTTGATTGATAATCACATAAAGCCGACGAAATTTTAGCCATTTGCATCAAGCTCAAACTTCCTTCTTGCATGCGCGCCCCGCCGGAAGCACACACTATAATAAGGGGTATTTTGTTATTAGTAGCATACTCAATCAAACGAGTTATTTTCTCTCCTACTACAGATCCCATACTACCTCCCATAAACTTAAAATCCATAACTCCGATTGCTACAGGAATACCATTTAGTTGACCTATACCTGTTTGAACAGCGTCGGTTAACCCCGTATCTTTTTGATAAGACTTAATGCGATCTTTATAAGGTTCCTCCTCCGAATGAAATTCGATGGGATCCGTTGAGACCATGTCTTCGTCCATAGGATCCCAAGTACCTGGATCAATCGAGAGTTCGATTCTCTCTGAACTACTCATTTTCAAATGATATCCGCATTCATCACAAATGTTCATTTTTGACTTAAACAATTTCTTATAATTTAATTCATAACAATTTTCACATTGAATCCACAAATTCGTATATTTTTTAGGAACCCCAAGATTCTTATTCTTACCTTTTGTGTTAGTGGGAGTCTGACTTTCATCCAAAATGTCAATATCACTGTAATTGTCACTAGCACTTAAAGCAGAATTCTCAATCCGCATTTGAGAATGAAGATAACTGTCAATACAACTATGGGGTCAAATTTCTACAGAAGATATTTTTCAATCTCATCGATCTCATAAGTATCATGGAACCTTTAAATTCGATTCTATAAGGAATTTCATACTTTTTTGTTTTGCCTATTTTCTTTCATTTCTGGTGTTAGCTCATATTTGATATGGGCCAACCAGAAAGAATTCTATCGCTTTTTGATCTTCAATTCAATATAGACGGATATCTATCTATCATTAGATCCTTTCTTGTAACTGGTCCAGTCATAAAATTTTTCCTTATTTCTTCTTCCATGAATTGCTGAAAACAAAAAGAAGTTCATCAAAATTGAAGATCGAATAAATCAAAGAAAAGAATTATTCAAATTTTTGATTTGTTTGCCTCTTTAAAGTAAAGAAAAAGGTTTTTGGGAAGTATCATGATCATCCGCTTTCCATTTTTTCAAATGAACGATTGGAAGACCTAGTGATCTACTTCAACCGATATGCCCTTAGGCACGGCCATACATAACATAGAAATCACACTTGGAAGGGCTGGACAATTAGCTAGAGCGGCGGGTGCTGTAGCGAAACTGATTGCAAAAGAGGGGAAATCGGCTACATCGCGGTACAAAGTTCATGATACAAAAATAGTTTGGTTCATTCTATTGGCTTAGCTCATTAAAAAGAAAAGTATCTTATATATTGGTTTGTATATTATTCGATTCATTATTTTATATTTTTATTACTTAATTTTTATTCTATTAAGAATAAGAAAATGTAATTCTATGTTTTTGCTTTCTTTCTATTCTAGGGAATAGAATCGAAAGAAATATACAACAAAACTTCAAGACTAAATAGTAACTGAACTAAGAATATAAATATATATATATACAATAAATTAAAATGAAATTAATGTATATTAATATTATGTATATATATACTAAAATACAATTACAAAAATGATAAAAATTGAAAGACTCAAATATGAAAATAAAATTCATAGAATTACATTTTCTTATTCTTAATAGAATAAAAATTAAGTAATAAAAATATAAAATAACGAATCGAATAATATACAAACCAATATATATAAAACCATCGAAAAGAAAAATACGAAATTTCTCTTCAAAATTTCGAGTGTTTTCGAGTGCATTGTTGCTGCTGGATAACATATGCTGCCTAAAAATCCTTCCTTTAATGAAATGGTTATGTGCTACCTAAAAATGTTCCCCTTCAGTTTACATATATGCCTTTAGGGAGGTGAGTCTTTGACGATTCCGGATGAACTTAGGGCTATATTAGGGAAGACATTTATCTTTGCGGTTGAAATCTCCAATTATAATGTCAAGCATTTGGGAAATTCATCTTTTACCGTCAAGGAAATGAATAACGATGAGAAAAAAAAATTGATGCATATCTTTCAAAGCATCAAGTGCATGAGGTAACATGTGTTTACAATCAAATAAAGTATGTTTTGACTTGTGATATAGTGATCCTTATATCTTAAATTTTTTGTATAATAGGATCCTCTTGAGGTCATTAGTGATGGAGATGAGCCATATGCATACGAGGGATCCGCAACAAAGAAGATGAAGGTGGAGCCGTAGATGTAGCTGAATTCGTGGAAATTTGGTCATTTGCAATTTCAAGAACATTTGGTTGTTTATTTTATGTTTTGTTTTGGGGCTTGAAGTTTGGTTTGTTGAACATTTGGTTGTTTTGTTTCCGTTTTGTGTTGTGACTTGAAGTGTGGTTTGTTTGAACATTTACAATTTCTTTATGTTGTTAATGTTATTTAATTGTCTTTTTGGGATTATATAATTTTATTTGAATGGTATTTAATTGTCTATTTGACATTGCATTTCATATGGGTGCAATGACGTTATAGGCATGGTGTGAAGTACATTATGGCCATGAAAATCAGTTTTCGATATTGAATAAAAAAAAGTTAATTATATAAACATCTCAAAAGAAATACTCAAATGGAGGTTACCTTTGGAATATATGGACTTCATGGTAACACGCAACACCTTAAAACCATCCCAAAAATGAATCTATAGTGTTACTTCAGCTGGTTTCACAGCAAGGGTGTAAATATTTCTTGGCCTTGAAAATCAGTTTTCGATATTGAATAAAAAAGAAGTTAATTATATAAACATCTCAAAAGAAATACTCAAATGGAGGTTACCTTTGGAATATATGGACTTCATGGTAACACACATTACCTTAAAACCATCCCAAAAATGAATCTATAGTTTTACTCCAGCTGGTTTTACAGCAAGGGTGTGAAATATTTCATGGCCTTGAAAATCAGTTTTCGATATCGAATAAAAAAAGAAGTTAATTATATAAACATCTGAAAATAAATACTCAAATGGAGGTTACCTTTGGGATATATGGGCTTCATGGTAACACGCAACACCTTAAAACTATCCAAAAAATTAATCTATATTTTTACTTCAGCTGGTTTCACAGCAAGGGTGTGAAATATTTCATGGCCATGAAAAGCAGTTTTCCATATCGAATACAATTTGAATATAACAATAAAAAAATTTATGGTGGTGAGGTTCAGTGGTGGACCCAAGTGGACTTGGGGTGGCTTTAGCCCCACTTGGGTTCGGGAGTAAACAAATACTCCGTATATATGTATGTGTAGGGGGGCTTATGTACTAAGTACAAATATAATGAAAAAAATGTAAATGGAATTAGAAATTCCACATAGCTCACTTGGTTATTAGAAAGGTTAGGAATATGTTGGAAGACAATGGGCCCGAGTTCGATTCTCCATCCATCCCTCTTTTTTGCTTTGCTTCTTTTTTTTAATATAAAAAAGACTTCAAAGACAAAGTTGTCTCTATTTTTCATGATCGCACAGTCGCACAGAGAGACGCAACGTCAAAGCCCTAAGATGAAACGCGATAGAGAGAGCGATTCTTCTGAGTGGACCCTCTTCTTACTTGGGTTTAGGAAACTATAATTTATCATGATTCATGAGATTCATTTTAATAGAATTTGAGTTTTTCAAGGTTTAATCTAGCTGTTTACTTGCCTACCAAGAAATATTGGTATACCATTCAATAGACTCTTCTGGTATAATTTCTTCAAAAAAGATTTGATAGAATTGGACTAGGTGAATTTATTTTTCATGTGGTGGGTTCTCTTTCATTTTTTTCTTTGAATTTGAATATGATTCTCGGTTGCTTTTGTATCCCACTTTCTATTTCTCAATTGTCAAGATGCACTATACAAGCGAGATATTAATCTTACCACTTTGGAGAAAATTTGGAGGAACAATGGTTGACCAAAACATGTATAGGATATGAAATTTGTTTAGGTGTTTGAGCAAGTTTTTGTAAAATGACGTGATTTAAACTTTGGTGTATTCGATGTTTTACATTAATCTTATACTTGAGTTGAATGGTAATTGTAGATATGACAAGAACTAGAGCATCCAAGACTGGAGGGGCACCTACGTCCAAGAGACAAAAGGCATCAGCGTCTGCGAAGGAAACTCTACGGCGGAAAGCTTCATGGGGGAAATTTTTTATTTAAATTTTTTTTTTCCTTACCAGTTCAAGTGGGCTTAGCCCATTCTACATCTGGGTCGGGTTACTGTAGGCCCATTAAGGGGTTGACCCTCCCACTCATTACAATTTAATGGATAACATTACAACAATTTAAATAAAATGAAATATATTCATGGTATGAGGGAGAACTAAAACGGTAACTTTCAATAAAAATACTTACCCGTACAAGGTACGGGAAAAGTACTAGTTTTAATTATTTGAAATGTCTTCTAATAAACCACAATGCTTTTATATTTTACTTAGCTTGATATTTTAACAATATAATTATATTACGAAATTCAACTATCAGATAAGAAATTATGCAAGTTTCAAATTTTCATATCTTATTACACGCTATTGTATGATAAGAGAACAACAAATTACATACTGAATCGTAAGGTTTCAAACAGTCTCTTTTTAAATAAAAATAATATCATTATAGAGTAAAACGACATCGTTTTATTCGTTTAAAGAGAAAATATATACAACAATTAATGACACAATGTTGAACTAAAATATTATCTTTTTGAACTAAAACACTATTGTTTTGAGCAAAAATGTTATTGTTTTGAACTAAAACATCGCCGTTTAAACTAAAATATCATAGTTTTGATATGTTAAACTTGGAAGAAAAAAAATCTATCGAAGATGAACTGAACAATTTGTACAAAATTACGCCCCCTTCGATAAGTTTCTGGCTCCGTCCCTGCGTGCATCCTCAACACCCCTGTCGCGCACACACCAGTGTCAGCCATCTATATACTTTGTCATTCTTCTAATCCATCTAACCTAGCTCCCTCAATGGCTTACACTTGCATTGCATCGAGTAGAGGCTCTATTGATTTTGAATGAAAGTAGAGAAATATAGAGATGACCAAATTGATATAATTAGATTTACTATCTCATATAAGGAGTATAATTTAGTGTGTATATAGTAAAAAAGATTATTTGAAAAAAATTTGAACTAAAGTAAAAAATTAGGAATAGAAAAAGGCATTGACCGTGATTGTTAAGGGAGAGATTCAAACTTGGGTTTTGGGGTTGTAGTGCAAGACCTATAGCAACAAGACATTTCCTACCTTATGCTCTATATTTCAACTACGGAGTATATTGTAGATCTTCTGTTTTTTTTTGTTTTTTTTTTTTTGAGATCAAACTGAATCATATATTAATACTTTTCAGAAGCCAAAACATATTCCAATTCGTTTGGAAAAGAGGCACTAGAATTTGAAATGAACAACCTCATAGGCCTTAAATTTGCTAAGCAGTGTGCTGCCTTATTTGCCGTCCGCCGAACATGTCTCCACCCACAGTAATCATAGCTCCGAGCAAGGCCTAAAATTTCCTGCACCAGCATCCCCATGGTGCCTCGCATGTCCTCCTCCTTCCTCAGCTTAAGGATCAGAGACAAACAATCAGATTCGATCTCGATCTGCCGGAAATCTCTCGGCTGAACAGTCTGTAGCGCCCACAACACCGACTCGGCTTCCACCAGCTCCACCTCTGTCGAATGTTGCACTCCTTTAGCCCCAAACATCAGTACTATACCATTGTGGTCCCTTACAATAAAGCCCACCCCGCAACCATTTGTATCACTCACCACCCCATCACAGTTGACCGGGATCATCCCCTCTTCTGGCCTGCTCCATCCCTCCTCTTCCCTTTCCCTACTCCCTCCTGCCCAGCCTCCCTCCTTTCCGTACTCCTCCCTCAACTCATGCACCAGCGTCAGCACCTCACTCACAGCCCTTTGTGGATCCCTTTCCACTCCCTCAAAAATGATTTTATTTCTAGATCTCCACACCGCATCCAGCACCATCGCCCAGATTTGTAGCGCCCCCTCCCTCTTACTCCCCTGAACCCTTTCCATAAAATCCAGCATGTTATTGCACCCTTTTCCCCATCTTCCTACTTCCGGGACTTGCTTCCAATACAACTTAGCTTTTTTGCACCCGTACAGTGCGTGAATCCCCGTCTCCTGTTGACCACAGAAGAAACAATCCTCCTCCTTCATCACATGTCGTTTGGCCAAGTTCACCTTACAAGGAAGAATTTCCTTACAGGCTCTCCAGACGAACATCCTTGTCCGCGGGGGAATTTGCAGCCCCCAAACCGTCTTCCAAGCCGTGCCCATCCTCGTCTCATCCGATTGTCCGGCCCCATTCCCCGCACCCTTTCTCTACATGGCCATTCTATAAGCCGATCTGACATTAAATTTCCCATTTTTTGAATAATGCCACACTCGCTCGTCCATGTTGTCCGATTTTACCAACCTCATGCGCGCGATGAGCTCGATGTCTGGCTCCCATAGCAACTGAAGTAGCAGAACCATGTCCCACTCTCTCCTTTCCCAATCAACCAGCTCACTCACTTTTAACTCTTCCATCCCTTGCGGAGGCCTGTTAAGCACCCGGAATTCCTTCTCTCTTGGGATCCACCTATCCTTCCAAATGCCGATGTCACTTCCGTTCCCGACACTCCATCTCATCCCTCCTTCCAGCAACTCCCTTCCTGCCAAGAGGCTTCTCCACGTGTAGCTAGGATTGAAACCTGCCTTCGCCTCCAGGAAACTTGTTCTCGGAAAATATTTTGCTTTAAGCAATTTTGCTAGTAAGGAATCGGGTTCCTGTACCAATCTCCAGCCCTGCCTCGCTAATATGGCCTGATTAAAAGCCTCAAGATCCCTAAAACCCATTCCTCCCTTATTCTTCGGTGCACACATCCTCTTCCAACTGAGCCAATGGACTCGCCTCCTATCCTCCCCGTCCCCCCACCAAAAGTTACACTTGATCTGCTCTATTTCTCTGCATAACTCAGCCGGGAGCATAAAACATGACATTGTGTACATTGGAATTGCTTGTGCCACCGACTTTAGCAACACCCGAAGGAATTGTGTCCTTTAATTAAATGTGCAATGACTAAACATGGAATAGGACAATTGATAGATATATTCAATCCGATTATTTTAGGAGTCGTAATGCTTTGTTAGAAGCCAACTACGATTAATGGATTTAAACGGTTTAAGTCCATGACTGTTATAAACGGGTCCTATGAGGTCACACATTTTGAGTTGACGGACTAGATCAACGAGTTTGATGGTTAATTATTAATATAGATATATTTGATATATTATTAATAATAATTATTTATTTTAGAAATAAATAATTATATAAATTAATTAGGGAAGTTAATATTATGGGAGTTACAAATTAAGGGTTATGGCGTTTAGTTTTAACCCCTAATTAAGTGTGACTTATGACATTACTTAATTTTCCTATTGAAGGAAAACGTTTCCTTCCTAATTAAAAAGCTTTCTAATGACCATCATTCAAATCAAAGGTGAATGAACAAGTGAAGGAGAGAGTGCAAAAGTGGGTTTTGCCAATTTTCAACAAAGATTCACGTACTAACAGGAGGCTTGGAGTGCAAATCGTACACGATCAACGGTTGATTGTCGTACGAGAGTGTCGAACGTACACCATCATCCGAAGCAATTTGATTGCTAATCTTTCGACCTTTGTCCTAGTAGTCAAAGGCTAAGCAGATCTAGACACCGGGCTCGTGTGGACCAAGTAGAGGAGCAACACATGGGGCTCTCATCTCTTCCGTTCTCACCCGATCAGACCCGGTTCACGCATCAAGAGGTATATCCTATGAACAATGATTGATCTATCAATTTTATGCATGAAGATCCTTGAATTAGATGTTTAGATATGATATGAAATTCCGCTTAACGCATCTAATAAACCTTCAACACCTCCTTCCCCGCACTAGACAGCGTTTTCTCCTTCCATCCATTTAATTTCTTCCAAACCCTCTCTTTGACACTTTGAAAGATTGCCTTCTTTGATCGACCGATCATCGTTGGCAATCCTAAGTACTTTTCATGTTGTTCTACCTCTTTCACCCCCAAAATATTCTGTATCTCCATTCTCCGGGTTCCCACCACATTCCTGCTGAAAGACAATTCTGACTTTGCAAAGTTCACCTATTGTCCTGACGCTTCTCCATAAACTTGGAGGATCTTCACAATTTCGGAGCTCTGTTCACAGGTAGCTCTTGCAAACATCACACTGTCATCCGCGAAGAACAAGTGGGAAACCCTCGGCGCATTCCTTGCTATGGCCACTCCCGTCAACCTGCCTGCCCTCTCGCTTGCTCTGATCAAGCCCGATAATCCTTCAGCACACAACAAGAATAAATATGGGGATAATGGGTCTCCTTGTCTCAATCCTCGTCGTGGGACAAAACGTTCTGTCGGCCGTCCCTCCAGGAGAACCGAGAAAGAGACTGAAGCAACACGTCGCATTATCATGGTCACCCACCTACCATCGAAACCCATCTTTCGCATGCAATGCTCCAAAAAAACCCGCTCTACCCTATCATATGCCTTGGCCATGTCAAGTTTTAATGTCATATACCCTTTCTTCCCATCTCTTTTGTTCTTCATATAATGGAAGACCTCAAACGATGCTAAGACATTATCTGTAATTAACCTCCCTGGTACAAAGGCACTCTGACTCTGTGACACAACTTTGCCCAAACACTTCTTCAATCTGTTCGCCAACACCTTTGATATTATCTTATACATCACATTACACAAACTAATTGGCCTTAAATCTTTCATTCTGCAAGGGTTAGTGACCTTCGGAATAAGCGATATAAAAGTGTAATTTAACTCGATCCGATGGCATTTCACCCCATTCAAGATATAAAAGTGTATTGTAGATCTTCTGTTGACAAAAAAAATGTTGTAGATATTATGTATTAAAATTGGGGTGGGCTGCAGCAAAGCTCGGTCCACCCCACCTTCCATGCCACATTGTTTATTACGAAAAATAGCCTTGTTTCGGGCCTCCCGCCTCCCACATAAAATAGATAGTTCCACAAAATGCTAAAAGCTTGCCTTGATAAATAGGCGACCGACGCATTCAACCCGTGTGGGTAAGCGGGTGGTGCAGCCTTGCGGCCTTTGTGGGTGATAATTGGATATCCGATAACACTAACCGAACATTTTTTTTTTCAAATACGAAATGAAATATTTGTGTTAGAACACATACTAGTCTATTAAGTTCGAGTTTAACAGTACGTGACAAATAAACAACTTATCAAATAAAAACATTTCGAGTTCTAATTCAGCATTAAATGGAAAATATACATAACTTAGAAATAAGAAAAACAACGGGGATATTTTCAACAAGATCACAATATTGAAGTTTATGAACTCACTACTGAATCTAATTTTCAAATTAATTATAGACTCTACTAACAATATAAATTAACTAAAATATAAAACATTTATGAAGTATAAAATGAATGTGAGGAACAAAAAAAAAAAGAAATTTAGGAATTTTTAAGGGGTAAAAGGTTATTGGATATTTATTGGGTGATTATTAGCGCGGGTTAATGTGGCGTCTTATAGGAGTGAGTTTTTGGTGAAAAATCATTATTCATACCCGTCCCGTCACTCACTTCATCCATCCCCGGCATCATCCGGTCTGTCACCCACTTTTTACGGGTTTTTGCCCACAAAATTAGTGCGATTGGAGTGTGTGAATTGGATATTTGCGCATGTCCTATCTATAAATCATCATCATAATGAATAGTGAAATGAACACTTTATCCACACTTTGGACTTTTAATTACAAGACTACCATTATGAGAAATATTTTGAACGGCGAATGAGAACGCACCACATGGTAGGAGTTTTAATTAAATTAAAACCTCATTTCAACCATAAAAAATTCATATATATATATATATATATGATTTATTTTTATCTATCCAACGATACCCAGTTTGCATATATTTGAGGAAAAAAATCGTTACGTGTATATAACATATGTTAAAGATTTATAGTCACATAAACAACATTAATGTGAGTAAGTAAAAAAAAATGTAAAGTGAAATAAAAGTTGCGCGACTTACTGTTGTGAATGAAAAAAACAAAAAATTGAAAAGTGAGTGAAAAACTGACGTGGTAGGAACAGTTGTTGATGTGGCTGAAATGAGTTAAGAGTCGTGTACTCATGTGCCTCTCATTCTCTCAACTCCTCCCCAATAACTCTTTGTTGCACATGGTCTTCTAACCCTACCAATGACTCGATCGATGAGAACTTCATTAGATAGTACATCCAATTTCTTATGCTCCTCGCCCAATAATATGAAATCAATAATGTGCTTTAATTATAGGCCACCATTGTCACTGTCAGATTCTCAAATCATATGTGAAATCCATTAATCGATTGCCTTATTTGTGAGTAACAGGAACAACAAGGAGCGGTTGAGCCTTCTGCAAAGTGAAACCAAACTTGTCATCAACGTCCATCTCCGTCGACCTCATCCCATCGGGAAGTCTCCAATCGAACGAGTGAAGCATCGAGCCCAACACCAGCATCAACACCTTGCTAGCCAATGGTAACCCGGGGCAAATCCGTCTGCCAAACCCGAACGGAAGGAGCTCGGAGTCATGACCTTTGTAGTCCATCGTCGATCCTAAAAACCGCTCTGGCTCGAACGAATCCGGATTTTGCCACGTATTACCGTCTCTCCCCATCGCCCAGACGTTCACAAAGACTTGCGAATTCTTCGGGATGGAGTATCCACATAGCTCTACGACGGTTTCTACGTTTCTAGGAACGAGGAACGGAACTGGAGGGTGCATTCGTAGGGTCTCTTTTACAACAGCCTGCAGGTAAGGGAGCTGAGCAGAGTGTGCTTCTGCGAAAGGGTTGCCTTTTCCGACCATGTCTTCGAGCTCGGCTTGAGCTCTCCTGAGCTTATCGGGATTTCGGACGAGTTCTGTCATTGCCCACTCGATTGTGCTTGATGTTGTATCTGTCCCTGCTGCAAATAAGTCCTAACATGACCCCTCAAATCAGTAGAATCCACATGATGAAAAGTTGCAAGCTCGAGTAAATTTAGACGAAATTAAGCATTACAACCTAAAATTCAACCAAACATATCGAGTTCTGAAGTTAATTCTCGATAAACTATACTTCCTGCATTTAACCAAACAAGCCTAACCCTAAGAAAATCGATTGACTTATCTATCTATATGGAGTGTACGGTTTCCTGTGAAACAGAAAATACGTTGCAGCATAAAACAAAAGAATATTGTGTTAAATTCATATCAATATTATGTGATGTGAATATAAATATATATACCATTATGAATATATACGAGTATATTCGCATAACATAAAATGATCAATTGATCAAATAACATCATATCCCTATTATTTATATTGTTACAAAACAATAGTATTAATTTATTTCACTATATTTTATGTTTCATTTCATGCCTAAGCAGTAAAAAATAGTAACTTGCTATAATGCTGAAAATTAGGGCAAGTTAAGAGCAGTACTAACCACCAAGAAATGCAGCATATCATGGCGTCCGAAATCGTCGTTCTGGCTAAGAGTGAGCAGGCGATCGACGACATCTATGTCCTCAGCATCACCATCCTTTCTCATCTTCAACTTTGTTTCAATGATGTCATCGAAAATGCGGAAGGTGCGGCGCACAAGGGACTCGGAGCGCCGCCTGATCCCAAGGGGATCGACAGGCTTGAGCACCGGGAAGAAGTCGGCAATGTTGGGTGTCCCAGCCACCACCATGAGGGCCCAAATGAGATCCTTGAACTCGCGGCCATACTCGTCGGAGCTCAGATCCACCATGTCCATTGAGAAGAATGTGTTGGATAGGATGTTGAGGATGATGGTGAATGCCACCTGACCTACGTTTACCGCCTTCCCCGACTTCGAACATTCCTCCATGTGTGACACAAGTTGCCTTACTTTTTCCCTTCTTATGTCTGCTTCAGCTTCAAGCCTAGTTACACATTTTTATTTAGGTGGAAGGATATGATTATTTTGCAATAGTTATTAATTACTAATATACAAGGGGTTGTAAACTTGTAATAATTGGGATGGTCATTATCTCATCAAACACACGGTTACATTTTCCTGAAAGTCAGGACCGTTCTTATAATGTTAGAGGTTACGGGCAAAATCAGACTAAGGCCCTATCATAATGTGGTACATTTTTATTAGTTTAAAATTTCTTTAATGTTAAAAAACATGTTATTGGATCGGAAAAGTGAAAAATGCTTTAAAAAATTCTAAATTAGTTGAGGTTTTTTTTTTGACCTCCCTATCTATTTTGTATAATTTTTAGTTTGGCGTATGGGCTTAAGTATTTAAACTAATGGACTTTATACTTATAGTGATATATATACACCTAAACACATATTATTGACCCTTAGAAATTGTGGTCCCTAGGCTCGTCTCCTGTTGCCCATGCTCATGGGTCGGGCTTGACTGTTGGTATCAATTTTATCAACTTCAGAGGTTGGTGTCAGATAAGAGTTCACCGACTCCAAAAAAATGAAATCGGAATCTCAATCACCTATTTGACGAAAAAAATGATAGTGCACATATCAAGCCGGATATATAATCACAAGATTTTTTTATATCTAATTTCATTTTCTCTTAATTATATAATTATCAGTGATAGTTTTCAATAAAGTAATATGAATCTTGTAATTAATTATATTTATATACTAACAATTAACATAGATACTATATACACGGTAAATTATCATCTTTTTGACGTTATTTGACGCCGAATTAGACGTTGAACAACGTTGGATTGGATGTTGTTAAGTAGAAAAGTCATTGATGTTGCTCCAGTGGATAATTGGATCAAGTCGAACTAGCAACATCGGATCGAACGTTCCTACAAGGGGCCCAATAGGACAAAATATTTTAAAACGGGGGGTTTATAAGGCACAACGTCCCTTTGGACGTTGTTTTATTTATTTATTTTCATTTGTATGTGTGTGTCTTTGTGTTTTTTTTTAATAAAATATCTATCTTAGTAACATCCGATCCGACATTGATAGTTCGGTCCTATCCGATTCTCTAGCTTGCCATCTAATTAATAAGGTCGACAATTTCTATACTCAACAACGTCTAATCCAACGTTGTACAACATCATTTCAATGTTAATTAGCAATAGATTAGGAAGCAAATTTGCACTGTATATAACTACACCCAACAAGTAAATATCTACCCATAGGTCCACACTAAATTCAATAGTCATATGACCTAACTTTGGGTATGCTTTATGGGCTGGAGATGGCTTGGTGTTGGGCTTCTTACATAATGGTGTGGCCCGTGTGGACATTGTGACCCGTTATTTAGCCCAAGGCTTTGTCAAAGGCACTAAAGTCTCTTTTGGTTTAAATTTTAAAAAAGTAAACGGAAATAAAATAAATATATTTAATATAGGGTGTTGATAGATACACTGGAAATTCAAAGGTAAAAAATGCACGTTCTTAACGACGTGCAACCCTTCTGACTAATTAGCGTTTTAAAAAAATTAATTAACTTCCTCTAACCATGCACGTCCTTAAGGACGTGCATTATTTGGGGTGTATATAGCGAACACGTTAATATACATTATTACAACTTTTAATCATTACCTTCTTCTCCCAACTTCTTATACAAATTTGGTTTCGTTTTCTCCCCTGTCAATTACTGATCATTTGAACAAGGCTAATCACATTCTTTATACTCTTCTAATCATTATTCCTTCTATCTTAATTTTCATTAAAAAAAATAACATTCTTATCTCATTTAAATATATTTTTTCTATATAAATATTTTTTCATTCCGTTTACCCTACATACTCATATCAAAGCCCTGATAAAGTTCAGGAGTTCAGTCACATTATTGGAGATATAGAGTACCAAATTAGCTTACTAATTTTGTGTTTTCTCCTTTATTTAGATTTAAAGCTAGCGTGTTTACCAATTACAAGTTGGTGTAGTGGTTATGGGGCTACATCCCATGCCCCGAGGTTCGAAGTTCGAATCCTCATGGAAATATGGAGACGCTTGTGAGTAGGAGGATCAACCCCTTAAATGGGCCTACAGTAACCCGATCGAGATGTAGAGTGGGTTAAGCCCACTTGAACTGGAAAGGTTCTAAAAAAAAAAGCTAGCGTGTTTGATTGACAACTTAAAATTTTAGGAAGTAAATCCCAAAAACAGACAAAAATATATGTGTTTAATTAATACTAGTCTTATTACCCGCGCGTTTCGCGGCTTTTTAATTAATAAATTATATATATTTTTATTATATTTTTTTTATCTTAGTTGTTACTAATAAATATGAGATTGTAATTTTTTTGATATTTTATACTCCGTATTATTTTTAAAGCATACAATATGAAATTTTAGGCCTGACAACATGAATAAAATAACAAATTTCTCTTGTGCATTATTTATATTTTTATTAGATATGATTTAGTACAAATATATTCAAACTTCATCATATTAATAAGTTTTAAATTAATGATAATAAAAATAATAAGTTTGAAATTAGATATGAAATTTTATTAATTTGATATATTAATATCGTTATATGCTAAAAGATTTGATATAGAGGAATATATCAAATAAAATAAAATGTCACATTCTGTCAACGATTATTATATAATAAAGAAGTTGAAAAAAAAAGTTTTATCTTCAACGCTTTCTTTATAATCAATTCAATATCAATAATATCTTTATTTCTATCTTCAAAGTTTTATAATTATCTTTTATAATATGGACACATAGGAGTGTTGCGATTACTCATAATATTAAAATAATTATGATGATAATGACAATAATAGGTTATCTTAGATGTGTTTAAAAGATAACAGATACTCGTGTTTGCCTTAGATTATTCATAATATTACTATAATTAATATAATGGGTAATATATAATTTAGGAGATAAAAATTATTAAAAAAAAAACTATTATATTAAAAGATTGTTTCTTAGATGTGGAGTATAAAAGATAAGTTTTCATGGCTAAAAAACGTATACATGTTTAATCAATATGGCTTGATAAGATAATTAAAATGCATATAAAAATGGCTTGATAAGATTTTATTATTTCATAGATAATTAATTAAACATTACTCCGTATTATATGACTAGAGACAAAATAACTCAATATAAAATATTTATAAAATGATTCTAGTTAAAATGATAGATTTTGTAAACACCAAAGATATGATGTTGAATATTTATATTAAAAATTAAATATTTATATTAAAATAGACACGTAGGATGAAACGTGGATAAATAGATGGGGTTATCGCTTAACATGGCTTAAATTGATTGGACATTC
The DNA here is from genome assembly GCA_963922045.1 of Persicaria maculosa. NCBI lineage: Eukaryota > Viridiplantae > Streptophyta > Magnoliopsida > Caryophyllales > Polygonaceae > Persicaria > Persicaria maculosa. The sequence continues at coordinate 65,400,014 of OY998262.1, forward strand.
ATTAATTGACGTGTCAAATAAACCCGGTCAGAATGCACTAGAAAAAGACACGTAAGCGAATCGCACCAGAGCCCGCCACATATGATTTCAAAGACTCTGTTTTAGTATTATATATATTGATTATAGAAATATGAAAATTCAAGAATTCAACTTTAAAAAAGTTAAATTTCTCCAAGAATTTAACTTACCTAGTCTTTCTTAAGTTCAACTTCTACCCTTTTATAAAGGAAAATTTTCAATTACTCTATTTAATCCTTAATCAAACATATACATTTTCAGAATTTGAATTAAACTTTTTGAAATGTTAGCATGATAACGAGTCATTAGCTCAGGACTGTTAGGCACGTTATTTTGCCCCACATATCTTCGCATTAATTGTTTTTTCTCTTAACCCACCGCACATATCTTACTCATAATCAATTCAAAATTAAAGTAGATTACGTATCTTAAGCAAATTAAAAAGTACATATAAAAAAATCTCTATTTTCAAATTATCAATTTTGGAATATTATATTATCAACATTAATCGATCATGTGAAGTAGAAAATAATGGAGTAATAAAATAATAATATAATAAGAACCTGGAGTTGGCGAAGACGTGGGAGGAGCAGATCTTTCGGAGGAACCGCCAGCGTGGGCACGGCGACATGAACACCACGGAGGCTTCGTAGTGGCGGAGCACGGTGGCGGTGTCCTGGATGCTGCGGCCGGAGAAGGCGGCGTCGTGGTGGAGCATGACCTCCTTGGCGACGGAGGGGGAGGAGATGACGATGGTGGTGCGGAAGCCGAGGCGGAGGGAGAGGAGGGGCCCGTGGGAGGCGGCGAGGGCCGCCAGGGACTTGTGGGGCTTGGGGCCCAGGCAGAAGAGGTTCCCCACGATGGGCCAGGGCGCGGGCCCCGGCGGGAGGGGCCTCCTCCCCGACTGGCCCGGAAGGGAGGCCCGGACCCACACCCATACCAGTAGTATCACTGGGAGGAGGAGATAGATCAAGGACTCCATTTCTCGACTTGGGGAGGAGAAGTATGTTTTGAGGTCTCCAAGTTGGTGCCTAAAATATACAGAAAAGTAATTATTTTAATTATTTTTTGGGATCTCCATGTGCCGACTTAATTTACAGGTTTACCCCTGCAAGGTACAAACTAATGTAGAACAAAATAAAATGTAATTATTTTAATTATTTTGATTTATTTAAATGTTTGGTTCTATAACTAAAAAATTTCATGAAAAATTGAGATTCGAGATTGAATAATAATGTAACTATATATATATATATAAATCGAGTTAAAATAATTGTATTGCAATTAATGTATTATGGAATTCAATCACGTTTTATATACCTTGAAGAGATTTTTAAAACAAATGTTTTATTTTTAAAAAATTTCGCTATGATTAATACGTGTCGCCACAATGATGGAATGAATATAAGATCGATTATTTGAGTGCATTCATGCAATGGGTGCATATAAATATATCATACTAAAACAACTAATTGGAAAATTGACTTACAGTGAGTCAGTGAGTGTTCTTTTAAATAAGTATAATGATGAAAATATTAAAATAATATAAGCTATAAACTTATAAACAAAAAATAATTGTTCTTTTAAATAAATTAAAAATAGTATACATAACTTACAACTTAACATATTACAACCTTTTAAAACTTGAACTAGGATAAGATTGAAAAAAAGACTTTCCTTATAAAAATTATGGAAAAAAAAGGTAAGATTTTATACTTTACACAAATCGCCTATTTATATTTTAAGTACCCCAAACCACTATTTATTTAAAAAACTTTATTTTGAAAAAAACACTTGATTTTAAAATCACAAATTCATACATACTGTAGCTTCGTCATCAATAATTTAATACAAGGCCATGTTGGGCTGGCCCATCCTACAATTTTAAGTTCATCATAGAAAGAGACTTGGGGGGGGGGGGGGTGTTCCCACGGACTGCTCCCTGTGCAACTCCCTGTGCAAGAAATGCAACCACCCGTTTGAAGACCTTCGCCATATCCTAATCAGACTGTCCAATCACCTTGTCAAGTGTCAACCCAAAATTTTCACCGGATCTTCTTTCCCAACTGCTTCTTCCGAGATGCCTGCTTCACGGTTCGGCTATATACACAAGAAATCCGCACGTTAATTACTGCATGTCGTAGGTGGGATACACCCAAAGCGTGTCTACGTGCACGCACGTCATTTAAAAAAAAAAAAACGTGTATGCACGTCGTAAAGGACGTACATCGGTGCATACACGTTTGTGAATAAATTTATAGGTGGAGTGGATGCCCTTTGGGCGTGATCTGGACTTCGACGACGAGTACCCGTCAGTCCACCTATCGGGACACCATCACATTCTGCGGGGAGGAGGAGCCATATCCACCCGTTCTGGATGGATTTGACATGGACTGACATCGACGACACCCCACTCCCGTATGAGCTATCTTCTTCATACACGGCTTCTAACAATTTATGCGACAATGAGCTCCACCCACCCTCATCTGCAAGCGTCCGATCGAAAGGGAGGCCTCGGGGTCGAGAAATGCCTGTAGAACCAACCCGTTGCCATTCGAGGAGTTCAGGGCAAATTTTGAGAGAGAAGAAGCACGTGCTGCTCGACATGCTGTTCGACATCATCCACAAGCGACCTCAACTCGACGTGGACGTGATGATATGTTCGGAGGGTTCAACTGGGGTCGAAACAACGTTGATCCCTTCATGCTCAGACATATTGAGGGTGTGAGAGACACTATTGGAGATGGTCATTGTGGCTACCGTGCTTTGGCGTCATTGACATCACCGATCGGCGAGGCTGCTTTCCCGGAACTCAAAACGTTATTATGCAATCACTTGGAGGATCACGCAGATCTCTACGCCGGTTGTTATATGGGAGGGTACTCATTCCAGCAGTTCGTAGACAACCAAAGATGGGCGGTACCTGTCCATGGTGATAGGAGACGGTGGATAGAGCTACCCATCATGGGTTTAGTATTTGCAACGGTATATCAGATTCCTCTCGTCGTCCTAACTTAGCATCATCCGTTCACATGTCTCCCAATGACCTCGCCCACACCTGCTAACAACCCTTAATCAGCAACCATTGGTTTAACCTGCATCGGAAACCAAGACCATTTTGTCGCGGTACGTCATCAAACGTCTTATATTATTACATATTCTTTCTTTTCATCTATATGTCAATACTCTAACTCTAATTTTCCGTTCTCATAGATCTGGTTGCGTCCTAACGCTCCAATTCCGCCGCCTGCGTCATAATGGGTCGCACATCATCAACCGAGCGTCGAAGGATGAGATGCTTCTTTTCAAGCTCGGTTTGACAGATTTTGAGCCTTACGTGTCGAGTCTAGTCGCCCTTTACACTTTGCCTAGATTTTATTCAACCAGTTTATTACAATTATGGATGTAAACCTTTTTTTCCGTTCCTTGTAACATTATTCGCATATTATCTGAATGAAAACCTTAACAATTATTGCTTGCCATGTAATTAGACCCTAAATCCTGAAACTCCACTAGCTAAACCCTTCAATTTCTTTCAATTAACGCTAAAAAACCCTCGGAAAACCCTAAACTCTAAACCCTAAACCCTCAACGCGAAACCCTAATTAGGGTTTGCACGGCGAAAATAACGTGCAATATTTGCACGTTGTTAAGGACGTGCAAATATTGCACATTGTTAAGGACGTGCAAATATTACACGTTATTTTCGACGTGCAAACCCTATCTAGTTTGCTAACGACGTGCACAACTCCACACTTGCACGTTGTTAACAACGTGCATGCACGTTAATAAGAACGTGCAAATCCTTAATTAACTACCATTTGTGGTGTATGTAAAAAGATCCTTTCAGAATCCTAACAAAATACTCCCTTCGATTTTTAATACTCTTTCCGTTCGGCAAAACATGTCGTTTACTATTCACGCACGTTTCTTTAGAATGATAAAAAAAACTATACTCCCTCCGTCTCACAATAGATGTCTTTGGACTATTTATGCACGCTTTTTAATGAGCTAAAAGCTATATAAAATATCCACTTTTTAATTAATTTTTAAAATAATTCTATACTTATTATTAATATGTATGATATTATTTAAAAATATTTAATAAAATGTTGATATTTTATATAGTTTTTAACTTCTTAAGAAAACGTGCATGAATAGTAAAAGACATCTATTGTGGGACGGAGGGAGTCTAAAATATTCATTTTTTTATAAAAATTTTTAACAAGTTTGTACTTATTAATAATAACTATGAAATTGTTAAAAAAATAATTTAAAAAACTAGATATTTTACATAGTTTTTATCTCCTAAAAAAGCATGCGTGAATAGTAAAGTGACATGTGTTTTGCCGAACGGAGTGAGTATAAGATATTTGACTTTTTTGCACGTAGTTTAAAGAGCTAGAAACTATATAAAATATTAATTTTTTTACATTATAATATTTATTAATAATATTTATATATTTTTTATTATAAAAACTATATAAAAAATCAATATCTTATATAGTTTTTAGCTTCTTAAACTACGTGCACAAAAGTCAAGTGTCTTATGTTTCCAATCGGATGGAGTATCAACAAAGTCCACACTCCTTGAATCGGATGGAGTATTTGGTATTTTCACAATCAGACTTTGTTAAAAAATATTGGACCGGACCCGAGGGTGATTGCTTGATTTGCTTCCTTCACCCAAAACCAACTTCAACTATGGAAAGAATCCATTACAACGGACGCTACAATCAATCCAAATTCAAACACCATCAATACTGCAACACCATCTTCTAAAAAGCCTAAGCGCGTGTTTGGTTAGAGCTTAAGGTGAGGGTTTGGGGGGTTTGAGGTGTTTAAAAAAAAAATAGCGCTACTGGTGTTTGGCAGGAGGTGCAAGAGGGGGGCGGGAGTTGCAGGTGAGGGTTATTTTTGATGAAAATGGAAGTTGGGGAAGGGTAGCTTTGAGAGGTTATTTGATAGGTTATGGAAATCTGTACACTTTTACCCCTGCTCTTTTTTTTCCCTTTTTGAATCATTAGGGTATTTTTAACTTTTCATCCATAATATACACTTACAAACCTTATGCCCACCAAGCATCAATCATTTTTTTTATAAGGTTATTTTTTAAAAAAAATATTCACCTCACATACCTCCATAATACATGAAATAAACTCCATCTCCTAAAAAATACTCATCTCCTACCAAAAAAACCCAATTGAATGCTCCAACGCTAGATGAATTCCACCACCACCATACGTCAAGCTATACTTTGGCGGACCTCTATCCCCAGCCAAAATTGATACCTACGGTATGGTTTTGTTCTTCGGGACCACCTAGGTGAAGCCTTTGCCATGTGACAAGGGCTTCAAAAGGGGGCTTCAAAAGGTGATTAAACTAAATATCCCACAACTTGTCGTTGAAGGTGACAATTCCACTGTTATCAACGGGTGAACCTACCCTTGGAAGACAGAAATCATTATCTCGATGTGTAGGCTCCTTATGAGACTATTCCATTCGATTGATTTTATGCATATTTTCAGAGAGGCTAAATTCTTTCTCTAACTGACTGCTAGGGCTGTTATTCGAGCCGAACGAGCCGAGTATTGCTTGTTCGTATTCAGTTCATTTAGAATATGAACGAGTTCGAGCCGAGCCTAAATTTTGACTCGAACTTAAAAATGTGCTCATATTCGGCTCGTTTAGGAAATGAGCGAGTTCGAGCCGAGCTTTTTTTGAGCTTTAGGCAGTTATATCCGCTCATTATACACTAACTTAAAAGAAATTTTAGAAATTCTATAAAATCCGAGCTATTCGAGTTTAATTCGAACGAGCCAAGCTTTAGATCGAGTTTTAAAATGTACTCATACTCGGTTCGTTTAGAAAATGAACGAGTTCGAGTCGAGTTTTTATCGAGCGAGTACGAGTCGAATTCGAACTACTTGTGTTCACGTAACACCCGCTATTTCTCTAACCCATTCGATCGACTGACCAACCAAATTCTTTCCAGTTCCAGAGAGAGAGAGAGAGTTGGAATTTTTAGGACCGAGGAGGAAATGAATCAGAAATTGGGAGGGGCGAAGGCTCCCACCGGTACGCCGTCGCTAGCGTGGTCGTGCGTTGTCGTTGTTGCTTCACTTCTCGCCGGCGCCTCCATTGTCCACAACATGTACAAGCCCAACGTGGTATTTTTCCTAGGCGAAATTGGGTAGTTATACTCAATTCAAGTTTTCTTTTAGTAGATGTACCCTTGTAGATTCTCTTTTGATTATGACAGATTTGCCCTTGATTTGTTTGTAACTAATAAATCTATTGACGCTCAAGCGGTTTCCATCAACGCTCATTTTTTCCATTCCTCTCTTCCAAAAGCTACGCTCATCCCTCATTCCATCTTACTTGAAGTACGGTGAAATTTGATTTTTATGTTTATTTGATTGTTATTGTAACTTCCATGATTTGAGAACCCTAATTCAACCACGGGAGTTACCGTCCGACACGGACGCAAAAACTCACCATCAATGTTTATGATTTTCAAAAAAACGACGATGCAGAGTAGATGAAAGAGCAAACGATTTAGGGTCGATGGAAGATTTAGGGAATAGATATCTTATCTACGGTTATTGTCTTCGATTATGGTTAGGTAGGGATAATAATTTAGGTTACAATAATCGTTATCTATTTTTACAAGAATTGTATGCTACTTCTTCGATACCCGTGTTTACCAGGATTCGGTCAGGAAATCATTCATTATTACAATAATTGTATGATATTGTAGTTGGTTATATTAATGGGTACAAGAATTCGTTCCTTACAATAAATCATTACTAACAAGAATTATATGCTACTTTAGTTTGTTAGAGTGATTTCTTGTAATACAACTCTACGAGACAAATGTGTGTATAGTAATGGTGAGAAGATTTCATTCACTACAAGGATTGATCATTACATGTAATCATTTATTACAATAATTGTATGTTATTGTAGTTGGTTATAGTAATGAGTACAAGAATCCGTTCATTATAGTAAATCAATAATTACAGGAATTGTATGCTACTTTAGTGAGTTACAGTGATTTCTTGTGATAATCTGGAAGACAAATGTGGGTATTGTAATGGGTAAAAGAGTTCATTCATTACAGGAATTGATTACATGAATAGTAATGTATTACAGGAGTATGATTTCTTGTAGGGAACTCATGATATTGTATTACATGAATATTATCGTATTACATGAATGATTAATGTAATGTTTACCTTTATTGTAATATATATTGGAAAGGATGGATGCAATTGTTCTTACCGTATACTACAATGGACATTGGGAGTTGGAAGATGGTACTTGGCAATTCAATGGAGTACATGAATCTAAAGCAATTATTTTAAAGTTGGATACAAGTTATGAAGATCTAGTTCGAATAATTGTCGAAAGATTCAAAGTTGATAAACGATTGTAATCAATTAATTTGGAGAGTAACGTATTACCTGTAACCTAGAAAATTGTTGAAGTTGTACCCTAGAAAATTCTCCTTTGATAATCCGTCTGCAGTAATTTAACTAATTAGTATTAAAAAGGATAAAAGCTTGTTAAATATCTCTATCACCAATCTTTTTAAAAAAGGATTAAAAAAAATAGGATAAAATCTGATTTGTTAACAATATCTTCCTCATCAATATTCTAAAAAAGGATAAAAATTGAAAAAGGTAGAAATTAATTATAAGGGTAAATATATAATATCCACCTTTAAAAAAGTACAATTACCAAAACCAAAATTGAGGGGTGCAATTAGTTAAACAAAACTTGAAAAGTGTACACTCCGTCCAATTTTCTCTTTTTCCTATCCTATCACCCCTGTTGTTGCACTCAACCTGTTTGATGAAATGCCTGAATGAAACTATCGAATTGGTTTCTCGATTTTCATCGTCAGTGAAATTCGCGGATTAGTGGCACTACAAATTCTGCTTAGTTAGGTTCTAAATTGATCGGTTACTTCTCCAATTTGTTGTTTTGAATCGAGGTCTGCGTCTTGTTTGTAGACATTGTCAGAGGTAGAAGAGTTGAAAAAGCTGGAAGATTAGCTGCGAGAACAGATTTGTTTTCAAATATTCTGGATCATAGAAGAGATTGGGAGGTCAATTAGTTGTCTCGGCTATTTTAACAATTTTAATCGGTTGGTTGGTAATTGATAGTTGAGTGATTGTGGACAATCTCAATGGTAGCTGTTTCCCTTTTGCGCCTTCATATGAATCATATCCAATCTCATAGTTCAATTGTGGGCACTCTGATTTCAGTCACAAGTAAGGTCTAATTGGTGTTTAATGAATAATTTCAGGACACTGAATGCCAATCTTGAACGGAGAATTGGTTTATTATGATAAGTGTGTATCTGTTTACGATTGCACACTTTGAATATGTGTGCTTTATATGAATTGTGTTGGATCAATTGTTTATTTCGCAATTCATCATATGATCTTCTATGGTTTGTTTTCAAGTTTCTGCTAATGACAGGTGAAATTATGCATAAATTTGGAGTCTTTAATATCGCACTGTTTAAAGTTCGAAATTATTTGTAGTGGGAAAGAATTTCATTGAATAATGAAATTTGTGTTGTTCATTTTACATTTGAAAATATTTGGAGGCAAAGACCAAATATCACTGCAAGGTCATGTTCCAATGGCACTTCATGGAGTGAATATATATTTCAGCTCAAATGTGTGCCTGTGGATATTTACATAGCTTATTTTGAGCGCATTTCTCAGCTCGATTTGGCATTCCTTATCCTCAATCTTCAGCAGTAATTGTCTTTGAAATTTTGAATGATCCCAGCAAGGATCGTAACTTCTGAGCTATTGTAGCAGTCGTTCAACACAGTTTATACTTTCTTCACCTTATCTATTTAGGTCCAGGTACCCAATCAGTGGCACTTTAATCATAGATGTGCATACTATAGTCAGTAGTCACTGCCTCGTAGGGAATTCCAGCTCAGAAGAAGTATCTCGAGGATCTTTCCAAGTCCTAATGTGTGAAGCCCTTGCTTTCTTATCAGGTCAAGCTTATGTTCATCCCTTTTGTTCTAACAGTTATCATTTCCACAATTCAAGCATTCCAGCTGAGAAGCAAATTGCATCTTTTATTTTTTCTTGACTTGGAATTTACCGATTCGCAGGTTTCTGCAAAGAGAACGAAGGGATTTTCTGCATTGGTGCACCAATTCAAGATGGGACCCCTTGGCCTGGCAACAATGTGCGAGAACATCCAGCTAATGTGAGACCTTTTTAGTGTGCTTGTGGCTGACTTGGATGCAGCTTGTTTGTAAGTTTATATTTCATCTCATGAGAAGAGGCTGGGTTTTGAAAATCACCAGATGGTTGGAGCCATGAATTCTTTGGTATAGCTCTCATATTTTCCCTTGATGACATTACTGAGCGATAACTAATAGTGAAGGTGATAGGAACCACTCAAGGAGAATCTCCAATGAGGAAAATAACTTATGATTTCTTATTGAATAAACTCGATGATCCCCCTAGAGACTCATCTACCACCTTATATAGGCGGTTCTTAACATATATCTACTCTTAATAAGATAAGGCTTATCTTTCTAAAGCTAAGAAATAGGAACTACTGATAAACATCCCTAGGAAAAAGGGATTTATTTCCTAAAATACTAATATCATAGATTATATTTAATTACTGAATCTTAGGCTTCCATGGTTTAGCTTTGGTGGGAACCATATCATTGCATCCTCCTCGGAAACTCGACTTGTCCTCAAGTCGAAAGTTAGGAAACTGTTGCTGCAACAAGTCGTACTCTTCCCAGCTAGATTCTTCACTTGGGCGATCTTTCCACTGAATGAGTAATTCAAGTATCTCAGAATTACCAAACTTAGACCATCGATGGTCCATTACTTTCTCGGGCTGCACTGTGAATTCCATAGAATCACTGAGTGGCAGTGGAATTGCAGAAGTTGAAGTTGCTGAACCCAGCGCTGGACGGAGGAGGGAGACGTGAAACACCGGGTGGACCTTGGAACCAGCAGGAAGGTCAAGTTCATAAGCAACCGAACCAATCTTCCTTAATATCTTGTACGGACCAAAGAATCGAGGCGAGAGTTTCTGGTTGACCCGACGAGCCAAGGAGCGCTGCCTATAAGGTTGCAGCCGAAGCAGCACAACATCTCCCACCTCAAAATTCAGTTCGCGGCGGTGAGCATTGGCTTGCTGGGACATGCGATTTTGAGCTTTCATAAGGCTCTCTTTAAGGATCTTCAACATATTATCCCGAGTTACCAATTGATCCTCCAACTCAGGAAGCCGGGTTTCACCGCGGACAAAAGGTTGCACTGGAGGAGGGTCACGCCCATAAACCAATCGAAAAGGCGTTGTGCCAGCCGAGGTATGGAAGCTGGTGTTGTAGGAATATTCAGCCCATGGCAAGAATTTTCCCCAACTATGTGGCTGGTCCATGGCGAAACACCTTAAATAAGCCTCTAGACCACGATTGACCACCTCGGTTTGACCATCGGTTTGCGGGTGGTAAGCCGAACTCATTAGAAGAGTAGTACGACTCAAACGGAATAGCTCAGTCCAAAAAGCACTCAAGAAGACAGGATCTCGATCAGACAGGAGTGATCGTGGAATTCCATGGAGTCTCACAATATCCTTGTAAAACAAATTAGCAACAGATTTGGCTGAGAAAGGATGAGACATACCAATGAAATGAGCATATTTGCTCAGTCGGTCGACCACTACGAGGATAACTGTCAACCCGCCTGATTTTGGTAAGCCAGTAATAAAATCAAGGGAAACATCTTCCCAAGTCTGATCTGGTATTGGAATCGGCTGCAGAAGCCCGGCTGGTACTAGGGTCTGGTGTTTTGCCTTCTGACAAATGGCACAATTCTGAACAAAGAGTCGGACATCATTCTTCATGTGGGGCCAATAACAAGATGCTGTCAACCTCTTAAGGGTTTTAAGAAAACCCCCATGACCGGCAACTGGAGTGTCCAAAAGAATTTTCTGTCTCCACTGCTCGAAATCAGGAATTACAAGTCGGTCCTTGTAATAGAGCCTTTCATTGACCAATTGGAAGTCTGGGAAGGCTGATGGATCAGTGTGCTTGCTGCTAACTATCTCTCCGGTGAATGGGTCGGATTGAAGGGCTGTGGTCCGATCCGAGAATTCCCGAGTAACTGGAATGGCGAGGGCCAGAAATTCCGCTTGCTGGGGTCTCCGAGACAGGGCATCAGCTCCGGAATTTTCCTTGCCGGGTTTGTACTCGATATCGAAATCAAACGGCAACAACTTCAAGAATAAGCGTTGTTGTTGGCTTGTAGTGATGCGCTGTTCGAGTAAAAACTTCAGGCTTTGATGATCTGTTCGGCCCTTGAATTTAGATCCCAACAAATAGTGTCGCCACTTTTGTAAAGCTAAGACCAAAGCCAACAATTCCCGATCGTAAGTAGATTGAAATCTGTTAGAAAATGAGAGGCCCTTACTATAGAATGCAATGGGGTGTCCGGACTGAAGCAAAATAGCACCCACCCCCTCTGATGATGCGTCGCATTCCACTGTAAATTGCTGGCTGAAATCAGGTAGGCGAAGAACGGGGGCGGAAGACAGCGCCTTCTTGAGAGACTGGAAGGCCTCTTCAGCTGTAACTGACCATATGAAAGCATTGTGCTTTGTGAGGTCTGTTAGCGGTCTTGCTAGCAAACCATAGCCCTTTATGAACTTTCTGTAATAGCCTGTTAGCCCAAGGAATCCGCGCAGCTCCTTGACTGTTGCTGGTCGTGGCCATCCCAGATGCATCGACAATGTGCCCCAAAAAAGCGATCTCTGACTGCCCAAAGAGGCACTTGGAGGACTTGGCGAAGAAACAGTGGTCTTGCAACAGCTGCAATGTCAACCGGAGATGCTGGCAATGCAAGTCTTCTGAAGGACTGTAGACCAAAATATCGTCAAAGAAAACCACTATAAATTGACGTAAATATGGGCGGAAAAGATCATTCATAATGGCCTGAAACGTGGACGGCGCATTGGTGAGGCCAAAGGGCATCACAAGGAACTCGTAATGACCCGAGTGTGTTCGGAATGCCGTCTTGTGGATATCGGCTGGGTCGACCCGAATCTGATGATATCCAGAACGTAAGTCGATCTTAGAGAATATGCAAGCGCCATGGAGTTCATCCAAGAGCTCGTCAATGATCGGAATTGGGTATTTATCCGGGATGGTGATCTGGTTCAATTGGCGGTAATCAAGGCACATTCGCCAGGTCTGATCTTTCTTTTTGACGAGCAGAACCGGACTCGCGAACGGACTAGTGCTTGGCCGAATGAATCCATTGTCGATCAGGGCTGCAATCTGTTTTTCGATCTCAGCTTTTTGGTGGTGTGGGTATCGATATGGTCTGATGTTTGGTGTTTTGTAGTTGGAAACAAGGGGTATGGTGTGTGTTTGGGCTCTTGGAGGAGGAAGGGTGTTTGGTTCTTCAAACACGGCTTGAAACTCCTTTACGATGGGCTGAATGGCTGCTGGTGGTGGGTGGTTTTGATGGCTTGTGGTCAATAGTTGGAAGGTGCTGAGATCGGTACCATCCGGGGTTGGTTTGAGACCGTGCAGACGGTGCTTCTTGCCATTGCTACTGAACACCAGAAACATTTCTTTCCAGTTGATGAGGATTGTGTTTAAAGTGGCTAACCACTTAACTCCCAGAACGAGTTCAGTGGTTCCCATGGATAAAGCATAGAAATCTTGGGTTATAACACACCCTGGTAACTTGATAGCTATGTCCGGGCAGATCTGATCACAGTTGACGACATCTCCATTGCCGATAGTAACACCAAATCCCGGAACAGTCCGGGTAGGGAGTTGCAGATCCTTGGCGAGCTGCTGTGAAACGAAGTTGTGGGTAGACCCGCTATCCACCAATATCAGAACTTGGCGATTCTTAACAGTGCCTTGCAATTTCATCGTGGTTGTGTTGGATCGGCCTGATATTTGATGGAAACCTATTTCAACCTGCTCCTCAGTGGACTCCATACCTAGCAAGGATTCTTCTTCATCGGCGTCAATGAGTGAGTCGTCCACCTCCCCCACATACTCCATGGTGGAGAGCGAGGGCTTGCACACATGGCCGGGTGCGAATTTTTCACCACATCTGAAACAGAGACCCTTCTCCCTGCGTAATTGCCGTTCGTTGTCCCCAAATCGGGACTGGAACGGAGGATTTCCCAGCGGTCGCTGGAGTTGTGAGATCGGGTTGGATGTTTGGATAGGGCGGTGGGCAGAATTTTGTGGAATTGAGGTTGCATTTTGTGGGTTTGAGCGATTGGAAGGATATTGGGTTGGGTTAGGCTTACTGAAATTGGTGTAAGGTTTTGTGCTGCGAGAGGGGCCCGCTTTGGCCTCATATTCCAATGCTAAGCTTGCTGCTCTAAAAACAGTCCGCGGCTTCTGTATTCGGACTTCTGTCTTCAAGTCGTCGCGCAAACCGGTGAGGAAAACTCCAAGGAGGCAATGGTCCGGCCAGTCACGAACCCTAGCAACCCTCCGGGCGAATTCCTGCCGATACTCTGCCACAGTACCGGTTTGCTTGATTGCACATAGAAATTCGTCGGGGTTTTGAAATTCCGGTGGTCCATAATTTTCTTGAAATAAACCTACAAGATCCTCCCAAAGTAGGATTTCTCCTTCTCCATTAACCCATGCGTACAAATCAAGCGCGTCCCCTTCAAGATGCATTGCGGCGACTTCCACCTTCATTTCGACAGGTACGTTGAAGTAACGGAAATATTTTTCCGCCTTAAGGATCCATCCACGTGGATCCCCGCCATCGAATTTTGGGAATTCGATCTTTGCCCTAGGTCGGTGGTTGGTGTAGTAACCACGATTGTTACCATCCTCATCACCAGGATCATCCCAGGGTCTATGACGCTGGCGGTCGAAGGGTGGTCCTCGTGGCCTGTCATGCTGGGACCCTGCTGGACTATCTTCGACTGAACGCTGGCCTGGTTGTGGATTGTTGGTGGCTAATTGAGCAGAAAGGGTTTTGAGGGCTGAAATGAGATCATTCATCATCTCGGGTGCAGGGGTGTGGGTTGTAGATGCTGATGGATCAATATTTTGTGGATTGGTGTTTTGTGGATCGCTAGCGGAACGGGTAGTCACCATTGGGATCAACGGCTCCGATACCAAATTGATAGGAACCACTCAAGGAGAATCTCCAATGAGGAAAATAACTTATGATTTCTTATTGAATAAACTCGATGATCCCCCTAGAGACTCATCTACCACCTTATATAGGCGGTTCTTAACATATATCTACTCTTAATAAGATAAGGCTTATCTTTCTAAAGCTAAGAAATAGGAACTACTGATAAACATCCCTAGGAAAAAGGGATTTATTTCCTAAAATACTAATATCATAGATTATATTTAATTACTGAATCTTAGGCTTCCTAGAATAAGTCTTCCATGGTTTAGCTTTGGCGGGAACCATATCATTAGGTTTCTAATGAATTGCCTTTACCTTTTCAGATTCGAGCCTCTGCAGTCCTATCTAAATCTAATGTTCCTTATATTCTCAACTTTGGCAATTGGCAGTGATGGTTACATTACATTAATAAGAGCAAGGCATTGCGCATGCCATGTATTTCATGATGGACTTGAGCTGTTACTAAAGGTACGCATATATTCCGAGTTTAGAGGACTTGAGCTGAGCCTATGATTGGTGGCGAAGAAAAAACAAGCCACGCTCAGCTCATTAGCTTAGTTTGCATCAATTGTTGTATTCTATTCATTCTTTTTTAAGCACATTGCCTTTTACAGGTTGGTGGGCTTCAGGAATTGGTGTAAACTCTCTTAGGCATCTATCTATTCATTCATATTTAGAGACCCTTTTAGGTTCAACAAGGGAAACTTTTATAATCCCAATTTAGTTATTTACATGTCATTTTGGTGAAGAACTGGATCTTGGATGCAGACCAGTGAGCTTTTTTAATATGGTAAAATCCCCGGTCACAATCTTGAATTGCTTAATCTGCTCAGCAGCAGCTTGTTCACTGCAGCCTTGGGGTAGAACAATCGAGCACACCAGCAACAACTCCCCTCGAATGAATTAGTTCCAGCACCGCCACAGGCAGATATGCAGCCCCTCAGAAAGTAGTTCCAGCACCACCAATCCAAGCTGCGCACCACCCCCTTTCCCCGACCACAGTTCCAATATTGAACTTTCTGCCTTAGTTGTTGATACATTAGAACCAGAAGCGGGCCACCTTCGAAATACAACCTAACTTGAGAACACATAAATGGCGCAATTGCCAAATCATCGAAATTAGGTACTTCCTCAAACATATCACAGTAACAAATTGAAAATAAAACTGAAATCAATTCAATGGCACATCATCAAAGAATAACTCGGTGTAGGTACATGCAAGCAATTACTTGTACGTGGTGAGTTGGACGAGGGAAGCGACAACTGTCTCCGGCGGCAAGGTCGAAGCTGCAGGGAGGAAAGGCGATGATTTTCTATATCAAAGCAATTTCGACTAAGATTTATTTACCTCTAACTGATTTTCTATATCAAAGCAATTTCGTAATTTATAGTATACTAAAGTTGATTCTCCGTATTAGCCAGTAGGAGATAGAGAGAGAGAGTTGTGATCGATCACCTATCACCTATCACGTCAAAATCTTCAAGACCTTCGAATCGAAGCGGTTGTTTGAAGATTGCGGACAAAATCAAGCAACAATAAACATCAATTTCAGATTCAAGAAAGCCATGAAAGAGACGTTTCGAGTTTGGGAGAAACCCCCATTTCTAAGATTGTGTTCTTCAAACAGAACTCCCGCCTATTTGAGCTACTTGCAACCAACCTGTAACAACCCCGGAAATGACCAAAATGCCCTCCATCATATGTGCATATCACATGACTATATATACTTATGCACAGAGGCCCACCACTTCATTTATATTCCTGATTTTATTTATACCTAATATCACCCAACTCTCTCATCTCCTCCCAAAAAACTTCCAATGGCTTCCATTGCTCAATCAACTCTCCCTTATCACCACACTAATTAATTCAGGTTACTACTTGTTTGTACTACGCCGACCATGCGCAGTGGCTAAAAGCTGTCATATATCCTCGGTGCCAGCGATGGCCTCGTGTCGATCAACTCACAGATGACTGGGAGTAGGCACTGTCAAGCTTAGTGTCAAGTCCATGATCCTCATCGGCTTCGCCGGATTGGTCGCCGGAGCTTGTGGCATGGCGAATGGTGAGTACGTCTGCCTCTACTTCCGTAGACGGAGACGTACTCGGTGCTCGCCAATCGCCATGCTACAAGCTACGGTCACCAGCCCGGCAAATCCGGTGAGGATATATCATGGCCTTGACATCGGGCTTGATGGTGTCGACTCCCATCATCAGCGAGGTGGTCGAGACGAGGCCGTTGTTGGCCCCGAGGACGGTGGCTCTCAGCCACTGCGCGCACTTCGCGTAGTCGAAGAAGTGGTGCGTAGTAGTTGTATTGGTCGTGGTGGTGGACGGTGGTGATGGTGGCCGGTTATAGCGTTATAGGGAGAGTTGATTGAGCATTGGAAGCCATTGATGGAGGTTTGGGAGTAGGAGATCCAAGGAAGGTGAAGAGTGTGGTGAACACACACCTCCTCAGGTACGGTACAATAATTTCTTTAATTCTAACCTAATTAATTAACAAGTGTTGGTGTAATTGATGTAGGGCCGTGAAAAACGGGGTGGTGGTCAGGTGGTGTGCGTGAGTCTCCTATTCTATCTCTCAAATAGTGGATGAACCAAATACCTTTATAAATCAACTCTTTATATCCCTAGAAAACAACTGGACTCTTAAAACCTTTCACCTTCCACCAAAACCTCATTTCAAGCACTTACCTCCATCAATAATTGAACGAGTATTAATTTAATTAAATTTAAAAAACTACCCACAATGCGGATATTGAACTAGTATATTGTTTACCAAAAAACAGTGACATCTTTGGATATTAGTTACATATAAGTTAATTATTAATCTAAATATCATATATGAACTTCTATGTACGTGCTCAAATAAAAATTAAAATATAAGTTTTATAAACTTTTGAAATTAATGTGCGGCTTCTCATAATTCACCACTAAAAACGCTATTAAAACAAATACTTCACCCGTTAATTAAAACTTAACGTTTTATTATTCACGTACGTATTTTTAGGTGTTAAAAACTATATAAAATATTAATAATTTTTTTTAATAATTTCATACTTATTACTATTAAGTATGAATTTATAAAAAACAAATGTAAATAAATATTAATATTTTATATAGTTTTTAGCATTTTAAAAAAACGTGCATAAATAGTAAACTATAAGTTTTACTCCCTTCGATCTTGAAAGTATGACGTTTTAGCTCTAGTTCCATGATCCAAAAAGACTGACGTTTTGCTTTGAATATTGAGTACTGGGTACATACAGAGGTTCTCATTAATTGATGGCAATTGCTTTGAATATTGGAATTCCATTACTGATGGCAATTGCATTTATTTACTCTACCAGTACTACGTACTCCATCCTCACAGAGTCACAGGTAATACTCCCTATTGTATTTCGTTATTCATCCTCACACTCCTCTTTCGTCATTTTCTAATTAGAGGTTAATTGCCTGATTTTCTTTCATTGTTAATTGCATTGTCAATTGCATGATTTTCTAATTAGAGGTACTGTACTCCCTATTTCGTTATTCATTGTCAATTGCAGCCTTGGCGAAATGTCGAATGAGTTGAAAAAAAAGAGTGGTAGTGGAGGTGTCGTTCGTGACTTCGATTTGAACAAGTTCCCGATTGAATTAGAACTCGATTCGGATGAAGTGATGCGCAAAGTAGTGTTGGAGATGTTTAGTATCTACTGGCCAGATGTGTACTGGAGTTTTGGAGATGAAGTGATGCGCATGGACATGAACTCATCGGATAAGAGGCGTGATGATAAGTCGAACACGTTGAATGTCGATGACAACCGAGAGTTGACAAACGATCGTGGAAGTGGTGGTGTCATTCGCGAGTTCGATTTGAACAAGTTTCCGATGGAATTAGAACTCGATTCGGATGAAGTGATGTGCAATGTAGTGTTGGACATGTTCAGTATCTATTGGCCAGATATGTATTGGAGCGTTATAAATTAACAAGATGCCTAGTACTACTGTCATATACTCCTTTTTTGTGGGCTGTCTAAAACCTCTTTGTCTTAAATTAAGAAGATGCGCAAGGAGTGCCTAGTACTACTGCTTGTGTATAACTTCTTTGTTTCCATTTAGTGAAATTGTGGTAATTATTGATTATCTTAATATAGTTCCCCATTGAATTAAGTAGATGCCTAGTACTACCATCATATACTCTCTTTTTTTTTTGTGGGCATATTACGATTGTGACAAAGCAACCCACTGTAATTTGCTTTTTATCTTAAACTTTAACTTAGACAGATGTAAACAGATCGAGCTCACAAAATATTAAGTTCCTAGCAAATTTCTAACATGTTGTACAAGATCGAGTTCACAAGATATTTGTCTAGGGAGTACACCATTTCTTTCTACACTATTCTTACCCATATGCTGAATTTTATATTGGTTGGACCCTTCCACCTTCATGATTTCTCTCATACATAATTGTAAGCTTAAGAAAACATGGTTGATCTTCTTTGATGGGTATTCTTCAAATGCCTTCTCAACAGCGTGAATAAGCTCATCCACAGTCCGTGCGCACTCCTTATCTTGCAATGCCTGAATTGCGCTAAAAAAGCCAAGATCAAGGACATTTAAGTCCGGAGAGTTGGGTGGTTGACATAGCAATCTAATGTCGAAACCATTGGAAGACGCAGCCGCACGAAATCCCTCATCCTCTGGACTCACATGTGTTCGTGCGTTGTCCTGTTGAATAAAAATGGTACTTCTTGCATCCTCAACGGGCCACATAGCTTGAATGGATGGAATGACTTTTTCAAGTAAAAATGATCGTATGATCTCTTTTGTCACAGAAGTTATTGGCTTTGTCTCCAATGTGCCAGCCTCCCTATTTCGACTTCGTCGTAAAGCCGGTTGCTTTGTCACAAGCGGAAATATTCCTATCTTTCCTGAAAACACTTCATTCCCTTCAGCATCAAACCTTGGTCTTGCAATTGCAGTTAGAAACATGACTTTACTAATGAAATTTTTGCTCTGATAGGAATGCATAGGATCTACTTCGTCAGGCAGCAGGTAGTAAGTCTTTGACTTCTTCGTCATGTAGAACCACTTCTCATCGATGTGTACAATGTTGTACATGCCCACAAATTTTGGCTCCAATGGTACACTGATGGTATCCAGCATAGACATGCAAAACTGAAGGCGTGCTCTCTTGTTTTCATCTTTTAAATGTGGCTTGATGGCATTTGAGTGACGTCTAATGTGACCTTCCTTGAACAACCTGTACACGGTGCCATAACTCATATGTAGAGCGTGAGCAAGTGACCTTACTGTCCTCCTTTGGTTAAGGGGTATAGTAGATAAACTTGACAAGTCGACTTGTACTCGCTTACGACCACAATTTTTGGTTTTCAAAGATACGTCGACGGCAACACCACCAGGGGTGTCCTTAGCTTGTTTCCAAATTCGCTGAATTGTTCGGATAGGAAGGGAAAACAAAGAAGATACCTCAGTTGTTGTATGACGATGCAATTTCCCATTCGAACTTCGTTGGAGTAATGCGTTATAGATAAGTTGCCTTTCCTCGTTCGATAGCGCCCTTCTGCTGCGTTGAATCTCTGAAATACACAGAGATAACAAAATTTAAGTGGTGAACAGATAAATAAAAATTGAAGGGAACAAATCATTGATTAACTTCCGTAAAAAATGGTGACTAACATCTTCATCGATTAACTAACGTAAAGAATTGAAGGGCACAAATAATTGAAATGGTGACTGACTTCCGTCAAAAATGTTAAGCACAAATCATTTGCCTGACTAACATCTTCATCGATTATATATAAAACCACCATTGTAAAAAATGCTAATTGTATTGCCTAACTAATCTAATGAACTTACCGGAGTTATTCGTTGGGTGCAACTCATTTTCTTCATCGACTTGATCGATCGTTAGATCGATAATCGGGTCAGCTCCTACCCCACTTACTTCGAACCCATTTTCGACGTCTTCATCAACATAATCTTCTGGAAATTCATTGAGATCAAATGAAAATTCTTCATTTGATAAGTCATGAAACTCATCGTTTGGAAGGATATTCAAATCAAGGTTAGTGAGGGAAGCCATAGATTGAGTGTGTGTTGATGACAATCTCCCACCAACCTATATAAACTAGAGCGTGGCTGTTGGAAGCCATAGATTTTGGCTCCACCTTCTTCGTGTTTAAATTATTTGCAAATTACTTGAAATGCCTCCAATTTCTAGTTTCAATTTTCAGTTTTAAAATCCCTCCATTATTTTTTCCCACCATCTCTCAATGTGTATTCTCAGTACTCCGTACTGTTTTTTTATGTTGATCAAATCCCTGTGTATTTATGGCTCCCATGTAGAGAGGCTCTTTGAGTTCATCACAATTAATGGGTATAAATAATTTTCAAGTTACAACACATTTTTGGGTGAGCATTAATTTCTTTAGATTGGATGAATAACAACACTAATCATTTCTTAAATCCTGTGCATATAGTTAAAACGTCAAACATTCTGGATCGGAGGGAGTAATTAACAGATGGAGTATCCAATTTCCGGACATAGTAATTTCGACCTCCAAAATCACACACATTCACTAGTAAGCTCAAATCTAACTACACAGAGTCATTTGGAGTACTTTTTTTTTTTTGGTAAGCAGTCATTTAGAGTACTGATTCTACAAATTCGTCAAATTTCCTACAAATCAAAACCCTTAATACCCTCTGAATTAAACAAAGATGTCTATTATGTATCAATTTGTGTATAGATTATATATTCGGGTTGTAGTTACAGATTTACATAGGGGAGACAAATGTATTATATATGGCTCTAAGATATAGTCAGGTGGATTTTATTGCCCACCAAAAAAAAATGTCAGGTGGATTTTATAGTTAAGATGCAAGAAGATGATGATCCTAAAATTAAGACAAGCAGGTGGGGTTCAAGTTAAGAAGCAAGAATATCATGGTACAGGTTGGTAAATTTCATGATTTGAAATTAATCATAAAAATAATGACTAGGTTAATTTCATTAAAAATTGCACAAAGCATAAATTGGGCTTAGTGGAGCAGACATCATAAGGCCCATAACCAAATTGGGCTGGTGGGTTATGATTAGGCCCAACATCTCAAGTGACTTTGAAAAGAAAAGAAATGAACCCATAGTTGATTTCTACTTGCAATGGTCCAAACTCCAAAATGTCACTTGCAATAACTACCTTTAGCCTGAATTATTAAAAAAAAATGGAAAAATGGATTGTATGGAAGCAATTGATGTCACTTATAAGCTAACATGCCAAGGACGAATGAGACTAAATAAATGAAAAGACATAAATAAAGTATTATATTATAAATGAAATTTATTTGGAAGATCCTTGCAGAAGTAGAAAATTCTTGGGTTAAATTTATAAAAGAAAATTTATAAAAGAAAAGTATTACATCGTCGCGTTTCGGCCTCGCTCTTGCCTGCGCCGACCAGCGTTTGCTCCGTGCTCCACCTTCGCCGGTTTGAGTCGCCTCTCTTCTGCCTGTTTTGGGCGCTGCTGTTCCAGCGTCGGTCCTCCACCACCCGAATTTGAAGCTTCCTCCCTTCCTTTTAATCCTCCTGCGCCACCAGCCTTTTGTTTGTTGTTGTCCGCTCTTTCAGTCGCTTTCTGGTTCATCTCTGCCCTGTTTCTCTTCCTTACCTTTTTTTTATCGTCTCTTTTAGGCTTATCTTTGTGGTAGCCTGCCCACGATTTTATTATCGTCCTTGAGGGTTGGTGACATATTTTTTGTTGTAACGTGTTGTAAGCACAACGAGGCCACCCATATAAAGAAACAAGTTCTTTTAGGAAGAGAAGTCGTCGAGAAACTCCAGTAAAAGCAGGCCAAATAAAAGGCAAGTACTGTAGTAAGAAAATGCAAAGGCAATATGGTAGAATGAACACCAAAAACAAGCAGGTGATGCACAATATAGGATTTAAACAACACGAAATGAAGGTTATAAAGACCCAAATTAATGATAATAGCAACATTAAGATCGAATCTCACCGGCGAGGTGATAAAGTGTAGGTAATAAAGAAGGTTTAGGGAAGAAGAAAATGTATGTAAAAGGGTAAGAGAGGGGGGGACATTACATCCAACCAACCCAAAGGAAAGAGTGAATTTTTTTCATTGGAGGAGATAGAGAATAAAAGCTAGAGGAACTACAATAAATCATACCAAACAATATACTGACGAAATTAAATACACAAAAATCTCAACGATCAAAATAGAAGAACGTCTTTATTGAAAAGCAAGTAGGCACGATTGGTTTATTGCAACATCGGCACTGAAAAACATCATATGAAACAAAAACATACAAGACCAATAAACATAATGGATTTGGAAGATCGAATGCTTAACAAAAGTCAAAAACTTTATTTGAAAACTAGTTATGGATGGAATCCCCGTGAAAAAAGAGACAGGCTCAGAAAGGGGATGCCCCCTAACTTATAACCTATACAACCAATGTAATGAAGATTCGATTCACCTATTCATCAACTATACATGCACAAGAGAACACATACGAAAAATCGACCAACAATAGATAACCAAATTAACCATAACCAAATTAAGATAGCTACACACTTATGACCAAAAAAAAACATATAGCTACACACTAACACATGATATTCATAAACATTACTCGAACATAAAAGTGAAAAAAATAAACAAATCAAAAGTACAAATTAAAGGCCGTTTGAGCCAATTAACTTGGTCAACCCAAAGGTGACACCCATTGCAAGCCATCCCCCGAACAAAACCCTCATGGAAGACCTAGCCACCGGCGCTCTCCCAAGAGCCGCCCCCAGCCACCCGAAAACCACCAACGCCACCGTGACCGCTGCCACAACCGCAACCAACCTCACCCTGTACGGCCTTATAAACGCCGCCGCCAGCAGCGGCACAATCGCCCCGCCGGAGAACGACAGGGCGGACGCCGCGGCCGCCTGCAGCGGGCTCGGGAGCCCCTCCTCGTCGTCAACGCTTCCGCCACCGCCGCGGAGCTCCCTGTCCCTCTTCAGCTGAGCCCTCTCGATGTCGAGTTGGGAGTAGACGGAGACGTACTCGCCAATCGCCATGCTACAAGCTCCGGCCACCAGCCCGGCGAAGCCGGTGAGGATCATGGCCTTGACATCAGGCTTGACGGCGCCGACTCCCATCATCAGCGAGGCCGTCGAGACGAGGCCGTCATTGGCCCCGAGGACAGCGGCTCTCAGCCACTGCGCGCGCTTCGCGTAGTCGAAGAAGTCGCCATCGACGGACTCCGTCAGCGGCGGCGTAATTGTATTGATCGTGGTGGTGGTGATGGTGGTTACAGGGAGAGTTGATTGAGCATTGGAAGCCATTGGAGGGATTAATGGAGGTTTGGGAGGAGGAGGAGGTGAAGCCTGAAGAGTGTGGTGAACACACGCCTCCTCAGGTACGGTATAAATACAGGAGGTTTGGGATCCGAATTAGTTGGGATTAAAATATTTTTTTAATTATTTAATTATTATATTTTAAAGGTAAATTTCAGTGGAAATATTCAAATCGATTAATGGGTATATGGAGGACTAATTTTAGTAAATATAAATTACAAAAAATGCTAGATATGGAATAATATAAGGATCGAATTTATGAGGAAAAAATATGCATAATAATATAAGATGTGAGTTGAATATATAATGAAATTTGAAACAAATTAATCTATTTAATAAGTGCATGCACCGGCACATGAATATAGAATCATAGTCAGGCCGCATGAATATAGATTGCTTAAAAATATCAATTTGTAACATAGAGTTCAAATTAATAGATGATGACATGAAATTTAAAAGTCGGAGGAGGATGGATATTGTTGGAAAACTTACATTTAAAAATGATTTTAAAAACAATTATAGATGAACAAATTGTTGATGACATAGGGTGTGTTTGCAAAATGGTAGCTGTTGGAGGAGCTGAAGCTGTTGGATTATTTGAGTTAAATATATGTTAATAAGCTAGTACAGTGTTTGGTAAATCTAGCTGTTAGGGTAGCTGTTAAAAACTTGTGAATAAAAAACCAAAAGCTCCGAAAAGTTTGGGTGAATAGCTGTTGAAAAGCTTAGATTTCAAAAGCTTTCAAAAGCTAATTAAATTAAAATCTTATATTTATTTCATTTAAGACTATAGAATATCAAAACCAAAAGCTCCGAAAAGCTACTTGCTTTTGCCAAACATACCCATAATAAAGAAAATCAGTTTAGTATTTTTGAGTTTTGATCAATGTCGTTGGAAAAATGAATGATTGTGTACTCGTGACACTTGACCTATATATGTTGCTTAATAAAAGTTTGTTTTAAAGCAAGATAAGGATTCGGTTCTCTAGACAAGCCAAGAGAAACCGAGAGACCGGACAAGCCGGTAGATGGATTAACCATCATGTACAACTGGATGCAAATGACATCAAGGAAAATACAGAAGTAGATGACAGAAAGTATTACAGAAGGAAATGACATAAATAAAAATACAAGTACAAGCCATCCTACACCGTGAAACACAAGCCAAAAGACGATCACAGAGAACTCTGGGGACCAGCGGACACCTCAGATTATGGACTCAAGCGAGCCTTCATATGTCAACGCACAACCACGACGTCATCGAACATGGCAAATCAACATCGCTCACAAAAAGCCTGCAACACCACAAGAACAGCACAGTACACTAACCCGCAAACTCAACCCCAAGCCACATAATAGCTCAAACACACCCCAAGCACTCTTCTCAACCCTCAAGGACGATAACTAAATCGTATGCAGACTAACACAAGCAGGGGCGGAGGCAGGAACATTTTCGGGGGGGCTCGCCGGCGACCGAACCTGGACTGGAGGAGCGAGTTTGGACATATAACGTTTAGAATTTAGGGGTTTTTTTTAAAAAATGAAAAAATTTAGGGGTTTTTAAAAAAAAATGAAAAAAGTAGGTGGGAGGAGCGAGTTTGGACATATAACGTTAAGAATTTAGGGGTTTTTTAAAAAAAATGAAAAAATTTAGGGGTTTTTAAAAAAAAATGAAAAAAGTAGGTGGAAGGGCTCGAACTCTAGATATCTTTCCACTTCCTGCAGCGTGTAACCTCTGTGCTAAGATGTAATTTGTGTTCATACCCACCTCATATACTATACATACAATTTTTTGTCTTTTTTGTTTTTTTTTTTTAAATTTCCAGGGGGGGCTTGAGCCACCGCATGCCCCCCCTCCCTCCGCCCCTGAACACAAGGAAAGCCCAAAAGAGGCGATAAAAAACGAGACAAGGAAGCCAATAAGAGCAACAATGAACAAGAAAGCGATTGAAAAAGCGGACTAAAAAAGAAACACTAGCATCGGCAGAATACAGGCTGGGACGCTGAAGAAGGCGCCGGTGCGGTGGCGATGAAACCATTGGAAGCTTAGGCGATGGAAACAGAGGAGGCCGAGGAAGGCCATACCAAACATCCAACAACCACCTGAGGGCCAATCAGAGGCGGTGGACACAATAAAAGTGAAGACTTGGTAGGGGAAAAAAAGAAATAATTTTTTATTTTTTATTATAAAGGAGAGACGATACTCTCCGCGCTTCAAGAAATAATAAATTTTTTCTTTTTGTTAAAAAGTAGGGACAATGCTCACACTTCAAGAAATAATGAATTTATGTAATGATTTTATAATATCCTTATAGAATTAGAATTTACTAATCCGTATCCGTATTATATATAAAAGGAAATTTAACTAGCATTTATTCAAATATATATTTATATGAATTTTATTTTATATAGATAAAATGTCAAATAGAAATATATTTTTTTATAGAAGTAAAGTATTATTTCCATTATTATTTAGTAATTAGATGATTATTTATAATTTAGAGAATTAAGAAGAGTGTGACAGGTAAGATTAAACATTCATTATCCATGTGTATATTTAGGGAGAATATTTAAATAGCTAAATAAATATATTTAGGAGGAGATTTTTCAAATTTTCAAATATTTAATTTATATACTTGCTTAAAAATATTTTTTTATTAAGGTATACTTTTTTACGTAAAATGAGACTTAAATCACGAGTGAAGTTGTTATGTAATGTATAATAGAATTTAAATTTGAGACGTCACAAAAAAAAAAGTTGTGAAGACACTTAAGAGTTAAGAGTTAAGAGCAATCCCAACAGCTTCTCTAAAATAGAGAAAAAGAGATATTTTAGAAAAAAGGACCATTTTTTCACCCCAACAGCTTCTCCAAACCCATCTCTAAAATAGAGAAATTGATAGAGAGAGTGAAAAAATCTCTAAATTTGGAGGAAGAGAAGTTGATCTCTATAATTTAATGTTCACTTGTCCCTATATAGAATTTAATGACGCAACCCCACATTTTCACCCATAATAAAGAAAAAAATATAATTTCATACTTAATTACTAGTAATAAAAATATAATTATTTTTAAAAATTAATTAAAAAGTTGATATAATATGATATAATATATAAATTAATTATGTTAAATAAATATAGATAGAACTAAACATCATAATTCTATGTTAACTTTTATAAATAAAATAGCATAACTAATTTCATCCAATTTAGTGCTACAAAATTCACATTAAAAAGTTAGTCTATAAAATTTTCACTTCAAAAAATATTCACTTGAACTCATAACTCATATTGGAATGATTTTATTTTTATAAATTATAAATTAAGCCTTATTAGTTAATTAATTTAATTAATTAATCATATATGACTAATAACCAGTCTAATTTATAATAAAATATATATCAACTAACTGAAAATAATAAGATTAAGTTTGAATTATATTTTATCTAATTTTATGATAACTTTTATAGTAAAAATCTAAATTTAATATTAATACCATTTAAAAAATAAATATCTAATTTATCACTAGATTTTGTTTTTAAAAAATATCATATGAGAATATAATAATAATAAAAAAAATTAAGATATCATGCAAGAAGATGGGTAACATATAATAGTTCATCAACAAATGTGAGGTTAAATGTTAGATTTAAGTTTAAATTAAGTTTTTAGAAATGTAGAATTAAATATCTTTAATAAATACATTTATGGATTATAGTTTTTAATAAATGTAAAAATCTGTAAAATAGAAAAGCTGTTGGAGTTGGAGTGAATTTTTTTTAGAGATTTTGACATTTTAATCTCTATTTTAGAGATTTTTTACCAAAGTTGTTGGGCTTGCTCTAAGAGTCACAAAAATAGAGAAGAGCATAAATAGAATTGAGTCAATTAATTACCGTGGATGGATAGATGTATTGGAACAAATTTTTATGTTTTTAAGTTTTTATTTTGCTTGGGTCATTCTATTTGATATCCAACTCACATTCAAGGTCCAACTCATATACTGATTTTTCAATCAACAATCATGACTTCTAATATATCCCGCCATTATATCTAACAACCATGGATGGATCCAAAGATGGGCGACACCGAGATGTCGTCCACCCCAACCCTATAAGAATATAAGTGCTAAAAAAAAAGATAAAATACAATTATATTAAGTGGTTAAGCTCATCCTATTTTAATATTTTAAATAGAATTCAATCAATTTTTATTCAAATCTCACCAAACACATATTTCCATTTATTTATTTTCTCAATATATTTTTCATTATTTTAAATTCTTATAATTTATTTTTTTTATAAAAATTATGCATAGAAAATCGTACCCACCCTCGAAAAAGTTTATGTATTCAACTCTGCTAAGAGAGGGTTTAGAGGAATTAGGATTACGCATTCTTTTTCTAACAAAGTTGGGAGGATGTTTCTATTTATATACCCATTTTTATATATTTTCCATTCCAAACCAATAAGTTGGTCAATAAATTTACCGTACCATGATTTGTTCTTAGACGTACAGTTTATCGCCCCTTGGCTCTTTCCAATAGACCAATTATCAGTGATTGGTTCCACCTATATCTTGAAGTTGATAGTATGCAATTAGACATATCCACTACTTTTAATCTTTATTTTTTTTCATCCTTTTAATCGATGTGTTGTATGATGGATTCGATCATGCTTTATATTTGATGCTGAGTTTTCTTCTTTTTTAAAAAATAAAATAAAATAAAGGAGAAATCCCTATTTATCTCATCTTCATAATATATATTATAGCATATTGAGTTATCATATTAAAATACAAATTTAACTAAAAGATTTGAGTAAGACATTCGAATTGCACTGACTACAACAAGTTATTCGATCATATATAACATTATATTTCATGATAAATATCAGCAAGGTATGATGATTAATTTTTCTCATCCGACCTTCAAATTAAAATAGAAATAGGAATTAATAAACTAAATAAAGCAAACTAGCTACCCACTAAAATTTACTGATTGGGCCCTATGAATTTAATAAGTGGATAAAAATGGGTGGATGAATGGGAAAGCACTAATCGGAAATGTTGGGGGACACGATCAAGATAATCCACTCACTAATTTAATCTGTGGAGTGTGCTTTCCACAAGGCCTCCACAATTTCCTATTATTCTATTTTTTGATTTATATTATTTTTATTATTACATACATACTACTGTATAATTTATGTATGTTTAGGGATTGTTTGGCATCCATATTTTATATGTCGATATTTGTTATCAAGATATGAGTATGAGATGATATTTATATTGATATTAAGATATGAGTAAAAAATAATTTTTTATTACTCTTATTAGGTTTCTTAATTTGCGCGTAAAATTATAAAACATCGTTTAGTACCGGCCGAAGGGAGTAGTATATATCAAATGAGACTCAGAAGAGACTTCAGATACCAAATTAATATAATATCGATCCCTACATATCCAAACATTAGATATGGATATTAGTGATATCAAATTTTTAACAAACACAAGTATAGATATAAGAGCATGAGCAACCACGAGTTTTGCTCACCTTAAGGTTGCTAAAAAGTAACCCCGTGGTTTTAGGCAAAACCTTAAGGTAAAGAGAGAAAAAGGGTTACCTTGGTCTGGAGAGGTAGGAAGTGCCTTTGACCATGTGCAAAAACATGGTCCAGAAGATGAATGAGGTATAAATAAATGAGGTATAAATTAACCATTCCGGAATGGTTCACCGGAAAGGACTTGTGGATAATAGTCATAGGTCCCCGGTTCGAACCCCGGAATGACCGCTCTTTATTTACCAATTCAAGGTATAAATAAATGGAAAAAAAGAAAAGAATGAGGTAAACTCATGGTTGTGGAGTAAAAATATGAAAACCCTAAAGAAAGAGGTTGATAAAGTGAAAAATTATTTAAAAGAAATAATAAATGAGGTGTCAAAATATTATAGGGAGAGAGGAAAAAAAATTAGATAAGAGGTAACCTTATGGCTGCGAATGAGTCGGAATGACACATTGTCCTATTTTTGCTATTCTCACAAAATGGGTATACTTTTGCAAACATAACACCGATTTGGTGTATTTTCGCAAATCAACCTTTATTTAAATCATGGGCAAATACGTAAGTTGTGATTTAAAAAGAAAACGAAAAGATTTTTTGAAATAAATAAAAAGGGTAGATTTCAACTTACCCACTCCACATGGTAATTTCAATTCCTCTATTTTGGTGGAATTGGAATTCATATGAATTCTACTTCAACTTTTTTTAAAAAAATAAAATTCTAATTCAAATACTTGTATTGAAATCTACTTTCTGGGTTATTTCAATTTATAATGTAATCTATACGAGCACTAAGATAGTTGCTAAAAATTGTTATCTTTCTTACTAAGGTTGTGTTTGATAGGGGGTTTTATTAGGTTTCAAAGGTTTTAAAAAAAATTTAACCTCTTCGCCGGGTGTTTGATAGCAGCTTTCGGATCAGCTTCAAGGAGTTCAAATTGCAGGTTATTTTCCATGATTTCATAACCTTAGGGGGGGGTAGATTATGGAGTTTAAGGTTATTTTTCTAGGGGGTTTGTTCTAATTTACCCCCACTCTCACCTTGAATGCCACAACCCACAACCTAGCGAGCCACCACCCAAGCCACACGGCGCCACCAGTCACACCACCATAACCACCTCCCCAAGACCACCCCGGGTTCAGCAAGGGCCGAAGGAAGAAGGAGAAGTGGTCAGACATAGAAGCCCCCGACCTCCTCTTTGGTTTGAAATCAGAAATTGTAGCAGGAGGAACGATGAATCACTTACCTTGAGGAGGCGCTGGATCTAAGGAGGAGCAGGCGCCGGATCTAATGGCCGCCGCGAGAAGTGGTCAGACGAAGGCGCCGAATTCAATGGAGCAAGGGAGGCGGAGGGATTTCAGGCCGCCGCGGGTGGAATAGGGAGGAGGAGAAGGGGCGATTTCAAACCTCCAATGGTGGACTAGGAGGAGGCGGAGGGGCAATTTGAGTTGGTGATGGCTGCCATTGGAAACGACAACAGTAGCAGAGGAAATTAGGGCAAGAAGGGGGAAGGAGAAGGGGTAAGTGAAAGGGTATTTTAGACATTTTAACCTCAATACCCATTAACAAACTCTACCATCACCAAACACCCAACAAGGTTATTTTAAAAAAAAAACCCACCTCCCACACCTCCATAATACCCCAAATAAACTCAACCTCCTAAAAAAACCACAACTCCTAAAAAACCCCAAATTTGCCAAACACGCGCTAAAACTCGAGCAATGGGGTTTATATTTTTTTGAAAAAAATAGTAATGAAGAGTGAAATCAATTCCAATGGGAAATTTCTCAAAAAAAAATCCAATGGGAAAGAAAAGCAAAGGCACCTTTGAATTCATTGGTGGTCAATTATCTACTATTTATATCACTTTGTGTCTTTGTAGATGCCGAAAGTTTATTCCAATAAATTTGGGATTATTTATTTAGATATGAAATGTAGAGGCTCATTATCATATAAGCCGTTGTAGTTTCGGAAAAGCTAGCGACCGTATTCTAATAATTTCGTTATTTTTTGGCTATTATTTTTGCAATTCGATTCTAGTCAAAAGCAAACTAATGCTTTGTCAAAATTGATAGGTCGCCACCAACATTTGTCAAATCACCTAGAGGGACTATTAGTTTAGTAAATTAAGGAATTTCTTAATTTAAATATTCATATAAAAAAATGAAAAAAATATATTCATCGCTCAAAACTTATTACAGTACCAAAATATTCACTTTTGTCAAGAGAGATGTGATGTTAAACCACATTTTAGAATTTTACTCACAATTCGAATAAAAAAAAAATTTACTCACAATCCATATCTGTATATTTATATTTTATATATATTTTTAAAGCAAAACACTTTCTGTCTACGTGTCAGTCTCTTTTTCATTATCTTCTTTTTCACCAATCATTTTTTTTCTTTTTTTCAAACACACCAATCATTTTTTTCTTTTTTTCAAACACATTTATTAACTATCTATATCTATATATCTATCTATATATAATCTTAATTTATAATACTTAATGGTTATGTGTCATTTTCACCTTAATCATCTCCTTTCCACCAATCAAAAATTTTTCACCCTTTTTTAATTATTTATTTTCTTTAATTATTATTATTATTCCCATTTTTTATTTAAAACCATGGATGAGTTGTCCCGATGGAGTGCACCAAGGGCATATCATAGGATATGCGTTCAAAATTTGAAGTCAAATGTGAATTTCTTTTTCTACGATCATAAGGTGAACGCCGTACATGACGCGTTATGGTAAGTTTTGGGGAAAAAATTTCCCAATAAAAAAATTACTAAAATGATATATTGTCATAATTTATAGTAAGTCAGCACAAGCCATAATATATCTATCCATATTGTAGTTGATTAAATATAATCTATATATATTATTTTGGTAATTGCTATCAAACTAAAAGATATTTCTTTAGAAAAATATATAATCTATAATAATTATATATATATATTGTATGTATTATATATTAACAATATGATAAATAAAATATCAATGTAAATAGTAAAACTGAACATTAATTTTATATCATTAGATAGATCTATAATTGAAATGTATTTTATTTATTGACAGATTTTAGTAGACTTTTAAAGATATAATACGAGTAAATGTAATTGTCGAACATTGTACGTGCTAATTAATACATTTATGGCATGTAAGGTATGTCTTTCCTGCGGGGACACCAACCCATCCCATTTTTCCAGTAAAATATATAGTATAGGTAGTACGCAAAGTAATCACATTATATAAATGGCATAGTTGGCAAAGAGTAAAGAGGTGAGAAAAGGAGGTGCGGGTTCGAACCCTTCTATTCCCAACTAATACATGAATATAATGTCTTTTTATTTGCGTTCCTGTCATTAATTGGGTATAGGCGTACAACCGTCATCATTTTTCTTCCCCATGTATGCGCAATATGCAAAGCCTTCTTCTTTCCTGTTCCCCATGTATGCGCAATATGCAAAGCCTTCTTCTTTCCTGTCATTAATTAGTTACAACTGTCATCATTTTTGACATCCAAACACAACCATGTTGTTGTTGTTGATGCTCTTATCGTTCTTCACTCCTGGCTCTATAGTATAGCAACAAATAAGGGGAAAAAATATATGCAAATTCAGCCTACCCAAGATTAGAATCCTGGTTTCGTGCATGCTTTCCTGTGATTCTTCTTTTGCGTTTAATTGTTTGCTACGATAATTGAATTCTTCATTTTTTGTTGCTCAATTTGAATTTTCTTTTACAAGGAAATGTATCAATAAATCTAGGAGGTGCATTCGAAGAGATGAAATTAAAAATATGAATACTATTTCATAAAAGAGTATTATCGATATGGGAACTAGGGGCGGCCGTAGGGGGGCAGCCGCCCCCTCCGGCGACGGAGTTTCGTAGTATTTTTAAAAAAAATAAAAAAAATAAGGTAAAAAAATAAAATAAAAAAATAAAAAGTGAAGAGAACATATAGATTATTGTCTAGTTTAGTTGGCAAAAGGTCATGGGTTCAAATTTCATTACTTACCTTTTTTGGTTATATTTTTCTTTTAATATTTTCATAAGATTATTCATTATATTATCCATATATTTTAAATAATTCTTCTAATTTTTACTTCTATGAAATTTTTTTACTATCAATGTCATATTTAAACCACAATTTATGAGTTTTTTTTTTGTCATACTTTTCAATCCTAACATTTTTTTTTTCATTTACCAATGACAAATTCATTATAAAATTTATAATTTTCTTTCAATATTTTAAAAAAAAATCTTAATCCTGCTACACACATATATATATTATTAAATTATTGTATGAATTTTTGTAATAAAATATCATATTTATACCATAATTTATGGTTTATTTTCAATATATTTTTTTAAAATTTCTTTATTATATGTACCGAGAAAAAAAAAATTCCCCGACTAAAAATTCCACCCCCCCCAGCAAATCCTGCTGCTGCCACTGATTTTTTTTTATTAGGTAAAAATTCGAAGGTCAGTCAAACGTACAACCTAAAAGAACAGAAAAATAGATAACGGGCGAAAAAACAAGCAGAAATAAATCTCTACATCAAAATGATCCAAGAAGACCAACACCAAAGAAGCTGAGAAAGCCGCCGAAGAATGAAGCCAAGCACCACCAGAACGTAGCACCGCGGGCCAGCGGTACAGCAGGACTCTATCTCCTGTGGGTAATGCAGACGAACTCCAAGGAAACTCTATCCCCGATACGGAGTCGCCCTAAGCGCACCACCACGACCCCAGCCAGACCCGACTCCAAACTCCACGCCCCCCAACCAAGCAGAAGACCTCCTAAACCATTAGAAGCAGAGCCGCAAACTGCTCGAGCAAAACGCCAATAAGATTTCACCTACAACAATATCGTCAAACTCTTGCGGGATTTAGACAAACCCTTTCGGATGAGTTTACTCAAACCCTTTCGGGATTTAAACAAAAACATATATATTTGACATTGGAGAAAAATATATATGAATGTGTTATCCAACGAAATAATGTAGATGGGCTGCCCGGCTCAAAGCACTTGATTTGGACCACGAAGATACAATTAGGTCTCCGGTCCTTTATTTCTTTATTTCTTTTTAAATATTTCATTGATCCTTGACGAGCAGGTTTCACGGCACCGCCGGCCGAGCTGGACGCCGGCGGCCAAAGGACAGGCGGCGGCGACGTCACCGGTAGACATAGGAAAACGCCGGCAAACAAACTCTTGATTTTCGACTCTACGTCTCTACCCTATCTGTCACCATATTAGTCAATATGAATTGAATATGGGACTTCTTGATTTTCGATTTCAATATAATATCAAAGGTGAGTTCTTGTTGGGTTTAATGGGTATTTCTCCGTCTTTGGGCTATAGCCCAATTAAATTAAAGCCATTCTAGATAAAGGGAAATTGTATTTGGATTTCAATTACTCTGTACTTGTTTAGACCTGGTTGGTTATTGAGTTATTGTTTACAATCTTTACATGCAGTATTGTTTACCAATATCAGCCCGTTATTCATACATAGAGATTAATGACTCGACTACTATTTAATTACGAAAATGCTATATACACTGCGTACAGATGCTATGTACACTCAAAATAAACGGATCTAGGATCCGTTTGACCCTCAATTTGACATGTGTTCAACATTAAATACATCTGATATTAAAAAAGTAACAATCTGTTCAATATAATGAATGAATCAAAGATTCGTTCAATATAATGAACGGGTGTTTTTTCAAAACAAGTTTTAAAATTTTTTGAAAAAAACTTTTAAAAAATAATGTACATTTCGATCTCCTTTTTTTTCAAAAAAAAATCAAACGTTTTGTATATACAGACGGATCAAAGATCCATTCGTTACTTTTTTAATGTCAAACATATTAAATGTTGAATACATATCAAGCTGATAATCAAACAGATTCTAAATTCGTTCGTATTGAGTGCATTTAACACATGTGCCTCAGTGTCTCGATGCATATAGCCACAACCTTCAGTTAATAGGGTAATCGATAAGTTCTCTGATAAGTAATAAACCTAACTGGTTTGCATTATTTATTTTTCTACATATAGAAAAGGTGGACCATTTAGCTTTTGATAAAGATTGCGGATTTCCGACGATCCAGGATGATGTTTGGAGTTACACTTAAATGTGTTTAGACCAAGATCAAGAGGATGACAATGGGGTTCATCTAATGTAGATGGTCTTATACACGAAGACAAGCGAATGGAGTAGCTCATTTTCTATTTGACATGAGATCTTCAAATAGTTTTATTTTCAGTTCAATTTATTTTATGTTGGACTATGACAGTTTTTTTTTAATCTAATTTCAATCTCCTACTTGATCTTTATATATATAAACTCATTAAATTTTACATTTTTTTTATACAAGGTAAAGTTTTGGGAGGTGTCAGATCCTATTAGTCCACCTTTCAATTAATGATGTCCTCTCGGACGAGGGACAAAAGGAAATGAGAGTCTCATGGTTCATGAAGTGTCTGAGGTGAGCCACCTTATCTGCAACCTGATTAATATATCGGAAGACATGAGAGCAGGTCGCCCACTCAAACTGCTAAAGGAGATACTGGATGTCCGTAACAATCATCTCGATCTCCCAATGACAGTGCCAGACTCCGGATATTGAGTTGATGACAGTGAGACTGTCACCTTCAACCTCAATACGTTATAAACCTAACTGTCTTGCAGCCAAAAGGCCCGAATGGAGCGCCAAGGCTTCAGCCATAAGCGGGGATGTGGAGCCACACTGTGAGGTGCCAGAAGACACAACAAAGCCGGTGTGATCACGAATAACAAAACTTGTAGAAGCCAAACCTGAAGAGAGTCTAGACCCGTCAAAATTGATTTTGAAGTGGGTTTTTGCCAGTTTCGTTTATCTAATATTTTTCCTACGTCTGGGGGATGGTCGTTGTCTAGTTATCGTTGTCTCCATGTCCTCCCAGAATAGTCGCTTGGAGTCTTGCATTTGTTGCAGTTGTTGTCGTAAATATTCTTCTTGCTTCCTAATGTCTGCATAGTTCCCATCATTGAATACAAATTTGTTTTTAATGGTCCATAATCCCCACCACACAGTGGCTAAGGAGGTTTTTTTGTTGCTTGTTAAGTTTGGAAAATATGTCATTTGTGATTGGTCTACTGTTTGTATGATTTGTCCCGCTTTGTTGTCAAATTTTGCAATCAAATGAAGCGAGTGACTACAAGTAAACAAGTGTTTAGAGTCTTCAAGTGGGTGGTTGCAGAAGATACACGACAAGGGGACATCTACTCCTTTTTTCACTAGTCTTTCTTTTGTTGGGGTACCATTCATTAGTAGCTTCCACATAAAGTTTTTGACTCTTGGGAGGCACTTCATTCCCCATATCCAATCTATGTCACTTTCTTGGGCATTTTGATGGCTTATAATCTTATCTATTGCAGAAGAGGTCGAAAACCATCAATTTCGACTTGTCTTCCAATATATTCGATTATTGATCTCATAAAAATGGGGATTTTAACATTTAGAATCTTTTGTAATGTTGGAAGGAAGTACCTTTTGTAATTGATCGATTTTCCAGCGTTTATCTATGTCTATATAGGTCTGTTTTATCTTCCCCATTTATTGTGCAGTTTTGTATTTTGTGGTCAATGAGTTTTCCTCCTTCCATCCACTCATCCAAAACTTTATTGTCTTTCCATTTCTTACTTGTCAAATTATATCATCCAAGAATTCAGCTTTTATTTCCATTAATTATGTCCATTGTCATGATGTTTCTTATACTCCAATAGATTCGAGTCCTTTATATATTTTTCTTTGATGATTTTAACCCATAAGTTGTTTGGCCCAGCTAAGATTTTCCACAGTAATTTCATTTGTAATGATTTATTGATGTCTTTGGATTTATGGAGCCTTAATCCATCATTTTCTCCTAGTTTTACAAATTTTATCCCAACTAATCAATGATTTGTAATTGTTATCTTTGTTCTAGAAAAAAAATCTGTTGATTTTGT
The DNA here is from genome assembly GCA_963922045.1 of Persicaria maculosa. Taxonomy (NCBI): domain Eukaryota; kingdom Viridiplantae; phylum Streptophyta; class Magnoliopsida; order Caryophyllales; family Polygonaceae; genus Persicaria; species Persicaria maculosa. Next base: position 65,437,178 of record OY998262.1, read on the forward strand.
ATAGTTCCTTACGGATTTCTGATTTTAGGATATAAATTTGCATCACGTAGTTCGGTTTTATTTTATTTAAAACTTACAATTAGTCCGTTTATTATATGTGAAACATGTTTTAATTAAATTAGCACTATTCAGTAAATATAATAAGATTCATTTTTATCAATGGTTTGATAATCTAATATTTTATAAATGTTGGTTCAGCAATTTAAACAGAAGACTTTGCAATGATTTTAGGTCTTCAAAGAGCAAGACAAAAGGGACTAAGGAAGATTATATTGGGAAGTGATTAGGGGTGGAATTGGTACAATACCAATTAGTTTTTGTCGTTACCACGTACCAACCAATTATAATTGGTAATCCTAAAACTCAAACCATTACCAACCACCGAAGGGGTTGTACCAACTTAATTGGTTACCAATTAAGTTGGTTGATACGTGTTGGTAATGGTATTTTACCATGTTTTGGGTGTTGATGAAAAAAGTATACAAATAATCAAAGACAATACAACTTAAATAAAATTTAAAATTTATAAGTAGAAACAACATAAATACGTAAATTTTTCATACATTTAAGCACAAAAGCAATATAAAGACTTAAATTGTCCCGATAATATTCAAAATAACATGTCCACTAGCTTCCGAATAAAATTTAGGTTTTAGTCTGAACCGAAGCCGAGCTAGTATTCCTCCCTTTATTAAAAACAATTTATAAAAATAACAAATATAAAAAGAAATCAAGTTAATAGGTAATACTAGTATCAAAAATAAAATAACAAATAAAAAAGAAATAGGAAATACGAAGTACTTGAATAATAAACAACAATAAAAAACAACAAGTCTTATAACCCAAAAAAAATACTCCAACTTAATGTAATCTTAAAACAATTAAAATATAATTAAAAAATACCTAAATGTATATTGGTAGTGGTTGGTTGGTAATTACCGTACCAACCAATTGCAAATCGGTTGGTAATGGTAATCCCAACTTTTCCGTTTCGATTACCATTACCGTACCGACTTCTGACAATTGGTTACCAATATAATTGGTTACCAATTTAATTGGTTCGGTTGGTACGTGTTGGTACGGTTTTCGTGGGAAATTTTCCCCAGCCCTAGAAGTGATAATCAGATATTGGTGAAAACAGTCAAGAGAGAGCAACCACCCAGATGAGAAGCTCTACATCAAATTGAAGAAATCCAAAGGCTTGCAGCTGACTTTTTCTCAGCAGAAATCCGACATATATTCAGGGAAGCAAACAATACTGCAGATTATATAGCAAAAAGAGGTATAATTTGTAATTTACATTCTATCCCCTATCATATGGATCTTTGTAACATCATTCTTCAGGATGATCCAGGAGTTAGACTGCTGTATTATCAGTAGCTCCCAATGTTTACCTACAGTAAAAAAATAAAAAAAAAAAAAAAAAAAAAACTGCAGAGTTGCAAATGATTGTTCGAAGAAAATCAATTTTATTACTATTTTCTTAATTATGGGTGGTTTTCTAACAAAATCTATTTGAAGGGCGATTTTACGTGATTTACCCTATTTATTAAAGACGCACTATTTAGACCCGCCGCTAGACTATAGTCTATATTCATGTCATGTTACGTGTTAGACCCGCCCCATTTATTTTATTTTATTTGTGCGCCTCCCCCCTCTCTCTCTCTCTCTCTTCAACACACGAAGATTCGCGGGTTTGCGATTAATCCCCCAGTCCCCACTTCCACCTCACCACCACCGCAACCGTCACCGTCGATGAATCCCGACTTCCAGCCCAAGCCACCCGACGGCGGTCCCTTCAGCCCTATCGACCTAGACCAGATCCCCGACACCCCAAGCCGCAGCTCCCGCCACCGCCGTGCTCACTCCGACTCCTTCTTCGGCTTCTCCGATGAATTCATCTTCGACGTTTCCGACCTCGAACTCCCCTCCGCGGACGCTCCCATGGCCGTCGATTCTTGGAGGTCAGACAGTTCCAATAGCGGTATCAAGACCGGCAACGCCACCAGCCGGCCTCCGCCTCCGATCGGCCCCTCCCGGAGCTTCTCGATGGACGGGGATTTCTTCGAAGGCCTGTCGTTCGGCGCAGCCGTTTTCGAGGGAGGAGATAGCGGAGGCAATTCGATTCCGCTGGCCGTTCCCTCGCATTCGGGGGAGAATAGAGCGGGGTTCCACCTGCGGAATAAGTCGATGGATGGATCTTCTTCGTCGTTCGAGGCTGATTCGCTCTTGGATGGAGTGAAGAAATCCATGCCGCCTGAGAAGCTCGCTGAGCTTGCTTTGATCGATCCCAAGAGAGCTCGTAGGTATGGTCTAACTGGTTCGTCACGTTGATTTGGATTTGTGAAAATTGATTGATGTGTTAATCCGTTAGCGCTTCTGATTTAGGTTTGATGAAAGTTCAATTGAATATTATGAATTAGGTGAAATGGAAACTAAAAGTGAGCCCCTGTTCTGATCAGCTTGTTTGCCAACAGAGACCTAAACTCCATATTTAATGCAGTTCACTGTCACTTGGTCAATTGCTCATTTTGCTTATGTTTCAGATGATAAGTTTGGTGAAACAGTGCTTTGGTCAAACTATGATGAAGTTGAGATTGATTTTCATTTAACATCCTGTCATGCAAAGAATGTATTTGAATTTGACTTTCTATGATTTCATCATATTGCAATAAGCATGAAGGTTTCACTCGAACCTGTTTGAATTGGAGTGCTCATCGGAGCTACTTAAGTGCTTCTCAATAAACTTGAAATAGTTCCAGACAGATATCAGGTTGAGCAAACTGTGAAGGGTTAAAAATTGAATGGATCACAATCTTCTTAGCTGTTCTTTGTTGTTATGATTGATGTTGATGCCTTGACGATTGGTCAAGCGCATACATTCTTGTATATAAAGAGAACGTTTCTTCTCTGCTGGGATATAGGATTCTTGCAAACCGACAATCTGCGGCGCGTTCCAAGGAAAGGAGAGTGCGCCACACTGGTGAACTTGAAAAAAAGGTTCATACTCTGCAGACTGAAGCAACAACCCTCTCTGCACAAGTCACAATACTTCAGGTAAGGGCATCTTGAAACTTCTACAAGCATGACATGGTTACAATCTATTTCTTTTTTTTTATATAGATTTCATGATTTATTTCTTATATTGAATTGCTGCATGATAGGCATCTTAATATACAATGCAGTGTACTGTGTAGCTGATAATCTTATATTGGAAATGGTCTACTTAGTTCCAACATCAAGATGATACAAAGCTTGTATCTGAGTTTGATTAGATTCATCCTGAAGTTTATGCTATGTTTCTCTATCGTGCAGCGAGATACAACCGAGCTGACTTCTGAAAACAGGGAACTGAAATTAAGATTGGAGGCTCTGGAGCAACAAGCACAACTCAAAGACGGTATTTGATTTACCTGCCTAACCATGAACGATAAATGAATATGAAGCCATAGCATATCCTAATCATGATTTCAATTTTCTGGCAGCTTTAAATGAAACATTAAAGGAAGAAGTAAAGAGACTAAGGATAGCAGCCAACCAATTTCCATCGAATACCAACGGTGCTCCCACCAGAAGCGCAAACCCTTTCGGCAGCCAGCAGACTCAGCAGCCCCAGTTTTATGCGCCTCAGCCAAGCTCAAATCCTTTCGGCGGCCAGCAGACTCAGCAACCCCAGTTTCACATGTCTCAGCCAAGCTCAAATCCTTTCGGCAACCAGCAGACTCAGCATTCCCAGTTTCACGTGCCTAAGTCGTCTAGCAATGACCCATATTCTGTTCAGCAACTCCAATCAGACTTCCTGCGCTTCAATCCCAGGCGCTAGAGTCTCACGAAGAGCTAAACAATCACCAGCAGTAACCAAGCTGGCCTTGTTGTACTCGATCCTGTAAATGTCGCCTATCATATGGTATTATCTGCAATGTACATTGGAGGTGGTTGTGGATTAGTTTTAGACGAAGTTACTCAGTAACTAGTGTAAGTTATACAGCACTGGGTATTTGTAGATTCTCAGTGCCCTTGTCTTGGGCAATTGGATAGCATTGAATAATGATGATGGGATTCGGTTTCTCGACTTTTCTTGCTGATACTTGAAATGCTTAAAATTTGCTACGCATTACAGAAACACTCTTTGATGGCCATGTTCAGGCCCCATTTTGATCAGTTCATCATCCAGGAACATGTGTAGTGTTTCTGAGTGATGTCGTTTTGGAATCTCTGTGTGTTTTTTTGTTCCTTTTCAATCTCTTCTTTTCAGAAGCCAACGCGCCATTGGATTTTGGAATTGCAAATCCCTCTTTGACTGAAACCACACAAAAAAGCACAGAAAAGGTTAAAACCCTAGAGAAAAAAATCCACAAGGGATGTTTTCGGAATTTCAATCGTCTTTCCTCCCCGATTTCCGAGTTCTTGCCCATCCTCAATCCCTCCACATAAAATCAGTTTCGGATCTGGTCTCAATTTGGCCTCAAATTCCTCACCCAAATCATCAATTTCTCGCCGCCGCGCCTCCGCCGACCGGAAACCGCCATGGACGCCTCCCCGATGAACCACCTCCCAGACGACACGCTCCACATGATCTTCGCCAACCTCCCCCTGCGGCAAATCGGTGTGTGCCGATCCGTCTGCAGATCCCTCCACCAAGCCCTAACCTCCGCCGCCTTCCTCCACCTTGTCGCCGCATCCCAGCCTCCCCTCTCCATCCTGGCCCTCCGCCCTCCCCACCAGCACCACCACCAGCGCGTCGCCTCCCCCGCTTCTCCCTCGCTGCACGCCTTCGATCCGAGCTCCGACGCGTGGCTCACATTCGACCTCACCTTTCTCCCCTTCCGCTCCGTCTCTCCCGTCACCTCCTCGCTCGGTCTCGTCTACCTCTGGGGCGACTCCCCCGAGTCCAGCAAATCGCTCGTCGTCTGCAACCCCTTGACTCGGCGCTACCGCGTCCTGCCACAGCTCGGCTCCGCGTGGTCCAAGCACGGATCCGTCCTCACCGGATCAGGCAACCGAGTTCTCGTTCTCACCGAGCTAGCGACGCTCTACTTCACCGGCTCCAACAGCTGGCTCAAATTCTCCTCCAATTTACCCTCCAAGCCGCGTAGCCCTGTGTTGATCTGCGATTCATTGTACTCCCTCTGCGATGTCGGATCGCCATGGAGGAGCCAGTGGAAGTTGTTCACCTGCACATTGCCGGAATCAAGCAAATCACTGGGCTGGACTAGGGTTGAGAAGCTCGAATGGGGCGATGTGTTTGACATCCTGAAGAGGCCTCGCCTCGTTACAGGGTTAGGGAACAATATCTTGATGATAGGAGGGCTAAAATCGTCATTTTCGCTGAACGCGACGTGCTCCACCATCGTGATCCTGCGACTCGATCTTGACACATTGGAGTGGCACGAGGCTGCGCGAATGCCAGTTGAAATGTACAAGTGCTTCCAGGAGTCTAACAAGTTCAAGGTGTTTGGAGGCGGTGATCGGGTTTGCTTCTCTGCTAAGAGGGTTGGGAAGCTGGCATTCTGCTATTGTCCGGTGGAGGCAGCGCCGGATGGCGTGTGGAGGTGGGTGGATGAGTGTCCCGGTCTTGGAGATGGGCTTTGCCGCGGGTTCGTGTTTGACGCAGGGCTTAGTGATTTAGTGTGATGCACTGATGTAGGAATTGAGATGGCGACGTGTTTTGGTATGTTTCTTGACAATGTGGCTATGATTCCGAATATGTGCATTGTAGTCCTAAAGCTTGGTTATTCGGAATGTTAGACCTTTTCAGGCAAACTAATGAGTTTCCTTAGCTGATTGTTGTAGAATGTTGTTGTTGCTCAACCTCGTCATGCTCTCATTGTGGGCAACTTGCTTAGTAATGTGTTTTGTATTTGAATGCAGCTGAATTCTTGTTGTGAAGGGCCAATTTTTCAACAGTTTAGTCGATACATCTTTCGTGTCTTCTGCAATAAGCTTCATTCAAGAGGGAGATGTGATTCAATTCCACAGATCTCTCGAGTATTCTACTCAGCGAATGGAGGATGAATGAAGGTAGTCGCTAATTCGTGCATTGCACATATCAGGAAGAGAAGATTGCTGATCGTCTAAATAACGTCGACGAAAAAGCCTGGGAGGGTTCTGAACTAAGAAATGCAATGGGGTTCATCTTGTGCTTTGTTAGTTGTTTTACATATGGTATCTTAATGGCCTAAATTGGAGCCTGTTCTATGTGTGAATTGAATTATATTTGGGTGCTTCATTTCAAGCTCGAACCTGAAGTCTTTAGTTAAATGGGCTAAACCCAAAAAACTATCTCCCAGTTATATTTTACTTGTTGGGTCGTTGAGGCATTTCTTCGAACACTTGGCGGGCACCACTTCCTCCCAACAAATCAGCGAACGTGTCCAGCGTCAAGAGCCCTCTTAGTCACACGTGTTATCTCTACGAATTCACCGCCTCCTTGAAACCCTTTCTCGTAGTTTGGGCCTGCAAATTTGAACCAAAATCAATACACAATCAACAATGTCCCGCTGTAAACTCTCCCTCCGATTTCTGCAGCTGAACACCAAAATCAACCGCAATTTCGCCTTTCGTTTTACTCCCGCCAACTCGTTCTCCTGTCAACCAGTAACCCGCCTGGAAGATGCAGGCCCCATGGCTTCTCAGCTCAAATCGAGGTCCGTAATCCGACTCCGAGGCCCTGAAACCGTCAGATTCCTACAGGGCTTGTTGACGAACGATTTGAGGAGGTTCGCCGATGAGCCCGTGGGCGAGAGGAAGAATGAGATGCCTACATCGACTTTACCCACTGCCAATATGCCGACGGCTTCGTATCCGCCGGTTTACTCCGCGATGTTGACCCCTCAAGGCCGGTTTCTGTACGATTTCTTCCTTTATAGGCCGCCTAGGTCCGACCAGATGTTCGATCAATCCGGATCCGGACCTGGCCCGGACCCGGATGAACTGGAGTTGTACGCTGATGTTGATCGGTCTGTGGTGGATGAGTTGTTGGACACTCTGAAGAGGTAAAGTTCCAATCTTTGTTTTCTGCAATCTTCTTCTTTTTTGATTGATTAGTCGAGTTGCAGAGGTATGAATTGAACTTTTGAGGTACACTCTGGGTTTGATTCGGCTGTCAAATTGTCAATTGTCATGTTGTTCAGTTGTTGATACTGTAGCTTGTTTCACTCTATTTGAAATTTCTCGCTTGAGGTCTCTTTGATTCAGCCTTTGCATTTTGATTCTGGCATGAGAGTTCTTTCAGTTTGGCCTCTTTGATTGAGCTAACTTTCAGTCTAAATCAGGACTTGTAGCACCTTGAGGCCCGGTTTGGTATTGATATTTAGATATCAGATGTTAGTGTTTGGTATAAGTGTAACCCGATATCAATATCACTTGTATCTTGATATCAGATTTGACAGTGTTTTGACCTATTTGATATACCAATTTGGATGGAGGGATCACTTGATATCTTGATATTGAAATCTGGATATCAAATTTCGATATCAAGATACCAAATGGAGCCTGATTATGCTCTTAGGGCAAGTTAGTTTCAGGAACAAAACTGGAACCTCTCACAATATTATCTATAGCTTTGATATTTCTCTTGACATTTTTTCTGTTGTGGTGTTTGATGTTTTGCATAATGTGATTGATGGAACTCCTGCTACATAAGTAAGGAAATGACTGATATATACCGCTCGAGTTGTGTTGTTATACTCAGTTTTGCAGTCCCTGATAACATGACTGAGAGAGACTGTTGTCTTGAATCGTTCTACATTGTTTGGTTGTCGTTTTTATGGACTATCTGTTGCTTTTTCGATTGCTTAGATACCGGTTGAGATCGAAGGTGGACATTGAGAATGTGGGAGAAGAGTATTGCTGTTGGCAGCGCTATGGCGGAAAGCTCTCTGATAGGTCACAGTCTGCTGAAGAACCGGAGGCTGCTAGTGTTGGTTGGGGTGGCAGTGTTGATCCTACCGCTGTTTCATCTGCGCATGGAAATGGCAAGGGGTGGCAATGGTACAACGATCCCAGGTTAGATTGCCTCGGCTTCAGGGGAATATTTCCGTCTAACATTACACGTAAGTCTGTGCTTTGCACATTTCATACTATTTCCGTTCGTCGTTCAACTTTCAAGTGTTTCATTTCCATTGCAGCGCCCTTGGTTGAAGCCGACAAGGAAGCTGCCGAGGAAAATTATCTTCTCTGGAGACTGGAAAAAGGAGTTGCTGAAGGTTCGATTGAGATTCCAAAAGGTATCCATAAATTTCGGTTCTATAGAGCTACAAAGAGTATTGATGCTAATTAAACGTCATGTAATCCGAAACACGTTTGCTGAACAGGGGAGGCTATCCCACTCGAATACAACCTTGCCGGTTTAAATGCCATTAGTTTCGACAAAGGATGCTATATCGGCCAAGAACTAGTTGCTCGGACACACCATCGGGGAGTCATCCGCAAGCGTCTACTTCCCTTGAGGTTCATTAATGAAAGCGGAGAAGGTTGGACACTGGTTTCTTTCTAGTAGATATTCAATTCCAGGAATTTGCTGTAATATGATTGTTCTCCTTGCTTCAGAAATGGTGCAGAGAGTCGCCCCCGGATCAGCTGTGACGAACCCTGCATCCAGGAAGAAGGCCGGATCAGTGACGACTGCACTCGGGTCTCGTGGGCTGGGCCTTCTGCGCTTGGATGAGGCCTTCAAAGGGTCAGGCTCACTCACCATTGAAGGCAGCGAAGATGTAAAGGTTGAGGTGATCAAGCCCGATTGGTGGCCTTCGGAATGGATGAGAGATCACCAAGAAGAAACTGCAGTTGCTTGAATTCAGGCTGGATGTATGCTTGTTGATCTGAGTATTAACACAAAAATAAGAGCAAATATACAGAATGGGGAAGTGCAGTGTTAAATTCTGTATGCATTGGCCCTGTTAAGTTCTGACTGTGTGTGTGTTGCTTACTTGGTAGTTGTTACTAATGGATCCAACCTGATTTCCATTTGTTTTCCCTCCACTAATCCGCAGGTGGTCTAAGCAATGTTTTGGTATTCGAGTCAAACTAACCGAGGATTGGTTATTTATGTTTTAGCTCATTGGTTATTTATTATGTGGTGATATTAGAACTCAGAGAGAATAGTAGTTGGATCTTACGTTTCACTCTTCTTACCTTCTTACCTGTTGTGTTGCCCACACCTTAAAGTAGCATAGAGTAGTTTTTTGTGGTTCTCCCTCTCTGTGTTTCTTTATGTGGTGATATTTATTGTTCGCTGTCTTGGTGTGTTGCTTTTACTGTGGGCTTCTTTCTGTGTTTCTCCCTGCCTTCCGGGGGATGGTGGTTGTTATTTATGTTTTAGCTCATTTTGAGCTTAACTCGAGCCTGAAATTCGGCTCGTTGAGTAAAGTGTACGAGCCCAAATTGAGGGATTTTTTTTTTCCGAGTCGGGTAAATGAGCTCGTGTTACTCGGGTTGAAGATCAGCTCCTTATCCGGGTGAAGGCAGAGGCAGAAAAAAAAAATCGAGGGAGCTCAATTTGGTTGTCGAAAATTTAGTTATATATATAATAAAAATTTGTAAAGAATATGTTGAAGAAAATATTAAATGTGTAATTTAAATATATATTTTATGTTAAAAATCTAGGGAAAAAAATTGCCCAAAATAAAGGTATAGAGATTTAAGATGTTTTAAATTTTCATTCCATACTAACTAAAATAAGCATATTTTATGATTTATTACTCTTTTTGAACTATTTTAACTCTACCAAAAATTACAAAAACAATACATATTTTTATTTTTTTGCATTTCTCCTCTGATTCAGGGGAGGCTGGAGAGAATTTGCGGAAATATGAGTGATTTAAACAATTAAAGTTTGCAGATTTATAATTGGTGATCGGCTGATTATGAATGATATCCTAGTAAATATTTAATAATATTTCATTGAAAACCCTAAAAAAAAGACTTTTTCCAAACAATTATAATACCAAATAACCAATCATATATACTTGCTGTTTCAAAAAAAAATCATATATACTTGTATATTTAATATTTTATTGATGGAAAAAATTTTGTGAAAAATATTTAATAAATTATTTTTTAAAATTTATCTTATGAAAAATATGCAAATATATATTGGTTATTTATAACAGAAATATAATTTTTTGAATTATTTTTATTAATAATACATATCCTTAATAATTAAGGTTAAGGTTACCCTAAATAATTAAATGTTATACCTTAGGGTACATAAAGGACTTGTAGCCTTGCGGGAGATGAGTTATTTCTTTGAATTATTTTTTATTAAAGATATCTAACCCTAGAAGTTCTACCACCCTTTATTGTATGTTTGCATAATTTGTTCATCCTTGAAATTTTGTAAATTAAATAGATGCCGTTTGAATTCAAGTGTGGCACTTGCAACGTGGCTAAGAATGACGAGGAAGATAAAAATACAACATCTAATATTACTTATTCAAACAACTCATGTACATGGTTGCGAAAATAAAATAAAATAAATATCAAATGAAAAAAAAAACTTAGGTTTTAAACTAAAATTTGATGAGTCATTTTGAAAAATTGAAAATGATGTAATCGGTTTTGTGATTCGGAATTATAAAGCAAACGGTGTCTTGAAGGTGGGTTTTAACATTCCGTCATTTTCGGTTATCTAAGAGGTGAAATGCGTAAAATATTAGAACTTAATATTTAATATTTAAAACATAAAAATAGAAGGAAATAACTTTTGTACTATCAATGCACTAAAAAAATATTTGAAAATGTCTTTAAAAAATTAAAATGATCATTTCTGGCATATGATAGATTTTTGTGCTAAAGTTAGAAAAAGATTAGGATTACAAAGTACATTTTTCTAAAACTTTTATCTCATTGATTGACTCGATCAAATGTGTTTTTTTTAGGGTAAAATTCACCTATGGTCCCTGTACTTTGATCAAATGTTCAAACGGGTCCCTAAACTTTATTTTTGTTCATTAAAGTCCCTGAACTTTGATATTTTGTACACATTTAGTCCCTCTATTAATAAATTTGCTGAATATGTGTTAAATAATGATATAGAATCAATGTATTTTGAAATATTAATGGAATAAGTTAAGTTATACACATGTCATTGCTTGATATTTGTTTTACTAAAGTAAAAAAAATGATATTATATTAAAAATATATGTTTTTAAAAAATATTTTTTATAATAAAAAAAAATTCTATTTTCCAACTAAATGGTATAATTTTCCGTTGATATTTTATTTTAAAGTATTTTAATGACCGAAAATTTCTTATTTAATTAAAAAAATTAAATGTGTTTTGTTTAAAAAATAAACTCTACTTTTGCTATAAAAAAAATTATATTTATGTTAACAAAATAAACTCTGTTTTTAATTAAATAAGGAAATTTTAGTCATTAAAATACTTTAAAATAAACTATTATTGGAAAATTATAACATTTGGTAAAAAAATTAGAAAGTGTTTTTGATAAAAATATATTTTAAAATATGTTTTTTTTAAGAAAAATCTATTATATACGATGACTTTTGAGAAGAAAAAAGCTTAATTTTTTCTTTAGTAAAACAAATATTGGGCAATTACAATTGTATAACCTAACTCTTGTAATTAATACAAAAATACATTGATTTCGTATCACCACTTAACACATATTTAACAAATTCACTAATAGAGGGACCAAACGTGTACAAAATATCAAAGTTCAGGGACTTCAATGAACAAAAATATAGTTCAGGGACCTGTTTGAACAGCTGGTCAAAGTTCAGGGACCATAGGTGGATTTTACCCGTTTTTTTTAATCTAAAATATTTTCAAAGGAGAGACTTTTTGGTAAAATGCGAATAAAAGGATCGAAGACCCCTCTTGCATGTTTTAATAATGTTATCTTATATATAAGTAATAATTCATTAATTAATTTCGTATCCAATATATTTAAGTACTAGTAATATTTTATATTTTCATTATTGATTCCTCTTACATTCTTACCGACAAACAGTTGGGAGTATAAAAATAACTTAAACAAGAACATTAATCAAACATGTACGTACACTTTTTTTCACCACCAAAAAAAAAAGCATTTACATTTTATTACTAACGGAGTATATAAAATTCATAAGGAGTAATTGGCAGTGACATTTTTTGTACGTGGTGTGTACTTTTACCGTGCAATCGTTCATAATAGTCAACGTTACACGTACGCCAACCTCTCAAATTCAACACATGCGTTTTCAACCTATTATCATAAAAATAACTCTTTTATTTTAATCTTTCAACTCCTTATTTTTTGATCGATCTATAGTCTCAAGACATCTAGAAATACCTTGCAATTATATACACGTATTTTATTTGTGGACTAATTAATAAATTAAGTAGTTTTTATATATCTGTTACCTTGATTTTTATAGTTGTGGAGGTACGTTTTGATCAACCTCATTCATATTATTTATTTTTTTAGTACAGACGACAACAAGAACAAAAAAAACATACTACTCCGGGGTACACATTAACCTGCTTAATTAAACTGTTTATGAATCACATTAATACTACACATGCGCGCATACCCTCCGATTAGACTCGTCAAACGGGTCATTCGGGTCGGGTCACTTCGAATCTCGGGTAAAATAGGTCCCGGGTAAATCGGGTTCTGGGTATTTCCGGGTTGACTGGGTTTCGGGTCGATTTCGGGTTTGTCATTTTTTTTTAACTTAACAAAATCACAATTTGATAATTTTGCAATAAATTTTAATTAAATATAAAAAAATTAATTATTTAATTATAAATGAACCGGGTCAAAATGACCAGGTCAATCGGGTCACCGGGTCGAAACCCAGATTACCCGGAAAATTTCCGGTTTTTCGAGTTCGGGTCGGAAAAAAAATCCGGGTCAAAATTTCCGGGTCTTGACCCAAAAAATTCCGGACGGTCGGGTCGGGTTATGTTTTGACAGGTCTACCTCTGATCCCTTCGTAGTCCGTACTACATATAATTAAATATTATGAAATTATTTTTTTAAAAATTAAAAAAATAATTGATATTTTATACGGAGTATGATTTTTTTTATCATTATTAAAGAACGCATTAAAAGTAAAACAACAACTATTTTGAGACGAAGGGAGTAATTTATAATAATTAAAAGTGCAAACATGTAACGTGGATACAAATAGGGGTGTTATTCGAGTCGAACGAGCCGAGTCTGGCATGTTCAAGCTTGGTTTGTTTTGTTAAACAAGCTTGAGCTCAAGTCGAGTTTTTTTTATCAAGTTGGGCTTGTTTAGAAAATGTAATGAACAAGTTCGAGCCGAACTTTTATCGAGTTTTAAGTAGTTCTCATTGGTCATAACATACGGAGTATTAACTTAAAGGAAATTTTAGAAATTTTATAAAATTCGAGCTATTTGAGCATAAATTGAATGAGTTGAGCTCTCAACCTAGCTTAAATACTGTTCAGGCTCGACTTGTTTAGGTAAGGGTCGAGTTCTTCTTAGTAAGATGCTGAGAAGGGCAAGATCGAGTGTTGGAAGTCCTTCGGTGAGATACTTGAGGGTTTTGCTTCACATATATATCTTCGTTATTCTCCTTATAATATTAGTATTTGGTTTTACTATAGTTTCCATTCTTGTCTTTCTAGTTAGTTTTTTTATCCAAAAATAAATTGAAAAACACACAAAAAAAAAGCATTGTCGTTTGAGCTTCATTCTAGATCAAGAAGGGCCAGAACTTTCTTCGACAATGGGACGACCATTCGAGGTCAAAACCTCATCAAGTATCATCGAATAATCAAAAGTTACTTTTAATCTCATCTATTGATCTTCTTAATCGATTCAATGACCGATATTTATATATAGATAGATAGAGAGAGAGAGATCAACTCATACACAAAAATTTCAACTTAATTATATTTCGGACTTACAAAGTCTTATGGTCGCAACAACAAGTACATGAATCTGCAGTATTAAACGTAGTACAATAAATATGGAAGTTATATAGAAAAGGCTAGGTTTTTCATGGAAGTTAACTTCCTTATTTTACTGGTTTTTTACACCAAAATCATACATAATGTGATCGAGTCACTTTCTTCATCTCATATATGTATAGCCTCTCCCAAATCATATGTATATCATATATGTCTTCAATCTCTACCTGCAAAATTAAATATACTCATTTATTTTTTAGCTCAAATATTCCATAATAGTTTTAACATGTACGTATAAGCAAATAATTAAGAACACGATTATTACAAATATAGTGAATATCTATATATAAAAATGCATGCAAGATATATATAATATATTTGTTAGAGTCATCTAATTTTAACAAACATAACATATATATGTACACTAATATAAATTATATATATAATACGATTTCTTAAAGAATACATTAATGTATATATTTATTAGTTATTACCTTGAGAAATGGGGAGTAATTAATAAATAATGGATGTTTAGTATGGGGGAGGAGGTGATTTGTAAACGTAAGGTGGTGGAGACTTGTAGACCGGGGTCGGTGGTGGGTAGACGTGAACCGGTGGGGGTGGGGACTTGTAAACCGGGGTGGGTGGTGAGTAATATTCATGAACCGGGGGAGGAGGGGACTTGTAAACCGGAGTGGGAGGTGGGTATTCGTGAACCGGTGGAGGGGGAGACTTGTAGACCGGAGTGGGCGGTGGGTAATATTCAAGAACCGGTGGAGGAGGAGACTTGTAAACCGGAGTGGGTGGTGGGTATACCGGTGGAGGGGGAGACTTGTACACTGGAGTGGGTGGTGGGTATTCATGAACCGGTGGAGGGGGAGACTTGTAGACCGGGGTGGGTGGTGGGTAATATTCATGAACCGGTGGTGGAGGGGATTTGTAAACCGGAGTCGGTGGTGGGTATTCATGGACAGGTGGAGGAGGGGACTTGTACTTGTAAACCGGTGTGGGTGGTGGATATTCATGAACCGGTGGTGGAGGGGACTTGTACTTATAAACCGGAGTCGGAGGTGGGTACTTGTGGACCGGTGGAGACTTGTAAACCGGAGTGGGAGGTGGGTACTCATGAACCGGTGGAGGAGGGGACTTATACTTGTACACTGGCGTTGGAGGCGGGTATTTGTGGACCGGTGGAGACTTGTAAACCGGAGTTGGGGGAGGGTACTCATGAACCGGTGGGGGAGGAGACTTGTAGACCGGGGGTGAGTAGTGCTTAGGAGGGTAGTACACCGGAGGCTTAGCATAGTGGGGCGACGGTGGTGGCGGGGAGGAGTAGTGGTAAGGCGGCGGCGGAGAAGAGTACTTGTAGTAGTCAGCATTGGCCAAAGAAGCCAAGCTGATGGAGACTAAAGCAACAAGTAGAGTAGCCATTAGAGAACCTCTCCTTACAACTCTCATTCTTTATATTGAGTTGTTTGGAATGGGATGCTTATAATCCGAAGCTTAAACCCCTTTATATAGTTTCCATATATTCTCATTTATTGACCAAATTAAAGTTTTTATATGCACGGCAGCTAGCTAAATGAAAGAATTAAATGGTCGATCAATATTATAATATATTAATATAGTAGTAAAAAAAATTTATTTATTTTTTGGTGAGAAAAAATAATAATATAATGGCAAGTACGTACGTACGTTAGCTAGATAAGGTTGGTGGGCAAAGACTTTAATTTTTCCTCGATTGGTTATTTGATTAATTTGTTCTTATTTCATTTTGAAGGGCAATGAGGGTTAAATTGTATAAATGATTGTTCATTTTAGTACTAAAGTAGTACATGATGAAATGGAAATGTTGCTATATAAACCATGTGAGGTAGTCGAGCCGTAAAGAATCTCAGGTAGTAATCAAACGTTTCTGGTTCGACTCTCGGATGACCGCTATCTATTTACCAAAATTAAGATTTTTCACAAAAAAAAATTGCTATAAAATAAAAAATTAAGTGATTTATTTTTAGACTCAATCTTGAGATTGACTTTAAATGATAGTAATTTTTTCTCTTTTTTGGGTTGAAATTGAATGAGAATTTAATTAACAATCAATATTAGCTAAACAATGCATAAAATCTATGCTGAAACAGAAATCTAGAGAGGAGAATGGTTCACGAGTGTATTAATTGAATACACTTTTAGGTAGTATACTAGCGTAGTACCCGTGCGTAACGCACGAGATTTGTAAAATGTATTATATTTTATAGAATATATTACCATAATTTATTTACATTATGTATTAGATATATTATACTATTATAATAATATGAAAACAATATAGCAAAATAATACTATAAATTTGGATAAAAAAAATAATGCTTATATTATATCAATATATAATATACATGGCAAAACATCAATGTCTCACCTTCCTTGTTGGGTCGGGTTTGAGATTTGAAATGCCCGAGCCAGGATATAAAAATGTGGCCCTCTACTATTATTTTTTGTTGTGTTGATGGATTGGAAGGTAAGACCAAATAATTTGGTAGTTCAACTACATATTACACAAAGTCTAGGTGAATGGAGTTTTTAAGAACTTTTGGATGGAGAGCACATAAAAATATCGGAGAAGAAATATTCTTGTAATAAACTTAAAAGTGAAAAAATTGCTTCATTCCCCCCAAAATATAGGTCATTTTTTTTTGGCATGTTTTTTAAAAAGCTAAAAACTCTTATATTAATAAGTATTATAATGTAAAAAAATTTAATTCAAAAAATCAATATTTTATATAGTTTCTAGCTCCTTAAACTACGTGCACAAAAGTCAAAAACGTCTTATATTTCCAATCGGAGGGAGTATTATTTTTAAAAACTAATAAAAAAATTAATATTTTATAAAGTTTTTAGCTCCTTAAAAACGTGCTAAAAAGTAAAACGATCGATATTTTAAGACAGATGTAGTATAAAGTTTAGAGTCACCACTGCGGTTTGAGAATGAGTTTTTTTTAGCCTTCTAAGTTTTTTAGTAAGTTGAATGATTACTTTGAGCATTAAACACACATTTGTTGTGGTAATGGGTTGAAAGGTAGAACCAAATAATTTGGTAGTTGGACTACACATTCCACAAATACCCGTGAATGGAATTTTCAGAACTTTGGGATGGAGAGCACATAAAAAAGGATATATTATATTAATAAACTTAAAAGTAAAAAAATTCTTTCGCCTCAAATATAGGCCATTTTATTTTTTTGACATGTTTTTTAAGAAGCTAAAAACTCTATCAAATCTTTTTATTAGTTTTATTTGAGCATGTTATATGATTTGCAATGTCTAAATAGAAGCTTTATTATTATATATTAGGCAAAAGCATGGATAGTTAGCTTAGTGTCGTAAAACATATGACAAATATAAAACGACGAATGAAAATCTTTTGGATCTCAAGCTTGTACTTTCAATTCATTTGTAAAAAAAAAAAGAAGAAGAAGAAGTGGAGGAAAAATCATTAAACAAAATGGGGATTGGGAATTGAGCTAATAACTTATTGATAATGAAAATATTGACCTTGTATTCAAATTTTATATTTCAAAAAAGTATTTTATTTGCCTAAAATCAACAATAACCGTACAATATTTCATTTAAATATGAAATTTGAAATTATTTTATGTTAAAGGAAACATACATGCTCTAATCATACTAATAATATTCAATTTTCATTTTTGAAGCATACATACTCTAATCTTGTCGAGTATATATGTTAATTTTCTTTTTAGATCATTGCGTTTATGAAAATTAACCATTCATCTTCATCACCATCTTGCATTAAAAAAAACACGAAATCAATTTCATAACATAAATGGTAATATATGAGAAGAAAATATATACACGGATGAATCAAAACAAAGTCCATAACCATCAATTGAATTCAAATACTCAATTTACAACAAACATAAAGTAGGAGTTTGAAGTGTTGTTGTGGATAATTGAAATTTTTATTAGTATGATGTGAATGAATACTCAAGCCCTTATATATAGAAAGAGAGATTAAAAATAAAAAGATTCTTACCTTGCAAGATTGATAGAGATTAGATAAATAAATTGGTTTTATTTTACTCCATCAAAAAATTTAATATTTTGAAAATTGGTTAAAAACTTCATAAGATGAATAATAAAAAATTTGCAATATTATATAAAAATCCAAAGAATCAGATTTTCTATTTGATTATTATTATTATTATTATTATTATTATTATTATTATTATTATTATTATTATTATTATTATTATTATTATACATGATTGTTGATTAAAAATAATAATTAATTAATTAAAACTTTCATTGGTAGATTATATATTTTTTCATCGAATTAGTTTTGTAATTAAAAAGAGATTGAAATTGAAATTGAAAAAGTTTAAAAGTGCGGCTATAGTTTGAACTAGAGAAAATCTCTAATAAAATCAAATATGAAATAAAGGTAATACAAATTAAAAGATTTCCTATTTGGTCAAGATTTTATGACAAAAAGAAATGAAAATTTATATCAAGTCATTATATTCAAATAAATTTTAAACAATTCATCATTTAATTAAAAACAACTTAAGATAATTTTTAAGGAAAATTAATCGATTTTGTAAAGAAATTATAAGCAATTGAGTCAATATTTTCCCAATTACGTGTGTGAGAGTGCATGGTAGTTAGCTTGTAAATAAATTATTCTAAAAAATATTATAAATAAATTTATTAGATTATTTTACACGTATTACTTGGGAGTTGGCTTATAAATAAATTATTCTAAAAAATATTCAAAAAAATTAATTAGATTTATTAATTTAAAAATACATAAGATACAATTACTTTAATTTAATAAATAATTAAGGTGAAATAATTATTTAAAGTAGATAATCTATAAAAAAAAAGAAAGAAAATCAAAGCATCTTTATTTTAGTAGTAATTAACTGTAACTAAATCAACTACTTTTAATAAAAGATTAAATAGAAATTAATAAAAAAAAGCTATCAAAATGAGATAAGTATATAATTTATTTTAACATTAAATAAATAATTTATTTATTGATTTAAAATAATTTTAAACACTCCCTAAAAATAAAATATTGTTCGGAAGTGTTTTAAAAATTAGTTAAATATCGAATTAGTTGAAGATCGATATGGACTTTGTAATACGTCCAAACATTATTCAGTTAAAATTTTTAAAAATGTAATGTAGTATAAAATTAAGATTGAAGTAAAGTATTATGTGATTAAGTTAAACAAAATGTATAAATGTACATTTGATAATGAATAAAGATTTGTATTAAACATATTTAGTTAAATTAATAAAATAGAAGATTTGGATAATTAATACATATTTGAATTACTTGATTACTTTTAAATTAGTTTGATTATTTAGTTAAATTAATAAATTAGTTTGATTATTAAAAATTTAAATTGAGATAATTTTTTTAAATGAAAGGTGGGCCCATATTTAAGTAAAAAGTGACACGTAAGATGATTGAAGGAGAATCCGCCATGTGGCATCCTCCAACATGTGTTTTAGTATTATATTAGATATTGGTAATACTGAACAAAACAGGGTTAACTTAAGAGAGTGTGAACTCTTTCGAGCGGTTTATTAAATAAATTCATAATCGACCAACTTTGAATTGGACTTAAATTCACTAATACAATACATACAAGAGTCCGAATTCGGTGCAGTACTGCACCATCAATTTTGTTTTCTCCTCACAAATTTTAATTTTAGAGGGAAAAAACAATTAATTAAGTTAAGACAGGAGGGGCAATCTTTACCACTCATCTATTTTTTAATGTTTATGATTTTTTTACCTTCACCGTACAATACTTGAAGAGGGGAGCCAAATCCCTCAATACTAGCAATTAACCATCCAAATTCTAACAACCAATCGAAT
The DNA here is from genome assembly GCA_963922045.1 of Persicaria maculosa. NCBI lineage: Eukaryota > Viridiplantae > Streptophyta > Magnoliopsida > Caryophyllales > Polygonaceae > Persicaria > Persicaria maculosa. The sequence continues at coordinate 65,456,978 of OY998262.1, forward strand.
TAAGCAAGCCCTGAAATACCATATATATATATATATATATATATATATATGAAAATGTATGGATTCCTCTTGGAATCCCACACAAAACTCCATGGAAGATCAAGGAAGAAGAAGAGAGGAAGAAAAATCTGTTTCTGTTATGGATTTTCTGTTACAACTGACGGGGAGAGCTTCTGGCTTATATAGCCGAGCTATATTACATCCAATTACCAAAATACCCCTTATACAACATCAATTCTACATACATCCATATACTTCTATATCCCCCCTTCAAGTTGGACTAGGAATGGACACTAGTCCTAACTTGGAAGCTAGATAGTTGTGTTGAACCTCACCTAAAGGCTTGGTGAATAAGTCTGCCAACTGATGCTGAGAACGCACATAAACAGGGGTAAGAAAACCTGTTTTCAATTGCTCCCTAACATAATGGCAATCAAGCTTAAGGTGCTTTGTTCTTTCATGAAAAACGGGGTTCTCAGCAATGTGGATTGCAACCTTATTATCACAGTGTAAGGCAATGGGTTTGGGGATCTCACACTGCAAATCTGAAGCCAATGAGTCCAGCCAAACCAGCTCACTAGATGTCTTAGACATGCTCCTATACCCAGCCTCTGCAGATGACTTAGAGATGGTTGCTTGTTTCTTTGTCTTCCAAGAAATTAATGCATTGCCCAAAAACACACAGAATCCAGTAACAGATCTACCACTGAAGACACAGTTGCCCCAATCTGCATCACAAAATGCAGTGTATGAACTCTCATTATGTAATGGATATAACAATCCCAGATCAGAGGACCCATGAAGATATCTCACAACATGGAGAGCTGCATTCCAATGAGGAACACGAGGAGATGCCATGTACTGACTCAATTGTTGAATAGCAAAGGAGATGTCTGGTCTTGTCATGTTGAGGAATAGCAATCTACCAACCAATCTCCTATATTTCTCAGCATCATGCAGCTCATCACCATCATCAATGGACAACTTTAGACCCCTCTGCATAGGGAAAGAAGCACTCTTACAGTTAACCATTTAAGTGTCTTCAAGTATGTCTTGCACATACTTTCTCTGGTTGAGCAAAGTGCCATGGGCAGATCTTGAGATTTCCAATCCCAGAAAGTACCTGGCCTCACCCAGGTCCTTAATTGTATATGCTTTATGTAGTGCAAGTTTAAGAGCTTCAATCTCTTTCACACAATCTCCTGTAACCAACAGGTCATCAACATATACTAAGATCACCAGTAGCCCTGCAGGGATGGATTTGGTGAACAAACTGTAATCATAAGAGCTTTGAACAAATCCCAACTCATGTAAGAATCTGAAAAGTTCAGTGTTCCATTCTCTAGAGGCTTGTTTCAATCCATATAAGGATCTTTTGAGTCTACAAACCTGAGAAGAAGACCCCTTATCATACCCCTCAGGAATCTTCATGTAGACTTCTTCATTCAAAAAACCATGTAAGAAGGCATTGTTTACATCAAGTTGATGCACTGGCCATGCCTTTAAAGTAGCATAAGCAATCAACAATCTCACTGTGGTGAATTTAGCAACTGGAGAAAAAGTATGATGATAATCTTTACCCTTTACTTGGTTGTATCCCTTGGCAACAAGGCGGGCTTTGTATCTTTCTACTGCCCCATCAGGTCTAAATTTGACCTTATACACCCATCTGCAACCAATGGCTACATGACCAGGAGGCAATGTGGTGAGTTCCCAAGTATTATTAGCATCAAGAGCCTCAAGTTCCTTTCCCATAGCTTCTACCCATAGAGGATCAGTTGCAGCTTGCTTGTAAGTATGAGGTTCAGAAGTAGCCATGACATGTGCTAATGATGCAAGATAAGCAGTGGAATAGAATTCCTGATCAGATATGTGTGGCTACAAATGACTGAGACTGAGAGTGGCTTGTATTGAGCTGTGGACCAACAAAGTCCACAAATTTAGCAGGTAACTGATGCTGTCTAGTAGATCTTCTAAGAGTAACACTGGTTACTGGAATCTGAGGTTGAGGTTCAGGCATCTCAACTGGCTGTACTGGAGGCTGAGAGACACTTGAGGAATCTGGCTCATCTGGCTGAACTGAAGAGTGAGAGCTTGATGTATTAGAAACAATATCAAAATTCTGATCTGTGTTCTCTGGGATGTGAGGAAACACTTGAGGGACCTCACAGTCTGTGGCAGGGTTAACCAATGGCAAGGTTGGGGAGATGCAGACCTCTTCCACCATCCTTTTATCTGCTACTTGAAAGGGGAAAATATTCTCTTTGAATATTAGATGATATCCCTACTGATAATCACCTTGTGATTCACTAAGTCATATAGCCTGTATGCCTTTTGTCCAACTGGATATCCTAGTAAGATACATTTGTGAGCTTTAGCACCAAACTTATCTTTAGGAATATCCCTAGCCAAAGCATAAGCTAAGCATCCAATAACCCTCAGATGATCATAGGCTGCAGGTTTACCATACAACTTTTCAAAGGGTGTCTCCCATCCCAAAATAGGAGTAGGAAGAAGATTAATAACATGAGTTGCTGCTAAGACACAATCACCCCAGAACTTAAGTGGTAAGTTTGCATGAAGTCTAAGAGCTCTAGCAGTCTCTATGAGATGTCTATGCTTTCTCTCAACTCTACCATTTTGCTGAGGGACATAAGGAGCAGAAAGCTGATGAACTATCCCCTTTTCTTCAAAAAATGTCTGACAATTGAAGAACTCTGTCCCATTGTCACTTCTGATTTTCTTAACCTTAGTGTTGAACTGGTTTTCAACCATTAACACAAAGGTTCTTACAGCAGAGCTAGCTTGCCCTTTACTGTTGATCAACTGTGTCCAAACAACCCTGCTATGATCATCCAGAAATGTAACAAAGTACCTAGCTCCAGTTCTACAAGGTACTTTGTAAGGTCCCCATAGATCAATATGCAATAGTTCAAAACAAGTACTGGCCATTGAATGACTTGAATTAAAAGGTAAGGCATGATGTTTAGCCAAAATACATGACTCACAACTGAAATCACCAACACTGGTGCCTTTACAACCAGGGACATGAATCATCTTAGCTACTGAAGCATGTCCCAGCCTAGCATGCAATACTGACTTACTAGGTATGGATACAACATTATTTGAAGATGATTCATTATTTGATCTATGCACAGTTCCCTGGGCTTCACAGTTGCTTGCCAATCCTCTGTGAACTTCAACTGCAACATCTACAGGTTTAAGAGTAGCTCTGAACAATCTGCTATGGATTCTTTCTCCAGTGAGAACTGTATGACCCTTCCTAAGGTCCTGTAAAACACAAGTTTTCTTGTGAAAATTGACATCTACTCCAGAATCATCAATCACTTTCCCAACAGACAACAAGTTGATCTTGAATTCAGGAATGGAAAACACATCATATAACACCAATCCTGATGCCAAATGTATATCCCCAACCTCTGTAACCAACTTAACAGATCCATCAGGTAAAGAAACTTTGATAGGCAACATCAATTTCCTCTTAAATTGCAACAACTGATCATCAAAGACCATGTGATCTGTGGCCCCAATGTCTATAATCCACACATTTCTATTCTCACAATGCTTCCTAGCAATACTTAGAGCAAAAGCATTACTGAAAGTACTGAAGATTAGATGTTTACCAACAAAATGTGCTTCTGATCCTGCAACTCCCTTTCCCTTCATTGCCTTGATCACTTGCTGGACCACTGAGTTGATGAAGTCTTCATTATCATCCATGTTGTTGCAATTCCCAGCTTCTGATATAGGAGATTCATCTATCTCCATGTCTGCTGCATTTGCCTTGGCACCAGTTTTTCCCTTTGGAGCTTTGAACCATTCTGGATATCCAATTATCTTGAAGCACTCATTCTTGAGATGACCTGTCATCCCACAATGAAAGCACTTCTTGTTTGCCTTTTCTGCAGCTCTTTCTTTCTTGTAATCTCTCTTGACATCAGTTGGTTTGTTGGCAAAGAAAGCTTTTGAATCATTGCTGCTTTCTCCAACAGACCCTGTACCTTTCTTGTCCACTTGTTGAACAAGATACAAAGCTCTATTGAGTGTTGTCAATGGATCCATAGCAAGAATTTGATTCCTGGTACTCTCATATCCTCCATCCAATCCCATAAGGAACTGGATCAGTTTATCCCTATCCTCTTTTTCAGCTACTTTCTTAGTCAGATTACATGTGCAATTCTTGTATGCACCACATGAACACTGCAATTTTCCATCTAAACTGAAAATCTCTTCCCACAATTTCTTCAATTGGCCGAAGTAATCCCCTACACTCATGTTTCCCTGATCTAAGTTGCTCAAACTTTTCTTTAATTGATACAGTAAGGGACCATTCGAAGGAGCATACCTCTCAACAATCTCGTCCCAGAGTTGCTTTGCTGTCTCAGCATACATGAAGCTCTCAGATACATTTGGCGCCATGGAATTCACGATCCAGCATCGGACCATGTAATCGCACCTGTTCCACTTCTGCAAATCCGTCGGACTTAGATTGTCTTGCCGAGTGCTCCCGTCGATAAAGCCAAGCTTGAGTTTGGCTCCCAACGCCATCTTAATTCCTCGACTCCAGCTCAAGAAATTCGTTCCATTGAATGTGCTTGCCACCAGTTGTGCTCCTGGATGATCGGAGCCTGACAAACTCAACGGATCATTCAAATTGTTGTTGATGCCTCCGATTTCTCGCCGAATTGCTGCACTCAATTCCGCGCTCAATTCTTCCATCTTTCTTCAGCGATTCCTTCAGATCTCGTCTCCACAGAGCTTTAATCGATCGGATCGGCTCCCTGTCGCTCTGATACCATGAAAATGTATGGATTCCTCTTAAAATCCCACACAAAACTCCATGGAAGATCAAGGAAGAAGAAGAGAGGAAGAAAAATCTGTTTCTGTTATGGATTTTCTGTTACAACTGACGGGGAGAGCTTCTGGCTTATATAGCCGAGCTGTATTACATCCAATTACCAAAATACCCCTTATACAACATCAATTCTACATACATCCATATACTTCTATAATATATATATATATAAAGAGCGTCATCCGTACTGATCTTGATCTCATTCAATGTACTTCTCAATACTTAATTATAATGCGATTGAATAACGAGTGTTGTTGTTCTATAACAGTCGACGGCTTTCGACGTGAAGGTTAACACCTACAAAAATATGTGAAGTTTATATCGATCCAAAATTGTCAATTTCTTTAATACATTGAAAAGTATTGGTGAATACAGAGACATCATTTTTAAAAAAAAGAAAGAAAAGAATGAACGTTAAATTTGATAAGAGGAATTAGGAAGTAGGTATGATTTGTCTACATCCTTACAAGATGTGAACGTCTTCATCGACTTCCCGGTGTTTCCATCGTCCATTTTCACACACACTATCCTTCATTAATTAATTGGAGGGGTGAAAAATTCAATTTGAATTAAATATTAGACTATTTATCTGGAAAATCAAGAAGTGATCATGGATTTGGTTAATGATCAAGGACAAATTAATACCACTATTGTATTTTTTTTTTAGTAGGCAAAAAGGGGGTGATTCTTAAGACAGAACGCCACCCTGATCATCCTTTCGGATGATGTTACAGAAATCCCTGTTATAAGGGAGATATATACAAATTTTAGGTTTTCACTTTCTATTAAAACAAACAACATTCTACCCCTCTTGATTCACCTGCAAGTCTATGAATCAAGAGGCGTAGAGACGATCACATGGTCAATGATGATGCCTATTTGCACCACAAGACCAAGTTGAGACAACCAATTTATATTGGATTACCGGATGGTCATATAATCACTGTCACGGAATCAGGGAGAGTTTACTTATATGATTAGATCACTCTGCATGATGTATTATTTGTGCCTGGATTTCAGTTTAACCTCCTATCTATTGGGAGACTTGTGGAGAAATCAGTTCTTAGAGCCATTTTTTACATGCATGGTTGTGCATTTCAGGCCCTTGGATATGAGTCAGTACTGCTCATTGAGACAGCAAGAGCAATGAGGATTCATGCTAATCTCCCTATAAAGTACTGGAGTGAATGTGTTCTTGCAGCAACACGTGTGATCAACAAGATTCCTAGTGCTGTGTTGAATTGGAAGACTCCATACGAGATTATCTTTGAGAAGAGACCCCCTATGATGATTTAAAGGTAATGGGCTGCTTATGTTATGCTCCTGTGAGCCATGCTGATAAGAATAAGTTTGGAGCTAAGGGAAGGAAATGTGTTTTCCTGAGCTATCCACATAACCAAAAAACCTATAAGGTCCCTGACATGAAAACTGGACAGATATTTATTAGCAGGGATGTTGTGTTTCATGAGAAGTCCTTTCCTTTCAAGGAAGAGAAAATTGAGGAGGTAAAGAATGATGAGATTGTTGTGTTGCCTCTTGTCAATCCTGCTGCAGATTATGAATTCACTCCACAACATGATGCAAGTTTGTCTTTACATACTTCAGGAGGAGAAGGACTTGTTCCAGATACAACATCCTCATCTAGCAATCAGCAAGTGGAGCCAGGGGATGCATCCGGATCTCCATGGAGATTGAATTCTTCTCATGACGGTACATAGAGTTTTGTGTCAGACCCTATGGAATTTCCACCCTTGAGGAGGTCCACAAGAGAAACAACAATGCATGTTAAACTTAATGATTTTGTCTGTCCAAATGTGCAATCTACATCAAATTCAGCATCCTTTTTGGTTAAGGTGCTTGGTGATTTGTCACAATACAGTACATAATATATGAGCTCTTTTGCTAATATGATCACAGTGGTATAGCCTAGCAGTTATAAGCAGGCTGTTAAAAATTCTCTATGGCAAGTAGGGGTGATATTCGAGCCAAACTCGGTATGTTCAAGCTTGGCTCTAATAAGAAATGAGTCGAGCCGAGCTCGGGCCTAAATTTTAAATGAGCTTTTTTTAATGCTCAAGCTCGGCTCGCGAGCCCAACTACATATTCGAACTCGACTTGTTTAAGCTCGATCAAGCCGAACGAAAGAGCCTAAGCTCGTTGTCCAAGCTCGTTCGTTCGGCTTGTATGGCTCGTTTATGCAATTCATTTTCAAAGTCTAACAGTTGCCTTGTTTCACTCTTTCAATGCTAATATGAAGAACCCATAATAAATGCACACCACGAATTCAAAATATATTGGAGTATAATTTTTTATGTTTGTTCTTACATCCAGTGCAAAAATAAGCAACCACAAATTCAGCTTAATACATCAGATTACAACAAATAGAAATTCACCTTCTTACATTCAGTATAAGCTAACCAGATACAGCATAGTAAAATTCAAAATTAAAGATTGAAGAAATAATACAACAACAACAACAACAACAACAACAACAACAACAACAACAAAATCAATTACAACTTCAAGAAATACAACAGTGGCGAGAAAGATGCCAGATCTTATCAGATCTGCAAAAAAATACAAAAGTTGCAAAAAAAAAAAAATCAAGAACAACAAAATAAATTACAGATTCAACCAAATAAATTACAAATCAATCAAAATAAAATACAAAACCTAACCTAGAAATAAAAATCAGCAAAAACAAATACAACAGCTGCAAAAAATGGCCATGGAATTTCTCAAGGGATGGAACCTGATGGCTGGATGGAAGAACTGAAGAAGTGGCGAGGGCAGAGGAAAAGCCAGATCTTCTCAGATCTGCGAGAGAGATGTCGTATCTTCTCAGATCTGGTTCGTGCTTCCTTCTCTCACTCGCCCTTCTCAGATCTGCTAGATCTTCAATTGAGGGAGTAAGATGAACAGGAAGGATAGATGGAGGGAGTAAGATGAAGAACGTACTTGGTCGGGGACTCGAGGTGCTATTGGAAGATGACCGAATAGCGACAAGTCCGAGTCGAGAAGGACGAGCCGCGAGCGAGAGAAGGAAGGACGAGTCGAGGAGGACGAGCAAGAGAAGGAAGTCGTCAACGAGCGAGAGAACAAAAGAGAAGGCGGATGTGCTGCTGGGAGTAAAGGATGAGAGAGATAAGGAAGGACGAACCAGAACTCCAGTCTCTAGGAGCAAGAGAAAGAAGCGAAGCGACCGAGATAATAGGCGAACCATGCCCGTGACACGCCTAAATCCTCCTACCTCCAACCCTAGGGGTATTATTGTAATTTAATAGCTTGAGCTTCTGAGCTCGGCTTGGGCTCGGTTCGAGCCTAAAATATTGTCCAAGCTCGGCTTGTTTTACCTTTTCGAACGAGTCGAGCTCGATCCTTTCCAAGTCGAGCCCAAGCCAAGCTCGAGCTGTTCGGCTCAAATAACAACTCTAATGGCAAGAAGCCATGAGTAAGGAGTTAGCAGCTCTTGAGCAAAATCAAACATGGAGTTTGACTGATCTCCCTCCTGGACACAAGACAGTGGGATGTAGATGAGTTTATAAGGTGAAGTACGTACATACCAGATGGATCTATAGAGAGGTACAAGGCCAGGCTCGTGGCAAAGGGTTACACATAGATAGAAGGGAAAGACTATAAGCACACATTTTTTCCTGTAGCAAAGTTGGCTACAGTGAGACTTTTATTTCCAGTTGCTACCAAAAGAAGTTGGCCAATGTACCAGTTAGACGTCAACAATGTTTTCCTTCATGAGAAACTAGAGGAAGATGTTTACATGGAACCACCTGAAGGGTACACAGCTAAGCCAACGCAAGTAGTGAAGTTGAATAAGTCCTTGTATGGACTCAAGCAGGCATTCATGCAATGTAATACTGAGCTCACACAGTTCATGGTTACTTTAGGGTTCAAGCAATCCAAGCACGATTATTCATTGTTCATTAAGAAAGTTCCAAAGGGCCAAGTGGTAGCACTGGTATATGTTGATGATCTCTTGAACACTGGAGATGATACAGAGGTGATCAACTCAGTTAAGAGATCTCTGAATGAAGCTTACACTATTAAGGATCTTGGACTGGCAAGATACTTCTTGGGATTAGAGGTGATCAGGTCATCTGAGGCTCCTTCCTTGCATCAAAGGAAGTACATTTCAGACATCATAGTGGATTGTGGCATGAATGGATGAAAGCCTAGTGGTTTTCCAATACCAAGGGGCATGAAATTGGCACCTAATGAAGGAGTTCCTCTAGAGGATCTAGAGAGGTACATGAGGCTGACAGGGAGACTGTTATTTCTCAATTTGACAAGGCCGGATTTGTCATATGACATTAAGCATTTGAGTCAGTTCGATCATGAGCTCTCCAAGATAGCCACACATGTCAGCAGCATTACATGTTGTGAGGTATCTAGCTGGTACCTTAACACTTGGTCTGGCCTTCAAGAAGGAAGACACATATGATCTTACAGGGTATTGTGATGCTGATTGGGCAGCATGTGCTTATAGTGCTAGGTCCCTTACATGGTATTGTGTGTTCTTTGGAAAGTCTTTGGTTTCATGGAAGACAAAGAAGCAACCCACAATGTCTAAATCATCTGCAGAGGCTGAGTATAGAAGCATGTCAAAATTAGCAAGTGAAATTGTGTGGATTGTTGGCATTCTTGGTGATTTGGAGATCTATCCTAGCACACCTATTCCATTGCATTATGATAACAAGGCAGCAATCCAAATTACTGCAAATCCCGTGTTTCATGAGCGTACTAAGCATATCAAGGTGGATTGTCATTTTATTCGTGAGAAGGTCCTTGAAAGATTCATTGGAACTTCTCATGTGAGATATATAGATTGCAGATTGCTGATATACTGACCAAGCCTATTGGTGAAGAATAATTCAAGCTTTTCATATCCAAGTTGGGTCTTTTTGATTGCTCACCGGATCCACTTTGAAGAGGTGGGTGTGGGTGTGGGTGTGTGTGTGGGGGGGGGGGGGGGGGGTTATTGAGATACATCTCATCTTTCATTTTCCTACATGTTTATGTTACTTACATTTCACTCACATTAATTTCATTGGAATTCTGTTTTTGTCTTCTTTCTGCACTTTCCCTTTATTGCCTCTGGGAGGGCTTTTGCTCTCTTTAGTTGGACTATATAAGCCTTTCCTTTCAGTTATCTTGGAATAAGATAGAATGATTTGAGAGCATGCAACCCTAGCTCAGCCGTCTTGCTTTCACATTTTCATTCATATGATGATCAAATTCATATGATGATCAATGTGTTGATCATCACTGTTCGATTGATGATGCTCATCTATTGATGAGTTTTGATCTAGCTCGAGGCTAGATTTTAGATATACCTATTGATAAATGTGAGCATTGTATTCTTGGTAAACGTGCTAAGTCTGGGTATCATTCTGATTAACTTTTAATCTTATTTATTGATTTTTTATTTAATAATTAACATAATCCAGATTTGTTATATATATAAATATATGGAGAGAGAGAGAGAGAGATCAAAGTACAAAAATTTCAACTTAATTATATTTCGGACTTGCAAAGTCTTATGGTCGCAACAAGTACATGAATCTGCAGTATTAAAAGTACAATAGAAAAAGCTAGGTTTTCCATGGAAGTTAACTTCCTTATTTTACTGGGGTTTTTTCACCAAAAACATACATATATAATGTGATCGGGTAACTTTCTTCATCTCACATATATATATAGCCTCTCCCAAATCATATATGTCTTCGATCTCTACCTGCAAAATTAAATATATTCATTTATTTTTTACTCAAATATTCCATAATAGTTTGGACATGCACGTTTAAGCAAATAATATATTAAGAACACGAAATTATCATAAATATAGTGAATATCTATAAATAAAAATGCATGCACACGTGCAGAACTTATGACGTTATCAAGAAATCAATTAAGGTGGATGTGTAACAAATATATGCACACTAATATAAATTTTATATAATTCGATTTCTTAAAGAATATATTTATGTATATATTTATTACCTTGAGAAATGGGGAGAAAATAATTGATGGATGTTTAGTATGGGGGAGGAGGTGATTTGTAAACGTAAGGTGGTGGGGACTTGTAGACCGGGGTCGGTGGTGGGTAGACGTGAACCGGTGGGGGTGGGGACTTGTAAACCGGGGTGGGTGGTGGGTAATATTCATGAACCGGGGGAGGAGGGGACTTGTAAACCGGAGTGGGTGGTGGGTATACATGAACCGGTGGAGGGGGAGACTTGTAAACCGGAGTGGGTGGTGGGTAATATTCATGAACCGGTGGAGGAGGAGACTTGTAAACCGGAGTGGGTGGTGGGTATACCGGTGGAGGGGGAGACTTGTACACTGGAGTGGGTGGTGGGTATTCATGAACCGGTGGAGGGGGAGACTTGTAGACCGGGGTGGGTGGTGGGTAATATTCATGAACCGGTGGTGGAGGGGATTTGTAAACCGGAGTGGGTGGTGGGTATACCGGTGGAGGGGGTGACTTGTAAACCGGAGTGGGTGGTGGGTATACCGGTGGAGGGGGTGACTTGTAGACCGGAGTGGGTGGTGGGTATTCATGAACCGGTGGAGGAGGAGACTTGTAAACCGGGGTGGGTGGTGGGTATTCATGAACCGGTGGAGGAGGAGACTTGTAAACCGGGGTCGGTGGTGGGTATTCATGAACCGGTGGAGGAGGGGACTTGTACACCGGCGTCGGAGGCGAGTACTTGGGGACCGGTGGAGACTTGTAAACCGGGGTGGGGGGCGGGTACTCATGAACCGGAGGAGACTTGTAAACCGGAGTTGGGGGAGGGTACACATGAACCGGTGGGGGAGGGGACTTGTAGACCGGGGGTGAGTAGGGGTGCTTAGGAGGGTAGTACACCGGAGGCTTAGCGTACGGTGGCGGAGGAGAAGAGTACTTGTAGTAGTCAGCATTGGCCAAAGAAGCCAAGCTGATGGAGACTAAAGCAACGAGTAGAGTAGCCATTAGAGAACCTCTCCTTACAACTCTCATTCTATATTTAAGAGTTGTTTGGAATGGGATGCTCATAAACCCAAGCTTAAACCCCTTTATATAGTTTTCAAATATTCTCATTTATTGGCCAAATTATAGTTTTTCTATATGCACGCCGGCCAGCTAGCTAAATGAAAGAATTAAATGGTCGATCGATATTATAATATATTAATATAATAGTAAAAAAATTTTTTTTAATGAGGAGTACGTGCGTACGTTAGCTAGATAGATAAGGTTGGTGGGCTAAAAGACTTTTAAATTTTTCCTCGATTCGTTATTTGATAATTAATTTGTTCTTACTTCAATTTGAAGGGAAGGGTTAAAATGTATAAATGATTGATCATTTTCTACTAAGTAGTAATACATTGATTTTTTTTATTAGGAAAGAATTTGGACGAGCAGACCTTAACCCGGTGACATACTTATGAATGAGGTCTAAAAGATCAAATTCGTTGTAGATATCGACGTCCCAGGCAGAGTGACATAGATGTGTAACCTTATTAGCAACTCTATTACCTAAACGGGGAACAGTAAAAGAAGGAAACATTAGGTGCTTTGTTTTTAGACTTAATCTTGAGATCGACTTTAAATGATAGTAATTTTTTCTCTTTTTTTTTGGTTGAAAGTGAATGAGAGGATACTGGTCTCATAGACGTTTATTAATTTAATTAACAATTTAGCTAAATAATGCATAAAATCTATGCTAAAAGAGAAATCTAAGTCGTTCACGAGTATATTGACTTCGCGGCAGATGTGATGAAATGGAATATCACATTTCCTAAAAAGGTAGTATTTGCATTGAACAAACTATGCAAACGAGAGGAAGAACTCTATCGAGTGGTTTATTAAATAAATTCACGGTCGACCAACTTTGAGGTGGTCGACTCTAACATCACCAAATACTAAATCCACACTCATCCAAATTCTAACCACCAATCGAATTAAGCAAGCCTTGAAATGTCATACAAAGAGCGCCATCCGAATTGATCTTGATCTTATTCAATGTACTTCTCAAGGCTTAGAATGCGATTGAATAACAAGTGTTGTTGTTTTACAAAGCCCTCGACGTGAAGGGTAACACCTACAAAATATGCGATGAGCAGTTCATATCGATCCAAAATCGCCAATTTCTCCAATAACAAATATTGGTGAATATAGAGACATCATTTTGTTTAAAAGGGTGAACGTTAAATTTGATAAGAGGAAGGAAGTAGGTACGATTTGTCTGCATCCTTACAAGATGTGAACGTCTTCATCGATTTCCCAATGTTTCCATTTTCCATTTTTCACACACATTATCCTTCATTAGTTTATTGGAGGGAGGAAATTCAATTTGAATTAAATATTAAACTATTAATCTGATAAATGAAGAAGTGGTCATGAATTTGGTTAATGATCAAGGACAAATTAATAACACTATTGTATTAATTATACAGGTATTATACAGAGATACAAATTTAAAGTTTACTTTTATTTAAAACAAACTCTACCTTGAATTTGTAAAATAGGGGTGGATTTAATTAATTTACTGTCAAATATTATGTCATATGGTTGCTACATGCATGGAGTTTTTTTTATATACAAATTACAAGTTTGTTGAAGGTTGGGAGTTTGAAATATGTAAGCCTGAATTATTTTTTGTATCGTCATTCGTCAATTCATTTTATAATGGAAGTTTTGTGAGTTTATGCATGTGTTGGGCCTCCCTAAGTTATAATATAAACTATAATTATAAAAAAAGGAAATAAAGAATATCCCCATATTTATTAACATAACACTTCTTATAAATCATAATAATAAATATAGTTTAAATAATTAAAATAAGGGTAAATTACACATAACCACCCGTAAATTAGGTTAGTTTTCACATAACCACCCATAAAATTATAAATTACATAAAACCACCCATAAATTATATTTGTTTTCAAAAAACCACCCATTTGTTAAATTTCCATTTTAAAAAAGAAAAATGCCCCCATATCTTTGTTTTTAAAAGTAATAATTTGGGGTTTTCTAATTATTCTGTCCGTTCGACAAAAAATATTCATGCACGCTCTTTAAGGAAGATAAAAACTGCATAAAATATTCATCTTTTTATCATTTTTTTTTATATAATTTCATAGTTACGGTAAATAAGTATGAAATGTTATTTATTTTTTATAAAAAATGGATATTTTATACTCCCTCCATTTCTAAATAAGTGACTTTTTCAAGTCAAACACGTATTTCTAGGAGGGTAAAACTGTATAAAATAGTAAAATTTTAATTATTTTTTAAATAATATTATACTTATTATTAATAAGTATGAGTTTATCAAAAAAGTTTATTAAAAAATATATTTTATATTGTTTTTATCACCTTAAAATACGTGCATGAATATTGAATAGTAAAAAGTCATTTATTTATAAACGAAGGGATTATAGTTTTATTATCCCAAAAAACGCATGTAAATATTAAACAACGTGTTTTTCCAAACCGAGGGAGTAATAATTTGAGTTTATTTTAGAGCCTATTCACATATTCAACATTTGAAGAAGAGGAGATCGACAAGAGCCATTGCAAACCTCTCCTCTTCAAATTAAAAATATGATGCATTTATATTGGTTCAGACATTTATATATATTTTACAATGTTTAAATTATTTTTTTCAAAGCGAAATGACAAATTAAATAGGAAAATACTTACCGTGACTTTCATTTCAAAATAAATAAGCTTAAACTAGATGATGCGGGACCATTCAAGACACCATCCAAGTCACATTCGGACATGCCTATAACACTTGGGGATGGACCTATGATTCGAGCTCGTGAGAACGATGTCATCCTCAAAAAGAAGAAGAAGGCTCCACCATGGGAGAAGGTCCAAAGGTGCATAGGACTTACTGTTGGTATCGATGCCGACATCAGAGGCATCGACGCCGAGACCTGAAGATGCTATTTTGCGTTTTTGCCTACTGTTGGTATCGACGCCGACACCAGACCCTCGGCACCGAGACCTGGGCGCATAGAGTTCATATGGGCCGAAATTTATTAAGCCTTGGAACCCTAATTTTCATTGTTATTTTTAGTATCTCTTTTACTTAAGTTATTTTAGGTATTTTTAGGAGTTTATTTTAATTAGTCTTTTATTTATTATTTTTATCTAAAATCAGCCCTTGTAAGGCTATATAAGCTGAGTTCTTCCATTATAGAACACACGAAATTCATTATGAAGAAAAGTTTCTATCTTTTTGTGTTGAAACACATGAGTGAAAGTCAATCGATTCGAAGCATGGCTCATCGATTGCAACTATATATTGGTATTGTTTTAGCTTGGTTTGCTTTGTGTTCATCAACTTCGCAAGACTTCGTGATCCTAGCATCCACGAGCCCCCTCCTTATGCCTCCAAGTTGTCCGCTTGGTTGTGTAGGATTGTAGAGGCGGGTTATATAGTCATTGGTATTAGTTCCTACCCTCTTAGGAGGTCTGAGGTCTTTATCTTGTTCTATATAGATCGACTCAGTCCTTATCGGTCGTGTCTTTCAATTCTTGCATCTTTCTTTAATCGAGTCTTGTTCTTGGTCTTTGTCGATTTCGAGTTCAGCCTTTGTTCTTGAGATCTTGCGTCGAGTCTTGTGTTTCGTTATCATTCTTGCTATGTTTCTTGCCTTCTTTATTAAGTCTTGTTTAGTTCTTGCTTCCGTTCTTTAGTTTCTTGTTTGATTGTCGAAGATCGGGCCATCTCACGGCTAACCCCGTATCACTATAGGTATTTTAGTCTTTCCAAACAAAACAAATGGAGATTTAATGGGTGGGTGCTCTTTTGAAAATAATTTTAATTTATGGGTGGTTTTATGTAATTTATAATTTTATGGGTGGTTATGTGAAAACTTACATAATTTATGGGTGGTTATGTGTAATTTACTCTTAAAATAATCATGAAACAAGTTTCATTTTGAGAGGATTCAAGTTTGGAACTATTTATTTCCCTTTTTTAATGAGAGGTTTTGTGCGTGCTATCAAGGGCGAATCCTGAACCGTCATTCCGGGGATATTTGAAGGTAAATTTTTCATCATTCCGAAAATGTTTAAAGATATAAAAAATTTCTTTTGTATTTTTTTTCCCGGGTTAGGGATGCTTGACGTAAAATATTAGAAAATTAACACTAATTTTTTTTGAAGATGCTTGAGCATCCCAAACCTAACAAAAGCATCCGCCGTTGCGTGCTATATGATATTATTGATATAGGTTATATGAGTTTGGCAAATCAGTCTGCTTTTCAGAACTTTTGGTTTTGATATTATATAGTTTTAAATGAAATAAATATAAAATTTTAGTTTGATTAGCTTTTAAACTCGGAGTTTTTCAACCTCTACGTAGCCATCCAAAATTTTCAGAGTTTTTGATTATCTATTCATTTTAGTTTCCATCTACTACCTCAACTAGACCTGTCAAACGGGTCATTCGGGTCGGGTCACTTCGGGTTTCGGGTAAAACGGGTCTCGGGTAAAACGGGTTTTGGGTTTTTCGGGTTGACTCGAACCCGGGTTTGACCGGGTTTCGGGTCGATTTCGGGTCTGTCAATTTTTTCTTTTTTAAATTAAAAAAATCATAATTTGATAATTTTGTGATAAATTTTAATTATATATAAAAAAATTTTAATTATATATAATTATAAATCAACCGGGTCGATCGGGTCACCGGGTCAATCGGGTAAATCGGGTCAAAATTACCGGGTCAATCGGGTCACCGGGTCGAAACCCAGATTACTCGGAAAAGTTTCGGGTTTTTCGGGTTCGGGTCGGGAAAAAATTTCGGGTCAAAATTTCCTGGTTCGGGTCGGAAATTTTTCGGGCCAGTCGGGTCGGGTTGTGTTTTGACAGGTCTAACCTCAACAGTTAGGTTGACCAAACACCGTACTAATTTATTAAACATATATGTAACACAAATTAATAATTTATCAGCTTCATCCTAGGGTTGGGCGGTGGTAGTAAAATTACCATACCAACCGATTACCAACCGTACTAACCGGACATTGGTACCAAGAAGTCGGTAACCGAAATCTCGGTACCAAGGTTAGTCGGTACGGTACACGGTATGGGCAACCCAAATACCGTGGTACCGTCGGTACTGAATATATATTTATTTATTTTTAAAAAAATTAAATATTGTGTAGGGCTATAGACTACATTCGGTACAGTCGGTACCATGGTACCGAATATATATTTATTTTTTTAAAAAAATATTAAATATCGGTACCATCGGTACCGTCGGTACCGATGGTACCACAGTGTATAAAACGCAAATTTAGGCATGAAAATAGTGTCTTCGGTTACCACGGTACCGACATTCGGTAACCGATAGTTTCGGTACCAATAGTTTCGGTAACCGAAACTAGTTAATTGGTATGTGGTACAGAAAATCCCATACCGAGTGGTATCAGTACGGTACGTGGTAATCGAAAATTTACCATGGTACCGTAACGTGCCAGCCCATTCTACCCTATCAATTATCATTTTACCAAACATAGCCCAATATCTTAAAAATATGTAAGTGGGGCATACATGTTTAATTTACCCTTTTATAAGATCTATTCAATGCAAAAAAAAAATAAAAAAAATCAAAACAAACGGAAATCTCAAGTATTTTTTTTATACATGCAATAATTTGAATGTTGCTAGACTCTATTAGTCCGGCCACCATTAAATAACATCTTAACATATGAGAATGTTGAGTTTTCTACTTGTCTGGAGATCTAGTTTGAAATGGGTTTGAAAACACCGAGTGATACGATTCGCACATTTGTTAACTTTATGGAAGACGTGTGAGATGGACGCCGTCTCAAAGTACTGGATAATGAGAAGAACATCGGTGACGAGGAAATCTCAAATATTAATTGATCTAACAATCTAAAATTAATTTCCCTCTATTTCTTAAGCTTATTTTTATATATATTTAAAAGCTTATCGATCTTTTGAGTTGAAATTCATGAACTTTCTAAGCAATTATTACACAAAATCCGATCTAATTTGCACTAGCAAGTGTACATACAGTGAGAAATGCTTTAATTATCTCAAAGAAAATCGATCATGTTGGAAAATGTATATAGTATATATTATACATACTACATATATAGTTTTGTCTGATGAATCAAATCAAATTATTTATATTAAAAGACTTTTGTAACATTTGCTTATTTGTAATAAAAAAATTTCAGAAATTACAGATTAAAGTGTTCTCTCATACAGAAATACATTTATTTTCTAAAGATTCGAATCACAAATCACTAATTAAAGATTAAAAAGTCACCACACGCGCGGTATTTGCAATACATTTTTTCTAATTATTGAAGCTGTTTTCCATTTGCATTGCCTAACCATATAGAAATTTTGTCACTAAACGTCAAATCATTTACAAAAAATAACGAATTTTGTGGAATATATTTAACAAGTTGGACGTCGATCTGATTTCTGAATTAATTGTTAGTTGTCGTGTTGACTGTTGAATACTTCGTTTTCGCACCTTATTTTCCCACTCCGATTAATCCCAATTAATAAAATGGGACACTTGCTCGTTCTTTAGGTTAAAAAATTATATAATTGATCGACTTCAACTCCCTTTTTTTAACTTAATCACCGTCAGAGAAATACACATCCGCGTTGAGATTGAGATTCCCAATCACAGGGAAAAGGAAAATGAAGCAAATCA
Organism: Persicaria maculosa; assembly: GCA_963922045.1. Classification (NCBI taxonomy): domain Eukaryota; kingdom Viridiplantae; phylum Streptophyta; class Magnoliopsida; order Caryophyllales; family Polygonaceae; genus Persicaria; species Persicaria maculosa. The sequence continues at coordinate 65,475,557 of OY998262.1, forward strand.
TTTTTATAATGTTAAATATAGTCAACATTAACGAGCTAGTTAACTTATTCATGGTAATGATATATATTGGAAAAAAATTTGACTTGAAAAGGTTATATGAAGGTTAAAAGTTTAGATTTGGAAACTGCTTTGGTAAAGCTCTACTTTTAAAATTAAATGGTAAATAATTAAATCTATTCCAAATTGAAATAATCAATATATTTAGGCATAGGTTAGAAGAATGGGTAAAAATATATAATTGAATAAGAGAAGTAGGCTTTTATATGTATAATTTATTAATTATGATACATATATGACAATGAAATGCAGACCTTTGGAGACGCTAATGAGTGAATTATTGAGTTTAGATGCAGCTACCACCACAATGATTTCAACTAATCCTTCTTGGTTTTTTTTTTCTTTGTTTTTGACTAGTCTTTTAAAAAAAAAATAGGAAAGAAATTTGAAGCTCTAGACACTCTTAGAGTAACAGAGAACAATTAAATGGACTAATTATCATGTATAAATAGAAACAAATGATAGTGGCAAACAACAATTCGAATATTACCAAAATCTAAACAGAAAAAAAAACAAACCAAAAAATACATTTGACAAATATTAATTGCATGCTCAAAACAAGATGGAGGGGGGTTGTGTGCAGGCGTACGTACGAGAGACACGAACAACACATAAAATATTATTTCTTAAAGGAGTTGTGGAGATTTGAACCTCTAACTTGTTGATTAAAGTACCCGTCTTTTACCAACTAAACTAGAGTAATTAGTTATTAAAATACTCTTTTACTATTTACATATCATAAAAATATATTATATATAACATTAATTTTTTTTTTCCGTTCGGGGGCATGACCATGAGAATGATATGTAAATAGTAAAAGAGTATCTTAAATGAGATCCAATGGACCAATACCCGCAAGTTATATTAGCCAACAAGTTATATTAGCCACATGCGCTTAAATGAGATCCAATACCCGCAATATGTCACAAGGCCAGCAATTATACCAATCCGAAGAAAGGCTTTGAAAATATTAATTACTGAAATTTTTTTGAAAAAATTTATACGTATTTATTTTTTTACGCTATTAACTGGAAAATTATAATAATTCCTTATAACTTATAATATGTTAGTAATATGTGATGCAACCCAAATGGGACCAAAAAAATGTTTCAGTTTTTGTAACCATTAATCAACCTAATAACTAGTAAGCAACACTTCAAAGTTTAAAAGGCGAAAAATCATAACGCTAGCGCCTTCTAAGTTCCAAGTGATGTTCATCGTAGCTAGGCTCATTGAGTATCTGATAGGCCCATTTATACGGCCCAATTTATCCACACAGTCCCAGCCCAGATATGGGATTAGATGATGTCGTCACCAAATTAAAAACAAAATCTCGTACATCATCTTACAATCTTACATAACATTGGTGATTGAAAAAAAAAGTCTTTTCTTTTCTTTTTGTTTTTGTTCGGAAATTTTTTTTTTTTCCTAAGTGAGCTCATGGGTGTTGAATGGTGTATATTCAACACGAATCCGGATCACGCACACAAAGAAAAAACCAATTACAAAGTGATATAATGGTTATTAATGATTAATAATTATGCTACAGCCTACATACATCCCACGTTAAATGGTTTAGTCATTTAGAGTTCGTTGAACTCGATTGAATTGGGTTAATATTTTTTTTTTTAGTTTCAATGCATTTATCAAGGGTTAATTTGCATTCAAAATAAAGAAAATAAGTTTTAATAAAGAATATTTCTTTTATAGTTATGAAAAATAAAAATCACTCAAAATAAATATATTAATCATCAAAATCACTACCATATGGCAAGGATTAACTCACTATATATAATTGCATCTTGATCCAAGTCCTTGGCAAATCCATACCGGCCCATTGGGGATTCATCATTCCTATTAATATTTTTTCCTCGTAAACTTCCCATGGTTTACGAGTGTTTTTCCATTTAAATTAATTACATGCATTACATTCTTTAATGGCTCGTTTAGTATCGATATTTATATATCAAGATATCAATATCGGTATTCATATCAAGATATCGGTATCGATATTAAAATATCGAAATCAAGTGATATACCCTGAAAATTAGTATATCCAAATAGCTCAAAATTGATATCTAGATATCAAGTGACATCGATATCTGGTCCTACCAAACACAAATATCAGATATTACTTTTTTTTTATCGAATATATCAGATATCACTTGATATCTTATGGAATACCGAACACTAGATATCGATATCATTTTAAGTGATATCAATATCTAGTCATACCAAACACTAGATATCAGATATCGGGAGCTGATATCCGATATCTGATATTTAGATATCAATACCAAACGGACCCAGAGATACTTCAAGTCTTCAACGATATCACACTAATAGAAAAGCAGTACACAATTCACAATGGAGTCACTAGTTAAAATCTTTGATTGCAACATCAAAAGCCAAGACAAGTATTCGAAACTTGAAAAATAATTTTCGACAATGTTATAGATGTGAATGAGATCAAAAGTGTCCCACATCGGAAAGTTGAACAAGCCCCAGTATATGAGTCGGTAGACTACTCATTCTATGCCCCCAGTCATCGGTCCGACCGGGAAGGAACGAAAGCGAGCAAGAGTATTTCACCGCCGCTGGCTCACAACTAGCGTCGTCGCTGCAGCCATCCCTTGGACCTCTATTTCTTCAATTAAATTAATGCATCCCTTGACTTTTAGTTGTGATTTCAAAGGCGAACACCAATTCAAGTAAGCAGAAAGATCCCAAATTCAATATAAAAAAAACACACGCACACAACTGAATCTTGGAGAGGGAGATCAATCGGTCAGTTGGAGAAGCATCATCGCCACTAGCGCTGCAACGCACACCACCACTACCGCAGAGACTGGTATCGTAACCACCACCGCCTTCGAAAGATCGATCGACTGAAAAAAATTAGGAATCTGTTTCATCACAAATTAAGAAGGGCAGGGTTAAATTCAAGCAAGGGCATTTACAATATTATGAAAAAAATTGGACATTTAGCTAAAGCTATTAAAAGGTAGGATTTTTACTAAAAGAGAAGTGGATATTCTACCAAATATTTTTTCTCTAATAATTTGATGAGTGAGACTAGACAAAACCACGGAATGACTATTGACAATATTGACAAGGCAATTTCTACAAAATTGCATAATAAGTCATTTCCTGTTTGCCCAACCTTAATCTCGAAAACCGAGTTTCCGAAATACTCCCTCCGTTCGGCAAAACTTGTCATTTTAACTCTCCACGCAACTTTTAATAAAACGAATAATTACACTTCCTTTTTACTAATTTACCCTTAATTATTACTCTACTTTTTACTTTATCAAAAACTACAACTCACAAAACATCAATCAAATCAAGGGCATTTTAGTAAAGTAGAAGGAAAAATACCTAGAATGACAAGTTTTTCCGAATAAAAACAAAACTCTAAAACGACAAGTTTTGCCGAACGGAGGGAGTAATGAAATTAGAAGACGAGGAGTTCCAAGCTATTGTAAGAGCGGCTTGGTGTCATGAGGCTAATGGCTCGAGGCAATTTGAGCCGACTCAGAAACTGAAAAGTGTAAAGGATGCTCTGAAACCTTGGGATAAGGCCAGATTGCCCGAGCTGCAAACTCAGATTAAGCTGAACAAGAGAATTCAACATGAACTCCAGCTCCGAGCCCGAACAGAAAAAGGCAATGTACTGCTGGAAGATCAGATTGCAGCCACTGAGTGTATTGAGAGAAAATATAGCTCGGCTCATCAGTCTAACCACACAAAGAGCGAAACTCTATTGGCTCACCATGGGTTAAGAGACTTCATCCTTGTTCTACCGCAATGTTAAGGAATGTAGAGCATATAATGCACTAACGATGATGCAGGACAGCCAAGGGAATATGATGGAGGAAAGGGATATAAGGAAACATGTGTTAGAGTGTTAGACTACTATACTGAGCTGCTGTCGACAAGGGCTGATTGTGATGTGTTTGCTAGGATACCTTCTGGTGTGACTCTGGAGGCTAATCAACATGAAGATTTGATGGTGCTACCAAGTTACGATGTGATCAGAAAATGCTTCTGAATCATAGGTGCAAACGAGTCTTCGAGACCTGATGGTTTTGGTACGTAGCCAATTCTTCAAGGATGTGTGGAGCATTGTTGGGAAGGACACTTACGCACGAGTTAGAGAGATCTTTCGGAATGGAAAGACGCTTAAATAGCTCAATGCTACTTTCATCACTCTCATCCCTTTCAGAACGGAAAGGTGCTTAAATAGCTCAATGCTACTTTCATCACTCTCATCCCGAAAGTTCCAAATCCAACTTTTGTTAAGGACCTGAGACAGATCTCTTGCTGCAATACGGTCATGAAGGTTGTAACTTGTAACGTAGTTGATAGCTGGAAGAATTAAGGGTCTTCTGAGTCACCTTATATCAGATTGTCAGGGCGTTTTTATCCCAGGTCTCTCTCTCGCCAACAACTCTGCAGTTGCTATGGAAATTGTAAATGGATATGGTACTAAGCGTGTGTCTCCCCGAGGCACCATTAAAGTGGACCTCCAGAAGGCATACGACTACATGAGTTGGGAGTTTGTAAGAGCAACGCTTGTTTATTTCCAGTTTCCAGCTAGACTGATTGAGCTGATCATGGAGACCGTGACTACCCCTGCTTTTTCGGTTATAAATAATGGATCACCAAAGGGTTTCTTTTCTGGAAAAAAGGGGCTTAGGTTAGGTAGAGGGATCCGCTCTCCCTATACCTATTTGCCCTTTGTATGGAGATGCTGAGCAGGATGATGATGCTTAATTATATAGGGGTTTTAACAAAACTTCCCTTAAATTAGTAGATTATAGAAAACCATCGATAAATTTGGTTTTCTTATTTAAAAAATTACCCACAATCCTTTTTATGTGTAAAAGTTTTTAAGACAATATTAAAATTTATTTGTAAAAGTTTATAGGACAATTTTAAATTATTGATTGAAATAAACTTGGTGGGAAGAGAGAGTATTTTGTGGCTGCTTGATAGCAAACAATATTTGGTCAAATCCATGGATTTTAGCTGTCATTCTCACCATTAGCTTGCATGCATTGTATATTGTTAATAGAGATTTAAAATTGATGTATATACTTGATTCCTGAATTTTCTTGTGTTGGATTTCGCTTTTTTAAGCTACTGGAAACGCTTGTAAGCCTTTTCAAAGTTATTCGCCATTCTTCTTTTGTTGCTTCCGTTGATTCTTAACTGCTAGGGATATAAATGCTGATTTACCCTCTTTCTAGATCATTGACATTCTTGCTTCAAGGCTGTGAAATTGAGCTATTAAGTTTACTGTATTCTAATAATTGCTCAGTTCTGTTGTGTTGGGTTGGGTTGATGGCCTAAATTCGTAGTGAAGTCTATCTGAAGCTATTGCCTTTTCCATCGGTTGAAATCATCCTCGAAATATCCTCATCGGTTGGCAGATTTGCCTCTTTTTCTCTGTACCTCAAACAATTCTTTTAAATATTAAATGGTGGATTTAGGTTAGGCTAGTACAAGAACTTTAAATTTGAAGAAAACTTCAACCTACATATATACAACATATAGAATTTCCTACTTGGAAAATATATGAGATCTTACCTGTGAGATATTGATTTCCTTCACCAGCTTAGCAAGTGTTGGGGGCTGTTCATTCCTTGATAATTCATCCTGATTAAATAGCAAACAACTTGTGGTTTTAATTTGGGATGATGATTAGAGGAAAAACAAAGAAAAATATGATAATAGACACATCAAAAATGAAAATCTTAACCATTGCTCCATAAAATTAGCCAACAAAAAGCCAAAAACAACATCACATGGTACCTTGTGATTTGCCTCATATTCAGTTTGGATCTTGGTTGCATGAATTTCTACATCTGGGATGCCTTTGATCTTTGGCCAATCAGCTTTCCCATCTTGACATCTTTCTTTTACCAAACTACTATTTGTGATGATGAGTTTTCCAGACTTGCCATTTAGTGAAGACGGTAGCTCCGGTAATACTTTCAAACTTGGACAATTGTTGATTTCTAGTTTTATCAAGCAACAGAGGTGTGTAAATGACGGCAACTCGAACAACACTGGACAACTAGAGATCTTAAGAGCACGGAGGCAAGGCATATCCCCTACTTTCAATCCAATCCAATTGGTAAGTCCCTTCATTTCATCAAATTCTAGTAACTCCAAATATGGAAATACACTTTTACCCTGCCCACAAAATAGATCATCCAAACTTTTCACTTTATGAATTAAACGGAGCACAAGATTCTTCAGCATTGGAAGTTGCCCTAGGGCCGGTAGAACTTCACAATTTGGGCAATCGTCCAGGTTAATGCTCACAAGTTGGCATTCTCCAGATGTTAACCATGTTGGGAACAGCTTACCGCCATAGTTTCTCACTTTGAGAACATTTAAGTTATTGTGAGGCTGAAGCCCCTCAAGAACTTCTTCTGCATTCTTTGTCTCAAGAACTTCTTCTGCATTCTCTGTCTCAGCCTTGTTCCATTCTAGAACTAATGTATTCAGCCTTTTTTTCTCACCTAACATGGCTTCCCTAGCCTCTTCCATATTTCTGATGTTACCAAGGCCAAATATATGAACTTCTCTAAGATTTTGCATGGGCTTCAGCTCTAAAACTTTGCACTTTTCAGTTCCCACATAAAATGAGTCAAGAACTTTGAGATTAATTAGCTCCCTCATCTTGTGTGGAAGATGAGACAATGCTTTCATACTAACAAGAAGATGTGTGAGGCTAGTCAATCGAAAAAACACTCTGGGTAGCTGAAGAAGTTCAGAGCAATCTTTGAGATTGAGCACTTGTAAAGCACGGAGATATTGGATTTGATCAGGCAATTTGCTCACTTCAGTGTAGGAGAGATCTAAGTATCTTAGGTGTTTTGATAGAGAAGGTAGAGTTTTAATATTGGTAAGGCTCAAGTCTAACAATCTAAGGCTTTGTAGCTTCGCAAAGAAATTGCAAGAAATAGATGCTTTATGGTTGTTTTGATTCAGCAAAAGAAATGTTCTTAAGCCTTTACACCTCGCAATCTTCTTCAAGAGTGATATATCAATGTTTTGGTGGTTGGCTATAGACAAATGGCGAATGTTTTTGTAGGAGGAAAGAAAGTTAGACTTAGATGTACCTTCTTCTACACGACAAAATGCCTTGGAAGCAAGATGTTGGGCAAATCTATATTTGGATTCAAGCATTTTATAGATCGGTTGCTGATTGTCTCTGGATTTCAAAGGATGAAGGATGCATCTTGACAACATATGATCAAAGCACTCGGTTGCCTTTAAATGTATTTTCTCTTGTGAAACGAATCCTTCCACCTCCCATAGTTGGATCAAATCCTCCTTGTTAAATTCATGGTCCGGAGGAAACAATGAACAATAGGAAAAACACCTTTTCAGATGTAGTGGCAGCGTTGCCTCCCCTGAATTCAAAGAAAGGAAGACTTTTCTGAAATCGTCAAGTTCCCAGAGATTGTAGTTCTTCAAGTCTCCTATTCTATTTTTCTTGGCCTCCATATCATCTTTCCGCGACAAATCCAACCCAATCTCATTGGCAATGATGGGTAGGCCCTGACACTTACTGGCAATAATCTCAATATCTCTTTCAAACCCGGACAAACTTGCTTTTGCCATGATCAATTTCTTACAATCTTCATCAGTCATGATGCCCAAATCATAAGCAATACTCTTAGTTTTCTCTGCAACCGCTCGACAAGGAGTGGTGATGAGGATTTTCCAGCCTGGTCTTGAATTGAGATAGTTGCATTCAAAGCGCTCCCAATCTTTGTCTGTCACACTCCACAAGTCGTCAAGTATTATTAATGCTCTCTCTTTGCAATGTGATTCAACTGCTGCTATGCTGGTCAGTTGGAAGTCACCTGAAACAGAAACAGGCAATATGAGCGGAAAACGCCTCTTGATGCCTTCATCAGCCATAATAGTTCGAGCAAGTGCCGTCTTTCCAAGCCCATCAACGCCAACAATAGACACTGCAGAACGATCGCACTGCATCAGCTCCGCAATGATAGCCTTCTTATCCTGGTCCCTGCTGGTTCCAGAAATGAAAGGCATTTTATCTGACAGTCGGTTGTGAAGATCCAATTGTCGCAGGTTTGAATTGTTTTGCCCGGTTCCTAAGCCTTTTTCAATCAAACCACATAGGCGTTCCTTGTTTTCTCGGAGTTCAACAATCTTGTGGGGAGTTATGACTGACTTTAATGAGAAAGGTTTGAGGATTTGGGTGAGATTTGGAATCTTGCCAGGATTTTCATTCTCCCCATGGGTTGTGTTTTTGTGGTCGAGGAGGAGTTTGTCGAAAAGGTCTTCTGTATCATACAAGTACCCCTCCAGCTCTTGGAACCAGGCATCCAGATCGGGTCTGCCGCGGTTGACCTCCCATAGGGCAAGCATGCCTTCTGTTTTACAGTAAGTGCCCAGCAACTCTCCATGCTCCTTATCACCATCCCATATCTTTTGAAGTTCCTTCATAGCAAATGGGACCAAAGATGATATTAAACTGGATGGATCCATGGAAGGAAGGTTGCTGCAGTACTGTTGTTGGGTAGAGAGGTTGACAAACTACAAATGACATCAAGGAGGGTTTAATTGACTTCATTGCTAGAAGAAACAGAAGAACAATAAACTAACAAAGGAGAAAGGACGAAAGAACAAGAAAACTTACCAAGGATTAAGGGAGATTGCAGATTATAGGCATAGATTTCACTTGTGCGTGAGGGCGAGATTCAAATGGATAGAGAGAGATTGTTTGGGGGTGTGAATGAAGCAGAAAGATGGACTCTAATTTCTGTCAGTCAACACCAACCGAGTGAAGATCCTCTACACCCCATGGTACACCCCAAGGTGCACCCAAAATTATTTTTGTCATAAAACAATGTTAAAAAAAATTCTAAAAATTATATTTAACTTAGATACATCCATGTTCATATGTCTATAAAATTTTGTCATAAAAAATTATAAATAACGAAAATTTGAGTTATTTTAGAAAATGATTTTTCTATTCTTCTATAACATAATTTTTTTTATAAAATTTTATAAACATATAAATATAGATGTATATAAGTTAAATATAATTTTTAGAATTTTTTTTAACATTGTTTTATGACAAAAATAATTTTGGAGTGGACCTTGGGTGTACCATGGGGTGTAGTCGTGTAGATGATCTTCACTCACACCAAACAGGCCACGTGGTACTCTTCCAATTACCGTTTCACCCTCCGTCGTCAGGGGCGGGTTGGGTATTTACTTGGTCAACTATTTTCCATTCTCCTCCGTCCTCCCTCACCCTAATCTCGCCTTTTCCGCCCACGCTCTTCAGTATCGACCATTCGGCCGCCTTCCTCCATTCCTCCCCATCGTATTCGCCATCTCCCTCGTGGCCTCAGTGCCTCACCTCATATGTCTTCCTCTACCCCTTCCTCTCTCCCCACTACTGCACGTTCACCGCGCGATGGACTTCTCAAAGACGGTGGTGGAGGTGGCCTGTGAAGTTGACAGCTATATCTGTTGCAGAATTAACGCTACTTTCTCCCTTCCAATTCCACTAAAATAATACTCCACTACACATCAAAAGAAAAAAAAAATTACTCCACTGCCTGTTACTTTCTTACAGCCCATACGGACGGCGCCCTCAAAAAGAGAGTAAAACTACAAGCATCTCTTCTTAGTTCTTAACCTTCTAACACAAATGGCCTCTCCCTTATTCTCGTCTAATCAGCCCATAACAGCACCTCCATGTTATATTCTGTCACTGGACAATGCACTTTTGATCCCTCTATCAAAGATCAACGAATTAACCTTTCCTTTCTTTTAGTTATTTTACTTTTTTGTTGGGATAGTCTAGAGTCAAGGCTTTCAACTCCTGTAAAAAGCCCAAATGTTAATTCCTTATCCTTCTGATTTTCTTTTATCTCATAAAATTTCAAGTTTGAGATAAATAATAACACAAATACTAAATCACTTGATGCAATAACATTCAGTAGCAACGACGAACAAAAATTGTTTGATTGACAATATCACAAATCAAAAGGAACAAAAATTGACAAAAATTATAGAAAGCATCCGAAACTCCGAGAGTCCAAGCCGAGATTGGGAGAAAGGGGGTCTGAGAGTTCAGTAGCAACAACGAACTTAAGGGTGAACTCAATTTCCATTCCTAGGTAGAACCCAAATCCGATTTCAGTAGCAATTCAGTCAAGCAACTCAATCATTCAGTAGTGCTTGTATGTAAAGGTAATGTTCTATCAGTAGCAACTCAATCAAGCAATTCATGAATATTGAAGATTGATGCTTGAGACAAAAGCTAACTCAATCATTTCCCTTTTTCTTTTCAAGCAACCCCAATTTTGCACCTGTGGGAGCTGAACTAAACTGAACTATACCACTGTTAAATACTCCCTCCGTTCGGCAAAACTTGTCGTTTACTATTCACGCACGCTTTTTTATAATGATAAAAACTATATAAAATATTCATTTTTTTAAATTTTTTTTAACAAGTTTGTACTTATTAATAACAACTACGAAGTTGTTAAAAAAATTATTAAAAAAACTAGATATTTTATATAATTTTTAGCTCTAAAAAAGCGTGCGTGAATAGTAAAACGTAAGTTTTGCTGAACGGAGGGAGTACTAATCTAAAGAAACAAATTGATAAAGGCAAAAATGAAAAAGGGAGCAGAACCAAGTTGATCTAAAAGTCTAAAACGAAAAGCATTGCAGAACAAAGGGTGTATTGAAACTTCCAGCAAATTCCTCTAATCTGATGATATCCTAATTCTCTCAAATCAGGAAGTCAAGAGCAAAATAAATTTTTTATGTTTTTTTAGAAGAAAAAAATAGCAACACAAAAGGGGGGGAAATAGGTACCTATGACCCTTGCACCTTCTCTTCTCATCAACTGCCACCGTGATTACCTTGATGAACATCAAAGTTTTATTGTTCATAGCTATACAATTTCCCATGATCTATGAACCCAGTTTATGATTCATTGAAGACCACATCAGTTCATTTAAAGGACATCCAGTTTCATGTATAAGTGATCATAGCCTAATTATTATCCAGCCAGTATTTTCTAGTTTATTATTTACAAAAGTTAGCACAACTTTCATTTGATTGAAACAGTAGCACCCTTACCTTTTCTGTTTCCTGCTTTTAATCTTTACGTTATTATCTGAAGCTGAAAACCTACTGCCTTTTTCCCTTCTCCTTGTGAACCAGTATGGGCTTGACACTTCAGAGTTCACGTACAATCCCAACGATCAAGGGAACGAATCACCACAACAGCAACCAGAGGAAAGGCGCCGTTGTACTATCATGTGAGCTGCCACGACGACTCTGCAATCATCAAGAATGACTGGCATGTGGATTGATGGAATGGGTTCCACTTTGGGTTGGCAGATTGGCTAGGAGCTTCCAGTTTTGATGTAGATCGACTAACTGTGCGAATAGAGGAAGACCTTGATCGGAAGAAGGTGCGGTATCGGCAGAGGTGATTTCGAGCGTTCGGTGTCGGATTCCTTATTATGATACCTTTCCGAATAGGGAATCGCGCCACGGTTCAAACTCACCGCTTTACCGTGATGTATGGCCTTTTTAGGGCACCCTAGATCGTTTCAGGGCTTAAAATTGGACTTTTATGTTTTTTCGACAATTTCAGTAATTTTCGTTATTTTATTCTATTCGTTTGGTTACTAGGGTTTATTTCCGTCTTTCCTATTTAATAACATGTAGCCCTAAGAATGATTATTCAGTTATTCTATTTTCCAATTATTCAGAGAAATCTCTTCTCTTTCCCATTGGATTCCAATTTATTGGTTCTAGGATTTCGTCGCTTGCGAAACCTCCCTTAGGAATCTCGTGTTTGCGGGATTTCAGGCTTCCGTTCTGCGTCAAGTTTGTTAAGGGGTAAAAACATTCGAAACCTTCCAGCTCTGTTGCTTGTAGAATTCGCTTGTGTTGAGGATCTTGCACTTCACTTTTGTTGGTTGAGTCTTTTTTTCTCTCCTAGTTTTTACCCTGCATTTGGTTGTGTAATCTATATTATAATACTAAAGGAGAAGTCGCCTAAGACATGTGACGACTTCTCCTTTAAAGTAGGGATTTTAAATTAGCAATTAATTAATTCTTTTACAAATCCAATTAATTAATATATATAATTAGTAAGGATAACAATTAACAACAAACATCCAGAAAAATACGTTGATTGCAATCTTAAGGATAACAATTAATAACAACTTGAGCGGATAAATGCAAATTTGTTGATTGCAAATGATTTTTAATAAATTTAATTAATGTGGGTATAAAAGATATCAACTCATTCACTTCTCTGAGTATTCTTATCTCGAACTCTTTTATTTTCATTTTAGGAATTCTTTCTAATATTTTTTTTATATGCTAATAGTTCTTCCCCATTGCATTTTTTTTCCCTGACTGTATTTGTGTATAAGCTTCGGTTTGTTGTTTGTTACATTTGTTACTTACAAATTTGTGCTATTACTTCATACTCAATTCTAACAATGTTTTTTGTGTTATAGGATGCCACACATAGTATTTCCGATGACTACCACTATGAAACCATATGCATGTCCAAAATTGTAAGTTTCTTAAGTCATGATACCTTCTGATATGTTTCTTAAGATTTTCGTGAATTAGCACTACTAACGAGCTTATAATGTATGCAAATCTCAAAATTGTACAACTAAACAAGGGCGATGGTCCAAAGTGGCGATTCTACTTTATGTACATGGGCAATTGCTAGAAGAATAACGGTCGACCCTACAATGGATCGAGACGTCACCACCAATATCATCCGTATAGCGAGATGATCGATCATCAACCCCGAGAGACCACCGCTTGGTGTCACTTGAATGCCTTGAGTTCTTGCCCATGTCTGATCAGGTAAGAGGACCATGATCAGGATTTACATAATTCAACACGCCAATGACGACTTCAAGAAGGATGTCATCGGCGACAAAATCACCGAGTTTAATGTGGAGGAAAGAGAAGGATCCGTCGGTGATGGGGATCTCAACGACGAATTTGGTATAGCATAAGATGGAGAGGAGAGCGGACGAGCAGCCGACCACCATGAATTGCCTCCTATGTCACCATAACTTAATTTTGAAACATCCGTGTTTATGACATTTCAACTTATAATTAATTTGTACCTTAATTGTTTTTTTTTCATATGCCCTCACACGAAGCAGTGAGAATGACTTGAAGGTCCCCGACGTGTCAAACAACATCATTATTTTCCTAATCAATTATTAGGGTTTAATGTTCTATTGTTCTTGCATATTTTTTGCTTTAGTTTGATCGCGTTTATAATTTTCCTTATTCTTTTTGGACTACACAATTCCTAATTTTAAGAGTTTTATTAAATTAATCTATCTATATTTTATAATACTAAAGGAGGCTTCTCCTTTAATGTAGCCCCTTTTTTATTTATTTTTTATTAATCGATTTATTTTAATATTTTTAATCGATTAGATAAGTGTTAATTTAACAAGCAATTAAAACAAATTAAAAAGGAAAATTATCTAAATTAGTTGAGATCTTGGTTTTTATGATTGATGATTTGGATCCCGGCCCTAAAATCCCTCATCCGGCGTAGGTTTGTTTTTATTTTGAAGATTACTTTATTTATGTTAATTTTTAATAATACTAATCCCTCATCCGACCTTTTTAAGTTTTAAAGCTTTTCTAATTTAGTTGAGATCTTTGTATATATGATTGATGATTTGGTTCCTTCATAAATCCGGCGTAGCTTTTTTTTTTAAAGATTAAATTGTTATTTGTTTATTTTAATTTCGAGTTGAAGATTAAACTCGCGTAGCTTTAATTTGTTTGTTAAATTAAAGCTTATCCAATTTAGTTGAGATCCTAACCAATTCTTTAAATAATTAACTTCGTGAGATGATGATTTATTGAAAATACACGAGAGCATTATTTTAACACTTGAGATGATGCAAATCAATGCACACAATTAAGCAACCTAATCTACGTTAATTAAAGTAGGACAACACATAACAAAATATTAAAAGATTATAAAATTTGGAAAATCACATATAATATGAAAGGAGTGTATGTTTAAAGATATACTACCTCCGTTGCAAAATATAAGGGCTTTTAGGATTTGGCACGTTTTTTAATGAGCTAAAAACTCCATGAAATATTAAATTTTTATTAAATTTTTTTACATAGTATTATACGTATTGTTAATATGTATAATACTATGTAAAAAAATTTAATAAAAATTTAATATTTCATTGAGTTTTTAGCTCATTAAAAAACGTGTCAAAAAGTCAACGCCCTTATATTTTGCAACGGAGGTAGTAATATTTAAAGAGTATAGGGCTAAATCCATATCTATAGTCCTAATCCCATGATTTTTGGATATGCCCACATCTTACCTAATTCTAGAAAATCTAATTAAATAATTAACTACTTAACTCGCTCCCATATCTTAGTGCATTATGTATTTAGATCCTACATTATCTATATCTAATTTAGAAGATATAACCAAATCTTAACTAATTAGAAAATTTTATTAAGTAATTATCTTCCTTATCTAATTAGTTAACTCTCATATCTTAGTGCATATCCTACCTTATCTGAATAAATAAATAAACCGAATTAATTAATTTATTTTTTAGAGATCTTATCTAAATAAATTAATAACCGAATTAATTTTTTAGAGATCTTGCTTGGTCAGATTGGCGCCCCTGAATAGGAGTGCGCCTGAAAAGGATATTGCATGATATATACTATCTTTAGGGGATCTGCTTAAATCAAATTGAAGAGGATATTGCAATCTTTCATCCTATCTATCACGTTCACTCTAAATCCATCTTTATCAGTCTCTGCAAACCCACAGACATCTGCCGAAGATCACAAACCACCACTAGCTCCGATCGTCCTCGACCACGATTCCGGTGAATTCAAGGCTGACGACCACCCCCACAGGTCTCCTCCAACACCCAGGAAGCCACCGTGCAAGCCCCGACGCAGCAGCTCACCGGAAAGACGTCCGAAACAACGTCGGAAGTTTCTACAGAAAGTGATCGACTGGCCTATTTTCGGGCTGCGCCACCACCATCACCGTGTTCCGACGCCGTCGAATTAAACTTTGGCGTAAACCCTGCAGTACCCTCTGTCAGAAACATCTTTTATTTTTCTCAAAGCTTCTCGGAGTTGCCCGAACCAAAGCCTCCCAGTTCACTGGTGAGCAGTTTTTCTGCCGTGCAGAAAAAAACGTAAATTTCATGTCAACATGAAATTATATAAACATATATTTTTAAACAAAGATCCGTGCATTGCACGGGGTACTAAGCTAGTGTAAGAAGAGAACAATTGCTGTAGTTTTTGTTTTCGATAAGAAGAGATTTCTTCAAGTCCTGTTAGCCAAGCGATGAGTACTTTACTCACTACCGGGTTTTAATGTTTTTTGGATCAATCCAATTTAGGGTTGTTATTCGAGTCGAACGAGCGGAGTATTACTTGTTCATGTTCAGTTCATTTAGGATATGAACGGGCTCAAGCCGAGCCTAAATTTTGACTTGAGTTTAAGAATGTGATCATACTCGACTCGTTTAGAAAATGAACGAGCTCGAACCGATTTTTTTTCGAGCTTTAAGCAGTATACAATAACTTATAGAAAATTTTAAAAATTCCATAAAATTCGAGTTATTCGAGCTTAATTCGAACAAGCTGAGCTTTGGACCGAGCTTAAAAAATGCTCGACTCGTTCAGAAAATGAACAAACTAGAGCCGAATTTTTATCGAGCGAGTACCAGTTGAATTCGAGCTACTCGTGTTCAAATAACACCCCTAATCCAATTGAGTAAATCTGACATTTTTTTTTTGGAGATCAAACCAGTCCATCATACCATTTCATTCAATAAAATTGTAGCAATGTCATATGGAAGTTCGTTAACAGAGAAAAACAAAGAAAAAGAAGTAGGTCTAATAGATGCAAATCCATGAGCCGCCTTGTTGTTTGCCTCTCGTCTAACATGAGACCACGTGATAGAATCGAACACTCCCTCAAAGCTCTTGATTGTTGCGATTAAGTTGTAGAGAGGGCCTAGGAGAAAGAAATTATATGGTTTAAAGGTTATACAATTTTCAGGTGAACTGAGATATGTTAATACCAGACTAAAACGGTCCTTGGGTGGATCGGCTGATAAAATTCTCTGGAAAATCTCATATTCCAAAGTGTCAAACGCCAAACATTTTGCCAATTGGCCAACTCCAAGCGTTTTCACAACGGCTATGGGTCTGTTTGGCACAACCTTATTTAAGTTTTTCAAAGAATTGTGGCAAAGTTTTTCACGGTTTTCGCAAAAATAGCTTTACAAAACTCCATGTAATTTGTCATACCAAACAATAATGTACTCTTTTAATCTATCCACATGCGCGCGCTAAAATTTCATCATAATTTTCATCTAGATTTTAATCTTAGTGCGCCAAACATGCCATGACCACCAATGTGTTTTTTAGAACAGCGGTTGTATTCAGACTTGAGTACATCTTTAGAGATTTCTCCATATAAAACTTAAAATGCAACAACTCAGCAAAAGAGGTTACTTGAGACTAAAATTGATTGTTTCATAAAGAATAAACAAAATAGGTTCTGCAACTGCAAGAAGATATTATATATATGATACTATCAAACCTCTCTCTATGTATAAACAAACCTCGTCCACGGAACCAAATCAATGACTCAATGACAATGGATAGCCTAGTTAATGCGTGCAAGTGAAGAACGCTACTGAGGTCTGAGGGTACCAAACTGCAACTATGGAAGTAGAAACCGAAACTAACAAAGAATGTTTGTATCGTCTCTAGATGACCGAGTATGCCAGTCCCTTCCTATAAAGAATCGAGTTACTGCCAAGATCTAAAGATGCATGTGATTTCGCGAAGGTTAAGGTTCTCCAAAAAGAATAAAGCGAGGACAACCAAGACTGTCACAGCCACCCACATCCATTGTCGCATTCTTCTCTTGCCCCTGTTGCGTAGAGGTGCATGCGGCGGAAGTAAGGGGAGTTTGTTCCGTTTTTCATATGGGTTTTGAGCCCTCGTTATCAATGTCACCGGTTTTTCTCTAGTTTCGAGCTCATTGGTTGACTCAGAAGGGCCATCCGGATTTGTAGCAGCCTCACTGTCAGGATTAGAAGTTGTGTCTTCTGCAGTACTCGGTCCCCTCTTGTTTTCCCTCTTCCTTGCCCTCTTTTCCCTTTCCTATAAGTCGAAAGACGAGCGAGAAGTTTTCCCAATAAGACCAATTTGTGACGAAAAAGACGAAAACTTGAAGAAAAGAATACCTTCTCCTTCTCTTCGGCTTCCTTTCTCGCTTTAAGCTCAACCTTTGCTTGGGCCTTCTCGGCCTGTTTTCTTTTCTTTTCTAATGCCTCCTGAATCTTGGCTTTCTCTTCCAGACGACGTACCTCCTTCAACCGTAAAATACTAATGATATATTAGGATTAAAATGGAGATTTACAATATGAATAATTTAGGTAATTATAGTGCTTTGCGAGAAGCCAACTATAATTTATAGATTAAATTGGATTTAACCTATTGTTATTTTATTCGGGTCCTATAAGGTCACACACAAAAGAGTATTAAGAATTGGATAATTGATTAATGATAATAATAAGTTATTATTATTGATATAATATCTTTATGGAAAGATATCGTGGATAGAAGATAAACGATAAAGGTACCTTATTAGGAATAATTTTGACCTAATTTGCACACTATATAAGGAGACTTATTGAGAATAAGTCTTAGAGTGTGTTTGGATTCCAAATGCATTGTGTTTATAATGTAAAATAATAAGGCGGTGTTTGGTTAACAAAATTTTTAAGGTGTTTAAATTATGATGTTTTTGGATATCATGATATATCAATTAAAATGCAACTATTTTATCTCGATTTATGTGATTATTTAGTTAAATTACGATTTTACTTCGATTTTTATTTTTACAACCAAACGGACACATAAAATGAGGTAAAATAATTTCATTATAATAAAAATGCAATGGAATCCAAACACATCCTTAACCTAGTTTTTGGCATTGTGCATCTTTTCTTCTCCCACCAAAAACCCACTCTCATCCCTAAAGTGTTAGGTGTTAGTGTAACCAATCGATCGTTCGTTCTAGCAAACGGAGACAAGGAGATCCAATCCCATGCTCGTGTGGACCAAGTAGAGGAGTCGCGCTTGAGACTCTTTTCTCCAAAGGTGATTTCGAATCAAGGCTCCGCACAAGAAAGGTACGACTTTTCCCTTTCTATATTGTTCATATCGATTCATGCATGAGATCCCGAATTAGATGTTAGAAAATAGTTTTCTACAATTCCACTGCGCATCTAATTTTCCTAGAGTGGTATTAGAGTTTCTTGCATAATTTGATATGATCGATTGATTTTCTTGTTAGTTTTGATTCGATTTAGTAATATATTTGATATATGGAATAACTCGTATGGTTAAAATTTTGATCTTGATCGACTGGATAAAGAAAATTTTGATATGTA
The DNA here is from genome assembly GCA_963922045.1 of Persicaria maculosa. Classification (NCBI taxonomy): domain Eukaryota; kingdom Viridiplantae; phylum Streptophyta; class Magnoliopsida; order Caryophyllales; family Polygonaceae; genus Persicaria; species Persicaria maculosa. Next base: position 65,494,177 of record OY998262.1, read on the forward strand.
AAGACGGTCAACAATTAAAATTTCGATCAAGCCGCAAATTTTTATATGTATGTTAAATAGTTTAACGAGAAGTTCTACCACTGAAATTGTCGATCCCTCACATTATTGGAATTGTACGAAAGTTGCCGATTACAAATTCTTTGAATTGTATGTAATCTTTCGTAGTGGAACACGATCGGATCGAGAGAGAAAAAAAAAAGGGTTTTTTTTTTTATTTCGATCGTGTTGATAGATTTTGTGTGAATTTAATTCATATATTAATTAATTTATCAAACTTTTAAGTTTTATGAAAACCTACCATCTTAATCCTATAATTGTCAAAACATTTTGTAATGGTTACAAAAATTTGAGTGGGAGTTGATGGAGCGGCTATTAGGGTTTTGAAATGTATATTAGGGTTTTAGTGTAAGATCCTAAATTACCTTAACTATATATGATAGATATCTTATCCCTAATGAAATATTCTATCCAATTATACAAGGTAATAGTTACCATAAAATTTATTTCATATATATGATTGCTAGTTTTGAATCAAACATCAAGAATATTAAGTTAGTTATTTTATTAGATAATTTAATTGATTTGAGTTAAATAGTTTATTAATATGATTAATATTCTATTTCTTGATTATATTAATTTGATTAATATTTTGATATTATATTAATTGTGATTAATATTTATTTAATATTTGATATTATTGCATGTGGTGACTAGTATGGCCCAAGTAGCATATAAATACGATCTGTGTATCGTTATATATTTTTGTACACGATCCGCGTATCGTTATATTTTCGTAATTTAATTCTCAAAAGTAAATTTATTTATACATTGTACAAAAGAAGATGCTACAAGATTCAAGGATGAAGATCCAATAGGAGATTCTAGGATGGATCCAAAAGAAGAATCAAGGATGAGGATCCAAAGAGCAAGAAGAACCTTGAAGATTTGTCTTTTCGGTTTTCTTTTCATTAGGGGCCATACTAGGATTACAATTTATTTTGTGCATGTGTTTGGTTTATGCCTGCATGTTTGATTATGTTGTTTGTTCACTTGATAATTAGACTTGCATGACAAACCTAGTTCCCTTAAAAGAAAATTGAGAGTATGCCTTTCCAATTCATAACCTATAAGGTCCTTGGAATTTGATGGATAGGTTTTGCCAAAGCAAGGTGTCCATGCTTTGCCCTTGGGATAGTACGGGTAAATCTATATAAGGGATTTATAGCCTTGAATTGGTTCTACTCAACAAAAGACCAAAAGAAAAAGTTTTGGATTTTGAGGCATGTGATAGATTTACATAAGATGTGATCTATCAACCAAGAGTTATAAATGTTATAACTAGTAAAAGTTACTTACCTTGTCACATAAGAGTTAGGGTAGTGCCAAAGCACGCTAATGTCTTATCTGTAATAGGATCTTGGAATCATTTTATCCAAAAGGGAAACATTTTGTGGATAGAATGACATTAGCTTTACATTTAAAGCATATTTAAATTTTAAGCTTTTGCATGACAAACATGATTCATATTTTGCATGTTCTATGTTGTAGATATCATGAATAGAAATGATAACCCATCCACCATAAATTTGCGTTCAATTCTTAAGAAGAATAAGTTGAACGACAACAATTTCCTCAATTGGGAAAGAAATATGAGAATCGTTCTCGGGTCTAAAGGAAAAGAGAGTGTACTTGATACCCATATCCCAAAATTGAGTGGTACCTCTACTCAAGTTGAGAAGGATGAGGAACACCAAGTCAGAGAAAAGTTAGTGATTGTCATTTGTCTCATGATGGCTTCCATGAAGTCGAGCCTTCAAAAGAGGTTCGAAAAGGTGGATGCCTACACCATCATTCGCACCTTGAAAGTCATGTTTCAGGAACAAGCGATGATGGAGAGGTATGAGACTCATAAGGCAATACTTGATTGCAAACTTGAGAAAGGCAAGCCATTTGGTCCTCATGTCTTTGAAATGATTGGTCGTTTTGAAAACATGGAAAGACTTGGCCACCCCTATAGCCAAGAGTTGGCTACATATATCATACTTCCCCATCTACATGAGGGATTTTCTCAATTCAAGTTCAACTTCAAGGAGTTCTTGATGATTGATCATTTTGAGAGCAAGGGATGCTTAAGACCGGTGAGCAAAATCTGACTATATGAATCAAGAAGGAGTTCTTGATGGTCCAAAAGGGAAAATTAAGGGTTAAAAAAGGGGGCATCTAGATAGCAGAATAACACAAAATGGAAGGGTAAACTAGTTACCCAACCTAAGAACACTCCTAAGAAAGCTAAAGTAGCTACTGACCATGATTGTTTCTACTAAGTACTACCATACCAAGAGTCACTGGAAAAGAAACTGCCTAAAGTATTTGAAAGATACAAAGGATGGAACTATGAGTTCTTCTGGTACAAATGTTAGTGTTGTGATTAGTAATGATTATATCAAACATTTGATGTTTATAACATAAGTACCAAACAAGTGAAAATCAGATGCAAGTGAAAATACCTATCTATGACATTGTCAGTTGTTTCACTTAGACTTAAATTGCATGGAAAATTCCATAAAGATGGACTTTTGATATCAATTGATTGTGAATCATTGGACATGTGTGACTCATGTCTAATGAGAGAAAAATACCAAGGTCACCTTTTACTAGGGTAAGTGAAAGGGCAACTGAGCTCTTGGCACTATACATATGAATGTATGTGGGCCTATGAGCACATAAGCTAGAGGTGGGTATGAATACTTCATAACTTTTACTGATGATTTAAGTATATACAACTATATTTACTTAATGAATTAGCATAAAATTGAATCATTTTGAAAAGTTCAAGGAGTTTCATAATGAAGTTGAAAATCGGCTTGGCAAGAAAATTAAGGTACTACAATCCGATCGCGGTGATAAATACTTGAGTCAAGAGTTTGATCATCATTTAAAGAGTTTGGATTATCTCACGACTAACTCCACCCAGAACACCACAAATTAACAGTGTCTCTAAAAGGAAAAATATGACCTTGTTGGACATGGTCTAATCAATGATGAGTTTTGCTAATCTTCCAATATCTTTCCGGTGTATACTCTCACAATCATGATGTTCACACTAAACATGACTCCATATAAGGCTAGAAAGACACCATATGAGTTATGGATTAGAAGAGTTCCAAGTTTGTCTTTTCTCAAGGTTTGGGGATGCGAAGTATATGTAAAACGTTTACTAGCAGATAAGCTCGCAACCAAATCCGATAAGTGCTTCTTTGCAGGGTATCCTTAAGGAAACTAAAGGGTACTACTTCTACAATCCCACCGATCACAAAGTATTTGTTGCTAGGGATAGTGTCTTTATGGAAAAAGAGTTTGTTTCCAAAAAGTCAAGTGGGAGAAATGTTGATCTCGAAGAATGTAAAGGCTCGGATTTTTAAATAATAAATTTTAATAAATAATTAAATAAAAGGGATTTAGGCCAAAAAAAAAAATCGGATATTTGAAAATCCTCATCTTCGCCTTAAAAATCGTATTTTAAAATCCTTCCGGCATCGTTTTAGAATTTTGATTTTGACGGAATTTGATTCCGCTTTCGAGTTGCGAGACTTGATAAATTAATTTAATTTCGATAATGGTTTACAAATTCAATTTAAATTGTCTAGTGTCGGGATTTTGTTTAGCGAGCGGAATTGGAATCGGGCATTGGGATTTTAAATTGATTGTTAAAAGTCACTTCTTAAATTTTATTTTCCATTCCTTAAATTTTCTTCCCTCTCTCTCATTGCTACATCCTTGTCCTCTTCCTCACATACCTGCTCTCCTAATTTTGGCAAAGAGTCAAAGTCGCAGACTTGCCACGCCAAGCAGCATCTCTCCCCCCTCTTCTGTTTATTTCAGAGATCAGTACCCCTTACCCCTTTTTTTTAATTGAATAGGAGTTGAATCCTAGCACCCTCCATCTCTCTGATTTTCACCTTTCCTACACACCCCTCTCCTCTCTTTCCCCCCCTGTTGGCCTGGGAACCGCCGGACGCCTTGCCCCTGTCCTCCCGAGCAATTGAGCATCAACCCCGCCTCCGTCTTCCTTCTGTCAGAGTAGCAGCTGTAACCCGAGAACGCAGGAGCACCCAGAAGCATCCTCCCTCGCTGTCGGGGCCAATCGGAGCCGCCAAGCGTTCCATCGCCTCCCCTGTTACTCCACCGACGACAAGGCCGAACACCTCATTGCTCCTCCTTTCCTTCCGTCTCCTGTCGCCATTGCCGAGCCAGCGGCAGCTCAGACTCCGTTGAGCCTCCCAGAGCCTTGTCGGAGCCCAGTCGTCGACCGTCGGAGCCTCACTACCCCTCCCTTCCGCTGTTTTGAACCCGAGAGGTAAATCCCTCGATTCCCTTGTGTTTTGGCTCAAATCTGTGTAAAGGAAGTTTTTTTAACGCGTTCCCCATCGTCCTAGACCCGGAGCAAGCTTCTTCTCCCCGTCGTTGAAGCCAATCGCAGCTTGAAGCGCCCTCGCCGGAGTTATCCTGTCGATCGGTAAATCTCCCTCCTCTCCTTCACTCTTGCTCTCATTTCCGTTCCTTCTGTCATGAGTGTGGTCGGTTTTGTTTTGTGAGCTCTGGGTAATTTCCGAGCCGGACGGGCACCGGTGGCCTGAGTCCGCTCCTCTCTTTCCCTGCGCTTTTGCCGCCGTCGAGCTCTGCTCTACCTGAGGAAGAAGACAGGGACCTGTTTCTTTCTTTCTTTTGGGCCGGATCCCTCTTGGCTTTTATTTCAGATTTTTGGGTATTGGGCTCTCGGTTTTGGATACGGGTTGGGCCTAATTAATTTTATTCCGGATCCGGATCCTCCTCCTTTGCTTTCTGATTGAGATCGGGTTGTGGGCCTAATTCTATTCGGGTATCTTGGATCCGGGTCCTATTCTTCAGATTTGGGTGTGGGCTCAGGTCTGGGCCGGGCCTTCTTTCTTTCTTTCCTTCTTTTCTTTGGGGCTGGTTTCCTCCTTCCATCCGGGTTGTGAGCTTTGGGTTTAGTAGAGTGTTTTGTTATTGTTGTTATTATTTATTATGTCTATGTTATGGGTATATTTTGCTATATTAAAATATATATATAAATATAAAATTCGGTTTATCTCTTTTAAATATTATAGTTATGAGATTATGATTTACATTTAAGTTGTGTTATAAATATTATCATTTGGAAAATGTTAGTTATGGTGTTAAAATGTGATTTTGGGAGTTTGAAATGATTTATTGGCTTTGAACTATAAATATGATTGGGAAAGATGATCTCATTTTGGTATCTTATTTTAAGCTAAGTATTATTCTGTAATTTATTTAAAGGGTATTTAAGTTTCGGAAATGTTCTTTACGGATTCATGTTTGGAAAACCAAAATACCGAAATTATTCCTATATTATGGTTTTGAGGTATTGGCTTTAAGGTTTAAATGTTTAATGTCGGGATTTTGTCTTGGCTTGATGATATTAGTTTTGAGAAGGAAATTGGAAGAATGATTTTGGTTGATGTTGATCATATAAAAAAGGTTTTGAAAAATGGTTTTACTATCGGTTGGTTTTGAGTATGTTGAGAACTTGGGATTCATATGTATGAATATTAGTCCGGTAGCTTATGGAAATGGCTTGATGATAGGTGTGTATTGCTTATGGATTGCTTTGGACTTGCATTTGGGCCCTTGTTTGTGTTATCTTGCTGTTCTGCATTTTCAGGTAAGTTCCATAGGGGGCTTACTCAGGTTGGACATTCATGCCTGTTGTTGCATTTTATGTTAGGTGTTGCATATGCATAAAAGCATGTCATGTAGTATCCTGTTTAGGTTGCACTAATTGAATGAGCATCTGCTTACTTTATGCGTTTGAAACAGAACGGTCGTTATCTGTGATAGTCCTAGAGTATTTGTTAGGGTCATAAGGTAGCCCAGTCTCATCGGGTACCCTGAGTCAATCGAGTCATGAACTTCCTTATATTATGAGATGCCTGCGGGCTTTATTGTGGAGCGGGTTAGGCATGCGTGCCCCCCGATTATGATGGAATGCATTCACGAGCTGGCCAGTCTCCGCCCTATCGGAAGGGGGTGGAGGTAGGAGAGGGATATGCCATTTGGCATTGTCTTGGGCCCTTTACAGTATTTCTGCACATTATTATAACTAGGAGCATGCTAGTGTGTTTGACTTTCGTACTGCATTAGAGCATCTTTATTAGGTATAGCACATACTATGTGGCCTCAGCGAGGACTGCCGGTCCCGCATGAGTGGCTCGATTTGACTCCTTTCCCCGTTCTTTTTTTAAGGTATTTTCTGCAGACTTTGATTGCTCGATGTCTATATGACGGGGTTCCCTTTTTGCGAATCGAAGAACCTGGCTAAATCTCTAACTCATTATAAATGGTAATCATCCACTTATGTTTTGGTTTTGACCCGGCTCTGTCGTGGCGCTTTGTATCTCAATTTTGCTTCCGTCTTGCTTCCGTTTGAAATGAATTTCGCGAGTTAGTCCCTAGGACAGGTTAAGGGTACCCAACGACCCTACGATATTTTCAGGGTTCGAAATCCCTCTTTATTACTGACCATAAAAATGAGTTTGAAACCTCGACCCGTACCTGGATTGCAAGATCTGAACAAGGGGTTTCATCCCTTGAAACGTAACCCGGAAATCATAATTCTGGGCCGTTACAAAGATGGTATCAAAGCTGAGGTTGTGCAATTCGGGTACGCAAGGGTCGAGTGTATGTTTTGGAAAAACGCCCATGAATTTCAAAGGATTTGAAAGGATTTTAAAAAGGGCAAAATGAACTTAAGCTGTCTAACCGAAATTGGACTAAGTAATGAACTTGACTTATCATAAAATATGGAAAACCGACTAAAGAGGGGATCAAGTGGGTAGAAAGACGTTAGACCATCCCTATTGGATGTAGTTGGAAATGGGTAGGCGAAATATTAGCTTGTTCTTTACAGATGGGTCTGGACGACTCCAAGGAGGTCATTATGAGTGTCACTAATTGATTCTGTGTTGAGTGCTTGCTATGCTAGATATCTGATTGGTATGCCTAACAATTAAATGTGTATTGACTGATCTGTGAAAACGGGATAGTGGGAGTACCCTTGTTTCTGTGTGGTCAAACCCAACTTGTGTGGAACAGCCCCTTCCACTATGTTAAACCCTTGACTGTTCTATCTAGCCTTTTCCTGGCGGTCAGTATCTTCCACGGGAAATTGGGTTGGTAAACAATTGTGTCGGAATCATGTATGGCTATGAAGGTTCTCTGAGTGAGTATTAGAAGGTGGTTCTTGATGGCATTTTGAGTCAAAAGCAAGGTGTCATGGGGTTGTCCTTCTTGATTCATATGATGGTCAACCTTTATTTTCTTACCACAAAGAGTCGTACCAAAGTCCCACGGGAAAGAGGGGTGATAAGTGAGCCGGGAAAAGTCAATGGTTGCCCTTAAGGATCTCTGTCCGGTTGTAATGGTGACTCTCTCTGAATTACATGACATGATTTTGTAATCTCCCACATGTAAATTGCCAATGATCATTAGTAAGAAGTTGCTCATGTTATGTCTTGCCTTCTGTCATGGTTTTATTGTTTAAGCTCATGTTGTGGTTAGTTACCTTGCTCAAGTCTCGCGTTGTGTCTTGCCTTATATCATGATTGTTTGTTGTTATAGCATGTTTACTTGGCCCACAGATCGTATGATTGATTGGAAGCATGAACCATATGATATTAACCTGCATGATCGTTATTTCCTCCTGTATTAGGTTAATGATAGTGTGATCTAACCCTCCCTGTATGAATGCTTGTACATGATCGCCTTAGCATGATTGATGTTGACGTGTCAATGCTTATTACTCCTTTGTGACGAGAATATGTAGCATCCCCATCTATTTTGTATTCATTAAATTGACTATTATTGATGATCTTGCAAGTTAATATTGTTGTATGATTACGTGCTTTGGATGGAGAGTATGTGGTATAATTTAGTCTTGGTGAATGCATGTTTCATCCTAGTATGTGTTGATCTACACTCATGCCCTGTATTATAATCGTATTACCCATTACTTAGACTCGTATTATGCATCATTTAATTTTTCTCATGCTTCTATATCGTGGAATATGATTGATTGATTTCTTACGTGTCGCCATGATTAGTTGCATGCATGTATCGTACGTTATATTGAGCTTTTAGTATCATGTAGGATCCTTGGTTGTGACTTGTGCGAATTTATACCTTGCTTGCATTATTGCTGATTCTCTCTCGAGCTAAGTCCCTGATAGTGTAATCCTTCCCTCTTTCTATCATCTTGAAATGTCTTACTCATGCAAATTAGATTGATGTTGAATTCGATGATCGATTGCTTTCGGTGATGGTTTATCATAGCATGCTTACATGTTATCACTCGGTAGAGTTTCCCTATTACATTATGAATTCCTCTTGTGCTGGCATAGATGTATTACTTGGCACCTCGCATGATCATACACCACGTTATATCATTCCGCATATGCATGACGTATGAATGTTAGAATGAATTTAGTCGAGTTACCTTGATTGTGGTCATGATTCGATATGTGCTAGTAGTATCCTGTAGGGCGTATGATTTCCAATATGACTCGCTAAAGGATTACATGTTGTACCTATTTTATGATGTGATAACTATTGTACATTTATATGTGTCCTATGATAGTTCGTTCTTAGCATGATTATAATCTATTGCCCATGACGTCCTTGTTACTTTTGATGATTCCTCATGTTTCGTGAGCATCCTGTTAACCCCCTTTTAATGACTCTTGACTGTGCTTGTATCACATCATGTGTTGCTAGTATCATGTAGGACATGTGCTTTCTAAATGTATCTCGTCGTATGATTACATGTCAGGCTTGACCTATTATATGACCAGTGTGTTAAGATGAGATAGTTACTATAATGCTCTTATATGTTCTCGTATGATGCTTAATCTGCTTGCTATGATATACCTCGACATGCTATGTTTGAACTCAATTGTTGATGTGTGTACCATGCTCGTTCATTGTTCATATACATGGTATTTGTCATCATCATTAAATATTGCCTGACTTTGAATCTCGCACGATCATTACCGGTTCCGCATATCTTGCTTGAAGTTATTAGGCATCTCTGCTTCCATGGAATAATAGACTGTTAATTTTTTCGCATGCATCCGTGTAGGACTCGATTCAGTCGATTGTGTATTTTGGAATGAATATGCATGTCGTCCTCCTTGAGATAGGTACATGTTAGTGTGGGTTAGTGTAATTGATATGCTCCATGATGAATTCGTGTTACTTTTCGCGATTATAACCTAATAGACTTCCATAAGAGCATCGTTGCTATTCTCGGGTCGGAGTCTAGTTTCTAGTCTTGTCTTTAGTCTTGTCGTTCTTATCCTTGGTTCGTGTTTGTCCCCGAAAGGAATTTGGGTTGTCTTCTCTTGTCACTCCCCTATCTCTGCTAACTTAGACTCCTCTGCGATACTTGGACGAGCGACCGCATGGGAAAGAGAACGAAAAGTTAGATAGCGATAGAGCAGTGCAGCAGAAGCATGGGCCCATAACCCACGACCTCAGGATCAATGATGTCGACGGAACGAGCACACATCAAGGATTGCGGATACTAAGTACGATATGACTTAGTAGAGTGTTTTGTTATTGTTGTTATTATTTATTATGTCTATGTTATGGGTATATTTTGCTATATTAAAATATATATATAAATATAAAATTCGGTTTATCTCTTTTAAATATTATAGTTATGAGATTATGATTTACATTTAAGTTGTGTTATAAATATTATCATTTGGAAAATGTTAGTTATGGTGTTAAAATGTGATTTTGGGAGTTTGAAATGATTTATTGGCTTTGAACTATAAATATGATTGGGAAAGATGATCTCATTTTGGTATCTTATTTTAAGCTAAGTATTATTCCGTAATTTATTTAAAGGGTATTTAAGTTTCGGAAATGTTCTTTACGGATTCATGTTTGGAAAACCAAAATACCGAAATTATTCCTATATTATGGTTTTGAGGTATTGACTTTAAGGTTTAAATGTTTAATGTCGGGATTTTGTCTTGGCTTGATGATATTAGTTTTGAGAAGGAAATTGGAAGAATGATTTTGGTTGATGTTGATCATATCAAAAAGGTTTTGAAAAATGGTTTTACTATCGGTTGGTTTTGAGTATGTTGAGAACTTGGGATTCATATGTATGAATATTAGTCCGGTAGCTTATGGAAATGACTTGATGATAGGTGTGTATTGCTTATGGATTGCTTTGGACTTGCATTTGGGCCCTTGTTTGTGTTATCTTGCTGTTCTGCATTTTCAGGTAAGTTCCCTAGGGGGCTTACTCAGGTTGGACATTCATGCCTGTTGTTGCATTTTATGTTAGGTGTTGCATATGCATAAAAGCATGCCATGTAGTATCCTGTTTAGGTTGCACTAATTGAATGAGCATCTGCTTACTTTATGCGTTTGAAACAGAACGGCCGTTATCTGTGATAGTCCTAGAGTCTTTACTAGGGTCATAGGGTAGCCCAGTCTCATCGGGTACCCTGAGTCAATCGAGTCATGAACTTCCTTATATTATGAGATGCCTGCGGGCTTTATTGTGGAGCGGGTTAGGCATGCGTGCCCCCCGATTATGATGGAATGCATTCACGAGCTGGCCAGTCTCCGCCCTATCGGAAGGGGGTGGAGGTAGGAGAGGGATATGCCATTTGGCATTGTCTTGGGCCCTTTACAGTATTTCTGCACATTATTATAACTAGGAGCATGCTAGTGTGTTTGACTTTCGTACTGCATTAGAGCATCTTTATTAGGTATAGCACATACTATGTGGCCTCAGCGAGGACTGCCGGTCCCGCATGAGTGGCTCGATTTGACTCCTTTCCCCGTTCTTTTTTTAAGGTATTTTCTGCAGACTTTGATTGCTCGATGTCTATATGACGGGGTTCCCTTTTTGCGAATCGAAGAACCTGGCTAAATCTCTAACTCATTATAAATGGTAATCATCCACTTATATTTTGGTTTTGACCCGGCTCTGCCGTGGCGCTTTGTATCTCAATTTTGCTTCCGTCTTGCTTCCGTTTGAAATGAATTTCGCGAGTTAGTCCCTAGGACAGGTTAAGGGTACCCAACGACCCTACGATATTTTCAGGGTTCGAAATCCCTCTTTATTACTGACCATAAAAATGAGTTTGAAACCTCGACCCGTACCTGGATTGCAAGATCTGAACAAGGGGTTTCATCCCTTGAAACATAACCCGGAAATCATAATTCTGGGCCGTTACAAAGAAGTTCGAGAGAAGCAACAAACCGAGCAACGTCAAGAAGACATAGATCACTCCATGTCTGAGACTATGGATTTTGAAGACTTAATTCCACAAGAAGAAAAAACTCATAATCATATACCGGAGGCAGAGGAGTTACAAGAACTCACACCTACTAGTCTATAAAACGTTGTGGTAGAACCTCCAGTTGCTCAACTCACGAGTAGATCGATTGGATAGGCAAAGATCGTTGCCAAATAGATTTGTTGATTTCATTTTGACTACATGTCTGGACATTCTGATGTTAGAAATCAACGAGCCTACTAAATATAAGCAAGTTATGATGGGTCCAGACTCCGAAAAATGGCATGGTGCCATAGATGTCAAGACCACGTTCTAAACGGATACTTAGAAGAGGATGTGTACATGACACAACCTGAAGGGTTTTGAAGATCCACAAAATCCTAGGATGGTATGCAAGCTTAAGAAGTCCATTTATGGACTTAAGCAAGCATCATGGAGTTGGAACCTTCGATTTGATGAAGTGGTCAAATGGTAGCCTTTGACACTATCAAATGTTGATCCGTAAAAGGCAGTCATAAAGGCAGTGATTGGGGTTGTTAAAATTTAAGTGAGAGCTATAGCCACGCAACATTGGAGAAGTCCTTTTATTCTGGATATGTGGATATCTGAGTAGGAATAATGTTCTTGCCACTCGAAGAGTAAGAACTGTAAAATGCATGATCATGCTCAAATGGATTAATAAGTAATCATTTGTTTATTTGACAGCTCAAGCTCGGGATCGAGAAATAGTTTGAATTGATATGGATAACATGAGATGCTATCATATCGTCAAATTGAACATTAAGTGGCAAATGAATTGAAATCGCACATCCACTTAAGAACAAGTGGGAGATTGAAGGAATTGGTGTCATTTAATTGATGTGTAAAATAGTAATGATATAATGAGATTAAAATGGAGATTTACAATCTGAATAATTTAGTAATTATAGTGCTTTGCTAGAATCCAACTATAATTTATAGATTAAATTGGATTTAACTTATTGCTATTTTATTCGGGTCTTATAAGGTTACACATAAAAGATTGTTATGAATGATTTTTTTAGCTAAGTGTCCATTTTTAACAAGGCATTTTGCAAAATGTCCCCTTTTATATTTCCTTTTGCAAAATGTCCTAATATGACATTTTTGCCCATCCCTCCCATTTTTAATTTGAATCCCTTCCTTCCTTCCCATTTTTAATTTGACCATTGACCGGTCAAAGTCAATGAATTTGGTAACACAACTTTGGTGACACATGTAGGATGATAAAAAAAATTGGTGACAACTTTTTTTTACGAGATTAGTGTCACCACCTTTATAAGTGGTGACACCGGTCAATGACTTTGATGACACAACTTTGGTGACACATGTATGATAATAAACAAATTTTTTTGTGACAATTTTTTTTCCCTTTTTTACGAGATTAGTGTCACCACCTTTATAAGTGGTTACACATGCGATTACAATTTTTTTTGGGTGACATCTTAGTTTTTAGAGTTTTTATTTTTATTTTTTATTTTTACGAGGTCACTGTCACCACACTATCGTTGTCACCACCCATATCACTGTCACCACCCATATCGTTGTCACCACCTCTATCGTTGTCACCACCCCCATCATTGTCATCACCCCTATCGTTGTCACCACCCTATCGCTGTCACCACCCCTATCACTATCATCACCCCTATCGTTGTCACCACCCTATCGCTGTCACCGCCCTATCGCCGTGACCACTCCTATCTCTGTCACCACCACCCCTATCACTGTCACCAACATTCACATCGCTGTCACCACCCTTATTGCTGTCACAACCTCTATCGTTGTCACCGCCCTATCTCTGTCACCACTCATATCGCTGTCACCACCACTCCTATCGATGTCACCACCACCCATATCGATGTCACCACCTCTATCGTTGTCACCGCCCTATCGCTGTCACAACTCCTATCGTTGTCACCACCACCCATATCGTTGTCAACACCCTTATTGCTGTCACCACCTCTATCGTTGTCACCACCCCTATTCCTGTCACCACTCCTATCGCTGTCACCACCACTCCCATCGTTGTCACCACCACTCCTATCGTTGTCACCACACATATCACTGTCACCACCACCCCTATCACTGTCACCAACACCCATATCGTTGTCACTACTGTCACCACCCTTATCATTGTGGTGACACCTTTTGTTTTTTAGTTTTTTTTTATGAGATTACTTGGTAAATTATATAGGAAACATTTGCTCAAATATCCATTTAGAAAAGCTAATTAGGTAAACGTCCATATTTAAATGGATATTAAGTAAATGTCCACAAATTTGAAGTAATACCAACTCTACCCTTGGTATAATTAACCCCTTTTATTCCAACCCTCTTCAATCTCCATCATCACGTCTCTCTCCTTCGCTCTGCGTCTCTCTCCTTCACTCGCGTCTCTCTCATTCGCTCCTTCTGGTGGTCGCCGGCGTTCGCTCAACCTTCGTCCATGCCAGGTAATCTCCATTCTTTTGTTGCTTCTCGTCCTTCTCAATCTCTTCCCCACTCCTTTCGGTTCCCTTCCCCTTTTGATTTGAGGAATTTCATTGTTTAGCCCTAAATTCGATTGCACTTGCTTATGCTCTAGATGTGAGTTTTTAGTGTGCTTCCCTTGAACCTACACAATTTGTGGATAGAAGAAAAGCAAATCGATTTAATAGACTTCACCTACTCGATTGGATTCGAATTTGGGAAAACAAACCCTAGCATGTTTGGTGACAAGGGAGTTAGAATCACCTTCAACTCCATTGACTTCGCTGATCTCCTTGGCCTTCCTAAACCTTGTCCACCCTCTCCTGAAACCCCCAGAAAATATCAGTGTGTTACTCTTGCCCGATCCAAATACTTGCTCCCCGAAGCATCAAACAGCACCACCAAACAGCTTACCCACTCGTCCCTTACTCTCGAGGCAAAAATCATCTTCAATATCATAGTGAGATGCCTCTTACCCCGTATCAACTCTGGCTCCCTACTCACTGACAACGCTATGGTCCTTCTATACTGAATTTTGAATGACCATGATCTTGATCTGGCCAATAACATTTTAGAATCCATGGCTCACACTCGCAAAGCCAGAAAAGGAACTCCCCTCCCCTTCGCAAACCTTTTGACCCATGTCTTCAAAGCTTCTGAAATTGATTTAAAAAATGAAGAACAACAACGTCATACGTGTAAATTCAACTGCAAGAGCTTTGAGAAGATTGGCATCACTCAGTCCCCCCAAGGGACTTGGAGTCCTGCCTCTTCCTCAAAAACTCTTCCCACTGCCTCTGCCATCGATGAACGCATGGACAATCTGGAGTTGGGTTTGGAGGAAGTTCGCCTGGATGTCAAGGAGCTACACCGAGAGTTGATGCTAGAGATGGGCGGGGTGGGTAAGTTGCTGCATGAGCTGAAGCTGCTGTTCACGGATGGTGCTCTTGATGACGAATCCTAAAACCCTAACCTACCTTACCCTACCCTTAATCTAAACACTGCTGGTTTTGGTTCCTGTTTTAAAACTTTTTGATACTGTTTTATCGTCCTCCCTTTGTTGAAAGACAAAAAGGGGGAGATGGTTTGATAGTTTAAACTTTGAAACTGCTGTGAACCAAGGGTCTTGGAAGACCTTGTTTTTGTTTTGTTGGATGCTTCTCTTTGACTTTGAAAACTTATGATCCAACATTAACCTCTTTTATTCCAACTCTACCCTTGGTATAATTAACCCCTTTTATTCCAACCCTCTTCAATCTCCATCATCACGTCTCTCTCCTTCGCTTTGCGTCTCTCTCCTTCACTCGCATCTCTCTCATTCGCTCTTTCTGATGGTCGCCGGCGTTCGCTCAACCTTCGTCCATGCCAGGTAATCTCCATTCTTTTGTTGCTTCTCGTCCTTCTCAATCTCTTCCTCACTCCTTTCGGTTCCCTTCCCCTTTCGATTTGAGGCATTTCATTGTTTAACCCTAAATTCGATTGCACTTGCTTATGCTCTAGATGTGAGTTTTTAGTGTGTTTCCCCTGAACCTACACAATTTGTGGATAGAAGAAAAGAAAATCGATTTAATAGACTTCACCTACTCGATTGGATTCGAATTTGGGAAAACAAACCCTAGCATGTTTGGTGACAATTTGTTAAACTTGCAAAATATGTCAATTTGTTTAATATTGGTGACAATTTGTTAAATCTGATCATCTCGAGATGTTTATTTTATGATTTGGGACAACATGTGCGGATTTTTGTGTGAATACATTGTCCTGATGACAATTTGTTTATGTTTTTTTAGGGTTTGTGTGTTTCTATCTACTTCAAATGGATAATCCAAGTTAGTGTTCTTATTGATGAATCTAATTCGTTCTTACTTTATATGTTCTTCTATTTCAAGTGTTTATCATTGCTTGTTTGTTTTGGTGACAATTTCTTGTTTGGTGACAATTAGTATTTAGCTTGATTCTATATCATCAATTTAAATGAGACTATCAGGGGTTTGCTTCATTGTTTGGTGACAAATGGAATTTATATTGTTATTTTTAGATTGGTGACACTTGGTAGAGTTATATATTCTGTTTTGATGACAAATGGAATTTATGTTGTTATTTTTAGATTGGTGACAATGGGTAGAGTTATATATTCTATTTTGGTGACAAATGGAATTTATGTTGTTATTTTTAGATTGGTGACAATTGGTAGAGTTATATATTCTGTTTTGGTGACAAATGGAATTTATGTTATTATTTTTAGATTTGTGACAATTGGTAGAGTTATATATTCTGTTTTGGTGACAAATGGAATTTATGTTGTTATTTTTAGATTGGCGACAATTGGTAGAGTTATATATTCTGTTTTAGTGACAAATGGAATTTATGTTATTATTTTGTTGTTTTTTTTAGATTGGTGAAAATTGGTAGAGTTATATATTATGTTTTGGTGACAAATGGAATTTATATCTCATTTAGTTATAATGTAATTTTCATTATCCTTCTGTTCAATTGTAGGGGAAGTTGTCGTATGTATACCATCAAATATATCGAGGGTCTTGCATTTCATGGTGGTATTAAAGCTATTTTAGACAAGTATATGGATGCGTATAGAGAGAGAGGATGGCTATAGAGGGTCTTGCTATTTTGGATGTTAAATATTAATGTCTCAACTGTTCCCCTTTGTTTTGATATTTTTGCAAGTTGATGTAGTCTGACAATTAAGTATTACAAAGTTAAACTTTACATCACATTTCACCTACTTAGGGTTATTATTGTAACAAAAATGCGTTAATATTAAATGACAAATGTGATACCATTATAGTATTGTACATCGAATTATTCGTTTGCTCAAGTTTAGCCCCTCTAGGGTCTATGCTCCCCTAGTTCTAGGGTTTCAGTTTCATAACAAAAATGCGTTAATATTAGATGACAAATCTGATAACATCGGTACTTTACACAGGCCCTAAACCCTAAAGACTAAACCCTAAACCCTAAACTATACTGTACATCAAATTTTCGTCTGCTCATGTTTAGCCCCTCTTGGGTCTATGATCCCCTTGTTCTAGGGTTTCAGTTGTGTAACAAAAATGTGTTAATATTAGATGAGAAATGTGATAACATTAGCATTGTAAACATTTTAGTTTGATGAAAGTGCTTTGTAGTTGGTGACAATTGGTTGGTGACACTGTTTTGTCGTTGGTGACAATTAATTTCTAAAAATAGGTGGTTGACACTAGATTGGTGACAAAGTTTTTGATAACTCCACTCCCTTGATGAAAATCGGAAAAGGTTTCAAAGGCTTTGACAGATAGCTTGTGTCAAAGGTCTTGAAGCTACAGCTGTGTTGATGAAACACAAAACCTGCATTATGTGCATATTATGTCCGAATGTTATTATATGTTTCCAGATATTATTATATATGTTATGTACTAACATTTCAACAAGTTTTTCGAATAATATCTCCTTCCTTAAGCTCAAAGTCGAGAAGAATCAAATCGGAGATTATGGCTTTGGAGTTTCCCAATATAGAAGATTGTGAAGATTGCCATGATCGGTCTAGCCGTTGAAGAGAAGATCCTTCTTTGAAAGCGGCGCCGATTTGATCAATATAAAGAGAAGGAAGAAGGGAAGACAGAGACACATTCGTTGAACACAAGCATTCATTCACACTCAAGCCTTCAAGTCAATCTGTCTTCTTCGTGTGCTCTCTGCTAGCTGTTAAGAGTCATATCTTTTGTTACAAAGCATTTGAGAGTTACATAGTGAGCTTATAGGATATATTTCGAGAGAGTGTTATACTCGAGAGTTTGTAACTCAGGAAGTGAACACTAGGCGATTGATTCACTAAGTGTAAGAGGATTGTACTAGATAGCTGAAAGAGGTGGGGCTCTTCTAGATTGGTCTAGGACTCCAAGGGAACGTGAGTTGACTAGATTGCAATTGTATAGGAGAGAGGCTTCTAGGTGAGCTATTAGGATCCTAAGTCTTGTGAATCAATAAAGCCGGTTGAATCCTAGGGTTGTGGAAGAACCCTGGGCGGGGACGTAGGCCAAGTTCGTGCCGAACCTCGTTAACAATTTGTTGCGTCCTTTACTTATTGCTTTACCATATTTCCGCACTTGTTTCGAATTGTATAACTCTTTTGTCATTCAGGTTTTCATAGGAAAGATTAAATCTAATCTCAAAGGGTTTTGCAAGCATTTCAAAAGTCTTGAGATTATCAGAGAAAAGTTGGCATACTCTATTCAATCCCTCCTTCTAGAGTATCTTTATATTACTTTGTTATACATTATTGAACCTTCAGTTTTGTAATTGGTGACAATAGATTATTGACCAAAGCTTGATGAAAATAGGTCGGTTACACTGTTTTATTGTTGATGTCAATAGATTACTGAAAAGAGGTTGGTGACAATGTTTTTTATAAGTACGGTTGGTGACAATACGGTTGATTAAACAATATGAAAACAGTGTTCTATAGTTGGTGACAATGTCTTGGTTATGTATAATGTTATGGTGACAATTTTTTTAAGGGTGATTTGCAAAACTAGACCAAAAAAAAAAAACTTTGCAAAGTTAGACTAGTACATAGGAAATTGGCTAAGGGTAGAATGTAGTCTAGTTTTGCAAATTTTTTGGGTAACCGGATGGAAGGGTTCTTGGTAAAAGGAAGAAAGAATGAGAAACATTTGCACCAGTGGCTAAGATGATAACTGTGAGGATATTGCTCTCAGTTGCTGCATCCAGGGACTGGAAGGTCTCTCAAATGGATGTAACAAATGCCTTCTTGCATGGAGACCTTGAGGAAGAGGTGTTCATGGAGCTACCACCAGCTTATTTTCTGCTTAAGCAACATCAAGCTTGTGCTCAGGGGGAGACGAGTACAGCAAGTGAGCACAAACTGATGAACACTGGAAAACTGGTGTGCAAGTTAGAAAAATCTCTGTATGGATTGAAGCAGGCCCCAAGACAGTGGTTTGCAAAGTTCTCTGAAGTGGTTAAGAAAGCTGGATATGAGCAATCAATGGCAGATTACTCTCTATTTGTGAAAAGTACTGAAAAATCCTTCACAGCTCTACTTGTCTATGTAGATGATATGCTGATCACAGGGAGTTGTCCCAAGGAAATCAAGGATCTGAAGCTACATCTGCACAAGTTCTTCCAAATGAAAGATCTGGGAAATATCAGGTACTTTCTAGGAATTGAAGTAGAAAGAAAGGAGGAAGGTATATACTTAAATCAGAGAAAGTATACCTCAGAGTTGCTTACAGAAGTTGGAATGCAAGATGCAAAGCCAGTAGCAACTCCATTGGATCCCAAGACTAAGCTAACTGATCAGGGACCAAGAGAGGTTGTAAATGCTGAGGCTTACAGGAGAATGATAGGGAGGTTAATCTACTTGACCATCACTCGACCTGATATATGTTATGCAGTGCAAGTGTTGAGCCAGTTTATGCATAATCCTACTGATGATCATTGGTCATCTGCTAAGCATGTGCTTAGGTACTTAAAGCAAGCACCAGGACAAGGAATGCTCTTGAGGAAGCAAACAGACATGAGAGTTAGTGCCTTTTGTGATGCTGATTGGCAAAGCTGCCCAATGACCAGGAAGTCTTTGACTGGATTCTGTATCATGATGGGAAGCTCTCTAGTGTCTTGGAGAACAAAGAAGCAGAGTTATGTAGCCACATCTTTTGCAGAATCAGAGTATCGTGCAATGGCTACCACATGCTGTGAAATAACATGGATATTGAAACTACTGAAGGATCTGGGAATTCAGCAAGATGAGCCAGTTAGATTGTATTGTGACAACCAATCTTCAATGCATATTGCAAGAAATCCCGTGTTTCACGAAAGAACGAAGCACATTGAAGGGGATTGTCATCTTGTGAGAAATAAAGTCATCAAGAAGGAAGTTCAACTTGGATATATTCCAACAAAGGATCAACCTGTTGATGTCTTCACAAAAGCCATAGCCTATGATCAGTATATGAGGAATCTCAACAAGTTAGGAGTGGTAGATCAAATCTCCACTGCCAAACTTGAGGGGGAGTGTTAAGGGTACTTTGTACTAGTCACATAGTTTGGGTCACTTTGTGTAAATAAGGGAAAAGTATGTACAATATATACTCCTGTACTCCCTCCAACTGATTCATAACAGATTTCACATTTTCTCCATCTCTGTTCTCTCTAATCTCTCGTCCTCTCTCACTCTCTGAGCTATGATATGCAAGATCATCACGCCTTTTATTTATTTATTTATAAAATCAATTAACATTATTCGGACGTAGAAGTAGAAGTGAAGAACCTCTAATTTTCATGAGCCTTGAAATGTAGGATCTAAAAAGTCTCGATCAAATAACTTCGTCATAATCAGCGTTGTAACATCACAAATTGAAGCAAATCGCAGATTAAATCCATAAACATAAATCTGGGGGGAAAATGAAGGCAGCAACCATACCTTAACACCGATATGCAGCTCTTTGACATCGTCTGATTCTTCATCTGCTGGGTCGAACGTCCCGATCCAAACTTTTGAGCCGCGCTAGTTAGGGTCTCGGATCTCCGCTGTGAACTTCACCCACGACCTCTGTCTCACTCCTCTGTAGTGCTTCCTCTCCTCCATGGGGATCTGAGGCCGAAGCTGAGTCAAATCGGTGAACTCCATCCAATCGAGCTTCTTCGGCGCCGATGCCGAAACCGCAATCTTCAATTCTCGAACAGGTCGAGCTCGATCACTGCCTGCATCACCATCGGGAACGGGAGCATAGGATTGGGGAGGAATTGGAGAGGTGAAATTTCAATTTCAGCCCGAACCTGAAACCCTAGCCGAAGAAATCGCACGTACGTAGAGGAATTGGAGATTCAGGCACGAAATCCGGCATAGGATTGGGGAGGTGAATCCGCCTAGCGCCGACAGCAGCACCGCCTCCGCCTCCAAGCAAATCGAACCTTCGCGATCGAGCAAGATGAAGGTAGGAATTCGGTGGAGTTCATGGCGGTGAGAGATCTGACAAGAATAAGGAGAAGAAAGGGGATTGGGGGATAAAATTTGCATTACATAAGGCAAGGGCAAAACGGGATTTCCAAAAAAATTTAGGACATTTAACAAAATGTTAGTTTAGATGGACAATTAGCAAAAGGGATATACAAAAGTGGACATTTAGCCAAATAACTTCTATTAGGAATTGGATAATTGATTAATGATATTAATAAGTTATTATTATTGATATAATATCTTTATGGAAAGATATTGTGCATAGAAGATAAACAAGGTACCTTATGAGAAATAAGTTTGACCTAGTTTACCTTATTGGGGGTTGAAAATAAAAACCTTGTATTGGGGTTGTTTAGTAGGGGGTTTTTGATTAAAATTGGGGGTTGAAAAAAGCTTGTTTTTTAAGGTTTTTTTATTTTGGTTTTGGGGGTTTATTTGATTTGAAAAGACAAGTATACCCCTAATAACAACCAAATAAACTCCACTTTTTACAAATAAACATTTTTTCGTCCCATACGGAGTTTATATTTTTTCATAAATTTTTAACTACTTTTTACCAACAGTTTATAAATTTTACCATGTTTATAATTTTAGTCAGTTTATTAACCTCGTCCCATACGAACCTGTTGGGGAAAATTCGGGTAGCTACTCACTCGATCACGTATGACTTGGATGGACAAGCTCTCTTTACAAACGAGGACTTGTATTAATGTACAAAAGTATTTTGTACAACTTTCACACACTACAAGACTCTCACCAACACTCACCGCTCTTGACCAGTTCACTCACGCTTCACTTGTGAGGATTCACTCGACTCACAACTCCACACACTACAACTTGAGGAGACTCACACTTCACTCACACCCCTAACTCACACACCACTAAGCCTATTTATAGGCCATGCCATCCCTTACAAGGAGCTCCTAGAACATCTCTAGAATACTTTAACACCAGAATCATCCCTATGCTTCTAGACTCTTCCATACATTTTCCTAAGGTTCTCCAAGCTTCTGGAGAACTTTACACAAGTCTAGTCACACCTAGACTCTTCACAGTTCCGGAACCTTCCAAAAGGTTCCACACACTTCTGGACTCTTCCACACTCTTCCATATGCTTCTAGAATATTCCACCATGTTCCGGGGACTTTCGCTACATTCCACATTCTTCCGGAACATTCAACTATTTAGCCCAAAACACATATTCATGTATTTGAAATATGAATTATTGTCATACAGAACTCTATATAAGGAGACTTATTGAGAATAAGTATTAGCCTAGTTTTTGGCATTGTGCATCTTTTCTGATAACTCCCTCCCTTGATGAAAATCGAAATTAGTTTCAAAGGCTTTGACAGACAGTTTGTGTACGTCAAAGGTCTTGATGCTACAGCTGTGTTGATGAAACACAAAACCTGTACTTTATTATATTGTCCGAATATTATTATATGTTATTATATGCTTCCAGATATTATTATATATGCACTAACATTTCAGGAAGCTTTTTGAATAATATCTCCTTCCTTGAGCTGAATAACTTGGAGAATAAAATCGGAGATCATGGCTTCAAAGTTTCCAAGAATAGAAGATCGTGAAGAATCCCTCTCAAGCCATGATCTACTCTAGCCGTTGGTGAAGATCCTTAGGCGTCTATTTGTTCAATATAAAGAAAAGGAAGAAGGGAAGACAAAAACACATTCTTTGAACACAAGCATTCATACACTCAAGCCTTCAAGTCAAAGTTGTCTTCTTTGTGTGCTCTCTGCTAGTCCTTAAGAGTTATTTATTTTGTTTCAAAGCATTTGAGAGTTACACAGTGAGCTTATAGGATATATTTCGAGATAGTGTTATACTCGAGAGTTTGTAACTCAGGAAGTCGACACTAGGCGATTGATTCACTAAGTGTAAGTGGATTGTACTAGATAGCTGAGAGAGGTGGGGATCTTCTAGATTGGTCTAGGACTCCAAGGGAACGTGAGTTGACTAGATTGCAATTGTATAGGAGAGAGGCTTCTCGGTGAGCTATTAGAATCCTAAGTCTTGTGAATCAATAAAAGCCGGTTGAATCCTAGGGTTGTGGAAGAACCCTAGGCAGAGACGTAGGCCAAGTTCATGCCGAATCTCGTAAACAATTCATTGCGTCCTTTACTTATTGCTTTACCATATTTCCGCACTTGTTTCGAACTGTATAACTCTGTTGTGATTCAGGTTTGCTAGGAGAAAGAATTACGTCTAATCTCAAAGGGTTTTAAAAAAGCTTCAAAAGTCTTGAGATTATCAGCGAAAAACCGGCATACTCTATTCAACCCCCCCCCCCCTTCTAGAGTATTTCTATATTACTTTGTTATACATTATCGAACCTTCAATTGGTATCAGAGCTTTACTCACTTCTTTCGATCTAACAATCTTGTGAGTTTTGATCATGTATGGTGAAGCAAGCGGAGGATTTGCACAAGGAAGGTCTACCAGTAGATCACCACTCTTTGTAGGAAACAACTTCATCCACTGGAGATCATTAATGAAGATGTTCATCATAAATCAAGATCTGGAACTTTGGAACATTATAGAGAATGGTCCGAAGGTTCCAGAGAAAGACGGTCCAAATGGAACCAAAGTTGCAAAGACTGAGGTTGAATACATCCAAGCGGATCTTGAACTCGTCTCCAAAAACTACAGGGCTATTAACTTACTATACTGTGGTCTTAGCACTGATGAGTTTAACCGTATTTCATCTTGTAGGTCAGCTAAAGAGATTTGGGACAAGCTGGTTGTCACCTACGAAGGAACTAGCCAAGTGAAGGACATCAAGATCAGCATCTTCATTCGAAAGTATGAACTTTTCAAAATGAAGCCTGATGAGTCTATCAAGGCCATGTTCACACGGTTCACAGAAATCACCAACAACCTTGACTCTCTCGGCAAGAGCTTTAAGAACGTTGAGAAAGTGAGGAAGATATTGAGGTGTCTCCCAAAAGACAAATGGGGCCCTAAAGTGGCAGCCATAGAGGAAGCCCAAGATCTCACCACTCTGCCCCTTGATGACTTACTTGGGAAGTTGATCACACATGAGATGATTCTCAATGAAGACGATGGAGAACTTCCAGCAAGCACTATGAACTTGGCGCTTAAGTCTAAGAAGGATGAGCCCAAAGATGTGTCTGATTCTGAAGATGAGGATGACGATGAGGATGATCCTTTTGCTCTTATCACAAGAGGCCTCTCTCGAATCCTCAAAATGAAGAAGCAATTCAACAACAAGGATAGATCAGAGTCTTCTAAATTTTGAGGTAAGTCTCAATACAGCAAATATGACAAGAAGACTAAACCTTTGTCTTGTTTTGAATGTGGTGAAACATACCATCTTGTGAAAGACTGCCCTCAAAAGACGAAGAGCCAGTCCAAGAAAGGTGATAGATGGAAAAAGAAAGCCATGGTGTCAACTTGGAGCGATTCTGACTCAGACTCCGATGATAAGAAAGCCAATGCCTGTCTTATGGCCTCAGGAGATGAATCCCACGATGAGAAGCTTGAAGTAACTGTAAGAGAACTTATGGCAAGTCCAAAAGAGGTATTATCGGAATTCCTTTCTAATATGATTGTCAACGAAGAGAAACTTATTGCCCAAACTAACACTCTTATTAAGAAAACCGTGGACCAGGAAAGAACTATTGAGGATCTGTCTATGAGGGTCAAAAGTCTTGAAACTTCTTATTCAGGTCTTGACATTAAAGTCAAGACTCTTGACTCGGAGAAATCTGAACTCAAGAAAGATCTCTCCTCTCTAAGATGTGAACATCATGACTTAGAGAACGAGAAGATCTCCCTGAATAATAAGATTCAAGACCAACAGGCAACCCTCATAAGTTTTACCAAATCCAAATGCACTCTTGATAGGATGTTGGGTGAGCAACAAAGTTCTTTAAACAAAAGTGGTATTGGTTACAATCCAAGGTTTTTAAAGAAGCATCACATTACCACTTTTGTAAAGGCAAAAGGAAGCAGAACCTCTCCTATATGTCACCACTGTGCGAGAAAGGGACATGTAAAAGAGACCTGCCCCTATAGAAGAAAGGATCCACATATCATTTGCAATACATTTCCTGTTCATTTGAGAAAAGAACAGATAACGCAAGTTTGGGTCCCCAAAGGCACTATTTTACCAAATATGGTTTATCTTAATAATGGATCTAAATTTGCTTATTGGTCTAGCCATAAAAGGTTGATGTTTGTTTTGTAGGAGATCACCAAGGTGAAGCAGCAAAAATGGATTATTGATAGTGGATGCTCGAGACATATGAGTGGGAAGAGTTCTCTCTTTCATGATCTAAAGAAGCAATCCACTGGAACAATCACTCTTGGTGACAAAGGAAAGTGTGACATCATTGGTATTGGTAGTGTTGGGAGTGATCCTAACCATAGTATTAAAAATGTTTATCTTGTTGATGGTTTGAAGTATAATTTGCTTAGTGTTTCTCAACTATGTGATAGTGGTAATAATGTTGGATTTAACAAGAAAAGATGTCTAGTGCGCAGAGAAGATACAGGTGAAGTAGTTCTAACTGCATATCGTTATAACAACATCTATGCTGTGAATGCTGAGCAAGTGGCACAAGGAAGCTTAACATGTCTAAAGGCTTTGACGGATGATCCAAAGCTCTGGCACTGGAGACTCGGTCATGTGAGCCCACATACACTACAGAAGCTTGTGTCCAAATGGCTTGTAAGAGGACTACCTGATATGGACTTCAAATGTATTGATATGTGCAAAGCATGCACACGAGGTAAACAAACACGTAGCTCTTTCAAACCCAAAAAGGTTGTAAGTTCTTCTAGACCCCTTGAACTTTTACATATGGATTTATGTGGTCCTATGCAAGTCATATCTCCCAATGGTAAAAAGTACATGCTTGTTGTTGTTGATGATTTTTCTAGATATACTTGGGTTGCATTTTTAAAAGAAAAATCAGAGGCCTTATTTGAGTTTTCAAAACTTTGTAAGGAGTTGCAAACTTTAAGAAACGAGCCCATAGTGTCAATTCGAAGTGACCATGGTAGGGAGTTTGATCAACTTCAGTTTGATTTGTTTTATGCTAAATATGGCATCTCCCATAACTTTTCTGCTCCTAGGACACCTCAACAAAATGGGGTTGTGGAACGAAAGAACCGCACCCTAGAGGACATGGCCAGGACTATGCTTTTAGAAAATGCATTACCTAAAACCTATTGGGTTGAAGCTGTTAACACAGCTAACTATATTTTGAATCGTTGTCTTATTCGTTCCATCTTAAAGAAAACTCCTCATGAACTTTTTAAAGGCCGCAGACCACTTATATCATATTTTAAACCCTTTGGTTGTACTTGTTTTGTTCATAACAATGGAAAAGATAACTTTGGGAAATTTGATGCGCGTAGTGATGAAGGTATATTTCTTGGCTACTCCACAAGTAGCAAAGCATATAGAATCTTCAACAAAAGGACTAAGTTAGTTGAGGAAATTATACATGTTATATTTGATGAATGCAATGACGGTTCTTTGAGTGAAAGTGTTGCAGATATAGATCTTAACATCCATACAGAGAACGATGATGGTGATGATGCTGCTATCAAGAACACAGAGAAGAGGAACATGCAGGATCAGATTCTCAACACTGAAGAATTGGCCCAAGGTGTTGAAGCTTCGGCCAATGCCCTTGGTAACCAATCCAAAAGTGTTGAAACGTCAGAAACTGTTGTAACTGAACCTAACAGACATATGGAGTCAGATGTACCACAAATCAATCCTGCTGGTGTGACGAATCAAGGAGATGAGACTAGCAAACAAAAATTCAAATACTCCTCATCACACTCATTAAAGGATATCATCTCTAACCCTACATCTAGTGTTCAAACTCGTTCTAAACTTAAAGATCTTTGTGCTTTTCATGCGTTTGTCTCTCTTATAGAACCAAAGAAGGTAGATGAGGCCCTTCAAGAGTCAGACTGGATCATTGCTATGCAAAGTGAGCTTAACGAATTTGAAAGAAACAAAGTCTTGACCTTGAAGCCTAGGCCAAAGAATCAATCAGTCATTGGCACACGTTGGGTATTTCGGAACAAGCTAGATGAGAATGGTAAGATCGTGAGGAACAAATCAAGGCTTGTTGCTCAGGGCTACAATCAAGAGGAAGGTATTGACTACGAGGAGACCTTTGCTCCCGTAGCCAGGCTTGAAGCCATTCGCATATTATTAGCATTTGCATCTTTCATGGGCATAAAGTTATATCAAATGGATGTCAAGTGTGCTTTTCTTAATAGTTTCTTAGAGGAAGAAGTCTATGTGGCTCAACCCCAAGGTTTTGAAAGTTCGGAATTTCCTAATCATGTTTATAAACTAGACAAAACGCTATATGGTTTGAAACAAGCCCCAAGAGCTTGGTATGAGCGCATGTCAAAATATCTTTTAGAAAATGATTTTAAAAGGGGGTTGATCGACAAGACTCTTTTTATCAAGACCAAAGGAAAGTGCATTTTGGTTATTCAAATATATGTTGATGATATATTGTTTGGAGCTACTAACACATCTTTGTGCAAGGAATTTTTTGACAACATGTGCAACGAATTTGAGATCAACTTGATGGGTGAACTCAACTTCTTTTTGGGATTACAAGTTCATCAATCCAAGAAAGGGATCTTTGCCAACCAAAGCAAGTACACTAAGGATCTCTTGAAGAAGTTCAAGATGGATCAATCCAAAGCAGTCAAGACACCCATGAGCTCAACCTTATCTCTAGATCAAGACAAGACTGGGAAGAGTGTCAATCAAAAGGACTATCGAGGGATGATTGGATCTTTACTATATCTTACAGCTAGTAGACCTGACATCATGTTTAGTGTTTGCATGTGTGCTAGGTTTCAAGCTGACCCCAAAGAATCTCACCTCGTGGCTGTGAAGAGGATCTTTCGATATCTCAATGGCACTAAGGAGCTTGGCTTATGGTACCCAAAGCAAAGAAATTTTACATTAATCGGGTATTCTGATGCAGATTTTGCAGGCTATAAGGTGGATAGGAAGAGCACGTCAGGATGTTGCCAATTCTTAGGAGCATCCTTGATCAGTTGGCACTCAAAGAAACAAAACGCAGTTGCTCTATCCACTGCCGAAGCCGAATACATAGCAGCTGAAGCATGCTGCTCCCAAATCCTTTGGATAGCTCAACAAATGAGAGATCTTGGCATCAATCTCAAAGGCATTCCCATTAAGTGTGACAATACAAGTGCCATATCAAAGAATCTTGTTCAGCATTCAAGGACCAAACATATTGATGTAAGACATCACTTCATTAGAGACCATGTCGAAAAAGGTGATGTGTCCATATCTTTTATTTCAACTGATTATCAATGGGCTGACATCTTTACTAAGCCTTTGGCAGAGGACAGGTTCACCTTCATTAGACGTGAGATTGGAATGCTTAACAGGGATGCACTTTCGCAGGGGGGCTTTCCCTTTACGAAAGATAAATTCTACTCAGTGTCAAGACCTTTGAGAATTATGTCAAAGTTTGTGAGCTGAATGGTAGAGCACATATAACTGATCATATATTTGGTTAATATCTTATTAGATATCTGATCAAATATAGTTTTTATGATTTTTTAACCTTCTTTATACAGTACGCATTTTATTTTCCAAAAATTCTTATATCCGAGTATTTGTTTTATTTATGGAAAATATATTTTTGATATTATTCCCTCTTGAATTTAAGTGTGACAAGATGATTTGAAATTTGAATTGTTTTGGAAATCAGATTTTTTCAAATTGGCAGTGTTATGATTACCCTCATTGGAACCCTAAACCCGTCCCATCAACTTAACCCTCTCTCCCTTTTTAAACCACACACTTTACCCCATTTTCTCACCTCTCCAGATTTACCTAAACCTAAACCCTCTCTTAAACTCCTTCTTCAACCTTTTTCTGGAACCCTAGCCGAATCTCTTCCATGGCACCCAAATCCAAGAAGACCTCCACACCCAAACGTCTTGGCGCTACCCCCAAGGGACGCCAGGCCATTGTTACTACCCCTCAACCCGAACCTACTCCTCAAGCCATTGCCCCAGCTACTGTCCAGAGCACCGTCCCTGAGAGCACCATTGCTGAAATCAAGCGGTCTCTGAAGCGCCCGACGAAGAAATCACTCAGTGCCAAGCAAAAAGGGAAAAGGAAAATCATTGCTGAGGAAGATGAGGAAGAGGAGGATCTTGATGAGATTTTGGAATGAGAGGCTGCAAAGGAGGCCGAGGAAGAGGCCCAGAGAAAGAAAAAGGTCGAGGAAGATGTGGAGCAAGCGAGAAAACGAGCAGAGGAGGAGGCTGAGAAAGCCAGAAAAGAGGCCAAGGAAGAGGCCCTAAGAGCTGCAGAGAAGGAGGAAGAGGAAGAGGAGGACGACGAAACTGCAGACAACGAGGATGCTGAGGGAGACGATGCTGAAGGGTCCGTTGAGGACTCGGGGTCTGAGGATGAAGAGGATGAGGAACCAGAACCTGTTCCCTCTCCTTCTCCTCCTCCTCCTCCCCCGTCTCCGAAGAAGCGCAAAGCCCCTGCAGCAAAGCCTCCATCTCCCAAGCGCGCAAGGAAAGGCACTCTCAGAAGCCTTGACGCACCTGTCAAGAGGACTGCTCCCACAAAGGCTCGCAGGAAGAACGCCGATCCGCCTACACTTATCCAGGTAAACCAATCCTTGCCCTCCTCCTGGTTTGAAAATGATGAGATGGCTGTAAAGTGGGTAGATGAGTTTAGAACTCGTAAGATATGTTGTTCTGATTTCATTGATCTTGAGTTTTGGAAGCTTTGAACCTACCTTGCATCTCTCTCCTCAAACAAACCCCTGCCTGGACTCTTCTGAACCTTGAATCTGTGTATTACCCCCAACTCACCCGTCTATTTTATACAAACCTAAAAGCCAAACACAATGCTGATGGTTGGTCTTTGGAATAAGTCGTCAAGGGAGTTAGAATCACCTTCAACTCCATTGACTTCGCTGATTTCCTTGGCCTTCCTAGACCTTGTACACCCTCTCCTGAAAACCCCACAAAAGAACAGTGCATTGCCCTCGCCCGATCCAAATACCTGCTCCCCGACGCATCCAACAGCACCTCAAAACAGCTTACCCACTCGTCCCTTACTCTCGAGGCAAAAATCATCTTCAACATCATTGTGAGATGCCTCTTACCCTAAATGAACTCTGGCTCCCTCCTAACTGATAATGCTATGGTCCTTCTATACCGTATTTTGAATGGCCTTGATCTGGCCAATACCATCCTAGGATCCATGGCTCATACTCGCAAAGCCAGAAAAGGAACTTCCCTCCCCTTTGCCAACCTATTAACCCATATCTTCAAAGCTTCTGAAATTGATTTCAAAAATGAAGAACAACAGTGTCATATGGGTAAATTCGACTCCAAGAGCTTTGAGAAGATTGGCATCACTCAGTCCCCCCAAGGGACTTGGAGTTTTGCCTCTCCCTCAAAAACTCTTCCCACTGCCTCTGCCATTGATGAGCGCATGGACAACCTGGAGTTGGGCTTGGAGGAAGTTCGCCTGGACATCAAGGAACTGCATAGAGAGTTTTCGATGGAGATGAGCGGGGTGTCTAAGCTGTTGCACGATCTGAGGTTGCTGCTCACAGATGATGCTCCGGATGATGAAGCTTAAACCCTACCTTACCCTACCCTAACCCTCTTTGAACACTGCTGGTTTTTTGGATGTTGGTTTCAAAACTTTTGGTGACTGTTTTACCTCCTCCCTTTGTTGAAAGACAAAAGGGGGAGATGATCTGGTGTTGGCTTTAAAAACTATTGTGAACCAAAGGTCTTGGAAGACCTTGTTCTATTTTGTTGGATGTCTTTTGTTTACTTTAAAATTATGATCCAACATTTGTCTAACACCATGCAGGTACTTAGTCCGATTTTGCTTATGATATATCTGCTTGACTAAGTTGCAGGGATGCACAGGTTTTGTCTTTCATCAAGGGGGAGATTGATAACTCCCTCCCTTGATGAAAATCGGAATTAGTTTCAAAGGCTTTGACAGACAGTTTGTGTCAAAGGTCTTGAAGCTACAGCTGTGTTGATGAAACACAAAACCTGTACTTTATTATATTGTCCGAATATTATTATATGTTATTATATGCTTCCAGATATTATTATATATATACTAACATTTCAGGAAGCTTTTTGAATAGTATCTCCTTCCTTGAGCTGAATAGCGTGGAGAATAAAATCGGAGATCATGGCTTCAAAGTTTCCAAGAATAGAAGATCGTAAAGAATCCCTCTCAAGCCATGATCTGCTTTAGTCGTTGGTGAAGATCCTTAGGCGCCGATTTGTTCAATATAAAGAAAAGGAAGAAGGGAAGACAAAAACACATTCGTTGAACACAAGCATTCATACACTCAAGCCTTCAAGTCAAAGTTGTCTTCTTCGTGTGCTCTCTGTTAGTCCTTAAGAGTCATTTATTTTGTTTCAAAGCATTTGAGAGTTACACAGTGAGCTTATAGGATATATTTCGAGAGAGTGTTATACTCAAGAGTTTGTAACTCAGGATGTGGACACTAGGCGATTGATTCACTAAGTGTAAAAGGATTGTACTAGATAGCTGAGAGAGGTGGGGCTCTTCTAGATTGGTCTAGGACTCCAAGGGAACGTGAGTTGGCTAGATTGCAATTGTATGAGAGAGACTTCTCGGTGAGCTATTAGGATCCTAATTCATTGCGTTCTTTACTTATTGTTTTACCATATTTCCGCACTTGTTTCGAACTGTACAACTCTGTTGTGATTCAGGTTTGCTAGAAGAAAGAATTACGTCTAATCTCAAATGGTTTTACAAAAGCTTCAAAAGTCTTGAGATTATCTGCGAAAAACCGGCATACTCTATTCAACCCCCCTTCTAGAGTATTTCTATATTACTTTGTTATACATTATCGAAACTTCATTTTCTTCTCCCACCAAAAATCCACTCACATCCTTAAAGTATTAGGTGTGAGTGTAATCCGTGTTAGGTATGAGTGTAATCCTTCGATCGTTCATTCTAATAAACGGAGACAAGGAGATCAAATCCTGTGCTCGTGTGGACCAAATAGAGGAGTCGCGCTTGAGATCCCGTACTCGTGTGGACCAAGTAGAGGAGTCGCGTCTGAGGCTATTTTCTCTAAAGGTGATTTTGAATCAAGGTTCCGCACAAGAAAGGTACGACTTTTCTCTTTTCTATATGTTTTTTATATCGATTCATGCATGAAATCCCGAATTAGATGTTAGAAAATAGTTTTCTACAATTCCACTACGCATCTACTTTTCCTACAAATGCCTCCTCGCTCTTGGCCATCTCCTCCTCTTCCTTTCTTGCCTCCAGGTCCCCTTTGTCCTCTTCAATATTGAATGCCTCTCTGTGAACCTTCACCAGCGCTTCAAAGTTTCTTATAAATGCCTCCACTCTACTGCGTCTCTCTTCTTTTCTTGCGTTCAGATCCTCTTTGTCCTCTTCAATCTTGACTGTGTCTGAAGCTTCAGCTTCTTTGTTCTTTGATAGGGAAACCTTAGCAGGCTTACTGGTAACAGCAGTCGGCTTCTTTTGTTCAATGACCTTGTTAGCGGATTTGGTGTCTGCTTTTCTGAGTTCAGCAACCAGCTCAGGTTGAGGAGCAACTGCCCTTGATACATTGCCTCTTTTTCTCTGATTCTTTTAAATATTAAATGATGGATTTAGATTAGGCTAGGATGAGAAGTTAAATTTGAAGAAAGTTTCAACCTACGTATACAACATATAGAATTTCCTGTTTGAATAATATATAAGATCATACCTGTGAGATATTGTTTTCCTTCACCAACTTAGCAAGCGTAGGGGGTTGTTCATTCCTTGACACTTCATCCTTAAATAGTAAACAACTTGTGCTTTTAGTTTTGGGATGATGATTAGAGGAAAAAACGAAAAGACATGATAATAGAAACATAAAAAATGAAAATCCTAACCAATGCTCCATTAAATTAGCCACCAAAAACAACACCAAACGGTACCTTGTGATTTGTATGACCTTGACTGTAGGATTTAGTTTGGATCCTGGTTGCATGAAGTTCAACATATGGGGTGTCTTCGATCTCTAACTTATCATCGTCATCGTTGTCGTCATCATCACTGTCCTCCTCGATTAGGTCTTCATTTGTTTTAATTGCCACTTGATCAATCCATATTGTCCGTACGTGTTGTATCTTGTGCCAATCTTGACCTCCCTGCTCTATGCACCTCTCCATGATTAAAGGGCAGTCTTCTACTATTAATTGCTGCAAGGAGGGGGAGAGTTCTTCTTCCGACACAAATGCAAGTTCAGTGCAGCCACTCACTTCCAAATTCTCAACTGAGGGAAGATACGGAAGGGAAGGAAGTTCAAGCAACTTGGGGCAATCCTTTATGCTTACATTGAAGAGACATGGGTAGTCACCTTCTTGAGCTTCCGCCCAACTCTCCAAAGTAAGCATCTCATCAACTCCTAGTTTTTCAAGCTTGGGAAATGCAACTTCACCCACCTCACCTTTAAAATTCACATATGTAACACTGTTCAAACTAATTAACTCGAGGGATGCGAGTTCTGGTAACTTTCCCAAAAGAGGAAGCACGGAAACATGGACACATCTGAATAGGGTGATGCTAACAAGCTTGTGAAATGATACATCTGCAATCCAACCCGCAAAACTCGTACCGGGATAGCATATTATCTTTAGCTCTTCCAAGTCTGAGTAAGGGCAAAGATTTTCGAGGATCATTTCATCTTCGTTATTCCGCTCTTGAAATTGATGATCACTCCATCTTAGCTCCAGCTTCTTAATGCTTCTTTTGGCTGTCAGCGATGCTTCCTTTGCCTCTTCTGCACTCTGCACATTTTCTAGCTTTGCGATGCAAAATTCACCGATCAGGTTATCTAAGAATTTCAGCTCGCTGATTTTAAGCCCTTCCTCTTTGCCAACAGGGAAAGCAGACAGGGTTCTAAGGTTTACAAGGGCTCCTATTCCCTCGGGAAAAGAAGCTAATTGCCCAAGAACATTGAGATCTAGATGTCTGAGTTCAGTTAGCACCTTCAATTCTTTGGGGAGTATGTGAAGACAAGAACAACCTTTGAGCTTCAAGGTCTAAAATGGTCTATCCTCTCAGGCAAAAGCTCAATAAAGGTCCATGAAAGATCAAGAAACCGCAAATGGATCATCTTCTCTGCAGAACTTGGAAGCTCCTTTATATGAGATCCACTTAAATCCAATGCCACTAGGGACTCAAAACACAGAAAGATGTCTCGTGGTACTTCTTGTAGCCTTGAGCCATAATTACGAAGAAATAGAAGGACTCTTAACCCGTTGAACCTCCCTAGTGTTCTGAATATTGATTCATCAATTTTGTCACATACAACAGAGACATGCAATGTCCCTGTGGAAGCAACATCATTTTGGCTCCCATTGTTCAATATGACATATCTTTGCCTCTCTGTGATCATATCCAATTCACTGTTCAGCTTTCCCGTGTTCACTTTGTACAGAGAGCTGGAGAAAGAGCATAATATATATGTTTCAGACACAAGCTTTTCAAAGAAATTGGCACCAACTATCTCCATAGGCTCATCCGTGAGAAGCCCTAGTGCCATCCACAATTGAATAAGCATCTCTTTCTCGAATTCATATCCTTCCCCAAAGAGAAAAAGTATTCTCTTTCCCTCCACTTCCTTTTCAATGTTGTCGTAATCTGCCCCTACATATGTCAAACAATATCTCATGTACAATGTGGCATTTGTATCAAGGCAACTAACACAATTAGGAGAAAAATAGCCACATACCTCGATTCACAAGACTTGCATCATCAATGTAAGGAGGATAATGGGGCAGTGGGATATATGTTGGCTGTCAGTCATTAAGAAATGCAGATGAATCATCGGACTTTATAAAAAATACCATATTTTGTTTGGCAGATTTGATGCTAAACACATTGTGCCATGCAAACTCATTTCATGATCCGTTTTTCTTAGGGATGCTCTCTCCAAAGGAAGAGTTAATGAATTAAGCCAAAATAGAGTCTGCTATAATTTGGAGTTTCTATGTCAGAGTTTAGAGCAGCGAGTCCTGAATTTGACTAGGCTACAACATACAAGCTCCAATATAATACCTGATGGGAGTGTTCATTGAGAGTTGGTTGAGGATGCTCAGCTGCACCTGTATTAGGAGGAGGAAATAGATCAGGCTCACTTGGCGATTGAACAGAGTAATGTTCAATTGGATGTTCTTTCACTGGATATGAGCTAATTTCAGTTGGAGATGTAGCTGAAACTGGTCTAATTTCATCCAAATTTGGATCAGATTGACATTCACTTGGAGAAAAGATCTGGGCACCTGTAGATACAGGAGAGTTAGATTTTGAGGATCAAATTTAGCTTTGTCTTTAACAGAGGAATAAGATCATCAAAATAATTTTTTCGAGAAAGAGAAATTAGAGCATTCATGACATGAAATGAAAATGATGAAAATGGCAGCCGTAAAAGTTCACTCCTAACCTGGCTGTTCTTGGAGACTTGAACTTGTTTTGTTTGTGCTAACTTCACCATCAAGGTAGAGTTGAGGAATGTGAGATATGAGATGCCAATCACATCCAGTTTCCATTTGATATCTTTCAACAAGTTTAGGGCAACGATGTATCTTCAGCACTCTTAGATTTCTCAGAGCATGAGTGCAATGTGGTAGAGCATACAAATTAGGACAGTTTTCTATAATCATCTCCTCAAGAGAAGTGCAATGCTGCAAACTTTCTGGTAAAATTCTCAAGTTTTCACAATTGCTAATGAAAAGGTGTTGAAGCAAATCACCACCAAATTGCAGTCCATCAGGAAGCTTCAACAGCTTAGGAAGTCCTTGGATTCGCAGAGACTTGAGGCTTTTTAACCCATGAAGACCTCTCCATCCTGTCAAATCCAAATTTCGACAGTTGCGAATGCTCAACTCCTTGAGATTGGTGAGGCGGTAGAGGTGGTGTGGAAGAGAAGCAATAGATGGGCAATCATGGATTCCCAAAGCCCGGAGAGCAGTTAAATTTGGCATCCCAGCTTCCAATGACTCGAGATGTGGACAGTAGCAGATTTTGAGGTGGTGCAGTGGCGTCCAACTTTCAAAGGCTTCTTCTGGTATCATGGTCAGCTTCATTGATAGGAGCAAATGCCTCAAGCTTACTAATTGGTACATGTTTCTGGGAAGTTCTTTGAGCCGCACACAGCCAGAAACGTCCAGGGTCTGCAGATTCAATAGTTTGCATATTGAATGAGGAAGTGTTTGGAGTCTATGATTTCCAGCAAGTGAGAGATATCTTAGGAACTTTAGGTCACCAATAATCTCTGGCAACTCCTCAAACTCAGTATGCTCAACAAATAAGACACTTAGATGCGTCAACTTTGAAATGTGCTGATCCAGAAAAAGTTCCCTAACATCTTCTTCATTTTCTCTGAAAATCAATGTTCTTACCTTCTCTGCAGTTGGTAAACCCCTAAGAAATCTGTCTGAGGAATCCCCATAACCAATCAACTCTAAATGCCTTGTCTTAAAAGGAAGAAAATGCTCTATAACATACTCCATTAAACATTGTGCGGAATAACAGACAGGACTAAGATAGTCCGTTTGACACAACTTTAGTAAGTTCATCGACAATAGTTCACCACAAAATCTATTGCCAACATCTCTGGGGTCTTCGTTTTCCCATCTAGATTGCAGCAGCCCTAGTGCCATCCAAAAATAGATCACTTGATCCCTAGATGCAGAATTGCCTCTTGCTAATATGCAAAAAGAAGTATAACATTCAATTACCTCAAATGGCGCTTGTGCAATGCTTAAATACAATCCAGGCCATGCACTGTCGTCTTTGCCTTTCCATGGTGTGCTCTTAAATATATGCTCCCAATAATCCTTCTCTTCTTTGTTTCGTAATGAAATCGCCATTGTCTTAACTGCCAGAGGATTTCCACTACACTTCTTTACTATAGATCTTCCTATATCCTTTAAGGAGGCTGCTTGCTCCGAGTCTTCATCAAATGCAGCATATCTCTTGAACAAGGACCAACATTCCTCTTTAGGTAGGCCATCGAGGTTGAATCTTTCTGAGGAGCCTCCTATCGCTATGAAACGCCATGTGATCATTATTACTGTGCTTCCTGTAGATCCTACCTTTACGATCTCCAGTGCCTCATTGAGTTCATCCCTTATGTGCTCGTTTTGATCATTAATATTATCCAGAACCAGAAGACATTTCCGGCCATGAAGAAAATCAGTTAGTCTGCGGCTCAAAGATTCTGTGTACTGTTCTTGAGGGTCGAACCTACTCTCCGGGACATCAGATTCAAAAAAGTTAAAAGTAAGGCCAGAAGCACAAGAGGCCCATAAAACCAAGTCAAAGCTGGAGGAAACTCGAGAATCGTTGCACACCAGCTTCACCAGGGTAGTTTTGCCAATGCCTCCAGCTCCGGTGACTTGAATAACATTAGGGTGCTGCTGGTGCTGGGTCGTAAATGAAGCTAATATGCGGCGAATAAGGTGCTGCTGGGTAAATGGAGCTAATATGCGGCGAATAAGGCGCTCCTTTGCTTCCTCCCTCCCAAAGATGGTTTCCTCTAAGCCCACTAGCTGCTGGTTGTAGGAAGAGCTCTCTTCTACAACAGCTCTAGTTTTACTTTTGATGGAGAAAGTTGGAGGAGACACATCAGAAAAATTGAACCGTTTTTGTAATGAAGAAAGTTCGGATTCAACCAGCAAAAAAAATGAAGAAAGTTGGGCAATCATCCCTTCTGGAGCTGAGGTGAAATGAGGTGTCGTCATTTCAATCCCAGCAGGCAGGGCAGCTTCTTTCCGACTCTTATCCACTGTCCCCTCCAAACGGAAGGTTGAAGCCTCGTCCAGCAAAACTTCAATATTATAAGCTTTTTCTTGGATCTCGAGTGCCCTCATTGAAAGAAACCAGTTCAGCTCCTCTAGATCTGGCAATGCGGCGCTGATGGAAGACATGGCTTCCTCCAGCTCTCTGATATCTTCCCCAAACGGAGTAGATCTGGATTTGATTTCATCGGAGACATCTTTGATTAACCTAATTAGAGTACTCTTCAGCACCCTATGACGCCAAAGGACTACAAATGCAAGAATTGAGTAGCTCGAGCCCAGAATTGAGACAGGATCCATCAAGGATAGGAAGTTTACCCGATTTGGTTTTTGGAGGAGAAGGCGAATTTGCAGGGAAGATAGATGATGGAAACACAATTTACTTCCCAGATTCACATGTGATAGATCCACGGTGACTGGCAGGTGAGAAGTAAGACCGGCAGCAAGCTGCCTGCAGTCAGCGATGGGGCCACCTTTTCTATATACCTCATCTATGACTCGATCTTATCAACTTTTGTGCGGATGGCTTTTATTTGTAGGAAGGGGAAGACTCAGGGACCAATTTTAACTGTTTATAACCGGTTAAAATGGGGGGTTGAAAATAAAAATATTATATGAGGGTTATTTAGTATGAGGTTTTTTATTAAAATTGAGGGTTAAAAAAAACTTGTTTTTGAAGCTTTTTTGGGGTTTTTGGGGGTTTATCTATATACATATACTAAAACCGATGCATTGAAGCCTGCGTGGCGGCGTGTGAGTGAATCTGCCTACGTGGCGGTGCGTGAGTGCGTCTCGCAAAACTTTCTCCCGTCAAAAAGGAAATCTAATAAAAATAATAAGATAGTTCTAATCTATATAATTAAAAATAATTATTTTATTTTACCATTAATTCATATAATTGAATAGATGGAATATCTTATACAAGAGTAAATATTATATAAGGAAATAATTATATCAATATAATTAAACACAATAATAGTATTAATAAATTTGGCATATACAGATAGACAAATTGTCATATAAGTGTATCTTCATCTGGATTATAAATAATCTTTCCAATGGACGGTTTATATATAAATTTGGCATATGGACGGTTTATATATCGATTATTTTTGGTGGAAAGAATTATTTATATCAAAATTAATTATTTCATAGTTATTTTATTTATATCTATATTATTTTTTAGGAGAATGAGTTATTTAGATCTAGATTAATTTTAATCTTATATTTCCAGTTATTAGTTTAATTAATTATCATAATGTAATTCATATTTATTTATTTATTTATTTATTTTCATATTTATAATAGGATTTTTTTTATAGATAATAAGTGAAATTTTATAATATTGTGTTAATATATTCCCGTGCAGGGGACGGGACATACACTAGTTTGATTTGAAAAGACAAGTATTCTCTTAAAATAACAACTAGTATGATCCCCGCGCCATGGCGCGATTTTTTATAAATAAAATCTTACTAATATATTAAATTAATATTATAACATAATTGTAAAAGTTCAGATAATTAAATATTTTGAATTAAACTCATGGGTTGAGAAAACGATTAAAGTAGTATATATAGATATATTTAGATATAGATGTAGATTACTAATATTAATTTTATATTTTCTTATTATTAATTTTATGTTTTGATTTAATCCAATGTTTTTTTAGAGAAAAAAAAACTACTAAAATTATAATTTAGGCTAAAATCAATGTTTTGAATTAAGCCCAATAGTTAGTAAAATTAAAGAAAAAGGAGAAATAAAGGAAAAAGAAGAAAAAAAAATTAGAATTAAATAAAATCAAAGACAAATGGCAAAAATAATGATTGGTCGAGACTCCTAAAATTCCTCTAAGCTTGACACATCATTCTAAACTCTTCTAAATTAAGATTTTATCTAGATAGTTAGTAAAATTAAAGAAAAAAGATAAATAAAGGAAAAAGAAAAAAAATTAGAATTAAAGAAAATCAAAGAAAAATGGCAAAACTAATGATTGGTCGAGACTGCTAAAATTCCTCTAAGCTTGATACATCATTCTAAACTCTTCTAAATTAAGAGTTTATATAGATAGTTAGTAAAATTAAAGAAAAAAGAGAAATAAAGGAAAAAGAAAAAAAATAGAATTAAAGAAAATCAAAGAAAAATGGCAAAAATAATGATTGGTCGAGACTCCTAAAATTCCTCTAAGTTTGACACATCATTCTAAACTCTTCTAAATTAAGAGTTTATATAGATATAGATAGTTAGTAAAATTAAAGAAAAAAGAGAAATAAAGGAAAAAGAAGAAAAAAATTAGAATTAAAGAAAATCAAAGAAAAATGGCAAAAATAATGATTGGTCGAGACTCCTAAAATTCCTCTGAGCTTGACACATCATTCTAAACTCTTCTAAATTAAGAGTTTATATAGAATATAGATAGTTAGTAAAATTAAAGAAAAAAGAGAAATAAAGGAAAAAGAAGAAAAAAAATTAGAATTAAAGAAAATCAAAGAAAAATGGCAAAAATAATGATTGGTCGAGACTCCTAAAATTCCTCTGAGCTTGACACATCATTCTAAACTCTTCTAAATTAAGAGTTTATATAGAATATAGATAGTTAGTAAAATTAAAGAAAAAAGAGAAATAAAGGAAAAAGAAGAAAAAAAATTAGAATTAAAGAAAATCAAAGAAAAATGGCAAAAATAATGATTGGTCGAGACTCCTAAAATTTCTCTAAGCTTGACACATCATTCTAAACTCTTATAAATCAAGAGTTTATATAGATAGTTAGTAAAATTAAAGAAAAAAGAGAAATAAAGGAAAAAGAAAAAAAATAGAATTAAAGAAAATCAAAGAAAAATGGCAAAAATAATGATTGGTCGAGACTCCTAAAATTCCTCTAAGCTTGACACATCATTCTAAACTCTTCTAAATTAAGAGTTTATATAGATATAGATAGTTAGTAAAATTAAAGAAAAAAGAGAAATAAAGGAAAATTAAAAGAAGAAAAAAAATTAGAATTAAAGAAAATCAAACAAAAATGGCAAAAATAATGATTGGTCGAGACTCCAAAAATTTCTCTAAGCTTGACACATCATTCTAAACTCTTCTAAACTAAGAGTTTATATAGATCAAATAAACTCCATTTTTTTTTATAAATAAACACTTTTTTTGTCCCACACGGAGTTTATATTTTTTTCATAAATTTTTAACTACTTTTTATCAGCAGTTTATAAATTTTACCATATTTATAATTTTAGTCAGTTTATTAACCCGTCTCATACGAATCCTCAGCCAAAATTGAAAATTGAGTTGCAAGTTGCACAAATTATTGATGACTTGAAAAGTACTCGGTATGTGTAATGCAAGACTTTTTTTTGTTATGAAGCAAGATAAGAATTCGGTTATCTAGACAAGCCTAGAGAAACCGAGAGATCGGACAAGCCGGTAGATGGACTAATCATCATGTACAATTGGAAGCAAATGACATAAAGAAAATTACAAAAGCAAATGATAGAAAGTAAATAACAGAAGCAAATGACAGAAATAAAAATACAACTACAAGCTATCCTACACAAGCCATAAGACGAACGAAATCGATCGGTCAAAGGAACAATGCACACAGAGAACTCTGGGGACCAGCGGACACCTCAGATTATGGACTCAAGCGAGCCTTCAAACGTCAACGCACGACCATGATGTCATCGAACATAGCAAATCAACATCGCTCACAAGAAGTCTGCAACACAACAAGAACAGCACAGTACACGAACCCGCTAACTCAAACCCAAACCACACCATTGCACAATCAAACCCCCATGCACCCATCTCAACCCTCAAGGACAATAACTAGATCGAAGTAGGCTACCACAAGGATAACCCAAATAGAGGCGATAAAAAAACGAGGCAAGGAAGCAAAAAAGAGCAATAATGAAACGAAAAGCGAAAGAGGTAGCGGGCGAAAAACACAACCCATATTGCTTTGTAATTCATTTTTTCCTCAAAAAAGAAGCAAGCGTTAAAACAACGCTGCCATTGGAATCTGGCCCGATGGGAGGCTGCAGTGGCGACGGGCAAGGCTGCGGCAGAAAGAGCGGGAACATGAAGCCCCAACAAACAGACGGAGAAGCAGCTGGCCGACGATGAAGGGAGACGGAGGGCCGAGGTATTCGAAGGCGCGGTTGTGGGCACCGAACGCCTCAAAGAAGAGAGCAAAAAGGGCTGGTGCCTGGTTGGGCTGTGTGGACTGATTCCAAACAGAGGCATCCGGAAGGATGGAGGAGCCGAGGTGGCTGGAAAACAAGATCGGAACGGACATCCGAGGAGGAGACTAAGCAACGCATAACGTCGCTTGAGATGCCGATGAGCGAGGAGGAGAACGGTTGGCGTCTGAGGACCAAGGTGATTGGTGGAGCACCAGCGGGAGGCTCGGACCGGAGGCAGTGGCTAGGGCGGTGGTAAGCCGAGGCGGTCAGGAAAAGTAGCGGCCAAAACCCTCTCAAAAGAGAGTGTTTTCTAGGGCCGGCGAGTGTGTCATTGTGTAATGCAAGACTATATCTAGCCATCCTCTTTCCAATAGATTATTCAAATTCTGCTTCTTATCTTAACAAGACTACAAGAGCCAGGTAGATATTCTCATACTCATATTCCCATTTTATATGGATTGAGCCTGCATGTAGCTAGACCGGCGTGTGCTTGTTTTTATCTAAGTTATTATATGAGCTGAGTAGATCGAGTTCAGATTGAGCTCGTTTATTCTTTAAACACGCCGTGTATGAACATGTTTTTATGTTCGGTTCAAAGTTTGGCTCGCTCGGCTTAAGCTCGAATAGTTCGAATATTGTGAAATTTCTAAAATTTTCTTTAAGTTACTATGTTATTAGCAAATAAAGCTGATTAATACTGAAAAATAAAAAAACTCGGTTCAAGCTCGTTCATTTACTAAACGAGTTGAGTATAAGCACATTTTTAAACTCAAGTCCAAATTTAAACTTGGTTCGTTTCTATACGAACTGAATATAATTATATAAACAAGCAATATTCGAGTTATTTAGCTAAAATAAGAGTACGTCCACTTTTATATGAGTAATTTGTAAACTAGTGTTCGTTACTTCATTTGGTGAAGACTTAGCCTATAAAGCCATAAATGTAACAACTAGGATAGAGCGGTGACGCACTAACAGTAGGAATTGGATCCAGTAATCGACCTTGATTTTGGACAATTTTAGTGGGTACCCTTAAATTACGGTGAATACCGATGGTGTTTTGGGTTTTCCTTGTAAATATATACATGATATTCATCAATCTTACAATAAATACTCGTAAAAATAAAATAAAAAATATTCGAGAGATAGTGTGATCATCAATATAAAAAGAGTTCAAATGATTTAACATTCTTTCAACAACACCGTACCAACTGATCAAATATTATACAAGTTCTTCCTCCATCACAATCTGAAATTTTTCAATGAAAAAACGTACTAGCTAGAAATGCAAATTTAGATCATAATGCACAAAAAAAAAAAGAGATTCCAAATATGTTTGTACAAGTTAAGATTAATTAGTAAACAAAACTATTCTTAATTATTTCGCACAACCAAATAATTCATGAGTAGTGATAAGTTCAACTGTAATTCTATTCATTTTAACAAGAAGCGCAGCCTTTAAACAAGTTGCAACAACGACAGCAACAAGAGGATAGCCTTGATCTTGACTTTGTTGACGATGATGGACTTTCTGGTGATTGTCCATCAGAGGGTGGTGTTCGATCCCCCTACAAGAACAGACTAAAAATATTAGTTACAATCTTAAATTGAGCTATTAAGTTATAGCTTTTTCTAGATCATTGACATTCTTGCTTCAAGGCTGTGAAATTGAGCTATTGAGTTTACTGTATTCTAATAACTGATCAATTCGGTTGGGCTGATGGCCTAAATTCATCATTTGAGAACGGCCAATATTTCAGGATTTTAAAAAAAAAAAATTACCCACAATCCTTCTTCTAAAGGCAATTAGGCAAAGAACGTAATCTTCAAAAGAATCATCTTATTCAAATACATTTGAAATCATCCTCGAAATATCATCATCAGTTATTAAAAGGTGGATTTAGGTTAGGCTAGGAGGAGAAATTTAAATTTGAAGAAAACTTCAACCTACATATACAACATATAGAATTTCCTGTCTGGAGTGTATATAATATAAGATCATACCTATGAGATATTGTTTTCCTTCACCGGCTTAGCAAGTGTAGGGGGTTGTTCATTCCTTGACACTTCATCCTGATTAAATAGCAAACAACTTGTGGTTTTAGAATTGGGATGATGATTGGAGGAAGAAACAAAGAAAAATCCGACAATAGAAACATCAAAAATGAAAATCTTAACCATTGCTCCATAAAATTAGCCACCAAAAACATCAAACGGTACCTTGTGATTTGTCTGATCTTG
Organism: Persicaria maculosa; assembly: GCA_963922045.1. Classification (NCBI taxonomy): domain Eukaryota; kingdom Viridiplantae; phylum Streptophyta; class Magnoliopsida; order Caryophyllales; family Polygonaceae; genus Persicaria; species Persicaria maculosa. The sequence goes on from OY998262.1 coordinate 65,538,342, forward strand.
TCCATAGGATTCAGTTTGGATCCTGTTTTTATGAACTTCTACATATGGGATGCCTTTGATCTTCGGCCAATCAGCTTTCCCATCTTGGCATCTTTCTTCTACCAAACTACTATTTTTTATGATGAGTTTTGCAGACTTGTCATTTAGTGACGATGGTAGCTCTGGTAATTCTTTCAGACTTGGACAATTGTTGATTTCTAGGTTCATCAAGCAACTCAGGTGTGTAAATGACTGCAAGGTGAGCAACACTGGACAACCAAAGATCTTAAGGGCACGGAGGCAAGGCATATCCCCTGCTTTCAATCCAGTCCAATTGGTAAGTTGCGCCATGTCATAAAATTCTAGTAACTCCAAACATGGAAATACCCTTTCACCCTGGCCACAAAGCTGATCATCCAAACTTGTCACTTTATGAATGGAACGGAGCACAAGTTTCTTCAAAATTGGAAGTTGCCCTAGGGCCGGTAGAACTACACACTTTGGGCAATTTACCAGGTTAATACTCACAAGTTGGCATCTTGGAGATGTTAACCATGTTGGGAATAGCTTGCCGCCATAGTTTCTCACTTCAAGAACATTTAAGTGATTGTGAGGCTGAAGGCCCTCAAGAACTTCTTCCGCATTCTCTGCTTTAGCATTGTCCCATTCTAGAACTAATGTCTTCAGTCATGTTTTCTCAATTAACACAGCTTCCCTAGCCTCTTCTATATTTCTAATGTTATCAATGCCAAATATATGAACTTCTATAAGATTCTGCATATGCTGCAGCTCTAGAGCTTTGTACCCTTCATCATGTCCCACGGAAAATGAGTCAAGGACTTCTAGATTAGTTAGCTTCCCCAAGTTGGGTGGAAAACCCAATGTTTTCCCATCAACATGAAGATACATGAGGCTAATCAATTGGTTCAATTCTTTGGGTAGCTGAAGAAGTTTATAACAATTTTTGAGCTTGAGAACTTGTAAAGCACAAAGGCATTTGATTTGTTTAGGCAATTTATCCAAGCCAGTGTAGGAGAGATCCAAGTATCTTAGGTGTTTTGATAGAGACGCAGGTTTTGGTAGAGTGCTAACATTGGTAAGGCTCAAGTCTAACAATCTGAGGCTTTGTAGCTTCTCAAAGAAATTGCAAGAAATAGATAGTGGGTTATGGTTATTTTGACGCAGCAAAAGGAATGTTCTTAAGCCTCTACATCTTTCAATCTTCTTCAAGAGTGATTTATCAATGTTTTGGTGGTGGGCTATAGACAAATGGCGAATGTTTTTGCAGGAAGAAAGAAAGTTAGACTTAGATGTACCTTCTTCTACACGAAAAAATGCCTTGGAAGCAAGGTGTTGGGCAAATCTATACTTGGATTCAAGCATTTTATAGATTGGTTGCTGACTATCTATGGATTTCAAAGGATGAAGGATGTATCTTGACAACATATGATCAAAGCACTCCTTTCGAGCAGTTGCCTTTAAACGTATTTCCTCTTGTGGTCTAATGAATCCTTCCACCTCCCATAGTTGGATCAAATCATCCTTGTTAAATTCATGGTCAGGAGGAAACAATGAACAATAAGAAAAGCACCTTTTCAGATGTAGTGGCAGCTTTGACTCCCTTGAATTCAAAGAAAGGAAGATTTCTCTGAACTCATGAAGCTCCCAGAGGTTGCAGTTCTTCAAGTCTACTATTCTATCTTTCTTGGCCTCAATATCATTTTTCCTCGACAACTCCAACCCAATCTTATTGGCAATGATGGGTAGGCCCTGACACTTATTGGCAATAATCTCAATATCGCGTTCAAACTCGGATAGACTTCCTTTTGCCATGATCAATTTCTTACAATCTTCATCAGTCATGATCCCCAAATCATAAGCAATACTCTTAGTTTTCTCTGCAACCGCTCGACAAGGAGTGGTGATGAGGATTTTCCAGCCTGGTCTTGAACTGAGATAGTTGCATTCAAAGCACTCCCAATCTTCGTCTGTCACACTCCACAAGTCATCACGTATTATTAACGCTCTCTCCTTGCAATTGCGAAGATGGTCTCGAAGAAGCTTGACGTCTCCTTGATTGGATTCAGCTTCTTTTGTGCTGGTCAGTTGGAAGTCACCTGAAACAGAAAGATGCACTATGAACGGAAATGGACTCTTGATGGCTTCATCAGCCATAATAGTTTGAGCAAGTGCCGTCTTTCCAAGCCCATCAACGCCAACAATAGACACTCCAGAACGATCGCACTGCATCAGCTCCGCAATGATGGCCTTCTTATCCTGGTCCCTGCTGGTTCCAGAAATGAAAGGCATTTTATCTGACAGTCGGCTGTAAGGATCCAGTGGTAGCAGGTTTGAATTGCATTGCCCGGTTCCTAAGGCTTTTTCAATCAAATTACATACGCGTTCCATGTTTTCTCGGAGTTCAACAATCTTGCGGGGAGTAAAGACTGACTTTTTGAGGATTTGGGTGCGACTTGGAATCTTGCCAGGATTTTCATTCTCCCCATGGAATGTGGTTGTGCGGTTGAGGAGGAGGAGGTTGTCGAGAAGGTCTTCTGTATCATACAAGTACCCCTCCAGCTCTTGGAACCAGGCATCCAGCTGGGGGCTGCCGCGGTTGACCTCCCTTATGCCAAGCATGCCTTCTGTTTTACAGCAAGTGCCCAGCAACTCTCCAAGCTCCTTACTACCATCCCATATCTTTTGAAGTTCCTTGATAGCAAATGGGATCAAAGATGTTATTAAATTGGATGGATTCATGGAAGGAAGGTTGCTGCAGTACTGTTGCTGGGTAGAGATCAGGTTCACAAACTACAAATGGCATCAAGGAGGGTTTAGTTGACTTCATCATATACATCGCTACAAGAAACAGAAGAACAAATCAACAAAGGAGAAAGGAAGAAAGAACAAGAAACTTACCAAGGATTAAGGGAGATTGCAGATTATAGGCAGAAATTTCACTTGTGTGTGAGGGAGAGATTCAAATGGATAACAGAGAGATTGTTTGAGACTTTGTGGTGTGAATGAAGCAGAAGGATGCACTCCAATTTCTGTCAGTCAATACCAAACAGGCAACACTCTGGGTCCTCGCCAGTCACCACCACCTTTTCTGTTCACTAATGACGATTTTACCTTTACAACTCCATCATCATTATGGAAATATTTAGGGGTAAATTCAGAATTTCCTTGGGCCATGCTGTTTCCCAATTTCCATTCCTTCACCTTTGCGGCTTTGCCTATACACACCGCCTCTTGCCGTATTCCACCGCTTCCCCCTGTTCTTCTGTTTTTCCCTGATGATGCTTCACGTCGTCTTCTCCTTCCACGCCTCCCGTCTCCACCGCACTTGGCCTCATATGTCTTCTTCATCTCCCATCTCTTATTTCTTGGTTATGGGATTTTAAAATTACGAAATTTCCATTCCATCTGTCTTCCATTGCCTCATGTTCCGACCTTTCCGTTGAAATCCATTATCTTTGCCTCTGCCTATCCGCCGGAGTCGCCTCACCGACATGGTTTCAGGTCATGTCGTTGAACTCGACGTCCACCAGGGTATCGAATTCGACCGCCACGAACCTCAAATCCGGATTCTGTAGCCCTAGAAACCCGCCGGTGGTGCCAACGGATTGAGCTTCGGGGGAGATGAGGAAGGCGAGGCCGCTGCCAATCGATAAGAGATTGAGATTCGTGACAGAGAATGAGAGAACGTGGAGAAGCGAGGTGGAGGAACAAAATCCGGCGAAAGCTAACAACTTCTCTCTGGAGGCTGCAAGCACCGGTCGCCGTTCTCCGTCAGCCTCCCACTCTCTACACCGGCGCCGCCGACGGCTCCGTTGTTTGGTGGTCCATCTCAGGCGACGACTCCCACAAGGTGCTCTCCCTCTCCCTCCCTCCCTCCTGTTGTATTTGTTGCTGTCTCGAAACTTTGATTGTGTTCTATCCATCAGCGTCTGTTGCTGAAGTGATCGAACGTTGTATTCATTTACTCGAGGACTACAGAAATGAGAGTGATTGTATAAGCAGTTGCGCTCTCAAATTTGTGCTTTGTGTCAGTTCGAGCATTGTTTTTTATTTTCCTAAAATGAGGAGTCGGTGTTCAATCTGATTGATTTTTCGGATTTAATGATTGATAGGATCAAGTATCGAATTTTAATCTGGATTGGTGGGCAGGGTTTGGTCATTTTCATGATGAGAAAGTAGGGCGATTGGTGGTTCTAGAGTGCCAAATTGTCTGGGGATTGCTATTGTGATGATCGTCTAATTCAGCCTTGAGATGACCTTCGATTTTAGGATTTGACATGGTTTTTGGTAATCACTTAGCTGGATGTTTATTTTATCTGGCTCCAAGATGATTGAGATTTTGTACTATTCAATTTACTAATTTAGCATCCATGTCTCATAGTCAACTGGTTTGTGAGATGAGCATTGTTTACTTGGGCATCAGTTATGTTAGATTGATAAAACGTTTCTTTGGCTGGATTTATTTTGCTGCAATTGTCAGCTTAATCAAAACCGGGTGTTTTACTTATCCTATCTGATCTGTAATTTATTTCGAGAAGAAGAGGTGATTAATGGGTTGTTTTGCATCTGTAATTGAGAAGTTGGTCCACATTCAGATTGATATTGAACTGATGATGTTCATTAAATTCATATAAAAGCTCCATGGTGTAATTTCTCATGCTCTTGATGTATCAGGATATCAAACCTGCTGTTATCTTATGTGGTCATACTTGTGCAATAGCTGGTCTTGGTATTTGTTACCCCCTGTTGGCTTCTGGAAATGGGAATATAGACCACGTGAGTGACAGGGTGGGCGGCACTTCTTCCAGTGGTGCATTAATAAGTGCATGCACTGATGGAGTCCTGTGTGTCTGGAGCAGAGGAAATGGACATTGCAGGCGGAGAAGAAAATTGCCACATTGGACGGGAAGTCCTTCTGCATTTGCGACACTGCCTGCAAACCCAAGATATGTCTGTATCACCTGTTGTTTCCTTGAAGGGTCCTGTGTATCTGATAGGTGAGAGATGGCGTAATATATAAATCAGACCATTTCATAACCATACCGCCGGTCTTCGAAAGGGGGGGGCGGCGATCGACTAGGGTTTCAGGTGCGTTTGATTTCTTTCTATTTAATTTGATGAGGAGATCTCAGATTTATCTTCATTGTTGTTAGATAATCAAATTTGTTCCTGTGCTGGCTTGACAGATTTGTATGATTTGAATTGTAATGGCACCAATTTAAGCAAATACAGACCATTTTATCTTCTGGTTAAACTTGTGAATCATATTGCCATTGGTTGACAGTGCATTTGTATAATTTCCAATCCTTACTGTTCTAATGGAAAATTTGAAATATCAACTATAAAAAATAGAAGATTAGTAATGCTTGCATTTTAGAAGAAATCGGATAGTTGGACAGGCTCACGGGCACCTCTGAAGAATCATTCGTTGATGCTAGTGTCTGGTGCAAGGGATTAATGCTATAGGATATGACCTTTTCATATTTAGTTTAGGGTTAGTTCTATTCTTAATTTGTGTCATTGAGTGCTCAAAATTGATTCAAATGCTGAAAATGAGCTTGCTGTGTGGATTGTTTCTTGCATGGATGTTATATGAACTTCCAAATAGCCTCATTGGAAAAAATTTTTATGCATTTTCTGATTTCCTTTTGGGAATTAGGGTTTATTTTAATTTTCACCTAAATTTGATTGGAATCATCATATATATCGATTCCGAAGTTGGAATGGTTCATCTGGTGTTACTTTTAGCTAGGTCTTCACTGGTCATTGGTGCTGATATGCTATAGTTAATTACTTTTTTCCTCCTCTAGTTTGGTCAACAATCTGGATGAGGCACCACCTCATGCTCTCATTTTAAGCCTTCGGGCTTCATCTGTAGTTTGTGTGTTTCTTTTTCTTGTTCGAGCTCTTATTCAGTTATTCTTTATGTTAAAAACCAGGAAGAATTAGAAGAATAGATCAGTGCCTGCAAATGCTAGGTGATGCTAGAGTGGATGAGCATGGAAACGTTAGTGACTTGAAGGACAGAAATGCTATGTACCTCGACAAGGATGGAGAAGATCGTGAAATTAACGTGAGTACCATGTTTTTGCAGTTTGTTGTTGGTCCAGAATTGGTTTCAATATGATTATTTGGTGTGTTTAGGTAATTGTATGTGAATGGATACTTGTCAGGATATGCTTATGTTCATTCAAGTTATCTAATCTAATCACATGTCCTTCCATGACTTCTTGCAAATATGGGAGTTATAAATACGTGCATCTTTCGTGCGAAATTAGGTCGGATATTCATCCCCGACTCAATCTGCGATCACTGAAGATCCACAATAGCGCAATTTATGAGTATTACCTCTGAAACTTTCAGAGGTAATACTCATAAATTGCGCTATTGTGGATCATTCAAGGGTGAATGGTTTCCTTTTTTTTTATTTTTTTTTTATGTTATGATTATACTCAATGTTGCCATAGTAATGGGAATGGTGTCGTAATAGATAGTAATGGGAACTTTAGGCTCGAAGAATACGAAAAAGCAAAGGATTTCGACCTTGAGTACTCAAGGAAAGGGTCGGAGGTCCTGTTGTTGAAATGAAGCATCTTCTCATCCTTGTAAGTTTTGATTCTTTCCCATTCTATGATTTCCGGTACCACTGATTTTTGTTTTTGTTTGCTTTGTTTTGAATCCAAACTTCGTGGACCCAAACCCTTGGAATTTGATCGGTTTCTGCAAATACTCGCTCTTAGGATTCTATTCCAGATTGACCTGATTTTGATTTATAGAAATTGATTTCAGTAATTTGGTTTGGGATTTAATCTATCCAGGATTTGCTATCGGGTGCTTTTGGGGAAAATGAAAACTTAGAATCTGAAATTCTTGCAAGCTTTAGACTTCAAGGGGTCGTTTGGTATCGATGTCTAGATATCAACATATCGATATCGATATCGGGCAATATCTTTGATATCAAGATATCGGTATCGATATCAAGTGATACCTCCCAAAAAATCAGTATATCAAAATAGACCAAATTTGACATCTAGATATCAACTGATATCGATATCTGGGTGTTACCAAACACAGATATCAGATATCACTTGATATCAAGTGATATACTATGGGTACCAAACACTAGATATCAATATCAGTTTAAGTGATATCGATATCTAGCCATACCAAACACTAGATATCTGATATCGGGGGGGCTGATATCCGATATCTGATATCTAGATATCAATACCAAACGACCCCTAAGGTTTTCGCGCATGTTAGTAATTAGGACAAGTATCAGTGAGGAAAATATCGGGTCTTCAATGGACCTTACGTAAATTTAGGTTCGAAATCCCTACCTTCACAACTTAACACTTTGATTTTATATTAACCCGTACTTGAATTATAAGATCCGAACGAAGATATTCATTCCTTCAAAACGTAACTAAGGTTCTATTAGTGTTTAAAACAGCGGTGCTATAGCGCGCTATAGCAACTTCTGGACCTCCCACCGCCTGCCTTGACAAAGGCGCCCGTAGAGTGGAATGGCAACCCAGAAGCGCTCGAGGCGCGCCTATGGCGCAAGGCACGCTATAGCGCACTATTTATTGCTTTTCCATATTCTATGCAGATTTCACTGAAGATCAATTACTTTCCGGTTTTTTTTAACTATAAAATCTTTTCATGTCTTTAGTTTTGGAAAATATATTTCAACAAAATTTGAAGATTTTATTTTCTATGTCATTGTTTATCCTTTCTTTTTTTCAATAAATATGATCATCCCTCCTCAATTCCTCTACACGTTTGATTCCTCCCTTCTTCACCCACACCTTCCAATCTACTTCTCTCTATTCTCAATCCTTCTCCCCTTCTCTTCACTGCTGCTGAGATGTCTTTGCTGCTGCTCACAGACCCAGCAGCTGAGATAACAAGAAGAGGAGGAGGAGGACGATGAAGGATACAAGTCTGTTGATGAAGATGATTGGGACTTCGTTCCTTGTCCCAACATTGAGGAAGAAGATGATGCAGATGGCCTTCATGACTTCGTTTGACCAACTTCCTAACCATCCACCATTCCAACCCATTCCACTTGAAGTCTTCTTTTCTCTAATCTCTTATGTTTTAGATTTGCATTTAGTATCTATGATGCTTTAGACTTGGTTTTATAGTATATTATTAGGTTTTCAATTGGGTTTTATTTCATCATGAACATATTTTATATTAAATTTTAAAGTTACAAAAGTTTAAAGTATTTTTACATTATTTATGGAAAAGCGATTCCCTCTGCCTAATCTCTTATGTTTTAGACTTGCATTTAGTATCTATGATGCTTTAGACTTGGTTTTATAGTATATTATTAGGTTTTCAATTGGATTTTATTTCATCATGAACATATTTTATATTAAATTTGAAATTTACAAAAGTTTAAAGTATTTTTACATTATTTATGGAAAAGCGATCGCCTTTGCCTCTAAGGCGCGCTATAGCGCTAGGTAGGTCTCATCGCTTTTCATCGCCTCTAGCTATTTTAAACACTGGGTTCTATAACTCGAGCCGTTACAAAAACAAGAAAATTAGAAGAATGCTACAAATTTGAAGACAGAACAAAAACTGAAACTAATGTGAACCTTGTCTTCATTACCTATCTTATCAAATAAACGAGGAATTTACTCAAACACGTCCTAATAAGATGATCCATCCCATAGGGACGGATCTAGGGGTCGGCTGGTGTGTGCTGCAACCTACCCCATTTTACTAGTAAGATATATTGTACAGGTATGCTAAATAATCACTCTCGGTGCGGGTTTGAGCCCTACTCCCGACTGGCTTCTTTATTTTTTCTTTGCTTGCTGTGTATGGCTCACCCCTATTCTTTGCTGCTATTCTTTGCTTTCATTAATTCTTCGCGATCAGCAAATCATTCTTTGCTGTTATTAATGGTTGACACTGATCATATATGTAAAATTATTCCAAATTGATGATCATCCAAAGTCCAAACACAACCATATTCTATATGCTGTTGTTGATGCTCTTATCGTTCTTACTTGAATCTTAATCCTAGCTCTACAGTATTTATCTTGCTGCCACCCATATTCTTCTATAATATCATTAATATTCAATTTTTTCTCTTAGATACAAAAACATCTCTTAGATACAAACAAGGAAAAAAAATAAAATTATATGCAAATTCAGTCTACCCAAAATTGAAATCCTGGTTCCGAGCCTGATCCATCATAATCACTGTCGTCATCATCATCATTGTCCTCCTCGATTAGGTCTTCATTTGTTTTAATTTCCACTTGATCAATCCATATTGTCAGTACGTGTTGTATCTTGTGCCAATCTTGACCTCCCTCCTCAAAGCACCTCTCCATGATTAAAGGGCAATCTTCTACTATCAATTGCTGCAAGGAGGGGGAGAGTTCTTTTTCCGACACAAATGCAAGTTCAGTGCAGCCACTCACCTCCAAATTCTCGATTGAGGGAAGATACGGAAGGGAAGGAAGCTCAGGCAACTTGGGGCAGTCCTTTATGCTTACATTAATGAGACATGGGTAGTCACCTTCTTGAGCTTCTACCCAACTTTCCAAAGTAAGCATCTCATCAACTCCTAATTTTTGAAGCTTGGGGAATGCAACTTCACCCACCTCACCTTTAAAATTCACATCTGTAACACTGTTCAAACTAATTAACTCGAGAGACGCGAGTTCTGGTAACTTCCCGAAACGAGGAAGCACGGAAACATGGACACATCTGAACAGGGTGACGCTAAAAAGCTTGTGAAATGATACATCAGTAATCCAACCAGGAAAACTGGTACCGGGATAGCATAGAATCCGCATCTCTTCCAAGCCTGAATAAGGGCAAAGGTTTTCGAGGATCATTTCATCGTCGTTCTTCGGCTGTTGAAACCGATGATCACTCCATCTTAGCTCCAACTTTTTAATGCTTCTTTTGGCTGCCAGTGATGCTTCCTTTGCCTCTTTTGCACTCTGGACATTTTCTAGCTTTGCGATGCAAAATTCACCGGTCAATTTATCCAAGAACTTCAGCTCGCTGATTTTAAGCCCTTCCTCTTTGCCAACAGGGAAAGCAGACAGGGTTCTAAGGTTTACAAGGGCTCCTATTCCCTCGGGAAAAGAAGCTAATTGCCCAAGAACATTGAGATCTAGATGTCTGAGTTCAGTTAGCACCTTCAATTCTTTGGGGAGTATGTGAAGACAAGAACAACCTTTGAGCTTCAAGGTTTGAAGCATTTTAAAATGGTCTATCCTCTCAGGCAAAAGCTCAATAAAGGTCCATGAAAGATCAAGAAACCGCAAATGGATCATCTTCTCTGCAGAACTTGGAAGCTCCTTTATATGAGATCCACTTAAATCCAATGCCACTAGGGACTCAAAACACAGAAAGATGTCTCGTGGTACTTCTTGTAGCCTTGAGCCATAATTACGAAGAAATAGAAGGACTCTTAACCCGTTGAACCTCCCTAGTGTTCTGAATATTGATTCATCAATTTTGTCACATACAACAGAGACATGCAATGTCCCTGTGGAAGCAACATCATTTTGGCTCCCATTGTTCAATATGACATATCTTTGCCTCTCTGTGATCATATCCAATTCACTGTTCAGCTTTCCCATGTTCACTTTGTATAGATAGTTAGAAGAGCATAATATGTATTCTTCCGACACAAGCTTTTCAAAGAAATTGGCACCAACTACCTCATCCGTGAAAAGCTCCAGTGCCATCCACAATTGAATAAGCATTTGCTTCTCGAATTTATATCCTTCCCCAAAGAGAAAAAGTATTTGTTTACCCAATTGCTTCTCATTGTAATCTGCACCTACATATGCCAAACAATATCTCATGCAATGACATATGTATAAAGGAAAATAACACAATTGGGAGAAAAATAGTCACGTACCTTGAGTCACAAGACTTGAATCACAAGTGGAAGTAGAATAATGGGACAATGGGATATATGTTGGCTGTCAAGTCATTAAGAAATGCATATGAATCATCGAACTTTATAAAAAATAACATATTTTGTTTGGCATTGATGCTAAACACATTTTCCATGCAAACTTATTTCATGATCCGTTTTTTCGCAAGGATGCTCTCTCCAAAGGAAGAGTTAATGAAGCCAAAGTAGAGTCTACTATAATTTCGAGTTTCTATGTTTGAGTTTAGAGCAACGAGTCCTGAATTTGATGAGGCTACAACATTTGCTACAGTATAATACCTGATGTGAGTGTTCAATTGGAGCTGGTTGAGGATGTTCAGCTGCATCTGTATTAGGAGGAGGAAATAGATCATGCTCACTTAGCGACAGAACAGTTGGATGTTCTTTCTCTGGAAATAAGCTAATTTCAGTTGGAGATGTGGCTGAAGCTGGTCGAATTTCAGCCAAAGATGGATCAGATTGACATTCACTTGGAGAAAAGTTCTGGGCACCTGTAGATACATGAGAGTTAGGTTTTAGGGATCAAATTTAGCTTTGTTTTTAACAGAGGAATAAGATCATCAAAATAAATTTTTTGAGAAAGAGAAATTAGAGAAATGAAAATGGTGAAAATCTTAGAGAAAGAGAAATGGCAGCTGTAAAATATCACTCCAAACCTGGCTGTTCTTGAAGACTTGAACTCGCTTTGTTTGTGTTAACTTCAGGAATATGAGATTTGAGTCGCCAACCATATCCAGTTGCAATTTGATATCTTTCAACAAGTTTAGGGCAGCTATGTATCTTCAACACTCTTAGATTTCTGAGAGCAGGAGTGCAATGTGGCAGAGCATACAAATTAGGACAGTTTTCTAAAATCATCTCCTCAAGAGAAATGCAATGCTGCAAACTTTCTGGTAAAATTCTCAAGTTTTCACAGTTGCTAATGAAAAGGTGTTGAAGCAAATAACCACCAAATTGCTGTTCATTGGAAAGCTCCAACAGCTTAGGAAGACCTTGGATTCGCAGAGACTTGAGGCTTTTTAACCCATGAAGACCTCTCCATCCTGTCAAATCCAAATTTCGACAGTTGCTAATGCTCAAATCCTTGAGATTGGTGAGGCAGTTGAGGTAGTCTGAAAGAGAAGCAATAGAAGGGCAATCATGGATTCCCAAAGCCCGGAGAGCAGTTAAGTTTGGCATCCCAACTTCCAATGACTTGAGATATGGACAGTAGCAGATTTTGAGGTGGTGCAGGGGGGGTCCAACTTTTAAAGGCTTCTTCTGGTATCATGGTCAGCTTCATTGATAGGAGCAAATGCCTCAAGCTTACTAATTGGTCCATGTTTCTCGGAAGTTCTTTGAGCTGCAGACAGCCAGAAAGGTCCAGGGTCTGCAGATTCAATAGTTTGCAAATTGAATGAGGAAGTGTTTGGAGTCTGTGATTCCCAGCAAGTGAGAGATATCTTAGGAACTTTAGGTTGCCAATAGTCTCTGGCAACTTCTCAAACTTAGAATGCTCGACAAATAAGACACGTAGATTCTTCAAGTTTGAAATGTGCTGCTGCAGATGCTTCAAGTTTGAACTATGCTCCTGCAGAAAAGGTTTGCTGACATCTCCTTGACTGTAATTGAAAATAAATGTTCTCACCTTCTCTGCATGTAAATCCAGAATGTCTGAGAAACTCCCGTAATCAGGCCTCTGTAAATGCATTCGGATAAAAGGAAATAAATAATCCATGAAATCCTGTGCGGAATGACAGACAGGACTAAGATAGTCATTTTGACATAACTTTAGTAAGTTCAGCGACAATAGTTCATTACAAAATCTATTGCCAACATCTCTGAGGTCTTCATTTTCCTGTGTAGATTGCAGCAGCCCCAGTGCCATCCAAAAATAGATCACTTGATCCCTAGATGCAGAATTGCGTCTTGCTACTATGAAAAAAGTAGCATAACATTCGATTACCTCAAATGGTGCTTGTGCAATGCTTAAATACAATCCAGGCCATGCACTTCTGTAGATTCCTCTCCATGATGTGCTCTGAACAATATGCTCCCAATAATGCTCTTCATTGTTTCGTAATGAAATCGCCATTGACTTAACAGCCAGAGGATTTCCACAACACTTGCTTACTATAGATCTTCCTATATCCGTTAAGGAGGCTGCTTGCTTGGAGTCTTCATCAAATGCAGCATATCTCTTGAACAAGGACCAACATTCCTCTTCAGGTAGGACATCTAGGTTGAAACTTTTTGTGAATCTTCCCATCTCTATGACACGCCATGTGATCAGTATTAGTGTGCTCCCTGTAGATCCTACCTTTAAGATCTCCAATGCCTCATTGAGGTCATCCCTTGTAAGCTTGTATAGATCATCATATCCAATATCATCCAGAACCAGAAGACATTTCTGGCCATGCATAAAATCAGTTAATCTGTGCCTCAAAGATTCTGTGTACGGTTCTTGATGATCGAACCTAGTCCCAGGTACATCAGATTCAAAAAAGTTAAAAGTAAGGCCAGAAGCACAAGAGGCCCATAAAACCAAGTCAAAGCTGGAGGAAACTCGAGAATCGTTGCACGCCAGCTTGACCAGGGTAGTTTTGCCAATGCCTCCAGCTCCGGTGACTTTAATAACAGTAGGGTGCTCCTGGAAAGTAGATGGTGCTAATATGAGGTGAATAAGGAGCTTCTTTTCTTCCTCCCTCCCAAAAATGGTTTCCTCCAAGCCCACTAGCTGCTGGTTGTAGGAAGAGCTCTCTTTTACACCAGCTCTAGTTTTACTTTTGATCAAGAAAGTTGGAGGAACATTAGGCTGTTCACCGAAACGAGCATCAGAAATTTTGATGAACTGTTTTTGTAATGAAGAAAGTTGGGCAATCCTCCTTTTTAGAGCTGAGGTGAAACGATGTGATGACAATGAATTAATCATCCGCAGGTGATTTTTCAAACGGTGGGTTGAAGCCTCGTCCAGCAAAACTCCAATCTTATAAGCTACTACTTTGAACTTGACTGCCAATATATAGAAAATTGAAAGATCCTTCTTCATCTCCTCTGGAGCTGGAAATGCGGTGTTGATGGAAGACATGGCTTCCGCCAGATCTCTGAGATCATCTCTCCGAAATGGAGTAAATCCGGATTTGATTTCATCGAAGACATCTTTGATTAACCTAATTAGAGTACTCTTCAGCACCCTATGGTGCCAAAGGGCTTCAAATTCACGAGTTGAGCCAAGATCCATCAAGGATAGGAAATTTACCAGGTTTGGTTTTGGAGGAGACGGCGAATTTGAAGGGAAGCTAGATGATGAAAACACAATTTACTTCCCAGAAAGCTTCACAGGTGATAGATCCGCGGTGACTGGCAGGTGAGAAGTAAGACCGGCTGCAAGCTGTCTGCTTTCAGCGGTGGGGCCACCTTTTCTATATACCTCATCTATGATTCTATCTTGTAACTTTGTGTGGTTGACTTTTATTTGTAGGAAGGGGAAGGGCCGGAAGGCAACCAAAATTGAATTGCAAGTTGCACAAATTATGGACGACTTGAAAAGTACTCCGTACGTATAATGCAAGACCAAAATCTAGTCATCCTCTTTCCAATAGATTATTCGAATTCTTCTTATCTCAACAAGACTACAAGAGGCATGTACATAGAGCCGGCAAGAATTGACCCGACCCGAAAAAACCGATCCGTCTGACCCGGAACCGACCCGATCGATATCTGATAAGAGAGAAAATTTAATGATCTCCGAGACTGATCCGATCCGAACCGATTTAGGCCGAAATTTAAAAAACCCGAATTTGTGATGTACCCGAATCCGATTATAACCGAATGGATCAATTCGACATTACCCGAACTCGTTCAAATCTGAAACCCGAAACAGCCCGAACCCGACTCAATCTCAAATCTAGAATAACTCGAATCCGGTTGTATCCGAAATCTAATATTCTTAAAAAATATATAATTTTTTCGCCAATTTTTTTTTGTTTTAGAAAAAATACCATCTGCTCTAAACCTTCATTTATAGAAAAATAAAAAAAACTTCGTTTATTATTAATATTTGCAAGTACATAAATAATATTACACATTGCATATTTAAATTTCTAAAGTGTATGAATAATACTATAAAATTTATTTTACAAGTGCATGGATACTAATATAATATGATATATTCCATATTTAATATTATAAGTGTTGTAATTAATATTAATAAAATTGCGCATCTTTTTTGATAAAAAAAATAAACTGCATAAATAATATTATAGAATTTGTCTTTAATACTATACAGTTTATAAATAATATTAATAAAATTAATTTTTATTTGAGATTTAAAAAATCAAATATAATATTTAATATTATATAAATATTATTTTAAAGTGTATGAATAATATTATAAATTTTATTATTAATATTTTCAAGTGCATAAATAATTATATAGTGCATATTTAATATTATCAAGCTTATAAATAGTATTAATAAATATACTTATGTTTTCTCATATGAATCTTTTGTCTCCTTATCCTTTGTTTGAGATAAAAATAAATTATAATTAATATTTCAAAGTTCATAAATAATATTTTATAGTTTATATCTAATATTATAAAGTTTATAAATAATATTAATAAATATGCACTTTATTTGAGATTATAAAATAATAACAGTATGTGAATAAACTTATATAGTATGTCAACATCCGTTTCAACCCGAACCCGATCATGTGTAATTCCGATTCAATCGAAACCCAACTTCACCGACCCGATTTTGTCAAAACCCGATTAAGTTGAAACCCGATTGAGCCGAAATCCGATTTAACTTAATCATTTACTTATCGATAATCCGATTTTATCCAATCCAGTCAAACCCGGAATTGGCCCGACCCGATCCGATATAACCCGAATTTCCGTCAATCCCAACAACGTGATATTATTATTATTAGATATTATGGTTATTATTAGATAGAATCCTTTGTGTATATCCTTACCATATCTTGTATAGTCTTATCTTGGAGAGCAAGACAATTCTCTCTATTTATGTAACATTGTAACCTATTGTGATTAATGAAAGGTAACAAGTTCTCTCAAACTATTATGGTATACAGAGCCTAGGGTTTTTTTTTTCCGCCGTCCCCAATTCTCGCCGGCCGCCCCTCTCGTCTCCTCCTCTTCATCCGCCACAATGACCACCTCAAACACTAGCACCATCCTTCTCAACAATGGCAAAACCGGCCAACTTCAATTCCCATCCATTGCAATCAAACTTGATCGTTCCAACTATTTCGCTTGGAAAAGTATCATCTTTTCCACCCTTGAAGCCTTCGAAGTCGACTCCTATGTCACGGCTAAGCCCGCTGAAGTCCCCAAGTCGGATGCTGAACAGGCTGTTGTCACCGCCTACACCTCGTGGAAGAAGACAGACAGACTCGTCCTTGTCTGGCTTCAATCCACCTTGTCCAAAAAGCTGGTCGCCTATGTCGCCCGTGCCACCACGTCTCACGGTCTATGGACTATGCTGGCGGCTATGTTCAAGTCTCAAACCAAAGCTCGCCTGATGCAGTTGAAAGGTCAGCTTCAAAGTCTTCCCAAAGGTGCTCTGTCGATGATGGACTACATCGAACAAAAGAGGTCCATCACTGATTCATTGGTCGATTGTGGCTACATGGTTAGCGACGATGACCTGCTAGCGTCAATTGTCAATGGCCTAGACTCCAGTTATGGGCCGTTCCGTACCTCTCTCAATATGCGTGTCGATGATGTCTCGCCCGATGAACTCACCGGTCTCCTCCTTCAAGAGGAAGAAAAGCTCCTTGCTGAATCACTCGCGGTTGCGTCCATCAACAGCCCGCCGCCGCCCCCGTCGCTTGCCTCCAATCCGCCTGCTGCCAACACCGTGTCATCATCCTCCAGTGACCGCTCCTCCTCCAGCCGAGGCCGCGGTCGTGGTTCTTACTCTGACCGTGTCCGTGGTCGCGGCTCCGGGAGAGGTCGAGGCCGAGAGTCTTCACAGTCTGATCAATCCCACAACGGTCAGTCTGGCTACGGCTTCAACGAACGTCCTGTCTGTCAAATTTGTGACCGTGTTGGTCACCCTGCTAAGAACTGCTGGAACCGGTTCGACACTACGTTCAATCCTCCGACTGGTCCTATCCCGAAGCAAGCAAATCAGGTGACTCAGGAGCACTCTGTCAACCCGTCCTCTATTGAGGCTCCTTGGTATATCGATTCAGGTGCGTCTCATCATGTTACTGACAATCTGTAGAATCTCTCCTCTCACTCCCATTATTCCGGCAATGACCGCCTTGCCATGGGTGACGGTAATCTCATTCCAATTAGCCACACTGGTTCTAAGTCTCTTGCCCCTTCTCAGTTACAATTAAAGAATGTTCTTGTCGCCCCTCAAATTTCCAAGAATTTGTTAAGTGCTTCCGCTTTTACCAAAGATAACAATGTCCTAATCGAACTTCATCCTTCTTGTTGTTTTGTGAAGGATCCACAGGGGCGCATCATCCTGACGGGAACCGTTGAGAATGGATTATATCGACTGCCCACCTCCGTCCCTCCTACCGCCCACCACGTCTCCTTGGATGACTGGCATCGTCGTCTTGCTCATCCCAATCCTGTTGTCCTCAATAAATTAGTCTCTTTGTTTCGTCTTCCTTTATCATCAAAAAATTTGTCGTCTGTTTGTGAGCCATGTCAATTAGGCAAGAGTCGTCGCCTACCTATTAATCAGAGTCATGTCCCTAGTCCTTATTGTTTTGATTTAGTTTATGCTGATGTATGGGGCCCTGCCTCTACTCTTTCAATTTATGGGAATAAGTACTTTGTTCAGTTCATTGATGATCACTCCAAATTTTGTTGGGTGTATTTTTTGTCTCATAAATCTCAAGTTCGTCAGACATTCATTCTCTTCCACAAAATGGTACAAACACAATTCAACACCACAATTAAAACTCTTCAAACAGATGGTGGTGGAGAATTTGTCGCTCTCTCCTCCTTTTTAGAGCAAAATGGCATTCTTCATCGTATGTCCTCACCCTATACTCCCTTCCAGAATGGTGGTGTCGAATGACGCCATCGCATAGTTCAAGAAAAGGGCCTTGCTCTCCTCGCTCAGGCATCTCTTCCCTTTCAATTTTGGGAGAATGCATTCCACACCGCGGTTTATCTCTCTGACCGCACCATTACCCCTCTTCTCCACCACAAGTCCCCCTATGAACTTCTCTACAAACACGCTCCGGATTACTCCCGACTTCATGTCTTTGGGTGTCAATGTTACCCATACCTTCGTCCCTACAACACCACCAAACTCTCCTATCGGTCCCTGTCTTGTGTGTTCATTGGTTATACTTCCAAGTACAAGGGTTACCTGTGTCTTCATATCCCGACAGGGCGTCAATACATTACGCCTCACGTCATTTTTGATGAGCAACGCTTCCCATATGCTCACCACTCCTCCACATCATCACGCCCGTCAGTCCGGGCCGGCCCTTCGGTCTCCACAAAACTCCTTGCCTCCGCAGTGCGTGGTGACCCACCGTCCCCAACACCCAGTTCCCCGTCCTCTTTGCCCCTAGCCGAGCCCTCCGATGTATCTCAGTCGGCCTCACCGATCCCCGTCCAGTCTCCCTCCACCGAATCCACCAGCTCCTCATCCGAGTCGAATAGTCCCTCGTCGGTGTCTCAGACGGATGACAGCGCCTCTGCGGTTCAACCCGAGCCACCCGCTCCCTCTCACATGCGTCCCTCGGACGTCTCTACTCACGCCATGGCCACTCGTGCCCGCACCGGTGACCTTAAACCCCGTATCCTCCACACGTCCAAACACAACCCTCCTCCTGACTCATCCATAGAAAAAGAGCCCACCCGCTTCGCCATGGCATCCAAAAACCCCTCTTGGCTCGCTGCTATGCGCCAGGAATACACCGCCCTCACGGCAAACAATACCTGGAGCCTTGTTCCCCGTCCCCCTAATGTCAATATTGTCGGAAATAAATGGGTGTACAAAATCAAGAGGAAAGCAGATGGTTCTGTTGAACGGTACAAAGCCAGATTGGTTGCCAAGGGGTTTCATCAAGAAGAGGGTGTTGACTACTTTGACACATATAGCCCGGTTGTCAAGCCGATGACTATTCACGTCATCCTCTCTATTGCCGTGTCTCGAGGCTGGCACCTTCGCCAACTGGATATTAATAATGCCTTTCTCAATGGCGATCTTCAGGAGCTTGTGTACATGGATCAACCGACCGGTTTCGTTCATCCGTCATATCCTGATTATGTCTGCCGACTTCACAAAGCTCTGTATGGGCTCAAGCAGGCACCTCGGGCTTGGTTCAACAAACTCAAGTCATACCTCCTTCGTTAGGGCTTCTATGCGTGTCATTCGGACACGTCCCTGTTCGTGCGTCACAAAGGTTCGTCTATCACCTTTCTTCTCGTGTACGTTGATGTCATCATCCTGACTGGCTCCGATCCTGAGTACTTGCATCACTTTGTTGCGGCTATTCATCATACGTTCACTCTCAAGGATCTTGGGCGCCTCACGTATTTCTTGGGCATTGAGGTAACCTATCCATCCCCCGCCTCTTTACATTTGTCACAATATAAGTACCTTCGGGATCTGCTTGAAGAGTGTGAGATGCTTGACGCCAAGGGAATCTCCTCCCCTGCCGATCCTAGCTCCTCCAAACGGGCTCCTATCCCCGATATTCCACTGGATAATCCCACTGTCTACCGACGAGTTGTCGGCACTCTTCAGTACGCCACCATCACTCGACCTGAACTGAGCTATGCTGTCAACCGTGCTTGTCAGCATATGCATCGGCCCCTACAGTCTCACTGGCGAGATGTCAAACGGATCTTACGGTATCTCAAAGGCTCACTTGATCTTGGCCTTTTCATCACAGCCTCGCCCGGGTCGGACATTGTCGCCTATTCTGACTCAGGTTGGGCTTCCGATCCTATCGATCTCCGCTCACAACATGGGTTTGCTATTTTTTACGGTGGTAATCTGATTAGTTGGTCCAGTCACAAGCAGAAGGTTGTTGCTAGGTCGAGTACAGAGGCCGAGTACCGTGCTCTCTCTTTCACTACCGTTGAAATTGTCTGGCTTCAGCAATTGTTGACGGAAATTGGGTTCCCACTTCGGCGTGCCCCTGTTCTCCATTGTGATAACTTATCGGCCACATTCCTTGCCAACAATCCCGTCCTCACCAGTCGCTCAAAACACATCCAGCTTGATTTCAATTATGTTCGAGAAAAGGTGGACTCCAAAGATCTTGTGGTTCGTCATGTTCCTGCATCCGATCAGATTGCTGATGTCTTCACCAAAGCCCTCACGGGTCGTGCCTTTACATCATGTCGGTCCAAGCTGCTGGTCGTCTCCCGCCCATCATCTTGCCGGGGGGGGGGGGGGGGGGGGGTAACAACGTGATATTATTATTATTAGATATTATGGTTATTTTATTAGATAGAATCCATGTGTATATCCTTACCATATCTTGTATAGTCTTATCTTGGAGAGCAAGACAATTCTCTCTATTTATGTAACCTATTGTGATTAATGAAAGGTAACAAGTTCTCTCAAACTATTAAATCCGATATGAATTCGAGTTCGAAACAACCTGAAACCGAAACGTCCGACCGAGACCGATCCGACTTGCCCGATTGCTAGCTCATTCATATTTCTTTTTTTTTTTATATGGATTCAGCCTGCTTATAGGCTATAGCTAGACCAACGTGTGCTTGTTCTTACCTAGTGTTGTTATATGAACTCAGTAGTTCGGGCTCAAAACAAGCTCTTTTATTCTTTAAACAAATCGTGTATGGCCACATTTTTAAGTTCGGTTCAAATTTGGACTCGTTCGATTTAAATAGTTCGAATATTGTGAAATTTTTAAAATTTTATTTAAGTTACTATGTTTTTAGCAAATAGGGCTGATTAATACTAAAAAAAAAAAACTTGTCTCAATCTCATTCATTTCCTAAATGAGCCAAGTATTATTATATTTTTAAGCTCGAGTCCAAATGTAGGCTCGGTTTGTTTCTAAACAAGCTGAATATAAATAAGCAATACTCAACTTATTTAGCTCAAATAAGAGTAATTTGTAAACTAGTGTTTGTTACTTCGTTCGGTGGAGTTGTGGGGAAACTCTACCATGAAATCTAACGACAAAGAACATAATTTTCAAAAGAGTCAGCTTATTCAAATACATTTGAAATCATCGTCGAAATATCCTCATCATTGGTAGATTTGCCTCTTTTTCTTTGTACCTCAAACGGTCCATTTGAATATTAAATGGTGGATATAGATTAGGCTAGGATGAGAAGTTTAAATTTGAAAAAAGCTTCAACCTACATATACAACATATATAATTTCCTATTTCGAGAGTATATAAGATATTGTTGTCCTCCTCCTCGATTAGGTCTTCATTTGATTTAATTGCCACTTGATCAATCCATATTGTCAATACATGTTGTATCTTGTACCAATCTTGACCTCCCTACTCCGAGCACCTCGATCTCCATGATTAAAGGGCAACCTTCTACTATCAATTGCTGCAAGGAGGGAACGGGGAGTTCTTTTTCTGACACAAATGCAAGTTGAGTGAAGCCACTCACCCCCAAATTCTCAATTGAGGGAAGATACGGAAGGGAAGGAAGTTCAGACAACTTGGGAAAATCCTTTATGCTTACATTGATGAGACACAAGTAGTTACATTCTTGTGCTTATGCCCAACTTTCCAAAGTAAGCATCTCATCAACTCCTAGTTTTTGAAGCTTGGGAAATGCAACTTCACCCACCTCACCTTTAAAATTGGCGAAATTGGGTAGTTATACCCAATTCAAGTTTTTATTCGGTAAATGTACCCTTGAAGATTTTTTTTATTATGACAGATTTGCCCTTGATTTGATTGTAACTAATAAATTCATTGACGCTCAATCGGTTTCCATCAACGCTCGTTTTTTCCATTCCTCTCTTCCAATAAGCGACGCTCATCCCATTGCATCTTCCTTGAAGTACGATGATTGCGAAGACATTGAAGGTTGGTAAATTTGATTTATATGTTTATGTGATTGTTACTGTACCTTCCATGGTATAGTAAACTCTAATTTGAGAACCCTAATTCAACCACGGGAGTTAGGCGCCCAACACAGACGCAAAAACTCGTCATCAACGTTTGTGATTTTAAAAAAAGAACGACGATGCAGAGTAGATAAAAGAGCGAAGATGTAGGGTCGACGGAAGCTTTAGGGAATAGATATATCTTATCTACGGTTATTGTCTTCGCTTATTGTTAGTTAGGGACAATAATTTAGGTTACAATAATCGTTATCTATTTTTACAATAATTGTATGCTACTTATTTGATACCCGTGTTTACCAGGATTCGGTCATTACAGGAAATCATTCATTACAATAATTGTATGATATTGTAGTTGGTTATAGTAATGGGTACAAGAATTCGTTCATTACAGTAAATCATTAATAACAAGAATTGTATGCTACTTTAGTTGGTTATAGTGATTTCTTGTAATACAACTCTACAAGACAAATGTGGGTATAGTAATTGTGAGAATATTTCATTCATTACCAGAATTGGGTCATTACATGAAATCATTTATTACAATAATTGTATGCTATTATAGTTGGTTATAGTAATGGGTACAATAAGTCGTTCATTATAGTAAATCACTAATTACAGGAATTGTATGCTACTTTAGTGAGTTATAGTGATTTCTTGTGATACAACTCTACAAGACAAATGTGGGTATAGTAATGTGTAGAAGAGTTCATTCATTACAGGAATTGATTACATGAATATTATTGCATTACAGGAGTGTGATTTCTTGTAAGTAACTCATGACATTGTACTACATGAATATTATCGTATTACATGAATGATTAATGTAA
Source organism: Persicaria maculosa (assembly GCA_963922045.1). Lineage (NCBI taxonomy): Eukaryota > Viridiplantae > Streptophyta > Magnoliopsida > Caryophyllales > Polygonaceae > Persicaria > Persicaria maculosa. The sequence continues at coordinate 65,561,175 of OY998262.1, forward strand.
TGTTTACCTTTATTGTAATATATTGGAAAGGATGGATGCAATTGTTCTTACCGTATACTACAATGGACATTGGGAGTTGGAAGATGGTACTTGGCAATTCAATGGAGTACATGAATCTAAATCAATTATTTTAAAGTTGGATACAAGTTATGAAGATCTAGTTCGAATAATTGTCGAAAGATTCAAAGTTGATACAAGTTCATTCGACATAAAGCTCTCCCATTTGAATGTGTGTTTGAAGAGTAACGTATGTTACCTGTAACCTAGAAAATTGTTGAGGTTGTACCCTAAAAAATTCTCTGTTGATAATCCGTCTGCACTGATCTAACTAAGTAGTTTTAAAAAGCATAAAGCTTGTTAAAATATCTCACTCCACCAATCTTTTTAAAAAAGGATAAAATCTGATTTGTTAACAAGATCTTCCTCATCAATATTTTAAAAATTATAAAAATTGAAAAAGGTAAATATGTAATATACACCTTAAAAAAGTACAATTATAAAAAACAAAATTGAGGGAATACAATTAGTTAAAAAAAAACTTGAAAAAGGGTATACTACACCCAATTTCCTCTTTAAAATTCACATCCTATCAATAGATCAATGCACTCTCAAATTTATAAACTTGATTGAAAAACCCAATAATTTTACTGATATTTAGAGTGTGTTTGAAATCCAAAATGTTTACAAGGATTGGCTAATTAAGAAGCATTTATACCTGTACCACAAGTCAAATGAATATTAACTCGATCTTTAAGAATTTATCAAGTGATTGACTACACTCATGCCAGTCTTAACCTCCTCTCTTCCCTCACTTCCATCCTATCAATAGATCAATGCACTCTCAAAACTAGGGGTGGGCACAAATCCCGCAAATCCCGATCCCGTCCCGGTCCCGTCCCGATCCCGTCCCGATCCCGGTGGGATTTAGGACAAAATAGCGAATTCCGTCCCGATCCCGTCCCGCAAAAATTATGCGGGACGAAACGCGGGACGATCCCGGTGGGATCCCGCAAATCCCGTCCCGTCCCGCATATAATAATAATAATAATAATAATTTTTATAATAATATTATTATTATAATATTATAGAATAATAATAATATATTATTAGTATTATTATTTTGAGCAAATATTATAATTATAATTATAATCATAATCTTCCATTTATAATAATAATAACAATATTATTATTATTTGAGCAAATATTATTTATAACTATAATAATAATTTTCAATTTATAATAATAATAATAATAATAATAATAATAATAATAATAATATATAATATTATAATATAATTTAATAATAATATTAATTTATAATAAAATTATTATAATAATTATTATATTATTATTATTATATCATATTATATATTTTTCCTTTGAAGTATAATTATTTTATAATAATAACAATAAAAATAAGTAATGTTATTTTTTATTTTTTTATTATTATTATTATTATTATTATTATTATTATTATTATTATTATACCCATTTAGAGTTACAAGAGCCAAATAGCTAATTAAATACAGTATTCTTCCCAACTATCAATCGATAATTAGACAATATTGGTGAATCTCGTCTCAATTCCTTTCCGTCCTGATCTAGTAAGATAATGTAGCCAAATATGTTGAACATTATAATTAATTATACAATCATTGTATGAATTAATAATAGTATTATAATAATAATAATAATAATATTATTATTATTATTATTATTATTATTATTGAATAATATAGTTGAGAATAATATTCAACATATTATACTAAATAATGAATTATGAAAGCATTTTTCACTTTGTAAATTTATATAATATTTTATTATTTTTATATGCGGGATAAGGCCCGTCCCGTCCCGATCCCGTCCCGTCCAGACACCATCCCGTCCCGAAAAAAAAATGTCAATCCCGTCCCGAAAAAATTTCGCGGGACGAGTCCCGTCCCGGCTCAATCCCGTCCCGTCCCGTCCCGTGCCCACCCCTACTCAAAACCGTCTTTCCACAAACATATTCATCACCAGAGGTATCATATAACATAGCTATTACCGTGAACTAGCGCAACTATTACCATCTGTTCAAGGGTCATCTACTCATCTCTCCAATTCATGCTCACTATTACCGTGAACCAGCGCAACTACACATTTATTGTGCTTTGTAATTAGGTTTTATATGCATTGGCTTATTTTAAGGTCTGGAGCATAAATTAGGATTTTTAATTTTTATGTTATCTTTTACCAGGAAATTATTAGGGTCAGAGTGTGATAGTCAAATGCCTTGTTTGTTATGTTGTGCCATTCTTGATATTGTATGTTTTATAATTGCAGATTGAAATAGTAGACAGGCAGTGCATAATATCTGTATGGCCTGATCAAATGCCACTGGGAGAAGGGAGGGAAGCTGTCACACATGTAATCTTAATTAAAGTAGATTCTTGACAAGGCTGATGATTTTTCTGAAATTGAAGGGATTTCTGATTCTTCAAGTTGCCTAGGAAACTCATGCAATCTTAAAAAAATTTGTACTTTTGCAATTTGAACCTTCTTCAGCTAGAACATGGAAATTTTACTATACACTGAGAGATTTTACCTTTGATGTATGAGTTTCATCACCCAGTCTAGGAGGTGTAGTACAACATTCTTGGCTTTCTTGGCACTTCTTCATCCCGATAAACCTTTAAATGCCACAAGGTTACAAGACTGTCATGAAATCTAACGGCAAAGAACGTAATCTTCAAAATCATCAGCTTATTCAAATACATTTGAAATCATCCTTGAAATATCTTCATTATATTGGTTGGCATATTTGCCTCTTTTTCTCTGTACCTCAAACAATTCTTTTAAATATTAAATTGTGGATTCGGGTTAGGCTAGGACGAGAAATTTAAATTTGAAGAAAGCTTCAACCTACCTACAACATATAGAATTTCCTCTTTGGAGAGTATATAAGATTATACCGGTGAGATATTGCTTTCCTTCACCGGCTTAACAAGTGTAGGGGGTTGTTCATTCCTTGACACTTCATCCTGATGTTGTCTAAGCAAGGGAATTCAACCACCAGTACACACCTAAGATCACCTAGCAACTCGAGAGAAAGAAAGCCAGATTGTCCTTCTGTAGCACACAGAAGAGAACACCACAATTCACCAACTGCCTTACCCCTTGATTCAATTGAAAAACGTCTTACATACTCCATACTAAATTAACTGCAACACACACCCACTACTCCACTAACTTGCTAACATAACTTCCTAGATAGTGGATCTCCTAAGAAAAAATAAACTGACCTTCAACTGCATTGCTTACAGCAACTGCATTACATGAACATAACTAACCTTAACTAACTTAAGCTAACATAAGTCTAGCTTAGGAATCTTAAATTACATTCTAACACCTCCTCTTAATTTAAGTTCCTCCACACCAATCTTCTCCATGAAATAGTAATGCTTAGCACCATTCAAGGACTTGGTAAACAAGTCTGCATTTTGATTGTTTGTTCCACAAAACCTGAGTACCACCTTACCTTCTGCCACCAGTACTCGAATGAAATGATGCTGCACCTCTATGTGCTTGGTTCTTGCATGAAACATTGGATTCCTTGTCATAGCAATAGCTGATTGGTTATCACACCATAGCTCAATTGCCTCTGTGTGATCACATCCTAAGTCCAGCAGCAACTTCTTCAACCACATTGCTTGTCTTGCTGCTGCTCCAGCTGCAACATACTCAGCTTCTGAGGATGATAATGCAACTGTATCTTGTTTCTTTGAGCTCCAAGTTATAGCTCCAGAACCCAGATCAAATACAGAGCCTGAAGTGCTCTTTCTGTCATCCAAACATCCAGCCCAATCACTATCTGTGTGGCCTCTGAGCTTGAACTCATCCACATGCTCATACCATATCCCATGCTTCACAGTGCTAGCAACATATCTCAGAATTCTTCTTGCTGCTCCCAAGTGTTGTTTTGTAGGGCTGTGCATATACCTTGACACAACACTAACACTGTAAGCAATATCAGGCCTGCTATGAGTGAGGTAATTTAAACCTCCAACCAAACTCCTGTACTCTTTCTCATCTGCTCCTGCAGTTCCATCTTCCTTTCTCAGCTTTTCATTTGTGTTCATAGGAGTCTGAGCCACATCACACTCCTCCATGTTGAACTTCTTGAGCATGTCAGTAGCATACTTCTCTTGACAAAGAAAAAATGCCTTCACTGCTCTGCCTCACTTCCAGTCCAAGAAAGTATTGCATTAACCCCAAGTCTGTCATTTCAAACACTGATGTCATAGCTTTCTTGAACTGTCCCAACATCACAGGTGAGTTACTGAAGTACACTATATCATCCACATACAGACAGACCACAATGAAATCTCCTGTGCTCACCTTCTTTCTCACATACAGGGTTGGCTCACTTTCACTTCTTACAAACTGATGTTGAAGAAAGAAAGCATCTATCTTACTGTACCAGGCTCTTGGAGCCTGTTTTAGGCCATACAAGGCCTTTCTCAACCTGTACACCTTCTCCTCTTCTCCACTCTTGACAAATCCTAGAGGTTGCTCCACAAAAACCTCTTCTTGCAGCTCTCCATTTAGGAAGGCTGATTTCACATCTAACTGATAGATTGGTAGCTTCCATTGAGCTGCTAAAGCTAGCACAACCCTTACAGTTTCAAGCCTAGCCACTGGAGAGAAAGTCTCTTCATAATCTATTCCCTCCTTCTGTGCATACCCCTTAGCCACCAACCTTGCTTTGAACTTCTGTACACTCCCATCAGTCTTGTACTTAGTCCTAAAAACCCATTTCAAACCTATAACATTCTTTTCCTGTGGCCTGTCAACTAACTCCCAGATTTCATTCTTCTGAATAGCCTTCATCTCTTCTTTCATAGCCATTTTCCAGTTACTGCTATCCTTAGCCTCATCAAAGCTCTCAGGATCTGTAACTGTGAGGGCAAAGCCACAATCATTGTAGATCTCAGCAAGAGATCTAAACCTCCTTGGAGGAGTTTCACTAGAGGAGCTTGAAGGTGATGAATTTGCACTGCTTGAGGAGCTTTGTTGATGCACTGGTGTTGCTGGAGAGTTATTTCCATGATGATCATCATCATCAAACATATCATCATCTTCAGCTTCTTCATTTGAACTATCAGCTGGCACAGTTCTACTTAACACATGATCACCTCCTTCTTTTTCCCACTCCCAGCTTGCTCCTTCATCAAAGATCACATTTCTGCTAACAATAGTTCTTTTGCTCACTGGATTATATAACTTATATGCCTTTGACTGAGCTGCATATCCTATAAACACACACTTTTCAGCTTTCTCATCCAACTTTGATCTCAAGTTTTTCAGTGTATAAGCCACACATCCAAATACTCTCAAATGGCTCACCGATGGTTTCTTCTTTCTCCATACTTCAAATGGTGTCTTTCCCAACACAGCTCGAGTAGGAGAGACATTCAAAACATAGACTGCAGTAGCCACAGCTTCACACTAAAGCTGATTTGGAACTCCTCTAGCCTTTAACATACTTCTTGCCATCTCCACCACAGTCCTATTCTTCCTCTCTGCTACACCATTTTGCTCTGGTGTATAAGGAGCTGTCAATTCTCTCCTAATCCCATTCTCTTCACAAAAATTCATGAACTCATAGGACATGAATTCTCCTCCTCTGTCAGTTCTCAGTGCCTTCACCATCAATCCAGATTGCTTTTCTGCTAGAGCCTTGAACTTCTTGAAGCAATCAAATGCTTCTGACTTCAGTCTTACAAAATAGACCCAACTCATCCTGCTATGATCATCTGTGAGGAGGAAAAAATACTTGCTTCCACCTAGAGACTCAGTTTGCATTGGTCCACATAAGTCTGCATGAATTAGTTCCAGGCACTCTCCAACTCTCCATGCATCTCTATTTGAGAATGATCCTCTCATTTGCTTGCCATAGATGCACCCTTCACACAGCTCTAGCTCTCCAATCTTAGGCACTCCTTCAACCATTTCACCAGAGTTCAGCATCTTCAAACTTTGGACATTTAGATGTCCATACCTTTGATGCCACAGCATAGTCCTTTCATCACTCTTAGCTGCCATCACCTTGCCAACACTGCTTGATAAATCCAGAGGGAACAACCTATTCTTGGTCATTGAAACATTTGCAATCACATGGCCAGTTTTCTTTTCTCTGATCACACACACATCTTCATCAAATAGAAGAGAATAACCTGATCCTTGAAGCTGCCCAACACTTAGCAAGTTATGAGCAAGCTTTGGCACATACTGCACATCATAGAGAAGTTTCTTTGATCCTTGTACACTTCTCACAACCAAGGTGCCTCTTCCTTCCACCTCAAGAACCTTGTTATCTCCAATTCTAACTCTCCCTTTCTTGGCTTCATCCAGTTCCTTGAACATCTTCTTTGAACTAGACATATGATCTGAACATCCACTGTCCAAATACCACAAGCTATTGACCTCTTCCTCAACTGATGCCAATGCCATGAAAAGCCTGTCATCTTTCTCACAATTCTCAGAGTAATTTGCACCCTTTTGTTCATGCTCTTGCTTTTCCCAACAGAATGCCTCCTTGTGACCAAATTTCTTACAATAATAACACTTTATGTTACTCTTGTAAGACCTTGATTCACCTCCTTGATTCTTAGATGAATCTTTCCACTGATCTCTCCCCTGATCATTGCTGTTCCCTCTTCCTGAACCACTTCCTTGTGTTCTTCCTTGGCCTCTACCTCCTCGGCCTCTGTAGCCTCCTCTTTGGCCACCTCTTCCTCTATAACCACCTCTAGAACCTCCTCTGCTTGATGAACTCTCAGGCTTTCCCTTTGAGGTTTCATCCTTTACTTGAAATACTTTCTCTTCTTTTTGATCACTTGTTCTTGTCAACCTATCCTCATGAGCTTGCAAAGAACTTGCTAGCTCTTCAAATCTGTACACAGACAGATCTTTGGACTCCTCTATAGCTGCAACTACATGGTCAAACCTCTTGGTTAGACTCCTCAACACTTTGCTCACAATCACTTCACTGCCCATGCTCTCACCATATGATCTCATATGATTGACAATGGCTGACACCCTAGACAGGTACACTTGAACTGTCTCTTTCTCTTGCATCACCAGAGTTTCAAACTCTCTCCTTAGTGACTACAGTTTGACAGTGATCACACGCCTATCTCCCAGGTATTCTTGCTTGAGAACCTCCCAAGCCTCATGAGCTGTAGTTGATGCAGCAATCCTTGAAAACACTTCATCATCTAAGGCTGACTGTATCATATACAGTGCCTTGGAGTCCTTCTTTCTCTTCTCTCTTAGTGCCTGATCTGGCTCTGCAGGATTTGCATCTTCAAATCCTTGATCAACAAGATTCCAGACCTCTTGTGACTTGAACAAGGTGGTCATTTTTAGGCTCCAAAAGTGGTAGTTAATTCCCTTGAAGATGGGCAACTGAGGGCTACTCAAATTCCCATTGCTATTATTCTGCATCTTTGCTCAAACAGAACTTCACTCAAGTGTTTCCCTTTGTGTTTTAATCTCACACTCTCAATCCCAAATTCGAACCCAGAAACACAGAAAAGTGTTTTGCTCTGATACCAAATGTTGTCTAAGCAAGGGAATTCAACCACCAGTACACACCTAAGATCACCTAGCAACTCGAGAGAAAGAAAGCCAGATTGTCCTTCTGTAGCACACAGAAGAGAACACCACAATTCACCAACTGCCTTACCCCTTGATTCAATTGAAAAACGTCTTACATACTCCATACTAAGTTAACTGCAACACACACCCACTACTCCACTAACTTGCTAACATAACTTCCTAGATAGTGGATCTCCTAAGACAAAATAAACTGACCTTCAACTGCATTGCTTACAGCAACTGCATTACATGAACATAACTAACCTGATTAAATAGAAAATTGGGACGATGATTAGAGGAAAAAGCAAAGAAAAATCTGATAACAGAAACATCAAAAAGGAAAATCTTAACCATTGCTCCATAAAATTAGCCACCAAAAACAACATCAAACTGTACCTTGTGATTTGTCTGATCTTGACTATAGGATTCAGTTTGGATCCTGGTTGCATGAATTTCTACATATGGGATGCCTTTTATCTTTGGCCAATCAGCTTTCCCATTTTGACATCTTTCTTCTACCAAACTACTATTTTTTATGATGAGTTTTCCAGCCTTGACCTTTAGTGACGACAGTAGCTCTGGTAATAATTTCAGACTTGGACAATTGTTGATTTCTAGGTTCATCAAGCAAGTCAGGTGTGTAAATGATGACAAGGTGAACAACACAGGACAACCAAAGATCTTAAGAGCACGGAGGGAAGGCATATCCCTTGATTTCAATCCAGTCCAATTGGTAAGTTGCACCATGTCATAAAATTCTAGTAACTCCAATGATGGAAATAATCTTTCACCCTGCCCACAAAACTGATCATCCAAACTTTTCACTTTATGAATGGAACGGAGCATAAGATTCTTCAAAATTGGAAGTTTACATAATTTGGGCAATTTTCCAGGTTAATACTCACAAGTTGACATCTTGGAGATGTTAAGCATGTTGGGGAATAGCTTGCCGCCATAGTTTCTCACTTCGTGAACATTTGGATTCTCGTCACTAAACATCTGCGGAGGAGGGTTGTAGTGTGAGGGGGCCACATACTCAGGGGCGGAGGGAGGCGGGGGGGGGGGGGGGGGGGGCATGTGGTGGCTCAAGCCCCCCCCCCCCCCGGGAAGTTTTTAAAAAAAAAACAAAAAATTGTATATATATATATAGTAGATGAGATATAGAGTAGATAAGGTGCAAATTAGACAATATAACATTCTAGCTCAGTTGGTTGAGGGCTACATATAGTGGAAAGAGATGCAGTGTTCGATTCACTCTTTCCCACCTTATTTTTTTCATTTTTTTAAAATACTATGACAGCAAATGTTGTTATGGTTATTGCCTTATTGGGTACAACAGCCGGTATGACAAAGATATCACACTTCCTTTTTTCATTTTTTTAAAGTACTATGACAGCAAATGTTGTTATGGGTATTGGGTACAACAGCTGGTATGACAGTAAAAAGGAAAGATATCACACAAGAAAATGTTAGGGGTGGAAAGAAATGTGTGAAAGATAAAATGGGGGATTCTTTCCGGCTGGTAGATGATTCTTCTTCACTTAGTTTAAGCTCAAATTCACTTCAGCTGTGTAAGGATGTAACGACAGGTACAAGCTCTTCGGTGGCTGCTGTCTGTAGATGTGGGCAAAATAGGTGTTGAGTGTGCTTATGCGAGACCTGAGAGTAAATCATAAACCCAAAATGTGCTTATGCGAGACCTGAGAGAGACATCATTAAGGGTTGCTTCGCGACTAAAGGTTCGGTGGCCGCCTTGCTCCTTCAATCCAGGTTCGGTCGCCGGCTCTGAACAGCGAGCCCCCCTTGGAAATATTCCTGCCTCCGCCCCTGCACATACTCGTACGCTTTGGTTTCCCTATGCCCCATTTTGTTCCCTATCTCAACCTTGCCCTCCTTTCCCTCGTCGATAAATGAAACTACAGAGAATTGAACTAAAGACCTCATTATTCAAGTTCCCACCTCATACCAACCTTTTCCTCGTCCATAAATGAAGCTATAGGGAATTGAACTAAAGACCTCATTATTCAAGTTCCCACCTCATACCAACTAAGCTAATTGATCTATTAATCTTTTTAACAATTTTTACCCCTTAAATTATTAAAAATTAAAAAAAATACATATTTTTAATTTTTTTTAACGTTTTCCTCTGGCTCAGGGGGCTCGAGCCACCGCATGCCCCCTCCCTCCGCCCCTGCTTCTGGGTGTGGCTCGCAGAGTAAGGAGGAGGGGAGACGGAGGTGGAGGTGCCTGAAGGTGGTGGTTGCGCCGGGACAACAGTGGCTCGATGTGGTTCGAACAGAAATTGAAAAGAAGTGAACGAGGAGGATTGGGGAAAGGATGATGCTCGGTGGCTTGCAAAATGAACAAGATATAAACTCCGCAATCCAGCTGAGATTTGAGAGAAATCGAAAATAGAAATCAAGGAAGAGAAGAGATTTGGGTTTTCTGTTTTCAATTCATTTCATTCATCATCATCCGTAACAAGCTGAGGACCACCGTATATATATACATCACTGACACTAACCCAACTAGCTAACCATGGTTCTAACTGCTCACACTGGACCTATCCGGGCTAACCTCCCTAACCTAACCATGTGTATCTTCCATATCCCCCCCTCAAGGTGGGCGTGTGGGATGAAACACTAGACCCAACTTGAAAGCCAAAGTAAGATGGTGGCCTGATCCAAGGGGTTTTGTAAAAATGTCAGCCAATTGTAAATGAGTAGGAACAAACATAGTGGAGATCAGTCCTTCATGAACCAAATCTCGAATGTAATGACCATCGAGCCGGATATGTTTGGTTCGTTCATGATATAATGGATTCAAGGCAAGCTGTAGAGCTGATTTATTGTCGCAACATAATGGAATTGGAAGTGAAGGTTGGATGAACAGATCATGAAGTACACTAGCAACCCATTCAATCTCACTCCCAGTTGCAGACATGCTCCTGTACTCACTTTCAGTGGACGATTTCGAAACCGTCTTTTGTTTCTTTGTTTTCCAACTCACTAAACAATCTCCCAGGAAGATGCAATAACCTGTTAGTGATTGACTCGTATCAACACTGCTACCCCAATCAGCGTCGGAAAAAGCCCGAACTTCCAGGTTACTGCTGCTCGGATAGAGCAGTGCACAATTAATGGTACCTTTCAGGTATCTGAGTAAGAACAGAGCAACACGCAGGTGGGGAGTCCGAGGTGTTGACATGAATTGAGTTAGATGTTGCACAACATAGGCAATGTCGGGCCTAGTCATTGTGAGATACAAGAGACGGCCAACCAATCTCCGATAGGTTTCAGGATCTGGCAACACATCACCTTCGTGAATGCTGAGATGTAAGTTTCTTTGCATTAGGAATTTGGCAACTTTGCAATTCACCATAGCAGCATTTGACAACAAATCCGTGACATATTTCCGCTGATTCAATAGAATTCCAGAAGAGGATCTCGAAATTTCCATGCCCAGAAAATATCGAGCCAAACCGAGATCTTTAATGGTGAAGGCTCTGTGTAATGATGCCTTTACCTGATCTATTACTATTGCATTGTTGCCTGTGATAAGCATGTCGTCGACATAGACGAGAGCTACCACAATCACAGAGCCTCTATGCAACACAAACAACGAGTAGTCATGTCGAGATTGGGAAAATCCTAGAGAAGTTAGATGCTTCGTGAGTTCATAGTTCCATTGACGGCTTGCCTGCTTCATGCCATAAAGTGACCGATGGAGACTGAAGACTCCACCTTTAGTGTAAGATCTTGAGACCTAACGTGCAGGTGATCTAAAGGATGATGAAAGACAAAAGGCTGGGTTTCAAGGTCTTGAAACCCAGACTAAAAATGTTTTTGAATATCACGTATACATTTCTCTAGTTGAATTGTTCTCTCACAGGAAAGAATCCGAGGCCAACCTTGTTGGGCCTAAATTATCATGGGCTTCTTATTGGACTATGAGATGTGATTTGGACCTACTCGATTTATATATGTGTTTCTCATCTAACCCATTTTATGTACTAGATACATTATGCATGTTCTTTCAGGATTTCACTTTTCATACAAGGAAAGAACCGATCCATAGTTGATCATACTTGATCATGAAGAAAGTTGGAAGAACATTCTTGGAAGGCACACAAAGGATCATTTTCGGAAAGAATTCAAATACCTTGGAAAGGATTTGAATTTCAAACGGTCTCCCTCCAAGAAGCTCTACAAGTGTTTCAACTATAAAAAGACGAAGGCTAAGAAGGATGAAAGATTAACTAAGCAAGCACTCAAGCAATCATAAGCATCCTAAAGCATTCGTCAAGTTTCTCTTACATTCTCAAAAAGCCTAGTTGTTGATCATTGTTTAAGAGTTGAGAGAAACACTAGCACTTATTGTACAAGTCATTCATTTTACACTTAGAGTTTTCATACTTGATCAAAGCACACTTGGTGTGTGGTGTGAGCTTTTATTTCACTTGTAAGGTTGAGAGCTAGAATAGAAGCGGTGAGGCTTTGTATAGAGAAAGGGTAGTTTCTCTAGGAAGTTCTAGGCTCAAGTGAAGTGAAATAAGAAGTGTTTGAATCCTACGGGTTGGATAACCCTAGGCGGAGACGTAGGCCAAGTTGGTGCCGAACCTCGTTAACAATTCGGGTGTTCATCTTTTATATTTCGCAGTTATATTATCATATTCGATTTTACTTCGTGAAGTCCTGATAGCCTGTATCACGGTCTTGACAAGTTGCACTAAATTTCTATTGTTGCGAAAATCGTCCATACTCTATTCACCCCCCCCCCCCTTATAGAGTATTATTCATCGCCTTATAGACTCTTCAATTGGTATCAGAGCTTGGCTCACAGCTTTTTGATTTAACAATCTTGTGAGTTTTCAGCATGTCTACCGTAGGTGATGGAGGTTTTGCTCAAGGAAGGTCAACCAATATACCTCCACTTTTCTGTGGCAATAGCTTTGTCCACTGGAGATCACTGATGCAAATGTTCATCATTGATCAAGACCTTGAGCTATGGGGCCTGGTAAAAAATGGACCACACGTTCCTAAAAAGACTGTCGATGGAAAGCAAGTTGATAAAACTGAGTCTGATTACGATCAGACTGATCTTGAGAACATTGCTAAGAACTACAAAGCCATGAATCTACTGTACTGTGCTCTCAATGCTAATGAGTTTAACCGTGTCTCAGCTTGCAAAAGTGCCAAGGAAATTTGGGACAAGCTTATAGTTACTTATGAGGGAACCAGTCAAGTCAAGGAGAGTAAGATCAATATCCTTCTCAGGCAATACGAGCTATTCAAGGAGCCTTCCAACCCACTTGGAAAAACCTTCTCCAACCCAGAAAAGGTTCGAAAGGTTCTAAGGAGCCTTCCAAAAATCAAGTGGGGTCCCAGGGTTACTGCAATTGAGGAAGCTCAAGATCTCTCTACACTACCATTAGATGATCTTCTCGGAAAACTTATTACTCATGAGATGATATTAAACGAGGAAGATGGAGAAGTACCCTCAACAGCAAAGAACCTTGCTCTCAAAGCTAAGAAAGATCACTCACAATCTGAGAGTGATGAATCAGACGACGAAGATGATCCCTTTGCTCTCATCACACGGGGATTAGCTCGAATTCTGAAGATGAAAAAACAATTTTCCAACCGTGAAAATACTGATTCATCTAGATTCAAAAGCAAGTCTCCCAACATGTCAAAGAAGCCAAAAGTGCTAACATTTTTTGAGTGTGGTGAGACAGATCATCTCGTAAAGGAGTGTCCTATGAAGAAAAGAAACAAGTTCAAGAAATATGAACAAAATAAAAAGGCTATGCTTGCAACCTGGAGTGACTCAGATTCATCATGTGACTCAGACACCGAAAAAGAACAAGCAAATCTCTGTCTTATGGCTGAACACGAAGGATCACGGACTCAAGACCTTGAACAAGTGGTAAGAAACCTAATGTCTAGTCCTCTCGATGTTCTTTCTGAAGTCCTAAGAAATATGATTTCTAATGAAGATGCTTACAACAGTGAAATCAACACCTTGAAGGAAAAGCTGATAGATCAACAGAAATGTATTAGTGATATGTCGCTGGAAATGAAAAATCTTGAAACATCTCGGTCGGCCCTTGACATTAAAGTCAAGACCTTGAGCTCAGAAAATTCTGATCTCAGGCAAAGCCTCTCTTCTCTAAAGAATCGTAATGAGGATTTAGAGAAAGAGAAGGCAAAGCTAACCGATAAGTGTCAAGACCAGCAGACTTCACTCATTCAATTCACCAGATCTAAAGCTAATCTTGATAAGATGTTGGGAGAACAACAACTCTCTATTAATAGAAGTGGTATTGGATACAACAAGAATTTTCCAAAGAAACCTAGTACCACTTTTGTTAAAGCTAAAGGCTATTGGCGTTCACCTACTTGTTTCCATTGTTGTAAGAAAGGGCATGTTAGAGAAACTTGTCCATATAGGAGAAAGGATCCCTACATCATTAGAAATACATTTCCAGTTCGACTTAATGAACAGATAAAATTTGATTTATTCTGTGCTAAATATGGAATTTCACACAACTTTTCAGAACCTAGAACTCCTCAACAAAACGGAGTTGTGGAACGAAAGAACCGCACTTTGGAGGACATGTCTAGGACAATGCTTTTGGAAAATTGCTTGCCAAAAATCTACTGGGCTGAGGCTGTTAATACAGTCAACTACATTTTGAATCGATGCTTAATTCGCCCCATTTTGAAAAAGACTCCTTATGAACTTTTCAAAGGAAGAAAGCCTAGCATTTCCTACTTCAAACCTTTTGGATGCACTTGCTTTGTTCATAACAATGGCAAAGATAACCTTGGGAAATTTGACGCACGTAGTGATGAAGGTATCTTCCTTGGTTATTCTACTATTAGCAAAGCTTATAGAGTTTATAACAAGCGCACCAAAATTGTTGAGGAGAGTATCCATGTGGTATTCGACGAAAGCAACAATGGTGTGTTAAGTGAAGGTTTTGCAGATCTCAATCTAAATCATCATCATTCGGATGGAGAAGAAGAGGACAAGGCTGAAAATAAGCAGGACCAAGAAAGAAACATGCAAGAACAAATCCAAGATACCAACGAGCTATCTCAAGACCTTGAGAAGGGACTGCAGAATCAGGATTCAATCATTGAAGAATCCAGCACTCAAATTATCTCTCAAGACCTTGAAGAGAGACCTGCTACTATTTCAAACGATCAGGGTCCAAAGCTACGAAAATTCAAACATGCCTCTTCACACTCAGCTCAAGATATCATATCAGATCCATCATCTGGGGTACAAACTCGATCTAGATTAAAGAATCTTTGTGCCTTCTATGCTTTTGTTTCTCTTGTAGAACCAAAAACCCCAGCTGAAGCACTCAAGGACTCGGACTGGATCACTGCCATGCAAAATAAGCTAAATGAGTTTGAAAGGAACAAGGTATGGACTCTTCAACCCAGACCACAACACCAATCAGTCATAGGAACTAGATGGGTGTTTCGGAATAAACTGGATGAAGCAGGCAAGATCATTCAAAACAAAGCAAGACTTGTTGCTCAAGGATACAATCAAGAAGAAGGTATAGACTACGAGGAGACATTTGCTCCCGTAGCAAGGTTAGAAGCTATACGAATATTACTTGCTTTTGCATCTTTCATGGGTATCAAGCTATTTCAAATGGATGTCAAATGTGCATTCCTAAATGGGTTCTTAGAAGAAGAGGTTTATGTTGCTCAACCACCAGGTTTTGAAAGTGAAGAATTTCCTAATCATGTGTATAAATTGGACAAAGCTCTCTATGGTCTCAAACAAGCCCCAAGAGCTTGGTATGAAAGATTGTCCAAATACCTTCTTGAAAATGCCTTTCAAAGAGGATTGATTGATAAAACTCTCTTCATCAAGACTCGTGAAAATGATCTTTTGATTGTTCAAATATATGTAGATGATATATTATTTGGTGCTACTAACAATTCCCTCTGCAAGGAGTTTTCTGAAATTATATGCAGAGAATTTGAAATGAGTCTAATGGGAGAATTAAACTTCTTCCTCGGTTTACAAGTTCTTCAAACAAGTAAGGGTATCTTTCTGAATCAAGGGAAATATACCAGGGATCTACTAAAAAAATACAAAATGGAACAATCAAAGGTAGCAAAGACCCCTATGAGCTCCACTCTCTCCCTTGATCAAGATAAGAATGGTAAGAATGTGAACCAAAAAGAGTACAGAGGTATGATTGGTTCTCTCCTATACCTTACTGCTAGTAGACCTGATATAATGTTCAGTGTCTGTATGTGTGCTCGATTCCAAAGTGACCCCAAAGAGTCTCACCTTATTGCTGTGAAAAGAATCTTCAGATATCTAAATGGATCTCAAGACCTTGGGCTCTGGTATCCCAAACAGAGTAACTTTCATTTAACAGGCTACTCAGATGCAGATTTTGCAGGTTACAAGGTTGATAGAAAAAGCACTTCTGGTTGTTGCCAACTCCTAGGATCCTCCTTGATAAGTTAGCACTCTAAGAAATAAAATTCTGTGGCCTTATCAACTGCAGAAGCTGAGTACATTGCTGCTGGTGCATGTTGCTCTCAGATTCTTTGGATAGCACAACAACTCAGAGACCTTGGAATTGATCTTAAAGGTATTCCTATATTGTGTGATAATACTAGTGCTATTTCCATCACTAAAAATCCAGTACAGCACTCGAGAACCAAGCACATTGATGTGAGACATCATTTTATAAGAGATCATGTGGAGAAAGGTGATGTATCAATATCCTTCATATCCACTGATTTTCAGTTAGCTGATATTTTTACTAAACCACTCCCTGAAGATCGTTTCAATTTTATTAGACTGGAGTTGGGTATGCTTAATAAGGAAGTACTTTCTTAGGGGGAGTAATTACTCCCTATATGAAAGTTCAGAATTCAAAAGACATCTCAAGGCCTTGACTTCATAATGATCTGAGATGATCATCCGAATAAAATTATATTGGATCAAAACTCTGTTAGTATCTTATGGATATTCAACAAGAGTGTCTTTTGATTTTATTTATCCCTTTCAAATATCGGTTTTCACATATTTTAGTTCCCATTTTTTAAAATATTCCAAATCTCTTTAATTTTTGCAAGTGGATGTGACACTTTGGGTTTAGAAAAAATCAGAACATCATTACTTACTATTCATGTGAGTTAATGAATCTGTACTTGCCCATTTTAAAATATTGAGAAACGATTCAGTTTCCAGTGTTGTTGCTTTTTAATCCCTCCCTCCTTTCGTTCTAATCCACTCCACCCTCACTCTCTCTCTGTGTTCATTCTCTCTCCCTCTCTGAGTTCCAAAAACCCTCTCTGTTTCTGAAATCAAAATGGTGGGATCAAAGCGCTCTTCAGCATCTCCGTCTCCAGCACCTTCTGCTAAGAGGTACAAGATGCCAGCCAACAAGGGGAAGCAAATCATGGAGGAATATGAAGAACATTCCGAGGATTCCAGCGAGAACTCACCATCTCCACCACCTCTGATCAGGAAATCCAAAGGCAAAGCTCCCGCCACTTCTGCTCCTGCTCGGCCTCCCTAGGTATCTTCTGGCATTTCCCCCAATTGGTTTTGCTCTAAAGAGGTTGAGGAGTCCTGGAAACAGGACTTTTGCAACCGTCGTTTATGCTTCTGTGATGCTGTCGATTTCAACCTCCTCCAATCCATGCCCTTGCCTTGCATTTCCCTCCTCAAATCTACCTGTTTCTGGACCTTGCTCAACCCTGGCAATTTTGCCTATCCCCAACTTACCCGACTCTTTTATGCTAACCTTACTATTCATCGGGTAAATGGAACCCTAACCCTAGTATCCAAGGTCAAGAACACCCGAATCCGCCTCTCTCCTGAAAGCCTTGCCCTCATCCTTGATCTTCCAACTGAGATTCCCACAAAAGAATTCCCAAGCCAATTTGAGTGTCTCTCACGAGCACGAGATGAATTTTTCCTAAAATCTCAAGGCCCTAGATCTTCATCCACCCTCAAACCCACTCACACTGCCCTAAACCTTCAAGCCAAGCTCATCTTCACTATTCTGGCTCGCTGTATCTTCCCACGCATCCATTCTAGGGAATTGGTGACCGAGAATCTTCTCGAGATCCTTTTCCTAATCATGAACGGATACGAGCCTGACTTTCCCAAACTCATTCTCGACTACATGACCCATGTCTCTACCTCCTCTCGGCCTATGCCTTTAACCTATGCAAACCTCTTGCCCAAAATCTTTGAAGCCTTTGACATCGACACATCAGGAGAAGAAAAGCAAACCTATAGTGGGATTGTTGATGAGGGTTGTCTAGATAGATTGGGCATTGCCAAAAACCCGAGGGGGCAATGGTTTCTGAGGAAAGATTCGAAGGGAAAACAAGTTGCTGAACCTAATATGAATGAGGATAGATTGGCTGCTGTGGAGACTGAGATTCAAGACCTTAGGTTTGATCTGAGCAGAATGTGGTCGGATGTGGTGATTCGCCAGGACCAGACTCATGAGCTACTCTCTATGGTCAACTGCAAGCTTGATCAGATGATGCTTCTCAATGCTCTCACCTACACTGCTACAGGCTCTATCATGCCAATGGAGCAAGAAACCTTCGATCATGTGCGTAAGAAGACAGGGAATGTCATCCTCAACTGTGAAAATCAAGTGAAGAAACGTCCTATTCTGCGCCCCACTCATCATGAACCCACCATCCTCACAATCGAGCAATATGGTGTGGTCAAGAAGTACAGGGATGTGGAGCGTCAGAGACAGCTTGCAGAAATGGAACAAGACAAGGTCACCAAAGACGCCCTTCATAGGTGGAGGAAGAGGTGCAGAGATGAGGTCAGAAGGAAATACCTTCCACCCAACAAGCAGTACCCCACCTTTGGCGAATGGGTTGAGGAAGGCGCTGGCATTGCCCCTCCTGAAGATCCTAATGCTCCTGGTGCCCCTGGCACATCCTCTGCTGCTGAGCCATCCTCTGCTAAGAAAGGCAAGAAGGCTCTAAGGAGCAAGAAGAAGAAGGCTGCAGATGGGGATTCTGACTCAAGGCCTTGATCTCCCACCCTCTTTTCTCTACTTCTAAAAACTCGTCTTTTGCTGCTATTCTTTTAAAACTCCTGGTCCTTTGGTTGTTTTTTGGTTGATGTTTCAGACATTTTCACCTCTATGCCCTTTTGTTGGAAGACAAAAAGGGGGAGAATGTTTTGGTTGCCCTGCGTTTTGGCACTAGTTGGTTAAGTGCTTGTCGGTTTTAAAACTTAGATGATCCAAACATTTTCTGCTCATATTATATAATATGCTCATTTCCTTATAATGATTGCTGGAAATATGTTATGAATATTGAAACAGGTTTTGTCTTCCATCAAGGGGGAGATTGAAGACTCCACCTTTAGTGTAAGATCTTGAGACCTAACATGCAGGTGATCTAAAGGATGATGAAAGACAAAAGGCTGGGTTTCAAGGTCTTGAAACCCAGACTAAAAATGTTTTGGAATATCACGTATACATTTCTCTAGTTGAATTGTTCTCTCACATGAAAGAATCCGAGGCCAACCTTGTTGGGCCTAAATTATCATGGGCTTCTTATTGGACTATGAGATGTGATTTGGACCTACTCGATTTATATATGTGTTTCTCATCTAACCCATTTTATGTACTAGATACATTATGCATGTTCTTTCAGGATTTCACTTTTCATACAAGGAAAGAACCGATCCATAGTTGATCATACTTGATCATGAAGAAAGTTGGAAGAACATTCTTGGAAGGCACACAAAGGATCATTTTCGAAAAGAATTCAAATACCTTGGAAAGGATTTGAATTTCAAACGGTCTCCCTCCAAGAAGCTCTACAAGTGTTTCAACTATAAAAAGACGAAGGCTAAGAAGGATGAAAGATTAACTAAGCAAGCACTCAAGCAATCATAAGCATCCTAAAGCATTCGTCAAGTTTCTCTTACATTCTCAAAAAGCCTAGTTGTTGATCATTGTTTAAGAGTTGAGAGAAACACTAGCACTTATTGTACAAGTCATTCATTTTACACTTAGAGTTTTCATACTTGATCAAAGCACACTTGGTGTGTGGTGTGAGCTTTTATTTCACTTGTAAGGTTGAGAGCTAGAATAGAAGCAGTGAGGCTTTGTATAGAGAAAGAGAAGTTTCTCTAGGAAGTTCTAGGCTCAAGAGAAGTGAAATAAAAAGTGTTTGAATCCTACGGGTTGGATAACCCTAGGCGGGGACGTAGGCCAGTTGGTGCCGAACCTCGTTAACAATTCGTGTGTTCATCTTTTATATTCCGCATTTACATTATCACATTCGATTTTACTTTGTCAAGTCCTGATAGCCTATATCAAGGTCTTGACAAGTTGCACTAAATTTCTATTATTGCGAAAATCGTCCATACTCTATTCATCCCCCCCCCCCCTTCTAGAGTATTATTCATCGCCTTATAGACTCTTCAGAGACGACATACTTGTCCTGCAATTGCCTTGTTATAACCTGGAGGAGGCGTCATATACACCACCTCGTCTAAATAGCCGTGTAAGAACGCGTTGTTCACATCAAGTTGGTGAAGAGGCCACTCTCGAGCTGAAGCAACAGCCAGCAGAATCCTCACAGTAGCATACTTTGCAACTGGGGAAAAGGTTTCTTTGTAATCACGATCCTTGATCTGATTGAACCCCTTTGCCACAAGTCTCGCCTTATAGCGCTCTACTGACCCATCTGCCTTAAACTTAATTCGAAAAATCCATTTGCATCCAATGGCATGATGACCTGGTGGAAGAGAAGTGACAGTCCAAGTACTGTTCTTCTCTAGAGCCTGGATTTCTTGGCTCATAGCCTCCCTCCATTCAGGAAATTTTTGAGCTTGGGAAAAGGATGATGGTTCAATAATAGAGAGAGTATTGAACAAAGAGTGAATGTAGTCATTGGAGTGATGACTCAACTCTGAAGGATTAATCACAACAAAGGTTGAAGAAGAGGAACTGTCAGGCTCAGGTCCATGCCTGCTTGGTAAGTCCTTACACACAAAATCATTGAGGTGTGCAGGTCTTACAATCCGTCTAGCAGGTCGAGGATCATGAGGTGGATCTGTAGCAACCATGTGAGGGGCAGGAGGATCAGCAGAAGATGCATGTGAGGTGCTGTCATTAGCTCTTTGGTCTAGATTGGGAGAAGATTCAACACTGGGTGTAGGATTGACAATCAAATTGTCATCCAAATGAGTAACATGTGTTGATGTAGGTAATTGATTGGAAGATGAAAGAGGCATGGAAATACCATCATGGACATCATCTCCAAAGCACACATGAGGTAACTCAGGTGACTTGGATTTTTGATCAGTTGACAATCCTTTGAAAGGAAATATCAATTCCTTGAAAACAACATCTCGTCTAACAAATGTCTTGTGTGTGTTCAAGTCATACAACTTGTAAGCCTTGTATCCAGGTGGATACCCCAGGAAAATACACCGTCGGCCTGAAGCTTCCATCTTAGTCCTATGCACACTCGGAATATGAGCAAAACACAGACACCCTGTGACTCTCAGGTGGCTGTAATCAGGTGACCTGTTGAACAGACGTTCATAGGGAGTTTTGGAGTTGATAGTGGAAGAAGGAAGGAGGTTGATAAGGTATGTGGCTCCCAGAATGCACTCACCCCAGAACCTCAAAGGCAGACCAGCATTGAGTCTTATGGCACGGGCTATTTCCACCAAATGGCGATGCTTGCACTCAACCCGTCCATTTTGCTCATGGATGTAAGGAACACACCTTTGGTGCTCTATTCCCTTGGTCACAAGCAACTCTCTCACCCTAGAGTTGACAAATTCAGATCCATTGTCAGTCCTAATGGACTTGACATGGGTCTCAAATTGAGTCTCCACATAGGCTAGAAACCCAGTGATGATCCCAAACACCTGTCCTTTGTCTCTCAGTAGAAAAGTCCAAACAGATCGAGAGAAATCATCCAAAACAGTCAGAAACATCTTTGCACCACAAATAGAAGCCATTTTGTAAGGTCCCCACACATCCATGTGAACCAATTCAAATGGCTTGGAAGCAATTGAAGCACTCAATTTGAAAGGAAATTTATGTAATTTTGCAAGATGACAAACATCACAGTCAAATGACTCTACTCCAGAGCCTTTACACCAATCAAACAGTTTCAGTTTTGAAAGGGAAGCATGCCCAAGTCTAGCATGGTAGATATTTATTAAGTTTGTCTTCACATGAGCAACAATTCTACTCACCTTGAGTTGATGCTCATTGACAGTATTATTGATGGCAGCAGGACCACACAACCTTCTGACCCCAGTAGCTGTAGGAAAAGCTAAAGAACAAGCAAACTTGTAGAGACCTCCTTCTCTAACTCCAGTAGCAACAACAGTCCTAGTGGAAATGTCCTGAAGCCAACATTTCCATTTGGAGAATACAAACAAGTGTTTGTCATCTTCAAGTAATTTTGACACAGATAATAGATTATATTTGAAAGAAGGCATGTAGAGCACATACTGTAGTAGAATACTCTGATCAAAGCAAACACTACTAGAGTACTTTACTGCCTGAGTGATCCCATTCGGAAACCCAATCACAATAGGTCTATCCAGCAATTTCATGTGATCAAACATGACATCACTGCACACTATGTGATCTGAGACTTCTGAATCAATGATCCATGTCTTGAGGTTGCTCAAATTTCCTTGATCATTTGAAGAAGGAGAAATCATACCTACAAAGTTCACTGAGCTGGTGTTCTGATCACCTGCATCCACTGGTGATCCTGTCAACTCGGACTTACATCTCAGCATTCACGAAGGTGATGTGCTACGTATTCCATCAAAGGAATGTGGCTGCGTATTCCATCAAAGGAATCCGACAGTCCCATCAGGAATTGCATTAGACGAGTGGTTGCTTCACGATCTACCAGCTTCTTGAGGATCGCACATGAGCAGTTCTTCAACACTCCACATTTGCAGACAGGTATCGACTCAATTTGCTGCAATTCATCCCATGTTTTTCTGCGTTTGTTGTAGTAATCTCCTACACTCAGATTGTTTTGCTGAAACTGATAGATCTCTCTCTTAATTTGGTAGATCAAAGGTGCATTGGATTCAGCAAACCTTTCCTGGATCTCGTCCCACAGTTCCTTTGCCGAAGTCGTGTACACAAAGCTTTCTGCGAGTTCTGGTTTCATCGAATTGATGATCCAGCTGGTCACCATGTAGTCACATCGAAGCCATCGATCATAGTTCTCATCATCCTCAGACGGACGCTCAATTTTCCCATTGATGAAACCGAGTTTCATCTTGGCGCCAAGCGTCATTCTTACAGACCTGCTCCAGCTGTGAAAGTTGGTGCCGATGAATGAAGCCGAGACGAGAACCATGCCTGGATGGTCGGAATTTGAGAGGAACAGCGGATCCGCATGATTCGCTCCAAAATTCCGATCTCCAGCACCTGATGACGAGCCTCCATTGTCGCCATTTCCTTCTGTTTCCGAGATTGCCATTGCTGCGAGTATGATGGATCCAAATCTCAACACTCTATCTCAGTGTTGATCTCGCTCTGATACCATATAAACTCAGCAATCCAGCTGAGATTTGAGAGAAATCGAAAATAGAAATCAAGGAAGAGAAGAGATTTGGGTTTTCTGTTTTCAATTCATTTCATTCATCATCATCCGTAACAAACTGAGGACCACCGTATATATATACATCACTGACACTAACCCAACCAGCTAACCATGGTTCTAACTGCTCACACTGGACCTATCCGGGCTAACCTCCCTAACCTAACCATGTGTATCACTGTATCTTCCATACAAGACTCATCGGTTGCAGTACTGTGGAATCTGGGTGAAAGAGATGAGTAGGAGGAGGAGAAACGTGAGGGGTGATGGCGTTGGTGGTTTGGGGATTCTTCTGATTTTGCAGAGAAGGGAAATGAGAGAGAGAGAGAGAGAGAGAGAGAGAGTTTAGTTGCAGAGAAGGGAAATTAAGGTTCGCTATGAGGAATCTGCAAAACCCTAGCAATTGAATGAATCTACTCTAACTAGTTGATCAGGGCAGAGAGAATAAAATACATTCAAGCAATTAAGCACAAAGAAGTCAAAACATTGGAATAGGAATAAGAACTAGATTAAGAAACTCACAATTCAACAATCAAAGATCCAAACTGTAGGCGAAACCTCGAGAGTTTAGTTGCTCATGCTCAACGGCGCTCTCAACAATGAAATAAAGTGCATAAAGTTAATGAAAATAATAACTAGAAAAACCTTAAATAGTCTTTAGAAAGTCGGCCAAATAACTTAATAAAAACCCTAAGTAAAATTTAATCTTGAATCGGCGTTTCTGTGAAGGCCCCGGGGCAGCCACCACAGGCCGCGGGGCGGCCAGGCGATCAGCGAAATCGTTCGACAGAGCTTCGAGCCGCGGGGCGGCTAGCTTGGCCGCAGGGCGGCTTTTACTGTTCACAGTAATTTTTCCGTTTCGAATTTGGTCTCGATATCAACATGAAAGTTGTAGATCTCGGAAAGAGCTTTCCAACGCATGGTCATAATAGTCAATCGGACCACCGAGACCTCCAGAAAGTGCGAAACAAGTTCAGCATGTCTGTCGACAACTTCTGTTGACTTGTTCTTCACTTAGGCTCTCTAACTTCGATTCCGCTCCCGGGCTCTTCACTTTTCCTCCTTCTCTACACTCTTCCTTCATCCATGAGCCTCCTCATTCCTAGTCGGATCTACATATACCTGAAATAATCCATAAAAGCGTGTAGATTCCGATTCCACCAACAACACAAGTATAAATGTAAATCTAGCTTAAACTATGCATTATGCACATCCAAATCATGCTAAATGCAACCTAATATGCCTACCTAAATGCATGCTATCAGCAAGATATAGGAGAATTTTACGTATTAACGTAGAATTCCTCCATGATCATCATGGAGGATGATGGAATATAATTCCTTATTAAAAGGAATAGTCAATCTATTACAAATGATACCATGTCTGGCTATATAATCAGCTACTTTATTGGCCTCTCTAAAGAAGTAGTTGAACTCTACATATTTGAAGAGCTTTGCCAATTCTTTGATCTTCTCCATTTGATGCATGATTTCCCAATGGGTGCTTGCTTCATCTTTTATCGCCTTGATCAGCACTTGGTTGTCTCCTTCAATGATAATTTTCCTAAGGCCTTTCTTAGCTGCATGCTGGAGGCCCAGACAAACAGCTGCAACCTCTGTCTGTAGAACCGTACCTCTCCTAGTTTCCTGATAAAAAAATATCAATAATATTGCAATTGGAGTCTCTGATGACCCCCCTCCCCACTCGACAAATGCCTGTGGAACTGACTGAGCCATCTACATTAATCTTGTAGATAGCTCCCTCTGGTTTCCTCCATTTCATTTGCTTTCCTCTCCTAATACTTTTTGTAATTGGAGTTTCATTTTCTTTAAATTTCCAGCTGTTTATGTTACCAATGATTTGATGCACCAGAGAAACAGAATTAGGTAATTTTTTATTTTTAAAGATAAGATCATTTCTGACGTTCCATATTGCTTGCCAGATAAATCCAAGGTTTTCTAAATATGAGTTTCTATTTCTATTGAGAAGTAATTCTAAGATGTCCAAGTCTTGAATTCTATGATTCATACACTTGTGACCCGTGTTTCTTTCAAATTGGGAAATCAAATCTTTTGTGTATTTACATTGGAGAAAAAGATGAGTGGAGTCTTCATATCATTGGCTTCACAGAGGCAACATTGAAGAGGCACTCTACTTATGTACTTATTTAGTCTTTGCTTAGTTGGAAGACCATCAATGAGGATTTTCCAAATTAGATTTTTGATTCTAGGGGGCAAGGATAATTTCCAGATCCATTTTAGATCATCTCCATTTTGTTAGTCTCTTTCTGAAAGCAGTTTTGTCGATTTGGTAGTGAAAGAACCACTGGAGTTTAGTTTCCAGATAAGTTCATCAGGGGTATCCCACTCAAGAATTGGATTTTGCAAAAAAAAAAATTGAGCAATATGGTTTGGAAACAATTTTTTTAAAAATAGTTGTATCCCACTGCTTTTGAGGCGTCATTAGTTGATTAACTGTCATATTAGGATTCATATTATTTTTGGGGTGTTGTTATGTACACCACAAATCCAAGGTCAAAAAATGCACGTTGTTAAGGACGTGCATGCCTTGTGACTAATTAACATTTAAAAAAA
Organism: Persicaria maculosa; assembly: GCA_963922045.1. Taxonomy (NCBI): domain Eukaryota; kingdom Viridiplantae; phylum Streptophyta; class Magnoliopsida; order Caryophyllales; family Polygonaceae; genus Persicaria; species Persicaria maculosa. The sequence goes on from OY998262.1 coordinate 65,587,051, forward strand.
AATTAACCCCTTTTAACCATGCACATCGATAAGGACGTGCATGATCATGGGGTGTATATAGCGAGCACGTATTTTTGAAGCTTTCTAAAGGGTAGTCTTGTAACCAAGGGTCATCCCAAACATTCACCGAGTTACCATTTCCAATGATCCACATGAGTCCTTTGTTGAATTTTTTTCTTAGTGTTAGTAGTCTTCCAAATGGCCAGAATGTGTTACAGTTCGTAATACTATTTATGTTTTCATTTTCTAGGTATTTTTCTTTTATAATTTTAACCCATATATTATCTTTTTTCGTACGAATTTTCCAGAGAAGCTTCATTTGAAGGCTCTTGTTAAATTCTTCCGATTTCCTAATTCCAAGTCCACCTTAATGTTTTGGTCTACAGATTTTATCCCAACTTATAAGTGGAGTGTATCTTTTCGATTGAAGCTTATTCCAGAAAAAGTTCTTATTAATTTGGTCCATTTGTTGGAGGATTCCTTTTGGTAGAAGAAAGTTTTGCATGAGATAGTTTGATTTAGAGCTCAGATTTGCTTGAATGAGAGCTGCACGGCCAGCTTGGGAGAGAGTAGAGGTTTTCCATTTTGATAGTTGTTTTCTAAGGTTTTGCAAGGCTTCTTCGAAAACACAGTTTTTTACTCTACCATTTATGAGCGGGATTCCCAAGTATTTTTCCAGAGATTTGGAAATGGGAACCCTCATATGGTGAGCAAGGGATGAAGCTAGATTTGGGTTAACATTTGCCGAGAATTGAATTGAGCTTTTATTATAATTTATGGTTAAGCCTGATACATTAGAAAATCAATTTATCATATTTTGAATTGTATTTAGACTAGTCCGAGCTGCTTTAGCAAAGATAATGGTGTCGTCAGCAAAAGTTAAAAAAGAAATGGGTGTGGCATTCTTCTTTACTTTGATGCCGACAAGAGCATCATCTAGTAGAGCCTCTTAATGTAATTCTCTGGCTAGATTTTCCATTACTAGAACAAAGATGTAGGGGGCTAGAGGGTCTCCCTGTCTTATTCCCCGATTGGGTTTAAATTGCTTTCCAGGCGTGTTATTTTCTAAGATGGAGAAGGTTGGGGTTGTTAAGCAAGTCGTTACCCAATTGATCCATAAAGGATGGAATCCAAATTTGCATAAGACTGTTTTGATATAAGACCAACTGATTTTATCATATGCTTTTTCCATATCTAGTTTTAGAGTCATCCACCCCATTTTGCCTTTTTTTATGGAAACTATGGCATATTTCGTGGGCTATAAGAGTGTTATCTTGAATGGATCTTCCTTCCACAAAAGTACCTTGAAATGGGCTTATGAGTTTCAGAAGAATTGACTTTAGTCTATTTGCTAGAATTTTTGTTATCACTTTATAAATGGTGTTACATAAGCTTATGGGTTTGTAGTGGTTAATGTTAACCAGTTTTTCTGTCTTTGGGATAAGAGCTATAAGGGTTTGATTTATTTCTCTGAGAAGGCTTCCCGAGTGGAAGAAAGCTTTTATTGCTTTGCAGACCGAAGGTCGAACTATATGCCAGTATTTGGTGTAAAATTCTAGAGGGTAACCATCTGGACCAGGAGATTTGTCTTCTGCCATACTAGCCATGACATTCTTAATTTCAGAATTTGTAGGGATTTTTGTTAAGTTCTCATTCTCCAACACAGAGACCTGAGGTTGACTGTTTTTAATATCCTCAGGAGTAACTTTCTGTTGATGAGGAGAGATAAACCTTTCAGACAGTTCTGTAGTTATCTGATTAGAGATACAAGATGGGTTGGATAGAATGCTCCCATCCTTAGCAGTAAAGGAGAGAGTGTTTCTTTTGAAGTTTCGAATTTTTGTTTGAAAATATTTGGTATTCTTATCTACCAACTGGATATGTTTGCTTCTGGCTCTTTGTTTCCAGAATTTATAGTTAAATTCCAATAGCTTCTATTTTTTGTTTTCCAGTCTCCCTTATCTTGTTTTATCTTTAGACGAGACATTTCCCCAAGGCAATAGCATTTGAAGATTCCGAATATCATCTTTACAAAACACATATATAAACAATCAAGGAAAGAGTATTCAAAGAAGAGAAAAATCTAAACAAGATTATTTTTACAGACCCAATCAGATACTCTTTTATAAAGAAGATATCTCTTTAATCAAAATTGCAATTGAAGCTATTAAATAGAAAGCTTAATGGGAGTGTAAGGAGTTCGACTTTCCTTCTTATAGAATTCACTCTGCAAGTCTGCAAGTCAATTGAAGCATTATCGTACTTCCCTGCAGCTTTGTTAGCCCCAGCTTCCATAAATGAATCGAAGCGCTTGCAGTGTCTAGATATTGCAAAGCTTGCATTTTGCCTTCACAAAAACTTGAAACCAGCACAATGTAATGTCAACGAACAACGTGTATCATAGAAACTTGTAAGCTGTGTCTATCTAATAAGTGCAAGTTGAACATGCCTAGAGATAGACAGTGGCGCAGGAGGCTCTAATAGGGTGGTAGGGAGGTAATACAAGTACTCATGTGAATTGAAGTTAATGCCAAGGAAAAAGAACATGTGAAATTCATGCAGATATACAAATTCAATTTCAGGGAAGAATAAAAGGGGCAATAACATGTATAAAATTCAAGCAAAATATAGTGCCTCTATATAGGTCGGATCGAAGAAAACAACAATGAACATGGAAGAAAGAGAATACCAGAATCAAAGTAACATATATATTTGTAAAAGGGGTATAGAATACAAAGTGTAAAAGTTGGGGTGACATCTTGTAATTAGTTTAGAAGTGGGACACGTGTACGATTAGGATTGTTCTTGTTCATTTTGTTTGTTGAAGTTCGTTGAGGTGTACATAAGGAGCTTGGCTCCAGTTGCTGAAACTCAATTCAATACACAGAGAAACTGTTCTTCCTGTTTCTCTTTCTTCCAAGATCGATTTCACTCTTGTTTCAATCTTCAATATTCAAGTTCTTCATCATATATAAAAATCATTTAGAAACATAAAAAGGATGCATTATGCATATAAAATCACATAAACATTCAAAGTTAAAAATTATAATGCAATCTTAGCAAGTTAGCAGGGGAATAAAATCAACAAGCCTATTTATGTGGGATAATGCAATTAAAAATCCAAATACACAAGATCTATTGTACCAGAACTTATGGGTCATGCTTGAAGAATACCAAGGATATTCATGTCAAAATAAATCAACGCTTTTCTGTGTGAGCAACCAACTGAGGGTTTCAGAAATCCAATTTCGAACAATTTTAATACAAGAATTAGCTGCTTAGGACGAAAATGACGACTTTGACTGGAAAGATTCAAAATCGAAACCCCAAAGCTGAATCTAAAATCGAATTCCAATAGAAAAACACAAACAACTAAAATCCTCCCCACTGAAACCAAATAATCCCTCGATTTCGAAAGCAAAACAACGGTTGCTTCACTTCAGGGTCGCGAATTCTTTATTAAAGACGGTGAAAGAATAACCAAATATGCATTTAAAGAAGGTAAAGAATGGACTCCACTCACCTGGATAGATGAAAAAGGGGAAACAATCAAAGATTCACGGAATGGCAAAGAATGAAATTGGGAAATTTGCAACAGGGGGTGGGGGTCGAGGGATTGATGAGTTGAAGTTGAATTGTTGCAGATTGATCTAGGGTTAAGGTGAAATTGAACCTATCCACAAAGGTCCCAATTTCCAAATATAGGGTTTGCGTTCACAAAGAACAATAAGAAACACCCTAAATCCAAAATCCTACGCCCAATTGATTCAAAGATTAGAAACAAGTAAGCAGCAGATGAAAGGAAGTGGTAAACATTCGAAAGATACAGGTATAAAGGAGAGGAGATTGAAAAGACATTACCTGATGATGAAGGAAGAAATGGAGAGAGATAGGAGGCACTGGTTCCAGTCTTCCAGAAATAGAGTGGATAGAGGACGCGCAGAAGGAAAATGAAGGAGCACAGTGTTCAATAACCTGGGGTCGTCAAATAAGAGACGTTGTAGTTCAATAACCTGGGATCGTCAAATAAGAGAACACTGTTCACAACCTAGTACTATATATCACCGAGGGAGGGCGAACAAGCTCACCATCAACAAAACTGAGTTTGTTCTTTGGAGGAAGAGCGATCACCAAAGCACGGCTTCAAGCGAAGAAACCTGTGCCATCAAAAACCTTGGTTGTAAGAAAACAACCAGGATTATTGGAAGGATGAAGGTAAAGCGGATAGTGAGGATTGATGCCAACCAGTGCAGAAACTTGTGAGTCTATGATCAAATGGAGGATGAACTGATCTCAGAGAGAGATTGAACCTCAAGCGAAAATACAAAGCAGAAGAAGAGATCAAATGATAGCCTGATAACATGTTGATGTTCAGACCAAAGTACCAAACCATAGAGAGAAAAGAGAGGACAACTGAAATTTGTATTATGAAGGGCATGTTCAGTTACAACAATCTCCTTATTTGAGTCCCGACTTCTATCATAGTATCGTGTGCATCAGTGCATGAGTTTTGTGTTGCTTTCTTTGCCATATCTGAGAAGTATACCACAGGAAATGCGGATTATAATTCCTTGCATAATCTTAAAAGGAGTGTTTTATATGAGATTCTTGACAAGGCTGATGATTTTTATGAAATTGAAGGGGCTTTTGATGCTTCAAGTTGGCTAGGAAACTCATGCAGTCTTGCAAATTTTTGTTCTTTTGCAACTTGAACCTTCTTCAGCTAGAACATGGAAACTTCACTATACATTGAGAGATTTTACCTTTGATGTATGAGTTTCATGACCCAGTCTAGGAAGTGTAGTACGGTATTCTTTGCTTCTTGATACTTCTTTTTCTCTGTAATATTAAATGGTGGGTTTAAGTTAGGCTAGGTGCCTAGGATGAGAAATTTAAATTTGAAAAAAGTTTCAAACCTACATATCTTCACCGCTAATTTTTACTATTTTTACCGCTAATCACCGCATAGGTTGACGGTAATGACAGTCAACGAGGCCACCGCATAGGTTGATGGTGGCCCACCGCTATACTGAATGGTGACCTACCCGTTCCATTTCAACCTCACCGCATAAGTTGACGGTAGGTTTGAACCGTCACCATAATGGTTCAAAACCGTCGCCATAACCCTCCGCATGGGTATACGATGGGTTTAAACCATCGCCATAACGGTCCAAAACCGTCGCCATAACCACCGCATATGCGGTGGGCTTTTGGATAACTTCTACAAACGGTTTTCAACTGTCCAGAACCCACCGCACACGTATGCGGTAAGTTCCACCATTTACCGATGTGGGTGTAACCCCGTTCTGCTAAGGCTCACCATCGTACCTAACGATACGGTCAATCCCGTTCTACAAACAATGCGGTAAGCTTAATTAGGAAAACCGGATTAAGATCACTGTCAACCTATGCGGTGATTAGCGGTGAAAAATATCCGCCCCAATATACAACCTATAGAATTTCCCCTTTGGAGAGAGTATATAAGATCATACCTATGAGATATTGTTTTCCTTCACCGGCTTAGCAAGTTCCTTGACACTTCATCCTAATTAAATAGCAAACAACTTGGGGTTTTAGTTTTAGGATGATGATTGGAGGGGGAAAAAAAGAAAAGTATGATAATAGAAACATCAAAAATGAAAATCTTAACCAATGCTCCATAAAATTAGCCACCCAAAACAACATCAAACGGTACCTTGTGATTTGTCTGTTCTTGACTATGGGATTCAATTTGGATACTGGTTGCATGAGTTTCTACATATGGGATGCCTTCGATCAATGGCCAATCATAGTAATCGTTGTCGTCATCATCATTGTCCTCCTCGATTAGGACTTCATTTGTTTTAATTGCCACTTGATCAACCCATATTGTCAGTGCATGTTGTATCTTGTGCCAATCTTGACCTCCCTGCTCTGAGCACCTCTCCATGATCAAAGGGCAATCTTCTACTATCAATTGCTGCAAGGAGGGGGAGAGTTCTTCTTCCGACACAAATGCAAGTTGAGTGCAGCCGCTCACCTCCAAATGCTCGATTGAGGGAAGATACAAAAGGGAAGGAAGTTCAAGCAACTTGGGGCAATCCTTTATGCTTACATTGATGAGACATGGGTAGTCACCTTCTTCAGCTTCTACCCAACTTTCCAAAATAAGCATCTCATCAACTTCTAGCTTTTGAAGCTTGGGAAATGCCACTTCCCCCACCTCACCTTTAAAATTCACCTCTGTAACACTGTTCAAACTAATTAACTCAAGTGACACGAGTTCTGGTAACTTCTTAAAAAGAGGAAGCACGGAAACATGGATACATCTGAACAGGGTGATGCTAACAAGCTTGTGAAATGATACACTGCTAATCCAACCAGGAAAACTGGTACCGGGATAGCATAATATTTGTATCTCTTCCAAGTCTGAGTAAGGGCAAAGATTATCGAGGATCATTTCATCTTCATTCTTTGGCTCGTGAAATTGATTGTCACTCCATCTTAGCTCCAACTTTTTAATGCTTCTTTTGGTTGTCAGTGATGCTTCTTTTGCCTCTTCTGCACTCTGCACATTTTCTAGCTTTGCGATGCAAAATTCACCAGTCAGGTTATCCAAGAACTTCAACTCGCTGATTGTAAGTCCTTCCTCTTTGCCAACAGGGAAAGCAGACAAGGTTCTAAGGTTGACAAGGGCCCCTATTCCCTTAGGAAAAGAAGCTAATTGCTCAAGAACATCGAGATCTAGATGTCTGAGTTCAGTTAGCTCCTTCAATTCTTTGGGGAGTCTGTTCAAACATGAACAACCTTTGAGCTTCAAGGTTTGAAGCATTTTAAAATGGTTTATCCTCTTCGGCAAAATCTCAATGAAGGTCCATGAAAGATCAAGAAACCGTAAATGGATCATCTTCTCTGCAGAACTCGGAAGCTCCTTTATATGAGCACCACTTAAATCCAATACCAGTAGGGACTCGTAACATAGAAATATGTCCCGTGGTACTTCTTGTAGCCTTGAGCCATAATTACGAAGAAATAGAAGGACTCTTAAGCTATTGAACCTCCGTATTGTTCTGAATATTGATTCATCGATTTCATCACATACAACAGAGACATGCAATGTTCCTGTAGAAGCAGAATCATTTTGGCTTTCGTTGTTCAATATGACATAATTTGGCCGCCCTGTGATCATATCCCCTTCACTGTTCAGCTTTCTCGTGTTCACTTTGTAAAGAGAGCTAGAAAAAGAGCATAATATGTATCCTTCAGATACAAGCTTTTCAAAGAAATTGGCACCAACTACCTCCATAGGCTCATCCATGAAAAGCCCCAATGCCATCCACAATTGAATAAGCATCTCTTTCTCGAATTCATATCCTTCCCCAAAGAGAAAAAGAGTTCTTTTCCCCTCCACTTCCTTTTCAATGTCAAGTAATTGTTTGCCCAATTGCTGCTCGTTATAATCTTCACCTACATATGCCAAACAATATCTCATGTAATGGCAAATGTATGAAAGAAAATAACAAAATTATGGGAAAAATAGTCACATACCTCGATTCACAAGACTTGCATCTTCGGTGTAATGAGGATAATGGGTCAGTGGGATATATGCTGGCTGTCAAGTCATTCAGAAAAGCAGATGAATCATCAGACTTTATAAAAAATAACATATTTTGTTTGGCATATTTGATGCTAAACATATTGTGCCATGCAAACTTATTTCGTGATCCGTTTTTTCGCAAGGATATTCTCTCTGAAGAGAAGAGTTAATGAAGCCAAAGTAGAGTCTACTATAATTTGGAGTTTCTATGTCAGAATTTAGAGCAGCGAGTCCTGAATTTGATGAGGCTACAATATAAGCTACATTATAATACCTCATGGGAGTGTTCGGTGGGAGCTGGTTGAGGATGCTCAGCAGCACTTGTAGTAGGAGCAGGAAATAGATTATGCTTACTTGGTGATTGTACAGAGTAATATTCAAGTAGATATTCTTTGTCTGGAAATAAGCTAATTTCAGTTGAAGATGTGGCTGAAGCTGATCTAGTTTCATTCAAAGATGGATCAGATTGACATTCATTCGGAGAAAAGTTATGGGCACCTGTAGTAGATACTTGAGAGTTAGGTCTTGTTTTTTAACAGAGGAATAAGATCATCAAAATCATTTTTTCGAGAAGGAGAAATTAGAGCATTCATGAAATGAAAATGGTGAAAATCTTAGAGACAGAGAAATTGCAGCCATAAAAAATCACTCCAAACCTGGCTGTTCTTGCAGACTTGAACTTGTTTTGTTTGTGCTAACTTCACCATCAACATAGAGTAGAGGAATGTGAGATATGAGATGCCAATCATACCCAGTTGCCATTTGATATCTTTCAACAAGTTTAGGGCAGCGATGTATCTTCAACACTCTTAGATTTCTGAGAGCATCAGTGCAATGCGGCAGAGCATACAAATCAGGACAGTTTTCTATAATTATCTCCGCAAGAGAAGTGCAATGCTGCAAACTTTCTGGTAAAATTCTCAAGTTTTCACAGTTGCTAATGAAAAGGCGTTGAAGCAAATCACCACCAAATTGCAGTCCATCAGGAAGCTCCAACAGCTTAGGAAGACCTTGGATTCGCAGAGACTTGAGGCTTCTTAACCCACGAAGACCTCCCCATCCTGTCAAATTTAAATGTTGACAGTTGCAAATGCTCAACTCCTTGAGATCGGTGAGGCAGCTGAGGTGGTCTGGAAGAGAAGCAATAGAAGGGCAATCATAGATTTCCAAAGCCCGGAGAGCAATTAAGTTTGACATCCCAACTTTCAATGACTCGAGATATGGACAGTAGCAAATTTTGAGGTGGTGCAGGGGGGTCCAACTTTCAAAGGCTTTTTCTTGCATCCTGTTCAGCATCATCGATAGGAGCAAATGCCTCAAGCTTACTAATTTTTCCATGTTTCTGGGAAGTGCTTTGAGCTGCACACAGCCAGAAAGGTCCAGGGTCTGCAGATTCAATAGTTTGCATATTGAATAAGGAAGTGTTTGGAGTCTCTGATTTCCAGCAAGTGAGAGATATCTTAGGAACTTTAGGTCGCCAATAGTCTCTGGCAACTGCTCAAAGTCAGAATGCTCAACAAATAAGACACGTAGATGCTTCAAGTTTGAAATGAGCCCATGCGGAAAAGGTTTGCTGACATGGCCTTTATTGTCTCTGAAAATAAATGTTCTTGCCATCTTTGAATTTGTTGGTAAATCCCCAAGAGATCTGTATAAAAAACCCCCATAACCGGTCCACTTTAAATGCCTTGTCTTAGAAGGAGGAAAATGCTCTATACCACGCTCCATTAAAATTTGTGCGGAATAACAGACTGGACGAAGATAGTCAGCTTGACATAACTTTAGTAAGTTCATCGACAGTAGTTCATTACAAAATCTATTGCCAACATCTCTGAGGTCTTCATTTTCCTGTGTAGATTGCAGCAGCCCTAGTGCCATCCAAAAATAGATCACTTGATCCCTAGATGCCGAATTGCCTCTTGCTACCATGGAAAAAGTAGCATAACATTCGATTACCTCAAATGGCACTTGTTCAACGCTTAAATACAATCCAGGCCATGCACTGTCATCTCTGCCTCTCCATGATGTGCTATTAACTATATGCTCCCAGTAATGCCTGTCTTCTTTGTTTCGTAATGAAATCGCCATTGTCTTAACAGCCAGAGGATTTCCACAACACTTGCTTACTATAGATCTTCCTATATCCTTTAAGGAGGCTGCTTGCTCCGAGTCTTCATCAAATGCAGCATATCTCTTGAACAAGGACCAACATTCCTCTTCAGGTAGGCCATCTAGTTTGAAACTTTCTGTGAATCCTCCTATCTCTCTGACACACCATGCGATCAGTATTATTGTGCTTCCTGTAGAGCCTACATTTATGATCTCCACTGCTTTAATGAGTTCATCCCATACCGTGTATGGATCATTAATATCATCCAGAACCAGAAGACATTTCCGGCCATGCAGAAAATCAGACAATCTGTGGCTCAAAGATTCTGTGTACTGTTCTTGATGGTTGAAACTACTCTCTGGTACATCAGATTCAAAAAAGTTAAAAGTAAGGCCAGAAGCACAAGAGGCCCATAAAACCAAGTCAAAGCTGGAGGAAACTCGAGAATCGTTGCACACCAGCTTCACCAGCGTAGTTTTGCCAATGCCTCCAGCTCCGGTGACTTGAATAACAGTAGGGTGCTTCTGGGCAGTAGATGGAGTTAATATGAGGCGAATAAGGCCCTCCTTTTCTTCCTCCCTCCCAAAAATGGTTTCCTCCAAGCCCACTTGCTGCTGTCTGCTGCTGGTTGTAGGAAGAGCTCTCTTTTACAACAGCTCTAGTTTTATTTTTGATGAAGACAGTAAAATCTTTTGATAATGAAAGTTGGACAATCCTTTCTAGAGCTGAGGTGAAACGGGACCGCAATGAACTATAATTCCCATCAAACATGCCCACTTTCCCCTCCAAACGCTGGGTTGAAGCCTCGTCCAGCAAAACTTCAATATTATAAGCTTCTTCTAGGAGGTTGAATGACAATTCATACCAAATTTCAGAGAAAGCTAAATAACCCACCTCCTCTGGAGCTTGAAGTGCGTCGCTGATGGAAGACATGGCTTTTCCCAGATCTCTGAGATCATTTTTCCAAAATGGAGTAAATCTGGACTTGATTTCATCGGAGACATCTTTGATTAACCTAATTAGAGTACTCTTCAGCACCCTATGACAATAAAGAGCGTCAAATTCACGAATTGAGCCAGGATCCATCAAGGATAGGAAGTTCACCCGGTTTAGTTTTGGAGGAGAAGACGAATTTGAAGGGAAGATAGACGGTGAAAACACAATTTACATCCCAGAAAGCTTCACAAGTGATGGATCCATGGTGACTGGCAGGTGAGAAGTAAGACCAGCAGCAAGCTGTCTGCCTTCAGCGGTGAAAAGTAAGACCAGCAGCTATCTGCCTTCCCAGAAAGCTTCACACCTTGTCGGATATGAACCGGAGACTGAGATCTCTATCTGCAGGAGAAGAAGAAGAGACAATAAGAGAGAAATGGAGAACTCTCGCCGGATCTGGGATTGAGAGTTGAGAGAGATGGAATCGCCGTTGACTGAGAGACGATAGAGTCGGACTCTTTAGAAAGAGGAGAGAGGCAGAGAGTTAGATCAATCAGGATTCCCTATTTCAGACTTTCGAGGTTTGAGAGGATTTTAAATTTTTAATGCATTTGCAGCGTTTTTTTTCTGTAGAACTGATCCCCTCATATGACTCGACTGGGATGGTTTAAACATAAGAAATCAAGTACAGTACGTACTACTACTGTATGTAGTATGCAAACTGAAACTTCCTCAATTGTTGACGGATGGGATACTTGGGGATGCTATCCGAGCATCGCTACTAGGGATACTTGGGGATGTTGTAGCTAGAGGTGTGCAGAAAAATACGACACGGCTGACCCGACACGAAAACGCGACAATCTTGTTTTTTTTCCTATCACTTTCTTACGAATTTGGCCATGTTATATACCCCGGATTTTTAAAAAACATATCCGGGTATAAAGTGAAACACTGAAACCCATATTTTGGCACACCATACCTGAAGCCCGAAGCATAAGCTTGTCAAATCCGGGGTATGCGTATAAAAACGCCCAGGCTAAAATCTAGATTTTCCACTAGTGGTAAGAAGGCATTGTTCACGTCTAGCTGATGTAAATGCCAATTCTTAATTGTTGTTGCTGAAGAATATTCTTACAATTGCAAATTTTGCCACCAGCGAGAAGGTGTGTTTGTAGTCCTTCCCTGACCTTTATCTGATTATATCATTTGACAACAAACATAGCTTTATATCTTTTCACATATGATATCCATCCTGTCGTACTTGATTTTATACACCCACTTACTTCCTATGGCTCTTTTCCCATTAGGCAGGTCTATCATCTCCCATGTATGATTCTCTTCTAGTGCTTTGATCTTAAGATCCATGTATGTTGAGTTGTATCATGTTAATCTAAGACATGTTTGCACATTTATGGATCGTACCCCAGACTGCCAGACAAATCATATATTTGAATACCAAAACACAAAATTCACTTAGATTGAAATGTATATGTTGTCAAACACATGTGACACCTGAATACAACAAAAAATATATAATCAAAGTGTCACTCCATGGTCACATGAGGTACATAGGTACAGTATGTCAACAACGTTGGTTTAGGCCCTTATGTCATGGATAGGTCTTCAACCACCATGTTCGTTGTCTCGGCTGACATGCAAGCTGCATGCAACTAGCTCACAACCTTCAATGACAACCCCTTGAGTTCCACCATTGACCATTTTGCGACTCTTCCCTTTCCCAACTTAAATGTTTTTACAGCGTTCCCCATGTTTCCCTCCAATCACAATTCAACTTGTCTTGCCATTGAAATTTTGGCGAGAACACACCCATAATAAATGTTGCCACATATTTCCCTCCATCTCTCTCCTAGAATTTGGCACAATGTCTCTCTCTCTCTCTCATATCTGTCATGCACCCACGATAAATGTTGCCCCACATTTTCCTCCATCTCTCTCTTAGTCTCTTAGATGTCATCATCTAGGCTCCAAGTGTTATTAACCATTATTTTCCATGTCAACTGCTTCATTTTTGTGTCAACAACCTTTGTTTCTATGACAGTTTAAACGCTACCCAAACAACATCACACTCCCTCTACTTTAGCCATCCAAAATTTGGTAGGAAAACGGGTTCAATTAATGTCACCCACCCCTCTCTCCCTCTCTCTTGATACATTTCGATCATCTCTCTCGTTGCAAAAGGTGTCACATCTCTCTCTCTCTCATGCCGGTCCATCCTCTCACTTGCTACCCACTTCAAGGATGACATTTTTAATCGCAAATATGTACGTCATTTTTACCCCCTTGTGATTTACCAGATGCCATGACATTTTTGTCAAAATAAAAAAACATTGATATATCTATACAAATTATCCTAAAAAATATGAATCACCCAAAATAACTGAACAATATATGAAAAATCGAAAACAACCAAAGCAACCCACATCTAATATTATAAACAAAATAATTAAAAATTACGCTAAAAAAATAAATGGTCCAATATATAAAACAAAGAGAAAGATGGTAGTTGATGTATTATAATACAATATTGTATATTATAAGTCATAAACCATGACTATCCAAACATAGTCGAAATGTTCACCAAATTAAAACACAACAAAACATATACTAATCTTGTTTGTTCAGGGTTATTATAATGCATAAATTGCACAATGATCAATAACATGGTTTGTACAACAAACTGAGTGTATATATATAGTAACTCATGAGTCGCAACAACCACAACTCATTCCACTTTAGAGAAGCAACCTTTGAACAAGTTGAAACCACAACTATGAGAGGATGGCTTCTTTGGAGAGTTTTCGATAACCGATGGCCCATTTGGTTGTTTCTCATTGAAGGATGTCCGTTTATGCTCCTGCAAGCGCAATTCAAATCACATTAGAAATAAAATGTAATCCGTTGCTATTACAACAAGTTTCACGGTATATGGAAAATGGTTATATATTGTGGCATAAAAAATTTATAAACATGATTAAAAAAATACCAACAATTTTACCGATATAATCCGTTGCTAGTACAACAAGTTTCACGGTATATGGAAAATGGTTGTATGTTGTAGGCTAAAAATGATACGGCCTCAAAAATTTATGAACATGATTAAAAAATACCAACAATTTTACCAATACTTAGAGTGTGTTTAAATTCCAATTGTATTATATTTACAATACAAATTGAAAAGACAGTGCTTAACTAGCACATTTTTGAAGTATTTAAATCAAAATGAATTTAAACTAAAATGCCTGGTAAACCTTGATTTTGGTAAATAGACAGCGATCATCCGTGGTTTGAACCAGGGGACCTTTGGGTATTATCCACAGGCTAAACCATTCCAGAACCAAATAAACTTAATGCAATAGAATTCACACACACCCTGACCCCTGGTAACCAAAACTTGAAAATGTAAGATTGACATATAATGATTAATAGGTTACATGTTCGTTTCTCCTCCTCCCATACATTATGGTATATAAAATGTGTTAGTTAAGATTGTGTATCTTGTATTAGGATAAAATCTTTCATATTTATCTCTTCCTTTTATTTGCTAGGATTTTATTCTGAAAAGATAAAGTCTAGAACTCTCCTCTATTGAATATATATACATATAATCAATATAGAGAAAATCATCTCCTTCTGCGTATCTTTACAAAATGCAATATTATTCAGGTTGGAGACATTCTTTTATGATGGCAAATACATTGCTTGACTACTTTACTAGTTACTCCGACTGTATGTGCGATGGTCTCATCGTTAAAAGGTTCTCTTACAATGAGAGTAGACACAAATTATTAAATTTTTAAATTTGCATAACTTCTTATTTAATTATCAAAATGAGTAATATAACCTCTCATTTCACATCTCTCGACATAACTTATACGGAGTAGTATATAAATGTCAATCTAAGTAAAATATAAAAACATTATATTTTATTGTAATAAAATTAAAGTGAATAGTTAATATGCCTTTAATTTTCAAACATTCGTAAATATTTAAGCGTATATCAGATTACGACGTATTATATATCGAAATAAAGATATCGACGAGGAGAATACATATAGATAATTTGCCAAGTGAAAGGGAGGAACGTTGTCGCATGCCCCTTTAGCCCCTAGTTTTGCTTATCATCACACCTATATCTAATTTATTTTTATGAACAAAAATAAAGCAGTACTACATATCTAATGGTTTGATTTCAGATGTGCATTTATGCTTAGTTTTTTTAGTAAATTATTGAAAATCAGCCTTAAAATATAGGGCTTTTAATAAAACTTCCCCTAAATTAGTAGATTATAGAAAGCCATCTATACATTTGGTTTTCTTATAAAAAAAATTACCCACAATCCTTTTTATGTGTAAAAGTTTTTAAGACAATATTGAATTTTATTTGTACAAGTTTTGAGGACAATTTTAAATCATTGATTGAAATAAACTTGGTGGGAAGAGAGTTTATGTTGTGGCTGCTAATTTTATTTCGCTTCTTTAAGCTACTGGAAACGCTTGTAAAGCTTTTTCAGTGTTATAGCCATTCTTCTTTTGGTGCTCCCGTTGATTCTCAGCTGCTAGGGATATAAATGCTGATTTACCCTTTTTCTAGATCATTGACATTCTTGCTTCAAGGCTGACCTATTAAGTTTACCGTGTTCTAAAAATTGCTCAATTTTGTTGGGTTCAGTGGCGGCTATAGGATCCTCCGAAAGGTGGGGTGAAATTTCTAGTGTGTAATGAAATATTGACCTTGAATAAACTCTTTTACCTAAGCTACGACTTTCAACATAGCAGTAGATTGTAGAAAAGTAGACTTATATTTGCTTGGTTGTTATGGTAGTGATTTCTCGTCATTCGTTGGAAATTCAGGCATTTGTCATATATATTTAGGAGTGTAACTTATCGAAATTCAATCATGCTAAATTCAAGGCTTTTGCATATTAGATATGATTGTAAACTCATCAACTTTATATAATTATATTATCTTTTGGTTCCCAAAGACATGATAGAAATTGTGATTTGAATATGTAAGGTACGAAAATATAAATATTGCATAAAGCTTCACAAATTCAATTCACAAACCCCAAATTCAATTCATAAATTTCATTCTCAAAATTACATATACACAATAATTAAAACAAAAAATTTATTCTCAAAATCACAAACTCTAATGAAAATTTCACAAAATTTATTCTCCTAATCAAATCATAATTTCACCAACTTTATGTGGTTTAATTAGTTTATAGCTAGATAATTTGTATATAATATGAAGCTTGAGAAGTGGGAATATAATTAAATAAGGGGTAGAAGCATAGAGAGTGGGTGAAAGTTGATCAAAGAATAAAAAAACTTTTTTGATGGATGTGAGTTTTTTTTTAAAAAAAAAAAGAGGTTAATTTCACCAATTTTATGGGATTTAATTAGTTATAGCTAGATAATTTGTAAATAATAGAAATGTCGGGAAGTGAGAATATAATTAAATAAGGGGTAGAAACATAGGGAGTGAGGTGCAAGTTTCACAAAAAATAAAAAAACTTTTTGGAGGAGGTGATTTTTTTTTAAAATAAAAAGAAGGATATTAGGAATTGATCGAACCCCAATCTTTGATATAATTTTATTTTCCTTCCTTCCCATCCACCAACTCAGCAAAGTAGATTAATTGATCATATATTCATCTTAGTTTTACTTATTACAACACTGCTATATATAAACAATTTTTTATTTTTATTTTCCAAACTCCGGGGTGCGTGGGTCGAAGGGTGGGGCAGCCGCCTACGCCCGCCCCACCCTAGGGCCGCCCCTGGTTGGGTTGATGGCTTAAATTCATAGTGAAGTCTATCCGAAACTATTGATGTTTCCGTGATTGATATTGCATTTGATCATTTCTTGTGGGCAAATTCAACTTCTTTTGATGGGAGGTGGGAGTGTTTTCTGGTAATCTGGTATGCACGGGGGTGGAGCTAGGGGTGCTTGTCCGGAAAAAAAATACAATTTTTTTTTTCTATATATTTAGTATTTTTAAGGTAATATAATATCTTTAAATGATTTTTGAAACAAGATTGCTATCTAGCCCTGGTCCGGAAGGAAGAAAGGAAGTAGAATTAAAAAGGTCTTGGGTTCAAATTCCAACTCTTTCACTTTTTATTTGTTTTTTACTATACCATTAATTCTTCTTGTTTAATCTCTATATTTTTTTGTTTCTATAAACTACTCATTAAAAATGTCATATTTATGTTTAAATTATACATTTAACATTTTCTTTCAATATTGTTTTAAAAGTAATTTTTCGTGATTTTTTTCTATACTTTTTGTTTCTCTTCTATTTTTTTGGTTACTCTCAAGTCTCAACTATTTAAATACAAAAAAATTCATTAAAAAATCATAATTTTAGTGTTTTTTCTATATATATTTTTTTTAAATCTTCTTAGTAAGTATACAAAAAAAAATATTTCACGAATTTTTTTTAGCACCCCTGATTGAAAATCCTGACTCCGCCATTGGGTATGCAAGTTCACTCAGGGAAATATTCTTTTGCATAATTTGAGAACGGACAATATTTCAGGAATTTTTTTTTGACTGACTTACAAATAAGAAAGGGAGCTTAGGACAGGAAGGTAGTAATAACATACCAGAGAAGCAAGGACAATTTCATTCATTGTTTTAGAAGCTTCGTGCAGTGGCTGCGTTCTTCCTGGCTCTTCATGCTGAACAATTAGAAGGCATTGGACACTTTTAATATTCAGAAAAGAAAACTTATAAACGTGATAACAAGTTTGATTTAGTACTTTGTAAATGAATAAAAAGTGCACTCTGAACATTATGTGATGCCAATTGCCATTGGAAGGAAAAAACAAAGAAGTATCATCATACCTCAAAAGTATCACTTTCATCAGCTGAATCCTGTTGTTTTGGCATTTCATCCTGATCGATTGGAGGTTGATGGATTTAAGTAATTAAGTTCAGTTTAAGAAAGTTGATAATAGATAATTTGTCGTAGAAGATTAGTGTCATAAGTCAAAATATTTACGAAGGATCGGCTAATTAAGAAGCATTTATACTTGTACCATAAGTCAAATGAATATTAACTCTTTAAGATTTTATCAAGTGATTAACATATTCATCACCAGAGGGATCATATAACATAGCTATTACCCTGAACTAGCGCAACTTATAACATCTGTTCAAGGGTCATCTACTCATCTCTCCAATTCATGCTCACTATTACCGTGAACTAGCGCAACTTCACATTTATTGTGCTTTGTAATTAGGTTTTATATGCATTGTCTTATTTTAAAGTCTGGAACATAAAATTAGGATTTTTATGTCATCTTTTACCAGAAAATTATCAGGGTCAGAGTGTGAAAGTCAAACGCCTTGTTTGGTATGTTGTGCCATCCTTGACATTGTTTGTTTTATAATTGCAGACTGAAATAGTAGACAGTTGAGTGCTTAAAATATCAGCATGGCCTGATCAAGTGCCACTAAAAGAAGTAAGGGAAGCTGTCACAAATGTAATCTTAAAGGAGATTCTTGATAAGGTTGATGATTTTTCTGAAGTTGAAGGGGTTTCTGATTCTTCAAGTTGGCTAGGAAACTCATGATGTGTTATAAATTTTTGTACTTTTGCAACTTGAACTTTCTTTAGCTAGAACATGGAAATTTTACTATACATTGAGAGATTTTACCTTTGATGTATGAGTTTCATCACCCACTCTAGGAAGTGTAGTGCAGCATTCTTGGCTTCTTGGCACTTCTTCATCCTGATAAACCTTTAAATGCCACAAGGTTGCAAGATTGTAATGAAATCTAAAGGCGAAGAACGTAATCTTCAAATGAATCAGCTTATTCAAATACATTTGAAATCATCCTCGAAATATCCTCATCGGTTGGCAGATTTGCCTCTTTTTCACTGTACCTCAGACAATTCTTTTAAATATTAAATGGTGGATTTAGGTTAGGTGATAAAATCCGGGAAACGTCAAATTGGCCAACATTAGGCTAGGACGAGAACTTTAAATTTGAAGAAAACTTCAACCTACATATATACAACATATAGAATTTCCTGCTTGGATAATATATAAGATCTTACCTGTGAGATATTGTTTTCCTTCACCAGCTTAGCAAGTGTTGGGGGCTGTTCTTTCCTTGATAATTCATCCTGATTAAATAGCGAACAACTTGTGGTTTTAGTTTAGGGATGATGATTAGAGGAAAAAACAAAGAAAAATCTGATAATAGAAACATCAAAAATGAAAATATTAACCATTGCTCCATAAAATTAGCCACCAAAACAACATCAAATGGTACCTTGTGATTTGTCTGATCTTGACGGTAGGATTCAGTTTGGATCCTGGTTGCATGAATTTCTACATATGGGATGCCTTTGATCTTTGGCCAATCAGCTTTCCCATCTTGGCATCTTTCTTTTACCAAACTACTATTTGTGATGATGAGTTTTCCAGACTTGCCATTTAGTGAAGACGATAGCTCTGGTAATACTTTCAGACTTGGACAATTGTTGATTTCTAGGTTCATCAAGCAACTCAGGTGTGTAAATGACGGCAACTCAAACAACACTGGGCAACCAGAGATCTTAAGAGCACTGAGACAAGGCATATCCCCTACTTTCAATCCACTCCATTTGGTAAGTTTCGCCATGTTATAAAATTCTAGTAACTTCAAACATGGAAATGGTCTTTCACCCTGCCCACAAAACTGATCATCCAACCTTGTCACTTCATCAATGAAACGGAGCACAAGATTCTTCAGAATTGGAAGTTGCCCTAGGGTCGGTAGAACTTCACAATTTGGGCAATTGTCCAGGTTAATACTCACAAGTTGGCATCTTGGAGATGTTAACCATGTTGGGAACAACTTGCCACCATAGTTTCTCACTTTGAGAACATTTAAGTTATTGTGAGGCTGAAGGCCCTCAAGAACTTCTTCTGCATTCTCTGTCTTAGCATTGTCCCATTCTAGAACTAATGTCTTCAGCCATACTTTCTCATCTAACATGGCTTCCCTAGCCTCTTCCATATTTCTGATGTTATCAAGGCCAAATATGTGAACTTCTATAAGATTCTGCATATGCTTCAGCTCTTGAGCTTTGTGCCCTTCAACCCTTTCCACATAAAATGAGTCAAGAACTTCGAGATTAGTTAGCTTCCCCATGTCGGATGGAAAAAAATCAATTTTTTTCCCACTAACATGAAGATGTGTGAGGCTAATCAATTTGTTCAACTCTTTGGGTAGCTGAAGAAGTTCAGAGCAATTTTTGAGCTTGAGAACTTGTAAAGCACGAAGATGTTGGATTTGATTAGGCAATTTGCTCACTTCAGTGTAGGAGAGATCTAAGTATCTTAGATGTTTTGATAGATAAGCATGATTTGATAGAGAAGCATGATTTGACAGAGAAGCAGGAATTGATAGAGAAGCATGAATTGATAGAGTTTTAACATTGGTAAGGCTCAAGTCTAACAATCTAAGTCTTCGTAGCCTCTCAAAGAATTTGCAAGAAATAGATACTTTATGGTTGTTTTGATGTAGCAAAAGGAATGTCCTTAAGCCTTTACATCTCTCAATCTTCTCCGAAAGTGATTTATCAATGTTTTGGAGGTTGGCTAAAGACAAATGACGAATATTTTTGTAGGAGGAACGAAAGTTAGATGTACCTTCATCTACACGACAAAATGCCTTGGAAGCAAGATGTTGAGCAAAGTTATATTTGAATTCAAGCATTTTGTAGACTGGTTGCTGATTGTCTCTGGATTTCAAAGGATGAAGGATATAACTTGACGACATCTTATCAAAGCACTCCTTTCGAGCGGTTACCTTTTGAAGTATTTCCTCTGGTGGTTTGATGAATCCTTCCACCTCCCATAGTTGGATCAAATCCTCCATGTTAAATTCATGGTCTGGAGGAAACAATGAACAATAAGAAAAACACCTTTTCAGATCTAGTGGCAGCTTTGACTTCCTTGAATTCAAAGAAAGGAAGACTTTTCTGTACTCGGCAAGTTCCCAAAGGCTGTCGCAGTTCTTCAACACTACTATTCTCTCTTTCTTGTCCTGCACATCATGTTTCCTCGACAACTCCAACCCAATCTTATTGGCAATGATGGGTAGGCCCTGACACTTTTTGGCAATAATCTCAATATCGCATTCAAACTCGGACAAATTTCCTTTTTCCATGATCAATTTCTTACACTCTTCATCAGTCATGATGCCCAAATCATAAGCAATACTCTTAGTGCACTCTGCAACTGCTCGACATGGAGTGGTGATGAGAATTTTCCAGCCTGGTCTTGAATTGAGATGGTTGTCTTCAAAGCACTCCCAATCTTTGTCTGTCACACTCCACAAGTCGTCAAGTATGATTAACGCTCTCTCATTGCAATTGCGAAGATGGTCTCGAAGAAGCTTGACGTCTCCTCCGTTGGATTCAGCTACTTTTGTGCTGGTCAATTGGAAGTCACCTGAAACAGAAAGATGCACTATGAGCGGAAACTCACACTTGATGGCTTCATCAGCCATAATAGTTTGAGCAAGTGCAGTCTTTCCAAGCCCATCAAAGCCAACAATAGACACTCCAGAACGATCGCACTGAATCAGGTCCTCAATGATGGCCTTCTTATCCTGGTCCCTGCTGGTTCCAGAAATGAAAGGCATTTTATCTGACAGTCGGCTGTGAGGATCCAATGGTAGCAGGTTTGAATTGTTTTGCCCGGTTCCTAAGCCTTTTTCAATCAAATTACATACGCGTTCCATGTTTTCTCGAAGTTCAACAATCTTGTGGGGAGTAAAGACTGACTTTTTGAGGATTTGGGTGCGACTTGGAATCTTGCCAGGACTTTCATTCTCCCCATGGGGTGTGCTTGTGTGGCGGAGGAGGAGGTCGTCGACGAGGTCTTCTGTATCATAAAAGTACCCCTCCAGCTCTTGGAACCAGTCTTCCAGCTTGGGCTTGCCGTGGTTGACCTCCCATAAGCCAAGCACATCTTCTGTTTTACAGCAAGCGCCCAGCAGCTCTTCAAGCTCTTTATCACCATCCCATATCTTTTCAAGTTCCTTGATAACAGGGCTTGTCACAAATGAGAGGAAAGGTGTTATTAACTTGGATGGATCCATGAAAGCAAGCTAGCTTGATGCAGTACTGTTTGTTGGGTGGAGAGGTTGACAAACTACAAATGACATCAAGAAGGGTTTAATTGACTTCATTGCTAGAAGAAACAGAAATTAACAAAGGAGAAAGAAGAAGAAAGCTTACCAAGGATTAAGGGAGACTGCAGACTATAGGAAGAGATTTCACTTGTGCGTGAGGGCGAGATTCGATCGGATAGAGGGATTGTTTGTGGTATGAATGAAGCAGAAAGATGGACTCCAATTTCTGTCAGTCAACACCAAACAGGCCATATTCTGGGTCCTCGCCAGTCACCACCACCACTCATCTATGATCTATCTATAGCTAAAGACGGTCCTCCGGTACTGTTTCTTAATTCTAATTACCGTTTCACCCTCCCTCGTCTTCCTTCATGTTCAACTGGGTTTGGGTAATTACCGTTTCCATTCACCTCCCTCACCCAACCTTCTCTTTTCTGCCCACGCTCTTCAGTATCGACCGCCTTCCTCCCCATCGTATTTGTCATCTCCCTCGTGGTCTCACCTCATGTGTCTTCCTCTCTCCCCACCACTGCAACACGATGACGAATCATCCGATCGAAACTCCTTATAGTCAATGTTAATACTTTGAGTTCGAAGAACCATCCTCTTCGTCAATTGCTCCAGCAAAATCTGTAACGTCTCTAGATGCTATATGACTCTCAAAAGTGTAAGCCCTAATTTTTTACTTTGTTCTCTTTAACTGATGTAAAACTGAAATTCTTTGGAAATTAGGCATGCCTGCAATTGGAATTATGTTCATCTTTCCGTATTTTCGATCCCAATCACAAAGTTAGAGATGAAAACTTAGGAAACAGAGATTATTGAGGGTGTTGATTTAGGTATTGTTTTAGAAATATATGGAACTAGTATAGATCTCGTCCCGTGCACGGAAAATACATTAGTATAATATTATAAATAATCTAGATACATATTCAAATAAATAAAATAGCTAACAAAGCCAGTTCATCCTATGATTTGTATGCTGGATTATTGTAGTTACCAAGTTTGACCGACACTAACAAAGCTAGTTCATCCTAGGATTTTGAGGTTTTGTTAGCAGATGAGCAGGGAAATATTCAGGACTCCAAGATAGAAATGCCAAGGGAATTAAATTTGGTTCTACGTTGGCTAGTGGAAAAGATTGAGTTATTCAAGTCTGGGATTTTGGAAAGGAGGCCGCAAGAATATGTATCCTTGTACAAGTGCCTTGAAGCATTCTTGAAGGAAGAGCCCTTTGGACCTCAAGATATATGGTTAGTTTTTTGCGTTGGTGTTGTGTTTTGTTGGAAATGTTCAGGTGCTATGTTGGTCTGTTTGTTATTATCTTTAATGTTTTGTGGTATTTTAGGAGTCCATTGATCTAGTGGTTTATATGCTCAACTTTTCTTTCTAACAAAACACAAGATTCATTTTTTACTGATTTTTACATTGAGTTACTGCTGTTGCAATTTGTTATAGAAAATCTGTGACAGCAGTGCTTACAAGTACCAAAAATCAATACATGACAGCAGCAGTAGCTTACATTGAAATCAATGCATGACAGAGCTGTTGAAGGACTAAATTAAGTTACTGATTTTTTACATCATAGAGGTGACACATGCCGATAGAGGATGGAAGAAGGGAAGAGACATCAACGACTTTGAGAGAGAGGATGCCGATGAGAGTTGAACGGACTATGCTAGATTTTAAATTCTCAATTTGGTTACAAAAATTTAAATTTAAAAAGGTAATGCTGTTCTCGATTTTCAATTCTCAATTTGGTTGCAAAAATACAAATTTCCTTTGTAGCTTTAGGGATGGAACGAATCGACCTAAATAGGAGCGTAGATCAAACTGCAAATTCTCATATCCTGCTTGTTTGAAAATCAGGAAACCACACAATTGAACCATTCCTTGCAACACCTTTACTTTTGGTATTTTTTTTAACCTTCTGATGTCTTTTTTGAGCATAGCATATGGAGATGATGATGGAATGATTTCTTTCTTGATAATGGTGGTTGCTAAGTAGGCAATCGTATCATTTTCTTGATTTTTTTAAATTAAAATTTTCACTTCCCACTTTCCAACCAGAATCTTGCTTGAAATTCCATAACTCCCTTTCATTTTCTATATTATTTGTTTGAACAACATTGGACAGTTCCTGACGATGAATGGAGAAGAATTTTGAATGATTTTGTTGCCACTTTTGGTATAACCCGACATTCGTTGCTAGTGTCTTTTTGCTTTTATCTTGTGGATGATCACTCGGATGAAGCTCTTCCGGTAAGTAATGTTTGACACTTTGACCACATATTCTCATTTTTTGTTTCAAGCTTAGTTGTGAAAGTTCACTTGACTAAATTTATGCTCATATTGAACATGACAATCTATGCTCTTATTGAACATGACAAAATTTAAGCCTATTAGCTCAAGTGGTAGAGCGATGTGCTCCTGCACAAAGATGCGGGTTCAAATCCCGCATAGGCTAATCTCAATTTAATTCAAAGTTCAACTTTATACCTGTGATTGTTCTTATTTTTTAATTGATATCATTCACAGAATCAAACTCAATATCTAGATAGCCTATGTGGGATTCGAACCCACGTCTTTGTGTTTAAACACATCGCTCTACCATTTGAGCTAATAGACTTAGGGTTCGTATGGGACGGAGTTAATAAACTGACTAAAATTATAAACAGGGTAAAATTTATAAACTGTTGGTAAAAGTAGTTAAAAATTTATGAAAAAATATAAATTCCGTATGGGGTGAAAAACAGTTTATTTGTAAAATGTGGAGTTTATTTGTTTTTTATTAGGGGTATTGTGGTACTTTCAAACCAAATAAGATAAAAGAGAAGGGATAAAATAGTAATTATTGAAAAACAAGCTCCAAAATAAGCTTGTATCTTCGGCTTTTTTTTAAACCATTGTTTTTAACCGGTTTTTGACTAATCTTGGTGGCCATACACCAATTAAATTAGATTAACCGGTTAATAGTTACAAAGTTCATAATTTCAATCGGTTGAATTCGGCAGCCATACACAGCCTTAGTAAAATAAAAATTAGACACTAGTAAAATTAGACAACTCCAATACATGATAAAAAAAAACTCTAAATTGACTAGTAATTCTATACACAGCCTTGTACATATCATCTATAGTTCTAGATAAGCATTTTATACATAGCCTTGTACATTAACATTCAAAGAATAATTTGACAAGATGATGGCTAGGGTTTAAATTTCATGTTCCAGACAGTTGAATCAAGATTTTATGAACAAGGGATATCATATTGCAAAGTTAGTATAGCTACTAGATGGAGGTTGTGCTTCGAAACTAAAAATCCCCAATTCACAAATTTAGAGTGTTTCCAAATCCAATCCCAAAAATCATAGCTGTGTTCCAACACCATATCAAAAAAAAATCCAGAATATTCAGCAACATATTATAAACCTTAAAAGTCTTATACCCATACATATTGCAATCAAAAGCCAGCTCTGTTAAAACTAATCTGAATGAACAGTCAAGATAGGGAAAAACACATTGTGTACACATAATTCTTATACATATTCAGGTCGTCAAAATCTGATATCAAGCAAGGCAAAACAACATCAAATTGAACAACAAAGTCGTCTCCATTTTTTAACTGATAAAAATCATTGTTTATGAGATGGAGAAAAGTTATTTATGTGCATCATACAGCATAGGAAGCCAAGTATCCATTTCTCAGTATCTATTTTGCAATGAACTTTTTTTTTTTTTGGTGAAATTTTGCAACGAACTTACTTTCCACTTGCCTGTATGTTGGGACTTTATAATGAAGAAACAAAATCAGCGCAGTCTTTCCAAATCCAATCCCTAAACCCTAAATTCCAAATTTTAAAAAGCACAAAATAGATAAACATACCTAAAACCCGCCCCCAATCGAGGATTTCGATGCATCTTCGCCCAATCAACATCGTTGAATTGGCATCGTCATCGGCCGTCGAATTTGCTGATGTCTCCAGGGTAGTCGCCGATGCAGACCTCCTCCTTCCATCAGCGTTTGTCTATCCACCGGCGTCAAGTTTTCGTGGCCTTCTCCGGACTCCATCCACGCCTGACGCTTCTCTCCTTTTTTTTGTTTAACTGAAAGCTAACTTAGGCTGACGGAACCGAAGGGCATGAGCCGAAAACTTTACAAACTTCAAGGGTATTTGGCGAAATATGTCAAAGTGTTGTACACTAAAAGAGTTTTAAGTGCAATTTATTGATATTTATCTTGTTTAATAAACAATTTTTCATCTTATTAATAGACATTTCTAAGGTAGTAAGGTTTATGCTACAACTAAAGTTTACCTTATAGTTGCGTTAAGGTAATGAAAACTCTTAGTAATATGTTCTAAGTTGAGCAGACGAAAATCGATGTTCAATACGTATAACTTGATATTGTCATCAATGTTGTCATCTATAGAGTTATTTTATTAAGCATTTAGGTTTTGTACATTATTTGTAACATGTAATGTGTGTATATTATATGGGCTATGATTGAAATGTGGAATTGGGCTTAGGCTAAGCTTGGTGCTTGGGTGTTAGCTCTTGGAGCTGCCAATGCCAAGCTGGGCCGTCCAAACCTATTAAGCCCAAAGCCACCCCAACTCTCCTTTGTGGAAGCTGAGCTCGGCTTCTAGGGTTCCCTTGAGAGCTCGCCTATATAAGCTCATTACCTCCTACTTGTTTGACACTGTTGAAGCTGCTCCGTCTGGTAAGTCCAAGAGAAAGAGAGAGCGCCAGGAAACCCTAGCGCCGCCGCATCCCTTTCCGGGAGCGTCGCTTCTTCCTGGCTCCGGTGGTCGTCTTCGGTTCTGATCTCTGGTGGCCGATCTGCTGTTCCTCTGCAGATCTACCTTCGACGAAGATCTTCTTCGTCTTGCTCTTGTTTCTTCTTCAGTCTTTTGTGGTTTCTTGCGTTTGCATGTTCTTCATGTTTTATCTGTGTTTGTGTTACTCTGTAAGCCTGTGAACATTTGAGTTAGTAGATTTAGGGTCCGAGCTGGAGGCCCCGAGGACGTAGGTCATTTGACCGAACCTCGTAAAATCGCGGTGTTCTTGCTTTGAGTTTCTTTCGCTTCCGCTTATCTGTTTCTCCAACTTGCGTTTATCGAGCATCTGCTATATCAAATTGGTATCCGAGCATGTGTTTTGATGCTAGAGCTTGAGTGTCCTCTTTCCAAACTTTCTGAATCTTCATAGATTTCAGAGAACGGAAACTGGTGCAGGAAGCGGGTGGGCCTATATAGGGTGTATTGCCTGGTGCCATTCCCCCCTGTACGACGCATCAGATCCTGTTCTTGTTTGTGTGAAATCTTGTGTGTCTTGCATGCTTTAGGGTTTCTGCACTTCTAGCTTTGCTGTTTGTTATTCTGAGTTTGGGATCTACAAATTTTGGTTATTCTTGAGTTTTTTGGGTCTCGAAACTTTCAGATCTGGACTTAACTGTTTGGATCTAGGGTTTCTTGAAGATATGTAAGCTCTTAAATAACTTTCTGAGATCGTTTGTGTGTTGAGTTATTCTCTGCAGTTGTTTTGCTTGCTTTAGCTAAGGTCTTCTTAGTTATTCTAAAAGCTAAGTTGTTTTTCTTGCCTTTTGTTGTCAGGATAAACCATGGCTGCGTCCTTTGTTAGGATCAAGCCCTATGATGGGATCTCTGATTTTGCAATGTGCCAGTTAAAAATGAAAGCAGTTCTCATCAAGGAGAAATGTTGGTTGCCTATCAATGCAGTATATCCTGCTACTGTTGATGATGATAAAAAGAAGGAGTTGGACCTTATAGCACGCAGTGAGATTATGATACGTCTTTCTGATGAGGTAGCTCGACAGGTAATGAGTAAGAAAACAACTAAAGAGCTGTGGGAGGCTCTTGAGGGGCTGTATTTGGTAAAATCTCTTCCTAGTCGAATTAATCTGCTGTGTAAGTTGTTCAATTTCAAAATGGATGTGCATGCTTCTCTGAATGATAACCTTGACAAGTTCTTGGGCATGACTCAGGATTTAACTAGATGTGGTGATGATATTTCTGATTTGCATCAATCTGTGTTGTTGTTAAATTCTTTACCTTCTCAGTTTGATACTTTTAAAGATGTCATTCAATTCAGTCGTAAGGATTTGAATAAGAAGGAAATTGTAGAGTCTATTGCTCAGAAAAATGATGTCATGAAGGTGTTTAAATCTAAACAGGAAGCTAAGTCTGAGGCCGTAATGGCTAGGGCTAATTTTAGAAAAGAAAGGAACAAGAATTTTAAGAAAAAGGAAGACAATGCTAAAACTGACAAGCCTCCCCCTAATAACAATAAAGGTAAAGAAAAAGTGTCTGGAAATGTGCAGGATAACAATCCTAAGAAAAATGTGAAGTGTTATTACTGTGATAAAACTGGACATTATGAAAAATATTGTTATAAGAAAAAGAAGGATGAGGCTAAGATAGAAAAGTCTGGTGTTTCTGCATTGTTTGAAGCTGGTTCTTGTTCTAAGCATGAATTGTTGCCTATTTGTAATGATTCTGCATGTGATGATGTTTGGATCCTTGATTCTGGTTGCACTATGCATGCTACACCTGATAAGATCATGGTTTGATCATCTTACTTAATTGATGAAGGGGATGTTTTGTTGGGTGATCATCATGTTGTTTCTATTAAAGGGGTGGGCTATGTGCCTTTGCTTATGTTTGATAACCAGATTAGGATTATTCAGAATGTTAGATATGTGCCTGATTTAAGAAGAAATTTGCTGTCTGAAAGTGTGTTTGATGATATGAGGTGTCATATTAACACTTATCTGGGTAATAAGAGAGTTTCTAAAAATGGGAAAGTTATGATTCAAACTGTGAAAAAGAAAGGTCTTTACCATGTTACTGCTAAGTCTGCATTGAAACATCATGCTTATGTTGCTTCTGTTTCTATGTCTAATGCTGAAACTGCTTTGTGGCATAAAAGATTAGGACATATTGGAAACATTGGTCTGTTACAGCTTTATAAAACTGATGTTCTTAAGCTTAAACCTGTTGAATTGGATATGTGTGATGATTGCCTGCTTGGTAAGCATACTAGATCTAAGTTTGATAAGTCTAGTTTTACTGCTGAGCATCCTTTACAGTACATTCACTCTGATCTATGGGGCCCTGCCCAAGTTGATTCATTTTCTGGCATGAAGTACTTTATGTCTCTTATTGATCACTTCAGTAGATATGTGTGGATTTACTTGCTAAAGGTTAAAAGTGATGCTTTCATTACCTTTAAGAATTGGAAAACCAGTGTTGAAAAAGAATTTGGTTATGTGGTTAAGTGTTTAAGAACTGATAATGAGCTTGAATTTTGCAACTCTGACTTTGATGCATATTGTAAAGAACATGGTATTAAGAGACACTTGAGTACTTGACTGTTCCTAGTACTCCCCAGCAAAATGGCATTGCTGAGAGGATGAATAGAACTCTACTTGAAAAAATTAGATGCATGCTTATTTCTTCTGGCATTAAACATTCTGTTTGGGGTGATGCTATCATGACTACTGCTCATTTGATTAATAGATCTCTCTCCTCTGATGTTGGCTATAAAACCCTTTATGAACTGTTGCATAAAAGAAAACCTAACTTGAGCTATTTGAGACCTTTTGGGTGCACTGTGTTTTCTCACAAGTCTGATGGAAAACTAAATGCTAGATCTGAAAAGGGTGTTTTCTTGGGGTATCATGAGGGAGTTAAAGGGTATAAAATCTTATTGATTCAACCTGGTGCATATAAAGTCATTGTGAGCAGGAATGTTGTATTTAAAGAGACTGAATACTACTTCAAGTCTAAGCTAACCCCTGCAGCTCAGCTTGACAACACAATGGAGGCTACCGGAGCTGCAACTGGCACCCCCTTCTATGTGCCTGAAGCTCAGACTCCCCCATTGGAGGATGGTTCTGACAATGATCAAGTTAAACCCCACGGGGGTCAGGTAAATGAAGGAGCTAATGATGGTGGTGAGACTGAAGCTTCATCTTCTTCTTCCTCTAGCTCTTCTTCTGATTTTGATTCTGTTGCTGGGGATCTGGCTCCTAATGATACTAAGGATGCTATCTCAGTTAACTTGGATGGTCAGCCCTTGGCTGATTACCAGTTGACTAGAGATAGGAAGCCCAGAACTAAGAAGTCAAATCCTAAGTATACAGAGTCTAATGTGGTTGAATTTGCTCTTATGGTTTCTGAAGTTATAAATTCTTACACCCCTGATCTATATGAACAAGCTGTTAAGTGTTCTCATTCTGATCTTTGGCTTGCTGCTATGAAAGATGAAATTGAATCTATGCATGCTAATAAAACCTGGACCTTAGTTAAGAAACCTAAAGATAAAAGGATTATTGATTGTAGATGGGTTTATAGGATTAAATCTGGTTCTACTGCTGATGATCCTCTCAGGTATAAGGTCAGGCTTGTGGCCAAAGGCTTTACCCAAAAGAAGGGTGAAGATTATAATGAGATATTTGCCCCTGTTGTTAAGTATATAACTCTACGTTTCTTGCTTGTCATTGCTGCTGTTTATGATTTTCACATTGAGCAAATGGATGTTAAAACAACCTTCTTGCACGGGGATCTATA
Source organism: Persicaria maculosa (assembly GCA_963922045.1). Lineage (NCBI taxonomy): Eukaryota > Viridiplantae > Streptophyta > Magnoliopsida > Caryophyllales > Polygonaceae > Persicaria > Persicaria maculosa. The sequence continues at coordinate 65,617,426 of OY998262.1, forward strand.
TGAAACAATTTATATGAAGCAACCTAAGGGTTTTGTGGATGATAAAAACCCTGATTATGTGTGTTTACTTAGAAAGTCTATATATGACCTGAAGTAATCGCCCGGGCAATGGAATATTAAGTTTCATACATGCATGCTTAAATTGGGTTATTATAGATCTAAGTATGACACTTGCTTGTATATGAAGGGTGTGAGAACTGCTGAACCTATCTATGTTCTGTTATATGTTGATGATCTACTGTTGGTGTGCAAAAACATGACTAAGATTAAAGAACTGAAAAATGGTCTTAAATCCAACTTTGATATGAAGGACCTTGGTGCAGCTAAAAGAATTCTTGGAATGGACATTATTAGAGATAGAAGGAAGAATCAGATTATTTTATCTCAATCTGATTATATTCATAAAGTTTTGGACAAGTTCAGTGTTATATGTGCTAAGACATCTTCTATGTCTCTTGGTGCTCATCTTGATCTGACTAAAACTGTTGTTCCTCTTTCTAATAATGAAACTGCTTATATGAAGAAGGTTCTTATGATGCTGATGTGGGTTCAGTTATGTATGCAATGATCTGCTCCAGACCTGATCTAGCTTTTGCAATCAGTGTTCTAAGCAGGTTTATGTCTAACCCCAGTGAGAAGCATTAGGTTGCTATGAAATTTATGTTAAGATATTTGTGTGGCACAAAAAATGTTGGCTTAGTTTATGGCAGGCACTCAGCTTTAAGCCTTCAAGGCTATGTAGATGCAGATTATGCAAGCAACAAGGACAATAGGAAGTCTACTACTTCTTATATGTTTACACGGGCAGGAAACTGTATCTCTTGGAAATCACAGTTACAGCCTATTGTTGCTCTCTCGTCAACCAAGGCAGAATATATAGCAGCAACTGAAGCTGCAAAGGAGGCAATATGGCTTCAAGGCCTATACAGGGAGATTTCTGGAAAACCTTGTACTTCAACTATTAACATTGATTCTTAATCTGCTTTATATCTTTGTCGTGACCCTATGTATCATGAAAGAACAAAGCATATAGATGTGAGATACCATTTTATAAGAGAAAAGGTTGATAAAAATGTTATTAAAGTTGTTAAAATAAGTGGTGATAAAAACCCTGCAGATTTTGGAACTAAAATTGTTACAGCTAACAAGTTTATGTTCTGCAGGAACTTCCTCCATGTGGAGGATCCCACTTAGCTGGTGTCACAAGGTAGGATGGGCTTGAGAAGGATCGGTTCCCCCTAAATCCAGTTGGCTATGAAGCTCTAACTCGCCGTTGATCCATGATTTGCGGCTTAAAGAAATACATGGGCATATTGTAGAGTTATTTCATTAAGCATTTAGGTTTTGTATATTATTTGTAACATGTAATATGTGTAATGTGTGTATATTATATGGGCTATGATTGAAAGGTGGAATTGGGCTTGGGCTAAGCTTGGTGCTTGGGTGTTAGCTCTTGGAGCTGCCAATGCCAAGCTGGGCCGTCCAAACCTGTTGAGCCCAAAGCCAGCCCAACTCTCCTTTGTGGAAGCTGAGCTCGGTTTCTAGGGCTCCCTTGAGAGCTCGCCTATATAAGCTCATTACCTCCTCCTACTTGCTTGACACTATTGAAGCTGCTCCGTCTGGTAAGTCCAAGAGAAAGAGAGAGAAAGAGAGAGAAAGAGAGAGCGCCAGGAAACCCTAGCGTCGCCGCATTCCTTTCCGGGAGCGTCGCTTCTTCCTGGCTCCGGTGGTCGTCTCCGGTTCTGATCTCTGGTGGTCGATCTGCTGTTCCTCTGCAGATCTACCTTCGACGAAGATCTTCTTCGTCTTGCTCTTGTTTCTTCTTCAGTCTTTTGTGGTTTCTTGTGTTTGCGTGTTCTTCATGTTTTATCTGTGTTTGTGTTACTCTGTAAGCCTGTGAACATTTGAGTTAGTGGATTTAGGGTCCGATCTGGAGGCCCCGAAGACGTAGGTCATTGGACCGAACCTCGTAAAATCGATGTGTTCTTGCTTTGAGTTTCTTTCGCTTCCGCTTATCTGTTTCTCCAACTTGCGTTTATCGAACATCTGCTATATCATCGTCAAACTAAAAAAATTGGTGTGGTTAAGTCTATACGGTCTAGGGTATCTAAACTCTAAAATGTATTAATGATATTCAATTGTCATTAATGTTGTCACCAAAGATTGTTACATTGTTTTTACCAAACTAAAACCTTAAAATAGAAGAGCGTGAATCCTAAAATGGTTTAGCAAGATCAAGAGTTTAAGGTTAAAATCTTGATACATATATTTTCAATTTAACGCTGAACCCCAAGATACTATCACACATTGTGCCCTTTAAAAGCTATCATTATCACATTATATATCACTAAATAGTATCACCATCATATTGTCTATCATAGAAAATATGGTCATTAACTTTTTTCCCCCTGTTAGTAATGATAAAGTCATAAAGATAGCTAAAACAAATCTCTCCATTACTTCTTGGTACTCTTAAAAATTTAGGATGTTATTCCTACTCGTATATGGAATTCGTGCTACCCCGAGCACAAGTTTTATATACACTCGTATATGTGAATCTATGATTTGTTTGATCCTTAGACCGACACTTCCTTTTATCATAGTCGTCCTACAAATTCCAGTTCTCTTGAATCAGAGGATAGTAGAGCAACAACTTTTCAACCTCTCTCTCCTATCCACCAAAAACATCATTCATATTAATGAAGAATATGACTGAGAAACAAGAAACTTAGAAGAATGCTACAAATTTGACGACAGAACAAAAACTGAACCTAATGCGAACCTTGTCTTCATTTCTTCTTTTTATCAAAGAAACAAGGAAATCTAACATATACCCTTTCCTAGAATTTACTCAAAAACATCCCTATAATATGATTCATCGCCATCACTCTCGTCATCATCACTGTCCTCCTCCTCGTTTAGGTGTTCATTCGTTTTTATTCCTACTTGATCAATCCATATTGTTAGTACGTGCTGGATCTTGTGCCAATCTTGACCTCCTGGCTCTGAGCACCTCTCCGTGATTAAAGGGGAATCATCTACTATCAATTGATGCAAGGAGGGGGAGAGTTCCTTTTCAGACACAAATGCAAGTTCAGTGCAGCCATTCACCTCCAAGTGCTCGATTGAGGGAAGATACGGAAGGGAAGGAAGTTCAGACAACTTGGGGCAATCCTTTATGCTTACATTGATGAGACATGGGTAGTCACCTTCTTGTGCTTCTGCCCAACTTTCCAAAGTAAGCATCTCATCAACTCCTAGTTTTTGAAGCTTGGGAAATGCAACTTCACCCACCTCACCTTTAAAATTCACATCTGTAACACTGTTCAAACTAATTAACTCGAGAGACGCAAGTTCAGGCAACTTCTCAAAAAGAGGAAGCACGGAAACATGGGCACATTTGAAAAGGGTGATGCTAACAAGCTTGTGAAATGATACATCAGTAATCCAACCAGGAAAACTGGTACCGGGGTAGCATATTATCTGTATCTCTTCCAATTCTGAGTAAGGGCAAAGATTTTCGAGGATCATTTCATCTTCGTTCTTCGGCTCTTGAAATTGATGGCCACTCCATCTTAACTTCAACTTCTTAATGCTTCTTTTGGCTGTCAGTGATGCTTCCTTTGCCTCTTCTCTACTCTGCACATTTTCTAGCTTTGCGATGCAAAATTCATTAGTCAGGTTATCCAAGAACTTCAGCTCGCTGATTTTAAGCCCTTCCTCTTTACCAACAGGGAAAGCAGACAGAGTTCTAAGGTTTACAAGGGCCCCTATTCCCTCAGGAAAAGAAGCTAATTGTCCAAGAACATCAAGATCTAGATGTCTGAGTTCAGTTAGCACCTTCAATTCTTTGGGAAGTCTGTGAAGACAAGAACAACCTTTGAGCTTCAAGGTTTGAAGCATTTTAAAATGGCCTATCCTCTCTGGCAAAAGCTCAATAAAGGTCCATGAAAGATCAAGAAACCGCAAATGGATCATCTTCTCTGCAGAACTTGGAAGCTCCTTTATATGAGCTCCACTTAAATCCAATGCCACTAGGGACTCGTAACACAGAAAGATGTCTCGTGGTACTTCTTGTAGCCTTGAGCCATAATTACGAAGAAATAGAAGGACTCTTAGCCTGTTCAACCTCCCTAGTGTTCTGAATATTGATTCATCAATTTCATCACATACAACGGAGATATGCAATGTCCCTGTGGAAGCAACCTCATTTTGGCTTCCACTGTTCAATATGACATATGTTTGCCTCTCTGTGATCATATCCAACTCACTGTTCAGCTTTCCCATGTTCACTTTGTATAGATAGTTAGAAGAGCATAATATGTATTCTTCAGACACAAGCTTTTCAAAGAAATTGGCACCAACTACCTCATCCGTGAAAAGCTCCAGTGCCATCCACAATTGAATAAGCATCTGTTTCTCGAATTTATATCCTTCCCCAAAGAGAAAAAGTATTTGTTTACCCAACTGCTGCTCATTGTAATCTGCACCTACATATGCCAAACAATATCTCATGTAATGACATATGTATAAAGGCAAATAACACAATTGGGAGAAAAATAGTCACGTACCTTGATTCACAAGACTCGAATCATAAGTGGAAGTAGGATATTGGGACAGTGGGATAAATGCTGGCTGTCAAGTCATTAAGAAATGCAGATGAATCATCGGACTTTATAAAAAATAACATATTTTGTTTGGCATTGATGCTAAACACATTTTCCATGCAGACTTATTTCATGATCCGTTTTTTCACAGGGTTGCTCTCTCCAAAGGAAGAGTTAATGAAGCCAAAGTAGAGTCTACTATAATTTGGAGTTTCTATGTTAGTTTAGTGCAGCGAGTCCTAAATTTGATGAGGCTACAACATAAGCTACAGTATAATACCTGATGGGAGTGTTCAATGGGAGCTGGTTGAGGATGTTCAGTTGCATCTGTATTAGGAGGAGGAAATAGATCATGCTCACTTAGCGACTGAACAGAGTAATGTTTAATTGGATGTTCTTTCTCTAGAAATAAGCTAATTTCAGTTGGAGATGTGGCTGAAGCTGGTCTAATTTCAGCCAAAGATTGATCAGATTGACATTCAGTTGGAGAAAAGTTCTGGGCACCTGTAGAGATACATGAGAGTTAGGTTTTGAGGATCAAATTTAGCTTTGTTTTTAACAGAGGAATAAGATCATTAAAATAAATTTTTCGAGAAAGAGAAATTAGAGGATTCATGAAATGAACATGGTGAAAATCTTAGAGAAAGAGAAATGGCAGCCGTAAAAAATCACTCCAAACCTGGCTGTTCTTGAAGACTTGAACTCTCTTTGTTTGTGTTAACTTCAGGAATATGAGATTTGAGTCGCCAACCATATCCAGTTGCAATTTGATATCTTTCAAAAAGTTTAGGGCAGCTATGTATCTTCAACACTCTTAGATTTCTGAGAGCAGGAGTGCAATGTGGCAGAGCATACAAATTAGGACAGTTTCCTATAATCATCTCCTCAAGAGAAGTGCAATGCTGCAAACTTTCTGGTAAAATTCTCAAGTTTTCACAGTTGCTAATGAAAAGGTGTTGAAGCAAATAACCACCAAATTGCTGTTCATTGGAAAGCTCCAACAGCTTAGGAAGACCTTGGATTCGCAGAGACTTGAGGCTTTTTAACCCATGAAGACCTCTCCATCCCGTCAAATCCAAATTTCGGCAGTTGCGAATGCTCAACTCTTTGAGATTGTTGAGGCAGTTGAGGTAGTCTGGAAGAGAAGCAATAGAAGGGCAATCATGGATTCCCAAAGCCCGGAGAGCAGTTAAGTTTGGCATCCCAACTTCCAATGACTCGAGATTTGGACAGTAGCAGATTTTGAGGTGGTGCAGGGAGGTCCAACTTTGAAAGGCTTCTTCTGGTATCATGGTCAGCTTCATTGATAGGAGCAAATGCCTCAAGCTTACTAATTTGTGCATGTTTCTGGGAAGTGCTTTGAGCTGCACACAGCCAGAAAGGTCCAGGATCTGCAGATTCAATAGTCGGCATATTGAATGAGGAAGTGTTTGGAGTCTGTCATTTCCAGCAAGTGAGAGATATCTTAGGAACTTTAGGTTGCCAATAGTCTTTGGCAACTCCTCCAAGCCAGAACAATCAAGCAATAAGACACGTAGATGCTTCGGGGTTATATCGAGCCCCTCCAGCAGAGGGTCAATGACAGAGCGTTTGTCTATGATAGTAAATGCAATTTTCTTGGAATGCCAAATATAACTTATACCATGCTTCATTAAAATGTGTGTGGAAGAACAGACAGGACTAAGATAGTCAGTTTGACATAACTTTAGAAAGTTCATCGACAATAGTTCATTGCAAAATCTATTGCCAACATCTCCGAGGTCTTCATTTTCCTGTGTAGATTGCAGCAGCCCCAGTGCCATCCACAAATAGATCACTTGATCCCTAGATGCGTAATTGCCTTTTGCTAATATGCAAAAAGTAGCATAACATTCGCTTACCTCAAATGGCACTTGTTCAAAGCTTAAATACAACCATGGCCATACACTGTTGTCTCCGCCTTCCCATGATGTGCTCTCAACTATATGCTCCCAATAATGCTTGTCTTCATTGTTTCGTAATGAAATCGCCATTGTCTTAACTGCCAGAGGATTTCCACGACACTTGCTTACTATAGATCTTCCTATATCCTTTAAGGAGGCTGCTTGCTCAGAGTCTTCATCAAATGCAGCATATCTCTTGAACAAGGACCAACATTCCTCTTCAGGTAGGCTATCTAGGTTGAAACTTTCTGTGAATCTTCCTATCTCTATGAAACTCCATGTGATCAGTATTATTGTGCTCCCTGTAGATCCTGCCTTTAAGATCTCCAATGCTTTATTGAGGTCATCCCTTATGTGCCTGGATACACCAATAATATTATCCAGAACTAGAAGACATTTCCGGCCATGAAGAAAATCAGTTAATCTGTGGCTCAAAGATTCTGTGTACTGTTCTTGATGGCGGAAACTACTCTCAGGTACATCAGATTCAAAAAAGTTAAAAATAAGGCCAGAAGTAGGAGACGAGGCCCATAAAACCAAGTCAAAGCTGAAGGAAACTCGAGAATCGTTGCACACCAGCTTGACCAGGGTAGTTTTGCCAATGCCTCCAGCTCCGGTGACTTGAATAACAGCAGGGTGCTGCAGGGCAGTAGATGGAGCTAATATGAGGTGAATAAGGCGCTCCTTTTCTTCCTCCCTCCCAAAAATGGTTTCCTCCAAGCCCACTAGCTGCTGCTGGTTGTGGGAAGAGCTCTCTTTTACAACAGCTCTAGTTTTACTTTTGATGAACAAAGTTGGAGGAACTTTATTAGGCTGTTCACCGAAAACTTTGATGAACTCTTGTTTTAATGAAGAAAGTTGGGCAATCATCCCTTTTGGACCTGGAGTGAAACGACGTGACAACAATGAACTAATCCCAGCAAGCAGGTGATTTTTCCATCCCACACCCACTGTCCGCTCCAAACGCTGGGTTGAAGCCTCGTCCAGCAAACCTTCAATATGATAAGCTACTTCGCGGAGCCGGAATGCCAATCCATAGAAAGTTGAAAGAACCGTCTCCATCTCCTCTGGAGCTGGAAATGCGGCATTGATTGAAGAGATGGCTTCCTCCATCTCTCTGAGATCATCTGCCCGAAACAGAGTAGATATGGATTTGGTTTCATCGGAGACATGTTTGATTACCCTACTTAGAATACTCTTCAGCGCCCTATGAATAAAAAGGGCTTCAAATTCACGAGTTGAGTCACGACCCATCGAGGATAGGAAGTTTACCAGGTTTAGTTTTTGGAGGAGAAGGCAAACTTGAAGGGAAGATAGATAGTGAAAACACAATTTACTCCCCAGAAAGCTTCACAACAAGTGATAGATCCACGGTGACTGGCAGGTGACAAGTAAGACCATCAGCGTCTATCTTGTTATCAACTTTGTGTGGATGGCTTTAATTCGTACGAAGGGGGTGACTCATCTAGGGCTGTGCATAACGGGTATCCGACACGACACGACACGGTAAAAACACGAAACCGATAAGGGAAAAAGTGCCGATCCAAACACGACACGATAACTACCGGGTATCCGACACGATAACACGACACGGTTTCGTGTCGGATACCCGTATAACACGACACGATATTTGTAAAAAAACACTTTTTAAAAAAAAAATTGGAACTGGATCAGTGCTTCTACAGACTACAGTACAAATTGAAAAACAACATCGATCAATTTTCCAATCCCACAAGCCACAATCTCTAATTCGTTACTCACAATCGAACCATTGATTGAAAAACAACAACGATCAGGCGAGCAACTAGAGCCTTGAAACAACTTTCCGGATCTGAAGGGAGCGTAGAGCGAGGTCGATGACGACCTGAAGCGCCGGATGTAGATCTGAAGCAATTAAGAGACTACGAGAGGGGACTCGACAGACGACGGTGATGTGGGCTGGCTGAGAGAAATCGGCAAGCCGTGGGCTGGCTGGGCGGCGAGTCTGAAGGCTGAGAGCAACTGGCCAAGGAGCTGGGCGGCGAGTCTGAAGGTTGAGAGCAACTGGCCAAGGAGAATGAAGATTGAAGAAGAAGAAGATTGAAGAGATGATTGAAGAAGAGGCAATCGTCGGATGTAGATCTGAAGCAAGAGAGACTACGACTCTACGAGAGTATTTGACAGGCGTTAGGCAGCGGCGGCAACGACGATGTGGGCTAACTGAGAGTAATTGGCGAACCGTGGGCTGGATGGCGGCGAGCCTGCGAGTGTAGAGGCTGAGAGCAACAGTCGTTGAGAAGAATAAAGATTGAAGAAGAGTAAGCGGCAACGGCGAGTTAGGGGGGAAGGAGATTAAACCCTAGAAAGCTCCCACTTAATATTTAAAACAATAATTAAAAAACGGAAGGAAAAAAATAAAAAAGGTTAGAGATCTGGAATTCGAACTCTAGACTTCACTGTTAAGTCCACATGGAAGCGGCCACGCCCAAACCAACTGGGCTAGCGGCGTTTTATGATTTCATACGGCAGTTATTATATTTCTATTATGCCAGATTGTTAATATTTAAAAAAAAAAAAAACTTATCGTGTCGTGTCGGATATCCGATAAGGGAAAAATGCCGATCCGAACACGACACGATTATTGTCGTGTTTTACCGTTTCGTGTCATAATCGTGTCGTATCTATATCGTTTCGTGTTTTTTCGTATCGTTTTGTTGCGGTTTCGTATCGTGTCAACCGTGTCGTATTTTTCTGCACAGCCCTAGACTCATCCAAAATTGAATTGCATGCTGCACAAATTATGGATGACTTGAAAAGTAATAATGCAAGATCTAAAATCTAGTCATCCTCTTTGCAATAGATTATTCAAATTCTGCTTTTTTTTTTTCTTTATTTATTAGATAGGAATTCGAGTTCAGACAAATCTGTAACTCGAAGACCGGTCAAGCCAACAGGCGGGAGAACCACCTAAACCAAACATACAATAATACAACGGTGCAAACTCATGCAAACGAACTCTACAAACAATGATAACATGTAGGTCACCAAACGGGATGTGGACGAAGACGACGAACGATGTCAAGCCCCACCCTGAAGCAAAACCGTAGGTCAGTGATATATGAGGACCCGATCGTCCTATGGGCAATGAGGACGAAACTCTAGGAAAGCAGTCAACTCAATAGGAAAGACGCCACGATACACACTACCACGTACGACCCCAATTATCCCGACTCCAACGGCCAGAACCAACTCCACAGAGAAGATCGTCAAGCCACGCCACTGCAAAGTCGCTCAGAGTAAGGAACACCCAGAAAACCTATCGGGATTTAGTTAACCCTAACGGAATGTAGCACATGCTCTTACGAGCGGGATTTGATACCATTGCTGGATTTCTTTTTAATACCCTTGTGTTTTTTTTAATTAAATTTTTTTTTTTAAACCGGGCTCCTTTGGGCCCAAGGCAGAACCTTGGGCCCAAAGCACGGGCAAGGCCCAACCATAGGGCCATCATCGGGCCCACGAAGCACCAAGCTAGGGGCGTCTAGGCGACACAACGAATGAAACGCCGAACAAACCAAAACCAGCACCCAGCAGTACACAGGGCGACGGCCGGAGGTGAAGTCGATAGTGAACACCTGCGTGCAAGCGCAAGGAGGAAACCGACCGCTTGCGAGGATGGTGACCGGCGAGGGTCGGAGGCTGCAGGGCGAAGCGAAGAAAAGGCTAGCATAGCCCAACCCGCTTCATCGGGAGTGCGATCTATGAGTGTTATACGAATAACGAATAGATTCGAGTTGTATATGCGAGTTCGAGGTAATAGCAAGATCGAGCAATGTAACAACAGAAACGAGACACCAGATTTTACGAGGTTCGGATCTAAGATCCTACGTCCTCGGGGCCTCAAGAGGCAGCCTTGATCCACTATATCAAGAAGATTACAAAACAGGGGCGAGTTTATGTGTACAATGAAGATCTAAGCAAACAAGAACACAAGCATAGAACAAACAACGAAAACGGGAAGAAGAACACTCCCTGAAAGACTCTAGATCTCGAAGATACATATTCGAGATCCCAAGTCGGAAACCCAGGACAGCAGAAGCTAGAACCACCGGAGGAGCTTCGCCTTTGCCAAAGGAAGAGCCGGGGAAGAAGATCTTCGCCGGAGGGAGCGACGAATGGAGCTTGAGGAGCAAACCCTAGGAATCGCCAAAAGCTCTCTCTCTCTCTCTTTCTCTTTGGATTACCTGAAGACGCCGACCACGAAGTGAGGAGCTCCAATGAACAGGAAACCTTATATAGGCTCGCAAGAGAAACCTAAGTGAAACGCTGCGTTTGGAGCAAGGGAAGCTTCAACCCCTAGTGGTGCCAAGCTCAGCTGTCCAGTGGGCCAGTGGACCAATATGTCTGGGCCGAGTTCTTGGCAACTATTTGGTTAGGAGATCAAGCCCATGGGCTCAATTCGATCCAGTCCAAATAGCTAACACCCAAGCTTCTCTAGACCCATAAACTATATTGTCTATCCACTTAACATATAAACTCTATGCTATACATGAATGTTACAATTATACACATAAACAAAACTTAGAGAAATATATATACAAATCTCAACAATTGCCCCTGTAGTTCTCTAAGTCTGCACTGGGCAAGACAACCTAGTTGTGGATCAGAGGGCTGTGTCCATCGTCGGCCCATGTACCTGTAACTTCAGCAACTATCAAGTTATTTCCTCCAAATGGAGGAAATCCCTGCAAAATAAGAATTTATCAATTGTTACAATTTTAGTTCCAAAATCTGCAGGGTTATGAGTTCCATCTATTTTCTTTACATGGATAACATTATCATCAACCTTTTCACGAATAAAATGGTACCTAACATCTATATGTTTGGTACGTTCATGATACATAGGGTCCCTGCATAAGTATAATGCACTTTGGCTATCTATATGCAGTGTAGATGTATAATGTTTCTTTTCAACCTCTTTCAAAAGACCTTGGAGCCAAATGGCTTCCTTACAGGCCTCAGTGGCTGCTATATACTCAGCCTCAGTAGAGGATAAGGCAACAATAGGTTGATGTTGGGATTTCCATGAGATACAGTTACCTGCCCAAGTATAAACAAAAGCAGTAGTAGACTTCCTATTGTCCTTATTTGAGGCATAATCTGCATCAACATACCCAAATAGCTCATAAGTAGAGCCTTGACCTGCAGCATATTTCAAACAAAGATTCACAGTACCAAACAAATATTTCAACAGATATTTCATGGCCTGCCAGTGCTTCTCAGCTGGATCAGACATGAATCTACTCAAAACACTTATGGCAAAAGCAAGATCTGGACGAGTGCATATCATTGAGTACATAACAGAACCAACAGCAGCATCATAAGGGATATTTTTCATTCTATTAATCTCAGCAGAAGATAAAGGAGTTCTTACTTTAGTAAGATCAAGATGACCACCTAAATGAACTGTATTTGCCTTAACATCCTTAATATGAAATCTTTCTAACACTTTAAGCACATAATCAGATTGGCACAAATACATAACATTTTTACTTCTGTCTCTTATGATGTCAATGCCCAAGATCCTTTTTGCAGGACATAAGTCCTTCATATCAAAGTGTTTCTTAAGTTGTTGTTTAATCATATTGATTTTATCAGAAGATTTAGCAATCAGCAAGATATCATCAACATACAACAACACATAGAGAGGATCATGCTTCCTAGCATCTTTAAAATATAAGCAAGTATCATATTTGCTTCTTCTAAATCCTAGACTTCTCCTCATACAAGTATCAAACTTTATATTCCATTGACGAGGAGACTGTTTTAAGCCATATATGGATTTAATAAGCAAGCAAGCATAGTCAGGATGAGCAGTGTCAACAAAGCCTTTAGGTTGCTTCATATAAATGGTTTCATTAAGATCACCATGCAAAAAAGCTGTCTTGACATCCATTTGTTCCAGTTCATAGTTATACACAGCAGACATAGCAAGAAGTAATCTCATAGTCTTGTATTTAATAACTGGAGCAAAAATCTCATTATAGTCCTGACCTTCTCTTTGAGTGAACCCCTTGGCCACAAGTCTAGCTTTATACCTTGGGGGATCACTCTTAGAGATGCCTTGTTTTATTTTAAACACCCATTTACAATCAATTAACCTAGCAGTAACAGGTTTCTTAACAAGTTTCCAGGTGTTATTTTGATTCATAGAATCTATCTCTTCTTGCATAGCACATTTCCAGTTTTTTGCATGAGCACATTTTATAGCTTGTTCAAATGTATCAGGAGTATATAAAGTGATCACATCAGACACAATACAAGCAAACTCAACCAAATTACTGGAGTACTTTTTATTTGGAATAATATTCCTAGGTTCTCTATCTCTAGTAAGTTTCCAATCAGTTAAGTCATGCAATTGCACAGATGAACCACTAGAAGAGCCAGCAGCATAAGTATCAATCACAGACAAATTAGAAACAGAAGAGGTAGAAGCAGAAGAGACATCAGAAATTGAGGGAGAAGATTGTAAGGTAGAAGAAGAAGAAGGCTCAGTTTTTGGAGCCATTTCACTACCTGTCTCACCATCAGTACTCACTTGCCCACCTGATTGGTGAGTTTGTGAGTGTGGTCTGGCAGTGGAGTATCCACTGTCAAACTCATTCTCAGTTTCATCCTCACAAGGGGTATAAAACTGAGTATCAGTATCTGATACCTGCATTTGGTTAGTCTGAGCAGAAGATATAGCCTTTTTGAAGTGAAATTCATCTTCTTTAAACACAACATTTCTACTTAAAATGATTTTATAAGCTCTAGGTTGGATAACTAATAACCTATAACCTTTAGTGCCATCAGGATAACCAAGCATAACACATTTCTGAGACCTAGGATTCAATTTACCATCATTCACATGGGAATAAGCAACACATCCAAAAGGTCTTAAGTGACTAAGGTCAGGTTTTTTATTAGTCCATTTTTCATAGGGAGTTATAAAATCAATAGCAGAAGAAGGGGATCTATTTATCAAATAAGCAGCAGTTACAACAGCTTCTCCCCACAAAGTATGTTTAAGCCCAGAAGAAACCAACATGCATCTAGCTTTCTCAAGAAGGGTTCTATTCATCCTCTCAGCAGTTCCATTCTGCTGAGGGGTGCCAGGAATTGTTAAATGTCTTTTTATACCTTCATTTTTGCAGTAGGAGTTGAACTCATTGTTACAAAACTCCAAACCATTATCTGTTTTAAGGCACTTTAACTTTAAACCAGTTTCAGTTTCAACTCTAGTTTTCCAAACTTTAAAGTTTTCAAAAGCATCAGATTTATGTTTAAGCAAATACACCCAAACCCTTCTACTAAAGTGATCAATAAAAGAGATGAAATATCTCATGCCCCCTGCTGTGTCAACCTGAGCAGGTCCCCACAAGTCAGAGTGCACATATTCTAAAGGTTGATTTGCAACATAAGAGGATGATTTGAAACCAAGTTTAGATTGTTTTCCCATTAGACAGTTTTCACACAAGTCAATATGAGAAGGTTTACTAGAGATGATGCCTTTCTTAAACAGATTATCAAGACCCTTGTTACCAATGTGACCCAATCTAGAATGCCATAGCAGAGAGTCACTCATGCTCATATTTTTCACAGAAACATCAGGAGCAGAAGAAACAGTAATATTGCATTCAGAAGCAACAACATGATATAAACCATTTTTCTTAATACTTCTAATAAGCAATTTACCATTTTTAAGAACATCTCTAACACCATTCTTAATTGTAATGTCACATTTTTGGTCATCAAAGGTACTTTCAGACAATAAATTCCTTCTTAAATCAGGAACCCATCTAACACCTTGAATTATTCTTATCACACCATCATGCATTCTAAGAGGCACAGATCCAACACCTTTTATTTTTAAAGCAGAGTGATCACCAAGCAAGACTTCACCACAATCATACAGTTTAAGATCAGAAAACCATTTTCTATCAGAAGTAGCATGCATAGTGCACCCAGAATCCAAAAGCCAAACATCAGAATCAGCATGATCAGATACAATAAGTACTTCATGAGTATAATAAGAATTATTTTCAAGGACAGCAGATACATCAGCAGATTTTTTACCAGCTTCTTTTTCATCCTTCTTTCTTTTGTAACAGTCCTTTTCATAATGTCCAGTTTTCTGACAATATAAGCACTTATAATTTTTCTTTTCAGAATTTGTTTTCTCAGAAGGATGATTGTTACCTTTAACAGGTTCTTTATTTTGCTCTTTGTTTTTATCCTTTTTATTCTGGTTATTCTTATTGTTATTTTGACCCTTAGATCTAAACTTAGCTATAAGAGCTTCATTTTTAGCCTCTTGCTTAGTTTTAAACACTTTTAAGACATCATTCTTTTGAATAATAGATTCAAGAACAGCCTTTTTAGTCAGAGTAGAGGAACTAAACTGAACAACATCCTTAAAAGTTTCAAATTGGGGTGGGAGAGCATTTAACAGTAAAACACATTGGTGGGTTTCATCAATTTTATCTCCACACCTTTCCAGATCTTGAGTCATAGTAAGAAATTTATCCAGATTTTCAGGCAAAGAGCAATGTAAGTCCATTTTAAAGTTGAACAACTTGACAAGGAGATTTATTCTACTGGGAAGGGATTTTACCAGATAAAGCTCTTCAAGAGCATTCCACAATTTTTCAGTGGTCTTGTAGGAGATTACCTGCCTGGCCACTTCATCAGCTAGCCTCAACATTATCTCACTGTGAGCCTGGAGATCCTTTTCTTCCATGACTTCCTTCTCCATCTTTTCTGGGAACTTGGAAGTCACAGCTTCCCAGCACTTTTCCTTGATTAGCACAGCTTTCATTTTCACCTGCCACATAGCAAAGTCAGTTGTGCCATTGAAAGGTTTCATACGATAACCAGATTCACCCATTTTTCAAGAATCAAAGGAAATCGTACAGGAAACTCAATTTAATACTGAATAACAGTAAGAAAGCAACAAAGCAAGATGAACTTGTTTTTCACAGAGGGCCAGTCTCTTCAAGAAACTTTCAGGGGCCACAAACATCTAAGAAAGAATCTTAGGAAATGCAAGTAAACAATAATAGATCGAAAACTTGCAAGAAGATCAAGAATAACAGATCTACAACATGCACACAGGTCCAGAATCAAGCAATACTGAAAGAACAGATGCTAAATAGAACCAAATAAAATCTCTCGAGCATGAAACGAAAGATCAAGGAGTAACCATGCTCTGATACCAATTTGTTATACGAATAACGAATAGATTCGAGTTGTATATGCGAGTTCGAGGTAATAGCAAGATCGAGCAATGTAACAACAGAAACGAGACACCAGATTTTACGAGGTTCGGATCTAAGATCCTACGTCCTCGGGGCCTCAAGAGGCAGCCTTAATCCACTATATCAAGAAGATTACAAAACAGGGGCGAGTTTATGTGTACAATGAAGATCTAAGCAAACAAGAACACAAGCATAGAACAAACAACGAAAACGGGAAGAAGAACACTCCCTGAAAGACTCTAGATCTCGAAGATACATATTCGAGATCCCAAGTCGGAAACCCAGGACAGCAGAAGCTAGAACCACCGGAGGAGCTTCGCCTTTGCCAAAGGAAGAGCCGGGGAAGAAGATCTTCGCCGGAGGGAGCGACGAATGGAGCTTGAGGAGCAAACCCTAGGAATCGCCAGAAGCTCTCTCTCTCTTTCTCTTTGGATTACCTGAAGACGCCGACCACGAAGTGAGGAGCTCCAATGAACAGGAAACCTTATATAGGCTCGCAAGAGAACCCTAAGTGAAACGCTGCGTTTGGAGCAAGGGAAGCTTCAACCCCTAGTGGTGCCAAGCTCAGCTGTCCAGTGGGCCAGTGGACCAATATGTCTGGGCTGAGTTCTTGGCAGCTATTTGGTTAGGAGATCAAGCCCATGGGCTCAATTCGATCCAGTCCAAATAGCTAACACCCAAGCTTCTCTAGACCCATAAACTATATTGTATATCCACTTAACATATAAACTCTATGCTATACATGAATGTTACAATTATACACATAAACAAAACTTAGAGAAATATATATACAAATCTCAACAATGAGGTATCCAAGATCGAAGCCAAGGTCGAAACCAGGCCGATTTCAGAAAATCGAAGGCGAAAAAAGCTTCGAATTGTTAGGAACGAGGAAGAGAATGGAATCCTCGGCCATGGATCTACAAAAGCCCCAAGAAATTGGAGCGTTTTGATCGGTTTAAAGGTGTTGCAAGAGAAGGATTAGACCCCGAAGGGAGTTGCACAACCCCTCTCTCGCTCACTAGAAAGCTAGAGAGGAGAAGAGAGCATCTTTGGGAGGATCAGATCTCCGACTAACCACCGGACTCCGCTCCAAAAGAAGACGATGGTGGAGGCCAAGCCCAGGTGGGGTTTTCCGATCTCTCCAAAGAGAGAGCGTTTTAAAAAATTTGCTTCTTAACTAGGCATGTAGATATTTATGTTCCTTTTTTATATGGATTGAGCCTGCATATAGACCAATGTGCGCTTGTGATGTACATGTTTTCGGTCATAAATAAAGTCTTTTTTTAGTTTATATTTAATGTCTTTTATGCATATTTTGTGTTGGAAAAGTATGAAAATTGTATAGTTGTTGATTATTTATAAGATATGGAGTCTACACAAAATTTGGGGTGATTTTCAGGGATTTAGGGGTGATTTGGAGAAGTTTGGACACACTTTGGAGCTTAACAGAAAACCACGAAGGCAATGGAGAAGCTAAGAAAGAGCACGAGATAGTGCAGCCGGAGAAAAGACATATTTTCGTCATTCATCATTTTGAATTAAAAGTTGATGCCTTCATGAGAGTTGTAGTTCTTGAAAAGAGCTTTCCAACACATATTCATATGCGCCAATCGGACGAACGAGGATTCGAGAAAGTGCGTCATCATCAATATAAAAAGAGTTCAAATGATTTAACATTCCTTTAACATCCCTTCAATGAAACAATGTATACTAGCTAGAAATGCAAATTTAGATCATAAATGCACAAAAAAAAAAGGATTCCAAACATGTTTGTACAAGTTAAGATTTGTAAAGCCTAATATATTTAATATATACAAAACTATTCTTAATTATTTCGCACAACCAAGTAATTCATGAGTCGTGATAAGTTCAACTGTAATTCTACTCATTTTAACATAAAGCAGTCCTTAAAAAAGTTGCAACAATGAAAGCAACAAGAGGATAGCCTTGATCTTGACGTTCTAGACGACGATGTACGTTCTGGTGATTGTCTGTCAGAGGGTACTGGTGTTTGATCCTCCTACAAGAACAGAGTAAAAATAATAGTTACAATCTTAATAAATATTCGGTTCACATATCTACACCGCTAATTTTTACTATTTCCACCGCTAATCACCGCATATCTATGCGGTGAGTTTAATGACAGTCAACGCACCCACCGCATGTATATGCGGTGGGTCGACCCGTATGGACACCCACCGCATCGTACTGCGGTGGTTATGTCTGTTCCGTTTAAACCCCACCGCATACCCATGCGGTGGGTTTCGGATAACCTGATATGTGGTTAACTATTTGGAGGACCGGACCGGACCGGTCGAGAGCCGAGACACACCGCATACCTATGCGGTGTGTTCCAACTACAGTGGATTTAACATGTAATAAAGGGGCATTATCGGAACTAGTCTCTATGTTGAGTTCAGAAGAAAGATAACGTAGCCGGACAATCCACAATAAGAATAGTTGAAAACGAAAGTGCGATAAATGTCCTGGATGACAAAAAGCGTCGGTCGAAAAATGTCATAGAACATTGTTTGTGAAATGGCACAGACAAAGATACAACCCAATTGAACATATAGAGTTCGAAAAATGACACCAGAAAGTGGAAAGTGCTAATACGACAGGGGACGGCCACAATCACGACGGGGGTAAGCTCTATATCGTGCAATCCTCGCCGCAAACTGCTCTTCCCAACCGTCGACCGTGCGATCGTGATGTCGTGTCCATGTAACGTAGACTGGAGGTAGAGGTGAACCAGGCAACAACCAAATCTGTGAATAGAAGGTGAATATTGAGTATTGACATCAGAAAAGAGTAACAAAACATTAACAAATCAATGAATATGAAATACGAAACGTACCGGAACGAAGTGGTTGCTGTTGCCGACTAAAGCTATTCAATCTAGCTCCTCATAGGCCGGTACTGACGGGCCACCGGTGGCGTACAGAGGTAGGCACAACATAGGCATCATCTGTGACAAAATCACCAAAGGACGCTCGTGAAGCGTGGCAAACACCTCGCCCATGATCGGAATCTCCATCCAATACGTAGCATCATGACACGTGCCGAAATAGTTGACCCTCATGATGAGCTCATCTAAGGTAGGATAGTAATGGTACCGATCTGAATGCAGCTGCAACTCAACGGCCAGCTCTCGTCGAACTCGAGGCTATGCGTCTTGTCCCAAGTTCAGAAGACAAGCAAAAGACCTATACCCACAGTGACCATCACCTGCAGCATTTGTGACGGCTCGTACGAAAGTAATCATGAATTCGTCGATGTTGCTAGTGCCCCAATTGAAATCTATGTGAGGTAGATTCTGTGGTGGAAGCGTCGTAGGTGTTGGCGTAGGAATGTCACCTACAATATCCGGAGCTGGCTCCGACGCTGATCGACCTCGCCCACGTCCCCTCCCACGACCCCGTCCTCGACCTCGTCCTCTGCCTACTCCTTAGCCCCTAGGAGGGTCATCGATGGCAATGGCGTTGGACCCAGTGACCTCCTCATTGCCTTCCACGTCATCTGTCTCGTTTGATGACGGTTGACCCCGACCTCGGCCTCGACCTCGTGCTGATCCACTGGTCCCCTCTCTATCTGCCCGACGTTGAGCTCGAGCATGCTCACGTTCCCAAGGTAGAGGGTTCGTCTGACAGGGGTGGCGATTCCTCGGTCTCCCGGACGGTCTATGGTCCTCCGGGTCAGGGGGGTCAACGATGTATGGGAGGGACGATCCCCGTTGTTGAATGCCTACGCGATTCTCCAACGAGTATCCTCGTCCATAGCTCCACTCTGGAACAAACTGATCATGCGCGACATGTCCACATCAGCTCTGCTGAGGGGAGTGTTATCTTGAACGTTGTCAACATGCGGCCTCTTCAAATCCAATTGCTTCCAAAAAATGTGAATCTGGGATGGTCTGATGGGTATCTGCGTGTCTCGAAAAGATTGCATCTCATGTGTGCATGGGAGACCGTAGACGTCCCTCCAGTATCTATCTCTGCATGGTTGCGAAGGTGGCTCGGCTTCCATCTTCGTGTAGATTTCGAACAATAGGTTGAAATATTCCTCTGACACAATATTCCCAATTCGATCGAAAATCCATAGGTCGTAGGAGTCTGTAGGCCAGGTGTTGTTCGCTCTCTCCATTGTATTCTTCACCTCACTTATTTGATACGCCATCATCAGGTCGATTGTGTTGATCACGTGAGTGAAATCACCGACCGCAGAGTTTAAGGTCTTTTTCAACACAGAATGAGCAGACTCCACCCTACAAGATAAGTGAGACTCGCATGTGAAGATCGTTATATGTAAACAAATTACGTGTATAATGAATTTTGTAAGGAAAAAGTTGGTGCACCTGTTCGTCGTGGTCGTACCAAAATGCCGGATTGCGTCTGTCCATGCACGAACTATATTCTCCGAGTAATCTCGTAACCACGTCGCCTCCAAATACGGCATAAGACTTTCGATATGCCCCCACCCTGCATGCATACCCCTCCTTCTAGCGGTGAAAGTTTCAACCGATCTGTATTGGAACAGGCCAACACATGCGTTCTTGAAACGCCTAGCAACATCAAACCGTCTGGGTCATCCGTCTTGCTGAGTCTGCAACTACTCATCCACTCGCTCAGCTCCATCCTGCTGTGCTCGGTCCCCTCGTAGGTACTCCTGCATCATCTCATAACCCTCCCCTGGTCTAGACTCTTCGGTCGAC
Organism: Persicaria maculosa; assembly: GCA_963922045.1. Classification (NCBI taxonomy): domain Eukaryota; kingdom Viridiplantae; phylum Streptophyta; class Magnoliopsida; order Caryophyllales; family Polygonaceae; genus Persicaria; species Persicaria maculosa. The sequence continues at coordinate 65,637,947 of OY998262.1, forward strand.
TGCACCACTGGGTCATCTGTGTGGTCAGACATCAACTCCTGCTCAATCTGCACCAGACTCTAATATGTCTCTATAGACGACTGTGACGTATGCCCAAACCGTCACTGTGGTCAACACGTGACTGAGACGATGGCTCAACCCCAGTATCAGCTCCTACCGTCTCACTATCCCTCTCCGGAGGATCCACTACATCCTCCAACGTCTGGCTCTCCCTGACGGCAGCCCCAGCATCATCACCTACCGCGTCACTATCCATCTCCATAGGATCTGGTACATCCTCCAACGTATGTCTCTCCCTAGCGGCAGCCCTCCTAGCAGATTGCAAAACCACCCTCTCTCCTAACCCTCTCGATAACGTGGACTGTGTAAAATAAAATATATTTATCAGAATCCTATCGCTCAAATACGATATTATATCGTATGACTTACTAAATGTTGCAAGATTTCTCTACGGTTTATTAATGATTTCAACTTAATACTATCGATTCCTAAGAAAACAGAAATAAACTTATTCGATTTTAATTTCCCTACACCTATTAATGATTTTAACATACCATAGACCGAGGCTGTGTCTGAGTCTGTGGGTGTTGGTCAGGCTGTGGCGGGGCATCTGTCGTCCTCCTCCTCCTCTAAATAATCGGTTCAGACTACATTATATATAACAATTATATGTTAACACTATCTCATTCCGCTTAAAAAATAATGCAAAATCGATTTTCATATAGGTTAAATGTTACCGGTAACGGATGTCTCCGAAAAGGACCGACACCATCAGCGGCATCTTTTCCACGATTGTCTTTCACCATCTCAACACTCGGGTACAAAGTGGGGGTAGAAAGAGGGACGGGAGAATCGACGGAACCAAAAGTCGGGCTCGAAAAGCAAGGAATCGGAGAAGAGTCGGAAAGTGTGTCGGAGAAATGGGGCCCGCACGCCTATTTATAGGGGGCCCCATCTGCGGTAACAACCCACCGCATACCCATGCGGTGGGTTGTTACATATCTTTTAAAATTATAAAAAACCCACCGCATAGGTATGCGGTGGGTATCGGATATCTTCTAACCATTCGGATTTTGGCATAACGGACTCCGTTGTACCCTAACCCACCGCATATACATGCGGTGGGTCGCCATACGGTCAACGCACCCACCGCATGGGCATGCGGTGGGTCAGGGGAAAATTTGATTAAGCCACCGCATAAATATTAGTAAAAATAGTAAAAATTAGCGGTGAACTTATCATCACCCATAAATATTAGTAGTAGCTATATCCTATTATTTAATTATATCTATATTTTGAACTTAGAGATTTTTTTTTCAACTCTTAATTATAAGCAATCTACACATCGATGAACATGTAATGGCGCCCAACAAAGTTTATATTTTTATCTAACATTAACCATATATTATCCCTTCACTTGATGTCCTCTGATCTTTGGTTGGTTAAGAATACTTAAGATACACATGTCCTCTGATCTTAGGAGCGACAGTTTGGATCTGGAAGTGTTCCGGAGGGGGAGAGGTAGACCGAAAAAGAGGTGAATGGAGGTTATCAAACATGACCTTAAAATGTTCTAAACCTGTCAGAAGATTTGACTCTGGATAAAGACCACTAGCGGAGGTGCATCCAGACGGTAGATTTGTGTTAGGGTTGTGTGGCATCTAGTTATTCTTAACTTCTATGCTTCTTTTCTCGCTCTTACTTACCTACTCCCTTTCTACTAGGGTTGTGCATAACCGGGTATCCGACACGACACGACAAAAACACGAAAACGATAAGGGGAAAAGTGCCGATCCGAACACTACACGATAAGTACCGGGTATCCGACACGATAACACGACAAGGTTTCGTGTCGGATACCCGTATAACACGACACGACACGATTTGTACAAAAACCTCCTCTTTTTTGTTGCCGTACAAGAAAAAAAAAATAGAAAACGAATGGCCAAGGCTGGGAAAAAAATGTAAAAGGGGGGATGGGATATATGGGAGTCGAACTCACCTACTCCGTTTGAGTTTCTACTAATTTGTTCTATTAATTTTGGATCTATCAGAAACACTCTCTCGACTAGTTAGGGGAAAAGAGTGAGTACATCCTGGCTCCTAGATCCCACGTAATCGCGGAATATATTGGGACGTTGTTTTTGTTGTACACATGTTAATTCAACTAAACATGCAAGACAAATATTTATATTGAAAGGATTAATATTATCACCCACATTGTAGGACCGTGTGGGCTTGTTGACAGCAGTTTATCTTAATCATCCTTTAAATGCTAGAAATTTGTGATTTGGATAATTCAACTAATTAACTTGCAAAACAAATACTCCAGTACAGAGAGATTTTACCTCTAAATTATTATTATTATCACCCAGACCAGGACTCCAGGAGGTGTTGTAGTTCCTTCTGAGTTTGTTGTTGTCACTTCATCTAACCGTTCATACTTTAAATACCAGAAATTTGTGATTTGGTTGGTTAATTAAGACATATATACTCTACAAGTTAATGTACGTAATAAGATCATACCTCCTCTGTTTCCTCCGTCCGCTCATCATTAGAGGGCTGATCCTGATTAGATAACAAAGACGCCTGGTTAGTCAGCTGCGTATACATTCGAATTTACCATTTACCCAAAAATAAAAAAAAAGTTGCTAATAATATATAACATCATGAGCATCATACCGGCACATTGATCATGTTGTTTCCAAGCACCAAACACTCGAAGCTAACATTCATAACCGCACCAGCGGCGTTGCCCTGTAACTCATAAGTCGCATTCCACCTCTCCTGTCTCCTCTCCTCCAACATAGGAGCGAGTATCTCGATTAGATCAATCCGATGCACCCCCACAGGAGACTGACCCATCCACCGGAGCATATATCAAGAACCGCTCCTCCCCGCGGTATGTTACTGAGGAGAGATAGAGGCCAGTCCTGGTGCAGCTGATAGAGAACGTACGGGTCAATATCTCTTCGAATTCAGCTACACCTCCGATCACCTCAGCCACCAAGTCCTCGTCATCCCTCCCTTCCCAGTGGCATAGCAAGGTAGAGCCATTGAACGCCGAGGGTAGATTCAAAACTGTGTGGACTTGCAGGGTGAATCGGCAGTTGAAATCCCGGCTTAGAAACTGATGGAGGGGCCTTAGGGCGTCCTGCTCCGGATACAACACGAATGAGGAACCGGGTTGGACGAGTACCAATTCGATGATACTGGCCAGCCCGATACCATGGTTCGGATTCATTATATTTAAGGTTACATCATCTAGATGAGACCAAGGTATAACTATACAGGGAAAAAATATATATTTCTCTAAGATCCTGTTGTTTATATTCTGTAAGAGAACAGATCAATTCGCTAACAAAATCCAGAATTTTAAATTGAAGTGTGTGAGTTTTCATTGGAGTTGTGGAGAGGTTTTGGGCTGTATTGAAATAGCAACTCTTTGAAGGATTCATTCAGTTTACTGAGCTTTGATAATAGATAGGCCTCTGTAACTCTGTTGCTGGTTAATTCTTATGGAGAGGCAGAAATTTCGATACCAAAATGTATGAAGCTTTCAAACAAACATAATATATAGTGTATGTTGCTTTGTTAGTCCTATTGCCTATTGGATATTTGGATTCCTAAACAGGATTTAAATAGGATATAATTAGTTGACGGTGGATTTTCATTTAAAATTTTTAACGAGATAATTTCAATTGCTGATTTTAAAGTTAATGGTTAATCTTGGAACTCTTACTAATACCTTCGTTCCAAAACACATGGTCATTTAACAATTTGTAAAAGTTTTGAATAAAACACTCAACTTTTAAAAAAACATCATTGTTCCACTAATTTTTTTCATAAATTTTATTATTTTTTAAAACTTACTACACATTTTAACCAATTAAAATCTTTTAAAAAATCAACCATCCAAAAATTAAAACAAATCTTTATAATCATCTACTTAAAAAAACACAAAAGAGCAACTATTTAAAAACAAAAATTACCATCTAAAAACTCATCTATTTTGGAACTAATGAAGTACTCCCTCCGTCCAACAATACATGGACTTTTAGAGGTAAAATTTTGTCCAACAATAGATGGTCTTTTATGTTTTCTAGGTAGGAAGTTATAATGATTTGTATTGGTTTGTGTGCTGTTGACTTTTTAAAATAATTTGATTGGTTAAAATGTGTAGTGGGTGTTAAAAAATAATAAAATTTGTGTAAAAGTTAGTGTAATGATGATGTTTTTTTAAAGTAAAGTGTTTTATTAAAACTTGTGCAAAGTGCTAAAAAGCAATGTATTTTAGGACGGAGGAGTATTAGATAGTAAGGAATGGTTGAAAAGAAGAGTATACGGATCATGGTCGATGAATCATAACGCAAGCCCAGCGCCTTCTAAGTTTCAAGTGATGGTCATTGTAGCATAGGCCCATTAAGTAGTTGATATTATATGGTAAGGAATGGTTGAAAAAAATGCCGATTTCGATTATTTAAGCACGAGAAGCGCTATAATATATGGCAAGGAATGGTTGAAAAATCAATTTGTTTTCACAAAAATTAAAGTTTTTGTATATTTTTTTGATAATTTTTAAAGTTTGTATTAATATAATATTGGTTCATGGATTGCTCGTCTTGTGCACAGTTCTCCTGTCGGTGAATGTTTGGGTAACTCTATAACATATACATAATACTTTTTTTTTCTATACACTACAGGAAAAGCATGCCATTTTCAACGCTTTTAAAGACCATTCTCGACGCTATAAAGCGTCGAAAAAATCAATTTAAAAGCGTCGGTATTTTTGGCGTCACGAATGACAATCTGCCATTTTCGACGTGAAATTACGTCGGGGCCCATTTCGACGCCTAAAAGCGTCGAGATTGGCATGCCATTTTCGACACCCTAGAGCGTCGAAAATGGCTGATCTTGTTATCACTATCAACCATTTTCGACGCCCTATGGTGTCGAAAATGGCTCATTTAATTTCTATTCTCAGCCAATCTTGACACTTTAGGGTGTCGAAAATGGCTGACCCCCTTTTTTAGGCTGTCGAAATTAGCATATATATACATATTAATATTTTTCTTTCTTCACTTTTCTAAATTAATTGGCACATATATGTAAGGTTGTAGCACAAGCCATAAGAGATAAAATATACATATATAATAGGTATAATGCATCATTTACATTCACACAACCACAATTGTATCATTTAAGTTCACATAAGCTACCATTGTCTCCTCTTGGGTACAATTTAGTACTTCAAAATAACCCTTAAGTTCTCACTTTAAGTCGCAAAAAAAACACACCCAAAAGATCATTGTAGATGAGCTATTTGTCTCCTGTTGCCTAACACATTTCTTGCTCACCTGCACAAGAAGGAATAAAAGCCTAACACATTTCAATATACCAAAAGTAAAAAGAGAAATCAGAAGGAAAAACAGTAGAAACTTGATGATTGAACCTATAGGACAAGGTGGCAAATTATGCAATCTATAATGCCCGAGTAATTTACTTTCAAGAGCATCCCTGAATTCTAACCAGCTAAGAGGTTTTCTGGTGGAAATCAGTAAATTGTCAATTAATCTATTCAAGACACCTTCATCACAATCATCCAAACACTAACAGTATAAAGCCAAATTTCAATAGCTATATAGAGTTGAAGAGCAAAGCACACTCAAGAGTGGAGAATGCAAAGAGGAGGATAGGCTAAGAAATCAGAAGGTCTACATAGTTGTTTATTCAGAGACAAGGGAAGTTTCCAACACCATCAAACACACACAAGTATTCAACTACAGTTTCACACTCAGTTGTCAACAGCAACAGCCACAACCACATTTTAAAAAAAATAAAAAACCCTTAAATCATGTCTTATGGTGAATTCCACAAATACCCACATCATCATTGATATTTTACATGTAGGAAAGCATGGCCATATGAAAAACATGGGCATCTCACAAAAGGAGGTCTAGAACTTATACCTCTTCAAGGGATATTAGTCACATTTCATCCATGCTTTCCTCCGAATCACCACTAGTAGAAGCGACCTTAATACAAAAAAAAAAACAAAAAAAAAATGAGGTTAGAAATGGGAGGAACCGAAATTGGATTAGGAAATATAAAACAAATCATTATGAAAATAAATAGAACCTGAGAATCAGCCATGTCCAATGTAGCAGCCTCCATAAACTCTTTAACTCTACCGGTACGAATTGCATCTAGAGCATGTAGCATCATTTGGTTAGATTGATCTACCTTTGCTCGAAGCTCTTGATTTTCCATTTTCAAGCTTGTTATAGCAGCTCCATTCTCCACCTCCATCTTTGTTAATTTTGATTTCAAATGCTCTACTTCCATAGAATTGGTCATGCTCCCGGCACCACCGCTTGTTTGTCTCAAGAAAAAGGACACCCCAAAAACGTCACTTTCTTTCACTCCTAACCCGAATCCAACTGGCCTCTTAGGTTTTCCATCTTCATACATAAGCTTCTCAAACACGGCATTTTCAATTTCCACTTTAGCTTTTGACGAGCCCGGTTTTTTAAGATGTTCTTGAACTTGTTCATTTGCTTTCACCTAAAATCACATGAAAACATAATAGTATAAGCAATGCTTGAATACATGAAACAATCACTCACACATTACAACAACATCAACAGTTAGATTCATATACACATGAAATTAAACCAAAAACTGGAAACCAGAAGCATAAAGCAAGAGGAATAACGCAACAGGAGGCCGAGTACTAAAACTAACATTGTAAACAAGCTTGTATAAGGTCATTGCAGTTCATACAGATAATAAAACGAACATTGTAAACATCAAAGATTCCAAATTATTGGGACACTAAATCAGCAATCAGAATGATTATAAAGTGGAGATATACATTAGATATTAATAATTGACGACACTAACTTGTACAATGAGTAACATGAAAAGTAGGAGAAAGAAATTGCTGAGCTTTAAGCACCTGTTTGTCCAAAGGCCAAATAGGTGCAAGAAGTTGACAACTCATTCTTTTGATCTAACTATATGTTTTGTGTTTAATGTTTGAAGGAAGGGTGATGGATTTTCAGGGAAAGATGAGAAGAAAGAAATAATGGAAAATAGGGAGAGAATAGTCAGTTGTTGCCTGTGGAAAAAGAGTCAGCTAAAGTAAACAAGCAAGCATGAACTTATGTCCTGAAGGCAATAAAAAAACTCCATAAACAATCACTGCAACTCTGCTTAACTGCAGATAATGATTCCTAAGGTGAACAAAGAGTCAGCTAAAGTAAACAAGCATTAAACATATAAGCTTTTACAACATTCATAGAGATATTGTATATGAGAACAACTAAAATTGAAGGTATATATACCTTAAATCAGACTTTATGTGCTTCTATCTCTTTTCGCCGAATTTCTCCTGCTAGATACTGTCATTGAGAAGAACATACATCATTTGTAAGATGAAATTAACATGAATGCAGTAACATATTTAGCAATTCAAATGTAGCAATTCAAGACATGGTAGTAGTTTCTTGTCATGAGAGTCAACAATCAACAAATTGTTCTAAAAACATACTGAAAAATCATAACATATGGGATTAAGATTGGGTTGAAATTAGCCCAAAAAATTGTTCTAAAAACAAGGAAAATGAAGGAAACAGAGCTTCCATAAAATGACCTTATTTCATAATGCCTACAAAGGAAATAGTGATAGGGAGAGGGGGGCGTGGGAAGCAGCTCAAACGTGAAAGCCAACTTGACAAGTAAAATTAAAGAGCTGCTTTTGTCTGAAATAACGATGCTTTTGTGCTTTTGGAAACATCCAATACCAGCTTTCACTTTCTTATAGCTGTCAAGATTAATGGCATTTCTTCATCATTTAGGCAAACTGTTCATTTCTGTTTTGTTTTTCAGTGTGAGACTGTCAATTTATAACTCTGGCTGTTTCTTGGAGGTTAATCAATACAATCTTTTAACCTCATTTGCAAATTGACAGTCTCACACTGAAAAACAAAACAGAAATGAATATTTTGCCTAAATGATGAAAACATGCCATTGCTTAAGAGTTAAGAGGTTATTCAGTTCAATCTTTTAACCTCATTTGCAAATCAAATATTGGGAACTGGCGAGAAATAGTAACATGACAGACAAACATATGATTGAGAGGAAGATTTGGTTATTGTCACACGGTTAATGGTTTGAGTCAGCTATCTTTGGGTCATCTCATCATAAATTTTGTTAAATTGGTTAGAGAATTAGAGGGTATCATCTGAAGATTTGGGTGAAATTTAGATTTGTGTTGATCCCATTTGTGTTGCTTTCTTTTACTTCTTAGATTGCAGGTTAGATCAACTGGGATTGTTGTGCTTTATGTTCATGATGACAGGTCAAATTGAAATCATGTTAAATTCTGTATGCATTCTTTTTAAGTTGGGAGCTGAAAATAAAATCATAACTTTTCTGTACCACCCTGATAGGTTAACTTCACGTTTACATCATAACCATATATACTCACTTGATGGATTAAAACAATGCATCTTTATAAGTGGATTCATGATATAGACAGGACTGTTCATGAATAATTACCCAGAGGTGGTAACTCCTCTTTTGTTTAATTAGACCATTTGACAGGTCAATTTATTCAAATGTGTAGTTTGAAGTTTCATTCAGTTCTTAATCTTTCACAACCAGAGTTCCTGATAGAGATATGTCCAGACATTGGATTCCATTTGCAATGTTTTCTATCCATTTTGACTATATTTGTTTCTATGGCATCACTTTCTGCCAGCTAAGTACATCATTGTTTCACTTGGTAAGACATCATCATGCAAGATAAGCTCTTTGTGAAAGTATTATTCTTCATTTCTTCTCTTGTGAAACAACCAACTATGTTGCAACACAAGATTCAAAGTACATCATATGCAGGCCATCTCTTCACTAAAAAAACTACAATTTCACATTAACACATTACACAACAAAACAGATAGATAGATAGCATTTTCATATAATTAATAGAATATGTGCACATAAATTCTAGCCATATCCAGCAAAGCAAACCACACTATTCCTCAGATGCATATACTATAAATAAAACAGTTCTTAGTCTTCTTACAATGAACTAAAGAGGGAAATAGTTTATCAATTACCCAAGATCAGGAGGAAGTCTGAAGCCAGCAGTTCGTATGCGCTTTAGAGAATGAAGCTGCCACAACACACAACATGAGTAAATTCACCACAGGTTTCAATATAGACACAAAAGGTGAAGATAATGGTTCACAAACTCATTTCTATGAAAAACTAAAAAGAAAGACTGATGTCATTATTGCCAAAATTACTTCTTGTAGTGAGCAACAAATAGTATGTATTCAGCATCAAAGAGCTAAACATAGGCTTCACCATTCATTGTCTCATGCTTCACAAGTGTGTATTTAATCCAAACTGGACATGTGCCAGAGGTGTTTCTGAGGGGACCATGTGATGTGAGCTCTTCATCAACACATTACACAACAAAACAGATAGATAGATATACACAAACAGCAAAGAGTAGAGGGAATCTCACTTCCTTGCACTAACTTGTAATTACACAAATCCAAGAAACCCAATCATTTTCCCCCTTTCCAGTCTCTTAACATGCTCCCTTGAGAGCAGTCCCTTTCTTTGTTAAAACTCAGTTTTGAAGCATTTTCATTTTCTTATATTTAGGGAGATAATTACTTTAAAACATACCATATTTTTATAACCTATAAGCTTCAGATGGAACTTACAGAAGAACAAACCAAAATTAAAAACAAAGTTACCCTTCTCTATTAGTTCTTCTAATGCTTAAGTGCAACATTTACATAGACATACTTTGGAATTTTTAACACATGGATTCGGATTCGTTTGAGAAGGCGAAAGAGCAGTTTGATGAACCATGACAAACAAGATCCAGATTCCTGTTAGGCGAGGCTGTGGTTATATGGGCTGGGAGAGGGGCTGTGACAAACAATTGATTCAATCCAGTATTGCAGTTAGGATTTTCACACATTCAGATATAGAACTGAACAGGATTTCTTGATCATTACATATAAATTAATTAATATAATGTAGGAAAGTATGATATCTTCTATTCACTTTTGATTTGAGAAATGAACACAGCACAAGCGATCACAGTCGAGAACAAAATAAAACTGAACGGAGAAATTGCAACGAGAAACCTCACCGGTGAGAAAAAGCGTATGGGCACCGCCACAGGCGACGTCGTGGAGGCTATCAAAACTGGAGCACACCAGTACACCACAGGCTTCCATTGCGAGTCCAAGCTCCCAAGCCCTAACCTCCCGTAGTGACTGGCGCAGGATCTACGCCACATTGCGATCGCAGGAGGAGTTCATGGAGAAGAAGAAGAAGATTGAGAGAAGGAAAATCTGACACTAGACTAATCTAACACTAGACTATCAATAGGTGAAGGTAAAACTCACAGAAAAGCAGAAATCGACTGGAGCAGAAACGCAGATCAGGTCGGAAATTGGGCGGAGATTGGAGCGAGGGAGACGAAGACGGAGAGGAGGCAGGGGAAGGTGCTCAGAGTGGAGAGATCGACTGCCGATGGGAGGCCTTCTCCGGTGGGCGGTGGGAGGCCGTCTCCGGTGGGCGCGAATAGGGTTCTTCGGAGGTGTGAAGCAGAGAGAGAGAGAGAGAGAGAGAGAGAGGGGGGGGGCACGGGAGTCGGGGAGAGTGAATCGAGAGAGAGGGGCACGGGAGTCGGAGAGAGAGAGGGGCACGGGAGTTTTAAAATTTTTAGTGAAACCATTCTCGACGCTTTAGAACGTCGAGATTTTTGTTAATTTCGACGCCTATATCTGTCAAAAAAAATCGACAGTTCAGAGCGTCGAAAATTTTCGACACTTTTTAAAAGCGTCGAAACCAAATCGTCGAAAATAAACCTCTTTTCCTGTAGTGATATAATTTCAGTCCGATGTACATTCAAATTGGATATTTGTATCATTAGAAATAATGTCGGCGACTAGTGGTATCGTGGGTTTGTCATGTAACATAGGTACTTGCACGATCCGCAAAGCTGAGCTTTGAGGGTTGTGCAAGGACTACAGTTAGCTTGGGATGGTGGGTACAGGCAAGTGATCCTAAAACCGGATTCACAACTTGTGTCAACCATTCTTGGAAATGAACTTCCACGATGCCACCAGCTGGCTAGCTTTGTCGGTAAGTGTCAGGGCTTTTTAAGAAGGGACTGGAATATCGAGTTTCGGCACGTCTTTCGTGAGGCTAATTGTGTTGCTGACTATCTAGCTAACTTAGTTTACTCGTATAACACTGGTTGCACTTTATAGTTTGACCTTTCTTGCTTGATGATATTAGGGGTCGAGCTAACTCTCGTATACTGACTACTTAACCCTTTTTCTTAAATTTTAATAAAGTCCATTTGAAGCGCGGAGGGCATCACCCCGGCATCACCCCTCCTTACCCAAAATAAAATAAATTGGGTAACTTAGAGTTCTAGAGCAAGGAACACCCACCCTGTTCTGATTCTCGTTTTCCAAAACACTCTCCATCTCCATCCCCACTCAGGGGTATGAGTTAAAAATCTCCATTATATTCCACCCCTATACCCATTAGGGATTCATTACACTCCGTCGTATAAAATCTCCCATTATACTCCATCCTCGTTATAGAGAATTTTCATGAGTAATGGAGAATTCACACCCAATATGATTTAAGATTTGGATGTAACGTTAGGGAGTTATTTATGAGTTTAAAAAATGCCGATTTCGATTTTTTAAGCACGAGAAGCGCTATAATATTAATTCAAAGAAACAAATACTTGAACAACATCACACTCTCACACCATAAAAAAAAAAAAAAAAAAAAAAATGATCACACAAGGACATGACATGACTGCATGTGGATAGCTATGGCCGCGCCTCATACTTGCTTATTTTAATTAGAGATGGTAAGGAGGAGGAGGCGGTGGCTTGTAGGCCGGCTTAAGATGCGGCGGTGGAGCCTTGTAGACCGGCTGAGGGTGGGGGTGTGGGTAGGGGGGTGATGGGTACACGTGAACCGGCGCTGGCTTGTGAACCGGAGTCGGTGGTGGAGCGTACATGTAAACCGGCGGTGCCTTGTAAATCGGGTGGGGTAGTGGGGCGGGGTAGTGCTTCTCATGGTGGTGGTGGTGGTCATGGTCCCCTTTGTGATCATGGTCGTGGTCGTGGTGCTCAGGCTTCTCGTGGTGGTGAGGAGGCGGGGCATGGTACTCCGGCTTCGTCTCGTGGTGGTGAGGAGGCAGGGCATGGTGGTACTCCGGCTTCGTCACATGGTGGTGAGGAGGCGGGGCATGGTACTCCGGCTTCGTTTCGTGGTGGTGAGGAGGCAGGGCATGGTGGTACTCCGGCTTCGTCTCATGGTGGTGAGGTGGCGGAGGGTAGGGCTTGACGGGGGCCTTGGGGTGTGAAGACTCCACCTTGATTGTAAGATCTTGAGAGCTAACGTACAGGTGATTTAAAGGATGATGAAAGACAAAAAGGCTGGGTTTCAAGGTCTTGAAACCCAGACTAAAATGTTTTGATTACTTATGCATTTATCTAGTTCAAGTTATTCTTTTACAGGAAAGAATTCGAGGCCAATCTTTTTTTTGGGCCTAAATTAATGGGCTCTATATTGGGCTATTTGATGAGACTTGGGCTTTATCGATTTATATATGAATTTCTCATCTAACCCATTTTGTGTACTAAATACATTATGCATATTCTTTCATTATCTCACTTTTTATACAAGGAAAGAATCTATTCAGAATTGATCATGCTTGATCATGAAGGAACATCTTGGAAGGCACACAAAGGATTTGTTTTGGAAGGAATTCAAATACCTTGGAAAGGATTTGAATTTCAAACGGTTCTCCCTCCAAGAAGCTCTACAAGGGTTTCAACTATAAAAGGACGAAAGCTAAGAAGGATGAAGACACTAAGCAACCACGCAAGCATTCATAAGTATTCTAAAGCATTCGTCAAGTTTCTCCTACATTCTCATAAAGCTTAAGTTGGTGATCATTGTTTAAGAGTTGAGAGAAACACTAGCGCTTATTGTACAAGTCATTCATTTTACACTTAGAGTTTTCATACTCGATCAAAACACACTTGGTGTGTGGTGTGAGCTTTTATTTCACTTGTAAGTTTGAGAGCTAGAATAGAAGCGGTGAGGCTTTGTATAGAGAAAGGGAAGTTTCTCTAGGAAGTTCTAGGCTCAAAGGAAGTGAAATAAGAAGTGTTTGAATCCTACGGATTGGATAATCCTAGGCGGGGACGTAGGCAAGTTGGTGCCGAACCTCGTTAACAATTCGTGTGTTCATCTTTTATATTCCGCATTTACTTTGTCATATTCGATTTTACCTTGTCAAGTTCTGATAGCCTATATCAAGGTCTTGACAAGTTGCAGTAAATTTCTATTGTTGCGAAAATCGTCCATACTCTATTCATCCCCCCCCCCTTCTAGAGTATTATTCATCGCCTTATAGACTCTTCAATTGGTATCAGAGCTTGGCTCACTGTTTTGATTTAACAATCTTGTGAGTTTTTAGCATGTCTACCATAGGTGATGGAGGTTTTGCTCAAGGAAGGTCAACCAATAGACCTCCACTGTTCTGTGGCAATAACTTTGTCCACTGGAGATCACTGATGCAAATGTTCATCATTGATCAAGACCTTGAGCTATGGGGCCTGGTCAAAAATGGACCACACGTTCCTAAAAAGACTGTCGATGGAAAGCAAGTTGATAAGATTGAGTCTGAGTACGATCAGACTGATCTTGAGAACATTGCTAAGAACTACAAAGCTATGAATCTATTATATTGCGCTCTCGATGCTAATGAGTTTAATCGTGTCTCAGCTTGCAAAAGTGCCAAGGAAATTTGGGATAAACTTTTAGTTACTTATGAGGGCACAAGTCAAGTTAAAGAGAGTAAGATTAATATCTTTCTCAGGCAATACGAACTCTTCAAGATGAATCCTGATGAGACAGTAAAGGAGATGTTCACGAGATTCACTCAAATTGTTAACAACCTCGACTCACTTGGGAAAACCTTCTCCAACCCAGAAAAGGTTCGAAAGGTTCTAAGGAGCCTTCCGAAAACCAAGTGGGGTCCCAAGGTTACTGCAATTGAGGAAGCTCAAGATCTCTCTACACTTCCATTAGATGATCTTCTCGGAAAACTTATCACTCATGAGATGATATTAAACGAGGAAGATGGAGAATTACCCTCAACAACAAAGAACCTTGCTCTCAAAGCAAAGAAAGATCGCTCACAATCTGAGAGTGATGAATCAGACGACGAAGATGATCCCTTTGCTCTCATCACAAGAGGATTAGCTCGAATTCTGAAGATGAAAAAGCAATTCTCCAACCGAGAAAATACTGATTCATCTAGATTCAAAAGCAAGTCTCCCAACATGTCAAAGAAGCCAAAAGTGCTAACATGTTTTGAGTGTGGAGAGACAGATCATCTCGTAAAGGAGTGCCCTATGAAGAAAAGAAATAAGTTCAAGAAATATGAACAAAAGAAAAAGGCTATGCTTGCAACCTGGAGTGACTCAGATTCATCATGTGAATCAGACACCGAAAAAGAACAGGCTAATCTCTGTCTTATGGCTGAACACGAAGGATCACAGACTCAAGACCTTGAACAAGTGGTAAGAAATCTAATGTCTAGTCCTCCCGATGTTCTTTCTGAAGTCCTAAGAAATATGATTTCTAATGAAGATGCCTACAACAGTGAAATCAACATCTTGAAGGAAAAGCTGATAGATCAACAGAAATGCATCAGTGATATGTCGCTGGAAATGAAAAATCTTGAGACGTCTCGAACAGCCCTTGACATTAAAGTCAAGACCTTGAGCTCAGAAAACTCTGATCTCAGGCAAAGCCTCTCCTCTCTAAAGAATCGTAATGAGGATTTAGAGAAAGAGAAGGCAAAGCTATCCGACAAGTGTCAAGATCAGCAGACTTCACTCATTCAATTCACCAGATCTAAAGCTAATCTTGATAAGATGTTGGGTGAACAACAACTCTCTATTAATAGAAGTGGTATTGGATACAACAAGAACTTTCCAAAGAAACCTAGTACCACTTTTGTTAAAGCTAAAGGCTATTGGCGTTCACCTACTTGCTTCCATTGTTGTAAGAAAGGGCATGTTAGAGAAACTTGTCCATATAGGAGAAAGGATCCCTACATCATTAGAAATACATTTCCAGTTCGACTTAATGAACAGATAAAACAAGTTTGGGTTCCTAAAGGGACAAGACTACCCAACATGGTCTATCCTCATTATGAATCTAAAACTATGTATTGGTCTAGCCGGAAAGGTTGATGTTGGTATTGCAGGATATCATCAAGAGCAAAGAGCCAAAATGGATAATGGACAGTGGATGCTCACGACACATGAGTGGAAAGAAATCACTATTTCAAGATCTTAAGGAACAAACCACTGGAACAATTACTCTTGGTGATAAAGGGAAGTGCAACATTATTGGTATTGGTAATATTGGTAATTCAGAAAGTTGCATTAAGGATGTTTATCTTGTTGATGGATTAAAGTATAACCTCTTAAGTGTCTCTCAGTTGTGTGACAAAGGAAACAAAGTTGGCTTTGACAGACACAAGTGTGAAGTCAGGAATGAAGAGACTGATGATCTAATTCTCACTGCTCACAGGCACAACAACACTTACGCTGTAAATGCTAATCATATTACAGGTACAAAACTCAAGTGTCTCAAGGTCTTGACAGAAGACCCCAGCCTATGGCATAGAAGACTAGGTCATGTAAGCATGCACACCCTCAATAAGCTCAAAACAAGAGATCTTGTGAGAGGTTTGCCTGATCTAAACTTCAAGAAAGAAGATCTATGCAATGCATGCACAAGAGGCAAACAGACACGCAGTTCCTTCAAACCTAAAAAGGTTGTAAGTTCCTCTCGTCCTCTTGAGTTGTTACATATGGACTTGTGTGGACCTATGCGAGTCAAATCTCCAAAGGGCAAACAATACATCCTGGTTATTATTGATGATTTCTCTCGTTTTACATGGATCTCCTTTTTAAGAGAAAAATCAGAGGCTTTGCTCGAGTTTTCTAAACTTTGCAAAGAGTTGCAGACCTTGAAAAACATACCTATTGTCTCCATTAGGAGTGATCATGGTAGAGAATTTGATCAACTTAAGTTTGATTTGTTCTGTGCTAAGTATGGAATTTCTCACAACTTTTCAGCACCTAGAACTCCTCAACAAAACGGAGTTGTGGAACGAAAGAACCGCACTTTGGAGGACATGTCTAGAACAATGCTTTTGGAAAATGGTTTGCCAAAAATCTACTGGGCTGAGGCTGTTAATACAGCCAATTACATTTTGAATCGATGCTTAATTCGTCCTATTTTGAAAAAGACTCCCTATGAACTTTTCAAAGGAAGAAAGCCTAGCATTTCCTACTTCAAACCTTTTGGATGCACTTGCTTTGTTCATAACAATGGCAAAGATAATCTTGGAAAATTTGACGCACGTAGTGATGAAGGTATCTTCCTTGGATATTCGGCTACTAGCAAAGCTTATAGAGTTTATAACAAGCGCACCAAAATTGTTGAGGAGAGTATCCATGTGGTATTCGACGAAAGCAACAATGGTGTGTTGAGTGAAGGTTTTGCAGATCTCAATCTAAATCATCATGATTTGGATGGAGAAGAAGAGGACAAGGCCGAAAATAAGCAAGACCAAGAAAGAAACATGCAAGAACAAATCCAAGACATCAACGAGCTATCTCAAGATCTTGAGAAGGGACTACAGAATCAGGATTCAGTCAATGAAGAATCCAACACTCAAATTATCTCTCAAGACCTTGAAGAGAGACCAGCTACTATCTCAAACAATCAGGGTCCAAAGCCACGAAAATTCAAACATGCCTCTTCACACTCAGCTCAAGATATCATATCAGATCCATCATCTGGGGTACAAACTCGATCTAGATTAAAGAATCTTTGTGCCTTCTATGCTTTTGTTTCTCTTATAGAACCAAAGACCCCAGCTGAAGCACTCAAGGACTCGGATTGGATCACTGCCATGCAAAATGAGCTAAATGAGTTTGAAAGAAACAAGGTATGGACTCTTCAACCCAGGCCACAACACCAATCAGTCATAGGGACTAGATGGGTGTTTCGGAATAAACTGGATGAAGCAGGCAAGATCATTCGAAACAAAGCAAGACTTGTTGCTCAAGGATACAATCAAGAAGAAGGTATAGACTACGAGGAGACATTTGCTCCTGTAGCAAGGTTAGAAGCTATACGAATATTACTTGCTTTTGCATCTTTCATGGGTATCAAGCTATTTCAAATGGATGTCAAATGTGCATTCCTAAATGGGTTCTTAGAAGAAGAGGTTTATGTTGCCCAACCACCAGGCTTTGAAAGTGAAGAATTTCCTAATCATGTGTATAAATTGGACAAAGCTCTCTATGGTCTCAAACAAGCCCCAAGAGCTTGGTATGAAAGATTGTCCAAATACCTTCTTGAAAATGGTTTTCAAAGAGGATTGATTGATAAAACTCTTTTCATCAAAACTCGTGGAAATGATCTTTTGATTGTTCAAATATATGTAGATGATATACTATTTGGTGCTACTAATGATTCCCTTTGCAAGGAGTTTTCTGAAATTATGTGCAGGGAATTCGAAATGAGTCTCATGGGAGAATTAAACTTCTTCCTTGGCTTACAAGTCCTTCAAACAAGTAAGGGTATCTTTTTGAATCAAGGAAAATATACCAGGGATCTACTAAAGAAATACAAAATGGAACAATCAAAGGTAGCAAAGACCCCTATGAGCTCCACTCTCTCTCTTGATCAAGATAAGAATGGTAAGAATGTGAACCAAAAAGAGTACAGAGGTATGATTGGTTCACTCCTATACCTTACTGCTAGTAGACCTGACATAATGTTCAGTGTCTGTATGTGTGCTCGATTCCAAAGTGACCCTAAAGAATCTCATCTTATTGCTGTAAAAAGGATCTTCAGATACCTAAATGGATCTCAAGACCTTGGGCTATGGTATCCCAAACAAAGTAACTTTTATTTAAAAGGCTACTCGGATGCAGATTTTGCAGGATACAAAGTTGATAGAAAAAGCATTTCTGGCTGTTGCCAACTCCTAGGATCCTCCTTGATAAGTTGGCACTCTAAGAAACAGAATTCAGTAGCCTTATCAACTGCAGAAGCCGAGTACATTGCTGCTGGTGCATGTTGCTCTCAGATTCTTTGGATAGCACAACAACTCAGAGATCTTGGAATTGATCTTAAAGGTATTCCTATTTTGTGTGATAATACTAGTGCTATTTCAATCACTAAAAATCCAGTGCAGCATTCGAGAACCAAGCACATTGATGTGAGACACCATTTTATAAGAGATCATGTGGAGAAAGGTGATGTCTCAATATCCTTCATATCCACTGACTTTCAGTTAGCTGATATTTTTACTAAACCACTCCCTGAAGATCGTTTCAATTTTATTAGATTGGAGTTGGGTATGCTTAATAAGGAAGCACTTTCTTAGGGGGAGCAATTGCTTCTTATATGAAAGTCATGAATTCAAATGAAATCTCAAGACCTTGACTTTATAAGGTTTCTGGATGTTCATTCGAATAAAATTATTTTGGATCAAACTCTTGTTAATATCTTATGGATGTTCAATAAGAGTATCTTATAATGTTCTGAGTTTATCTTGATATCTTTTACCCCTTTCAAAAATTGGTACTCACATATCTTGGTTTCCGTTTTTATTTTTGAAAATCTCTCTATTTTGTGCAAGTGGATGTGACACTTTGGGTTTAGAATTTTCAGAACATCATTACTTACTATTCACTTGAGTAAATGAATCTGTACTTGCCTTTTGAACAAAGAGAGAAATGATTCAATTTCCAGTCTTTTTGCTTTATAATCCTCTCTCTCTCTCTCTCTGTTTCATCCACTCCATTTTCACTCCCAGAATCTCTCTCTCTCTCTCTCGTCAAAAAATCCAAAACTCTCTCTGTTTCTGTAACAAAAATGGCGGGATCAAAGCGCTCCTCAGCATCTCCATCTCCAGCCCCCTCTGCCAAGAGATACAAGATGCCAGCCAACAAGGGGAAGCAAGTTATGGAGGAATTTGAAGAACATTCAGAGGATTCCAGCGAGAGATCACCATCTCCACCACCTCTGATCAGGAAATCCAAAGGCAAAGCTCCAGCATCTACAGCTACTGCTCGCCCTCCTCAGGTACCCTCTATCATTTCCCCAAATTGGTTTTGCAACAAAGAGGTTGAGGAGTCCTGGAAACAGGACTTTTGCAACCGCCGCTTATGCTTCTGTGATGCTGTCGATTTCAACCTCCTACAATCCATGCCCTTGCCTTGCATTTCCCTCCTCAAATCTACCTGCTTCTGGACCTTGCTCAACCCTGGCAATTTTGCCTATCCTCGACTCACCAGACTCTTTTACGCCAACCTTACTGTTCATCGAGTGAATGGAACCCTAACCCTAGTTTCGAAGGTCAAGAACACCCGAATTCGCCTCTCTCCTGAAAGCCTTGCTCTCATCCTTGATCTTCCAACTGAGATTCCCACAAAAGAATTCCCAAGCCGATTTGAATGTCTCTCTCAAGCACGAGATGAATTCTTTCTAAAATCTCAAGGCCCTGGATCTTCATCCATCCTCAAACCCACTCACACTGCCCTTAACCTTCAAGCCAAGCTCATCTTCACCATTCTGGCTCGCTGTATCTTCCCACGCATCCATTCCAGGGAATTGGTGACCGAGAATCTTCTCGAGATCCTCTTCCTAATCATGAACGGATACGAGCCTGACCTACCCAAACTCATCCTCGACTACATGACCCATGTCTCCACCTCCTCTCGGCCTATGCCTTTACCCTATGCAAACCTTTTGCCCAAAATCTTTGAAGCCTTTGACATCGACACATCAGGAGAAGAAAAGCAAACCTATAGTGGGATTGTTGATGAGGGCTGCCTAGATAGATTGGGCATTGCCAAAAATCTGAGGGGGCAATGGTTTCTGAGGAAGGATTCAAAGGGAAAACAGGTTGCTGAACCTAATATGAGTGAGGATAGATTGGTTGCTGTGGAGACTGAGATTCAAGACCTTAGGTTTGATCTGAGTAGGATGTGGTCGGATGTGGTGATTCGCCAGGACCAGACTCATAAGCTCCTCTCGGTGGTGAACTGCAAGCTTGATCAGATGATGCTCCTCAATGCTCTCACCTACACTGCTACAGGCTCTATCATGCCTCTGGAGCAAGAAACATACGATAATGTGCGTGAGAAGACTGGGAATGTAATCCTCAATTGTGAAAATCAAGTGAAGAAACGCCCTATCCTGCGCCCCACACATAGTGAACCCACCATTCTCACAGTCGAGCAATATGGTGTGGTTAAGAAATACAGGGATGTGGAGCGTCAGAAACAACTTGCAGAGATGGAAAGGGACAAGGTCACCAGAGATGCTCTTGCAAGGTGGAGGAAGAAGTGCAGAGATGAGGTTAGAAGGAAATACCTTCCACCCAACAAGCAGTACCCCACCTTTGGCGAATGGGTTGAAGAAGGAGCTGGAATTTGCCCTCCTGAAGATCCTAATGCTCCTGACGCCCCTGGTACATCCTCTGATGCTGGACCCTCCTCTGCTAAGAAAGGCAAGAAGGCTCTTAAAGGCAAGAAGAAGAAGGCTGCAGATGGGGATTCTGACTCAAGGCCTTGATCTCCCACTCTCATTTCTCTACTCTCTGAAAACTCATCTTTTGCTGCTCGTATTTTAAAACTACTGGTGCTTTGGTTGTGTTTTGTTGGTGTTTCAAACATTTTCACCTCTCTGCCCTTTTGTTGGAAGACAAAAAGGGGGAGAATGTTTTGGTTGCCCTGCGTTTTGGCACTAGTTGGTTAAGTGCTTGTCGTTTTTAAAACTTAGATGATCCAAACATTTTATGCCTATATTATAATATGCTTATTTCCTCTTATGATTGCTGGAAATATGTTATGAATATTGACATAGGTTTTGTCTTCCATCAAGGGGGAGATTGAAGACTCCACCTTGATTGTAAGATCTTGAGAGCTAACGTACAGGTGATCTAAAGGATGATGAAAGACAAAAAGGCTGGGTTTCAAGGTCTTGAAACCCAGACTAAAATGTTTTGATTACTTATGCATTTATCTAGTTCAAGTTATTCTTTTACAGGAAAGAATTCGAGGCCAATCTTTTTTTTGGGCCTAAATTAATGGGCTCTATATTGGGCTATTTGATGAGACTTGGGCTTTATCGATTTATATATGAATTTCTCATCTAACCCATTTTGTGTACTAAATACATTATGCATATTCTTTCATGATCTCATTTTTTATACAAGGAAAGAATCTATTCAGAATTGATCATGCTTGATCATGAAGGAACATCTTGGAAGGCACACAAAGGATTTGTTTTGGAAGGAATTCAAATACCTTGGAAAGGATTTGAATTTCAAACGGTTCTCCCTCCAAGAAGCTCTACAAGGGTTTCAACTATAAAAGGACGAAAGCTAAGAAGGATGAAGACACTAAGCAACCACGCAAGCATTCATAAGTATTCTAAAGCATTCGTCAAGTTTCTCCTACACTCTCATAAAGCTTAAGTTGGTGATCATTGTTTAAGAGTTGAGAGAAACACTAGCGCTTATTGTACAAGTCATTCATTTTACACTTAGAGTTTTCATACTCGATCAAAACACACTTGGTGTGTGGTGTGAGCTTTTATTTCACTTGTAAGTTTGAGAGCTAGAATAGAAGCGGTGAGGCTTTGTATAGAGAAAGGGAAGTTTCTCTAGGAAGTTCTAGGCTCAAAGGAAGTGAAATAAGAAGTGTTTGAATCCTACGGATTGGATAATCCTATGCGGGGACGTAGGCAAGTTGGTGCCGAACCTCGTTAACAATTCGTGTGTTCATCTTTTATATTCCGCATTTACTTTGTCATATTCGATTTTACCTTGTCAAGTTCTGATAGCCTATATCAAGGTCTTGACAAGTTGCAGTAAATTTCTATTGTTGCGAAAATCGTCCATACTCTATTCATCCCCCCCTTCTAGAGTATTATTCATCGCCTTATAGACTCTTCAGGGTGGTAGGGTGCCGGCGGCGGGGTGGGGTAAGGGTGGGGATCAGCTGTGGCTACGGAGGCCAAGCAGATTAGGGAAACAAATGCAACAAGGAGAGTGGCCATTAGAGTGGATAGTTAAGTGTTAATTTGGGATTTGGGTTACTATAAGCTGAAGCTCTCTCACTCCCTTTTATAGGAATTCAATTTTAGGTTGTTGCCTTAATTTTTAATTGCTTCAATTTCAATCATCGAGGTCAATGGAAATGGAATGGTAACCATGAAAAGACGTCCCAATATAGTTATGGGCATTGGAATTTTTAATTTGTACGATAATTTTTACAAGAGATTATTTTAACTAATGAGTTATAACTTCCTCTAAAGGACTATTTTTATAATAATTAAAAAAAAATTGGGTAAATGAAATTTGAGGATAAACTTTAATTTTTGTACAAATATACTCTCTTCATTTCAAAATAGATAATCATTAATTTTTTAATACATTTTTTAAATAGTTAAAAACTATATAAAATAATTTTATACTTATTTCTAAAAATTATAAAATTATATATAACAAAACTAATATTTTATATAATTTTTAGTCATTTATATAGTTTGCATTGGTTATGAAGGCCTTGGAGTTGAGTTATGGTGAATTAGGGCGAGTAGGTGTTGGGTGGCATGCAATTTCTGGTTTCGAGAAGAAGGAAAAAAACAAGAGAGGAAGAAGAGAGGTTTGGGGAAGAATTATACGGGGCCGGCCGGAAACGTAATGCAGATTTCATGGACAGATTTCGATCCAACGTTGGGCTCCGTTTGGGGGAGAACTCTACTGGCCAAAACCACACTCTATATATCTAGCTAGGGAGGGGTTTTCCTTCCAATCGATTTTTAAAATTTTTTTATTACTCCGTATTATTATAAAATGTTACTCGATCTCTTGGTATGGTATCCAAATAATTAGCTCTTTTGACTAATTTCGCATTTTTAAGAAAATTAAAATAGAATGAAAAATAGTTAAAATTTTAGCTAAAATAATCGATCACTGATTAAAGAAGAATAATATGTGAATTGAAGATGGAGTATTAATAGTATCTTGTACATAAAACACAATTAATAAGATAAATTAACAAAACTAAAAAAAAATAGAAAATTTTAATTAGTTTAGACTTTTTTTTTTAATTAAATTTTTAGGATCGTTTGCCTTCTTCTAGAGAATCTTTTACAATTTAGAGTTTTATCCTATGCCTAAGATAAGAGTGTATACATTTATACTTTTTTCATGTGAGAAACTAATATAATCTATATTTAAGTTAAAAGTTATTGATTAATATTTTAATTATTATCCTCATTCTCTCATTTTAAGGACAAAATTTATTTCCTCTCTCATTAAATTACCTAATTTTAAAATAAAGTAACCATATCCCTAAAATGTTTTAACCATTTTCCTATCTCCTTTTTCATACTCATAAAACGTGATAATTATATATATTTTACAAATAAAATTTAATTTATTTCTCTTTTATTACCTACTATTGCAATAAACAAATTCCTTAGTTTAAAATTTAATGCGCATAAATTTACTTCATTGAAAAATTATTAAATTAATAATACTTAAATCTATTAATTTCTTTTTGGCTAGAAGGGGGAAAATAAAATAAACATCACGTGACGCCGTGACGGTGTAGAATTCGGCAATGTCCGTGAAAACCGCGAGAGATTTCGTAGAGAATCTACCCACTTCCCACTCCCCACTCCCCCACCGGTGGCAGAGCTAGGATTTAGTTTAGGGGGTGATAAAAAACTTTTGTAAATTTTTGTTTGTTTGTGTATACTTATTAAGAAGATTGTTTTTAAAAATATTGAAAAAACATTAAAGTTATGATTTTTTTAATGACTTTTTTGTATTTAAATAGTTGAGAGTAACAAAAAAAAATAGAAGAGAAACAAAATAATATACAAAAAAATCACGAAAAATTACTTTTAAAACAAAATTGAAAGAAAATATTAAATGTATAATTAATTTAAACATAAATATGATATTTTTAAATGAAACAGTGATAGAAACAAAAAATATAGAGAGAAATCAAGAAGAATTAATGATATAGTAAAACAAATAAAAAAGTAAAGGAATTGAGATTTGAACCCAAGACCCCCCCTTTCATTCTCCTTTCTCTCCTTCCATCATTCCCTTACCACTTGAGCTAAATAGCATTTTTGTTCCAAATATCATTTAAATATGTTATATTAACTTAAAAAATACTAAATATATGCAAAAAAAAAAATTGTATTTTTTTTCCGCTAGGGGGTGCTCGTCGCTCGAGCACCCCCAAACACCCCCTAGCTCCGCCCCTGTCCCCCACTATATGTTTACAAAATCAAAATGTTTTATAAAAAAACATCCTTAATTGCCAACAATAGTAGTATGATTATAGAAAATCGGCAAGTATGATATTTTTCACAAAAGTATCTAAAAATAAAAATATAGTAATAAAATACCCTCTTTTTTTTTTTTTGAGATAATGGGCTTTAGTCTTTAGAGCATTTGCATCCATGGGGTTCTTCTTCCCCTATAGGTCTCCCCATCCTTACTTATGGGAGTTATGGATGTAGGATCAACCTTATTGTAGGAAGGGGATGGGGAAACCTTAGTGGGAAGGGGTAATCGCATCCCCTCCCCCATCCACTTTTTGTGTTATAAAAATAATAAAAGTGGGACCATACAATTTTTTTTATTAAGTGGATTAAATTTTGATTGGTTAAAAATATGTGGTGGTGTATAAATAAAGGTAAAAAAATAGTAATGGGGTAAACTTATGGATGTGGGTTAAAAGTTAGAAATTCTTAAAGAATGAGGTAGAGTTAGTGGAAAATGAGGTGTCAAAATATTAAAAGGAGAGAAAAGAATGGGTTACTCCATGAGTGTTGATGCTCTTATAGACCTTTTTCATTGTTTTTTTAAGTTTACAGACCTCATAATAAATTCTTTAATTATATAGACCTTTTCATATATATTGTTCCATTTATACCCTCAATGCTTTTTATTTTTTATTTTTTTTAAAGTTAACATTTTTAATAATAAATTTAAAAAATGGGTAAAAAATCTTCAAATTAAATATAATATATATATATATATAATAAGGAAAAATAATAGTTTATTATATTCAATCCCAAATAAAATATATAAGAGCTCGTTTGGTTGACAACCCAAAAACCCAGGAAGTAGGAGAAATTCATGGAGGAAGTTCACTTACCTAGGGTTCGTTTGGTTGAATGCGGGAAGTACAATTCTCGGGAACTTACTTCCCATGAATTGAATTCCCGTGAAATGCACTTCCCATGAATTAAAAAAAGTTGTTTGGTTGAATTTTGGTTTTTAGTAATATAAAGAGGGAAATAAATAAATCCATGTTAAAAAATGGGGGAAGTTGAACTTACCTAGTCCCCCCTAGGTAAGTGAACTTCCTACGATTTGTAGGAATTGAAATTCCTGTGAAGTTAAATTCCTGTATCATTCTGTCAACCAAACACAGGAATATATCCTACTTCCTAGGTTTTTTAACTTCTTGTGTTTTTAACTGACTAACCAAACGAGGCCCTAGTCCCCTGAGTAAGTTCAACTTCAATCATTTTGTATTTGGAAATTTCCAATTTCCCTTTTAATCCTCTAAATTATAAAAAAAAAATCAACCAAACACATTTTCACAATTCCCATCAATCATTTTGTTAGGTCGGGTTCGAAATCCGAACCCGACCCAACCAAATGATCAAATTATTAGACATTACCCGAAACCCGACTAACCGAATCCGACCCGACTCGCTCAATTGCCACCTCAGTCCTTCCTTTAAAAAATAAGTTTGAATTAGGAGTATTTTAGTCTTTTCAAACAAAACAAATAGAGGTTCAATGGATGTGTGGTCTTTTGAAAATAAATCTAATTTATGGGTGATTTTCTGTAATTTATAATTTTATAGGTGGTTATGTAAAAACTAGTCTAATTTAAGGGTGGTTATGTGTAATTTACTCAATACAAATATCCGACATTATTTAAAGGGAAAACAATGGACAAAATCCACAAAATATTGGAGCTTCTAGTTATCAACTCTTTAATTCCGGAAAGACTGAATTTTTCAGATTCTTGTGCCTGTCGTGAATCAAATTCAAATAGATTAGGTAGCTACTAGTCTATCTTTTTTTTTTTGCACTCCATATTTTCTTTTCCTTTAAGAGTTCATATGCTAAACGATCTACTGTCATATTGTTCTCTACCATTTCATGAACTGCAACCAAAAAAACAGTCGAACACAAAAAACAAACACTTTTATGAACGACGACGAAGAAAAAGAAGAGGAAAGAGTTTAGATGGTAGCAAATACGCCATAATACAAATGCTAACCTATAAATATAATCTAGCAAACAAAAACTAAAGGGCAAAACCTACAAGTAAGAATCATACACCACATGACCACATTGAGCTGCTGCTGGCATAATTCGACCACTGCCGTCACAGCTTGCCTGGCGTACACTAGCATACCATTAAAACTATTTTCACCAGAATGGTACAAGGCAAGTAGAGTTTCGAGAGGCTAAAGCAAGAACGTTGGTACATGAATTAAGATCCCGGTTGGGCACTGTCTATCGCCTGCCACGGCCAGCAGAAGAAGATCGAGGACCAGCATTAGATCGAGGACCATACCGAGAAAACTGAATGCGCAAAACAGCAGAATCTGGGCTGTGTTCGTCCATTTCATACCCTGTTAGCAGTTCATCACACCGTCAAGCCATTGCACATCCATCATTAATAATGCACTACAATATTCATGACTTCAATCTACTTCAACTGTTAAAGAAGCCAGTGAAAGAGTCTCTCTTTGTTGTATTCATTTCTTCATTTATCTGACAAAATTGAATTTCATGAAGGCAAGAAATATGCAATCTCCAAGAATATATTATACCAGTCATGACTTCAATAACAAAAAACCATCTAGTAAACCCTCTTCTCCCTTTCTTTCCCATAAGAATAAGGGCCAATTTTCATTCATTTAGAAATCCTAATCAAAAGTTTGATAACCAAGCTCTTTTTGATAAGAGGAATCACTCCATTAATAGTACTTGAATGCTATCACAAAAACAATGAGATTGCCAAGTTCAGGCTAGAAGGAGATTCAATGTACCTTGTAGGGCAGTCATAGCAGTCGCAGCGCAGGCTGGATCACTAAAATCCACAAAGCACATAATAAGAGGGTCCCCTCCTCGCTGCATTTTTTTCAAAGAAACAAATCCAAGAAATGAGCTGCATATGCATCCAAATTCGTATGAAGTACAGAAATATATACTGTTTTAATCACTTGGACAAAGCTATTGAAAGTCATCTATTGCTGATGTTTGTATAAAAGTGAATCTGTGAACTGTGAGTCCATATAACATAAAATTTCTGATGTTTAGCGTTAGAGAAGGTCATACCAACTACCAAGGCTTTAAGTATCTGACCACTCTTAACTACAACACTGTCCATATTACTGATTTTGAAATTAACAGCTGTGTAATAATCAGTCTCCAATTTTTTGACATACCAAAATAGAGAATAATCAAGATTGTATCAATTACAGCTAATCGTCAACATGAAATATTTCCATGAGAAAAGGAACACAAGGATACAAGATGCAGCCAGCTTGCCACGGATCAATAAATTGGAATAACATAATAAATAAAAAATACACACATCATACTCAATGCACAAAACATCACTAGACTTGTCAACAAATTCTAGGCCTTTAAACATAGAAGCATATAGCAAGTAGATCAGAAATATAGAAGCATAAAGCAAGTAGATCGGAATACTCAAAGACACTGGTAGAGATAGGAAGTTAAAGGGTAATGATATATCGGTAGATCTTGGTTCACAAGCCAAAATTTGACCAAAGGAATCTTGATCTTCCCTAAGGAATACGAGAAATTCTTACCCTTAAGAAACTAAGAAATTAACATCAATAAATTTTTCACCGGTTATGGCCCATTGGCCCTAGACCTTTTCTATGGCATTCTAAAACATGAGACTTCTCATTGAAGCTGCTTGATTATTTAGACCCCGTCATCCAAGTGCATAATGCAAGGGCTAATGCTCCTTCAATAGGATCATCAGTGCAAACTTTTTTACAGACAGCCACCACGACAGAAACAAAACAAAACAAAACAAACAGTGATATAACCCAAGTAGAAAAGGCAAACTTCATAAGAGACTTACATGCTTCGATTCTTTGAACACCAGTCTTACTTCTTTATATCCTACAAAAGGGCGGAAAATATCTAGAATTGCATGTAAGAAGCACATTGGAAAGGTAGATTTATCACAAGCAGTATAGTAAACAATAGACTCAATAATATCATATGGGTAGGATACGTGCTACTTCCCTCCTTGTAGCATCATGAGGAAGACCTTCAACATAAAGAGTTTTTGAAGCATCGTGTGGAAGGGACATTGTTTCATTTCCTCGCCGACTCATCATGTCAACTGACATCTGCCCTCCAACTCCAATACCTTGACCATTTTGCATTAGGTCTGATCCACCTGGCCGAGGATGGCTTCTTGCTATAGATTCTGCCAGAGGTATGCCAGATATTCCACCCACCATAGCCCTTCCCAGACTAGCTGCAGCCAAACTGCTAGCACCTCCAGATGCATAAGATGAAGCTTGCTTCAAACCCAAAAAAAAAGATTTTTTGCAAAATTAGATGCATTGATACAGCTAAACTATAAAGCAGAAGAAGGCAGCTTAAGGAAATACTGTGGCTTGAAGATAACGGTCATATGCTGATCCAATTGAATCTGTGTCCGCTGCTACTCTGTGTGCACTTTGACTATTGTCTTGTGTTAGATAGTTGTGCATCCCCTGACCTGATACCATCCCGGACGAAAGTGATTCTGCATGTCAAACATGAATCTGAATCAAACTTGATCATGCTCAGCACATCAAAAAGTGCCAGACACAACAGTAAGTGTGAAAGATTAAGTACAAGCAATGATATAAAAATACACTGCTATTTCAGAAGTGGATTGACAGTTTCAAACTTTATTCTGGGCAACTGCATCTAAAGCATTCGAGACGATTACACTAGACATACTTCTGAAAATAGACACATTACAACAGTATGCTTCAAGTTTGATAAATTTTTAATGAATTCAATGAAATAGCTATAAAAGAAGATAAGAGTGATATGCATTCATTCAAGGGAACTTTATGGTTTTGGGTTTTCGGGCTCCATTGTCGAAGCAACTACTATGTCAAACTGTTTGCAAACTGCTTGCTCCAAGGTAGAACATGAATTTCGGTCACAGCAATAAACTTTAGCAAATTTCATGTAAAAAAATGTCCTCCAAGGTTAAAACATGAATTTCGGCCACACAAATCTTTCAATTTTAAGGGAGTAGATCGCAATCCACATTCCAAATCAGATCAAGAAACCCAAAGAATTGTCCTCTATCTACATCACAAGATCCAGAAATGACATAAAAAAGAAACAAAGAAAATTGAACGAAGACGAGGGTGAGAGATAGAACCGTAATCATTGCGAGGTCGCTTGAGCAAGCCAGCGGAAGACGAGGAATACATAGGGGCTCCTTGCCGATTCCAAACCCCATCCGCCATTGAAACAGCGCAGCTCAACAATTGAGACAAACAGAGAGAAGATTGAACGAAGTGTTGCTGTTGGCTTCTTCTCTAGTTCCCCTGCCCACTCTCTCTCTTCGTGCCCTAGCCGAGGAAGACGATGCTGTTTCAGATTGGGAGCTGAAGGAGAGAGTAGGAGGCTAGGAGCAGGATCGGCTGATGGGAAATTCATTACTGGGCCGAATATGTCGATAATGGGCCGTAATAAAATGGGCTTGCCCATCTAAATGACAGTATTTTGGCCCATTTTTTGGGGTCTTAATCGGATTCGATCGGTTAAAGTCACTCTATTTTGAGATTTTCTTTATTTTTTGGAGAAAGTAGGCATTCGAAATACCTGATATCACTGTGTCAAGTAAATCAAGACTTGAAATAATCAAAAGATGGACTAATCGTCATGGTATAAGTAAACAAAGAAAAAGGATGATGAAACACAAGAGTCTGGATCCTAATTGAGCATAACAATGAAAAATCCGAAATATGAAGAAGTTGAGGAAGACTTCTGAGGGGGTTTGCGAATAGAAAGAACATGGGGAAGTCACTCTATGTCCAAATAGGGTAATGTGTAACTCATTTAAAAGGTAAACATTTCTATTAGGTTCGATACGAGGTGGTGAGTTCCCAATAAACTCACCACGTTGCTTTTGGGTAGGTAAACATTTCTCTAGTATATCATTTGCAAGAAGTCAAGGGTTTCTGTTATCCAATCCTTTACTGATTTAGGTGAGTCTTTCATGCCCCAACCCGTGGGGATTATCGATTACTTTGGAACCTCAACGTCATTGGAGGGAGAGGTAAACCTTTCAAATAAAAAGCGAAAAAAGATTTGAATCTCTCTCTATATATATTGGTTACAAATAAATAGAAGGTTGGTTGTAGAAGGGTATCTAATTGCTTGGAAACTTTCTTGTCATGAATAATGGACCCAATGTGCACTTA
Source organism: Persicaria maculosa (assembly GCA_963922045.1). NCBI lineage: Eukaryota > Viridiplantae > Streptophyta > Magnoliopsida > Caryophyllales > Polygonaceae > Persicaria > Persicaria maculosa. The sequence continues at coordinate 65,668,667 of OY998262.1, forward strand.
ACATGAACAAACAAGCATTAAACAAAACATGACAATTCAGTAAAGGTATACCTCTTGTGGTAGTTGTGGAGGTAGCTAGTCTAAAGCCAACTCTTGTATAGTTGTCAAAAGTGATAGGAGAAGAGACAACAGGAAGCAAGACTTGGAATGTTATCATTTCGAAATTCCTCTTGTCTTTCTTGCTCGCTTTAGGAAGGAGCCCTTATGCCACCTTCTTGTGGTACATTTCATGCCAATAGGTCTATTAAAAGGACAATAACTTATTAATCTATGGAACACATTGAAAACACTAAAAAAATCCCTTAAATTAAAATATATAAACCCTAAGACTAAATCATTAAAGAAAAATAATGCATTATTTAACCCAAAAAACTTTCAAAATATGAGTTTATTTAATGTGTACATAATGAATATGCATTAAAAATCGTTTCTATATATCAATAACAAGTTGGTGTAATATTGTGGTGTTCCATCTCCCACTATGAGGTTCAAAATTCAAATCCTTTGTAAAAATGGAAGTTTAATCCCTTATATAAGTCATATAATACTTGATCTTGATAATGAACAATTGAACTCGATCAACCTAGACAATTAGTACCCCCAAAAAATTGAAAATTTTGCATGGTGCCCTCAAGGTGAAATTACTATGGAAATGAGGGTACAAAGTGAAATATGCTAAATTCTCATTAGAGCTGGCAAAACCCGACCCGAACCTGAAACCGATTGTTCTAAACACCGACTCAACCCGTCCATTTTGGATCCAAAATCTGAATGAATCGAACCCGATTCAACCGACACCCATTAAGAACTGAACCCGTTATAACTGAAACCCGAAATAACCCGAACTTTTAAGATACATTATAGTAAATTTTTTAAAAATGAATATTGAAATAATGAAAACTTGAGACAATCCAAACCCGAAATAACTGAAACCCGAGACAATCGAAACCCGATACACCCAAAACCCGAACCCGACCCAACAGAATGACCAAATTATTAGACATTACCCGAAACTCGACTAACCGAACCCAAACCCGACCCGACCCGCCCGATTGCCACCACTAATTCTCATACACTATAATACTATATGAAAAAGCCAATATAGGTACGAGGTGAAATTTCCCAAAAAAAAAAACGCAATGGATAAATCCATTGTTAAACAAAACTATTTGTGACGCTCCGGGGCCATGCTATATGCTAAAATGACCGATTTGGGGGTTTATATGTCATTGTTTCCCTACACAGAGAGGTTGGGCCCAGTTGTGTTCATTCATTCCTGCTTAGTGCTTTGTGTGTTTTGTTTTAAAATGGGAATTCATGTTCCTGTCTTCCAAAGTTAGAGCTATCCATCATCCATCATTATATTGAAATCGGAATGATTTACCCTCCAACCTAAAGTTATACCTCACGCTTCCTTTAACTAATGATTAATTCACACGACCACGCATACGCACAAACACATTTATCTGAGTTCAAATAATCATGGATTATTTTTCTTTTAAAGTAAAATTATTCGTATGACAATATGATTATTTGTATCACTTGGCAGCAGTGTTACTGTTCGGTGGTGCTTGGCTTCGTTCTTCACCGACATCCTCAACCTATTGAGAGTAGTTGTGTTTAGGTCGTCTAGTTGTAGAGTTTGTTTCTACTTGTTTCGTTGTGCATGTTATATATTTTTATTGTATGTTTAGGCGGTTTCCGTCCTACGAACCTCTCGAGAATCAGACTTACCCGATTTCAAATCTTTACTTAATAAAAAAAATGATTATTTGTAAATAACTCATACATACGAATAATTATGTTACAATAAACGAGTAATTATCTTATCTAAAACTATTCACACATATGAATTATTAATCAGTTTATTAAATAGGTGTTTACATCGAAATCATCCCCTTTGTATACGTGTGGACATGGAAGGATGGATATATATAGAGTTATAGACATAGTAGATGCAAGAAATTAAGGGCAGGCAAAAGTCATATGAAGGCATTTAAAGTCCACACGTATGTACCCACCTTTATTTTGCAATTGCAACTGTTCCGCCTTATTCAAACTCTTCTAATTTCTTTGCTTTGGATTCCAATTTTTTCAACGTTGCCTTCTTTATTTTATCCACTGTGTTGATAAACTAGTGCATAGTCCACAATCTACCCGCAGTACTGTACTACTCCCTCCGTCTCAAAATACATGTCTTTTTAGGACGGAGCACGGGAACTAAGGAGTAGATTAAGTGTAATAATTATATGTAAAAAGTATGTTAAGTGTAATAATTAGACTTTGGTATTAGAATATTTGTTTTTTAAAAAAAAAATTTTGAGGAGGAGGGTAGGGGTGAGGTAAAAATTAGAGTAATGATTAGATGTAAAAGTAGGTTAAATGTAATGATTGAATCTAAAAAGACATGTATTTTTGACAAAATTACATGGGCTAAAAATTCATGTATTTTGAGACGGAGGGAGTATAAGTTTTGGTTTCTCAAATTTAAAATTAAAAAACCTACCCCTAAGTCAATGTTATTTACACCACAAAATTTACTATTTAAACCATATATCCCACTTTTTATATTTTTTTTAAAATACACTCTACTCCTCTTTAGTCACACACCTGTCAAAAGGGGCAGGGTATTAATACCACGTGCCTTTTGAGGGACAAATGTGTGACTTAAGAGGAGCAGAGTTGTGATTCAAGAGACGTAGGTGTGGAGTATATAGTAAAAATTTTGGGTGTAAATATTATCAAAAAAAAAAAACAAAAAAAACTGTAATATCAATACAATATAGATCGACTTAATTGTGGACTTCTTTTGAGAACATGCCCTAAAATAGTAAAATTTGCCACAAATGAAAGCAAACTATCTCCATAAAAAACAAAAATTGCGTGAAAATCAAGACATAGAATTCATTTTCTTAAAATTGACATCTATATCTATATATATATATATATAACATAAAAAGTTATGTTCACCTACAATTTAATGCCATTCATTTAATGATTCATCTTTTATATATATATTTTTTTTTATTCCATGAAATATCAAAAATACTTACATAACTCAATGGTTAGGAGAATTGTTTAGTATACATGAGGTCTTGAGTTCAAATCTCATTAGGTACAATCTAAACACATTTTGTAAATTTTTTATTTCCTCTTAAATTTTCATGTATTTGTTATGTGTATTTTTTAAAATTGAATATAATAATAAATTTTCATGTTATGTGTAATTTATTTAAATAAAACCACATATTGTAATCTATTTTTTAAAAAAAGGGTATATATATACATGAATTTATCTCTTATGGTATTTATTTATCTATATAGTATGTCACACATATGTCAACCTAAGGATTTTATTGTGTTAAACCGGTTGAACCGGTCCAAACCAAATTTAAAAAAAAATTAGAAAACCGGTTCGGTGAACCAACTCTCCTTCTTCCTCTTCCTTCCCGTGTGTAGCTCCTAGGCTCATTCAATGGTAGTTTTTAATTCTCCGTTGTTTTGACTTCAAAACGCCTCCATTAAGTGCTCCTCTTCACCCATATCACAAAAACGTGTTCAATTTTTGGATTGAACAATGTATTAAGCTCCAAATTCGTTCAAGTTCACTTTGCCCCAAAACCAAAGGTTGGGTCGTTTGGATTGATATATTCACCGTTTCTTGCAATTGAATATATAAAACGGATCATCGGAAGGAGATGAAGAGATTGGTATATTTAATTTGATCTTTCGTGCGCGATTTAAAGATCAAGTATAAAAGAGCTTTCAACCTTCGGGAGCATGTCCACCATGGAAAGCCAATCTCCGAGCTCCAAATGTAGTTCATCGTCTTCTAAAACCTTTAATCTACAATTCCATTAAAAAAGTTTTGAGAAAAGTATATAAAATAAAAATCTCTAATTTCGATCAGACCTTCATCGGAGCCGCTCACCCACCAGTTTCTAGCTATTGCCGCCGTTGCCGCTAAAATCTCCGAGGAGGAGCATCACGCCGCCAGGAAGTTGTATCCGCCGCCTTAGTTCACCTTCGTGATCTTTAGTCGACGCTAGACTTCGCTGGAGTTGCAATCGAGCCTTGCCAGAAAAGCCTGCTGGAACGTTCTGTCGGGCTAGAGGTAGGAGAAGATTAATTACGTAAAAGCTCCCCAACCTTTTAATTTGTTTGAATTATGCCCTATTTCAATTTTATAAATTTCAGAAAAAAAATGTTTTATTTTTCATAGCCTCTTATATATTCATGTTCAATACTCTATCTCTGGGTACGTTAGAGGTTGAGATTTGAGAAAGTTTCCACCTCTCTTTTGTTTTGGCTAAAGTCCAACATTACGCTATGTGCAAAATATACTCCGTAATTTCTCTATATTTGTGTTTTTACTCGATTGGTACTTTTATTTGCGAGTTAACGATTCACATCACTACGTATTTGTTTTTAGCTTTCTATAGAATTTTATTAAATATTATATTTAAATAATTTCCCCCCGTTTCAAAGATTAAATATAAAAACTATATTTTTTTTATTAAATATAACTATTTGAAATTGAATTTGATGATTAAGTTGTGTTAAATGGACGGACATCATATCTAAATGATATTTTATATTTAATCTTAATTGAGATTAAACCTATTATATATAATGCATTTTTATCTTTTTGAATGGCTATAAATTAAGATGATATTTTTTATTTTGAAAATTGATAGAATATTAATAGTTGTAAAAAATATCTTCCTATAAAAATAATAAGAATTAAATTAAACAGAGAAAATAATTGCAATAAAATATTCGCCATACAAGAAATTTCTCGATTGAAGCAAATTGATAAGCTTAATTATATTATATGTTCAAGAGAGCACATATATCTAAATATTTACCAATTGCAACTTATGCTAATAAAAAAATGGGTAATTAAAAAATTATTCTTAAATTTGCTAGATAAGTTATTGATATTTCATTACCTTATTATAAATTTTATGCCATGTTAATTTTTTGCGTTATTCACCAAGTATAATACCAGTCATGTAATTGATATAAAATGATGTTCCGGGCATAGCACGAGTCTGCCAGCCTAGTAGAATTTAATATTTAGACCATGATTTAACATTTAACATCATAAATTCACAACAACAACAACAACAACCCAAAAAAAAAAACATCTAATATGGGTGATAATGTTTAAATCTTCATATTGCAAAATATTTCACTAACAATAGAAATATAAACACGATAAAGTAATGGTGGGTTGTATTTCATCGTTATTTTTATTTAATATATTAAAATTTATGTTATTTTATTATCAATAAAAAAAATTTATATGATGTGAAAATTGATCAACAAATTAACATAAATTCATAAGATATTATATATTATGTTATATTATAAATGATCTCAATTCTCCACCAGTTCAATTTTATTTATCTGTTTATATGAGTTTTTTAAAATAAAATAAAAATTATATGAAATATAATATCTTCATAAACAACCGGATAAAATTGAACGGATGGAGCAAGGGGCGACCCGCAACCGTCCCTTCATCCGGGGGCGGAAAAACGTAGTATTTAAAAAATTTAAGGTAAAAGAATATTAAAAAAAGGGATAAAGAAGACAAATGTTGTCTGATTTATTTTTCAATCCTACCAATTTTTCCATTTACAAATTATATGTTTTTTTTAAAATTAAAATTTTCTTTTAATATTTTTCAAAAAAGTATTCATCCTATATACTATAATTATTGAATTTTATTATATCAATTTTATAATAAAATATCATATTTATAGTACATTTTATAAATTTTTAATTTTTTTTTAAATTATTCATTATATATATCGAGTAATAAAATTTTCCAAAATAAAAACTTCATCTATCTCTAGAAAATCATGCGGCCATCAAGAACATAGAGCAACATGTTGCAACCATTTTGGAATAGCTCACCAGAAAGGACTTGTGGGTATTACCCATAGGTCACCGGTTGGAATCCCGGATGACCGCTCTTTATTTACCAAATTCAAGGAGCAACATACAGCCATACCGACTGATAATCCAAAACCCTAATACGGTATTATCTAGGGGTGTTCAAAATTCGATTTTGGATCAAACCGAGCCAATCAAACCGAACCTACACCACCGAACTTAAGAGATTAGATTTGATTTTCAGTTAAGTTCGGTTCGATTTAGGTTTGGTTCGGTTAAACCTAACTTTTATTAAATGATATAAAAACATTATACGACACTAATTTAGGTTGAATCAATTCTCATATAAAAAAAATTATAACCTATTATAAGATATTGTGTGTATTTTAAAGAATTTTTTATAACATATTTTTTAATTAAACATTTTCTTTTTTTATAATCAATTGTCAATTAGGTGTTTAAATAAACCGAACCAAATCTAAGGTAAGACCATCCACCAATATTTGTGTGCAAATGTTTATTTTTTTAGACATTTTTCATTTTAATTGGTTGTTTTGGACGTGTGTGTACAACTGTGCAAATGTACACATTTGATCAATTGAGCATGCGATATGCAAATTTTATCACACCACATTCTCATGTGTATAAATTTTTACAAAAAGTAAGACAATTTCATAGATTTATTTTCTTATGATTTTATTTTTTTTGTTTTAAATTAATTGTATTTGAATTGGGTTTAAAAAATGCACATTTTACCAATAGAGTAAATTATAAAAAATAATGTGTATTTTTACACATTTTGTATAAATATATACATTTTAATCAAAATCATTTTGAATGGTTTGATTTTTAGTTCGGTTCGATCCGGTTTTTGAACCGATGAACAACCAAACTACTATCCGCGTTGCCCGTGTTGGAATTTACACCGTCGACGTCGAATGGGCCCACACAGCTGCACACTTGATTTTCCAACATTAATTATTCAATTTAACGACTCCTTGCAAAGTTTGACTCAACAACTTTGACCATCGCGCCCTTAACAATCAACCACTTCCCTCCCTTTTAAACTCTCCTCCATCGCTTTATCTCTCCTCCCTCACATTAATCTTACATTTGCACCAAACCTTGATCTCTAAAAATGGCGAAAAACGATCTCCAAGTCGTCGTTCCGAGCTACTTCCGGTGCCCGATCTCGCTCGAGGTGATGAAATCTCCGGTGGCGCTTTCCACCGGCATCACCTACGACCGCTCAAGCATCCAGACCTGGCTCGACGCCGGCAACCTCACCTGCCCCGCCACAAGGCAGCCTCTCCCCTCCGCCGACTTCGTCCCCAACCTCAGCCTCCACCGCCTCATCCACCTATGGTCCCTCTCTCTCTCCTCCCCTCGCTCCCCCTCTCCCTCTCCTCGCCACCGCCTCTACCTTCTCATGAATCGCATCTCCACCGCCGCTAATTTCAAGGAATTGTCCCTTCATCTATCGAGTTTACTCCACCTGGCGAGGGATTCCAAGGAGAATCGAGATGCGTTGGCCAATTCCGAGAGGTTTGTTGCCTCGCTTGTTGATTTGATCGGTAAATTCGATCTGGCTTCCGGCGGGAATGAGTTTCCGGAGATCGCATTGTTGGTTTTGGATTTAGTTTTGCGCAATTCAAAATGTAAAGATAAGATTCAGAAACTAGTCTTCAAGAGCGATCTCAAGTGCTTCGCTCTGATTGCCTCTGTCTTGCGTGCCGGAAAAACCGAATCGAGGATTGCCGCAGCTAAGGTTCTGGAAGTGATCGCAATCGACACCGAATCCAAGCGCAAGATCGCCGAATCTCAGGGTTTGGTAAGCAATCTCTACGGCCTTGTCACCTCTGACGACGATCAGCTAATCGAGGCAGGCCTATCCACCTTGATCGCCCTTACAACGACGAAACCATTAAAGTCGGAGCTGATCAAGCTCGGAATCATCCGATCTCTGGGGAACATTCTCTCCGGCATTGACCGCAGCAATTCGACAGTAGTAAAGGCAATGGAGATGGCGGAGCTTCTTGCGACAAGTTCAGCGGGAAGATTGGCAATCTGTGATGACGAGAAGATCGTCGCGGAGATCCTGAAGAGGTTGATCAAGGTATCGGAGAAGGCGACAGAGCATGGCATTACAGTGCTCTGGAGTGTATGCTATCTGTTCCGCAACAAGAAGGCGGTTGCTGCTGTGGCTGGCAACAATGGGCTGGCAAAGTGCTTGCTGGTGATGCAGAGCAAGTGCTCGGCGATTGTCAAGCAGATGTGCCGTGACCTTGTGAAAGTGCTTCGAGTCAACTCGACCATGCCAGGGTTAGCGTGTTACGAAACCAAGACAACTCATATTATGCCTTGTTAGATTGTTGAACAGAGTACAGAGATGTGATTAGAAACAGTAGAAATAGTTTGCAGTTTGCACAGTCAATTTAAATTGAATGGATCCTCGAAGTGAATGAAATTTAGCCTATAAACACTTCCAATTGCTTTATTGTGTTCACTGTGTTTGCTGTTTCTTGACTAATACAATTCACAAATCACAGTTCACAACTAACTACACTCCACCTAAATTCACAGTAGCATTCAATTTACACTGACAACTTCTGGAACAATTTATAAGGATATATCAAATCCCACAGGTACGACGCTGAATTTCAACAGATTGAGTGATCTGCAGTTCTCATCTACCAGTAATAATGGAAAATTTTGAAGTCTGGATACTGCGAATTTGGGGATTGGGTCCATCAGCAGATAAAGATTGACCATGGAGTTGCACAACGTTTAATTCGTTGGAAATACCAAAGAGAGACAATCAGCACAGAAAAATCAATCCTGAAACTAGAAACAACCTGATGTTCAATTGGAAACATCCTATTCTTAAGGCAGCAAAAGTAACATATTAACATCGAAAATTTCAAATAGCATAAAGTGAAAAGCAAACTCATCACTCATAACTGTCAATAAAAACCCACAATATCTCAAATAAGCACAAGTAAATGCAATGTTCTCTAAACAAAGGAAATCACAAAGAATGATGGGGCAATATAACAAAAACAATGGACTGTCTAAACTTAACCTGCAATAAAAAAAAAAAAGCCTCTAAACAGAACCATTGCTGAATGACAGAAATTTACAATATCTATAGCACAAGCTCTGGTCTAATCTTTAGAGAGACCAACTTTTATAGAGATTTAACTAGCAAAAATTTTATGACAGAAAGTTTGTCATCAAGATGAACCGAAAAAAGGCATCCTGGGGATTGGCAGGAGGGTAGGTACCGATATCCAGTTCTGTCCCGAATCCCGATTTCATGGATTTTTTGCACACCAGAAGCACACACAAGAATACGACCACATAAAGAGCAAGACTCATCAAAGTCACCTTTTGTAGCCACCCTAGACAACTTGACCAGGGACAAGAAAAGACCAATTCCAAGCGACCAGCTGATAAAAGCTCGCAACCACCCCCGAACAAAAAGAGCAATTGGTACCAGGAAGCTGCAACAAGCAAGAACTGCAGTCTATGAGGCGACATTTACAGCCAACTCTTACACGAGTGTTGTTCAAGCAGGCCAAAGAGCACATAACACAATTTTTTAACCATGACATAGCAGAACCATACAAGCAACCATGGTGTACCAAACCATGCACCCAAAAAGACCATAAGAAGGCCTCATTGCCTGCCAAAAGTTCAAAAGGATTAATAGAGCACTTGGCTAAGAATATCTTGTAGTTGAAAAATTAGAAATAAGATAGATAATTACCCATTTCAAGTTTTTCCTCACATTGGCTTAAAACACGTACTAATAAATGGTAATGCAAAGGAACATGAGACCCCAACTATGGCTTTCAAATCATCAAGGACACTGCTAGCAAGGATCCAAGCACTGATATCACTTCCGGAAGGAATTTTTCAAGGCCATCAAAAGTTCCACTTAGGGACATAGCAAATAAAAGAGAGCCAACTAAATGCAGTGTGCATGTAAAGGATCCAGAAGCAGCACTTAAAACACGATTCATTTTCCCACATTATCCAAACTTCGTGCAGGTAACGCAAGCACAAGATTGCATCAAAACATCAGTCAGCATCTGAAACAGGAAATGGTTGAACTACTAGGCAATCCAACTGAGAAACAAGAGCATATGCACTCCACTAGAAACATTCGTAAATCTTCAAACAGCAACCTTTCATCGTCCCATGCTTGTACTTTGGGCCCAAGATCAACTTACCAAGCAGAACTGCAAAATAAATAACACTCTTATTAGTAACATTTCTGCAGGAGTTGAGAGGAATATTGAACCAAGTATCTATGAAAGGATTTATGATTGAAAACCTCAGCAAAAAGATTGGGATCAAGGACGATCATAGGGGCCACCACGATCACGGGTGTGCCTATCACTTCCAGAACTCCCCCGGCTGCTATAACGCCCACCTCCACCACCACCACCACCACCACCACCGCCTCCATAACGATCCCCACCACGATCAGATCCATAACGATCCCCACCACGATCAGATCCATAACGATCCCCACTGCTCCTCCTGTCATCCCTCCCACCAAATCTTCCACCCTTCCCCCCATCACCAGACGGACACTCACGCGCAAAATGTCCTGGCTTACCACATTTGAAACAGTCACCACCACCAGAACCCTTAGAACCTCCATAATCGCGACTGCGGTCCCTGTCACGACCATGGCCACGATCATTGTCATTATCACGGCCCCTGCCAGAGCCCTGACCTGGCTGGGCTCTCTCTACAGTAATAGAACGGCCATCCAAGTCCATGCCACTCATTTCCTCAATTGCTTCTTCCATAGCTTTCTTCTCATCAAAGGAAACAAATCCAAATCCACGAGAGCGTCCAGAGAACTTATCGACAACCACCTTCAGTCCAAAAATATTGTGTTCCGATCAATCATTATGATGAGGACGAAACAGGTTACAGGAGGGTAAAGAGAACAAGAAGAAATAAGAAAGAAAACATAGTGAAGATACATACCAACTGAATACTATTAAAACAAAAGGAGTACATTCAAATTTCTATTTCATGTTTGATCACCAACTCAAATAACTCAGGAAACACTTTCAAACTCAAATACATTTGAAATTACGTACCTGAATACAAGTTACCATTTATCCATTATACTTAAATCTCATTTAGCAAAGAACATACTGCCTTAGATACTCATCAATATACCTTTTCAACATTCTAGCAATGTAATACAACAAGTTTGCCGCATCTAATAAACGAAAATGGTACATCAAACCTTCTTCAAGTATAAAGAGATTATGTAAATAAATAAATAAATCATATAGATCCTCAACACTCCTCTCCCCCTCTCTTAAAAGAAAGATAAATAAAATAGAGGTTCACCAAGCACGGAATCGATGAAAAAAAAATTGCCTAAAAGAGACAAGGCAAAATACCAAATGGAGGAATGAGCATAAAGCTATATCTGTAATAAACATTGTAAATTGGATCTTACATATCCGATATATATGATCATAGATATGTGGTTAAATACTACCGATGAAGACAATCAAACATATACAGCAATATTATTACCTTAGCCTCTACAAGATGGCCAAACTTCTCAAATGCCTCTTTCAAAGCTCTGTCAGTAGTCGACCAAGAAAGGCTCCCAACAAAGCAACGGTATTCATCTGCATCCCCCATTTCTTTTCCTGAAACATTTAAAATGAATCCATAAGTAACTGATTAGAACACATAGCAACATCACTATTAACTCTAAAACCTTTTATAACATTAATATCAGAATAAGGCGTACATATATTTCTCATTTGACACGCTTGCACTTACAAGAGGTACATAAAACACAATTAGAGCAATCACTTCCTGACAGAAACTAAAGGATAGACGTTTGACTTGCCAGGGATCTCTCTTCCATAATAAAACTTAATATCTGGCAAATTGACCTAAACCTTTGAAGGACCATGGAGAGATGCAACCATAGCATCAAGAGTTCCTACTCAACACCATAGACTAACATATTCACTGCTTTCACAGAAAATTCATGTTCGCACATTTACTTCACCAGAATAATCATGAGGACGTCTCTATCACAATCGAATCAAATACAATTGACATAGTCAGCCGTGCGTGAAGCAAAAGAAACATACAACTGACATAAAATCACTATTTTAAGACAGGAAATCAAAGAGAAACATACAAATGAAGAATCAAAGCTGAAGATATGTACTCAGACCAACCATAAGAAATCTTAACAGCCTATATGAACAATAATCCACGATTTCAAGAGAGAAAGAGAGAAAACCTGAGGAAGATATATCGGATTCGCCGCTTCGAAAACCCTAACTCAGAAGAGTTTTTTTTGCGTGAGGAATAACCGAATAACACTACGATAGCGATTTTAGGGATGATAAAGCAGTGTATCGCTAAAAATATCTTCCTCACTTTATACCTTCAATAAAGTAATTGACGACGTCAACGACGCCGTTTAAGAAAAGAACACCGCGCCGTTTCACATATAAAAGGAACGAAACACAGCGTTTTGAGAAGCGCCAAATTTATACCTTCCAGTTACTTTCAGCAACAAACACTTCACAAAAAGCTTGAATACAAAAGAAATTGCCTCCCAATCTGTTACATCTGTACACCAAATCAATCAAACTGTATCAAAAAATACAACTGAATCTCAATTTGCTGAATTTTGTACACTTTTATCACATCCAACTAAGGCATCATCAGCCAAATTGGCTTTCTAGAATTCTAGGTGTCAGCAAAATTGGTACACTTTTACCATCCAATGTTGGACACATCGTTAAGCACAGGAGATCGAAGCGTCACCATTGGCTTCTTTGCAGGCAATACAGGGAGTGCCTCTGTATCTTCTATCATCATCGCAGCTTCCTTAATTGTCGGCCTCATATCACAATTTGGATGTGTGCAGCACATCCCAACTCTAAGCACCCTCTCTGCATCCACTCTGCTATAACTTCCCATCAGCTTAGAATCCACAGCATCTGTCAATTTCGTCTTCTCCCACAGATCCCATATCCAATCGACAATCAGTCCGTCTTCAATCACAGGCTTTCTCCCGGAAACCACCTCTAGGATCACAACACCAAAGCTGTAGACATCCGTCTTGGCAGTGGGAATGCCCGAGTGGACATACTCAGGAGCTAGATATCCGGCAGTGCCAGCCGGTAAAGTAGCCTGCCTTGAACCAATGCTGTGCTCGTACACCTTAGCCAAGCCGAAATCACTCAGCTTGGGAGTGAAATCAGCATCCAGCAGTATATTGCAGGCCTTGACATCTCTATGGATGATCTGTCTGTCGCATTCCTCGTGGAGGTACACAAGAGCAGACGCGATTCCTGAGATGATCTTCAGCCTATCCTCCCATTTAAGAGTAATAACTGACTTCAGGTTCCCGTGCAGGATCCGATCAAGGCTCCCGTTGGGCAAGAACTCGTAAACAAGCACTAGCTCATTGCGCTCGCAGCACCAGCCTATCAGCTGGACCAAGTTCCTGTGTCTCAAGCAGCGCCCCATTGTGGCGAATTCTGTAGTGAAATGGTTGATTAGCCCACCAATGCCGGTCCCGTGATTGAACCTTTTGACCGCCACTCGCTTGCCGTTCCATAAGACGCCTAAATAGACAATGGCTGATGCTCCTTCACCTATGACTCTATGCCTTGAAAACCTATTCGTTGCTTGCTTTACTTCGGACAGTGTAATCCTTGCTGGCTCTGGGTTGAAGTCGACCCATCGGATCTTCCCGTAGCTCCTTCTTTTGTTCCTCATTGCACAACAAGTGATTGTTACAGCAATCACCGTCAATGAAAGCACAACGCCTACACAACCTCCCAAGACAAGACCGAAGTTTCTTTCGTGAATCTTTGCGCCGAGGAAATTGAAATGATGGTGGTGATCTGTTGGATTCTCCAGCGAGCACATGAGGCAGTCATCATCTTTAACCTTGCTTGCATTGGTTGTCGAATTTCCAAGCCCGAAAGTCTTGAACTTCCATTGATCGATGATGTGGTCGGCTGAGCCGAATCGGCCGTTGGAAGCTGTGAATCCGACGTGCATAAACTCCCTGAGATGCCTGGAGAGATCAAGCGAAGCGTTGAGAACGGGGATGAGGGGTCTTACCCGGTCGTAACTCAACCAAACCCTAATTTGCTTCTCCGAATCGATGTACTCAATCCAAGCAGTGATGTGCCTTCCACTTCCAAGATTGATCCCTTTCGAGTGAGCGTAAGCGAAAGAAATCGGGGAATTGATGTCGACGCCGACGTGGTTACCGTTGATGTCTCGGTGAGGGGAGTCTAAATTGGTGTCGAATTCGACGGCGACGAACGAGTCTTGGGAGAAACGGGTGAATTCGGGGAGGCCGAGATGCGATTCGGATGAGGAGGGGAAGGAATTAGGGTTTGAGACGATGAGGAAGGCGAGGCCTTCGCCGAGGGGGCAGAGGTTGGAGGAGCGGTTGATGGAGAAGGAGAAGTGGGAGAAGAAAGAAGCAGTGGTGTTGGTTGCGGGGTCGAGGAATCGGATCGATCTGAGGTAGATGGCGGCGCCGGCGCTGTAAGAGGAAGATACCGGTGGCGGACAGGGACGGCGGTAGGTGAGGTGGACGGTGTTGTTGAGAAGGTGAGCGTCGCCGTGGAGGGTGACGTTGGCGGTGGAAATGGCGGTCACCGTCGACAGTAACCAGATTAGGAGCTTCAAAGAAGATGAAGATTTCATCTTTTCAGAATCATTGGGAATCTGGTGGAGAGTAGAAGAAGAGGAGATGATGAATTGTGATTTGCAGACAAAGAAATGAAGGAATTGCAATGGAGGTTTATCAATCTTGTGCTATCGTACTGAATCGACAGAGAGAGGTGAGGGGAGGGAGGATGCGATTTGGCGGGAAAGAAATGGGAGGATGCGTTGGGCTTGGGCACTTGGATTGATAGGATTTGGCCCGACCCGATAAATATGACTTGATCTGAACAGAAGTAATTTATTCCATTAATAATTTATGCTATGTTAATGCATCTATGCCGTTTTTTAAACGTTGTGGAAGGGTCTATTTGTACTAGTGGAGTTTTTCAACACCTACTTTTTAAACTTGAAGTTTTTAAATTCAATTGTTAAACAATCCGGTAGATTGTGAGTTTCTTTAATAAAAAAATCTACATAAGAAGAGCGAGCTTGAAAACTCTAATTTCATATTCTTATAAACGCTAGAAGAGTATATGATCTTGTTTTTACCATTGGACTCCCGCAGAAGTACATAGAGTATGAGTTTTATGATATATTCGAAACTATTTTTTCATGGCCGTAGTAAAACAAATATAAGAACCATAAAACACGATCTAGTGAACAAGGCCACTAGCTTCCTGAAAACCCTCCAAGCATGACTTGAACTCTGAAGCATACCCCTCTAGTAGAGGATGTCAAAGAGATTCTTGTTGAACGCACATCCAAAGCCATTGTTGTGGTTTATAACTAGCTCTTTGTTGTGTGGGTTAATTCGAATGTCTTGAATAACATTACGAATAAAGATAAAGTGTATATAATAAATACACATAGTTGGTCAATAGTCTCATACATATAGTATGATACCAACGCAAGTTTTGAAAATACCCAGTTAACGACATCCGATTAAATAAATGGATCACCATATAAAAAGTTCAATGGTTAGAATTTTGAATACATGTGTCACACCATTTTGACACTTATTTAACTCATTGAAAGTTATGATGTCACTAACCAGAAGTTAGTTGATGATAAAATATTTTTCTTTGCGGCATGTGGTCACTCAAGTAAAACGGTGATTTCAAAGATTGGTGAAATTCACATGAATACCCATTAAAAGAACTAGAAAATCCTAGGCTTGGAAGATCCTCAATAAAGGTGATCATACATGTACAACTTGTTCTCTTGACAAAATAATAACAATATCGTCTATAATAAATAGTAAATACAAAGTCTCTTATGTCTCTTGACCGAGTTCAATGAGACAACTACGAACATAAAACATTGTCATATGAACTAGTTTTATTCCAGTATAGATGTCTTAACACATTTGACCATATGAAAAGGTAAAGAATGTTATCAAGCACATTGTGATGCATATAGTAGCTCTCATCGACCTAGAAGGATCGTTAGTCAAATTGGCCCATGCAATTTTGCATTTCGAATTCGAGACAATATCTTCTCCCAAATTATATATCTCCAGAAGAGAGTATATATTTTGAGATCTCTTTCATAAAATGAACTAAAATGAGACCACAAAGAAGTTGAATGATACATGAGGCCGTTTAAGTCCATATTGATATCAAATACCTATAGCTTTATAATGGCGATAAAATGCTCTATATTTGGGGAGATAAGACATGAGACTATTAAGAAAGAGATTGTATGTATGCAACTTGTTTATCATTTTAGATCTATGGATGAATACAAGTGAACCAAAAGTTCAATAGACGAAATGATTATATAGTTTAACAAATAAGCATTGATAGATGAAATGATTATATAGTTTAACAAATAAGCATTTACGAAACGCCAAGAAAGTGGCAAAGTCACATATATTGAACTAGCTCATTTGGAGATTCCAAAAGTAACTCCGAATTGAAACCAAAAAATATATGTCGATCTCAAATATGCCAAAAGCATGTGAGATCACTGCGTTTTTACTATATTATCCTCCGGAATTGGAAAGAGCCTATGAAAATATGACAATCATCAATCATATAATGAATTTCGACCTTGAAATTATTGTAAAGATCTAAAAAGAAGAAATTCATGTAAAGATAAATTCTTTAAGTATGATGTTTTTGGACTCGTAGTTCCAACACCGAAAAGTATAACATCATTGGTTTTAACTTTTAAGTGGGTGTTCTTCCGAAAACCACAATAAGCAAAAAGAAGTTGTAAGATATAAAACCAGATGGATTGCACAAAAGTCTATAGTGGATGGTATAAAAATATATTCATCAGTAGTGAATATAATCTTTGGTTGTCGATGAACTGACTCCATGCGTAATTGACATGCATAATAGTTATATACCCAAATTGATCATTAATGAAAGAATATCGATGAAAATGATTTATTTATTTAAGTTCCTGAAGCATCAATATGAAAGCCTCATCATATATATGTCACCTAAGTGGTGACATAGTATATATATTGAGTCCCGAAGTACAACACACATGTCCTACTTTTTTCCTTAATTTTGATTTTTATCGATCTCAAAGGGTTTTTCCAAGGTAAAGTTTTTAATGGGGCAATTTATACACCATCTATGCATCAGATCCTCCGTATCAAACGATGAAGAGCACACCAGGTCCTGAAGTACCTTATATTTGTGCATCGAAAGCATCACATCACCAAAGACATGAAAGTTAATTGCATGGAAGTTGAGTATGTCCTACTTTTTTACTTAATTTTGATTTTTATCGATCTCAAAGGGTTTTTCCAAGGTAAAGTTTTTAATGGGGCAATTTATACACCATCTATGCATCAGATCCTCCGTATCAAACGATGAAGAGCACACTAGGTCCTGAAGTACCTTATATTTGTGCATCGAAAGCATCACATCACCAAAGACATGAAAGTTAATTGCATGGAAGTTGAGTATGATACATGAAGGGATTTTAACTTGCACACATCGAAGACAATATTCAGACTCGACCATACAACTCACGAAGTCAAAATTATCAAGAAGTTCGAAGAGCTTATCAAAACCAGAAAGCTGCAAAAAGAATGTTGAATTTAGGGAGATAATATACCCACTGCACTCTTTTTCCATTCGATCAGGTTTTTATCTCATTGGGTTTTTCCTGACAAGGTTTTTAACGAGATAATATCACTAAAGCGTATCAAATGACATCAATATGTACTCTTTTCCCTTAGTCCTAGTTTTTGTCCTATTGGGTTTTTCCATGAGAGGTTTTCAACGAGACGGTTTTGTAATATTAATGGGTGTAACTGTATATCCAAAGGGGAGTGTCATAATATTATATTCCCTCCGATCCAAAATGAGTGTTGTTTTAGCTTTTTGACGCAATTTTTAAGTAAAGTTCTCCCTCCGTTAAGAAAAATTTTGTCGTTTTATGAAGTAAATCTTGTTAAGAAAAACTTGTCATTTTAGGTATTTAGCCACCTACTTTACGGAATTGCCCTTGTAATGATTAGATATTTGTTTGTTGTAGTTTTTGATCGAGAAAATAAAAAAGTAATAGAGTAATAATTAGGGGTATAAATGTATTTTTATTTATTTTCCTAATAAATGTGTAGATTTCTAAAATGATATGTTTTAATTAACGGAGAGATTATATTAATTATAATTGGTTTTATACATTTTTTGAAATATTATAATTTATTAAATACTTACCAACTTTTTCAATAAGTGAAGAGTTTGAAAGAAAAAGTAGATAACAAATACAATATTCAATAACAATTTTAGTTAATCAATCTATTAAATTGCTTAGAAAACATAAAATGACACTTATTTTGGATCAAATTGAAAAGTCTAAAACATCACTTATTTTGGATCGGAGGGAGTATATACCCGTTTTACCCTTCTCTTGCAATCCCATATATATATATATATATATATATATATATATATATATATATATATATATATATATATATATATATATATATATATATATATATATATATATATATAAAAGTATGTTTCTTTATAACCTTAGGCTGTTTTTGGCAACATATTTTTTTAGGAGTTAGAGGTTTTTTTGGAGGTGGAGTTTTTTTTATATAGATTATGGAGATGTGAAAGGTGGATATTTTTTTTTTGTAAAAAATCTTAATGGTGTTTGGCGTTTATAAGGTCTGGAAGGTGTTTTGTGGTGAAAAAGACAACTACCCTCACTAAAATATCCCTCATCTCTCTCATTCTCTTTTCTTCCAAAAATAAAACCTCCCAAACCTTCCTCCCCCTCCCCCAAGGTTCCTTAAATTGGTAAATAAAGAGCGGTCATCCGGGGTTCGAATCGAGGACCTTTGAGTACTACCCGCAGATCTTTTCCAGTTGAACCATTCCGAAATCGTAGAGTGGTAGTTAAGTTGCTGGAGGGGTATTTTCGTCCTTTCAAGTCTCCAAATTCTGTTACACGCACCTTCCCTCCCTCTTCTTCCTCTGTATAAGTAGCTAGTGCAGATCCGAGTTTAGGATCAACTTTTGCTGTAACAAACTCTTTCTTGCTTCAATGGAAGCTTGGTTTTCCATTTCATAAATCAATTTCAACTTCTAAAATGGTATTAGAGCGAGACAGATCTCATTGAGATCTCGATTGTGTGGTGCTATCTCTTCATCTAGAGTTTCTGTTCGTGTTTTTTTTTTCTGCAATTGAGTTGTTGTCATGGCTGGAAGAGGAGCTGGTGTTCCGCCGAATCAAGGTTCTGGTTCTGGTTTGGGAGCTGAAAGAGGAATCTTTGTTACGCCGCCAAATGCGGGATCTGGAAGAGGTGCTAATGCTGGAGGCGGATTTATGCCGCCAAATCCAAATCCAGGAGTCGGATTTGTGCCGCCAAATCCATTACAGTTTGGGGAATTTGCTCAAGGCATGAACAACATTCATGTCAATCCGTATTATCTCTCAAACTCTGACCATCCAGGTATGCAATTAGTTTCTACGCCTTTCAATGGAATCAATTTTACTAGTTGGAGTAGAGGAGTACGAATGGCGTTAGGAGCCAAGGCAAAACTAGGTTTCATTACAGGCGCTTGTGTTAAACCTTCTGATGAGGACAGTGAGGAATTTGAGAGATGGAGTCGCGCAGACTATATGGTCATGTGCTGGCTAATTAACTCGATGACGAGTGAAATTGGTGAGCATTTCATGTATGTGCAGTCATCTAGAGAGTTGTGGGATGAGATCCGTGAGAGATTCTATGAGTCCAATGATCCACTCATTTATCAGTTGAGGAGGGATATTGGTAATTTGAGGCAAGAAAATGCTTCTGTGTCTGTTTACTATGGAAAACTGAAAAGAATCTGGGATGAATTGCAGCTTCTTGATCTACTTCCAGTTTGTAGTTGTGATGGCATAAATCAGTGTAGCTGTACTATTCTGAAACGGATCTTGGAAAGGGAAATGAAAGCCAAGGTTATGCAGTTTTTAATGGGACTGAATGATGCTTATGAGCATCTCAGGAACAATGTTTTGTCAGTGGATCCCATGCCTGGCTTGAACAAGGTGTTTCAGATGGCTGTTCAGATCGAAAGACAGAAAGGGATTACAGGCTTGCAGACAGACTTGAATGCTCAATCAGTGAGTAGGAATGAGCAAGGTGAAGGGAGTATTTTTGCTGTAGGAAATAGATCCAACCAAGGAAAGTTTACAGATCAGATGAAGCATGACTATAAGAAAGCTAAATACGAGAGACAGTGTGACTACTGTAAGGAAAAGGGACACACTAAGGATTTTTGTTTCAAATTGGTGGGCTACCCTGAGTGGTTCAAGGGTCCAAGAGATAGTGAGTTTCAGAAAGGGAGCTCCAGTGGCTTAAACAAGTTTGCTGTTAATGCTGAAGGGCAGCAATTGGGCAATCAATTTGACAATCCCTTAGAGACAGAAGTTGTCAAACCTGATCCCAGTATGGTAGATGCTTTTCCTTCCTTATTGGCAATAACAAGTCAGATAGATTGTCATGGATTATAGATTCTGGTGCTACAGATCATATAGCTTTTGATAAAAGCATCTTTTGTGAGTTGTATTCTCTGGATAAGGTGGTTTCTCTTGGATTACCTGATGGGACCTCCTTCTTGCTTAGGAAGGCAGGGACTGTTGTTATTTCTGATAATTTGAGCTTGAAGCATGCGCTTTTTGTGCCTCAATTTCAACACAATCTGTTGTCTGTGTCCAAGGTCTTGAAGACACAGAAATTTGGGTTTAGTTTTAATGCAGTTGCATGCATATTGCAGGACCTTACCAATAAGAGAATCATTATTGAAGGGGTTGAGAATGGAGGCCTCTACTACTTGAGAGCTGGAGACAGTGTGCAGAGTCTTGCTATAACTGATTCCAGTGGTTTTCAGATTGAAAGTTGTTTTGAATTACTTTGTAATAACTCTTCTAAGAGTGTTTGTAATAAGGTGGCCAGTTTAGAGCTACTTCATGCCAGGCTTGGTCACCTCTCAGTTTCTAAGATGAAACAGTTGGATTTGTGTAAAGATTGTGATTTCAGCAACTTCTCATGTGATTCTTGTGATATGGCTAAACATCACAAACTACCATTTCATTCAAGTAATTCAATTGCTGAGCTTTCTTTCATGTTGGTTCATATGGATGTATGGGCCCCTATAGAGAGGCTTCCATGTGTGGGGCTAAATATTTTCTCACCATTCTTGATGACCACTCTAGAGATACTTGGGTTTATTTGATTCAAGACAAAACTCAGGTGTTTAGAATGATAGCAGCTTTCATTGCTTTGGTGAAGAATCAATATCATACTACAGTCAAGTGCATAAGGACAGATAATGGCACAGAATTATTCACTCAAAGATCTTGTGTTACTTTGTTTGAGCAACATGGGATTATCCATTAGAGATCTGCTCCAGGTGTACCTCAACAGAATGGTAGGGTGGAGAGAAAGCATTGTCGCTTGATTGAAACAGCTAGAGCAATTAGACATTATGCAGGTCTTCCAATCAAATTTTGGGGAGAGTGTGTTTTAGGTGCTACCTATTTGATAAACAAAATGCCCACTGCAGTACTAAAATGGAAGTCACCCTTTGAGGTTCTAAATGGAACATCTCCCTCCCTTGATCATCTGAAGGTCATTGGTTGCTTATGCTATGCATATCAACCAAATGATCCAAAAGATAAGTTAGGTGTTAAAGCCAGAAGGTGTATCTTCCTAGGGTACCCTTAAGATCAGAAAGCCTTTAAGGTTTTTGACATGGACAAGAAGGTCATTACAGTCAGTAGACATGTCAAATTCCAGGAATTACAGTTTCCTTACAAAAATCTTCAGCAAACAGATGATCAGTTTCCAACTGCTCCCAGGCTTCCCTTGGTTAACCCAGCTGTCTCTAATGAGCAATTCTTCTATGATCATCCTCCCTCTTTGCCAGCAGCAGTCAGTGATACATCCTTGGAATCTGTAGCTGATGTTGATAACATTGATACCTCTCAGTCATCTCTGAGATTACAGACAAGCACAGCTAGTCATAATCATGATCTTGACAATCAGGTCTCTCAGTCTATTCCTACTCCTCGCATGCTTGTTGAAGTACTTGGAAAAAGGCAAATCCATAGACCTCATAGGTTTCATGACTATATATGCTCCCAATTGCCCACCAGATCAGATTCTCAGTCTCAATCCTTCTCTGTCTTCTCAGCTAAACACCTGGCTCATTTATCTCCTTCCTATGTGCACTCTCTAATCAATGTTTGTGCAATTTTTGAGCCCAGAACCTACAATCAAGCTAAGGATGATGACAAATGGCAGATAGCAATGCAAACTGAGATTGATGCTCTAGAAAAGAATAGCACCTGGTCTATTACAGACTTACCTCATGGTAAAAAGGCCATTGGCTCTCGATGGATATACAAAATTAAGTACAAGCCTACTGGAGAGGTGGACAGATTCAAAGCCATACTTGTTGCAAAAGGGTATACTCAGATCAAAGACAAAGACTATAAACAAACCTTTTCACCAGTTGCAAAGTTATCTACTGTGAGGATTGTTTTAGCACTAGCAGCAGCAAGGGGTTGGAATCTACATCAACTAGATGTTAACAATGCTTTTCTCCATGGTTTCCTGGATGAGGAAGTCTACATGTTGCCACCTCCTGGATACAAATTGGCTTCCCCAGGTCAGGTTTGCAGGATTCACAGATCCTTATATGGTTTAAAACAGGCTAGTAGGCAGTGGAATGTGGAGCTCACTAAATTCATGGAAAAGATTGGCTTTGTTCAGTCCCTCCATGATTATTCTTTGTTCACAAAGGCAGTTGGTACTTCATTCACAGTGGCATTGGTATATGTAGATGATATACTTCTAATGGGTAATGACAGTTCTGCTATTGCATCTACAAAGGCAGCTTTACACTCAGCTTTCACCATCAAAGACCTTGGCATAGCTCGTTATTTCCTTGGAATGGAAATCTCAAGATCCTCTCAAGGGATCTTGTTAAATCAAAGGAAGTATGTCTTGGATATTTTGCAGGATGCTCAGATGTTGGAATGCAAACCTGCAGCTTTTCCTATGCAAAGAGGTACCAAGCTCTCTACATTTGTGGGTGAACCTATTGACAACCCTGAATTGTATAGAAGATTGGTGGGTAGGCTCCTATATTTGACTCTCACTCGTCCTGACATCTCCATTGTACAGCAATTAAGCCAGTTTTTGCAATGCCCTCGCATTCCCCATTGGCAAGCTGCCCTATACCTTCTCAGATACTTGAAGGGAAGTTTCAATCTTGCTCTCTCTTACCCAACTATTTCTGATCTCAGACTTTCTGCCTTCAGTGATGCTGATTGGGGCAATTGTCCTGACACTGGAAGGTCTCTCTCAGGCTACTATGTTTTCATTGGTGGTGCACTCATCTCCTGGAAGTCTAAGAAACAAAAGGTTATTTCTAAATCTTCAGCTGAAAGTGAGTATCGTAGTATGGCATACACTGCAAGTGAGCTTATATGGGTTCAAGGCTTGTTGTCTGATCTCAAAATCACTTTGCCTCTGTCTGTGACTCTCTTTTGTGACAACAAGGCTGCTCAGAGTTTAGCATCCAATCCTGTATATCATGAACGAACAAAACATGTTCGTATTGATTGCCATTTCATCAGGGAACTAGTTCAGCAAGGATTTCTGGCCACTTCACATGTTTCCACTCAACTGCAAACAGCTGACATCATGACTAAAGCACTTGGAGCTCACCAACACCATGTCCTATGTGCCAAGCTTGGCCTTGTGCAACCCCAAGCCAACCTTGAGGGGGGTATGTAGAGTGGTAGTTAAGTTGTTGGAGGGGTATTTTCGTCATTTCAAGTCTCCAAATTATGTTACACGCTCCTTCCCTCCCTCTTCTTCCTCTGTATAAGTAGCTAGTGCAGATCCGAGTTTAGGATCAACTTTTGCTGTAACAAACTCTTTCTTGCTTCAATGGAAGCTTGGTTTTCCATTTCATAAATCAATTTCAACTTCTAAAAGAAATGGTTCACACCAAGATTCCATTTTTTTGGAAAAAAACCTCACCTGCACCTCCCGTACTCCATGTTGCACCTCCCAAAACACAACTATCCCAAAACACAATCTTAATAGGATAGAGATCTATTTTCTCTCTTTTCTTTGTCTCCACTCTCTTCTTGTTCTTCTATTACGTACGACATGTTGTAATAATTGGTGATCGGATAAAAAAGAGAGTTTTTTAATAGGCGAGGGAGTTTTTTGGGTTCGTTTACTCAAGCGAAAGTTGTTTGTAACGTTTCAAAGTGATACTCCCTCCGATTGGAAATATAAGACATTTGACTTTTGTGAATGTAGTTTAAAGAGCTAAAAACTATATAAAATATTACTTTTTTAATTAAATTTTTTTACATTATAATACTCATTAGTAATAAGTATTATATTGTAAAAAAGTTTAATTAAAAAAAGTAATATTTCATATATTTTTTAGTTCCTTAAATTACGTGTATAGAAGTCAAACGCCTTATATTTCCAATCGAAGGGAGTATGCGTTAAGAGTTGATTTGGTTTTGGTATGACGTATTCAACTTTTAAGAAATTTATTTTATATTTATTATGTTGACAAGGGTACATATATAATATATAATGAACATGTATATGCAAAGTAAATTAATAAAATCATGTTTGAACACCAAACAATTAATGTGTTGCTCAAAAGTAATAAAATAATGCCTAGTGCCAATTAAAAAAAGTGTCATATTTAGTTGTCAATTAAGAGTCTGTTTGGTGTACAATCATTATTTTATTAATTTACTTGTATACATATTCATTATATAAGTACTCTTGTCAAAGTGTCAACCCATTAAATTTAAAATAAATTTCTTATAAGTTGAATACATCATATCAGACCAACCAATTTCATAAAATTATTTTAGATAAAAAATAAAAATATTATTATTATTATTATTATTATTATTATTATTATTTCACATATAAAATATTTAAAAAATTATATTTTTAAAAATAATTTTGATAAAATATTGCTATTTTGTAATTTCTAGTGAAAAAAATTATTTTCATATTTTTTTAAAATTTTTTTTTCCATATATATATATATAATAATTATAACATTGTAATTAACCTTTACTACTACGGAGTAATAAATTAGGTTTGCTGAACGTACCAATTAATTAATTACTCCAATTAAACTTAATACTAGCTAATAAATTACGGAGTAGGCTTTAGAAGAAAATCGAAGTGTAATTCTGAAGCTAATGACTCCAATAACGTTTCTTGATCGATGAGAAGAATCTTAGGTTGAGCAGGTCTTTGTTGATTATACATATATATATATATATATACATCATATATATGCTCATGCATAATTCAAAAACTTAATATATTATACGGAATGTTAAAAACAATTCATGTTTAGGTTACTTTTTCGCCATTAATTAATTACATTACTTTATTCATTTTTCATTTGATTATTGATGCATGTCTAATATAAATTTCAAACCTTTCATTATTTCCAATAATTTTGAATAGGTAAATACTCTTGAAAAGTAATTTTTGAATAGGTATACTTGAAAAATAAATCATGATTGATATTGATCAATATATTTAAGACTGTGAAGGCTTCCCTTGAACTAACATTTGGTGACCGGCCTAGCTATAAAGTTTTGAAGTTGAATATTTCATCTGGTTTTGGTTCTAGCTACTTTATTTAATTGTTTTTTTTTTGGAAAAAAATTTACATGTACAATAGGATTAATTGACGAGTATCAGGGATAAGCAGTGAGAGTCGAGGTTGTGTTGGTTTAATGTGCATAGAGGATAGACATGAATGTACCGGTGCAAAAGTGTGACATACTTGCTATATCGATAGTTTTAGATGAGTTAGAGGGTATAAGAAGAGGTGAAGTGAGGTGATTAGACATGATCGTGTCGTCTTGGACATCACAGAGAATTTGGCACAAGATAAGACTCAAAGGAGAGCTATTCAGGTTGAGGAGGGCTAATTATGTCGCTTTTGGGGAGCTTCCAGATGCACCTGCCACTCTTGCCTTTGGTAACTTGAAAACATTTTCTTGACAGTGTTGTGATAAGGATGCATGTGTACATCTCGATTTTCAGATCCTACTTTAAATGGGATATATTGAGATTGTTGTTATGATTCATGTACAATGTACCTCCGTTTACCATTAGTCTTAGTTTTTTGTTTACTTCTTGACAATTATCAAATAGCAATTAATTAATTAATCAAAATAAAATATGTTTATTAAAGACCTAGACATATGCACATAACATGTATATATTCATATCTTAGACTATAAATATACATAATTATTTTTATTTATGAAATTATATCCAATCAATATTTTTCCATATTTTGTTTACATTATTTCACCATTTATTTTGTCTTATAATAAAGTATTAAGAAAAAAACATGAAATGTTAAAAAATAACCCTTAATCCTTATATTAATGTTCTATTAACATTTATACTCCTTGTAAATTGTCGGTGATGTCCCGGATATATTAAGCTAGCTAGCCCCCATTGGAGAAATCCCAAAAATACATTTCAAATATTTACAGAGGATGAAACTCTTTAATGACTTAAACTTTTATATATTGATAAAAACAAAATAAATTCAATACAACTCTTGTTTTCATACGATCCAATATTATTATTGGGTCGATCGAATAGATGGAGTTTTAATTAGACTTTAGAGGGTTAGAATTATATTAGTTTGAGAGATAAAAGAGATAAAATGTAGCTATATTATTTGATTGATGATCTCCTATATATCTCACACACACACATATTATTTGATATATTATGAAAGAAAACTCTAAAAGAAATGAATAATTTCTAAATTTTGTTATATAAAAAAATGGCTAAATCAACTAAGCTCACTAATAGAATATTTTTCAAATTGACATTTTTTTCAACAAGAGTAACCCACATTTGGTGGTAAATTACGGACACATGACTCAGTCGACAAGAGTCATGCGTTAGGTAAATCAGCTAAACCCAATAGAAAGAACTAAAAAGCAAGGTTAATCTTGATTAGGAAAGTGTAGAGGCAGAGATCGAACCCGAAATCTCCCATTAACCCATCACTCCTTACCATTCCGATCCAAATTGACACTCTTAATCTATAAGAACTAGGTATAGAGATCGATATTCAACTTTCTCCTGCCATACGTAGTAAATTACAAAATTAATTTAGTTATGAACCATACATAAACCTAACATTAATTTGCATTAAATAACACCTATAAAGGGTATAGAAAGAAAAAGAAGGGGGCTGCTGAACAATTTAGGAACTGTGAAAAGTACTGTAATATAATTGATTCATCCATATGCCACCTTGCTACATTGATTACAAAAACTTAAAAAAGTCTAAAACCCTATCTTTGCATTGGCATATATGACAGCAACATCTACCTGCTAACCCTTAAATGTTGGTTCCCACTTGCTTTTCACAACCTTGAATTTCATCATAAATTCTAAAACGACGTCGTTTATAACTATAGGGAAAATCCAATATCATTCAGGTTTAATTATTTCTTCATTCTTCAATCAATTTCAATTTAACCCGCCAAAAATAACAAATAAAAACAAACTAAATTGATATATGTAATGTAGTAGTGAAATTACTGATCGAATAGTCTAGTGAGGAACTCAATGGAAGCCGGAGATAGCATTGGGTTAGGAGAGAGAAACGGCGCCGCCGCCGATGGGCTCGGCAAAATGTTATAACCGCCACTCCATCCGCCGCCTTCACCGCCACCGCCACCGAGGTGTTGAAGCTGCTGGAGGGTGTTCAGATGGTCCTGTTGGTGCTGATGGTACATGCTGATGAGGGGGCTAATCGGATCCGAAATTGGCGAAAAGAACGCCGGCGGAACGGGCCGGATCAGCCCGGCGGGCCCCGGCGACAGCACGCTGTGGCCGTGTGTGAACCCACCGGGCCGGGTATCCAACAAATACTCATACCCGCTTGTATTGATCCCTTCCATAAAGTTATTACTAGCTGCACTATTGATGAAATTGCCTTGCAGGGGTATTTTCGTCTTTTCAATGGAGGCATACCTGGCGGCCGGCGACAGCATTGAAGAAGGCCCGGCGGCGCCGCTGAAGGCACTGGTGGCGGTGGTGGCGGAGGGACCCGGACCCGGACCGGTTAACCGCTGGACGAGGTTCATGAAACCGCTAGGGCTTGTGTGGATGACCTTGGGGGAGACGGCGTAGATGATCACCGGCGGTCGAGGCGGTGGCGGGTGTGACGGCGGCGGCGGCTGCTGGGCCGCCGATGCAGCTTGAGGCGCCACCGGAGGCTTGCGGATCTTGTGGGAGGATTTCCTTACTTTGAGTGGCGCTGGCCTTGGCCCTTGGAGCTCTCTCCGCGGCGGCCGGTCGCCCGACGGTTGACCAGGCTGCTCCATGGCGGTGTTTGCGGCGGTGTTGACGGTGGTGGTAGTATGAAAACAGAGAAAGTAGAGAGATGGACAAACAAATGATATGACAATGATGAAAATAAATGTTATGTACTTTGGATTAGAGGTTTTTTATTTTATTTTTTAAAGAAAGGAAATAGATAGTTAATATATAGATGGATTATAAAAAAAAAATTAGGATTTCGTGGAGGTTTTGGAGTTTGAATGTTTCTAAATTTAAGAGTTAGAAGAAGTCGTACGATAGGAACAAGCTATAGGTAGATGGGTTGATAATTTATAATTTTATACGTATCTCCCCGGAATCTATATATGAATAATTAATTAGAAAAATTGGGATTAATAAATTATTTGTTTGATTAATTTGTCAAAAGCTTTGTCGGGGATAGATTCAAGACTATACACAAAGTGCGAAACTCACCGTTCCCTAAACGAGACACAAAGTAATTTAGGAAACTTCTTTTAAGTATGTTCCAATAATCAGTCTGATTAACATTTGGTTTGGATCTGATAGGGTTTAGGGAAAATTTTACAAATAGAGTTTCTCATTGTTCTCGTAGAAATAAAAGAAAAAAAATTAGGATTGGTGGGGGTTGAGAAAAAAGAGGGTTTTTTTTTTTTAAGGTTGCTGTATCTTAAATTTTGATGGGTCATATACGATGTGGGGGTCACGCACGTCCAAGCGCAATACGTACACCAACCAAGCCGGGTGAGGTTTCATCCTAAAACCAATTGGTGTTAGGTGGAGTAGCCCACCGGTTTATATACAAGAATTGGATTCAATATTTAATCAATGCAATGTGGGATCCTTATCCCACAACTCAACTTATATTCTCAACAGAGCGGACTATTCTCGGTTGATAACTACTTAGTCCACTTGTTTAATTAATAAAGTGTATTAGAAATGCGAATAGCGCAGCCTCTCCTTTCGAGCAAAAAACGTTCGAAAAATAACTTTTATATAGAGTTGATCAATAATTATCAAATCCTTCTTTACCTCATTGCAAACAAATTTTATATTTTTTTAGTTGTTTTTTTAAATGAGTTGAAAACTTTATATAGAGTTAACGATATTTCATAGCTAATAGAATAGAATTTCTCCTTTATCTCTGGCTACCAGAATATATGACTTAGTAAATAATGGTGTTCATCTCCCTCATCGACCAAAACATGAAAATTGAGAGGGAAAAAATCAACCCTAAGCTAAAATCATCTTATATAAAAATCAATTCAGTATATTCCTTCGATAAAATATATATGAATCAATTCAGTATATTCCTTTAATAAAATATGGATTTTTACACTTAATCACATATTAAATATGAAATTATAGAAAATCACCCATTAAATGGTTTTTGTTAACAAATCACCACTTGTTATCTATTTTTGTTAGAGTTTTTTTCAAATATAAATATGGTATTATAATATTTTAAACCTTATATTTAAATTATAATCTCAAATATATTTAAATTATATATTACTAATTTTTTAAAAACATATTTAAAAAAATTGATGTATATATGAACAAATTCTCATATTTTATTCCTAAAAATGGATATCAATTTTAAAAATATTTTATAGTCTGCTTTTAATCAAAATTAAAATAAGTTTATAAGTCATTAATCATTATCATTGTTTAAATTTAATAATATTTTTTATACTAATAATTAATGTCTCATTTTCTTTCATTTGTAAACACTTGAGCTATACACTAAAAATGAAAAAAATAGAAATATTAAAAAAAAATACTTTTCAAGATCAAAAGGTAATTTTTATTAAAAGTATCCTTACTAAAAAAATACACATTTTTTGCCCATTAATATAATTTTTTTTATCCCTACCATGAATATAATTTAAATATATTAAAGTTTAAACTTTAAATTTCAAGTATAAATTATTAAAATATACTATATTTAATGGAATTTTAATTGAAATATGTGGTGGGTGTTGTTTTGTACATTAACCCATTTAATAGGTGGTTTCTGTAATTTCATATTTAATATGACAATTAAGTGTAAAATTATATATTAAAGGGGTAATTTTCTGTAAATTTCCCTATAAAAATATGGATCCGGATCCTCTCCTAATAATTTTTTGCCTAATATCCTCCTAATAAAACAATCTTGACCATTAAAGTAAATCAATGGTTAAGATGACTCCTAAATTAATCCTTATCCTGATGCGGGTCAAGCTGGCCTTATGTGGGTCAAACAGCAATGTTGATCCAGGCGACGACTCGAGGACGAGTCGATTTCAAATGGAGGAGAATGATGTCATCCTGCTCCTGGCGTCAAGCGCCGAAGTCGGGGACGCCGGTGTCCAGGGACCAACGCCGGGGTTGAAGATGGTTGCGTTTGAACTCTTTGGCTAGGCTGTGTTTGGGTTGCCGACTGTAAAGGTTGAAGATGGTGAGGATTGCGGTAGTGCCGGTGATATTAGAACACACGAACTGGATGGCCTTTGGGATTGATAATCGAGAACCCTTTAATCCATAAAGGGGTTTCTCAATTCTATTCAATCTGATTAATTCAATAGAACTACAATGTTTAAATAGAAAACCTAAGAACCAATTTTACCGTACAAGATAGAATTTAGGTTTATAAAGATAGAATTTTAATCCTAAAGATAAATAAACCTAGAAGATAAAACTTAATCTAAAATCCTAATATATGAAATAATAAAATATGATAATTAAGAAAGCCTAAAGATAGACTCTCCTAACCATCTTATTTAATCTAACTAAGAAATACGTAGTACTAAAAATAAGCAATTCTATAATTAGACTCCAATTAACATAGGAGTTACTAAAAATAGAATATATATATAAAAATAAGAAATATAAATAATAAAATTATTAACGTCTTTTCTTCAACGACTCCCAAGGTGGAGCCTTCTTCTTCCGCTTGAGGATGACATCATATCCCACTAGCTCTCTCATCCTCGTAAAAATGTAGGGGAGTATATTATAAGAAGCGAGGTTATTGCAGAAATCAACAACCATAGTAGCAGTGAACACCCAGCAATTAAGGCAATTCAAGAAGATCGATTAACCATGGAAGATAGAATCAGAAACCGAAGACGAAGACGACGAGGAAGAACATCATCATCATCGTTATTAGCCGTGTTTTGGTCGGTCTTGTTGATTCTAATTTGTGATTTGAGTTTGATATATGCATCCAATCAGAGTCAAATTCAAAATCGCAACGCACAAAATTTCAGTTGGGGAAAATAAAATTGGAGTGTGATGCATCCAAGTCCCGGATTGGCATGTTTAATTTCGTGGGTACAGGCTGAACGAGCCCTCGACACATACACGGTGATCACCGCTAGCGTCCTCCTGCAGTAGTATTGTAGTAGGCCTCCGATGGACTGGAAGAGAGGATCGAAGAGAAGGTCCCCGATCGATGTGGTGGACGGTGACGGCAATTGCAATAGAGGAGGATTAATGTGTTATCTTTGTCTTTGTTAAAAGAAAGAGGAAGATGAAAGAAGATTAAAGATAATTAAGAATTAAAAATGATTTAGAGAGATAATTTTAACCATTGATTTATTTTAATGGTTGAGATTGTTATATTAGGAAGATATTAGGTAAAAGATATAAGGAGAGGATCCTGATTTTTAAAAATATACCTATTTTTTACTGTTGTCGTTAAATTGATTGAGTAAAAGTGTAAAACAGTACTAGATATATACGTACATATAGGTCGTGGTCATATGTGATGACTTTTTTTTTCCTTACCAAAAAAAAATATGTGATAACTTTTTAGGTAAAAAGGAGATAGTGATACACTTGACTTGCGTGTGAGATTACTTAATTTATTCATTAGCGATATATAAATATATTAATATATATATATACACACACATTATATATATAGGTCTTATAAAATGTGATTAAATCTTTGTTTGGCCCTTTCTTAAAATTACAGCGCTTGTTTTCAAGTATTGATGTAGAATAAAATTTGATAATTTTTTTAAGGAATGAATAATTTGATAATGAAATACATTAAAGTCCCAACAACTTCATCTTAGACATCGTCGCTGCGTATACTTACCCGCCCGCCCACCCCAATAATAATTAAAAGAAAAAAAGGAAAGATCGAGAAGACTATTTAATGCAGGAAGGAGTATATGTTTGAGATTTAATTCCTTGAATTGGATAACATTACAATTTCAATTTCAATTTCAATTTGATTGACTTAATTCCTTTTTTCCCCCTCAAGTCCTCAACAATACTATACTGACCTAGGGCCCATTTTTTTCCCTAAAATGTAGGAGTAAGAGTTACGTTAATAAAAACTATACATTAATTTATTTATTATATTAAGGGTTACAATAATGAAAATTATCTGATTGTTTACTATATATCTGGGAAAGTTAATCCAATTAACTTAGTTTTTGCTAATTACAATATAGTTGAGTATACATATAGGACCTTTTTCCATTTCTTTTTTAAACTTGTGTCTAATAACAATCCCATTTTTCTCACTTACATGTACTTATATAAAATTGGATGAAAGTTATTTGTTAGTACATCTCACTCTTGACTATTATAGATGAGTTGACTATAGATAGGATCATTTTAAACATGTATAGTAGATTTTTGTGTTTTTTTTTTGGTGTTTTTCTTTAGTCCTTCGTGCGTTCTTTACCTCTCGATCCCTTCTCTAACTTTGTGTTGTTTGAGTTGTACTTATTATTTTGAAAATGTAGAGATTCCCCTTAGAATCTCACACAAAACTCCATGGAAGATCAAGGAAGAAGAAGAGAGGAAGAAAATCTGTTTTGTGTATTGGTTTTCTGTTACAACTGACGGGGTGAGCTTCTGGCTTTTATAGCTGAGCTTCATTACATCCAATTACCAAAATACCCCCTATACAACATCAAATCTACATACATCCATATATTTCTATATCCCCCCATCAAGTTGGACTAGGGATAATCACTAGTCCTAACTTGGAAGCTAGAAAGTTGTGTTGAACCTCACCTAAAGGCTTGGTGAACAAGTCTGCCAACTGATGCTGAGACCGGACAAAAATAGGAGTAAGAAAACCTGCTTTCAATTGCTCCCTAACATAATGGCAATCAAGCTTAAGGTGCTTTGTTCTTTCATGGAACACGGGGTTCTCAGCAATGTGGATTGCAGCCTTATTATCACAGTGTAAGGGAATGGGTTTGGGAATTTCACACTGCAAATCTGAAGCCAGGGAGTCCAGCCAAACAAGCTCACTTGATGTCTTAGACATGCTCCTATACTCAGCCTCTGCAGATGATTTGGACACAGTTGCTTGTTTCTTTGTCTTCCAAGAAACCAAAGCATTGCCCAAAAACACACAGAACCCAGTAACAGATCTGCCACTGAAGACACAATTGCCCCAATCCGCATCACAGAAGGCAGTGTATGAATTCTCATTATGTAATGGATATAACAATCCCAAATCTGAAGACCCATGAAGATATCTAACAACATGGAGAGCTGCATTCCAATGAGGAACACGAGGAAAAGCCATGTACTGACTTAATTGTTGAACAGCAAATGATATGTCTGGCCTTGTCATGTTGAGAAACAACAGTCTTCCAACCAATCTCCTATATTTCTCAACATCATGCAATTCATCACCATCATCAATGGAGAGCTTTAGACCCCTCTGCATGGGGAAAGAAGCACTCTTACAGTTGATCATTTGAGTATCTTCAAGTATGTCTTGCACATACTTTCTCTGGTTGAGCAAGGTGCCATGTGCAGACCTTGAGATTTCCAATCCCAGAAAGTACCTGGCTTCACCCAGGTCCTTGATTGTATAAGCTCTATGCAGGGCAAGTTTGAGAGCTTCAATCTCCTTCACACAGTCACCTGTGACCAATAGATCATCAACATAAACTAAGATCACCAATATCCCTGCAGGAATGGATTTGGTGAACAAACTGTAGTCATAAGAGCTTTGAACAAATCCTAGCTCTTGTAAAAACCTGCAAAGTTCAGTGTTCCATTCTCTAGAGGCTTGTTTCAACCCATATAATGATCTCTTGAGTTTACAAACCTGAGAAGAAGACCCCTTATCATACCCCTCAGGAATCCTCATGTAGACCTCTTCATGTAAAAAACCATGTAGGAAGGCATTATTTACATCAAGTTGATGTATTGGCCAAGCCTTTGAAGTTGCATAAGCAATCAATAATCTCACAGTAGTAAATTTAGCAACTGGAGAAAAGGTATGATGGTAGTCTTTACCCTTTACTTGATTGTATCCTTTGGCAACAAGGCGGGCCTTGTATCTCTCTACTGTCCCATCAGGTCTAAATTTGACCTTAAACACCCATCTGCAACCAATGGCTACATGACCAGGAGGCAGTGTAGTGAGTTCCCAAGTCTCATTAGCATCAAGAGCATCAAGTTCCTTTCCCATGGCTTCTACCCAAAGAGGATCAGCTGCAGCTTGCCTGTAAGTCTGAGGCTCAGGAGTGGCCATGACATGTGCCAAGGAAGCCAGATAAGCAGTGGAATAGAATTCCTGATCAGAAATCTGTGTGGCCACAAAGGACTGAGACTGAGACTGAGTTGTGTGAAGCTGTGGAACCACAAAATCCACAAACTTAGTAGGTAGCTGATGCTGTCTAGTAGATCTTCGAAGAGGAATACTGGGAACTGGAATCTGAGTTTGAGTTTCAAGCATCTCAACTGGCTGCACTAGAGACTGAGACAAATTGGAAGAATCTGGCACACTTGGCTGGACTGAAGATTGAGAACCTGAAGTATTAGGAGCCATGTCAAAATTCTGATCTGTGTGTTCAGGGAGTTGAGACATCACTTGAGGATGCTCACAGTCTGTGGCAGGATTAACTAATGGCAAAGTTGGAGAGATGCAGACCTCATCCACCATTCTTTTATCTGCAACTTGAAAGGGAAAAATATTCTCCTTGAATATTACATCCCTACTGATAATCACTTTGTGATTAACTAAGTCATATAACCTGTATGCCTTTTGTCCAACTGGATATCCTAATAGGATACATTTGTGAGCCTTAGCACCAAACTTATCTCGAGGAACATCCCTAGCCAAAGCATAAGCTAAGCACCCAATTACTCTTAGATGTTCATAGGTTGCAGGCTTACCATACAGCCTTTCATAGGGTGTCTCCCAATCCAAAATAGCAGTAGGAAGAAGGTTAATGACATGAGTTGCAGCTAAGACACAATCACCCCAGAATCTAAGTGGTAAGTTTGCAT
This sequence comes from Persicaria maculosa, assembly GCA_963922045.1. Lineage (NCBI taxonomy): Eukaryota > Viridiplantae > Streptophyta > Magnoliopsida > Caryophyllales > Polygonaceae > Persicaria > Persicaria maculosa. Next base: position 65,704,416 of record OY998262.1, read on the forward strand.
GGAGTCTAAGAGCTCTAGCCGTCTCTATCAGGTGTCTATGCTTTCTTTCAACTCTACCATTTTGCTGAGGGACATAAGGAGCAGAAAGCTGATGAACTATCCCTTTTCCTTCAAAAAATGACTGACAGTTGAAGAACTCTGTCCCATTATCACTCCTGACTTTCTTAACTTTGGTGTTGAACTGGTTTTCAACCATTAGCACAAAGGTTTTTACAGCAGAGCTGGCTTGCCCCTTGCTGTTGATCAACTGTGTCCAAACTGCCCTGCTATGATCATCCAGAAATGTGACAAAGTATCTAGCTCCAGTTCTACAAGGGACTCTGTAGGGCCCCCATAGGTCAATATGCAACAGTTCAAAGCAAGTATTGGCCATTGAATGACTTGAATTAAAAGGTAAGGCATGATGTTTAGCCAAGATACAAGATTCACAACTGAAATCACCAACACTGGTGCCTTTACAACCAGGAACATGAACCATCTTAGCTACTGAGGCAGGTCCCAACCTAGCATGCAAAACTGACTTACTAGGTATGGATACAGCATTATTTGAAGATGATTCATTATTAGATCTATGCACAGTTCCTAAGGCTTCACAGTTGCTTGCCAAATCTTTGTGAACTTCAACTGCAGCATCTACAGGCTCAAGAGTGGCTCTGAACAATCTGCTATGGATTCTTTCTCCAGTGAGAACTGCCTGACCATTCCTAAGGTCCTGTAAAACACAAGTTTTCTTGTGAAAATTAACATCCACTCCAGAGTCATCAATCACTTTCCCAACAGACAACAAGTTGATCTTGAATTCAGGGATGGAAAACACATCATACAACACAAATCCTGATGCCAAATGTATATCCCCAACTTCTGTAACCAACTTAACAGATCCATCAGGCAAAGAAACTCTGATAGGCAACACCAATTTTCTCTTAAATTGCAACAGCTTATCATCAAAAACCATGTGATCTGTGGCTCCACTATCTATAATCCATACATTTCTATTCTCACAATGCTTCCTAGCAATACTTAGAGCAAAAGCATTACTGAAAGTACTGAAGATTAGAGGTTTACCAGCAAAATGTGCCTCTGATCTTGCAACTCCCTTTCCCTTCATTGCCTTGATCACTTGCTGAACCACTGAGTTGATCAAATCTCCATCATCATCCATGTTGTTGCAATTCCCAGCCTCTGATATAGGAGATTCATCTATCTCCATGTCTGCTGCATTTGCTTTGGCACCAGTCTTTCCCTTTGGAGCTTTGAACCAATCTGGATACCCGATTATCTTGAAGCACTCACTCTTGAGATGACCTGTCATCCCACAATGAGAGCACTTCTTGTTTGCCTTCTCTGCAGCTCTCTCTTTCTTGTAATCTCTCTTGATGTCAGCTGGTTTGTTTGCAAAGAAAGCCTTTGAATCATTGCTGCTTTCTCCAACAGACCCTGTGCCTTTCTTGTCCACTTGTTGAACAAGATACAAGGCTCTATTGAGTGTTGGCAAAGGATCCATAGCAAGAATCTGATTCCTGGTACTCTCATATCCTCCATCCAATCCCATGAGAAACTGAATCAGTTTATCCCGATCCTCCTTCTCAGCTACTTTCTTAGCCAAGTCACAAGTGCAATTCTTGTACGCACCACATGAACATTGCAATTTTCCATCTAAACTGAAAATCTCTTCCCACAATTTCTTTAACTGACCGAAGTAATCCCCCACATTCATGTTTCCCTGATCTAGATTGCTCAAACTTTTCTTTAACTGATACAATAAGGGACCATTCGAAGGAGCATACCTCTCAACAATCTCGTCCCAGAGTTGCTTTGCTGTCTCAGCATACATGAAGCTCTCGGATACATTTGGCGCCATGGAATTCACGATCCAGCATCGAACCATGTAATCGCACCTGTTCCACTTCTGCAAGTCCGTCGGACTTAGACTGTCTTGCCGAGTGCTCCCATCAATGAAGCCGAGTTTGAGTTTGGCTCCCAACGCCATCTTAATTCCTCGACTCCAGCTCAAGAAATTCGTCCCATTGAATGTGCTTGCCACAAGCTGTGCTCCTGGATGATCGGAGCCTGACAGACTCAATGGATCGTTCAAATTGTTGTTGATGCCTCCGATTTCTCGCCGAATTGCTGCACTCAACTCCGCGCTCAATTCCTCCATCTTTCTTCAACGATTCCTTCAGATCTTGTCTCCACAGAGCTTTGATTGACCGGATCGACTCCCTGTTGCTCTGATACCATGAAAATGTAGAGATTCCCCTTAGAATCTCACACAAAACTCCATGGAAGATCAAGGAAGAAGAAGAGAGGAAGAAAATCTGTTTTGTGTATTGGTTTTCTGTTACAACTGACGGGGTGAGCTTCTGGCTTTTATAGCTGAGCTTCATTACATCCAATTACCAAAATACCCCCTATACAACATCAAATCTACATACATCCATATATTTCTATATATTTCTATGTCTTTTGTTGCTGTATTTTTTAGTCTCTTGAAAACACCATCTCAATTAATTAGAGGTTAGAGTGAGTACATTATGACTCCTCGTACCCTAGTTTATTGTCTGATTTACTATAGGTGTGTTTTCGTTGTACGTTGTTATATGTGTGTATTTTGCCTCTGTTTGGATAGTCATATATTATAATGCATAATGCATAATATTACATTATAATACATATTATTTTTGTTCACCCATTTTTATAAAGATAAACTAATAGGTAAAAAATAAGAAAAACAATAAAAGATATTTATTTATTTATTAAATTGAGGCTACCTGAACTTTAATTTCTGGTTCCGTGCTCGGTAACAAGACACGCAACTACGCAAGTATTAATTCAAACAAGTGGCATGTATAGGTGGATGAACCATGGCGGCCGGCACTACCAACTGAAACTGAAAGTATCAGTATTCATCAGTAGCTAGTCAGCCAAAACCAAGTCAAGTCTGAGGGGCTCATATACTTCTTCTTTGCTTCTTCTTCAATGGATATTGGATAGTACAACTTCTAAGTCAAGTTTCTCATTATATCCTCTTCCTTGATTACTACTCGTATGATGTATATGCTATGGATCTCCTACCTCATCTAACTCTTTTTCAAATCTATTTTTCCTTTTCAGAACTATATATATTTTAAATCCATCTTTCTAACTTTATTCCTTAGAAGCATAAATTAAGACTCTTATTTTATAAACCCAATTTAATTTAATTTAAAATATAGCTAAACAATTATAATTAGGGAAACGTTTCTCAGAATAGAAGTCTTAACTTGTACCCTTATATTGTCAACGGTTTGAATTCGGTACATTTACTTTAAAAATACATATTCTTTAACATTTTTAATACAATTTTTAAGAAGCTAAAAACTATATAAAATACTAAATTTTTTTTACATAATTTCATAATATTATTAATACAAAAATAAAAAAAAAATTATATAGTTTTTTACTTCTTAAAAAACATGCTAAAAAATCAAAAGACAATGCAATTATATCGTTTTTTCTATCCATAAGAGTACTAATTTGGAAATATTTTTCAAATTTTAGTTAGTTTAGCTTTTCTTTTAATTAGATTTCTAGGGTTGTTTATTTTTTTAGTAGAGATTTTTTTCAAATTCAGAATTTTAGGGCTTATGATAGAAACACCTTTTTTTTAATAGACACAAGTTTTTACAATATTTACAAAAAAAAATGAAAAGAAAAATAAATTATTGGATGGATGCAAAAGGAGGAGCCATGTCTTATAATTAATTAAAAAAATAGTGGTTAAAATCTATCCAAATGATTAATGAATCATAAACCAATTTCTTGAACACCTATCGATGTAAGATTTGCTTATAATACGGTTATAAATAAAATACTCCTGTAGTCCTGTTAACAATAAATATACATTTAAAACAAGCTTAATTAATGAAATTGGGAGGCGCAAATTTCGGTCACCGGATTAATATAAGATCTTGAATCCAGTGATAATTTGACAAGGTAATACTCCGTATATAAACACGTACGAAGTCATCCGCCCTAATTGCAACATTTGAATATGTTGTAAGTTGTTCTTCTGTACGTTGTTATTTTATTTGGTTCCCAAAAAGTACGCAACTAACGGTTGACAAATGCAATAATAATAAGGCATATATATATATATATTATAATACTAATGATGATGTTGATAATTAACAAAAAAAAGTTCACGAATATAAGCTTTAAGTAAAAGATGGCAACTAAAATTACTAAATTAGTGCACACTTTTTAATACTCCAATATATTAAGGGCAAATCGCAGCAAATATATATCTTAATATTAAAATTACTTTATTGATTATATATGCATTAGTTGTATCTTGGGCTACCATGTACCAACCAATTAAAATTGATAATCATAAAACCCTTACCATTACCGATATTGAAAATGTTGTATCAACTCAATTGATTACCAATAAAATCCTTTGGTACAAGTTGGTAATGGTATCTACCATATTTTGAGTTTTGAGGGAAAAAAACACATACAATACTAAAGTACAAAACTAAAAATTATAATGCAACATAAATAGGTCTAATAATATTCAAAATAATATTTCAGATTTTGGTAGTGGTCCGTGCCCAAGATTGAAGGTTTTGAAAGTTGAAACATATATTTGAATTTCCAATTGCCTTAGTCTTTTACAGTTTTCCACTTACAAAGTTAAAACTTCAAAAATAAAATAAAAACTAAATTATATATTTAATAATATAAATATATAATTGATAGAAATTGGTTGATATTATCATTACCAACCAATTTCAAATCAGTTAGTAATGATAATACCAATATTTCATTTCTGATTACCGTTACCGTACCGATTTGCAAAACTTGGTTCGATTGGTACAGGCTAGTTCGGTTTGTATTAGTAGGATTTGCCCGACCCTTGTTGTATCAAATTATCAATCACAAAACAACACACCTTCATAATGCCATTCATCTCACTCATATTTTCATTACTCGGGGGAAAAAAAATCCAACACAAAACAAAACTTGCAAACTAATGGTAGAGTTGGGCCTGTTTTGTCAAGATGGGCCACTTGACATGGATCAGCCCAAGTCCACTTTCTTCTATTCATAACAAACATTTAAATAAGACGTTGTTCTGTCTTCAATTCATTCAATCATCTGTAACAAACATTTTCCTTCAGTTCTTCAATCCAAGAAATCATGGCTATGGCCGATTTCAGTTTTTCGGTTTGATTGATTCCACAATCCAAACACAAACATATTTTTTGGGTCGTGATCCATGTACTAGTAAGGTTTAGGGAACGGGATATGCACGCACTTTACCTAAACTAGCCAAGAAGGGGTTTCCAAAATTTATATAAAGATCAATGGATTCACAAGAATTTTTTATAATCAGATCAACTTTTGAAAAGAGAAAAAAACATGACTCGCAAGTCGCATCCGATCTTGTGATCCAAATTCCAATACAGTTCTAGTTGTTTCAAATCGGATCAGATTCAGTTTTATTCAGACATTTAGTGCATTACATAATAAAGGCACAAAGCAATCTTACTCTCAAGTTCTCAACAGCAACTCCAACAGTTCATGACACATGAAAATCTGAAAGTGAACTCAGCCTCAGCTTATAATCTGTTCCTTCATGATCAAAGTAACTTAGTCATAGTTATCTACTGATGCCACTTGATGCTGCACCCAACACTGCAAAATATAAAAGAAATGCTAGCATCCAAATTCCAACCAAAGGTGTGTACATTGTACAGAGGGAGGTAGCAAGTTAGGGAGGGGTTTTATGCATAACTACCTGGGCTTTTGGACAGCAGGTAGTGGTTGGCCGCTTAGAACACAATCAATTGCACGACTCAAGTCCCTAGCAGATGAAGAGTTTTAGAGAAAGAAAGCATAAGTACTCAGAAAATAAAGATTTTAGATCATCAGGATGCATTTTAGTGCAACTATTGAAGTAGCAACCTTCCTGTAACTAGGACATTGCTGTTTGGCCTGGAATCGTCAAATTGCCCATGGTATACCAACTCAAACGGCCTTCTTCCATCCTGTCACACGAAAAAATATATGAATTTGGTACACATAGCATCAGGTATCCAAATTAAACTTTCCTGATTGGATTTTTATTATAAGTAGGAACTTCATGTTCTATCAATAGCCCCAGAGGAGATCCAGGACTGGAACTTGTGCAGTGGCACTACACAGCTGATTCATTTCAAACAAGAACTATGAACACAAAATTTCAGCAATTTAACTTGGATAGTAGGCCACAAGTCACCTTTTTGAACAGGAAGAACTCTGGTGTGCAGACAGCGCCAAATTTGCGTGCAACTTCTTGCGTCTGCACAGCAAATAATGATTGAACAATCCCATGATTTTACAAGCAATTCCATAAATTCATACTAGTCAGCTACCTACTTCATCATATAAGTATGGAAAAGGATATCCAAATGATTTAGCATCTTCAGCCATAAATTCTGGTCCATCCTGTCAAGCACAAATCATTCGCTTTAGCCGAGGACCCATTACAATGTCAACTTTATAAAACTATAGAGTTCTCTGGATCTTGAACCTGAGGGTGTGTTACTACAGAATTGGAAGATATCGCAATAACAGCCAGCCCTTTCTGTCAAAGGATTCCAACAAAAGTTAAGCCTTAATTCAGGCCTTCTAGGACAAAGAGCAATATTAAAGTCAATAGTCATCTTAGGCAACTGTTACTACCTTCATGTAAAAATCTGAAAGCCTTACAATATCCTTCTTCAAATGCTTAACAAAGGGACAATGGTTGCAAATAAACATAACCTGCAGCATCACATTGATTATTTTACAAAATAGTAAAAATAAATTAATCTCGAAACCGAAAAAACAATTCAGTTAGGAAGGGAATGAAGGAAGTTAGAACAGTAATACGGATAGAGTGATTATACTGAACAAGTACAAAGTTCATTGATCAAATGAATTCACTCGCAGGTGATTAGAACATTCTCAGCTTCGACCAGTATTTCAATAATAGTATGCAATGAACTATACGAAAATTTGGCTTAATATAGGTACATAGAGAACATAGTTATTGTCACAAATCGCAAGATAGCTCGAATTTATGATAAGTACTGCCCGGATTATTTCAGTCCACATGAATTCATGATCAAACCGTTTTAAGAATTCATCTCCAGTGGAATTTGAAATGCTAAAATGACTACTGCTATACACGGATAATTGGAGTTGTTTTGATGTAAATCAAATTCAGAGAAAGTCACAGAAAAATGAGAAAATTAGAGTGAAGTTCTATGAAATTTCACCAATAAAGCGGGAAACTCTTCAACATCTTGTAATGTCCATGTCTTCCCGGTCAGAGGCTCCGGCAACTAACAGACGAAGAAAGCAATCAGAATCAGCTCCCGCCAAACCCTAGAATTCGGGAAAAAGGGGGGGAAACGAAAGGAATGAGAAAATCAGGAAGTGAAACCTGAAAGTCGGGGGCTCTGAACCCTAAAGAGGCCTTTTGGGACTCCATTCTCGCCGCTCTAACGATAAGCCTCGACGGAGCTCGGGAAACAGTGGGGCTTTTCAGGTGGAGAGGGCGAGCGCGGAAAGGTGACGAAGAAGATGGAAATGGAGGGAGAATTTGTGCTAAAATGCGCCGTGAATGAATCGGTAAAAGTGCGCTGGAAGCGCCGTGTGCTCTCGCGATTGCTGCCATGTCCACCGAGCAGGTTCTTATCGCCAAGCCCCTTCAACATGACACAAAAAAAGTGCAGGCAGCACGTGCCCTACAATAGACGAATCTAAACCTAAAACTAGTAAGTTGGGGACGTAGACTAAAAACGAAGCCAAACACTACAATGAAGTAGCACCATTGGTCAGCGATACATCAGGAATCTTATGTGGCAGTGAAGACGAACCTCCAGTGAAGCTCCTTCCCGAACACAGAGTCGCTCTATTCACCTTGCACGCCAATGATGGTTCGACGATCCTCCAAACGGACAAACGACGACCGCGCACCACTGCGGACAGGCAGCCAGAGGACAACTAGGACGAGACTTCAGTGGAGGGTACAACACCAACACGAGCGGCGACGTCGAGGACCAACAGAATGGTTGCTGCAATCAGATGAGGCCACTCCAACGACGGAGATGGCGATGGAGTTACTGAAGGTCGAAAGCGGCGGTCGAGGGAACGACATGAAGTGAAAACGAGGTCGACGAAGAAAATCCAGATGCATGACACCACACCCAACCAGCGAAAGGGCAGGAGATTTCCAAAAGGCCCCAAATCAACCACGATTTAGGGCGATTGGGAGGAAAGTAACCGAAAGTAGCCATGAACAAGTCAATTGACACCGAGGAGATGCAACATGGGGTAGAATGGACTGAGATTGAGGATGAAACGGAGATGGTAGTCGAACGAGGAAGGTGATTTGGGGGCGCGTGGGTAAATTGGTGTCCGCATTTTTAGTCATATTTTGATATATAGCTAGTTTTTAGTCCATGTGAGTCATTTGCATAGCTTAAGTGTGGGGAAAGTGCGCTATTTCTATTTGTGTTAGTTTCGTGTAATTTCGAGTATAGATGTCTACACGCGGTGTGTGTGAAATTTTAGGTGTGTTTCAGAGTTTAATTGGACAATTTCTCGCAGCTAAGGAAAAGAAACGAGATCAGAGTTGCGTCCAAGGATGCCACTGACTGGGGACCGAGCTCACGGAGAACATTTGAGAGCTGGAATTCGAGGCGCGCGAGTCTTAATGGTAGAAAAGCTAAAAAAGAAAAGTTGGCAAAATAGCGCGAGTCTTAATGGTAGAGCAGGCGAAAGATTTCGGGTGATAAGGCTACACTGAGTTGTGTGGCAAAATTATCATCCGCACACCATTACATGGGCCGATCCGAGGGTCGCATTCGTCCATTCAAGATTAAAGACACTTCCTTTAAGGAGGGAGGTGGATGATTGATTGGTGTGTTGACTGCATGAGCCATCATAAAAAGACTTGTGAGAGATTCTCCATGCTGAAATCAAATATAATCCCCGAAGCAGGATTCTTAGCTGTGGATAGACACTTCAAGAAGAAAAATCACGGAGCGAGAGGTTGCACATGCAGATTATGCTTTCCTTTTTGGAGCGCCAAAATTTTTTATCTTCTATCTAGTTCTATCTAGTGTTTTAGGAAAATTCTATCTTCTAGCTTTCCGATATAGTTTTATCATTATTTTTAAGATTATCTTTAGATCTGGTTAGCATTATAAATAAAGCCATTATGGCCGATTTTTAGAATGATCATCACACAGAGCGCGATAATAATAGTTGGAGTTTTAGGAGTTATGTTTGACGTTTGGGCGAAAGCTTGAGCGTTATTTGTTACAATTGAATGCCTATTTCCAAGTTTTATTCAATTGCAATTTCAGTTATGTTTTCTTCTCTCCAATTCATTTTTATATTTACTATGAGTGAGTAGTTCCCTTTTCTTCTAAGGTCGAGGTAATCCTATCAATACACAAGTGTGAATTGAGGAATCTATTATTATGTGATGTTTTATTGTCTTTTACCTATGTGTTTAGCTTTGATGTGAGTTTAAGCAGTTCTTCATTACAATTAACTTGAGAAAGAGAATTGTTAACTTGGATATTATATATTAATCCTAGTTAAGAAAAAGTAGAAACAAGTGGGACTTTGGTATGAAAGTTGATTGATTTACTTTTTGAGAGACTAAAGTCAATTACTTAGATGATAAAAGTATGATCTTTTATGTGATTCATTGACCCGCATGTATGTTTATTGTTGTAGTAATCCGATCCCATTAGAAGTTTTCTCTTTTTATTGATTTGCTAAGTTTTGAGCCGCGTGTGAGTGTGAAACCCTACCATAGTCGATAATTATACCCTACTTTTCCATCTCTTTCCTCTACTTTCAACCTTCAAAGCAATTCGGATAGAACGCTAACCAACTCCTTTAGATCGACCTTAATTCCACTATACTATATAGGAATTTTGATTATAAATATATTTGATTGGTTGAGCATAGGTCAAAAATCTCATCACAATATAAATCGAAACAGGGCTACCAGGGAGGGAGAAGACCAGGCCATAGCCAAAGTAGGCCATGAAAGGGAAAAGACGCCCTTGGGTACAACAAATAGGAAGGGCAGCGACCATGCCAAAGCAGGCAGGGGTGGATGAGGTGTGCTTAGAAGGGTTGGAGGTGGATCGAGCAGCATAGGATCACCGGAGGAGAAGAGCCGATCGAAAACCCGGGACAGAATTGGGGGCGTGTAGAATATAAGTCAGGCACATTGTTTAAGCCCCAAAGGGGGGCCATGGGTTTTCCGGCTAGAGATTTTTCCTATAACCTTCAAACATGAAATAAAGTAATGGTTTGGGTTGGGTTAGTCCGATCTCAACCCGTCAAGTCGTCGTCTTGCACCCGCCAAAGTCGCCAAGGTGCCATTCCATTTCCACCAAGATCTTACCTAACCAAACTACCCCATCATGGCCAAGTTCAAGACGGCGTATGTCCGCCAAGTGTTTTAGTAGCCGCCAAGAACGTTTTTTAGAACACTGCCTACAACTCACCCCAATCCCACTCGTTAACCCACCTCATCAGCCCACCCCAACAACAACCCAACAAATTAAACTTATAAGTGTGATCCACACTTCCTCGGTTGTCGTCCATTGCCCAATAACCGCTGGAGATTTCTGCTTTCTCACGCGCTCACTGTCAACTTCCTCTCGCCGAGTCTTCCATCCTCGCTCAGCCGGACTTCTACTTGGTCTTGGTCCATAGTTTTGAGGGTTGTTTTCTTTCTCTTGCTTGATTGAATGGTTCATGATTCTGGTATATTTTGGTTTTTATTTGTACCATGAAGGTTTTTCCCGTCTAGCGCTCTTTGTACCCTCTCGATTTACCATATTTATGTCTGGAGTCGAGCTTGTGTTCAGGCTCGACTTGTTTAGGTAAGTGAACGTGCTCGAGTCGAACTTTTTTAGAGTCGAGCTCGAGCTTTTCCGCTCATAAAAAAGCCCAAGATGACTCATATTTGTCAGAACAGACCTTCCATTACGAGTAAATGGGTCGCATACTTGGTTATCTTTGCCTGCTAGTGTTATATATCGTTCATCTCATCTTTTGAACGTATCGCTATTGTCCAGAATGATGGCCTAAAAAAATGGTCAAGCTAAGTCGAGTTTCACATCCTCCAAATTCTTACCCATTTGAAAAAAAATGACAAGGGATATATGAAAAAACGATGATCGAACCCAATCGTCACCCTAAAAAAAAACCCCAACTGCAACTCCACAATTGGATATGAGCTCCAAATTGTTTATGTCACTTTCAATAATTCTTTAATTTTATATGTAATCTGACTGTCTGAGTCCAAAAAAGCTACATCGATCTCTCTCAGTCTCAAAACGTCCCCTTTAAAAATCAAACCCCAATTTGGAGCTAGCTCAATTGGAAATCCGCCCTTTCTGATAAACAAAGATCGATCGATCAACAGAAGGAGATGAAGAGGAGAAGGGAGGGAGAAAATGACACTGAGATAAGGGCAGCCATTGAAGAGCTCTCCCTTCTTCACCACGCCATCGAGCTTGCGATTTCGAAGCCTCCGGTATCCGTACAGGTGGCCGGAGCTGCCGCTGTCCCTGGCGCTCCCGGTGGAGTGGGGGTGGCCAGTGATGCTGCAGGCGACCATGGCCACCACCACCACCACCGAGAGGTTTCCGACATCCCGACGAGGCCTTTCGTAGCCCTTTGCCGCCTTATCCTCCAAGTTCTCGGTTAGTTGAATTTTGGTGTCTTATCTGTTGCTTTGTTTATTAGCTTGAATTCAGTTGGGGCTAATTAAGTGCTTGTTTGGTTTGTGTTTTATTTCATTGGAATTCCATAATCTCATGAAATTAAATAAACTCAAATAGGCATGTTTGGTTACCTTTTAAATTAAATTAACAGTAAAAGAAATTAGGTTTTGGACTAATTAAGTTTAATTAAAGTATGGATAGTTGTGAAATGGGCATCCCAACTCAAACAATCCACTAATTAAGTTAAATTATGGATAGTTGAATTCCTCTAAAATTGAGGAAATGCTATTGCATAGGATAAGCTTGGCAATTTAGCCTAATTTATTCATTTTTTTAAAACATATAAATCACAAACTTTTGAGAAATTGTTCTTAATGCATTCTGTAAATTAAATGAAGCTTATGTGCACAAAAATACATAACTCACTATGAAATCATTCCGGTGTAAACACCTCTTATGATATAAAATGTAAATGGATTAATTATTCGTATGTAACAACATAAGTATTCGTATGTATTAACAGTCTTTTCATATAAAAATTATTCGTTTGTTGCAACATGATTATTCGTATGAGTTATATACGAATAATCATCTTATTTCATATGAATAATTTTGCTCCTTGAATTTTCCTTTAAATCACACCAGTTGATTTTCCTAATCCAACGCTTCAGATTTTGTTCACAAATTACACTATAAAAATGGTTCACAAATATGCTATTCATTTTCTCAAATATGAACTTTTAATTGAAAACAAATATATTGAAATCAATGAAATGTACTATTTGAAAAAACAAAACCTTTACATTTCAAGGCTAGTTTGGTAACATGCAAGGTAAACAGAATGTAAACAGATTTTGTATATGAAAATATATCTAGATAAGAGAATAATGCTATATTTTTATATGAAAAATAAGATAAAAAAGGTAATAATTAGAGAAATATTTCGGATATAGTTACCCTTGTTCAAACGAGTTATTGAAGTGAGGAGGAATAAAACCAGTTTTGTATGATCAAAATTAGAAGGATTGGAATAATGATTAAATATTTTTAACAATTTATCATAAATTGTACATAGCCTATATTTATTTTCTTTCCCTTTACCTTTTAAAAATTTAAATCAAACCCATGTATTTGTCATCAAAACAAAGTCGAAATGAAACGATTCAATGAATGGTGGTTGCATGACTAGCTAAGCGTGTGTCTACCATGAACCTTTTGGCATTTAGTCTTGAATTTTGATTCAATTTATTTTATTTTTTTCTAGTTAGATTCCATTTAATTTGGTTAATCATTAATGAATGATGGAATTAATTGTAATTTTTTATTTTTGATCATGATCTCATGGGGCAGATAAGATAGGTCCAACCATGGCTGTTCTAAGACAAGATGTGTTCCAAAACATTCAGGTATATAATATGCCTAAATTTTGTATTTTATCCTATGAAAAAACAATTTAAATACTACCTAAAAGTTATTAATTATTATACAACAGAAATACTGTTTAATATTGATAGGATAAGTGCACTTATGGAATAACATATATATTCTCAAGTTATCAAGTACATCATCACTACTAACCATGTTGTCTTATTCATATGTACACATTATAAACAAATGTTTTAACACATTAAACAGAGATTAGAGATGAAATTAGAATCGGACCCGAAAGTGTATTCGAATGTGATCGAGATAATGAAGAAAGAAGCAGCCGAAGGTCGATCCCGAAAGCGCCATAGCTGCAGCAAAGCCTTGCTTTGGCTCACTAGGTAATTTTGGTATGGTTTCAAGTTTCAACTATTTATTTTAGAGAAAAAAAAATTAATAATTTTTGGACCCCAAACATAAATTGTATGAATCATTTATAATGGCAAAAGAAGATATCTATTCCTTTGAAAAGTTGATTATTTATGCATCATCATCTTGACTAATTAGATATGCACATCAAATATTATATTTATATATGTGCGTCTCTAAACATAGATAATATATTCAAATGAACACTCAATTCTCAAATTATTTACAGAACCCGACAAAAGATATTTTAATCTCACTTTTTCCACCAATCATTTTCTTTTGTTTTTTTCTTTTTTTCAATTAATTTATATTTTAATCTAATCACTTTTTTTTTTTGCTGATTTTTATGTCTAATATAATCTGGGTTTATATATCTATAGAAATTATAAACTTTTAAGATAAAAAATGTTATTGCATATATGTCAAATTCCCTTATTTTCTCCATCAACCTTTTTTATTTTTATTTCTCTTTTTATACTTAACTAGTATCGGTACCCGCATGGTTGCGCGTTTTGTTAATAAATTATATTTTATTATGTTAATTTGTTTGAAATATTAGATAGAAGATTTATATAGATTTGTCAAATTCATCATATTTCTATATTTTAAATATATTATTTGAATAATAAAATCTTATTAGATATATATATGGTATCTAAAACTATAATTAAATATTTAAGAGGCACGAAGCCTTTTAAGATTTTAAAATTATGTTATACCGAGTAATACATTAAGAAAAACATTCGATAAGATTTGAAAACCAATTTCTAGTTAAGATTGTTTTTGAAGATTTGAAAGCTACTTTCGGTTAAGATTTGAAAACGGTAGGGGTACGATTAGTTATTATTATATTTCAACAATAACTTATTATTATACTGTATTTGATTAGTTAGATTGGATATGTTTTCAACAATAATTGTAGTACATATATGATATATTTTATTTGTTACCCGCATGGTTGCACGTTTTGTTAATAAATTATATTTTATTATATTAATTATATTAAAATATTATATTAGATTATTAATTGATGTGGCTCATCAAAATAGAACCATATATAAATATGTTTAAAAATTTTAATCTTTTATATACTGCATCCATTCAGAAATAAATGTCGTTTAACTTTTTAACACGTTTTTTAAGGAGCTAAACCTTTATAAAATATTAACTTTTTAAATATTTTTAAAAAATATTTTTAAACTTTTAATAAGTATAAAATTATATAAAAACTTAATTAAAAAGTTAATATTTTATATAGTTTTTATCTCTTTAAAAACTGTATAAAAAAGTCATACAATACTTATTTATGAATTATATTTAATGGGGTAACAAAAGAATCAATAAAATGTACAACATCATGGCATTTGCTCCAAAATATCTCTCCGTTTTTTATATAAATAACACTACTTGTACGTAGCAGGGATTTAGAAGGAAAATTTTAATTTTAATATGTGATAAAATTATGTGATATATATGTGATACATATGTGATAAGATTAATTTTAATTAATTGTGATAATTAATGAAGGTGGGTTAGAGGATAAATCACAAAATGTTATCAAAATTAACCAATCAATATATGACAATAATTTATTAGTCAAATTAACCGTGAACCAAATATGGGCTTATTGATGATCTAATCAAGATATATTGGCTTATTAATAATCTAGAAAGACAATTTTTTCACCTAACTATATTGACTTATTTATTAATGTGGTCCAAAAATATAATATAACTTTAATTCAGAAAATTCCACCTATGCAAAAATAATCCCGTTTAAACCAGAAAATTCCATGGACACGAGGTCGCTTCAGCGGTCTCTGTTTTAGTATTTTATATATAGTATAAAATATAGATTGTCGTGTTTGAAACAACGGATGATAAAATATTTAATAACTTTTAAAACTATATTTATTGGTAAATTCAGTCTATTTTACACTTGTTCAGTCTTTTTATACTCAATATCAAACATTATATAAGTAATAGACTGATTACATTATAAAATACTAAAACACGCGCAATTATTGGTAAAGTTATTAAATATTATATGTAATTCAGTCTATTTTACACTTGTTCAGTCTTTTTATTGAAAAAATATTTAATAACTTTAAAAAAAACAAGCGCAATTATTGATAAACAAAATTCTAATTAATTTTTTTTATCATTACATAAGTAATAACGTATTAATTAAATATTTTGGATTATATTTATTGGCATTTAAAATAATCGACCTGTGTTTCAAGATTGAATTTACATCTTGCAAACATCGAAGAACACCCTCCAATGGGTCAACCAATTCAGTCTATTTTACACTTGTTCTTCTGAAACACAGGTCGAGGTTAAGCTCTTAAAATAATCTTGAAATTTGGTATTTGGTTTGGAAAGGGCATTGGATATGGCGGTGGCCTTGTTGGAAAGAGTAGCAAGAAATCCAAGCCAGAGAATGGAGGACGCTGTGGAGGAGTCATACAATCTCACCTTGAAACCATGGCATGGTTGGATTTCATTTGCCGCTTTCAAAGTAACTTATTCATACAACTCTTTAATTCCCCTAAATCTCAATGCAAATCTATGCAACCCTTTCACGAGGTATGCACATTCGCAGGTCGCACTCAGGCTGCTACCGGATAACAAAACCTTCATCGAGATCCTCGCAGCAAAGCCTGAAAACTTGAGCACTCTGAAGGAAGAAATACAATCTATGATCACATTGCTGGTGCCACTGCTGGATGATCTCCACTTTGTCTTGGTAAAGAAACACTTAATTTCCTATTGTTGCTACATGATTTCTTCTTGATGATGCAATTTTCACTACGATTTATGTTGCAGAAAGTTTATGGAATGGATCGCATCAAGCATACCTAAATTGAAGATGATATATGTTCCTTTATGAAGCTTTTTCTTTCCATTGCTGTAAGATTAGTGATGAATGTGTAACTTTGGGGTTTTAGTAGTGATGTAAGTTTGTAAATACAAATTAGTTGCAAAACAATGTAGAGTTTTCAAGTACTGTAAAAAGAAAACAAGAACATTGTCTGGTAACACTGAAATCCTGAATGATGATTCAAATCTGAAACTTTATAGTCTTAAAATATGCAGCTTCTGAATTTATCAAATCTTCACTCTGTCATGGTGAAAAAACATTCAATTTCCTATTGTTGTTGCTACATGAGTTCATATTGATGATCCAATTTTTCACTATGATTCATGTTGCACAACAGTTATGGACTGGATCGCATCAAGCCATTGCTGTAAAATTAGTGATGAATGTGTAACTTTGGGGATTTATTAGTGATGTACGGTAATTTAGTAAATACAAATTAGATGCAAAACAATTTGAGTTTTGAAGAGCTACTGTAAAAAGAATCAAATCTACAACTTTAAAGCCTGAAGATATGCAGCTTTTACATTTTTTGAAAAACTGAATTTACCAAAGATGAAATTGGAAGATTGATTGAAGGTGACCATCAGAAATCAAATTAAATTTGTCCCCAGCAAGCAATTGCTTGATACGGTCCGCATCAAGGTCTAATGACCCATCATTTGGCCCCTTCGTCAACATATCCCTCTTATTGCCCAATTTATAAGCATCTGCAATATAACAAGCTTCAATTTTTTTTCCAAAAATAAAAAACCAGTCAAATTTCAACAAAAACAGAGCAGATGGAATGCAAAGAAAGAAGAGGAAAGTGGGGAGAGCTCAGACAAATATGGGTAGATGAGTTTCTCAGCACAGATTGAAGACAATCAATAAGAGTGGTGCATGACATCAAAATCTCATCACAGCTCTTCCCCAATTTCTATCTCTAAAAAAGGGTAGAATCAGCCGTTGGGATCGCCAAAACAAACAAGAATTCAAAGAGCGAAACAACGAATTCGACTGCGGAGCGAAGAACTTTAGAAGGTGAGAGGGAAGGAGATGGCTGATGGAAGATTCAGGAAGCCAATTCCAGTTATATAGATGTCAGCGGCAGCGCCGTCGTCAAAACACAAACCCTAAAAACACCACCTCTGATATCTCTACCGGGCCTGGGCCGCCTCTTCTAATGGGCCTGCCCGGCCCATCTAGTTAACTTAATCCAATGGAGATTAAGAAATCTATAAGTCAAAATATTCCTATTTAAAATTGCTATTTCTCCCAAAAAAATTGCTATTCGAGTTCAACAACCCCAACTTAAGTTAAGTCTGAATTTTGATACAGATCTTTTTTTCAAGTTGAGCTCTAGCTACTCGGCTAATTGAGCAAGCATAAATTAGTAATAACTTGGGATAAATTTCGATAAATTTTGATCAATTCAAGCTAAAGTAGATAAATATGTTCATATTCAACTTATTTAGTGAAGGGAACGGCTCTAAACAGACTTTTTTCAAGTGAAGTCCAACCAGGCTTGAATTACTCGACTCAAACCCTTATGCTATTGATAGACCGATAGTTAAAATACTAAAATCTACAAGCTGAGATGGAAAAGAAAACTGACCAATTGGAATGACAATGTGACATTCCATAGTAGGGGTGGGCACGGGACGGGATTGAGCCGGGACGGGACTCGTCCCGCGAAATTTTTAAGGGACGAGATTAACACTTTTTTTTCGGGACGGGATGGTGTCTGGACGAGACGGGATCGGGACGGGACGGGCCTTGTCCCGCAAATAAAAATAATAAAATATTATCTAAATTTGCAAAGTGAAAAATGCTTTCATAATTTATTAATTTGTATAATATGTTGAATACGGTATTCTTCTCAACTATATTATTCAATAATAATAATAATATTATTAATATTAATATTATAATACTATTATTAATTCATACAATGATTGTATAATTAATTATAATGTTCATTATCATACTAGATCGGGATGGAAAGAAATTGAGACGAGATTCACCAGATACTGTCTCATTATCGATTGATAGTTGGGAAGAATACCATATTTAGCTATTTGCCTCTTGTAGCTCTAAATGGGTATAATAATAATAATAATAATAATAATAATACTTATTTTTATTGTTATTATTATAAAATAATTATACTTTACCAGAAAAAAATATAATATGATATAATAGTAATATAATAAAAATAACAATAATAATTTTATTATAAATTAATATTATTATTAAATTATATTATAATATTATAAAATAATAATAATATTATTATAATCAATTATTATTATAAATTAAAATTATTATTATAATTATAAATAATATTTGCTCAAATAATAATATTATTATTATTATAAAAAAAATTATTATTATTATAAATGGAAGATTATGATTATAATTATAATTATAATATTTGCTCAAAATAATAATACTAATAATATATTATTATTATTCTATAATATTATTATTATTATAAAAATTATTATTATTATTATTATTATTATTATAAAATTATTATTATTATTATTTTTATTTTTATTTTTTTTTATATTATAAACTCCAAATAGTATAGAAATCAAACAACCGAATGTTTACAAGAAGTTAGCGGGCAGCCGAGAAACAAGCTGCGCGCCAACCCCCTTAGCAATGGAAAAACAAACTCTGGGAAAAATATGAGCAGCTAGATGAGAACTAGAACCTAAGGCTAAAGAGAAGGAACGGATCCGTCCCAAAAGCGCAATCGCATCCCCATCCAGCTCACCAAAGGAGGAGAAAGAAAAAGGCAAAAACCCATAACCAGCAGCAGAGCACACATCCCGATACTTGGTGCACTTACGCCGCGCTGCGTCGAGAACACACCGTCCAGGAGCAAAGGAAGCTAAGCAAGTCTGAGTGAGGGGGGAGGATCCCGTGATATCAACACACACATCTTGACCCCGATCCCAAGAGTAAAGAAGAATGTCAGCGGGCCTAAGGGGTCTGCCAAGACTGTCAACAACACCGATGTCCACTTCCTTCCCAGAGGAGATCCCAGCACGGAAGCAAATGTCGAAGAGGGTATCACGGACAAGATTATGCCGATGTTTGAGCCCAATGGAACTCGAACACGACACATCATGATCCCCAAAAGTGTCATCCTCAAAAACCCGACCACATGCAGAGCAAGGAAGACCAGCACGAAAAAGAGGGATACCCAAACGATAGCAGAGGACAGACCTGTAAGTCCTACCATTCATGGTCTGACCGAGCCCAGAAATAGGAACTGCTCTAAGCCAATCAGACGAATGGGACCCATGCTGAGACCTCCACAACACCACCTGCCGCGGGGTCAATGAGAAAACCGACTCCGAAGAAGCCACAATTCAGGCGAAGTACACATCTGCCAATTTCTTCATAAGTTTGGGGGCAGCGAACTCGCAAGAATCACGACTGAAATCAGAACCGGTAAGACCATTGAAGTCACACAGCGCAGCATCGAAAGAGGGTCCCTCACCCACGGGCAACCCAGCAAAGCGAAGGAGCGAAGACTGCAACCCAGAAGACTGCAGGCGAGAGGCTAGAAAAGAATAATGCATGACGTCACCAACAGCATAAACACCAAGCCCACCATACTGAAACGGAAGAGTAGCCAATCTCCACTGCCAATCACCAAACCCGGGTCCAGAAGCAGCCACAATACGCTCTAAACAGACACGGAGGGCACTGTCAAAGGTAGACTGAGCTGGGACAACGGCATCCGGCGGACAAGTACGCAAGGTGAAGTAGAGTTTAGAGATACCCGACCCCCTTCTGAATAGTAAATCCAAAGTTAGTTGGATTATTATTATTATGATAATAAAATGATTTACACAAAGTTAGTTGGAAGTCTCGTAACAAATTGAGCTCCAAGCCTCCAACCCCCTTCTGAATAGTAAATCCAACTCTATGAAATAAGAAATCACCATTATTAGACCCCGCCCCATGACTCTTCGTAACCAATTGAACCGCTTCATAAAGCCAATAGCATCATCTCCCAGTTCCCCAGACGTAGAGAACGCAAATGCCATGAAGCAATACCCTTTAGTAGCACAAATATCAGCATACTTCTTCTCATTCATTTCAGTCGCTTGGGAAACGGCCTTGCCAGGTACAAAGAAATCATTAGCTCTAGTTGTAAATGGCGAAGCCCCAACCACATCGACACAAGTGTCTCTACCTTTGTCCCACCCATAAACCAACAAATCACCTGGCCGCAGCTCAACACCATCATCACTAGTCATACCAGTACGCGCTTCCTTCTGAACAGCGATATCCGCCTTATAACAAATATCTGCCAAAACATCTCGGACCATATTGTGTCGGTGCTTAGTCCCGATGCCTCGACTGCAATGCAGAGCATGGTCTCCAAAAGGGTCCATCTTATCCATCTCACAACTGGGACAGGTCAGATACCCACTAAACATAGGAATCGAGAGATGGTATTGGAGGACAGAACGAAACTGGAGAGACGACATGGTCTGAGCAAGGCCCTCAATGGGAGTAGTCAACAAAAAATCACGTGCTCTCTCTCCTCTCACTGCTTGCAAAACCTACAGTTGTCTTGAAGTCGGATTGAGTGTGGACACCAAGTTGTCATTAATGAACTTGAAGTATCGATCCGCCAATACTGACATGATTTTTTTGGGGGCGGGGGATACAAACATACCTCGAGATAGCTTGGGTGAGAACACTATCAGAGCTAATGTCAAGATGTCTGGAAGGTGATGGCGCTAACTTACTCAAAATGGATGTTTGGAGATGAGCTGTTTGGAGACGAGATGCGATGAAAGCAAAATGACTAACATCCTCAGCCGAGAGCACACCAAACCCACCAAGTTTTAAAGGAAGTGTAGCCTGGCGCCACTGCCACGGACCAAACCCTGGGCCTCCGGCAGTAATTGCATGCTCAAGGGAGGCCCTAAGCTCATCATCAAAACATTGTATAGCTCCGGGGAGAGCATGAGAGGGGCAAGTTCGAAGGGCAAACATCAATCTGGAGACTCCGATACAATTCCGTAAAAGGAGCAATTCACATTGGGGATCTTCTAGCCTCCTCACAGCCTTAAGAACCTATATCGCCTTGTCAACCCTCTTCATAATCAAGCTATTACAGAATGTAGCATTGTTGCTGACTGGTCCGCCTAACAATTTCATTCCCAATTTGGATCTAGAAACGTCAGATGGGAACAAACCAACTTCATGGCTCCGCGGATCTTCAATCGGCCAGAATAACTCAGTTTTCTGAATGTTAATGAATAGCCCCAACCTCGGACCCTCACTAACCACAATCTCAAGAGCCTTAGCAACCTCCCTGGTGTCACCTGATATAGTACCATCATCTAAGTACCAAGCGTTGATGTTAAGAGCACACGAGACATTAATTTTGGTGACAAGCGGATGCAGAACTAGAGCAAACAAAAGCGGACCTAACGGATCACCCCGCTGCACACCTTGACAAGAGCGTAAAGGAACATCCTGCCAATAGAGACGAGCAGGTTGGGCATAGCAGAATTCAACCCATGGAGCAATGGAAGGGCAACGGGTGCGCACTTCCCGAATTAAAGCACTTTTATCGACGAGATTAAAAGCGTTAGAGAAGTCCACAAGAAGCAAGGACATGCCACTATCCATATCTTTATCTAGTAAAAGCTTGTTAACGGAGTGGAGAATAGCTTCACCACCTCCCGACACATCCACGCCAAACTGGTGTGTGCCCAAATAATTGCTAAGCTCCTTGGTGACGATAGAAGCAGCCGATTTGGAAACCAATCTCCTCCAAATAGAACCTACTGCAATAGGGCGAACACCCCACTCAGCCGATTTTGAGCACTCGCTACAAATTCTGCAAGTACCCGAGGGCAAGCACCTGACAGAAAAAGGTTAACAACACCCGTGATAGCTCCAAGAAGCTCACTAGCAATGCCGTCACAGACCCCACTCAGAATCTCAACGAGATGCTGCGCACGAAGACCATCTCTCCCACAAGAAGTACCCTTGGGGAAGCTCCTAATCCGATTAAAGACTAACTCTTTACTAACTGACAAAGCCGGCACCATGAGAGGATCACTTGAAACAATCGGTGGAGGAGAAATGGGATGCTTAGCAAGGAGCTCAGCAACTGTGTCGTCATTGACGGGGGCAATCCCAGAGGACGTGAGAACCCTAATAGCAGTCGCATAATGACCATCCCCCATTTTGCGTTTACACTGAACCACATTCAACTCAAATTGAGACACGTCTTTTTTCTTCTTTACCAAGCCAGAGTCGTAAGAGGCAATAGGGGTGAGAATATTCTGAACCAGAACTTGCATCCCCCCCGGATCTTTCCACAAGGCCAAGGCAGCAGCCATAGACGCAATCTGATCCCTCTTCCTTCCAAAATTCATACCTTTAGGACGGCCCTGCAAAGCATTCGTATTGAGCACACATGCCGGGAGAACAAATAACTAAACCCAATAAGAAATATTTGAAGGCTGAGCAATGACTCTAGAGAGAGCTTCAAGATATATCCTCCCAAACTCAAGACGAAGCTTGTAGGGGATACTTTTGGAGGTCACAAACTTTCGCTCAAGAAGACGCTCAAACAAGTGCTCATTAAAAGCCAATTCCCTCGGACTAGCTACATCAACCTCGTGGATATCAAGCGAGTCCCGATGACTAGGAGGCAACGAACATGGAGAAGCATCCGGTCTAGGAATCCCATAGATGACAAACGACTCACCGTTAGCACTACACCCCGGCCCGGCGGTAGGGATCCCTATACCTCCATGCTTGCACGCCATCCTTACCGTATGATTACGCAAACATATGCCACATAACCAACGACCAGCCTGTTCAAGATTGGCAGCAAGCAGTTCATAAACAAACCTGTCTGAAAAAATGCCTCTCTTATATTTCTCAACGGCCTCCGACGTACTGAAATGCCTAGAAAGGTGATCAATGAAATACTTCGGCGTGAGACCGGTATTCGCTGGACGACCATCCCTACAACCTTCATGCCCTCGGAAAGGGCAATGAAACCGTTCATCCGATTGCGAGAGAGACATACCCGCAACATCAAACAAAGAAGCCCACACAAAAAACCGACACACCACCAAGAGCACACAAAACCAGACTCCACCGGACTGAACAGAACAATCACACACAAACCCGGAAGCAACAGATCGACACACACCCAACAAAACGAACAGCAAACCCGTGCAACCTCAAGGTGACCCCGCAACGACGACCCCGAAAGCACCCCAGGATGAAGGACAGCAAAAACACAACAGCAACCACCGAATACGGTCGGAAAACTGATGCACAACCAACTGTTCAGAGGCCGTCCCTCCGGCGGTTCTTGGTGGCCGGAGGGACGGCCTCTGAACGCGTCGCCTGATCCGGCCATAATATGCGGGACGGGACGGGATTTGCGGGATCGTCCCGCGTTTCGTCCCGCATAATTTTTGCAGGACGGGATTCGCTATTTTGTCCTAAATCCCACCGGGATCGGGACGGGATCGGGATTTGCGGGATTTGTGCCCACCCCTATTCCATAGTGATCAGAGGCGGAGCCAAGGGTTAGACTAACTCCAATGGTTGTGTGCAAATGTCTAAATGTGCATTTTTTGACATTTTTGAGCTCCATTGGTTGCTTTTGGGGTGTGCAAATGTGCACATTTGAGCATTAGACTATCCTCAATGGTTTTGTCTATAATGCATACATTTGCACAAGGTGTGTAAAAATACACTTTACTTTTTGGTATTTTGCTCCAATGGTCAAATGTGTAGTTTTTACACACCATTCAAATACAATTAATTTAAAATAAAAAAAGAAAACAAAAATCATAAAAAACACACCAATAAAGTTGTCTTGATTTTTGAAAAAGTTTTTGCACATGGGGGAGGTGGTGTGCAAATGTCTAAATGTGCATTTTTTGACATTTTTGAACTCCATTGGTTACTTTTGGGGTAATGTGCAAATTTGAGCACCTCACCCCCATGTGCAAAAACTTTTTCAAAAAGCAAGACAATTTTATTGGTGTGTTTTTATGATTTTTGTTTTCTTTTTTGTTTTAAATTAATTGTATTTGAATGGTGTGTAAAAAATGCACATTTGACCATTGGAGCAAAATACCAAAAAGTAAGGTGTATTTTTACACCTTGTGCAAATGTATACATTATAGACAAAATCATTGTGGATAGTCTTAGTGATTGATCTTAGGTCTTTTTTGTTTGAGTAATAGGGAATATAAGAAAAATGAATCAAATTTTAGTATGGTTAGACTAACTCCAATGGTTGTGTGCAAATGTCTAAATGTGTATTTTTTTGACATTTTTGAGCTCCATTGGTTGCTTTTGGGGTGTGCAAATGTGCACATTTGAGCATGTAATGTGCAAATTTGAGCATATCACCTCCCCATGTGCAAAAACTTTTTCAAAAAGCAAGACAATTTTATTGGTGTGTGTTTTATGATTTTTGTTTTCTTTTTTATTTTAAATTAATTGTATTTGAATGGTGTGTAAAAAATACACATTTGACCATTGTAGCAAAATACCAAAAAGTAAGGTGTATTTTTACACATCTTGTGTAAATGTATACATTATAGACAAAACCATTGTGGATAGTCTTACTCTATCATCAAATTAGGTCATCAAATAGGGGAAAAAATTGTATTGAAAATGAGACAAAAAGGTTAATGATTAGAATATTAATCAATAAATCTTAATTTAAAAATGAATTAGATTCAATTCGAAGAGTAATCATTACATTTCCTTACCTAACAAACAAGGGTTAAAGTGCTACATGTTAGTGCCTAGTGGTTGGAATGAGCATAACCCCACACTTGAATTCGGAAATAAAACTATAAACTTGTCACATTATCAATATTGTCTATAGCTTTGTCCTTTCAATTGCGAATAACAATGCGCAAAGGAACTGATTCCAGGATACCAGATTCATATACCAGCTTTTAAGATCACTGATGACAGAAGCCAAAAAAGATCTAGCTAACTGATGTTCAAGTTTCGTCTGTACAGTAAAAGTACATCATTTTCATATCCCTGGCTGCTATCTAAATTGAAACCCAGAAATGAATGGATTTGCTGACCTTGATCTTTTTGTTTTCGAGGATAAACCGTTGTCACTGACCCAACCGTTGGATGAACTTCCAGGGGCCTCAGAGGATTCCTTATTCCATGAATTCAGTGGGACTTCAGTATCATCCTTTGAATTCTTTCTCAGTTCCAGTCTCTTCTTCTCCACGCTTTCCGATATCTCCTGGAATGTCTTGTTTACTCTTGCAAAACCCCTCTCAACTGGCTCTACCACATGAGAGACTGTGTATTTCATGTCATCCACCATCTGGAAGGGAACAAAATCATAAGGTGTGGAGAAATATCACATTATCACTACACTAGTATACAGTCATGAATCATGGTTGGCAGAAACAAGAAATTCTTACAATTTCACTGCTACCAACGACCACATCCCGAACAGATTGGGGGAAACTAAGGCGCTTTTCTCTGTCATCGTGTCGAACCGTCTTCACATTTGTAAATTTACCACAATCGTGGACCTCGTCTGGATCAGGAGCGGTGCCTAAAGCAGCATAATCATCCATCACCGTCACATTCCGAACACATCTTTCCCCACGTTTGTAAGGGACAGATGGGAAAACATATAGGTGGACGACAGCTGCAATGCCCATCTGTTTGAAGAGTAAAATGTTACAGCCATGACAAGATAGTGACGGGTAAAATGAACAATGGGACAAAGATCAAGACCTCAATGCATATTATGTAGTCTTGAATGCGCGTTTTCAACTCCTGTGCAAGGGATCCCCTCAAGGCTCCGATTGAGAAAAGGATTGCAACGGCAACTCCTTGCCACCAGGTCAAGAATACAATCGACTTGAATGTCAGAAATTTTGACAGAGGTTTTATTGGGGCAAGCTTGTCTTTTGTGACCGCGTAGAACTGGACCAGGCAATACAAAGCCCATGACTGACTGAAATTAAGAACTACTGCTAAGTATGGATAGCTGCCAAAAGAAATCACAACTTTAGATTGAGACGTAGCAGGAAAGGATATGTTCAAAAATATTTTCCTTGTAAGAATCCATACTATCATGTAATAAAGGTTGAAGCAAGGGATAACTTACCCATAATTCCACTGAAACTTTCCTTCCCCGTAAACGCCAAAAGCTTGCAAAATCATTGCAACAAGTGCACAAATCATCTTTACTATCATCTGAGAGTTAGAAAAGTAACATGTCAAAAGCGGTCAATTCAATCAATATAATTATTCTACAAGAAACGACGAAACGTGGCAATCTTTAGTGCATACGTATTGAACGATCCCTATCTTCACATAATGATAGAAATCTTTCCCGAGATTCCACTCTCGAATCAAGAACTTTAGAGGGAAAGGATGCTCCACAACTCCATAGCTTTGTGCTTCATCAAGAAGTGGTTCCTCAGGGGTTATGACACTCTGACGTTCCATAAATTCTATCGTGCTCTCCTCACCACCTAGAAGACAATTTTGATATCAAAATTAATAAATACATACTGAACATGCATAGAAAGGAAAGAGTTTCATAGCAGATACATACTACAAGCCAAATTTATTAAGATTTTGCTACTTACCTAAACAAGCAATTAGGTATCTCTCAAAGCAGTACATTGCAAAGGCTTCATAGCAGTCGCGTATTATCTCACAGTTGAATGCAGCCTTTGAATCCAATAGTGATAAATACTGCAGAGACAAATGAAAGCAATACATGACTCCATGAGCAATTGGTACGATGAGGTAGTAGAACAAACTCTAGAATATTATCCAATAATAAATAAAAACAGGCACATGGTTCTCAAAAACTTAGCAATTTCAAGAGGACAAAATAACTACTTGCACAGCTTCCAGCATAATCAACAAGACACATGGTGAGGTAGACAATTAAATGATGTATTTGGATATCCTCAAGCACTTTCTGGGTCACCTCATCTTTTCAAGAAACCAAACTTATTTGGTCCTTGTTTTTAATACTTTTTTCCTTTTTATTATTTTTCATTTGATTGTTGTTCCTTTCACTATAAAGATGATAGGGTGTAATCAGCCAAATCTAAACCATACATTCAATTTAGAATAGTATGCTGACATCTGGGAGTGGAAAAAACATACTGATTCTACTGCATAGACAGGAACCATCAGTATAAGTCCAATCATAAACTTCTGCTCCTGAAATTAAGTTAAGAGGAATACTATCAGTTCCAAAAGCTGAAAAAACAGACAAGTTTAACGAGATGTAGGCAAAATTTATGCAAGCAATCTTATTAGTATGCGAAACACACCTCTGGTTGATTATAAGCAGATAAATGCTCGAAAACATTATACATGGAGAGCACAAGAGCAACAAGCACGAATATGCTCGCGCTGGTGATTGTCCAATTATGCAGGAATGATGGTCCATTCTCCAGGTTTAGAGCCCACAAGTTTACAGATCTACTTGAGGACTCTGTCATGGTTAGAAAGAAAAAGAAAGAGCAAATGATGCCCCTCCATCCCATTATAAAGAAGTACTAAGCCTGCTACTATGCCTACAAGGCTACAATTGATAAGTGGCTGAGCCTCAACAAACAGCAGTAGTCAATGGTCCAATAACATCTTTGTCATTTGTGTAGACTTGGCTCCAACCAAACATCACTTCATCCTAAAACATACAACACACCAGTTAATCAACAAGAAAAACTACAATT
The DNA here is from genome assembly GCA_963922045.1 of Persicaria maculosa. Taxonomy (NCBI): domain Eukaryota; kingdom Viridiplantae; phylum Streptophyta; class Magnoliopsida; order Caryophyllales; family Polygonaceae; genus Persicaria; species Persicaria maculosa. Next base: position 65,732,620 of record OY998262.1, read on the forward strand.
ACACTTCCATATTCCAGACTGCAGGCTCAGAACTTAAGAACAAATTAAAATTCGGAAGAAGCCCAGCAGGTAGCAGAAAAAAAAACAAGTTCAACTTTTATTCTAATCCTTTCCAGATGATTTTAAAATGCTTTTGGCAGCACCACGATAATATCGATAAAGACATGTTTGGGTTCATTGGCGCTTGATTATAAACACTGTAGGGACTATCTGGATAGAAAGCATATGCACATTCAAGATCACACCAGATGAATCTAGCCAAGGCCCTACAACATTCAATTTACGGATACATATCAAAATATGACAAATTGCCCCAACATTAAGAGACTCTAATATCTTCTCTGCAATCCCTCTGAGAGTATTAATTCCAGTTTGTCGGTGGCTATGGTGAGCACAGTAGTCGAAGGTAAATATCATTGTTTTGAATTTTGTCAAGTTGACTGATCCTGAAGTGTCCAAAAAATAAATAAACCGTTGATTGATCCTTGTAGCACACACCTTTTCTTGATCTTTGGGGAAAGAACAAAAATAGCATAATCATCAATATGCCAGTTTTCTAGCATATATACGGGCGATTTAACACGAATTGAAAGAGACAGCGGCATATCTACAAAGTACTGCTTCAAGAAAATCAAAACGTGCTCTCAGCTACATAAAGAATGGATAAAAATAATTTCCTGTATTTTGTCAACACCGAGTCAATGGAGAAGCAATTGCCAATTACAGGGCGTCGGTACAGAAATATGCTAGCTTTTACTCTTTCAGCAACCTTAATAGATTTTAGTTCAATCAATTGAAGAAAAAGTGAAGCAATCGATAATACATCATGAAAACCCTAATTCGTAAACTTGAACTAACTTTCTAGTTTCTACCGAAATCAGCAATTACAACCAAGCAAAGGCTTTGGATCACCGACTGAAAAATTACAGAAACAGAATCCGATTAAGGCGACATGAATCCAGCAGTGCGGAACTCACCTTGTAATGAATCGCGTACAGCACTGAATTCACAAGACCAGGTTTATCACTTGGTGAAAGTTTTGTTTCAATCGGTGAAACTCTCCTCGGACCTCGAAAGATCGATCACAAGAGCGTGATCGGAGGTAAATGCAGTTGCAAATCCACCGGTGGAGGGGGAGAAGATAGATTTGCAAGTGCAGAAACAAACGCTGAATTCGTCTTCCGGTTGGTTTAGTCTTTTTTCTTCTTCTTTTTTTCTGGTTTGGGGATTGAAATTGCTTTTCCCGGAAGTAATTAGTGCTGAATATCTACCAGTCAGCGCCATCAGATTTCGCTCTTTCTTCCCCGTTTGTCTCTTTTGTCCTTTTGTCTGGTGCGGTGATAGAGTCGTGATTTAATTTTAGGTTAAATTTCAGAAACCACTTTAAATTTTGGGGGGTTTTACATAATTACTTATAGATTTGAAAATTGCAGAAAACCACCCATAAAACTAGTTTTCTTTCTAAAAAAACACAATGGCTCCTTTTAAGTTTTAACAGCGGTATTGTTATGTAAATTCTCGTTTTTTTTCTCTCGTAAAAAAATAACGGTTAAGATCTTTTAAACTCTACCAGTAGATGTAGAGCTAAACATTAAAATAAAATAAAATAAAAACAAGGGTTTAGAAAGCATCTAACATAAGTGACATGTCAACCAGTAGCGTCTCTAAAGCATTGGATCACAATATGCAAGTAGAGTTTAATACATTCTTTTAAAAGAGGCCAGGCCTCACGGAACCATAGGTGATTCTTAAAAAAATAAAATTATGGGTGAGTTTCTCTAATTTCTAAATTTACAAGTAGTTTAGCATATTATAAATTTCAATCCGGCTCCCGAATAATAAAATTAAGCATGTAGGAAGATTAAATACACTCAAGTCACTTCAAATATAATTTTTCAAATCTGAATTCTTATATCTTTTGCCAAATTTTATATAACTCTTGTATAATTAAAATCGATAGCTTTAATTAAATACTTAAAAACAATGCAATAAACTAATACTACAATTTATGTTTGAATTAGGCTTTTTTTTTTTTTAATAAGGAAAGGATTCAGATAGCAAAAGCTATCCGATAGCATCCCACAGGATGAGATCTTGGAGACCTGGATCGGTTTGGATGTTGTTGGATCGGGAAGAGCGGCAAAGGTGTGCAAAAGGATCAGCCGTTCTATTACCCGATCTGTGGACGTGCCAGAAACAGACTTCTACCACGTGCGACAACAATTTCCTAATGTCAGTTCTGAGGAGTTCGATTTCCCACGGGCAGGAGCCCTCATTGTTGAGATGTCGAATAATTATTTGAGAGTCCCCTTCAAACTGGATACGTCGGAGGCCAAGCTCGACAACCTTAATCGCCCCCAACCACAAGGCAATCGCCTCAGCCAGAAGGGGAGTTTGTTTTCCCAATGATTTGTAGCTAATGTGAATTGGGTTTCCATTCCAGTCACGATTGATGAAGGCACCCGTACTATCACCGTTAGATAGAGATGATCCGTCGAAATTTAGTTTGAAAACTCTGAAGGTTTTTTTTTCCATTTTTTCCTACTACGTTTTGTCGGTTTTAGGGGTGCACGATATTGTCTTCCAATACAATTAGATGTTGGGGACATGTCTCCTTCTAATATATGGGTCTTTGTCCATGTCTCTCTATACACTCTTTCTTCCGTTTCAATGTCATGGTGGCCTCCCACAGTTGACGGAGAAAAAAATCATCTTGTTCCTACACAACCATTTAGTCCACCAGCTATAGGCCATTTCCTGTTTTTGCTCTTTGTTTAGCTTCTTGTCAAGAAGGGCTAAACTCGGTTTAATGTATCTAGATGTTCTTATTGGTATTTATATCCGTTCGGATGTCTGTCTACTTCCAACAATGGCCGTTTCCAATAGAGCATTTTAGGAAAATGTGTGTTTCATTCTCGACGGCAACATTGCAGAGAATGCATGTGGAAGGAACAGAGACACCACGTTGGAATAGTTTACAAGCCGTCGGGAGACCGTCCTAACTAATCTTCCATAGGAAGTTTTTTACTTTAGGCGAAACGTCGGTATTCCATATCTATGAGTTTGGGTCGAGGTCTCTCCTATTGTACCCAGAGATTAATTTATATGCACTAGAGGTCGTGAACGAGCCTTCTCTGTCAGGCCACCAATATAGCCTGTCTTCCATTTGGTTCGGAAGCGGTATGCTTATGATGTTAGATACTATCTCTGGGGGGAGTGTGAAACGGAGTTTAGATTCACACCACCGCCCATTGGTTATATAGTATGATACCCTCTCATCCTCATTTCTTTGCATAGGAGCATATGGCTTGTCCGTTAGAGGAAACGTGTTTATCCAGTTGTCGCTCCGGAATTTAATTGATTGACCATTTCCCACTCTCCAAATCAAGCATGTCTTAAACTTTTCAATAAGGAGAACCAGGAGTCGCCAGTTCCATGATGCCCCTCCTTGCTATCTGTGTTTATACTGGAGGATATTCTCGTTTTTTAGGAATTTTAATCGGATTAACTTCACCCATGGATTATTTGGTTCTGCTAAAATTTTCCGTATCAGTTTCATTTGTAGGGCCTCATTCATGTCTTTGGACTTGCGGATCCCTAGACCCCCATGTTTCTTTGCTTTGCAAATTCGATCACAACTAATAAGCGGGCTATATTGCACATCTTTATTCCAAAAAAACTTTCTATTAAGTTGATCTAGTTCTTTGTGCACTCCAACGGGAAGCATAAACGATTGCATGGTGTATAAAGGTTTAGCCGACATGTTAGAGCAGATCAGGACCGCCCGTCCTTATTGAGATAATGAATTTGCTCGCCATTTTGTCAGCTACTCTCTTGATTTGCAGATGATGTCTTTGAAAGTCTGTTTATTCCCTCGTAGCAGAGTGAATGAACTTGAACGGAGTTTATGAATAAGAAATGTTTGAATTAGGCTTGTTTACAAACCAAAATGCAATATGTGAAAAAAAAAGTTATATAAACTCGACTTGTTTATTATCGAGCTCACGACAAGGTCAATAAGATAATTCTACATGTCCTTGGGAGATCGAACTAATGATGTCGGATATCAAAACATTATTATTGAGAGCGAGGGAAGTCTCCTTCTCTCACGTGCCCCGTAATGAAAACATAGTGGCTGATAATTAATATTGCAGACATTTTGCCGCTCTATTCGGGGTCTTGACATTTACACTGAAAGACCTGTATCTGCAAAGATGCTATCGGGTAGGATTATTCCACCCGAATTATTACATGATAAAAAAAGTTCAATAAGATAATTATATTTCACCAGTTTTCAAATATATATAAATATAAATGAATTTAATTAAGCCAAACTTTTTTAAAACTAAGTCCAATATGCTCTTCTAATACACTCTTTTAGTAAAAAAACATAATACATAATCCGTATTTATAAGAGTTCTAGTAAAACGAAAAATACGGCGCAACAATGAAACAAATGAATGTTGTGTTATATTCATATAAATATTATATTATGTGAATATAGATATATAAATATTACTATTGTATGTACATATACTCATATGAATACAATATTCACATGAAATAAAATAAATAACATCGTACTGTATTCACACATTATAATATTCATATAGTTATAGCCATGCAAGATGCTTCATCCGTTCGACAAAACTTGTCCTTTTAGCTTATTTCACAAGTTTTAAGGTAATTGACAAATGTAATAATTTACCCTTAATTATTAATCTTTTTTTTTTCTTTATTGAAAACTACAACTAACAAACCATCAATCATGTCAAGAGCATTTTTGTAAAGTGAAGTGCAAAATACCTATAATGACAAGTATTTTTGAACAAAAATAATCTCCTAAAATGACATATTTTACCGAACGAATGGAATATTTTTTTCCAATGTAATACAATATTTATTCATTTCTTCCTTTTAACAAATCAAAGGTGCACCTCTAGTAAAATACCTTTTCTTCATATGCCGACAACTTCAGCGACCATCTGCCCACAATAACAATGCAGAGATATCAAGTCCATCATGGTTGACCAGAGGTGGCAACTTAACCCATAAGAGAAGGCGATAACATTACAATAGTGGACTATCTGATTTTTTTTCTTTCAAAATAAGATAATTTTCAACCACCACAACATACGTGAAACAATAGGGAAGGATGGAAGACGACCTATAAGTATAAGCTTTCAGAAACTTGACTTTCAAAGTCCTCTCAAGGCCGAGGCGCTAGCGTTAAAACTAGGAATCCAACAGGCCACCCATCTTCGTATTGAAAAAATCCATGACTCCATAATCATAAATCATTCAAGTAAACAAACCACATGCCCGTGGAAAATTGAGCTTCTACTATCAGATGTGAAACTGTTACTATCGATTATGAAAGAAGTTTCCTTCTTTTATGTTCCCCGGTTGGGCAATAGAGTGATGGATAAGGTTGTACACATTTGCCACTCTGTCTGAGGTGTCGATATTCACAACAACTCAAGTCTTCTTGACCTCATCCGCAAGGATGCTGCCGGGTAGAGCATGTTCACCCGAATTTTTTCCTAATAAAAAAAAATATACATGGAAGCATCCCTCTTTGCGAGCGCGAGGACAATAGGATTATATCTTTTCACAATGTTTCTTTCACCCATATTGCTCGTGTAGCTAATGTTGTGACTGATAAGACCGTACAACTTTGTAACGTTATTTTTCTGAATTTTTTTAGGGTGTGGTTATATACACCACAAATCCAAAGGCTGAAAATGTACGTCCTTAAGTACGTGCAAGCCTTGTGACTAATTAACATTAAAAAAAATTAATTAACCTCTTTTAACCATGCACGTCTTTAAGGACATGCATAATTTGGAGTGTATATAGCCAGCACGTTTTTTTATAGTTAAAAATAAAGGGTGTTGCTAGATACACCACAAATCACAATGTTAAAATTGTGCAAGCATTGTGTCTAATTAAAATTTTAAAAAAAAATTAACGTCTTTTAATCATGCAAAGACGTGCATGATTTGGGGTGTATATAGCCGAACCGGAAAAAAAAAAAAAAAAAAAAAAAACAATGTGTCAATGACGCTCAGTCCCTTGACGTTTCCTTTCCCCACCCACACTCGTTAATTAATCTGTCAAACTAGTTTACTGCCACTTGCAAGTTGCACACCACAGCCGCTTCCAGAATTTCGAAGCTTCTACTCTCCCACTCTTCTTGCTCAGATCTCCTCCTCTTCTTACCCGGCGCGCTTCCAATCCATTTGGTAATTGAACACTCCTTTCCTCCCGATCTTGCTCGTGTTCTTGTTTTTGTCTGTGCTTGATTATCTGATTTGAATTCGTTCGCATTTGCTTTCAGTTTTTTCTGCTTCTAAGACGGAGCAAGAGTAGTCAAGTGTTTTTGTTGCTCCATTACTGGATTTGAATGAAATTTGCTTAACAATCTACGGATCAGATGACGCTTGCTTCCACTGATTGAGTATTTGAAGTCGGAAATGAGAGGATTGATTGGTTCGCAATCGCTCAACCCTTTCGAGGCCCGGCAACGTCTTTCTAGTTCATCGTGAGTTTCTTTCTGTCCCTGGATATCTGATCTGAATTTGATTTTTGTAATTTCGAATCCTCTACTGTGTCGGTCGTTGTGGCACGGGTATCACTTGCTGCTGCACACTCTTCCTGGTTGCTTCGAAGTTTAATTGGCTGTTTCCCCCAAATTTACTAGCAATGATATCTGATCGTACTAGGTAAATTTTAAGGGGAAGATTTTTCAAATGTGATTGAAAAGGCATGTGAAGGATGTGGAATTTGATCTGAAGACAAGTTAATATTGTTGTGATTGTCATACAACTGAGTAATATTTAAGACTATGGAGTTCATTACAAACAATATGCAATTTTAGATAGATGAAGTTTCAGAGTTTTTTTTTCTGCAATGACCTTAACAAATGTATATCATGAATATGAATTGCCGCTTCACAATAGGGAAATTTAAGATTGTGGGGTTCATCACAAGCAATATGCAATTGTAGCCGTAGATAGAATCAGTTTCAGAGTTTTTCTGCAATAACCTTATCTGATCATGTTATTTTTGGTATCATTTCAGTATTCTCTTACTGCATTCATTTCTTTAGTGCTCAACTAAACTCTATCCATCAACTCAGTCTAATGTTGTGTTGGTGCTGATAACTACTGCGTGCTTAGATTTGGTGAAGATTCACCTAAAAGAAGGCTTCAGAAGAATAAGGATGTGAAGGATGCTGAGAAGGCTTCACATGCTTCATTGCACGATAGAGGCAAGAACTGCAAGATACCTGCATTATTAAAGGTCACTCTTGTTGTTATTTTCATTGGGACAATCTTGACCCTCCTTCATTCACCTGCTGTAAATAACAGTGATGGGTTTTCAGCTCCTAGTTATCAGTAAGTCCCATATTTCTACTCTTTTATTTGATTCCATAGTTTAAATGAAGATGTCATTTGATATACCTATTACTACATATAAGATAAGATGGGGAACACTTTATCAGGACAAGGTCGGATACAAGTCTTGCTGACCATTTTAATTTTTTTTCTCTTGGCCAGTACCTTCAAATGTGATTTCTTTAGATGTGATCAAGGAGAGAAAATTGTAGTACTTTTATGTCTTAGATTGAAGTTTACTGTTTGCAGGCAGAACTTTGTTGAGAGATGGATAAGAGAGAGGCCAGTTCTGGACCGACGTTATGTATCATCTTTGGATGTTAACTGGCATCACATCTTGAAAGTTACAGGAAAGCTCACAGACATAGATGAGTATAAAGCAGTAGGTTTGTTAAATTTTAATGACACTGAACATGATTCCTGGCATGAGCTAATACCTTCTGCAGAGCAGATTGTATTGAACCTAGACCATCTACCCGGAAATGTAACTTGGGAAACCTTGTACCCTGAATGGATAGATGAGGAAGAAGACTTTGAAGTGCCTAATTGCCCTAAACTACCTGCTATTCAGGCTTCTAGAAATGCAAGACTTGATCTTATTGCTGTGAAGCTTCCTTGTGACAAAGCTGGTAAATGGTCAAGAGATGTAGCTCGGCTGCACTTGCAGTTGGCAGCAGCAACACTTGCTGCTTCTATGAAGGGGATTCATGATGTGCATTTGCTGTTTGTGACTGACTGCTTACCCATCCCAAATCTTTTCACTTGCAAGGAACTTGTTTCTCATGCGGGGACTGCCTGGCTGTACAGACCTGACCGGTATGCTCTTATACAAAAGGCCCAGCTCCCTGTGGGATCATGTGAACTTGTAGTACCTCTCGTGCCAAAAGGTTAGTTCTCATTTTAACTTTCTTTTTTCCTATTACTATTATGATCAGCATTTTCAGTTTCGATGGAAAAGAGTGTGTCATTTGGTTATAGATTCATTAGATAAATGAACCAGGCTTTTGGTCAAGTTGTTGTATTTTGTTACTAGTAGCAGATATATTCCACATTTCTATTTAAAAATGGCAGTAGAATCAACGACTACCCTATTATGGCACATTTATCAATATGGTCACAGATACTGCTTGTGACAGGAATGCTTTCATAGAGATGGTCGTAGTTAACACAATTTATAAAGATTGACATAAGTACATAACTAAGCCGTATTTTCTCCTATTTAACTGATCGAATGCGGTGATGGGGGTTTCTGTTTCAGAGGTCTCATTCCAAATACTTTTGTTACATCTACAATTTTTATATAAATATGATATCTTCCTTTTTCTGTTTATAATTCCGACATACCAAGTTACATAATTGAATGCAAGTGTGTAACACTCATTTGGAATTTTCAAGCAGGTGATACATCCTCTGGCTCTGAAACTGCACATCGAGAAGCATATGCAACAATACTTCATTCTGCTCACGTTTATGTATGTGGGGCCATAGCAGCTGCCCAGAGTATTCGCATGTCAGGTTCAACAAGAGATCTTGTGATACTTGTTGATGAAACAATCAGCGAGTATCACAGAGGTGGCCTGGCAGCTGCTGGCTGGAAAATTCATATAATCAAAAGAATAAGAAACCCTAAAGCTGAACCAGATGCCTATAATGAGTGGAATTACAGCAAATTTCGCCTCTGGCAACTCACTGAGTACGACAAGATCATTTTTATTGACGCTGACATGCTTATTCTGCGAAATATTGACTTTCTGTTTAAGATGCCGGAAATATCTGCGACTGGGAACAATGCTACCCTGTTCAACTCTGGGGTGATGGTTATTGAGCCATCTAATTGCACCTTCCAGTTATTAATGGACCACATCAATGAGATTGAGTCTTACAACGGCGGGGATCAAGGGTATCTAAATGAGATATTCACATGGTGGCACCGAATTCCAAGGCGTATGAATTTCCTGAAACACTACTGGGTTGGCGATGAACCAGAGAAGATAGAGATGAAGACCCGATTGTTTGGAGCAGATCCCCCAGAGCTTTTTGTGCTCCACTACCTGGGTTTAAAGCCATGGCTGTGCTTTCGTGATTATGACTGCAACTGGAACGTGGACATCTTGCACGAGTTTGCAACTGATGTTGCTCATAGAACATGGTGGAAGGTGCACGATGCAATGCCAGAGAACCTGCACAAGTACTGTTACCTTAGGTCAAAGCAGAAAGCCGCTCTTGAATGGGACCGAATGCAGGCAGAGAAAGGCAACTACACAGACGGTCACTGGAAGATAAAAATACAAGACCCACGACTCAATATATGTTTCGAGAACTTCTGCTTTTGGGAAAGCATGTTATGGCACTGGGGTGACAAGAACTGGACTGACAATGCAACAACAACTCCTGCTCTGCCAACAGCTCCTAAAGCATCTCTTCCTTCATTGTAATCTTTGACCTGCTCTTTTGCTGATACTAAACACAGTCCCCCTCTTTATCAAGCATGAGTCATTCATCCTGCACAGTGCGTTCATCATGATCTGATCAGTTTTGATCTCCTACCAGTAAAGGGTCAATGTATACAGAATCCAGGCTATCAGCTCTTGCTCAACATTGTATCCGACGTTTCTGGTAAAAGTAACCAACTCTTCTACTTGTTTCATTGTTTGTTTTACTTTCTAGCCCCCAGCAAAAGCTGCATCTCTCTAAATCTGCATTGCTTTTGTGTGTGATATGAAGAAGAGGATAGACACGGTAACCTTCAATACGTATGAACTAGTTGATATCTTCAATAGAGATAATGTTTATAGTTATTATTTTTTTAGAAAAATATGTCAATTGTCATGCTGTGGTATGAAAAAGATTAGATTCTGAAAGGGGGGTAGGAGAAACAGGTTGATTTAAAAGATTGGGTGTTTTCTAATCAAACGGCTGCTTGGAGGAGTCTTAGCATGGGAGGGAAGTTATCACAACTTGAAAGCATTGTTTAGATGCATATGTAAAAATCCCTCCTACAAATATGGACACAGTTGGTGTTTCAGAATGCATCCTCAACTGCAATTCACTTGCATTTATCCACTGTGTTGAGGTTGGAAGGTGCACAAGACAGATATGGATTACCCCCAGTACATTTCCTCCCTTTTGCCCTTCCCCGTTCGACCTTTTATCGAACGCTGGCCACCAATGCTGAAACATCATCCACATCCGCCGCCACCACCACCACCACCTCATAAGCCACCACCGCCTAAAGCTGGACCAGTTCCCCCACCTCCACCTCGTATGTCTCCGCCTCCACCACCTAAACCTGGCCCTATCCCTCCACCACCGCCTTCACCGAAACCTCGCCCTACTCCCCCGCCACCTCCTAGCATTCCTTCTCCACCACCACCAAGACCCCGCCCTGTCCCCCCACCGCCGCCTAGCATGCCTCCACCACCGTCACCAAAACCTAGCCCACCACCACCTCCTCGTACACCGCCGCCACCACCACCAAAGCCTGGTCCTGTCCCACCACCACCTCCTCGCACGCCTCCGCCACCTTCTCCAAAACCTAGCCCCGTCCCACCGCCACCACCTCGCATGCCGCCCCCACCACCACCAAAACCTGGCCCCGTCCCCCCACCACCTCCTCGCACACCTCCGCCACCTTTGCCAAAACCTAGCCCTCCCCCTCCACCTCGCATGCCTCCAGCTCCACCACCCCCAAGACCTCGCCCTATCCCTCCACCGCCCCGCACACCACCTCCACCACCACCAAAACCTCGCCCTGTTCCCCCACCGCCACCTCGCACCCCTCCACCACCGCCGCCAAAACCTCGCCCTGCCCCACCACCACCAAAACCACGCCCTGTTCCCCCACCACCACCTCCCAAACCTCGTCCTGTTCCTCCACCGCCACCTCCAAAACCTCGTCCTGTTCCTCCACCACCACCTAGGCCCCGTCCAGTTCCTCCACCACCTCACACGCCTCCACCGCCGCCACCAAAGCCTCATCCTATCCCCCCACCACCGCCACATCACCTCACTCCACCACCTCCCTTATTGCCACCGCCATCTCCGCCATCCAACCAGCCAACAATCATAGTAATATTCATACTTTCCTTCGGATGCCTCTTACTTCTCGGAGCCTTCCTGTTCGCCTTGTGGTACCTGATCAAGAAGAGGAATAGAGCAACTCGTGAATCAGATGACATAGACGTCGACGGACACTTATCCGTGCACGAAGTCTTGATTCCAGGGCCACACGGCGCCCAGATCGAGGCTCTCGACGTCGAAGGTAACCTGAACGTGCACGAACACATCAGGAAGGAGCAAATCAACCTGGAAAAGAGCTTGGATTTTGATGCCATGGCTTCAGAAATAGCTCATGCAGCCCTTGGAGGAGGATCTGGTTCTTCCACCGGTACTCATCACAATCACACAGATTGATTCCTGAATCCAAAATGGTTCTAATTTGGGGCTGAAAAAATGAATTAAGATATGAGAGCCATCCATGTTTTATCAACTAAATATTGAGAATTTGTTTGATGTTTTATTACTAAATAAGCAGCTTTCATATAATGTGTTTATTCACACACATGCTGCCATAGTTTACGCATGGTCATGTATAGATTTTATACAAATTATTTGCTTCATACATAATACATGTTTTCCCAATTTTTAATTCGTGGTCCGTGTTCTCAAAAAAATTCGTGGTCCTATGTTTAGCATAAAAATTGTTCATATGGTTTCTTGGATTTTGATCGAGTTAATTGTGACAAAGATTTATTTATTTTTGTCCATATTAACAAGGCCTTAGATCAGGCTATTACAGTTCCCGTATCATGACGCGATTTAAAAAAACTTGATAATATCGAAGCAAAAAAAAAACTTAATAATAAAGTGAATTAATATAATTAAATTAAATTAAATATTGATAAAGCTTATCATAAAATAAGAAATATAGGTATAATTCGCGTATTCGGCCACATGAGATAGGGTCTCGATGTACCGCTAGCCGGTGCTATTTCTTCATAGTGGTGTTTGACTTCGTTCTTCGCCGACATCCTTACTGAAGTAAGTTGGGACTTGGGACTCGAGATTAGGTGTCGTGTGCACACGTGCGCCCATGCGCTAATAGCCTAGCACATAAGCCGAGTGAAATTTCATCCTAAAACCAATTGGTGATAGAAGTAACTCACTAACTTATATACTAAGTCTGTTTATATTATCAATGTGGGATCTTTGTCTCTTCACAATGTCTCAAGACTCTAAACAATCCTTAACTTGATGGATTTAGTTTTTCTTAGTTTTCGTGTTCGATGCTTGTTGGTTGTGCATTTTTTTGGTTTTCTATTGTATGTTTGACGGGCTATCCATCTTCCGACTTGTAATAAAGTACAATACAATTTTTTTATTTTTTTTTTACCACTGTTTCCTTCATTAGATGGGGCTTCAAATCCAAGGCCAGTGCTTGAGCTAATGAGCTCTCGATTCCGAACAACACGAAGACGATACACAGTATCTCATACTACGTATTAGGGAAGGCATACAGCGCCGGATTAACTAATTAAATAACCCATTAGAAATTTATCATTATCATTAATATAAAAGACTGAACTGCAAACATACACTCAAATAAGAAATTGGTGATGTTTATTTAATGAAATAATATTGAAGTTGAAATAGGACGTAGTGAATTGCAAAGATAGGAATTAAGCTAGGGCATTATAAGTAGCTAGTAAGGTAAGTTAACATAAACAATGGCAAACAGGTTTGTGGTCGCGAATCTTGCATTCTCCACCCTTCTGTTTCTGGCACCCTCCTGCACAATAGTCGTAGCATTTCTTCGCAATACATACTGGTTCGCTCGCATAATCAAAGCAACACTTAGAGCCATTATCACCCCCCATCACTACACCACTTAATCCTGCATTGCATTGCATATATACCCACACACATTCATTCATTACAAACTCATCCATCCATATTAAATTAAAAAATTTAATATATATATTATAAACCTATACATACCAAGGCATAACATTGCGACGAAGATAAGTGCAACTACTCTTGCCATTCTTCCTAATTTCCTCTTCTTTTGCACCTACGATTGATAAAATTAGGAGTAAGAAAGTATATATGTTTGAGTTTGAATGATCCAAATGAAGAGGAGGGTATTTATACCTTTAATGTTCATGAATTTTGATATTGGAGAGAATCAAAGAGTAATAACTGCGTTATTATTTTTTTTTGGGAAAATAATTATTACCCAAATCATGATTATATAATTTCATTTAGTTTTGGCAACTAAATTTTGACTCTATGAATGATCGTGTATATGAATTGATCTTATTTTATATGGAATGTTGTATTTGATTTTAGTTTTATCTTCTTTCACTTTCTTTTATAAATATTCATCTTTTATTGTTTCCTTCTCTCTTATTTTGACCTAATATGGAATATTTGATTTCGTTTTGGGAATCTGTTATTCCATTTTTCTATTTTTTTTAAATCATCGATGTGTGCCCAGTGTAAACTTAATTTGGGCTAAAATTAACTTTTTACTAATATTTGTCATCCGAGTGAGTCCACCCGCGTTTGCCTAGGTCACTACTACAAAAGTGACTTAAGGCAACAGGTAATTGTAGCATTCGAGCTATTGCAGCAGTTAAATGTAACAGCAATCGTTTAGTGCAACATGTTTATCTATTGTAACAGACGCTTGCAACATTTTTTTCCTAAGGTAGCACTTAGTGCAACAGCTGATGTGAATGCAACACATTTTTAAGCTATAGTAGCATTTTAGACAAGCTACATATAAAAATAAAAGGAAAATGTCAAAATGTTATAAATTTATAATTTTCATTTAGTGACCTTATCCAGTTATTTTTTTTATAGCCAAACCTTTACTATAATGGTCTAAATTTTTGGATCTTAATAAAAAAAAATATTTATCTTGAACTATTGATCTTATTAATATATTTATTTATTTTTATCAAATTTAAAATTCAATTAAATTTTTATATGTTTATTTATTTATTTTTATCAAATTTAAAATTCAATTAAAATTTTTGGGTATCCCCGTAGCTACCTTTGCTAGAGTTATATCAAAATGTTTGCTTCGGTATGTTCATTGCCGTAGCTAAAATTATTACTTTAATTTTTTTAAAGAGAGAGAGGTAAATTAATATATATATATATATATTTATATATATTATTAATTTTAATTTATTTTGTTATATTAAAAGAAAACATTATCATTTTGGTTTAGAAAAAAAGAAAAGTTCTAAATCTGCATAATGAAACCCTAATGAAACTAGTCGGCCTCAATTCATTTCATATTTTCGGAAGAAAACATTATCATCTTCCCGCTCACTCCCGCTCAGGCCTTCATCTTCTCAGGCCACGCCGAAGCACCTGTGTTCATCTTCTCCGAGCTTCTCCCTCTCTGCGACGAAGCAATTGTGTTCCAGAGCCACGCCGAAGCCGCCTCGACTCCCTCTTCTCGTTCACTGGCCATCCTCGACACCTTCTGCGCGTGCGCCATCATCTTCTCCGACTCCTCCTTCTCTTCTGCGCACCGCCTCCCCCTTCTCTTCTGCGCACCGCCTTTCTCGTTCATTGGTTGTCCTCATTCTTCACATCTGGTAATATCTCTTCAAACCCCTTTAATTTCAACTCATGAAAACAAAATGAAAATCTCAGAAATTGAATCTGGGCATAATGGTCGAATTTGTGTTTGGCTAGGGTTTAATCTGAGCATAATGGTCGAATTTGTGTTTGGTTAGGGTTTAATTTGTGGATAGGGGTTGAATTTGTGTGTGGTTAGGGTTTATATTGGTAATTTGGGGATAGTGGTCGAATCTCTCAGTTGATAGGGCTCAATCTCTCTGTTCTAGGTTTTCCTTCGAATTAGCTATTTTTTCGATTTTTAAATTTTTTCCTTCAAACATTCAACTGATTAATCTGATGCAGGAACATTTAACGGCTCATTTGTTGAAGATTACCAAACAATAGATGTCCATAAAGAATAAAGGTTGAAGCTTTTTCAACAGCTCTCTGGTAAACCATTTGTAAGATTCTCTCTTTCTATCTTTTTTTCATCTCTGGTAGTGTCTTTCCCTCTCAATTGATCATTAAAAGATCGGTTTCACTTCAGACTGTATTTCTTTCTGATTTCAATACTTTCAGAAACTTTAGATTCCAGTGATTAATAGGGCCATTTGGTACGTTTAAGAACTTAACACAGAGATCAGTTTTGGTGGCTTTGAATTTAAATGTGATTTGTGATATCCTTCATAGGCCTTTGCTAGATATTCTTGTAGACTATCATTTCTCTCCTGAACCTCATTCAATTCAGCTAAGAAGAAACAACAGCACCATGCAAACTAGAATATAATTTCTGAATTTCCTTCAACTTCTACTTTGGACTGCTAACTTTAAGTTCACTGTTAATATTTATCTCATCTAACTTACCAAAAAGCAAGCTCAAGGTCTGTTCTCTCTCTTGCAGCCGTTGTGTAGTTTCCATCAAATGATTCCTCAGAGACATGTTTTCAGATCCCAAGACATGGCCAGTTTCTACTTGAGATGACAAGTCCTTGATCTTTTCTACAAGTCTCTATATCAGGATTTCCAAAGAGTCGCCAGAGCTGCTGTCATCAGGTATCAAGATTTCTGTCCCTTGTGATTGCAATGTCTCTATAGAAAATCATCCCATACATCACATGTACTAGGTTCTAGGGATAAAGAAGGGAAACTGCCACATACTCTTATTCTTATTCATTAGCTTATCTACTGACTCCACCCAAAATTTGTTGCCTATATCTACTGAATGAACTAAGTTTTTGCATGCTAGGTTTGGGGAAATTTTAGAATTAACTTGACATCTGTAGGTGAGATTTAAAATCATCTATGATCAAGTATTTATCTAGGAAGTTCTTCAAACTAACTAAAATCTGAAATACTCTCTTTCACTTGTTTGTAATGAGAAATATTAGGCCATGTGCGAATTACTAGTGTTTCAGGAAATAATCTTCAAAATAGCAGCCCTTGTAGAGTCCATCTTCTTTCTTCCTTTTCTCTTTCTTCAAAAACATGCATGTTTTTGTCTTGCTTTCTTTGCCTTGTATCATGTAATCCCTTCAAGAGATGAAGCTACATAAATAATGCATTCATCAAATACCCAGAACATTTGTTAGAAAAGAGAATTCAACTTGATGGACAGGGGATCCTCAGTCCTCACTTCCTTCGCAGTGAAACCAAATATGAACACTTTTATGCATTGATTTTTTCCTGTTTATTTGGCTATTAATCTGCTTGCATTTTGTGATGTCAATGGTGGCAATATCATTAAATGATGGTGGGATGAATATGCATTATATGAGATATTAGCAATTTCACTTAACTTATCATGCAGGTCTGCTAGTTAGGAGATGCAGTCCATATAATATTCACACTGATAAAAAGAGATGGACAAACTTTGCATTTAGGTGTGTGTAATTTGTTCATGATTGTTTGCTTGCAAGTTCACTGTTTTTTCCCCCTTTAGTCTCCAAATATTTATTAAAATAAAGCAAGGTTAATTTACTTTATTAATAATGCGATCATTAGTCCATATAATATTCGTCCTCACTCCTCACCCTCATCCCCCTTCTGTCCTATATCTGTGGCTGGCTCCCCTAGTGGAATTTCCTTCTTAATCTAGTTCTTTAAGTTTCACTTATTTATTGTGGAGTGTCTTATTTTCTTGAAATTTAATTTTAAATTTTTATTATTTTGGACATTGAATATAATGGTAGTGAGCAGGAAAATCCATGAAAAACATAAACATGGAATTCAGCTGAAAATCGTTGTGGAATGTAAACATAAACATGGAGCAGCTTGGCATTTTTAAGAATTGATGTTTGTATGAATCCGATCCTTCTTAGCATAATTTTTTTGCTGGTTGAAATCTCTTTTACTAACAAAAGAAGGCTTGCTTTGTGGAACTTCTTAAGCAAACTCTCATTTCCTTTCCTATGATATGATTATTGCATTTAGCAACATAGCTTCTATGTTTACGATAGTATGATTATTGCATTCAGCAACATAGCTTCTATGTTTACGAGAGGATGGTTCAAGTTATTATAATATGGCTACATATGGCAGTTTTGTTGGTAAGCTTAAAGGTTGTGTGTTGCATATTTGCAGGATCATGAAGGCATGGAAGTCATGCAATTATATGGAGTCTCAGCAAACAAAGACTAGAATGTGTAGCTCGTAAACCATAGTATTTTTCTTATGTATATGTAGATTTATTTTAGAGACGTGATGAGAGACTAATATCTTACTATGAATATACATGACATAATTTGTAATAATATTAATGTATTTGTAATTTGATAAATTTTGCAAATATGTACGGTTTATGCGAGAAATGCTACAACAATTTTATAAGATTGTTGCAATAGCTTGAATTAAAAGGTTGCACTAGGTGTGAATTGTTGATGCATTATCTTTTGTCATGAATGTTACATTACATACCTATTGTAGCATGTTCTTAAGCCTAATGTAACATGGTATATTTCGTAAGCTTGACTGTTACATTAGCTTGAAATAGCTGTTACATTTGGTCTAATGCAACGTGAGCGGAAGTAGCATCTCAAAAATGATGCATTAGATCTATTGTATCATTTATTGAGGTTTATGTGACATTTTTCAACTATTGCAATAAGCTTATTTTGTAGTAGTGAGTTGGGGTGAACCCAACGATAGTCATGCGTGTTGAATTTCTTTGAATCCGTGATTTGAGTGCCTTTATATAACCTTTGTGCTTAAGTACCTTACTGTTGTTATAATTCCTTATTTGCAATTAATTTGAAAGAGATAATTATAAATTGGATAGTAATTAGGGTTTTAAAACGAAATTTTTGAATCAACTAATTAAGAATGGTAGTAAAGTTATTTAATTAATTTGGAAAAAGTTGATTGATTGCTTTGCTTGGTTAGCAAAAGTTAGCATCTTCCATAGATAAAAGTGCAAATTTTATGTGATTTGTGGTGTTTACATGCATGATTAATATTGATCATTGTAGTGATCCCTATGCACTAGAGCATTTTTATTATTGAATTTATTCCTAAAATTAGCAATTTATAACCCCAAAACCTCTACTTTCCACATCTTCTTGCTATTTCTATGCTCTTCTAAAATAATTAACCTTAGGAACTGACTATCTCCCTGCGAACGAACTTGAATCTACTTTACTATAGCGGGGTCTCGATCTTATAAATTTATTTGTGTGATTGAATAACCATCTCATCAAACGATGATTGTTGTCATGAATTGAATTGGTAAATAGGTTTTGCTCAAAAAAATAATTAATTGGTAAATAGGTGAGTTAATATTGGATAAGTACAAGTTAAGCCACTACCAACAAAATTAATTTTATTATAGCTCTTTGTTAACAATTTTTTCATTAGGAAATAAATTCTAATGTGTTATATGAACCCACTTTGTGGTGTTCACAAATTAAAGTCTCATTGGCAACATCGACGTCAACATAACGGTGTCAGCAACATTGACTTTAGAAACATCATTGTCAATGGTGTCGGCAATATTGATATCAGCGTCAGCAAAGTTGACGTCTTCGGCATCAGCGCCAACAACGTTGGCGTCCCCGACGACAGAAACTTTTTTGGTATCAACAAAATAGATAAAATTGTTGACGCGAAGAAAAAACAATGCAACGCGATGAATTTTTTTTAAATGCTGACGCAAATTTTTTTTAAAAGAAAGTGCTGCCGCAAGAAGAAGAAAAAATTGACACGCAAGGGGGGCACATGCGGGGGGCGCGGGGCAGGTGTAAGGGATAGTCCAAATGTGTAAATCATACATCGAGCGAATGTATTAGGTATGATATTAGGTATTATAGGGTCAGTTGTGTAAATAGCCTACAAGGCTAAACCCATGCTCTGGGCGGAAACGAATCAACGACAAGAGTCTTGGGGGCAAGAACCAAAGATCAAGAGATCCGAACCCATTCCAATGCCGAATCGCAGCTAAGGGTCAGGAAAGAGAATGCCACTGGCGATCTGAGTCAGAAATCGGGAAAAGGGAGCGAAGGCTCGAGTTCTTGGAACTCCGAAGCAAGAACTAGGGATATAGAGGCTAGGTTTGGGGGAGGAAGATTTCCGAAGTTGGATTTTCCAACCTTCGATGGTAAGAGTCCCCGGAGTTGGACTCGGAAGTGTGAGAAGTACTTCGTCGAGTTTTCGATTGCGAAAAGCCAGAAAGTAGAGATCACTACCATGTATATGACATATCGAGCAGATATTTGGCTTCAAGGATTCTTGATTAAGAAACTTACAACAATATGGAAGGAATTAGTAGAGGTGATCTGTATCTGATTCGGTGAGAAACAAGGGAAGGAAGTGGTCGAAGAATTCAATAAACTCAGCTAGGGAGACGACTTAGAGGAGGAGTACAACAAGAGGTTTGAAGAGCTCCTGCATATATATATATATTCTCCGATAACCCTACTCCGCATGAATCCTACTTCATTTCGAGCTACACAAGTGGTTCAGGAGGAGATCAAGTCATTTGTTAAACTTGGAAGATCGGACAACTTGGCAATGGTTTTCGAGCAATCGCGGTTGCACCACAATGTCGTTCAGGCCATTATGAAATTGTATAAGCCTCCCTGGATGACCAACGCTTTCTCGCCTAATCAAGAACGATCAAACATGCTTATGAACCGAGTCGGAACCAGATCGTTTGAGAATAATGAGTCAACAACGGAGCCATTCAAAGAGAGCAATAAGACATTGCCTTCGATAGAATCTAAGAGAAAGACAGGGCTCTGGTATAGGTGCAAGGACAAATATTTAATTTGTGGGTCATAGCATAGATGTAAGACCCAAGCTACCCTGCATTGTTTGGTTGCAAGAGAAGTGACTAATAGTGAGGGTGATCAACAGAAGTTGGATTGGTTCATGGAAGAACAAGGAGGTGGAATGGAGAAAGAGGATCAGCAGGCATATGTTAATGCCTTAACAAGAAGCACAAGAAAGTGCAAAAAGTCAAGGGGAAACAAGTACTGAACTGAGCAAGTAGTGAATGTTGAAGGCAAAAACAAATGTAATAAAATGGAGAGTGTGAGTTAGAGGAGGGGTGTGATTTCGGCAGGAGCGCATACGGGATTCTGGCCACCGGGAGACCCACCGGACTCTGCTGGGATAGGGAAAGATAGATTTATTGGAAATTCAAATCAAGATAGACACATGCTGGAGGCGGGTTTCTTGGAATAGAGGGCGAAGGTCTCGTTTCCGGGCGGCATGGATAGTGACCCTGTTATTTCGATTCCACCAGAGGTTATCTCGGCTCTGTTAGTTACTTGGAAATCCTTGATTGTGGTCAAGGTACTTGGTGGGTTTGTCCCGTATGCAGCAATGGATAAGAAACTACGGGCTCCAAGGGGTCGATTGGAGGTGTTATTAATGGTAACATTGAGGGCTCCAAGGTGGCACCCCAATTCCAAGGGCAGAAGGAGAAGGATCGAGGCGGTCTTTAGTTGGGCCCAAAAGTAGTGAGCTAAGACCGACATACCCAACGAAAAGGTCAAGGGTGGATGATCAGGTTATTACCTTCAGCCCACGTGTTGTTGCGGGCCCAATTGATGGAATTAGGCATTCTGTCACACATGATAGATGGAAGAAAAGTAGTGAAGAAATTAATAAAGGATCGGGGAGAGGCATATTGTGGTTGCCAAGCCCGAAGATGGTGATGATTCCGCTCACATGGGAGTGGTCATGGCCGGGGATGCCGATGGAGAAGGACTGCAAACAAAAGAAGGATGATGCGGGGGATGTCGAGATGGGGATCGACCGATCTTGTTGAGGTTTGTGGTCTGGGTTTGCTTCGTTTGTTTATGATGAATTGTATCCTTTGGAATTGTTGAGGAGCCAGTCGAGACGGGTTTTGTAGATCAGTCAGATACTTGATAAGGAAGCACAAAGTAGACGTTTTGGCGGTTTTCGAGCCTAATGTTTCAGGATTAATGGCTGAGCAGATTTACGATAGTCTGAGCCTTCCCAACTGATTCATGGTGGATGCTGTTATAGAGGTTGGATTTGGTTGCTTTGGGATGGTGGGAAGGTAGACTTGACAGTAGTGTCTTCCCATGAGAGGTTTATCCTTTCTAGGATGAATGTTGGTGTGAGATACTTTCATCTCATTGTGTTGTACGCTCAGTCGACGGAAGGTGAACGGAGGCAACTCTGGGATAGCTTAACCGAGGTGATCGATGAGATTGAGGGACCAGTGTTATCAGAGGAGATTTTAATTGTATTGCCCACGACTGGGAGCGGGACACTCATGGTCCTCTTTCAGCTGACATTTATAGGTTTATCGAATGAGTTGATAGGAACATGCTGATTGATATGGGAATCGTAGGGTCAACATTTACATGGTCTAGGGGCAGAACTACAGACTTCTACGTTGCGAAGAGGTTGGACCGGTTCCTATGAAATACGGAGAGTCGTGCTTAGGCATCTGCCCAACTACGGTACTAGCCATACACCTTTGTTACTGTTGCTGGAGCCGCCGATTAAACTGGATAGGAGAAGGAGACATTTTCGATTTCAGGCCGCCTGGCTCTCGCACCCGGAGTTTGCCAGCTTTGTGAAGAATACCTGAAAAACGACTACGAGGCGAACGCATCCCTAAATCACATGTGGAATTGTTTGGTGAAATGGAATCGTGAGGTCATCGACAATATTTTTTAGCGGAAACATAAGTTGGAAACAGATTTAAGAAGGATTAAGGATGAGTTGGAGAGAAGTCCCCTCAATCAGCTCATTGAACAAGAGGGCAAGGTGCAGAATGATCTGGATGAGATGCTCAGGCAGGAGGAGAATTTGTGGTTTTAGAAGTCTAGGGAGAATTTGTTGCATGATGGGGATAGGAACACTTCCTTCTTCCACATGTTGACCATGGTCCGCCGGCACCGGAACATAATTCAAATGTTAAAAGGAAATAATGGAGTGGAGATTATTTGATAGCCTGACAATTGAGAACACTGTTACAGAGTTCTTTCAAAAGCTATAATCTTTGTCGGTGGAGGAATGTCACCCTATTAGCATTAATAGGGGTGGTTTCCCTATGCTTCCCGAGGAGTGTTGGGAAGAGCTGCGCAAACCCGTTACGGACATGGAAATCCATCAGGCAATGAAAAATATGGGGTCATACAAATCCCCAGAAATAGACAAATTTCAGGCTATTTTTTTTTTCCAAAGTTGTTGGGATACTACGAGGCTGACGGTTTTGAACTTTGTCAAGAGGTTCTTTGCTTCACCGTATTTGCTAGAAGGAGCTACCGAGAATTTGATAGTGCTTCTGGCTAAGGTTGCTCGACCGGAATTGGTCTCTCAATTTCGTCCCATTAACTTGTGCAATGTGTTGTACAAGACTATAACAAAGGTCATGGCACGCGCCAACCGCATTCAAGATCTGCTGCCGAAGCTCATTGAGCCTATGCAAGGTAGTTTTATACTGTGCACCTTAAACATTGCATCGTCTGGAGAGTGGAGAAAAGAACGTATGATTCTTGGATTTGGAAGGGGATTCTGGACGTCCGCGATGAGCTGCAATCGGCTAACGTTCTGTATGAGGGGGTGGACCCGAGTCCTTACTTGAACATCAAAGGATCCCTCGCGACAAGGAAGATATATGATGCCATCCGAGTCAGCAACCCACTTGCTGATTGGGGGGCCTATTATGGAAAGGCCCGCAATCAAAAAAATGGGCTTTTGTTACTTGGATTGCTACGAGAAATCGGTTGAAGACAGGGAGAATTGTAAAGCACTGGAAAGGGAGCAATGCAGCTTTTTGTCCGCTCTGTAAGAAGGCAAAAGCGTCCGAAAACCATTTATGGTTTGAGTGTGTGAAGATTGGTGAAGCCAGAGACATCGTATGGCGATGGGCTCAACTACCGATGAGAGAGGGTGGTGTGGGCGACTGGCTCCAGTGGTTCACAGCAGAGAGTGCAGCAGTGAGAAAGACAACCATCTTCAAAGCCAAGTTCATGATCTTCCTGGGTTTCATCTACTACACTTGGCTAGGGAGAAATGCTATTGTATTCAAAAGTGAAAGGTGTGAGCCCAAGGTGTGGGCGTGTTGGGTAATAGAAGCTTGTAAAAATAGGATCTCCTTGAGGTGCAAAGGCAAGTCGTCATGGGAGAAGAGATGGGTTAGTCGATTACTTAGACTAGAAGGGGAGGTATAGTTGGAGGATATCTATTTGGGGATTTGAGTAGTAGAGAAATTTCTTTTTTTTTAAAGTCAGGAGGGGGATCATTCTTTTGGGTAGGCACGCCGATTTGGTGTTAAGTGCTTGTGGTTTCATGTCACTCTTTTACGACAAGATATATATGGCTTGCTACTTTTGTAATTACTTACTTCTTTTCTATAGATTTACCATTTAAAAAAAAAAAGTAGTTTTATTGGTCAGCTGATTACCGACAACATTTTGATTATGCAGAGGAAGGACTACTCCCTGTTCTTGTGTAGCCCGGTTTATTGGGTTCTTATATATTTCTAGAGAGCTTTTGCTCTCGTTGGTTGACCAAAAAAAATGAATGTACGTTGAAGGCAAACGTACTCCATTTATGGAACAAGGTAGCCGATGCAATTTACATTCTTGTTTTGGGTTTTAATCCTGTATTCTATGGGGTCACCACAATTGCACCAGTCTAGTCTGATATGTGGCTGGCTTCAAATTGGGGTTGCAATTCATATTACACTACTTTCATTATTGGTTGGTTAAAATAATTTTAAACATAATTTATTCTTGGTAGTAGTAGTACTTTAATTGTTGAATGGGATCATATATAACAGACACACCAAGAACAATGAACACCAATTGCTAACTGATGATGATTATGATTATGATTAATATAAATGACTGAACTGCAAACATACACTCAAATAAGAAATAGAAATTGGTGATCGATGTTTATTTAATTTAATGAAATAATATTGATGTTTATTTAATTTAATTAATGAAATAATATTGGCGGAACTAGGGCATTATAAGTAGCTTAGCTAGTAAGTTAAGTTAACAAAAACAATGGCAAACAGGTTTGTGGTCGCGAATCTTGCATTCTCCACCCTTCAGTTTCTGACACCCTCCTGCACAATAGTCGTAGCATTTCTTCGCAATGCATACTGGTTCGCTCGCATAATCAAAGCAACACTTAGAGCCATTATCACCCATCACTACACCACTTAATCCTGCATTGCATTGCATATATACCCACACACATTCATTCATTACAAACTCATCCATCCATATTAAATTAAAAAATTTAATATATATATTATAAACCTATACATACCAAGGCATAACATTGCGACGAAGATAAGTGCAACTACTCTTGCCATTCTTCCTAATTCGCTGCACGATTTTTACAATTAGGAGCAAGAAAGTATATATGTTTTGAGTTTGAATGATCCAAATGAAGGGGAGGATATTTATAGCTTTAATGTTTCTGAATTTTGATATTAGAGAATCAAAGAGTAATAACTGCGTTATTTTTCTTTTTGGGAAAATAATTATTACCCAAATCATGACTAATTATATTTCATTTAGTTTTGGCAACAAAATTTTGGCTCTATGAATGAATGATCGTATATGAATTGATCTTATTTTATATGGAAAGTTGTATTTGATTTTATCTTCTTTTCCCTTTCTTTAATTTGTATAGTACTCTTCTTTTACTGTTTCCTTTTCTCTTATTTTTACCTAGTATGAAATATTCCTTGGACATATGTGTATCCTCCAAAAACATTGTTTCTTAATCACATCCGTGTGTTCGTATTGTTTGTCTTCTCGAATATTATATAATTATTATTTTTTGGTTCATATATCCCATCCTTTATTTAATGCAATAGAAAGAATTACTCTTACAGTAGGCATTTTTACCACATGAGAAAATGTCTCATCATAGTCAATGTCATATTGTTGTGTGTATCCTTTAGCCACCAGTCATGTCTTGTATCTCTCGATTGATCCATCAGCCTTTAACTTGATTTTATAAACCCATTTGCAACCTATAGGTTGTTTACCTGAAGATCAGCTAAAATCCAAGTGTTGTTAGATTGAAGAGTATCAATTTCTTTATTCATAGCTTCAATCCACTTAGGATCTTCGGAAGCTTTAGTAAAGGATTTAGGTTCAATAAGAGAATCAGTATCATTTATAGATGATGATAAACACATGAATGAATATGTAAATCTAGATAATAGAGGAAATTGTTCTAAATGTAAACCAACATTGCAAATGTAATCTTGTAGATGAGCTTAAGGTCTCATAGTTCTAACTGATCTTCGAGGTGGTTGATGTTCTGGAGGTGGATGTGGTTGCTGAGCTACTAGAGGTGGTGGTGGAGATGGTTGTTCTGGTGGTGGTTGGTGCTCAACATTCTCTGCAATGATCTTATGGGAAAAGGGGGATTCGAACTCGTGATCTATTAGTCACTACATGTCATCCTTAACCAGCTAAGCTAGCAAGGCTTGACTATTATAGAACTTTCTAATATGTCGTAACAATCAGCATAGGTAAATATAGTCATTTTCGGTGCCAATACAAGTTTTAATTTTAAAAAAGGAGTAGGTAAGGTAAATTAGAAAACTACTAGGGTACCAATCACAAGCTGGTGTAGTAGTTGTGGGGCTATATCCCATGCCAAGAGGTTTGAAGTTCGATTCTCCTTGGACACATGGAGTCGCTTGTGAGTGGGAGGGTCAACCTCTTTAATGGGTCACAATGTCACATAGTACCCGATCCAGATGTAGAACGACTGAGTCAATCGAACTGGACTAAGATAAATAAATAAATAAACTACTACGGTCTAGGGTCTTAATAAAAACTTCAAAATACACATATGTCCAATGGTCAAACAATTCACTTCATAAAGATCACACAGTACATAGCAAACTAAACTATGACAAAAATAAGTAGAGAGTTGCATATCATCGAGAGTTGTTACGGAGTTGCTTAGAGCATAAGGGAGTGTCGGGAAGTATATCAGAGTTATCCATGACATGTACAATGGAGAGCACTGACAGGCGTTAGAACTTAGAACACCTAAGGGAGATTCGGAATACTTCCAAGTGCGAGTAGGCTACATCAGGGTTCGAGTCTTAGCTAGTCTGCTTTTGTTCACTATTGTTATGGATATACTTTCCGCTCTACTTCAAGAAGAGGTTCCGTGGTTCTTGCTGTTTGCAGACGGCATAGTGCTAGCGGACAATTCTAGATCAGATTTGACTCGCAGGTTGGAAAACTGGAGGGAAGTGCTTGAGCCCAAGGGGTTTTGTTTGAGTAGAACAAAGACCGAGTATGGGCAGTTCTGCTTCAGAGAGTTTGGAGATTCAGAGGCTTCAGTTGTGTTGGGGGAGGAGCTTGTCCCCAAGAAAGAGTGTTTCAAGTACATGGGCTCGTTTTTCCAAAGCGATAGGATTCGGCCGGGGTGGCAACAATGGAGAAGAGCGTCGGATGTCCTTTGCGAAAAGAAACTGAAAGGGAAATTTTAGAAGGTGGTTGTTCGTCCAACGTTGTTGCTTGTCTTTGAGTATTGGCCTACTACAAACGCTAAAGAACAGAAGATGTCAGTGGCGAAGACGAGGAAGTTGCGTTGGATGAGTGGGCACACGAGACTGGACAAAATTAGAAATGTCAACATTAGGAGCGACGTAGGAGTTTCGAGTATCGTGGATAAGCTGCGAGAGACCCGATTGCGTTGGTTTGAGCCTGTTCGGAGAAGACCCCCTTCGACGCTGATGTGTAAGAGCGAGAGTTTAGGTCTGGGAGCTATCCGTTGGAGGAGAGGCAGACCAAAGAAGAGTTGGATGGAGGTCATCATATATAACCTTAACCTTTTGAACCTTTTAGAAGATATGACTCTAGATAGAGACCAATAGCGGAAGAGCATCGGAGTGGCATAACTTCTAGGACACTAGGCTATTGCATGGTGCATCTATGCTGCTTTTCAGACTCTTAATTTACTCATTGTTCTTCCTGTCTCCATTCTATAAATCTATTATGTTATTTTTGGGTCTATCGGAAACACTCTCTCGACTAGGTCGAGGAAAGAGTGTGTACATCATAACCCCCAGACCCCACTTTATCGTAGTATATACCCCACTTTATCGTAGGATATACTAGTATAAAAAACATAATTGTAAATCTGTTCAAGAAGCCATTTTGATGATGCATCTAAGACCTTCTCCCTTGGCCATCAGATCAAAGGCCTTGTTGATCTCCGCGAACTCGACTTCGTGGGTTATGAACTTCTCCACCTCCAGCTCCTGCACATTCCATGTCATCTCAAAATACACCATCAAAGTGGAATATAATACCTTCCGTGGAAGAGCTATCTCACCTTGTTCAGGTACCTCTCGACGACCTTGGGAATGTCGGTGCGCGGCTTGAAGTTTCCGTAGAAGGTGCCCTTGAGAGTCCTCTCATTCAGGAAGTTGACAGGGTGGGTTTTGAACGCGTCGTCTTTGCTGGGAACGCCGACCAGCACACACACTCCCCAGCCCTATGATAAGAGAGTAATAAGCCATCAGTCTCTCGAGTTTTTTATTGCTAAAGTATGTATACAATTGCACGAGTAGCTATGTATTTACGTCGTGAACGCATTCAAAGGCGGATATCATCGCCTGGATGCTTCCAGTGCACTCTACGCTTCGGTCTACTCCTCCATCGGTCATTTCAGCAATCACCTGGAATCGGAATTTTAGTACTGCAACGATTCGTTTTATACAAAACAAGACGGATCAAATAAAAACCGACCTGTTGAACTGGCTTGTCATGATCTTTTGGGTTAACGAACTCGGTGCATCCGAACTTCCTTGCTGTGTTGGTACTTGGTAAGATACCGAAATTCAAACCTATTTAACCAAAAGGTCCAAAATAATGTATACTTATAGTTCTACCTGTTTCATATCTGTTCGGGTTTAAATCAACACCGATGATCCTTGCAGCCCCCGACACTCGAGCGCCTTCAGCAGCCTGTCCAAATGAAACAAAAATCGATCTGAATTCGCAAAATCATAAGATGAGTAGACATCACAAACTACACAAAGGGATTACTCACAGCAAGTCCTACAGCTCCCAATCCGAATATAGCGACATTCGAACCCTTCTGAGGTTTCGCAACATTGACAGTAGCGCCATAACCTTCAAAATAGAGGCAAAATCAGACTATATATACAACAACATTTATGCGTAAGACAGAATTGAATTTAAGACCGACCAGTAGCGAAGCCGCAGCTAATGACGCAAACTTTGTCGAGAGGAGCGGCAGGGTTGATCTTGGCAAGACAGCCTTTGTGAACGACGGTGTATTCGCTGAAGGTGGAGGTGCCAAGGAAGTGGTGGATGGGCTTCCCGTTGATGGAAAACCTCGATTGACCGTCGCTAAGCATTGCAACTCTGTCGGTGTTGATCCTGAGGAGGTCACACATGTTGCTCTCCTCTGATTTGCAATGGCGACAATCGCCACACTCACCCGTGAATACGGGGAGAACATGGTCTCCCACCTTGAGTTCCGTCACCCCTTCACCCACACTTTCCACAATGCTGCTCAAAAGAAAGATGCAAGATTGATCACTGAAGCATTTTGGTATGTTAGTTTTATCGATCATCTCGTTAATTGATCGTACCCGGATCCTTCATGACCGAATATCCGAGGGAAAAGTGATGTTTGTGCCTGCAAAATATGCAAAGCAAACTTGAGCTTTCATTACTTATAGAAGAGATCAAACATCTAGTCCATAATTGTGTACTATTTGGTGTTCACTTACTCATCTTAATTGACTATATAAATTCAAAATAAACAAAAAGTATCTTTATCCTTTGAAAATGTATTCACCTTATGTCTGGATAAAAATATAAGACAAATCAACCAATAGCTTACCAACCGAACCAATTTAAATTGATACTGACTAAATTGGTATGTACTACCAAACTAATTCAACAAAATTAGTTGGTAATGGTAATAAATTCGGCGAAGTTGGTATTATCATTACCAACCAATTACATATGTATTAAAAATAAAAAAATATTATATATATATTAAAAATTAAAGTCCAAATTTTTTTAAAATTAAAATAGGGAAAATGTCAAGAAGTAACGTCACAAGCTCGGAGCAAAATCCTCTGTCCCTCCTCCTTGTCCCCCTCCTCCGTCCCCCTCACAAACTCTCAATTAAAAATAAAAATAAGTTAAATTAAAAATTAAATTAATTACTAAAAGAAAAAGAATAAGAAAAAGATGTGAAGAGAGACAGAGTAAGTGGATAAATCCGAAGACAGAGGATTTGGACCCACCCAAAGCTCGGTCCAAACGAACATTTTTTTTTTTTTTGATTAGGAAATATTTCGGGCGAGCATGCTCTACCCGAATGCATCCTTTCGGATGAGGTCAAGAAGACCGGGATGTTGTAAAATATCGATCCCCGGCATAGTGGTAAAGGTGTGCAACCTTATCAGCCACTCTGTTACCGTTACGGGGAATAAAGAGGAAAGTCACACTTTCCAGAGGTGTCAGCATATATTTGATGTCAGAAATGACGAGTTCAATTTCCCACGGGCATGTCGTTCCTTTGGTTAGATGATCTATTATTATGCTGGAGTCGCCTTCGATGATGAGTCTGTTGATCCGCAATTGTAGTGCCCGGTGTACACCAAGTTTTAAAGCTAATGCTTCCGCTTTCAGCGGACTTTGGCTACCGAGCTGTTTGTACCCTATAGTAATTGGGCGTCCCTCCCAGTCTCGAATTATGGTTCCGGCTGTGCTAGTGTTGTCAGTAAGCGAAGACCCATCAAAATTAAGTTTGAAAGTCCCCTTAGGCGGTTTTCGCCATTTGATGTTGTCACATTTTCTCTTTTGTCGCTTGGGATTGCTCTTTTGTTCATATATATCGTCCTTAGGCGGTCCAAACGAACATGCTTTACAGTTCTGATCATGGATGCTCTAGGTTGGATTTAAAAAATAAGAAGAAAAAAGTGAATTAATCTACCTTGGCCTCCCAGAAGTAAACATCAGTGTGGCAAAGAGAAGTAAAGTGGATCTTCACACGAACTTCGTCTTTCTGTGGTGGGGCGACTTCGATCTCCTCTATCACCAATGGCTTCCCAGCCTCCCATGCCACAGCAGCTACACACAATTCATACAATTTCATTCAGATTTGTAAAGAAAAGCTGCAATCTTCCATTACTAGTGTTAGGGTAGAGATAGATGGTCGAATTGGAATTTAGGAATTGCAAAAAGATGAAATCTTTTCCTTAATTGAAAAAAGAGATCGATCGGTAAATCTGGAGAGGGGAAATTCAAGGACGACGGTGATGGGAAAATTGATATGCAGGAGAGGGAATCACCTTTGCATTTGATGACTTGAGCGGACATGGTTGATCGATTGCTTCGAAACTGAAATGGAATTGGAATGTACAAAGGGTACGAATCGATCATCAACACGAATTTAAGGATCGGTGGAAATGGCAAACCGCTAAAACTGGAAACGTGGGTGGTGAAGAGATTGAAGACCCCACCGTCAAAGACTCACAACTCCCCGGTGGCAACGACACGAGTCGGCCGAGCGGCGGTATCGCCACGTGTCACCCACCGCTGTTCAGCGCTGCTAGCAGTCCATTTGGTGACACCTGTCTGTTTCTTGCTTAGCTACCATTTCGGATGCTTTTTTTTTCTCGGTGGACAAACAATGGATGGGCAAACTTACAAGAGCAGACACCAATCTGATCATCCTGACGGATGAGGTTACATAGATCTCTATTAATAGAGAGAGTCGAAATATTACACTCATAAATATTCATATCCTAGCTATGTAGTCACCAACTTTATTTGCCTCTCTGAAGTAATGTCTGAATTCGATGTGGTCAAAACTTGTCTTCGATCGATCATCTCTAGATAGCGCGATATTTCCCACTTTATCGTGGTCTTATCATTAATAGCTTGAACTAATTCCAAGCAGTCCTCTTCGATGATAACATTTTTGTATATTATTTCGTTAAATTTTGCATTAGTTTAACATTCTTGTATATAAAAGGATTACTTATGGGTATAGAATAGAAAACCCATATTAAAATGATGGATGAATATAAAAAAAAGGCAAAATTGAAGAAAACCACCCTTAAAATATGGTGTTTTGCGGAAAACCACCCCTTAAAACTAAAATTGTAGCAAACCATCCGTTAAAACCATTTTCTTTGCAAAGTCACACCCATCACCCAATTTCTGTTAATTGGTATTAGTTGATATTTAACTTTCTGACATGTTTTTCAAAAGTAAAAAACTATATAAAATGTCAAAAATATTTTTTTTAAAAATAATTTCATGCATAAAAAAATCTATAAAAATTGATGTGTAATTTATGTTTTATACGTTTAAAAAAATGTGCGTTACTAATGGGCTACTTGAAGAAAATAAATTTTTTTAAAAATAATGTTTCATATAGTTTTTATTTTTCTAAAAATGTGTGTGGAATAGTGAGTAAATTTTAGAATAATAAAAACTATATGAAATATCATTTTAAAAAAAAATTATTTTCTTAAAGTAGCCTATTAATATACACTTTTTAGAATATATAAAACATCAGTTATATCTAATTTTTATAGAGTGTTTTTATAGAGTGATATTTTATAGAGTTTTTTACTTTTGAAAAACATGTTAACATGTTAAAAATGTAAAAATTAATTAATATCGATTGGATGAAGTAAAATAATAATAAAAACAAGAGATATATAGTTGACTCTTCACGCACTTTAACATTCAATTATCGGAACCAATGACCTCTTGCCCTAGTGGTAAGGGAGAGGGAACCCTTGCAAGAGGTCAAGGGTTCAAATGTCGTTCTTTACACATTTGTGTAATGAGTGGGTGCTCAAGTCTTCATTGGCTTGGGAGAGCCTGCTTGGTGACTTGTCACCTGGCTTATTTGTTCGTGTCCTTTGCAGGCTAGGGCTTGGACCTGTGGGGTATTAGTCGACAACCTCGAACCCCCACCTTACAAAAAAAAAATTTAACGGAAATTGGGTGATGGGTGTAACTTTGCATAGAAAATGGTTTTAACGGGTGATTTTCTGCAACTTTAGTTTTAAGGGGTGGTTTCTTGCAAAACATCCTATTTAAAAGGTGGTTTTCTGCAATTTTGCCTAAAAAAAAACCTTATACGGAGTAAAATTTGAGAATCAAGTGATTTTGAAAAAAAAAAATGAATATTCGGATACAAATCGGAATCCTATGAAACCCAGCGGATTGAGTCGAGGAATGAAGAAGCAGTTTCACCAAAACCGGCTGCACAAGAACCACACTTGTATTGTATGTAATTGGCATCAATTTAACAACTCATCCTCCAAATACTTTGACCAAAAACAACAAATGTTTAATAATATATAATTTAATATTTGTTTATTAGAAACCAAAAACAAATGAATGAATAAATGAGACTAACTATCCATAGAAAAGATTGATTGGAAGTATATTCGGCAACTTGAATCCATTCCACTCAATTTATTGGCATTGTTTATTGGATAACAAAGAATCTAATTTTTTTTTTTGTACAGTAAGCAATAAATAGGATGGACTATCGACATTTATGATCATCTCGTAAGATGATATTCTGGAACTCACAACAACAAGAACTCAAAATAAAATTACAATTCAACTGAGATTTAGCAAGAAAACAAAGAATCTAAGTTGAAACTTGAGAGGTAATATATGTGGTATTTTAAGGCATAAGATAATGATCTAAATCTGGGAAGATTTCAAAAAAAAAGTGTACCTTAAAATTTTAATTTAAAAAAAAAGTTAAATTACTTAAAATTTAAAAAATATTTTCAAATTAGAGCAAGGGTATATAGGATGAAAAAAAAAGTGATAATTATATTTGCTTTCCTTCTTGAAATTTGTAACTACTTTGGTACATGATAATTTGCCAACTTGAAGGTTGGAACCAAATAAAGAATGTTAAAAATGCAAGTTAGGCCAAAAGGCTATGTTTCCAAATTCCAATTACAATCGATCTTTTTAGTTGATGCTTGCTTAACCAATTTTGATGTACTATTTTTATAAACAAAACAAACCAATTCGCATAAACGCTCTTGGGTAGTGAATCAGTAGGGTCTGACACCACCCGAAATATTACCTTGTATAAAAAAACAAAATATAATATATAGGTTTCGAGAAAAAGCAAGTCTTCTCTGAGGCTTGGTATGTGTTACTGATGCGGGACCATCCAAGACATCATCCAAGACACATCCGGACACATCTATACTTGGGGATGGACCTATGATTCAATGTCGTGAAAATAATATCATCCTCAAGAGGAAGAAAAAGGCTCCACCTTGGGAGAAGATCCAAAGGTGCAAATGACGTTTTAGACTCTCGTTCAGAATTTTGACAGCTTTTCGACGTCTCTGTAAAATGGGTCGTACGGATTCAATATTTATCGGATTGAGGCGTGTCATACCTTGTCGAAACGAGGACGAAGAGATCTACAACTTTGATGTTGAAGGTTTTTCCAGATTCGACCTAGAACTTGACCGAAAATCAACATCTTTGCAAGTTGTCACTGTTTTGACGGGAATAAAGAATTTTCTTTTGTTATTTTTAGTAACCTTCTTTATTTAAGTTATTTTAGGTAATTTAGAGATTTATTTTAATTTCTCTTTAATTATTATTTCTATCTAAAATCAGCCGTTATGGTTATAAATAGAGGCTGATCTCCTTGTAAAACAGAAGACGTCTATTCATGAATGAAAATCAGTTTGTGTTCCTCACAATTGAGAGAAAGTCGATCGATTAGAAGCATGGCTCATCGATTGCAACTATTGATATTGTTTTAGCTTGGTTTGCTTTGTGTTCGTCAACTTCGCAAGACTTGGTGATCCTAGTATCCACGAGGCCCCTCCTTGTGCCTCCAAATTGTTGTAGAGGCGGGTTATATAGTCATTGGTATTGGTTCCAACCCCCTTAGAGCATGAGCAACCATGGGTTTTAGCAACCTTAAGGTTGCTAAAAGGTAAGCCCATGGTTGTGGCCTTTACCTTAAGGTAAGAGGTGGGAAGGGGTTACCTTGGTAGAGAGAGGTAACCTCTTCCCTTTTCTATTTTTCTTTTTCTTTTTTTTTTATGATAAAGTAGGTTGATATATTTTACATTTAGATTTATTAGTTGTAATAGGATTTAAAATGAAATAAAAATATATTTATATTTCATTATTTTTTAAAATAAAATATACCTTTGGTTTAATTTTATTTTTTTCTATAATTTGAGCCCAATTTTATCCTATATATAACCACATCTTGATCTATTGTAGTTGCACCTATTTTCTTAATCATGGATCACAATAATCCAAATACTCAACTCATTCCAAATATGTCTTTTGATCCAAATCTTCTAAAAAATCCTCAATTTCAAGTGATGTTGCAAATATTTAACAATTCTTCAACACCCGAATATCCAAATTATACCCCACATAATCCTACCAATGTGTACAATCCTCTTTTTTTTTCCAAACCAACAACATTTTGAGCATTCTCCAGGTGTTCAAGGGAGTATCACTCGAAGTCCAACCGAAGATGCAAGGCAAGTCCATCAAGTACAAGAGAACGAAGAAGTTGTAGTTCACAATAAAATATGTTTTTAACTTTTTATTTTATTTTAATCTAGATGTAATAAAATATATTTATATTAACTGCTTTCTATTTTTATTTATTTAAAACATTATAAATAAAAATAGTTCACAATAATATATGATGATACACATATACTAAAGGGAAAGATATAAAGGAAAAGAAAAAAAAAATATAAAGGAAAAGAAAAAGTGAAAATAAATTTGAAAAGAGGTAAAAAAGGTTTCCCATGGTTGTAGAGGAAAACTTTTATAAAGAGGTAGAAAAGATGAAAATTATTTTAAACAAAAAAATAAATGAGTTGTAGAATTGTGATAGGAAGATTGGAAAAAAAAAAAAAGATGTTTCCCATGCGGATGGTCTTAGGAGGCCTGGGGTCTTTATCTTGTTCTATATAGATCGACTCGGTCCTTATCGGTCGTGTCTTTCAATTCTTGCATCTAAATTTTGAGTCTTTATTTCAGTTTGTCGAGTCTTGCATCGTTCTTGATCTTTCTTTGTTGCGTTCTTTACTTTCTTGGTCGATCTTGGACTGTTCTTGGTCAAGATCTTGCGTTTCTTTACTTTCTTGTTGAGTCTTGTTCAGTTCTTGCTTCCGTTCTTTAGTTTCTTGTTTGATTGTCGAAGATCGGGCCATCTCACGGCTAACCCCGTATCAGTTACATTCTAAATACTATATATTGCGTGTTCTGTTTTATGATTGTCAAGTTCTACTTCTACATTTCCTTTTTAACTTGTAACTTTCATGTTGGAGCTTCAGTCGACACTCAACTCATCACTTTATAGTCTTTATCTGTCATAATTCTACATTTGTGACGTAGAGGAAAGATTCAAAAACAAGAACAATAATAACACATGAATTTTATGTGATTTACCAATAATGCGTTGACTAATTCATGACAGAAACAAAACTGATTTTATTAGGAGGTAAATAGAGTCTCAGATCATACAAAGCAAAGACATTTTAAGAATTTATATAGACTCTTGAAACCCTGCTGATCAATTAGGGCTCCGAACTCCTAGTAATTACCGATCAATGAACAGATTCAAGACATCAATATTCTATTATTAAAAGCATTTCTATGTTAGTAAAAACCAATAATAATATTCAATTTGATTAAAACACATCAAATAAAAGTTGAAAACTTATCTCAAAAAACACAAATTGTACGTTGTGGCGTGGTATATATCCGAACCCACTGCCTTAGAAGCAATTTCGCTCCAACCACGGTGCAAGTCGGCTTCTTGGCATCTTCCCCAAGGTTACACAGCGCTTTTCGAAAGCGTGCACTCGCAATCAAAGAGATGGAATCAACAGGAACTCAGAACGGTTTCCACGGAGAGGAAAAAGGAAGAAGAAGATGGGAAAACTGTGTCTCATCTTCTAAAACCTAAAAACCCTTTTTAATAGGAAGAGAACTGTAATGATATGTGTTAATTTCCTATGTCTTGTATGCTTGTTATGTTACTTGTATTATTGTGTGTATGCTTGTAGCATGTATGTATATGATGATCATACATATTGCATATAGGAAACATATATACTACCTCCGTCCAAAAATACATGGACTTTACTATTCACGCACACTTTTTTAAGAAGGTAAAAACTATATAAAATATTAACTTTTTTATTGATTTTTTTTAATAATTACAAACTTATTGATAATAAGTTTGTAATTATTAAAAAAAATAATAAAAAAGTTAATATTTTATATAGTTTTTAGCTCCTAAAAAAGCGTGCCTGAATAGTAAAAGTCCATGTATTTTTGGACGGAGGGAGTACTATGTATGGATGCATACTTTATCTTATACTCGACTGAGTCGAATTGAGCTATGAGAGCTTGATCCTCTAACGAGTATAGGTATAAAGTATGGTGTGATAATACATATGTAATATATGCTACACTATATGTATAATATGTATAATGTAAGAGAGACATTATATTTCTCGGTATTGGGCTTTAGCCAATTACAGAGGATAGGCCCATGATTACTGAGAGGAGTTGAGGAGCCCCAAAGCTTGAGCCCGGTTCCATCTCTTGAGCTCGTCACACTTGGATGGAACGCAACGTTTCACTTTTGGTTGGAGCTCTCCAGGTTGACCTAGCTATATAAGCTCCTTTCGGAGCTTGTTTGCCGTCGTACTGTTTCGTGCTCTCTCTTTCTTCATCTTCCAAAAAGCTCTCTTCTAGGGTTTCTAGGGTTTGGTGTTCCTCTCCCTTGCCTGAATGTTCTCCGAGCGAGGAAGCGAAGAAGGTGGCCGAAGGTGTCCCTGGTGGTTCTCTGGTGGCCGGCGCTCCAAGCTCTGGGCAGCAGCTCTCCTCTCCAGGCGATCTAGGGTTCGAGATCGAAGACTTCTTCGATCTCTTGGTTCCCACACAGGAGGATTCTCTTTCTCTCTTGCTTTTGGATCTCATGCATGTCTAGATCTAGGAGTTTTGTATCTCCTTACTTGATATGTCCCTGTACGAACTCATTATTGTGGATTTGGCCAACTCTTGAAGCCCCGTGGATGTAGGCATAGCCGAACCACGTAAAATCGCTTGTGTTCGTTCTTTGGCTTGCTTGATTCGATCATATCTATGTCTCTCTTGCTCGATTTTCATACGCTTCCGCATATTCGCCTATCTCGTTTCGATCTTTAGGTTTTACAAGAACGTTGTAAAAACACCCCACTCTCCCACCAACTTAGATAGTTGAGGAAAATCCTCAAAAACAATTTAAAAACCATTTTTCTTTCCTTTTAAATATGAATAAGTTTGCATAAAATAAAGCTCATCATAAAACCTTATTTAAACATCCATTATAAAACCTTATTGAAGCATTATTTCCAACATTCTAAATTGGAAAACAAAGAATCTCATTCTTTGGAATTGCTTATGCTTACCCAGATAAAGACTAACACCTTCTTCTTCTTCTTTTAATATATAATAACAAGTGGTGATTAATTATAATCTACAACTTGAACAATATATAATCAACCTCTCTTCAATAGGATAATAGTTCGAACCTACCACTTGTCATTTTCTTTTCTTACATAAGATAACAACAAATTTGACTTCCAATTCAATAAAGAAAATAAAATAATCTCACAAACAAAACCATTACTAAACCACTCTTAATACAATTTGAAGTGTTAAAAAAATTGCCAAAAACATATATTTACAACAAGGCAAAGCTGTACTCATTGGACATCAACTTTACCCAGAAACCAGAACTGGTTTTTAGGATCACGCCTCTTGTTTTAATTCCTCTGATTCTTCATCCAATCAAACCCTTTTCCCAATTAAAGCACACTGATTTCTCTGTGTATATATATAGGCTTAATTGTGAAACAGTCCAACCATCCATCCAGTGATAAGTTCTCATAAACAGTTCAGTAAAAACTCAGAAATTCAACTTACAGAAGTTCAAGTTTGATCAACCAAATATGTCAGCAACTGAAGGCCAGGTCATTCACTGCAAAGGTAAAATTGAGATCTTAATTTGATCTAAACAGCTAAACTGATCAATGTTTCAATTCAAATTAGAAATCAAATTGATGGTTGTTAATTGCAGCTGCTGTGGCATGGGAGGCTGGGAAGCCACTGGTGATAGAGGAGGTTGATGTCGCCCCGCCACAGAAAGACGAAGTCCGCATCAAGATCCTCTTCACTTCCCTTTGCCACACCGATGTCTACTTCTGGGAAGCCAAGGTACTTGGATTTTAACAGCTTAGTATATAAGTTTGGTGGGCTACTCCTCCTGATCTATATTTGACTGATACTGTAGGGTCAAACACCGCTCTTCCCTAGGATTTTCGGTCATGAAGGCGCAGGGTATGATATCATATGATACTTTACATTCTTCTGATACTCTGATATAAGGTTGGTGGGCTACTCCTCTCATCTGTACTATTTATATGCACAGAGTCGTTGAAAGTGTGGGAGAAGGAGTAACAGAGCTCAAGCCCGGGGACCATGTCTTGCCAGTGTTTACAGGCGAATGTGGAGATTGCAGGCACTGCAAATCAGAAGAGAGCAACATGTGTGATCTCCTTAGGATCAACACTGAAAGAGTGACCATGATCAGCGATGGGCAGTCGAGATTTTCGATCAAGGGTAAGCCCATCCATCACTTCCTCGGCACCTCCACCTTCAGCGAATACACTGTTGTCCACAAAGGCTGCATTGCCAAGATCAACCCTGCTGCCCCTCTTGACAAAGCCTGTGTAGTTAGCTGTGGATTCGCTACCGGTTAGTACTCAAACTCAGTATCTCTTGTTCTATGTTTTATTGGCTCTGTTGATCTTATATATATCTACAGGTTTTGGTGCTACTGTCAATGTCGCGAAACCGCCAAAGGGCTCAACTGTTGCTATATTCGGCTTGGGTGCTGTAGGCCTTGCTGCAGCTGAAGGGGCCAGAGTTTCAGGAGCTTCAAGAATCATCGGTGTTGATCTAAACCCAAGCCGATTCGAAACAGGTTTGATATACATACTACCAATAGTTTCCAAGATTCATATATGGACAATGTTGCACATTCTTACCTTCTTGAATGCTATCTTGCAGCTAAGAAGTTCGGTTGCACCGAATTCGTTAACCCAAAGGACTATGAAAAGCCTGTTCAAGAGGTAAAAATCATTCACAATGGCTTATGTTAGGATTGATCTAGAGCCAAAGAGTTGACATGTTCTGTGTCCAATTTGATGTAGGTGATTGCGGAGATGACCGATGGAGGTGTGGACCGCAGTGTAGAGTGCACCGGAAGCATCCAAGCGATGATCTCTGCATTCGAATGCGTTCATGATGTAAGAATATATACAATTGCCTTAACTAAAGCACAACACATGATGTGTTGATCATGTATTGATGTAGTGATGGTTGTCTCTGCAGGGTTGGGGTGTGTGTGTGCTTGTTGGTGTTCCGAACAAAGACGACTGCTTCAAGACCCACCCGGTTAACTTCTTGACCGAGAGGACTCTCAAAGGGACCTTCTATGGCAACTATAGGACCCGAACCGACATCCCTCAAGTGGTTGAGAAGTACCTGAACAACGTAAGATCAATCAATGTCTTTGAAAATTTGTATGTATATATGCCTTGAATGGTGATCTGATGGAAATGTATGCAGGAGTTGGAGTTGGAGAAGTTCATCACACATGAAGTCCCATTCGCGGAGATCAACAAGGCGTTTGATTTGATGCTCAAAGGGGAGGGACTCCGATGCATCGTTCGTATGGAATCCTAAAAGCTTCGATCAGCATTCGCATCTCCATGTGTTGATCGAGAATCGAACCCATGTCTTTTCGAAAATCGATAGCTTAGTTGTGTGGAAATCACTGAGTGAACAGGAATAAATAATGCCTAAGTTTAATCTTATGTATGTATGATCTTATAATTCCTTTGTGTTTGCT
Source organism: Persicaria maculosa (assembly GCA_963922045.1). Classification (NCBI taxonomy): domain Eukaryota; kingdom Viridiplantae; phylum Streptophyta; class Magnoliopsida; order Caryophyllales; family Polygonaceae; genus Persicaria; species Persicaria maculosa. Next base: position 65,773,077 of record OY998262.1, read on the forward strand.
AATGAGAATGTTCCTTCCTCTTTGTTATGAAAGTAAAGTATCCCACATCGAAAGTAAAGTATACATCCCTTATGCGATCTAAGGCTTTGTTTGGCGCGCTTAGTTTCGGATTTACAATTTAACACAGATAATAATTAAGTCCTGGCTTGAGTTTCTTCTCCATTTTGCTAGTACCCTCCATTGCCTGAAATATCGATCAAAATCAAAATCAAAATCAGTTATATACCTAATACTTAATTTAACTTGCAACTTGATGTACCTGCAAATAGCCAAATACTTGTCAAGAAAATCAATCCGACAAGGAACAAAATATAAAACAATATATATGAAACATAATATAAGTTAAAACTATACAAATAAAATTGGTACAAAAGTTAGTTTGGATATATCTATAATGGTCTTATAAGAATGCCAAATCGCTACTTCACACACACACATATATATAATGTTAACTTCCATCTATAGACGGGTAAAGGTGGAAATGGGACGGGTTATATGGGTGAAAATCACCATTAATTCCAACACCCACTCCGCGGATATAAATTTTCACCCGCCCCGCTCCATTACTAATGTGCGCTCATTTCCCCATGTTTTATGCCAATTTTTATGTTATATTTGCATTTTCGGGAGTTTAGAGATAATTTGGAGAAGTTTGGACAAACTTTGGAGCTTAAAGAAAAATGTCATGAAGACATTAGAGAAGCTAAGGAAGAGCAAAAGATGGTGCAGCCGGAGAAAACGCCACTTTTCACCATTCATCATTTTGAATCAAGTTATGTTGTCTTCTTTAGAGTTGTAGCCCTCGAAAAGAGCTTTCCAACGCATATTCATATGCGTCAATCGGACAAACGAGGACTCATGAAAGTGCGTTTTAAAACGGAGCAGAATGTTGAAAGCTCACAGTGCTCTCGATGTCGACTGACACATGACTCGACCTCAACCCATGCACTCGACATCAAGTGGAGCTGGACCCGAGATTGAGTGAGCCAGCACTCGAGATACACAAGTTGACTCGATGTCGATTCTATGACTCGATGTCGAGTGAGTCCCAGAACCGACGCGTGACGAATTCTATCCGAGGAGAAGATTACTTACACATGAAGAGAAAATCTTTTATCCTTTTATCTATTTTCTATCCTTATGTGTTGAACAATTAATTATCCTAAGGATTTATCTAGTTTTACCAATTTAGATTTATTTCATTTTATCTAGAACTAGTGCAAGGCCCATCCCGTGACGGAAATATATTAACACAATATTTTAAAATTATATTTATAAATAATTAAGGTTAAAAAAAATATTTATAAATAATTTTAAAAAAAATTATTCTTCATTCCTTACTTTTTGAAAGTACTCACGCGCCGTCACGTAGACGGCAATGCATCGGTTTTATTGTTGTTGTTGTTGTTGTTATTATTATTATTATTATTATTATTAGGTTAAATTATATTGATTGTGTTATATTATAAATTGGTTTAATTTATATAGATTTTGGATTTGTTCTTATTTTAATAACTTCATTTGGCGGAAAATTTTCTCGTAATCAACCATAAGTTGCCATGTAAGTAATAAAATAATCAAAATAATTATTTCTATTTATTATAATAAATATGACGGTATGAGATTACATTACATTCAAACCTTAAATTTTTTTAATTGGAACACAACCTGTGAATTGAGGGTAATATAATATAGTTATTTCCTTATATAATATTTACTCTTTTATAAGATATTGCATTTATCCAATTAAATGAGTTAATGATAAAAATAAAATTGTTATTATTTTTTTTTAATTATATAGTTTAGAACTATCTAATTATTTTTATTAAAATTTCATTTGACGGGAAAAGCCCACCAAAATTTGGAATAAGCATTAATTAAAGGCCGGTGACATAGTAAATTCTTTTAGTTAGATAAAAATAATTTTAAATAATTATTTTGTAAAGTTATTACCATAGGTTAACATAGTTTACGCCACATATCATAATTAATGGTATATTAGTCGATAGAAATAATTTAAATAATTATTTTTATTTAATATATTACATATTATTGATTAACATTTAAAAGATAATTGTGATAAACCAATGTTATATGATGTATGAATCTATGTCCAAGATGTATATGATTATAGATTACAGTGAACATGATTTGTATATATGGCAATTGGGATCATTTTCTACTATATAACACGGTAATTGAAGAAATCCCACCAAAATTTGGAATAAGTAGTAATTAAATATGACATAGTAAATCCTTTTAGTTAGATATAGTTTTTTTCCTGATATAATATTTACTCTTTTATAAGATATTGCATCTATCTAATCATATGAGTTAATGATAAAATAAAATAATTATTTAACTATTTTTAATTATATAGATGAGAACTATCTAATTATTTTTATTACATTTCCTTTTTGACGGGAGAAAGCTTTGCGAGACGCACTCTCACGCCGCCACGCAGGCAGATTCACTCACGTGCCGCCACACAGGCACCAATGCATCGGTTTTAGTATATGTATATAGATTATATCGTTAGATAGAATTAGATAAATGATGGATAGATTGCTCTCCTTGGGTAGCAAGGATTGAGCCCTATAAATTAATAAAGTCCTAGGGGTTGATTTTTCATTTATCTAAGCAAATTCATCTTCGAGCGCAAGTAGTTAGGAAGGAGAGCGGAGAGAGAGAGGGAGAGATTGAAGACAATTAGTTTTAAGTTTTACGAAGTATTTTTAATGATAAAACTAGTTTCTTTATTATGTCTTGTTTCTAATTTTCTTCTTCTAGGGTTGGGGTGATCCCAACATAGATATGTGTGTTTGATTTATGAATTTATGAATTTGTATATCTTTATCATCTTCTATCCTATATGCATAATTCTTCTACGAGAGTAGTAGGTGATCCTAATTTATGATATTGAAGCGAAAGTGATCTTATTATGAATTTGGATTAATTATCAAAAAGGGATAGTAACACTTAGGGTTTATGCGAAAGCCTCTATATTCCTATTTGTTAATAACGAAAGTTATTTGATATAAAGCATCCATCTTCATGTGATTTATAATTTACACATATGTTTATTGTTGCGGTGATCCCTAACCTTGGAAGTTTGCTCTTTTATTATTTTATTTTTGTTATTTTAAAGTTTTTACGCAGTCCCTCAACGTCAAACCACCGCACCCCTCTCCATCCCTCGACATCGACCAAGTCTTAGTCGACGTCGACAGCAACCTCACATCTTTTCCCGCTATTCCCGAATCCCGAAACCAACTAAATCTAGATCCGTTGACTTCTCTCATGAGTTCAACACTACGTGAAAAATACACAACTTATCAAATAAAAACATCTTGAGTTCAATCACCAATATGTAGAAAAAGATATGCATAACTCATAAATAAATAAATAAATAAACAATGGGAATATCTTCATTAAGATCACAATATTAAAGCATATATTTTTGAATCGACAACTTAATCAAGTTTTTAAATTAATTATATGGACTCTACTAATATAATAATATAAACTCAAATATAAAACACTTTTAAAATATAAAATAAATGTGAGGAAAAAAATAAAGAAATTTAGGAATTTTTTAAGGGGTAGAAGGCTAAAATGGTATATTTAATTGATCTATTGAATACTTATTATTGGTACGAGTTAATAGGTAGGTTATTGGAGTGGATTTTGGGTGAAAATCATCATTCATATCCACCTCATTGCCCACTTTATCTATCGCCGCATCATCCGTTACTCACTTTTTGTAGGTTTTTACCCGTAAAAATAGTGCAGGTGGAGCGGGTAAATTTGATATTCACTTTTTGTAGGTTTTTACCCGTAAAAATAGTGCAGGTGGAGCGGGTAAATTTGATATATATCCGTGCCCGTTTCCGGACCTAGTCAGGTGATGAGTTTCAATTAGACATGTCAAACGGGTCATTCGGATCGGGTTCGGGTCGGGTCACTTCGGGGTTCGGGTAAAACGGGTCTCGGGTAAAATGGGTTTCGGGTTGACTCGAACTCGGGTTTGACCGGGTTTCGGGTCGATTTCGGGTGTGTCAATTTTTTTCTTTTTTAAATTAAAAAAAATCATGATTTGATAATTTTGTGATAAATTTTAATTATATATAAAAAAAATTAATTATATATAATTATAAATCAACCGGGTCAATCAGGTCACCGGGTCAATCGGGTCAAAATTATCGGGTCAATTGGGTCACCGGGTCGAAACCCAGATTACTCAAAAAAAATCGGGTTCGGGTCGAAAAAAAATCGGGTCAAAATTTTCGGGTTCGGGTCGGAAATTTTTTGGGCCGGGTCGGATCACCGGGTCGGGTTGTGTTTTGACATGTCTAGTTTCAATGAATCGAAGAAACATTTAAATGGAATTTAATTTCATCTTTGAAAATCTAAATAAATAAATAGGTCAAACTATATAGGTGGTTATCGGATACTCATTGAGTGATTATTGGTGTAAGTTAATAGGGCAGGGGTTATTGGAGCGGGTTTTGGGTGAATTGAAAAATCATCTATCACCCGCATCATCCGTCAACCGCCTTTTATGGGTTTTTACTTGCAAAATAGTGCGGATAAAGCGGGTGAATTGGATATTCGTGCCTCATTTCCAACCCTATAGACAGGTGATGAGTTTCAATGAAGAAACATTTAAATGGAATTTAATTTCATCTTTGAAAACAAAATAATAAATAAATAAATAGGTCAAAATCTATAATAATATAAAATATAAAAAGTTGTGTTCACCTCCAATTTAATGCACATTTATTTAATGATTCATCTTTTATAGTTATTTTGTTTCTATTCCATGAAATATCAAAAATACTTACATAGCTCAATGGTTAGAAGAATTGTTGGGTATACATGAAGTCTTGAGTTCAAATCCCATTCCAAACACATTTTACAAATTTTTTATTTCCTCTTAAATTTTCATGTATTTGTTATGTGTAATTTTTTAAAATTGAATATAATAACTATTTGAATATGCTGTAATAGATTAAGGCTCATTTCCCAGCGATTTTACCTTTGTTAAATTATTATCTTTACACACATTCTTTAAAGAATTATGAAATGATATGATCTTAATCATACAAAATCTTCTATTTAATTAATTTTCATTAAATTTATTTATCTCATATATTAATGGTATAATTTGTTATATATATAGATATACCTATACATGGTTTACGAAAGGTACCCAACCAATTAAGAGCACCAAAAAGTAACTTCAACCAACATTAAACACACAAAAATGTAACTCCTCAAACCTATTTACTTGAAATTAATTTCACTTAATCAAAAATTGAAACTCCTAATTCAATTGTGGCATGATTTTACTTTTATATATATAACTTACCATAGCTTTTTTTTTAGCTTTTAGATAATCATAAGCAATATCTATTTTGTAAAAACTAAATTTACCTCAAAAATTACGTAAGATTGAATTTAATTATTATGTACGTAAATAGCGCCTATAAATAAAATATATATATATATATATATATATAGGGATTGACTCCGGTGAAAACCTCAAATTATGGTAAAAACCCGTGAGGACTACTTTATATCTCGGTTTTTTTGAAACCCGTGCTAAAAACCTCAATCACACGTTGACTTTACAACTCGGTTCAACCTAAAAACCGTGCTAAAAGCTCCAGTTTTAAAATAACACATGACTTTATAGTTCGGTCAAACCGAAAAATCGTGCTAAAAAGCTAATGTTTTAAAATTATATAGTGACTTTATAGCTCGGTTTTATTCAAAACCGGGCTAAAATTTATGACTTTATAGATCGGTTCTATTCATAACCGGGCTATAAAGCAAGTGAACCGGACTAAAAAGCCGGTCCTCACGGGTTTCTACCGCAATTTTGGTTTTCACCGGAGCGCGACCCTATATATATATATATATATATATATATATATATATATATATATATATATATATATATATATATATATATATATATATATATATATATATATATATATATATATATATATATATATATATATATGCGCAAAGATACAGGAACAAATAAATTGCAATCACAATTAATTAGTTAGCCTATAAAATAAGAAACAATGGATAAGGCTGAATGAATATTTATCCTTCCAACAACTACCACAATTAATTGGTTTTAGGTTACAAATCGATTAAGATTCATTTTTGTAAGGTTTAAACTTAATTAATTACGTACAATATCGATCATTCCAATATAAATTCATCCAAATCATGGCATCCATTGGCAAGCTTCCTCTCACCATCTTCCTCTCACATGTATGTTCCACACGTCCACAGTGCCCGGATGGTGAACGACTACTTCTCAACCACAAGTGACCCATGTTGGCCGATTAAAAATTCAGACGAGTCGTGAGTTCGACGTTGGTGCTCATCCAAAATCCAAAATAGTGGTAAAACAACTAGGATCTTATTTTAAATATTATGTGTTTGAGTTATGCATTGTACGCTCCCATTGCTTCTATCTTACCGAATTGCCTTGATTTGCAGTTGCCTTGGGTTGCATCACTTGCCGCTTCTAAAGCACGGGCCTGAGCCTTGGATTTCTTATCGATTGATACTATTCGATAAACAACTGAGTCTAACCCTAACTCTACCAAACAAGCTTTCCCGCGGTATGAGATGCCTCCCCTAAACCAAAAAATGCCATGGATTTTCTCCGCATGCATTCCTGAGCGATTATGCATGCTAATTTCAAACAAGTAACGTATCTTATATTATATGTACGTGCTTTATCAAGTCCAGTTTCAACCTCTATTAATAAAAGAATAACAAGATAATTCAAATGGAATCAAAGGATAACAAGATTGTTGGTTTGTTGATATTGCTTTTACAACTTCCATATATACTAATATTTTCATTTTGTTTATTGTCTCATTTACAGGGTCATCCATGAACAAGAAGTACATATTGAGAAGTAAACTTAAGGTAATGGTTTCAACTCCTTTTAAATTTGGTTTCATGTTTTATTTTTTTTTTAAATTGAAATCAAATGACGTGTGGAGAAGATTGGAAATTCTTTTCTTTTTATATAAATTAAAAAAGATCTAAATTATTTTGTCAAAATTTTTCATATATAGTTTATCCTATACAAATGTGTTAATTAGATATATATTTTATTATACCATCATCATAATCTTTTTGTTATTATTTATTTTCAACTAATTTCAAAATAACTTTTTTTAAGCTTAACTATTTGAATGATCATCTATGTTGAATGATCATCTATGTTGTAATAGATTAAGGCTTGATTTCCTTTGGTTTTACCTTTCTCTAAATTATTATCTCTGCACACATTAAAGAATTATGATCCTAATCATACAAAATCTTCTATTTAATTTTTATTAAATTTATTTTATCTCATACATTAATGGTATAATTATATACACACAGTTTTTACGAAGTGTGTCCAACCAAGATCACAAAAAAGTAACTTCAACCAACATATATTAAACACACACAAAAAAAATGTAACTCCTCCAACTGATTTACTTTGAAATTAATTTTACTTAATTAATAAATTAAAAATTGAAACTCCCGATTCAATTGTAGCATGATTTTACTTATATATATATAACTTACCACATCTTTTAGATAACCATAAGTTAATTTTACTTAATTAATAAATTAAAAATTGAAACTCCCGATTCAATTGTAGCATGATTTTACTTATATATATATATAACTTACCACATCTTTTAGATAACCATAAGCAATACGTCAAACAAAGTCTCTCTTTCTTTCACTCTTACATTATGTTGAAATATAGTGTCATCGGTGAACAAAGAAGTACAAAATGAAAAGTATTTTAACATTTTAAATAAAAGTAGATTGATATTGACATATTTTTCATATAAATTATCATGCAATTTTTCTATACTATATTCTTTAATATATTTTTCTACAATGTATTGTTTATGGGCGATCTTTTAATTTAGTCACATATTTTATACAAAAATACATGTCCCGGGCGTAGCACGGCTCTGTCACCCTAGTCTAATAATAAAAAATAGGTCAAATTATATAGGTGGTTGTTGATATGGAAAACCAACTAAAATAAATAAAATTAATTAAGTGTAACACCCAACTTCAATGTCTTATAAGTTATAAGCAATCAGCAAATTGATTTTAAAAAAATGGATTGTGTGTATATATGCATACCTGTTGGAAGATGAGAGCAGCTTCTTCATGGGAGTTGTTTCTAATGACCTCCAAAGCTGCCTTCTACTCCGAATCGACAAAAATAGAAAGCAGTCTAAGTTAAGTTTACGTACTCACCAGAACTCAATCCTATATATATTAGACATTGGAAAACGTGTCGATAGAATTACCCTGGCACGGTCGATTTCATCGTGGAACAATGTCTTGGGTTCGTTGAGTTCGGCCAAACGGAAGGTGGCGATCGGAGAAGGCGCAATGCCGGCAGCAGCTTTCTTACCCTTGTCCATGATCTCTCGGATGTTTTGCTGGTGGTGTGTACTGTGTAGTGTATTGGGGACGACGTCGTATTATGTATAAGGAGGAGGGAGGGAGGGAAAAAAGGAGCGGTTTCGTACGTTAAGACTAACTCCAATGGTATGGTGCAAATGCTTAAATATACACATTTTGATGCAAATTGTGCTCCAATGGTTACTTTTGAGTGTTTAAAATGTGCACATTTGCACACAAAGTGCTCAAATATAAGCACATCACCTCCCCCATGTGCAAAAACTTTTTATCACTTTTCAATAAAGTAAAGTCCTTTCTATTGGTTGTTTTTAAGTTTTTTCTTTTCCTTTTTAATTTAATCACATTTACTTAGAGATAGGTGTGTATAAAATGCACATTTAACCAATGGAGTAAAACATCAAAAAGTGATGTGCATTTTTAAATACCTTGTGCAAATATGTACATTTGAACACTTAACCATTGGAGTTAGTCTAAGGCTTTGCAATTTCACTTTAATTATGGGATCGGAATTGCAAATACCCAAAATGCACGTTGCATTCAAACAATCTAATGTGCGTGGGTCTCATGGAAACTATGCAACTCTGCTTACGTGGCCTAATTAAGATGATTGTAGTTCTTTAAATAGGTTACATAATATATAATTCAAATAAAGAGCGGCTGAGTCTACTCAATTACATTTCACACGACAATTAAAAAAATTTGATGCAAATATACATATTCAAACAAAGTACATGTAAGAATAATGAATATGATGTTATATTGTATGAATTTTCAGTATAGTAAAATGTCAATAAAACCTTTAATTTGTTTTATCGAAAGATGGGTTAACTATGGCCCTACATTTTTTTATTAGATTACTGCATTATAGATAAATTGTTAAGAGGATTTTTTTTGGTTAAAAATTGTTAAGAGGATTCAGGATATATATATATAGTTTAGTAAAACTCGGTAAGCCCAATTACATTTTTTATAAAAAAACAAGTAAGAGTTTGCTGTAAGCATAGCATGCTAGCTAAGAGCATCATTTCAAATGATACTATAAAGGACTGCATCTGTAGGAAGAGAGGAGCTAGATAAACCGATTCCGAGGTAAGATAGACGGTCAGCCGCTCGGAATCCCAATTACATTTAAAATTCCAATTTCTTACACGTAGTAAATTAAAATATGATGATAATAATAATTAATTAATTAGAATATAGACCGTGAGTAAGAGGAAGAGGAGGTGACAAAGCGAAAGCGTGGAGGTGGGATCAAATAATAAAATGGAGCAGTGTTTAAACAGGAGTCCACCTCTCTTTACCTCCTGCCTCCCCTGCCCACCCTATTCATTTCCATAACTAGTCTACGCAATCTATATTCACTGTAATTCTTCTATTTTCCCATTATTATTATTATTATTATTATTATTATTATAAAACGGTTTTTCTATTGGGTGTATATTTTCTGATGTGCGGTTAGAAAGTAGTTGTATGATTTTATCGTTACTGAGTATATGGAAAATTCATAACTTTTCCTAAAACAATGATGTATATGACAGTTGTGACACATACACAGGAAAATACTTCTTTATTTAAATTGTTTCCATGTTAGAGAAATGACGAATGTACGGTTAGGAAATCGTTTATCGTTTACCTGACCCTCAATTCGAATAAACTACTATAACAAAGATTCTGAAAACACAGGCCGTTAAATGGGAGACAATTGGCCATCGCAACCCCTTGTGCATCATTTAGCAAGAGCTCATTCGCACCATGAAGAGTCCAAAATAACAACTCCTAAAGCAAAACATGCAAGATATAGTATGTCAGATAGCTGATCTCACGGAAAATATGCATCATTTCAATTTCTACTAAAAAAAAATCAAGACAAACAGGTGGGTCTTCTTCACATTCTTCCTCCGAGTCTGTCTCACAAATAACCTTCTTGTAGCCAAGATTCCAAGCCATCTCAAGGCCACTTAAGCATAAATTTTCTGATCTTATAGGTAAAAGGTTATTTGTAAGTACATAAGACTATTTAAGTCCTCATCTCCTAAAGTACGGAATGTAAAAAAAAAAAAAAAATTAATCAGTGAAAACCACAAAAAAAAAAAAAAAAAAAAAAAAAAAAAAAAATTGGTCCGACAGTTAGCAGGGCTACAGTGTACTGATTAGTGATTTGGCGTCTAAACGGCCGTCATTCATCTTTTGCTTTTCGGCCTGCATCGTTAACTAACGGCGCTAACCTGTTTTGTACCTTCATGCATATCATATGCATATGCATACATGATGCATCAACATGGGCATTGCGCATGTGCATAGACCACCATGGACATCCAACCCACAGTATTAATTAACAGTAAATATATATTTATTGTATTTAATTTAATACCCCAATTGCGTGTCGTGGGACGGGGCGAAGAGAGAGGAAAACCCCCTGCTTTGTCCCTAAAATATTGATCCAAAACTAGGGTTTCTTGTAATTAAGATTTTATCACGTCATGTACGTTATGATTAATTATTTTTTTTGTTTCAAAAATCATATATTTTGAGGATTGTACAACACATTATACAAATATATAATCAGGATAAGATTTTACTAAAATTTTATTTGGAACAAATTAATCAATATAATAATATATGTTCAAGATAAAATTTACCCAATTTTATTACATATTGGTATATTTTTATAAGATCAACATAACAGTTTAAAATAAGATTTTATACAATTTTATTAGATATCAATACATTAATTAATTAAAGTGAAAAAATTATTCACTGAAATGTAAAAATGGGCAAAAAGAAAAAAAATCTTACACGAAAACTTATTAATGAAGTTACGAATGAATTAGTGTAGATACTATGACATAAAATGAAAATTTAGACGAATATAACATATTATGTTGTTGGGCTACAGTTTCGTAATCAGTTATAACTTATAAGTAAAATGCTTATGCTAGGGAAAACCAAAAAGAAAAACAATTCTTAAATTTAAATATTTACCCAATGGCCTAAAAAATATATAAAAAAAAAGACTGAGGAAGCTAACATATTTTTAAACTTTGCTTTTCAAAATATAGAGGTCATTTGGAAAAACGGAAATTCTGCTATCGGTTTTGTGATCCGGGATTGTGAAGCGAAATGACATATTGGTCTTTTTCGGGTCATATATATATACAACCACTACTGTCAACTCTACCACAGCTTTAGAATTACATGCTCTTATCCGTAAAGATGCCCTAGGATAGACCACTGATCGTGCATAGTTCATCCTAGTTGTCTTTTCATTTTCAAAAAAAAAAAATGAAAATGTTTTTTTAGAGGTCAAAGATGGTTCTTCTCTAATCGACTTAATTTTGAATTAGTCATAATTCATGTGTTTTGAGAAGCTAACAAGAGACTCGTTAATTTACAATATAAATTCGAAATTTTCGTCATTAAAGATGTTGCTAAGTGGTAATCAACAATTATTGATCGGCTTTTTGGTGTTTTCTTTTGGTAGGATATGACTTTGTCTTTGGTGTTCCTGAGTGGTATATAACTTGGTTGGGTGTGTTGCGTCTAGAGTCGGAACAAGTTGGGGTCATGTTAGTGTGTTAAGACTGACTCCGTATCCGAAAGATTGGTCATTGGAGTTTCGTATTCACTGTCCACATGAGTTAGAGTTTTGTTGTACCGCTAACCTGCCGTGCTTCCCTCTAGTGGTGCTCTACTTCGTTCTTCGTGAGCGTCCTCAATGTTACGGTTTTAGTTACGCTTAGTTTCATTTATTTTAGAACGCATGATACGTGGTGATTGTGCCTTTTAATTTTCTTTTCTTGTATTTTCTGTTTTACTGTATGTTCACCTGTCTATCGACTTATCTGTTAAACAATAATATCCTATTAGCTCTTGTACGTTTACGTGGATGATATAATCATCACAGGAAGTCATATGTCGTCTCTTCATGCCTTCATCAATTCTCTCTCAACTAGGTTCTCGTTGAAGGACTTGGGCTCCCTCTCTTACCTCTTGGGCGTCGAGGTTCGACATCACCAGTCTGGTTTGTTCCTCAATCAACGTAAGTACATATTTGATCTTCTGGGTAAAACCAATATGCTTGATTGTCGCCCTCCTCCCTCACTCAACGTTCAGGCACCACCCTTGAGAATGATTCGGAGTATAGGATGGTGGTTGGAAGTCTCCAATATCTATCGATTACCCGACCTGATGTGTGCTTTGAAATGAATAAGCTTTCACATTTCATGCACACTCCCACCACCAACCATTGGGCCGCAGTCAAGAGGATCCTTCGATACCTACGGGGCACTATGGATAGGGGCATTGTCATCCACAACAACGGTTCGTCTGTTCTTCATGGTTTTTCGGATGCCAATTGGGCCAGTAATAAGGATGATTACACATCCACTGTAGGCTATGTGTTCTTCCTTGGTCGAACTCTGATCTCCTAGAGCTCTCACAAGCAGAAGACCGTTGCTCGATCTTCCACGAAATCAGAATATAAAGCCCTTTCATATTCTTGCTCTTAATTGGTCTGGATCCAATCGCTTTTGTCTGACTTGGGTGTTCGAAATTGCACTCTACCGGTGATATAATGTGACAATCTCGGTGCAAAAGGTCTCAGCTCAAACCCGGTGTTTCACTCAAGAATGAAGCACGTTGCCTTAGCCTTTCACTTTGTCCGGGAACAAGTTCATTCCAACACCCTGTGGGTCGCCTATGTACCATCTGACGATCAACTCGCAGACGTTCTCACAAAGCCTCTTCATCGGCAACGGTTTCACACTCTGTCTTCCAAGCTTGGACTTGCAATGCATGTCGTCCAACTTGTAAGGGCATGTTAAACAATAATATCCTATTGTTAAGGATTCTTTTCCATTTAAATGCATATTCTTTTAATTAGTTAGTTTTGGTTTGAGAATATCTCTATCCTTAATCAGATCGCTACGCTCATATCTCTCCATATCCTGTTATGATGTATCTTTAAATACCCATTGAAGGGATTGAAAATTAATCAAGCAGTTAATTAAAATTAGCTCTTGTACGTTTATCATTATTGACCTCTGAATTTCAAGTATATCTCTGCTTGAATTATTACTTAATTCAAAAAAAAAAGGGTTCGATCAATATCTGTTGAGAATATAAGTTGAGTTGTGGGATAAGGATCCCACATTGATTAAAAATTGAATCCAAGCTTTTGCATATAAGTCGGTGGGCTACCCCACCTAACACCAATTGGTTTTAGGATGGAACCTCACTCGGCTTGTGTGTTTGGCTTGGTTGGTGCGCGTGATGCGCTTGGGCGTGCATGGCCCCCCCACGTCGTATATTACCCACCGTAATTTAACATGGTATCGGAGCCGAGATTCGGCTAAGTGCGGTGTGGTTTGGATTCCTGGTCTTAATTTGCTGGCCAGCCTTAAGGCTTAAGTCGTCAAGTGCAACTGACAATAATGTGTTGAGGGGGGTGTGTTGAGAATATAAGTTGAGTTGTGAGATAAGGATCCCACATTTTTAGGATGGAAGCTCACTCGGCTTGTGTGCTCGGTTTGGTTGGTACACGTGATGCGCTTAGGCGTGCGTGACCCCCACGTCGTATATTACCCACCATCATTTAACAATATCACTTAAATTTCAGTTCACATTAAAAAAAAAATCTCAACTTAAATGATGTAGTGCAAATAATAGCTCTTGAAGGGCTATATAGCCTAGACGCGGGACGACGACACATGACGGTCCATACCTTTACCCGCTAGTTTTCAATCCTATCCCGTAATGGGTTCATAGTATCCATATATGCATTCACCCATGGACGGAGCAAGAAGTTTATCGAAGGGGATGAAGTTTTGTATAAATTTTTGATTCAATTTTTGATAGATTTTTCTACAATTTAGGGAACTAAACTATGATATTTTAGATTAAACGATGATATTTTAGTTTAAAATAATGTTTTTTTAGTTAAAAACACAATGTTTTTTAATTTTGTTTAAAGCGTCGGTGTTTTATTTTAAAACTGTGTCATTAGTTATATATTTTTTCTCTTTAAATGAAAAAAATGATGTCGTTTTAATCTATAACATCATTCTTTTCGTCTAAAAACATATCGTTTGAAATCTACAAAAGTCTATATGTAGCTTGTTGTTCTCTTAACGTGTAACAAGATACACAAACTTTAAACTAGCTAGCATAATTTCTTATATAACTATTGAATTTAGTAAAATAACTTCTTGTTTTGAAGTTCTTGGATTGAATTATATTACCAAAATATCAAATTAAGTAAAATATAAAAGTATTGTGATTTATTAAAGGATATTTAAAATAACTTTTTACTCGGTTATCGAATTAAAGCTTAATTATAATATATCAAAAAAAATTATTGGCGAGTAGAACAAATATAGGTGCCTGACGAAGGGGGTGAGAATACTCCCCTTGCCCCCCTAAGTCCGCATATGCCATATCTTTCATGCTCGGGACGGCTGAAGCTTTTCGAGACTGAAAGAAACACCAAGGAAGGAAAAAAAATACATGATTTTTTTGAAAATTTGAAATTATTTTTAAAAATTAATTTTATGTAGTTTTTAACTTGTTAAAAAATGTACTAAAAAGTTAAACATGTATTTTAAGACAGGGTAGTATATTTCTTTTTATAATTTTTGCTAAATTTAGAGATAAAAAATTTTAAAAATAATTTTAAAGAAAATCATAAAAATGGGTTTAGTTTTTTTTTGTGACGTGGGGTGTCCGAGGTTATCGACTAGTCCCCCATGGATCCGAGCCCTAGCCTTCAAAGGACGCGAACCGATTAAGCCAGACGGCAAGCCACCGGGCAGGCTCACCCAAGCCAATGAAGGCTTGAGCACCCACTAATTACACAAATTATGTAAGAAGTGGGATTTGAACCATTGACCTCTTGCAAGGGTCACCTCTCCCTTACCACTAGGCAAGGGGTCATTGGTTATAAAAATGGGTTAGTTTGATTGGCTAGGAGGGGTATTTATTACATTGACAAATCTTCTTAACTACTAGTATTTTTTTACTTTTTTTTTTCAGCTAAAAATGACTAATTACATCACAATCACAATTTTTCAATTTCAACTATTTTAAAATTCTAGTTATTTTTTCAACCCCGTCTCATACAAACGTTTAAAAGCCATATAATTACTACTTCCTTCGTCCCAAATTATTTATCTTTTACTTTTCATGCACGCTTTTTTAAGAAGCTAAAAACTATATAAAATATCGATATTTTATTAAATATTTTTAAATAATATCCTACATATTACTAATAACTAAAAGTATAGAATTATTTTAAAAAATTAATAAAAAAAAATAGATATTTTATATAACTTTTAACTTCAAGAAAAAAAGCATAATACTCATGATCTCACAGGCTGGTAATTCTAGCAATTATCATGGAGGGCAAGGAGGAAATATATCGTGTGTTGTACACCCTAGCTTAAAACTGATACATCGGACACGTGGCAATGAGCAAGCAACCATAGCTGACACCTTCACCCATAGATTGACAAGTTTCCACCGTAGATTTCGTGTTTCCCAAACTTCCCCTATCGGAGTTCGCCCTCGCCCAATGGGAAAACAGCGGTGTGATATGACAATATTGCCCTTGGTTTTTAGAGCCAAATTACGAGGAGGGGATGACGGCAATACGCTGATCCACGGTGGGGAACAGATTACGGTGTGATCAGACGGCGGAGACGAACGGGGTTAAACAGTGGGGCCTACCATGACACTTCAACGGTCGTGATTGAGACCCTCAAACGACTTGGGGAAATTCTCCATGGGGGCCGCCGCACACTTCACACACTCCCCTAGCCCCCTTGGGATTCGCGTTGTATGGTGCTTCAATCTTTGATCATGTTCCCAAAATTCAAATTTGGGGAGTATTATCATCTGTAGAATTTTTTTCACTTTTTTTTAAACATTTAGTGAATACTGCAACTATACAAGGTATTTAAAAATGAAAAAGCTATAGATATACTGTATCATATATCGGTGTTTAAAAATCATTTGATTGATATATACTCCCTCCGTTTTTTTTTAAGTGACTTTTTCAAGTCATGTACGTAGTTTTAGAACGATAAAAACTATATTAAATATTAATATTTTAATAAATTTTTTAATAATATTATACTTATCACCAATAAGTATAAGATTATCGAAAAAATATTTTAAAAAATTATTATTTCATACTGTATAGTTTTTCACACCGTAAAAAACGTGTTTGAACAGTAAAAAGTCAGTTAAAAGGGAACGGAGTATATATATATAGGGATTGACTCCGGTGAAAACCTCAAATTGTGGTAAAAACCCGTGAGGACTACTTTATATCTCGGTTTTTTTGAAACCCGTGCTAAAAACCTCAATCACACGGTGACTTTACAACTCGGTTCAACCTAAAATCCGTGCTAAAAACTCCAATTTTAAAAGAACACATGACTTTATAGTTCGGTCAAACCGAAAAACCGTGCTAAAAAGCTAATGTTATAAAATTATATAGTGACTTTATAGCTCGATTTTATTCAGAACCGGGCTAAAATTTGTGACTTTATAGGTCGGTTCTATTCATAACCGGGCTATAAAGCAAGTGAACCGAGCTAAAAAACCGGTCCTCACGGGTTTCTACCGCAATTTTGGTTTTCACCGGAGCGCGACCCTATATATATATATATATATATATATATATATATATATATATATATATATATATATATATATATATATATATATATATATATTCAGTCTATATATAAAACCTGATGCAGTCAAGTTAAATTGTTTTATTTATAATTTATAAAATAAAGAATCGTTAACATATTTTTTTAAAAAAAAAAAGATAAAAGTGAACCGGTTTGTTGAAAATTCGTTTTGTTAGATATTATTATTTAAAAATTATATCTTTTTCATAAATATCCCAAAATTTAACCATGTATTAAAAATAAAATAAAATTGAACAAAATACTTACAAGTGGAGTATGTGTGGACAAAAAATGTAATTTATGATATAGAGTTCAATTTATAGTTATGTGTGGAAAAAATATGTGAAAATTATCCCACCGTATGCTATAAATAAAATATATACATTTATAGTTTATGGTCGATTTTTGTTATAGCTATATGGGGAAAAAAATATGTAACTTTTTAAATATTAATATGTTATAAACGAATTTTCAACAAGACGATTCAACTTGACAAGTCGATAGACGGGAGACCGTCAAACATACAACATAACACAGAAAAAGTGCAAACAACAGGTAGCACGAACTCTACAAATGATGAATCTAAGCAAACCTAAAACTATCAATTTGGGGGCGTAGACTAAGAGCGAAGCCAATAATCATCATAAAGCAGCACTGTTGGCCACCGATACATCAAGTATCTTTCATGGGCAGCGAAAACGAATGTCCAAGGAAGCTCCTTCCCAAACGCGGAGTTGCCCCCGTACACACTACCTAGACCCCAGTTAGTCCTGATTCCGAATGCCAAAACCCCAAAGAAGTAGAAGATTGCCTAAACACACCAAACGCAAAGCCGAATACTGCTCGAGCAATATGCACCAAGAGAAACCGGCCGAAACAGACACGAATTTTGGTCAAGCCCTTTCGGGGTTTAATTCAAACTCTTTCGAGTGGGATTTCAAGCCCTTATAGGATTTATGGAGCTTTTATATATATAAAATAGAATTGCGAGAGTTGGCGTGCAAGACCCACATTGCAATTTGCATGCCAAGAGTTGTCAGAAAGCGCCGCTTGAGAACTTGCACACCAAGGACTCAGGACCAGCAGCACCACAAGTCCCGATTGGAGGAGCAGCACTAGTGTAGGAGCCTACGAAGGGAGAATGCGCATGCCAAAGAGGGAGCCCCAACACTAAGGACAATAGAGGACTAGCGAAGAAACATGGTCAGATTCGGGTCGGACACGAACAACAACTAAGAACACCTAGCATGTGCATGCAAGGTGGACAAAAAAGGTGGAGCGGGGAGTAACCAGGAGAAGGTACGTCGTGCCAATCAAAACCAACACCAAATAGAACCCCCGGCTATACACAACTCGTGGGAAAATGGACAAAATAGGAACCCCAATTCACCCAGAACCGAGAATATGAGGGCAAGGTGCATGAGCACCGAACAATGTCGATCAAGCAAAAATAGAGGTTGCTTGTACTATAAGAGGATATTGGAAGGGTTTTACGCAGGAAACGACAACCGATGGCGATGAAAGGCGATCGAAACAATCGACGGGCACCCGGAGGAGGGCAAACCGAGATGGCACATGGGGAGATTGATGGCGGTCAGAGCAATAGAGCCGAGTCAAATGGGGCAAAACGAATTTGATTCGCCTGGTTAAATAGGCACACCGGGACCAGCCAAGCGGCGCGGAGGCGGAAGAACCCCTAAACGAAAAGAGCTCATGAAGATAGAGGAGAACGAGATCCCGATCAGAGGCGCACAGAGCCAAAGTAAGACGACTGTAGCCGAAGTTTGAAGCTCACTCTCTCTAGAAAATCTACAGAGAGGAGAGAGCTAGCTTTTTTTCGGCCCATATTTACTTGACGAGCCTTTTAATATGTGTAAAAAAATATGCAATTTTTAAAATATTGATGTGGAATCAACTTGATAAGTCTCTTACATATAATTTCCCCAAATCTTCAATCACACTTCAAAATTTTATTTTATATATACACATTTTCGTTTGATTTTATGAAAAATTATAAATTAATTAAAGTAAATACCTTGTAAAAAAATTAGGCCGGAAGGAATTTTAGTCCATTTCACATAGATTATAGATATGCCCAAGGGGGCAATTTTCAAAGGTTTTTTTTAATTAATTTCTAATATATACGGAGTATTTAAGTTCGGAATTTTCGCAGCCAAACATGTATAATAAATCCATAATACTCGCTAATTTGGATTTCTACTTGGTTCATAAATTTTTTTAGAGTTGTTTTTCTCATTTTCTTTGATCGATTGATTCCTAAATTGTGGGTTATTGTGTTTGTTAGCTAGTTGTATCACGAATTCATGACGGGTGGTCCATCAAACCCTCTTTGTGCCCTCTCGATTTACCAAACTTATATCCGATATTTTGAATTTTTTTCTGATAAAAAAATATATAATAAATCCATAGATTATGATTAATTTTAGATATAATTTATTTATAAAGAAATTTGAACCAGTATGCAATATATATATATATATATATATATATATATATATATATATATATATATATATATATATATATATATATATATATATATATATATATATATTTCATATTTAGTGAACTTTTTCCTTTTCCCTTAATTTAGTTCACTAAATATTTGTTTGCTAAAAAAAATGTTCACTAAATATTTGAATTGAGTATTATATAATATAATCCATTTAAAAGTTAAATATCTCACTCTAAATAGTATAGTCCGAAAACCATTTTTTAATAAGATCAAGTTTGGCCGGACTATCTCCACACATGTGTGCACACTTAAAAGAAAAAAAAACATTTTGAGTGGATATTGAGGATGGCAATTATTTTAGCAAGACATGAAAATAAATGCTGTGATGGAGATAAGATAAAACAGGAAAAAGCGATGGAGATGTATGGTTTTAGCCTTTACCATATGTAGTTCATAATCACATACATACATCCACTATAGATACCAAAAAGTATATTTGATAATCGGAACAAATATACTCAGGTTTTAGATTGTTTTTTTTTTTACGCAAGATAAGAATTAGGTCGGGTCGACCGCAGCAGAGGCCCTTTCTAGCGCATCCTTCCGGATGAGAACAAACAGTTCTGGATCATCCTCACAGCAAACGTCGGTAGGGGATACATGGACACTACGAACAAGGTAGTCAGCCACATCATTCGATTCCCTGAAAATATGTCGAATAGCAACATAAGTAAAGGACGAGATACCAAACAGAATATCAGCTTGTAGCATCTCTACCGTCCAGGGGCAATTCCAATCCCCCAGAAGAGCTTTTATCACTAGTAAGTTATCTCCTTCGATCAGAAGTGTAGATAGTTGCAACTCCTTTGCTCGTAACAAACTCATTCTGAGACCGAGATTTTCGGCATAAATTACCGAGATATTTGTGCAAACAGATCTGCCAGCAGAGACAACTAAACCAGCAGAGTCACGGATGACAAAACCATAAGACGAGTTGCCACTCGGAAGTACCGAACCATCAAAATTGAGCTTATAGCAATTTGGGGGAGGTTTATCCCACTTCCCAGACCGATTCTGAGACTTGGCAGTCGTAGCACTACCCCTAATAGCCTGGTTGTGTATACTGCTATGAATGCGACGATTGGGGATCAACGGTCCAGTCGGATCGTCGTCTAAAAGCTTTGATTGTTTCCAACAATGTGTAGTTGTGCTGTGGAACAACAATATTTCATTGATAGTTACCTTGTTAGTATGATCGAAAACGAGTTGGTTCCTAAAGAACCACATGGCCCATCAAGCTGAGGCTAGAATGGCAAATTTGTTGGTCCCAATCGCACATTTTATCGCAGTAAGTGGAATCATATTGCTCGTGCCGACAGAAGCAGTGATATACCCCGGAATGTGGATACGTAAAGCTTTAATCAAATCAGTAGCCATGGGGCATCGAAGAAGAAGATGATCACCCGATTCATTTGTATTGCCACGGAAAACACAACCAGCAGGTACAGTCACGTGCGACTTCTGTAATATGGTTTTAGTCGGAAGCCCATCACGGGAGATTTTCCAGAGGAAGTGTCGAACCTTAGGGGGCACATCGAGACACCAGATCCAATCGCAATCGAAATCTGGCAACCCGGTGTTTTTTGATAAGAAGGAGTTGGCAGAGGCGGTTGAGAACCAGTCATTTTTGCTAAGACCCCAATATAGGCGATCCGTGATTGGGTTACTTGGCAAAGTTAAATCCATGATGTGGTCGATATCATCTTGTTTCAGAACATTTGTTAATGAGTCATTTATAAATGTTTTGTTCCACTGGCGGTCGGTGATGAAGTGAGCTACCGAAACCGGAATTGTATTTTTTTATAAAGGTTTTAGATTGGTTTAATATCTATAAAGGCTATGTGTTCAATACAATTATTAAGAAAATTTTAAAACCGGAATTGTATTTTTTTTTTATTTTAAAAAATAAAAATTTGCATGTGAGTGAATCCGTTTATGCTTTATTTTACTTTCTAAAATGGGATTTGAAACTTTGTTTTTCTTTTTGATGCAATGAAACTTTGTTTTTCTTATACATTTTAATTTCAACTTATTGTAGATTATTAGTGAAATTTGAATGAATTTAAGATTTGTCTATATCAATTTTTTAAAATTATCGTAATGATTATTAAACCCGTACCAATATGTCACATAAAGAATGGAATGGACTGGCACCCAAAAAAATTGAATGGATTTAGAACCCATTACTTTTTTTTTTTCAGTGTATTTAGAATTCATTACTTGGAGGGTATGGCTGCATATTTTAACAGGTAAAAAAAATTGTTTAAAAAAAAAAGCTAGAGAGTGCAGCTTATTTTGGAGCTTTTTTTCCTTAATTACTATTTTACTCCTTTTCTTTTATCTTATTTAGTTTGAAAGTACCACAATACCTCTAATAAAAACCAAATAAACTCCACTTTTTACAAATAAACTGTTTTTCGCCCCATACGGAGTTATAGGGGTTCGTATGGGACGGAGTTAATAAACTGACTAAAATTATAAACAGGGTAAAATTTATAAACTGTTGGTAAAAAGTAGTTAAAAATTTATGAAAAAATATAAACTCCGTATGGGACGAAAAACAGTTTATTTGTAAAAAGTGAAGTTTATTTGATTGCTATTAGGGGTATTATGGTATTTTCAAATAAAATAAACCACATAAACTCCCAAAAAGCTATCAAAAGTAGCTTCTTAAATAAACCCCCAAATAAACTAAAATCTACTAAATAACCCCTCCCCATACAGAGTTAAAAATAAAAACCTCCAATTTTTAACTTAAAATAAAAATAAACTGGCAACCATACACGATGAAGATGACACCCGTCTATTCACAAGGTGCACTCACACATTACAATTAATATCCAAGATCAACAATTCCACGATGAACATCATATGGGCAACGACAACAACTGACCGAATGATCAAACAAATTACAAATGACATCTTCGTCCGCATAAATAAAGCGGAAAAAAAAAATCGAACTTGACCACTCTATAGTGGGGTATTTTGACCATAAGGAATAAGGAAACTTTCAATGACGTTAATCTTATAGATGCCATGAAACAGAAAAATTATGCGATAACTTTTACAACAACTAAACGACTTCAAAAGAACATTTGAGGACAATATGAATGCAACAATCGCAAAACCACAAACCCAACCTAGGAAGAAGAAGAACATGAGGCGAAAAAGGCCCAAAGTGGGACACTTCAAAATCAATTTCGACGGTTCCAGGCTCCAATCAGGAGTCGGGACACACAACAGATGGTTTCGTCATCCGCGATGCTGATGGTTTAATTATGGCCTCTGATAGCTTCCCTTGCGATGATGCATCCCCCTTAATGGCTAAAGTCTTGGCGCTCCGGTCTAGCATAATGACAACAAGGGACCTTGACTGCCAACGCATCGACATTGATTGCGACAACCTCGAAATCATTAACTCCATTTATGGCAAGTAGAAATGTACTTGAGAGATTGAGATGATCTTCATGAATATTCAACAACTTCTTTAACACTTTGTGTGGTCTGCCTGCACGCATGTTTTCCGCGAGGTCAACGAGGTAGCTAACAAAGTTGCTCATTTGAGGCACACCATAGACCATGATGCTATCATGTCGCATTCGGAGCTCATTTCCCTTGTCAAAAAAGACGTAATTGGATGATGGATCAACAAGTTCTGACTCCAGTCAAATTCTTCCCTTTTAAAAAAAAAATACTTGATTTTTTCATTTTCATCGCACTTTTACTATTGGTAAAAAAATATGAACTATTTTTTTTCTATAATTTAATACTTATTGTAAATACATATGAAATTATTTTAAAAAATAATATTTTAATTTTTTTTAACTTACTGCTAGAAAAAATATGTTACTAAAAAATACGTTAAAAAATAGGGAAATTTACAGACAACCACCCGCTAAATGTAGCCTCTTACACTTAACCACTCATTAAACAAAGAATTACAGAAAACCACCCATTAAATAGGTTTTATTTTCAAATCACCACCCGTTGTCTATTTTTATTAGGGTTTTGTCAAATATATATGATAATACATTATTTTCAGCTTTATATTTAACTTAAAATCTCAAATACATATCAAAATATATTTGATTAAATTTTTAAAAAAATATTTTTTAAAAACTTGATGTATATATGAACAAATTTGTTCTATTTTATTCCTAAAAATGGTTATAAATTTTATAGACTTCTTTTTATTCAAAATTAAAAATAAGTTTATAAGTCATTAGCATTGTTTAAATTTAATAATTATTTTGATACTAATAATTAATCTCTCATTTTCTTCATATTTGCAACACATATACTATATACTAAAAATGAAAAAAAATCTATATATTGTTTAAATAATAATTTTCAAAGGTCAAAAGTATTTTCTTATTAAATGTATCTTTATTAAAATTTGTTTGACTTTTTAAATTAAATTAAATAATATTTTCCACATTTAGAATATCCGCCCTTCAAATAAATTTAAAATTTGTACACGCTTTTCCCCCTAATATATTAATATAAGTGTTTACCCCTACAATAAATATAATTTAAATATATTCAAGTTTAAACTTTAAATTTTAAGTATAAAATATTAAAATATACTATATTTAATGGAATTCTAATGAAATTATGTGGTGGATGGTGATTTGAAAACAAAACCCATTTAATAGGTGGTTTTATGTAATTTCGTTTTTAGTGAGTGGTTAAGTGTAAAAGGCTATATATAATGAGTGGTTTTCTGTAAATTTCCCTAAAAATACTCCGCAGTCTTTAGGAAATGAATAATTAATGCCTCAGTCGGGGGTGGCTCACTGGTAGAGAGTAAGGGGAAGTTAGGAGGTCTCGGGTTCGATCCTTACTTCCGTCCATTTCTTTGGGTGAAAATTTAAGGTTTACCTTGAACCTTATCAGTGGGTCAAGCCGGTCGGTGCAAGTCGGTTTACCTGGTGCATGACTCTTGCTGGCTGAGTCACGTGCCCGTAGTTTGTCACTAAAGGTGGGTTCCTCGTTATAAAAAAATAAAATAAAAAAATGAATAATTAATATCCCCGGAATTTCTAATCTACGGGCGTCTTCAGGATAGCGTTCCATGGAACAGCAGAAGCAATGGCAATCTCCGTAAATAAGTGAAACAATCGGGGTCAATTTCAGCTCATTATCCGCCTTGGAACCCACCGGCCAACAGTGATACAACTCGATATCTCATCATCATCATCACCACATGCATACATGAATGACATACATCCATCATACTTCATACGAATCATACCCATGGTCATCGCCCGGAATTTACACAATTCAACCGAAATCGACCAAACTTTTTCAAATTTACATGAATTGCCCTCTTGATCAGGTCTAATTTATGGCATTTCACATTTGGAAGACGAAGATTTGACTTCCTCTTATCGAGAGATGGTAAAAGAGGAGGATCGAAAGAGAAAATTCAATTCGATGGAATGCTAATTTGACGTCCGCAAGGAGACTGCTTTCTCTCTCCTCTCTCTTCTCTCTTCCCACTTCCTTCCTTGAGAAATCTCTCTCCCTCTCTCCTTCCCTCTCTCTCTCTCTGCTAGATACAGCGAAGAACAGCGGGCAACCAACGGAGGAAAAAATAAAGACAAAGGGGGATTGTTGGTACAGTCGTTCTGATTTCCAGATTGATTAGGAGTTTGTTCAATTTTTGGAAGCAGAAAAAACAAAACGGAATCCGCCATTTGATAATAAAGCAGAGCGATTTAGCGTCTCTACTGCCACTTTCGTCAGTTCACTGCATTAGATTACAAGTTCCGGTGAGTGAACTTTGGGCGACTCTTCAATGGATTTCATCCCTGTCGCTCAGCTTCAAGTTCCGATTCATCGCCAATTTGCAATTTGCTTTTTGTTTTCTTCAGTTCCGATTCCCTTTTTTGTCTAGCCGAGTTTGTTTAATTAGCTACTTGTTAGTTAATTTTAATTAATTTGGATTTCTTCAAGTTCCGTTTGTGCTAATTTGGTATTTTTGAGGGCTTCGGGGGAGTTCATAGATGGAAAGCATCAATCTTTTTTGTTTTTTTTTGAAGTTGGTTTCAATAGATTCTTCAGATGGGGGAGTATTTGGGGTTTTGGGGGATTTGGTATTAAATATCGTCGTGTTTGTATCTCTGTGAGGGTTTGTGGATGGGATTTTGAGATATTCAAAGCTTTTTACTTTTCACTAATCACCATCTCCTGCGTTTTCCCTTTCTTTTTCAGAATGATTGGAAGCTCGGCCGATCCAACGATTTCTAAGCTTCTCGGAGATTCGCTTGAAGCATCTGCGTGGATTCATCTCTTGATCTCGTCGCTTGCGCTGTAGAATGTTCAGCACAAATCCCCCTTCCTTGGCTCTGCAACCAACAAATTTTCTCGGTCAAACTTACATGGTCAAACATGAGGGTCGCTCTGATGCTCTAACTCGCCGAAATCGCTCTGGAATTTCATGCCTGCTGAGATTCTCCGAGATATTCGAGCTCGAATCTTCAGTTGTTTAAGCATCCCTCTGGTTCTTGCAAAATTCATGTTTTATTAGATAAGTTTTTGCTACTTTGGATTCACAGTAGTAGCTTGTGATCTTGTAAAGATGGTACCTTCGGGGCCTTCGACTCCTATGGGCAACCCGCAGTCGGTTCCTCCTTCGCTCTTGAGATCGAATTCAGGTTTAATGGGAGGGCAAGGTGGTCCAATGCCTTCCCAGGGAGGATTTCCATCCCTTTTGTCGCCCCGCACGCAGTATGGTAATGTGAATATGCTTGGAAATGTCCACCAGTCCTTCGGAAATGGGGTGGCGAGTCCTGCGCTTTCGGGTGCTTCTAGTGGTCAACGTGGTGGGATGGATACAGGTGCGGAGTCTGATCCCCTCTCCGGAGTAGGTGCTGGAATGGGATTCAACCCTTCGTCGTCTTTTGTTCCTGCACACATGTCAAATGCTGTTTCGTCAACTGGTCATGTTCAGGGCCAGCAATATATGAACCATTCGGGTAACCAGATGCTTGCAGAGCAGCGACAGTCGAATTCGCAGCAACATGATCAGCAGCAAGCATTCCAGCATCCTCAGCAGTCTATGCAGCAGTTCTCCGCTAGTCAGGCGCAGCAGCAGCAGCAGCAGTTTCAGTCTATGCGTGGCGGTTTGGGCGGTGTCGGTCAAGTGAAGATGGAATCACAGGGGAATAATGATCAGCAGCAACAACAGCAGCAGCAGTTGCAATCTTTGAGAGGTCTGGGTTCCGTGAAACTAGAGCCGCAACAGCTTCAATCAATGAGGAGCCTGCCACCTGTAAAGATGGAGCCTCAACACTCAGAGCAATCGATGTTTTTGCATCAGCAACAACAGCAACAGTTGCTACGGCAGTCTTCTCAAGCTGCTGCGGCTGCGCAGCTTAATCTGCTGCAGCAGCAAAGACTGCTTCAGATGCAACAACATCAGCAGCAGCGTCAACTTCTCAATGCGCTTCCCCAACAAAGATCGCAAATGCAGCAGCAATTTCAGGCGCAGAACTTGCAAATGGGACCTCCGGTAAAACCAGGATATGAAGTTGGGATGTGCGCAAAACGAGTTACCCAGTATATGTTTCAGCAACAAAATAGACCTGAAGTAAGATCTCTGCTATAGTTATAAAATGCAATTTACATGGTTGTTGCTAAATATTGTTCTGTTTTTTAATTACCTTAATATATTATCATTACAGGACAACAATATTGAATTTTGGAGGAAGTTCGTGGATGACTTCTTCGCTCCAAATGCCAAAAAGAAATGGTGTGTGTCAATGTATGGAAATGGCCGGCAAACAACTGGAGTATTTCCTCAGGCAAGTTGTTCTTTTTGTTTTCCCTTTTTGGCTAATTCTCCATGTAATGTGACTGAAATGAACGCGTTCTTGGTGTACTATTTGTTTTTTTGGCTTTATAGATCATTCCCAATGGTTCAGGCTCTTGCATTATTTAATCCACTTAATTGATTTATATAACATTCTCAATTTTGGCACTGGGTCTCTCAACTTGATTAGGATTTAGTATGCTACTCCTTGAATCTTCTTTTCTTTTCAATTTTCAGCACAATTACTCTTTGAGAGTTACTGATACTTTGTACAGTATGACAGTATCTCATCTGGTTATGGTTGCAATGTTATAAACTTGATTGTTTAGGGCTACTTGTTAATTGTTATATTCATTCTACTATACGAATTTATTTCAAATCCGGGTTTACCATTCTATTGTTGCTGTTGCATTGTTCTTTGTTCAAACAATTCAAACTCTCTTTCTGAATTTGTCAGGATGCATGGCACTGTGAAATATGTAACCGCAAACCAGGGCGGGGTTTTGGTACGTTAGGTTCTTTTCTACACTCGTGAAATTATGCACGTGAAATTATGCACTATCTTAATTAGTCTTTAATAAGTTTTTGAAGTTCATTATTTTCATCTTCAGAGGCTACTGTTGAAGTTTTACCAAGGCTTTTCAAAATTAAGTACGAAAGTGGCACACTGGAAGAACTTCTTTACGTTGATATGCCTCGTGAGTATCATAATCCTTCTGGACAAATTGTCCTGGACTATTCAAAGGCAATTCAGGAGAGTGTTTTTGAGCAACTTCGTGTCGTTCGAGATGGCCAGCTTCGAATAGTGTTCTCCCCGGACCTGAAGGTTTTGCATTTATTTAGTGCTTTTGTCTTGGAGTTTCCAAAAGACTCTTGCTTTTGGTTTTGATATCTAACCAGTTTTACCTTGATATCTGATAGATATGTTCTTGGGAGTTTTGTGCAAGACGTCATGAAGAACTTATCCCTCGAAGACTTTTGATTCCGCAGGTTTTATTCTGCATGCCATTTTTTCCTGTCAAGCATTCCATTGTTCTTCTGCTTCACCTTAATTTATCAACAGGATAGATATGCCATTTTGTTGCATTTTGTGTAACCTTGGAACCAAAAACTACGGTTCACTGCTTTTTTTTGGGTTCTTTATTACTTCGTAGGCTTGTGGTACTATTGCATGCAAATGACTAAGTAGAGATTATAAAGACATTCCAAGTGTGGGCTTGTAAATCAATGGTTATCCCAAATGGTTAACCAAGGCCTATAGAATCGCCTAAAATGTCTAAAGAGGATGTGTTGGACTTGCTTAGTTTCTCTATGCTATTATGATTTATGATGAATTATATATGCTCACATTTATCCTTATGGGCTTTCTAACACAATCCATTTTTACATTCAAGCAATATAATTTTGCAATGAAGTCCCAAAAACTAATTCATGACTTTGTAACTATTCTATCTCATGATAATTGTTCCACCAAGCATCATTGCTGTTACATCTAAATTTTTCGGGATATTAGGTCGATAAAGCCATTGACTCTGCAACATTCCTGATATGTATACAGGTGAGCCAGCTTGGAAATGCTGCTCAAAAGTACCAAACTGCTTCTCAAAATAACACGGCAAATTTGTCAGTTGCAGATTTACAGAATACTTGTAACATGTAAGCTTTCTTATCAACATTTATCTGAAAATTTTCCATAAAATATGTGATGTGAACCGTTAAGTAGAGATGCTGTTATTACCCATTGCTCTTCTTGGCACTTGTGTATAGAAAAATTCCCACTGTTTCGCAAACCAATAGTTGGTCATCTCTGAATGCAAATTATTTCTATAATGCTATGGTTGTCTTCCTCCAATCTTTTTCATTGTAGTTGCTGTTCATTGACACAGGACTAGTTTTATGTAGCTTTAATTTGTTGTAGTTCAACTTTGCTGGTGTTCGCTGTCTCACCATTAGCTCATCTTACTGGGATGTTTTAATCTTTGTTTACATTCTACTCATGAATCATTGAATCCCAATGATTTTTCAGGTTTGTGGCATCAGCAAAACTTGTAGCCAAAGCATTGGAAGTTCCATTAGTGAACGACTTGGGCTATACAAAGAGATACGTCCGATGCCTTCAGGTACACCACTTCATTAATTTACATTTTACACAAAACTTTGGGAATTGTTCTTGTGGCGAGTATCAAATATTCTCCTCCACTGACCGTCTCTGTCACCTGCAGATATCCGAAGTTGTCAACAGTATGAAGGATTTGATTGATTATAGCCGGATTACAGGGACTGGACCAATGGGTAAGCTTATCATTATTTTCTCGGAAACATAAAATACATGGTATCAATCGTCGTTGGGGAAAAATGTTTTATTCTTGATGTTGTGGCTTTCTATCATCAACTGCTTTCAAGCCAATTTGGCTGATCCCTGCATTTCCCTTTTGCCGATTGCAGAAAGCTTGGCCAAATACCCTAGGAGGACGAACACTTCATCCGGCTTCCAAGGTCAAAATCAACAACCTGAGGACCAACATGATCAGCAGTCTGCCTCTCAACAACAGCAACACCAGCAGCAGCAGCAGCAGATGGTGGGACGAAACTCCAACAATGAGCAGAACCCGTCTGCGCAGGCTGCATCGGCGCAGCTAGCATCAAGCAATGGTATGCAGGCCGCGAATAGCACCCACAGCACAGGGCCCACCTCAGCCTCGGCGGGTGCAATGCCCACCCTTCTTCATCAAAACTCCATAGGTTCTCGGCCTCAGAATCCCATGACCAATGCAGGCAGTCCCTATGCTACGAACCCCATGGCGTCTCCCAGTTCCTCCAGCTCGATGCAACCTCCCCCACCCATTCAACCAAACTCTTCGCCTTTCCATTCTCCGACACCGCCGCCTTCCAACAATTCACCGCTCCAACCGCCTTCCAATAATGCCATGGCAACAACCACCACCACCGGCCACATGAACACTTCAAATTCTCCAGTCAATATGTCAATGCAGCAACAACAACATCAGCAACAGCAGCAGCAACAACAATCCACGCTCTCGTGTGACGGGGATCCACCTGACTCCCAGAGCTCAGTTCAGAAGATAATCCAAGAAATGATGATAACCAGCCAACTCAACGGCCCAGGAGGAATGATGGGCAACGACATGAAACACATCAATGGTATGATGCAGTCAAACAACGCCTCAAACCTCAACGGACCCAACTGCCTAGTCGGTAACAGCCTGATGAACAGCGGTATGGGCGCAGGAGGATACGGTGGCATGAGTTCCATCAATCAAGCGGCCATGATGAACGGAGTAAGAGCCGCAATGGGGAGCAATCCGATGGCCATGAATGGGAGGGTAGCAATGGCTACGATGGCTCGGGATCAAGGCATGATCCAGCACCACCAGCAACAACAACAACAACAGCAACAACAGGATCAGGGGAACCAACTCCTGAGCGGGCTCGGGGCCATGAACGGATTCAACAATATGCAATTCGATTGGAAGCAATCTCCATGAAAATAGTAGTTCAATGAGATATTGTTGAGGCTTCTCCTATTAGGGTTGAGAAAGGGAAAGCTGTTTGTGCAGCAAAAGTGAAATTAGGGTTTGGGGGTGAAATCAATTTGGGGGCACTGCTGGGCATAGTGAGTAGTTGAAAGGCTTTGTACTAATCTTTAGATAAAAAAAGGAGGATCATATAGCATAGTGTTTGTTTTTATTTCTTTCATTTTCTTAATTATAAGAATTAAATCTTCTAATCCACGGGCTGCAAGAGTTTCTTCTTGCATTCCATGTAAATTGTTTAGAGCTGTCAAAACATGATCCGATAATTCAAACTATGATTGGAGATACATTTTCAAAGCCAAAATTTGTATGGAACCCGAACTCAAATGAGTTGAAGTGGACAAATTGGTAGGAATTTTGTACCTTTTCCCCCAACTAAATTAGGAATTTATTCGTGTTTGGATGGAGTGGAGGTGGAATAAGTGAATAACCATTTTTGGATAAAATTGAGAAAAAGATGCAAATAGTTAAAAAGTGAGAGATTTGTTCCAATTGGTCTGACGCCAGATTTGTTTGTCATATTCAGGTACAAACTTTTTCAATTTAAATATGCACAAGATAAGATCAAGCTGCACTTGCTCTACATACATAAGAATGAAATAGTGATTCGAAATATCGAAAATTGACCCGAAAATTGAAATAGTGATTCGAAATATCGACACTAGAAATAAATCGATCAAAAACATCATTTACGAAATATTCAACAAACTCAATTATGATAAAAAGGGGAGACTAGCGACGACATGGTGGTGCTTGTGGACAAGCAGGAATCGACATATATTTGATAACCAAAACACAACATCCATCCGAAATATGAAAAATTATACCAACCAACAACTACAGAATTGGGCAACTTCTAAGTTGTCCTTTGAAGATGAGCCTCAGTATCATCAGAAACTACGAACAAATGAACCAAGAAAAAGAAAAAATTTGAGATGGAGCAAACCGATTGATGGATCTTTCAAAATCAATTTTGATGGATCCAAACTGCCATTGGGTGAGACTTCTGCAGGCTTCATTATCAGGGACCACCACGGTTCAGTCATCGATTGTGGCGGATTCAAATGTGGGCACATATCCGCTCTAGGAGCTGAGGCTCTTATGCTCAGAGGTGGCGTCGCCAAGGCGAAAGACCTTGGCCTATCAAGTATCATGATTAAGGGCGACAGTTTGACCA
Source organism: Persicaria maculosa (assembly GCA_963922045.1). NCBI lineage: Eukaryota > Viridiplantae > Streptophyta > Magnoliopsida > Caryophyllales > Polygonaceae > Persicaria > Persicaria maculosa. The sequence continues at coordinate 65,805,340 of OY998262.1, forward strand.
TTATCAACTGCTTGTGAAGACTGTGGAGCTGCCCATGAGAGATTGAGATGCTGATTTCCGACACCCTGGTCCTTCTCCAACAATTTGAAAGGGTGCAATTCGGTCACGTCTTCCGGGAGATCAGTTCGACTGCCGACAGGATTGCGAGTCTTCTCCATACAACATCCACACAGGACCTCCTCGCCGACTCGGCTTTGCGTGTCCTCGTCTGCAAGGATGCTCTTGGGTGGTGGTCCAACAGGGTCTGACCCCACTCAAATCTTTACCTTATCAAAAAAAAAGAAAAGAATGAATAGTACATAAGAAAAGATACAAAATTGAAAATATTCAACAGTGTTATTTGAAGAAAATAAAGGATCAAAGAATTGAATTGGTAGAACAAAGGAGGAGAAAAGAAAAAACATTAGGTAGAGAAAACCGCTTAGTGTTTGACAAAAAATAATTTTGATGGCTCGGTGATGCTTGATGGTGAGGCTACACCATGTTGTTTTTTCGCAAGTCTGATGGTCTTCTTCAGCGTGACTTGACATCGCACTACATACGTGTCACCTCACTTATGGCGGAGGCCTTGCTCTTAGGCCTACATGACAGCCTAGGTTCAACGGGAGAGGTCGATCTTTCTCACATCAAAGTTGAAGGCGACAACTTCAAAATCGTTAATGTTGTTAACGAGATTTGAAAGTGACTGTGGGAGGTTGAATTACTCATTGCAGACGTGTAAGCCATCTTGTCTTCTGGTGTATCAGCTTGGGTCTCACGTGTCTTTCGGGAAGTGAACGTGGTTGCTAACAAGGTGACAAAGTTGTTGCACCGCCATGACTTGGAGTTTGTGTGATCTCACCCCGATAGACCTGAGCATGGGCCGGGCCTAACCCAAAATATTGGTCCATTATAGCGGGTTGGGCTTGGGCCTGGTCCGGTTTTTGGGCCAAGTGGCCAGGGGCGGATCCTTTAAAGGACCGGGGGTGGCAGTCGCCCCCCAATCAAAAATGAAATTTAATATACATATTCCTCTCGTCGATAGCTTCGATTTGATATATTATAAGCTCAAATCCGATAACTGAGTAAAAAGTTATAAACGTTTCAAAATTGAAGCAATATAAATTATTTTTCACATCATTTACCAAATTAATACACTTCTATCATACTCATCATTTGTTAAACTTCATAACTTAATACTATAATTAAACCCAAAAACTTCAAATAATGATGATTTTTTCGAAAAAAAATTAGAGATCAATTATTCGCCCCCTCAACTAAACACTTCAGGATCCGCCACTGCAAGTGGCTTGTCCAAACCCGCCCATGTGGGCGGGTCGGGTAGCCCACCGAGCCGCCCATGAAGCTATTTACCCCCACGAAATGGGTGATATGTTTTTATATATCCATAACCCGCATATCTTAACGACAAATACACCAAGCTTGTAAAAGCGCTACTATAAAGATCAAAGAGAAACATCAAAATAAAAGTTGTTATTGCCTTATTGGCACGACCAAAATTTCGTTAAACGCACGGTCAAGCCATTGACTCGGAAGGTCGGAGACGGAGACGGAAAACAACTTGCCGACTCCTCATACCGGTGTCGGCAACCCCTGACCAACGACAAACTTGCAAACTATACTGTGCATGCTTCATCGGCTCCTCATCTCGGTGTTGACAAACACCTTGTCGACTCCTTGTGCTGATGTTGGCAAATATCTTGCCGACTCCTCATGCCGTTGTCGGCAACCCAACACCTCTGGTCCTTTACAAGACTCAATCCAGCACCAACAACCGACTTATCGACTTCGAGTTTTGCCGGCTCCCAAAGCCGGTCTCCTAAACCTTTGTCGACACTAGAAGTCGGTGATCTAAATGTGCGTTTGGCGAGATTAAACCGTGCAGATGGCAATTCAGTCACATCTTCCGGGAGATCAATTCGACCGCTGACAGGATTGCGAGTCTTCTCCATACAATATCCACACAGGACCTCCTCGCCGACTCGGCTTTGCGTGTCCTCATCCGCAAGGATGCTCTTGGGTGGTGGTACAGTAGGGCCCGACCCCACTCAAATCTTTACCTTATCCAAAAAAAAAAAAAGAATGAATGAATGGTACATAAGAAAAGATACAAAATTGAAAATATTCAACAATGTTATTTGAAGAAAATAAGGATCAAAGAATTGAATTGGTAGAACAAAGGAGGAGAAAAGAAAAAACATTAGGTAGAGAAAACCGCTTGAGGGTTTGACAAAAAATAATTTTGATGGCTCGGTGATGCTTGATGGTGAGGCTACGGCATGTTTTGTTTTTTCGCAAGTCTGATGGTCTTCTTCAGCGTGACTGACATCGCGCTACAAACGTGTCACCCCACTTATGGCGGAGGCCTTGCTCTTAGGCTTACATGACAGCCTAGGTTCAACGGGAGAGGCCGATCTTTCTCACATCAAAGTTGAAGGTTGCAACTTCAAAATCGTTAATGTTGTTAACGAGATTTGAAAGTGACTGTGGGATATTGAATTACTCATTGCAGACGTGTAAGCCATCTTGTCTTCTGGTGTATCAGCTTGGGTCTCACATGTCTTTCGGGAAGTGAACGTGGTTGCTAACAAGGTGACAAATTTGCTGCACCGCCATGACTTGGAGTTTGTGTGATCTCACCCCGATAGACCTGAGCATGGGCCGAGCCTAAGTAAAAATATTGGCCCATTACAGCGGACTGGGCTTGGGCTTGGTCCGGTTTTTGGGCCAAGTGTCTTGTCCAAGCAACACCAAAATAAAAGTTGTTATTGGCACGACCAAAATTTCGTTAAACGCGCGGTTGAGCCATCGACTCGGAAGGTCGGAGACGGAGACGACAAACAACTTGCCGACTCCTCGTACCGGTGTCGGCAACCCCTGACCAACAACAAACTTGCAAACTATACTATGCATGCTTCATCAGCTACTCATCTCGGTGTTGACAAACACCTTGTCGACTCCTCATGCTGGTGTTGGCAAATATCTTGCCGACTCCTCATGCCGTTGTCGGCAACCCAACACCTCTGGTCCTCTACAAGACTCAATCCAGCACCAACAACCGACTTATCGACTTCGAGTTTTGCCGGCTCCCAAAGCCGGTCTCCTAAACCTTTGTCAACACTAGAAGTCGGTGATCTAAATGTGCGTTTGGCGAGATTAAACCGTGGAGATGGCAAAAAAACCTCATATGACATATAAATAATTTTTAATTATAAAATCATCTAAATAATCTAAATAATAATATTAAAATCAGTCCAAAAATAAAAAATTATATTAAATTACCCATTCTCCGTATTTTTATAAAATTAATTTAACAAATACACTCATTTTTATGGCCAATATGCCCTCACACTTTCTCTCATCAGCTCCTCCGCTCTCCACCACCGCCTCTTCGGTCTCCGGCGCCTCAACTCCGAGCAATTGCTGTCGGCCGGCGTTGCTCCCCTGCAAAGACCCCGTCAAAGCTATTTCTCTTACGCGCTTGTTTTCTTCTCATCCGCTCTCATCATCTTCCCCAAATCACAACAAAGGCGAGTTTTTTCCGGAGGACGCGATGGAAACCCTAGCTACCGCCGAACAGAGTTCCGCCGACAATCAGGATAAACCCTACTTTGACATTTACGGCCCCGAGGTTCTCTATCCGATGAGAAAGTTTGATTTTGATTTGTTTCACAATCCTGTTATTGTTAATGACTTGATTTTTTACTGACAGACGAGAAAAATTATGGCAGGCCAGAGCAGAGGCCGTGATGAAGACTCCAGAACCCAATTCAACGTTGAATTTGCAAGTATGTTTTCTGTTGATTCGAGTTATTTAGTGAAATTCATCTTTTCAATACCAAAAAAATCTCTTTTATTTTATTATTTCAATTACAGGATCTTCAAGGGCTCGTCACATGGGTTCTTGCAGATGGCTACATGCCATCATGGATCTTTATCAAGGTATCCCCAGTATTCTGTGGACTTTCCCTACTTCCTAAGTGTACACTCTTCAGTTATGTGGATTTTTACTAGTATATATATATTACCCTTGATTTTAGAACAATGTATGGAATAAATGGACTGGAATGGGAAGTCCAGAGAGATTGCTGTATATAGGTTAATTGATGCTTGGATATTCTCGATGAAACTTTGGGTTAGTTTGTGTTCGGCACGCCAAGCAGTCTGGGTAAAAGAGCTTGACTGCGTCGATTAATAAGTTATGACTTATGAACATTGGCCTATGTGTTTGGAGTAATGCTTTCATGTGAAACACCAATAGGGAATGTGTGTCAACTGCTTCTCAGCCACTCTCAGGAAGTGCATCACATATAATCTACCATATTAAGCTCAAATTTCTAGTTTGGAAAGTTATTGGCCTGTTTGCCAGCTGATTGTTATAACTTTTTATCATTATTGTGTAGTTTACAAGTAGTGGGTACGTCTTTGTTTCATGATACTTAATCAGTTGCACAAGACATTGAATGCAAGCCATATTCTGCTCTGCATTGTATGACTATGCTGCAAACCTCATTTTTTTGGCTGTATCTTTTTTAATGGACGATGGTTTTTCAAATCTCCTAGCATGATGGATAGAGAATAGAGAAAAAATTTGCAGCTAACATTTAGCTTTATGATATAATCGTTATGTCATTCTTCTCTTCTGTCTTGCAGAACAAGCCCCTCATTCCAAAGGTGGTTCTGCTTTATGTTCCCGGTCTCGATGCAGCTTTGTATATGTCACAGTTGAAACTGCTGACTAGCTTGAAAGGGTATTGTGGCAACCCAAGGGCAGTTTTGGGACTAAGGTAGGTAGTAGGCATGCTTAATTCATTGTTTAATCTGTCAATAATGTTATGTATTATTTTATTTATGTTGCGATTGTATGATCTTCGGTGATTTTTTTTATGCTAGCTGTGTATCAGATGGAATGCAGACAATAGATGCACTCTTGACATGCAAGTTCAAAAGAAAGAGGGTTGAAGCTGACTCAGTTGCAAAGAAAAATGAGCAGCAATCTGGAAAAGGTGGGCACTCTGCATGATTGCTTGCTTTTACACAATGTGTTGTTGCCTTTGTTGGTCTTGAACTGATTATTTGTATGTGGTCTTATCTTGTGCTAGCAATAACAGAATGGTATTTGTGTTACCTTGTTTATGAGCCAGCTTGGGAAAGCAGCTTTTGGCTATACTTTTTTCATGTCAAAAAATTAATTTTCATTCTTAATTAAAAAACGTTTCAAATCAACCTTTGGATTTTGATTGCATTTTCTAGATTATGTCACCGTAGCTTCTCGGAATAGGTAAAAAATTAAGGAAATAAAAATTATCAAGCATTCTTCTTATATTTGGGATAATAATTGCCATAAGCTTTACATAGCCCAAAAATCTAGCTGAATTTACCATCTCTATAGCAGTAGTCTATAGCTTTAGTACATCTTTAGAAAAACATTTTTGTATGCCATTCATCCATATCTCTGCTGCTTGTTAATCACAATTGTCAAGGTTTCTTAATAATTTATACTAAGTTTGTATGGTTTTGGTGTATATCTGCTTTGTGCAAAACCTGAATGCATATAACCATGGTGCTTTGCTACATACAGTGTCTGATTAGTGTCATTGTTTATGTTGATTCTATATTTGTTACTGCTTTCTATGTGCAGAATCGAGTTCTTCTGTTTTAGGTGGCCGTTCTTTGGCTGAAATAAAGGACATACCTTTCCCAATCACTTACTATACTCTTACTCCCAAGCAATTGTTTGACAATGGATACTGTCACAATCAACCAGGTGTTTACATATCACATGCAAATCTTTTAATTTTTATCGGCCCATTTTAGCATTTGTTTTAACTTGTTATAAATTGGTGAAGGTTTTCTTTCTACTCTCCCTGCACCTTCTGGATCTGCCCCACATGAATTACTAGCTCTTGATTGTGAGATGGTAAAGCTCTCAACTCTGGGATACTTTCTAGTGGAAAGGGCTATTTTTCTTCCATTTAAATGTCATATTCCTTTTCTAATAGTCCTTGGACATTCTCATTGATCAACCTCATTGATGTCTAGTGGATCTACTGCAGGCGCTTATAATATGTCTCCTGGGCCACATAATAGTCACACACTCTTAAATGTTTCTAGTCTAGAGTAGGATGAATTTATGTTATGGGACTTTGAATCAGTAATATTCTTGCTTGGAAGGCATGGAAAATCTCTTGTTGCATCAGGGCTTTATTAATTGGTCATACCTGCTTCATGTTTGCTTTGTAACTAGGTTTGTTTTGCTTGATTTCTAATTTTAAGCTGGTGACTCTTAACTTGTAGTGTATCACCTGCGAGGGATTTGAGCTCACACGTGTGACGGTTGTTGATCTTGAAGGACAGGTATGTCCTAGATGTATTTTACTTTACCCCACCACATTTATCATGGGTTGAGATGAGATTGATGATTTCTTTATTTTAAATGTCGGTTCCTTCACTGCATCATGAAGGTGTTTCGGGTTTCAAGAAACTGAAAGTTTGCAAGGAAATCTAATCTGATGCTATTTAGGTGAAGACTACACTACATTAATGATCCTAGTATAAACTTGATTCAATGATCTGAGTTTCAGGACATATCATAGATTATAAACTTGATTCAATGATCCTAGTATAAACTTGATTCAATGATCCTAGTATAAACTTGATTCAATGATCCTATCCGGGAATTTTTTTCTCTTAAATTTCCAGTAATTTAGTGTCGTAATTTTTGAGGTTATTGTCCCTATACATGCCCTGTTTATGGTGGTGGCAGCTGGTCTTGCAAAAATGAACTTGTCTCTTGTTGGGAACCTTTTATTCTAAAAAGAGGGAACTGATTTGAGTTGTGGACCATTCTATGTTTTAGGTTGTGTATATTTTCCTAGTTGCTATCAAATGTACACTGGTATATCAATTTAGATGATGACGGTCTACTTAATATGAATGCTCACACATGTTCATGTCAGTTGGTGTTTGATAAAATTTGAAGTCTTTTATTTCACAAGATGATCCTAACCTATGCTATGCCCTGTGTCCTTTATACTGTAACATATCCTGTCACGTCTTTACTGTAAATCATAGTTTTTTGAGTTCCATCGACCATGTATATAATTTCACGTTGATATCCAATTTAACCTTTATTTATGAAGTATTACTAATAACCTGTTGATCCAGGTTCTGTTGGACAAACTAGTTAAACCATCAAACCCTATCACTGATTACAACACCAGGTGCTTGATCTCTATTCCTTGTAATCTGCTGATACTTCATAGATTGATCTTGCTTTATGTTTATCTTGTAACCTATTAAATGAAAACGCATGAAGGGTGGGTGTTTTTGAGTTTTTCATCTTATGAGAAATTACTTGAAAAGGACCCGTCATGTGCTGATCAATGATTTGAAAGTCATTTATGATCCTTTATTTTTATTTATGTATTTTCATCATAAAAAATCTTCTTCAAGAAGTTTTATTTACTACCGTTTACTGTGATTTGATATGATTTAACGTCCTTGAACCTTTCTACCTGGATGTTAAGGATTGTAAGTTTTGTCCAATTAATCGCTGACAACTTTTCTTCTATGTCTTGCAGATATAGTGGTATCACATCGGAAATGCTGGATGGTGTAACGACAAGTCTCAATGATATTCAGGTTCTTTATCTTCTCTTCTCTTATTAGTTATTAATTTATTATTGGAGGTTGTGAATATAAATCTTAAATATGTATCTCAATAGGGTTTTGCTGGTGCATGATTATTGTTTATTTTCTGTTTATACTGTTATTCTTTTCTCTTTGACATGATTTCCCACCCTTTCGTTTGCCCCAGGAAGAATTTTTAAAGCTGGTTTACAAAGAGACTATCCTGGTTGGACACTCCTTGGAGAATGACTTGTTGGCCTTAAAAATCAACCACGGTTTAGTGATTGACACTGCACTATTATACAAGCATCCTCGGGGTGGATCATATAAAACAGCTCTTAGAGTTCTTGCAAGAAAATTCCTTTCTAAAGAGATACAAGATTCGGGAAATGGACATGACAGTACAGAGGATGCCAGGACTGCTTTGGAACTGGCCTTGTTGAAGATAAGACATGGTATGTGATGTGGAAACCTTTATATGGTCAATGTGGTTTGTGGCATTTTAGGTTTCGAGTAAAGATATTTGAAATTGGAAGAGTTTTATATCTAGAAGTCCAAAATTGCACATCTTCACTGGATAAAAAGGCTAGATAATTATATGGTTGTCACTGTCAGATTGGTGATAATTTGGAATTGTTCATGAGGTGGTGGAAGCTCTTTGGCGTGTTAACTTGGTTCACTTTTTGGGTCCGACTAATTTCATAGGGATGCAGTTTTATTGCACTTCACTTTTAGATGGGAAACCCCTTGATTTCGGTCCTGTAGAAGAGAGTTAAAGAACACGATTCTTCGATAAAATAAAGAGCATGATTGAATCACAGAAAGAGTACAAAGTTTGATTTTATTGTTGCATTTTACAGAAGCTTTTCAGCTTATGCTGTTTCTTAGATGGCAAACATCGAACAACAGAACTCTTTTTATCAGTTTGGCTGCAATATGAAATTATTGACACTCTTGTTTGTCTCCCTGAAATCCATTTTCTCTTCTAGGTCCCGACTATGGTTCCCCTACACAACAATTTACGAGGAAGAAGCTTCATACTATCCTAAGTGAGTCTGGAAAGACATCAGCTTTCATTGATGATATCTCCATAATTAAGCGCTATGCTTCTGGGACGTCCCATGCAATCCCCATTTCATCGGATGACGAAGCTTTGTTAAAAGTTCAAAAGGAGGTATTTCTTCTCAAAGGCTCTTGCTGTTTATCTGTTATTGTTAATGGAGCAATGATAAGATAAAGGTGATTTTTTCCAGGTGAAAAATGACAAGACACAATTCATTTGGACTCAATTCTCTGAATTGAACTCCTATTTCAAGAAACAGGCTGAGGATACGGAGAAGTTCAATGCGAGACTCGCAGAGCAAATATCATTGGTCACATGTAAAGACAGTTCTTCCAAACGAAAGAAGATGAAGCGTTTTCTGACCTCAGAACTAAAAGAAATACTTGGCCGTTTGGATGCTCGCATAGGCAATCTTCACCAACACCTGCCTTTGAATTCTATGCTTATTGTCTTCACTGGTCATGGAGACACTGCATCCATCCACAGGTGTGTACTCTTCACTGTGCAATTTTGTGATTTCGCGTGTTTAGCATGTCCTCAATACTTCTCTTAACATAAGCACTTTTGCTATTTCTGAAGATTGAGGAAGATGCTAACTGAGAACGCAAAAACCGAAATGTGCCGAGACAAGCTTGTTAAAGTGTTGGAAGAACTCCAGGCCCAAGCTGAAGTCGCCTTATGTTTTGTGGGCGTCAAACATTGAATCCCCATACATGTTCACCGTGTCATGATCCCCGGTGTGCACTTGGGGTAACTCACGGCACACGCCTTCTCATTGAAGGCTGTCAAGAATTCAAGATCATCCTACATCTGCATTGTAAGTTGCATCCACCAAAAGAGCTCATGGTAAGTATCCATATCCAGTAACCTTGAATCTGATGGTCAGTGCTAATCATAGATGTAGTCGTTGCATTGTCGCAGGGGTGAGCATCGGTCCCAGATCCGACTCTGGACCACACTGGACCGAATTCCATAATTGGGTCCATTTTTTTATTTATTTGTACTCTGCATACTTATTTGTACTTTTTTGAAGTTCCTTCTTAGAAAATACAGTATACATCATCAATTTATTCTCCAAGTTTAAAGGCAAATTGAACTCAATTCAAAGGAAAAGAGGAAACAGAACAATCAGAAAATGAAAAGGGCTGGTCTTAGGTTGATCAACTCAATTACATTATGTGATGTGAAAATAGGGATTGATAATATTTTATTACCTACTTTGATTTGGATATAACATCTGCTTTATGCATACAAATAGTAATGCACCGTTACATTTTCCTTTCGGATCATCCACGATCATTTTGGGTAAAATGTACATATTTGCACATGGTGTAACTAAAGAGTATATCATTTCATTGATTAAATATGTACTACCGTCGACTTAGTCGTTTGACTTTTTGGCATACTTTTGAAAAATAGCTAAATTTAATTTAAATCTCAATCATTGAATAGAAGTTAAAAATTTCAAATTCTATGGGATCATTCCCCAAAACAACTACTTTATGTTTTAAAATATAGGAGTATGTCGTTTGATTTTTTAATACACATTTCAAAAAGTAAAAAACTATATAAAATATCGATTTTTAAGAAAAATGATAGTTTATATCATGTAGTTTTTAGCTCATTAAAATATGTATTAAAAAACAAATGATGTAAATTTTGGATTGAAGGGAATATCAAAAAGTTCCTAGGGCATTGACCTGGACCTTGTTTGGTTACAATTTTACTTCTCGGAAAGTACAAATTAATTCTCGGGGATTGGTTTACAATATATGCGTTTGGTACAATTTTTTAAACTAAAAAAATTCAGGAATTAGAATTCCCAGAAATTAGAATTCCTACAAAATGAGGGAATTCAACTTATCATGAGAGGGTGGGTAAGAATGTAAGATCCACTTCCCCCTTTTATTCCCCAAATCTTTTATTTAATGTATTGTTTTCATAAAGAAAATATCTAATTTGTCGATATAATAAGATGGATATATATAAAGGTTATAAAAGTAATTTAAACTCAATTGCTGTCAAATATCCGTGTTCAAGCAAATAAAATAGTGTAATTAATTGAGCTGTCAAATATCCGTGTTCAAGCAAATAAAATAGTGTAATTAATTGAGTTTATGAGAATTTATTTACAAACAAACGTATTTTCATACTTCCTAGAATTCACGAGAATTCTATATCCCAGGAAGTAAGTTCACAGGAATTGAAATTCCTATATTTAACCAAACGAGCCCTTAGGTTCGAAATATGTCTTAAATTTGGCAAAAACTCCCAAACTTGTGCAAGATTTTTACTTGATTAATTATAAGGTTTGCAACAATATAAAATTGAATGCATCTTTGAATCTTAATTAATTATCTATGCATATACCCAAATTAAAGGACATTGACTTTTAAACCAAAAAAAAAAAAAAGGACATTGACTTAGCTAGGTTTCCTATTACAAGGAAAGTTCTATCCAAAAACCGGTTTTTGTTGTAATGATATGATATATATATATATATGCAACTTATAAACGTTGATTACAGTGATGTCAAGTTAATTAAACATATACATTTGGGTGGTAGGTAGCTAGATTGATTACAACAAAACGTGTATTACATATTTATCGCCATGTTAATTAATTATCAAATAACTAATTTGATTAATAAAATCAGTCATAATTCAAACATATATACTAGTTAGAATAAAATTAGAAATTAGTTGATTACCAACTTGAACAAGGCTAAATAATAGGTTTATGTCTCCATCTAGATTGTTGTTGTGTTGCGTTGTACTTTACCTCAACCATTTGTGATTGATGGCTAAGGTGTATCTTTGATGAAATGGTCATATATTGTCATCAATTACTTAATTACCCTATTCTTAAAAGATAATCATATCATACCACATAAATCGTTACTCTTTTTTTAGGGATAAATTAAGGAGGTAGCTAAAATGTCATTATCCACTTCCATTAATTTTGAATAATTTATTTGAAAAAAGAGTGAAATTCCAATGGAAAATTGACACATCACCCTCCATATATATATAGTTACTGTCCTTTTTTTTTAATAATTATTATTAATCCATTACCACTAAATATATAATACATTATTTTTAATGGTGGATTATTCAAAAAATAAAGATGATCTAAATTACATCTCACAAACTTAAATATCTGTTATACAATTAATTATTACCGAAAACGTCAATGTATAGATTATGTAATTCGGAATATATAAATAATGTGGGTTAGTTTTAATAGGTATATGAATCTAAGAGGCTCTCTTGTGGGACACTTCATTTCCTTGTGAATTTGATTCTTACACGTCAATAAACATGACAAAGTTAGGGTTTTCAACCTGAAATTCCTTGATTTGATCCATAGTTCTAAGCTTTGAATCCTTAAATGAATGTATTTGATTTATAAGTATAATATTATTTTTAAAAATTTGTAAAAAAATGTTAATATTTTATAAAGTTTTTAGTTTCTTAAAAAATATTTTAAAAAATCAAATGAATTAATTATATATGAGACGGAAGAAGTATATTATTTTGAAAAGAGAAAGAGTAATTGGCCGGAATGAAACAAATTTAGTCCATTTTTAAATTATAATTCATTGATCCTAATTTTAAACAAATTCCTTCTTCTAACCTATAAAATTTATTTCATTTCCTTCTACAAAAATTCATCCCTACCATCCTCTAAAGTCTAAACTCAAAAAAAAAATGCGCGTTTTTCTATAAATAAAATGGTACTAGCACAATCCCCATGCCATAGCGCACTTTTAAAAAAATCTAATTTTAATAATATAGCAAGTTAATATTATAAAATATTAATAATAGTTAGGATAAAAAATATCAAAATCAGTAACATAAAAGTATCTTATAAATAATTTCATTTTTTTTTATATAAATCTCATTTAAAGTAGCATGCTGCATATATAGATATAGATATTTTAAACCATTATTTTTGGTTAGTAAAAAATAATCATATCATTATAGCTTGGTTTAAAAAATATTAATATCAATGTAACAGTTGTATTAAAAATATCTATAGATAGTTAGTAATTGTGTTAAAAATAAAAGAAAAAAAATACTACCACACATTATAAGGACTTAATTAATACTCCGAGTTGTACCAAATATCATATATCCAGTAATGCATTTGGATGACATGAAAGTTAATACTCTCTCCGTTAGGCAAAAACACGTTGTTTACTATTTATGCACGTTTCTTTAAGATGATAAAAACTATATAAAATATCATTTTCTTAAAAAATTTTGTAACAGGTTTATACTTATTAATCATAACTATGAAATTGTTTAAAAAATTATAAAAAAAAAACTAGATATTTAATTTATATAGCTTTTATCCCTAAAAAAGTATGCGTAAATAGTAATTAAAACGACAAGTTTTACCAAATGGAGGGAGTATACCATTATACCATTATACTGTAATGTCCCAATTGGGATTTATGCTATTGAAAGGGAGAAATGCAGAGATTAGGGAAGGAATGAAGGAGGATGAGTTTAGGGCTGAAGAAGAGTAAAGGGATATATCGAGAGTGATAGACAGTAAAGGTAAGGAGAAAAGAGTAATTGGTTTATTTGATTATTCATTGGATGATCTCTCTAATATAATATATGTGATATTTATACTAATCCCCCTTAACCTCTATACGACTATATATATATATATATATATATATATACCTGACATATACATATATCAACATAACCTAGCTAGAATTGATATATGGTGGTTTGGGTTTGTTTGACTCAAACAATTTATTTGTTCAAATTAGTTGGTCTATTTGAATGATTATTTGTTAGGCCCCTTCAGCAATATGTTTATGTGATGTAAAAATATATAAGTTTCAAATTCTCGACGTTGTGAATGTCGCTCACCATTTGGGCCTTTGCACTATGTATCAGAACCACTAGCTGTTTGGGGTGCTAGGTGTAGTTTGTTTGTCGTGTTAGTTTCTTGAGCCAGTGATGAAAGGGAAAAGAAAAGGGAATGTGAGCCAAACGACGCGTTTCAATAGTTGTGACCCATGAAACGCATGAGATCGATTGTAATATTGTATATATGCTTAAATGGGTCACGACTAGGGGTGGAAATGGGGCGGGTTATGAGTGGATGAAGCCAATCGTAAAAAATTTCATCCGCTCCATCCATCACCCGCAAACCTTTTCACCCGCATCCGACCCGCGTGAGTGATGCGGGTGGAGTGGGTATCCAATGGGTGAAACAAAAGGAAAAACCAAATCAATACAAGTATTCCAATTCTAACTCAAAATTACAAATAAGGTGGGTCTATGTATTTATATTTTTGATCGGCAAATCACTGAACGAGTTAATTGAAATTTGAAAGTGGAAGGGTATATATCTCTATACTAATCATATACTAATCCAGTACATCCCTTGCTATAATGTGGAAGAGCAAGCCGAGATACCATATCCACTCTAATTGAAATTTGGTGGGCAAAGCACTAATCAGAGATTATGGTTTGTAGAAGTTAAGCTTAAAAGGGTAAAATAGTAAAATCACAAACATTATATATATAAATTTTAGGGTTTTATGCGGGTTTGCGGGGCGGGTTAATGGGTGGGTTAATAGGGCGGGTTATGTGTGAAAAATCTTCATCCATAATCCATCCATCACCCGCACCCACTCCACCCATCATCCACTTTTTTGCGGGTTTTCACCCACAAAATTAATACGGGTATAACGGATAAAACGGGTACCCGCGGGTTATTTTCAGCCCTAGTCACAACTATATTATACTGTATTTATTTCATCACGTACACAAGGTAGGTGAGAATCGATTCTCATCAAGAAATATATATATTTCGATGAAATATATATGTTTCATCGAAATTCATCAATATTATATATATATAATAAAATTAAGTGACATGAATTAATTGTGTAAATGATAATTAACTGATGAGTTAAAGGGTCATGACTCATGAGGGTTTTCATATATAGATGCTGATTTTACACCCACCCAGACTTAATTCTCATGTGCAAATCATCTATTAATTTCCCTAACCCTATATAAGTATGTTTAATTAACAATTTTTTGATATAAAAATATATTATTTATATATATATATCATTATATAAAAAACTGGATGTTTTTTTAGGTTGGTTGACTGGCCATCTGCATGGAGCTATGCATAAGCAAAGCGTTGACGTGTTACCCTTTTTATTTAGTTGAGAGACTATGTTTTGCAACAAACCTGTTATTTTTCTTTCAATATAAACGACCATTAGTTATTTTTCTTTCCCATTTTTTTTTCCATATTTAATGGGGAAATTTTCCTCAAATTAAATTATTTTAGTTTTTAAAATATTACTTTCTTAAAGTTTATGTTATTTGGTAGAAAATCTTTCATAATTAAACATATAACTTAGAAAAACCGTTAAAAAATATATTGGCTCAATCATCAACCAAAAAAAAAAGAGCAATTAAATATAAAAGTCATCAATTTATATATATTGGTTTGACTAACGTACCTATGCCCAAGAATATAAGTATTTAAATAACCAATTCAAAAAAAATTTAGCTTAGTAAGCTAGATAAATGAATCTACTATATTAATCTTTACAAAATTGAAATCTTAATCTATATCTAGAAGATATATAGGTTAGAAAAACTATAATTATACACATATTTTTTGGTCGAAATGAAGGATAGCTTACTCTCACCACATAGGTTAAGGAAGGAGCTAGCTATATACATATACATTAGATTTTTATTTATTTTTGGTTGTTGTTGTTGAAAACAAGTGTAATCAACTTTGACCAGGTTCGGAATAAGTGTGCTTAGTTTAGTTGGTATGAGTTAGGAATTTGAATCATGAGGTTTTGAGTTCTATTCCCTATAGCTTCATTTATTGATTTTACCAATGACTTCTTGCCCTAGTGGTAAGAGTGATGTTGCTTCCTTGTGCCTCACTACCATGAGGTCAAGGGTTCAAATCCTACTAGGAGCAATTTGTGTTTGAGTGGGTACTCATGCTTTGGTTTGCCTTGGCATGGGTTAGCCTGTCTTGCGGTTTGCCGCTTGGCTTACCCGGCTCGAGTGCTTTGCAAGCTAGTGCTCGACCAGTGGAGGACTAATCGGTAACCTCAGAATTGAACCTCCTCGTCATAAAAAAAGAAGAAGCTTTGACCAGGTTCGGTAAGGAGGTAAAGTGCTTAATTACATGATTCAAAGGTTTTTCATTCACAAGGCCCATCTCTTGTATACCACCTGGGCTATGTTTGGTAAAAGAAGAGTTGATGAGGTGTGTGAAGCTGATGAATTATTTATGTTAATTAAGCTCCAATTCAAAAAAAAAAACTAAAGTTTCATATTTATTTTATCGGTTTTTCTATCAAGATTTAGGGTCGCTTATTTTTTGTAGGTATCTTTCCCAATTATAGAATCTTTATCCTATACTCTTAGAGTATAGGATAGAAAGACTACTATTTCATTTAAAACTATATACAATAATATCAAAACCAAAATCTCTGCTGATTAATTGCCAAGCATACAAAGTGTAAATAGGTAATTTTCACTCCTATTTTACATAACAAGAAAGGCAAGTTTATGATTTCACATGGAGGAAGAAAGGTAAGTTTATATATACATGTATGTATACCTACAAAATAAAAATAATTAGCCATTAGAATATATATAAAAATAAATGTACCTTGTAAAACCAACAAAAGTGACTGGCCATCCACAACCCTAAAAAACCCTCAAACCTACCCTTTTCAACTTTCCTCTCCTTCCGTTAATCACATAAACTTCCTCTCCTCTTACCTTCATGTCTTCTTCTTGACTTATCTAATTTGGTGAGCTTGAATTGTTTGCCCTCCCTCTCTATATATAAAATCAAGTAAAATCGAAGGCCTCAACGACTCCGTCTTAGCTTCCATCTTATTTGTGCAATTCATCACAAAAATCAATCCATCCAAGATATATATCTCTAAGTTTGAAATCAATCATATATAGTTGGATTGATTGATCTACATGGAGGATTACTCAGGAGGAGGACGAGGAGGAGGAGATTCCAGCTGCGATGAGGTAATCAAACCGACGTGCCCAAGAGGACACTGGAGACCTTCCGAAGACGAGAAGCTCATAAAGCTTGTCCAACAATACGGCCCTCAGAACTGGAACTCCATAGCTGACAAGCTCCATGGCAGATCAGGTACCTAGCTAACCATTTATCCTCTTTAATTGAATTTTCCTGCAGGCTAGGGTTTTCTTTAATCCTAAATTGGTTCATCGATCATGATCACTAAATTCAATTTCTAGATCATCCCTATATATGATCGATATCGAGTTCTTGATCTTTATTTTTCTATTGTATGTATGGTGTTGAAGTTGCAACTAACACTTTGATGTAAACACATTCATGAACATAAAAACAGAAATTAAAAATTATAAAACGATCTATCCTTGTCACACTGTTAATTGATTATAATGGCGACCTTGACTATATATATCTGATGAATTTGTTTCAGTTGATTAATCGATTAACGGATGTGGTTGAGTTAATTTGATTGATTGATTAGGGAAAAGTTGCAGACTTCGGTGGTTCAATCAACTGGATCCAAGAATCAACAGGAAGCCGTTCACGGAGGAGGAGGAAGAGAGGCTCCTGGCGGCCCACCGGATCCACGGCAACAAGTGGTCGCTCATCTCCCGCCTCTTCCCCGGCCGCACCGACAACGCCGTCAAGAACCACTGGCACGTCGTCATGGCCAGGAGGCAACGGGAGCGCTACAGGCCCCGTAATTGCAACGACGCCGTTCACCGTCAAAACGGTGTCGTTTTTGGAAGGAAGAGTGTCAATGTTGGTAATGCGGTTTCGGGCTCCGCGGGCTCCTCGTCATCGACCACAATGTGGGGCAAAAGCGGCGGCTCGCTTGGATGTTTCGGGTTTCAGGTTAATTGTCGTGTTATCGGATCGCATCTGTCTGAAGAGGGCGCTTCGAACAAGTGTGGGGAGACGGAGGGAGGATGTGAGGAAGGCATCGTTGGGGGGAAGAAAGAGATTCAGTTTATAGATTTTCTTGGTGTTGGGGTTTCATCTTGATCGATCGAGCATTGAGCAACCTGCAATATTTTTGGTTAATGGATATATTTACTGACTGACTTATATATATATAGGATAATATTATTCCTGCCCTTTTATTGATGTGAATGAATATATTTATAGAAATGAAAGGAGAGGTTTAGAGAATTTATGTATGAAAATCTATATAAATAATCTCTCTATGTATATTAATTCGATTTGTCTATTGTATGCCTTGTTATAAAATTACTTTAATTATTATAAAAGAAAATCTAAAAGTAAATGGTTAAACCCCATAATCAATTAATTTAAAAATGACTAAACTGAAGCTCATAAAAATATTTTTTAAATTGCTAAACTAATATTTATTTACGATTTTTCTATTAGGAAAGATTCTCTACCAAAGATAGCATCCACCATAAGAAAGTAATTTTCGGAAAATCTTTCCCAATTAATCAAGCTTCTTATCGATCATATGTTCTTTATGGACCAAATGATCTATGGATCTTGTGTGAACACTTCTTACGGTGTGAATTTGTGAACAATTTTTTAATATAAAAATTATTCGCTTGTTGTAACATTATTATTCATAGTTACTATAATAATTATTCGTTTGACGTAATATAATTATTCATATGTGTAAATGATTTTTTCATACAAAAATTATTGTAACATGATTATTCATATGCATATGAGTGATCTACGAATAATCATTTAGCTTTAATTATCGGGTTTTTTTCCATGCTTATAGCGTAAAAAATAATTTTAAAAAAAAAACATTGATATATTTCTCATTAGATATGTCCCCTATATCCATATAAAAAAAATTATTTTAATCTAAGGGGTATAGGACTTACTTCTCATTAGATATCTCCCCATATATATATATATATATATATATATATATATATATATATATATATATATATATATATATATATATATTGTACCGTGATTGTTATCTCATCGAAACGAATTCAAATCTGTACATCATAGAAGATATTTTGGAAACAATGCAAAGTTTCCTTCTATATATATGATTTATCCGCAATCAAACGTATTTCCTGCATTAAATAACGGATTCCCAACGAACCGATATAAAAAGGGCGCGCTCTGAAACCAAAACACAAACTCTCAAACCCTCCTTTGCAAATCAATTAACCTACTCTCTCTCAAATCACCAATCCTCCTAATTTCGGACCTCTAAAATGGGAAGAGGCAGTGCAAACCCAACCATGACCATCACTATCACTGCATTAGTAGCCCTTAGCTGCCTCATTCTTGGAACCCGAGCTGCCGACTTCACCGTCGGCGGCTCTTCCGGCTGGACCTTCGGCGTCAACACCTGGCCCGCCGGTAAGACCTTCAAGGCGGGCGATGTCCTTGGTAATTAAATTCACTTAATATTCAATTATTATTTTTTAAGTATAAATCGAGAGGATTAACCAAGGGTATCCTTTTGGACGGTGATTACTTGTAGTGTTCAATTATGACCCGAAACGACACAACGTGGTGGTGGTGGACGGAAGCGGGTTGGCGGGCTGCACGGCCAGGCCGGGCTCGAAGACGTTCACTAGCGGGAAGGACAGGGTGAGCCTTGTAAAGGGCCAAAACAACTTCATTTGCACCTTCCCTCAGCACTGCCAATCAGGGATGAAGATTTCAGTCAACGCTCTTTAAATTATACTCTGTATATGTTACCATTTTATCTCGTGATAAAAGGGTATTAAATCAGTTGTGGTATTAAAAAAAATCAGTTGTGGTATTAAATCTCGTGATAAAAAAAATCAGTTGTGCATGAATAAACTATACATTTTTAATTAATTTAAAATTTCATACATATTACTAAAAAAATTTAAAATTTCATACATATTACTAAAAAAATTTAAAATTTCATACATATTACTAATAAAAATGAAATTAATTTTAAATATTAATTAGAAAAAAAATTAATATTTTATATAATTTTTAACATTTAATTTTTTTTTAATAACTAACATGTTTTTATGGAATGGAAGTTACTATTTAGGTAATATATTAAACTGATTTTCTTTATAAAAAACCGAATGAAAGTGACTGGACAACATGGGCTATTTTTAGTCTGAACTATTTTAATATATCTAAATATCTTGAGGTTTTTTTTAATATATTAATGTATCCGACCATTTAATATATTGGGAAATATTCCCTAAAAATAAACATCCGCTAATGCATTTTAATTAAGGATGTATATTTTTCTAAAATGGAAATTTTATACTATGTCCCAATTTTTTATTTTTTTTTGATTAGGTAAAAATTCGAAGGTCAAACAGGTCTGACTCATCGAGAGGCCGACCGAAGTCGGCAGACGGTGAACCGTCTAACAGAGCAACCTAAAAACGGAAATACAAATAACAAACGTAGTGAGCCAAACAGTAATAAACTCTACTACAAATGTTCCAAGAAGACCAAACACCCAAAAAGCTGAGGAAGCCATCGAAGAACGCAACCAAGCACCACCGAACAGTAGCACCGCGGGCCAGTAGTACAGCAGGACTCTAACTCCTGTGGGTAGTGCAGACGAACTCTAAGGAAACACTATCCCGAATACGGAGTCGCCTTGAGCGCACCACCTCGACTCCAGCCAGACCCGACTACAGACTCCACGCCCCCCAACCAAGCAGAAGATCTCCTAGAAACATCGGAAGCAGAGCTGCAAACTGCTCGAACAAAACGCCATCAAGCTTTCACCTGCAAAATTATCGACAAGCCCTTGCGAGATTTTCTCAAACCCTTTCGGGTGGTTATACTCAAAACCCTTTCGGGACAATATCAAGAACCCGAATCGAACCCTTTCGGGATTTGGTTTAACCCTCTCGGGCTGATTTGAATATAATATATATATATATATATATATATATATATATATATATAGGGGCTGGTTCGGGTGAGAACACCTCTTAAGATGAGAACGTAGGAACAAATCTAGACCATAAACTCTAACCAAATCAATGGTTAAGATTAGAACTAATTTTAATTTTTTTTTTTAAAAAAAAATCAGTGGACCCCGCAACAAATAAGTCTCACGCGCAACAAATTAGTGGATCCAATTCCTTTGTAACCACCATTGTCCATCAGTTCATGTACGGTTTTTTTGTGTTTGGTTTTTGTTTCCCCTTTTTTTTGGTTTTTTAAATATATGTTTGCCAATATAATTATGTTAAAATTATAGTATTATTCTATTACATTAGAAAGATTATTCGTTTAAATGTGATATATTCTTCGATTATTTGAGAGATTATTCGGATAAATTATAAATATTATTCGTATATAAGATGACGATAGTAATATTCGGTTAAAATTATATTATTCGGTTAAATTAGAACGATTATTCGGTTAAATGTGATATATTATTCAGTTAAATTTGAGAGATTATTCTGTTAAATTATAAATATTATTCGTATATAAGATGACGTTTACTAGTAATACTATTCTGTTAAAATTATATTATTCGGTTAAATTATAAAGATTATTCGGTTAAATGTCATATATTATTCAGTTAAATTTGAGAGATTATTCGGTTAAATTATAAATATTATTCGTATAGAAGATGACGTTTACTAGTAATATTATTCGGTTAAAATTATATTATTCGGTTAAATTAGAAAGATTATTCGGTTAAATGTGATATTCAGTTAAATTTGAGAGATTATTCGGTTAAATTATCAATATTATTCATATGTAAGATGACGATTGTACTAGTAATATTATTCAATTAAAATTATATTATTCATTTAAATTAGAAAGATTATTCGGTTAAATGTATATATTAATCAGTTAAATTTGATAGATTAATAAGTTAAATTATAAATATTATTCATATGTAAGATGATGATTTTGATAATTAATTCGTTGAATTTAGATGCAAGAAGATAGTGGGTTGTTTCCGGTAAAAAGGATATTCGGAAAAAAAATCAACAAAATTTCTACAATAACATACAGTACTAAGCAAATTTTTTAGAGATTATATTCATATTTAAGGAATAATTATTCAGTTAAATTATATAGATTATTCGTTATAAGAGGACAATTGTTTACAAACTTATTAGTTTTTTTTGTTTATGTTTTTGTATTTACATTATTCGATTAAATTAGAAAGATTATTTGTATTTGAATGATCATTATTTGGTTAAATTTTAGAGATTATTAGATTAATTTTGTGAGATTATTCATTTCAAATATAGATATTATTCGTATTTAAGAGGACGATCAATTATTTATAAATTTAGTATTTTGGAGATGTTAAAATAATAATCAACAAAATTGTATAACATCCGATGAGAATAATTATTCAATGAATCGAATACATACGGATGAATAATCCTAGTTTAAGGACTGAATACATTCTTTACCTAATTTAGAATTTTCGTTTAACCTAATGTGGTGGAAAAGTATTTTAAAAAAACTAATGTAAATTGAATTTGGGCAGTGCATGACACGCAAGGTAGGGTGGGAGTAGTTAAATTTGACTGTGGATCCCATTGTGTTTTTTTAAAAAAAAAACATAAATTTCCAATTGATCTTCACCGTACATGTTACTTAATTGAAGGGTCCTGATGTATATATATATATATATAAATTGTCATAAAAATTATAACATTAAAAACCTCAAACTTGGCGTGCATGGCCAAAGAGACTGCTTGCACGCCAAGCACTACTGACACAATCCAGATCTGCGCAACAAGGCTGAGGCACAGGACTTCCGACCGGTCGGCCAAGCACAAAGATCCGCCGACCACGACACCGGCCAAAGGGAGTAGAGTACTAGGGTAGTCATCCGAGCCCCGAAGGCAGAGATGACGGACTCTCGCCGAGAACCGCAAGGTAGAAATCAGAACCGGGAGTGGACGACGGCCAAAACTCAAACAAGAGGAGGGAGGTCCGAGATGCGCCCCACCGGCGCCACCGAATGAGGATAAGCCCAGGAGAGAGGAAAGGCGACGAGATGCAGGAGCGTCCCGGCGGCGGCGAGAGCCAAGCCCAAGACCGGCTCCACCACGCCCGGACGGAAACCAAGACACGGTAGTACCCAAACGAGTCACCGATTTGACAAGCAAAGGGGGCAAAACCAGCAATAAAAACCCGCCGATTGGAGTAGACATGAGGAAGAACTGGCCAAATCCCAGAGAAATTGGTCAAAGGAGGGTGAGGGAGACAAAACCCCCAAATCAATTTCAACAAAATTTACCCACGGTTAGGGATTAGAAATCGAAAAGGGATGAACAAACAAGAAAAGGGGTAAACAAAAAAAGGTTTCTCATGGGTTCTAGAGAGAGGGCAAAAGCCCTCTCTCTCGTTAGGACTGCATTTGAATCCTTGTAACATGCACATATACATATCTAATTAGCTCTGTGGTTTGGAATGGTAGGTTATCGACAACTGTAGTGGAAGGTTGTGGGGGAGACAAGGCGCTCAAAATAGATAATGTCTCTGATGATTCCGCTAGTCAAAATTATACTACATCCCAATGGTATAAGATAGAAAAATCATTAATATATTTATTTATAATATATATTTTTTGATGGAAAAAAATATATCCATTCATTTTGGACAAGGAGATATCTATAAAGCTCGTAATAAGATAAATGGGCCTTAAGCACAACCAACCATTATCTGAACGGCCCAATTATGAGTAACTAATCTAAACGTAGTGATCGCTGTCACTGATGCAAGTGTTCAACCGCCGCCTCTCTCCGGCGACCGGAGATCACTGGAGGAGGAAGCGGCTATGTTTTCATTTCACTGTTACATTACTCCAACCCGTACCAGCGCCGATTGATGTTTTGAGAGGGCCTGTGAGCCGGTAATTTGATTCGTGTTCACACCTGGATGAAGCGGCCGATGAGGATCAATTGATCTTTCTGATGCAGAATGCTATCAGAAAGCGTGATCCTCGTTCATCTTCCGATCTTCGTCTCCGGTTGCGCCTCTTTCATTTTCAAATCTGATTACTTTGCTAAATTTTACATGTTATCTACTTTAGGGTTTTGAGCTTGAATCTCAGCGTCTACTGACTTGGTCGCTGAGTCTGTACTGATTTTGCAATTAGATTTGTTCATCACTTGAGTTAAATTCTTGCTCTGAACTTAAAAGATTTCTCCTTTAGGGTTTCCAGTACAAGGCCATCGCTTTTTGAGTGAGGGAAATTGGGAATATTGTCTCACTGAATTCAAGACCTCAATCTGCTATGAATGTTCAATCTGCATCTCTTTGAGCTGATATGGAATAAAGCAAGGAATGAATGAAAATCCATTCTCAAATGCAATGGAAAATGATAGGTTCATGCTAGTGTGAAATAGATAGGCACACTGCATCTGCTTTTGTTTCATGCTTGTGTAATTTAACACTACTTTGTTTCCTACTGCTTTAACAAGTGTGCTTGCCCTTTCAAGAACATGATGATGTGCATAACCTCTATCATACGGCAATGTGAGCCTCCTTAAATTGTCCAAGTTGCATATGTATAGTGAAATGTGGTGGAGCTCCCACCCCATATGGGCATATGCCTTTGCTGCTATGACTCTATGTCTCTATCCACCTCCCCCGCCCACTTGTGAATTGTGATCCTTCAATGCACTATGCGATGTGTGGCTTGTGGGTCATAGACTCAGTTCAACCTCGAAAGCGCCCTCTTCTTGATCTTCCAGAGTAGTTGGCCTCGTCTTCTTTGAGTCCAACCTTTGTTCGTGGTCGACATAAATGGGGAAATCCCTGCCTTTTGCATTTCTTATCCTCATAGTATCCAAAGTCCTATAAATACCCCCTTCTAACTTCCACTTTGCTTCACCACCACCACACAAATCCTCTCTCCCTTTCTCTCTTTCGGTTTTCTGTTCTTTTGGGCGTGCTAATATGGGAAGAGGCAGTGCAAAACCAGCCATGGCTGTGGTGCTCGCAGTGGTAGTCCTGACCTGCCTGATCTTCGAGAGCCAGCCCGCCCAGGCTGCCATCTACTACGTGGGTGGCCCTGGCGGCTGGTCCTTCAATGTCGACAGTTGGCCCAAGGGCAAGTCCTTCAAGGCCGGTGATGTTCTTGGTAAGCTGATCATAAATATTAATATTGTTTGTCTATTTTGTTTCTTAGAGGCATATAACAAGGACTAAATCGGGTGTATCTAGTGAAAACATTTTCCGATTTGGTTCTTATCCTATGCCCTGCTAATAGTCCATTATTAGATATTTAGATGTCACTCTTAACAGAAATCGTGTGATATGCAAATGGTGGCTTAAATTTTGAACTTGTGTTCTAAGAAGGCTTATGTTTATGAGTTTTCTCTATGGTGCAGTGTTCAACTACGACAGAACAGAGCACAATGTGGTCGTGGTGGACGGAAGCGGGTTCGCGGGCTGCACGGCCAGGCCAGGCTCCAAGACACTCACTAGCGGGAAGGACAGGGTGACCCTTGCAAAGGGCTATAACAACTTCATTTGCACCTTCCCTCAGCACTGCCAATATGGGGTCAAGATTTCAGTCAACGCTCTTTAAATTATACTCTGTATATGTTACTCCTATTATGTAACTATATATGTTGCCATGTTTGGGCCTCTTCAATGGGAGGACTACATTTTAATAAAATTGGACTTATATTTGTGGAAATCTGGATCCCAGATTGTAGAGGGAAAACGAATTTATTTAAGAAAATTGGTGTGAAAATCGATTACAGTGATTGGGGATCTATCCTCTATTTATAGGCAAAGTAATGTGCAATTGAAATCTAGAAACTTCTAATTCTGTTACAATTGGCGGGAAATAACAACCAAGTTGAACCAATTGTAACAGCTGCACTCCATTGATCTTCGAGCATCTTCAGAGGAGGGAAATTGCATTTGAAGGAGGGAGACGCACTAGACGACGTCGCTTTGGATGGAGGCTTCTATTTGATTGGTTGGAGTAAAACGACACCGTTTGGTTTAATGAAATAGAAACTCTGTGAAGGGAACAATACGACGTCGTAGAGCTCGTCTTCCTCCTTTGAACAAAAGCGAGCGAATTCACCATCTCTCTACATCCCCCCTCAAATTGGAGCCACCTGAAGGCCCAATTTGGAACAGAGAAATTCGTGCTGGACTTGGGAGAGACCTTTGGTGAAGACGTCGGCTAATTGAAGCTTTGACGGAACGAAGGAAGTGGCCAAAAATCCCGATTGAATCCGTTCTCTGGTGAAATGACAATCGATGTCCAAGTGTTTGGTACGCTCGTGAAAACAAGGATTTGCAGCTATTTGTTGTGCAGCTTTGTTGTCGCAAAATAGTGTGACAGGGAGGGCGACTGGAATTCGAAGATCACCGAGAATGTAGGAGGCCCAAACCAACTCAGCAGTGGTAGTTGCCATGCCTCTATATTCAGACTCGGCGGAGCTGCGGGAGACAGTAGCTTGCTTCTTAGTTTTCCGGGCCACAAGAGAATGTCCTAGGAAGACACAATAGCCGGTGAGGGATCGGCGAGTAGTTAGACAGGATCCCCAATCAGCGTCGGAAAACCCAACCAATTTGAGAGAGCTTTGAACTGGGTAGAATAAACCCAAGGAAATGGTGCCACTGAGATAGCGCAAGACATACTGAGCAGCTTGCCAATGTGGTACCCGGGGTGAAGACACAAATTGACTTAAGTGCTGAACTGAGTAAGAGAGATCCGGTCTTGTCAAGGTCAAGTAGAGCAATCGACCAATGAGGGTCCTATAAGACTCAGGATCAGGTAGAAGATCACCTGAGTCTGCAGCCAGCTTCAAGCCAGTAGGAAAAGGAAATCCTGAAGCTTTAGCATTGGTCATGTTGTAGTCAGCCAATATATCAGTGATGTATTTGCGTTGAGCAAGGTGAGTGCCCTCAGCAGTTCTGAGAATCTCAATCCCTAAAAAGTAGCGAGCAAACCCGAGATCTTTGATGGTGAATTTGGAATCCAAAGCACCTTTGACAGATTCAATATGCTCAATGTGATTGCCAGTGAGCAAAATATCATCAACATAGACCAATCCAGCCGTAAAAATCTCCCCATTAGTGTACACAAAGAGAGAATAATCATGGGAGGATTGCAAAAAACCCAATGAACAAAAGAACTTGGTGAGCTCAGTGTTCCATTGACGTGAGGCCTGTTTTAGTCCATAAAGAGATCTTTTGAGTTTGCAGACAAGGCCTGGAGATTGGACAGTGTATCCATCTGGAGGTTTCATGAAGATTTCTTCATCCAAAAACCCATGGAGGAAAGCATTGTTCACATCAACTTGGCACAAAGGCCATTGATGAGCACTGGCCATGGCAATGAGGATCCTAACAGTGGCAATCTTAGCAACCGGGGAGAATGTATGTTTATAATCCTTGCCAAGCTTTTGGTTGTAGCCCTTAATAACCAATCTGGCCTTGTACTTGTCCACTGACCCATCAAGCTTGAACTTAACTCTGTAAACCCATTTGGAAGGCAAAGCTGTCTTGTCTGTGGGCAGCTCCATGACTTCCCAAGTGTGGTTTTTGTCAAGAGCCTGAAGCTCTAAATCCATAGCAGTGCGCCAGCATTCATGTTGCACAGCTTCTCTATAGTGCTGGGGTTCCTTTGTGCTTAAAACATTTGCCAAGGAAACATAAAAGGCACCTGAGTCATCAAATAACCCATGAGAGGTACTCTCAGTATTCATGACATAGTCAGTATGCCAAATGGGAGGGTGAGTGGTCCTTTGAGGACGAGAAGGAACAATGGGAGGGTGGTAATAGGAAGGAGGGGTTGTAATCAAACTGGATCCTTCCAATATAGGAGAGGAGGGAGGATTTGGAGAACTGGGAAGTGGGGTACCTGATGTAGTAGGAGAAGAAGTAGGAGATAGTGAAACAGGTGAGGGTGCAGGATATATGATCAGTTCATCTGAAGAAGGGATGATTGGAGAATCAGTAGAGGAAGAAAGAGATGGTAAAGAGGAGGATTTGTAAGGCAAAGAATCCTCTCTAAAGAGCACATCTCTACTGCAAAATATCTCATTAGTCTCCAGGTCAATGAGACGATATCCCTTTTGGTGAGGAGGGTATCCTAAGAAGGCACATCGTCGACCTTTTGCTGAGAATTTGTCAGTTTTAGGACCAACAATAGCAGCATAGCATAAGCACCCCACTGTTCTCAAGTGATCATAAGATGGTGCCTTCCCAAATAACTTTTCAAAAGGAGTTCCCCAATTCAGTGCTTGCACAGGCATGAGGTTGATAAGGTAAGTTGCAGTAAGTACACATTCCCCCCAAAGAAAGGAAGGAAGGTTGGCAAACAAGAACAAGGCTCTGGCAGTATCCAACAGATGGCGATGTTTCCTTTCCACCTTGCCATTTTGTTGGGGTGTGTACACCATAGACTTTTGGTGAACAATGCCAAGAGCACTGAGTAATGTAGAGCAAGAGTTGTTGACAAACTCTGATCCATTATTAGTTCTAATGAACTTAGGTGTAGCATCAAAATGATTTTTGATGTAAGCTAAGAAGGAGCTTAGACGAGATACAACTTGATCCTTTGATTGCAAGAGATAGGTGCAAGTAGCCTTGGATCCATCGTCAACAATAGTAAGAAAATATTTCTCTCCATTAAGAGTGGCAGTTCTGTAAGGCCCCCATACATCCAAATGCAACAGTTCCAACACCTTACACTCAGAAGAACTACACTGAAATGGGAGACGATGCATCTTGGAAATATCACAAACATCACAAGCAAAATCATGAAAGCTACAATCCTTACACACTGGCAAATGCCTTATTTTCCCAACTGAGGGATGTCCTAGACGATTATGCAGAAGAAACAAAGATTTTGACACAGTAGTGGAGCCAGCAAACTTTGATGCAATCTCCTGACCCTTCTCTTCAGACAACTTGAGGCCCAGCCTGTAGATCCCATCTGCTACACCCCCTTCAGCTAAGATTTTCTTACTCGAAAGGTCCTGTAAGCAGCAATAATCCTCAGTAAAATATGCTCCCAGTTTATGAGACTTCAGCAATTTGTTAACAGAGATCAAGTGATGGTGAAAGTCAGGGACATATAGAACACCAGTGAGCATAATATTGTCTCTGATCTTAATGGAACCAGTAAACTTAACTTCTCTGCGAGAGTGATCAGGCAAGATAACAAAAATGGGATGCAGGACCTTTTTAAAATCAATAAAATGATTCATGGAGCAAGTAACATGATCTGAAGCCCCAGTATCCAAGATCCATGAGACTCCAAACTGATCAGACAAAGTAGTGCTCATGATTGTAGGTTCAGTGAGAACAATACCTGCAAATCCAGATGAGGATGCACCTCCTGTAGGATATCCAGCATGATCAACTCCCTTCCCCTTGATCACTTGAAGAACCTCTTGACAAACAGCCTGCACAAAATCAGGATTCATGTGCACAGAAGTAGAAGATGAGTTATCAATAGACATAGGAGTGTCAAGCAACTCCTGAGATCCAGTGGTGACTTGAGCCACCATTTTGCCTTTCTTTCATTTCTTTCCTTTGTACCAATCTGGAAAGCCAATGATCTCAAAGCATTGTTCAATGGAGTGACCATCTTTCTTGCAGTGCTCACAGTGCTTCTTCCCACCAGATTTGTCTTTCTTGCGGTTGTCCTTTCTTGAGGGACCACTGGAGCCACCTCCTTGCTGAACTGTGAAGGCAGTTGGATCAGAGGTGATGTGGACCACCTGCTTCTGCCTCTCTACCTGTTGCAGAAGGTAGTAGGCCTTGTTCACTGTTGGAAAAGGATCCATGGCAAGAATCTGGCTACTAACTTGATCATAGTCAGAGTTAAGATTCATCAGAAACTGCATACAGCGATTTTGATTTTCCAGATCCAATACACGAGAGAGAATGGAACAAGAGCATCGATCCATAACACCACAAGTACATGTGGGAGTTCCAATTAAGTTGTCCAACTCATCCCAGCAGCGCTTCAGTTTGGAGAAATAAGCAGCAATTGACATGTTCACTTGCGTGATCTGGCCAATTTCTTGCCTCAATTGGAAAATGAGAGGAGCGTTAGACTGTTCGTACCTCTCAGCAATTTCAAGCCATAGCTCTGCGGCTGACTTTGCGTACAGAAACGCACTTGAGAGCTCCGGCACCATGGAATTGAGGATCCAGCAAGCGACCATATAGTCGCACCTGATCCATCTCCCATAGTCGCCACTTCCTGGATCTGGCTTGATGCAGGTTCCATCAATGAAGCCGAGCTTCAGTTTGGCTCCGAGAGCCATCCTGATCTGCCTTCTCCATCCGAGGTAGTTTCTTCCATTGAACGGAACACCGGTGAGGTTCATGCCTGGGTGATCCGAGTTGGAAAGCGACATAGGATCGCTTTGCATAGCATTGTTGAAGGCGTATGCCTCCATGTTTCGCCTGGAGCTCGATCCTTCTTCGAAAACCGATTGGTTTCCAGATCTCTGGTTGTTGGATTGATTCCCCGGCCTCTGGTTGTTGCTCTTCGAATTCGAACCTTCTTCAAACGTCGTCTTCATGATTGAAAGGTGCAGCGGACACGAATCGGCGACGAGATCTCAGATTACTCCTTGAGGAGCTCTGATACCATGTGGAAATCTGGATCCCAGATTGTAGAGGGAAAACGAATTTATTTAAGAAAATTGGTGTGAAAATCGATTACAGTGATTGGGGATCTATCCTCTATTTATAGGCAAAGTAATGTGCAATTGAAATCTAGAAACTTCTAATTCTGTTACAATTGGCGGGAAATAACAACCAAGTTAAACCAATTGTAACAGCTGCACTCCATTGATCTTCGAGCATCTTCAGAGGAGGGAAATTGCATTTGAAGGAGGGAGACGCACTAGACGACGTCGCTTTGGATGGAGGCTTCTATTTGATTGGTTGGAGTAAAATGACACCGTTTGGTTTAATGAAATAGAAACTCTGTGAAGGGAACAATACGACGTCGTAGAGCTCGTCTTCCTCCTTTGAACAAAAGCGAGCGAATTCACCATCTCTCTACAATATTACACGTTGAATACAAGTAAAATTTTACATGTTGAATTCAGCTAAGACTTGTGAAGCTAAATTTTACAATAATGTTGAACATGACATCAACTTTAGTTTGAATTTAACTATAAATCACACCAATGCTTAAATAAAATTCACACCAAGTCTGATGGCAATCTTCTCCTTCACTATCTTAAAACTCCAACACCTAAAGCCAAAATCTCACAATATCTTCAAACCCCTAGCAGCTTTTTCTTCTTTGATTCTGAGCTTCTTTAAGATTGCCCACTGAATTTGAAAGCAGCCATCCTGAAGTGTTAGCATGGGGAGACACCAACCACATATTTTTCTTCTTTAATTCTGAGCTTCTTTAAGATTGTCCACTCCTTTTGTAGGAAACATTCAGTTAGGTTCACATATAGTTTGCTCTCTATGACATTCAAGTATGGTGTTCAAAAAAGAAAGAAATATAAATATAACACTTCAAATTGGAACTTTACATTCAACAAACTCCAAAATTCGAAGCCTAATTGAGTCCTAAATTTGAATATAGGGATTGGTTTCAGAGTGCACACCTCTTATAGTGTACTTTATGCACAAATCTAGACCTTTGATCTAAATAAAATGGATGACCGTGATTTAAGGTTTTTTTTAATTTTCCTTAAAAATCTTGTGGGAACCACACAAAAAAAACCACTCACTCTCCTATTACCTCTTGTGCTGTACGTGTATCTCACCTACCCACCCCTCCTTTTTTAAAGCTTATTTTCTTGAAAATATATAGAGAATATTTATGATTTTGCGAAAAATAAATGATTATTGGTGATTTATTGGTGGGACTCGCCTAATTTCTTTTGTTTTAAAATTTAACAATTCACCGAATAATATTTCACGTCCTACCGAATAATGTTATGTTATCTTTTTTCTATCCAATTCAGATCAAAATTTATCAATTCCACTGAATAATTTGTCACATATTTTCGAATAATGTTTTTTTTGTCGATCAATTCCACTGAATAATTTTTTACAATAAGCAAAAATTAGATCGATAAAACTATCTTAAAGCTATCAACAAATGACTTGAAAGACCATACAAAGAAAATCACCAGAAAAAAAAAAAAAAAACCACTAGCCTAAATGATCTACTATTACAATTGTATTTTACCTTCTTGATATATTCGGCCACGATAGGATGTGTACGTATCGGAGTGTTTCCTATTTGAAATTAATCTACAAAAAACTTTGACATTACTGCATATATATGGAATCTAAATCAATAAATTTTATTTAATTTATGGTATGAGCTAACCTGTTCTCTATAGATGTTATAATTGAATAACCTTAATTCAAAAAATATACCCATACATAAATAGCAATATCTAAATCTCATAAAAATATAATTTAATACGGAGTATATTTTAAATTGAACAAATTATCTAGGGATCTTGTGTAAACACCTTTTACCGTGTGAATTGTGAACAAACTGATTATTCATAGGTATCATAATAATTATTCGTTTCTTGTAATATAATTATTCATATGTGAATAGTTTTTTCGTATAAAACTATTTATCTGTTGTAACATGATTATTCATATAAGTTATGTATGAATAATCGTGTTGTTTCAAATGAATATTATTGTTCTTTAAAATTTTCTTTAAATCTCAGTCGTTGATCTTATTAAATCAACGCTCCAGATTTGTTCACAAATTACGTCATAAAAGATGTTTACAAATAATATATAAAACTCCCTATGGATTATATATTGTGATTGTTCTCTCATTGAAACGAATTCAAATTTGTACATCATAGAAGATATTTTGGAAATCAATGGAAAGTTTCCTTCTATAAGATTTATCCGCAATCAAACATTCAAACATATTTCCTGCATTAAATAACGGATTCTCAACGAACCGGTATAAAAAGGGCGCGCTCTGCCACCAAAAACCACAAACTCCAGAACCCTCCTTTGCAAATCAACCAATATACTTTCTCCCAAATCCCCAATCCTCCAAATTTCGGATCTCGCTAAAATGGGAAGAGGCAGTGTAAACCCAAACATTACCATGACTATCACTGCATTAGTAGCCCTTAGCTGCCTCATTCTTGGAACCAGAGCCGCCGACTTCACCGTCGGAGGCGCTTCCGGCTGGACCTTCGGCGTCAACACCTGGTCCGCCGGCAAGACCTTCAAGGCGGGCGATGTCCTTGGTAATTATATATACTTTATATTCAGTTCTTTCTTTTAAGTTTGTTTTTTTTAGTATCGATCAGGGACGACTAACCAAGTGCATCCTTTTGGATGATGATCAATTGCAGTGTTCAATTATGACCCGAAACGACACAATGTGGTGGTGGTGGACGGAAGCGGGTTCGCGGGCTGCACGGCCAAG
Source organism: Persicaria maculosa (assembly GCA_963922045.1). NCBI lineage: Eukaryota > Viridiplantae > Streptophyta > Magnoliopsida > Caryophyllales > Polygonaceae > Persicaria > Persicaria maculosa. Next base: position 65,838,471 of record OY998262.1, read on the forward strand.
CCGGGCTCGAAGACGCTCACTAGCGGGAAGGCCAGGGTGAGCCTTGTAAAGGGCCAAAACAACTTCATTTGCACCTTCCCTCAGCACTGCCAATTAGGGGTCAAGATTTCAGTCAACGCTCTTTGAATTTTACTCCATATATATAGGTTACTCCTATTTATGTAACTATATATGTTGCCAATTTGCCATGTTTGGGTCTCTTCCACGGGAGGACTACATTTTAATAAAACTGGAATTATCTTGCATAAATAAATAAAAAATGGTCTTGTGATATTCATGTTCGAATCAAGTAGAGTAGCTTTGAAAAATGGAATTTATACATTTAAATAATGTGTAGTTTTTAAGATATAAAAATATTATTTTTTTAATTAATTTGAAATTTCATACTTATTATAATGACATTATTTTTAAAAATTATATTTAAATAACTTAATATTTTATATAATTTTTATCATTTTAAAAAAATATGCGTAAATTTAGTAAATAGCATGTTTTTACCGAATGAAAGTTACTATTTACATAATATATTAAGTTGATTTTATTTTTAAAAAATCGAATGAAATGAAGTTAGACGGGACAACATGGTTAGTTTTCGTAAGAACTATTTTAATATATTCATTGATCTCAAGATTTTTTTTTTTAAGACATTACTAATATATTAATGTATCATAAGGACCATTTAATGTACTTATATATCTTACCAGTGGCCTTGGGTTGCAAAGTCAGAGACTCAAGGGCCCATTACTTACACTTAGGTAATTGGTGGGTGTTCAAGCCTAGTTTAGTGAGCCAGCTTGGTGAGTTGCTAACTAGCTTGTTGATTTAATTTTGAGTCATTTGCAAGCTAGGCTCGAACCTGTACAAATCAGTCAATAAGATGTTACCAAAAAAATAATTATTTATCTATTTATATTTTTTAATGAAAAAAATATTCATTCATTTTGGACAAGGAGATATCTATGAAGCCCATCAAATAGTAAGATAAATGGGCCTTAAGCATAACCAAGCATTGTCTGAACGGCCCGATTATAAGTAACTAATATAAACGCAGTGATCGCCGTCACTGATGCAAGTACGCAACCACCGCCTCTCTCCGGCGACCGGAGATCATTGGAGGAGGAAGCGGCTATGTTTTCATTTCACTGTTACAGTACTCCAACCCGTACCAGCGCCGATTGATGTTTTGAGAGGGCCTGTGAGCCAGTAATTTGATTCGTGTTCACACCTGGATGAAGCGGCCGATGAGGATCAATTGATCTTTCTGATGCAGAATGATATCAGAAAGCGTGATCCTCATTCATCTTCGTCTCCGGTTCCGCCTCTTTCATTTTCAAATCTGATTACTTTGCTAAATTTTACATGTTATCTACTTTAGGGTTTTGAACTTGAACCTTAGCGTCTACTGACTTGGTCGCTGAGGGTTCTGTACTGATTTTGCAATTAGATTTGTTCATTACTTGAGTTGAACTCTTGCTCTGAACTTAAAAGATCTCTCCTTTAGGGTTTCTTTTTGAGTGAGGGAAATTGGGATTATTGTCTCACTGAATTCAGGACCTCAATCTCCTATGAATTTTCAATATACATCTCTTTGAGCTGATATGGAATAAAGCATGGGATGAATGAAAATCCATTCTCAAATGCAATGGAAAATGATAGGTTCATGCTAGTGTGAAATAGATAGGCACTCTGCATCTGCTTTTGTTTCATGCTTGTGTAATTTAACACTACTTTGTTTCCTACTGCTTTAACAAGTGTGCTTGCCCTTTCAAGAACATGATGATGTGCATAACCTCTTTCATAGAAAACATAAGACTTGTTAATTCTTATCTAGAAAACTCGAGGGCATCAAGTGGAACTAGATACTGGAGGGAAAAAAAATCATATCTAGAAAGTGAAATCCTCCAAGAAACTAGACACTTTGTGTAGTTGTTGTGTTTGCTCTATTTTTAAGAGAATTTTTGTTTAAACAATACTAAGTTTCTGGTCCTACGGCATTCATCACACTAAGTCCTTACTAATATCTCTTTCCACACTCCTTTTAATGGTGGGTAGATGAAGTGTGACAATGTGTGCCTCCTTAAATTGACCAAGTTGCATATATGTATAATCAAATGTGGTGGAGCTCCCACCCCACATGGGCCATATTCCTTTGCTGCTATGACTCTAATTCAATCCACCTCCCCCACCCACTTATGAATTGTGATCCTTCAATGCACTATGCAATTTGTGGCTTGTGGGTCATAGACTCATAGTGAGTCCAACCTCGAAAGCGCCCTCTTCTTGATCTTCCTGATTAGTTGGGCTAGTCTTCTTTGAGTCCACCCTTTGTTTGGGGTCGACATAAATGGGGAAATACCTGCCTTTTGCTTTAATCTTCTCATCCTCATAGTCTCCAAAGTCCTATAAATACCCCCTTCTAACTCCCACTTTGCTTCACCACCACCACACAACTATCCACTGATTTAAGTAGCCTAACCTCCTCTCTCCCTTTCTTTCTCTTTCGGTTTTCTGTTCTTTTAGGCGCGCTATTATGGGAAGAGGCAGTGCAAAACCAGCCATGGCTGTGGTGCTCGCAGTGGTAGTCCTGACCTGCCTGATCTTCGAGAGCCAGCCCGCCCAAGCTGCCATCTACAACGTCGGTGGCCCTTCCGGCTGGTCCTTCAATGTTGACAGTTGGCCCAAGGGCAAGTCCTTCAAGGCCGGTGATGTTCTTGGTAAGCTGATCATAAATATTAAAACGGTTTGCCTATTGTGTGCCCTAAGAGCCATATAATAAGGATATTTTATTGGGAAAAAAAAACTCTAAAAGGAAATGTGTGAACCCGATAATCTAATTTAAAATGGTTAAATCAGGTGTATCTAGGGAAAATGTTTCCCAATTTGGCTTCTTATTAGATGTCACTCTTAACAAAACTGTGGCATATGCAAATGGTAGCTTAGTTTTTGAACTTCTGTTCTAAGAAGGCCTATGCTTATGAGTTTTCTCTATGGTGCAGTGTTCAACTACGACGGAACACAGCACAATGTGGTGCAGGTGGCCAGGGGCGGGTACACGAGCTGCACGAGCAACAAAGGCGCAAAGGTCTTACAGAGCGGAAAGGACCGAGTGACGCTAGCAAAGGGCCAAAACTACTTCATCTGCACCTTCTCTGGGCACTGCCAAGCTGGGATGAAGATTGCTGTCAATGCGCTTTAAATGTGCCTGCCAAGTTTGCAGCTTCTATATATTATTATTATGAAGATGATGATGATGGGCCTCTTCTTACACATGTGAGGAGGACAGTTTAATGAATAAGGGGAGAGTGAATTTCTACTTCTGCTTGTTGTGGGGTTTATCTTTAAGGAGTAGCTATGTTAGGTAAAGCCTATGAAGTATGACAGAGATGTGTGTAGTGCCATCACTGTTACTTATATTGTGCTGTTTTATGAATGGGCAAGTAGTTAATTTCTGTTTTATGTCAACTGTTTGCTAATGGAGTTTTGTTGCTTTCTGTTTTCTGTCAATTTGCTAATGGAGTTTGTTTGGTAAGCCCGTGATCGTGATATGAACACACACTGATAGTGATACACATATACATCGAGTATTAAAAGTGTATTTATATCATAATTGGTTTGAAAATTCAACATGGTCCAATAAATATTACAGTTTCAACCAAAAAATAAAATAAAGAATATATAGTGGTGGCATTGTAAAGAGATAAATATAAGTTTATTCTTAGGGTTGCTATAGCCAACTAAAAGTTATATGATCTTATATAATAGCTTATCATAAATATCATTCCAATAAGAGTTTATAAAATTGGATTAAATGGAGATAAATATATGACCTAAGTACCACTTGTGACTTGTGAGCTATATAAAAGTTGATCATAGATCATATCAATATGAGTTTATATTGTTTATAATCAAGACAAAAGAACCATTTTTTAAGTTTATATTGTATTAAAAAAGAGTTTATATGTGCAATAAGCTATTATGGCATAATCTGCTGGAACAAAAAAAAATCAAGGTAACTAGTAACATTGCTACAATGTTACTAGCTATGATGATTTAGTGAAGTTCTTTTTCAAGGTTAAGAGGATAATTTTGTCAAATAATACAAAAAAAACACTAATTGGAAAAAGTAACATCAATCCTATTGTATAGAATACTACTGTAATAGTTATCTATTATGTGATTTAGGTTTTTCCACCTAAGAAAAATACAGTGTAAAAGCATGCCCAACAGCTAATATTGTATTCTTACAGCTTCTCCATTACATTCAATTCAAAACCTAATATTGTATATAGAGCATGATCCAATATAATTTTATTTTATTTTTCAATTTCGACCCAGGCTACCTGGATCAATTGCTCCTCGCAGCCTTGGATATTGGTTAGAAGTTAGAACTCATTCAGTTACATTCACCGACACCTTCCAATAAGCATGGAAGATTCTCGAGGATCCAAAGAGGGACTCAATCAGTCTCCGAAGATGTGTGCTGATCTCTCTAGGCCTTAGAAGAAGACGTCCTACCAACCGGTGATTGATGAGCTGGGCCCGAATTTGCTTCTGATATGCCACGATGATCCCTCCTTGTGCCGTTTAGCAATTAGGTGTATCTATCTGATATAGGTTCAATTTGCATATAGTCCAAGCTGTTTTTGTTATAATGACTAGCCGGAACTTTTTCTTGTTGCAAGTCATACTAATTCGGTAATTCCACAAATTACCCCTTTCTTTTTTCAACCATTTGGTGAATACAGCTGGAGATTGGTAGAGATTGATGCTGATCAAAGAGCCATTCAGGTGAGCCAGTGAAAACCATCCATTTGAAGTTTTGAACATCTACTTACTCTCAATTTTTGCATCCGAAACTAGCAAGTCGGAAAATTTCTATCAGAACTTACATGGCAAGCTCGCGCAGTTCGGTTCTAGGATAGCACAGGAATCAAACAAGGTTTCTGCAGGCAGCTGTCATAATCTACTGATGATGCTGAATCTACCATAATGCTATTCAATTGTTCGAGGATGAGCCTTCAAATTTTGCACCTGTAAACTCAGTGCCATGAGAAGTAGTCCCATCTCTATAGAGGCTATGATTTAGCAGTTCTGATAGCATCTGTACTAAGTTCTCTGCAAGCAAAATATTCGGATGTCTTTCTTCGTATTGAAACACAAAATAGAGTTTTCTTGTTAGGCCTGAATGAAAGGAAACATGATCCATTCAAGTGGTCAATTAGGTTTAGGTGGAAGAGGGGCTGGGATGATCCCCCATCTACCTCGAACCAGTTCCAAGTTCTCGTGAAAATGCTGCTCATAATATATGCACATGAGATCGGTAGAGCTCATACCAGCTCGAATTGCCCAAGGAAAGTAGTGCTGAAAAAACAAAGTCCTCTGCTTTTCGCTGAACCTTGCTGAGCCTCCGACAACTGACAAGAAGCACATTGGGAGTTGCATTTGCTGGAACTCTATTACTTTGAGGGCTGTTTCCCCAACCAAGTTAGTAGGGAGCCTGAAGAGGGTGTGCCAGAAATCATGCACTTCTCGTGCCCGCATGGCCACGTATGCCAGCTCTTCCGTGTCCATGAAGCGTACCGGTGGACGGTCATCTGGTGAGAAGCTTCTCGATCCCATGAAGTTTGCATAAGCTGCGCCAAATGTGTTAGGGGGCAAGTCCCATGCATGGCCTACACTTGCAGATATGACGCGAGGCCTTTCCAGTAGTACCCTCTGAAAAGTTTAACACCAATAGCAAATATGAATTCAGTTCACAAATGCTTACTTCCTAGTTCCTATACTGTTTATAATTTTCCTATACGAAGAAATTTCAAATGCTGTTTGTAATTTTCCTATACGAAGAAATTTCAAATGATTTCGATAATATGACATGATTCCAATTCACAAATGTGCTAGAACAACAATCCTATAAACCCTACTATTGACATACCAAAATCTAAGTCATCGATGGTAGGTTTATGGCCAGTTTGGCATACCAAAGACTAATATAGCTTAAGATTATCATTTAGCTAAAGATTAAAATCTAGGTGAAATTTTTTATCAACTATAATGTTTTGTAAAGCTGTTTTTTTTTTTAAATCGCAAAAAGCTTTGCTGCACCACTTTAAAAAGCTCTAACAAGCTTGTGCCAAGTAGGCCCTTAGTTATTCAGGTGGAGTGGACATGTCAAAAGAACCTAAGCTAAGATGAGTTCCTCAGTTTACCTATATATTCAATGCAAGATACAATCTCATACTCTACAACAAAAAGATAATACTGTCTGAAATCCAAACTATATTTCTTTCACATAAGAAATTGAGAGTTGAATTCATTACAGTTAAAACAAAACCTTTCATGCTGGTTTGTGCAACTAACCCAAATTCAACTGAAATCGAGGAGCTGAACTTACTCTGCCTTCAGGACTCTTTTTCATCCTCTCAAGCACCTTTTCAAAGGCGGGCTTCCCTGTCGTCTCCCCCAAAGCTGCAATGAGGTCTGCTCTACGTGGGTCGAGCAATGCACCAACAGCTGAACCAAGCGCAACTGCAGCCTGTTGCCAGCCATTAAGCCGGACACGAGCACCTCCTAACATGACAGCTACTTCCCCAAGATAAATGCATTGTTTTTGGACCAAGAAAAAACAAAAGCAAATAATCAGATTCAATTCAACAAACTCATGAAGTAATCTATGCCATGTTCGACACACATAATGCCCTAATTTTTTTTTCCCACTACCTCTCCATTTTCTTAATTCAACCGGTTGAAACTTCAAGCTTCATACACAATATAGTAAAACTAGGCTTAGCAGCAGCTACAATTATGACCAAAATAAATGGATAAATCTTTGATCTAACATCTAATAGCAAATGAAACATATAGCACTCGAAGGGAAATCGATGCAGTCATCTATTCATCAAGAGCAACCGAGATTCAGGAAAAAAAAAATGAAGATCGAAAATTCGTCAAGAGCAACCGAGAAATCTCAGGGTGTAATTGATGCAGTCATCTATTCATCAAGAGCAACCCTAGCCTATTGAATTGAAATCAAAGTTCAAACGACGAACATACCGTTAGGCGTTAGCGACCTCCGACTCTCGGAGAAACGGTGCAGGTGGCAACCTCGGAAGTCGACAATAGAATCGGCGAGAGTGGCAACCTCGGAAGTCGACAATAGAATCGGCGAGAGTGGCAACCTCGGAGGCTCGGAGAATCGACGTTCAGAATTCAGAGGATTAGAGATCGATACTGAGTTTGGGTGCGTGAAATTGGCTTGATTCGATTTGGGGAAATAGGCCGTGCCAGCCTTTATTTTTTTTTTTATTGTTTTTTCCTTTTTTTTTTTTTTTTTTTTTTTGGAAGCAAGATAAGAATTCGGTTTACTAGACAAGTTTAGAGAAACCGAAAGACCGGCATGAAATTACATAAGCAAATGATATAAATAAAATAACAAAATAAACGTACAAGTTATCCTACACCGAAATCACAAGCTAGTGTTCTCAAAAAAAAAAAAATCACAAGCTAGAGGCAAACGAAACGATCGGTCAAAGGGACAACGCACACAAAGAATTCTGAGGAACACCAGCGGATACCTCAGATTGTGAACTCAAACAAGCCATCAAATTTCAATGCACGTCCACGATGTCATCGAACATGGCAAATCAAACACCGCCAAAAGAAGCATAAAACACAACAAGAACAACATTGCACTCTAATCCGTAAACCCGACTCCAAGCCAAACCATTGTCCATTATACCCCTGAAACCCATCCCAAACCCTCAAAGACGATAACAAGATCGTGAGCGGCTACTAAGTAGCCAAAATAGAGGCGAGTGAAACGGGTCAAAGAAGAGAAAATGAACAATAATAATAAAAAAAAAAAAAGATAACGAGGTGGAAGAACGGATTGAGATTGGTTTGAATAACGGAAAGAGATTGAAACGAAGGTCAAAACAACAAATAGCTATTACTTTGACCTTAGAATCTCGAACATGTTTATTCAAAGCTACAACAAAGCCAATCCACAAATTCAGATTTCCCCATCCTAGAACCTAACCTAAAACAGGAACAATCCAAATCGATAGAAAGACACGAGCATCAAGTAGACTTAACCAATCAAAATAGATTCAAACCCGGACAAGTGTCGGAGAGCGAATCCGAAGGAGGAGCCAACGGCGGAGCCTCTGAAGACCCAAAGGTGGCAGGAAGGAGGATTACTCACCAGCCATCGAAAACATCGCTAGAGATGTAGCAGGCCAAGGGTAATATGCAAGCGTCGGTGGGTGACGATGGCCAAGGTGATTGGCAGCGAGGGCAGGAACGTCGCTCACTATTCTCCGGTGCTCGCCCTCTTCTACCTCCAACCCTTCCTTTACTTTAGCTGTATTCAGTTTTTTTTTAATATATATAATAATGTATATGGGCATTGGGGCCCCTAGCGGAAGTAGGTCTGAGGAGATGGCTTGAAGGGTCTCGCCTCACGTCCGGCCTGCGTCTACTTAACATAAGACCATCCACAATGGTTTTGCTTAAAATATACACATTTGCACAAAATGTGTAAAAATACACATCACTTTTTAATAATTTGCTCAATTGGTAAAATGTGTATTTTTTTACCTATCATTCAAATACAATTCATTTAAAATAAAAAGGAAAATAAAATCATAAAAAATAAACCAATGAAATTGTCTTGCCTTCTGTAAAAGTTTATGCACATGGAGGAGTGATGTGCTCAAATTTGCACATTATATGCTCAAATGTATACTTTTGCACACACCTAAAATAATCAATAGAGTTAAAAATGTCTAAAATGCACATTTGCACACCACCATTGTGGATGGTATAAGAAGTAATCACTGTCTTCGCAAGAGAAACCTCAAATCGAACCATTTCTTCCATTACAAAAATTGAGTGCAAAATTGGTTGTATTTGCATCTCGAAAACAAATTCGATAAATCAAAGTCGCTCTCTGCTGGCATACAATTGAACTGTTCAATTCGTGAAACTTTAGAAAACTCTCCATGAACTGTCAATTCACTCATCCATTGCTTGGAATAAACCATAACAATAATAGATCGATCTCCTACCTCATCTTCTAGGATCGTCAATTCAGAGAACCAAGATCTGCAGTGTCGGTGGACTTGCTTCCTCAGATCCGAGATTGCGGTCTTCCAATTGCGAATGTCTTACGCAGAATCTGTGCTCGAACCCACCGAAGATCGATGCTCTGATACCAATGAAACAGAAAAATGACCTATTGACGCATTTGAAATGGAGAAGATGACAGATCGACTAATCCGACGATAGATCTCAACTAGAAGCTCACGAATGAACTCAAAAATGAGGGTTTTCAAATCTAGAAACCAGCTGCAAGGGAAGGAAGAAGAGCCAATTTGAAGACAGTGATTACTTTTTTTTCCAGAGAAAACCCACTATGCACGGCGGCACTAAGTCCGGGTTTGAAGTGCGTGTAAATTCTGAGGATAAAGAATGGGGTCCAAGGGACCATACATCCGGGCTACAAACCCTCAAATGTTAGGATGCAACCTAAGCATTCAAAGGGTAAGTAGTCATAATCCAAATCTCAAAGTGTATGTTCTTATGATACATTGACGCTTAGGATCCAACCGGTGGAAACCTGAATACATTGACGCTTAGGGTCCAATCGAGAAGACGATTCTTGAAACATTAGATCTTTGCTCAAAGTCACGAAATCTAATATTGGCGATTAATCACTGGAACGATACAAAAACAAGAATACGGAATTTTGATTGAAATCCAAAGAAGATAGATTGATTACCCATGGAGTATTGTTGTTGATCGTCCGCAAATTGAAATCGAAATCGAAATAAGGAAATTACAAGAAAAGAAAAAAAGAAAAGAAAATATATCAGCTGGACCATGTTGGATCGCCCGGTTCGATAAAAATCAATGGAGCTGGGCTGGGTTTCATAGCCTTCAAAGTCTTTCAACACTCGCTCAGTGTTCAACCCGAAAAAACTACTTTTTAGAATCTCATATGCAAAATTCCTCAATCTCGGATGCAAAATACTGTATAAAAGCACACACAACTGCTTCCTAAAAACAATCTCAAAAAAAGAGTATTATAAGTCTTATATTCTGAATACTTTTCATCTCAATCATATTCCAACGACTTCTTCATTACATTCAATTCAAAACCTAATATGGTATCTAGAGCATGATCCAAAACTACTATTTATAGGTATAGTGCCAATGTTCTAAACTCGACCTAGACTACCAGGATCAATTGCTCTTCACGACATTGGATATTGGTTATAACTCATTCGGTTACATTCGCCGACACCTTCTGATAAACATGGAAGATTATCGAGGATACGTATGCTAACCCATCCAAGGACTAAGGAGGGGCTCAATCAGTCTCGGAATTCATGCAACAAGTCATGATGTGTGCTGATCTCTATTGGCTAGGGGTGTTATTCGAGCCGAACGAACTGAGCTTGGCATGCTCAAGCTTGTTCATTTGTTAAACGAGCTCGAGTTGAGCCGAGCCCAATTTTTAAACGAGATTTCTTTTTTTGTTCAAGCTTGACTTGTTTTAGTAAATGAACGAGCTCGAACCGAGCTTTTTTCGAGTTTTAAATAGTTGTACTTGGTCATATCATATTAACTTAAAGAAAATTTTAGAAATCCCATATTATTCGAGCTATTTGAGCCTAAATCGAACGAGCCGAGCTTTCAACCGAGCTTAAAACCATGTTCAAGCTCGGCTTGTGTTAGGTAGGTGAACGAGCTCAAGTCGAGCTTTTTTCGAACCGATCCCGAACTGTTAGCCCTGCTATTGAGTCTTGACCCTGGATTTGGAAGAAGACGACCTACCAACCGGTGATTGATGAGTTGGGCCCACAGCATGGGCCTAAGAATTTGGTATGGGCCCGAATTTGGGCCCAATGTGAGGACCGACACGGCCTACCGAAATCGACACCTCAGGCGAGAAAGGGGGAACACTCGTAGCGCGTACAGCAAGCAACCGTGGCACCGTACAGAAGCCATTGGAGAACTTTGGAGGTTTCTTCCTTTTTCTGCAATCTCTTGCCTTCTTCAAGAAGTCTCTCTTATTCCTTCTACTCTCTCTCGAAATTGGAAGAATCAGGCTTTGTGATTTTCAATTTCACCAAGAACGAAAATCCAATCAACCTACTCCCTCTGTCGATTGATTAAGTTGAAATTGTTTGGATTCGTGTGTAAATGGAGAAGTCAGGGAGCGAGGACGAGTTCGATTACCTGTTCAAGTTGTTGTTGATTGGAGATTCAGGAGTTGGGAAGAGCTCTCTACTTCTGAGCTTCACCTCTGATAGATTTGAAGATCTTTCTCCCACCATCGGTACTTCGTTTTTCTCCATCAGTTACTCTTAACTAAATCGTATGTATGTTCTCTTCCTCATTTGAGTTCGCCGCTTGATGTATCCACAGGTGTTGACTTTAAGATTAAGTATGTCACTCTCGGAGGGAAGAAGTTGAAGCTTGCGATTTGGGATACAGGTATTTGAATACCTATTTCCTTCTTCTTTGGTTGGAATTTAGATAGTTGAAAATCCTAACTGGAGTCTGGAAGAGGCAATGGCAATTGACCTGTAAATTGCAACGGTGCAGCTGGGCAGGAAAGGTTTAGAACACTCACCAGTTCATATTACAGAGGAGCTCAAGGAGTTATTATGGGTATGTTAACAGCTATCATCTGATTTCCATTGTTTTATCCCTCTCTGTTTGCTAGTTGACACTTGCAGGAGTGAACTGATATATCAATCTAGATAATTTAGTTGTAGGAATGGTGTTGGTTCCTTTTAAGCTTGAAAGCTTGGAGAATGGATGGATGGTAAGAAGGCATGAATTTTATGAAGATCGAATATTTGGTTGCATTTGACAGCGTGATGATATTTATACACTAGTACATCGACAGCTTACTGTATATCACCTAACGACATTAGCAATGAAAAGTTTATAACATGAATTTGCCTTGTAGGGTTTTTTGTGTTGGTTCCTTTTAAATCTTAAAGCTTGGAGAATGGATTGATTTAAGAAAGGCTTGAATTTTATGAAGATCGCTTATTTGGTTGCATTTAACAATGTGATGGTTTATACACATACATTAAGGAAGGAGAAGATGTTCTTAAGGACTTACATTCTGTTGTTCAGTCAGCTTAATGTATCACATCTGACAAAATAATCATTGAAAAGATATCAACAAGAATTTGCCTTTCAGGATTGTCAAATGTCATACCAACAAGAATCTATCTTTCATGATTGTCAATGTCATACCAAATCTGTCTGCTTTTCTTGTTTTTTCTGTTTGAGTGATTAGACTTCATTCATAATGGATTTGCAAATACAGTCTTAAATGGGTTTGCTTTGGCTGGATAATGACCTTGAGACTTTATAGCAGCTGTCTTGAACCACTCTTATAGCATACATGCATCCTTAGCAACATGCCAAGTGAACTGGTATTTTGTTGGAAGTTGTCAATCATTTTTGCTTACTATTTTTGGATAACTAATACTTGTTCATTTGTTGTTTTCTTTCTGAGATTTATTTAATATTCGTATAACTTTAACTAAGAGGATGAGTTTGTTGCCAATTTTTGGTTAATTAATACTTGTTCATTTGTTGTTTTCTTTCTGATATCTATTTATTATTTGTATAATTTTAACTAAGTGGATGAGTTTGTTGCCAGTTTATGATGTAACACGGCGAGAAACATTTACAAATCTCTCTGACATATGGAATAAAGAAATAGACTTATACTTGACCAATCAAGATTGCGTCAAGATGCTGGTTGGCAACAAGGTTGACAAGGTTAGTTCTCTTCTCCAAAGAATAATTTTTATAGGGAGGGGAGGGGAGGGGAGGGGAAATCTGTATGTTTCAATTGGTCATCTGAAAAAGCTGATTGAATTTAATTATTGTGGTTGCTGCTTTACCTCTGTTGTTGCTGAAGCCCAGTTTCATTAACAAGTAAATTAGTATATTCACATTAATTTCATCTCTTGCAGGAAAGTGAGAGAGTTGTCTCTAAGAAAGAGGGAATGGACTTTGCAAGGGAATGTGGGTGCCTGTTCCTTGAATGCAGTGCAAAAACCAGGGTTAATGTGGAGCAGTGCTTTGAGGAGCTTGTCTTGAAGGTAATTTGTTAAACTCTTCAGCAACATGGAAAAACTGAAGTTGTTTAAGCTGTTTTTGCAGTGAGAGATCAATTTCAACTCCTGCCCATTTATGTCACCATCAGTAAAAATCCTCTTTGAAGTGTATCTGTGCTTCTTTGAAGGCCTACCACTATTTTTATTTTTGTTTTCCCTCTTTGAATTTAAAATCTTCTTAGTTTAACTTTACCTCATATGCCCCTGCAGATTCTCGAAACGCCAAGCCTATTAACCGAGGGATCAGGTGTCGCTAAAAAGAACATCTTTAAAGAAGATCAGACAGCATCACCGGATGCATCAACAGGAGGGTGTTGCTCTTGATTTACTTTGAACTTTCCGGCTGAAATAAACCATTTCTGCATTTAGATTGTAATGTTAAAAGGAACTGATGAACTATTTCAAAAGAAATGTTTGCATCTTCTTCTTTCACTTTCACCCAATTCCTTGGTGCTTGTAAATCTGTAATTTCTTACTGGTTATAGTTTCTTTGTTGAAATTTGCAACAACACAGACAAAGATCATATAACAGTAAACGCTGAACCTGAACCTGGTTGCAGATACAATCGTAAAAATAATCCAATGCAGCCAAACAGGTGGTGAGTATTCAAGACACTGACTATTGCCATTAAAATCTCAGAAGCAGGAGTACAAATTTTACTGCTACTTTACCTGCCTATCTCTAAAACTGAAAGAAAACCTGCTAACCACTTTCTTGTATAAGCAAGTACCAAAAGCTACAGTTTTCTGTTTCATTTTACCTGTGTTCCTGGGAACAAATAACACATTGCACACAACCTAATTTTAACCTCACCTTGTCAGTAAAATGGATAATAAAAACTACAAGATCATTTCTACAAATAATGAGGGGAAGTTGGGTAGGGTTTAACCTGATTTTAATCTTGAAAGAGCTTGTTGTATAGTCCTTTTCACAATCTCACGTGATACACGCAGGTTATATTTGGATCCTTGATGTGTCTAGAGATGACTACAAACAATGAATGAATATTGAATGGAGTCAGACGAGTAGCGTTGCGTGTGAAACGTTTCGCTTGTATTGTTAAAGGTTACATTTCTTTGATGCGGAATCATTGTTCCTTATCGGCTCTTTATCAACTGCAAATTTTTTTTTTTTGTAACCCTAACATATCGACGCGACGATATAGAGAAATACCGGGCACATACAATGCATATGCATTAGTCCAAGTATCCCAACTCATGTTAACCAAACATAAGTTTTGGTGTAGATTAGTTAGGTGTCTTTTTCAAGCCCAAACAGGAAAGTAATGTTGTGAAAAACACTTGTCCTCCTGTTTTACTTGCCGAATCAATTGAGATGTTATGGATTAATGGATTATATGAGATAATGCATTAGTTGTTTGTTTATAAATGGGCTACAAGCCTACAAAATAGCTACTTGCCTTAGTTATTTGTTTCAATAATATCTCAATAGTTTTTTATGGTTAGAATAATATCTCAATAGTAGATCTTATAACACCACATATTTGGTTGAAATATACTAACTCTGTATGGGATGAAAAACAATTTATTTGTAAAAAGTGGAGTTTATTTGGTTGTTATTAGGGTATACTTGTATTTCAAATCAAATAAACACCAAAAAACAAAAAAAAAAAGCTATCAAATGTGGCTTTTTTTACATACCCATTTTTATCTAAAACCCCACATATAAACTACTCCATGCATAACTAGTAATTTTTAAGCTCTTCATTTTACTAGTTTATAAACTACTAAAAAAAACTCCCATACACACCCAATGCCCAAAATTAAAAACATGCCTTCATCTTTGACTATTTGTAATGCGACGGGATTCCAACTCATCTAAACTCTTTACGAATAAAAAAAAACCGATTATTTTTTATAAACATATATACCCCCTCCGTTCACTTTTAATTGTCATTTTTACTATTAATACACGTTTTTTAAGTGATAAAAACTACTCATTAAAATATTTATTTTTAATATTTTTTTAATAATATCATATCTATTACTAAAAAGTATGAGATTATTAAATAAAAATTAATTAAAAATTTAATATTTTATATATATTTTTTTACGACGAGGAAATTCGTCTTTGATGGTAAACCCCGAGCCTATAACCAGCCGGTAAGAATCACACACCAATTACACTGAAACCTCCTTCCTCCACACCACTAGGCCATCCGTCAAGTGAACTGAGCAGAGTATAACTTATGCACATTGTTATATTATAATGACATATTATGCATTATGCATTATAATACAAATTCATCCAAACAAAGGGCAAGAGAGAGGTCATGATAAAGCCCCATGATGAGTCCTTATTGACTTTGAAAAGGCCAAACCAAAAACACAGACCAAAGAAAAGCAAGTGAAAGATTCAAGACGAGGGAGGAGGACGGCACGCGACCACAATGAACGTGGATCCTCCTCTTTCCCCTTCCACTTCCTCCTCCTCCCCCTCCGAATCTGATCCCGCTCTCTCCATTTCTTCGCCTTCTCCTTCTCTTGCTTCATCTTCAGCGGCTTTGCCGGAGGTTGCCGGCCGGACTTCTCCGCCGCCGCCGTTGTCGCTGCCGTCGCAAGCTCCTCCTCAATCGGCGCCGCCTGAGGCTCGGCCGAAGCTGCTGCCAGTCGGATCGCCTTCTGCCATGACTAGGGATCCCGATGCGCTCTTCAGCGGCGGTGGTATCAGGTAGGACTCAACCAAACCCTTGCTTTTGGAGTTCAATTCGGCAGCTTCAAACGTTATCGATTAATTTGACTTTCGATTTCGCCTTTTTTTTTTTGGATTTGGCATGCTGCTTCTGGTTTTTTAAACTAGAATTTGCTCGCTGACCGATCAGTTATTTATAGTGTATCATACCGCAATTTTTTGTCTTCAGTCAAGTTCATTTGGAAGTTATGCACATGGTTGATTTTCAAGACCTTTTTATTTTACCTGGAAACTATGTCAGCTTGATGAACTGATTCTTCAATTGATAAAATTCATATCCTCTATTGTGGTTTATACTGCTCACATGTTCTTGAGTTTTTTTCATTTTCAATCCTCTATCATGATTATATTTTTTCATTTCCAGCATGATCTCTTGCTGGTTGATTTAATTTCCTTATGACTGAACTTCGTTTCCTTGGGTAGTTTTCTCAGTGGAAAAGATAAGGTAGGATTCAGCTATGGATATTCTACTTTCAAGGGCAAAAGATCTTCCATGGAGGACTATTTTGATGCAAAAGTATCTGACGTCGACGGTCATATGGTGGCTTTCTTTGGAGTTTATGATGGTATGTAGTGGTCTTTCTTGATACCGTATTCAATCTTCGACGTTTCATAAGTTTTTGCGATCTAGAAATCTACAATGGCCCTCTATGTAATATGTCAGGTTTCTTATGCTGTCAGGTCATGGAGGTCCCAAAACAGCTGAGTATCTTAAGAACAACCTTTTCAACAATCTGTGCAGTCATCCGGATTTTCTGAAAGATACAAAGTCAGCAATTGGTATGAATTTGATGCCTATGAAATGATTAGTGCAAGTGCTTCTATTTCCTCTTTCTGAAAATATATAATTTCTATAAACCCCTTCCTATTGCAGTTCAAGCATTCTCACAAACTGATGTTCAATATCTCGAAGAAGTGAAAGGCCAGCAAAAAGATGCAGGGTCAACTGCATCAACAGCCTTGTTGCTTGATGATCAGCTTATTGTTGCTAATGTGGGAGACTCCAGAGTAGTTGCTTGCATAGGGGGTTCAGGTTTGTTCAGTCAATATTTTGCAAAATTCATTGAGATCTGTCATTCCTAGTGACGACATTCACAAACTGTAGGCTGGTAACCATTTTCATTGATGAGGACTCTTGCAAAGTTGCACCCCTTATGCAAAGGGGTGAAATAAAACTGTTCCTTGGTTACTCCCTTGATATGCAATATTCTAGGTTTTAAAAGTTTGATACATATTTCTATAATAGATTCCTCGGTTCTGTAGCCTTCTGTTGAATGATCATTGGTGTATTTCATTGCAGCTGTTCCGTTATCTGTTGACCACAAACCTGATAGATCTGATGAGCGTCAGCGCATTGAAGATGCAGGAGGCTTTGTAATCTGGGCAGGTACCCTTCATTTTCTACTTTATATGGAGTTGAATACTCTGTCTCTCTGTAGTTTTCCTTAATGTTGTTCAAATTCTTTTTATAGTCATTCTGTCATCTTTGAATCTTTTGACTTAGTAGATTATACTTGATGGCTCTTTGACCATATGCTTGTTCTGCTGCTTCTTTTTGTGGGATTGTTGCTGATTGGCTTGTGCAATTAAACAAAAAAAAATTCCTATTCTCCAGGAACATGGAGGGTTGGTGGAGTTCTTGCTGTCTCTCGTGCTTTTGGAGACAGATTGCTCAAACAATATGTTGTTGCTGATCCTGAGATTCAGGTAACCATTGTTCTATCTCCTTGAAGTAGATGGAAGGTCCATAGGGTAGTGAATTAACAGATTGTAATTAAGATGATGTTAATTAGCTCGTTGGCTGGCAAACAATGTCATTGGAGAGAGTACTATCATTGTCTTTATGGTGCTTGTCTTTAATCCTTAGAGATCGTAACATATAGAGCTCATAACATTGCCTTAGCTTTGCGCTCTACAAGCATATGAGTGTTTGGAGAGTCATACGAGCTTTAGTTTAAATGCTGAAGAGAAAAAAAAAATCTGCTATATGATTCTGCGACTTTCATGCTTGCTTGAAAAGGGACTGGTTAGAGGAATGGGTCTTGCCAATTTAATAATAGCAATCAAGCCTACTTGGAAACATGTTGCAAGTCTGACTCAAAAGTTGTTTGCCACTCTTACTAACCTTTCTTCAACTTACTTCCTTTAATGTGTATATTATGTTGCGTTGCACGTGATGCTTGATTTCTTATCATATCTTCCTTTTTAGGAACAAGAAATTGATGCCATAGAGTTCATTATTGTTGCAAGTGACGGACTTTGGAATGTCATCTCCAATAAGGCAAGTCGTTATGCTGAACTAAATTCATGCAAGATTCCGCCGATTAAGATTGAATTGAATCTAAGCAGCCATCACCCCCTTGTTCTCTCATACAGGATGCTGTTTCTATGGTGAAGGACATTGAAGACGCTGAAGCTGCATCCCGGAAACTCACAGAAGAAGCATATTTACGTGGAAGCTCGGATAACATCACCTGCATCGTGGTGAGGTTTCAGAAGGGCAAACACCAAGATTAGCCAATCCATAACCCTTCTAGTTGCCAGTCTTTGCTTCCTCGTGATGCACTTTTAAGCATTCATCGAGCGCTGACTTGGAAACGCACAAGAAGTCACTTCCATATATGCGTTGTCGTTTGCCATTCTTCCTGATATATAGAATCAGTTAGATCTATAGTTGCAGATACAGACGGCCAAAATCTTAGTTCAGCTTATTTTGGTCTGTGTAATCATCTCCTCTCTATCCAGGTGATTATTTGAACTGTCATTTTAAATCTGCAGTTATAGTGTAGTAGCTAGCAATTATAAAGACAGCTTGTACTTTGTAGTTTGTAGTGTGTTTTCATTTATGTTGTATTTTATTTTATTTTATTTTTAATCGATGATTTGTCTTGCCATCTTCAGCAAACAAGGGATGAAAATGTATTGATTTTATTATATGCTGAATTGGGTTGTATTGTCGGAATTGCCTAATCTTTTATGCAAGATTTACTAGTTCAAAATTATACACACGGTTTCATAAAAAAATCATCCTACTTTTTGACACGTATAGAAAGTAATTTTTTTTATAAAATATTATATTTTAATATTTTTTTTATAATTTCATACATAATACAACAAATATGAAATTATTTAAAAAATAATATTTTATGTCAAAATGTAGAAAATATATACGAAATATCATGCTCCCTCCGTTTCAAATTATATGTCATTTGTCATTTTATGCACGTATTTTAAGAAGGTAAAAACTCTATAAAATATTATTTTTTAGATTGTGTGGGGGAGTGGTGTTGTGTGGGACTGTCCTGCTTTCGCTATGTTTCTCTTTTGTTTGCTTGCTTCGTGACTAGATTTGTGTTCATGCTTACTAGGGTTCTTGACTTCTTGTTACATTTCGTTCTGGGTCTTTCGGAAACACTCTCTCGGGCTCTCCGGGGTAAGAGTGCGTACATCCTGACACCCCAGACCTTGCTTAATTGCGGGATAGACTGAGATGTTGTTGTTGTTGACACTTGTGTTGAGATAACAATTTAAAATAAAAACGGGGAACCTTTAAAAAGCTTAAATCTCCAAAACCCTTCAAAGTTTAAATGCAAGTGTATAGAAGAAAAAAAGATGGTTTTTTTAATACTCCCTCCGTCAAAAAATACATGGACTTTTACTATTCATGCACGCTTTTTTAGGAGCTAAAAACTATATAAAATATTAACTTTTTTATTAATTTTTTTTAATAATTACAAACTTATTAGCAATAAGTTTATAATTATTTAAAAAAATTAATAAAAAAGTTAATATTTTATATAGTTTTTACATTCTTAAAAAAGCGTGCGTGAATAGTAAAGTCCATGTATTTTTGGACGGAGGTAGTATTTTTTATTAGGAAAAAATTCGGGCGAGCGAGCTCTACCCGACGGCATCCTTTCGGATGAGGTTAAAAGACCAAAAAAAAAAAAGATGGTTTCGTACAATACTACCAAAATTTAGGGTTGTTTTTGTGATTTATCCCTTTTACAATTGCCACTGACCGTTGGCGCTCGGATCCTATTAAAACCCTTGCGCCCCCAAAGGTCCAAACTTCATCCCTCCCGACGCCGCCTCCCTCTCAACTCCCTCCAATCTCTCTCCAATGGCGGGGGGAAACATGCCGCCGAAGTTTGTGAGCTCCAAAGCAGATCTTAAGCGCAAGGAGCAGCACCAGAAGAAGGCGAAATCAGGAGGGTTCGAATCTCTAGGGTTAAGCCCTAATGTCTTCCGCGCCGTCAAGCGCAAGGGCTACAGGGTCCCCACCCCTATTCAGCGCAAGACGATGCCGCTCATCCTCGCCGGCGCCGATGTCGTCGCCATGGCCCGGACTGGTTCCGGCAAAACGGCCGCCTTCTTGATCCCCATGCTCGAGAAGCTTGTGCAGCATGTCCCTCAGTCCGGCGTTAGGGCTTTGATTTTGTCCCCCACTAGGGATTTGGCTCTTCAGACCTTGAAGTTTACCAAAGAATTGGGCAAATATACAGGTATTGTGTCTCTTCGAATGCGTTAATTGAATGTTGATTCTGCTTCAAACTGTTGAAAAATGGTGTTCGTGGTGTATGCAGATCTTCGTACTAGTTTAATAGTTGGGGGTGATAGGATGGAAACTCAGTTTGAAGAATTAGCACGAAATCCAGATATAATTATTGCTACGCCTGGTAGACTAATGCACCAGCTCTCTGAGGTGGAGGATATGTCGCTTCGATCGGTGGAATATGTGGTGTTTGATGAAGCTGATTCCTTGTTTGGTATGGGATTTGCTGAGCAATTGCAGACAATCCTAAATAAGCTGTCTGAAAACCGGCAAACTCTGCTTTTCAGTGCGACTCTACCAAGTGCCCTGGCAGAGTTTGCCAAGGCAGGATTAAGGGATCCACAGCTTGTAAGACTTGATTTAGAGAATAAAATTAGCCCTGACTTGAAGCTTACCTTTTTCACCTTGAGGCCCGAAGAGAAGCATGCTGCACTGGTTTATTTGATCAGGGAACAAATTTTGCCTGGAGAGCAAACTTTGATTTTTGTTTCCACCAAGCACCATGTGGAATTCCTCAACACTTTATTCAAGGAAGAAGGCATTGAGGCTTCTGTATGTTATGGTGACATGGACCAAGATGCTAGAAAAATGAACGTTTATAGGTTCCGAGCAAGGCAAACCATGTTGCTGATTGTCACAGATATTGCAGCAAGAGGAATTGACATCCCCTTGCTTGATAATGTAATCAACTGGGATTTCCCTCCCAAACCTAAACTTTTTGTGCATCGTGTAGGGCGAGCTGCGAGAGCAGGTCGAACTGGTACTGCATATTCTTTTGTTACCACTGAGGATCTACCCTATCTTTTGGACCTTCACCTCTTTCTCTCTAAGCCCATTAGACCAGCTCCAACCGAGGAGGAGGTTTTACAAGACATGGAGAAGGTGAAAGCTAGAGTAGATTTAGCACTTTCAAACGGAGAGACAGTCTATGGGCGGTTACCTCAAACTGTTTTGGATCTTGTTTCGGATAGAGTTCGAGACACCATTGATTCATGTACAGAACTGAATACCCTGCAGAAAAGTTGTGTTAATGCATTTAAACTCTATACAAAGACTAAACCAACACCATCAAAGGAGTCGATCCGGAGAGTGAAAGATCTACCTCGTGAAGGGTTGCATCCAATGTTCAATAGCGTACTAGGAGGCACTGAGTTAACAGCACTCGCCTTTTCTGAACGTTTGAAACATTTCAGGTGGTTTATTAATCACTTTCTTGTGCCTCAGTGCATTTGCTTAGTTTTCATGTTAATTCAATTTTCCAATCTTTTATTTTTGATAGTATCTAATACTTGTGCTTAATATCTGCAGGCCAAAGCAGACTGTTCTGGAAGCTGAAGGTGGAAATGCCCGGTCAAATCATCGGCAGGTACTGCATATATTTTAAGACTAGCTATATTCTCTCTTTAGTAAAGGCATTGCAATTCTAGGCTTAATCTTGCTGAAGCTTATCTAAAAGTGATTTCAAAATTAAGTTTGAGTCTAATGATGTTGGTTTTACTATGCCCATGCAGGGTCCATCCAGGCAGTGGATAGATGTCATGAAGAAAAAGAAAGAAGTTCATGACAAGATAATTAACCTGGTACACGATGAACGATCCAAAATTGATGCAACTAAGGTAATGCCTTCTTGATGAAAGTTATGTCCTGAGATGCACTCATTAGAATTTGCTTCTCCAATAGTGAACTGTTATAGTTTCATAAATGCACAATTTGGTGTTTACCCAACATTAGGGAAAGAAACCTTCCCACATCAACAAAAATGGAGAAACCGCAACCTTAAAAGGAATTTTGGTGGTAGATTCAAGAATCAAAATCATGATAGTGTGAATATGTCGCAAAAAACATGATACGCTATAGGGATCCTTCTTTTCTCCGAATGGAAATCAGTTCCATGATGCTTCTGTCTAATCTTGGGCTTTATTTGAAAACATATTCCTGGGTGAGCTGGATTGTTGATAATTGATATATAAGAGAATGATAATTGAAACCTTCTACAGTTCTATATAATCGGACATGAAACATAAAACATGAAAACAGTGCTGGTTTGCGTCAGCATGCTCTGTTTGCAGTGAGTGATACTCTTAAAACTCCTTCGCAGCCTCTCGTGTTTTCTTTCAAGTATTGAAAGCAATAACAAAAATACCTTACCTCTTATTCTAAAAGGATGTTATGCTTCATATGCAGGAGGATGAACCTGAGATGACTTTCACCACTGAGATAAAGAAAAAAGGTTTGTTTGGACAATATTATGTTTTTATCTTTGTTTGGTGACTACCATGCTTTAATCATGATAGATGGTTCACTACTGGTTCTTCATGGGCGTTTAGAGATTCTTTTTACATCTTTACCTTGGTTGTTTAGGGTTAGTTTACAAGATAACAAGGCCTATCCTGGATTCTGAACTTTTTGATTAACTATTTGTTATTGTTGGTAGATTCGTCTGGTTCTAAAAGGAAAACCAGAAGCTACATAGACGAGGAGTACTTCATTAGTTCTGTGCCAACAACAAACCAAGTAAGCTATTGGCATTTTAAGCACATGGCTAATCCTTCTTTCTTACATGGTCTATATTTGAGCTCCCTCGTGTAGCTGATGAATAATGTGAAGGAAGTTCTCTCCCAGCAACTCTTCTATTTCCTTCTCTTTGATAAAATGATGACACCGCTTCCCTTTTTACTGTAATTGCAGCATTCAGAAGCTGGACTATCAGTAAGAGGCGAGAAAGGCTTTGGATCAAACAGGTAATGTTTCTTCTGATGTCAGAGAGGAGCGGCTTCTGTTGTCCTAATTTTTCAGGGCTTCCATTTGTAGACAGCTTCTTTTCTCCTTCAGGACATTGTTGTGTTCAATTGTTCATCATACTTCCCTCTCTGCCATATCGGCTCTTTGCCATATAGGAGACCTTGTGTCTGTAGGATTAGTTTAGACACTGATTGTTGTCATCTTATTTTCATGATATAAATTCTTGCTGTAGACAGCTGAATATGTGGATTCTTATATTCTAGTTGAAGATCTTAGAAACCATTGTGTATATTAATATTGTGATATCTTTATGCGAAGAATGAGATCTCTCTCCAATTAGAGGATAGAAAAACATTTCGTGGTTGGTTATGTGTGTGTGTGTGTATGATGCCATATGTTATGTTTTATTGACAGTTTGACTATTCTGTAGGTTGGAGTCAGCTGTTCTAGATCTAGTTGCAGATGACAATGGGGGTATGAGCAAACAGAAATCAGTCTATCATTGGGACAAGGTATATGGTCTTCACAACAATTTCTACTTCATGATTATTATTTTATCTTTTGATACGGATTTAATATTATTGCTCTTTTTTTTTATATAGAGAAGTAAAAAGTACGTTAAGTTGAACAATGGTGAGCGTGTGACTGCGAATGGAAAGGTATCGTTTCTTCCGTTTTGTTTGTCTGAATAATGGTAGAATTCTGGAATGCCTTAGTTCATCTACAAGTATGATTGTTTCCAGTTGAAGGTCTTGTTCTTTTGCTGTATTTTATTTTGTCTGAGGGCTCTTCTTGTTTTTTGCTGTAGTATATTACTATATTTTGGGGTCTTGCTTTCTCTCTTTTCATATTTATACTTTCTGAATTAATAATTTTTAAAAGAGGCTGGAAGTCGGTCACATACGTAGTGCAGCTTGTAAAATTTAAATCACAGTGCTTGTGTCTTTATTTATATACGTAAGAATTAAATTGTCTTGCTCTTTTAAATATTTCAATCTCCTATCTTCTATGATTTTTTTTTGCAAGTTAATATTTTTTTCTTTGCTTATTTCACAGGTAAAGACAGAAGGCGGTAAAAAAGTAAAGGCCGAAAAAAC
Source organism: Persicaria maculosa (assembly GCA_963922045.1). NCBI lineage: Eukaryota > Viridiplantae > Streptophyta > Magnoliopsida > Caryophyllales > Polygonaceae > Persicaria > Persicaria maculosa. Next base: position 65,862,729 of record OY998262.1, read on the forward strand.
AGGGATTTACAAGAAATGGAAAGAGCGCACCCATAATAGAGTCTCTAACAGAGGAGATGGTTATGAAAGGAATGATGGAGAAAACATAGATCGGAGAGGTATGGATGTTTTGTTGCTAGTATACTGGAGAAATTACACTTTATAAAAACTGTGTTCAGCCACTAGTATAACTTGTGTATCTTTCAGTTTTGTGCTTTCCTTTAATTTTTTTCCTTTTTTCCCCCCCTACAACAATAACACAAGATGGAGCATTGTCCATCTGTACAACCAAGTTAAAAATACGAGAATGGGATTCTTAAATAATGGTCCGCGGTGGAAAATACCAGAATTGTCATTTAGAATCAATCAGTATTGAAGTTAGCCTTTTGTTTTGTTTGTAGGTGGTCGCAACAACATGAACTTCAGAGGGGGCAATCGTCACTCCATACCAAATGCAAATGTGCCTTCTGAAATCAAAGATCTTGATCAAGTTCGGAAGGAAAGGCAGAATAAGGCAACCAGAATATCTAATCTCAAGAGTAAACTTACCAAGGGGAAGGGTAATAAGAAGTTTGGCAAGAGCGGCGGCGGCAAGAGCAGCGGTGGCAAGGGCAATTTCAAGAGCGGCGGCAAGGGCAACTTCAAGAGTGGCGGTAAAAGCGGTAAAAGCAGCGGTGGTAAAAGCAATTTCAAGAGCGGCGGTAAAAGCAAGATGAAAGGCAAGGGGAAGTAAAAAAAAAAATCAATTCACAAGAAACCGCTGCTTGAGTTACAAGATCAGTCCCCATCGACATTTTGACAACACAAGTCGAGTTCGTGTAGATCTTACAAGAGTTCTTCTGGTTGTTTTGATCCTATCCATGTATATGGTTTTTGGCACTTGTATTGAGCGTGTTGTGAACTTTCATATTACTGAGCTGGCTTTCAAAAATATACCTCGGGATATTTATGATTATTACAGAATGTTTGTTTCTCAAGATGAAAAGCGAACATGTTTTTTATTTTGGATGCACTCTAATGGTATATCAGTGTGCTGGAGTGGTCTTAGCACGGTGTGATTGGACAGCACAGGCACAGTGAACTGTTGTCAAGCTCAGGCAGCCGCTTATGATGAGGGAGTGCCTCCCGGGGCAGGTGTGAAGCGCACAAGGCCTGAACTGCAGGCGGGGTCAGAGCAGTGCACTGGCTTATGTTGAGGTTTGTCAGACCTCCGTCTTCATGCTAGCTATTCGATTTTATTTTTGAATTAGCCAAAAATTCGAAAAAAATTTGCAAACTAGCCAAAATCTGAAAGTATTTAGGGATTTAGCCAAAGTGGAATAGAGGTGAAACAGCGACTTTACCCCAAATTCAAACAGCGATTTACTAATTTATTTTTAAAAAAATTCTCAATTTATTGTTAAAATAAGTAAAAACAAAAAAAAAATACATGGAGAGTCGTTGTTTCAAACATCGACTCTCTTTTTTTATTTTATTTTTAAAACCTACCGCGTCATCGGAAACCCAGTACCACTCCTCCCACCCAAAATCGTCATCGGCTACAGGGCAACAGGCTACAGGGCTACAGGGCAACGACGTCTTCAACCTAAAGGCAATTTGCATAAGTATACATCTTTTTTTGTGGGTTTGCAAAAATACCACCTTTTTGGAAAATTTGCAAAACTACCATATGTGGTATTAGTGCAAATAAGATGAGCAAAGTGCTAAGCCGGTTGCAGGTTGTCACAAGGAGAGAGAGAGAGAGAGAGAGAGAGAGAGAGAGAGAGAGAGAGAGAGAGAGAGAGATGGGACATCGATTTTGGTGGGGGATTTTGGCGCCAAAATTGGAGAGAGAGAAGGTCATCATTGACATATTTGTAAAGGTGATGGGAAAGGCTTTCCCTTCATTTTTAAAGTATAATAGGTGAGGAGGAGAGAGGTCATCAGTTTCGGTCTTCCCATGGACAAGAGAGCTGGAGAAGAATGCCACCATTGGAGAATAACCCATCCGCATTAAGGTCCAGTTGCTGAGCACGTGTCGGGCGCTTTATTTGTTCGTGTCAGTGTTTGTAAACTTCCGTGTCACAGAGGTATCTGAGAAACCCTAATTCTCAGTTGCAATGAGTAGGCTTCTCTCCTATTTCTCGTCATGTTTCGTGAAGAGTAGATACCCATTAACAATGGTGCTGATCCGAGTTTTCAATTGCAGGGCAAAACACCAAAGTCTGTGTCACTCTCATCTTCAACGGCCGTTGGTTGTTTGATGGTGTCGGGTGGGTGTATTCTGGTGAAACAGAGCGGAAGAATGTGATAATTGAAGAGGGCATCGACTTCACCTCTCTGACTCAACTGTTAAGGCTCAAGGTCGGCCATGATTGTTCATATGAAGATTGGCGGTTGTCTTACATGCTAAAGGGGAAAGAAGCGGGTCATCCGATAACGATAGGTGATGATGACGACCTTGAGGCTTTTAAGTTTCTCAACTCGAAGTCTGGGGAACATCCATGGCCCATGGCGATATATGTTGGTCCAGTGGTGAAAGAGAGCCTTCAAGTACCACAACCCGGCGTCGGGGAAGAATGCTTGAGTGGGCCTCGTAACTCTCAAAAGGTGGACGAGCTGGAGGCAGAAGGTAAGCCACAACCAAACCCTATGGTTGTAGATGTGGGGTTATATGGTGGAGGATGGGTTAGCGAGTCAATAGGGAAGAGCAACGATATAAGGGTGAAAAACAATGTTGACACGGGGTTTGGAAGGGGTGACACTGTCACCCAATTGGAAACCCTAACCACCGATTTCCCCTTTCCATACCCGAAAACCACCCATGCCACCACCACCCACCATTCTCCAAACACGAAAACCACCACCCCGATCTACCATTCAGGCCACCATTGCCCTAACCCCTTCACCCATTGCTTCCCCGACCCACACCCTCGCACAGTACCACCAAAGGGAGAAGAGTAAAAGGGCGTACCTGATATCTGTCGTGTCTGGTGTGTACTTTCCGGCGATGGTGGACCTGCCCGCTCTCTCTCCTTTGTTGTTCCTCTCTCGAAGCGCCTTCTCTGCAACTGCCGAAGAAGAAACCACCCTCTCTCTCTCTCTCTCTCTCTTTCTATGCGTCGCTGCAACTGCCGATGAAGATGAAGAAGCCCTCTCCCTCTCTCTCTCTCTCTCTCTCTCTCTGCTATCGGTGTGTTTTGAAATGGGAGAGAGATATGTGATTGGTTTGACATTTACTAACCCTCCCCCTATTTCTCCTTCCCGCCCTCTCTCTATTCACTAGGCAATGATGACTGTAATTTAATTTTATTTTTTTTGGGCATAATAACATAGGATAGCCGATTTTGGGGGGGTTTACCTTGACATTTTTGCAAATTTTGGGAAAAAATGGCATTCTTGCAAATTTTTCCAAAATGGTGGCATTTTTGCAAAGATTTTAGAAATTGTGGTATTTACTACTATTTCCTCTCAACCTAATTCCGACTTCAACCTCCCCCTCCGCCCCTTCCGCCTCCACCACCACTCCTCCCACCCAAAATTGCCATCGGAAACCCAGTGGCCAGTACCCCCGCAATCAGAGTCGGCGCCTTCCCTGACCACAAACCCGACACTCTTCGAATTCAATTTCCTCGCTTCAAAATTGGCAAACTCTCCTTCGAATTTGGCTTCCTCGCCTTCGAATTCGGTTTCCTCGCTTCCAAATCCGGCTCCCTCACCATCGAATTCGGTTTCTTTGCTTCAGAATTTAGCTTCCTCACCTTCGAATTGGACGTCTTCAGATCCGGATCTATGTTGCGACGGCGTACTCGGCGAAGTCGTTGGCGGTGTTGGAGGTTCTGCGATATGGCCATCGAATTCGGTTCTGCGATATGGCCATCTCCTATTCGTTCTCTCCTGCGATATGGCCATCTCCGGTTCCTCCCAACATATTTCCGGCCCAGGGTGTGCGTGCTTTTGCTGCTTCAACGTAAAATAAAAAGAAAAAGGGGAGAGTCGTTGTTTCAAACAGCGACTTACTTATTAAATTATTTTTTTTAAAGCCCGGGGTAAAGTCGTTGTTTACCCCACTTTGGCTAAATCCCTAAATAATTTCAGATTTTGGCTAGTTTGCAATTTTTTTTCGAATTTTTGGCTAATTCGAAAAAAAAATCTAGCTATTCACTGCCTTCCATGAATGCTCGTCATGCTTGTTCTTTATGCGGCTCTGAGCCAACGAATACATAGCAATGTCTGTTATGTTCTGGCAGTAGTAGAGGCCGAGTGATCTCAGATGGTGGCATCTGGTTGCCAGCCGCGATGACACTCTCATCTGCAACCATGCCCCGGGAATGACTCTTGGGAAAACATGACACTGAATCGAATCCAAAGATAATGTAGGAAGTTTACCTGTTATATGGACACAGCCACATAGGTCAAGTGCTCTAAGCTCCGGACACCCATATGCTAAACTCGTAACACCAACACATTCTCACACCACCCGAGATTGAGAGACTGCATCTGGCTGCAGTTGTAGCAAGCGCCTAGTATTGAAACCGAAAGCTTAGTCAAGCACTTGTATACAGACGTTAATGAATCGATTACCTGAAGTGTGCGGTCTGTTGCTGCCTTGACGCAGCCACAAAGATTCAGCGATTTGAGCTTTGTGCAAAAGCTGGTTAGGTATACAAGGGCAACCTCACTGAAAGCCGAGCAGCCACTGATGTTGAGTTTCGTAAGATTCGGGCATCCATGAGCCAAGGCGTACAAAGAGCGATCAGTGAGCTTAAAGCTTCTACTAAGGTCTAGCTCCAGTAATTCAGGGCAGAAATTGGATATGGTCTCAATAGCGTTATCCTCATCTGTGGCTTATCTTGCCGCAATATCAGTGTGTGCAGTTTTGTGAATTTCGGTTTCAATACTGTGTCGCTGAGATACCCTGCACAACAGCATAAGTATTCAGTAGTCAGTACCAATCAAGGTCATACCCTAGGCCCGAATTAGAAACAGTAAAGATCTTTGCAAATTCACAAATAACCTTACAAACAAAGACAGTAAAGGATGATCGGCATAGAGAAAGACCAGTATGTACCAAACAGTGCTTAATATAAAAATAGGTGTGCCACCTCATTATTCTAACCTGAATGCGCACTTCACTGTTTGAAGAATTCAGTAATTGCCTGCCAATGCTTGATAATAAAACAGCATCATCAGAAAAGATGATCTGGATAGTTGTACTGAAAGATCAGAGTTTTTTTTTGTTACAAAATAATAAAGAGAGCCGCTTAAATAAACAAAACACAAGTTGTAGAGATCTACAAGTTTTATACAGTAATCAGTTTGAATTTCAATGTTTCATTCACAAAATTCAAAAAAATCGTATTTTCTTGTGCACTAATCCAACAGTGTTGCTTGGTAGCCTTCATCTTGTATCTCCCATGTCAGCAATCTTAACACTAGATAGATGTTCAAACCTCCATAATGTATCAGCTTGTCTGATTCAAAAACAAAGCTACAGTTTTGTATCCCAACCCAACTGCACCCTTTCGCCTTTTGAACACCAATCTCTTTCATGGACTTGTTGACCCGAGCCAGTCTATCCCACTTTGCCCTCGTCTCATATGCCCGAGATAAGACCAAGTAAGGAAGATACTCATGTGGGTTCGTCTCCATCATCCTATATGATACCTTCTCTATGAGTTCCATGTCTTCGGTAAGTTGAATATTGGAAAGAAGTGACATCCAAATTGAAAGACTGGGTCCATGTGGCATTCTTTCTACTATGTCAATCGCCTCCTTAAGATTTCCTGCTCGACATATCAAGCCAACAACGCGCTCATAGTGTTCATCGCCAGGAGTCACTGCATATTTCTTCTCCATGGCTGAAAATATGTTTATCCCCTCTGTGACTAGATCCCCAAAGTCACAAGCTAAAAGAACCCCGGCAAAGGTGATATGATCAGGCTGAAGACCACAACTAAGCATTTGCTTAAATATGCTCAGGGTTTCGAGTATTTTCCCATTTTGGGTCAAGCCATTCACCACAGTGTTCCAACACTGCAGGTCTCTCACATCCATGTCTAAAAACATGCTCAAAGAGGAATCAACCATCCCATATTTGGCATACATGTCGACAAGTGAGCTTGCAACGACAACATCTGAGTTAAAGCCTAATTTTACAACCAAAGAATGCACCTGAAGTCCAGGCATCATTGGGAGAAGATCAGATGTAGCGCAAAGTACACTGCTTATGGTGAACTCAGTTGGACTGATGTTTTCCTTAAGAGTCGAAGCAAATAAACTCAAGGCTTCCTCGGCATAATTGTGTCTAACGTAACTTGCAATCATCGAGTTGCAAACCACTGAGTTCCAGGCACCTACGTCAGTAAAAATACCAAGAGCATCATTCAATCTCCCACATTTGGAGAAAAGATCAATTGCTGCACTTGACACAACGGAATTAGTGAGATGCCCCAGTTTGACACACAAAGCAAAAATCTGCTTGCCCTGCTCCAAATCATACAAATCAGAACAAGCGGTGATACTTAATGATAATGTAAACCCATCTGGTGAATAACATAAAGATCTCATCAAAGAAAACAGTTGTAAACCAAGTTCTTGACCACCTGTTTTACTGCAACTGCAAATCAATGAATTCCAGGAGATGATATCCAATTTCTCCATGCTCCAAAACACACCAAACGCATAATTAACTAGCCCAAGATCTCCGTACACATCAATCAAAGAATTCCCAATAACCACATTTGACATAAACATCCCATTTCTAACAGTGACCCCATGGATTTCTTTCACATGCCAAGGAGCTGAAACAAACGATATCAGAGTAGAAAGCGTATACATACTCGGTCTCACTCCATAATCCCTCATATCAGCAAAGCACTTCATCGCACTATCCACAAACCCATACGAAGCCAGTCCGGAAATCATTGAATTCCAACTGACAACATCTCTTTCAGGCATTTCATCGAACAGTTGGCGTGCCCTGCTTAACTCCCCAAATTTGATCAGCCCCTTCAAACAAACATTCCACGAAATAGTATTCTTATCACTGATTTCCTCAAACACTTTCAACGACTCCCTCGCATTGGCAACATTGGTATACAAATCGAGACAGCGGTTACCCAGAAACGTATGACGATTAAACCCTACTTTGATCAGCTGGGCATGAACACCCTTAGAAAAAGCGACGGACTTTAGGGAGAGACATCGGTCTATCAGATTGGAGTAGTGCGAAAGTGGGATCCCTTGGCGCCAAAATGCGTTGCTCAGATATCCGCACATACAAATCACTGGCAGAAACAGCAGGGTTTGGCTAAGGCCTCAAACAAAGGAAGCTCGATCGGTGCTGCTTCCTGACATCTATGAGGAATTGGAGACAGTGTTGGGCCAACAAATTTGAAATTCATGCCGGAAACCTTCAAGAGCGAAAGCGCCACTGGCAACGGTCGGCGCTCGGATCTGGTTCAATTCAAATATAGCCAATTAGGGATGGAATCATCCTCCGGGTTCGTTGACGTTTCCTCTATCGGAGTTTTTGCAAAACTAAACCCTCTTTATTTGTATATTTGCAAAACCTAGCCTCTGTTTTAGGTCTTTTTAAAATTAATACAACTAAAAAACATCTTAGTAATTTTTTTTTCTATATACTGATGTATGTATAAGAAATTGGGTGATGATTTAGTAGGGTATAGCATAGGGATGGGAAAAATTTCCCACGAAAACCATATCAATACGTACCAACCGAACTAATTAAATTGGTAATCAATTATATTGGTAACCAATTTAATTGGTTCGGTATATCGAACCAATTGTCAGAAGTCGGTACAGTAATGGTTTGAAACAGAAAAGTTGGGATTACCATTACCAACCGATTTACAATTGGTTGGTACGGTAATTACCAACCAACTACTACCAATATACATTTAGATTTTTTTAATTATATTTTAATTGTTTTAAGATTATATTAAGTTGGACTATTTCTTTTGGGTTCTAAGACTTGCTGTTTGTTATTGTTGTTTGTTATTCAAGTTAATAAGTACTCCGTGAAAAAGCCACGATCTCTGGAGGCCACCATTTTTAGTGGGGCCCGGGAACCTACCTGGCGAAATGACTAATCTTCCCAACGGACTTACCTGACCCGTGTCGAAAGAATCGACGCGGTCCAACTTGTTCCGCGGGAAGTCAACTAAAGCTAAATGTGAAGGACTGTTCCCTTATCGAGTTTTTTCTGGACAATTTGGAAACTTGGCTCGTTTACCTGTCGTTGTTGAATGTCTTGAGATCTATTAACGATAGTCTTTTCCTTAATAGAAATTTACACTAAAGACGAACACGGTTTTCGTCCGCGGAGTTTGACGCAGTGAACGGTGCAGATTTTTCTATTCAACAGGTTCCTTTTCCACGCGTATGATCGCTTCTTGTTCTTCCTTCCTCTGAGTTCACTGTGCCGAGATCCGCCCTCCTCTTTTCCTCCTTTCCAAAAAGTCCCTTTTTTCTGGTGAGATCTCTCATTTTTATAGGTCCGGGGTGGTCTGATAAGCTGTGCCACGTGGTGTTTCTATTTCAACACGTGTTCTACTTCGTGGGTGGTGGGCATGGTCGCCACGTGTCTATTGTCTTCTTATCCGCGGATGACGGTTCACGAGTCAGCTCTTGGTTAATTCTCCGCGGATAATGTTATTTCCTTTTGTTCTTTAATCTAGCGGTGTTCTTTATTCCTTTATTTTTGTACATTTTACAGATGTTTTTCAGTATTGGTTTAGTCACAGCTCCTCGGGCCGAGGTGATCCCAAATGGGGATTGACGTGGATCGATAAAAGATTCTTCGGGGAAACATCTGTGGTTTTGTTTATTAGTATAATTCTGTTTTGGATGTAGTGGGCTTTTTCTTTATGGATTTTTGGCCCAAATTCGGCCCATTAGGCCCATTTAGGTTTGGAAGTTCAAACGTCAGTAATTTTCTATAAGTTACTCCGTTCCGTTTCTTTTTTACCCCACATTTGTCTTCTTCTACTTTTTCAGAGATTTTATCCTTATCCATCTTGAAGTTTTCCGGCGGCGGTTCTCTAGGTTTCCGGTGGTCTACTTGAACTTCCCGGTTGTTTCCTTCAATTTTGCAAGGTACTTCTCTTTGTTCTTTAACTGTTCTTGATTTCTTCTCCTCAAAACTTTTTAACTTTGACATTTAGATCGTAAATTTGGGTGAATGTTTGTCTCTGAATGTGTTTTTTGGATAAGGTCTTACCTTGTATTAGTGAAATTTCACGCAATTTTCTTCTAGTTTCTTTGGAAATGGCTAGTCTCAGCGAGGAGCATGATTTGTTAGAAGATTTTGAGAGAGATGAAGGATGGAGGAGTGGTGTCGCTTCATCTTCTCAGGCGCGTCTGTCCCCAGAGGTGCTTTCTTCCTCTTCTGGGAGCTCTTCTTCCAACTCTGATGATTCTTCGTCGGAGTCATCTTCTTCTACATCCGCATCTACTCCAGATCGAGTTGGTCCTACTGGTAGTCCTATTAAGGTGAGAAGGCGCCGGAAGCGTTCTGACCCTAATTACTATTCATCTCCTTACTCAATTTCTTCTTCTTCGAAGGAATGCGCGGAAGATGAAAATCCAAGGGCTATGGATGAATCGGGTGCTAGTTCTTCAGTGGACGCGGGGACTTCGTCTATTTCTCATTCTGCGGATCATGAGTTGGAAGAGGTTTGGATTCCTTATGAGCTTCCTCCAATTGGTTTGGCAGAAAGTCCGAAAGTGATTCGTTCTAAGGGGAACTTGAGCGACTTGGACACCCCAGTGTATGACTTAGGGGATTTAGATACTTGTCTTTTCTTGGGGGGATTTTAGACCTCTTCCACCTCCAGCCAGCCGTCCACCAGTTGTGCCTGATAGGATTCATCCGTGGAGGTCTCCAGTGAGCGAGTTGAGGGGCTGTACTACCCTTTTGAACTTAGAAGATCTTGATGCTCTTTCGCAAGTCTTCCCTTGGCCAGCAGGCGTAGAGTTCTGTCTACCTGAGGAAGGGGGTGGTTGTCTGGACGCTTATGAAGATTGTTTGGTCGTATACGCGGCTAGCTTATCTCAAGGCTTCCGACTTCCTCTTCATCCTTTTTTCTCGAAATTTTTGGAGGAATATAATTTGAGTCCTGCTCAGATCGTCCCCAATGGTTGGATGTTTTTTACCAGTTTTATCATGAGGTGCAAGGAGATTGGTGTTGCTCCTTCTTTAAAGTTAATGTTCAGTATTTTTTCTTTAAAGAAGGGGACTCAAGATTCGAGATTTTACCAGTGCAACTCAAGTTGTAGGTACATGGAAAGGTTGTCTAGTAAGCCAAATTGGAAGTACAAGTGGTTTTTGGTCCGCGACAGATCTGGGCAAGGTTTTAACTGTCGAACAGTCCCAGGGCTTTTTTGCTCTGTGGCTAAACCAAAAATTTCCAATCTTTCTCAATTCAAGCTGTCATTTTCTCATATTCCTAGGTTTCCATGGGATAAAATGTTGTCCGCGTTTCGTCTTGAGATGGCTGGCTTGAGTATGCCTCATCCGCGACTAGGTGGCTTCTTTGTTTATTTATTTCTTTCAGTATATAGATTTGTGTACGTCTTCTATGTTTTGTCTTTCTTCAATGGATAACTTATTGAGAAATGTATTTTTGTGTTTAGACAAAATGGATTTGGATGCACTTCTGAAGCGGCACAAGACCAAATCTGGGAAGAAGAAGAAATCAAGTGTGGTGGCCAATGATCCTCCTGTTCCTCCCCAGGTCTTAGAAGTGGCATCAAATGTTGATGTAAATGCTGCGGACGAGTCTGGGGCTTTGGTTGAAACTTCTTCACTAGCTCCTGAACCTCGAGAGAAGCGTACTTGTCCTTCCGCGCCCGAGACTTCTAAATCTAAAAAGAGGAGGATTGCCATTGCTGTTGGGCCATCCGCTTCAGACAAAAAGGGGCTCTTTTTGGAAGGCGAGGCGACTCTTCGAGAATTTCCTATCCCCAGCTTTGATCCTATTGACTTACAAGGCCTTGCTTTTCCAGCCAAGAAGCGTTGTCTCCCAGAGCAAGGGTATATCAAACGACTGGATCCTGTCACTCTTTCGCTTAACTTCGATCGTATTATTCAGTGGGTAGGTCGACATTCCTTTCTTGCTTTTCTTTGACTTTTTTGACGCGGTTTATTTTCAATTTTTCTTACCTCTTCTTTGATTTTTATAGTTGAGGGTAATTCAACCAGATGTTGAGAGACGTATGGTGTGTGGAGAGGAAGATCTTAAGAAGAAAGATGAAGAAATTAAAAAACTGAACCATCAGCTTCGAATATTGGGGAATACAGTGGGAGACCCAGTCTCAGTGGAAAAATTTAAGAAAAGGTCAGCTGACCTTCATGAGGAGGTGCAAAACCAGAAAGAGGCCATGGCAGCTTTAAAGAAAAAATACGATGATTTAAAAGTTTTTTCGAGCTCTACCGTCTCTCGTGTCAAAGAGCTGGAAGCTACTGAAGGGGCTTCGCGGGAGCTTCTTCAAACAAAACAGGCTGCTATCAACAAAATGGAAGAGGATTTCTCCATCCTCCACGAAGAACTGTCTATCACCAAACAAGAACTTGACACCATCAAGGCGCGCTCAGATCAGGATGTGGCTCTCCAATGGCTTCAAAGTCCTGAAGGTTTGGATTACCTTTCTTCTGAGTGGATCAAAACTGAAATTGGTAATTCCTTCCTGTCTTCCGTGGCAAAAGCCTGTCTTCAGACTTCAAAAGGATCTAGTATTTTGAAGGACAGATGCTTTAGCTATTTTCGTAAGGGAATGGTTGCAGGGATCAATCAAAGCGTTACGCGCTCGTTAAGCAACCCGGGTGTTCCTTTGGAAAAGTTTGAGCCTAGTCTGGAAAGTGCCGACTGGGGACTTTCAAAAGAGGAGATGGCCGCGGAAGATTCTTATTCTGAAAATGACGACGATGAGGACGCGGAGGAAGAACCTGAGAAGGCAGCCACCCCTTAGTAGATTTCGATCTTTGGTTTTTATGAGGGAATGAAACTTTTTATGGATTTTGGGAACTTGTACGCGGTTCCTTGTTTTTTGGTATATCATTGAGATACTTCTTTTGTTTATGGCTTGAAGATCTCCTTGGTCAAAACATTGGTATTAGTTGCATGTTTTGTTTGTAGTAAATATCTAGACATTTATATTCCGAGTTTTCCAAGTGTCGAACGGGTCGGTCCCAATGTCCAAAATCCTTTACCACTTGTCTTTATCCCGCATGATGAATTTTCTTTTTAAAGCCTTAATCTCCATCTTTCTTGCTACCTCCCATGTTGTGTTAAAACGACTGTGTTATCGTAAGTTTCATGCCTCCAGGAAGCTTTAACCCTTGGGCTTTTTTACAAAAGATTGAGAATGTGGAACAGCTTTCTCGGCTAGTGAGTTTCCTTTAATTTTACTTTAATCAGAGTTCGGGTTTTTTATATTAGGTCTTTAATCTTGTTACTATGTAGGTAATGCCTCCCCAGTTTGAGGCTGAGTACGGGCCTCTTCCGCCTCGGTGGGCTTTTCTTTCAACATATCTCGTCCGCGATTTTCCAGTGGCTGTATCTTGGAGTGAGAATGGTCTTTTTCAAATTGACAATGGTTGGGATGAATTCCTTATGCTTCACCATCTAGGAATAGGAAGTGCCATGATGTTTTTTCATAAGGGCAACGTTTCCTTCCAAGTTTGTCCGCGTCGTGAAATCGAGGATGAACACGAGGCTACTTTGGACTCAATTTCTTCATCATGCAGTTCTAATTGAGTTATTTCTGCGTTATACTTTTAGAGTTTTCAAGCTTGTCTCTTGATATAAGCTTTTCGTAGAATAAAATAAAGAAAAAAGGGAATCCATAATTTCCTTATTGTACTCATGCGTTTTTTAGAAATGAAATAAAAGGAGGGATCCTTTATTATTAATAATACGAAACTGCGTACAGAGACCTTTCACAGGGGTTGGATCCCTCTAAGCTTGTTACATTGTTGACGCGAAGAATCTATTGGGAGTTCAAGGATGGCCTATCTCTCCATTTTCTTCGCTTTCCGGGCTGACGACGTCGACTTCAAAGATAGAATCACCCATGTAGGTGAAAATCAACGCGGACCCTACATTGACTCGATTTGCTTGCGTGAAGTCGTGCCATCCTTGTGTTAACCAGAAAAGGCCATCTTCATCTTTGTCTACCTTCACTTCGTGTTCCTGGTTGGAGCGGGACCAGAGCCTGGCCTGAGTGTGAGCATCTTCGTCGATTAGAACATACATGAGGGGGAGGCGAAGGGTTTGAAGTTGTTCCTCCCTCATAATAACTCTGTAAAAAGCCCTAGGCTGTGGATTTGGATCCATCTTGTTTTTAGGATTGCTCATTACTCATGGATACTTGAGCATGTTTTATACTCGCCTTATGAGGTTTTCTTGCCGTTGGTTTCATCGCTTTTCACCAAAAAGTAATTTCAATTTCCCTTATTGTAATTTACTTTTACTGATCTTAGGAAACGATTCAACATCTGGCTAACTTTATTCTCGGAAAAAGAGAGACGCGTGCCCTTGGTGGTTGTGTCACCCATTGCATGTCATGCATGTGCTCCTCTTTTTTCTTGTTCAAATGTTTCCTTGTGACTGATAAGTAAGGGGATTTTTACTGTTTTTTCTCTATTCTCATCGAGATGTGGGGATCCATTATAGTTCCTCCCCTGTCATTTAGGGCAGACGGGGTTGTTGGGCCAGAAACCCGATGGGCTTTCTTTCAAGCAATCGATCATCCTGAACAGTTCTTGCAATTGGTGAGCTAACTATATTAAAAAAAAATCTTTAGAGAACTTACTTTTAACTAACACTTTTTATTTTTTAGTTGCTTCCACTTCGGTTTGAGGAGGAGTATGCGGATGCTATTATTGGTCAGGTTTTACTTTCTTCTCATCTACTGCGCAACTTCCTTGTTTGTATAGAGCGGCATAACAGTGGTCTTCTCTACCTTGGCCGCGGATGGAAAGACTTTGTAGAGTCACACGGTTTTGAGCAGGGGACCTCTATGATTTTCACTCATATGGGTGAGGCTCGTTTCGAAGTTCGGGTGGTGGATCCGCGTGGGGGAAATAATGATGATCTTGCTCCTCATGTCGCAATTTCGAATGGTCATTAAGATGTACTTTTCTTAATGGAATAAGATTTTAGACCTCTCCATTGTTCTAGTCGTAACTCTGTTGTTTATCCAGCCTTTGACAACTGTTTCTGGGAATTTCCCTGTTATGTATGTTGATTGTGTGATTGTTTTAGTCTTTCGAGGTCTATTTTTCATGATGTTCTCCTCACGGGATTTCTGAGAAATCCAGTAATAGTGTTTACTGCTTATCTCATGCATGGTGCCTGTGGTTTTTGTCTCAATGATTTGACCTTTCAAATTTATTTTTCCCATATTTCTGCTTTTCGACACATGTCCAGATTTGTTTTTCGTGCTATATAAAAAAGAGTATGGGGGGGGGGGGGGGGAAACCACTAGACACATTGTGTGCTTTCATGATGCCTTCTTCCGCTGGTTCACCTTGGTCCTTTTTTGAGAGGATTAGTTTTCCTGAGCAACTTCTTCGTCTGGTTAGTTCTTTTATTGTTGATTTTTCCTTATATTGAGTCAGTTTATCTATTAACATCCCTTAAAAAAAATTTTGTTAATCTTTGCCACTATGTTTTGAAGATAGACTTGGGCCAGATCTTCCTAGGAGTGTACTTTTTGTAACGGCCCGGGATTATGATTCCCGAGTTACGTTTTGAGGATGAAACCCCTCGTTAGGACCTTGCGCCCCGAGTACAGGTTGAAGGTTTTAAAGCCTAATTTAAATGTTTTCAAAGTGGGATTTCATACCCAAATGCGAAGGGACCATTGGAATCCCCGGGGAAGTCCCCTGTACCCGTCGTAAGTCTAAGCGTGGAAATCAGTAGTCATGCAAATAGCGAAAACAAGTGTAATACAAGAGGGTGCCACGGCAGAGCCGGGTCAAAACGGAGTCTAAAGTGTAAATCCAAAAACATAATCTGAGTCTGGTGAAGTCGATAACTCCAGCGCTCACTCTCCGCCGAATAAAATAACCCGCGCAATAAGCAAACAGCACCGGTAGAATGAACATAAATAATACCTAAAAAAAATTGATATGTGTTGTGAGCCTAATTTGCCATGTTTTACACTTACTGTTATATCGATTTCTGCATATATTGCATACATTTGGGTTAGAATAATACAGAATCTGTGTAGTTTACACTTATTTTCAATATATGGAGGTCTACACAAGTTTTGGTTATATTTCGCAGAAATCGGACGCACTTTGGAGCTTAAAGGAAACTCATGGAGAAGCTAAGAATGGTGCAGCTGGAGAAAAGGCCATATTTCACCATTCTTCGTTCTGAATCAAGCTTTGATGTCTTCATGAGAGTTGTAGCCCTCGGAAAGAGCTTTCCAACGCATGGTCATATGCGTCAATCCGACGAACGAGGACTTGGGAAAGTGCGTTTCAAGAACAGAGCAGAAAGCTGAAGCCAAGTGTACTCGATATCGAGTACATCTTACTCGATATCGACCAACCTGGTCGAGCACACCTGGTCGAGCAGAGCTGATCGAGGACACCGAGTCAGAGACAACCCGACTCCCGGAACCCTACTCGAGATCGACTAGCTCTAGTCGAGATCGACCACACTTCGGAGCCATGTCCGGAGTCGACGAGCTGTGGCAAGCCGAGAAGCTAAGGACGAAGACGCAGACCACCTCTACTCGATCTCGAGGAGGCTTGGTCGAGATCGACGACGCCCAGGAGCCCAGATCCGAGCCTGTCGAGCAAATCTACCCGACCAAGCCAGCCAGACGATGAAGCCTACTCGATACAGAGTAGGGCTACTCGAGATCGACAAGACCCTGGTCGAGATCGAGTAGACTTCCAGAAGACGCGTTACTCGGTTTTGATGAATCCTACTCGGTATAGGGTTGCTTGGGCTGGAAGATTGCCGATTCTATCCAAAATCATCAAGATACATCATGAAGGAGAAGATTTATCCATTGAAGACATTTTAGATATAATTCCTTATTTTAGATTTAATTCCTTTATTGTTTTTATTTATCTTTAAAGCTTTTAGATATAATTTTAGATATAGATATGGATATTCTATCCTTGATTTGCGAGGATTAGAAGCCTATAAATAAAGCCCTAGGGGCTGGTTTTTCATTCATTCAATTTCAGTCAGAGACAAGTAGTTCCAAGTAGAGATTTAGGAGTTCGAAGGTTTTAGGGTTTTGGCGTTCAACGAGAGTTGGATCGCCGGGATTGTAAAGTCTTTGAATTTAGTTTAATGCAAGTTATTTCCTTTCAATCAATGATGTCTGAGTTTGCGATGAAGCGCGAGTAGTCAACCCACTTCTAGGGTTGGGGCGAGCCCGACGATAGCCATGCATAATTGAGGTAAGGATCCGACCTTTATCATGTTTTGAGCATTTTCCTACTTGTTTATGTGTTTATTACCCATCTAATGGAGATCCATGTTAACCACTTGGATTATAAACATAAAATCGGTAGAGACAATTAGGGTTTCTTGAGAGAGTTGTCTAATTGTTGGAAAAGGCGAAAGCTTAGTCCTTTAATGCGAATTATATGATAATCTGTTTGGTTCTACCTTATACATGTTTGGTTATTGTCGTTGCAAACCCCAATCTTGGAAGTCTTTTTACATTAAGTTTAGTCGAAACCCCAAAAGCATTTGTTTTTACTTTCTTTATTTCATTTTCTTTCCCTGCCCTCGTCGATCTCGACCACACCTTGGTCGACCTCGACTACTGATTCTCGACCTAGAGTCGCCGTAGCTTACCTGTGCAGATTCTCGACCAGACCAACTCGACTTCGATGAACCTTACTCGATATCGAGTACCACCTGGTCGATATCGACTAGACCTGAGCCGAGCTGCTGTGTTCGACTAGTCCGATCTTCTGTCGACTACCCTAGTCGAGATCGAGGACCCTGTTGTCGACTTATGTCCGTGAGATTACTCCGCTGCCTAGGATCCGCTGACACGCTTCCTCGTGGATCGATCCTGACTTCCCGCTGCTACATCAGGAGGAGGACTTGTAATTATTTGCGTGGGCAGAATCTGGTTTGATTTATTTTGTTATATTTCATACTCGATTTCCTCCTATCGTCAAATTGGCGCCGTTGCCGGGGAAGCTATCATTCGCGCCTTAGGTAGTTGAATCTCACATCTACTTTGAGTTACTTTGCAGGTGTATACGCCGTTCTAGTCAACAACCTGAGTTTGACACCTTAGATGATCCGGAACGCGTCCTACACATTCATTCTAAACTGAAAAGAGCCATGGCGGCCGCAGAAACACCAGAACAGCTGATACAGAGGCTAAGGACGGAACTAGCCGCCAAGGATGTTACTATCGCCGCTGAGAGAGTAGCAAGGGAACAAGAAGCTGAGCGTGCGAGGCAGGCAGAAGCTAAGCTTGTGTTGCGTAGATGGGAACATTACGCTAAATCGCCCAAATCAACAATGACAAGTTGGTTCGACAATGTCCCCTTCTATGAGCCAGTCGACAGCGACTACCTGGACTCGACATATACACATTCTGGAGGAACTGATCCAGAAACACTAGCCGAAATCGTCTGCACCACAGAAACCCAGGT
Source organism: Persicaria maculosa (assembly GCA_963922045.1). Taxonomy (NCBI): domain Eukaryota; kingdom Viridiplantae; phylum Streptophyta; class Magnoliopsida; order Caryophyllales; family Polygonaceae; genus Persicaria; species Persicaria maculosa. Next base: position 65,880,364 of record OY998262.1, read on the forward strand.
ATGTCCTTCCTCTATTTCACTATCTATCTTTGAAGAATCTTTGGAAGGATCCCAAGAAAAAGAAGAGCCACCAACGCAAAATCCGGACGTCGTTGCCCATGGTGCTTCAAAGTCACTTTTGCCTTATAAGGTGAAGGCTATCCCCGACGATTTTGAGCAACCGATGTTTGTGTTCAAGTATGGGGTCCTAGCAAAGTGGCATGCTACTCCGCATGATGAGGTGGAAATATCTCTTCCCACTCCACCGTTTTGCTATGGTGGAGACGCGCAAACAAGTCAACCAATGGAACGGAAGAGGTATGATGATGAGGTATGCAAATTTCCTTTATATATTCCTTTATGCATGCCAGCTGGAGCCCAGGAAGATGGATGGGTGGAGCCATGGAGCGTCCACTCGGGGAGGTTTAAGTTTCTTCACATGATGCCCCCGGATGACATCCCACGCTTCCCACCACCGGAGGAACCACCAGATCCACCTATACCTCCGGACAAAGATGAGCCAGGCTAATGCTAAATGGAGAAAGTCGGCCTAGCAACTATAAAATCTAGAGCTTGTAAATAGACATTTATTTTTGGGACTTTTGAACTTTTTAGTTTTTGGTTTTTGTTTTTTGTTGTTTTTTGGTTTTATGTCTTTTAGAATACTTCATGTGGATAGTCTTGTTTTTGTGTGCAATCTAACACTTTTAGGTCGGCAAAGCATATAAGGATCGCGAAAGATGGAAAGAAGAAGTCCCTGAAAAACAGTCAGAATCGACGAAGGCCAAGTCGACGACGACAAAGAGGAGCAGCCCAGACGAAGCTACTCGAGATCGAGTAGACGTATTCGACCTCGACAAAAGGCCAGAAGCTCCTCGACTTCAGAAACCACCAGACGCAGACGAGCCTACTCGAGATCGAGTACACCGTACTCGAGCTCGACGAGCGCCCCCTACTCGACTTGCCCAATTTGGTCTTCCTCGATGCATTATCCTATGAGTTCCTTCCTTTACTCTTGTTTTTATTTTTATACAGTGAGGACACTGTAAATTTTAAGTATGGGGTGGGGGAATGGCTTACTTTATGCATATTTGCTATATTTGATCATATTTGACATAAATGTGCATATTTAGAAGTTATTACTTTGAATTGCTACATAGCTATTTTGGAATGCATTATTGATTTGTGTGCTTATATGCATGTTTTCCAAAATTTGAGAAAAATGACCCCCATTTAAATTTTTGAATAATGTCATGGAAGCTTTAATTGAACTCGACGATGCAAAATTGGATTCATTAGAGATATAGCATGAAATTGCCTAGTAAAGGGAAGTCACAATGAAGTGCATTATTACTTGAAAACCATGAAAGGAGGTAAAATTTGAAGTTGCTTTTGACATGTTGCATGATAAAATGATGGAGGACTTTATATTTCCATATAATGCTCATATGCTTTAAATCCTAGCCTTACCTATGCTTATGCATCACAAAAGCCATAATATGCCTTATTTCAAATATTGCTCCACATGATCTAAAAATTTGCCATTCTTTACCTTATCCGGGGATTATGTTGAGAATGATGTTACATTATGGAGATGTTATACGGTGTTTGTGTTGTTATATATCATATATGGAGTTTGGAAGGAAATTGTTTGAAATTATGGAAAATTTAATGAGTGAAAGAAAATCCGATCAAAGATCGACCCTGCTCGCTGAGATAATAGTTTGGCGAGATGGGACACCAGGTGAGGAGTCCGACGCACTAAGTATCCGGGGCCATTCATGACACCCATGTTTGCGATTCGCGAGAAGGCAGTGCTGAGGTTAGAGAGGTAAAAGCATTATTATTGAGAAAAAGCATTATGAAAGGTGATGAATGTTATGGAGAAAGAATGCGGTATGAAACTCAGTTTGGAAATACTCCATTTCCCCGGATCATTAGCACCACATTGCCAAAAATTGCCCACCTTTAGCCTTTTACCAATCTACTCCTTATTTGAGCTTAAATTAAAGTCACTCAACTCATACACAAGAAAGAAACACCACCACCTATATAACTCATAACCGATTTACTAGCAGGTCAGTGCGCGTAAGCATAAAGGCACATCATCATACACACAAGTTAGTCAGACAATTATTCACTACTAGCTCAGCATATCAGTCATCACACATTCATTTAGTCAGTTCCAAGCCTATCGCACGACACCAATTCCAAGTCGCATAGGAGAGAACGTCACTTTTTGAGTCATCTAGGAGGATTACGTCTGCAATCGCCATCTTCGAAAGGCGCTCGTCCTTTGGTGACGTCGATCCTAGGGTCCATGGGCCCACCACGCTTCCGTTGCGCCACTCTGATGCCATTCGATCGCTTGTTTTCTCTTCTATGTCGATGTCCATCAAGGGGATCGCGAGGGGTTAGAAGTCACGAAGATAGGGGAGGGCAAGGGAGGACAACACGACTTCCTTAAGGATTCAGACCTAGACCAGGACTAGAGATGTCGAGACTCAAAATAAGACGCGAACTCGAGAGTTACAACAATGCCCTTAGGGTATTCTATGAGGTTACAAGTGCGTGAAGCAAACACGTAGCAATCACAAAATATCTCAATCGTATCATTCCCCACTAGCATGTACCTATTAACAGGAATAACATCTTATTCATTCATAACATGTTCACATAATCAACTTTACATGCACTCGTAACAGGCTAAAACTTAACATTTCATGCACTAATCATGCTTGACATATTAAGATCATGTATGCACGAACCTGACAATAGACATATGCAGCATAAGTTATATATGACATAATGAGCATTATAGGATATCACATATACGATTCATTACTCACTTTAAGTGTACACATAAGCATATTAAGATGCTCTCTAATAATCATGTCAGGTGATATGGTGAAGTCATTTGGGCAAAGCAACTATCACATCAAATACAACCATGTACATGTAGTATGACAAGTATGACACATAATTGCACGATGATCCATAATTAGGAGATATATATATCCTAAATGATACTACCAACACTCATTAAGCAAGTACATAGTCAGTAAGGTTGGATTAGATTAATTCAGCATGCTAGGACAATTATCTCATATATTAAACATACGACGATGGTTGACCACACTATCATGGACCTAATTCATGGGAAGACAATGATCATGGAACTTCCATTCATATGTCACATACATCTTCTCACAAAAGAAGCCGTGCAAGATATCAGGCAAGTCATGCCGAAATACATCAATATACTATGTCATGAAATCACAAGAATGACTACTACTGTAACCGACAGAATTCTCTAAGAGCATTCACCGACTCATCACCCCGTTTCCCAGTGGGACGCTAGCATGGCTCGCTCGATATGACACAAGGACATTCACACTGTTTCCGAGTAGAGAGGGTAGAATTTGTGTTTAGACTCTCGTGGTAAAAGACACGGTTGACCGGTATATGAATCGAGAAGGATAGCTCCATAAGACAAATCATTTCTAACTCGGAATTGTTTCGTTGATCACCCTCCCTAAAATACTCATGAATTTCCCATATCTAACACACCCCCGGAAGTAGCTAGTTGACCGACCCAAATTTCCCGTGGAAGACACCAACCTCTAGTACAAGACTCGGTGGAAGCATAGATGGTGGGATACCAAACAGGACTCGAAACGGGGTGAGCGGATGCTCCTTGACCCTTGCTAACATGCCTAAACGTTTTGATGTGACGGATGACGAAGTCAAAATCATCATAGGGTTTGATTTAAGGAAGCTCCATTCCGACAAGACGGGAATTTCAATGACATAAGAACTAGGTACTCTCCCGCTATCCCGTTTGCACAGTTATTCAATACATGATTCAAGTCAAGACATACTGATTAGTTCTCTATCCTAAGCACAACAGCACTCAGCATGAAGGCAATCAATGGGGTTAATATGATCCTCTTCGAGGAGGATCGCCCTCGGGCCCAGTTGGATAAAATGCATGCATATAATCACCGAGACGATCTATGCCGTCCTTCGAGGGACGGCTGACCGAAGGGGCAAATACCTCACGGCCTCCTAACCCATGTCACTCCATCCTTCGGGTTCCTTGGAGTCTTCAAGCCCACCTGTAAAATAACAAGCTATATTTTGCCTACCCTTTCCCAAGTACACCCAATAGGGATGCTCTAGCGCTTTACTACCCCATCGTCTCCCTTTGTTTGATTAGCGAATTTATTGAGTCGAGTTCATATTTAGTCCATTTGAGTTAGACATATTAAATTCATTTTGCCCTTTCTAAAACATTTTGAAAGCCATTTGAAAACCTTGGGCTATTTTCAAAACCACTTCAACCTATCATACTCGGTTTGCACAACCTGAGCTCTGATACCCCTTTGTAACGGCCCGGGATTATGATTCCCGAGTTACGTTTTGAGGGATGAAACCCCTCGTTAGGACCTTGCGCCCCGAGTACAGGTTGAAGGTTTTAAAGCCTAATTTAAATGTTTTCAAAGTGGGATTTCATACCCAAATGCGAAGGGACCGTTGGAATCCCCGGGGAAGTCCCCTGTACCCGTCGTAAGTCTAAGCGTGGAAATCAGTAGTCATGCAAATAGCGAAAACAAGTGTAATACAAGAGGGTGCCACGGCAGAGCCGGGTCAAAACGGAGTCTAAAGTGTAAATCCAAAAACATAATCTGAGTCTGGTGAAGTCGATAACTCCAGCGCTCACTCTCCGCCGAATAAAATAACCCGCGCAATAAGCAAACAGCACCGGTAGAATGAACATAAATAATACCTAAAAAAAATTGATATGGGGCGGGATCAGATCGATGCCCACTTTAGCTCTGCATCCCAACCCTAAGCACACATATACGCTATACCTAACAAAGATGCTTCTAGATGCATGGCGGAATATTAACACACTAACATGCTCCTAAGATCAAGTACATAATAATAATAATAAGGCCTTAGCACAGAATACCAAGTGGTATATCCCTCTCCTACCTCCACCCCCTTCCGATAGGGCGGAGACTGGCCAGCTCGTGAATGCATTCCATCATAATCGGGCGGCACGCATGCCTAACCCGCTCCACAATAAAGCCCGCAGGCATCTCATAATATAAGGAAGTGCATGACTCGATTGACTCAGGACGGGACCCGATGAGACTAGGTCGTCCTATAACCCTAGCAATGACTCTAGTTACTTCACAGATAACGGCCGTTCTGTTTACATACACATAAAGAAATAGAATGCTCAACGGTCGATGCAACCTAGCATGGTACTACATGGCATGCTGATCATGAATGCAAGCACCTAGTATATCATGCACCTAAAGCAGGGAATAGCTCTATTCAATCTGAGTAAGCTCCGAGGAGACTTACCTGGCGGTGCAGAACAGCAAGGCAAGCATTATAATAGATTAAAGATCACCTAGATACATATCAGAACACATATATAAGTCTACGTCTAATCATCCAAGGACTCAAGCATATCATTCAACGAGAATAGCAACCATATCGCAGTCATCGTTCCATCAAGTTCAACCATTCATCATATTGCCACATTCCACAAGACCATATCATTCTCATCATTCCATTCAGCCACATTCATGTATTTGCCATAATATATCCGCAAAATAATCCGCACATCACATATATAAAGTTCATCATATTCATCATATCTCGAAAGCATAAATTAACGCTACACAAGTCTAACACTTCACCATGCCATTAGTCAATCAATCATGCCATTAGTACACACCAATCATGATATTAGCCAACCATCCACATCAATCACGCTAGTTAGTCACCGATCACATAATTCCCGAGTTAGTCCCGAAACCATTTCAAAATTCGAATTAACTAGTTAGAAATTCCGACATTGGAGAATGTTCGTCAAATCCCTTTTTAAATCCGATAATACCTTTATTAATTTCCGAGTCTCGTAATATTATATTTTTAGTCTCAAAATAATATTTTATATTTTAAATCCCAATTAATATTATATAATATTTTAAATACCATTTTAAGCACTTTCATAAACCTTTTTAAATCCCTCACAAAATCTCAACCATCTCATTTTATAAAATCAGCCCTTTGATAATTTACCAGAAACCGCCCTTGTCTTTTCGAAGTTCCAAATTCCATCCCTTCTTACTAAAAAAACCCAAATCCGAACCCCCAATTGGAAGAAATGGGCCCAATATTATTTATTTCAATTAAAACCAATCTGGCCCAAAATGAAAATAGGCCCACTCCATCAACCCATCTCTCTTTCAATGGCTCTGAACTCGGAAAGAAGGGAAGGATGGGGTCTAGATGCTGACGCGGCAAATGATATGGGAGTGGGGCCCGCGTCTGCTTCCTCTTCCTCCTCTTCATCATCTCTGTTCGATGGAAACCAGGGGAACCCCGCTGGCGCTCCTCCTCCGCTCGCCGCTGCTCGCACAACCCCGACTCCCTCTGCTCGGCCTCCTCACTACCCACGGCTCAGTCCACGCTCGCAGGTCTCTCACACTCACACGCTCTCGCTCGTCCCCGCCCATCCTCACGCTCTCGCGCTCGCGCGTCGTTAATTCTCGATCTCGCCGTTAGCCTCTCCGAATCGCTCTCACCCTCACTCCCAGTTAGATCAGTCAACACAGGGATGACATCGACACTTGAAATCGAATAACGGAAGTCAAAGAGAGATTAAAGGCTCACCGAGGAGGGCTTCGAAGTCGTTGGCTCGCCGGAAGCTTCGTCGGAGCTCGATTCGGCTTCTCCGGTGTCGGGATGGATCGAGCTTGCCTGGGTCAGCAATTGGGGGTCAAAAGACGAAGCTTTTATGCCAATTTTTGAGCGAGAGGAGGGGAAGAGAACTCACCGAATGTTTTTGGACGGAAACAGGGGAAAGAAGAGAGAAGGAGGCTCGGCGGTGGCTCCTCATGGCGACTGGAAGCGGGACCTTCGGGGCGCTCGCTTGTGCTCAACCCGGGAACGTTTGAGGATTGCTGCTCGGGCAGAAGTGAAGGAGATGCGGGGTGCTTGGGACATCGCTCGGGGAAAGCATGGACAAGGACTGCGGGGGTGCTCAGGAGGTGTCGACGGTGGCAATGTGGTGGTCGGTGAGGCGTTCAGCTCAAGGGCGAGGTGGGTGCCTGGGTTGTTTGACAGCGAAATAGATCAGAGGGAATAAAGAGAGAAGAACGTGGGTGGGTATGGGTTTGTTTGGAAATTAAAAGTGAGGAAGGAGAAAGACTATGCAAGGTAAAATAGGGAAGAGGCGTGGGATCTGTTCGAATTCAGAAGGAAAGAGAGTGGGGGAGTTCTTGGAACATTGTGACAGTCAAAGGGGATTGGGTGCCCTGCATAAGGGTTGGTTGGCACTATGCCAAGAATGGGGAAGCCAAGAGGTAGAGGGAGGAGCTAAAGGGGTGTGTGTATGGCTAATTTTGGGCAAAGAGAGAAGCAGGGGGCTCAGAATAAAAGGGGCTTTTGATTTGTTTTTGTTTTTATCTTGCCTTGCTGATCAAATTAAAGAGGAATGGATCAGGTCTGATAGTTGGGCACTAGATGGTAAAATGGGGCAAGCAGCCTCTGAAATTTCGGGTAAGATAAGGGGAAGAAGACAATAGAAGAGTGGTTTCAACTAAATTTGAATTGGAAATGCCCGGAACATATATCTCGAACCCCGGTCTTTCGATCAATTAGGTTTTCAAAAATCTCAGAAAGGATGGGAGAAAAGACGAGAACTTGTGGTCCCGGAAGCGCTAGGTTGAATTTCCGACGTTAGGTTCGATGTTAGTTTTTCCAATTTCCGATCTCTCGATTAGTTAGCTTTTCGAAATTCCGAGGAAAGATGTTGCCATGTTAGTTCTCAAAATTTTATTCAAGTCGGAAATCCGCTTTATGAGTTCTAAAATCCGAGTTAGCGAGTTTTTCGTTAAATTTCGCTTTTAAATTCATTTTGATTTTCCCTTTTCCCCGAAAATTAGGATTTAAAAATCCGAGCCTTTACACTTTTGTCAACCAGGATTCTTCGTGATTTCCCAGTGGAGGTTATGCGCGGAGATTATAGGGTTCCATTTTTTAGGGATGGCTGGAATGACTTTGCCGAGTCACACAGCGTCCACATTGGTTCCTCTTTAACCTTTATTTATAAAGGAGGAAATCGCTTTGACGTCCAGATCTTAGACGCCGTAGGGGATGAGGTAGACGCGGAGTGGGCCCTCTCGGAGTCAGAAGGTCCTCCTTCAAATGGATTTCGCTTAAGTCAGGGCAGAACTCGCATTATCCCTGCTCGTGCTCCGCGGACATGAACTAATGGATGCTTGTTTTTCTTTTATCTGGCATTGTCAGCCCCTTTAATCGTGGTGTCATGTTTTATCTTTGGTTGCTCTTTGCTTTTACGATGGATTAATAGCTATGATTGCCCAAGTGGCCGGTAAAGAGAAAGAGAACTAGCAGCTTAAGTGAATTAGCATATGGGGATTAGAATTTAGAAGCAAACTATGGAGTGCATATTGGGGTTGAATTAATTTAGCAGATGAGAATTACTACTGAATTAGTTGATTGGGGGTTGATTGGAGACAAGTTTATTTGAAAAGCACTGACATATCTCCACATCATGCCAATTAAAAGCCCAACTTTTTAAGGATAAATAAGACCTACTCCAACAGTCCAACGGTGCCCAATCTAACTAATACTCCCATGGAAGAAAGCGGGTGATCTCCCTCTTGAAGGTCAAGACCAACATCGGCGTAGCCAAGGTGGCGGGGAACACCAACGGTGCCCTCGAAGCCCTCATCGTCAAGGCCACCAGCCATGACGTCGGCTCGGAGATTGGGTCTTCAGTCTTCACAGATTGCTTGTCCATGGCGGGAAGGTCGTAAGAGATGGAATGAGTACACAGGTTCCTGATGTCACCCTAGGTACCAACCCAGTCCGTCGCCGACTCCGGAAGTCGGTATCAGTGCCGGCCTTGCCGATTTCAGGTGTCGGTGTGGACACCATGCGGATGGCGAGATTTTGACGGTGCACATAACAAACCCCTTTTTATTTGTTATTTTGTTTTTGATACTAGTATTACCTATTAATTAACTTTATTTCTTTTATATTTGTTATTTTTATAAATTGTTTTGAATCAAGTGAGGAATACTAGCTCGGCTTTGGTTCCGACTAAAACCTAAATTTTATTCGGAAGCTAGTGGACATGTTATTTTGAATATTATCGGGACTATTTAAGTCTTTATATTTCTTTGGTGCTTATAAATTTTAAATTTTATTTAAGTTATATTGTCTTTGATTATTTGCATGATTTTTCATCAACACCCAAAACATGGTAAAATATCATTACCAAAACACCAACCAATTTAATTGGTTGGTGGTTGGTAATGGTTTGGATTTTAGGATTATCAATTATAATTGTTTGGTACGTGGTAACGACCAAAACTAATTGGTATTGTACCAATTCCACCCCTAGTATAGCATCACTAAGATATTTGCATTATTCAAAAAATAAAATAAAATAAATTATAATTCCTTTTGCAAAACTAAAAAGTTGACAATAATTGATGAGATCAATGAAATTGGATCAATTTTTTTAGAGTACATTTTGTGCTTGTGTGTGGCTCTTAAGCTGACATGAGTACGTAACGGTTGAAAAGTAAGTTAAGAGCTCGAACCGGGATTTTTGATAAACATGCTCTAACGAATCTATCTATCTATATATCTATATAAACACTTAAAATATAAGAGTTTTTGCCTACGTGGCACGCCCACCTTAATCCTCTTCTTTTTAACGAATCACTTTTTTTTTCTCTTTCCGATTTATTTCCTTTTTGCAATTAATTTTTATTTTTGAAATAACTAATGGGTTTAATTCAAAATAATAAATTAATATATAACTTATATCTATTTGTAAATCTTCATATACTATCACAATAGAATTTTAATGGATTTATTTCCATTTTGCAATTAATTTTTATTTTTGAAATAACTAATGGGTTTAATTCAAAATAGTAAATTAATATATAACTTATATCTATTTGTAAATCTTCATATACTATCACAATAGAATCTAAGGTTGGCATGGTACGGTAACCACCAAAAAATGGTGATTACCACGTACCAACCACAAACTGGTGGTACGTAAATTTTCATACCACGTACCAACCACAAGTCGTGGTTACTGCATATGTGGTAACCATGACTTGTGGTTATCATCGGTACATTACCATGGTTACCAAGCTGTAATTCCGTTTGTATTTTTTTGAAGCCCCTTGACTACCGAAGGTAGTCATCAAAGTTATCGAACGAAAAAATATAGTTATAAAAAATAATATGGTTACCACCTATTAAAAGTTCAAATAAATCAAGTTCACAAACTAAAGTACAAACCAATTCAATCCAACCAAGTTCAAAGTCTTGAAACAAACCAAGGTCAATTGTTCAAACATTCAAAATGTTTCTGCAAGTTCAAACAAAACAAGTTCAAAGTCTTCAAACATTCAAAATGTTCCTACTGTTCATAGTAGAAAAAATAGAAATGACCAATATAGGTCAAAATCAAAATACAAAATATAAATTAAAAACTTAAAACTTATAGGTAATAACGATAAAACATTAAATAAAAAAATTAATATATATACTTGGTAACCATGGTAACCATGGTATTTAGATTTCATTACCATTACCGTACCACCTTCACGTGGTTACCACCAAGATGGTTACCACCATGTTGGTTACCACAAGTGTGGTTACCAACATAGTCGGTTTGTGGTTGATACGTGGATGGTATGGTAATTTCCGTACCATTTGCCAGCCCTAATAGAATCCATCTTTAATGAATCTATTATAATCTTCTCTTATGAGTTTGTTCTTATAAGTTTAATTCAAAGTATTATACTAATATTTTATTTAATTGTATAATATTAATTTATTTTATTATATTATATAAATTTTATTTTTTATAAATCGCGGGAACTGCACTAGTTCAAATTAAATTAGTCTGACCTTAACTTTGGGTGAAAATTTATCAAATAAATTAGTGGAATTTTGTCAACAAAACCGGCGGAAATATTTCTTTAAGGGTGGTCAACAAAACCTGCCAAAATCGTTTTTAAGGGTGGTATATTGGTAATTTGTCAAAATTTTAGGGGTAAAAAAGGCAAAATTTTATTATTGTTTATACAATTTTTCTATGCTATACCCTAAGGGCATAGGATAAGACCATAAATTAAGAAAGATTTTCTACCAAAAAGGCAAGCGACACTAAGAATTCAATTAGAAAAAAGGCTAAACTAATTAAAATTTTAAAAAATAATCCAAATTTAGGGTCTTAAAGAAAAATCGCCTGTTTATATATAGATAGATATAGATATACATGTAAGAACGGGAAAACTAAATACACCGCTAGTTTTATTTATACACCACTAATCTACACAAGATGTTGCGGAGTGGGTTCCGGCGTTCTGCAACATCTTGCGAAATGCAAGGGTAATCGCAATTCGCACCAAACACGGCCTTAAACAACTATGCAACGTTTTGCGGAACCAAGTCCACAACAAGTTGCAAAATATAGCGTATTCTTTGAGACGCTTCGCAAGCCAATTCTCGTCTATATTTTAAAAAAAAAAACTACGCAGCATTTAAAAAAACACATAAAAAACAATTAAGCAGCTAGTTGCGTAATGCATCGAAAAGGCATTGAAGCTCCACAACATGTTGCGGAGTTCCCATATTTAATTTTTTTCCTCTGAAATTTTGACGCCTCTAACAAGGTTTTTCGTAACAAGTTGCGGAGTAAGTTCGCAACATGGTGCGAACAATTTGTAGCCCCCTTGGGTCCTGTTTGGTTACATATTAAACTTATTCCGCAATCTGTTGCGGAACTTATTCCGCAATCTGTTGCGGAACTTATTCCGCAACAACTTACGAAGATTGTCGGTGTATCAAGTAAGAATTAGCGATGTATTTATCAATTATCTATTAAAAAACTAGGCGATGATCTAGTAGGGTCTAGCATCACTTAGATATTTGCATTATTCAATATATATAATTTCTTTTGCAAAACTAAAAAGTCAGCGATAGCTGAGGAAGGTCATTTTGTGCTTGTGTGTGTCAAAGATTGATGCAAGATATCTCAAGAAATGGAATAAATTTTGACATTCGAACAGATCAAAAAGAAAGAAGCACATAATAACATAAAAAAAATTAATCAAAGATGAAAAACAATTTTTTTTTTTGTATACAAGGCAAAGATTCGGGAAATGTTAATGACGATTAATTGTTTTATGTTATCAAAGAAGAAAAAACAGTTAAAATAAAAACAAATCAAATCAAACACTATATGAGAAACGTTGTCAAAACATAAAATAGAATACACTCATGATCTTGACCAAAAAAGAATACACTCATGAAGATTGTTTTGTACTAGCAACCGACTGAGAATTGATTATACTCATTATTTGATTGGTGTCTTTTACATTTTACATTTTAAAAATTGATTTCAAAACCAGCATATATAGTTGCCAGCCGTATATTCTTAAAGTTCAAAAACAACATTTGACTTACAATATCAATATATCAATATAAACTACACAACAAAGGCCTCTCCAAACAACATATACATGACTTAGAAACATGATTTTCCCACCTCCTTCAAGAGCCTCATAATCTCACAAATACCAACCTTCAAACCCTTGAGAATCCCGGCGAAAATCCTTCTCTTGATTGCCCCTCTCAAAGGCGGAACTTGAGACAGACGTCTGCCTCCAACGCCTCCTAGACGAACCACCACTTCTGCGTTCTTGAGCACCAACTCGGACTCAACTCCGACCATGTCGATCTCCTCTGCAGCATAAACTTTCATAGCTAGAGACCTCTTTGATTTTGGGGGGAGATGCTTTAATTTGCATGAAATGGACTTATAAATGGGTATATTTTGGAACTATATTTTGCCTACTTTTTTCATGATATTTGTTGGCATGTTTTGGTACCTTCCCTCATAAGGTGAAGTGATGTTCACAATAATATATATTGCAAATGTAAGACAATATAAAGGCAACTTCTTGGGAAAAGTCGTTAGAAAGCTAGGCCCTGATGGGCCTGATTTATTGGTTGGGTCACTCCATCTTGTTGCTCACATTAGGCTAATTATCTATATATCAATAATTGTTTTATTTTTGTTAATTAAGAGTGATATGTATCAGATAAATCTTTTTTTTTTTAACAAGTTAACCGTTTGAAATATCAAACAATAATCGACTGACAGACTAATCGTTATGATACAGTAAAAGAAACACGAAACTAAGGAAAAAAATAAAATCACAGTAAATTAGTTGTTCTTGAATCAAAATTGTTAACTGCAAAGTCAGCAAAAAAAAAAAAAAACAATTTGTGCTTTGGGAAATTGGATGAATTATCAAGAGGGAAGAAATAAAGCTTAGGTTGGGCCGTGGGGTAGTCATTTTGGGCTTTTGGGCCTTATTGTGTGCAAATGAGGCCCACTTAACATGTTGGCCCATTTTGTTAGACAGCATGTTCCAATGGAGACAGCGTGGCCACTATATGTTAACTCCTTTGGTGGTTTTACAAACAACTTTAGAGTTGTCACTCATGACTCTGAAATTATGAATCCGTGGTAGTGTGATTGTTGTGGAATATGATAATGGTGGCAGTCGGATTTGGTTTCATATGGAATCGAATTATGATCGATCGGGTGCAAAACATCGAGGTCCCGTTTGATATCAACCTTTTGATATCTAGATATCAAATATCTTATCAGTATCAAGATATTGATATCTGTTGATATCAAGTGATATTCCTTCAAAATCAGTATATCAAATATGCTCAAATATCAAGTGATATTCCTTCAAGTGATATCGATATCTGTCTATACTAAATACTAGATATCATATATCAACTTAAGTGATATCGATATCTATATATACCAAAGTGAAACCTTAGATATTAGATATCAGAGCTGATATCTGATGTCTAGATATCAAAACTAAATGACCCCGAATTTGATACCGATTGAGTCAATTTGAATTGGATAGGAAAGGTTCAAGGTTGATTAGGAGCTTCTTGGATCTAATTGAATAGGATAGGTTCAAGGTTGATTAGGAGCTTCTTGGATCTAATCAGATTTCTCTAATTTTTTTTTTTGTCAGATCTCATCAAATTTCTTTAAAAAAGAAGCGTTTTCGACCATGTGTTATCACTGCATTAATTATAGTCTTTTCCATCAATCCAATTGTAATAGAGTTTTAAAAATTTTCTTATTTTGTTGTGGATTTTCTACTCAATAAGTTCAATTCAATAATTTTGTTAAAAATATCTCACTATGCACTATTTAATCTAGTATTATTTCAGTCGATAAATCTAAATACCAACCGTAAGATCTAGGTACGATTTAAAAAAAAAATGATAATACTGTATCAATCAACAACAATAATACGAGCTCTTCCAATTAAATACTCCGTATTTATTGAGACTGAAAATATTAGAAAATTAACTTTTTTTTTTGGGTCTAAAAAATGAACTATTTCCTAAATACAAATATTTTTGACGAATTTAAAATCAATTAAAAAAAAAAGCCACCGACACTATGCGTCGGCCGGATGTATCCGACGCCCGCGCTTGACAAGCGACTCGTTGAGACTCATTTAAGACATTTTCTCTCTCTACGCATTTTTTCACCGATCGATCGTGAAATGGACCAAATCCCAGATGTTGACATAAACTCACAAAGTCACAATCGATCGATTTTTTTTTAATCTTCTCTATTTTGTACACTTATGCTCAATTTGATTCTGAAAATAATGCATTTTAGATTTATTTATTGATTTATTGATGTGGAGTTGAGTAAGAGCTCGTTTGGTTGGCAACCTAAAAACCCAGGAAGTAGAACTTCCCAGGAAGTAGGAGGAATTCCTGTGTTTGGTTGGTGTTTTTGAAATTAAAAAATACAGGAATTCAACTTCCCGGGAAGTTGAATTCCCCCAAAATGGAGGAAGTTCACTTACCTAGTCTCCCCTAGGTAAGTTCAACTTCCCCCATTTTTAACTTGAAAATTTCCATTTCCTACATTTAATCTTCTAGAATAAAAAATCAACCAAACATATTTTTAGAATTCCCGTCAATTGGAATTCCCAGGAATTCAATTCCCATGAAGTAACTTCCCGGGAATTTCAATTCCCACATTGAACCAAACGAACCCTAATTGAGGTCAAAGATCGCAGCTTGCAACGGGGAACATGTTGGGTTGGAATTTAACTTGACCCACACAATCCAGTGAATCCACGATCGTGGCTCAGAAAGTCAGAGCAAATTCACAAGCGGAATTTAATCACAACTTAACAGTTTTTTGTTTTTTTTTTTTGAATTGAAAAGATCCCTAAAATTTGGCGTATTTGATTTATGGGCATCTTGTATTCTGGCTGTAGCTGGCACTGATCCACCGCCATTGGGGCTACTCGCTTTACTTATACCTCTTGCTACTTACTGCGCTCACCACATCTGTGCTTCCTCCTTTACTCTCTATCTCCTCTCCATGGTTCCTCGTCTTCATTGATCTCTCCGTTGAGATCTTGATCTGCTGGAAGTCTGAAAGGTACCTGCTTTACTCTTTGTTTGTTTGATTGCTTGGTTCTGTTCTTAGATCTCTCGATTTTGCAACATTTTTTTGCATTTCCTGTTCTTGTATACTGTCGGTGATGCAATCTGTTTTTGCTGCGCGATCTGCTTTATTTGTTCATATGGAATCATATTATGATCGGAAAGGATGGGTTTTTATTTATTTTTCTAGGGTTTTTCGGCTTCGGATAATCCAGGAGTAGATTGGGAGGGTTTTAGGTGAGGTAGGAAGCTACCATGGCTATGGGGAAGTATAGCCGGGTGGATGGGAGGCGTTCGTCGTCGAATTGCTTAGCAACTACTGTGGTGGTGGTGGTTGGTGTTTGTTTGATTGGGGCTTGGATGATGATGTCTTCTTCAGTGGATTTCTCGCACACTGGCCAATTCGAGGATAAATCGGGGAAAACGGGGGAGGATTCGTTCAAGGGAGAGGCTAATGTGGAGAGTGTTCAAGAGCATGAAAGCGAAAAGGTGTTGTCGGCGAAGGAGTTTGAGAATACGAATGGGAAAAGCTTTGAAGACAGGACTGAGAAGCCTGAATCTGAGGATGATGGGAAGGGTGAAGCCGAACAAGAGAAGGATCAGAGCGAAGTCGAGAAAAAGCCGGACAAAGGAGAATCGAAACCTGAAGAGAGTGAGACTGAGTCTACCACTACTGAGGAGGAGAAGAAGAGCACTGAGGAAGAAAGTGGTGCAGGTGAGGGTAAGCAGGAGAACAATGAAGAGAGCCAAGGCGAGGCAAAGCGAGAAGGTGAAGACGAGGAGGCCCGTGAGAAGACTGTTGTGGTGGAAAGTGAAGCCGAGACGAAGCAAGTAGAGACCGGGGAGGATCAGAATGGATCTAGTGCTTCGGAGGAGAAGACTGTGGAGGATAAGCCAGAAAGTAGCACCGAAGATCAGGATGAGCTAGGCAAAGAAACTACCACTCAAACCGGGGCCTTTTCAACCCAGTCGGCCAAATCCGAGAACGAGAAGAAAGAATCACAGAAATCTAAGAGTCAGAACAGCTACAGCTGGAAAACTTGTAATGCTACTGCAGGCCCAGACTACATTCCTTGCCTCGATAACCTTCAAGCCATCAGCAAGCTCACCAGCAGGTCGCACTACCAGCATCGCGAAAGACACTGCCCCGAAGAGCCTCCAACGTGTCTTGTTCCTCTTCCTGAAGGATACAGAAGCCATGTGAAGTGGCCTAGAAGCAGGGATAAGGTTTGTCCTTTTGTATTTGAAATCTGAAAGTGAAAGATGAAATGATATGGCAACATTTTTGTTTTTGAGCATTTTGTATTGATTTGTTTTTTGGTTCCGTGCAGATTTGGTTCTACAATGTTCCGCATACCAAACTGGCAGAGTACAAGGGACACCAAAACTGGGTGAAGGTTACCGGGGAATACCTTTCTTTTCCTGGGGGCGGCACCCAGTTTATACATGGTGCTTTGAATTACATTGATGTTCTTCAAAAGGTGATCCTCGCCACCTTTTCTCGCTTTGCCATCATCTCCTGACGATGAATGCTTCTTATATGTCTTTTAAGCACTATACAAGAGAAGAGGGAATTTACTATTTTTTTTTTTTAATTTGGATTCTAGACTCTTCCTGATATTTCCTGGGGGAAAAAGAGCCGTGTGATATTGGATGTTGGATGTGGTGTGGCCAGCTTTGGGGGCTATCTTTTTGAGAGAGATGTGATTACTATGTCGCTTGCTCCAAAGGACGAGCACGAGGCACAGGTGCAATTTGCTCTTGAAAGAGGAATACCTGCTTTTTCAGCTGTTATGGGCACCAAAAGATTACCCTTCCCTGGCATGGTCTTTGATATTGTTCACTGTGCTCGTTGTAGGGTCCCGTGGCATATTGAAGGTGAGCTCCATATCCTGTTAAGTGTTAACCTAGGGATTGCCTTTCTCTTTATGTCCTATTAACTTTTATTTGGTTTGCTAGACTAAAGATTTACATGATGTGTTGGGTCTTTCTAGGTGGCAAGCTTCTATTGGAGCTAAATCGTGTCTTGCGGCCTGGTGGTTACTTCGTGTGGTCTGCTACTCCAGTCTATCAAAAGATTCCAGAAGATGTCGCCATTTGGAAAGGTAGAATTAGACTGCCTTCAGTAACTCGGTTTCTTTCGTGCTATACTTTATATGGTTATATAGGTATTTACTCATCTTGTGCATTCTTATTCAGCAATGTCCAAGTTAACCAAGTCAATGTGCTGGGAACTTGTGAAGATTGGCAAGGACAAGGTGGATGGAGTGGCGGCAGCATTTTACCGAAAGCCCACTTCTAATGATTGCTATATGGACAGACCTCAAAATGATCCACCACTTTGTGAAGAATCCGATGACCCAAATGCAGCATGGTATGTTCTTCCTTCTACTTGGAATAGCACCTCGTAGTTGGCAGCACCCATATAATTAAAAATCTTTGATTTTTTTTAAATATAAACAAAATGCTCAGGCCAAAAGTTATCTTTTCAAAATTAGTCTAAGTTGAAAACATTTATATGGCCTTCTTAAGGAAGATTTGGATAGCTTAGAAAAAATATGGGGTAAACAGAAGGAAGTAAATTTAAACACAATCTAAATTTTTTCTACATTTAGATTGTGTTGACATATTCTGCATCATTTTACGAAATTTAAACAGAAGGAAGTAAAAAAAAAATTTATGCAACCAAAGGAAATATTGGTTGCTGATTATATTTGGAATTCCCCATCTTTAGGAATGTGCCACTTCAGGCATGCATGCACAAAGTGCCTGAGGATGAATCAGTACGGGGCTCTCAGTGGCCACCAACCTGGCCATTGAGGCTGGAGAAACCACCTTACTGGTTGAAGAGCTCAGACATAGGCGTTTACGGAAAATCAGCGCCAAAGGATTTCACCGAGGATTACAAACACTGGAAACATGTTGTTGCAAATTCATATATGAAGGGCATGGGAATCGACTGGAGTACCATCAGGAATGTCATGGACATGCGGGCTTTATATGGAGGGTAAGCACCACTGTGCTTTAGTTGTTGTCAGTGAGAAAATTGTTTCGTTTCTGAATCACTTTTGCATCCCCTTTCATTTCTAGATTTGCTGCTGCGCTGAAGGATATGAAAGTGTGGGTGATGAATGCAGTTCCCATTGACTCACCCGACACTCTACCCATAATATATGAACGCGGCTTGTTTGGAATGTATCACGATTGGTGTGAATCATTCAGTACATACCCAAGAACTTATGATCTCCTCCATGCGGATCATCTCCTCTCCGGCCTTAAGAAAAGGTGCATTGGTTTTACTTTTATTATCTATCTTTAGCATCATCAAATGCTACAAGATGATTTAGTATGTCGTATTGTCGTGTATTTTGTTCTTGGAGTTTATAATGGTAATTCTCTTCTGGATACAGGTGCAACTTAGTGGCAGTAGTTGCAGAAATCGACCGAATCCTGAGACCTGGAGGATACCTGATACTGAGGGACAAAGCAGAGACCGTCAGTGAGGTAGAGAGCATGGCCAAGTCCCTTCATTGGAAGATCCAACTGTTGTATACTGAAGGAAAGGAGGGTATGCTTTGCGTCCAGAAGACGAAGTGGAGACCAACCGAGGTAGAAACTTTAGAGTATGCCATTGCCTGAATATGATCACAGAGGTAGAAACTATAAAGTGTGCCATCGCTTGAATATGATCCAACCATCCTTTGCCATACCATATGCTGTTGATTATAGGTATTCATTTGTTTGCTTCAGCAGCATTTTTGTTCCGAAAAACGCAGGATTAGATGTTCTTCTTCCTCTTTAAGTATAATTATTACAATTGATTCTTGTTTTTGCACATCATAGACTACTTTGCTTCTGCAATCTACTGCCCCCCTTAATTGTCAGTTCTTGGGATTGGGAGGTTGAGATACTCGAATGTAAGGTCAGGATATATAACAATTCGCGCTCTTTGTAGTTATACAAGTGCTTCCGTAATTATTGATTCCATGTATTCATGTTTGCAGTAATCTGCCTGAAAATTGTTGCAATTTGACTAGTTTTTATGGTCATTTATTAAGTGAATGAGTTTGCATCTTTGGAATTTTTGACTGTCCTTGAAAAAGAAGGCACTCCCTCCTCAAAGGTATATCTACACAAGCCAAAAAGGACAGTTTGGATTATTGGCCTGTCACTCATTTGTAGACTCTTGAACCAGAAGGTGCTAAGTAGACCGGATCAAATCTGAGCTATGCCCTATACAACCTGAGCTCAGTGGTCCAGCTGAAGCTCGTACGAAGAGTTCCCCTGCTGCTAACAGCTCACTTCTGAATATAATGAGCTTTTCTTTCTAATTAATTTATACTGGATATATGAATTTGGTATATTCTATAATGGAAGATGCAAGAAATCAGATATGCACTTTTGTCTTAGATGAATGATAGAAGAAGAAGAAGAGAGAAAAAAGTCATTCCTGCAAAGGAAAAAGGAAGAACTTTCTTCATTATGTCAGCAATGAATCAATGATGAGGCCAGGCTGAAAGTAGAATAGATCCTTCAAATTCTGCACAAATCAAGGGAATTTGAATCATTGCATAAACTAACACCCAAGTTGTAATCAGATTCCATGAATACTTTCAGTATTTACAAGTTTTTTAACCTCCCAACTCCCTGACTGAAAAATCAGTTTCTGAACTTAATCACCTCAAGTTCTTACCCTTTCTGAAATCTGAATGATTTCCATAGGTCTTGTATGAAGAAAACTGTATGAAGACATAATCATTTGGGACCATTGATAAAGCAATTGCCTTAACTTTACTCGTCACTAACGCCGCTTGCTTACTCCTCTTTCTAACTTGAGCACTGATTACATCTGACCAACTTTTTTGCTTCATCAATTTGAAAGGCTGAGATGTTCCTTCAGCTCCTCTAACTACCAAAACAGCACAAGGGTACCTCATAGTATAGAGAAAAGGTCAGTCAGTCTATAAAGAATTCGCTTAGTGTTGGTTTGAGAAGTGGACCTACTACTTCAGGAAGCTTATTTTTCAGGTCCTTCCATAAAACAATAACGCCTCGACAAACACTCTTCCAGCAACAAGGGTCCCCATTTTATATATCTTAGAAATGATTGCGCTTTTGATAGCATAAGGGTGACAGGGTATTGCTGAAGCGGAAAGGAGAAATTGCAGTCGGCTTACAGCATTCGTTGATGAAACCTTTTGTTGCACTAAGGTACGTCTTAACACTTAATTTCTTATTTGCATTACTCATGTTATGCCTTTTGCTGTGAGTGAAGAGTCACATGCTTGTTAATACAGTAACCACTACTGATGTCAAAGAGGAAAAACAAAGTTGACTGTGATTTAAAATAAAGTATGCATACATTGATGTGGTAGGGTTTGTGTTGTTTGTCACTTTTGGCTTGTGGGTCATTAAGATATTATCTGAAGGTACAGTACCTTATTTCATGGGAGATGTTTTTATTTCATGTTATGGATGATGATCAGTAGCTTAATTCGTCGTCTTTTACCCACTACTTTCTACTTCTAACTGAAGCTCTAATGTGTCATATATCTATGATCTATCCAACCATTACTTGTCATGTTTAAGTAGCCTCAGAGGGTCCGGATTGGATTTTAAAATGACACACTACTTTGTTACTTTCTCTTAGAAAACGAGAGGATAACGAAGGCTAGGCTTCGGAAGCTATAGGAATAATCTAATAGGCTATTGTCTGCCACTGTCCCATCTTTCCTCAAACACACACCTTGGCAGCTTTCCCACATTGCTCTCCATTGTCTGTTGCCATTAAGCCTTTTGGAGCTCCCCATAAAAGATGGTTGCTCAAAGAACAAGTTCAGGGAGTGTTTCTTTTCGGAACTCAACATGTCAAGCTCAGGAACTTGGAAGCACAGGTGCTTCATCTTCAGCCTACTTCTTTCTCTTGTTGTCGTCTCGGAATCATCAAGATTACCCAAGACAGTATGGGAGCAGATGCTTCCTAAGAGGTTTCCTCGCCATTCTTCAGCTCCGTCAAGGGGCATAAACTCCATCTCTACATCGGCTTATACATCAGCCTCTTCTTCTTCCTTTTCAACTGTACAAACTCACCAAAGCCACCCTTCTACTGATGGGAAAGTATAGTGGCCTGAAAGAGGAAGTTGTCACTTCATCATCTAACTTTGAAGGCCATGCTTTATGGCAATTAGGAGCTCAGCTGACAGGTTTCGAGCTCCGGAAACTGAGGCCATACTTGTAGATTATACTATAGATTTTTTTTACAGCTTCAGTGGAAAACTCTCTTTGTAAAGATAATTGGAGTAGATGACAATAGAGCAGATTTTTTTTGTTGATCAGGCTGAGAAATTTGGTGAACCTCTATAGGTTAGAGGCATCAAATAGTCCGCCGAGGTCTTCTTTGTCACCCACAAAATTAGTCATTTTGGTTGCTAGCTTAAACCATTTGCAGCAATGCAAATGGATGAGCTTCTATATACACTTGTTCAAGTTACAGTATGTCCTTGTAATTCCTCCATAGAAATCAAGTATTCTCCTTTCATTCTATGCTCTCATCTATTTGGAACTTTATCCTTACCAGTTGCTTGTGTTTTTCAATATAAAGTCACACAATACAAGAGTCTCAAAACATAAAGTGCCTTTTACAATACAAGAGTCTTAACACACCTTATCTTAGAATACAACCAGAAAGAAAGATGAATCAAAGCATGGAAGAACAAACTTGTACAGGAACATATTTCAGAAAACTAGTTTTCAGTGTCAAATGAGCTGGTAAAGTTCATCCGCCACCATCCATATGTACCAGGAGTACGTGGTCTGTGCTAGAGCCTAGAGGTATTCCCATACGAAGTACTCGTGTTTCCATAACGCTGTGCTGCAGCTGCAGTGCCAGTCGTGTGGCATGATCTTCGTTCAACATCCAAGCCTTGAGCATTGCATCTTTTCTTGACTTCTATCCACAGGCTTCCTAATTCCATGGCCACCTCCTTCATAGTAGGTCGTTCCTCGGCTTTCACACTCACACATCTGCCTGCAATATTGGCTACTAATGTGAGCTCCTCAACAGTTTTTTCGTTTAGTATTCGTCTATCAAGAATATCCAATAAGCTTCCATCCTTCACTGAATATTGGAAGTACTTCACCAGTGTTCTATCTCTTTCCGGTCTGTCAAAAGACAGTACCCTTTGTCCTGTGAGTAGCTCTAAGAGGACCACTCCAAAGCTGTGGAAACTAAGGTGCACTTCTCTTCTCCAATTGACCCCGAGGACTTCTCTTCTCCAATTGACCATAAAGCATTTTTGATCTCCTCAATTTTTACTTGCTGAGTAAGAATTGCATCTGTCTCCCTTGAAGGTGCGCTTTGCTATCTGTGAGTTGAATTTGAACTCTGCTTCCTTTAGCTTAACAGCTTTTTCTCTGTCCAGCTTCAATTCTTCTAATAGTATAATAGGAGAATCTGTGTCATCTATGAGTGCCATGAAAGCTCTTGTGTAATAATAATCTTCAGCTCTTTGGACAGAGACCGTTGGAGGAGGGCTATTCGGGCTTCTGATGTGTAGTAGTACTAGGCTGGGGGTTTTTGTTCTATTGTGGTTGCTTTTATTCCGCCTCCCTCTTTGCTTCTTCGTGCCTCGTTGTCTACTGTTTAGCGTGCTTTGATGGGATTGATATGTCTACTATTTTGGGTCTATGGGAAACACTCTCTCGATGTATTCGGGGAAAGAGTGCGTACATCCTGACCCCCCAGACCCTGCTTAATTGCGGGATTTACTGGGTAGTTGTTGTTGTTGTTGTTCAGTTTGCATAGCAGTTAGCATAGAATAAACTGATCTGTTCTCCATCCTGTAAACTGCCAATTCTGTGCCACTGTGCTTTGAAAATCTTGATGGTCTACCCACATATTGAAGAATTTGAAAGGTACTGTCTTATTAATTTGTCCATCAAGCAGTTCTACTTTCACCTGACAGTAATCTGAGGGCCCTGATTTGCAACAATTCAAATGGATGAGCTTCTATATGCACTTGTGCAGGCATTCTCCTTCCACTCTATCCCCTCGTCTCTTTGAAACTTTTTACATATTGGATGAATCAATATCCTTAACACAGAAGAAAACCAATGCACCAATTAGTGTTTTTCAATATAAAGTCACACAGTACAAAGAGTCTCAATACATAAGTGCTTTTTATAATACCAAGTGTCTAAACACACCTTATCTTAGAATACAACCAGAAAGAAAGATGAATCAAAGGCTGGAAGATCAAACTTATACAGTATCTTATTTCAGAAAACTAGTTCTCAGTGTCAAATGAGCTGGTAAAGTTCATCTGCCACCATCCATATGTACCATGAGTACGTGGTCTGTGCTGGAAGTATCCCCATACGAAGTACTCGTGTTTCCATAACGCTGTGCTGCAGTGCCAGTTGTGTGGCGTGATCTTCGTTCAACATCCAAGCCTTGAGCATTGCATCTTTTCTTGACTTCTATCCATAGGCTTCCTAATTCCATGGCTACCTCCTTCATAGTAGGCCGTTCCTCGGCTTTCACACTCACACATCTGCCTGCTATATTGGCTACTACTGTGAGCTCCTCAACATTTTCTTCGTTTAGTATCCGTCTATCAAGAATATCCAGTAAGCTTCCATCCTTCATTGAATATTGGAAGTACTTGACCAATGTTCTATCTCTTTCCGGTCTGTCAAAAGACAGTACCCTTTGCCCTGTGAGTAGCTCTAAGAGGACCACTCCAAAGCTGTATACATCACTTTTATCAGTTAACTGGCTAGACTGAATGAACTCCGGGTCTAAGTACCCCAAGGTACCCTTGACCCTTGTGTACAACTCGGTTTCGTTCTGGGGTGCCAACTTTGAAATGCCAAAGTCAGACACTTTGGCACTGTAGTTGTCATCTAAGAGGATATTGTGGGGCTTAATGTCACTGTGAATGATCTGTGGCCGGTGGTCTTCGTGCAAGTATCCTAATACTCCGGCTGTCTCTAATGCTATCTTGACACGGGTTTCCCAGGGTAGAAGCCAGTTCTCATCTTCACAGTACAAGTGATCAAGGAGAGTTCCATTAGTGATGTACTCGTACACAAGCAACGGCTCAGATGTCTCTAAACAACAGCCATAGAATCCAACCACATTCTGATGCTGAATCTTTGAGAGAAGAACCACTTCATTGACAAACTGATCAATTTCATTTTGATCAACTGATTTAGACTTCTTGATGGCAACTTCCCTGCCATCTGATAAGTAACCCATATAAACAACACCAAATCCTCCGCGACCAATGATTCTATCCTCAGCAAAGTTGTTGGTTGCTGTCTCCATCTCTTCTGCTGTGAAGACTTTGAAAGCGTTGTGGGCAACTTCTAGTCGTGATAGACTTTCCTGTAGTATCGGCCCTCCATTTTGTCTGAAATATTTGTTCCTGCGCTTATCTATCCTCTTTTTCCTCATCACCCTCCACAACACGAAGCTCCCGGTTATCAGAACAGCCAGCAGTACAGCCCCAACTGTATGGAAAGATTCATGTTTCTCAATTAACCAAACTATCTATTTCATATACATTCATGTTCCTGAAACTAATAACCAGTCATTGATATTTGTAACTCCTGAATCTTTGAAGAAACAATGCATATGCTCATATAAAATGTCGCTAACACCAATCTATGTGAAATTGTAAATTTGATCCATGTATCCAATGTGATCTTAGCCTCATAACCATGTACCTTAAATCACAAAACTCATACCTAGGGGATTTGATATGCATAGCTGCAAAATGATATGTAAATATAAATGAAGAAAATGCATAGAACTCACCAATACTTGAGAGCTTGATTATCTCTGATTTGCAGGTTCTGTGCTTACAAATGTCTGAAAAGTCATAAAAACAGAAAACATGAATTCCTATTTTCCTATGATCAATATACCTGATTTGGACTGTAAGGGATGAAGAACAAGAAGAAAAACTTACCTACACAGCCATCTTTGATATAGGGGTTTCCCTCGAAACCAGAAGAACACTGGCAAAAATAGCCACGGCCATTGTCTGAATCTATACAAGTTGTATGAGCCGCTGTACAAGCATAAGATGAAGAAGTTCTTGATTCCGAACAACTTTGATTTCCTACGGACCAGTCAAGAACTGTTGGAACTTGTGTCCTATTGAAGTCCTTCAGATCACTGGCTCCTTGAAACTTATAAGAGTCATCCGCGAAGAAGGCATGATCACAGGGATTGAACTCCCAACAATCACTGTGGTTCAAGAAGGTCGAAAGAGCCATAGTGTAACCGAGGAGACCTGTGGTCAAATTATTTGTTTGACAACAGCCAGCACCGGAGCATGAGCTGCTAGCCACGGAGCTTGAATTTTCACAGAAGGATAGGCATCCCGTAATATAGCTCCCGCTGTGCAGATAGCTGTTCCCGAGAAACACTCCAAGGGTGTCGCATCCGATTGCAGTGAAACTGTTCCTAGTGTGGGAAAATGGGAATTTTGTAGAGTTGGCTACGACTTCCGTCAGATCTGTGCTAGTGGTTAAACCAGTTTTATCATAGCAAGCGCTGGCCACAGGAGTGTAGACAACCAGCTCATGGCTATCTACAGATATGCTCTTTATCGGCAGCAAAGGATCACTACCCACCAGAAATGGAGTTCCTGCGCTGTTGCAGCTGACAATGAAGTCTTCGTTCAAGTAACACTCCTTGCTCATACCGAAAGGGTATGGGATGGATACATTGCCACACTTCTCCTGGCAGCTTGGACTGATCACTTGAGGTGCCACCTTCTCTGCTGTTAGAAATGCTAATGCTACAAAACAAAGCAAGGCTTTGCTGTTAAGCATCCAGCGCCTAGCCATCGCGTTGTTGTACATAGACATGTGTTGAAGATTTTGGTAAAGAGTTTGGGGTTCTTCAACAGATTTATATAGACATAAGACATGTGCTTCTTCAATCCTCATTTACCGATTCTGATTTTAAGTTTGACATAGCAACTTATTTGATCTTTTCTTATATGCAAGATTGCAAGGCCTGTTTTTTAAGAATGTTGGCAGCAACTTCAAAATGGAAAGGTATATAATATGTCTGTTTCAGCAATTCAGCTATTAACAAGTGGGGTTATAACTAAATCTTGATTTAAAAGTTGACATGAAGAAAAGGAAGTGTACAAGATAAACAATGTTAATGATCAGTTGAGAATTGCAGTTTGTGTCATTTTCTTGATTTATTCAGTTTTGTCTGATTCAAACAGTACAAGAACAGTTCACAGGATAAGGTGAATAAGTCACATAAGAAGCAACTGATGGGTTTTACCCAGAGAGACTTGTCTTTGATGGAGAGGGACAGGTTGCGTTTGACGGCATATGATGCTTTGTCCATGGCCCAAACTGATATAGAAAAGGTGAGGGAGCCATCCGGAATTAGGAAAAACTCTGTCCCCCAAGCGGAAAACGCAAAAGCTGTTGATGTATCCCTTTCTGGGTTATGTAATTTGTTTTGGTCAGACACAAGAATGGTTCACAGAATGAGCTGTTGATGTATCCCTTTCTGTCATGTAACCGGAGAGACTGAGTTGTTCTTCAATCCAATGACCTTTCATGGAGCTGCTCCTGAGTTTTTTTATATAAGAGCAAGACAGTAACATACTGTAGTTGATTGGGCAAGGGTGTTATTTAAAGGTGAAGCTTTCCAACTTGGTTATTTAACAACAACAACAACAACAACAACAACCATCCTAGTCTACCCCGCTCAGATGATTGAGGTATGTGACCACATGGAATGAGTCAGTTTCTGGTCAAGTTAAATTATTCCAGAAGAGTTCTACACTTCTACTCTTTGCATAAACGTGTGATTGGCGTCTTGATATAGCACAGTTTTAGCCCTTTCACTTCATATACACCGGCAACTTATTACTTATTAGAACAAACTACAAAGTGCCCTTCACTTCAGTACAAAAGCTAGCTAGTACCAAAATCTGAAACATCTGCATTGAAAACAATTGCCAAGAAATTATAGGATCATATACCACATAACTATCTCTAGCAGTTAGATGGTAACATTGCACAGATAACACATTTCTTCAAAGTGTCTGTCTATTGTAGTTGGTTTAGAATCATTGCAAACTCATGGCTATAATCTAGTATTTCATTGCAAACCCACTCGTAATAGGGAACAACTACACTGTCGTAAACATCAGTTAGCTGTCTAGATTGAATGAACTGCTCCAACTTAGATGTACTCATAATGATACTCCGCGGTTTAATTAGAACAAAAACAAACCTCACTCCATATATTTAGAGTTCCAATAGAGCTAAACAAGCAAACAAACTGATGATATGTAAAAACAGTCTAAAACCTATTTCAGCCAGAAGTTTAAATACAACAAGACTTATCAGCAACACCCTCCTTTTGAAGAATTAGCTGCTTTACGCCGTGCCTGATCCAGCTTAATGCTGCTCTCTTTCGTAGGAACCAATCCCTCGCTTAACAAACTCGGAGTTTCCAGAATCTGTAGGGGCATATCCCTCGACATCAGATGCCGTATGAATTGGTAATAAAGCTAAGAAAATGTTAACGTTGCTCAGGGCTTACCTTCAAGACAAGCTCTTCAATGTAGTTCTCCACATTGACCCTAGTTTTTGTACTGCATTCAAGATACAGGCGGCATCCATGTTTCCTTGCAAAATCTATTCCCTCTTTCTTAGTGACAGCTCTCTCACTTTCCTACACACAGGAGATAACATTGATATTGAATTTTCAAGCAGCTTTTACACTTTCTATGTATAGCTGTATGGACAAGAGAACTAATTACCTTGTCAACCTTGTTGCCAACCAGCATCTTCACACAATCTTTATTGGTCTTGTATTGATCAATTTCTTTATTCCAGAATTCGGCGAGATTTGTGAAGGTTTCTCGCCGTGTTACATCATAAACTACCAAGAAACTCATCCTTTTTAGTTCAAATTCCATGATCATTGAGACTGAATCGATATTTCAAGAATCTCAGCTAGTTCGTATGAAATGAGATTCAATAACCAAAAATAAAAACAACAAAAGAATTCAGTAACATACCCATTATAAATCCTTGAGCTCCTCTGTAATATTGATTAGTAAACGTTTGATACCTTTCCTGTCCAGCTGCACCATTAGAAATTAAATTAGGCTGTGTAATTGTGTGTTGGCAGTAGTTATATAATATATCCATCGACGACAACAACAACAAGCTCAGTATATCACTCAAAGTTATGAAAATTAAACCTTTTGTAGTCATTTTAAAATTTCTCAACCAAAATATGTATATGAATTAAGTGATAATTTAATACGGAGTACAGTATATTTTTACACCTAGAAAAAGGATCTTGTATGGGTATTTTTTCACAGTTTCCATTTTTAAGAGCGGTTTTGTGAAAAAACCCTATTTTAAGGGTGGTTTTCTGAAATTAATTGCAATATATGCATTGTTCTCCGAATACCTGTATCCCATATGTCAATCTTCAACTTCTTTCCTCCGAGAGTGACGTACTTGCTCTTCCAGTCAACACCTGCAAGAAACAGAAAGGATCAATGGTAAAATGGAGACCAATTCATGTTACAATTTTGTAAACGGAAGTACCGATGGTGGGAGGGCGGCATTCAAAGCGATCACAAGTACAGCTCCAGAGTAAAGAGGTCTTCCCAACTCCTGAATCCCCAATCAACACCAACTTGAACAGGTAATCGATATCAGCTTCGCCTTCACTCGCTGACTTCTCCATCTTACAACGAATCGACGCCATTTCAACTCGCAATTGGCCGATTGTATCAATCGACGGAGGAATCAGGTATTTTGGTTTCTCGTTTAGGTTAAACTGAAGTACCAAATGGTTACTTTATTTATGGATTCTTTCAGAGTTTCAATTAATTGCAAGTAGTTGGGAAGTAGTGTGTTGATTAATTGCGTTTTGGAAGACGATTTTGCTTGAATTTACTGTTGGGAGGGTCGGGAATTGGAAGCGCCCCTCGATCCTACAAATAAAGCTGGGTTCTTTTTGTTTTTTTGAATCAGTCTCTCCAATATCTATGATGGTTGGTAAATGAGTGTATTGACGATTAATTGTGTTTCTCTCTCAATCACATTTATATTTACATCAGATCAATCAACACATAAATGCATTTTCTAGTTTCTACTGCTATAACAATTTGATTACTCAACCAAAAAAAAGTGCATATTTCAAACATACTGTATTTTACATACCTTTTCTCAGATGCATAACCATTGAATAGGTAAATAAAGAGCGGTCATTCCGAGGTTCGAACCGGGGACCTATGGATACTACCCACAAGTCTTAGATGCATAACCAGATAAAACAAAAAAGACAAACAAAATGATGGAAAATCAAACTAGTTAAAGTTTGTTTCCCACCCTCTAAATGTAGCAGGAGTATATAGTCTGTGCTGGTACAGTTCCCAAATGAAGTGCTTGTATTTTACACACCTTATCTTAAATGCCAGCCAAATAGACTAATAGTCATCCCTAGCAATATAAAAATGTGCATATTTCAAACATAGTTTACATAGTTTTATTAAATGCAAACCCAAAAAGAAAGACAAAACAAAACATGGAAAATCAAACTAGTTTCAGTTTCAAAGGAACCAGTGAATCTCATCTGCCACCATCTAATGTAGAGGGAGTACTTGTATTTCCATATGCTGCTGCTGTCTCCATATGAAGAACTTGTATTTCCAAAATGTTCTGCTGACATCTTAGGCGTCTGCATGAGCATTAGTTAGTAGCTCAGCTGACAGGTTCTTAGCTCTGGAAAATGAGGTCATACTTGTAGATTATACCATAGATTTTTCACAGCTTCACTAGATACTCTATATACAGATAATTGGAGTAGATGATAAGAGCATATATTCCTTGCTGATAGGTTAGAGGTATCCCATAATTGGTTGCTAGCTTAAACCATTTGCAGAAATGCAAATGGATGAGCTTCTACATACACTCGTGCAAGAAACAATATATCCTTTAATTCTTGCACAGAAATAAGAAATCAAGTATTCTCCTTTTATTCTATGTCCTGTCTCTTCAAAATATTTTACATATTGGATGAATCAATATCCTTAACATAGAAGAAACAAAGACACCAGTTGCTTGAGTGTTTTTCAATATAGAGTCAGAAAATACTAGAGTCTCAAAACACAAGTGCCTTTTACAATACAGGAGTCATATCACACCTTATCTAAGAATACAACCAGAAAGAAAGATGAATCAAATGCTGGAAGAACAAACTTGTACAGGATCATATTTCAGAAAACTAGCTGTCAGTGTCAAATGAACTGGTAAAGTTCATCTGCCACCATCCAAATGTAACTGGAGTACATGGTCTGTGCTGGCGGTATCCCCATATGTAGTACTCGTGTTTCCATAAAGTTGTGCTGCAGTGCTAGTCGTGTGGCCTGATCTTTGTTCAACATCCAAGCCTTGAGCATTGCATCTTTTCTTGACTTCTATCCACATGCTTCCTAATTCCATGGCCACCTCCTTCATAGTAGGCCGTTCCTCGGCTTTTACACTCACACATCTGCCTGCTATATTGGCTACCACCTTGAGCTCCTCAACATTTTCTTCATTTAATATCCGTCTATCTAGAATATCCAATAAGCTTCCATCCTTCACTGAATATTGGAAATATTTCACCAATGTTCTATCTCTTTCCGATCTGTCAAAAGACAGTACCCTTTGCCCTGTGAGTAGCTCTAAGAGTACCACTCCAAAGCTGTAAACATCACTTTTATCAGTTAACTGGCTAGACTGAATGAACTCTGGGTCTAAGTACCCCAAAGTACCCTTGACCTTTGTGTACAACTCGGTTTCATTCTGGGGTGCCAACTTTGAAATGCCAAAGTCGGACACTTTAGCGTTGTAGTTGTCATCCAAGAGGATGTTGTGGGGCTTGATGTCACTATGAATTATCTGTGGCCGGTGGTCTTGGTGCAAGTACCCTAATACTCCGGCTGTCTCTACTGCTATTTTGACTCGGGTTTCCCAGGGTAGCAGCCAGTTCTCATCTTCACAGTACAAGTGATCAAGGAGAGTTCCATTAGTGATGTACTCGTACACAAGCAACGGCTCAGATGTCTCTAAACAACAACCGTAGAATCCAACCACATTCTGATGCTGGATCTTTGAGAGAAGAACTACTTCATTGACAAACTGATCAATTTCATTTTGATCAACTGATTTGGACTTCTTGATGGCAACTTCCCTGCCATCTGCTAAGTAACCCATATAAACAACACCAAATCCCCCCCGACCAACAATTCTATCCTCAGCAAAGTTGTTGGTCGCTGTCTCCATCTCTTCTGCCGTGAAGACTTTGAAAGCATTGTGAGCAACTTCTAGTCTAGATAGACTTTCTTGCAGTATTGGCCCACCATTCTGTCTGAAATATTTGTTCCTTCGCTCATCGATCCTCTTTTTCCTCACCACCCTCCACAACACGAAGCTCCCAGTTATCAGAACAGCTAACAGCACGGCACCAACTGTATGCAAGAGCCATATTTATTTTCTTATACAACATAAATCAGGTAGATGATATGCATAGATATCAAATGAAAGGAGCATGAAGAATAAGACTCACTTATACTGGAGAGCTTAATGATCTCCGATTTGCAGATCCGGTGCTTACAAACATCTGAACATTTACGACAACAGAAGACATGAGTTCTTGTTTTGTTTGATTGACAAACTAAATTGGACTATGAGATGAAGAATAGCATCAGGACACGTACCTTCGCATCCGTCTGTGATGTAGGGGTTTCCCTCATAACCATCTGAACATTCACAGTGATAGGAAAGAGGCTTGTCTGAGTCCACACAAGTTGTATGAGCTCCTTTGCAGGCATACTTTTGAGAACTTTTTGCCTGTGAACATGTCTGATTCATTATGGCCCAGTCAAGAACCGTTGTAACGAACTTTCTCTCAAAGTCCTTGAGATCACTGGCTCCTTTATATACAAAGGAGTCATCTGCAAGAAAGGCTTCTTCGCAAGGATTGAAATCCAGTGAAGCATTGTGGTTATCGATGCTCCCAACAAGCATCGAGACACTGAAGAGGCCTGTGGTCGTATTACTCGTTTGACAACAGCCAGCACCGGAGCAAGAGCTGTTATCCACAGAGGCTAAATTTAAGCAGAAGGACAGGCATCCTGTAATATAGTCATCCCCTTGAATCAATCCAATGGTGTCGCATCCCACTGCAGTAAACCTGTTTCTAGTGTTGGAAAATGGGAAGTTTGGGGATGTGAGATTAAGATTCCGCTGTCCACCATCTGTGGGGCCTGATCGATTGTAGCAACCGCTGGCGACAGGGGTGTAGACAACCACCTCATGGTTATCTACAGATATGCTTTGTATCTGCATCAAAGGATCAGTACCCACCAGAAATGGAGTTCCTGATACACAGCTGACGTTGAATTCTTTGCTCAAGTAGCACTTCTCGCTCATACCAAAAGGGTATGAGATGGATACATCCCCGCACTTCTCCTGGCAGCTTCGATTGATCACTTGAGGCATCACCTTCTCTGCTGTCAGAAATGCCAATGCTACAAAACAAAGCAAGGCATTGCTGTTAAGCATCCTGCGCCAAGCCATCGCTTTGTTGTTCATAGAAGGTGTGTGTTTATTTCTCTCTTTTTTGGTTTGATAAAGGGTTGGGAGTTCTTGAAGATTTATATAGGCATTTGAATTTTGACTTGGTAGCTTATTTCATGTTTTCATATGCATGGCCTGCTGTTTGAGAATGTTGACTGCAACTTCAAAATGTAAGGATATAATGTGTCTGAACACCGATTCAACCATCAACAAGTGGGATTATATCTAAATCCTGATTTAAATTAGAATGAAGAAAAGCAAGTGTACAAGAGAAACAATGATAACTTGAAAATTGCAGTTTGTGTCATTTTCTTGACAGGATAAGGTGACTTAGTCACATAAGAAGCAGCTGATGGGTTTTACCCAGAGAGACTTGTCTGACAGCATATGATGCTTTGTCCACGGTACAAACTGATGTAGGAAAACGCACAAGCTGTTGATGCATCCTTTTCTTGGCTATGTAATTTATTTTGGTCAAACACAAGAAGGATCAGATGAGTTTTTAGTTTTTACCATGTTCTTGATAGTGTCTTTTTAACTGGAGAGACCAAGTTGTTCTTCATTCCAAAAACCTTTCTTGATTTTGGTAAATAGAGAGCGGACATCTGGGAGTCGAACCGGGGACGTTCGTGTACTACCCTAGTACCCTAAGATCCTTTTTAGCTCGACCACCCCGACATGGTTTCCAAAGATCTTTCATGAAGGTGCTTGTAACGCACCGTAGTTGACTGGGCAAGTGGTTTTGCCAAGTATTATTTCAAGATGAAGCATTCCAACTTGGTTATTTAAAATTGTAGCCAATCTTCAAAATATCTTGCAACTTCTACGTACCGTGTCATTTTGACTTTAGATGATTGAGGTATGTGAGCACATTGACTGAGTTTCAGCTCAAGTTGAAAGCTGAATTATTCCGGAAGAGTTCCGCAGTTCTACATACTCTTTGTGTAAACGTGTTCCATATTAATATCTTGCAACTTGCAAGATAATAACAAAGTCTGAAACTTTTAACCACTGCAAAATCTCTAGCAGTTAGAGATGGTAACATTGCACATATGTCATATCAGTATATCACACCTTTTTTCATCAGGCTGCATCTACTACTAGTTGCTTACTACTACTTGCTGTGATTTCTAATCATTGATAGGTATATCGGATGAACCAAGTGTCTATCTATTGCATTTGGTTTAGAATCATATTAAGGTCGTTAACACTGAAGAAACACAATAGTTTCTATGGCGATGGTGTAGTATTTCATTGCCAACTCACTTGTAATAGGGAACTACTCCACTGTGGTAAACATCAGTTAGCAAGCTGTGTAGATTGAATGAACTATTCCAACTTTGATGTACTCATAATGATACTCCGGGGGTTACCAATAGAGCTAAACAAGCAAACAAACTGATGACTTATATAATATATTGCATACAAGCCCTTTGTATGTTGTTTTAGAAAAATAATTGTGAACAATGTCTATTAGCATGATAATTTTATATTTCTATCTGCAGCAAAGGACCAGTATCCACCAGTAATGGAGTTCCTGATTCACAGTTGATACGGAAGCCTTTGGCCGGGGTACTAACAGCCCTCTTGCATTCCGAAAGTGTGTGAAACATTCCCGCACTTTTCTTGGAAGCTTAAGGTCGATCACTTGAGGCATTGCGTATTCGGTTGCTAGAAAGGCCAGTGCAATGAAGCAAGGCAAGGCTTTGTTGTTGAATATCCAACACAAAGTCATTATCACCTTGTTGCTTTTAACAAACCAGGTATGTGCTTTTTCTTTTTTCTTGTTAAAGAAAGTAGTTGAAGGGTTTGAGAGTTCTTGGTAGGTTTAGATAGATAGTTTTTTAATCGGCTACTTCGAGGTTTCGATGACAAATAGACTTATAGGTAGGGGCTGCTTAAGGGGTTTAAATTGCAGCCCTTGTGATTTTAGAGACATAGTTTTCAGGCTTCGATTCAAACATTCATTTTGAATAGCTCTCCAAACTTAAAATAAAAACGAGTTTGATTTATGATAACGGGTCATCTTTAAAAACTGAGAGGGTAACATTTTGTCTGCTTATTAGATTTGTTCGATGAACTGATGCTACTTGCTCAGGAGGAATATATTTTATTTTGCCCACTTGGAAGCTTTCAATTGGCATTATTTGTAATTTATTCTAATTTCAATACTATGATATGGATTCATTTGTGAAACAATCATTTTGAATAGTATGAGTCGTGTATGAGCTCTTTTAAAAGAAGTTTTTTTGACTAAAATTACCAATATGTTCACATGATTGATTGTTTGACAAATGATAAGCCACCTATGTATATTTCCCCCTTAATAAGAAGGCAATTGGACAAGTTGAAGAATGGGACATTGAGCTTCCTGGGTCTTGGATGGATTAGCTTATGTATTCTAATGCTTTAGATTTTTTTTGTCAATTTAGGTTGTTGGTTTAGGATTTGAAAAAATACCTCAGCTGATGACTATATGCCTCCAAAGGAGATCATTTTAGCAAGGATCAATGCTAAAATGGAGACCAATTCATGTACAATTATGTAACAGTGGTGACTGATGGAGAAACGGATGTACCGGTAGTGGGACTCCGACATTCAAAGTGATCATAAGTACAGCTCCGAAGTAAAGAGCTCTTCCATACATCTGAATCTCCAATCAACACCAACTTGAACTGGTATAAAAATGTGATTAATCAACACAAAAATGTGCATATTTCAAACATAGATTACATACCTTTTCTTAGATGCAAAACCAGAAAGAAAGTAAAACCAAATCATGAAAAATCAAACTAGTAGAGGATCTTATTTTACTTAGCTTTTCTTAGATGCCAAGCCAGATTGTCATCCCTAGTAGTATAAAAACGTGCATATTTGCGAAACCTAAAACAAAGACAATACAAATCATGGAAAATCAAACTAGTAGAGGTCTAATTTCACACTAGTTTTCAGTGTCGAAGGAACCGGTGAAGCTCATCTTCCACCATCTAAATGTAGAGGGAGTATCTGGTCTGTCAGGTCTGTGCTGGTGCTATCTCCATATGAAGTACTTGTATTTCCAACATGTTCTGCTGCATTACCAATGAAGGGGCCTGATTTTTGTTCAACATCCGATCCGTGAGCATTACTTCTGGTCTTGACTTCTATCCACAAGCTTCCTAGCTCCATGGCCACCTCCTTCATAGTAGGTCGTTCCACTGCTTTAACAGTTGTGCATCTGTCTGCTATCTTTGCTACTATCTTAAGCTCCTCTACATTTTCCTCGTTTGTTATATGTTTGTCGAGGATTTCCAGTAAGTTTCCCTCATTCGCTGAAGACTGAAAGTATTTCACCAAAGTTCTATCCTTTTCGGGTCTTAGAAATGACACGACTCTTTGCCCTGTGAGTATCTCCAGGAGGACTACTCCAAAGCTATAAACGTCACTTTTATCGGTTAATTGGCTAGTTTGAACGAACTCTGGGTCTAAGTAGCCCCAAGTACCCTTCACCTTCGTGTACAACTCGATTTCATTCTCTGGTGCCATCTTTGAAATGCCAAAGTCGGACACTTTTGCGTTGTAGTTGTCGTCCAAGAGGATATTGTGTGGCTTAACGTCACTATGAATGATTTGTGGCCGGTGGTCTTGGTGCAAGTATCCCAATACTTCTGATGTTTGTACCGCTATTTTGAGACGGGTTTCCCAGGGTAGCAATGAGTTGTCATCTTCACTGTGCAAGTGATCAAACAAAGTTCCATTACTGATGAACTCATACACAAGCAACGGCTTAGATGTCTCTAAACAGCAACCATAAAAGCCAACCACATTCTGGTGTTGAATCTTTGAGAGAAGAACCACTTCATTGATAAACTGATCCATTTCATGCTGATCAACTGATTTGGACTTCTTGATGGCAACTACTCTGCCATCTGATAAGTTACCCTTGTACACGACACCAAAACCCCCACGGCCAACAATTCTTTTCTCATCAAAGTTGTTGGTTGCTGCCTCCATTTCTTCTGCTGTAAAGATTTTGAAAGCAGTCTGGGCATGTTCAACTTGAGATAGACTCTTCTGCAACACCAGCCCTCCGTTTCGTGTAAAATATTTGTTCCTGCGTTGGTTGATCCTCCTTTTACTCATGTACTCCCACAACAGAAAACTCCCGGTAATCAGAAGTATCAATGGAACAGCGGAAGCTGTGTTCAAGAATGAAACTTGTTTAGCTAAAGAAACTGTTGAACAGCAGAAGCTCCTGGTGATGTAATGGTGTGTAATCAGATATAAACAAGTGACTAGCTATTTGAATTAAACATCTAGAATATATGTTCTACACAGTGTTCCTCTCTTGTTGGCTTTATGATCTTCGGAATTCAATTTGAATCCCTTGGTTTTGCTAGACATGTCATGTTGCCTTAATTTTTTTACACAAACTAACTGCAACCATGAAAAGGGAGTATGTATAGAACAAGAAGAGGACTCACCAATAACCGCGAGCTTAATTTTCTTTGATTTGCAGGTTTGATGCTTACAGATGTCTGCAAAGTCATGGCAAGAGATGACATGAATATTTCCCATTTTCTTTGATTAACATATTGGTTTGGACTAAACCATGAAGAATATTAACAAGGCACACACCTTGACAACCGCCTTCGAAGTATGGATTTCCCTTGAAACCATGAGAGCATTGACAATAATAGCCAGGGTAGTGGTGCGAGTCTACGCAAGTTGTATGAGACCCTTTACAAGCATATCCTCGCGAAGTTTCGGCCTGCGAACAATTATGGCCCTTTATGACCCAGTCAAGAACTGTTGGAACAAACTGTGCCTTGAAGTCCTTAAAATCACTAGCTCCTTGAGTCACATGAGAGTCTTCCGCAATGAAGGCATAGTCACATTCACCGGAATCAGACGAGTCTGTGCGGTTCTGTATAACCTCAACACTGATGTTGAAGCCGAAGAGGCCCGAGGTGATATTAGTTGTTTGACAGCAGCCAGTCCCGGAGCAAGAGCTATTATCGACGGTGGCTGGATCCTTGCAGTAGGAAAAGCACCCTGTAAGAAAGTCATCGTCATATAACATTCCGATGGTGTTGCAGCCCAGTGCAGTGAACCTGTTGCGAGTGTTGGACAATGGGAACTTCAGTGAGGAGACCTCCAGGCTTTGCTCAGTACCATTCGTACGATTGGATTCGTTGTAGCAGTCGCTGACCACCGGCGTGTTGACGATCAGCTCATGGGTGTCTAGGGATATGCTTTGTATCCTCAACACAGGATCAGAACCAACCAGGAATGGAGTTCCTAATTTGCACTGGACACTGAAGTCTTCGCTCATATAGCAGCCCTCCTTCATTCCAAAAGGGTATGGGATGGACACGTTCCCGCACTTGTGTGGACAGCTTGGGCTGATCACTCGAGGCAGCGCGTTTTGTGCTGCCAGAAACGCCATTGCCACTGCAATGAAACAAAGCCTTTTGAGCATTTTGTGGTTTTAACAGTGCAGGTATGTGTTTCTCAAAGTGATTGCAGCTTATTGGTTTCATAGACAACTTCATTCAATCATTGATGGTCGACCATCTATGAATTTATTGCAAGAGGAGGAGCTAGAGGGGGGTCGGTAGGACCCCCTCATTAGAAATGTTTCAAGCCAAGCTTCTGGCATTCGAGGCAATTATTTATTTCACATGGCTTGCTAGAAACAAGAGTCTTTTTTGTAATGAAACATTCAACTTGAATGCTTGTGTTTCTCAAATTATTAGTAGCTGTCGATCCCGGTTTGCCACGAAGTGGAAGTGCAAAGCACTCGTGGGAACCCGGGATCGAAGGAGGAATTAAGAGAGAGAGGAAAATAGAGGAATAGTGGATAGATGGATGACATATGAGATGGTGTGGTTTTTAGAGTCTTGGTGGGTATAGGGGGACTTTTGGTATAGGCTAGCTACTTCCCTCTTTTTTGGATCGGTTACCGATTTGTGAGCATGTTATGATGCTCACTTTGTGTACGTTTGGGATAATCCCCTCATCTATATATTTACCGTTTCAAGATATATAATACGCCATAATCCAACATCTGAGTAAAAAGTTATGAATTTTTGAAAATTGTAGGTGTATTAATCTTTTTAATTTTATTTCAATAGACTATAATACTTTTATATTTTACTTAAATTGACATTCCTATATTATAATTCATCTCGAGAGCTTCGAAACAATATGTTATACGAGTATTACTTATTTTGAGAATTTGGTAAGAAGTTATGCAAGTTTAAAATTTTTATATCTAGTTATACATTATTACATGTTAAGAATACAATATTTATTTATTGTTGTTTATATCATTATTTTTGTTTTATATATTTGTAGTAGTTTGTAATATCGTTTGACACTCGTTTGTATTATCGAACACGTTGTGTGTTTTACGACTTTTTTCTCGGTTTTATTGTATATGGTGACTCCCCGCTCAAAACTTGTTGACTTCGTCCCTGTTGCAGAGTGTACTATTTTTTGGCACAAATTTTCCACCACCTATATCATACTCGCCTGTTCGGCATAGCTTTCCAAACTCGCCTTTCATGAACGGGCATTTTTTCACTTGTTTTTTAGTGTACTAAATTTGATGATACCTGCTGGCTGTTGCTAGGGTATTTTCCATGTTCGCTGTTGGTTGATTGATTGACATTACTTGGCTAAAGTTTTGTCTTCTTCAGAGGCCTTTCGAAGGACAAAACGTAGAGTGGTCCGATGATTGAGGAGCTCGAAAAGGACAAGACTACTGCAAAACTGGTGTCACTTTTCGAAATCTCCTTCGGTTTTAACACTTAGCTCTATGAATTAGTTATTCTCTAACGAAAGGGAGCTTTCAGTAGAGATTTGAGTTCGACTCCTTAGAATAGAGCGAGATTTTCCATAGGTTCATCACTTATTACCCTATCCACAACATTTTTTGTTCCGATTGAGTTTAAAAAAAACTTATGTTTCAGCGCAAATTTTCCACCACTTATCATATCCTGACCCGTCCTGTTTAGCATCTATCGTTGTCTTTCCAAACTTGCCTTTCATCAACTGTCATTTTTCACTTGTTTATTGCACTACATTTGATGATATATGTAGCTACATTTGACATTACTTGGCTAAAAATCTGTCTTCTTCAGAGGCCTTTCGAAGGAGAAAACATGAGAGCTCGAAAAGGACTGCTGCAAAACAGGTAAATAACTACATTTTAAACTATTATGTCTTAAAAATACCGAGTCCATGAAAAAAAAAAACAAGCAGAAACATGAATCAAGTATCCGGGTATCATAGACAATGACACTGATGGACAAAAATCAAGTATATTATCCTTTCAATCTACGCCTTCTTATCTTAATTAGACACCTTGTTAGGTATTTGATTGGTTGATCGTGTTGTTTTGAAATCTCCTTTGGTTTTAGCACTTAGCAATGAGTGGTTGAGAATGATAAACTAATTAAGGAGGGTTTATCCAATAGGGGGCAATGTGAGCTGAAAGGGAGTTTTCAGTAGAGATTCTTAGAATAGATTGACAGAGATTTTCCATGGGTTTGTTCATCACTTATTACCCTATATATCCACGATGGATTGGATTGTGTTCCAATAGAGTTTTTTTTAAAAAAAAACTCTTTAACGGTAGATTAGACAAGATCACAACCGTTGAAACATTTATTTTTGATTTTTTTTTGTGAGAGGAAAATTAACTCTATTCCGGAACAAAATCGACCACAATACCAATCAATGTTTCATCTAACTCCTGACCTTGTCAACATTTTATATCTTGTTTTTGTACGACCCACATGGATTCGGCATCATCACGTGGCTAAGTACGTAGTTAGTAAAGATCAATGTTCAACCATATTTATACATGGTATATATTTCTCACAAAAAATAAAATAAAATAAAATAAAAACTATGTAAGGTCGGAATAGCTGGAGATTACCCGTGAATACACCTGTCAAAACATGACTCGAACAAAAAATTGTGTAATAATATAACATTATTGTTATATTATGTAACAATTTTGCTGATTTTACATACCTTTTCTTAGGCACAACACCAGAAAGAAAGATGAAACGAATTAAGGAATAACAAACTTGCTGAGTACTGTCAGATCGATGAACATATAGAGATCATCTGATGCCATCCAATTGTACTTGCAGGAGTTAGATGCTCTGTGCTGGCAGTATGCTCATATGAAGTAGTTGTCGTTTCACTATCACGTGCTGCTGCATTGCCAGTCAAATACCCTGATCTCCGTTGGCTGCCATATCATGTGGCGGTATTGCCAGTCAAATAGCCTGAGTTTTTAATGAAGCAGTTGGGATACCCACCCTAGTGACCGACTTTGATAACACATGTATAGTTTGTCGCTGGAAAATATCTGAAATGACTACCTGATATGAACGTGCATTGCTCATTGCTGGGGATTGAATCTGGCGACGAACATAAGCTCATCGTCTTCACTACAATAGGAGCTCCAAATGGGACAACCATGGACCCCAAAAAATGATGACATTTTACGGGGAGACTGAATTGGCGTTGTCGTCACTTGGGTATGTTTTCAGCGACGAGGCCCAACTTCGTTGTCGGATACAGATTGTTACAATGGTAAAATTGAGGTCCGTCGACCGTCGCCTTAGTGTTGATCTAACGTAGGGACAAGGAGTTGTGCTTCACGTTCTATCCCTCCGTTGCTAGAATCAAGAAAATGTGACTACCATATCGGTCAGCCGCTCCTTGATTGTCACCCAAGAAACCTTAACGCTTGCACGGATGTCAAATACAATAACTGGGCTGTGACGATTATGCTGCTATAACGCCGATCCTCAAGGACGAAGATCTAGCTGTTATGTGTAATTACAAGGTCGGGATGTGGACAGAGGCCTTGTCATACACTCTTTGTATGAGGTTCGTTGTAGGCTTACGATGAGGACATGAAAGCATTTTCGAGAAATTTCAAGCTACCTGTAGAGGGTGGATTACACTATGTTCTGAAATTGTTCAAGTGAAGATCATCGTACGTATGTCGTCGTTAAGTCCTGAAAGGCTGAAACTATTGGTCTTGTGAGGAGCCATAGACAGGCTAGGTCATTTTCTAGATTCGAACCTACAACCATGTAGTACAATCAGCACAAAAATACCAACTGAGTCGTTTAGACTATTTGCTTATGCTTTATAGATTTTTTTACCACTGACCACAAATCATTCACAAGCCACACAACTGAGTCGTTTAGAGTACTATTTGTGATTGTTTGACAAGGAGTTGTGCTTCACGTTCTATCCCTCGGACACTACTCTTAATCCTCAAGCCCCCGAGCCTAGGTAAGCAGTAAGCACAATGTACCTCCAAGAAAGTAGGGATGGAGGGGGTGATCTAAAGCACATGGAAGCCATAGCTATGTAGAAGATTGCGGAGCACGAGAAGTTGGGTGTGCTATCAAAGAACCAAAATAATTAAAAAAAAATATATGAATTTTTTTTCGAAATATTCACTAAAAATTAAATATTTACAACTTTATTCACACTTTTAAACTATTTACAAAAATATTCATTTTTTGCAGGAGAG
The DNA here is from genome assembly GCA_963922045.1 of Persicaria maculosa. Classification (NCBI taxonomy): domain Eukaryota; kingdom Viridiplantae; phylum Streptophyta; class Magnoliopsida; order Caryophyllales; family Polygonaceae; genus Persicaria; species Persicaria maculosa. The sequence goes on from OY998262.1 coordinate 65,923,130, forward strand.
TCAGAGAAACGCGGGTTGAAACCGCGTTTCATTTGTAAGGTTTAAATTTTAAAACGGAAAGAAAAACAGATAAAAATTAAACGAATAAAACGCGGTTTTAAACCGCGTTTTATTCTTTTTATATTTTTTAATTATATAAAACAAATAAAAAAAGAAAAAAAAAAGTAAAGCGCGGTTTGAAACCGCGCTTTACCTGTTCATCGTCTTCCTCGCCCAAAAGGCATGGATTGGAGGCTGGTGACGGATCGGAGGTCGGGGAGAGGGAGGGAGGCAGCGGCCAGGGTGGCCGGCGAGGGTGCCCGGCGCTGGTGGCAACGGAGGTCGAGCAGAGGGAGGGACATGTTCATCGTCTTCCTCGACCAAAAGGCATGGATTGGAGGCCGGTGCCGGATCGGAGGTCGGGGAGAGGGAGGGAGGCAGCGGCGAGGGTGCCGGCAAGGGTGGCCGGCGTTGGTGGCAGCGGAGGTCGAGCAGAGGGAGGGAGGTCGGGCAAAGCGAGGGTGGGCGGGGAGGGGAGCGGAGTGCCTGTTCGGATTCCTTCTCCAGCGGCGGCACGAATTCGGGCCATTGGAGGAGGAGGAAGAACGAGGAGAGAGGTACGAGTTCAGATTCCGTCCTTATCCATCGGAGAGACGGATGCAGACCAGAAAAAGTCCATTTGCAACTTTCTAGTATCGGGAGCGGGGGCTCGAATCGAAGTCGGGATTCGTTCAATTGAAGACGGATCCGGCAAAAATTCTGAAAATTGGAGGAGGAGGAGACTGGTGTGGCCTGTGGGTTCGGATTCCGGACTTCTCCGTCGGAGAGACGGATGCGGATGGAGAATATTGAGCCGTCGACCTCCCTCCCTCTCTCTGCTCGACCTCCGTTTCCACCAGCGCCGGGCACCCTCGCCGGGCACCCTCACCGCTGCCTCCCTCCCTCTCCCCGACCTCCGATCCGTCACCGGCCTCCAATCCATGCCTTTTGGGCGAGGAAGACGATGAACAGGAAAGCGCGGTTTCAAACCGCGCTTTACCTTTTTTTTTTCTTTTTCTTTTTTTTATTTGTTTTATATAATTAAAAAATATAAAAAGAATAAAACGCGGTTTATTCGTTTATTTTTAATCTGTTTTTCTTTCCGTTTTAAAATTTAAACCTTACAAATGAAACGCAGTTTCAACCCGCGTTTCTCTGACTCCACTGCAAAAAATGAATATTTTTGTAAATAGTTTAAAAGTGTGAATAAAGTTGTAAATATTTAATTTTTAGTGAATATTTCGAAAAAAAATTCAAAAAATATTATAGAAAATAATTACTATAGTCCTGAGGATGAAATTCATCAAGAAAATAATTACAACCTAGAAGGATTTTGTGTAGTTGACTAGTTGTTAGCTTGAATTCGTACAATTTAATTACTGGTTTGTGGTTGTGTTTTGTTCAACAATTTTTTTAGTTGATTGTATTCATCGATCAGTTCTTTGTACGTATATATGTGTTGGAACTTGGAACTTGGAAGCATACAACTTTATATTGCTCATAATGGGTTTGGCGTAAGATTTGTGTGAACTAAGGTCCATCTTCCTTGAATTGGTAAATAAAGAGCGGTCACTAAGGTCCATCTTCCATCATGGGATAAATTGTTCATTTTCTATTTGGTTATTTCTTGTTCTATACACTTATATATACTGACACATTTTAAAACTTTTATCATGAAAGTTGATGTTTTAGAAAAATATAAAAAAATGTTTTCTAAAATACTCAACCTTTTAATTATTTATATTTTTAAAAATATAATTTTTTATTGTAAAAGTACGTTTATAAATATATATAATTGTACATAACATAAATATTATTTTATTTTTATTTTTAATATTAATACTGTATTAATTTTATGTTTGAAACAATTAAATAATACACCAAAAATTATATAATGGTTAAAGTAAATTCAGTTATTGCCTTGTACACATGTCACTATGTCAACACTCTTTGGGGATGGCCATGGTCAACACTCAACAATGTCAATTTGTGCCAAAGCATAAATACTTACCCACACCATCAAATGTAATTTTGTTCAAATGCGTTTTTTTTTTTTCCATATGGATGAGATTTAAGGGTTTTGTTTGGGCGTGAAACTTAACTCTCTCAATTGGTGTCAAGTCTTAATTTTCACTCTCTAATCCTCCAAATCGACACCGAAAACCTAATTCTCTTTACCAATCAACATTGATTCCTAATTCTTTCTCTAATCCCCTTTTCTCATTCTCACTCTGGCTCATTCTCTTTCCGTTCTGGTTGTTTGCACGTCTTTTCTTGATCTTACTCGATTTTGAGTCGATCATTGAAGTGTTTGATGCAATATTACATAAAGAGCAAAGATGGAAGCGGGAAATCCTTAAAAAGCTTGAGATTAAAGTTGGGATTACAGTGGTGGGGATGAAGATATTGCACAAGAGGCGCTTAGGAGAAGGGAATCTTTATTAGATGATGTCAATTCATGTGGCACTCCTTATGGGTATGATCTTTGATTAAAAGGGCTACCTTAAAGAGGCTTTAGAAAAAAAATTGTTTCATGTCGATTACATATGGAGTTCCAATAGTTTTAAGCATTTTGACAAGGTTAAATTGTGGTTGAATGTGATAAAGCCGGGATTCACCGACTCTAAGGGATGAATCAGTTTTATTAGGCCAAACCTTCAATTATATATTTATAATGGTTAGGGATATTTGTTGTTCACTCGTATCAAGAAAATAATTATCGTAAAATTATAAAAAAATACAATATTATAAAGATGATATGTCTACAATAATTCAGGCATTCAGCTGCATTATCAATTCAACCATAATAGCAACCTAAAAGGAGACAAAATAACAAAAAGAATACATTAAAAGTATGTACTCTCACAACAAATGTGGCAAGTTATGGGTGAAAATAGACATTCTAACCCTCAACCCGTGAATCCGATTCTCCACCTATCTCGGCCTATTAAGCACAATCTCATCCACCCGCATCAACACATGTGTGGGTAAGAGGATGGTGCAGATTGTTAGTATTGCTTATCCAATGAGAGTGTCTACATTCATCATTTTAAAAGTAAAATACAAATAAAAACCAAAATGTATAAAATTAAAGATGCTGACATTCTCGTTTTGCTCCAGAGTGATCGCAGGATTGGTAAAATAATTTTATAGTATAAGGTTGGGGGATATGTCGGGGCTTAAAAGAATTAAAGCCTCTTCAATTCTATTTTTAACGCATTATTCTTTTATAATTAAGGTTTATATCGACTTTAGACTCTGTTGACCGAAGTTTCGATAGGATGAACAAATAACCCTAAATTCCCACATATAATAGTTAATCCTATGTCTGTACGAATTGATATATTTCTTGATGATTGTTATATCTTCTACTGTGTTGGGTTAGTATTCATAGTCAAAACCATATAGTACGTAGTATAACATTAACACAGGTTTGTTGCTTAATTATAAGCTCACATTGATTATTCTGTTATAGTCAAAATCTATATCTATATATATTACTTAAGAGGCCGACATTCTCGTTTTGCTTCGGAGTGATTGACAAAGTGGTATATGACAATAACAATAATCACACTTGTTGAGTTAGAATACTTGATGTCGGTATATGTTATTGTTGAAAATATAAGATAGTATGATATTATCCCACATTGATTATATAGTGAGTTCAAACCTTGTACATAAGTAGGTGGGCATTGTAAAAGAAAATCAACCAATAATGTATTTGTGATGGAAAACTCAATAGAAGAGTGTAATGATTATCTCCATAGTCAATCATATGAAGCTAAAAATCCATCGGGACAACAGTGAAAACCACCAAAACCTTCTCTGCAGCAACCATGGTATGGAGTACCAATTAACAACTATCGTAATAGGTAATTAACAACTATCGTAATAGGTAGGAGCCGGTCATACTCTATGTGACATGAATACCCTGCACTCAAAATAACAATAATGCACAACAATGAAACTTAAATGAGTGTAATGGTTACCTCCATAGTCAATCATGAAGCTTAGAATTTATCGGCGTAGCAGTCAGAACCACATAACCCCCTCTAGAGCAACCATAGTATGTGGCGTACCAGCAACTGTCATGCCATCGAGCCTCACTAGTATGGCACACATCGCGGTCTCTTGAGTAAGTACCCCTACTAGGTAGGAGCCGGTCATATTCGCGATCACATGAGAACCCTGCACTCAATAACAATAATGTCCAACCATGAAACTTAAAAAGAGCTCTATACTAGGAGCTCAACGACATGTGCAGAGCCACCAGTAGCATGATGCTCAAACGATACCCTAGCAACAAGTCCGGATGCAGTCAAGATATCGATCCTCCTATTTCCCGGGTGTGTGAATGCACGCACCCGAGCAAAAACATCCTAAAGAGAGTCAGAATCAATAAAGCAGGAAAAAATACGCACTCAAACAAAGAAGCTCAACGACATGTGCAGAGCCACCAGTAGCATGATGCTCAAACGATACCCTAACAACAAGTCCGGATGCAGTCAAGATATCGATCACCTAAATAACAAAGAGAGTGGTGATGCTCCTTGCCATATCAATTAGACATTCAGAACCAAAATCCAGTCCAATAAATGATTTTTGGACAAAAAACAAACAATCATATAAGTGATCGAAATTGAAAATCAGGAAACAAGTCGGCACACTACTAACTAGAGCTGGCAATACCCGACCCGACCCGAGAAAATCGATCCGATTGATCTGACCCGAACCCGTCCGATACCCGAATAATTGAAAAAAAAGTTCGGATCCGAGACCGACCGACCTGATTCGAGTTAAGCCCAAACCCGAAAGCAATCCAAACCAAGTAAGAACCCGAACCCGATTATATCCGAATGGACCGACCCGAAACCCAAAATTGTCCGACTCGAGCATATCCGAAACAGAAATTACCCGAACCCGATTATACCCGGCACTCGAAATAACCCAAATACGATTATATCCGAAATCAACAAAAAAAAGTAACACGATTATAACCCGAACCCGATCATGCATATAGTACAATTAAATATAATTTTGTACTCCCTCCATTAAAAAAGTAACTTTTTAGCATTTTTTAAGACACCCAAATTATATAAATATCAATTTTTTGCTTTTTTTTTTATAATTTCGTAGTTATGAGTAATAAGTATGAAATTAATATTAAAAAAAATATGTTATATGATTTTGACTTTTTTTAAAAATACTATAAAAAGTGAGAAGACTTACATTTTTTTTAACGAATTTAGTATTGCTTAAGAATTGATAAACATTAGCTTAATCTATATAGAAGGATAAATATCTCATAGGTAAAAAAAATTATTTGTTTTATCCAATATGATTCTTGCGGGTTCGATTTGACTGAACTCAATTCAACCAAAACCGTTGTGACCAAAACCCGATTCACCCGAACCCGCTTAGACCGAAACCCGACTCACCCGAACCCGTTTAGACCGACACCTGATTCACCCAAACTCGTTTAGACCGAAACCCGATTCGCCTAAACCGAATAGGACCCGAAAACCCGATTGTATCGGATAAACTAATGCCCGAATAAACCCGACCCGAACCCGATCAGACCCGAATTGTCATCACACCCGATATCAACTTATGACCCGAAACCGAATAACCCGATTGCCACCTCGATCTACCCAATACGGCAATGCCCACTGTCACTAAGACACTGACCACTGTCTTTCTCTCTGTCTCCCTTCCTCTCGGTCTCTCGCTCCGCTGTATATGTATTCGTCTCTCTTTCTCTCTCTCCCGTGTTCTCTGTTGATGTGCATCTCCATTCTCCACCATTGAGCGTTACAAGTGCTTGCAAAAATCTCTCCCTCTTGAATCCGCTGGATCTCGCCATCGCTAGATTTGGGAAAAAGATACTCATTTCTTCTTCCACTGGTACGCCCATTCTCCGTCTCCCCCAATTTAATTGATCCTCTAAAATGCTGTAGTTGCTAAGTGGGAAATATGGTTAGTTTGGGATTTTTCCTGATCTGAGTATTCATTGGATTTTCTCCTTTTTTGGAATAAAGGGTAAACCCTCTCTCTGTTCTCTCTCCTTTTTAACGCAGTACGGCCCTCGACCTCCTCGTTCCAGGCCCTCCTCGTCCGCTCTCGACCTCCTCGTTCCAGGCCCTCCTCGCCCGCTCTCGACCTCCGTTCGGCTATCACCGGCCGCAGCGGTGCCGCCCACCTTCTACATCGACGCCGGCTATCACGACTCCGGCTGGCCGCCTTCGACCTCGACGCCAGTGGCCGCCTTCTTCTGGAATTCACTAATTTAGGGCAAATTTCAATTCAAAGGTAAATTTCCACTTTCCACTTTTTTCCACTTTCCTATGTCAAAGTTTATGCTAGAATGTTAGATTTTCAAATTGAAGTTTAATTTCTGAATAGGGATATTTAGGGTTTGTGAAATTTGAGAATCAAATCCGTGAACCTATGATTTCTGAACTCATTTTGTGGCTTGTGAAATGTGAATTATTTGTTATAGGAGAAAAGCTGGAGAAATTCGTTATTCGAGTTTTGGGTCTTCTAGTCCCTCCGTTGCTCAATTTCCATAGAAAAAATAGCTCATTTGGAAAAACATTGGATTATTATTAGTGAACCGGCATAACAAATCGAAGTTGTGGAATAAGATTCTTTGTATGAATGTATCTTTGACCTATTTTTTCATTAAGTCTTAGATATTATGTAAGCAAAATAGTTTATCGACCCCTGTCGATATTGCTGGCCCCACCACTACTAAGTCATGAGTGTGTACATAACTAGTGGGAGTAGATGGATTAGGCTTTCCTTTCTTTGTGAGGAATCAATAATTGAGTTGTTTCTTATAGCTTCTGATAGGTTATTGTTTTGTTTGATTTTGTATCTACTCCCACTAGTTATGTGTTTACTGTTTTTTCTACAAGCTTTGTGTTGGATCTTGAATCCTGATTACTTCTTTCCTTGTTTCTGTATTTTATGACTGTCCCCATGGAAACGTGCTTGTGATCTTCAAGTCTCTGTAGTAGATATGATCTCAGTTGATGTGGTTGGGTAACTTGAGTTTAGCCAAGATCACCATGAATTAGAGGCAAACTAAGATCTTGAGTAAGGGCTAGTTATAGTGCAATATCAATAAGAATGAAATAGTTGTTCTTGGATTACAAATTTTGAAAAAGATATAATAGTTATCTTCTCTCATGCCAGGGATTTTGAATGTGAAACCAAGAGGATACATTTTCCCATAGGATGCAATTATTTGATAAGTAACCATGCTTTAGGCTGATAAAAAAAAATCATTAGTCGTATTTGTAAATGCATCTTGTGTTTTTTGTGCTTGTCGATATTGATAATTGCAGTTCTCGTATTATTATGGTTTTGGAACTTTGGATCATACGTTGTGTAATTTCAGCAATGCAGTTTCAGCTACTGTCATGTATCAATTCAGTTGAGTTGGATCATATATGTAGCTGCTGTTATAAATCGATGATGATTGATTCATGTTCATAAATCATAGTTGCTGTTGTTAGTAGTAGCTTATAGGTTTATGAATCACACACTTTTTCTGAATTTTCAATTCATATAGGTTGATAAACAACAAGGTAACGCCTGATCCATGGGAATGTGGTTTCAAGACGACCAAATCTCAAGTGGCGGAGGAGACAGTGTCTTGTACAGGTGGTGCCTCCTGACGCTGTTCCTGATAGGGCCTCCGACCTACCTATCCCTCCAGTTCATAACAGCCCCGTATGGCCGCCACCGCCGATCCGGTTGGGGCCCCACCATCCCCGCGTCGCTCGCCTGGTTCCTCATGGAGAGCCCCACAGTCTACCTCTCCCTCCTCCTCTACCCACTCGGCCGACACCGCTCCTCCCTCCGCTCCCTCTCCCTCCTCTCCGTCTTCCTCCTCCACTACACCCACCGCACCCTCATCTACCCCCTCCGCCTCCGCCGCAGGCGCAACACCGCCACCTTCCCAGTATCCGTCGCCCTGATGGCCTTCCTCTTCAACCTCCTCAACGCCTACGTCCAGGCCCGGTGGGTCTCCCATTACGGCCACTACGACACGGACCCCTGGTTCTGGCCGAGGTTCGCTGCAGGACTGGCGGTGTTCTCAATGGGAATGGTGGTGAATGTGTGGGCGGATTCGGTACTAGTGGGGCTCAAGGCGGAGAGTGGCGGCGGCTACCGGGTGCCGAGGGGAGGGTTGTACGAGCTGGTGAGCTGCCCCAACTACTTGGGGGAGATGGTGGAGTGGCTGGGCTGGGCGATCATGACTCGGGCTTGGCCGGGCCTAGGCTTCTTCCTCTACACCTGCGCCAATCTCGTGCCGCGCGGACGTGCCAATCACTTGTGGTACCTTCACAAGTTTGGGGAGGACTATCCCCGCAATAGGAAGGCTGTCATCCCTTTTGTGTACTAACAAGTTTCGGCATACCGAATTAACTGTCAGTCGCTTGGGTATATTTTCAGGCAATGGACAGTGTCACAACGGCGAATCCAGAAAATTTTAATTCTTTATCTTTTTGTTCGAATTCCACACATCTATATCTATATATATAAAAGGCAAGGTTTGCCACAAAGCCGAGTTACCAATTTGCCCCTATATTTACCAATGTTCTTTTAAAATTACAAAACTGCCACATTTTTTGTTTCAGCGTTCCTCTTGTTCCAGAACCGTCTCTTGTTTTAGGCTCCCCTCTGTTTCAGCGTTCCTCTCAGAGCCTCCCCTCCCTCTTTCCTTTCCCCCTCTCTGGTTCTCCATCGCTCCTCTTTCCTTTGCTCCATCTCCGATCATCCGACAGTGCGGCGCTACCTATTTCTGCGAATTGCACTAATCCTAAATTATCCATGTAAGTTCTTATTTGTTGAATTGGATTAGTTGATTTTGAAGTTTTGATGAATCGAGTATGTTTATTAATTGTTGTGGTTGTGAAGTATATAAATTTTTGCTCTGCTGAGAACTATTGAATTCATTACCAAAAAAGTAATTGAGAACTGATAAAATATAACGGTTTTGTTTGTGCCTTGACTACGCACTCTATGTGTTTGATAAAATGCCTAACAGAAACCTTTGTTAAAAACGTCATTTAAACTTCCATCTAACATAGTAACATGTGTTTTAAATTAAAGTTCCATTACCTCAGTTTTACTTTGCTTGAGCCTTATGAGTTATGGCCCCTATTATAAAAGCTCAAACAAGCCTCTTTGACATATATTAATGGAAAACCATGTTTTCTGCCTATATATGAACTTATTCTGCAACATAGTAGAAGATGATAACCCATATTCAAATCTAAGTCGCACAATTAGCGAAAATCGAAATTGCATCGTCTGTACATGTTAAAAAGCCTTCAATTTTTGCTGAACATGAACAATGTGGCTGCGTTAGTTATCCCTTTTTTCTTGATAAACTTATCTATAGTATTATAAGATGGGTTCTTTATTAAGCAATGTCATCAAGTATACATGTTTTCTCTTTTTGTTATAAAACTTTTGCTTTTCCCCATAATTCAATCGGCATAAAATGCATTCACATGATCATTTTGATCTTTACTGTAAGTAAAAATGGGTTCAACCATGAAAAAAGTACTCTTTTCTCTAGGATATATTACTCCATGACAAAACATTATTTTTTTGCAGCAGGTTTGTCACTCTAAGCAATAAAGAATATTAGGCTGTAAAAAAAAAAGAGACAGTATGTATTTCTTGATTGAAACGATTAGTTTAATTGCAACGGTTTATGAAGCTCTTTAGAGTCTTTTTGTAGTTTTCATATAAATGCTTGCAGATTCAAGTACTTTTTGAAGCCATTCATTTTAGACATTTCTATACAGAGGCATGTACAATATTGAGAGGAACAATTACAAGTCATTCATTCTAGCTATTCTGATAATCGTGCCTACCCACATAGCATGTCATTTAGTAAATTTATCGTACCCATAAGTAAAATTTCGTGCACATTAATGACAATGAGGATAGCCAAAATTGTTTATTATATGCATGGATGGAAATATAATGTATGTCATTGAGTACAAACTTACCAGCAAGTTTACAACAATAACATAATTGATAAACAACTTTTTTTTTTCAAGTTCACGGTTTAAGGATTTGATCTACATATACGGAGTATATATTAACGTATTTTGATCTACATATACAGAGTCTAATGATATGCCTTGGACAATCCTGTAGATTAATAGATGCCAAATGAGTTAACAAGTGTAAACTATATTATCATGTTCAGTAGTTTATGCTTTAATGTTGTTTTTAAGACATTGCTTAATTTAATATACTCTTTATCTCTGCTAATTTTGAGAGGGCTTTTGAAACATATTTTCATTATAAAATAAATGTGTTTTTTTTTTGTTTCTAAAAAATATTTTATAATTGATATTTTCTTTTTTTGGAAGGTGTATTATGAAAATGAGGAAGTACGAAATTTTATTCCTAATTTTAGGCATTTTTTAGGTTATATGTTTTTTTTTATAGAAAATATATTTGCTTGAGTTGTGTTATACACATGCATGAGTTAGTATGGAATAAATACCGACAGATTCACTATACAAGGGCTGGCAAGTGATGCTCTCACGAATACTATCATTTGGTGCATACCCATTCCATTGACAACTTTTGAAATGTCATATGATAGGCAACTCTAGATAGCCAAAAGACATACCAAAACACATAAATGAGTATAGATAGTAAAAATGAAGTGTAAAATTTATAGGTAAAGGATAGGGATAGGTGCCTACTTAACATCAGGTAATAAGCACACATTCCTTTGATCCAATTCCAACAAAATTGGGGACTAAGAGATTTGAGGGGGCTTTGATTGAATCATATATGGAATGGTGACATAGTGGGGTTGAGTCTAAGGGTGAATTGGTCGAGGACAAAGCACAAACCTGGATTGATGTTAGCTTTTATGTGGACAGATCATTTCAAATATTAGAATTTGGTAACAAGTTTCAGTAAAAGTCTTTTTCAATGGCCTTTTCCAGATGGGCTTTATGACATTCTTGCTACACCAATGTAGGCATGTGATAGATGTGATCTACGAAGATCCTATGACAGAGCTTATATGACACTTCAACAATGAAACAGCTACAAGGACAGTGGATATCGTGCGTATCTTGTTATTCTATGCACTGGAAAAATCAGCCGATTAGAGTGGGATAAGCATGCTGCTGCTAAGGGAGCAAGTTGAGTTATCTGCAAAAAAGATTGCTCTCAGAATTGGTTGAGCCAAGTGAAGCACCTTAAGATCCAGGAATTGTAATCTTGCATAACTATTTTGTATACACAAACAAACCTACTCCGTGCTATACAAACAAATGCTCACTCCGCGTGCGAAGCACGCGGGTGTGCAACTAGTTGAATGGATGCGTACATCTTGACCCTCTATGCGAGATTACATTGAAACGATTACACACAACAATCATCACTCACTCACTCATCAGTCATCACCTTATGATATATACAATAAAGAGGAATGAAACAAACCAGAGAGTAAGGCCTCATCTGGGATTTAGCATGGAAACCATGAGTATATGATCACCACTGTGGCTGTATCTATATGAAGTTGTGGCTTCGTCGTGGCAGTTTTCGCTTACCCGAGTCTGTGATCTTTGTTCTATAAACAAATCGCGAGGTGTCCAGCTTTGCTTCACTTCCATCCATAAGCTTCCTAGTTCCATAGCCACCTCCTTCATGTTAGGCCTATCCTCGCCTTTGACACTCACACATCTTCCTGCTATTTTCGACACTTTCTTAAGCTGCTCGGTATTTTCTTCATTCGATATCAGCTTGTCGAATACTTCCACTAAGTGCCCCTCATTCACTGAAGACTGAAAATACATCACCAAACTTCTCTCTTCTTCGGGCCTTTCGAAGGAGAAAACCCTTTGTCCAGTGAGGAGCTCTAAGAGTACAACTCCGAAGCTGTAAACGTCACTTTTGTCGGTCAGTTTACCGGACTGAATGAACTCGGGGTCCAAGTATCCTAGAGTGCCCTTCACTTTAGTACAGAGCTCATCCTCATTTTGCGGTGCCAGCTTCGAAATGCCAAAGTCCGAAACTTTGGCATTGAAGTTGTCATCCAAGAGAATGTTATGTGGCTTGATGTCACTGTGTATGATCGGTGGGCGATGATCATGGTGCAAATAGGCCAATACTCCCGCGGTTTCTGCTGCCACTTTAACCCGGGTTTTCCAAGACAGCAATGCCGCTGCCTTAGTCCCTTCGCTATAGAGGTTGTCGAGTAGCGTTCCATTAGTGATGAACTCGTAGACAAGCAAAGGCACCGATGTCTCTAAACAGCACCCATAGAATCCAACCACATTCTGATGTTGAATCTTGGATAGAAGCACGACTTCGTTGATGAACTGATCGATTTCCGACTGCTCCACAGATTTGGACTTCTTGATTGCCACTGCTCTACCATCTGATAAGTACCCCTTATACACTACACCGAAGCCTCCACTACCGACAATTCGGTCTCCATCGAAGCCGTTGGTTGCTGCCTCCATTTCTTCTGCTGTGAAGATCTTGAAGGCACTGTGTGCATCTTCTAACCTTGACAAGCTCTCTTGCAATATATGCCCTCCGTTTCGGTGGAAGAAACTCATCTTCTTCTTGAGTAACCTTCTCTTCCTCAAGTGCCTCCATAACAGGTAAATGCTTCCAACCATAACTACCACGAATATCGATGCACCTATATGCAATCAAAGAGTTACAAACTTACAATTATGCAATCAAAACTCAATTGAAACTCTATGGATCAAAAGATGACTTACCTATGACAGTGAACCTGATTATCTCTGATTTACAGGTCCTTTGTTTACAGATATCTTGGCAGCCATTTGGGAGATAAGGGTTACCCTGAAAGCCAGGAGAGCATTGGCAACGGTAACCATGACCGCTTTCTGAATCAACACACATGGTGTGCTCCACATTACAGGCATAATCTGTGGACGATTGAGCCTCAGCACAACTCAGGTTTCCGATGGACCATTCGAGCACAGTTGGAACAACACTCGTGTTTCCAAAGCTGTAGAGGTCAGCCTTCCGAAACTGGTTGTAGTAATGCTCGTCTGCCAAGAAGGCATAGTCACAAGGAAGGAACTCGGAGTGGTTGGGAGGAGTGGACTTTGTAGCACTTAGGACTTGGACTGAATAACTATACAACCCTTTTGGCAAATTAGATGTTTGGCAACATCCAGCCCCAGTGCAGAACTCATCATCCACAGCACTCGAGTTCAAACAAAATGAAAGGCAGCCACCAGCGAAATCTTCATCACCAATTATGGCGATGGAGTCACATCCGATTGAAGTGAATCTATTTCGCGTAGTGGAGATTGGGAACTTTGGTGATATGATTGTGTAATTGCTGATGCTTGAATTGGGATAATAGAAACAATCTTTGATCACAGGTGTGGATATACTCAGATCTCCATCTATAGATATGTTGACTACAGGAAGCATGTAAGTTGAATTACCTATGGTAGGAGTTCCATCTACAGATATGTTGACTACAGGAAGCATGTAAGTTGAATTACCTATGGTAGGAGTTCCATTGCAGTATACAAGAAAATCTTCATTCAAGTAACAGCCCTGCTTTGTTCCGAAAGGATAGGGGATGGAAACATTACCGCACGTAGCTGGACAGCTCGGATCAATCACCTGAGACAGGAGCACTGATGCGCCAAAAGCTAATGCTGCAAGACAAAGGAGGACTACAGGCATTTTGCTCTTGGTCAATGTGGATGCCGTGTTGTGTTCAAGGCATCGGATTTGAATAAGAGATCAGAAGAAGACATCATATTGAAGATGATGCAGACGTTTTAGCCAGCTAATAGCTTTGTCAATTTCGGCTTTTTTTTAATCCTGAATTTGAAAAGTTCTCCAGGAATTTAAAACTTCAGGATATAGCTCAATCTCATAAATCCAATCGAAAATCAGCACGCATACATAATATGATATGAACAATCTTTGCATTATGAAGCAAACACATTGATTATTCTTTAGAAACTGGCATTGAATTCATCAGCTCATAATAAACAAAGCTGTCATTCAAAATCGACATCAGCCACCATGATCATGTCAACCGAGAGGGTCGGTTCATGGCTAGAACAAACTCCAATCACACAAGCTCATACCCAATGAGCCTGTGCCTACAAAACTGCAACAGAATCTGAACAAATCAGTACAATAGTTTATGTGCACACAACAATCTAATACAACACTAAAATTGCACACAAAAGCACATTGATAAATGGTGTTTCACAGAAAAATGAAACAGTCCAATGCAATAAGAGGGTTATTCAAGTCCTCCACAGGGAGCATCTCCACATCTTGTAGGCCACTCAGGTGGCCCCTCTCTTCTCCTATGGTGATTCCGTCAACCCGCGAAACAACCCTGTTGAGGCTGCATATCTCAGAGTCCTTCTTCATTGACGGAGACCGAATTGATCTCCTGGATCTGCTGTTAGGGTCACTAAAAGGCTTCAGATTTTCCTTCTTAACATACCCACCGGAGGAATTGCTCACAGCACTTGTGTTACTTCTACCGAAACTGCCATTCCTCTTCGAATTGGCGATGATCCTCTTACAGTTTCTCTCCGGTTGCGCTCCTCCATTGCTAACAAACCTTCTACTAGGAGAAGGAGACCTCAAAGATGAGGGCTTGTTTGCTGAAACAGTCAATGTGGGTCCAACCGGGTCCCTCCGAAAGCTCTTCTGCCGGGTGAGATTGGGTGAGCTGGCACGCTGCCTCTTCTGTGTGGGTCCAGCAGCCGGCGATTTGGGCTTCACTGGATGGTGGTGGTGGTGGTGGTGGTAGGACGGAAAAGAAGGCGGCGAGACTCCAACACAATTTCCGGCGAGTTTATTGGGATCAAGGAGGACAATTGGGGGATTTTCCTTGAGACGAGACTGCAAGAACTCATTAGAAAACGATGAATTGTGTTTTGAGATTGAGATTGAGGAAGCACATGAAGATGCGGAGGACAAGGACGGATTAGAAGACGACGAGGACGACGAATTGGGGCAATTAGTACTGAGAGAGAATGAAGATGAAGAGCAGGAGGAATGTGAAGGGGAAGGGGAAAGGGGAGATAGAAAGGGGTTAGGGTTTTGGGGTTTCTGAGGAGGTGGAGGAGATTTCAATGGCGGAATTTCTGAGGCGGCGATCACGAGCTTGTCTTGAAGCTGAACAACACTGCGATTGACATGATCTTCTTCCTCATCATCTTCCAGTTTCTTGGATGAATTTTTCTTCCTGGTGGGTTTGCACTTGCTGATGCAAGAACCCATCTTTTTCAGTCAGGGGTTGGTTTGAATTTGAAAGAGAGGAAGAAAAGGGGAGATGGAGTGGAGATGGATTATATGTAAGATTTGAATCTTGAAGGGTTAGTTGGTAATGTGAGATTTGAAAGGGGTTGAAAAAAGGGTGGCTTTTTGGTGTTGGTGGGACTGTTCTGCAATTGAGAGATTCAAATTGGGTTGCCGGGATTGGGGGATTTATGCAGTGACTGATGAATCCGTTGTATAACGGCTATTTGGGGAAAAGGGAGGGAAAAAGTGGGTTGCTTTAATCATGTCAATATGTAGCTTTATTTAGGGATTGGTGGAGGAATAGGTTGAAAAAGAAAAAAAAAACAAAAAAAATACTGAATTGAATAAAACTTGTAGTCGAAAAATCATACGGAGTAATAAATTGCTAAAAAAATTGATTGTAAGTGTATTTTTTATAAAAAAAAATTATAAAATATTATGGTTACAATTATGAAAATAAGCATGAAAACTAATTATATTTTTAAGATAACAAAAATTAATATTTGAAAAAAAAAAAATTTGTGGTCTAGTTTGTTATGAAATTAGAGAAGAAGTTTGATGTTTCAAATAAATATCAAGAGGTCGTTAAGCCTTACTAGTTTAGCTGGTAAGTATGACATGTAGTGACTAGTAAGTCACCAGTTCGAATTCCCCAACTCTCTATATTGTAATGGACCTAGTGCCTACCTATGAACCAAAACCCAAAAAAATCATACAAAAAAACTCATTTTCTAAACGAGCCGAGTATGAACACATTTTTAAGCTCGGTCAAAGCACAGCTCGTTTGAATCAAACTCGAATAATTCGAATTTTATGGTATTTCTAAAATTTCCTTTAAGTTACTATATGAGCTCAGCTCGTTTGAATCAAACTCGAATAATTTGAATTTTATGGTATTTCTAAAATTTCCTTTAAGTTACTATATGATGAGCAAGTAGAATTGTTTAAAACTCAAAAAAAGATCGGTTCAAACTTGTTCATTTCCTAAACGAGCCAACTATGAGCACGTTTTTAAGTTCGATTCAGAATTTAGGCTCGGCTCGAGCTCATTTATATTCTAAATGGATTAAATATGAACCAGTAATACTCGGCTCATTTAGTTCAAATAACAACAATTGACACAAGAATTCCTCAACAATATCAACTGATTCTATTCCTGTAAAGGTAAATATATAGATGAGATGGTAACACCAGATATACAAAAGATGAGACCAAACACAGAGTCTCATGAGAAAAAAGGAACCGTATATCCAAAATGGCCCCTATACCCACCAAAACTAACATGTTAGCACTAATTTCTCGAACCAACCCCACATCCCCAATCCTCCCAAACCATCCACTCGCTCAATAGCACCAGCACCTAACCCAGTCACCTATCTAAATAGAATTTTTTCCAAGTGTTCTCCGTGAGTGACTTGCACTTTCACTTCGCGGAGATACGAGATTTACATTTTTCAATAATAATGTTAGCATAAACAAGTGGATCAAAAGCTTCATTACTAAAAACACATTTGTTTTTTCCCATCCAAGTGAAATACACCAGCGCTTCAAAAACCAGCAGTTTAGCTTGGAATAACACAACGTCCTCTGGCATCGGAGATGGGAGTGGAAGCGGAGAACCTCAGCTACATGGAGACCACCAACTGATTCTATTCCAAGTGTTAAACATTAGCTATAAGCCTTGCTTCTTCCATCTCTTGGAAACCCTCTAGTACCCAATTCAATCTCCCCATTCTAAGCTATAACTATATATGTTAATCTACTCCAAGAAAGGTCCATGAAACCACATGCTACAAATCTTCATAATTTGCATAGATATATACCTCTCAAATATATTGAACATATCAACCAACCTCTTTGACATTACAAAACAAACCAATACTTGATAATAATTGCGAAATTATTTTTAAATTATTTTTGAAATATTTTATATCATTTTGTAAATTCTGAAAAAAATCATTATTTTAGATCGGAGTATTAATTTATTTAATGTTTTTTTTATACAAGGCAAGGATTAATTTAGTTAATGATGTCCTTCATTCATTATAGAATTGAAACTAGTTTATTTAATTAATTAATTCAGCAGCAAAAATACTCTTGTATAAGCTGGACGAATGTGGGACCTACAGCAGGTATAACGCGGGAGAATTTGCTGACCGAATTCCTACGTCACTATCTTATTTAAACCCTCTTTGTACCCTCCCATCATCTCTCCCCTCACCTTCCAACAGTAAAACAGAGCAACCGAAACTGCAAAACCCACCGCCAACATTTCTCCCAACCCGCGAGAGTAGAAACCCACATTGTCTCAATCTCCGATCATCAAGAAAATGGCTAACGGCAGGTCCAGATCCGGCGGCCGCAGAGTCTTCCACCTGCCGAAGAAGGCCAAAGTGAAGAAGATCATGGTTAAGCAATTAGGCCGTTTGGGCCGTTTTCTTGGCCGCGTCGTGGCCACCGCCCTTCGCGGCGGCAAGTCGGGGAAATCCAAGGTGGTTTCCGATCCTAATACTGGCCCTGTTCTCCCGGAAAATCCATAGAAGAACAACACCTGAAGTTGATGTGCGCCGTACATTCCTCTGTTTTCGACTCCAGCTTCTCTTACTCGATTCTCAAGTTCATGTTAGTTGTAGACATTGGTATGAATCTCTCTGTTCTTGAATAGCTGATTGGTATAGTTCAAATCTTTCGATTCTTGAAAAAGCCCTAAAATCTGATGAGGGGCGTACCTGCAATCGTACAGTGCTCTTAGATTTCAGTCGATGAACGCCTCTGTTTCCAATGAGGTGTGCTGCAAAGGGCTTTATTTTTCTTCAATCTTGCTTGTCAAGTTCGAAGATCGATTTCCTGTAACAATTGATGAATAAAGTTGCAATCTTTGTGTTCTTGAATCGTTAATGGTCTTCAATTTGCCTTCTTTCAATTTCTTTGGTGCATGACAGTTCGTTTAATTCAGATTTTGGCGAGTTTCTTGGACTGCGTTCAGTTCTATCGGATTTGAGATTTGATGGAGATCACAATAGGTTTTCAACAACTGATGTAGCTCGGTTTCAAGTTTGTTTGGAGATCGAATAATTTTAATCAAAAAAAAAGAGAGAGAGAAACTGATGATGTCTAAAGAATCTGAAGTTTCCTGAATCAACTATCGAATCCAATTTTTCCCAAAGTAATAGAGAAGAATCGACAACTTGTTCACTCTTGAGCTTTCGAAAATTTTGGATTCGTCGTTGGCTTCGATTTGGACCAATTCATCATCAGAACCAACTACCGAATTCAAAATTTCCTAAAGTCATAGAGAAGAATCCAAAATTCAAAGCTTGATTAATGGGCTAATTTTAGCTACGTCCGTGTAATTCAGATTAATGGGTGTATATATAATATAGAGTAATTAGCTTTTTAAGCTTAGTTGCAATGCAGATCTAAAAACAACAACGTACTAATAGGAGTTGTACGTACCTCAAAGACAAAGTGATGATGAACTGAATCCAACTTTCGAAGGTGAAGCCCAAGTTTAGGAGGGGTGACGGCGGTGTCTGTTTTTGCAAGATTCCGACAAGGAAGGGCAAATACGCCGCCGCCATCACCACCTTCTAAAGTAAGGCTAAGCCTTCGATCTACTTAATCTCCCGTTATTAGAGACCATTGTGTTGGACTGCTTTGTATTGTTTACATATCATATAATGAGTAGGCATCCATATCCCCTTTAATGTTTCAAATAGATAGATTAACCTAAAATATAAAATCAATCTTTAAAATGGCAATATATTTAGATAGACTAGCTTAGATTTGATTTTTAATTCAATAATATTCTTTTAAGATTTAATAATTTTATTTTTTGGGAATAATTTCCAAAATAGGGCTCAAATCACACATAATCTAAGCCTAAGTTAGAAAGTCCAATAAATTATTATTATTATTATGCCTATTATTTCATCATATAGATTGACAGATAGATGTATAGATTAAAATATAAAATCAATCTTAAAAATGGCAATATAAAATCAATCTTAAAAGGGTAAATGATCGAGGTATGTTTAACTATATATCTAAATATATTTTTTTTAATCATATTTTCTAATCTATTTTAGGACATAGGCCGGTTAAGGTATAGATATCAACCATTCATATTAGAAATTAACACTTTATATCCCATGAAGTTGTAAAATAACTTTATGTGAAGTTGGTTAAATTTTAACCACTCAAATCTAAATAAAACGTTTAGATTTAAATAAGTTTAGCTATTTTTTAATTTATTTCTTAGGGTCGATAGATTTCTATAAGGTAATCGTACCAACTCTGCGGAGTTCAACTTTAAGAGATCCTTACCCGGAAATTAAATATTATGTAAATATTGATTATTTTAGCTATTTTAAAATAGATTTATTAAGTTTATAAGTATAATCTTTCCCAAATATGATTTCTTAACCTATTCCATTAGCGCAAATCTTCCACATTTTTTTTATCATAAAAAATATATAAACTTATATATAACAATGTATCAAAATCTAATCCATAAAATAAATTAAACATTATATTAAAATATAATATCCAAAAATTTGTAAAAAAGTCCAAAATAATTTGAAACTCTCACCACTTTCTCTCATCTCCTCTTGCTCTCTCTTATCTTTCGTATCTCCGATGGAAGATCTTATAACTATACCGTTGCCGCTGTCGACAACACCATTAACCCCGACAAACAAAATTAAATGTGTAACAATGGAGTCATCAAAATCTCAATTTACACAAAGGATGACTGATTCCAACCCCATTAACAACCACCGATCGCGACACCGATTTCTAGATGAAGGCGCCTTGCGGGTGTCGAAAATAAGGTAGGAGCCGCCCTGGCCGAGGAGGAGCAAGATCCGATCAAGGATATACACCTGCGCGCTCTATCCCAATTTCAATTACACTGATTTAACAAAAATAGATCTTTATTTATTTACTCAAAAAAAAAAGATATTTAATAATTAGGTTATTTGCATGAGTAATTTTAGATTCTCTCGATCTTCGATCCCTATCTTGAATTTGATGAAATTTCAAGTGTGGTGCTTATTTGTTCGAATCAAGACCCAAGTTAAGATTACAAAATAAAAAAAGAAGAATAACCTTTTTACCACTTACTTGATCACCAACTCACAGAGAGACTGAACATACCCCAAAGGCCCAAAGGCGAAGTGTCCGGTTCATCACCGAATCCTCCTTTCGAAGGCGAAGCCCGGCCGTGGTAGTAGAGATGGTGGCGGCTATTTTCGCAAGATTCCGACAAGAAGGGCATTCGTAAACCATCAACATGAGTTATTACCTCCGCCCTCCTCAACACAAATGAGCGAATCCGCCACCACCATCACCACCACCACGGCGAGGCTATGCCTTCTAGCTACTTACCTACTGTGGTTGGGGCTGCCTTTGTATTTATTGTTTGACATATCACATATAGATAAGAGTATGTATCATATATTCCCTTTTATAATGTATCAAATAGATAGATTAATTAATTTTAAATATAAAATAAATCTTAAAAATGGAAAGTTAATCTATCTAATTAAATAGGATTTGCTAAGATATATATGATTTTTTTTTAAAAAAATATTTTTTTAAAGGTGTACTTGTTTTATTTTAGGGAATATATAGTTTCCAAAATAAGTTAGTTTAATCCAATTTACATTAGTTATACAAATTAATCTACGGATAAAGTTCTAAATGAAAATTGATAAACCCTATAAAACATATTTAAAAATTAAATAAAATAGTATATTCATCAAAATAATTCCACTAATGAAATTTGAAGCATTTAACCATTAATTCTTGATAGAGAAACACGTACAACATATTTTACCAGTTACAAGTTAGATCGAGTATGCAATTATTGTGATACTATAACATACCAAGAGATTTACATCATTTTGAATCTTATTAGAAACATAGAATCACTAGCTTATAAGTAAAAAAAAATAAAAAATCTTTAAATAAATAATAAGAAAATCTTTCGATTCTTGAAAATGCCCTAAAATCTGATGAGGGGCGCACCAGCAATTGTACAGTGCTCTCAGATTTTGTGTTCTTTGGTTCCGTCTCCCATTTCAGTTGTTGAACGCCTCTGTTTCCGATGAGTGTGCCGTGTAAAGAACGCTGTTTTGCTTCACTCTTGTTTATCAAGTTTGAAGATCGATTTCCAGTAGCGATTGATGAATAAAGTTGCAATCTTTGTGTTCTTGAATTAGTTAATGGTCTTCAATTTATCTTCGATCTTTCAATTTCAATTTCTTTGGTAGCAGTTCGTTTAATTCGGATTTTGGAGAGTTTCTGGGATTGCGCTTTCAGTTCTATCGGATTTGAGATTTGATGGAGATCGCCTTAGGTTTTCAACTACTGATGTGAGCTTGTTCTACTCTTGGACTCTAGGAAATTTTGAATTCGGCATCGGCTCGAATTTGGATCAATGCATAAACCAACTCCCGAATCGAATATTTCCCGAAGTTAAAGAGATGAACAAGAAGAGCTACGTATTTAATTCACATTAATTTATGTACATATATTATATTATACAGAGGAACTAAATTTTTAAGCTTGGTTGCAATGCAGTTCTAAAAACAACAACATACTAATATATACAAAGAACAGGAGTTGTACGCACCTCAAAGACAAAGTGATGATGAATTGAATCCTACTTTCGAAGGCAAAGCCCAGGTTTGAGAGCGGTGATGGCGGCGTCTGTTTTGACAAGATTCCGACAAGGAAGGAAAAATACGCCGCCGCCATCACTGCGCTCCCAAAGCAAGGCTAAGCATTCGATCTACTTAATCTCCCATTAGAGACCATTGTGTTGGGCTGCTTTGTATTGTTTGAGATATCATATAACAAGTAGGTATCACATATCCCCTTTTTATAATGTTTCAAATAGATAGATTAACTTCAAATATAAAATCAACTAAAAATGGAAATATATTTAGATAGACTAGGGGTGGAGGCCGTGGTGAATCTCATAACTGATTTGCTCTAGCAACTCTTGTATATTGATTAAATTAGAAAAACATGAAACATTTGAATAAACTCTCATCCTGGCTCAAATTCCTCGGCAGCAAAAATTTGTACACCATGGCAAAATCTATGTTCTGATCCTTCCACGTACTCTCGAATATCTCCACTATGAAATCTAGTACATTTTTCGCCTTCTCAATCGATGTCGAAACTCGAAGCTCGTTCGCACCCATTCGGCTATACACCATCCGGAACGCGATAGCAACACCAGATGAAGCAAAACCCAGATAGCTAGATTGACCACTCGCAGTCCCCAACATTGCTTTTACTTGGAGCATTCGACTGATCAGACTACATTATGCGTGTTGAGTATCGAACTTAAGTATGCCAATAGTCAAATGGCTATCTCTTCTGTACTGGCTGGGTGTCTGATTCACTATAGAATGTAACAAGAACATTGTGTTAAGCAACCTCCACAACTTCTCTAACTCCCACACCGAAATCTTGTATTCCCTTCCTTCCTAATTCGACATTTCCTCTTTGCATCTTGGCCACAAGCTCGTTGTAGTCAATCCACCCATCCTGCAAGATGAAGCCAGAAATTTAGCAATTGACAAAGTAAAAAAAGGATAAGTTGTTGTAATAGAAGGTCAATAATCCCGAGTTATTGACACACCATACTTTGACATAGTAAGTAGTGCACTTACATTGCCCTGGTCTACTTCTTGGATTATGTCTTCCAAGTGAAATTCTTTAATGCCGAATTCCTGAGAAGCTTGCTGAAGCTCGTCTCTTGTGATGTAGACACTTCCATCCTTGTCGAAGAAAGAGAAGGTCGCGAACAAATGGTCTTCCTTGTCAAGTCTGTTGAGGTGCAACATGGAAGCTATGAACTCTCCATAGTCAATTGTACCGCTGTTATCAACATCAGCCTGCGGTTTCCAATCGCTTTTCAGTCAGCTTGGCCAAATACAATGATTGGTTTTGAATCAAAAAAGCTACTGAGAACGCTTACTGTGTTTGCATTAGATCATGAACCTCAGATTCTTCAAGATCATCACCAAACTTCTTTAGCCCTTCCTTGAGTTGTTCGAAGGTGATCTGGCCGCTATTGTCTGTGTCAATCGTCTTGAACATCTCTTTGAGCCCAGCAATTTCCTCCTCCGAAAGCCTTTCTGCAATGACCTGAGAGAGGAAAAAACAATGGAGCTAAAGTAAGACATCCGCGTCTTCCTAGAGTTGCTCGTCTGTGGCACAAGAAGCGCCGAAATCTTACTCTTAGCGCCATTTTATTGAGCTTATTCATGGCGGAAAACTGCTGCAATCGAGATAGGACCGCGGAATCAAGAGGCTTGTCAGGAACCAACCCATCAGCCATGATCCATGGATGGCCTTCACAAACATCAATACCATAGATTGATCACAAGTAAGCATCGACGAGTCCAATATAAATGGCGGTAATGAGACAGCAATGAATTGAGAAATCATACATAGAACTTCCCCTTTTTCTGCAGCGATTCCTCTTCTCATTTAATCCATCCCCAAGACCGTTCAAAAAGAATTTCCCCTTTTTCTAACTTTTGTTTTTATCAAATTCAAATATATGTAGAGAAGTTACGAAATAAGATTACAAAATTAAAAAAAAAAAAAAAAAAAGCAGAGAAGATTAACCTTTACCGGGAACCGGCCACTTACGTGATTGAACAAACTCCAGCTTCTCTTGCTCGATCCTCAAGTTCTTGGTAGTTATAGGCATTAATTAGTATGAATCTCCCTGATCTTGATTAGTTCAAATCTTTCGATTCTTTAAAAAGC
Organism: Persicaria maculosa; assembly: GCA_963922045.1. Lineage (NCBI taxonomy): Eukaryota > Viridiplantae > Streptophyta > Magnoliopsida > Caryophyllales > Polygonaceae > Persicaria > Persicaria maculosa. The sequence continues at coordinate 65,947,271 of OY998262.1, forward strand.
CCTAAAATCTGATGAGGGGCGCACCTGCAAATCCCTGCAATCCTACAGTGCTCTTTGATTTAATTTGTGTACTTTGGTTCCGTCTCCCATTTCGATCAGTTGATGAATGCCTCTGTTTCCGATGAGTGTGCCGTGTAAAGAACGCTGTTTTTCTTCAATCTTGTTTATCAAGTTCGAAGATCGATTTCCGGTAGCGATTGATGAATAAAGTTGCAATCTTTGTGTTCTTGAATAGTAAATGGTCTTCAATTTGTCTTCGATCATTCAATTTCAATTTCTTCGGTGGCAGTTCGTTGAATTCGGATTTTGGAGAGTTTCTTGGATTGCGTTAATTTTCAGTTCTATCGGATTTGAGATTTGATGGAGATCGCCTTAGGTTTTCAACTACTGATGTGAGCTTGTTCTACTCTTGAACTCTAGGAAATTTAATTTGAATTCGGCATCGGCTCAAATTTGGATCAATGCATAAAACAACAACATACTAATATATACATAGAACAGGAGTTGTACGTACCTCAAAGACAAAGTGATGATGAACTGGATCCTACTTTCGAAGACGAAGCCCAAGTTTGGAAGCGGTGATGGCGGCGTCTGTTTTGGCAAGATTCCGACAAGGAAGGGCAAATACGCCGCCGCCATCACTGCACTCCCAAAGCAAGGCTAAGCATTCGATCTACTTTAATCTCCCATTAGAGACCATTGTGTTGGGCTGCTCTGTATTGTTTGAGATATCATATAACAAGTAGGTATCACATATCCCCTTTTTATAATGTTTCAAATAGATAGATTAACTTAAAATATAAAATCAACTAAAAATGGAAATATATTTAGATAGACTAGGGGTGGAGGGCGGTGAATCTCATCCTTGTATATTGAACTGATGAGGTATATATGTTTATATATCTAAATATAATCTTTCCCAAATATGATTTCTTAACCCTATTATTCCTTTAGATCAAATCTTTCCACATAAAGTGTCCAATACAAAAACCCGATGAGAGAGAACCCTCCAACACCCTTTCCCCCGACGGCGGAGAACCCTAATTGCAATCTTCCTCCTAAATCAACCAAATCTGTGTCTGAATCTTTGAGTAATGATGAGGCTTCTGTTCTTCTTCTCATTCACATGGCTATATCCTCCCTAATTGGAGGATTTAGTGTAGCGGCATGGCCTAGCCGAGTTAATGTGGAGTGCGCAAGTGTATTTCGTCCTGAGACGAAGATGTTGCCGATGAAGGGGCGACGAGCTGTGAATGTCCAATCACAAATGGTGCAAGTACAATGGATTAAATGGTGGAGATGGATGAAAGTATGGATCCTTCCGCCGCAAGGAAAAATCAAATCTGGAGGATCTTTGAAGATTGCTACAGTGTTCTTCCCGCGGGATGGATTGTACGGGGTTCTGAGTAGTGGTGAGGCATTAATGGAGGATCTGCGAAGGTATGGTGATGGAAATTGCTCTTTGTTCTCTCTCTACCTTCGTATATATAAACGGAGTGATGGTTGGTGGTCTCGCCGCTATCATCTACTCTCTTCTAACCCTAATTCCTCTGAAATCTCTAATCTTCTGTGTGTTCTTTGTGTTGCCGCTGGAGCGATGTCCACTTCTGCCAAGGACAATGGGAAGCAAGTCCTTGTGGAGGAGCTTCCTGTTCCGTTGTCGGGAGCCGCTAAAGAGAATGGAAGCCCGGCCGGCGGGGTTCCAAAAAACATGTCCAAGGGGGTACCAGGCTCTAAGGACACGGGTGCAAACCCGGCGACTGCTTCTGAAAAAAGAATGGGGAAACTTCCCTTCAACATAGAGCAATACAAAGCGAGGCTGGCCGGTGTTCGTGAGAACATCCTCAACCTCAAGAACACTACTTTGTTCGCCACCATCATTGGTGATCCTCTGGAGTCGAAGGAAATCCGAAAGAAGATTCTTTTCGATTGGCGTTTCCTGGAGGGAAGCTTCCAGGTCATTCCAATGGCAAGTAACTGGTTTGAACTTAAGTTCAGTTCACCTGCTGATAAGGAGCGTGTGTGGAATGGCCGGCCGTTCCACATACAGAGTCAACTGCTGTTGCTGAAGCCATGGCATCAGGGTTTCGATCCCGCCTCGGAACCTCTGACTACCTTGGATATGTGAATCCGCATTCCCGGATTACTAGCTGAGTTCATAAGTGAGTCGGTTCTCACTTCGATCATTGAGGAAAATGGGTTTGGGAGAGTTCTCAAACTGGATGCCTTCACTGCAAAAGGAAAAAGAGTGCGCTATCCCCAGATTTGTGTCAATGTAGACATCACCACCATCCCCAACAAATGTGTGTTCGTACCTGATGAATTTGATCAGATGGTGGAGTACCCGGTCTTCTTTGAAGAGTTCCCCGAGGGGTGCGGGAGCTGTGGCAAACATGATCACCTATTTCGAGAGTGTCCGCTGCGTTGGAGAGCACCTCCCCCTGCTGGTGGAGCACACCCTGGTGGTGCTGTGCCTAGGGGAGCCAATGGAGGTGGCAATGATGGCAAGGGTGAGTGGGTATCGGTTGCTGCAAGGGGCAAACACATCGCTCCTTCCATGAAGATTGGCAATACAAAAGAAGAGCTGTTTAAGCTTGTGGGGAGCATGGCGCCTACCACCCACGACTCTCTTATCACTCTCCCTTCGGCTTCTTCTGGGGGTCATGACTCTTTTAGAGTTGGGGAGCCTGCTCCTGTGACCCCGGAGATGGATGGTATGCACGCTGGTGCAACTGGAAGTGACTCTGTTTCTCCAACCGAGATTGTTGCACCCCCTGAGCTGCACCCTTTGGCTGCTGTCGCTTCACTGATGCCAGAACCCCCAAATGATGAGGCTTTCCGTGAGCTGTTGGCCCCCCATGACTCAATTTTTGAGTTTGAAGACGATGAGGATGTGCACATGGAGTTGGAGGAGGCCGAACCAGAGCTATCTATGGATGGCTTAGACCCGATGGTGCAATTCTCTCAAGAGGATTTTGAGGTGTATCTCCAAAACATCCCACCCGGTGAGGAATTTCAGCTGCCCGATCTTAGCAACCCAGGTGCTCTGGCGCAGGCAATCCAGGCCACTCCTGGTCTGTTCACTACCACTGCTCGTCTTGAGATGCTTGAGGTAAAGATTAACTCTACATCTGAGTCTAGCAAGCGCAAAATTGGTCATGGGGAGCCTGACACTGCTACATCTTCTCTGATGGGGTGTGGCGTCAAGAAGCCTCGCAATGAGTGAAACCTTCAAGTGCCGAAGTGGGAGCACCGAGCTAGTAATGGCGGAGTGCTGGGTAAGATTTTCTAAATTGTGTTCTATCTACTATCCTGTTGTTTGGATTTGCCTCAGCTGTGCGATCTATCTAGTTATCCTGTGGCGTCATGTGCCACCTTTTATGTTCGATGTCAGTTTTAATTACCCCTCCCTTCCAATTCCGTGTATAGTGCTTGGAAGTGAGCTGGATGTAGGTTGTGCTACTGCAGACTGGTATGTAGCCTTGTGTAAAGCTTGGTCCTATGGTCGGGTTAGAGAGCTGTGCTCTTGGACCCCTCCTTTGTATGATGCATATATGAATATTATTATGAGTTGCGGGTATATTGATGCTGTGAGCCTTAGATGGTTATCCCTTGGGGTTGGGTGGGGCAAGGTGCCTGAGTGCTCGTTGTCTTCATCCGTCTCTACAAACAAACAATGTTACACTGACCAAATTAGTGGCCGGAGACGGGACAAAAACACACACCTTGTGGTTCGTCTCGGATCAACTAAAAAATCAACTGATCCCATCCGCTTTAAGCAAATTTGGTGCTTGAAGATGATTACTAGACAATCTTCCCTGTCATTGACGGCACCAGAACTAATTACCCGGGTTGGTTCCCTTGACCTCACTTGCTTGTTTGAGGTTAGCTCAGTTGAATTTGAAATGCAATGGGTTTCCCATATACAAACCACACCAAATTATAACACCAATTATGGTATCAAAAAACAAACCATTGGTAAGGGGTTAAGCGCTGACTCGGGTTGCGATTGGTGGCTCCGGTTTCGTCCCCAGTCCAATAGTACGGATCACTGGCATGGGAACTTCCCTATGCAACGGCAAAACATCGGTAGGATACGAGGAACTGGCTCGTTCTTACAACAAAAGGGTAATAATGAAGATTAGCTTTTGGAACTGTAGAGGGATCGGGAGACTGACTTTCTGGGTGGATATTAATACATGGTGTAAATCGGAACATATACAGCTGTTAGCACTAGTTGAAACAAAAACAGAGGACATACCTGCAACTTCTGTATGGAAGGCGGTAGGTTTTGATAAGGCCATCTGGTCACCGGCAATTGGTAAATCAGGTGGGGTGGGTTTACTATGGAAGGAAACTAGTTTGGTGAATGAATCAATCGAACTTATATCGCAAACGCCCAGAACAATCACTATAAAATACACTAGCATCACCGACAAATTCTCGCGCCTAATATGGTTTGTGTATACGCCCCCTCACGAGCAAGACAAAGCTGCCTTCTGGAGCCCGGTCATTGAATCAATAACACAAGCTAGCCTACCATCTATTGTGATGGGAGATTTAAATGAAATTGGAAATTTTGGAGACAAAGAAGGTGGTGCGGTTACGCATCCGGGCAGATTTATCAGGCTGGCGGAAATCAAGAACAAATGTGCCTTGGAAGATATTCCGGCATGGGGAAACCAGTTTACTTGGAGGAAGAAACAAATGGGCCCTGGAAATATAAAAGAAAAACTGGACCGTGTATTAATACAGCATGATATCCTACACCGATTTCCAACCATGTGCACCAAAAATGGAGCTTTCTCATTTTCTGACCACTGCTCAATCACGATTGAGTTAACTACTAGTCAAAAATTTAAACCCCCCCCCCCCCCCCCATTCAAATTGGAAAATAGCTGGTTACAACGGAAGGACTTCCTAAATATCGTCAAGCAAGCTTGGCGGCTTAAGTGTCATGGGTCGACGATGTTCCAACTTGTTCGAAGAACAATATTACTAAAGGATAAAGCAAAGGAATGGAACAAAAATACGTTTGGAAATATTTTCAGACAACTCCAAACGGTTGAAAATCAATTACTACAACTCCAACAACAAACACCCCAAGGAGGGGGCCCAAGCTTACAAAAGAAAGAAGGCAATCTGATTAGAAAAAAGGAGAAACTCCTTCTGTTCCAAAAACTATATTGGAATCAAAGAGCAAAGACAAAACACATTAAACTATCCGACTCAAACATTGGATATTTCCATAGAATCGCATCAGGAAAAAGAAACAGAAAGTTCATCAGAAGCATCACTACTTCAGAAGGTACCCAGGTAATGGGTGAAGAAAACATAAACAATGAAATCAGAAGCGATTTTCAGAAACGATTCACAAAACAACCGATCAATAAAACAAAATTAAATGAATATCTAACCTTAATATCCCCAGAAATTACTACGGAGGAGAATAACATGCTTATTTCCATTCCGTCTAACGGTGAAATTAAGAATGCAGTTTTCTGCCTAGGAAAGAACAAGGCTCCTGGACCGGATGGCATGACAGCAGTGGCGGATCCAGAATTTTGTTTAGGGGGGGGGGCTAATTTTTTTTTGGAGAAAAGAGACTTTACACAACTCATAAGAATACATAATTTCATAGGCAAAGATGTTACCAAAATTATGGGTTCTATAAGAATATATACCCTCTCCATTGTTCCTTCTTATATATATATATATATATATAGAGGTTAGGTCTTGTGTTTATAGCTCTTATGGTGTTAAGTGTTAACAATTATAAGCCATTGGATCATTAGAAATGGAGGGCCTAGATTCATTCTCGAAATTACATTTTTTAATTTGGAAAATTAAAAACCCACCCAATTTCCTCCTCCCAGGCGCGTGCAATCCCACCCAAAAGATCTGATTTTTTTTTGGATAAAACACAAAGAGTATCTTTAATATCGAGATCCTCGAGACCCTGCGAACGAAACCCACCTCGCAACATCTCTCTGAAACCGTCGGAACTGCAACTCCGAGCAACCCCAGATATCGCCGGCACCTGAAGTGGAAGGAGGCGCGCCACCAGATCTCGCCGCCACCACATCTCTTCCGGCGCACGAAGGGGGAGCCACCGCCTCTGTGTTCAGCGATTTGATGCAGAATCGTCCGAAGGTGTTCAAATAATTAAAATCAACCTCGAGATGGGTAAGTTCTGGTCCTTTGTTAATTACTCCTTGCTGAATCTATCTGTAGTTCAAAATCGTTGGGTGTTGTGTGTTTCGATTGAACATCGATTGATTTTAGTACCGTGTAGGTCGGATAGGGTTTTTGTGAATTTGTGTTAAATCCCGCTCCCTATCGGTTGATTGAAGATGAAACTTGATGAATGAATTGGTTATTCTGATGAATATAGTTGAAATTTTTTGGATTGAGTCGAATGGGGTTTGGAGTTATAAAACTGCATATGAAATAACTAGATGAATATTTGACAAAAGACGGTGCATATGTGTGAGAACTAGATGAACATACTGCATAAGTAAGAATCTTTTATAAAATTGGATGAATATGTGATGAAATTAGATGAATACATTGTTGATTGTGATGAATGTAGTTGAAATTTGTTTGCTTTAGTCGAATGGTGAACAATTGTTGACTTTTAAGAAGGTTATAAAGTATGGTTGATTCGTATGCGTTGAAGATGTGAATCTTTTATGAATAATTGTTAAATACCTTTGAGATATAAGTGAATCGTTTAAGAAATCTTGATAATAATCATAAGATCTATAGGAAGATTGGACGAATATTTGACAAAAGCCGATGAACATTTTTTAGAACTAGATGAATCCTGAAGGTATGAATGTATTGAAAATGGGAATGAATATTTAAGGCATGTGTATGAATCTTTTGTAAAACCTGATGAATATGAGATTAATACTTGATGATTAGTTGAGGACAAATTTTGAGATATGGATGCATGAATACTTGAAACTATTAGATTAATATTTGTGACATGTTGATGAATCCTTAATTAATGGTGTAGAGGAGTTGTTGTAACTATTCCGAACCTTTGATGAATACTTGAGTGTATATAATTCGACAAATTCGCACTCGTGGATTTTTCATTCTCATTCATGTGTCTATCAGGGAGGAAGATGATGGCTAGACGAAGGAGAAACACAAGCATCGATGTAGGGAACAAAGCATTTTCAAACAAGTCAACGGGGGAACGGGCCTTGTATCTAGAAGAGAGCAATCACTAACATTCATAAATATTCGTAAATATTGTGTGAAATATTCGACAAATTTGAAAATTGAGATGAATATTTACTGGATGTGTATGAATCTTTGATAAATACTTAATGAATATTTGTTACATCTTGATAAATATGTGATGACTACTTGATGAATATTTGTGAGAACTAGATGCATCTTTGGTATCTTGATGATTCTGTGGTGGTTTCACCGTCATCTTGGATGAAATTAACCGTCAATTATTTACACAGATCTCACGTAACAATAACATTGATCAATCTTGATTTGTTTAAGAAAAATATTTTTTTACAAAAGGAAATTGGTAAATTTTAGAACCAAAACAAGAAAAATTAAAAAAAAAATCAACGTGGTTCCCCCATTTTCTCCAATTCTGGATTTCACCAGTTACATAGGAGAGTGCTGCACACGCCTAGTCTCATGAAAGTTTAGTGGATTTCCAGGTGGGGCCCACGTTTTTAATTAAAAAAAATCATAAAAATTAAGGATTAATCGTAGCCTTTCATTTTGATTCAATCAACGGTCAATATTTGTTAACACAAAACACATTAAGAGTTGTAAACATTTGATCCATCCTCTCTCTCTCTCTCTCTCTCTCTCTCTCTCTCTATATATATATATATATATAAATTAAATTAAATTTTCAACCTTGTCTTTACCCATCCCCTATTTTGTATGAAATACGGGGTATTTCTTTATTGCTCTCTTCCCCTTTCCATTGAATTGTATAGTTTCTTGGCTTCGGAAAGAACCCATTTATAATCTCCTCAATTTGAGCTGATTATCAATCTATTTTACCGAGACTTGTGAGGCAAAAACTTGGTTTTCATGGATCTAATGATTCTGGGTTTTGATTCCCCTTTGTATACTTGTTCAGTTGTTCTAACTGGGAATTTTGACCGAAAATCGTAAAGAACAAAACAAATCCACAAACAACAATTTCATATCACAAACCACAAATTCATAAATTTATTTCTCAAAACCATAAATCACAATTCCAAATCTCAAAGCACAAATTCACAAATTTATTTATCAAAATCACAAATTCTAGTACAAACCCTAATCTAAATTTCCCCAATTCGATTATCAAATCCACAAATTCTAACCTAATTTGATTATCATCTCAATCAATTGAATTTAAAATCAATCAAATTAAAAGGAAGAGGAATAAAATTAACTAACTAACCGGGCTAGATTGAAGGAGTGAAGAGAACGAGGACTGTCGACTGATTGCAAAAGTGCGGCCGTGAGGGAAGGAGACAGCGGACTGCCGAGGCCGAGGGGCTGGGTGCGGTGGCAGGTGCGGCGGTGCCAGGGCCGGCCGGAGGTGTACCTGGTGGCAGCGGGCGAGCCCTCTGGCGGCTCGGGTTCGCTTTCGATCGCTGTGTGACTGTCTGTCTTAAAAAAAAAATAGGGCTTCATAATGTTTTAAAAAAAAACAAGGGTGGAGTGCAAGGGGAGTCGAACCTGGGTTTACACTCACCGAGTTAAAAATAAACTCCCGCTCCGTCTGCCTGTGCCTATACCGCTGAGCCATATTGTCTTAGTGTTTCCTAGGCAACTTAAGTAATATATATTAAAAGTCAGAGATATATAAAAATATACCTATACCCCTTTTCAGGTTGGGGGGGGGGGGGGGGGGGGGGGGCTTTCAGCCACCTCGAGCCCCCCCGTAGATCCGCCTCTGCATGACAGCAGAATTTTATAAGATGTCTTGGGACATAGTGGGTCCTTCTATAACCAAAGCTGTTAAAAGTTTCTTCCTCTCTGGTAGAATACTCAAACAAATAAATCATACTTTCATTACACTATTACCAAAACATTATAACCCCACTAACACGGGTCATTACAGACCCATTAGTCTGTATTCTACAATATATAAAATCATATCAAAGATCCTAACAGAAAGACTTAAGAGAGTCCTGGGAAAATTAATCAACCCGTTGCAGGGGGCTTTCGTTTCGGACAGAGCCATCCAAGACAATGTTCTTATAGCTCATGAGATTTTCCACTCGTTCAAAACTAGACGGGGTAAAGAGGGGTGGATTGCCCTGAAACTAGATATGGAAAAGGCATATGACAGGGTTGACTGGGAATTCACGGAAGCTGTAATGAAAAAGTTTGGGTTTCATCAAACTTTCATTAAATGGATCATGGAGTGTATTACATCAGTGTCGTTTTCGGTGCTGGTCAACAATGGGCCCACTGATCTATTTACTCCTACAAGAGGATTAAGGCAGGGAGACCCCATATCCCCCTTCCTATTCATTTTGGGTGCTGAAATCTTAGCCCGCAAACTGACGGCGGTTTCTAGGGCCCCGGAAAAGGAACTAGGATTTAGATTTGGAAATAATGGACCCTCGGTGCCATTTCTGGCATTTGCAGACGGTACAATAATTTTCCTCAAAGGCAGCACTAATGCTTGTCGAAATACTAGGATGATTCTTGAAGACTATTGCCAGATATCAGGCCAGAAAGTTAATTACAACAAATCTGCATTCCAGGCTACCTCAGGGATTGCCCGGTCACGAATCACCGAACTGGGTGGTACCTTGGGTATCGCCCACTCGAATTCTGTGGAAAAATATCTAGGCTGCCCGATTATAAATGGCAGAGTAAATAATGAGACATTTAAGGATGTTATCACAAAAACCAAGGACCAGTTGAGTAAATGGAGAGCAGATTCGCTTTCTCAGCAAGGAAGGGCCACTTTGATTGGAGCAAATCTAACAGCTAAACCGTTATACACGATGCAGAATTTCATGCTCCCAGCAACCATGCACAAGGAACTTGACACGATGAACAGAAGTTTCTTCTGGAACAAGGATGCGCAACATAGGCCCCTAATTGGGTGGAATAGAATCTGTAAACCGAAGAAAAATGGAGGTTTAGGAATTAGAAGATCCAAGGAGATGAATGAGGCCTTACAACTTAAACTTCTATGGAAAGTGTTAGCCGAACCGAACAACATTTGGGTCAGCATAATCAACCATAAGTACCTAAAGAATGAAAGTATCCTAACATACACCAAAAAGGGAAACATGTCTTGGCAATGGGCAAAACTTTCGAGTCTGCTTGAGCAGTTTAAATCGGGGCTGATCTGGTCCATTGGTAATGGAGCCTCTATCAAATTCTGGAAAGATAACTGGATACGAGAAACACCGCTAAGTGCACGAGCTGACTGCCCAACTCCTGTTGACCCTAATGAGCTGGTAAAGGATTATATTATAAATGGTCAATGGTGGGAGGAAAAACTACGAAGGGTGCTTCCAACAACGATAATACGTGAAATTCTTGCAATCCCGCTGCCGATTTCGACCCTGGAAGACAGGCTCTACTGGTGGCCCGACAAAAATGGATGGTTTACCACATCTTCTGCATACAATTTCCTCTCGAACGATGGGTCCGGAGGAAGCAAAGACTTTACCTAGATATGGAAGCTGGATCTCCCCCCAAAAATAAAAAACTTCCTATGGAAAATTGCCAATTTTGGTCTTCCAACAAAGACTAGGTTGGCGGCACGTGGGGTGCCTATACCTGCGACATGCGAAAGATGCCTTGATTGTGTAGAAGACGACATACACATCCTAACTGAATGCATCCCAGAACTAATTACATGTCACTTAAGTCCGGTTGAATGTCACAATCTAAACCTGACAATTACCCGGAGCAGGGATGTAGATGACTTACTGAGGTGGATACGAACGCTACCAAAAGCAAAAATACAGAAGGTAGTTACCAATTGGTGGGGTATATGGTATTTCCGAAATGGAACCGTATTTCGGAATCAACAGAGAGCGCCAAGTAATGTAATAGGGGCGTTCGGCGCCAAACAATGTAACAATTGGGTCCAAGCATCTAGGCTTGAAGAAAACCTCCGGATTGGTAATCCTTTAGCGATCCGGGAATTACAAAAAAACAAACATAGGAAAGAAAAGGTGACAACCAAGAAGTGGGTGAAACCCCCACCTGGCAGATACAAAATCAATTTCGATGGTTCATGCTTGCTTGATGGTACAAGCTCTGCTGGCATTGTCATACGAGACTGGAATGGGCATCCAATCCAAATTTCATACCAGAGGCTGGGACGTCAGTCGCCCCTTAAAGGGGAAGCTGCCGCCTTGAGACTTGGAATACTAGAAACCAGAAAACTGAATATACAAAATATAATTATTGAGGGTGACTCAAAAATCATTATTGATTACTTCAAACATGGTAAAAAATGTCCCTGGGAGGTTGAATTGTGCCTGTCTGACATACAGGTCATCTTACGAAATATGAGAAATGTCTCCTTTTCTCATATTCCCCGCGCTGGCAACAGAGTGGCTGATAAGGTTGCACACCTTAGTCACTCTGCCTATGGGGAACACATAACAAATAACAAAGATCTTCAAGATCTCATTCGTTTGGATGCTCTTGGATAAGTCCCTTATCCAAATTTTTACCTAATAAAAAAAATAAAATTCTTTTCACATTTTTTTAACATAATTTTTTTTTAACTTATATAACAATGTATCAAAATCTATTTTACATTTTTACTGTATGTTTTATAATGTAGCTAGTTTAATTGAATTTCAGAAAGTCTATTTGTAAATAAGAAAATAGATATTAACAAGATAATATCCAAAAATTTGCACAAACGTCCAAAATAATTACAAACTCTCTCCAATATCTCATCTTCTCTCGCTCTCTCTTATCTTTCACATCTCCCATGGAAGATCTTATAACTATTGTTTTGTTGTCGACCGGCAACACCGCAGTCCCCAACATTGCTTTTACTTGGAGCATTCGAATGATCAGACCAGATTATACATGTCAAGTATCGAACTTAAGTATGTCAATAGTCAAATGGCTATCTCTGCTGTACGGGGTGGGTGTCTGATTCACTATAGAATGTAACAACTAAGAAGAACAATGTGTTAAGCAACCTCCACAGCTTCTCTAACTCCCACACCGAAATCTTGTATTCCCTAATTCGACGTTTCCTCTTTGCATCATGGCCACAGACTCGTTGTAGTCAATCCGCCCATCCTGCAAGATGAAGCCAGAAATTTAGCCATTGACAAAGTAAAAAAGGATAAGTTGTTGTAATAGAAGGTCAATAATCCCGAGTTATTGACACACCATACTTTGACATAGTAAGTAGTGCACTCACATTGTCCCGGTCTACTTCTTGTATTATGTCTTCCAAGGGAAATTCTTCAATGCCGAATTGCTGAAAAGCTTCCTGAAGCTCGTCTCTCGTGATGTAGCCGCTTCCATCCTTGTCGAAGAAGGAGAAGACCGCGAACAAATGGTCTTCCTTGTCGAGTGAGGGGCAACATGGCAGCTATGAACTCTCCATGGTCAATTGTACTGTTGTTATCAACATCAGCCTGCGATTTTCAATCGCTTTTCAGTCAGCTTAGACGAACACAATGATCGGTTTTGAATCAACAAAACTACTGAGAACGATTACTGTTTGCATTAGATCATGAATCTCAGATTCTTCAAGATCAGCACCTAACTTCTTTAGACCTTCCTTGAGCTCTTCGAAGGTGATCGATCTGATCGTTATTATCTGTGTCAATCGTCTGAACATCTCTTTGAGCCCAGCAATTTCCTCCTCCGAATTGAAAGCCTTTCTTCTGCAATGACCTGAGAGAGGAAAAAATAATGGAGCGCGCTAAAGTAAGACATCCGCGTCTTCCTAGAGTTGTTCATGGATGGCCTTCACAAACATCAATACATAGATTGATCACAAGTAGCATCGATGAGTCCAATAAAAATGGCGGTAATCAGACAGCAATGAATTGAGAAATCATACATAGAACTTCATGAGCAGCCAACCGTTTCTTTGGGTCTCTAACGAGCATTCGTCGTACTAAATCCTTTTCTCCTTCAGAGATATTCGCCCATGGATCCGTTGCCGCTGTCGACAACACCATTAACCCCGACAAACAAATGTGTAGCAATGGAGTCGTCAAAATCTCAATTTACACAAAGGATGACTGATTCAAACCCCATTAACAACCACCGATCGCGACACCGACTTCTAGATGAAGGCGCCTTGCGGGTGTCGAAAATAAGGTAGTAGCGGCCCTGGCCGAGGAGGAGCAAGATCCGATCAACGATATACACCTGCGCGCTCTATCCCAATTTCAATTACACTGATTTAACAAAAATAGATCTTTATTTACTCAAAAAATAAGAAGATCTTTAATTAGGTTATTTGCAATATGAGTAATTTTAGATTCTCTCTAGTCTCTTCGATCCCTTTAATTTGATGAACTTTCAAGTGTGGTGCTTCTTTGTTCGAATCAAGAAGTGAGAGCCATGTTCCCATGTACTCAATAAGACCACTAATTAAATTAGTAAATTCGCCATAAAAAATAAAATAGAGGAATAATAATCACACAAATTTTTTTCTAAGACGTACCCAAGTTAAGATTACAAAATAAAAAAGAGAAGAATAACCTTTTTACCACTTACTTGATCACCTACTCACCGAGAGACTGAACATACCCCAAAATCCCAAAGGCGAAGAATTTCGAAGGCGAAGCCCGGCCGTGGTAGTAGGGATGGTGGCGGCTATTTTTGCAAGATTCCGACAAGAAGGGCATTCGTAAACCATCAACATGAGTTATTACCTCTGCCCTCCTCAACACAAACGAGCAAATCCGCCACCACCATCACCACCACCACGGCGAGGCTAGGCCTTCTAGCTATTGACCTACTGTGTTTGGGGCTGCCTTTGTATATATTGTTTGACCTATCACATATAGATAAGAGTATGTATCATATATCCCCTTTTATAATGTATCAAATAGATGGATTAATTAATTTTAAATATAAAATAAATCTTAAAAATAGAAAGTTAATCTATCTAAATAGGATTTGCTAAGATATGATTTTTTTTTAAAAATATTTTTTAAAGGTGTACTTGTTTTATTTTAGGGAATAGTTTCCAAAATTAGTTAGTTTAATCCAATTTACATTAGTTATACAAATTAATCTACGGATAAAGTTCTAAATGAAAATTGATAAACCCTATAAAACATATTTAAAAATTAAATAAAATAGTATATTCATCAAAATCTTTCCCAAATCAACTTGCCTAGCTTATAAGTAAAAAAACACTTATTGAATTTTTAATATTACTAGGAAGTTGAATTTCAAGGTTATCGACTATTCAATTCTAATTAACAAAATAATTCCACTAATGAAATTTGAAGCCATTTAACCATTAATTATTGATAGAGAAACACAACATATGGTTACCAATTACAAGTTAGATCGAGTATGCAATTATTGTGATACTATAACATACCAAGAGATTTAGATCATTTTGAATCTTATTAGAAACATAGAATCACTAGCCTATAAGTAAAAAACAAAAAAAAATCTTTAAATAAATAATAAAATACTCAATTCAAATATATATGGAGAAGTTCCGAAATAAGATTACAAAAAAAAAAAAAAAAAGTTCAAATCTGTCGATTCTTGAAAAAGCCCTAAAATCTTCTTTTTTTTTTGGGTCCTAATGCGGGCTAGCGCCCGTTATTTTATTAAAAATAGCTTAAGAATCCATTACAGTAGTAGGAAGATAAGGCAAAATACAGGCAGGAGGTTCCATATACTCTTCATAGCTGTTTTCTAACGCCATAGCCCACTGGGCTAGTGCATCTGCACATGAGTTGGATTGGCGTCGAATCAGATTGATCTTCACCTCCCATCCCTCGGCATTGATGAGCTTGCGGCAGTCATTGATGGTGAAGATGTCGGGGTGTATGGATTTTGGAGAGGACCCTAGGAGGCTACACAGCACCGACGAGTCCGACTCCAAAACCATTCTAGTTACACCCCTACTTGATCCCATCTTGAGACCCTGTAAAACTGCTCCTAGTTCGGCTTTCAGCGCACTTGCGAAACCACATCTGAAGGTGAAGGTGAAAAGGAAATCTCCTATGCTGCTGCGGCAAACACCGCCTCCCCCAGATGGCCCCGGGTTACCCTTCGAAGCTCCATCGATGTTCAGTTTAACCCACCCGGGGGGGGAGGCATCCAAACCATCTCTGTAATTGTTTCTCCTACCGGAGGTTTGTGAAGAACTGCGGCGTTTCGAGCAGCTTGGGAGTAATGTTCAGAGAAGGCGATTGCTCGAGTCGCAAGACCCTTGTAGTCATCGACCTGATCGAACACTAGCCGGTTTCTATTCTTCCAAATGAGCCACATCATATTAGCAAAAATTGCAGACCACTCGTTATCTCCCTTCATGTTGTCGAAGATCCAATCCGAGATGCTGCTGCGAGAGAAGAAATTATCCACCCTATACCTAGTCAGAAGATGCTCCCATTCCTGCCGAATTGCATCGCAGTCCCGGAGGACGTGGATGCCTGTTTCAGCAGCTGAGCATCTGGGGCAGGCATTTGAGTTAGAGATGTGGCGCCGAACCTTGGTGTCATTCGAGAGAAAAGCATTATGAGCGGCCATATACGCGAAGCTGCGAACCCTCTGCTGAACAGGTGCTTTCCATAACCGTTTCCAGCCCGCATTTTGAGTAGCAGAGACAGGCTCCCCCCTCAACTTCTGGATCGCCGAGCCGGTGGTGAATTCACCCGTCGGGGTTAGTCCCCAGAAGAACCTATCCCTTGCTGAAGGGTCCTCCGTGATATATACCGCTTGGAGCTTCGAAAGCATAGTGGCCGGTAGGAAAGGAGCTAGAGTAGCCCAGTTCCAGGATCCGTCCGACCAGAGCTCCGCAATCGTCGCGCCACTAAGTTGCTCAGGGACTTCTTTGGTGGCCACATCGATCAAAGGCTGTTCTTGCAGCCAAGGGTGTAACCAAAATAAAGTGTAGGTGCCATTCCCCACAGCCGTTCTGAGGTTCGGTGTGAGGAGCTCTGCGCCATGAGTGATACTCCTCCATGTTCTCGATGCTCCGGTGTGCTTGGTAAACATGTCTACATCAAGCCTTCCTCTGCAGTATTTTCCTCTCACAATCCGGCTCCAGAGTGCAGATGGAGATTGGAGTAATCTCCAGCTGAGTTTCGCCAAGACAGCCTGATTAGCCATCCTCATAGACCGAATCCCAAGTCCTCCTTCCGTGCTCGGGCTTGTGACCACGTCCCAGTTGAGCAAGTGTATCTTTTTATGGTCTGGAGTTGAACCCCAAATGAACCCTCTGACTTTCCTGTCAATCTCATCGCACACGGTCCTTGGCACGAGCGCAGATTGCATCGTGTAAACGGGTAGGCTCGATAGGACGGATTTCGCTAAGGTGACTCGTCCCGCGAAAGAGAGAGTCCGAGCTTTCCATCCTTGGAGTTTAGAGGAGACTTTCTCAAGTAAGTAATTATATTTGTCTTTTGACAATCTCCCACAAGTTGTTGGAACACCCAGGTAGTTACCAAAATCATCCTCGACAGGGACGGATAACACCTCTGCTACTTTCTGTTTGCTTGCCGCTGCTACATTGCGAGAGAACAATACACTTCTCTTTCCGTAGTTTACTTTCTCTCCCGATAAACTACAGAAAGTGTCAAGACATTCTCGCACAACGCGGCCTTGATCCTCAGAAGCCTCTGCAAGGAGAACAAGGTCATCTGCAAAGAAGACGTGGGATAGCATAACATCTCCAATTCTGACCGGTTTCCATCTCCCCCTTCTGATTGCTTCCTCAATGATATGAGAGAGACGTTCCATACAAAGCACGAAGAGGTAGGGGGAGAGGGGATCCCCCTGTCGGATGGAAACCAGACGTTCTATTCCCACTGAGAAGCATATCAAATTTACCCGTTGTCTTGCACTTCATTATTACTTCAATCAGATTCTGGGGCAATCCTGCCATACTCAGTGTTTCCCTCAAGAAGTCTCATTTAATCCTATCGTAAGCTTTCTCTAAATCCACCTTAATCATCATCCGCTTCCTTCTTCGCCTATCCGCCATTGAATGAAGAGCTTCCTGTATGATCACTACATCATCTATAATCTGACGCCCTGGGATAAAGCTTGCCTGCGCCGGAGAGATCAGCTCACCCAGAATCGGTTTGAGTCTGCTCACGATGGTCTTCGTTGCAATCTTGAATAGAACGTTCAGAAGGGCTATGGGCCGAAGTTGCGAGGGCCGAGTGGGTAGCTGGATTTTCGGTATCAAGACCAGTAGTGCATCACTGATCCCTTCCGGGAAGTAGCCGTCATTGAGCACTTTTAACACTGATTCAGTGACTTGTGTACCAACTAGTTCACAGTTTCGCTGATAAAACAAAGCCGGAAAACCATCGGGTCCCGGAGCCTTGTAGGGCCCCATCCGCGTGACTGTCTCCCATACCTCTCTTGGTTCGAAGGGGTGTGCGATGGAGGCGTGCTGATCGCTGCTCAAAGGTGGGAAAGCAATTGAGAGGGGTGGAGCTACCTGGACTGTCATAGTCGATTCCTCTGTATACAACTTTTGGAAGAAGCCCCTGATCAGCCCTAGGAGCGGCGCTGCCTCCGACACCCATTCATCGGCGTCGTTCATGAGGGCTGTAATAGAGTTGTTCTTTCGCCTTATTACAGTAGATAGATGATAGAACCTGGTGTTCCGATCTCCGTCAAGCAAGAAATTCGCTCGAGATTTTTGGAACCAAAGAATTTGTTCTTGGGAGAGGACCTTCTGCAGCTCTGTCGTTACTTCCCTCTCTAGTCGGAGAAGGTTGCTCGAAACCCTCTGGCTCAGCGCTTTCTGAAGACCCTCAAGCCGGCTCCATAGGTGTCGTTTCCTCTTAAATATATTGCGAAAGACCTCTCTGTTCCAGGTGGATAATTCCGAAGCAAAAACAGCGAGCGCCTCACAAGTGTTTGCATTCTGATTCCAGTTGCTCTGCATAAATTCCTTATAATTCTCATGGAGGAGCCAAGCGGCTTGAAATCTAAAAGGCCTGTTTATGGTTGCCCCCGGATCCAGGCCATCCACTCGGATCAAGAGTGGTAGATGATCGGAGTGAGGAGCAGTAAGGTGGTGTACACTAGCACAGTCAAAACGCTCTTTCCATTCTGCCGAACAAAGTGCCCTGTCTAGACGTGCAGACTTTCGTGTGCTAGGCGTCTTCCCATGATTCCAAGTATAAGGAATACCATTGAAACATAAGTCAATAAGCTGTAGATCCTCCACTTGCTGAACAAAGCGGTTTGACTCTCTGTTAGAGCCCACCGAAGACCCCGAGCGTTCATGAGGTCCGAAGGTCGCGTTGAAATCTCCCGCTAACAGCCAAGGTTTCCCATTTGTCTCCGCAAAATCTCTCAATGAGTGCCAAAGATCAAGACGTCAGACAGAGGAGGGAGATGCGTAGATTGCCGAAAAGATCCACGGATCCTCTCCTAATCGTTGGATTTCGACAGTAATATGTTGTTCCTCCAGCCGACGAAAGACCACCTTTACTTCCGAAGTCCTCCACAAAAGCCAGATCCCACCGGCAAAGCCCTGCGCTTCCACTCTCCCGATCCCATCAAACCCAATTTTCCTACAGACCTCATCCGCTAATCCCCCACTGATGCGAGATTCAACCAGGGCGATGACTCGAGGATCGTAAGTGCGAATAAGCTCCTTGAGAGCGTTGAGGAAGCCGCTTCTGGCTGCTCCTCTAACATTCCATACAAGTAGATTCAACTTATCCATAGACGACATAAGAAGGTTTATGTTCCGTTGGATTGCTGGATGACCTTGAGGATCAACTTCCAGGTAGGCTGTTAGCGCTTCGGTTAACCGATCAAGCGCTAAATTCATTGCTGGGGGCAACGACACTCTGCATAGCATCGGTCGAGTGTCGGTTATCATCGGGTGGAATTCGCAGATCATTTTGTTCGCAATTTTGGGCACGTTCGCCTGAAAAGGTCCCGTCCGGTGGTCTGATATGAGAAAACTTGCCCGACTGTCTACATGAATCACTTGCACCCTCGGCATTGGCTCCATGGTTGCCGAGTGGGGGGTTTTTTTGGAGGAAAGTTGGGATTTTTAGATGAATTGGAGATGGAGGTTTCAGACGATGGTGTTTGGATATTAGGGTCGGCGTTTTGTGTGTCTTGGTTGGTCTTATGGGATGGCTTCTGGTTGACAGGGGTGGACTTGGGGTTTAGGTCATTCTTCCGGGTCGTGTTGGTGGCTTGGAAAGTCTTAGGTTTAGTCTGCGTCGATTTCTTCCCTCCAAAGCTGCTTGATTTAGTTTCCTTAGTTTGGCTGATGTTTGACTTTGAGTTATCAATAACAATAATATTCTTTCCCTTATTTTTATCAGATTCATCCGTATAATTTGGATGGGGGCTTGGATTTGGCTTATCCGATCCCTAATCTTCCGCAACCAAATTCGGTGAGTTCTCTTCCGAAACTAGGGTCGCGAATCGCTGCGTAATCGGGATCTCCCATTTGCCCTGTGTTGCTGCGTTACTGGCTGCCGGAGCTTCCATCCTATCGCCGCCTGCTGGTTCCTTCGCCCCGGACTGATTGCCGTTTTCACCCTTCTCCTTTGTTCCAACACTTTGATGACATCTAATTTAGTCAAATTTTAGGGTTGCATTTGCATATTAGTTTAGATCATTTTCATACATATTTATCATATTTTATACTTTCTTTAGATTATTTTGCATTTTCGGAGCCTACATCGGATTTTTATTGTTTTCAGGCACTTTGAAAGAGATATTGTCGAAATTCAAGAGTTGATGTGAAGGAGCGAACATGAATGGATTGGACTCGAGGAGCTAAATTGTCCATGGTGGAAGTTTCTAAACTTGAGGGTTGTTTGATGGAATTAACTTTATAATTAGGTGTTGCTTAGATTTTAATTATTTAATTTTGGTAGGCTGAAATTGTAATTTCATTAATTTCCTTTATATATATACTCCTATGAACAGAGGTACGGAGGGCTCGTCTTCAGACTTTGGAGCCGCACGAAGGCTTCGGCCGACTTCAATCTTAGATTTAGGTTTAGATTTAGTTTTTCTTAATTGATTTTGGTATTGCCGTTTGGATCGAGGACGAAGATTTCTGGTTTGCATTTTATTTTAATCAGGTCTTTAATTTATTCTATTGCTTTCTATTTTATGTTTAGATAAATTCTCCGTTCTAGGGTTAGGGTGAACCCGACAATGTCGCGAATTGTTTGATTTCAATGTTTTCTTGAACTTTGTCTTAATTTTATGAATTGATTTGATCCTAGTTGATTAACCTAATTGATGTGAATCGATTAGAATCCTTTTTAGATTCAAGATGCTACCGCTGCGAATTGAAATTGGATAAATAGATGAAAATTAATGAACCCGAAAGGAGGATTGGTTTCATCGGAACCCTAGGATTGAACTTGAGGAATCAACAATTGTTATTGTGACATTTAAACGATTGTTGAGGACTCTTGAGGATTAATAAATTATCGTAGATTCTTAGGTGTGAATCGGTTAGACGGAACGCGACATCGAAAGTTTAATTGATTTTCTCCTACGGTCTATAAAGAACTTAAAGGGTCTAGATTTGGTTAATTTAGACACAATTGCTACAACATGCGACAGCTGAGTAGTGATGACTTTAGATAATTTACCTTCAATTTGACAAATTAAGAAGATGAAGTTCGAGTGAATATCGGGTTAAATTCTTTGTGACATTGTCGTGGGAATCTTTAACCCTGGAATTATTTCTCATATATATTTTCTTGATAATCTTTGCTTAATTTTCTTAGTTTAGTTTAAAATCAAATCCATATCTTTCTTGGCTTAGCTTATTAGTTCTAGATAACAATTGATACATATTTAATCCCCGTGATCGATATCCGTATACTGCAATTGATCTCGTATTCTTGCGAGGTTTGTTCAGGCTACACTATTCTTGTGTTGGTTTAGACCACATCAAGTTTTGGTGTCGAATAGAAGAAAGGACCAATTGCAAAGGGATATGCTTTTGTTTTTCCGACTCTAGGGGTATTCACAAATGCAAATTGCATCCAAGAGAGCTTCTGAAATCCCAGCAACTATTGCACAACTCGGCATCACACCAAAAGTTCGATTTGAACTCAATTTTAGTTTCGGTAAGTCCAGGTTCGACCCTTCTTAACCCTGATAATTGTTGGGAGATAAATTGAATAAATTTATTTGAATAATTATGTTGGGAATGGTTTGAACCTGCCCGGGAATCATATAGGTAGCATGAGCATTCTGAGATAATGGCTTTTGCTTTGCTGTGCTTGGCACTGTCATGAGCATGAGCTGGCTCTTAATTTTGTACATGCTCTGAGGTTGCATTTGATTTGTTTCATTGACCGGCGAGTGAGCCAACACTATTTGCTACCTATTTGGTGCTGTTGCTGCTTGTTGTGTTTGCTACTTTGTACAGTGCTGATTAAGGGAGTTGTTGCTGGATTTTCTGCTCGAGAACTGCCACATAATTTGTGAGGACAACGTCGCTTTCCGATCCTTTTCTTGAGCTGATGGGCTGCGTGATTTCAAGGAAACATTTCTGAAAGGCTTCACTACTACTCTCTCTTACGCTGATTTGAAGAATTGCCTGATTATTTAGTGAGTTTCTCCTCCATTCATCTTTCTTATTTCTCTACTTTGAGGACAAAGTAGGTTTTAAGCATGGGGTGGGGGTAACTCACTTGTAACTCACTTATAGTTCATTTGTAGCTCCGTTTTTGCATATATTTTTTTCATTAATTTTTTTTTTCATGTGCATTTCATGCATTGCATTTGCATATAGGTGTCTTGAGATGAATCCTTGCTAATAAGAATTCCTCGCTCTTCTTGAAGAACATGTCATTTCCTTGATTGAATTTGGTTGATGATATCCTTGAAGGCATGTTAAAAAGCTTGTGATAATTTAGATTATTGGGTTTATGCTATAATTCTTTAAAAAACTAATCATTGCTTGAGACTTGTTGAGATTGAGATTCTAAGACAAAAGTCGTGAGCTTCTGAGCCTAGGACTGACATCCATGAGTCCTCTTTCTTTTGTGTGTGAATTGTTCATCTTGATTGCTCTATCTTCAGAACTTGCATTAGAACCTCTTGAGGCCACACATATAACTTGTGTGCATTGCATAAACATGATTGAGGCAATTTTGTTAGCCTATTATTCCCTTCCTACCCATAGTTATATCCTTTGCTTGAAGCCCATTGAGCCTATTTGCCTATTCATTTGTAGCTCCACGAGATTATCCTTAAGCCTATTTTAGCCTTGTTTACCCATTTGGGAACTAGGATGAAATAGAATTATGGTTCATTTGAGTGGAGAAGGGAGAATAATGTGCTTTGAGTGATTGATCTATTAAATGGAGGATTTTGTGCTTCAAATGTAATTTTCTTGTGATGAAGAAATTAAAAAAAAAAAGTGAAAAAAAAGAGAATGGAAAAGATGAAAAAAAAAGAAAAAAAGAAAAAAAAAACTGAATAAAATTCTTCATCGCGAGAGGAATGTTTGTGAAAAAGGAATGGGTTTTCAATGTTGTGAGTTTTGAGCTTATTTGATTATGTGATGTGGTTGTTGTGAGAGATTTGGTATGCTTGTGGAAAAGAAGTTGAAATTGTGGTTGAAGTTTAGGAAGTAGTTCTATTTCCCGAATTTAGCACCACATGGCTAAAGAATCCATACCTTTTGTTTCTTACCTTGGCTCCGTTACAACCCATGAAAAGACCTCATGATTTATGTTTTGTGCACAGTCCAATTGATGGAGAATTAGGACACTAATGCAAGCCTATGGTAGATGAGTTTTCAAGATTTGAGCCCGAACGAAACTTTTATACCCTAAACATAAGAGTGAGAGCGTTCCACAAAAAATGTCCTATGTGAGGTCTTGGAATTGATGTCTTGAATTTGTCTCTTGTATGATTTGCTTGTCCTTGTTTTGAACCCAATGTCTAGATCTAAATGAGCAAATGCATAGCTTGGATAGAGATCGAAATCCTTCTTGTGAAATCTTTACACTTGTTCTTGCTTGAGGACAAGCAAGGTTCAAGCATGGGGTGATTTGATGACATCTAATTTAGTCATATTTTAGGGTTGCATTTGCATATTAGTTTAGATCATTTTCATACATATTTATCATATTTTATACTTTCTTTAGATTATTTTGCATTTTCGGAGCCTACATTGGGTTTTTATTGTTTTCAGGCACTTTGAAAGTGATATTGTCGAAATTCAAGAGTTGATGTGAAGGAGCGAACATGAATGGATTGGACTCGAGGAGCTAAATTGTCCATGGTGGAAGTTTCTAAACTTGAGGGTTGTTTGATGGAATTAACTTTATAATTAGGTGTTGGTTAGATTTTAATTATTTAATTTTGGTGGGCTGAAATTGTAATTTCATTAATTTCCTTTATATATATACTCCTATGAACAGAGGTACGGAGGGCTCTTCTTCAGACTTTGGAGCCGCACGAAGGCTTCGGCCGACTTCAATCTTAGATTTAGGTTTAGATTTAGTTTTTCTTAATTGATTTTGGTATTGCCGTTTGAATCGAGGACGGAGATTTCTGGTTTGCATTTTATTTTAATCATGTCTTTAATTTATTCTATTGCTTTCTATTTTATGTTTAGATAAATTCTCCATTCTAGGGTTAGGGTGAACCCGACAATGTCGCGAATTGTTTGATTTCAATGTTTGCTTGAACTTTGTCTTAATTTTATGAATTGATTTGATCCTAGTTGATTAACCTAATTGATGTGAATCGATTAGAATCCTTTTTAGATTCAAGATGCTACCGCTGCGAATTGAAATTGGATAAATAGATGAAAATTAATGAACCCGAAAGGAGGATTGGTTTCATCGGAACCCTAGGATTGAACTTGATGAATCAACAATTGTTATTGTGACATTTAAACGATTGTTGAGGACTCTTGAGGATTAATAAATTATCGTAGATTCTTAGGTGTGAATCGGTTAGACGGAACGCGACAGCGAAAGTTTAATTGATTTTCTCCTACGGTTGATGAAACCACATTTGAAAAGTGAACCTCCTTCCACGTCCCCGTGGGGGAGGTGATCCGTGTGTCGATTTTCAGTTGGTCGGCGGTCTTACCTGAAGCCCCCCTCCTCCTATTATCTATCCTAAGCGGGGGCCTCGACCTGTGCCGCCGGACCTAGTACTCGGCTCGTTCCACTTTTTGGGCGATGATCTCACCAAATGTCGGCTCATTACTGAGTCGAGACGAACCCGCTCAGATAGGCTTGTAGAGCCCCCCATTCCCGGCCTAGGCCCCTCGGAATATCCTGGGAACCGACCCCTTCTCCATTCCCCCTCTCATGTATTTATAGTGTAAACATGCACTTCCACATGGAGGCCACACATTGCCAAGTGTCAAGTGCCGTATGACATGTGGGAGGGAGGCATGGATGCCACGTGTCCTTGCATGCATGCGGGAACCGCGGATGGTTTATCGTCTGTAGACGTCTTGAGTCTCTATCTTGACTCGTACTCGCCTATTTTTTATACTGATAAGGTTCTATTTATATAGCGGGGAACCTTATTTATGATTATGTTTACTTATTTATTTCATGATATTACGACTGTCAATATTTATTTTTCGTGCATCTTCACAGCTCCTCGAATTTTAGTTAAGTCGTGACTCGACTGAGATTCGATACCGATGCACCGTATGCGCTTGTTTCTCATTCATATCTCTCGTTTGGGAGAAGCTTAATTTGATCGCCGCGAGCTCATCAAGCTACAAGTGGAGGCCCTCCGTCACCCGAGAGTGACTTAGTTTATACTCATTTAAGAGTTATCTCCGCGAGCTCATCAAGCTACGAGCGGAGGCCCTCCGTCACTCGAGAGGAACTTAGTTTATACTCATTTAAGAGTTATCTCCGCGAGCTAATCAAGCTACAAGCGGAGGCCCTCCGTCACTCGAGAGGGACTTAGTTTATACTCACTTAAGAGTTATCTCCGCGAGCTAATCAAGCTACAAGCGGAGGCCCTCCGTCACTCGATAGGGACTTATTATACTCATTTAAGAGTTATCTCCGCGAGCTCATCAAGCTACAAGCGGAGGCCCTCCGTCACTCGAGAGGGACTTAGTTTATACTCACTTAAGAGTTATCTCCGCTAGCTAATCAAGCTACAAGCGGAGGCCCTCCGTCACTCGAGAGGGACTTAGTTTATACTCATTTAAGAGTTATCTCCGCGAGCTCATCAAGCTACAAGCGGAGGCCCTCCATCACTCGAGAGGGACTTAGTTTATACTCATTTAAGAGTTATCTCCGCGAGCTAATCAAGCTACAAGCGGAGGCCCTCCGTCACTCGAGAGGGACTTAGTTTATACTCACTTAAGAGTTATCTCCGCGAGCTAATCAAGCTACAAGCGGAGGCCCTCCGTCACTCGAGAGGGACTTAGTTTATACTCATTTAAGAGTTATCTCCGCGAGCTCATCAAGCTACAAGCGGAGGCCCTCCGTCACTCGAGAGGGACTTAGTTTATACTCACTTAAGAGTTATCTCCGCGAGCTAATCAAGCTACTGGCGCGGGCCCTCCGTCACTCGAGAGGGACTTAGTTTATACTCAATTAAGAGTTATCTCCGCGAGCTAATCAAGCTACAAGCGGAGGCCCTCCGTTACTCGAGAGGGACTTAGTTTATACTCATTTAAGAGTTATCTCCGCGAGCTAATCAAGCAACAAGCGGAGGCCCTCCGTCAATCGAGAGGGACTTAGTTTATACTCATTTAAGAGTTATCCCCGCTAGCTAATCAAGCTACAAGCGGAGGCCCTCCGTCACTCGAGAGGGACTTAGTTTATACTCATTTAAGAGTTATCTCCGCGAGCTAATCAAGCTACAAGCGGAGGCCCTCCGTCACTCGAGAGGGACTTAGTTTATACTCACTTAAGAGTTATCTCCGCTAGCTAATCAAGCTACTGGCGCGGGCCCTCCGTCACTCGAGAGGGACTTAGTTTATACTCAATTAAGAGTTATCTCCGCGAGCTCATCAAGCTACAAGTGGAGGCCCTCCGTCACCCGAGAGTGACTTAGTTTATACTCATTTAAGAGTTATCTCCGCGAGCTCATCAAGCTACGAGCGGAGGCCCTCCGTCAGTCGAGAGGGACTTAGTTTATACTCATTTAAGAGTTATCTCCGCTAGCTAATCAAGCTACAAGCGGAGGCCCTCCGTCACTCGAGAGGGACTTAGTTTATACTCATTTAAGAGTTATCTCCGCGAGCTAATCAAGCTACAAGCGGAGGCCCTCCGTCACTCGAGAGGAACTTAGTTTATACTCACTTAAGAGTTATCTCCGCTAGCTAATCAAGCTACAAGCGGAGGCCCTCCATCACTCGAGAGGGACTTAGTTTATACTCACTTAAGAGTTATCTCCGCGAGCTAATCAAGCTACAAGCGGAGGCCCTCCGTCACTCGAGAGGGACTTAGTTTATACTCACTTAAGAGTTATCTCCGCGAGCTAATCAAGCTACAAGCGGAGGCCCTCCGTCACTCGAGAGGGACTTAGTTTATACTCATTTAAGAGTTATCTCCGCGAGCTACAAGCGGAGGCCCTCCGTCACTCGAGAGGGACTTAGTTTATACTCACTTAAGAGTTATCTCCGCGAGCTAATCAAGCTACTGGCGCGGGCCCTCCGTCACTCTAGAGGGACTTAGTTTATACTCAATTAAGAGTTATCTCCGGGAGCTAATCAAGCTACAAGCGGAGGCCCTCCGTTACTCGAGAGGGACTTAGTTTATACTCATTTAAGAGTTATCTCCGCGAGCTAATCAAGCTACAAGCGGAGGCCCTCCGTCACTCGAGAGGGACTTAGTTTATACTCATTTAAGAGTTATCTCCGCTAGCTAATCAAGCTACAAGCGGAGGCCCTCCGTCACTCGAGAGGGACTTAGTTTATACTCATTTAAGAGTTATCTCCGCCAGCTAATCAAGCTACAAGCGGAGGCCCTCCGTCACTCGAGAGGGACTTAGTTTATGCTCACTTAAGAGTTATCTCCGCGAGCTAATCAAGCTACAAGCGGAGGCCCTCCGTCACTCGAGAGGGACTTAGTTTATACTCACTTAAGAGTTATCTCCGCGAGCTACAAGCGGAGGCCCTCCGTCACTCGAGAGGGACTTAGTTTATACTCACTTAAGAGTTATCTCCGCTAGCTAATCAAGCTACAATCGGAGGCCCTCCGTCACTCGAGAGGGACTTAGTTTATACTCATTTAAGAGTTATCTCCGCGAGCTCATCAAGCTACAAGCGGAGGCCCTCCGTCACTCGAGAGGGACTTAGTTTATACTCATTTAAGAGCTATCTCCGCGAGCTAATCAAGCTACAAGCGGAGGCCCTCCGTCACTCGAGAGGAACTTAGTTTATACACATTTAAGAGTTATCTCCGCGTCCACCGGATGTCCGACGCGGAGCAAGCTCCAGCGTCATAGGACTCCAAGTATAGTCCGGGAGCTCAATACGTCCACCGGATGTCCGACGCGGAGCAAGCTCCAGCGTCATAGGACTCCAAGTATAGTCCGGGAGCTCAATGCGTCCACCGGATGTCCGACGCGGAGAAAGCTCCAGCGTCATAGGACTCCAAGTATAGTCCGGGAGCTCAATGCGTCTACCGGATGTCCGACGCGGAGCAAGCTCCAGCGTTATAGGACTCCAAGTATAGTTCGGGAGCTCAATGCGTCCACCGGATGTCCGACGCGGAGCAAGCTCCAGCGTCATAGGACTCCAAGTATAGTCCGGGAGCTCAATGCGTCCACCGGATGTCCGACGCGGAGCAAGCTTCAGCGTCATAGGACTCCAAGTATAGTCCGGGAGCTCAATGCGTCCACCGGATGTCCGACGCGGAGCAAGCTTCAGCGTCATAGGACTCCAAGTATAGTCCGGGAGCTCAATGCGTCCACCGGATGTCCGACGCGGAGCAAGCTCCAACGTCCTGGGACTTAATAAAATAATCGATCCGGGAGGCTAGCTCTACGACCGGATGCCCGACGCGGAGCAAGCTCCAGCGTCCTGGGACTTAATAAAATAATCG
This sequence comes from Persicaria maculosa, assembly GCA_963922045.1. NCBI lineage: Eukaryota > Viridiplantae > Streptophyta > Magnoliopsida > Caryophyllales > Polygonaceae > Persicaria > Persicaria maculosa. The sequence continues at coordinate 65,975,479 of OY998262.1, forward strand.
ATCCGGGAGGCTAGCTCTACGACTGGATGCCCGACGCGGAGCAAGCTCCAGCGTCCTGGGACCTAATAAAATAATCGATCCGGGAGGCTAGCTCTACGACCGGATGCCCGACGCGGAGCAAGCTCCAGCGTCCTGGGACTTAATAAAATAATCGATCCGGGAGGCTAGCTCTACGACCGGATGCCCGACGCGGAGCAAGCTCCACCGTCCTGGGACTTAATAAAATTATCGATCCGGGAGGCTAGCTCTACGACCGGATGCCCGACGCGGAGCAAGCTCCAGCGTCCTGGGACTTAATAAAATAATCGATCCGGGAGGCTAGCTCTACGACCGGATGCCCGACGCGGAGCAAGCTCTAGCGTCCTGGGACTTAATAAAATAATCGATCCGGGAGGCTAGCTCTACGACCGGATGCTCGACGCGGAGCAAGCTCCAGCGTCCTAGAAATAGAGCAGTTAGTAGTCCGCTCCTTGGCTGGCTTATATATATATATTTCCCTTTTAGGAAAACAAAGAATTATTTTGAAATCCTACTCATTCCTTGCCTACTTGCAAATCCCCCGTTGCTCAGTTCCGCCCAACTTGTCCGCGGATAACTTAAAACCAAACCACTTAGTGTGGGTTCAAAACATTTGTGGGACAATTGTAACTGTTGGATCCTTCTTGGATTTGCTACCAATGACCGTACCTCTGGAGCCCCCGCCGCGGATAAAAACACCCCGGAAGAACACATTACTGTCGACCTTCCCAACGTCTAGCTCAGAGGTTGGTCTTGAGCAGTCTCTACCCGCGTCGAAGGCCCCGAGATACCCCTACAGGTAGTTCGTTTAAAACCCCGAACGCAGGTCCGAGATTCGGCCGACCATAATCCAATTACTCGGATCACACATTTTGCTGGGAATGCGGACTCGCCGAGATCAACATAGCCTGGGTCAGATGCGGACAGAGGAATTCTGCCTCGGCAGTTTTCACGTTTGTTGTTTGCGACCGCGGGGTCGAGTCAATTTCGGATCCCGATTTGCTGCTCAAGCTCGACCGTGCACCACGATCCGTCCGCGTACCGCGGCAACTCTGTCTTCTAATCACCCAGACGGTTTCAAGCGTGATGAACCCTGTTGTCCGCCATGGCGTTATCGTCAACAAATGTGTTCGAGACACAATTTCAGTGAAGAAATCACACGATCGAGCGCCGGGAGCTCCGACACCATGCGATGCATCAGCGGAATTGAGATCAGAGCTCTAAACGAGATCCATCAATGGCGGAAACCGTATAACAAGATGAGGGAGGAAAAATCTTGTCAGATTCCCCCAACTGAAGTGATTATACTTAGATCTCATAAGCTTTTCCTGGAATTAAAATTCTTACTAACAATCTACCGTAGCCGCGTAATGTGCGAATAGGATTAAGAATTTATCTAATCCTTGCAGCTTGAATGCATTTTTTCATAGTTCTGATATATTCCACTTTTATTTTTAGGAGATTGAAAATTCTGATGATTTATAACTTAGCATGTAGAAATCTTGTTTACCTCTTAGCGTGAGAAGTCCCCACGGACAGCGCCAATGATGAAACCACATTTGAAAAGTGAACCTCCTTCTACGTCCCCGTGGGGGAGGTGATCCATGTGTCGATTTTCAGTTGGTCGGCGGTCTTACCTGAAGCCCCCCTCCTCCTATTATCTATCTTAAACGGGGGCCTCGACCTGTGCCGCCGGACCTAGTACTCGGCTCGTTCCACTTTTCGGGCGATGATCTCACCAAATGTCGGCTCATTACTGAGTCGAGACGAACCCGCTCAGATAGGCTTGTAGAGCCCCCTATTCCCGGCCTATGCCCCTCGGAATATCCTGGGAACCGACCCCTTCTCCATTCCCCCTCTCATGTATTTATAGTGTAAACATGCACTTCCACATGGAGGCCACACATTGCCAAGTGTCAAGTGCCGTATGACATGTGGGAGGGAGGCATGGATGCCACGTGTCCTTGCATGCATGCGGGAACCGCGGATGGTTTATCGTCTGTAGACGTCTTGAGTCTCTATCTTGACTCGTACTCGCCTATTTTTTATACTGATAAGGTTCTATTTATATAGCGGGGAACCTTATTTATGATTATGTTTACTTATTTATTTCATGATATTACGACTGTCAATATTTATTTTTCGTGCATCATCAACGGTCTATAAAGAACTTAAAGGGTCTAGATTTGGTTAATTTAGACACAATTGCTACAACATGCGACAACTGAGTAGTGATGACTTTAGATAATTTACCTTCAATTTGACAAATTAAGAAGATGAAGTTCGAGTGAATATCGGGTTAAATTCTTTGTGACATTGTCGTGGGATTCTTTAACCCTGGAATTATTTCTCATATATATTTTCTTGATAATCTTTGCTTAATTTTCTTCGTAAACTTTAAAATCAAATCCATATCTTTCTTGGCTTAGCTTATTAGTTCTAGATAACAATTGATACATATATAATCCCCGTGATCGATATCCGTATACTGCAATTGATCTCGTATTCTTGCGAGGTTGGTTCAGGCTACACTATTCTTGTGTTGGTTTAGACCACATCACACTTCCTCCTGAGTTCTGTGCAGGCCGCTTCCTGCTCGGCTTCTTCACCTGCATCCAGTCCCCATGGATGTTTGTTTCCAAAGGATTGATTTGTTCCTCCTCCATAGCTTTAGGTTGCGGTGTCCCATCCTGGGCCTCCTCCATAGTACCACAAGTTTCAGAATTGTGACCAACTTTGCCACATTTGAAGCATAGCATCCTGAGGCCTTCGTACTGAATCGGTCAGACCTTTCCGTCCATTCGGAATTTTGATAAGAGCGGTTTAGAGAGATCAATTTCAACACTTATTCGCGCAAACCTCCCTCTGTCCGCCGATGCTGTGGTGTTATCGATACGCAGAACTTTGCCTATTTTGCTACCCACTCTGTGCAGGAAACGTGGGTCGAAATACTCAATATGCAAGCATGGAATACGAACCCAGACAGTGAGCGTGGTGATCCTTTCAATCTCAGCGTTGAACTTCGGGACCCATTTCCGGATTGCTAGGTAGTTGTCGCCAATCATCCAAGGGCCTTCCATCACTACGTGATTGTAGTCCGCCTGGTTAGAAAAGCGAGCAATGTAGGACTCGTTCCCCAAGTCCACCAGCGAGAAAGGAGCACCGAGACCCCATTTCTGGGACAGCCTTCGGTGAAGCTGCATATACCCCGGACCTTTGTCAAAGAGTTTGATAATGAGCGTATTCCACCAAGGCTTTCGCAGGGCCAATTTCTCAGCCTTATTTAGAGCGATGGTGGGGCAGTTAGGATCGTCTGACTCCGGGGTTATATCATCATCTGTTCCATAGCTTGGATCTTCCTCCCCTGGCTGATACACTGGATTCGAGTGGGTGACAGAGTAACTTGACTCCTCATTCCCCATTAGAACCTCCCTGTATTTGGGGGGGGGTCTGAGAATTTCCTGAATCCTTTGCCACCATAGTTAGGGGCGGAAATTCTCCATCATTCGGAGTAGGTTGTTGCGTTGAGAAGTCCCCAAAAATTGTCACGACATCAGTCTTCACAGCACCATTATCAGTGCCTCCGATCGGCGGAGCAGGAGGGGGGTCGGGCGGGTCCTTGGTGGCCACAGCAAAGGTCCGGCGCTCGGGGCTTCGTGAACGCACTCTCTCACTCATTTTTTTTGGGTTTTAAAATGATGGGATCTTGGGCCTACCGAGGACCAAACAAATCCTCTGGTTCTAAAAAAAAAGCCCTAAAATCTGATGAGGAGCGCACCTGCAAATCCCTGCAATCCTACAGTGCTCTTAGATTTTGTGTACTTTGGTTCCGTCTCCCATTCCAGTTGATGAATGCCGCTGTTTCCGATGAGTGTGCCGTGTAAAGAACGCTGTTTTTCTTCAATCTTGTTTATCAAGTTCGAAGATCGATTTCCGGTAGCGATTGATGAATAAAGTTGCAATCTTTGTGTTCTTGAATAGTTAATGGTCTTCAATTTGTCTTTGATCTTTCAATTTCAATTTCTTCGGTGGCAGTTCGTTGAATTCGGATTTTGGAGAGTTTCTTGGATTGCGTTAATTTTCAGTTCTATCGGATTTGAGATTTGATGGAGATCGCCTTAGGTTTTCAACTACTGATGTGAGCTTGTTCTACTAGTCTTGATCTCTAGGAAATTTTGAATTCGGCATCGGCTCGAATTTGGATCAATGCATAAACCAACTCCCGAATCGAATATTTCCCAAAGTTAAAGAGATGAACATGAAGCTACGTATTCAATTCAAATTAATTTATGTACATATATTATGTTATACAGAGTAACTAAATTTTTAAGCTTGGTTGCAATGCAGTTCTAAAAACAACAACATACTAATATATACATAACAAAGTGATAATGAATTGAATCCTACTTTCGAAGGCGAAGCCCAGGTTTGAGAGCGGTGATGGCGGCGTCTGTTTTGACAAGATTCCGACAAGGAAGGGCAAATACGCCGCCGCCATCACTGCACTCCCAAAGCATTCGATCTACTTAATCTCTCACTCTCATTAGAGACCATTGTGTTGGGCTGCTTTGTATTGTTTGAGATATCATATAACAAGTAGGTATCACATATCCCCTTTTTATAATGTTTCAAATAGATAGATTAACTTAAAATATAAAATCAACTAAAAATGGAAATATATTTAGATAGACTAGGGGTGGAGGGCGGTGAATCTCATCCTTGTATATTGAACTGATGAGGTATGTTTATATATCTAAATATAATCTTTCCCAAATATGATTTCTTAACCCTATTATTCCTTTAGAGCAAATCTTTCCACGTTTTTTTATCATAAAAAAAAAAATTTAAACTTATATAACGATGTATCAAAATCTATTTTTCATTTTTACTGTATGTTTTATAATCTAGCTAGTTTAATTGAATTTCAGAAAGTCTATTTGTAAAATAATAAAATAGATATATTAACAAGATAAGAGGTTAGGTCATGTGTTTATAGCTCTTATGGTTTTAAGTGTTAACAATTATAAGCCATTGGATTATTAGAAATAGATGGCCTAGATTCATTCCTGAAATTGGATTTTTTTAATTGGAAAAATAAAAACCCACCCTTTTCCTCTTCCAAGGCGCGTGCAATCCCAACGAAAAGATCTTTAATATCCAGATCCTCAAGACCCTACCGCACGAAAGAAAACCACGTCTGAAAATCTCTCTTCTGGTAGGGCGAAATCGGCGATAAGGCTACTCCGAGCAACCCCCAGTTCTCGCCGGCAACTAAAGTCGAAGTAGGCGCGCCCTCGAGCCACCGCATCTCTTCCGTCAATCGAAGGAGGCGCGCCGGCAACTGAAGGCGGTGTTCAGAGCGTTGCTGCCGCAGATTTAGTAGGCGGTTGAAGAAGCAAAATCAACATCAACATGGGTAAGTTCCGATGCTTTGGTACTCCTTGCTGAATCTGTAGTTCAAAAGCGATGTTTGTTGTGGGTTTCGATTGAACATCGATTGTTTTGAGTAACGGGAAGATCAGATATGGTTTTTATGAATTTTTGTTAAATCTCACTCCCTATCGGTTGATTGAAGATAAAATTAGATCAATAAATTGGTTATTCTGAAGAATGTAGTTGAAATTTGTTTGATTGAGTCGAATGGGATGTCGATTGGTGAACAATTGGTGATTTTTAAGAAGGATTAGTTATGGACGAATATTTGACAAACGATGATGAATATGTGTGAGAACTAGATGAATCCTGAAGTTATGGACGAATATTTGACAAAATATGATGAATTTATATGAGTTATGAACAAATATATGGACCTGGAGATGAATATTTACTGCTTTTGTATGAATCTTTTATAAAACGTGATGAATATGTGATGAAATTAGATGAATAAATTGTTGATTCTGATGAATGCAGTTGAATATTTAATGCATGTGATGATTAGTTGATGACAAATTTCTCATTATCATTCATGTGTCTAGTAGGGAGGAAGATGATGGCTAGAAGAGGTGGAAAGACAAACCCTGCTGTACGGAACGAAACATTTTTAGACAAATCAACAGGGAAATAGTTAGTGTATCCCGAAGACAGCAGTGCCGACTTTAATTTGAAGAACAACCCGTGCGTGCCGAAATTGGGCAGAAAACAACAACTTCCAATGTGAAGAATATTAATGAATATTGGAGTTATTATACAAGTGTATGAATCTTGTACAAATACTAGATGAATCTTTTATGGTTTTTTAATGAATAATTGTGATAGGTCGATGAATATTGTATGACTATGTGAAGAATAATTATGAGATATGGAGTAATAGTTGATGAATATTTGCTAATGTGAGATGAATATATGTGAGTTATCGATGAATCGTTAATAAATGATGAAGATGACTTACCACAACTTGATGAATAATTTATAAATGTTTGATAAATGGGAGATTTCCACTTTGACATCCCATATACTCACAAATATTCACATCCGGTTTCATTTATCAAGATAATTTTTAAATAAGGAATTTGTTAACCACTGTAACCAAAAATAAGTAAATAAATCAAGATGGTCCCCCTTTTTCCTCCAAATCCGGATAAAATTTGGCAGAATCACACATCTCAATTGAATCAATTTGGAAAAAAAAATAAAAAAAATAAATATAAAAAACGTGGATAACCAATTACATGGGTCCCACCGGCAAGTGCACCTCACTCTCCTCCCCTATGCGATTTGGATTGAAAACCGTCTGAGGCCCACCGAATTAATTAAAAAAATCAGATAAATGATGGATTAATTATAGCCATCGATTTGGCTACGATCAACGGCCTATATTTGTTAACATTTAACACCGTAAGACTTGTTAACATTTGAACCACATTCAACAAGATAATATCCAAAAATTTGCACAAACGTCCAAAATAATTACAAACACTCTCCAATATCTCATCTTCTCTCGCTCTCTCTTATATTTCATATCTCCCATGAAAGATCTTATAACTATTGTTTTGTTGTCGATCGGCAACACCACTAACTCTGACAACAATTGTGTAACAATATGGAGCCATCGAAATCTCAACCTCGATCCACAAAGAACGACTAATTCCAACCCAAGTTATTAACAACAACCACCGACTTCTAGGCGAAACGGGTGTCAAAAATGTGATAGGAGAGCATGGAGATTAAAGAAGGGACAACAACGGTGGAAATATATGTCAGGATCTTGGCGGAGGAGGAGCAAGATTCGATCAACGAGGCGGCGGATGACCTGCAATGGGATAGTAAAAATGAAACTAAATTTGGTCGAACTAAAAAGAATCATATTACAATGTGGCTGAGAACATTAAATTAGTAAAATCGCGATAAATTAAAACTAGAAGAATGATAATCACACAAAAAATTTCTAACCTTAATTATAACTCTTAAGTTGATTTTTCCAATTTTATCATCATCAGAAATTGTAGTGTTCAATTCACCAATTGAAAAAAGGATGGTGATTTTTGGTCTCTTATTTTCTATATTCAAATAGGTCTTATTAAAAACATAGAAACACAACACATGGTCACGGTCTAGAAACCGAAACATACAATACAACATAACATATTAACATAACGGTAGATGGGAGGACAAATGATTTCAAGTGGAGAAGATATCCTACAATTAAATTATAGTTTTCTGGACTGGAAAACAACTCAAAACACAATGTTTCATGTAGTACATCAAAATTTAAAAAGGTGATATGTACAATCTTAGTCTTCCTGTCTCAAATTCCTCGGAAGCAAAAATTTGTACACCATGGCAAAATCTATGTTCTGACCCTTCCACACTCTCGATCTCCACTATGAAATCTAGTACATTTTTCGCCTTCTCAATCGATGTCGAAACTCGAAACTCGTTCGTACCCATTCGGCTATACACCATCTGGAACGTAATAGCAACGCCAGATGAAGCAAGACCAATATAGATTGACCACTCGCAATCCCCAACATTGCTTTTACTTGGAGCATTCGAATGATCAGACCAGATTATACGTGTTGAGTATCGAACTTAAATATGTCAATAGTCAAATGGCTATCTCTGCTGTATTGGCTGGGTGTCTGATTCACTATAGAATGTAACAAGAACAATTAATGTGTTAAGCAACCTCCACAACTTCTCTTACTCCCACACCGAAATCTTATATTCCGATCCCTTCCTTCCTAATTCGACATTTCCTCTTTGCATCATGGCCACAAACTCGTTGTAGTCAATCCACCCATCCTGTAAGATGAAACCAGAAATTTAGCCATTGACACACCATACTTTGACATAGTAAGTAGTGCACTCACGTTGTCATGGTCTACTTCTCGGATTATGTCTTCCAAGCGAAATTCTTTAATGCCGAATTGCTAACAAGCTTGCTGAAGCTCGTCTCTCGATCGTGATGTAGCCACTTCCATCCTTGTCGAAGAAAGAGAAGACCGCGAACAAATGGTCTTCCTTGTCGAGTCTGTTGAGGTGCAAAATGGCAGCTATGAACTCTCCATAATCAATTGTACTGCTGTTATCAACATCAGCCTGCGGTTTCCAATCGCTTTTCAGTCAGCTTAGACGAATACAATGATCGGTTCTGAATCAACAAAACTACTGAGAACACTTACTATTTTCATTAGATCATGAATCTCAGATTCTTCAAGATCAGCACCAAACTTCTTTAGCCCTTTCTTGAGCTCTTCGAAGTTGATCTGACTAGTGATCGACCGCTGCAATGACCTGAGAGAGGAAAAAACAATGGAGCTAAAGTAAGACATCCGCGACTTCCTAGAGTTGTTAATTCTATGGCACAAGAAGTGCCGATATCTTACTCTTGGAGCCATTTTATTGAGCTTATTCATGGTGGAAAACTGCTGCAATCGAGATAGACCCATCAGCCATTGTAATGCATGAAATCTGCATCACCATCGTTGTTGAAGGAGATCGATTTCGCCGATCAACTCCACTCGAACCTTAGCCTGCAAAGCAAGAACAAACGAGGTCGGGGCGGAGCTTTCTCCCCCGGAGGACCCTCCGACGCTCAAGTCAGTCCTCGTCCAACAAGAAAGAGTTTCCTTCTCGTATTTATATTAGTTGAGCACAAAAGAAACGGTCAAGGTACTTAATGAAATGAACTGAAACGGTTTTAATATTTAATAAAAGAATCCGTTACCGTATTTAATTCGGTCAACGCTCTTAATGCACGAAACCGCTATCGTAATCAATAGGCGAAACGGTAGCATCAGTGTCGTATTGAATACTCGAATTATTGGTAAAAGACCAGAACGCCCTTGTGCTATCATGTTGTGATTTTCTCTATCACAATTGCCCCTCGGGTTTCTTCTTCATGTCTCAATGATGAAGGAAGCCGAAAAAAGTGCTCGACGGAGCTTGTCGAGTGAGCGACGATTTTGCCGTAGATGGCAATCGTTGACTCGTAGTTGGCTATTGGCCATCATTGGCTATTGGCCATCATTGGCTATCGTGACCGTAATTGGATATTGGCCATAATCGGCTAATGTGGCCTTGAGCGGCTAAGTTGGCCTTGATCGGCTAATGTGGTCTTGAGCGGCTAAGTTGGCCTTGATCGGCTAATGTGACCTTGAGCGGCTGAGTTGGCCTTGATCGGCTAATGTGGCCTTGAGCAGCTAATGTGGCCTTGAGCGGCTAAGTTGGCCTTGATCGGCTAATGTGGCCTTGAGCGGCTAAGTTGGCCGTGATCGGCTAATGTGGCCTTGAGCGGCTAAGTTGGCCTTGATCGGCTAATGTGGCCTTGAGCGGCTAATGTAGCCTTGAGCGGCTAAGTTGGCCTTGATCGGCTAATGTGGCCTTGATTGGCTAATGTTATGCGGTCTTGCCCCTTGTAATCCTCTTTTCGAATCCATCGGAGATAGGGGGCTGCAGGGACAAAAATCTGCAACCTTGAAAGTCTAGACCGCTCGCTGTAATTACTTGGAAAGATCGGGCCAATTTTGTAATTTGTGAGAGTTCCGGGGCATATTTGTAATTACGCCAAATCTTCATCAAATTAGATCGCCTTCTTCCTCGTAGGGTTCGTGGAGAGCGGTGGCGCCGGAGAAGCTGCATCCTCGGCCATCGTCCTGCCTATGACCTCAATCTTCGATGGCGGCGAAGGATCCGGATTCGGTTGCCCCCGGCCTACCTATCGATGCCGGTGTGTTCTCGTGGTTCGGTGAAGGGATGTTCGGTGGTGGCGGCTATGGCGCAATTCTAAGCCGGGTCCAATCAGAGTCGCACAGAGAGACAGAGGAGGTCGGAATCGGCGACCATGGTTGCGATGGAGGCTCTATCAACCGGCGTAGTGCGGTGGTGCGATGAGGCTCACACGCGGGCCGACGACCGGTAGCGCCAGATCTGCTTCTCGATGTTGGAATCGGCGTTGAGGAGATCACCAGATCTGCTTCATTCTCTGCACTTCCTTCTCTTTCAGATTCGATTGGGACATCTCTTGTGAACCGGGCTAGGAGCGGTGGTGGACCGGCATGCCCCTGAGCCCCTCGGCAAAGATCCGTAGCGAGCCCAAAATTCATGGCCATTGATTCCTCTGATTCGTAGGGCTACTCGATCTCCCTTGCTGATCATCTGGTTGGTGTTTTCCTCAGCGGCACTGGGAGAGAGATGGAGAGATGGCGGCACTGGTGAGCCACGCCCTCTGCCTCGTGGTCCGAAGCCGCCGACGCCCTCTCTCCTAGGGTTTGTAGGTGAAGGCTGGGCTTCCGCCAGTTCATCGTCACCATGAGCAATTGTTTTTTTTTTGTTGCTTTGTAGATTGAGAGATCCGATCTCATGGCTTTTTGATCGATTTCCCACAGACGGCGCCAAATGTAATGCATGAAATCTGCATCACCATCGTTGTTGAAGGAGATCGATTTCGCTGATCAACTCCATTCGAACCTTAGCCTGCAAAGCAAGAACAAACGAGGTCGGGGCGGAGCTTTCTCCCTCGGAGGACCATCCGACGCTCAAGTCAGTCCTCGTCCAACAAGAAAGAGTTTCCTTCTCGTATTTATATTAGTTGAGCACAAAAGAAACGGTCAAGGTACTTAATGAAATGAATTGAAACGGTTTTAATATTTAATAAAAGAAATCGTCACCGTATTTAATTCGGTCAACGCTCTTAATGCACGAAACCGCTATCGTAATCAATAGGCGAAACGGTAGCATCAATTTCGTATTGAATACTCGAATTATTGGTAAAAGACCAAAACGCCCTTGTGCTATCATGTCGGGACTTTCTCTATCACAGCCATGATCCATGGATGGCCTTCACAAACACCAATACAATAGATTGATCACAAGTGAGCATCGATGAGTCCAATAAAAATGGCGGTAATGAGACAACAATGAATTGAGAAATCATACATAGAACTTCATGAGCAGCCAACCGTTTCTTTGGCTCTCTAACGAGCATTCGTCGTACTAAATCCTTTGCTCCTTCAGAGATATTCGGCCATGGATCCACAGAGAAGTCAAGATTTTCATGTAGGACCTCTTTGAATATTTCTTCCTCGGTTTCTGCAACATTCCAAAAGGGAAGCAAAACCAATCAACTCTACACAGTACCTATTGCAAGTGTCCAACTAAGGCTCAGATTCGAATGCTTCTTTACCTGCCCAAAATGGCGGCACTCCACACATCCGTTTCTGGACCGTATCGTTTTCGTAGGACCTCAGGCTCCACATAATACGGGCTCCCAACCACATCAATGAAAATATCCCCTTTAGACAGCAAGTATTGTCAAATGATCAGCCAGATGTGTTAATTGTTCAGCAATTTCAACCAAAATGCAATCTGCATTGAGATGCACATGAATTGCGTTTCAAGAAACAGAAACCGAACGATCTGATACAACCAACTGAGCTATTTCAACAAATCATGGAAGTTCATAACTTAAAATAAGTTTTGGCATTTACAAGATCAAGGTTACCTTGTTGAATTGATTAGCATGATCGAGACAATTCAATGGCTGATGCACGCACCTCTCAAGAGAGTGAACAAAATTTCTGCATTTTAATAATTGTAACGAGATTGATAACTCCGGAAATATCTTTATCAAAAAAAAAGGGGCCGGCTGTGTTTTGGGATACAATTACCAGAGATTGATGACTCCGAAAATATCTTTTCTTTCTTCTTCCTTTTATATACTACCTCCGTCCAAAAATACATTGCCTTTACTATTCACGCACGCTTTTTTAAGAAGGTAAAAACTATATAAAATATTAACTTTTTTATTAATTTTTTTAATAATTACAAACTTATTATCAATAAGTTTGTAATTATTAAAAAAAATTAATAAAAAAGTTAATATTTTATATAGTTTTTACCTCCTAAAAAAGCGTGCATAAATAGTAAAAGTCCATGTATTTTTTGACGGAGGGAGTATGATATATCAATCCTAGGCATTCACTTTTGATTGTCAAAAGGATCCGAGATGATGTTCTTCTTGTACATGGAAGATATGCTCTTGATCACCAATTATATTCCTACTAAATCAATTTAAAGATATAAATCTCAATTTGAAGTGCCGAATGAAGACAATTTACATCGGTATTAAATTACTTGAGTATAAGTTTGGAATTAGCCAACATCTAGTTCTCTTTGTTGAGAGAATATATGAAAGATATGAAAAGACAAAAAGAATTCCACATCGATAATATGCACCACCATACGAGTGATTCAAACTATGAATAGATATTTGACTATTAGTGCTCAAATTTGAAACTAAGGCAAGCAACACGATCATAATAGACAATGCAACTAAGAAGCATGGAGACAAAAATACAATTACAAAATACCATATGATCTGCAATGAAAAACAACACGATCATAATAGATATTTCAGCTAATGATTTTTTCTTTTGACTGATCTTGACAAGGTGTTACAAGTAAAAGAAGGATATGCACAATGAGGTATAAAAGAGAAGATGGTTGTCTAATGAAGACAGAATAGGCAGAAAAGGAAATGAATTCTGTTTGAACCTCAAGGTAAGCCCCTGATTCAGTGATGCCAACCGCCTGAATAAGCGGAATGCTCTAAAGGCATTGAAGGCAGAAGGTTTATGCCATTTCTAGGATTGTGATAAAGGAATTGACCCACATATGGCAAGTGCAGGGTAAGGGGAATGCCCCATGATGAAAGGTATGGCCTAGGACCGATACCACTCAACAGAAGAAGCTGAGGGCTCCCTATTGCACCAGCTGCAAGTATCACCTCTTCTATCTTATAGTTGCACCATTGCATGATGGTAAGGCCCCAATGCATTGCGATATACTACTCTAATGGCTGAGAGTTTCGAGTTATCAGATGCGGAAGAAGTAGCAGCGAGTAGAATTCTCTCCACACTTGCATGAACAGAGACCCTTATGTTTGAAGGTTTTGCATTGCTTAGTCGGTCTGCAGCACTATGCCTTCTACCGGCACTGTCAAATGTAGAACCGCCTATTTTGGTGCCTAACACATGCTCAAAGGTCAATTTATTATATGGATGGGGCCCTTCCTCCAGTAGACTATCTCTTATAGTGGATTGCCAGGTTCTCAACTCAGGTCTGAAAACAATTGCACTCTCCATCCACTCGTAGGATTGGTTCACCAATGTTAAGTCCCAACTCAGCGCAGACTTTGCATAAAAATCTTGATCAGCTCTAAGACTTTAGAATCCAGCATTTATGGTGCTGCTGCCCCCTCGACTCATTTCATCAAGGTTAAGTAAGTTGTCTATCCGTCTGACACCTTGACTTCATCGCCTTGCTAGCGCAGTATCAAAGAGCTTATTCTCTTCCTCGACGTGCCAAAGCCTATTCGATAGGTATCCTTTTACGCTATTTGCTTCGATGCTTGACTACTCTTTCATGTCGGAAATCGGATTCTATTTGATCTTCTTTCTTGTCTGAGACGGATGCCAGCTTAGAAGAAAAGTGAGGGTGATCTACGACAATGATGGAACGCCCTGAATAATCGACCCGTTTGCCAAGAAGAGTCTCCCGAAACCTTCCATCTGTACCTTCAATTACATCTGAAAATGATTTGTAAACCTTATTATGACCATCCCGCATCGGTTGTCCGCGTATTCCATTATCCAGAAGTGTATCTACGGCTTCTTGTACTAATTTCTCCTGGCACATTACCAATTCTCCGGGCGTAGATCTACTTGTTGTTAATAGATCAGTAAGAGTATTGTTCCGATAGATAACTCTTCTATAGAGTTCATTAATATCCGAACTCATTAATTTCCCCCATCGATCTGAATGATCGGCCTCAATTCGGGAGGAAGAACCGGTAATAGACACAAAACCATCCATTCTGGTTCTATATTTGTTCGAATGAAATGTTTAGCTAATTCCATGCATCTAACCAAAAAATCCCTTCTTCTTCCAACCTTTCGATCTTCCCATTCATTTCCAGTAGGTCCTTCTTCCTCTAACTCTTTCCATTCTGCCAACGAAGAATCGAGAATAGTTCGCAAATCCAAATCGGCTAATTGTTCTTGGATAGCAGTTGCTCCAGTTGATATTTCTCGATTTCGAAAGGTATCAAAGCCCTGGGTAGTAAAAAAAGGAGGAATGCTATATTTCCAAGATTGAATTTCATATTCGAATAAACCTCGTAATCGTAAAAAAGTGGGTTTTTTTAGCTATGGGCCTAGCAAAAGAAAAATTGGGATAGGATCCTATACTATAAGATCTCCCCCCTTAAAAGCTGGACGTGAAAGTTTCTTCTCATCCGGCTCAAGTAGTTACAGCAACGAAAGGAGTTCTCGCTTTCAAATTCTAGAAATTCTGTCAAATCCTCAAAGCAAAACAAAGAATCTACTCCTTACTCAAGTTCCCGCGGAAGACCAAGCAACATTTCATTAATTCATTCTTCCTTTTCTTTTTTGAATTCTTTATGCAAGTCAAAATGAAATGTGCAATTCTTGAGTAGTCTACTTCCCTTCGAACGATGAATCCCCTTCAAGGAAAATGCCTTGGAATTCATAAGATATAAGATAAAGGATTTACTTGTCTAAGTATCGTTCCGTTCGATCTTTTAGGTCACGACTTCACCTCGACGGTTATACCACGACGCCCTTAAAGCCTATATGCGATGGATAGACTCTTGTAACCATGACATATTTGCTATTTGCTTGCGCGAAACTCATTTATTTCTAAACGACGGAGAGTGGTTAAACAAAAGAAGTCTTTTTTTACGAGGTACAACTAGAAATTCAAATTTACTTGTTACGAAATCGACCATGGATCAATTCCCCCTTTATTTGGGAGTATTGAATACACCCACAATTCTGAGCTTCATGTTACTCCTAGCAAGAGACACGTCAGAGCCGGGGCATCCCAATTAGATGGAATGGGATAACAGTTTCTCAGTTCGAATCTATAAAATCAAAATTTCGATCAAATCACACATCGCAGTATACTAGGCCCTCTAATTCTTTAAGAGGTTTATCTAAAAAATTCGCAATATAACTAGGAAGGCGCTTCAAATACCACACGTGAGTTACTGGGCACGCCAATTTTATGTAGCCCATTTGATACCTTCGTATTCGAGAATCAACAAATTCGACTCTGCACTGTTCACAAAATTTTGGTTCTTTTTCATCTTCGATTACTTGATAATTTCCACAAGCACAAATTCCGCTTTTTATAGGCCCAAAAATTCTTTCACAAAATAATCCATCTTTTTCCGGTTTATTGGTTTTGTAATGAAAAGTATAGGGTTTTGTGACCTCTCCAGCCATCTCTCCGTTCGGTAGGATTTTCGTGGCCCAAGCACTTTTTTGTTGGGGAGAAACTAATCCAGTTCGGAGTTGCTGATGTTTATACTGATCTATCATAGAAGAAAAATTTGAATTCATTCCGATTAAGCTTCCATCCTATTAATCTGCAAGTTCTTCTCAGATACAAGGAAATGATTCAGTTCTAGAGCCAAAGATCGTAGTTCTCGAACGAGCAATCGAAAAGATTCTGGAGCATCCTCGGGGTTAGGTATTGTCCCTCCAATGATCGTAGTACCAAAGTACCTCTTGGCGGGCTCTAATATGATCAGATTTATAAGTAAGCATCTCTTGTAAAATATGAGCAACACCAAATCCTTCGAGAGCCCAAACCTCCATTTCTCCTACCCGCTGCCCCCCCTGCTTGGCCTTTCCTCTAAGAGGTTGTTGTGTAACAAGTGCATAATGTCCACTAGAACGTCCGTGGATTTTATCATCAACTTGATGGATTCATTTCAAGATATAAGGATTTCCGATTATAACAGGCGCAAGAAGAACTTATACCGAAACGAGATTCTCCCACGGAATGAGGTCAGTGGATTTCAATGGGGTGAAAGACCATATCAACAGGTCTTCCTCCCGTTCTGGCTAGTCAAAGAATTCCTGGCTTTGTTGCTTGCTTTGTCACCAATCAAAATCCTAAGAGAATAAAGACTAACCATCCTGTAAAGGGGCCGCCCACCCTGTTCCCCTTTACCCCTAAAATCCCGAAGGACGGAGGGGCCCGTCTGTACTAATATTCACTACTAAGAACAAGAAAGTACCCGCTACTCTATAAGTTAATGTCCCTCTCCTCTCACCAGGGAAAGAACCCTTAAAAAGAAAGGGCTTCGTTCCCCTTGAAGAGTCAATTCGCTTGAAGTAAAAGTAATCTGGTGGGAGAGGTCCACCTTACCATTCCCCCCCTTTCATGGTTTGTTTTTTTGTTTTCTTCCATGACATGAAAGGGGCCTTCTGTTCACTGCATAAAAAAAGTCCTGCTTCTTTTACTGCGCTACTTCAGAACCTCTCTACTAGTATAGCCAAAACAAATCACCTTTGGTAAAAAAAAAACCACTTCGATCGGAATACAGATGATAGGACAGTCATAGTGAAAAAAAGCAATTGGGCCATTTAGAGCGTATAAGGGGAGGTCGAATTCCAAACCTTTTCTCTCGAGTATACTCATTACAAAAAAATGGACATCACTTTAGGACACATGCGGATAGCCGCCCCGCGTGGTGAAAAGTCAGCCAAAAAAAGAACTCATTTTTGTTTCTAGCTAAACAATCTGCAAATGAGCACCGCATAGACGATTATGCAGAGAGTAAGCTTGAAAACTAAACGTAGTTCCTCTTTATAGAAGAATCGAAGTAATTTGATGAATTCATATAATAGTACAAAGAAAGACCGAAGAAACGAAGAATCTTTATTTTTCTTTTCTTTCAACAAAATATGAGTCGTTCCATCCAAAGAAGGTTTTATCACAAAATGGTAAAAGAGCCAGGAAAGGAAACGGATCTTTTTCCAAAAAGCAACTAGCATCTTTCTAGCCTGAGCAAAAAATCTCATTTTTCATTATACCTTTCAGTGCTCTGCTCCCCCCCAAAAAAAGAGACTTGTCGCAAATCGCTGGTTGGTCAAACCAAGAAAGGCACGGGATTCCGCGTTCACTGAGTTCTAAAACCTAGATTTTGAATGATATTTTGATCTTGTTATGAAATTCCTTTGCACTTTTCAAGTTCTTCTCTTATGATTTTTTGAGTTGGATGAAAACAACGCTCCTAAAGGTTTAATAAGACATTCGATTCTCATTCATCAATAACTCGACTTTCCGCTTTTCACATAGAAGGGGCCAGAAGAAGAGGAAAAGGAGTTCACCTCAAATCAAGGCAAAGCAACGCGCACTCAATCCACCTATCCTGCCTGATTGAGAAAGTATTTAGGTTCCAGTCCGACCTATAAAAGAGCTCAACCTGTTGCCGGTGGTTTGAGACATAACCGCCGCGGTAAATAAAAGAGACTTCCAATACGCGCGTACCTTTTTGTATGCACAGGAGAGCCAAGTATAGAGCCACTGGGCATAAAACGATCACCCGCCCATGAAATCAATCTTAGGCTTTCTTTTACTTCAACGGGAGGGAAACTTATTCTCTTACTATTTCATTTTTTTTCCTTGCTCAGAGAGACGTCAATCTTCTTTTCTCTTTTTTACTAAATAAAGCATAGAGGACGTAGCGAAATCTTCCTGCATTAGATTTTAAAAGTGATATTCCTTTTATATCTCCCTCCTACTTGGTCGGAATCGCTGGCAAACAAAATCAATGAGGAATCGAACCTCAGCTAATGATTTTTGCGAACTAGATATCCAATTGAGTTACCTCCCGCCCACCCTCGTAATAGTCACTTAGCTTCTACGGCTAAAGCATCCAGGAAAGAGTCAAAATGAACTAAAGACCAAACAGAAGGCGGCTACTCACGTTTTTAATTAATTGAAAGTAGGTATCACCCCCCACTCAACTGAATCAAGGTTTGTACAGCTTGATGGAACCACTCACTTCCCATTCCTTTCGTCACAAGATCTTCGAGAATGGAAAAGAGAAACCAAAGGTCTTCAGACTCACCTATCACTTCAGTCGTAAATTAGGAAAGTGAGTGGTCGTGGGGGAGTAGCATTCCACCTTGCTAAATAAGGGTCCCAAGATTCTCCGTAATTCCCGTGCGCAGGGAAGTACCTTAACCGGATGTACAAAGAGCGGTAGCGAAGGCACTCTCGGGGAGAGGCTTTGTTGAGAGATACGGGGCGAGAGCGGTCATAATTGGATGAATGACAGACAGGAGTTCACAGTGGGGGATGGATTAAAAAAGGATGCAGCAGAAGGCTCGATCTCGACATCCTAACTAGGGCCGGTGATTATATTAGTGTTCATTGGACAATTAAGAAGAAAGATATCTATATTTTGATATTAAAAAGGTAATGAAATATAGAATGGCACGGACACGTCCAAAGTAGAAAGGGTAAGGAAATTTTTTTTTTTTTTTGCTTTCTTTACTCACCAACGATTCTCTGCGGTGTTGCTTGAAAAAAGACGCCCCAAGACATCTTCTCCATGAACCAAGACATCGATATCAAGCTCCTCTTGAAGATTGACAACCTTGCTGATTTCCTCCTTGATGGAGATGACATACTCTTCCTCAATTAGATCCTTCAAAAATAACATAAATAACAAGAGTAAGATATCAAATAAGATACAAGTGTTTGGGTAGGACAATATATCACATTTGCTCATAAAAAGGGGTACATTATATATAAATCATAATACATAGCCATCCAGACAAACCCTTACACCCCCACCATAAAATTCATGGCATTTAGTTGGTTGAATTAAGAGCAATTGCAAGATAAATATGAAATTAAGCAAAAAAAAAAAAAAAAAAAAAACCTCATCCGTACGTGTGACCAGCCAAAGTCTTTGAGCTCTCCTTGGGGGCTGGAAATGCCCCTGGAACATCGAACTCTTGCAATCTGATATTCTGATCGATCTTTCATAATTTTCTAATGTTGCGATTCGTCATATTTTCAGGGAATATAATGCTGTTGCAGATCGACTCGCTCATCTTGCTTACAGTCTCCCTACCGACGGACGCTTTGAAGATGATCCAGAACTTCGGGTTCTCATTCGAAAGGATGCGCTAGGAAGAACGGTTTTGCGGGATCGTCCGGGCTAATTTTTAAGGGATCCATACCCGGAAATTAAATATTATGTAAATATTGATTATTTTAGCTATTTTAGAATAGATTTATTTAGTTTATAAGTATAATCTTTCCCAAATATGTTTTCTTAAGCTATTCCTTGAATTGGTAAATAAAGAGCGGTCATTCCGGGGTTCGAACCGGGGACCTATGTGTACTACCCACGAGTCCTTTCCGGTGAGCCATTTCGGAATCATTAGCGCAAATCTTCCACATTTTTTTATCATAAAATATATATAAACTTATATATAACAATGTATCAAAATCTAATCCATAAAATAAACTAAATATTAAAATATAATATCATAAACTAAATATTAAAATATAATATTAAAAAATTTGTAAAAAAGTCCAAAACAATTACAAACCCTAACCACTTTCTCTCATCTCCTCTTGCTCTCGATCTCTTATCTCCGATGGAAGATCTTATAACTACCGTTGCCGCTGTCGACAACAACCACTAACCCCGACAAACGAATGTGTAACAATGGAGTCATCAAAATCTCAATTTACACAAAGGATGACTGATTCCAACCCCATTAACAACCACCGATCGCGACACCGACTTCTAGATGAAGGCGCCTTGCGGGTGTCGAAAATAAGGTAGGAGCGGCTCTCGCCGAGGAGGAGCAAGATCCGATCAACGATATACACCTGCGCTGCGCGCTCTATCCCAATTTCAATTACACTGATTTAACAAAAATCGATCTTTATTTACTCAAAAAATAAGATCTTTAATTAGGTTATTTGCATGAGTAATTTTTCTAAGACCCAAGTTAAAGATTATAAAATAAAAAAAGAGAAGAATAACCTTTTTACCACTTACTTGATCACCAACTCACATAGAGACTGAACATACCCCAAAGGCCCAAAGGCGAAGTGTCCGGTGATGAACCGAATCCTACTTTCGAAGGCGAAGCCCGGCCGTGGTACGTAGTAGGGATGGTGGCGGCTATTTTCGCAAGATTCCGACAAGAAGGGCATTCGTAAACCATCAACAAAGTTATTTGCCCTCCTCAACACAAACGAGCAAATTTGCCATCACCACCACCACGGCGAGGCTAGGCCTTCTAGGCTCTAGCTACTGACCTGTGTTTGGTGCTGCCTTTGTATATATTGTTTGACATATCACATATAGATAAGAGTATGTATCATATATCCCCTTTTATAATGTATTAAATAGATAGATTAATTAATTTTAAATATAAAATAAATCTTAAAAATAGAAAGTTCATCTACCTTATTTAGACAGATTTGCTAAGATATGATTTTTTTTTAAAAATATTTTTTTAAAGGTGTACTTGTTTTTATTTTAGGGAATAGTTTCCAAAATAAGTTAGTTTAATCCAATTTACATTAGTTATACAAATAAATCTACGGATAAAGTTCTAAATGAAAATTGATAAACCCTATAAAACATATTTAAAAATTAAACAAAATAGTATATTCATCAAAATCTTTCCTAAATCAACTTGCCTAGCTTGTATGATACGGAGTATAAAATATGGAGTGCATCTATTTTTATTTCATCTAACAATATTCAATATATATATCAATCTATATATATATATATATATATATATATATATATATATATATATATATATATATATATATAGAGAGAGAGAGAGAATGGGTAACTTGTGCACACCCCTTAGGGTATATCTTGTGCACAAGTTCTGACCATTGATTTAAAAAAATAGACGCCTAGGATTGCGCCACGTAATAGTTGATTTTTGTAAAAAAATAATGGAAAAAAAAAGGCCCATCCTCCCATATCAAGCGCATGTACATTTAACCTAGCCACGTCTTTTTAATCCGTTATAGGCTTCCCCTGAATCCCCTCTTCCCATGGATTGAAGCGGCGATTGGGCACGACGGTGAACGACGAAGGCTGACGAGCAACGCGGTGGCGATGGAGGTGGGAGATTGTGGTTGTGGGTGGCCGACTCTCTCTTGAGGAGCCCAGGCGAGACGGTGGCGATGGAGGAAGCGAGTTGGAGACGGTGGCGATGGAGAAGGCGAATCGGAGACGGATTCGAGGAGCCCAGGCGAGTTGAAGGAGGATGCGAGTTCGAATCAGGGATGCACAAGGTATCAAATTTATTCTTTTCTCTCCTCCTTCTCGATTCTGGGCAACCGATGCATCTGAATCTGAAGCAATTGGAGACGAATCTGAAGCAATTGGAGACGAAGACGAGGTGGAGGTGTATGACGAAGCAATTGGAGACGAATCTGAAGCAATTGGAGACGAAGACGAGGTGGAGGTGTATGACGAGGAGTCGGATCCAGCGTCAGCAATTGTTTTGCGGATTCCGGCGATGGGGCTAGGAAGAGGCGAGGCTGGCAGGGATGGTGGCAGCAGTTCTGGCGGTGGTGGAGACGGTCTGCGAATATCGACGGCGGCGAAGGCTCAGGGGAGTTGATGATCGGCGCGATGGGGTCTTCTACTGGTTCCCAAGTGAAGGTCGATGAGATGGCTGCCCAGATTGCAGGTTGTGATCGAATTCGAAGGTCATCGTCTTCGCGTTTCTCTTCTTGCTCGACGTTCCAGGTAAGACGGTGGCGGTTGGCGTTGAGACTAGCGGTTGGCGGTAAGACGATCGAGGCGGTTGGCGGTGAGACGGTGGCGAAGGAGGAGCCAACTGTGCAGCCTGCAGCCTAGGGAAGGCGGTGAGACGGTGGCGGAGGCAGAGGCGGAACGGTGCAGCCCACTGCATCCGGCCTTCTTCAATTTTCTTTTCCGTTCGAAGGATTATTCGATGGGATACCAAATATTATTCGGTGATATTGAACAATTATTTATAGAAATTGGAGGGTTTTTTTTATGAATTTGGGGTTTATATAATATGAAACATTACTCGGTGATTTTTGATGAATTATTCGGTGAAATATTAAATATTATTCTTAATAAAAAATATGATTTGGTAGCATGTGATTAATTATCTAGTGGAATCGGTGAATTTTCATTTAAACTAGATGGAAAAAGAAAAAATTATTCAGTAGAATCGGTGAATTTGAATTTTTTCATATAAACTGGATGAAAAAAAACAAAATAAATAACATTATTCGGTAGGATGAGAAATATTATTCGGTGGAATTACCAAAATTTAAAAAAACGAAATCAGGTGGATACATCAACAAATCAATCAAAATTATTTATTTTTTCAACCAAAAAAATAAATAAAAAAAAGCAAGAAATGGAATTGGTTTCCAACCAAAAATTTAAAAAAAAAAAAACAAGAAGAGGAATTGGATTACACGTTCTACCAAAAGGGGAGTTGGTTTGTTTTTGGCATGTGGGTCCCATTATAATAAAAGAAATCATCCTTAGTTCTTCTCAAGTACTTGAGGATGTTCTTAGGTGCACTCCAGTGTGCTTCACCTGGACTCGATTGGTATCTGCTGCACACACTTAAGGCGAATGCAACATCTGGGCGAGTACATATCATGGCATACATAATGGATCCTATTGCTGATGCATAAGGGATCCGACTCATTCTATCCAGCTCAGCAGGTGTTACTGGACACTGCTTCTTGCTTAGATATAGACCATGTTGCATGGGCAAAAATCCCTTTTTGGAATCTTTCATTTTGAACCTGTCTAGAACCTTATCTATATAAGTTCCCTGACTTAGTCCAATGAGTCTCTTGGATCTATCCCTATAGATCTTGATGCCTAAAATGTACTCTGCCTCTCCAAGGTCTTTCATTGAGAAATGCTTCTTGAGCTAGTCTTTTACAGACTCAAGCATTTGAATGTCATTCCCAATGAGTAGTATGTCATCCACATACAAAACCAAGAATACAACTTTTCTCCCACTAAACTTTTTGTAAACACAAGGTTCTTCTTCACATCTGATGAATTCAAACTGTTTGATCACTTCATCAAATCGAAGGTTCCAACTCCTTGATGCTTGCTTAAGTCTATAAATGGATTTTTTAAGTTTGCATACCTTCCTAGGATTTTATGGATCCTCAAAACCTTCAGGCTGTGTCATGTAGACATCCTCTTCTAAGTATCCATTTAGAAACGCGGTCTTGACATCCATTTGCCAGATCTCATAATCATAATGAGCTGCAATTGCTAGGAGTATCCGGATGGATCTAATCATAACGACTGGTGAGAAAGTTTCATCATAGTCAATACCATGAATCTGTTTAAACCCTTTCGCAACTAGTCTTGCTTTGAATAGATTTACCTTTCCATTCTTGTTTGCTTTGAGTTTATAAACCCATTTGCATCCAATGGGTACTATCCCATCTGGTGGATCTATCAAGTCCCATACTTGATTCTCAAACATAGAATCCATTTCGGATACCATGGCATCATGCCACTTCTTGGAGTCTGGACTCATCAAAGCTTGCTTATATGTAGTAGGTTCATCGCTTTCTAACAACAAAATGTCTAGACTTGTATTCAATATGAATTCAGCAAATCTATTTGGTAGCGATCTTGCCCTTTCTGATCTACGCGTGGGTTGAGCAACTAGAGGTTCCACCACAACATTTTGTGGGTTATTGGGAATGGGGTCTTGCACCTCCAATTCCACCTCCTCCATTGTATGAGTTTCAGTTCCATCTTCTTCTGGAATTAGGTCCTCAAAGCTCACAGCCTCAGTCATGGAGTGATCCATGTCTTCTTGTTGCTCGGTTTGTTGCTTCTCTCGAACCTCTTCGAGATCAACATTTCTCCCACTTGACTTTTTGGAAACAAACTCTTTTTCCAAAAAGACACTATCCCTGGCAACAAACACTTTGTGCTCGGTGGGATTGTAGAAGTAGTACCCTTTAGTTTCCTTAGGGTACCCTACAAAGAAGAACTTATCTGATTTGGGTGCGAGCTTATCTGCTAGTAAACATTTTACGTATGCTTTGCATCCCCAAACCTTGAGAAAAGACAAACTTGGAACTCTTCCAGTCCATAACTCATATGGTGTCTTTTCTACAGCCTTAGATGGAGTCCTGTTTAGTGTGAACATTGCGGTTGTGAGAGCATACCCCCAGAAAGATATTGGAAGATTAGCAAAACTCATCATTGATCGAACCATGTCCAACAGGGTCCTATTTCTCCTTTTAGATACACCGTTCATTTGGGGTGTTCCGGGTGAAGTTCGTTGTGATAATATCCCACAACTTTTCAAACGATGATCAAACTCTTGACTCAAATATTCACCACCACGATCAGATCGGAGTGCCTTAATTTTCTTGCCAAGCTGGTTTTCCACTTCATTCTGAAATTCTTTGAACTTTTCAAATGATTCAGACTTATGCTTCATTAAGTAGATGTAGCCATATCTACTCAAGTCATCAGTAAAAGTTATGAAGTATCTATACCCACCTCTAGCTTCTGTACTCATAGGTCCACATACATCAGTATGTATTAGTGCCAAGAGCTCAGTTGCCCTTTCACTTACCCCAGTAAAAGGTGACCTTGTCATTTTTCCCATTAGACATGACTCACATGTGTCAAATGATTCACAATCAATTGATGTCAAAAGTCCATCTTTATGGAGCTTCTTCATGCGATTTAAGCCTATGTGACACAATCGACAATGCCATAGGTAGGTGTTATCACCTGCATCTGATTTTTGCCTTTTGGTACTTACGTTATAAATGCCGGATGTTTGATACAAAATGTAGAGTCCATTAGTCAACACAAAATCGGCATAAAAAATGTTATCTTTGAAAATAGAAAAGCGTTGATCTTTGCAAGAATAATTGTAGCCTTCTAAATCCAAAACAGAAGCCGCAATAAGGTTTCTAGTAATAGACAGAACAAAATAACAATTATTAAGTTCTAAAACTAAACCAGAAGGTAAAGGTAGACTATAATCTCCAACAGCAAGTGCAGCAGCCTTTGCTCCAGTTCCAGTTTGAAGATCTACCTCTCCCTTGGCCAAGCTTCTACGCCTTTTTAGCCCCTGCACATTCGTAATAATGTGAGAACCTGCACAGCCTGAGTCGAATACCCAGCTAGAAGCATTAGCCGATAGTGATGCCATTCAATTATCGATGACTCCTGGTGACATTGAGGACAACATGAAGGTTCCATTTGATGGCCCTGTCACTCGTTCAAGGGCCAAGAAGATTCAGAATGCAACTAAGGCCTTTCTTGTCCGTCACCATGGAACATTAGAGCAAGGGTTTAGGCCACCCTGGATCACTTGGCTCAAGGTGACACCATCAGCACCGGAAGTGAGCTTGCGTCCACAATCAAAGCTCATGAAGACTCGTCAGCATCCCCCGTGACTCACCATGACTCGACATCTCCATGGAGCCACTCGGCCGAGTGGAGCAAGGGAATGTCGAGTGGAAGTGTGGGGCTTGGCCGAGTTGTCCATTTGTGGGCCAAGTTACCTTAGTTAATTAATTACTTTGTTATTTTATGCAATTAGATAAATAAGGTGGAATTTAATTATATCTCTTCTAGATATATTACTTGACCACCAAGTTATTATATTTCTATCTTCTTAGGATTTATTTATCTTTAAGTTATTTCACTTATCATTAGATAGAATTAATCTATCCAAACCCCTTTCCTTTGCAAGGAAGGATTGGTTAGATATCTCATAGTTTTACTATAAATTTATGTTTCCGCACTTTGAATTAATCAGATTGAAATAGAATTGAAGAAACCCTTTATGGATTAAGGGTTCTTCGATTATCAATCCCAAAGCTCTTGTGTTCTAAGACTTTCGGCAATCACAAACACCACCCTCACCTTGATTCCATTCGGCAACCCTAAAACCCAACACATCCCTCACCTTGTTCTCGTCGAGATCGAGGAAGTCCATCGCTGCCTTCGTCGAGGTCGAAAACAGCGCTCCAAGAACTCCAGCGCTTGGCGACACCGCGGGCAGAAGCGCTCCCAGCGAGCGAGGCAAACCCAGGCGCTCGCCCTCGCTCTCGCGCGCGTCCGTGCTTCCAGGCGCCAGCGTCCGCGTCTCCCTCGCTGCCAGCGAGAGCTTTTGTCCTCGCGCATCCGGAGTCCCGCGCACACCCTGAGGCTTGAAAGCCTGTGTGCCCAGCGAAGCCCAGCGTCTGACGTCCCCGACTTCCGCGCAAACCAGTCCCTCACTTCTCTTTTTCTGTCGCTATTACTTTGTTGAAGTTGCCGTTCAATTATCGATGACTCCTGGTGACATTGAGGACAACATGAAGGTTCCATTTGATGGCCCTGTCACTCGTTCAAGGGCCAAGAAGATTTAGAATGCAACTAAGGCCTTTCTTGTCCGTCACCATGGAACATTAGAGCAAGGGTTCAGGCCACCCTGGATCACTTGGCTCAAGGTGACACCATCAGCACCGGAAGTGAGCTTGCGTCCACAATCAAAGCTCATGAAGACTCGTCAGCATCCCCCGTGACTCACCATGACTCGGCATCTCCATGGAGCCACTCGGTCGAGTGGAGCAAGGGAATGTCGAGTGGAAGTGTGGGGCTTGGCCGAGTTGTCCTATGTGGTCCACCACAAAAAGGGAAAGGATAATGTGGTAGCTGACGCGCTATCACGAAGGTATGTCCTCTTAAACCATATGGATGCACATGTTTTGGGTTTTGCATTAATAAAGGAACTGTATGCTTCTGATAGTTTCTTTAAAACTATATATGCTCAATGTGTGTCCAAAGGTGAAGTAGATTCATTTTTTTGTTGATAATGGGTATTTGTTCAAGATGGGCAAGCTTTGTATCCCATCTTCTTCTATTCGCCGATTGTTAACCCAAGAAATACATGAATCTAGGGGACATGGGGGTTTCGAAAAAACACTAGCTGGACTAAAGGAACATTACTTTTGGCCTAAAATGTCTAATTATGTGCTGAGATTTGTCAAAAGTTGTGTTACATGTGCTAAAGCCAAATCGAAATCCAATGCTAATGGTCTATACCAACCTTTGCCAATTGCTAATGCACCCTGGGAAGATGTTTCTATGGATTTTATTGTAGGATTGCCTAGAACTTCTAAGGGTCATGATTCCATATTTGTTGTTGTAGACAGATTTTCCAAAATGGCTCACTTTATACCTTGTCATAAAACTGATGATGCTATTCATGTTGCTCATTTATTCTTCAAAGATGTTGTTCGCTTACATGGATTGCCATTGTCTATAGTTTCTGACCGTGATCCTAAATTCTTAAGCTCTTTTTGGAAAACTTTATGGTCTAAATTGGGTACAAAATTACTATTTTCTACTTCTTGTCACCCACAAACTAATGGCCAAACTGAGGTCACAAATAGAACTCTTGGGGCTCTCCTTAGAGTCATGCTGCGAACTAACCTCCGGAGATGGGAAGACTGTCTACCATTTGTAGAGTTTGCATATAACAGGTCTAGGCACTCTGCAACAAAGATGACCCCCTTCGAGGTAGTCTATGGCCGAAATCCATTAACTCCAGTGGACATGATGCCTCGGCCATATAAGGACAAGGAGAGCGTGGATGCAGCTAAGCAAGTGGACTTCATCAAAAGCTTGCATGAGCGTACCAAGGCGCAGCTGGAAAGGAAGACTGCGCAATACAAGGCCGCGAAGGACAAGCATCGCAAGGATGTGCAGTTCAACGTTGGTGATCTAGTATGGCTGCATCTCATGAAGGAAAGGTTTCCGCAACAACGGAAATCTAAGCTGGACCCCAAGGGAGATGGACCATTCAGAGTGGTTCAGAAGATGGGTCTTAATGCATACAAGCTGGATCTCCCTGCCGATAAATACAGCGTCCATTCTACATTCAACATCGCCGATCTATCCTTGTTCGTGCCTGACGATGACTCTGACGACGATTTGAGGACAAATCGAAGTCAAGTGGAGGAGAATGATGCCGTTCAATTATCGATGACTCCTGGTGACATTGAGGACAACATGAAGGTTCCATTTGATGGCCATGTCACTCGTTCAAGGGCTAAGAAGATTCAGAATGCAACTAAGGCCTTTCTTGTCCGTCACCATGGAACATTAGAGCAAGGGTTCAGGCCACCCTGGATCACTTGGCTCAAGGTGACACCATCAGCACCGGAAGTGAGCTTGCGTCCACAATCAAAGCTCATGAAGACTCGTTAGCATCCCCCGTGACTCACCATGACTCGGCATCTCCATGGAGCCACTCGGCCGAGTAGAGCAAGGGAATGTCGAGTGGAAGTGTGGGGCTTGGCCGAGTTGTCCATTTGTGGGCCAAGTTACCTTAGTTAATTAATTACTTTGTTATTTTATGCAATTAGATAAATAAGGTGGAATTTAATTATATCTCTTCTAGATATATTACTGGACCACCAAGTTATTATATTTCTATCTTCTTAGGATTTATTTATCTTTAAGTTATTTCACTTATCATTAGATAGAATTAATCTATCCAAACCCCTTTCCTTTGCAAGGAAGGATTGGTTAGATATCTCATAGTTTTACTATAAATTTATGTTTCCGCACTTTGAATTAATCAGATTGAAATAGAATTGAAGAAACCCTTTATGGATTAAGGGTTCTTCGATTATCAATCCCAAAGCTCTTGTGTTCTAAGACTTTCGGCAATCACAAACACCACCCTCACCTTGATTCCATTCGGCAACCCTAAAACCCAACACATCCCTCACCTTGTTCTCGTCGAGATCGAGGAAGTCTATCGCTGCCTTCGTCGAGGTCGACAACAGCGCTCCAAGAACTCCAGCGCTTGGCGACACCGCGGGCAGAAGCGCTCCCAGCGAGCGAGGCCAACCCAGGCGCTCGCCCTCGCTCTCGCGCGCTCGTGCTTCCAGGCGCCAGCGTCCGCGTCTCCCTCGCTGCCAGCGAGAGCTTTCGTCCTCGCGCATCCGGAGTCCCGCGCACACCCTGAGGCTTGAAAGCCTGTGTGCCCAGCGAAGCCCAGCGCCTGACGTCCCCGACTTCCGCGCAAACCAGTCCCTCGCTTCTCTTTTTCTGTCGCTATTACTTTGTTGAAGTTGCTGAATTTTCTAAGTTTAATTCTGTCGCTAAATCAGAATTCTAATCACTTGTTTAAATTGTTCCAAATCAGGAGATATCAAAGAGAATTGCAAGATCGGAGCAAATATACGGCGTGGTTCTTGATCTGAAGCCCACATGCGAAGGATCGGGTATCCCAAACGTATCAGATAGGACTTCTATAACATGCGTACCTGAATTGGAACTCACAGTTCCATTCTTCTTATCCTCCAGATACTTTGGGCAAAGCTGATGGTTCTAAGTTTACTGGTACTGCTCAGGATGTTAGTGGTTTTGATTCTCTCTTTGATTTCGAAATGATCAACAGCAAGGAGGTGCAATACAAGGGAGATACTGAACCTGATTCTGTCCTGGTTAATGCAGTCTTCAAGGAGGTTCTTCGTATGATGAAAGGTAAAATGAAGGTAGAGGATGATTCTTCAGGAGCTGGGCAAAGTTATGTGAACTTTGCTAACTTTGCAGGTATTGTTTCTTCTTCTTATTCCAATAATCAAGTGTGGATAATTGACACGGGAGCGACGGACTACATTGCATTTGAGAGAAGTGCTTTTGTGGATCTAAGGAAGCTCAGTAAACCGATCATCATCGGGATGCCCGATGGATACACACAAGTTGTTACCCATGCTGGAACTGTTATTCTCAGCAAGAGGTTGACACTACATGATGTGTTGTACCTTCCATCGTTCACCCATAACCTGATGTCGGTCTCTAAATTGCTGGACACTGATTCTTTGGTGTTTACTTTCTTCTCCAAATTCTGTATTCTTTAGGACACTTTAACTAGGCAAGTGCTACTGACTGGTGGTCAAGATGGTGGGCTTTACAAATTCGATGGATTCAAGTGCTTACCTGATGCTGAAGTGCCTGGTTACAAGTCCCCAATTCGGTTGCCAGTTAGTGCAGTCTCTTTGCTTTCAAATAATGTGCAAATGGCTAATGATCAGCCCTTGTTACATGCTCGTCTTGGACATGTTTCCATTTCTAAACTTCGGAATTTAAATGTTTGCAACCTGGGTGATACCAGTGGTTTTGATTGTGATACTTGTGAATCTGCTAAATTGCATCAAGCTCTGTTTGTTGTTAGTTTATCTCATGCTTCAGGTATCTTTGATTTGGTACACATGGATTTGTGGGGACCTTATAGGACCCATTCTCTTTGTGGAGCCAAGTACTTCCTTACGGTTGTTGACGACCATAGCCGTGCTACATGGACCTTTTTACTCAGGCAAAAAGACCAGGTGTTTCGGTTCATTGCTGGGTTTTTTGCTTTTTTTGAGATGCAATTCAGCACCAAGGTTAAGGTCTTAAGGACCGATAATGGTACTGAATTCGTGAATCATCAAGTGCAGGATTTGTTGCGCGTTAAAGGAATTTTGCATCATCGATATGTGGCTTATGTTCCCCAACAGAACGGAAGAGTGGAGTGCAAACATCGCCATTTGGTGGAGATGGCTCGGGCTCTTCGATTATATGCACACCTTCCTATTTGGCTATGGGGAGAATGTATTTTAACTGCCACATATTTGATCAACTTATTACCTTCGTCTGTACTTGGGTGGCGAACTCCCTATGAGGTTTTGTTCAAGAAACAGGCCTCCTACAAAGACTTAAAGGTAATGGAATGTCAGTGCTTTGCTCTGCTTCCTTCTTCTCAGCGTGGGAAATTTGATGCAAAATGGGTCCGATGTATTTTTCTCGGCTATCCTCCCAATCAGAAAGGAATCAAGGTCCTTGAGCTCGCTACTAAATGCATGTTTGTGGCTCGTCATGTCTCTTTTCAAGAGCACATTTTTCCTTTTCGGAGTGTGGATTCCGGTGTTCCCTCTTATGTCCCTGTGTCTTTACCTCGGGTCCCTATGGGTGATGAGTTGAATGGTGCTTCTTCTCCTGTCCACAAACAGCCCTCCCCTAATGTTTCTCCTCATATTCACAATGGCAGTGATGCTGTTTCAGGCTTTATTCCTGATAGTGTCAGTCTGGGTGCATCTCAGTCTCCCGAGTTGAATAATGATCAGGTGCTTGACAGTGCAAGTACTTCACTCCCTGCTGAGTCCACAATTCCTGTTTGTTCTCCCAATGCGCCTAGGCAAATTCGTTGGCCTGCCTACCTTCAGGATTTTGTGTGTGGACATCTTCCAAGTCGTCATCAGTCTGATTCATTCTCTAGTGCTTTTCATGTGGTGTCTTTACAGGATCTGGCTATGCATTCCCATGATTATGTTGCCTCTTTGTTCAATGTTCCTTCCACCTTTGAGCCTACCACTTATGCTCAGGCTTCCAAGCACTCTGTGTGGCAGTAGACTATGGCTTTGGAGCTTGATGCTCTTGATCGAAACTCTACTTGGGTTCTTACTAAACTGCCTCATGGAAAGAGGGCAATCGGGTGTAAGTGGGTTTATAAGGTCAAATTTCAGCTGAATGGTGAGGTAGAGATGTATAAGGCCCGATTGGTGGCGAAAGGTTACAATCAAGAGAAAGAGAATGACTATAAACATACGTTTTCTCCTGTTGCAAAATTTGCAACAGTTCGGACATTGCTAGCACTGTCTGCTGCTAAGGCATGGGAGTTGCATCAGTTAGACGTTAATAACGTCTTTCTTCATTGGTATTTGGATGAAGAGGTGTATATGCTTCCTCCCCAAGGTTATTCTAAGGCTTTGCCTGATCAGGTATGCCTACTTAAGCGCTCTCTTTATGGTCTAAAGCAGGCTAGTAGGCAATGGAACATCGAGCTTACCAAGTTTTTGGTCAGTTTGGGATTTGTTCAATCAAAGCAAGACTATTCCCTGTTTGTTAAGAAATCTGGGGATCTCTTTGCCATTGCCCTCGTATACGTTGGTGATATGTTGGTAACTAGTAATGATGTTTATGAAATTACGAATTTAAAATCGGCTCTGGACCAGAAATTCACCATTAAAGATCTGGGGCTTGCTCGCTACTTCTTAGGAATGGAGATATCTCGGTCTTTTGATGGAATTCATTTGAACCAGCGCAAGTATATTGTCGATCTACTAACAGATGCTGGTTTTCTTCTATGTAAAGCCACTGATTTCCCTATGCAATGAGGGCTGCAATTTAGCATTGATCAAGGGGAGCCTCTGGAAGAGCTTGAGTGTTACAAACGCCTGATTGGAAAAATTTTATATTTAACTATTTCTCGGCCTGACATCTCTTATAGTGTTCAACACCTCAGTCAATTTCTTTCCTCACCAAGACAACCTCATTGGCAAGCAACATTGTACCTTCTTCGATATTTGAAGGGTTCTGTCAATTGGTGTTTGTTCTATCTGTTATAACAAGAATGATAAAGTGAAGAACAACATAGAGATTTACGTGGTTCAGCAACGGTGTGTTGCCTACGTCCACGGGCAGAGAACCAGTTTTCTTATTAGAGGAAGCAAAACAGATTAGGATTATAAGGGGTCGGCGTTTCATGAGTATATGAAGAAACTCATGAAACCCTAAACAAACAATGGACTGAAAGCCCAAAATAGACAGACGATAGGCCCGTTTA
Organism: Persicaria maculosa; assembly: GCA_963922045.1. Lineage (NCBI taxonomy): Eukaryota > Viridiplantae > Streptophyta > Magnoliopsida > Caryophyllales > Polygonaceae > Persicaria > Persicaria maculosa. The sequence continues at coordinate 66,008,475 of OY998262.1, forward strand.
CAATAAACATCGCATACCGTAAAGGCAGGATGGCGCTGCCCCCCTAGCCCCCCCGCACCGCCGCCGGGGGGCGGAGCCCCCCGGACCCCCCAATGCGTCGCCGGTCAACAATCATTCAAGGCACATTAACAAATCTCCACCCTGACTTGAATCCTCTCAGAAACAGATGCACTCATGACAAAAAGTGCCCAAATGTTCCCTCTGCCTCAGATTGGTCCTTGAAGAAGGACCCAGACTCCCCCGCAGGGCAACTCAACAGTTGGTGATATTAAGCAAGTCCAAACAATGTTGGAACTTGCTCTCTGGAACTGGCTTAATGAACATATCAGCAGGATTATTAGCAGTTCCCACTTTCTTCACCCTAATTCTCTTCTCATTCCTCAGAAAATGGTACCTGACATCAATGTGCTTCGTCTTCTGATGATGAACTTGATCCTTGGTTAAGCATATTGCACTCAAGCTGTCGCAATACACTAAAGCCTGATCCTGATGTAGGCCTAGCCTTTAAGCCAAATTCCCTCCTTAGCAGCTTCTATCAACGCCATGTACTCTGCCTCTATGGTAGACAAAGTGATTGTAGGTTGTAGAGTTGCTTTCCAACTCACCACAGAACTCCCAAGAGTGAAAACATAGCCAGTCATCGATCTTCTACTGTCCACATCGCTAGCATAATCAGAGTCTGAAAACCCAGCAACCAAGCACTCTGTATCATTCCCATAGCACAGACCAACATCAGTAGTGCCTCTTAGGTACCTGAAGATCCTCTTCACAGCTTGCCAGTGTTCCTTCCCAAGCTGAACCATAAAGCGGCTTACCACACTAACAGCAAATGCTAGATCTGGTTGAGTGCAGACCATAGCATACATCGATCAGACTCCCCACTGCGCTGGCATAAGGGACCTTAGACATGTACTCCTTCTCCTCCTCAGTCTGAAGTGTGTACATTCCCAACTTGCTGTTAGACGCCATTGGAGTATCTATAGACTTAGCCGAAGACATTCCAAACCTGCTCAATATCTTCTTGATGTACGCTTCTTGAGATAAGAAGAGTTTTCTCTACTTCCTGTCTCTATAGATCTCTACTCCCAGAATCTTTCGAGCAGCACCCAGATCTTTCATATCAAACTCTGCACTGAGACAATCCTCCAGCTTCTGGATATCTAATTTGTTTTGAGCAGCAATCAACATATCATCCACGTACAATACTAGGTAAATACGTGAACCATCATCCAGACTGTTGTGGTAAACACAACAATCATATGAACTCCTGTTGTATCCCAACTGCACCATATAGCTATCAAATCGTTTGTACCACTGCCTTGGTGACTGTTTCAGCCCATACAAAGACTTCTTCAGTCTGCAAACATGGTTCTATTTTCCAGGAACCTGAAAACCATCCGGCCGAGACATGTATATTTCCTCCAACTCTCCATGTAGGAAAGCTGTCTTCACATCTAGTTGCTCAAGCTCCAAATCCTGATGTGCAACCATTGCTAGTAGCACCCTGATAGAAGTATGTCTGACCACTAGTGAGAAAATCTCATTGTAGTCTACTCCCTCTCGCTGATTGAATCCTCTTGCAACTACTCGTGCTTTGTACTTAACACACTCAGCAGCTGATAGTCCTGCCTTTTTCCTGAAGACCCATTTGCAAGTAATCACCTTCCTATCAGCAGGCAATTTGACAAGCTCCCAAATCTGATTCTTCTGAAGAGACTCCATCTCTTCTCCCATTACTGCAAGCCACTTTGCTGACTCATCTCCAGAAACAGCAGCCTTGTCAGGAGCCAACCAAGAGGTTTGTCAAGAGCCAACCCATCAGCCATGATCCAAGGATGGCCTTCACAAACACTAATACCATAGATTGATCACAAGTGAGCATCGACGAGTCCAATAAAAATGGCGGTAATGAGACAGCAATGAATTGAGAAATCATACATAGAGCTTCATGAGCAGTCAACCATTTCTTTGGCTCTCTAACAAGCATTCCTCGTACTAAATCCTTTGCTCCTTCAGAGATATTCGACCATGGATCCATTAAGAAGTCAAGATCTTCATGTAGGACCTCTTCAAATATTTATTCCTCGGTTTCTGCATCATTCCAACAGGGAATCAAAACCAATCAACTCTACACAGTACCTATTGCAAGTGTCAAACTAAGGCTCAGATTCGAATGCTTCTTTACCTGCCCAGAATGGCGACAATCTACATTGAAATGCACATGAATTGCGTTTCGAGAAACAGAAACCGAACCAACTGATACGTACAACCAACTGAGCTATTTCAACAAATCATGGAAGTTCAAAACTTAAAATAAGTTTTGACATTTACAAGATCAAGGTTACCTTGTTCAGTTGATTAGCATGATCGAGACAATTCAATGGCTGATGCACGCACCTCTCAAGAGAGTGAACAAAATTTCTGCATTTTAATAATTGTAACGAGTTTGAATAATTATCATATAAACTCAAAGATAATATTCACATACTGAGAAAGTAACCGATGTTGTCGAAAAAAGCATTTACGAGACATGTAAGCCATCTGATGGCATTCGGAAGAGGATCGGATGAACAAAAGTTCTGCATTCGGAAGAGGATGAACAAAGATACCAATCAATTAAGTACATGAACTAATCTTCAATACTCAGATTCACATTAGCGGAAACAAAGTTACCAATCTTGATCTTGGTTGAACCTGTTGTAAGCCCACCTAAGAATAAATAGAAGAATACAAACTCTAGTCAAAACAAACTTAAGGTTCATTCGGTTTCATAGATATATCACAATATTTCAATAGACTCAATGCCTACTATATCACATTTACCTTGTTTGGAGGAAGGCAATTCAGTTGACATTAATGATTTCCTGCTTTATCACATTTACTTCAAATTTTTGCAGCGGTTTCTCTTCTCATGTAATCCATCCCCAAGACCGTTAAAAAAGAATTTCCCCCTTTTTCTAGCTTTTGTTTTTATCAAATTCGGCAGTGTTGCAGAAGATGAACGCCAGACGCCAGCCCTAAACTCCATCCCCAAGACTGTTTGCTCATTATCTGCACTTAAATCAATAGTGGAAACAAGGACGAGATTTAGGAACGGTTTCAATTGAGAAGCTCCCTTAACTACATTACTAAATAGTCTAAATATAACTATAGTATAGAAGGGAGTATGTATGCTTTCACAAAAATACAGAGGTAAAGTGAATTAATAGACTTGTCACCTACTGTCATAACTCATAAGTCTCATTAATTATTAGTTCAATAGCTGGCTTTAATATTGACAAGATCATAGTGAGTAGTGAGTACATTGCTCAGTTGTATGTGTTGTGGTCAATTTACTCTATTCAACACAAAGCAACGGGAGTGAGTGAAGATAGTCTGCGGGTAAACTTGTATCATATATGCAATTTAGATCAGAATTTAAAAGGGAGAAGTGTATAATAATTTAGAGATAAAGGTCGGTGGATTTTATCTGACTTGATTGGCCTTATAAATAGGCCCAGTATGTTAGTGGTGGAGAGTGACGTGAGTTGAGAGTAAATGTGAGTCAAGTGTGAGGGTAGCTGTAGAATAAAGAAAGGAGTAAACAAACAAAATCATACTCCGTGTTATTAAGTAGACTGGTGAAAGACAAGGAAGCCAAGAGTTTAGCTAGAAATTGGACCTTCATTTATTCTCATCCATCTTCACCTAAAATCATGATTCCTTTCCCTTGAAGTGATTTTTTAACCATCCAAAAATGCGTGTCGTCCCAACATTTATATGCTTGAAAACATTCCATATGTGGGAAATTGGTCCTCAATTCTATCACATCCATGTACATGCTATCCAAATACTTCAATGACAATATCTTAACACTCCACACACCTTGATTAGTGTTTCTAGCTAATGTTTCTAGCTTCCCTCCCCGAACATAGAGCCTCTCAAGCTTCTGCAATCCACTCGGTTGTAGCCAATTCGGTACAGTTTCAAAAGGGAAACACCGCAACTCCAATTTCTTGATGTTGCTTCTTAGTAATGGCGCATCTGTCTCATTTTGGCTCCTCTGTTGCTTCCAACATTTCAGTTGATGCCAATTCCATCTAGAAGTAGAAGATGCTTTCTGCCAAACAATATCCTCTGATTCTTGGTTAGAATTATTGTAATTCTTTTGCCATGTAATATGCAGGCCGCAGAGATTCTTCATACCATTGAATACATGAAGATCACTACTGGACGGGAACTTCTCTGTGTGAACAACAAGCTTCAATATTCTCAGTTTCTCTAACTTCAACAAATCCCTAAGGGTGCATGCGTTTCGATGTTGTCTGCCACCAATCTGATAATAGATGACGAACCCTTTGAGCACCTCAAGCTTGGACAGCAACCTTATTCCCTTTGGCAGCATAAAAAGGACGGGACAGTTTGTGAGGTCGAGATGAGTAAGATTCTTGAGAGACGCGATGTCAGTAGGGAGTTCCTCCAGGTAACTACAATCTCTAAGATTGAGTATTCTGAGAGCAGTGGCCTTACATATAGAATCTGGAAGCTTCTTGATTGCTAAAAATCCCTCCAAGTTCAAAAGCCTCAATTCCTTCATGTTTTTCAACTCCTCCAAAAACTTCAAATCCATGACCTCAATTGAGTCATGCTCATCTTCCTTTCTGTCTACCTGAAATCTCCCAAGATGAAACACAACCAAATTCGTCATCTTGGAGAACCATTTTGCTCTGATATCAATGATGTGCGCATTCACATTTAGCAATCTACGTATAGTTTTGAAGCATTTGATCTTTTCAGAAGAATTGGTATAGTCATCCCAAAGCTTGCAAGACGACAGGAAATTATCCGGAGGTATCAACAAACGAGTCGTCTGGGAGCCAGGTATGTGTGGGGTGAGCATTCTAGTCCCATGGTCGACATTAAAAAAGCCCTCTGCCATTGCTCGTTCGCGCACAAAAGAGTGTTCAGTAAAAGGCACGAACCATATTCTTCGTCCCATTCGAGGGCTTGAACGAGTCCCGATGAAATCCTTTTCTTGTAAGACCATCAAAATTTTTTGGCCGATTTCCTCAATTGTGGGTGCATTAGAAACTTGGAGCGAAACTCGGGTTGCATCATTTGTAATCGACGTCGTACATGCCTCAGTGCTTGCACTCGCAGTCTTTTTTGGGTTTGAAAGACCAACATTCTCCTCATGTTGAGGGTCAATCAATCCCTCACCATACCACCACTCGATTAACATCCTCTCGTTGATTTTTGTGTCATGAGGAAATTCTGTAAAGTAAAGCAAGCAACTTTTTTGGGTTTTGGTAAGGGATTCATAGGAGCTACTGATGTCAATGTCTATGTGAGGCCTTTTCATGTTCATTACATTCTTTTGCTTGTTGGCAAACCTTTCCTCCAACTTCTTCTTCTCCTTGTTCTTTTTCTCCTCCAAGGCATCCACTTGTTTACGAGGGACTAGCTGCTTCAACTTGGCAACCCTCCGAAGGACTTCATAAAAGTTGGTGGAATTAAGTTGGAAGTAAAAGTGGGAGGGATCATCCTCTAATTCGATTACTATCGAACCTTTGAACTGATGTGTAACATCCGTGAGTTCATCAAGAAGGTTCTTAGCACTAGTGGAGCTGGGACAACTCTCGAGGAGACCAATGTTGGCTCTTATGTATTCTAAATCAGCAACCATTCTTCTACACTGCATCTTAACAGTTTGACCACTGATGGGGGAGGACTCTGCATCAGTTTTTGTCCTTTTATCAGCTTCATAAATGTCTTCATCCGCCAAATTATGCCAGTTGTAAATAGGGATAACATCAAGTGAGGAGACAGGTTTTAAATTCTCTTGGAATCTTGAAATGAGATCAACTATTAGATCGAAATGTTGTATGAATCGGTCAAATCCTGAATTGATAAAAAAGGTGGAAACAATATAAATCTCATTGGGCTTGGATGATAGTCTTGGATGTAGATTTTCTATCCTACTTTTAGGAGCAGCAGCATGATCAAGTGTATCAAGATCGGTGACAGCTTGTAAACTCATTGGGCTTGGATAGTCTTCTTTCAATGAGGTTTTGGAGATGTCAACTTTTTCAAGGAATGTCATTCCATTGAAAACAGTTGGACTCAACTCTTTTACACCACTACACCCAGACAAATTGAGCTCCTTCAGCTTTTTGAGATTTCTGAAATCTACCGGCAAATCACCAAGGTTTTCACAACCTGAGATGTCAAGCACCTCAAGGTATGTCAAGTTTTCCATTGCTGGGAGCTTTTGTAACCTAGCACAATCTCTGAGTATTAGGTAGCGGAGGTTCACCATAAAGGAGATGAAATCTATGGATTCAATTCTAGTTCTTGAAAGATCAAGCGCCTCAAGTGCTTTACTTTCCTTTATCAGATCAAGATGTTCCACGTACTGGGCACCAGAAATATCGAGCACCTTAAGATGGAACAGGTAATTAGGAAATCCAGTTTGGAAGTTAATAGCCTTTACATCTCTTAAAAAAAGATGAGTGATCTCTATATCAGAGCCTATAGGAGATGTGACATGTAACTTATGCAAGGCAGTATAAGAAAGATCAAGTTTCTGAACACTCGCGGATAAATTTTTTAGTTCTACCTCTTGCAAAGCAGTGCAGTGAGATAGATCAAGCTCCTTGATTTTATTCAAGCCCTCTAAGGATTGAAAGGAACTTAGGTTAGAACACCCTCTAAGAATGATTGTTTCAAGCTTGTCAAACCAATCAAAGCATTCATTTGACAAGCCAATAGGAAGATGAGATAACTCGAGGTATTCAAGTGTTTTCATTGGAGTGAGGTAGGGAATGGAATCTATATTAGGACAATCTTTTAGAGTGAAGGAACGGAGACGCTCACAATGAAAAAAGAAGTTAAATGGTAGTTGTTGAATGGGAAGATGAGATAACTCGAGGTATTCAAGTGCAGTCATTTGACAGTGATCGGGAATGGAATGTATATTAGGACAATCTTTTAGAGTTAGGGAAAGGAGATGGACAAGGTTAAAAAAGAAGTAACTTGGTAGTTGTGGAATGGAAAGATGAGATAAATTGAGGATTTGAAGTTGAGTCATTTCAGAGATTGTATTTTCAGGAAAAATGGTGAGATTGCTTACACCAGAGATTTCTAGACAAGTCAAGGTTTTGAATTTTTCGAAAGAGAAAGGGTAAGCATCCGGTGAAAACACCTGATCACAGCCTCGAAGCTGCAGCACTGAGGGCTCCTTAATCCTCTCAAGTAGAGTTTTCACCAACTCCGGCTTGGGATTCAACTTAGTTACACATTTAGGCCCTTTTTTACAGGGAAGGAAATGCCTCATTTCATGATTGCCACCTATTAGATCTGCTTCAACCTCAAATCCTTTTCGCGTGTCAAACCTTTCAACTGAACGTAAACCCAACAAATCAAAAGGTCGAACATCTTCTTCTATGGTGCCCAATGGTCTGCGAAAAATGGCATGTTCGACCGTGGGGCTCTCAGTTGAACGTAGTCCCAACAAATCAAAAGGGCGAACACCTTCGTCCATGGAGCCTACTACCTCCTTGCCTTTCTCAATATTTCTAGGCTAATTAAGCACAGAACAATCAAATTTAAGCATATCAATAAATCATGATAACAAACTAATATTCGTTGTCCGACAAATTAAACATGTCAATTACTATTCACTCTTATTTAAGATGACGAAAACTATGTAAAATATTAATATTTAAAAAAAAAATAAAACAAATTCATATTTATTATTAATATGTATGAAATTGTTTTAAAATTTTTATGAAAAAATTAATATCGATCTATCTATATAATCTATATAATATATTAAAACTGAAGCATTTTTGTCACGTGTCACAACCTTAGAACAAGATAGTTATAGAAGTTAAATTATTACATAATCAATTTATTTTAGTCAGCTAATTAATATATCATTTAATATATCCATGTATCATCTTAATTATGTCAACTTATTCTTATTATTCTTATTATTATTTATATATTTTATATAATAATATTGTCTTCTTATATAATTTTGTTATAATTTATCTATATATTTGTATATCTATACAATATGTAAAATACTTCTTATGTTTTAAGTAATGTGATTAATTCAAAACTATTATTAACGAATAACTATTCAGAGAATCATTTTATTTATTTATTTCTGTAATTAACATATTCAATATTTTTTAATCAGTAGGTTTAATTCAAAATATTAAATTAATATATATTAACACATACTACATTATCTTATCAATAGGTTCATTTCAAAACATTTGAACCAATAAATTTTTAATCAGTCAAATTATAATAGAGTTTTTTTATTTACTTAACATATTTTACATTATCTAATCAATTGGTTTTATTCAAAATATTAAATTAATGGATTTTATATTTTCTAATCAATTGATTTAATTCAAAACATTGAATTAAACTATAATCTATACCTAAATATTTAATAAGAAACGTTTTCATGTTATGATCTGATAAATTGTTAATAATTGAAAATTTATACATTTTTTTAACCATCTATCTGTATTTAATCATTAATGAAATGAGAATATTTTTGCTAATGTGTCATAACCACCTTCATTTTATAGTTTTTACATATTTTTTACTTTAGCAACTCCCTACATTTATTAGTCGATGCTACATCTGTTAATCATTTATTTAATTATATAATAATAAATTTTGTATTATTAAGATTTTTTTAATAAAGCTGCGCCATGGTGCGGGTACTGCACTAGTTTCATATAACTTTTCTCATTCTGTAAGAATTTGCGTAGATATATAGTAAACGACATTTTTTCCCAACGAGGAAGTAACAATGAGTATATTCATACCTTTGTCGTCTCCAAGGGCGCACCGTTCTCAACAGAAACAACCTGTAAATCTTTCGGTGCCGCCTTCCCGTTCCAGGTATTATCATGAGGCTCAACTGAAGGAGTAGCGTTTCCATCAACAAATGGAACAATTTCACTACTCATTTTCTGCATTACACATTCAAACACGAATTCCACACTAGTTTAATCCCCAAATGTAATTATGCAAACACAGTAACACTAACCTCTTGTTAATTAATCTTTTGAATCTAATCCATTTTAAGTTAAGATTTATTAATCAACATTTTAACCATTACACACCTCTCCTCTTTTTTTAAACACGAATTCCACACTAGTTTAATCCCCAAATATAATTATGCAAACTTTGATTTATTTCCGGCTACTTCTCTCCTATACCCAAATAAGCTGGACTAAAAGTGGCTAGCTAGATTCCTACGGTATAAATATTAAAGCTAGCTAGGTAGAACAGAACACAGAATTAAATAAACAGTGGAGAGGGGAATTGAAGATATATATACCTTGGAATTGGAATTGGAGGTACGTAGAAGATAGATTGGTTAAATGAGTATACAAACGAAGCTCGATCGAAAGAGGAGTAAATTAATTAATTAATTAATTAATGTGGGAGTACTCAGAGAGATTTGAGTTTGGGTTAAGCACTGGAAAATGGAAAGCATCAATACATTATATATAGTGGATGTGAGGTACGGTGGAATGGTAGGTCAGGGGTGGGGAAGGGCAGGTTAGGGGGAGGGGGTTAGTAGATGAGATCGGGCTGCTGATCGACGTCGAATTAATGTATTGGCTCCGGATATTACGGTGCATTGACTTCATAATTAAAACTCCCATGTGAAGGTGGGATGGGGTCTTTGGGTGGGCTAGCTACTGTGGATGATGCGGTAGTTGAGGGAGGGGGTTTAATTGAATGGGATTTAACAAATGGGAGTTTAATTAAATATTCAAAAACAGCAGAGGATGGATGCCCAATCTTGTGGTGAAGGGAGTCAAAGGGACGCCGGGCTGGCCTTTTGAGAGAGGTGGAGGCGTTGAGTACATTGAGGGTGAAAGTTTAGGGCTTACGGAACTCGGAAAAAAAAAAAGACATTGTTAAGGAGAATGATGTATGTTGAAGTGCATGAGAGAGATGGAGATATATGTATTGAGTTTATTATTTATTTGTATAAGGTTTGATTTCGTTTTTATTAATCTTAAATGTTGCTTTTGTTTTGGGATTGCAATTATGAAACAGGATAGGTGGTACAGCAAAGGCCCATCCAGACTGGCCAAAGTAGTATAAAATGACCGGAAAGTGTGAGCACTTCAGCCAAATAGTATAACAGATATTATTTTATTTTATTTTTTATTTTAAAGGTAAATATATTGCTGGAAATTTAAATATGTACAAAAAGAGTTTAGTGACGGTCATGAGGCTACAACTGAGGCTAGCTCTATTGTGGCCGTAAAGGTGAGTAAGGCTCACTTCCTAATTAATCTTAGCCATGAGGGTGTGGGACAATGTCCTTGTGTGGATCCTATCTCTTCAAGTCGCGGCTATCAGAAGTCGGACACACACCTCAAAAGTGTTAACATGAGACCTCCCCTTCGGCTCGGCCATCAAGGAGGTTCCATCCTATCACTTTGAGCACCCTAAATCCATATGTAAGCCTCATAATCTCCAAACATTGACAACATGAACACGAACCTACTAGACAGTGGCGGAACTACTTGGGGGCCAGAGATGGCCCTGGCCCCCACAATCTTTTTTTTAACGTATAGGTAGTATAGGTAATTATATATTTAGTATTATTTATATAGGTAATTATATGTGATATTAGTAGTAAAAGAGTAAAATAATAAATAATTTAGTTGTTAAAGGGTAACCTCTTTAATTTAGAGATTAGAGATTCAAACCTTAATACCTTTTGTTTGGTCAAAATTTTGTATCGGTGATTTTTTTTAAAGAAATTGCATATTTAAATTATAAATTTAATGCTTTTTTTAAAAAAAAAAAAAAAAAAATTTGTGCTTGAGAAGCAAAAATAAAAAATTGGCCCCCTCATTGTCGGGAGTCTAGTTCCGCCACTGCTACTAGACTTTAAGTCCTAAAGTAATAGTGTGGCAACAAGGGACAAAAGGTTGCCAACACACATTCGTTATGCTCCAGACGGTGTGTTGCAGGCAGTATGCATGCACTTGCTGATCCATACCCAGCATCTTTCAAAAAGGGGCTGCTGTGTACGCCTTTCTACTCAGTGCATTGTCTCTCCAGTGATATCGTCACTGAGCAGGCCATCCTATAGCAGAGGTTCAGCTTTAAAGTGCAGGGAGAACTTTTGATTTAGCACCTTGTATACATGGATTTTGATGAGGTGTATAACTTCATCCATGCTCTTAGTAGTTTCCTCAAAAATCTTCTCATTTCTGGCCTTCCATATATAGTAGACAGTAGCAGCTAGGCCCACTCTTTTCACTTTGGATTGCCAGCTTCTTCCTCTTGCTTCATTTTTCATCCACTTGAGAGCTCCCGACAATGTGGTCATCCCCCTCCAGATTCCTAGCCACTATTTTACCTGAGACCATATGTGGGAAGAGAAATGTGCAGTTTAAGTCAACTTCCCTTGCTTTAATCTTGTCTTTTGTGGCCAATCTTCTTCTTGCTGCTAACCATATATAAGATGAATGAGTGCTTTGGTATGATAGTTGTGTCCCACACCACCGGACACCATGGAGGCTTCATTGCTTTTCTCCTGAAAAAGTTATAGGCAGCACTAATTCTATATTTCCCCCCTTGACACCACGAGTTTAGTAGTACTTGGGCCTGTTGTTCAGAACCTGCAAGGGTTAGTAGCTCATTTCTAATAGAAAGCACTTTTTTAATTAAAGGGGAGTCATTGACTTTGTGAACTTCCCATGTCCATATACTCTCTTGTCGCAAATATTGGTGGTGGATCCACCTTATCCATAGGTTGTCTTTCTTCCTCAAAATATCCCACAAAAGCCTAGAAAGGAAAGTTGTATTCCATGTCTTCAAATCTTTGAGTCCTAATCCTCCTTCATCCTTTGGTAGGCACATGTCTTTCCATTTCACCCTGTGTGATTTCCATAGAAATTTTGCACATAACCTATTTACTCTGTCAATTAAAGTGGAGGGAGATGGCAAAACAAAGAACCAAAAAGCTTGGATCCCTTGCAAAGCTGTCCTTATCAGCTCCACCTTACCTGCATATGATAGTGTCTTTGAATTCCAATAACTAATGTTAGTTAAAAGCTTATCTAGGAAGGGGGAGAACTGAGAAACAGTTAGCTTTCCTGATGAAATAGGTATGCCTAAGTATCTGAAGGGGAAAACACCTGGTGAGAAACCTGATCTACTAACAAGGTAATCCTTTTCTGTAGCTTTAGCTCCGGCCAGAAAGAAAGAGGATTTAGTTGGGCTTACCTCAAGTTCAGAAACATCAGTAAAGTGTTCAAGTGAGTCAAGCAGGGTTTTGATTGAACCTTTGTCACCTCTAGACAGTAGAATTATATCATCTGCATATGCTAAATGAGTGATTTGCAACAAACCACATTTAGGGTGAAAGTTGAAATCTGAAAGCCGAGTATAACATTTAAGGATTCTTGATAAATAATCCACTAAAATCACAAATATCAGAGGAGAGATAGGGTCTCCTTGTCTCAATCCTCTCTGTCCTTTAAAGAAGCCATGCATGTTTCCATTAACATTAATTGAGAATGATGCAGTGGAAATGCATTCTAAAATCCAATTAACAAACCTAGAAGGGAAATTCAAAGCTAGAAGCATTTGTTCAACAAATTTCCAGGAGATTGTGTCATAAGCCTTTTTTAGGTCTAAGTTAAGGATGCATCTATGACTTATCCTCTTCCTAGTATATTTTCTGATTAGTTCTTGGAGGAGCATGATATTTTCAGTCATAACCCTCCCTTCAATAAAGCCAATTTGAGCAGGAGAAATAATAGACACAAGTTCAGGTTTAAGCCTATTAACTAGGATTTTTGTGATGACCTTGTATGTAACATTACAACAGGAAATGGGCCTAAAGTCTCCTACTGTGTTGGCATTTGATTTTTTGGCTATAAGAGCAATGCTTGTGTGGTTAATCTGTTTGAGCAACTTGCCAGTTTCAAAGAACTCCTTGACAGCCATACAGAACTGATCCCCGGTTGTTTCCCATGTGTCCTTGAAAAATTTAGAAGTGAAACCATCCGGACCTGGTGACTTGTCATCCCCTATATCCCAAAGTGCATTATTGATTTCTTCCATAGTAACAGATTTGGTGAGAGAGTCATGCCTGTCATTTGTTAAAATATCCCCTCCATTGTTGACTAGCATATAATCTATATCACCAGTTTCTCTTGCATGCAGTTCCTAAGAGGTTTTTGTAGAACATCTCGAATTGGTCTGCAACCTCTTCTAGTGACATCGTTTCCATCCCATTTTCTTTGACTAGAGAGCATATATGATTCCTGCGCATGTTCTTCTTCATCAATCCATGGAAGTAGGATGTACACTTATCTCCTTGTATGTTTTGCTTTGGCCAATTGAGAGTTGAACTTATATTCAACTTCCTTTAATCCTCTTGCTTTCTTTTTAGAAGTTTCCATTATCTGTAGCAGTTCTTCTGATTCAGTGTCATCCCTGAGAGAGTGGAAACATCTTTCATATTCTTCTTCAGCTTGCCTTGCTCTATCTGAGATGTCTGAGAAGTGTTTTCTATTCAGCTCTTTTAGAGGTATCTTGAGATTCTTTAATTTCTTGCAGAGCAAATATTGTTCAGTGTCGTTCCCAAGGTACACCCATTTAGACGCAATTGTCTCCTGGAAGTCCTCATGTTGTCCCCACATGTTAAAGTACTTCAAAGCACTCTTTCTCCTTTCCTGCTGCTCAAGTACCTCTACTACGACTTGGCTGCAGTGATCACAAAAGGCCTTTGGAGGAAGGAAAGTTGCTTTGCAATAATATTCTGAACTCTCCCAACCATCATTTATCATAACTCTATTAATCTTTGTCGATTTGCTGCCCTTAAACCATGTGTGTTCCTGCCCTACCATGATTGCATCTTTCAGTCCCAATTGAACACAACAATCCCATAGATCCGAGATCTCATAAGCTGAAACTGTATTAATAACAGATATTATTAATAGGCTGGTAAGAGAGTGTAATTACTTGATATATGAGACATTTTGCTATATGCATTCAAATAGACGGATCCATGATCCGTTACATTTACAACACGATACCTATTCAATAATTATTGCAAGTTGTAAAATAAATACACGAACGGATCTTAGACCCATCCTAAGTGATTAAAAAATAAAAAGACAAAGACAAAGACTAAGAAAGAGAGACTAAAAGAAAAGGTAAAAAAAAAAACACATGAAAAAAAAAATAGTACACGGACGGACCTTGATTCGTTCGTGTTTTGGGTTATATAAGACGGATCATAGATCCGCCCTGGTACATTAAAAAAAAAAGTACAAAGCGATCAACTTGGAAGGAAAAAAAATACAAAGACGAATCCATGATCCGTCCTAGATCCGTCCGTGTATTTTTTTTTATAACTTGTAATAATTGATGGACAGATCGATGTATTGTCATCGTATGGGTGAAACAAATCCTAGATCCATCTGTCTGGAGTATATATATGGAATGAATGCATATAGTCACCCCGATAATTTAACATAAAATCATAAAAACTGTGCACATTTTCATTTCCATGGAAAGAAAGAAGTGATTGAGCTGAGGGCTGTTATCCCCATTTGACATGGACATTATACGTTTAAGCCTCTCCACGGGTCGAGAAGTCATGATTAGAACCCGAACCCGTGGAGTAGCGGGTCGACGGGTGATCCGTCAACCCGTTGGGTCTTTTAAAAAAAATTCGGGTTTTTAAAATTTTTTTATTTTGCAAATACAGCCTTTTTCAAAAAAATAAAAAATAAAAATTATTGACCCAACGGGCCATTTATTCGAAACCCTCGATCCTCACTCGAACTCATGACCCACCAAGACCCGAGACCCGTCTGACTTGCCGGGTCACGGGTTGACCCGTGGACATGCCTATATACGTTGTTTAACCTGCACATATATAGCACAAATAGCCTAAGTCGGGGTGACCTAGTGATAAGGAGCAAGAGGAGGGGTCAACCAAGTTTTACCTTAATTCCTACTAGTAGGTCGAGCCGATCGGCGCAAGCCGGTTTACCTGGTACTTGGCTCTTGACAGCTGTATGACATGCTCGAAGTTTACCACCAAGGTGGTTCCTCGTCTTAAATAAAATATACAGCCCAAATCAAAGTTAGCATCTTCATTAATCGAGACAAAGCACATGAGTTTCCTTTATTTTGTGCATAAAAGAGGCAATCCTCCACCAAGTAAAATTTGACATTTTGGGCGAGAACCAGGCTTCCTCAGATGTCCATTCCCCCAATCTATTTTTTCTTGCAGGATATATAAGCAAATATCATGCAATGCTTAAGTTTGTTTCCGAATCTAAACTTGACAATGTTTGGTTTGATTTTGTGTTTTTTTTTTTTTTTTAAAAAGCAAGTTTACCCAATTAAGTACGTACTTTCATCAAATGATTTTATTTTTCAACATTTAAATCCATGACAAACAATTCAGAATATAGGATCGATCACAACTTATATCATGATCCAGAAGAACTACATATATATAGTACCTGGCCTAGATCTTCCTTATAGAAAACTGAATAAAATATCAACTGATAGAAAATTAAGTTTACAAGGAAAATATGCTCGATCTATATATACTTGGAGCTGTCAGGACACAACTTGCAGGTGTAGCGCATCAACATACAAAGACAAGATGCAAAGAGAATTCGAATAAAATGGAAAGACTCACATGTTTACCGAGCAATGACCTTAAAACTCTAGTCGACGGAGAAATATTATAAGCACTGCAGCTACGTTCTCTCTTTCCATCACCACCAACGGCGGTAACATTGCCACAAATTGTGTAGTGCAAACTGTTGAAGGAGAATCATCCACATCCAATATCGATCAGCCACAGGATTGTGTCTGATTCTATAAGCGCCACATTATCTGGGTCTCATATATCACCTACACGGAGCCAAACACAGCCACCTCCACAAAATGAACCTCCATCTGTTTCAGGCACACCATCGGGATTCCTTGATGACCAAGATATTTTCCCACTATGATGCATAAAATCTGCATTATAGTTGATTGATCTTGATCATGCTCTCAACCCGAACCCTAGTCTGCAAACAAGAACGAATGAGGTCGGGGCGGGGCTCGTCTCCCCCGTATGACCCTCCGACGCTCAAGTCAGATTTGTTCGACTGGCCAAAAAGCCTCCCTAAACCCTAGCTCGTCGCACATATATATAACGAAAATTAGGGTCGAATTAAATGTACCTGGTAAAAGACACTTGTGCCCCTAAGTTCCTTACGGGCTTATTTTAGCCCTATCAATTGTCCCTCGGGTTTCCTCTTCACGATCTAGTGATGAGGGAAGACGAATATTTCGGTGCTCTTCACTTTCTATGATTGACGACAACCGCTGATGATTATCCTTTTGCCTTGACTGTATCCTGCACACTTAGCGCTCTTAACCAATAAACACGGCGGGGTGGTGCATCAGTCAATAATCAAATGAAAGTTATAGCTCAGCCTGATTAGATAACTTTTCCACCATACGCGAGGGATAGTGTGTGTTGATAAGTCGATCAGTAGCAATCTATTGATCTTATTATCGATTTCCGGTGGCCGTAAGTGGCGACTTCCGGTGGCCATTCGTGGCGAATTTCCGGTGCCCGTAAGTGGCGATTTCCGGGGGCCATTCGTGGCGAATTCCGGGGGCCGTAAGTGGCGATTTCCGGTGGCCGTAAGTGGCGATTTACCGGTGGCCGTAAGTGGCGATTTCCGGGGGCCATTCGTGGCGAATTCCGGGGGCCGTAAGTGGCGATTTCCGGGGGCCATTCGTGGCGAATTCCGGGGGCCGTAAGTGGCGATTTCCGGGGCCGTAAATGGCGATTTTCCGGTGGTCGTAAGTGGCGATTTCCGGTGGTCATTCGTGGAGAATTCCGGGGGCCGTAAATGGCGATTTCCGGTGGCCGTAAGTGGCGATTTTCCTTGCCCCAGTGTCGTTCGTAACACCGGGTCTCATGTGCATGTTATCACTAATGCCTCAACCAGTGCTTTTAAACAATCCAGTGTCAACAAAACGTGTAGACTTTATATTTTAATTTATAAAGTCCAATAGCAAATGTTTAAATAATTAAAATATGATAAGCACATAACTGATATACCACAATTGAAGAAAATTAATGTCTTAAATTAACTTAAAGGTTCTAAGCATTAACTCCACCATTAAGGTCAAAATTAAAAGGCATATTAACCTGATCACACAGCCGTTAGAATGGCCAAATTCAATATTAATTAGCAAGGAATAAATGCAAAATCAAATGAGCAGTTACGAAAGAGAGACAAACCGGCGCATCATCTTCGTACGTTTGCAGAGGGCGGCGGCGATACAGGAATTCGAAGCGGCACCCTCGGCTCGGTCGCTATCTCTCTCGACCTAAGCTCTCTCGCCCCCTTCGTCTCCTCAGATCCGGCCACCTAGTCACCACCAGCCGTTCCTCGCTTCTCTCTTTTCCGACCACCCGCCGCCGGTCACCATTGACCCAGATCCGGCAACTTTGAGCCTCGCAGCACACACCGCATCCCTCTTCGCTTATCTCCCCCGCTTACCCCGTTGTAATCCTCGCAGAGACGCCGAAAGCAGCGGCCCATCAAACCGCCGAAGCTGGCAGCCATGGCAATTAGGGATTCATCGTCGGAGGTGGACCTGAGGGCGCTGAATGAAGCGGCGACGGTCTTGGCGTGGGTGGCGGCGAAGGCTTCGGCGCTGGTTGATTGGTGTGAACATCCAAGGATGTGGGGATCGTGCCCCGAGCCATGGGATCTGAGGCCGAGAGTCTTGTCGAGGGACGGCTCCACCGGTCCACTCCAGGGAGGTTCACCGGCTCCACCGTCGATCCCTTACTCCTCCTCACAAGCTAGAGATCTGGCTGCACTGGAGCCTCCGGCGGTATTGGAAGAGTGAGGGAGAGAGGGCGAGCCTCCGGCGGCACTGGGGTCCGAGCCCGGCGGCGCCTAACCCCTAGAGTTTTTGGACCAAGGCCGAGCCTCCGACCCTTCCTCCTCTCGTCACCAGCCACTTTTTTTTTCTTTTTTTTTCCTTTATTTTTTTAGATTGGGGGATCCGATCACATGGCTTTTCGATCGAATTCTCACAGACGGCACCAATTGTGATGCATAAAATCTGCATCATAGTTGATTGATCTTGATCATGCTCTCAACCCGAACCCTAGCCTGCAAACAAGAACGAACGAGGTCGGGGCGGGGCTCGTCTCCCCCGTATGACCCTCCGACGCTCAAGTCAGATTTGTTCGACTGCCAAAAAGCCTCCCTAAACCCTAGCTCGTCACACATATATATAACGAACATTAGGGTCGAATTAAATGTATCTGGTAAAAGACACTTGTGCCCCTAAGTTCCTTACGGGCAGTGTTCTAAATATCGGATATATCGGCCAATATATCGGCGATATATCGGGGATATATATTTAGAATCCGATACGATATCGGCATATCGGGTGAAAATATCGGTCAACGTGATATATCGGGTCAATATCGGCGACATATCGGGTCAACACCGATATATCGGGTCAATATCGGGGATATTTAGAATTGCCAACTTTTATAAGAAAACTTTAGCCTTTATGACCCAATGTATCGGGTTAATATCGGCAATATATCGAGGATATTTAGAATTGCCAACTTTGATAAGGTAACTTTAGCCTTTATGAATGAAGTTGTTTTTATTGTTTGAAGTTTATTTGGTAATTTTGTATTTTAAATATTCATTTTTCATGTGTATTTTACATTTTGAAGTATAAATATAATATTTATAATAAAAATTAGCAAAATCGATAAATCCGATATATCCCGATATATCATTTTTACTCCTAACCGATACGACCCCGATACCCGATATTTAGAACCTTGCTTACGGGCTTATTTTAGCCCTATCACCCACCCCTGAGAAGATCTACTAGGGTCCTGTCAAACCAAGGCATTTGGAAAATTTTGTCTGTCAACCCATCCAAAAGGAATTCTTCTTTATCCCAAACATTTTTGGCCACCTGTTTTGACCAAACACATGACCTTGAACCTAGACATGGCCACGGGTCACGGGTCGGGCGGGTCGACCGGTCAATGACCCGCCGGGTCGGTGACCCGTCGGGTCAGGGTCCACGGGTCCAAGGGTCGGCTAGGGTTGAGGGTCAGGGTTAGGGTCGGGGAAAAGATAACCCGCGACCCGGCAGGTCCGACCCGGTTCGACCCGCCGGGTCAACCCGCCATTTTAAAATATTTTTTTTTTGAAAAAATTTATTTTTAATAAAATAAATTTATAATTATTATGTAAATTATATAAATTATTCTTAGAATAATTCATAATATTACATAATGTAATATGCAATGGCAATGTGAGACTTAGCACCCCATGCTCCTCCTTTTATAGACTTAGCACCCCCCTTTCCTCTAGTTTTCAATGTGGGACAAGAATAAGGGTAGAAACTAGAAACTACACCATGTCTTCAATCTCTACCATTCGATTTTTAATGTCAATCCATATTTATAAATTTTTATCATATACAAACACTAATACTATACTTTATATAAATATTATTTAAAAAAAATATATTTTACCCATCAATTATGAAAGAAATAACGAACGGGTAACAAGAAAGTGTGAAGTTCAACAATATACCTTAAACATTTGTGTTATTTGGTGGATCCACTATTAAATCATTCTATATCATTCTATATGATACTAAGTTAGGAGTCTTTATGATATAATTTCAAATAATACAAATATTGTTATTGATAAAGTCGTTACACTTGTATAGTATCCTTAATGTCGAGTTTTCTTTTATTTTCAAAATGATATAGAATTTCGGATTTTCAAACACAAGAATGAAATATAATATTGGCAATACTTTTTCAATGTGTCTTTTCATGTATGTCATAACAAGCAACCCAAGTATGTAATTCTAATAACATCACAATTAAGTGTATACACAACATGTGACTAATTCAACTTTAAACGAGAAAGTTTAACATATCTATATATCGAGGTATGTTTAACTATATATCTAAATATATTTTTTATAATCATATTTTCTAATCTATTTTAGGACATAGGCCGGTTAAGGTATAGATATCAACCATTCATATTGGAAATTAACACTTTATATCCCATGAAGTTGTAAAATAAATTTATGTGAAGTTGGTTAAATCTTAACCACTCAAATCTAAATAAAACGTTTAGATTTAAATAAGTTTAGCTATTTTTTAATTTATTTCTTAGGGTCGATAGATTTCTATAAGATAATCGTACCAACTCTACGGAGTTCAACTTTAAGGGATCCTTACCCGGAAATTAAATATTATGAAAATATTGATTATTTTAGCTATTTTAAAATAGATTTTTTTTGGTTAAGTTTAAAAATAGGTTTATTACGTTTACGCGTTCCCTATATACTCCGCAAATTAGCGTTCAATTGGACGTTGTAACAACGTCCAATTAGACGTTATACAACGTCGGATCCAACGTTGTCCATGTATTAGCAATTTAATTGCATTGGAAAAAAATTCGGGCGTTGTAACAACGTTGGATTCAATGTTGCTACAACGTCGGATTGGATGTTGCATTTTGACAGCCCACTTTACAATATCGGATTGGATGTTGTTACAACATCGGATTGGATGTTGCATTTTGAAAGCCCATTTTACAACGTCCAATTTGACGTTGCAATCTACCCAACCCGCCTCGTCCTTGCCTTAGATTAACAACGTCCATTTTACAACGTCCTTGCCTTAGATGAAGGCGCCTTGCGGGTGTCGAAAATAAGGTAGGAGCGGCCCTGGGCGAGGAGGAGCAAGATCCGATCAACGATATACACCTGCGCGCTCTATCCCAATTTCCTTAATTACACTGATTTAACAAAAATAGATCTTTATTTACTAAAAAAAAAAAAGATCTTTAATTAGGTTATTTGCATTAGTAATTTTAGATTCTCTCTAGTCTCTTCGATCCCTTGAATTTGATGAACTTTCAACTGTGGTGCTTCTTTGTTCGAATCAAGAAGTGATCGAGAGCCATATATGTTCCCACGTACTGAATAAGACCAATAATTAAATTAGTAAATTCGCGATAAAAATAAAAATAGAGGAATAATAATCACACAAAATTTTTTCTAAGACTCAAGTTAAGATTACAAAATAAAAAAGAGAAGAATAACCTTTTTACCAGTTACTTGATCACGAACTCACAGAGAGACTGAACATACCCCAAAGGCGAAGTGTCCGGTGATGAACCGAATCCTACTTTCGAAGGCGAAGTCCGGCCGTGATAGTAGGGATGGTGACGGCTATTTTCGCAAGATTCCGACAAGAAGGGCATTCGTAAACCATCAACAGAGTTTAACTATGCCCTCCTCAACACAAACGAGCAAATCCGCCACCACCATCACCACCACCACGGCGAGGCTAGGCCTTCTAGGCTTCTAGCTACTGACCTACTGTGTTTGAGGCTGCCTTTGTATATATTGGTTGATCACATATAGATAAGAGTATGTATCATGTATCCCCTTTTATAATGTATCAAATAGATAGATTAATTAATTTTAAATATAAAATAAATCTTAAAAATAGAAAGTTAATCTATCTAATTAAATAGGATTTGCTAAGATATGATTTTTTAAAAAAAAATATTTTTCAAAGGTGTACTTGTTTTATTTTAGGGAATAGTTTCCAAAATAAGTTAGTTCAATCCAACTTACATTAGTTATATACAAATTAATCTACGGATAAAGTTCTAAATGAAAATTGATAAACCCTATAAAACATATTTAAAAATTAAATAAAATAGTATATTCATCAAAATATTTCCCAAATCAGCGTGCCTAGCTTGTATGATACGTAGTATAACTATCTTATAGTCATACTTTCCAAAAATATTAAAATGTAAATATTTGATAAGTGTTATTTTATTTATATATATATGTAGAATATTTTTTGGTAGGAAAAATTATTTACAACAAAATGTAGATCGAGTTATTAAACTTGATTGAACTAGATTAATTAAGGCCAAAAAAAAGATAAACCTCTTTAATTACCACTGGATTAAGAGATCACCAACTTAGAGATAAATCGAGTTTTTACCACTGGATCGAGTATCAGTTTTCTATATTTAGAAAGGTTTTTTTTATGCAATTTAATTACTCAAACTAATCTTGTCAATAGATATTTGTGACATCTTACCAATAAAAACCCTTATTGAATTTTTAATATTATTAGGAAGTTGAATTTCAAGGTTATTGACTATTCAATTCTAATTAACAAAATAATTCCACTAATGAAATTTGAAGCATTTAACCATTAATTCTTGAAAGAGAAACACAACATATGGTTACCAATTACAAGATAGATCGAGTATGCAATTATTGTGATACTATAACATACCAAGAGATATTTTGAATCTTATTAGAAACATAGAATCACTAGCTTACAAGTAAAAAAAATCTTTAAAAAATACTCTCTAGGGCAAACGGAGGTGAACGGCGTCCGTCCTTGACGATCAAAGTGCACCTTCTTCCTCTCCGGTTTACGGTCGTGGGAGCCAGAGAGACTCGCCGACTGGGTGCGAGATTCGCTGTGTTCGTGGTCTGCAGTGGGTTGGGACGATTAGGTTTTCGAAATTCCAGGGGTAGGATTAGGGCTCGGGTGCTTATGGAGGGAGGGGAAAGCATTCATCTGACTGGTGAGGAGAGGGAGTCGGAGGATATAGGGGCTAGCATATCGGATGATGGGGGAAGCAGTAGGTCACCGATTCTTATCGGATCGCTTCAGACGTCTCGCCCATTCAATTCTTATGCACTGAATGCTACTATGAAAGGGGCATGGAAGGTAAGGAAAGGCTTTCACTTTAGGGAATTGTCGACGAACGTCTTCTCTTTCCAATTCAGCGACCTAGCGGAAAAGGAACGAGTGATCAAGGGGGGTCCTTGGGCTTTTGATCGGGCACTGCTTGTGCTGCGAGAGCCAGGTCTGGAGCAACCATCGAAGATGGTGTTCAATGAAGCACCGTTTTGGGTGCGACTGTATGATCTTCCGATGTGTGCCTTCAAAAAAGATGTGGTGGAAAAACTGGGATCAAAAGTTGGTAAGGTTTTGGAAGTTGATCAAGGTACGGTCGAAGTTTGTGGCAAGTTTATCAGAATTAGGGTTATGCTTGATATCACAAAACCCTTGAGGAGAGGAGTCATGGCTACTATGGGGGGAAAAAGATGTGGTTCGTTGCGAAGTATGAGCGTCTACCGAACTTTTGCTATGAGTGCGGTAGGATCGGACACACTGAAGTGGATTGCGAACACGAGGAGGCGAAGCAATTCCATAATGAGTATGGAGATTGGATGCGTGCGTCTCCGATGAGAGTGATGGCGAGAGCGTCAGGAGGAAGGGACGATCATAAAAAGAAGGGTGTGGAAGGGAATGTGGATACAACGGGGGAGGGAGTAGTGGGTGAAGTTAGGGAGAACAAGAGGGATGAGGTGAGAAGATCGCTGGCAGAAGAGTTGAGGGATGACAGTGAGAGGGAGAAGGAGGATGAGAGTGGATATGATCAAAGTGAAGAACAAACCGTTGTTATAGACAAGCTTAAGATGGTGGGGCTAGAGACTACGGAGAAAATTCATGCTGAAGATGATTCTAACAATGTGGAAATGGAGATAGAATCAGGGACAGAGGGAGGCAGGAATGAGGTGAGGGAAAGGCGGAGGGGATTGGAGAAGGAGTTGGGGGTGCAATCAAGGAGGGAGGGGGGTCTTATTGAGGGAGATGGAGGCAGGAAAAGACAATGGAAAAGGGCGGCTAGGGGGGTAAATAAGGGAGATAAAATCAGTGAGAAAGGGACAATAAATGAGTTGAATTTAGGGAGTCTGATGGAAAAAAGAAAGAGAAAAGAGGGCGAATATGATAATGATATGCTAGGGAACAGTGAGTCTGAAGAAAAGAGAAGGAAGGTGATTCTGAAGGACACTTCAGTTTCGATATCGGCAGAGGAGACGGAAGGTCTCTTCTGCCGGAAGCCATGAATATCTTAAGCTATAACTGCCTGGGATTGGGGGGGAGGCCAGGCAGTTAATAGGCTCACCGAACTAGTGAGGAGGGAGGCCCCAAAAGTCATTTTCTTAATGGAAACCAAAAGCAATTCTCAGAGAATGGAATTCATAAGACGAAAGCTGGGTATGACGGGATGCTTTACGGTGGACAACATTGGTAGGTCGGGAGGGATATGTCTGTTATGGACGGAGGAGGTAGTGCTGAAGGTAAGCACGTACACGAGACATCACATTGATGCAGAGTTGGAATGTGATGGTCACAAATGGAGATTCACGGGGGTTTATGGTTGGCCAAACAAATTCGAGAAGAGGCACACTTGGGGCTTACTTGACCGTTTGCGTGAGGACAGCCACGAGGGCTGGGTTTGTGCGGGCGACTTCAACCAAGTCCTTAGGCTGGAAGATAAAGAGGGCGGAGCTGCAATTGATATGGACTTAATGTTGGAGTTTAGGGAGGTGTTGGACAGGTGTGGTTTGAATGAGATGAAGTACGAGGGCAATAGATTTACTTGGGACAACCGGAGAGAGGGTGACCAATTCATACAAGAGCGTCTGGATATGGGGTTCATGAACAACCAGCTCTTTGAGCTCTTTCCGGAAGCCGTCGTCCACCACTTACCTTGGATGGGGTCGGACCATGTCCCGATATTAATAAAATTCAGCCACAACAATGAAAGCGGACGGAAGAGAAAGGGGGAGAAGGTGTTTTGTTTCGAGACCAAGTGGCTTGACGACGACAGCTGCAGAGGGGTTATCGAAAATGTCTGGCAGAATCCGGGATCAACCCATGTCGATGTTGGTGTGCTGGGTAAGGTTGCACGGTGTGCTCAAGACCTGAAGGAATGGGATTGGCTTCATTTTGGGAATGTCAGGAGAGATCTAAGAAGAGTAAGAGAAAAATTGGCGGCTCTACAGAGCGAGGGGATGTCGGGAGGTAACGTAGGTGTGAGAAGAGAGCTTCAGGAGAAGGAGAGAGACCTGATGAGGCGGGAAGAGATGCTCTGGTTCCAACGGGCGAGAGCTAATGAACAAAAATGGGGGGATAGAAATACTAGTTATTTTCACAAGAAGGCTTCGGGGAGGAAAAAGAGAAATAAGGTGAGAAAGCTGGTGGATAAGTGTGGGTTAGAGTGGAGGGATTTTGATGGGACAGTAAAGGTTGCAATGGGATATTTCGAAAACCTTTTCCGCTCCAATGTACAAACAGACCCGGGCACAGTTACTCAAGGAATCGAGCATCTGGTTTCAGCTGAAGACAATTTTGAGCTCCTCCGTCCGTTCACCAGTGACGAGGTAAACCACGCCCTATTTGAGATGCATCCTACTAAGGCACCAGGTCCCGATGGTATGTTAGCACTTTTTTTCCAAAAGCACTGGCATATTGTCGGGAATGATGTGTGTCAATTTGTTATGGGTATTTTGAGTGGGGCGCCCATGCCCAGTGAGTTAAATTATACATTTATTTCTCTTATCCCCAAAGTCAAAGATCCTTGCAGAATGACGGATTTGAGGCCAATAAGTTTATGCAATGTGTTATATAAAATTGTTTCAAAGGTGCTAACCAACAGATTGAAGAGATGCCTCGGGAAGATTGTGTCTCCTAGCCAAAGCGCCTTTGTCCCAGAAAGATTGATAACAGACAACGTCCTTGCAGCGTTCGAGATCTTCCACTTTATGAAGAAGAAGCGTGAGGGGCGCAAGGGCTACATGGCCTTGAAGCTAGATATGGCCAAAGCGTACGACCGAGTGGAATGAAGCTACCTCAGGGGATGTATGCAGCAGCTGGGTTTTGCGGTCGAATGGATAGATTTGGTTATGAGGTGTGTGACCTCAGTCTCTTTTTCGGTGCTGATCGAGGGAATGCCATCACTTGTCTTTACACCGGAAAGAGATTTGAGATAGGGCGATCCTCTTTCCCCATACTTGTTTCTGCTGTGTGCTGAGGGTCTTTCAGGGATGATCAGACAAAGTGAATAGGAAGGTCGCCTAGACGGTATTGCAATTGCTCGGGGAGCCCCGAGAGTCTCGCACTTGTTTTTTGCTGATGATAGCGTTCTCTTCGCACGAGCTACTTGTCAACAGGGCAGTGAAATCGCAAAAATCCTCCGTGACTACGGAGCAGCATCGGGTCAACAAGTCAATCTGGCGAAGTCGGAGATATCTTTCAGCTCAAATGTCAGCGAGCAGATTAGGCGACAGGTTCAACAAACGGTGCAGATTAGGGAAGTCGACAAGCATGAGAAGTATCTCGGCCTTCCTACTATGATTGGAAGATCCAAAAAAGCAATCTTTGGCCAGCTAAAGGAACGTATTTGGAAGAAGGTTAGAGGCTGGAAAGAGAAAACTCTGTCGAAGGGGGGAAAGGAAGTGCTGATAAAGTCAATTGCTCAAGCAATACCGACTTATACGATGTCGTGTTTCAAGCTTCCGACGGGGCTTTGTTCTGACATCGAGCAGCAGATGTGTAAGTTTTGGTGGGGGAATGGATCGGATCAACGGAAGATACATTGGATGCGATGGAAGAGGACGTGCCTTCCAAAAGAGAAGGGTGGCATGGGGTTCAGAGACATGGAGACCTTCAATAGAGCGTTGCTAGCCTGGCAATGCTGGCGGCTGATACAGGAGCCGGACACATTACTGGCTCGCATGCTTAAGGCTCGGTACTTTCCTCGGACGACAATCCTCCAGGCTCAAGCTGGATTCCAGCCATCGTATGCGTGGAGAAGTCTACTGGAGGGTCGAGACGCACTTGCAAAAGGTTTGCGGTGGCACATTGGCAATGGGGAAGGGGTGACTGTTTTTGGAGACCCTTGGATTCCGAGACCGGTCAGCTTCAAACCAATAGGCAATCCTCGGAGCGTCGGGACTGATTTGCAGGTCGCAGAGTTTATAGACTGGACCACAAATAGCTGGGATGAGGAGCTCGTGAAGGAGGTTCTATTGCCGATTGATGCCGAGCTGGTTCTACAGATGAGACTTACTGATCCGGATGTTCAAGATGAGCTATTGTGGCACCACTCCAAAGACGGGAACTTCACGGTGAGATCATGCTACCACTTCCTCGTGGAGAACGAATATGGCCAACATGGAGCATCGACCTCAAACCCAACCAGCGCGACTCACATATGGAAGAAATTATGGCAAGTTGAAGTGGCACCTAGAGTTAAGAATTTTCTATGGAGGGCTTGCAAGGGAGTTCTGCCATGCCTAGGAAATTTAAGAAGGAGAGGGGTTGTGGATCAGGATTCATGTGATATATGTGGTGTCAAAGAGGACGAGGAGCATGTCCTATTCAAATGCAAGAGAGCAAGGGAGGTTTGGAAAGGATTTCCAAGATAGCGAAGATCACTAAGAGGGCGTCGGATGTGCTAAATGGCTTCGCCTTAGTGCTGCAATTGGGCAACAAGGAGTGGGTCCAGACTTGGACTTATACGATTGAAACAATATGGATGGCGAGGAATAAGCGGATCTTTGAATCGGCTGAATTAGCTCCGGAAGAACTTGTTAAGCTGGTTAAGCAGGGGTGGATGAATTCAACAAAGGGAAGGAGAAAGGCCTCTCACAACAAACCACGGGAGGTGGTGACAGACACCGGTGGGTGAAACCAACGGAGGGTTTCATTAAAGTTAATTGTGACGCAACGGTGGATGGCAGCAGAGGAAGTGGAATCGGCTGTATAGCAAGGAATGGGGAGGGTGGTATGGTGTTCGCTGCTTCAAGAAGAACACAAGATTCGGTCAACGCAGAATTGGTGGAAGCCGAGGCGATAGCGTGGGCGCTGGAACTCGGACTGCAACAAGGAATTCCCAAGATCTGGATGGAGAGTGATTGTTTGCAGGTAATGCATCAATTGCAACATGGGAAAGCTCCAAAGGGGGAGATGGGCCAGCAGCTACGTCGGATTCGGAGGCTTGCAAGTCAGTTCATGGAATGTCGTTGGAGCCATGTTAGAAGACAAGCCAATATGGTAGCGGACTGCCTAGCAAAGCTTAGATCTGAACACACTGTTTTTATTACTTGTTTTGCTTCAGTTCCTGCTGAACTTTGTTTGTTAATCTCGGATGATGCTAAATAAATAAACTCGTTGGCTTTTGCTAAAAAAAAATCTTTAAATAAATAATAAAATTCTCAATTCAAATATATATAGAGAAGTTCCGAAATAAGATTACAAAAAAAAAAGAGAGAGAAGAGTAACCTTTACCGGCCACTTACGTGATTGAACAGACTCCGGCTTCTCTTGCTCGATCCTCAAGTTCTTGGCAGTTGTAGGCATTAGTATGAATCTCCCTGATCTTGAATAGTTCAAATCTTTCGATTCTTGAAAAAGCCCTAAAATCTGATGAGGTGCGCACTTGCAAATCCCTGCAATCCTAGCCTACAGTGCTCTTAGATTTTGTGTACTTAGATTTTCCGATGAGTGTGCCGTGTAAAGAATGCATAAACCAACTCCCGAATCGAATATTTCCCGAAGTTAAAGAGATGAACATGAAAGCTACGTATTTAATTCACATTAATTTATGTACATATATTATATTATACAGAGTAACTAAATTTTTAAGCTTGGTTGCAATGCAGAATATACTAATATATACATAGAACAGAAGTTGTACGTACCTCAAAGACAAAGTGACGATGAACCGAATCCTACTTTCGAAGGCGAAGCCCAAATTTGGGAGCGGTGATGGCGGCGTCTGTTTTGACAAGATTCCGACAAGGAAGGGCAAATACGCCGCCGCCATCACTGCACTCCCAAAGCAAGGCTAAGCATTCGATCTACTTAATCTCCCATTAGAGACCATTGTGTTGGGCTGCTTTGTATTGTTTGACATATCATATAACAAGTAATCATATGAGAGTATACATTGATCTATATCAAGATACTCTCCCTCGACATTAGGCTAAAACCTCAGGGGCAAAATGGTAATTTTCCCTTGTGCAGTTAGGTGCAACAGAAATATAAACATGTTGATGTTGAGCGGGAAAAACAGATTTTAGATTTCTCTTTTGTAACAAACTCTCTGATCTTGGTTGATGGAGTTGTTACTCCATTTTGTTGAATTCAATTGATTTCACCGATTTCCACATTTTCTGATTGTTTCGATTGTTCAAATGGTATCAGAGCGTGACGATCTTCGCGCTGGTTGATTGATCTGAAGCTGGTGTTGTTGCTGGATCTGAAATCGCTAGTCTCAGATCTGAATTTCTTCCGCACAATTGAAATTCGTTTTCGCTTGAAATTGATCCAGTTTTCGTGAAGCAAGATGTCTGGAAGAGGAAGTACAACGTCGCCAGGTCAAGGATCTGGTAATGGAGTTGATGGACATGGAGCTGGAAGAGGTGCAAGATGAGGTTTTGTGTCTGTTACACCACCAGGACCAGGAGCCACCAACGGAGCAGGTCGTGGATGGAATTTCGCACCTCATGGAGTTCAATTTGGAGATGTGTGGCAAGGTATGAATCCTGTACATGTTAATCCATATTTTCTGTCGAATTCAGACCATCCGGGAATGGTGCTTGTTGCGACTCATTTTAATGGAATGAATTTTACAAGCTGGAGTAGAGGAGTAAAAATGGCTCTTGGAGCCAAAGCGAAGCTTGGCTTCATAACAGGTAGCTGTGTGATGCCTAGCGAGAGTAGTGAGGACTATGAGAAGTGGCTTAGGGCTGATTCCATGGTGAGATGTTGGTTAATAAACTCGATGACAAGTGAAATTGCTGAGAGTTTCATGTACATTGAAACAGCTAAAGAACTATGGGATGATATCAGGGAAAGGTTTTGTGAATCAAATGATCCCCTTGTGTATCAGTTGGGGCTTATTTTGGCTAATACTAAGCAGGAGAACCTATCTGTTGGGGCTTATTTTGGAAGGCTGAAAAAGATTTGGGATGAATTACTGTTTTTAGATGCCACTCCTAAGTGTGACTGTGGTGGATTCAATCAATGCAGTTGTGGACTGATCAAAAGAATCCTTGAAAGGGATGAAAAGGCCAAAGTTATGCAGTTTTTGATGGGGTTGAATGATGTATATGAGCCACTTAGAAGCAATGTGCTATCTAAGGATCCCATGCCTGGGTTGAACAAAGCTTTTCAGATGGCCACACAGATTGAAAGGTCTAGAGGTGTCACTGGTAATATGCAAGGTGATGCTTCTGCTTTGGCATTTTCCAGGTTTGGAAATGTGCAAGGTGTGCAAGGTGATGCTTCTGGTGTTGGACTCACCAGGTTTGGTCAATTTGACATAGAAGCAAATGCTGTGAATAAGTACAGAAATGGGGATCAGTATAAGCAATTGGAGCAATCTAGGTTTGAGCAAGCTAAACAGGCTTACAAAAGGGCAAAGCTTGAGAGGAAATGTGACTTTTGTGGTGAGAGAGGCCACACCAAAGACTACTGTTTCAAATTAGTAGGGTATCCAGAGTGGTTCAAAGGACAAAAGGATGATGATAAACCCAAGCCCACAGGGAAATTTGCTGCTCAGTTTGAGAGTACACAGCAAGACAACCCTTTTGATGACAATTTTTCTGAAACCAAGCCAGATCAAGCAGTGGTCAATGCTGTCTTTCAAGAAGTATTGAAGCTCATGAAAGGCAAGGCTCCTGCAGAGAGCCATGATAGCTCAGTCAACCAGGCTATGGTTCACTATGCAGGTACTCTCAGTGCTTCTTTTCTTATTGG
Organism: Persicaria maculosa; assembly: GCA_963922045.1. NCBI lineage: Eukaryota > Viridiplantae > Streptophyta > Magnoliopsida > Caryophyllales > Polygonaceae > Persicaria > Persicaria maculosa. Next base: position 66,039,238 of record OY998262.1, read on the forward strand.
TGTTGATAAGTCTCAGTCTGATATATGGATCATTGACTCTGGGGCAACTGATCACATAGCATTTGATAGATCTATATTTACTGAGATCTTTGACTTGAGTTCTGTGATCAATCTTGGTTTGCCTGATGGCAACTGTATTGCAGTTAGACAACAGGGTACTATAAGGTTACACAAGGATTTATTGCTTAGCAATGTGCTATTGGTTCCTCAATTCAGACATAATTTGCTCTCAGTTTCTAAAGTTACTCGAGCTCAGCATCTCAGATTCAGTTTTGATTACATGAATTGTTGGTTACAGGACCCTACAACTAAGGTTGTATTGGCAAGAGGCTATGAAGATAAGGGGCTCTACAAGATGAAGGCCTCCAGTTGTCAGTTCTTCCCTATTCAGAATTTCTCTTCTTTGAATAATGTCAGTTTGAATTGTAATAAGTTGCATCTTCTACATGCAAGACTTGGTCATATGTCAGCTTCTAAGTTTCCTCACTTACCCAGCTGTGGGATATCTGATGTAAAGACTATTCATTGTGATACTTGTGCAATGACTAAAATGCACAAATTGCCTTTTGAAAGGAATTGTAGTTCAGTTGACTGTCTTTTTCAGCTAATACACATTGATGTTTGGGGCCCATATAGAACTCCTTCTCTGTGTGGGGCAAGATACTTTCTCACCATCCTTGATGACAAATCAAGGACCACTTGGACATACTTAATGCAAGATAAGTTACAGGTGGTCAGAATTCTAACTGGTTTTCTCAACATGGTGGAAAACCAGTTTCAGGTTTCTGTCAAGTCCATTAGAACTGATAATGGCACAGAATTCACTCAGAAGGATTGTGTGAATTTGCTCTTGTCTAGAGGAATCTTACATCAAAGAACAGCCCCAGGAGTTCATGAGCAAAATGGCAGAGTTGAGAGAAAACATAGGCACTTGATAGAAACTGCAAGGGCCATTAGATTACATGCTGGGTTGCCCATCAAGTTTTGGGGAGATTGTGTGTTGAGTGCCACTCATCTCATCAACAAAATGCCATCTACATGCTTACAATGGAAATCACCCTTTGAAGTATTATTTCAGAAACCTCCTTCCTATGATCAGCTGAGAGTGGTTGGGTGCCTATGCTATGCTTTGCAGCCTAATGACCATAGAGACAAGCTTGGTGTTATTGCTAGGAGGTGTGTGTTTCTTGGGTATCCTCCAGGACAGAAAGCCTACAAGCTATATGACTTGACACACAGGAAAGTCATTATTAGCAGGCATGTGCAATTCCAGGAAAATATTTTCCCTTTCAAACAAGCACCTTCACCACAGGTTTCCTCCAACTCATCCCCTTTCCCTATTGACAATGAAGATGATTTCCAATCATTTCCATCTTATGATATAGGTCATGGAAATCAATCTCTAACCCCTGATTTCCATGACTCTCCTCCCATTGATCACACAACACCTCCTTCTACATCTAGATTGATTACAGGATCTACTCTTCAATCATCTCCTACCACCTCATCCAGCATCCCCATCATACCTGATATTTCATCATCTCCTTCTCCTTCTCCTGTTGTCATTCCTGTTTTACCAAAGAGGAACATACACAGGCCCCTTCACCTACAAGACTACATTTGCTCCAATCTTCCCTCTAGAGGATTATCTGAGTCATCAAAATCTGAATCCTTTGCTGTCTTTTCCATCCAAAATTTATCTCACTTGTCTCATGAGTTCATTCAATCACATATCCACATGTGCTTCACCTTTGAACCAAATTCCTATTCTCAAGCAAAGGGAATTCCTGAATGGGAATCTGCTATGCAGCTTGAGTTGAAAGCCTTATCAGATAATCATACATGGACTACCATTCCATTACCACAAGGAAAGAAGGCAATAGGATGCAAATGGATATTCAAAATAAAGTATAGGCCAGATGGTTCCATTGAGAGACACAAGGCAAGGTTGGTTGCTAAGGGATACAATCAAGTCAAAGACAAGGATTACAAGCAAACATTTTCACCAGTGGCAAAACTTGCAACAGTTCGAGTCATTCTAGCCTTAGCTGCTACCAAGGGTTGGGTGCTTCACCAACTTGATGTCAACAATGCATTCTTACATGGTTACCTTGATGAGGAAGTGTACATGACTCCCCCTCAAGGGCTAGTGATTCCTGATGGTCATGTGTGCAGACTGAAGAGATCCCTTTATGGGCTTAAGCAGGCAAGTAGACAATGGAATTATGAACTCACAAAGTTCATGGTTAGATTGGGATTCATACAATCTACTCATGATTACTCTCTGTTTGTCAAGAAGTCTGGATCTCACATGACAGTAGCACTAGTTTATGTAGATGACATGCTACTCTTAGGTGATTCAGCTTCTGAAATTGCTATCACCAAGGATGCCTTACACAGTGAGTTCACCATCAAAGATCTAGGGAAAGCAAGATACTTCCTTGGCATGGAAATTGCCAGATCATCTTCTGGCATATTACTCAATCAAAGAAAGTATGTCCTAGACATTCTCAAAGATGCTCACATGGAAACCTGCAAGCCCTCTGATTTCCCTATGCAACATGGGGTCAAGCTATCCTCCCATGATGGTGATCCTATCCCAAACCCTGAGGACTACAGAAGGTTAGTTGGGCGCCTCCTATACTTAACCTTGACAAGGCCTGACATTTCTTACACTGTGCAATAGTTGAGCCAATTTCTTCAACAGCCTTTGCAACCTCACTGGAATACCTTGATGTATTTGCTTAGATATCTTAAGGGCAGCTTCAATTTTGCCCTATCATACTCAGCCACTTCTTCCTCCACAGTTCATGGTTACTCAGACGCAGATTGGGGTAACTGTTTGGATACTGGTCGATCACTTTCAGGATACTGTGTCTTCCTTGGTTCATCCCTGGTTTCCTGGAAGACCAAAAAGCAACAAGTGGTCTCTAAATCATCAACTGAAAGTGAATACCGAGCTATGTCTCTTGCAGCCAGTGAATTAGTATGGATACAAGGCTTATTATCAGACCTGTTCATCCCCATCTCATTGCCAATCACATTGTTTTGTGATAACAAATCAGCTCAGCTCCTTGCTCTCAACCTTGTCTTTCATGAGAGAACCAAACACGTCCGCATTGACTGCCATTTCATTCGAGAAATGGTACAACAAGGGTTCCTCAAGACTGATCATGTAGCTTCCTCCTTGCAAACAGCAGACATTCTCACAAAAGCTTTAGGTGCCAAGCAACACAGCTTCCTCAGGTCCAAGCTAGGCCTTGTCTTACCTAGTGCAAGTCCTGCTTGAGGGGGGTATATGAGAGTATACATTGATCTATATCAAGATACTCTCCCTCGACATTAGGCTAAAACCTCAGGGGCAAAATGGTAATTTTCCCTTGTGCAGTTAGGTGCAACAGAAATATAAACATGTTGATGTTGAGCGGGAAAAACAGATTTTAGATTTCTCTTTTGTAACAAACTCTCTGATCTTGGTTGATGGAGTTGTTACTCCATTTTGTTGAATTCAATTGATTTCACCGATTTCCACATTTTCTGATTGTTTCGATTGTTCAAAAATCACATATCCCTTTTTATAATGTTTCAAATAGATAGATTAACTTAAAATATAAAATCAACTAAAAATGGAAATATATTTAGATAGACTAGGGGTGGAGGCCGTGGTGAATCTCATCCTTGTATATTGAACTGATGTGCTCTAGCAACTCTTGTATATTGATTAAATTAATAAAACATGAAACATTTGAATAAACCTACATGTTCACAAGTTACAACTCTTGTATATTGAACTGATGAGGTATGTTTATATATCTAAATATAATCTTTCCCAATTATGATTTCTTAACCTATTATTCCTTTAGAGCAAATCTTAATTTAAACTTATATAACAATGTATCAAAATCTATTTTACATTTTTACTGAATGTTTTATAATCTAGCTAGTTTAATTGAATTTCAGAAAGTCTATTTGTAAAATAAGAAAATAGATATATTAACAAGATCATATCCAAAAATTTGCACAAACATCCAGAATAATTACAAACTCTCTCCAATCTCTCATCTTCTCTCGCTCTCTCTTATCTTTCATATCTCCCATGGAAGATCTTATAACTATTGTTTTGTTGTCGATCAGTGCGCAACACCGCTAACTCTGACAACAATTGTGTAACAATGGAGGCATCGAAATCTCAACCTCGATCCACAAAGGACGACTAATTCCAACCCAAGCTATTAACAACAACCACCGACTTCTAGGCGAAACGGGTGTCAAAAATGTAATAAGGAGAGCATGGAGGTTAAAGAAGGAACAACAACGGTGGAAATATATGTCAGGATCTTGACGGAGGAAGAGCAAGATTTGATCAACGGGTGGTGATTTTTGGTCTCTTATTTTCTATATTCAAATATATAGGTCTTATTAAAAACATAGAAACACAACACGTGGTCACGGTCTAGAAACCGAAACATACAATACAACATAACATATTAACATAACGGTAGATGGGAGGACAAATGATTTCAAGTGGAGAAGATATCCTACAAATTATAGTTTTCTGGAGTGGAAAACAACTCAAAACACAATATGTTTCATGTAGTACATCAAAATTTTAAAAGGTGATATGTACAATCTTAGCCTTCCTGGTTCAAATTCCTCGGCAGCAAAAATTTGTACACCATGGCAAAATCTATTTTCTAACCCTTCCACAGTCTCTCCACTATGAAATCTAGTACATTTTTCGCCTTCTCAATCGATGTCGAAACTCGAAGATCGTTCGTACCCATTCGGCTATACACCATCTGGAACGCTATAGCAACACCAGATGAAGCAAAACCCATATAGATTGACCACTCGCAGTCCCCAACATTGCTTTTAATTGGAGCATTCGAATGATCAGACCAGATTATATGTGTCGAGTATCGAACTTAAGTATGCCAATAGTCAAATGGCTATCTCTGCTGTACTGGCTGGGTGTCTGATTCACTATAGAATGTAACAAGAACAATGTGTTAAGCAACCTCCACAGCTTCTCTAACTCCCACACCGAAATCTTGTATTCCCTTCCTTCCCAATTCGACGTTTCCTCTTTGCATCATGGCCACAAACTCGTTGTAGTCAATCCACCCATCCTGCAAGATGAAGCCAGAAATTTAGCCATTGACACACCATACTTTGACATAGTAAGTAGTGCACTCACATTGTCCTGGTCTGCTTCTCGGATTATGTCTTCCAAGTGAAATTCTTCAATGCCGAATATTGCTGACAAGCTTGCTGAAGCTCGTCTCTCGTGATGTAGCCGCTTCCATCCTTGTCGAAGAAGGAGAAGGCCGCGAACAAATGGTCTTCCTTGCCGAGTATGTTGAGGTGCAAAATGGCAGCTATGAACTCTCCATAGTCAATTGTACCGCTGTTATCAACATCAGCCTGCGGTTTCCAATCGCTTTTCAGTCAGCTTAGACGAACACAATGATCGGTTTTGAATCAACAAAACTACTGAGAACACTTACTGTTTGCATTAGATCATGAATCTCATATTCTTCAAGATCATCACCAGACTTCTTTAACCCTTCCTTGAGCTCTTTGAAGGTGATCTGACTGCTATTGTCAGCTCTTTGAAGGTGAGCTCTTTGAAGGTGATCTGACTGCTATTGAGATGCACATGAATTGTGTTTCGAGAAACAGATACCGAACCAACTGAGCTATTTCAACAAATCATGGAAGTTCAAAACTTAAAATAAGTTTTGACATTTACCAGATCAAGGTTACCTTTGTTGAATTGATTAGCATGATCGAGACAATTCAATGGCGCGGCTGATGCACGCACCTCTCAAGAGAGTGAACAAAATTTCTGCATTTTAATATTTGTAATGAGTTTGAATAATTATCATATAAACTCAAGATAATATTCACATACTGAGAAAGTAACCGATGTTGTCGAAAAAAAGCATTTACGAGACATGTAAGCCATCTGATGGCATTCGGAAGAGGATCGGATGACCAAAAGTTCTGCATTCGGAAGAGGATGAACAAAGATACCAAGTACATGAACTAATCTTCACTACTCAGATTCACATTAGCGGAAACAAATTTACCATTAATCTTGATCTTGGTTGAACCTGCTATAAGCCCACCTAAGAATAAATAGAAGAATACGTACTCCAGTCAAAACAAACTTAAGATTCATTCGGTTTCACAGATATATCACAATATTTCAATAGACTCAATGCCTACTATATCACATTTACCTTGTTTGGAGGAAGGCAATTCAGTTGTTATTTCGACATTAATGATTTCCTGCTTTATCGCATTTACTTCAAAATTTCTGCAGTGATTCCTCTTCTCATGTAATCCATCCCCAAGACCGTTCAAAAAGAACTTCCCCTTTTTCTAGCTTTTGCTTTTATCGAATTCGGCAGTGTTGCAGAAGATGAACGCCAGGCGCCAGCCGGAAACTCCTTCCCCAAGAATGTTTGCTTATTATCTGCACTTAAATAACTAGTGGAAACACGGACAAGATTTAGGAACGCTTTCAATTCAGAAGCTCCCTTAACTGCATTACTAAATAGTCTTAAATATAACTATAGTATAGAAGGGAGTATGCATGCTTTCACAAAATAAAACTACAAGAGAGACTGATAACTAAAATCGTCTCAAAGAAAGCATAGTTGCTCAATAGTCCTTCTGTCTAGGCAAGTACTATAAAGCAAAGAGTGTGGAATCTGCAACTTGGGGGATGAAGAGTCAATAAAATTCAGAAGAGGGTGAACGAAAATTCTGCACTTCAAACAAGTGTATATCACATTTGAATAATAATCAGACGAACCAAGACAACAATTATGCAATAAAAAAAGTTGCAAGTGACCTCTACCAATCAATGAATTTATAAGAAAAAAATCCCAAACACCTATACATATCATTCATTAGGCCAGAAGAAAAGCTAAACCATTTCATTTGGGTATTACTCGGATTCGGATTTGGGAAAACAAACCCTAAGCATGGAGTGATCTTAATTAGAAAGAAGAATACAGAGGTAAAGCGATTTAACAGACTTGCCACCTACTGTCATAAGTCTCATTATTAGTTCAATAGCTAGCTTTAATATTGACATGATCATAGTGAGTACATTGCTCTGTTGTATGTGTTGTGGTCAATTTACTCTATTCAACACAAAGCAACGGGAATGAGTGAAGATAGTCTGCGGGTAAACTTGTATCACATATGCAATTTAGATCAGAAGTTAAAACAAGAAAGGTAACATTAAGGAATGCTTTTAACCCACAAGTCCACAACTCACAAGTAATCTTAATTATACAGAACAACATTTCAATAGTACTACAGAAAGGAGTATACAAAATCATGGTTACCTTAAATTAGAGTCATCCGACCATCTACTTGCTGTTGCGTGCAACTCCATCGAAATTGGGTCAAGATCCTGCATTTCAATGATTGTGTTATTGTACATTTTGTTGGACAATAACTCATATTTCAAATACATAAAAATGTGATTTGGGAACATTTGGGATAAAATGTGGAGAGCCGAGAATGGTCTAGATTGATGGCTTGGAGGAGACTGTAAATCAGTGATTGATGGCCTTATAAATAGGATTTATTAAAAGGGAGTATCTGACTTGATTGGCCTTATAAATATTAAATAGGCTCAGTGTGTGTGGTGGAGAGTGACGTGAGTTGAGGGTAAGTGTGAGACGTGAATCAAGTGTGATGGTGGCTGTAGAATAAAGAAAGGAGCGAGCAAACAAAATCATACTCTGTATTATTAAGTAGAGTGATGAAGACAAGGAAGCCAAGAGTTTAGCTAGAAATTGCACCTGAATTGTTTCCCATCCATATTTATTTAAAATCCTGATTCCTTCACTTCGAAGTTCTTCTTTAACGAAATAAAAATGGACGTCGTCACATTCATATGCTTGAAAAATTGTCATACATGGGAAATTGCTCCTGAATTCTTTCCCATCCATGTACATGTTGCGCAAATACCCCAACGACAATATCTTAACACTCCACGCATCTTGATTGGTTTTTCTAGCTAATGTGCGTAGCTTCCCTCCCCGAACATAGAGCCTTTCAAGATCCTGCAATCCACTCGGATGTAGCCAATTCGGTGCAGTTCCAAAAGGGAAACAACGCAACTCCAATTTCTTGATGTTGCTTCTTAATAATGGCTCCTCTGTGTCATTTTGGCTCGTCCGTTGCTCCCAACATTTCAGTCGATGCCAATGCCATCTAGAAGAGGCTTTTTGCCCAACAATAATACCCTGGTGTTGTTGATCCAAATCATTGTAATTATGTTGCCATATAATCCGTAGGTTGCAAAGATTCTTCATTCTATTCAATATGTGGAGATCACTACTGTCTGGGAACAAGAACCCCTCTGTGTGAACAACAAGCTTCAATGTTCTGAGTTTCTCTAACTTCAACAAATCCCTAAGGGTGCATGCGTTTCGATGTTGTCGGCCACCAATCTGGTAAGTGATGATGAACCCTTTGAGCACCTCAAGCTTGGACAACAGCCTTATTCCCTTCGGCAACATAGGAAGGATGCTGCAGTCTGTGAGATCGAGATGGGTAAGATTCTTGAGAGACCCGATGCCAGCAGGGAGTTCCTCCAGGTAACCACATTCTCTAAGATTGAGTATTCTGAGATTAGTCACCTTACATACAGAATCTGGAAGCTTCTTGATTGCTAAAAATCCCTCCAAGTTCAAAAGCCTCAATTCCTTCATGTTTTTCAACTCCTCCAAAAACTTCAAATCCATGACCTCAATTGAGTCATGTCCGTTTTCCTTTTTGTCTACCTGACATGTCCCAAGCTGAAACACAACCAAATTCGTCATCTTGGATAACCATTTTGCTTTGATATCAACAATGTGCGCATTCACATTTAGCAATCTACGTATAGTTTTGAAGCATTTGATCTTTTCAAAAGAATTGGTATAGTCAGCACAAAGCTTGCAAGACGACGGCAAATTGTCTGGAGCTATCAACAAACGATGAGCCCTTTGGGAGCCAGGGAGGTGTGGGGTGAGCATTCTAGTCTCGTCGTCGACATTAAAAAAGCCCTCAGCCATTGCTCGTTCGCGCACGAAAGAGTGTACAATATAAGGCACGAACCATATTCTTCGTCCCATTCGAGGCTTTAAACGAGTCCTCACGAAATCCTTTTCTAGTAGTAAGACCATCAAAATTTTTTGGCCGATTTCCTCAATTAAGGGTGCAGTAGAAACTTGGAGCGAAACTCGGGTTGCATCGTTTGTAGTCGACGTCGTACCTGCCTCAATGCTTGCACTCGCAGTCTCTTGATTGGGATCTGAATATGCTGCTGCTGGGTCAAGATTTAGCATCTGGTTTGGAGTGGGCAAAGGGTTTGCGGTGGAATTAGCATTTGAAAGACCAACATTGTCCTCATGTTGAGGGTCAATCAATCCCTCACCATACCACCACTCGATTAAATTCCTCTCCTTGATTATTGTGCTATGAGGAAATTCCGTAAAGTGAAGCAAACAATTTTTTTGGGTTTTGGTAAGGGATTCATAGGAGCTACTGATGTCAATGTCTTTGTCCGACCATTGTGTGTCAATGTCCATAGCATACTTTTGCTTATTGCCAAACCTTCCCCCCAACTTCTTCTTCTCCTTATTCTTTTTCTCCTCCAAGGCATCCACTTGTTTATGAGGGACTAGCTGCTTCAACTTGGCAACCCTCTGAATGACTTCATAAAAGTTGGTGGAATTAAGCTGGAAGTAAAAGTGGGAGAGATCATCCCTTAAATTGAGTACTATCGAACATTCGAACTGATGTCTAGCATCCGTGAGTTCATCAAGAAGGCTCTCAGCACTAGTGGAGCTGGGACAACTCTCGAGGAGAACAATGTTGGCTCTTATGTATTCTAAATCAGCAACCATTCTTCTGCACTGCATCTTAACAGTTTGACCACTGATGGGGAAGGACTCTGCGTCAGTTTTTGTCCTTTTATCAGCTTTATAAATGTCTTCATCTGCCAAATTGTGCCAGCTATAAACAGGGATAGCATCAAGTGAGGAGACGGGTTTGAAATTCTCCTGGAATCTTGAAATGAGATCAACTATTAGATCGAAATGTTGTATGAACCGGTCAAATCCTGAATTGATAAAAAAGGTGGAAACAATATAAAACTCATTGGGCTTGAATAGTCTTGGATGTAGATTTTCTATCCTACTTTTAGGAGCAGCAACATGATCAAGTGTATCAAGATCGGTGACAGTTTGTAAACTCATTGGGCTTGGATAGTCTTCTTTCACCGATGTTTTGGAGATGTTAACTTTTTCAAGGAATGTCATTCCGTTGAAAACCGTTGGACACAACTCTTTTAAACCACTACACCCAGACAAATTGAGTTCCTTCAGCTTTTTGAGGCCGCTGAAATCTTCTGGAAAATCACTAAGGTTTTCACAACCTGAGATGTCAAGCACCTCAAGGTATGTCAAGTTTTTCATTGCTGGGAGCTTTTGTAACCTAGCACAATCCTTGAGTATTAGGTAGCGGAGGTTCACCATAAACGAGATGAAATCTATGGATTCAATTCTAGTTCTTGAAAGATCAAGCGCCTCAAGTGCTTTACTTTCCTTTAGCAGATCAAGATGTTCCATGTATTGGGCACCAGAAATATCAAGCACCTTAAGATGGAACAGATAATTAGGAAATCCAGCTTGGAGGTCAATAACCTTTGCATCTCTTAAAAAGAGATGAGTGATCTCTATATCATAGCCTTTAGAAGATGTGACATGCAACTTATCCAAGGCAGTATAAGAAAGATCAAGTTTTTGAACACTCGGGGATAAATTTTTTAGTTCTACCTCTTGCAAAGCAGTGCAGTGAGATAGATCAAGCTCCCTGAGTTTTTTCAATCTCTTTACGGATGGAAGGGAACTTAGTTTAGAACACCCTCTAAGAATGATCGTTTCAAGCTCGTCAAGCCCATAAAAGCATGCATATGACAATGTTGCAATAAGAAGATGAGATAACTCGAGGTATTCAAGTGCTTCCATGAGACAGAGGTCGGGAAGGAAATGTATATTAGGACAATCTTTTAGGGAGAGGGAACGGAGATTGACAAGATTAGAAAAGAAGTCATCTGGTAGTTGTTGAATGGGAAGATGAGATAACTCAAGGTATTCAAGTGCAGTCGTTCGAGGGCATTCAGGAGGGGAATGTATATTAGGACAATCTTTTAGAGTGAGGGAAAGGAGATGGACAAGTTTAGAAAAGAAGTAAGTTGGTAGTTGTGGAATGGGAAGATGAGATAAATTGAGGATTTGAAGTTGAGTCATTTCAGAGATTGTATTTTCAGGAAAAGTGGTGAGATTGCTTATACCAGAGATTTCTAGACAAGTCAAGGTTTTGAATTTTTCAAAAGAGAAAGGGTAAGCATCCGGTGAAAACAACTGATCACAGCCTCGAAGCTGTAGCACTGAGGGCTCCTTAATCTTCTCAAGTAGAGGTTTCACAAACTCCGGCTTGGGATTCGACTTAGTTACACATTTAGGCCCTTTTTTACGGGGGGAGGAAACGCCTCATCTCATGATTGTCACCTATTAGATCCACTTCAACCTCAAATCCTTTCCTCGTGTCAAACCTTTCAACTGAACGTAAACCCAACAAATCAAAAGGTCGAACATCTTCTTCTATGGTGCCCAATGGTCTGCGAAAAATGGCATGTTCGACCGTGGGGCTCTCAGTTGAACGTAGTCCCAACAAATCAAAAGGGCGAACACCTTCGTCCATGGCGCCTACTACCTCCTTGCCTTTCTCAGTATTTCTAGGCTAAGCACAGAACAATCAAATTTAAGCATATCAATAAATCATGATAACAAACTAATATTCGCCGTTTGACAAATTAAACATGTCAATTACTATTCACACTTATTTAAGATGACGAAACCTATGTAAAATAATATTTTTATAAATTTTTTAAACAAATTCATATTTATTATTCATATGTACTATGAAGTTGTTTTAAAAAATTTATTAAAAAATTAATATTTTATATAACTTTTCTCATTCAAAAAGAATCTGCATAGATAGTAAACGACATTTTTTTCCCAACGAGGAAGTAACAATGAGTATATTCGTACCTTTGTCATCTCCAAGGGCGCACCGTTCTCAATAGAAACAACTTGTAAATCTTTCGGTGCCGCCTTTCCGTTCCAAGTATTATCGTGAGGCTCAACTGAAGGAGTAGCGTTTCCATCAACAAATGGAACAATTTCACTACTCATTTTCTGCATTACACATTCAAACACGAATTCCACACTAGTTTAATCCCCAAATGTAATTATGCAAACACTAACCTCTCGTTAACCTTTCAAATCTAATCCATTTTAAGTTAACATTTATTAATTAATATTTTAACTATTACACACCTTGATTAAAAAAAATTTATTTCACACCTTTCAAATCTAATCCCTCTTTTTTTATACAAAATTTATTTCATTTCCATTTATTTCTAGATTAAAAAAAAAACGATCATACAAATTTTAAACATAAAACTTGATTTATTTCCGGCTTCATCTCTCCTATACTCAAAACAAATAAGCTGGACTAAAAGTAGCTAGCAAGATTCCTATAAATAAATGTTAGGGATTTAGTGGTAGGAATAACGAGCACGCAGCGGAAGAATGGAATCACGAATAGAGAGAAATAAGACAAGATAGAAACACACATGTTTAACGTGGGAAATCTGAGTACTAGGAGGAAAACCCACGGACGAAAAGAGCCAACAAATTCACCTATCAAATAAGAAAGAGTATAACGAACCTTGTACGGACTACAAGGGTAATAGACAAGACTTTCTCTTTACAAATATAGTGAAATAGAGTATGTTTGTATGATGAAGGCTTTAAGTGGAGGCTTAGATGAACTAATGTGCGTGAGGCTTGAATGTGTGGGATGTGATCCCAAGTGGGAGTGAACCATGAGATAAATCCACTAAGAGACTAAGCTTGAATCTCTATTTATAAGTATCATGTTTGGATAGAAAGGGGTGGATAAGGCTTGGGAAGAATCTAGAGAAAGGTGGAATGATAAGGCTTCGAGAAGCTTCAAGAACCTTTCGAGAAGCTAGTAGAATACTTTCTTCTAGATCTTTCTTTTGTCCAATAGACGTCGAGCCCAAATGAAAACAGACCCAATCAAGATTAACCAAGCCCGAACGAGGATTTGAATGCGAACCCAATTCAACATTAAAGCTAGCTAGGTAGAACAACACAGAATTAAATAAACATGGTGGAGAGGGTATTGAAGATATACATACCTTTGAATTGGAATGGATGGGAGTAGGTAGAAGATGATTGGTAAATGAGTATACAAAAGAAGCTCAAAAGAGGAGTAAATTAATTAATGTGGGAGTAGAGAGATTTGAGTTTGGGTTCAGCACTGGAATTCAAATGGAAAGCAACAATATGTATCCTAACTAGCTTGTTCATTATATATAGTGGATGGGGCATGCCCATGTGAGGGGGGTAGCTAGGTGAGGGGTGGGGGAGGGCAGATCAGGGGGAGGGGATTAGTAGATGGGAAAGGGCTGCTGATCGAGGTGGAATGGATTGGATCCGGATATTACGCTGCGTTTGTCTAGCTTCTTAATTAAAACTCCCATGTGAATTAATGTGAAGGTGGGATTGGGTATTTGGGTGGACTGGTGTGGATGATGCGGAAGTGGAGGGAGGGGGTTTAATTGAATGGGATTTAACAAATGGGAGTTTAATTAAAAATTCAAAAACAGCAGAGGATGGATGCCCAATCTTGTGGTGATCGAAGGGTCACCGGGCTGGCCTTTTCAGCCTGGCCAAAGTACTGAAGTAGTATAAAATGACCTGAAAGTGTGAGCACTTCAGCCAAATATAACAGATACTGTATTATTAATAGGCTGGTAAGAGAGTGTAATTAGGGATGACAATTTCACCCGGCATCCAACGGATATCCGTCTCACCCGATCCGAAAAGGTGGGTGAAATTAATCCGAAATAAAGCGGATATTAAATGGGTGATGGGTGAACGGGTGGTTGGTCGGGTTGGATTCGGGTGAAGACATTCCCCACCCGTCACCCGACCCATCACCCGACCCGGCACCCGACCCATCACCCGACCCGGCACCCGACCCATCACCCGACTTATATTATATAATTATATTTTATATGTGAAATTACCAATATACCCCATAAACTCTAATTCAAAATACCTATCAAAATATTTCTCGCTTGAAGCTTTGGTTGTTGAACACTATGTTTTCTCTTCTTTTTATTCATAATTGTTGTAATGTCTTTTTATTTCCAAAACTTCTTGCTTGAAGTGTTGAAAGTTGTGGATAATTACACGTATTTGACCGAATTTGTCTATATTTGGTACTAATTTATTCGTCGATGTGTTCGACGTATGTTTTTCAATATTTTTTTTTTGATGAATTTGATGTCTTTTATTTCACCCGATCCACCCGATCACCCGATGGGTGATGGGTCGGGTTCGGGTAGGATGAAAGATTTTGGGTGGTGGGTCGGGTGACGGAAGTAGATCATCCACCCATCACCCGACCTATTGCCATCCCTAAGTGTAATTACTTGATATCGGAGACATTTGCTATATGCATACAAATAGACGGATCCATGATCCGTTACATTTACAACACGATACCTATTCAATAATTATTGCAAGTTGTAAAAAAAATACACTTAGATCCGTCCTAATAGATTAAAAAAAATACGGAAATTTCGCGAGGTACCCCTGAGGTATTGCAATTTTCGCGAGGTATACAACTCTTTTGTATATTTCGCGTGGTACCCCTGAGGTTTTGAATTTTTTCGCCACATGCCCTTCTCGGTTAATTTTAACAGAGTCCGTTAGTTTTTTTTAAAAAAAAAAAGAAAACAAAAAGAAGCGAAGAGAATAGAGCCAGAGAGACCATTCCCAATTTCCTCGAAGAACAAGAGCGAGAAAAGCCCCAAAATCTCAAATCCCATCTCAAAACTCAATCAAAACGACCAAATTGAATATGGGTATTGTCGATTCTAGGCTAGAATTCTCAATTTCGTCCATCTCCATGCCAAAATCGAGCCAAAAAATCCAGATCTAGGGTTTGTGTTCACCAAGAACATCCACCCTTAAAATCAGAGAGATGGCGATGCTGGGTATCGATGGTGCTGGCACCGGCGCGGAGGACTCCGGAGTAAGAGAAGAGGGCTGCCATGGGCAACGCCGGAGCAAGGCAGTAGCGCCGCCGGTCATATGAGAACGGAGAGGTGATAAGGTGGTGCGGTGGGTGAAGTTGACTGTCGGCGGTTTGAGGGTGAGGACGGAGATCCGACCTTTCTGGGTGAAGGTGGCAGTCGCTCCGGCAATCCTCCGGCGCCACCGGTGGCGTCCTTGGCTGCGATCTCCTAGGCTCCTTCGCCGCCAGGACCGTAGCCGTCGCCGCTATCCTCGGACCGTTGTACGAGTCCAGCGTCCTTGGTAGGCCGTTCCGTCGGAGTGGACTGTGAGGAATCGAATTTTGGAGAGGTTGTTGGGGGAAGCAGCGGAGGTGTAAGGAGGCAAAGCGGTGGTCTTGGATGACGGAGAGGAGCGATTTGCAGACGGTGCACTGTGCAGAGGACGAGGAGGGATTGGACGGGGCGGAAGGATAGGATTTGGAACCATAGATCGAGCGGGAGACGGTTGAACTCTCCGGCGTCGTGGCTGAGCCTCAACTGTTTTCGCACCATCGATCGACACTTTTTCTGGGTTTTCGATTTGATTGAAAAAGGTTGGATCTTAGGGAAGAGCTGCTCGTACAGCAGATGCGGGAGTATCTCCGCTTTGTACTTGGCATTTTGCCAATTGACCACCACTCCATCTCCTCCTCCGCCGCCGTTGCCCATCTCCACCTTACTCCCACCCCCGCCATCGCCGTCACCGTCTTGGTTGAGATCGAGAGCACCGAGGAATCGTCAATCGCCGGTGCCGTCGACCGTGACAGCCACTGGTTGTTGGGCGAGGGTTGCGAGGGGGTTCCGAATTCGTCTGCAGGTTGAGAAAATTAGGGGAGGAGGAATCCGGCGGCAGGGGCTGGTGGTGGTCTAGCAGGAGGGGAAGTGCTGTTGTAAAGCCATGGACATTGAACAAATCAAAGCCTGAGTCTCCTTTCTTCTTTTTTTTATTGAAAACGAACGGAGGAACATTTAGTCTGTCAAAATTAACCGAGAAGGGCATGTGGCGAAAAAATTCAAAACCTCAGGGGTACCACGCGAAATATGTAAAAGAGTTGTATACCTCGCGAAAATTGCAATACCTCAAGGGTACCTCACGAAATTTCCGAAAAAAATAAAAAAGACAAAGATAAAGACAAAGAAAGAAAGACTAAAAGAAAAGGTAAAAAAACAACAACAAAAACCACATGGTAAAAAAAAATTCTACGGACGGATCTTGATTCGTTCGTGTTTTGGGTTATATAAGATGGATCATGGATCCGCCCTGGTATATTAAAAAAAAAAGTACAAAACGGTCAACTTGGAAGGAAAAAAAATACAAGGACGAATCCATGATCGACCGTCCTAGATCCGTCTGTATATTTTTTTATAACTTGTAATAATTGATGGACGGATCGATATATTGTCATCGTATGGATGAAACAAATCCTAGATCCATTTAACTGGAGTATATATATGGAATGAATGCATGTAGCTACCCCGATAATTTAACATAAAATCATAAAAATTGTGCACATATTCATTTCCATGGAAAGAAAGAAGTGACTGAGCTGAGGGCTGTTATCCCCATCTGACATGGACATTATACGTTTAGTCCTGTTCACAGGTCGTGTCCACGGGTCGTGAAGTTATAATCCGAATCCGAACCTGTGGAGTAACCCGTCGACCCGCCGGGTCCTTTAAAAAAAATTCGGGTTTTTTAAATCTTTTTATTTTGCAAATACAGCCTTTTTCAAAAAAAAATAAAAAAAAAAAATTGTTGACCCGACGGGTCATTTATTCGAAACCCTCGACCCTAACCCGAACTCGTGACCCACCAAGACCCGAGACTCGTCTGACTTGCCGGGTCACGGGTTGACCAGTGGGCAGGCCTATATATGTTGTATAGCCTGCACATAAATAACCCAAATAGCACAAGTCGGGGTGACCCAGTGGTAAGGAGCAAAGGGATTGGTCAACCAAGCTTTACCTTGCTCCCTACTAGTAGGTCAAGTCGATCGGCGCAATCCGGTTTCCCTGGTACGTGGCTTTTGTCAGCTATGTCATATACTCAAAATTTACCACCAAAGGTGCTTCCTCGTCATAAATAAAATATACAGGCCAAATCAAAGTTAGCATCTTCATTAATCAAGACAAAGCACATGAGTTTCCTTTATTTTGTGCATAAAAGAGGCAAGCCTCCACCAAGTAAAAATTGACATTTTGGGCGAGAACCAGGCTTCCTCACATGTCCATTCCACCAATCTATTTTTTTCTTGCAGGATAAGCATATATCATGCAATGCTTAAGTTTGTTTCCGAATCTAAACTTGACAATGTTTGGTTTGATTTTGTGTTTTTTTTTTAAATAAAAATTTAAGCAAGTTTATCCAAGTACGTCCTTTCATCAAATGATTTTTTTTTCCAACATTTAAATCCATGACAAACAATTCAGAATATAGGATCACAACTTATATCATGATCCAGAAGAACTACATACATATAGTACCTGGCCTAGATCTTCCTTGTAGAAAACTGAATTAAATATCAACTTATAGAACATTATGTTTACAAGGAAAATATGCTCGGATCTATATATACTTGGAGCTGTCAAGACACAACTGGCAGGTGTAGCTATCAGCATGCAAAGACAAGATGCAAAGAGAATAAAATGGAAAGACTCACATGTTTACCGAGCAATGACCTTGTCGACGGAGAAATTAATATTATAAGCACTGCAGCTACGTTTTCTCTTTCCATCACCACCAACGGCGGTAACATTGCCACAAATTGTGTAGTGCAAACTGTTTAAGGAGAATCATCCACATCCAATATCAGCCACAGGATTATGTGTCTGATTCTATAAGTGCCACATTATCTGGATCTCATATATCACCTACACAGAGCCAAACACGGCCACCTCCACAAAATGAACCTCCATCTGTTTCAGGCACACCAACGGAATTCCTTGATGACCAAGATATTTTCCCACCCCTGAGAAGACCTACTAGGGTCCTGTCAAACCAAGGCATTTGGAAAATTTTGTCTGTCAACCATCCAAAAGGAATTCTTCTTTATCCCAAACATTTTTGGCCACCTGTTTTGACCAAACACATGACCTTGAACCTACCTTTGAGACATCATTTGCGTTTATGGCAAATGTTTATGAACCTTCACATTACTCACAGGCTGCTAAGGAAACCCACTAGATGGAGGCTATACAGAAGGAAATCAAGGCCCTAGAAGATAATGATACATGGCTATTGACAGACCTACCAGAAGGGAAGAAGGCTATTGAAAGTAAATGGATTTATAAGATTAAATATAATTAGCAGTGTCAAACATTAAGCGGTGGAAGTTACATCAATTGGATGTAAATAATGCCTTTCTTCATGGGCATTTGGAAGAGGAAGGTTATATGGTGACTCCTGAAGGCTAAAAAGTGTCCAAGCCAGGGCAAGTATACAGGTTGCATAAGTCAGTCTATGGGTTGAAAGAAGCATCCAGACAGTGGAATGCAGAATCGTGTAAGTTTATGACAAACATGGGTTATGACTATGAGCAGTGCTTGGAGGATTACTCATTGTTTGTATCCCTTTAGGGATTGTGATAACTCTGGTTTATGTAGATGATGAGAAAGTTATTCAAGAAACCAAAACTGCTCTTCATAATGCCTTCACTATCAATTGGATCTTGGAGAAGCAAGATACTTCCTTGGTCTTAAGATTTCCAAGGACTCAGCATGGCTATTACTTCATCAAAGGAAGTATGTGATGGATATTTTAATTGACTGCATGCAACATGATGGATTGTAAGCCATCAGTTTTCCCTCTTCCTAAAGGATTAAAGGTGTCCACAAATTCAGGGGTCATTATGTCAGATCCTAAGAGATACAAAAGGTTGATTGAGAGATTTCTATTTCTGAATTTGACTCGTCCAGATATCTCTTATGCAGTTCAGCATTTGAGCCAGATCATGTCAGAACATAGGGAGCCACAACTTGATGCTGCTTTACATGTTGTCAGGTATCTCAAATGTATCATTGGAGTTGGACTGCACTACTCATCAAATACTCCCTTAAAGATCTCCTCTTGTTGTGATGCTGACTGAGGTGCCTGCCAGTTCAGTGCAAGATCCTTGACTGGATATTGTTTTTTTTTTTGGAGACTCTTTGGTTTCGTAGAAGACAAAGAAGCCAACCACTGCCTCTAAATCCTCTCCAGAGGCTCAATATAGGAGTATATCAACCAAAACAAGTGAGTTGATTGGGGTTGAAGGAATCTTACACTCCATGATGTTGGAGGTGCCATTACCTATTCCTCTTTACAGTGATAGTAGGTAATCCATTCATATAGGTTAAATATAGCTCAAAACCCAGTTTTCATGAGAGAACCAAATATTTGAAGATTGGCTGCCACTTTATCAGACAATAATTGGTGTGTAGATTTGTTCATCCACAACCTGTCAGGACAAGAGTTCAAATTTCAAACTTGCTTACTAAGCCACTGGGGGAGAAACAACATATGTTTTGAGCCTACAAGTTGGGTTTGGTCAGTATGTTATATCTTAGCTCATTAGCTTCTTAAGTATGTTCTTGCCTTACGGCATTTTCGTTATTTTCTTTTCTAGCTATATGCCTTGTTGTAATAAGCTGATAGAGCAAACTGTCACATCATGTCCATCACATGAGTGGCTGGACTATATAAAACTTCATATGTCACCTCAAGATCATTAGGATTTTAGGGATTGATGCATTGAATATTTAGCTGCATTCGTTTTGGGAACCTTCCATTTCAATGAAAGAGTGACAGAGCTAACTTATTTTCTTGCTTTTGCTTATGTTTTGGTCACTGATTCAGCTGCAAATCAGTGTTCTTACACTCTTTTGAGTGTCTTCACAATAACGATCTGTATACATATTTTACATTCAAACATTATGTTGGTGATCATCTTTTGTAATTTTTTTATATTCATTTCATTAAGCATAAATTAAAAAATGAAGCAAAGTTAGCAACTTTTAATTTAGATTAATGTATTTGTTTAAAGCTTGATTAATGCAGTCCTTAGGCTCCTAGCCTCAATTTGATATCTTTTGTTTAAAATATTTTATAGTTTTAAATACGGTAAAATTAAGATTTTAGTTTAATTAGATTTTAAAATTGGATTTTTAAGGGTTATTCACTTGATCATTTCACAACTTTTTATTTTATATTCACAAATCTATTCATTTTCTTTTTATCTCGTCCACTAGTTTATACTTTATATCATCGACCCTATTAACTTAGAGTTATCAAACTTTTAACTAGCTTATAAACAATGTAATTTAACATATGTTTAACATACTTAATCAATTAAGTTCAACTACCCTAACAACTCCAATTAACCAATCAGTTATGTGTTACCAAAACGGACCGGTCTCTGTGTCCATATTCAATTTAATTTTATCCGGACAAAAATTAATATAAATATACTACTTTATATTAGCCTAAAAAACTAAATTAATATAGTAAAGGGGCGCGGGTTCGATTCCCCCCACCCTCCTAATTGCCAGTTCAATTTTTTGTACTATTTTCTTTTATATCATTTTTTTTTTGTCTTTCCTTTTGCTGCTACTTTTTTCACCTAATTGTCAATTGTGAAAATTTGAGAGAATGTACCTTTTTCAAGTTTTTTATTGGTAATTATACCCTTTAATTTTTCTTTTTAGTAATTATACCTTTTTATGGTGGATTTTACCTAAATACCCTTAAGGTGGAATTTTTTTAAAAAAAAAATCAAAATAAAATTAAATATATATAGATAAGATTTTATCTTTTTAAAATTAAAATAAAAGTAAATAGATATAGATAAGATAGTTTAGATTGTAGATAAGATTGTTGTACGTTTTGAATAGGAAAATTATTCAGATTATTGATTTGTGTGTAGAGACGCTACTTCTTTCATAAGATGTTCAATTAATCATCTGGTGAATTGTCTAAGGTTACAGGTAATTCAATTTTGATTGTAACCTACTGTAACCCTAGAATATTACAAGAAATTTAATTATTGTAACCATTATTCTTGAAACCTTATTATTCTTGAAATCTTAATTATTGAAACTTAAGATTGTTTAGACATAGATAAGATTGTTTATACGATTTGTTTACGTTTTGATCAAGAAGACGCTACAATAATTATAACCGGTACTATTGTCCCGTAACTAATTTATTGTAACCGTACTACAATAACTGTAACCAATATTATTGTCCCGTAACTAATTTATTGTAACCGTACTACAATAACTATAACCGATATTATTGTCCCAAAACTAATTTATTGTAACCGCACTTTTAATCAATATATTGTCACATTATTGTAACTAACCTCATTATTAAGATTTAATAGGTTACAATAAATACATATAATAGATTGTAACTAATTTATTGTAACAATACTTGTAATCAATTTTTTCATGGTATTGTAACTAATTCGTTGTAGGTGCTTTCATTCTTGTAATTAATTACTTGTATCTAGTTTGTATCGTAACTACCCTCATTGTTAAGATTTCACTAGGTTACAATAAATACACACAATATATTTCAATAACCCACACAAATGCATAACATAAGGTTACAATAATAGCGTTCTAAATACACAAAATAAAAGTACGTCGATTCAGATTCAAATATATAATTGATTTTCAGTTACAATTGATTTACCGTTACAATTGAATGCTATATCAACAATTAGCCTTATCACATCAAAATTGAAAGGATTCAATTTCAATGCCTCCATGATCGACACTCCAATCAACAATAGCGATACATCTTGAAATCTCCAACCCTAGCAACAGTAGCAACGATCTTGAAACTGCCGATAGATATAGAATATACCGTAATAATTATAGCATAAAATATATAATTACATACTTTCAATCTTGTATCTTGATTTCAATAGACACTCACCGAAGTATTAAAATAAATTGATGAATGAAAAGCTAGTGTATTGAACGATTAACCCTGGTTTTAATCAATTTGGGAAGAGAGGGTCAGTTACAATCTACGTGATTTGTGGAAGTTATCATCCCTAATTTTTTTCTCTCTCTATGGACTAATTAGTCATTAATAACAAAAAAAAGTACAATTACCAAGAAAAAACTTTCATTGGTATAATCACCCATAAAAAAATTGAAAAAGGTATATTAACCTAATTATCCCTTGTCAATTTCTGTCCTATTCATTGTTATTAGAATCCCGATCCGGATCTTTAGAATCTTAAGATCCTACGATCCTACCTTGGGGTCCGATCCGGATCTATGCATAGGATCTTTTTTGTGTAGGATCTACAATGGGATCTTTAGAATCTTAATGGATCGGTAGGATCTTACGATCCTACACGATCCTAAAGATCCTATTTTTATTAACAATATGTATTTTTTAAACATTTGTTTTGTTTCCTTGGTTGATTTTAGGGTGTTTAAAAGTACATATTCATGTAAGGAACATGAAAAATAGCTTAGAGACAATTGTTTTCGAGTCTTTTAACCAATATGACAAGTTCTAAGGTCATAAATGTAGATTTTTATGTCTTAAAATCAAAATATATTGTGTAACTAACATTTTTTTCCCTCATTCTAGAACTTTAAATTAAGCAACTTTGTTATATATATTTTTATTTTATTATTTTATTATATTTCGAGGATCTTACGATCCCCTAATGGGATCTTACGATCCGATCCACATACCCTATTGTGATTCGATCCTAAAATCCCGATCCTAATAACCTTGGTCCTATTTTCTTTTATATTTTTCATTTCTCTTTTTTTTTTTCGTTTTGCTACTAACTTTTTCATTGTTTACCAACTAGTTTGCTCATTTCTTTTCCATCTTCATTCTTTTTAAAAATGGTTGACTAATTAAACCTTAAAGCTTCAAGAAAAAACCGATTAGATAAAGAAATATCTCTAATTTTAACTCAATATATTGACATAGGGGGATAAAATCAATATCAATATATAATACTAAAACAGAGGCGTGGAAATCCTACGTGGTGGGTTCTGGTGCGATTCGCTTACGTGTCGCTCTCTTATGCAATCTGGCCCGGGTCTTTGACACATCAATTAATGACGATCCAATATATTTAAGCCACGTAAGACAATTACATCATCCATTTATACACGTGTCGTCCTATGTGCCTATTTTGATTGAAGATTAAATTTAATTTTTATTATAAATATTTAACATCATATCTTAAATGGTTACAAAATCTATCTTTTTGTTTATTGCAATTAAAATTATTTTACCTTGATTATTTTTAATATAAATATTTAACTTTATATCTTAAATCATTACAAACTCTATCATTTTACCTTTAGTTATTTTATCTTTAGTAATCAAAATTGATTATATTAGTTGATCATTATATATTATGATAATAATTTATTTTTGAATACATATACATTTGATAAAAAAAATATTAAAATCCATATATTAATTTGTTATTTTATCATTAAAGTTATTTAACTTATCAATAAGAAGAAAAAAATACTTTGACAATGATAATATTTTTTAAGCTATTATAAATTGTCCACCGTAATTATTATAAATTGTCCACCGTAAGACTTTGGCAATATCATACTTTACCCATAAGTTATTTTCTATCAACCCATGCCATAAGTCCGTATACTTTACCCATAATTATGTACGTTTAATATATAAATTAATCATGACTTCAAATTATCATATATCTACGTACATTATTTAATAAATTAAATATACTAAATATGTTATTTAACTTATAAATTATTATTTTTATCAACTATATATATAAAATATCATACTTATTAATTTTACAAACAAATAATAATTTAATTACATTTATAAAAAAAATTATGAAAAAGGATAAAGAAATAATTTTAGAAAATAATTAAAATGAAAAGACTCAATTTATCACATACCCTAACTTTTAAGCCAAAAAGTATTTTAATAATTTTTTCTTTATGATTTTTTCTCAAATTAATAAAAATAAAAAATATACGAATTATCATTTATAAAATAAATTTAAGTTTTTTAAAATTATTTGAACATTAATTTGAGATTAAAATATAATATTATGGGATAACGATTGTGAATGGTCTAATACTCCCTCCTTTAATAAAATAATCCAACTTTTGGAGAAAATAACCCAACCTTTGGTGTGACATTAAAAATAATATTCCACTTTTCAATAGTAAGAAAAATAATCAAACCTTAGGAGATGTGGTACATAACAAAATATCCCGACCATAAATCAGGCAAAACATGTTAGATAACAAACTATATAACAAACTTAAAATTATTACTGAAAATTATATTGTTGTTTAAAATCATTTTTTGTTATTAAGATATGAGATTAATATTTATATTAAAAATAAATAAATACATATATATATATATATATATATATATTCATGATAAAAATTCATTTTTCAAATGATAAAAACTAATTTTAGTTATTAATTAAGGTGGATACATAAGATGACACGTGGATAAATAAATGTATTCATTTTCTGCCAACCATGCAAAAAATTAATATCTTTGTAAATATTGTGAAAGTGTGAATAATTTGTTAAATAATTGTTTTTTAGTGAATATTTAGAAGAAATATATATATATATATATATATATATATATATATATATATATATATTACACAATTTGTGAATTAATAATAAAAGTTATTTCAAAAAACCGCGAAGATCGCGGGTAATAAAACTAGTTATATGTAAAGTCAGAGTCAGCCTACCCAAATTATAATCCTGATTCCGTGCCTGCAACCACTGCAGGGTAATATCATCAATTTCTCCCCTTTAGAAGATTAAAATAAAAATCAATTGATTAAACTACTTCAACGATTGAATCAACATTAGTTAATCCTTTTTTGAGGATATTAGAAATTATGTTGATTCAATAGTTTATATCCAAAGTGGATATGAAAAAATTTGATTAATTATCGTTTTATGATTAAATTTTGTTTATATCCACTTCAGAGGATATGAAAAATACAAGAAAAAAGGGAAAAAATAACACAAATTCATCGCTCAATTGATACCGGCCAATTGACATATGAAATTACGGTTAACAAACACAAACAACACTTGATAGTGAAGATATCCACAGCCATTATATTAACACCCATTAACTTTTAGCTAGCTTCAGCAACCTCCGCCCCCGCCCCCGCCTCCGCCTCCCCCTCCCCCTCCGCCTCCACCTCCACCTCCATGTCCACCTCCACCGGGGGCACCAATACCGCCAAAGCCTCCTCCATAGCCTCCGCCATAACCTGCATATCCTCCACGAAGCGGTCTATCGATGCAGTCGCTGCAGCCGAGAACAATGGCGATAACAGAGAGGGAAAGAACGATGATCCCCTGCAAGAACATGAAGCCGGAGCTCGAAATCCGTATATATGCAGCTCGATGATTCGATGATCATATATTGCTCACTGCATCTAAAAGATACCTTGCCATTTCTGATCGAATTTGTAGTGCCACGAACTAATCTAATCTAATTTCAGTCATTTTATAGGCGTTAAGTGTTAATCACAACCGTCGCGTTGATATGCTCTGACTTTTCTGATCTACACAGAAATGGTACCGATCTTGAAATTTTCTAAATTTCAATAGTAATTAACTATATATAATAATATAAACCGGCCTCATTTTATATTTATATAAAATTAGTAGACATAACTAAACAGATATAAACCGTCCTAATTTTATATTTATATAAAATTTATGAAATGTTCAGGTTCAAAATATAATTTTCAAAATATTAATTTAGTTTAAATAATCATTTAAAAAAATAAAATTAAAATATATAATGTTAAAAGTTAAAATTCAATAAATAAATGAAACTAATTTAAGTACTATATATTGAATGTGTGGTAACAATATAAAAAAAAACACTAGTAGAAATTAGTATGTATAAAATAGCAAGTGTTTTTATAATAACTTGCATATTTTAACCAAATATAATACAAACAGAAAAAAATCTTAAAATAATACAAACTATCCATCTATAAACCAAAATTAATATAAACTTATCAACCAAAAATAATACAAATCATAAAATTTTGACTGAAAACAATGCAAAAATTTGAACTTGAATTATGATATCATACAAAACAAAAATTTATCTATCAAAATTACCAAAAAAATCCATAATTAGTCATACTTTGAACATATCCACCCTTTATATTTTAAATAGATCAAAACACTATTTGTTTGTCGACTTTGTTCAATACAACCTCAATTTTTAAAATTACATGAATTCTAGAATATGATTATTTTTGTTTTTTTATAAGTCAAGTATAAAGTGGTTGTGATTTTATGTAATTTTCAAATTAAAAAGTGGGGTTTTATAACGTTTGACAAATAAATAGTAGTTTGGGTGTAGGTATCTCTATATCTATATCTATATCTATATATAAAAAAAACCGGAGTTCTCTTATGAACAATAACATTTCAAGACAAATTAAAACAAGCGGGCGAACACAAAGCCGATGAGAAAGAACGCGCTTCACGCGCTGAGTCTCTCCGCCTCCAAGCTCTCCCCCCAACCCATCTCCTTCCTGAAAAACCCTAGATCTAAAAGATCCCTTCCAAAAAATTGTTCCTTTAATCAAATCAAGATCGAAAATGTTTCCCCCATGGCCAAAAGCTTCAATAATTCTGGTTTCAAAGTTGGCGGGGCTGGAATTACCCCCCAATCTTCTTATCGTTCCCTTTGGCAAGATCTCATTGTGCTCGTGTTGGTTCTGAACTGGAGATGGAAAACCCATTCGGTCCAATCGGTTATTGTCTGTCGGGGAAGGCTCCGTCTGAATGGTCCCCCTCCTTGGAGACTTTGCTTGGGGGTGAGAGAGAGACCCCCTCCTTGGCCGCTGCGCTGTGGTACGGTGCAAGAGTCCGATGTAATCCAATCCGGCGCTCCCTGCTTCTCTGGAAAGTTCTGGTCGGGGCGCTGGATCTGTGTCTCTGTTCGGCTCAAGCAGGGTGAGTTTTGTTCCCAACTTCGCCCCATCTCATCTTTTCACTTCTATAAGAACAACGGAAGCGTTCACTCGCTTCTTCACACCACTGCTTCCCTATCTCTTCTTATCGTTTACTATTTTCGAGATATTGTTTCTAATCACTCTCTTGTGGTTGTTTTGAGCATGGCATCCTCTTTTCAAAGCAAAGGAAAAAAACCGCTTCAAAATGCCCCCCAAAAGGGCCTCCTTCTGGAGAATCTGGGTGAAAACCCTCCCAAGACGTACAACCCCTCTGCCAAAAGCGCCGAAGGAAGCAAAGGGAGACCAAGTAATTCCGAAAGAAGCATCAAAGATGAAACCACTGGCGAGAATCCAATACATGAATTCTATCATCAAAAGTTAACGATAGCCACTAAAAGGGTAAATCCTCACACCTATCTTCACCTCCTTGTTCTTAGAATCTTCTTCTTCCTCTCATCCTCTAACCATCTCTTTGCTATATTTGTTGAAACGGCTTTGCCCTCCATGGACAAAGAACAAAAATCTTTGGAGGCCGAGTCATTCGTGCTTCTAGAAACAAACTCCCGAAAGGGCCTAAAAACACCTGCTTTTGGCTTTCCTGCTGATGGGATTTCGGTTCCTTCGGAGGTTCTGCCAAAAGTCAGTAAAAAACATTCGAAGGAATCCAAGATTGATGTTCAGATACTGATGGAAATCCAGTCAAGGGCTCAAGTATTTATCCATGTGCTCAAGGATACCTCTTTGTTTGCTGAGAACAAGTGGAGTCTTCAAATGTGTGGTTTCATCTTAAGGCTCTCAGTGCATCCCCGCTTAAAGGTAAATCGATTACGATTAACTTGTGTCTTGCATCTATATTCTGAATTATTTGTTCACCTTCGGTTGTGTTTCCCACTTAAGCCCCTTCATCCTTGTGTCATGTTATGGGTTACTCCTTGCTGCTCTATGCAGTCTATGACCAATTACTTTTTACTATATAAAAAATGTGTTATTAATTTCAAGTCTACCACTCATACCGTGTATTCATTTGCTACTGTGAATAACTTAGACTGTGCAAACTTTGTTTGTGCTTCCAAGTCCAAGAGCATCCTAGAGTTCACCCAACAGGCTCTTCAAACCACCACCATTCTTTCGACTGTCATTGTTGCCATCAAACTGTGCTGGACAAAGCCTTATGATATGAGTAAAGTAGTCTATGTGTGTAAGTGGCTCCATAACAATCTTCTCCTCCTACCAAACCCCATCTATATTGATTGGCTTGATCTTATAATCTACTGGATTACCAAAGTAAAAGAATTGATTAGTTCACCCATTAAAGTTGTGGTTTTGTCTAATCTCTATATGTTCACATCACGGTATAAGACTATGTTTAAGGTTTTTAAGGAACTTAATCCTGTCAAAATACTTTGTCTGTATAGCGCCGATCGATTTTCTATGGTGGAAATTGGTGGTTGGTACTCATGTTGGGTTTGCTATATTAGTGAATATTTTGGTTTCTGCCTGTGCTATCATGATTTTAAGACAATATTGATTGGTCGATGTCTTGTGTCCAAATGCTATCGTGTTCCCAAAATGTGGCGGCGTTCTGTGTACAAAAGTTCAAGTTATTATTCATCTTTCTTTCTAAAGGAGCTTAGGTTAGTGAATTACTTGGATTTATACCCATACTATTTAATGATCTCTCTCTTTGGATTATATTTCTTCCCACCATTTGATTATCTATCTAGTGCCAAGCGAGTAACAGTGAGATGGTCTACACATGAACTTAGGAAACAAAAACAAAACATTCTTCTTTCCACAATAATCCCTACCATCTCAACTCAGTATGGTACAAACACCAATGCTAACTCTCAAATTTATATACTAGTATTATTAGTGCAGAAGGGGGCCAAGGGGATTGATCCTCCCATCCCTATCGAAATCAAGTTTGCAATTAGCTTTCAAGCAGTTGAACCAAGTAATTTTGAAAGTTGCAACAGTGTAAAAAACACTTGTCTATTCCTTATATTTGAACCCCTAGGCAATAACAAGAACCCAAAATATGTAGGTTATAACCCGTTGTTAACAATTCAAGGAAACAACCAAGGAAGCTCTAACACCTTCCTTAATGAGATCCATTACCCTAAGGAGAAGAATGCTGAAAAAAGCAAAAGCTCTAAGTATATTAAGCAACAAACCTGTCTGAATAAGACTACAGAACCAAAAAATGAGGAAAGACGTTGGTATGGGTTGGGCTACCTCTTGCCCGCCCATGCGAAAATAAGGTGATTATGATTATACGATATTGGAACTGTCGAGGAATCGGAAAAACAACCTTCTGGACAAACATTAATGGATGGCGTACTCTTGATCACATACAAATGCTCATTTTAGCAGAAACAAAAACCGCAATTGAACCAAAAGAATCTCTATGGAGAAATGCGGGATTCACGAATATATGTTGGTCTTCGGCGTCAGGCAGGGCGGGGGGAATAACGCTATTGTGGAATGAAAACTCTTTCATTGATGAAACCATCTCGGTCACTATTCATCTCCCAAGAAACATTGGAGTTAAGTACGAGAATATAAAGGAAAATTTTGAATGTTTAATGCTTTTCGTATACGCCCCCCCCAACCCTTCAGAGAAAGAGGCATTTTGGAGAGAACTATATGATCTAATTACCCAAAGTAACCTTCCCAACCTAGTCATGGGAGATTTAAACGAAATAAGCCAACCTTCTGACAAGCACGGTGGTGCAGAAACACAACCATATAGATTCCAGAGATTAATGGAATTTAAGGATGCTTGCTCCTTGTTGGAGATTCCTTCGTTCGGTAATCCATTTACCTGGAGGAAAAAACAAGCGGATCCGAATAACATATTTGAAAAAATTGATAGGGTACTTGTTCATAATGAGATAATCAATTCTTTTCCGGACCTGGCAACAAAAAATGGAGTATTTTCAAACTCGGACCACTGTCCCATAACAATCAATATATCTAAAAACACTTCCTTCAAGCCACCTCCATTCAAATTCGAAAATATCTGGCTACAGAGAAAAGATTTTCGAAACATCGTCAAACAAGCTTGGAGAGCTTCATGTTCAGGCTCTGTAATGTTCCAAATAACACACAAATCAAAAATCCTTAAACAAAAAGCCAAAAGATGGAATAAGAAAACATTCGGAAACATATTCCGGCAGATCCAAGAGGTGGACGAGGCACTGATGGAAATTCAATCAATGCAACCTACTAGCCAAAGCCCAGATGCGTACACAAAAGAACAAAACCTATTGTTAAAAAAAGAAAAATTACTACTCTTCCATAAAACCTACTGGAATCAAAGAGCTAAATCAAAACACTTAAGCCTAGCAGACACCAACTCCTCTTATTTTCACAGAGTAGCCACAGGAAGAAGAAACCGGAAAATAATTAGAACAATTACCTCTGCAGAAGGAACTCAGATAATGGGGGAGGATAATATTAAAAAGGAAATCCAAAGAGACTTCGAAATGAGATTTAGTCGAGAGCAACACTATACCAGTTCCCAAATAGAAGAATATCTCTCAGTGATTAACCCGGTCATAACAGAGGAAGAAAATAAATTACTCATCCATCAACCAACCAATAGTGAAATTAAAAAAGCAGTCTTCTCAATAGGTAACAACAAATCCCCTGGACCAGATGGAATGACCGCAGAGTTCTATAAAAAATATTGGGACATCGTTGGCCCCGATATCGTTCGAGCTATCAAAGCCTTTTTCCATTCTGGCAATCTTTTAAAACATATAAATCACACCTTCATCTCTTTAATTCCGAAAAACGATAACCCCTCGATGACGACACATTACCGACCGATTAGTCTGTGCTCTACTCTATATAAGATCATCTCAAAAATAATAACTGAACGCCTAAAAACAATAATGGGCAGGCTTATTCACCCTTTACAAGGGGCATTTGTATCTGATAGAGCCATTCAAGACAATATCCTAATTGCGCACGAGATTTTCCACTCTTTTCGCACTAGGAAAAGTCCTAAGGGGTGGACTGCAATAAAACTTGACATGGAAAAAGCATACGATAGAGTAGATTGGCAATATACAAAATTAGTCCTCCAAAAATTTGGGTTCCACCAAAAATTTGTGGATATTATCATGGAATGTGTAACTACGGTATCCTTCTCGGTACTGGTCAATAACGGACCCACAGATCTGTTCAAACCAACGCGAGGCTTAAGACAGGGGGATCCCCTCTCCCCTTTCCTTTTCCTTCTAGGAGCAGAAGTATTAGCGCGCAAACTAACGACAGAAGCCGAGTCCGATCACAACAGTGTCAGATTTACATTTGGACGCTCGGGTCCCCGTGTTCCTTTTCTGGCATTTGCGGATGATATAATTATATTCTCGAAAGGAAGTAACTCAGCCTGTCTAAAAGTAAAAGACATAATTGAAGATTATTGTAAATTCTCAGGGCAAAAGGTTAACTATCATAAATCATCATTTCAAACCACTCCCGGTATCCCCAGAACAAGAGCAGGTGACTTAGAAGGGATTCTCAACATACCTCTAGAACGAAGCCTAGAAAAATACCTGGGTTGCCCCATCATAAATGGGAGGGTCACTAAGGAAACCTTCGGAGAAATAATATGCAAGTCCAAAGATCAGCTGAGTAAATGGCGTGCCAATGCGCTATCACAACAGGGAAGAGCAACCCTTATAGCCTCTAACCTATCAGCGAAACCCTTATACGCGATGCAGAGTTTCATGCTCCCGGTAGCAATCCATAAACAACTAGACCAAATCAATAGAACCTTCTTCTGGAATAAAGATGCACAGCATAGCCCGCTCATTAGCTGGGACAGAATATGTAAATCAAAAGCCGGGGGAGGACTGGGAATAAGGAAAACCAAAGAAATGAATGAAGCTCTCCAACTAAAACTTTTATGGAAAATTTTAGCTGAACCAGAGAACTCCTGGGTCAAAATTGTACAACACAAATATCTAAAAGACAGTCACATTCTTAACTACACAAAAAAAGGCAATACATCGTGGCAATGGGCGAAAATGAGTGCACTAATCCCTACCTTCAAGTCAGGACTCATATGGCTGGTGGGAGATGGGAAGTCTATTAAGTTCTGGAAAGACAATTGGGTATCAACGAATACGCTAGAGGAAAGAATAAACCCTCAACAAAACATAAATCTAAACGACTCTGTTAGCGACTACATCATGGGAGGACAATGGTGGAGGGAGAAGCTTCTCTCTGTCCTTCCAACCACTATTACAGAGGACATTATCAAAATTCCCTTGCCAATCACCCCTATGACCGACAGACTGTACTGGTGGCCAGCGAAAAAGGGTTGGTTCACAACATCAAGTGCATATAACTTAATTTCTTCCCCGTTACAAAGGTCCCCAGACGAATTTTCTTGGATTTGGAGACTGGATGTGCCCCCTAAAATCAAAAACTTCATATGGAAAATAAAACAAAAAGGCATTGCCACGGCTAGCCGTTTATACCAAAAAGGGGTTGCGGTTCCAAACACCTGCGCCCTATGCAACCAATCTGAGGAGGACGACATTCACTTATTCATAGAATGCCCCATTAACAACTTCCAACCACAATTCACAAGAGAACTATCTCAAAAAATCCAAAACTTGCTATCAGAGAATAGAGATATGGACCAAATTTTACAAATAGTGGGAACCACCCTCCCGGTGGAAAGAAGACAGAGTATAGCTATAAGATGGTGGACACTGTGGTTTATTAGGAATCAGACTATATTTAGACAGGAAAACATTCCTTCCATGGATGCCATTAAGAAACGGGTGAGGGAGAATATAGATAATTGGAAACGAGCTCATATCTGGAATACTACTGAAAAAGAGGAATTACCGAAACTTAGTGTGGAGAAACGACCCTCAAAAACAAATGGAAAAGAAAGTCGTTGGAGGAAGCCGCCGGCAGGCAAGTTCAAGTTAAATTTTGACGGCTCCTTCATATCAAATGGAAACAGCTCTATTGGCTACATCATCAGAGACTGGTATGGAGAACCGATTAGCATTAGGGGAAAGACTATTAATGGCCAATCCCCACTTATGGCTGAAGCTTTAGCCCTCCGGCTTGGGGTGGAAAAGGTTAAACAATTACAAATAACAGATCTAATAATCGAAGGGGACTCAAAAATTATCGTCGATTATCTACTCACACAGACTGGGTGTCCCTGGGAAATAGAATTAATTATGTCTGATGTCCAAGTACTACTTAAACAAGTAAATAACGTTCGAATCACCCATATTCCCCGCATTGGTAACCGGGTAGCAGATAAGGTCGCACACCTTAGCTACTCTACCAGGGGACCTGATTTATACCATGATACAGGTCTCTTAGACCTCATCCGTCAGGATGCTCTCGGATAGGGTTTACCCATCCGAATTTTTACCTAATCAAAAAAAAAAAAAAAAATAACATTTCAAGACAGCTGTCAATATTTTGTTGGCTGAAAAATTGGGCTTTAATCGGCCCATTTAAAGCTGGCAATCGGCCCATTTAAAGCTGGCAAACCTACGTCAAAGCAAATCACCAGTGTAATGGAAAAATCAAATTAGATGAAATGACAAATATTTTTGAATAAAAGTTGAAGGCTAAAACAACATCTATTATTGAATGAAAAGAGTGTTTAAATTATAGGCTTTATTGAGGTTAAATTATAAAAATACCTAAATTTTCCTTATTCGAAGTAGACGTTTTAAATATTAAATTATCTAGGCACCTTATTTAAAGAAAATCAAATATTAATATGTTTAAAAAATATTAAGGCACGAATGGTTAAAATATACCCCAATTAGAAAATCTAAAAAAAGTTCTTCAATACCCCGTAGTGATTAAAATCAAAAACAAGAGTTCATATTTTGATGATTAATATTGATCCCATAATTAAGATTAACTAGAAAATCCCAAAATAGTATAGGCTATTTTTTTGACCAATATTATATTTAAACATTTTATATTAAACAAACATATATTCTTCATTTTTTTGAAAATTTATAAAACTCGCCTTAGTTTGTATAAATCACCGTAAAACTCCTTGACATTAAAAACTATCAAATCCCCCTATTTTTATAAGTAGTAAAAGTGGCAACCTAATAAAGTTTATGATAGAATTTTACTATTAAAAAATACATTTTTATCCCTCTTTTTAAAAAGAAATGCAAATATATATGCCCTTTATTTGATATAAATAGCATGAAAATTTCTCAAATGTAAAATGAAAAATACCCGTTTTTAAGAGAAGTAGCACATATGTATTTTTTATTTTAGAGAATTTTTTTAATAGAATTACTTAGATGTTTTTTCATTTAAGAAAAAATAGGTGGACAACCTTAAAAAGACATAAAACTCTCAATGAATAGGTGCACTTATGTATATTGACATCCTCAATTTAGGAAAACAGTTTATTAAATGTATATAAATCAATATTAAAATATTTAAGAATAACTTATATATTAACATATATTCTAAATAATGTCTAAGTTTAAAAAACATATACAATTTTCCGCTTGCGAATACTACTAGTTTAAAAATAAAAGAGGTGGTTTGTGCGAAGTGTGATTATTTATGGATGTGTATATTAATTTTGATAAATAGAGTTTCATTTTGATAAATAGAGGTGGGTTTGTGCAAAGTGTGACTATTTATGGATTTACTGATTTCACAACTTCTATCTTTTAGTGAGTTTGGGTGTATTTAAAAATAATCATGCGCAAATACTTAGATTAAGGGTTCTAGGTACCCTCTAGACTCGGCAAACGCAGGTCAATCCGTCCGACATGGCCCACCTGCCCACTATTTTGGACGGACTTGGACGGGGGCAAAGCCCATGCGGGCTGCAGCCCGCGCCCACAGCGGGTACAGGATTGGGAAGACCAATATACCCGTTACGGGCCCTGTAATGGTTTCCCGCTATATTTTTTTAATTAAAATTATAAAATACATATATAATAATTGAAGGCCTGCACCCGCTATTTTTTTAACCAATCTACCTGTTGCGCTTTGCGGTGGCGCCTCTGCTTCATTTGGTAATTGAAGCTGCCAGACCTGAAGATCAGAACATATGGGAAATCCAATTTGAATGACAGTAAATGGAATATGGGAAAGAAACGAAGCTTGAGCATAAGCTTACTTGGTTAACAAAATAAGTTCAAATATCTTGATAAGTACTTACCTCTGTTAAATCAGGCTACTCTTCCCTTTTACAGCATCCAGTACTTTTAGTAGGTAGGAAACCAGAGCTTACCATGAAACAAAGTGCTGGCCACCATGAAAATATTTCAGTTCAGCAAGCATGATGCCACTACAACCTGAGCATCTCCATAAATCTGACAGATGCAGTATTTCTCTGCATTAAAAATTATATAGTAAGAGTCAGGTTGTGCTGGGTTTAGAAAGAAGATCAGAAAAACACAAGGAAAAATAAAACACAACTGAAGCTCTTAGTCAACTGAAACTGCTCTACATGTCCAAAGTCAGTAGGGAAATCAAGAAACCAAATCAACTTTTAACAATTGCAAGTATCATTAATAAAAAAGGGTTTGATATCAGAATTAAGAAACGAATTCAAAAAATATATACAGTGGCTAGTGCTAGCAATTCAAAGATATCCATAAAGCAACTTTTTGCTTAAATAATTAGGTATGGTACTGATATACTTCAAAGCCTTCAAAAAGTTAGAATACACAGGCAAGCTAATCCACAAAGCAGGTTAAACATGTAATCCAGCATTAAAAAAAAAAGAAGAATTGAGTGAAAGATCAAAATACGAGACCTTTGAGGTTAGGACATGGGCTCTCATCAGTGACCACGCAGCATCAAAGGCTGGCTTGAGACAATGTTTCTACATGTTTGTGAACATGAGACCAACAGATGCATACAAATTCCGACCTATTATAACATAAGACTGATTAGTCAGCATGTTGGATGAAAAATTTCAATTACAAATGACAGGGAAAAATTCCGCTCCTAAATTGTTTGTGAACATTGCCGATATGTAAAACTACCAAGAGCATGATGCAGTAAAGAACAATTAACCTATAGGCAAAAGTGCAAAACTAACCATAACAAATGCAAGAAACACTAGATAAATTAAACCTGACGTGGAGTTGAATAGCGTCAAATATCACTGTTGGCAAAAGCATCCTTTTTGGCACCAGATCCCTCCCTCAAACCAGGGTATATGTGTTTAAAACTTCGAATGCACCTTCAGTTTCATTCCATTGTACCAGTTATCATTCGCCTTTCCTGTTACATGAACACTGAATCATTAAGAGGAACAAAGGAAAGGTCAGCAACAAGAACACTCATGTCAGCATGAGAGAGTAGGTTCTTGCAAAGCAGGTGCTAACAAAACTTGACTA
Source organism: Persicaria maculosa (assembly GCA_963922045.1). NCBI lineage: Eukaryota > Viridiplantae > Streptophyta > Magnoliopsida > Caryophyllales > Polygonaceae > Persicaria > Persicaria maculosa. The sequence goes on from OY998262.1 coordinate 66,075,849, forward strand.
TCTGAGAGGAGGAAAATTACATAAGAAACATTAGCTGGCCTGCGGTTATTTTTTTTATTTTTTTACTAGCATATTCTCATTTTGACATGGAAAGATAGAAAATGAAGTTGCCTCATGAATCTCAAAAGTTGATTTGTAACACAAGTAGAATACCACTGTCAGAGTGGCAGGTTTGGACATAAAGTCACGGGTTGACAACTACAACAACAACAACAACAACAACAATAATAACCCAGTTAATCCCGCTATAAAGAGGGGTCTGGGGGGTCAGGATGTACGCACTCATACCCCGAACAGGTGAGAGAGTGTTTCCGATAGACCCAGAACACTAGGACAATATGACCACATAGTAATAGGACTCAGAGTAGGGAGCCGAGAGAGCAGAGAATAATAGGAAAGGAAAGGGAAAGCGCAGGGAAGAAGCATGAAAGTAAACAATGACACGAGAACACAGCTCAGATCAAAACTATAACATATGACAACTGAAAATTCTTTTTAGACGACTCCTATTAGAAACTTGTGAATGTATAACCTACAAAGACCTTTATCAGCCTGTCCCCCCAATGGTAACGTCACAAATTTCGTTTTGCGCAATTAAAGAAAAGATAATTTAAACTACCAGCAGGAGCTTCTGCCTACAAACTGAGGCACAAAAATAATTATGATAAAACCTGGAAATTCAAAGAGGATCATGACTATCATGATCCTCTTTCAATTTCGTTTTACAGCACCATAGTGGAGCAAGATGCTTCAAGTAAGCAAGACCTGTTCAACAAAAATGTAAACTGTAAAAACTCCGATATTATATGATTGAAAAGCCTTGCCAAATGAGGAACTGCAATAAGAGTGTCAGGGCGAACACCGCGTGAAATGGCTAATTGGAATTGTTGATTGGTGATTGAAACATGTTCAACGAGTACCAACTACAATGTTATGATAAAGGGCTAGATACAAAGAAGAATAACACTTGCACAAAAATGACCAATGAACGAAATCATTAATGACAAATTTCGGATTAATAGCAGTCCATAGCCTCAAGTTTTTCCCAAAAAGAAACTAAAGTTACCATGATGGCCTCTTATCAACTTTTTCGATACCGAGTATATTGGACAAGTTCTGTATGCACATTTTAATATTTGTATCTACAACAAAAAGTCCAAAAAAAATAGTTAAATTAGGATGGAAGGAAAAGTACCTAGAAAGTTCTTATGGATGAGCAACCAAGCCTGAGAAATATTAACAAAGGGTAACATAATTAATATTTGTCATTCTAGTATGCTTATACTGCCACTTTGATCTTGCATTGCATTAAACATTCTTCACAAAAACATAACAGGTGAATGGAAAAGATGAAGAGGAAGAAATATGAGTGAACATAACAACAAACACTTCGGCATGCATTTGATATTGATAATAAATCTGCCAGTAATGACGACTTTGAGATACAGCAAGGGGCAAATAGCTGATTGTTGGATCCCACAGCTAGTAGTTCATTCACGGTGGGCCTGAAAGAGAATTTAAGCATATATTTTAAGCTGAAGAACCAGAAGGGAAAAAAAATCAATGAAAAATGCATGCAGATCGATAATAAATGGCATTAAAGATCAACCTGAAATGAAATGTAGTTATAGGAGCTTGAAGAGATTTTTCACTTTTGGAGCCAGCCAATATGCTCATTATTGATAATGTGTACAAGAAGAAATTAGTATTAAGCACAAACAATGAAAAGTTGCCCCTGAATGAAAATTCATTTAAAAATAACATTAATGAAAACTCACTTAAAAAGTAGCATTTTTAAAGAAAAGACAAACTAAGTTCCTCTTTCAGGCAACTCATTCTAGTGCTGCTTCATCCCACCATACCTTAAATAAATGTAAAAGGTGAATGGCCATTAAAATGTTCGTATGAAACACTGTTGGGTGGGAAAATAAAAAATAAAACATCAATACCTCATAATGGAGTTGCACATTGATCCAATCAGCTTTCAACTACTGCAATTTCGATCTTGATTTTTCACCATTCCTGAAATAGCGAAAAAAAAAAGTGAATGAAAACCATAGAAGTGATTAAGAAAACCAGGAGGATAATCGCCTTTGGTGGCTGAACTTACTACAAAAACAACAATACAATTTAGGGATAGTAACTTTCCATTTCACTAATATAGACATTCTGTTTCAGGACCGAGACTTTTCCATTTTCGAAACAAGAACGGACTTTTTGTTATCAAGATTGGGATTTCCTGTTTTTCAAATCGACCTTTTGATTTAAGGACAGAAACTTTTAAGTTTCCCTAACATGGGATATTCCTTTTTTATACCAGGATTTTTCCGCTTTCGAGTTGGGACAGGGACTTTTCGTTTTCAGGATCAGGATTAATGGTTTTCCGGACGATCCTTATGAGCTAAGGACAGAAACTTTCATGAACATGGGACATTCCTTTTCGGGACCGGAACTTTTCTGTTTTCAAGACAGGACAGAGACAGTTTTCATTCTCGTGATTGTGAATTCCGGTTTTTCAGCCTCACTGATATAGGGATAGAAACTTTCTGGTTCAGGGACATGGGCCATTCCTTTCGGGACCGAGACTTTTCCATTTTGGAGACAGGTGAGGGACTTTTCATTCTCGGGATTGGGATTTCCCGTTTTCCAAACCTTCCTTGTGATTAAAGGACAACAACTTTTCGTTTCTCAGACCGACTTTGTGATATAGGGATAGGGGCGGAAACTTTCAGGTACAAGGACACAGGACATTCCTTTTCGAGACTAAGATTTTTCCATTTTGGAGACATGAGAAGACTTTTTGTTATTAAGATTGGGATTTCCTGTTTTTCAAACCAAACTTTTGATGTAAGGACAGAAACTTTTAAGTTTCCCTAACATGGGACATTCCTTCTTGAGATCAGGACTTTTCGGTTTTCGAGTCAGGACAGGGACTTTTCGTTTTTAGGATTGGGATTTCTTGTTTTCCGGACAATCCTTATGAGCTAGGGACAACAACTTTCATGGACAACGGACATTCCTTTTCAGGACCAAAACTTTTCTGTTTTCAAGACAGGACAGGGACAGTTTTCATTCTCGTGATCGTGAATTCCCGTTTTTCAGCCTGACTGTGATATAGGGATAGAAACTTTCTGGTTCACGGACATGGGACATTCCTTTTTGGGACCGAGACTTTTCCATTTTGGAGACAGGTGAGAGACTTTTCATTCTCGGGATTGGGATTTCCCGTTTTCTAAACCTTCCTTGTGATTAAGGGACATCAACTTTTCGTTTCTCAGACCGACTTTGTGACATAGGGATAGGGACAGAAACTTTCAGGTTCAAGGATACGAGACATTCCTTTTGGAGACTAAGACTTTTCCATTTTCGAGCCTGACCTTTCATTCTCGGGATTGGGATTTTTCGTTTTCTAGACCTTCCTTGTGATTTAGGGACAACAACTTTCCATTTCACGGACATGGGACATTCCCTTTTGAGACCAAGACTTTATCGAAGATGGGACATGACTTTTAGTTCACGGGATTGTGATTTCCCGTTTTCTGAACCTCTTTTGTGATTTTATGCTTCAGGGACATACACTTCCCGTTTGGAATCACCTCAGAGATGTAAACTATGAACAGAGCCTCATCACTAGTAGAAAATCTGCTTCTGAAATGTTCCCTGCTAATTTTTATGCCCCACCCATCACTCCGATCATTCTCAATGTATTGTGAGATATGATTTTCATGATTCATGAACAACAACAAGAGTGAAATATCATTTCAAGTTTAAAAATCTTTGGGCCAAAAATCCTGAAATCAAAAATATTGTTACTAGTACACAAGAAGAGCAGTGCTTGAGCATCAAAATTCTGCACTATCTCCCCAACCAAACCAGGCCAAACCAAGGTGTGCCTCAAGAACTTCTTAAGCTGCATTCTCGCCCCCGCCTTAAGTAGCACCGTCACTACTTTCTTCCATAAATTTAGATGAAGCATAAACCAACTCATTATCTAGTAACTGCAACCGTGTCACATCCTTCTTGTTGAGTACTCAGTCAAATGAACCTTCTTTATGAATTAGGGACATGAGCTTTTTGTTTCAAGAGCATGGACTTTCCAAGAAATGAACATCATTCTGATTTAGGGACATAAACTTTCCGGTTTAGGGACAATGGTTCTTATTATCCAGATTGGGATTTAGGGACATAAAGTTCCATTTCAGGACCCGTAATACAATCCAATGTTTCTTATTATCCAGATTGGGATTTCCCATATTCCGGCCTTCCTTGTGATTTAGGAAAAATAATTAGTACCTTCCCATTTTATGGACATGGAACTTTCCTTTTCGGGAGTAGGACTTTTCCATTTTCGAGATGGGACAGGGACAATTTTCATTCTCATGATTGGGATATTTCCCCCTTTTTAGACCTTCATTCTGATTTAGGGACATAAACTTTCTGGTTTAGGGACATGGAACGTTCCTGTTCAGGACTGCGACTTTCAATTGTCGAGACATGACAAGGACTTTTCATTCTCGGGATTGAGATTTCCCGTTTTCCAGACCTTCCTTTTGATTTAGGGACAACAACATTCTGTTACCCGGACCAGGGATTTACCGAAAACGGGACAGGGACATTTAGCTCTCAGGACTGGGATTTCCTGTTTTCTAGTCCTTCCATGTGATTAAAGGACAATAATTTTCCATTTCAGGGACATGCACTTCCCGTTTGGGGATTCTGACTTCCGATTATAAGGGTTACAAGCAAAACTAACCATAAAAAATAGTGAACCTACAAGCAAAACTAACCATTAACAATGCAAGAAAGACAAAATAAACCTGCCGTCCAACTGAGCAATGTCAAATCCTTCTTGGCACCAATTAAAACCCAATATTTGTGTTCCTACCATTAGGATATGAAGCGAAAAAATATATAACTTTTAACAGATGCAACTGACATTCCTTGTGGTTCAGGGACTTGGACGGGGACGGGAAGTTTTGCATTTTTTAGACAAAACAGGGTCATTTTGTTCTTGGGAATGGGATTTTCTCTTTTTTCGGACCTTCCTTGTGATTCATAGACAACAAGTTTCCGTTTCACGGATGAGGGACATTCCTTTTGGGGACTAGAACTTCTCCATTTTTGAGAAGGGATAGGGACAATTTTTATTCTCGGCCTCCCGAGAATAAAACATTCCTTTTCGGTTCAGGGACAAGAACATTCCTTTTCGGTTCAGGGTCAGGAACAACTTTCCAGTTTAGGGACATTAAACATTCCTTTTTCAGCCCGCGACTTTTCCGTTATTGAGACGGGACATGAACTTTTCATTCTCGGTACTAGATTTCCCATTTTTCAGATCTTCCTCGTGATTTAGGGCCAACAACTTTCCATTACACGGACCTAGGACATTTTGTTTCGAAAGAGCGACCTACCAAACACTGGACAGGGACATTCACATTTAGCTCTCAGGATTCGGATTCCCCATTTTCTGGTCCTTCGTTTTTATTTAAGGAAATTATTGTTTCATGGACATGCACTTCCCGTTTGGGGACTATGACTTCCTATTTACAAGGAAATAGTTACTTATGACAGTTAAAAAATCCCACTCGTATAGTGTTTGTGACCAAGAGCATAAGTATTAAAGAATAGTGAACCACAAGCAAAACTGACCACTAACGATGCAAGAAAGACAAGATATACCAGTCGTGGAACTCAGCAATGTCAAATCCTTCTTGGCACTCATTAATTCCCTATATCTTGTGTTTCTGTCACGAGGATAGGAGGGGAAAATATATATAACTTTTAACAGATACAAGTGACATTCCTTGTGATTTAGGGACTGGGACAAGGATTTTTCATTCTCGGGAATGGGATTTTCCATTTTTTCCGAACCTTCCTTGTGTTCCAGGGACAACAGCTTTCTGTTTCAAGGACATGGAACATTCCTTTTCGAGACCAGAACTTTTCCATTTTTGAGAAGGGACAGGGACAATTTTGATTCTCAATATTGTGATTTCTCCTTTTTAGACCTTCCTTCTGATTTAGGGAGATGGAACAATCCTTTTCAGTTTAGAGATAGGGACAACTTTCCAATTTAGGGGCATGATGGACAAGGACTTTTCATTCTCGGGATTGGGACTTCCCCGTTTTCAGACCTTCCTTGTGATTTAGGGCTAACATCTTTCTATTACACAGACTTTGGACATTCCGTTTCAAAGCAGCGACTTGCCCAAAACTAGAAAAGGGTCATTTAGCTCTCAGGATTCAGATTTCCCATTTTCCGGTCCTTCCTTTTGATTTAAGGATAATACTATTTCAGGGACATGCACTTCCTGTTTGGGGACTATGACTTCTGATTTATAAGGAAAGAGTTACTTTTGTTTTGACAGTAAAAAAATCTCAATCCTATAGTGTTTGTGACCAAGAGAACAAGCAGAACTAACCGTTAACAATGCAAAAAAGACAAAGATAAACCTGTCATGGAACTGAGCAATGTCAAATCTTTGTTGGCACCAATTAATACCCAATATCTTGTGTTCCTGATATTAAGATATGAGGCGCATAAATATATAACTTTTAACGGATGCAACTGGCCTTCCTTGTGGTTCAGGGATAGAGACTGGGATTTTTCATTCTCGGGAATGGGATTTCCCTTTTCCCCGGACCTTACTTGTTATTAAGGGACATCACCTTTCCATTTCACAAACAATGGACTTTCATTTTCAGGACCAGAACTTTTGCATTTTTAAGAAGGGACAAGGACATAAACTTTCCGGTTTAGGGACATGGAACATTCTTTTTCAAAATCGCGACTTTTTCATTATCGAGACAGGACGGAGACTTTTCATTCTCGGAATTGGGATTTCTCGTTTTCCAAAACTTTTCCATTTTCATTCTCGAAACAGGGACAATTTTCATTCTCGGAATTGGGATTCCCCTTTTATAGACCTACCTTGTGATTTAGGGACATGGAACAATCCCTATCGGGACTTTCCTATTTTTTGAGACAAAAGAGGGACTTTTCATTCACGGGAATGGGATTTTCCGTTTTTTCGGGACCTTCCTTTAGATTCATGGACATCAATCTTCCATTTCACGGACATGGGACATTCCTTTTCAAGACCAGGACTTTCCATTTTCATTCTCGGACATGGACAATTTTCATTCTCGGGATTGGAATTTCCCCTTTTATTGACCTTCCTTGTGATTTAGGGACAAAACTTTCCATTTCAAGAACATGGAACATTCCTTTTCGAGACCAACACTTTTCAATCAATACTCAAAATATCTTATGTTCCTAATACTAGGATAAGAGGCACAAAAATATACAACTTTTAACTGATGCAACCGACCTTCCTTGTGGTTCAGGGACTCAGTCACTTATCGTTCTCGGGAATGTGGGGCCCTTTTCCCCGAACCTTCCATGCGATTCACGGACAACAACTTTTTCCATTTCACGAATATGGGACATTCATTTTCAAGACCAGAACTTTTCCATTTTTGAGAAGGGGGTACATGGAACATTCCTTTTCAAAACCACGACCTTTCCATTATTGAGATACAAAAGGGACTTTTCATTCTCGGAATTGGGATTTCCCGTTTTCCAGACCTTCCTTTTGATTTAGGGACAACAACTTTCCTTTACATGGACCTTGGACAGTCCCTTTCGGAACCGGGACTTACCAAAACCGGACAAGGGCATTTAGCTCTCGAGAGGATTTCTCATTTTCTAGTCCTTGTGATTCAGGATAGTAATTTTCCAATATCTTGTGTTCCTGCCAATAGGATATGCGCAAAAATATACATCTTTTAACAGCTGCAACTAACCTTCCTTGTGTTTCAGAGACTAGGAGTTTTCAAGTTTTGAGACGAAACATGGACTTTTCGTTCCCAGGAATGGTTTTTGGACTTTTAAGCAATTGACCTTTCTTGTGGTTCAAAGACTAGGACTTTTCAATTTCCCTTTAGCGGACATGGGACATTCCTTTTTGGGACCAGAACTTTTCCATTTTTAAGAAGGGACGAGGACAATTTTCATTCACGGACATGGGACATTAATTTTCAGGACTAGAACTTTTCCATTTTCATTCTCGGGATAGGGACAATTTTCATTCTCGAGATTGGGATATCCTCTTTGACCTTCCTTGAGATTTAGGGACAAACTTTCCGATTTAGGGACATGGAACATTCCGTTTCGGGACTTCTCCATTTTTTGAGACAAAACAGGGATTTTTCGTTCTCGTGAATAGAATTTCCCTTTTTTCAGACCTTCCTTGAGATTCAGGGACAACAACCTTCCATTTCACGGACATGGGACATTCCTTTTCAGGACCAAAACATTTCCATTTTCATTCTCGGGACAGGGACAGTTTTCATTCTCAAGATTAGGATTCCCCTTTTTTAGACCTTCCTTGAGATTTAGGGACATAAACTTTCCGACTTAGGGACATGGAACATTCCGTTCTGGGACTTTTCCTTTTTTGAGACAAAACAGGACTTTTTCGTTCTAAGGGAATGGGATTTCCCTTTTTTCCGGACCTTTTCTGAGATTCAGGGACAACAACCTTCCATTTCACGGACATGGGACATTCCTTTTCAAGACCAGAACTTTTCCCATTTCATTCTCGGGACAGGGACAATTTTCATTCTCAAGATTGGGATTTCCCCTTTTTACACCTTCCTTATGATTTAGAGACATAAAATTTCCGGTTTAGGGACATGGAACATTCCCTTTCGGGACTTTTCCATTTTTTTAGAAAAAATAGGGACTTTTCGTTCTCGGGAATGGGATTTCCCATTTTTTTCGAACCTTCCTCGAGATTCAGGGACAACAACATTCCATTTCACAAACATGGCACATTCCTTTTCAGGACCAGAACTTTTGCATTTTCATTCTCGGGTCAGGGACGATTTTCATTTTCAAGATTGGGATTTCCCCTTTTATTAGACCTTCCTTGTGATTTAGGGACAAACTTTCCGATTTAGGGACATGGAATAGCCCTTTCGGGACTTTTCCATTTTTTGAGACAAAACAGGGACTTTTCGTTCTTAGGGATGGGATTTCCCCTTTTTTCCGGACCTTCCTTGAGTTTCAGGGACAACAACCTTCCATTTCACGGACATGGGACATTCCTTTCCAGGACCAAAACATTTCCATTTTCATTCTCGGGACATGGACAGTTTTCATTCTCAAGATTGGGATTCCCCTTTTTTAGACCTTCCTTGAGATTTAGGGACATAAACTCTCTGATTTAAGGACATGGAACATTTCCTTTCGGGACTGTTCCATTTTTTGAGACAAAACAGGGACTTTTCATTCTCGGGAATGGGATTTCCCATTTTCCAGACCTTCCTTGTGATTTAGGGACCTAGAACATTCCCTTTTGGAACAAGGAATTACCTACAAACAGACAGGGACATTTAGCTCTCGGGATTTGGATCTCCCATTTTCTAGTCCTCCCTTGCGATTTAAGGTCGGTAATTTTCCGCTTCAGGGACATGCACTTCCCGTTTGGGGACTGTGCCTTCCGATTATAAGGAAAGGGCTACTTATGATAGTTAAAAATCCCATTCCTATAGTGCCTGTGAAAGAAGAAAAAAATTAATGTTCAATTATAATTGTAAGAAAACTCAAGAATGGGACAAAGGAAAGTCTCTACGTTATTTACCACAACAATGTAAAACATAAAGGGTGAAAAATCTGACCGCAGTAACTAATCACATAGTTTACAAACAAAAAAGAGTCGATAATGATTAAGAAAAAAATAGATTGTTCGGTAAACTGGCAAACAAAACAGCAGTACCTGATCAATCATGCAGTTCTAGGCCTCTCTAGCCCATCCGATCAACCTTTTCTTCCTACATTTATAACATGGAACAGTGTGTAAAATATAAATCATACAAAATTGGAGCTATTTATACTGAAAGAGAGAAACTCTTCACAAAGTGGAGCTGTTTTCAGCAAAGAACATAGAAAATTTTCAGTAGCACAGCTATACGAATGAATAAAATAGTAACAAAAATCAAAACTTACAAAGGAAGAACACCCTTGTTTTGCCGTAGGTTAGAGCACAATATTTATTTGAAGCAAGAGTTCTTTGTATATCCAATCTTCCGCTTCCACTTCATAACATAACCTCAAACACATTAAAAAAATAAAATACAAAATTTCAAAGATTGTAGAAATAATCGCGACTAAAGAAGACAGAATGGTTAAGCATCTGACCTGGAGGTTAGAGAACTTGAGTGTTTTGGCCATTGTGAATTAGTAGATCAACCCCAATCAGACATTAACATCCTTAAAATTACTTCACAGGAATATCAACTCCTTTTCCATGTCCTCCACTAAAATTATCAATAGTGAAAACAGTAAGAACAAGTATAACAGGTCTGTTGCCATAGTTCAAGAGAAAAAAACATCTAATCAACAATATCAAAGGAGCATTTCATTGGAATCTATAACCATCAACCATTCAACCTCATCCCACTTGGTCACCTAGTCAGTTGAAAAAGATACTTGCATAGTCTATCATTCATCAAACTACAAATTATATACGCGCTTGAAACTTTTTAAAGAGAAATAGAACGATTTTTTTAAAAAAAAAGACCTAGACGGTCGGGATCACAATGAGGAGGAATCGCGAAGACGGCCGCTGCTCTTGACTTCTTTACCGAGTAGTTCAATCCTGTAGATCCAAACAGCGAGGATTAAAATTAGGCGCGAATTTTAAGTCCATTAGACTCGGATTAGGGTTATAACGCGCTAGAAACTTTATAAAGGGAAGTAGATCGATTGAAAAGAAAACCCTAGACGGCCGGATCGCAAATACCTTGATTTCTTCACCGAGTAATTCGATCCCGTAGATCCAAACGGAGAAGATTTCTGAACACTGACTAAGCCAGGCAGGAACGAGGAGGACGGCTGTGAATCGGCGATTCGGATGAGAATCACCGAAAGCGAAAAGCGGCAAACGCCCAAAATTTGGGGAATTAGACAATTAGCTTCTCAATTGAGAGAGGGCTTTTCAGACGGAGAAGTTGTGTATGATCGGAATGGGAGACGGCGAAGGGTATCGTATAGAAGGACTTGCCGACTTGGATTGACCGACTTGGACTTACCGACTTCACTTACCCTAACTGCGTAGAAGGAAAGCTGTATTATTTCTTTTGCTGCAAGTATCAAGCTATGTTGTACAGCTGTCAAACCTCTATTGGATTCCCTTCCTTTATGTTTCCATGTTTTTTTTTCAAGATTAACTCATGGACTAAATGTTGGAGTTAAAAACATTTAAAATTAGTAAATTTTTAAATTAATACTTAAATGAAATTCGTGTACTTCATAAATGTGTTAAAAACATTTGAAGTAGATTTTTTTTCAAGGTTTATCACTTTTTTGTTATTTTTTTTTATATAATTTCATATTTATTACTAATAAATTCGTAATTATATTAAAGAATTAATAAAAAAAATACTTTATATAATTTTACTATTTAAAAAAATGTGCATAAATATTAATAGATATATAAATTGACATCGGTTCCTTTTTTATATATTTGAAATATCTCATTTCATTTTAGTATATTTTCTTAATTCGGACTATATCGGGCGATCCAAGTCAAACACCGACATCTTATACTGTGTTCATCCTTATAATATTTTTCTTTCATTTTTTTGTTATCCTTATAATAAATGTTTTTTTTCATTTTTTTTTCCACAAACGCGCCATGGCGCGGGGATTGTACTAGTATTTTCTTAATTCAGACAATTGTTTAATAATTCCACGTATTGAATAGATTGGATTATTTTGTAATTATTTTTATATTAATGAAATGCTTATTGATAAGGGCATAAAGGTAAATAGTCTTCGTCTGGAACTGAGAGCTGAGACTAGCCTGAGAGAACTCAATACTCACAGGGTGTGTATGGCTATAGAATAAACAAGTTAAAAAGTGTGAAATTATTAGCTGTTAAAAAAATAAACGGGTTTAAACGGTGTATGGGAACAACAAATAAGCTTTAGTCAGTTAAAAAAAAGGTTTATAAATAAGCTGTAAATTGAAGCTTATTTTGAGTTTTATATTCCATAATTACTATTTTACCCCTTCTCTTTTATCTTATTTGGTTTGAAAGTACCACAATACCCCTAATAAAAACCAAATAAACTCCACTTTTTACAAAATAAACTGTTTTTCGCCCCATACGGAGTTTATATTTTTTCATAAATTTTTAACTACTTTATCAACAGTTTATAAATTTTTACCTTGTTTATAATTTTAGCCAGTTTATTAACCTCGTACCATTCGAACCCACAATTCCAAGGAGTAGGTAGCTCACACGAAATTCCAAACAGAGCAAAACCCTAACGCTAAACCCCCAACCAAATTCCCCAAATCTCCTTCGCCAGCAGCTCAATTCAAGTTGAATCAGGTAATTGAATCTTCAATCTCTTGTTCGATTTAATTCAAGCTGAATCAGGTAATTGAATCTTCAGTCTCTTGTTCGATTTCAAATTCCATCTTCCTCCCTTACTCTTTCTCTCTGTCGCAGGCGAAGGCGTCCCTCTCTGCTTAACTCTCTATCTCTTTCGTCACTCCCTCCGTCGCCGATCATTGTACGTCTTTCTTTCCCGATTCTCTTCATTACTCTGTCCTCTGCTGCTTCCTTTGCAATTCCTTATTTGTATGCTTTATTGATGCGTTTATAGAATGTGTGTTAATTCTGAAAATTCCAGTACGTTTATTCTCTTCTTGTGACGCTATTTGATAGGCACCTCCTCTGTTCTAATTCACTGCTTCTCTGGTTTGTTCTTTCTTTCTCTACCGGACACAGAAAATGTCATCTAGAGTTAACATCAGAAAGCTCTCTTCATTTATCTCCCACAATGGTAGGATGACCGCACTTGACAAATTCCTGAAAATTGATTGTAAATCAGGCAAAATCGACATTAGTGATGCTCATTTCTTCTTCGACCACATGCTTCGTATGATACCTTCGCCCCCACTTTCATGTTTCAGTACATTGATGGGTGCTCTAGTGAAATGTGAACATTTTCCCCTCGTCATTTCTTTCTACAAGACACTGGATATTTCGGGTGCTCTTGGATCGAGGTCAGATTTCATCATCTTGAATATCTTGCTCAACTCCTACTCTAGAATGAGATTAGGAAGTGCCGCATTCTCTGCCGTTGGGCTTTTGTATAAGAACGGCTACCGCCCGAATATTATTACTTTTAATTCCTTGCTCAAAGGTTTGTGTTTGGAGGGGGAAATGGTAGAGGCTTTTGGTTTGTTCTCAAAGATGATTCAGTTGGGCTGTAATCCTGATGTTGTTACTTATAATACTGTAATCGATGGTTTGTGCAAGACTGGAAACGCTGCTACGGCCCTTGAGTTACATCGATGTATGGTGCATGGTTGGGTGGGTAATCTCAAAGAGAATTCAAAGCCAAAAACAGTGTCTTCCCCTCTGGTTGATGGTAGATGTGTGGAGTGGCCTATATCTGATACGAAAGAAAATGTTGTGAGAATTTCTCCAAATGTTATTACTTACAGCTGTTTGATTGATGGGTTGTGTCGTTCGAAGATGGAAGAAGATGCTAAGTCTCTCCTGGTAGAAATGATAGATCGTGGTGTTCATGCTAATGTGGTGACTTTTAACATTTTGATTAATTCACTTTGCAAAAAAGACAAAGTGGAACAAGCAATTGAGGTTTTGGAGACAATGATATCGACAGGCGAGTTCCCTAACACTATTACCTATAATACAATCGTGGATGGTTTGTGCAGAATTGGGAAGATAGAAGAAGCTGTGAGTTTGTACAAAGATATGAATTGCAGGGGAATATCCGCAGACAATGTGACAATAAACCCCATGCTGAAAGGTCTTTTTCATCTGAAAAAAGTTGAAGAAGCTATGAGTTTATTCAACCACATGAAAAAGATGGATGCAAATGATGCTTGTCGACCCGATCATGTTACTTATGCTACTATGATTGACGGACTATGCAAAGAAGGGGATGTAGGTATGGCTGAGGATCTTTTCTTTGAAATGAAAAGTAATGGTTGCTCCCCTAATGTCATTACTTGTAACACACTCATTGATGGGTATTGTAAGTCTGGGATGCTAGATAAAGCAAATGATTTGCTTCTTGAAATGGAAGTCAAGGGTTGCTCCCCTAATGTCATTACTTTTAACACCCTCATAGATGGGTTTTGCAAGTCAATGATGCTTGAGAAAGCAAATGATTTGCTTCTTGAAATGGAAGCCAAGGGTTGCTCCCCTAATGTCATTACTTTTACGGCGCTCATAGATGGGTATTGCAAGTCTGGGATGCTTGACAAAGCAAATGATTTGCTTCTTCAAATGGAAATGGAAGCCAAGGGTTGCTCCCCTGATGTCATTACTTTTACAGCGCTTATAGATGGGTACTGCAAGTCTGGGATGCTTGACAAAGCAAATGATTTGCTTCTTGAAATGGAAGCAAAAGGTTGCTCCCCTGATGTTGTTACTTTTAATGCATTGATAGGGGGTTTTGCCTGTCAGAAAGAAAGTGCAAGAATTATAGAGCTTTTGCAAGCAATGCACAACATGAAGATTTTACCCAACTTGAACACAGAATCTATTTTAGCGGAATATATCAACCTGGATGAAAATTGTCAAAGCTGGGTGTACTTACTCCCAGATTTCTCATCGTTCGGAAGCCCTGTAAAGGAACGCCTTGAATCTTTATGTGAGTTTGCTCTTCGTTCTTGATCTATTTGCGTGCTTTCTTAATTCTTCAACTCCTTATGTTTTACTTTTCCTCATTCCTTTGATAGCATTATGTGGACACTAGATGATTTACTTGCAATTACGCTATTTTTTTGTTAAAAAAATCAGGTTTGAACCGTTCCAAAAAGAATCATCAGAGCTAGGCATTAATGGGAGATCGATATATAACTGCATATTAAAGAGATGGTCTTTTCTTCTTGAAAAAGAGCTTGTTCGATGCTTGACCTTGTAGATGGTCAACTGCAAGAAGCCAAAGCCTTGAACATTGTTATTATTTAACTGTTTGAGTTGTAAATGGTTTGGTGAAACTAGTTTGTTGCACATTCATCAACTAGACCTTAATTGGTATGCTATAACTAGTGACCAAACATCTTGCTTTCAATTAACTTTTCCTGGAGGATCTTCATGTAATGTAAGTTAGGATTCACCGGAACTTGTAAGTTGCAGCAACTTCTAATGCCAGATTATGTTTGGATGGGTTTGTTCGAATCAGTTCAAGGAAGTCATTATCGTTTTTTACTATATTTGGATGGGTTTATTGTCGAGTTAAAGATTGGATTATAAAGTCGAACCAGGGCAAAGAATTGCATTGCAGGGGAATATATGGAGACAGTGTGACACATTGCAGGGGAACACGAAGATGCTATGAGTTTATGCAAAGAAGGGGAAATAGGAAAGGCTTAAAGAGCTCCTATTAGAAATGTCATCTGTTGGATAAGGTTGAAGAGCTTTTTTTGGACATGTAAAGTAATGACATTTCTCCATATGTCTATAGCTGCTGTTCTTTGATTGATGCCCTTTACATCTCTGGAAAAGACGAGGAGGTATTCGCAGTCGTATTGAATATGATCGGAGATGGTATCGAACAAGCAATGAGATGTGGTGTATGTAATTGTTGTGATGCTATACCACATACTAGTAGATTTAGAGTTCGAATCTTATTAAAAACATAGAATGGCAGAGGGATATCCAAATGTAGAGATCGGAGATTAAGCTGAATCAAGACTAAAATAAAAAGAGAAATGGTAGGATTCCGGTAAGGAAAGGCATTCGTAAAAGCGATCGATGGTGTGTGTTTATACAATCGGAGCCAACCAGCGGCTCCAATTTCCCCCAGAGTTGGAGATGGAGAGGAGAAAGAGAGCTCTAAAATTAAAAGCGGGCTTGGGGGAGTCTTTTACTCTTCAACTTTGGGAGAAATCAGATTCGTTGTTGGCTCGGATTCGAAGCAAACCATCAACGTATGAACTTCTTACCTCTGTGCCCTCCTCACCGGAAAAGAGCAAATCCGCCACCACCAATAGTACCACCACAGCGAGGCTATGTATCATTATGCACATCATTCCAGTCAGTTAGTTGCATTCCCAATTTAAACTCAACTTTAAGCACCAAAATCAGACAAAGCTAACTCACCACTCACATCCTCTTCCAGATCAAGATCATCCATCTTTATCAAATTCGGGCCCTTCAACTCAATAATTTTGTTGCATGAATCAAATAAATTTCAAGGTAACTTAAAAATAAAGGTTGTCCAGAATGAATCTAAACTAGAAACAAAATACTAAAAACTTTGCTATTGGAGAATCGGAATAACTTAAAAATAATGAACTACGCGCAAAAGAAAAAAGAAAAAACTCAAACGTACAACCGATCTTTCACAATCTGCAATGGGAATATATGGGATAGTAAAAATGAAACTAAATAATTATAGGTTAAATGCTTGATCGAGTAACTCTATCGATCATTCTCTCCTCCCATTTAGCACATCAAAACTTCCGCCATTGCTATTGGAGAATCGGAATAACTCACCTCATTCGCAAGTCGCAACTCTTTTCTCGTGGTCTTCTTCTCCTAGCTACTTTCGAAGGCGAAGCCCGGATTTGGGAGTAGTGAAGGTGGCGGCCATCACCTCTGCCCTCCTCACCGGGAAAGAGCAAATCCGCTGCCACCTTCACCACCACCAAAGCAAGGCTAGGCCTTCGATCTACTTGATCTTCCATTAGAGACTCTATTGTGTTAGGAGAGGGGTTTGTATTACATCCCCTTTTATAATGTTTGAATTGAAATAGATAGATTAATTTAAAATATAAAATAAATCTAAATATGGCATCATATTTAGATTGATTTGCTTAGATTTGATTTTTAATTTAATAATAATTTTTTAAGATTTACTAATTGTATTTTTACCACAAAATAGGTAGATTTGATTTCCATAGATAGATTTGATCACATTTATGATATTATCAAAATAGTTTTTGTTACCACAAAATCCAAGGACCCCAATTCAACCTACTTACGAAAGTAATTAGTTAGTGTTAGACATCCATATATAGAATGATTTGTTTAGATATTTGACTGTTTTTAGTTTTTATAATTATATTTTAGGTTCACGTATTTTATTTAAGAAAGTAATTTATACATATTTCACATTCAAACATAATGTTGATGAACATCTTTTTTAATATTTTTTTATATTCATTTCATTAAGCATAAATGAAAAAATGAAGCAAAGTTGGCAACTTTTAATTTAGATTAATGTATTTGTTTAAAGCTTGATTACAATGCCGTCCTAGGCTCCTAACCTCAATTTGATATCCTTTTGTTTAAATTATTTTATATTTTTAAATAAGGTTAAAAAAATTAGTTTAATTAGCTTTTAACATTAGACGCACAACTTTTTATTTTATATTCACAAATCTATTCAATTTTTTTATCTCGCCAGCTAATATATATTCTATCAACTGATATCGTTAACAAACTTTTTACGGGCTTATAAACAATATGATTTAAGATATATATATTTAACATACTTAATCGATTAAGTTCAACTACCCTATCAATTAACTTCAATATATATATATATATAAAAGTGTATCCGGACAAAAATTAATATAAATGTGTATATTGTATAGTTAATACTACTTTATACTAGCCTAAAAAAACTAAATTATTAAAAATTAAAAAACAGCTAATATATACAGCTTCTATCTTTCCCTTACCAAAAACCACGCCGTATTGCCTTCGGCCGCCGGAGTAGTGATGAACTGATCGAATTCTACTTTCGAAGGCCAAGTCCGGCCATGGAAGCGGTGACGGAGGCGGCTACTTTGGCAAGATTCTGGCAAGAAAAGGGCATTCCCGAGCCAACCGGAGGATCCAATATATATTCAATATTCCCCATAAATCGGACTCAGAGAATCGACTTTTAACTCTTCATGATCTTTGGAGAAATTGGATTTGGACTAAGAAAGAAAGCACAAGATATCATCCATTATGTTATTCCTTAAATACAATTTAACAAGTTAGCTATAGTTCAAACTTAATGTTGGTCCTCTTCGATCTGTAATCGTAATTTGTAGATTCATTTAATTCATTAAGAACAGATTAAATAATTAAGCAAAGTTTGGCAGTTACTTGTTTTTAATAGCCAAGAGCTCCATTGGATTAATGCCCGCATAATGTCTTTCAACTAAAAAAGGAATCAAACACATCGATCTACCGAAAGGCGATCGAAGTGGGCGATCGACGATGAATAAAATCCTAGTTTAGAAGACGAAGCCCGGACGTGATAGAAGTGGTGGAGACGGTTGTTTTTGCCAACATTCGTCACCACCACCTCCAACACGGCGAGGCTACTCCTTCTATTCTCCCATTACATCCATCCAGACTATTATGTTGGGGGCTGCCTTAATTTGTATTGTTTGCATATCATATATATAATATATCCCTTTTATAATGTCTTTAAATATAAAATAAATCTTAAAAATAGAAAGTAAATATGATTTGCTGGGATTTGATATTTAAATTTTTTTAAACAAGGTCTACGAGTTTTATTTTAGGTAATAGTTTCTAGTTTAACCTATATTGGAAACTATTATTACGTACATGAGTTTCCAAAACCGATTACATATCTATTTATTTTAGGTAATTATAGGGTTTTCAACTAATCAAATTAAAAATTTTTTTTTTTATCTTCTAACCATCTATATCTATCTATCAGGGGCGGGTATCTAATATATCTATCTACAGGGGCGGATCCTGGACCGTCATTCCGGGAATACTTGAAGGTAAAATTTTCATCATTCCGAGAATGTTTAAGGGTAAAAAAAATTTCTTTTGTATTTTTTTCCCGGGTTGGGGATGCTTGACGAAAAAAATGAAGAAATTAACACTAAAAATAAAAATAATTTTTTTTTTGGGATGCTTGAGCATCCCCATTCATTAGGGATGGAAATGGATCGGGTTATGGGTGAATGTACCCATTCCATCACCCGATCCATTAAGAAATTTCCTCCACCCGATCCACCCATCATCCACTAACCCTTGCATCCATATCCGATCCATCCATCATCCGCGGGTTATTGGGTGGATTGGGTGAAATATATGGGTGAGAAATTTCATGTAAATGTCCACCGTAATTTTCAAAATGGAAATAAAACTTAATAAAAATAAATAAAATTTCAATATATTAAATTTAAATTACTCATCATTCATAACTTACACACAAAATAAAAACTCAAACTATTAAATAAAGTTACATATAATATATAAGTTGCATAAAAGATATGATAAAACTACATATAATAAGCAATTTTAGTGGATCGGGTGATGGATCGGGTGGTGGATTGGACACCCCTTCATCCATATCCGATCCAATCCATCATCCATTAATCCATCATCCACTTATTTATCCATTTATTCGGATTTTCATCCACATATTTGGGGTGGATTAATGGATGGATCGGGTCTCCGCGGGTTGATTTCCATCTCTACCATTCATACATGTAGATCCGCCCCTGTCTATCTATATCTATATCTAACAATTAAAATAGAAGTATTTTTGATGAGGTGTCATCACTTTCATAATTATAGGGTTTCAACCAATCAAATTAAAATAGATTTTTATTTTTATTTTTCTAACCATCTATCTATTTTTTTTATTTTAAAATAGATTTTTTAAAAGAGAATCATTTTTTATGAGACATCATCACCTCCATAATTATAGGATTTTCAACCAATCAAATTAAAATAGATTTTTTATTTTATTTTCTAAGAGCACTTTTATCGGCTTCTTACTGTTCACGGATACTAGGTGTTACTTATAATGTTAAAATATTGTAACAGTACCGTAAACGATACTACGCCGATTCGCGACTGGTATCGATACTCCGTGTGAAAAGTAAATAGTGTGTCAGTCTGTTTTTTTATTTTCGGAAAAGCGGCAAAAAAAACGATGCCATATTGATTCTAGGAAGTGGAGAATGATGCGTTTCACTGAGAGCATCCGCATCCATGGAACCCAGTTCGGTTCCTTAACTCCCCTTTTTATTTTTCTCTCTCCTTAAGAAACCCATCTTAATTTTTTACCCACATCCCTACAACCCATTTTATTATAAACTAAATAATATAAAATTAAAAAAGCCCCACTACATACCTAAACCCCTCTATTTCTCTTTCCTACTCTCCCATCCATTTTCTTTCTTTTTGAGTTTTTAAGGGTTCCTTACTAATAAACCTATCACATCATTTCTTAACACAATATGTCATTCCTCTATTATTTTACTATTAAGTTTCTTATTTTTCTCCTCTAAACACCCCATTGTGGGTGCTCTGAGCCAGCAGCAGGTGCATGCAACAATTGCAGTGGACACATGTCGCAACTGGAGAGGCTGGCACATGGACGGTTGCGATTTGTTGATGCGAACGGCTGAGATTGATTCGTCCAGTTGTTTTATTACAATTAGAAAATGTAATTTTTAACCATGAAAATGTAAAAATAAAAAATAATACCAAAATACTAGATTTATTTTTCTCTACACATAGACATCAACTTTGAATATGTTTGATTATATTTGAAAAAAAATATTTTTTTGAAATAAAATTACATGCAATAATATCTAAAAAAATATTTGTAATTATATTTCATTAGTAGTAGTTATCATTTGATGAATTTATATATTGGTTATGTATAGTCACCGATTTAGTTTATAAATAATATTAATTTATGCATAATTTTTTTTAATGGATAATGAATATTTTAACGTTATCTAGATTTGAAAAAATTAGTTGAGAGGGGTATAATCGTAAATTGATTTGATAGAAAAGGATGAAAATAATTGTGGAAGAGGGGTATAATTGGAAATTGAATTGATAGGAAAATGTGAGTTTTGGGATGCTAGAGATGCTATTGATAAAATGGAAAAGGTAAGAATGGGATGCTAAGATGATGTGGTGGAGAAAGAAGATTAAAAAAATAGTATTCCTAGTATCCCTATCATCCCTTGATAAACATGGCCTAAGACCACTTTTATCGGGGCACTGTGTAAGATGCTAAAGGTTTAAAAATATATAAAATATGGAGGTGAGATAAACTTGGATGCTTGTGAGATGTGTAATTGGTATCGATGCCAAAGGGATGCCAAAGGGAAATTAAATGCAGTGTCAGGATTTTTGTTTTGTTTTCGGAAATAAAAAGAAAAAAAGGGACATGTGTCGCGGAGAGGTTGGGCACACCTGACGCAAAGCTGCAGAGGGGAGGGACACGTGTCGCCACACCAGAGGAGGATGGCATGAACGGCTGCGATTGCAAGGAACGGACGGCCCAGATGCAATCTGGCCGAATTTACTTAAATTCATATAATGCTAATTTCGGTATGTAATTTGTAAAAAAATTACCATAGTACTATATTCATTTTTCTCTACACATAGACATCAAATTTTAATATGTTTCGACGTAATTTGAAAAAAATGATTTAATTTGATATAATTATATTGTAATTTAGCTCGGTAAATTGGATCTTGGTCATTCGGTGTCCGATTTCTTATTATAATACCTTTCCAGATAGGGAATCGCGTCAGGAACAAAACTAGGGTTTTACTGTGTTCGAAACTTTCTGGCAATTTTCGAAACTTCATACCGAGTCTAGTTAATTTTTTTTTGTTCGTAACACACTTCATTGAATGTTTGGAGGATGTAAAAATGTGGTCAAGTCATTTGTGACATTGGTATAAATGATCTGTATAGATGAAGTGTGTTGTCCCGTCAAATGCAGATGTATTGAGTAGTCTTGTCTCCTCAGTTGGACTGTGGTCTGATTTTGGCTATAAAAACATATCATCACAGCCATTTCAAAACACACCATTTCTTCTTCATCTTCTTCTCATCATGGATCCATCTCAAAATGAAGCTGATAATTTCTTCTTCTCTGGCTTGAGCAATATCTCCCTTTCTTCAGAATATGGTTTAGGCTATTACGAGCAACTTCTATCTTAAAACCCACAAAATCTTACCCCAGACACTGCTGGAAGTGAAAATTCACAACAATCCCAACCTATCCCAACTTATAGCACCCAACAAGGTGTCGATTCTAGTTCTCGAGGTCGAGGTCGTCTCAGTGCTCGTGGGCGAGGTAGTGGCGGGGCTCGTGGTTCAGGTCGTGGTGAAGTTGGAGAAGGTGTTGATGCAATTCGTTCTTCTCGCTCCACTTGGAGTGGGGAAGACGATAATCTTCTCGTTAGCGCTTGGATAAACATCTCAACTGACGCGGTCATCAACACCGACCAAGATGCAAATGCATTTTGGGACAAAATCGGAGCCTTCTATGAGAAGTATAGGAAACCACACTAAGTGGAAAGAGATGGAAAGAAATGTAAAGCACACTGGCAAAAAATCAATACGAATGTAGCTAAGTTTGTTGATTGTTTTCAGGAGGCAAGTCGAATGAGAGCTTCTGGCGAGGCGGAGAAGGATGTCATTACGAGGGCACATGAGCTTTATACTTCAAGGACTGATGTAAAGCGATTCAAAGAGGAGCATGCATGGGTATTGCTGCGTGATGAGCCGAAGTGGAGTGTTGATTATTTAGATAAAATCAACCGTTACAATGCAAGTAGTGGGAGTTCGAAGAGATCTCGAACAACTGGTGGAGAGGATACCCCTGGTTCAGATACTCCCACGAGTGTCTTCACCGTCAATCCAATTCAGCGTCCAATGGGCATCAGGAAATCCAAGAGAAAAGGAAAAGAAGTCATGTCATCCGATCAAGCTGCACACAGAGAGGTTGTCGTCGAACAGGCAAAGGAAGAAGCCAAAAATTTCAAACAAATTTATAAGTTGCAGATGGCGAAGGAGGTTCGCAAGAGGGAGAAAGTGCAAGGGTACACGCGAGTGAAGAATATTGACTTGCTTAGTCAACTCATGGCAACTCCAAATCTTCCACCGGAAGGTGAAAATCTCAAAATGAAGTTATTCAAGGAGCTTGGGGAGGACTCTTTCCCATGAGAGATCAAAGCTTAAGTTTATTCGTGTTTATGCATGTTTCCTTCATTTAATGCATGTTTCCTTCTTGTAACGCATGTTTCCTTAATGTAATGCATGTTTCCTTAACGTAATGCATGTTTCTGTAATGTAATGCATGTCACCTTCATGTAATGGAAGTTATCTTTATTTAAAATATTGTGTCATTTTTAAATTTTGAATCTGCATGTGATAGAGAGTTGTCGGTTTGTGGTAGAGCCTTGCCTACTCAATGTCAGTCTTCGAGATTCCAAATTCTGAAATTGCATGTGATAGAGAGTTGTCATGTTGTGGTAGAGTCTTGTCTACTCAATGTCAGTCTTCGAGATTCCAAATTCTGAAATTGCATGTGATAGAGAGTTGTCATGTTGTGGTAGAGCCTTGTCTACTCAATTTCTGTCTTCGAGATTCCAAATTCTGAAATTGCATGTAACTTCTACATTTCTATATAAATAAACATTGCATACTTTAAAGAAAATCACACCACATCCAGAACTCATCCCTTCCCAAAGCACCAACAAATGGCTAGCCCCGATTCAGATTCTTCAAACACAAACCCTTTTCTTTCTAGCAGTAGCTCTGACGGAGACGGTGAGCTTCAAGCTTGCTTTGAAGCATGGAAAGCTACTACTGTTCGTGTTCAAGAAAATTTTCAACAATCTGAAAGTTCAAGAACGAGACGTCGCCGTACCCACATTGAAAGAGGGAGGGAGAGAGGCTTCGCTCAATTGTTAAGCGATTACTTCTCGGAGGTGTCAACCTACCCAGATGAGGTCTTCCGACGCAGGTTCAAGATGAGTAAGGGAGTTTTCAACCGCATCGTTCAACGCTTGGAATCGGAGATGGTGTACTTCTAGCAACGACCAGATTGCACTGGATGGATGGGCATTTCTGCGTTGCAGAAAATCACAAGTGCAATTCGCATTCTGGCATATGGTCTTGCTGCTGATGCTTGTGATGAATACCTTCGTCTATCAGGGGCCACAACAAGATTGTGCTTGTCCCATTTTGTTGATGGAATCATCAACTATTTTGGAGACGAGTACCTTCGACGACCAAATGCAGCAGACATACAATGTCTGCTGAGCGTAGGAGAGTCTCGTGGTTTTCCAGGAATGTTGGGTAGCATTGATTGTATGCATTGGGCTTAGAAGAATTGCCCAACTGCATGGAAAGGTCAATTCGCGGGTGGATATCATGGCCATCCAACAATTATACTCGAGGCTGTTGCATCCTACGACCTATGGATATGGCATGCTTTCTTCGGAGTCCCAGGTACAAATAATGATATTAACGTTCTTGATCGATCCCCTGTGTTTGATGATATTTTACAAGGTACGGCTCCGAATGTTAGTTTCAATATCGGGGGACACGAGTACTCCATGGGGTACTATCTTACTGACGGGATCTACCCTGAATGGGATACATTTGTCAAAGCACCAAAGACTCCTCAAGGAACCAAAATGAAGCTATTTGCTCAATATGTGGCTTCTGCTCGCAAAGATGTGGAAAGAGCATTTGGAGTCCTGCAAGCTCGTTTCGCAAAGTTCGCCATCCAGCATTATCTTGGGATCCAATTTTGGTCGGGAAGATAATGAGAGCGTGCATCATTTTGCACAATATGATCGTGGAAGACGAGCGAGAAGGTTATAGTCATCATGGATACGAGATTCCACAATTCAAGGAAGGTGTAAGCGGTGAGGCGGCACCGGTTGACGACGATGCTTGGACATTTTTGACCGAGCGCCACGCGACTATGCAAGAGTATATAAAGAAGAGGCATGATCTTCGTGATAATGGTACGCACCGCCGACTTAGGGAAGACTTGAAGGAACATATTTGGCAAACATTTGGATCCACACGTGGAGGTAATTAGATTTCGCAAATTTCGTATTATGTTTCGTACGTTGCAATTTAGTTTATATATTAGCTTTTGTGTAATTTCTTTTTTTTAATCAATGAAGTTTTCTATTTTATTTTAAATCAAAATTTTATAATTACATTTTAGTAATTAAATACTAATATAATATTATAATCATATTATAAACATGTTGGAAATAATTGTTATAGAAGGGTATATTCGTAAATTGAATTGGTAAAAAAAGATGGATTGTGGGATGCTAAGGATGCTATTGTTAAACTGGAAAAAGTGGGAAAGGGATGCTATGCTGATGTGGCGGAGAGAGATGAATAAAAAAGTAGTAATTTTAGTATCTTGAATAGTAACTGATAAACATGGACTAACCATCTATCTATTTTTTTATTTTAAAATATTTTTTTTTTAAAAGAGAATCATTTTTTATGAGACGTTATCACCTCCATAATTATAGGATTTTCAACCAATCAAATTAAAATAGATTTTTTTTATTTTGTAACCAATTGGTTCAATTTAAAGCATTAAAATAGAGCATAATTTATTCCTTAGTATATTCTACATTTTATAATAATTTATAATATATCTATCAATCTATTTATCTATATCTAACTATTAAAAGAGAAGCATTTTTGATGAGGTGTCTGACGAAACACCAAAAAATAAATAAATATGTAGTTTATCATAAATAAATAATCGGGTTCCCGCTATATAAATAAACCCGCTTTTAGGATAATTATAATGTATCAAACCAAATGATGGATTATTCCACCTAAGGTTTATTATATACAAGTGTCCACATTAAGGACACATGTCCCGAACAACATGACATTTGTCATGTACCTTGGACACATGTCAATAAGGGGTCATGATCTTGCTCTATAAGTATGGGTTGAAACCTTGAGGTTAGAGGTCGGTTTTTGATGGCTCGAGGAGCCTTCCCGAGCGGGATTCATCTCGATCAGCGGGAGCCGACATTTGATGGAGCCCTTGGGAGGACGGTGGTCCGCGTATGGCTTGAGCTCGGATCAGCACAGGTTTGGGTACGCCGACGGTAATCTCGTCGCGCGTCTCAGGTAAGCCCGATCGTCTAAGCTCGCCCGCATCCAACTTGATCCCGGAACCCGCCGGCACGGGATTCTGAATATCGGGCTTCGTCATTGGCGCCGTCTGTGGGAACCATTCACTCCAAGAGGTGATCGATTAAGATAAGTTATCCGCCCAGTTTATCTTAGTAAGGTTCCAAAATTTCTTATTCTGTTATGAAATGTGTATATATAAATTGATCGCGAACTAGAGGCAAGAATATGTATGCATATATTCGTTGTAGGGATTCTTGCCCACATAATCGAACACGAGGTAATTCAAGACGCGATTGAAAACCAAGAATAATTGTAATATATACATATAAGTTGTATAAAGGGTAGCTAGTCAGCTGTGCAACGGACTATCCATCTATATATATTCACAGTTCACCCTTATCCATCATGTGATCCTAAATTAGTTAAGAACATGTAGGCTGAATGTGGTGCATCTTAGTTGTTGTTATCATGAAAAAACAAAAGAAATATATGTATAGCTACAATCTGAGCTACTGTCAGGGGTTTTACCAATATAAAATGATGGGGTAAAGGAGAGCTGCTCGCTTGCTTAAAAAAGGGGTGATCGGGTATCTTTAGGAATTGTATGTGCTACCGCCGATGGGGGTGTACAAAGGATATAAGAATATGTTGCACATATAACTGTCATAAAAAGTCATTTATACACGTGTCTATAGCAATACTACTTGAATTTGGAATCATTTTCATGTTTGGCTTATATGGTTGAGTCCATCCTAAAAAATTCCTGTTTAAATTGGCTGCCGTATGAACTATATGTATGTGTTCAAGTATACCGTGTACGAAGGCTACTATCATATGGAAAAGGGAGTGCTATTTTATGTACGCTCGCGGAAATTTTATTAAGTCCTAGGATGCATGATCTTGCTCCGCCTCGGACCTCCGATCGAATCTGCATTCTCAGAGATGATATTTTATATTAAGTCTCTAGAACGCTGGAGCTTGGCTCCGCGTCGGGCCTCCGATCGAATCTGCATTCTCGGAGATGATATTTTATATTAAGTCCTAGGACGCTGGAGCTTCGCTCCGCGTCGGGCCTCCGATCAAATCTGCATTCTCAGAGATGATATTTTATATTAAAGTCCTAGGACGCTAGAGCTTGGCTCCGCGTCGGGCCTCCGATCGAATCTGCATTCTCGGAGATGATATTTTATATTAAAGTCCTAGGACGCTGGAGCTTGGCTCCGCGTCAGGCCTCCGATCGAATCTGCATTCTCGGAGATGATATTTTATATTAAGTCCTAGGACGCTGGAGCTTGGCTCCGCGTCGGGCCTCCGATCGAATCTGCATTCTCGGAGATGATATTTTATATTAAGTCCTAGGACGCTGGAGCTTGGCTCCGCGTCGGGCCTCCGATCGAATCTGCATTCTCGGAGATGATATTTTATATTAAGTCCTAGGACGCTGGAGCTTGGCTCCACGTCGGGCCTCCGATCGAATCTGCATTCTCGGAGATGATATTTTATATTAAGTCCTAGGACGCTGGAGCTTGGCTCCGCGTCGGGCCTCCGATCGAATCTGCATTCTCGGAGATGATATTTTATATTAAGTCCTAGGACGTTGGAGCTTGGCTCCGCGTCGGGCCTCCGATCGAATCTGCATTCTCGGAGATGATATTTTATATTAAGTCCTAGGACGCTGGAGCTTGGCTCCGCGTCGAGCCTCCGATCGAATCTGCATTCTCGGAGATGATATTTTATATTAAGTCCTAGGACGCTGGAGCTTGGCTCCGCGTCGGGCCTCCGATCGAATCTGCATTCTCGGAGACGATATTTTATTAAGTCCCAGGACGCTGGAGCTTGGCTCCGCATCGGGCCTCCGATCGAAGCTATATTCTCGGAGATGAGTTTTTCGTTAAGTCCCAGGACGCTGGAGCTTGGCTCCGCGTCGGGCCTCCGATCGAAGCTATATTCTCTGAGATGAGTTTTTCGATAAGTCTCTAGGACGCTGGAGCTTGGCTCCACGTCGGGACTCTGATCGAAGCTATATTCTCGGAGATGAGTTTTTCGATAAGTCCCTAGGACGCTGGAGCTTGGCTCCACGTCGGGCCTCCGATCGAAGCTATATTCTCAGAGATGAGTTTTTTGATAAGTCCCTCGACGCCAGGAGCTTGTAGCTCACGAAGAGAATCCGTTGAGGTTGGATAGTTGCCTATTTTTACCTTGAATTTGGGTCAGTCATGATGAAAAAGGGAATACGGTGGTAGGCACATTATGGGCATATGTTTGTTCTTATGAAAAATTGTTAGAACTCTGTAACACAGCCGCTGATCGTATTCGGTCACTTAGGTTCAAACTACATGTGAGTTCATCGCTTATATTGCATAAGATGTGGGGTGAGGTTTGAAGGCAATTCAATACTTGATGATTCCACTTACTGTCATAAATCTTGCCCGGTTTGCTCATCAAATTGATGCCATAAACCTTGCACATTTAAGCTGTCCATTTGGAGTCAGGTTTAGTTGGAAAAAATGGCGCTTCTGTTAAAAGGAGGGATCGATTAAGTTCAACTGCAATGGAAATAAGAAACACCTATGTTGTCCATCTTCTTTGGGTTTTATTCAATCATGTATTTATATATGGGTTGTAGCAGCACCTCAAAGAATGAAATTGGATTTCAAAGGACATGTTTGCATTTATGTGGGTGTACTGTCATAATTTCCATATATAAATTAGAGTATTCTTATGCAAATTCACATTATATATCATTGCATTGAGGATGCAGATTATCATATAATATGAATGCATACCTATCACCTTTGTTAATTTAGGTGCTGTCATGAGAAGTTTGAGAAACACTATCATAACAGGGCCACAAGGGATGAACATATGATGAACTTAAATTTGTGAAGTTCATTTGATGCAAATGAACTGAGAAGTAAATTGGAACAGCTTGCATAGCATTCACAAATAGTCCGTATGAACGAGGATGAAATTTCTCATCTTTTGGGATCAACCCTCACTCCCGAGGATGGGTTCAATGGCCTATGCCATAGGCTTTTATGAATCACCTGTGGCAAAATCAAGAATCTTGTACTAGTCCAAACATATAGGAATTCAAAGTGAAGCTCGTCACTGTGTTGGTAAGAAATAACTTTTGTATATGTAAACTTGTGATGTTGCCACCACTAACCTTAAGCATTAGGAAAAATCAAGGGCCTAATCTCAGGGGGTTCGGCCCCAATTTCCATCTGCGACCTCTGTTGACAGCTTCGGACTTTCTCCGCGGACCATCAGCCCACAGTAGTCATGGGTCTCGATTCCATCCGCGTCGTAGAAACGATCAATCACACTCGTCGATTTCCTTGTCGATTTTTCATCTGCTGCAGATCCCAGTATATGTGAACCAATCTGCAGGCGGGAAGAGTCGCGTATAAAAGACGTCAAGACCGCATGCAGCTTCCGGTCATAGAGCTTGCCTCCCGGATCAGATATTTTATTAAGTCCTAGGACGCGTGATCTTGCTCCGCGTCGGGCATCCGGTCGTAGAGCTTGCCTCCCGGATCGAATATTTTATTGAGTCCCATTACGCGTGATCTTGCTCCACGTCGGGCATTCGGTAGAGCTCGCCTCCCGGATCGAAGATTTAATTAAATCCCTCAAACGCTGGGATCTATGCTCACAGAGGGCCTCCGATCGTAGCTGGTAAGCTCGCTGAGATAAAACTCTTAACGAGTATAAACTAAGTCCCTCAACGCTGGAGCTATCACTCGCGGAGGGCCTCCGATCGTAGCTTAAGCCTCTCGGAGCACACTTGATAAAGTCCCTCAACGCTGGAGCTATGCTCACAGAGGGCCTCCGATCGTAACTCGTATGCTCGCGGAGATAAACTCTAAATGAGTATAAATTAAGGCCCCTCAACGCCAGAGCTCTCATCCGCAGAGGGCTTCCTGATTGAACTACGAAAGGCTTGATTCTCTTCCCAAGAGATACGTAGGCAACCCACTAATGTGTTGGGTACAGCACAGACCAAACAAACTTAGCAAAAACATTACACCAAAAGTCTGATATATTGAGTACTCTCCCGAAGGAAGGCGAAGTACAAATGCATATGTTGTCTCGTTTGAAATCGAACCCTAGCTAAGACTCATCTTAACTAAGGTACGAGGAGCTGTGACGAAACACCAAAAAATAAATAAATATGTAGTTTATCATAAATAAATAATCGGGTTCCCGCTATATAAATAAACCCGCTTTTAGGATAATTATAATGTATCAAACCAAATGATGGATTATTCCACCTAAGGTTTATTATATACAAGTGTCCACATTAAGGACACATGTCCCGAACAACATGACATTTGTCATGTACCTTGGACACTTGTCAATAAGGGGTCATAATCTTGCTCTATAAGTATGGGTTGAAACCTTGAGGTTAGAGGTCGGTTTTAGATGGCTCGAGGAGCCTTCCCGAGCGGGATTCATCTCGATCAGCGGGAGCCGACATTTGATGGAGCCCTTGGGAGGACGGTGGTCCGCGTATGGCTTGAGCTCGGATCGGCACAGGTTTGGGTACGCCGACGGTAATCTCGTCGCGCGTCTCAGGTAAGCCCGATCGTCTGAGGTCGCCCGCGTCCAACTTGATCCCGGAACCCGCCGACACGGGATTCTGAATATCGGGCTTCGTTAGTGTCATTACCTTTATAATTATAGGGTTTTCAACTAATCAAATTAATTTTTTTTTATTTTTTAACCAATTGGTTCAATTTAAAGTATTAAACTAGTATAATCCCCGCGCCATGGCGCGTTTATATAAAAAATAAATAAAAATCATTATATATGGTAGGTAAGTTATACTTTTAATTCTGGATTCTTGATGTTCCTAATGTCAAAAGTGTGAAAAAAATATCAATATTTCGTAATAAATTAAAAATGAGTCAGTTATTGAAAAAAATAAAAAATATATAATTGTAAAAATTGAAATTTAAAAATTAAAAATTATTTTTTTCCCTATATCTTATCGTATTTTAAAGATAAAACTAATTTTTTTTTATTATCTACAAAAGATAAAAGTTTTAGAAGAAATTTGGCCCAAAGTTTTATATATCTCTATAATTGTATCTAAATTTTAATTTTAAGTTAGATTAATCTTTTCATGTCATTGGGGAAAAAAATAAAAATGATAAAAACCAGATAAAAAGGTAAGATATGATAAAATATAGAAAAAAAAGAATTAAGAATTAAGATATAAAAATTAAAAATTAAAGTAATAAATTGATTTTATTTTTTCATTTTTATTTTTTTATCCTCCAAAATTGACATCTAAGTACACCAATCATTCACTTTTTTTTTACGTTGAGTAACTGGATAATAACTTTTTTTACGTTTTCACCAATTCAAACTCAAATATAATCTCTGTAAATTACTCAAATAGTGGAATCAGTTAATTTTATAGTTAACAATACAGGCAACAGCAAGCAAATCAAAACTAAAATAAAATCAAATCAAATCAAAACCACACTCGAATTTTAAAAATATGAATTGAATCGAACTTTTTCTTCATTCCTATGAGAGGGGTTTTCATTTTGAAATGGCTTTATAGAACGAAGAGGAATTAAGAGGGAGAGAAATTCCAGCAAGAACAATCAAGATCAAGTTTAATCATTGTGTGTGTGAGAGATTTGATTATGAGATTCGAGAATCAGAAGCAGCTGATTTGCTCTTCCTTTGGATCGTTGCTTCCACAATCGTATCTAGAAGAAGATTGTACCATTACCAAAAAACACAAGTCCCCTCGCCGAGCCAGAAGCTCAGGAGGAAGAGGTCGAGCATGTTCGACGGCTCATCGTCGTCGATCCGCTCCACGTAGGCTTTGTTGATGACCGCGATTATTACCGTCTTGTTGTTCCCCTCCGCCGCCTTCTGTAGCGCTGCTGGTAAGCCGTCACGATCGGTGTCCTTCGCTGGCGGCGCTGAGCCCAGCACCTGAAACAGAATCAGGAAATGCGCGATTTAATTGATCGATCGATGAAGAAACTAATTGATAGAGGAAAGAGACTGAATCGAAGTAGTTACATGAGGATGTGAATCAGGTTCCATTGCAAATAGAAGGAGGCAAGTAGAGTAACCGGCACCCTAGAATACGGTGGAGAGAAGATTGTTTTAAGAAACTGGAACTAAAATTAAGAGGATATAAAAGTAAAAAAAAAAAATTTGCTAGGTTGAAATCCCTAAAATTGAGGTGGAGAAGACACGTAGGAAAACTCTTCTGATTTAAAGTTATATATAGATTAGAATATAATTTATTCCTTAATATATTATACATTTTCTAATAATTTATAATCTATAATATTCTCTAACTAACTATTAAAAGAGAATCATATAAAAATTAAAATTATTAAATTTCAGCCTTAATTTCTCACACTCTTAATTAAAATAGATTTTTTTTCTAACCAATTGGTTCAATTTAAAGCATTAAATTAGAGTATAATTTATTCCATAGTATATTATACATTTTCTAATCATCTATAATCTATAATATTCTATAACTAACTCTTAAAAGAGAAGCATATAAAAATTGAAATTATTAAATTTCAGCCATAATTTCTCACACTCTTAATTAAAATAATACAGTATAATTCAATTTATTATTTTTATCATATTTTTAGTAGTTTTCTTTTTAAATAATTGATCTAATTTTATAATAAAAAAGCATAAGTTTGTGTTACCATATTCTCGCACGGAACCCACGATGATGATGCTACGATGAAAGATGCTGGTGGCGGGAATCGCCCACCTGGAGATCCACCGGACCATACGCAGTCATGGCTGAATCTGGCAAGGCGTAGTGGGGGCTTTGATCCGGAAGAGAGTGTGTTAGGACCTTGAGTATGCTTCCATGGAGAATTGAGAGAGAAGAGAGATTAGAGAAGGAGAGAGCGAGAGGTTGAAGACGATAGAAGGATTTCTGTATATTCATGAATGAACCGTACAATACCTCTTGTGGGTATTTATAACCCATTTCCTAATTTCATAGTAATTACACATATTACCCCCTATTATTCTAATCCTAACAATACTCTCCTCCTTAAGAAAGCTTGTCCTCAAGCTTATAAAAAAAATACAAAACAATTCAAAGATATGGAAATTTCTTTGTACATGATTCAAGCTTAGTACCATGCCTGCATTTGCTATTACATCACCCAACAAGTTGCTCTGCAGAAGGTTGGCATTCCAAGTTGCTCTGCTGTCATCATTTTTCCTAATCTGTAGATGCACTGACTTGCTCTCTAATGGCCACCCTGACGTGCCTATAAGGGAGTACCAATAATCCACAACAACCCACAAAACACTGGATCAATGCTTACCAACTCCATTCACAATCCAATCTCATTTAAAAATAAAATGGGTACTTGAAGCAACTTCACCTCCTGTAAAAACAAGGATTGGGTTCCTGCAGCACTTGGCCTCCTAATTTTGCCAAAATCCATATATGACCGAAGGCAAAATTCCCACTTTCTATGACAGTAGCAGCTTCTAAGTGAGTTGTAGCAGGATGAATGACTTTAGCATCTTCCATTTCCTTTGCTACTCAAAAAGTAGGAGCCCAAGGTGTGCACCTGCTCTACTCACCAACCCTTAATTGTTGATTGGATGCCACAATACCCATACCTCTCACCAACTCCCATATAAAAATGGAGATATAAGCCATGTCTCACCACTTTGTAGCACTCAAGAAATGCACAATTGAAGATTCAGCTCCACATGCTAGCTTTCTAGGCTACTACAATAGCAATTCTCTCCTAAAAAATATTTTGGCCTGCAACCTGACAGTAACAAGCCAACAACAACTCACTATGACTGTAACTTGCAAAAGCTTGCAACTACACACAATTTGGGACTGTAGCAACACCAATTTTGAAGCTTTCCAATTCCAAAACCTCCCATGACAGCAACCTTTTTATAAATGCATACCAAAACAGCACTCAACATTAGCCAGCAGAAGCATATGACAAAGAAGGCTTAACAAAAATAATCAGGAGTTTTTTTTTCTCAATCCTCATAATTCTGTAGCAGCCAGCAACTCCCATATCTCACAAGAACAACCCATATGCGTGATCAGACATCAATCATCACCAACTAGTTTCCAGTAAAAAATTTGGATGCCTTGCTTTGACACACAACACTGTCATCAACAGAGCATTTAGGTAAACACTCGAATAAGAACTCCAATTTGCCAATCTCAACATGTTTTTAGCACTTAGCAAACAAAAGCATGTGATGCTAAGAACTTGTCTGCAAATAGACCACCATGGGTTCCACTCGGATAAAAGACGAAACTGAAGCCTCTTTTATCCAGAGCAACAATCCAAAAATCAATATGCACCTTCTCAACTCTGGGCCTCAATGGCTTCTTTCATTTATCATAAGGCTTGAAGATCAAATTTTGCCTTATTGGACCTTAGAAGTAGGAAAACACTCCTTCCATGTTGACAGAGAGTCCCTGCTCAGTCCCCACACCACGCTTGCATTTACCTCGATCATAAGGACATGAAATTGCAATGATATCCATATTACTGCTTGTAGAATTTTCCTCCTTAACTAGGTTGTAAACAGACTGATCACACAATACCTCCCTTCTATTAGGCAATTTCTCAAACACCTTAAGTGCAGTAGGATTCCTCACAAAATCAATTGAATTTCTTCTAAAATTCGCCACCCTAATTTCCATCAATTCGATCAAGAGGTTAACCAACAATCTGAATTCCTTGGATGGAACCTTGCCTACTGCATTTGGTAAGGGAGAAGAAATTACCTTGCGGTGTTGCAATTCTTTTGAACCATTGACAAGTTGTGTATGGGAGTCAATTTCTAGGACTGATCCTCCGACTGGAGTTTCGAATTCTTTGGTATGCTCTAGTTCTGCTTCACATTCGCCGACGTTGATCGGTTCCCCTCCAGACTTACCAAGAACCTTTCTCAAAAGCACCTCGGCCTTCAATTCGCTGGTTTCTTCAACCTGTGTGAACTCCGTAGCCTCTTCTTCGGCTAGTTCGAGCTCCGATCCCCCAAGAACGCCATCCGCAAGCACCTCGAGCTCCCGGTCGGAACTCTCTTGAATCGTTTGCCCCTCTCCAAGAACATCGATTGATGTCGACGTTGAATTAGGGATTTCCGTTTCCGTCAGAGTGGAAATCGACGAATTTGGCTTTGGATTCGGCTGCTGTGCCAGTTCTTGAGTTGCAGATTTGTTGTGGAGCGCAGCCAATTTCATGGCCTCCTCCAATTCCTTCGGCCTCCCCGATTGTACTAGGGATTTGATCTTCAATTTCAGCCCTTTGATGTAGCACCAAATGAAATACGATTCAGACAGATATGGATTGATGGACAGTAACCATAATCGGAGTTCCTTAAACCGCTCATTGTACTCCTCAAGGCTATCCCCTTGACTGAGATTGTTGAATTAAGCTCCATAGCTCGGCTTGGTTGCGGTTGCTTTTAATCGGCGCCTTCGGCCATTCTTGAAACAGGTCGGAAGATCAGAGCTCTGATACCAATTGTTAGGACCTTGAGTATGCTTCCATGGAGAATTGAGAGAGAAGAGAGATTAGAGAAGGAGAGAGCGAGAGGTTGAAGACGATAGAAGGATTTCTGTATTTTCATGAATGAACAGTACAATACCTCTTGTGGGTATTTATAACCCATTTCCTAATTTCATAGTAATTACACATATTACCCCCTATTATTCTAATCCTAACAGAGTGTTTTTTGGATGAAGCTATAGATTATTTTGCATACAGAGTTCATGTTGCTTTTCCGTCGGAGCCGATGGAGAACCAGTAGTCACGATTAATTAGGAGGTCATTGAAGATAGATTAGCTAGGGTATGGAAGAATTCGATCGTTGTTAGACTGTTGGGACGCAACTGTTGGAAAAAATCGGGTTCTCCCACTTTGTGTGATTAAGATGGACAAGACTCACTTTTGTATAAAAATGGACTTTGTATTACATAGTGTAATACTTACAAATTTACAACTCTCACTACATAATTTTATGGCTCGCTTTACCGTTTGATCACTCTACTTGCACTCACTTGGAGTTGCTTTGCTTTTTACTTGGATGCTTAGAGCATCTTTAACCATGATACTCTTATTGAGTATCATAACTTGCTTTTTGTCAATTCTCTCTCATCCACCTCATTTTAATATTTGAAATTCCACAACCATGGTACTTGACATGAATATCTTATTTCACCTTTTGCATCAAAATTATTTTTTTGTAATTTTTTTAGGTAAGTAAAAATCAAATGGGACCCACTATTAATATTTGATTGGGTAATATTTTATGGTATTGTGTCATATTGAGTATCATAGGTATGATACTTGAACTCCCTTTTTCTTTTGGGTTCTTTCAAAAATATGACATCTTCTTACATTTCCTTTTATTTTTATTCTTATGGTACTTGGAGTACCACCATTAAAGATGCTCTTACATCTGCTACACTCATGGCTATTTATAGCCCTGCTATATCGTGGATTCACCTTCTCCATCACCGATATTCAATCTTTCCTAGGGTAGGATTTGCCTAGATAATTCTAGTGATTTAGCCTTCTAAATATCACATTGAATATTCTAGACAATTGCAACATCCTTTTGTGTTGAATTTTCTAGAGTTGTGGGCCGAGTTTATGCCCAAAGTTTCAACCCTAATTTTCTTAGCCCAAATAACTAAATAAGAGGGAACCCAACAATTCTCCCACTTCTCGATTTAATTATGGGCGTGTTATATATGATACCAGATATTTGACGGCAGTCTTCAAACTTCTTTGTAGGAATTACCTTAGTCATCATGTCGGACCAATTCTTCTCCGTATGCACCTTGTCAAGCTGTAGAAGCTTATCTTCGAGGATGTCTTGGATCCAATGATATCGGATATCGACGTACTTCGAGCGAGAATGATAGGTCGGATTCTTCTATACTAGGGGGTCATCCCAAATCCTCTTAGATCTGCCACTGATTAGTATAATATCTTAATTTGATTATTAGAGCAACAAAACAAACAAATGGATTCATATATTTAGCAATTAAAACAATATTTTAATCTGACAAAAAAAAATAATATTTTTTTCACTTTATTTACAAATAATTTCCTTTAGTTTTATAAAAATATACTACATCCATCTAATAATATAAGTCATTTAATTTTTATCACATTTTTTAATGTCTTTAAAACTCTATAAATATATAAAAAAAAAATTAAAATTTTAAAAAAAATTCAAAATTAATAGCAATAAGTTTCAAATTATTTAAAAAAATTGAAAAAAAATTTATATTTTATAGTGTTTTAACAAATTAAAAAACATGTAAAAAAATCAAACGACTTGAATTATGAGACGGAGAGAGTATTAAATTGACATTGGTTCCCTTTTTTACATTTTTGAAATAGCTCATTTCATTTCAGCATATTTTCTTAATTCGGACAATTGTTTAATTTTTTTTTTTTTTTGAAGCAAGATAAGGTTTAGGTCGGGTCAGCCGCAACAGAGGCCCTTCCTATCGCATCCTTCCGGACGAGAACTCGCAGTTCTGGATCATCCTCACAGCAGACGTCGGCAGGGGAGACATGGGCACTACGCGCGAGGTACGTAGTCAGCCACAGCATTCGATTCCCTGAAAATATGACGAATAGCAACATTAGTAAAAGACGAAATATCAGACAGTATATCCGCTTGTAGCATCTCGATTGACCAGGGACATTTCCAATCCCCCAGTAGAACTTTTATCACCAAAAGATTGTCTCCTTCGATCAGACGTGTAGAAAGGTTCATCTCCTTTGCCCGTAACAATCCCATCCTGAGGCCGGACAATTGTTTAATAATTCGGAAATTTCGCGAGATATCCTTGTGGTATGACGATTTTCGCAAGGTATACAAAAGATTTACATATTTCACATGGTACCCCTTAGATTTATAACTAATTCACATCGCGCCCTTCTACAGTTAATTTGGACAGAGTTGCAACTCTCCGTTAGTTTTTATTAGGAAAAAAAAAACAAAGAAAGACGCTGGTCGAACAGAAGAGGAACGAAGGCTTCGAGCGGCTTCGATGGAGAACTGAGAGAAAGACAGTTGCAGAATCGAGTGACTGGAGAGAAGCCGGAGGCGATTCAGGCGACTGGAGAGAGACCGAAGGACATAGGAACGAAGGCTTCCAGTCGCATTCAATAACATCCCATTCTCCTCTCCTCATTGCTCTACGAACGAACGAGGACGAAGGCAACGCAAAGGATAGGGACCAAGCTGTAATCGGGCAGGTCCACGCCGGAGAAGAAGCCCTTCGACTGAGCGCAATCGAGTGACAAATCTGTAATCGGGCTGAAAAGAGCGACTATCAAAGGTATGTACGCCCTGTATCTTATTCGAAAACTAGGGTTTCGAATTGGGGGTTGTTAATATTTGATTTTTATTAGGAGTACTATAATTTGTCTTTGTTGGTAATTGATCTGTAGAAAGTTGAAACTCAGATTTTGGTTTCCATGTCTCATACTGATTTCGGTTTCCATGTCTCACATTAATTGGTTTGTTGGCAGTTGCTCTGTTGAAATTCATACTGATTGCAATTGTATTCAGTTGATCTGTTCGGAATGGTAGTCAATTACCCATACTCATACTGAAACTTGAAACTCATACTCATTACAGTTGCATACCAAAGTGATCTGTTAGGGTTGTATTCTATATGAGTGTGATAGTAATTACAGTTTATGAGATATTGCTAGCTGTTAATGTTTCATAGTGATAGTAATTACAGTTTATTTGAAGTTGAATAATGCATTTTGTTGTAATTGAACGTAGATTATTGTGTAATTGAATGTGAATGTAGTTTCTGTTAATGCATTTTTTCCCCTATTGATGAATTGTGTAGATTATTGTGCTTTTGTTTCCATGCTACGAAAGATGAACTTAGTAGAATAATATGATTCTGGATGCTTGGAAAATGAATAATCATCTTCCCCGTCATCTACTGAGTTTGGTTGATATTTTTAGCACAAATTAGAGTGAGGTTTATGGCATGAATATGATTCTGATGGTAAATCAATTTTCGTTTCTCGAATATATTTAACTTAAACATTGTTTTATAATAGCCTATTAGCTCAAATGGTAGAGCAATGTGTTATACAGATTGATTTGGGTTCGAATCCCAAATAGGCTATGATGATTTCACTGTAATTGTAATGCAAAACATCAAGGAATGTAGCTGTAACAGAATTTGCTTTTGAATTCATAAACTTGTTTTTGTTTATACATGCTTTCGTTTATAAATGAAAGCAATGAATTCGAAAATGCAATTTTTGAAGGTGCGTTATGAACACCCATTAGGCCTTGTGTGAGTTTGAATTTGCGTGAATTTGCAAGACTTATCTTACTAAAAGGAACCAGAGGCATGCTACCCACACCCAAATACACAATGGTTAAGTAAATTGAGTTACTAAATTATTGCTAACTAGACTCGAGTTAACAACTAACAACACACATCTAGTAAATTAAATAGCATAACATGAAGTGAATCAGCAAACAAGGAATTATGCAGGATGTGACATATCAAATGAACGATTTGTAGCCTATGTGGGATTCGAACCCACATCCATGTGTATGACACATTGCTTTACCATTTGAGCTAAGAGGCTAATTAATACTCCATATCTAACCTTCAATCAAACCAATAACCATGAACTCAATTAAAATTGTCCACCTCATCAAAGTTCACAAACCCTGCATTTCAGTTTTAAATCGGCAGAACTGCCACAGTAATGTTAAGAGAACAAAAATCTAAGAGATTTACCATCAACTCAAGTAAAGAGAGGCCAAGAGAAGGCGATTCCTACAAACCATACACACACGCAAAAAAAAAAAGATTTAAGAAATAGATTCAGACACTCCCTATATAATATTATTCACAAATCACGTATGTTATTATGTGCTACCTGTCATCAATACTTCGCATTGTCCACTGAGGTGGAGCATGAGCAGCATTCT
This sequence comes from Persicaria maculosa, assembly GCA_963922045.1. Taxonomy (NCBI): domain Eukaryota; kingdom Viridiplantae; phylum Streptophyta; class Magnoliopsida; order Caryophyllales; family Polygonaceae; genus Persicaria; species Persicaria maculosa. The sequence continues at coordinate 66,115,858 of OY998262.1, forward strand.
GGCTTCGAAGGTTATCAAATCCCTATAAGATAAAAAAATGACGAGATTTAATACAGTGGCTTCGAAGGTTATCACTGAGATTTCAAAGCAAATGCTCACTGTATAACATAGCTACATGCTAACATTCACAAATTTCATCCTGCAACAAACAATTCGAATCCTCACCACATCCAATTCAACAATTTCATCCAACCACTCAAATCCTCACCACAACCAATTCAACAGTTCGTCCTGCAATTTCTATCTATCAATTTCGTCCTGCATCAACACACCCAATTCAACAATTCGAATAACCAATTTGGGGCTGCAACTAACCCCTAAATCCCCAAGAGTTCAAATCATCCATTCAATTTCAACAATTCGAATCCTCATCTCTAACCCCTAAATCCCCAAACCCTAGATTAAAGTGAAAGATACTCACCTGTCTGGCTGTCTCGCCGCCGCCCTCCATCACCGCCGCCGCCCTCTAGCTACTTCTCTGGTCTTCGTCTTCCTTTCTCTCACCGTTCTCGTCGGCGGCCACTTCGAACTCCTCCTTCTCTCACATGCCTTCGAACTCCTCCTTTTTTTTTTTTTTGATAAGGTAATAATTCGAAGGTCAGACAGACCTGACTCATCGAGAGGCCGAACCGTCAAACATACAACCAAACAAACCAAAACATAAAACAATACATAACGGTGCTAACTCAGGCAAATAAACTCTGCAAAAGGGCGCGAGACAAAATCTACCCAAAACACAAGGGTACCACGCGAAATTTGTCAAACTTTTGTATACCTGGCGAAAATTGTTATATCACGAGGGTACCTCACGAAATTTCCGTTAATAATTTCACGTATTGAATAGATTGGATTATTTGTAGTTATTTTTTTATTAATGATAAGGGCATAAAGGTAAATAGTCTTCGTCTGGTCCTGAGAGCTGAGAGAACTCAATACTCACAAATTCACAATTCCTTTCACCAAAAAACAAAAAAAACAAATTCACAATTCCACAGGACCACAGCGTAGGTAGCTCACACGAAATTCCAAACAGAGCAAAACCCTAACGCTAAACCCCCAACCAAATTCCCCAAATCTCCTTCGCCAGCAGCTCAATTCAAGTTGAATCAGGTAATTGAATCTTCAATCTCTTGTTCGATTTAATTCAAGCTGAATCAGGTAATTGAATCTTCAGTCTCTTGTTCGATTTCAAATTCCATCTTCCTCCCTTACTCTTTCTCTCTGTCGCAGGCGAAGGCGTCCCTCTCTGCTTAACTCTCTATCTCTTTCGTCACTCCCTCCGTCGCCGATCATTGTACGTCTTTCTTTCCCGATTCTCTTCATTACTCTGTCCTCTGCTGCTTCCTTTGCAATTCCTTATTTGTATGCTTTATTGATGCAATTCCTTATAACAATTGTGTAAGAATGGAGCCATCGGAAATATATGTCAGGAGCAATCTTGCGGAGGAGGAGCAAGATTCGATCAACGAGGCGGCGGATGACCCCGATTGCTTGAGTTTAGGAGAGCATGTGATAACAAAAAACTCAAACGCACAATAGATCGATCTTCCACAATCTGCATTTCAGTAACTCTATCGATCATTCTCTCCTCCCATTTAGTACATCAAAACTTCTGCCATTGCTAATTGGAGAATCTCGATTTACCTTTCAAAATTAAGAGGATCGGAATAACTCACCTCATTCGAAACTCTTTTCTTGTGCTCTTCTTCTATCTCCTGGTTACTTTCGAAGGCGAAGTCCGGCTTTGGGAGTAGTGAAGGTGGCGGCTATCACCTCTGCCCTCCTCATCGAAAAAGAGCAAATCCGCTGCCACCTTCACCACCCACCACCAAAGCAAGGCTAGGCCTTCGATCTACTTAATCGATCTCCTATTAGAGACTCTATTGTGTTGGGGCCTTTGTATTGTTTGGCACATCCCTTTTATCATGTTTCAAATAGATAGATTAATTTAAAATCTAAAATTAATCTAAAAATGGCACCATATTTAGATTGATTTGCTTAGATTTTATTTTTAATTTAATAACAATAATTTTTTAAGATTTACTAATTTTATTTTTACCAAAAAATATATAGATAGATTTGATCACGTGTATGATATTATCAAAATAGTTTTTTTTTACCACAAAATCCAAGGACTCCAATTCATCCTACTTACGAAAAGGTAAGAAATCCCTCTAACAAAATGATCATAATAGCAAGTTAGACTACCTACCATATATAGAACGATTTGTTTAGATTTGATTTGTTTTTAGTTTTTATAATTATATTTTAGGTTCACGTAATTCATTTAAGAAAATTGTTTTCATAACAGGGTTGCTATTTTGGAAACCTAACTATTTTCTTAGGGTAAAGGTTGTTAGATAAATCAATTACTTTTTATTCTTGTTATTTTATCTTTCATAATATTGCTATTTATCTCTAACGAATCATCAATATATATTTTTCCAACGGTTTTTCTATCCTATGCCTATAAAAACCTAAAAAGAGAAAGATTCTCTAAAAAAAACATAGTGGATTCTAGGAATCTAATTAAAATAAAAGCTAAATCAATTTAAATTTAAAAAATAATTTCAATTTGTGACTATATACTTGGGCTCGTTTGGTTCAATGTGGGAATTGAAATTCCCAGGAACTTACTTCATGGGAATTAAATTTCCGGGAAGTCTAATTGATAGGAATTGTGAAAATGTGTTTGGTTGATTTTTTTGTTTTAGAGAAATAAAAGGGGAATTGAAAATTTACAAAATTTAAAAGGGTGGAAGTTGAACTTACCTAGCTTGCTGCTCTGCGCGCTCCCGCGCTCGCTGCTCTGCGCTCGTTGCTTTCGCCTCTGCTCAATGCGCTCGCTACTCGCTCTCGGTCACCAATCCAAGCTCGTTGGAGCTCTCGCCGGAGCATTCGATCCTGCCCGACTCCCCGCACTCAGCTCATAGACACTCGTACTTGCCCACAACCCGACCTTGTCAGAAATCTATGTGAAATAGAGGAAATAAAAGGCGGAACTCACAAATAAAGTTCCCGACTTCGGAGCTCTCGATCGGAGGTCTGAGCGTCGCCGGAGGCTCGCGATGGATCGTCGGACTTGCGTCAGACATGGGTGAGTGTAATGGTGAAGTTTGAGGAGGATTTTGATCGAAAACGGAGGAGAACAGCTTACCAGAATGTGGCTCGTGATCAAACAGAGGTTAGGAGGAAATAGGGCTACGATGGCTCTTGTGGCAGCTCCGGTGGTGATGCTGGAGGTGCCGTGGCGGCTCTGGTGGTGATACTGCAGGTGTCGTGACGGCTCCGGTGGTGCTGCTGGAGGTGTCTAGGGGGCGTGGGACCTTCTGCTGGGGCTCAATGTGGAAGGAGGAAAGAGCAAGGGGTGGCACGATGCTTTCTAGCTCACGGAAAACAGGGAAAATAGCTTGGTGCTGCTGCTGCTTGAAATGGTAAATATATAGATGAGGGAATTACCCATGTACAAAAGTATGAGGCCATACTAAGGTCCTCATATAAAAAGGTGGGGGAACTACTCTACCCTATCAATTAACTTCAATATATATATATATATATATATATATATATATATATATATATATAAGTGTATCCGGACAAAAATTAATATAAATGTGTATATTGTATAGTTTTTTTTTTTTTTTTTTTTTGATAAGGTAAGAATTTGAGAACCAGACAACAGGCTGTCTGATAACTCAAGAGGCCGACGGATCGGTTGACGGCCACCAGAATTTGATAAGTGTATATTGTATAGTTAATACTACTTTATACTAGCCTAAAAAAACTAAATTATTAAAAATTAAAAAACAGCTAATATATACAGCTTCTATCTTTCCCTTACCAAAAACCACGCCGTATTGCCTTCGGCCACCGGAGTAGTGATGAACTGATCGAATCCTACTTTCGAAGGCCAAGTCCGGCCATGGAAGCGGTGACGGAGGCGGCTACTTTGGCAAGATTCTGGCAAGAAAAGGGCATTCGTAATGCGCGCGATGCCGAGCCAACCGGAGGATTCAATTATTAAAACTCGACTCTCTCAGTCCGATTTATGGGGAATATATATTGAATTTCAATATATATTCCCCATAAATCGGACTGAGAGAGTCGAGTTTTAACTCTTCATGACCTTTGGAGAAATTGGATTTGGACTAAGAAAAAAAGCACAAGAGATCATCCATTATGTAATTCCTTAAATACAATTTAACAAGTTAGCTAGTTCAATCTTAATGTTGGTCCTCTTCTGTAATCGTAATTTGCAGATTCATTTAATTCATTAAGCACAAATTAAATAATTAAGCAAAGTTTGGCAGTTAACTTTTTTTTAATAACCAAGAGCTCCATTGGCTTAATGCATAATGTCGATCTGGAATCAAACAAATCTACCGAAGATGAAAAATAGAAAGTACGTACTTACTCCAAAGGCGATCGAAGTGGCCGATCGATGATGAATTAAATCCTAGTTTAGAAGACGAAGCCCGGGCGTGATAGAAGTGGTGGAGACGGTTGTTTTTGCCAACATTCGTCACCACCACCTCCAACACGGCGAGGCTACTCCTTCTATTCTCCCATTACATCCACCAGACTATTATGTTGGGGGCTGCCTTAATTTGTATTTGTTTGCCTATCCTATATATATATATATAGGATAGATCATATGAGAACAACCCTTATTGTGTATAATGAGAACAAATCTCATCCATTGATTTAGGGAAATTTGATGGATGAGATTAATCAATAATATTAATTAATTTAAAAAGAAAAAAAAACAAAACACAAAAACATCCTATATAGGCGCGTTACCCACACATTCCCAACCCTACCACACAATCGCAAGTTTCAACCGTAGAAGAAGGAGAGAGCGTAGGCGGGCGATTAGGCGAGAGCGAAAACCACCGGAACTAGGGCTTGGTGTTTTGACGAATTCCGACGGCGATGGCGTTGTCGGAGTATCTAGAAGTCCGACGGTGATGGCGGTTGCAGAGGCGGTCGAGGCTACAGAACCCATCGGACTCCAGATTGCCCGAACGCGGGACTCAGGCGATCCCCTCTCCGATCGATGCCTCAAAGGTTGTCACCAAAGTCATCCATCTACGGAGCACGGGTATGTATTTATTTTCTCCATTGATGGATAATTAGGGTTTTTATGGGTTCGTAAAAACTAAATCTAGATCTAAAAATTTGGGACGTTGTTCTTCATATTGGGTATGGAGATTGACAAATTCAAGAATATATACAAATCCTAGATTCTACTAAATCGATCTTCATCTTGATTTTGAGTTTGGTTTGAATTTTGAGATGGATTTTTAGATTTAAGGGTTTTTTTTTTCATTTTTCAAGAGTTGGTTTTTTTTTATAATTATTCTTGATTATCAACAGGATTCTAGGATTTATTGATCTTCATCTTGATTTGAATTATAGAAATGTATTGATATTTGGAGTTGCAGGGATCACTGAGTCATTGACATTGGACAAATCAACTACAAAATTAGGTTCTTACGACTGGGCACGTACCTTCAAATCCGGTGAAGCTTGCACCATCACAAAGAGGGGTTGATGACGGGTTTTTTGTAATTGGTAGATTATTCATACCTATATTGGTATAGTATTCGTATGTACATGGGATTTTTTTTATATATATGGGTGTATATACAAAGATTATTCGTTTGTACGTAATAAACGAGCTCAGGTAATCGAATAATCGAGCGATACCATTGAATAATCAAACGATATCATTGAATAATTTTTGTAATTTAGGTTTATTCGTTTGTATTTATAACTTTATTCACATGTATATAGGATAATTTGGTGGGATTTGTTTATGGGTGAATTTAAAGTTGTCAATGATCAAGTAATACTATCGAATAATAAAGCGATATCATCGAATAATCCATCGATACCATCAAATAACCGACTGATATTATCGAATAATCAAGCGATAATCACTCATATACGGGTGAATAATCATCTATATATCACCGAATAATCATTCATAAACGACCGAATAATCAACCATTTAGAAAGATTAACAAAAAAAAAATCATATACCATCGCATAATCTGTCGATACCATTGCATAATCAGACGATACGATCGAATAATCTAGATATACTGTCGAATAATTTGAAGAGAGTGCACCACACACGCCTCGCTTCAGCAAGTGGGCAAAAAAACGACGTGGGTCCCACTGTTTTTTAATTTAAAAAAAGCCAAAATTGTCTATTAATCTCAGCCTTCCATTTCATTCAATCAACGGTCCAGATTTGTTCTCATTATACACAATAAGGGTTGTATACCCATGAACCACCCTATATATATATATATAATATCCCTTTTATAATATATATCTCAAATAGATAGATTAATTTTAAATATAAAATAAATCTTAAAAATAGAAAGTAAATATGATTTGCTGGGATTTGATATTTAATTTTTTTTAAACAAGGTCTACTAGTTTTATTTTAGGTAATAGTTTATTTTGACCAAAAAAAAATTTTAGGTAATAGTTTCTAGTTTAACCTATATGTATTGGAAACTATTTCAATTCTTTATGACATGAGTTTCCAAAATTATACCGATTACCTATCTATCTATTTTAGGTAATAGTTTCTAGTTTAACCTATATTGGAAACCATTATATATGTTAATCCTTATATACAATTTGGAAAGTTAATTAGCTATTGTTTCTCCTCACAAAGACCATATTTAAAACTTGATTAATGGACGAAGTTGTAGCTACATACTTTTAATTCACATTAATGTATATATATATTATGTTATATTATATAGAGTAATTAACTTTTTTAGTTTGGTTGCAATGCAGTTCTAAAAACAACAACGTACTAATATATACACAAAACATGAGTTGTACGTACCTCAAAGACAAAGTGATATTGATGAACTGAATCCAACTTTCGAAGGCAAAACCCAACTTTAGAAGAGGTGAAGGCGGCGTCTGTTTTTCCGAAATTCCGATAAGGAAGGGCAAATAAGTTGCTGCCATCTTCTAAAGCAAGGCTAAGGGTGTGTATAGCTATTGTTCTTTGATTGATGCCCTTTACATCTCTGGAAAAGACGAGGAGGTATTAGTAGTCGTATCGAATATGATCGGAGATGGTATCAAACAAGCAATGAAATGTGGTGTATGTAATTGTTGTGATGCTATACTAATAGACTAGCTCAGTACCCCGTGCATTGCACGGATCTTGTTTTAAAATATATGTTTATACAATATCATTTATTATTGTTTACATAAATATTATAAGTATCACAAACAAAGTAATAAAAAATAAAGATTCTCTAACATATTGAATACCAAAATAAATAAATATGCTAAATAATAAGAAAATTTAAGTATTAGAATCAAATATAAGCATAAAGTTATGCAAATACTGGTAAAGCTTGTAAATATTATTCGTATCAAAATGATGCTAATAAATATTAGAATAATAATGAAACTAAATAAATAAGGCAATGTAAAAAATAAAACTAAAGAATACATTTGAGATACCATTGAGGTAATTAAAAAAATTGAGTCTTCCAAATAGCTCAAAGTATATGTAATGGTGGTAATGTTTTGTCATTTTTTTTTTCATGTCGATGATGTTTTGTTAATCAAGAGTGGTGGAATGGATTTTCTTCATAAATCACACTAATATAAAAATAATTACATGAAGAAATTAAATCAATTCCACCATTCTTGATTATAGAAATATCAACTACCTAAAAAATGATTAAAAAAAATGAATAAGTTTAGGAAAAAAAATACAATTTAATGGAATAGATACATCATACATTAATGATGTTACATAATGTATGCGCCTGAATTTGTATTTTTATAAATTTGTATTTTTTTTAAAGAAACAAAACATTAGGAATCAACCATATCCTAACTAAAAAGATATGAATAATTATATTATAATTTTTATTTTATCCAATGAATATCTAAACCAACCAACCATAATGTCGAGAATATCTCAACTAATTTTGTGCAATCAAATATGCAAATTTGCTTATATCCTTACGCAATCAACGTTTGTGCGGATGTTTGCTATTAATTGTTATCTTTAATAATTGTATATATTTTAATTTAATTTTAATTGGAATTGTAAAATAACTTAATAATCAATATCCCTAACTAAAAATCCCTACATTAAAAGAGAAGGTGACACATGGGTTAGACGACTTCTTTTTTAGTATTATATTAGTATAGTAACCCGCATCTTATGCGGGATTTTTGTAAATAAAAATATTTTTAACTCTCTATAACTGGCTATAATAGGTTAATAAATGTCATATTTTAGTTCTTTGTTTTATTGCCTTTTCATTTGTGTGAAATGAGTTAGTTTGTCTTTCATTGCCTTTTCATTTGCAGAAGTGTTTATTATAAGACAATAAAATTGATCATTTTTTTTCAAATCTAGATATTAAAAAAATCTCAGCTATTGTTAGGATGATCGTGATTAAGATTGTAAATTTGAAAAAAAAATTACAATATTAAGATATTGTTAGGATTAGGTCAATGCCTTATTAGTTATTTCATATTTGAATTTTAACAACAACAAAACTCCAAAGATTTTAACCAATTATGTTAAATTTTGCTCAATAAAAAAATATTTGAGTTTATTTTTTTAATTTAACAAATAAAATCAAATTCGGTTTTAAGTAAAATAGATTGAATTGAAAATTCAAATAATATTGTGTAAAAATAATTAAATAAGGTGTCAACATTTATATTCAATCAATCAAATTGCGCAAATAGCATTGCCATATGGGAGGCACGACATGTGAAAATAACAGCTCAATTGTGATACTATTAATATAATTAATTTACCTCCGTCATAAATTAGCTTATTAACTTTTATGATCCTATACGATGAGTATAAACCATATCATTACATACGATTAAAATAAAAATAATTGAATCACTCATCTTCTAATTGATTTGAATAAAATATTAATTTTTTCAAATCTTTATTCATTTTCTTGTTTCATTTGAAAATAAAATTAAGAAAAATATAATAAAAAAGAGTCTAGGTTTAGATTAAAAATTATATAATAAGTGAATTATACTAACTAAAATAAACTGGAACAAAATTAATTAATGGGATTTAACCTAAAAACTTTTATTTACAGAAGCATAATATATAGATATATAATCACATATATTGACGATTTTATATTTAATAATTAGAATTTAAAAAAATTAATATCAACTTAGTTAATTTTTAAGGATTAACATCAAACGGTCGATCAATTGATTATCACTTTATTTGATTTCGTGACTATACTCATTATGGTTCATAATTAGTCAAGTAACTCCTACAAACAATAATCCAAGTACTTAAAATCAAATTTTGATTCTCACAGGAGATCGTAACCCGATATATATCGTTCAACTATTGTGTCTTCATTCGTTGAAAATTAAGATATTTCATTACTATATTTTTTAATCAGTTTCATCCCATAGAGTTTGATCAAACGTATAGCAGATCGGTTGAAATAAAATAGTATCAATTACCCATGAACTAATAAAACATGAGTACCAAGTACCAACTAAGGGATATGAACGAATGACTTATATACTTAACCAAATAAATTACAATATAGAGTTATGATTACAAACAAATCTAACATTGAGAATGTGAAATTGAAATGAAAAAAATACAAAAATAAAAGAGAGCGAGAAATCAAATTGGGTCTCACCAATAATTTCCACCATTGTTGATTAGTATTATTAGTATGATTGTACGAATTTATCCTTTGAACAGATGCAAAAAACTTGAGGTAGAGATAAGAAGAAGAAAAATGTAAAGGAAGTGAGAAGAAGGGTGATTATATAGTAAATGATGGTGAACGTACATAAGAAGAGACACAATTAAAAATCTAAACAAAAAAAAAAGTCATATTTGATTTATTAAAATAAATATGATTTTATTTTAATCTTATCCGATAAATATCTAAACTAACCAACTAAAATATCAAATATATCCACTGAATTCGTATCCAAATCTTAACCGATCAAATCTTAACCGAATTAGATTTAATTAATTAATTAAATTTACTTAATTATCCAAACAACTCCATTAATAAATAATTAAATTAAAAATATCTACTTTAAAGGAGAAGCCGCCACATGTCGTAGGCGACTTCTCCTTTAGTATTATAATATAGATTTAGAGTTCGAATCTTATTAAAAGCATAGAATGGCAGAGGGATATTAAGTTCGAATCTTATTAAAAAACATAGAATGGCAGAGGGATATTAAGTTCGAATCTTATTAAAAACACTTTAAAGCTTGATTAATGGACGATGGATCTACTTTTAATTTACATTAATGTGTGTGTATATATATACTCTTTAAAAAAAAGAAATTAGCTTTATGATCGATCTAAAAACAACTACGTACGTACCCAAAAGGTCCAAAGGCGAAGTGGTCACGAATCAACTGAATCCTACGTACTTTCGAAGGAGAAGCCCGGCTGTGGGAGTGCTAATGGTGGCGGCTTCTACCTCTTTGATTAAAACACTAGCTGGCTTAAAATCCCTAACCACCTTCTTTACACAAGACTGGAGGGTTAGCATACGCCTCAGCCCACGAGTGTCTCTGAGTAACATCTTGAAGACTGAAATCAAGACACTGCAAAACAAGATCTTATAACAATTGTGTAACAATGGAGCCATCGGAAATATATGTCAGGAGCATTAATCTTGCGGAGGAGGAGCAAGATTCGATCAACGAGGCGGCGGATGACCCCGATTGCCTGAGTTTAGGAGATCGAGCATTTGATATATAACAAGTTTCAAAATATATAGTCCACTAATTAATTAATGGCTTTCAATTACATTGATTTAACAAATAATCAACTGCAAAAGAAAAAACAAATAACTCAAACGCACAATATATAGATCGATCTTCCACAATCTGCATTGCAATGGGATATTAAAAATGAAACTAAATTATAGGTTAATTAATGCTTGATCGAGTAACTTTATCGATCATTATCTCCTCCGATCCCATTTAGCACATCAAAACTTCCGCCAATGCTATTGGAGAATCTCGATTTACCTTTCAAAATTGAGAGGATCTGAATAACTCACCTCATTCGAAACTCTTTTCTTGCTCTCTTCTTCTATCTCCTAGCTACTTCCGAAGACGAAGTCTGGCTTTGGGAGTAGTGAAGGCGGCGGCTATCACCTTTGCCCTCCTCACCGGAAAAGAGCAAATCCGCTGCCACCTTCACCACCACCAAAGCAAGGCTAGGCCTTCGATCTACTTGATCTCCCATTAGAGACTCTATTGTGTTGGGGGACTTTGTATTGTTTGGCACATCCCTTTTATAATGTTTCAAATAGATAGATTGATTTAAAATATAAAATTAATCTAAAAATGTCACCATATTTAGATTGATTTACTTGGATTTTATTTTTAATTTAATAATAATTTTTTAAGATTTACTAATTTTATTTTTACCACAAAATAGATAGATTTGATTAATTGCATAGATAGATTTGATCACGTGTATGCATGATATTATCAAAATAGTTTTTTTACCACAAAATCCAAGGACTCCAATTCATCCTACTTACAAAAAGGTAAGAAATCCCTCTAACAAAATTATCATAATAGCAAGTTAGACTACCATATATAGAACGAATAATAGCAAGTTAGACTACCATATATAGAACGATTTGCTTAGATTTGATTTGTTTTTAGTTTTTAATTATATTTTAGGTTCACGTAATTCATTTAAGAAAATGGTTTTCATAACATGATTGCTATTTTGGAAACCTAACTATTTTCTTTACCCTTGTTAGATAAATCAATTACTTTTTATTCTTGTTATTTTATCTCCAACGAACCATCAATATATACTTTTCCAACGGTTTTTCTATCCTATGTCCGTAAAAACCTAAAAAGGGAAAGATTTCCTACAAAAAAACACAGTGGATCCTATGAATCTAATTAAAATAAAAGCTAAATCAATTTAAATTTGATAAATAATTCTAATTTGGGACTATAATGGCATAAGATAGAAAAATCGCTTTTCCAATACTAAAGCATAAGCTTATTATCTTATGCTTCTTTATATATTTGTGTACGTTCATTACCATATTCTCCCACGGAACAAGACACACAGTTAATTAATTAATTTTTTATTATTACCACTGCGCAAATTAACCGAATTCTAAAATTATCAACTGATAAAATCTAACATAATATATAAATAAATAAATGGAATCAAACTCAGATGACATGGAAACAGTAAAGGATTCGCCGGGCGAACGTGGACAAGATGATGCGCGACTTGATTGCCCCGTCGGCGTACATACACAAGTCACAAAGCGCCGGCTTCAATGCACATACGCCATTACATAGAATGCATCTTCCCTAACAAAGCTACCCATTTGACCTAACTTTTCTTGTAAACGACATATTTGACCTTAACATATATATTGCATCTTCAATTTATTGTATTCAGAATATTTTTTTAATTAAAGATGTATTCTTGAGAAAATGAAATTAGGTTTATGATCCAAAAATAACAATATATTAATGATAGAGTCAATCTTTTAAATAAATCATATATGGAGTAATACTCAATCTAAATACAAAACGATTAAACTTGATTAAATTGGACTAAGATAAAAAGCACAAGAGATCATCCATTATGTTATTCCTTAAATACAATTTAACAAGTTAGCTAGTTCAAACTTAATGTTGGTCATCTTCCCTTCTGTAAATCTGTAATCGTAATTTGTAGATTCACCCATTGGATTAATGCATAATGTGTTTCAACTAAAAAAGGAATCAAACAAATCGATCTACCGAAGATGAAAAATAGAAACTACGTACTTACTACAAAGCCGAAGTGGCCGATCAATGATGAAGTAAATCCTAGTTTAGAAGACGAAGCCCGGACGTGATAGAAGTGGTGGAGACGGTTGTTTTTGCCAACATTCGTCACCACCACCTCCAACACGGCCAGGCTACTCCTTCTATTCTCCCATTAGATCGATCCAGACTATTATGTTGGGGGCTGCCTTAATTTGTATTGTTTGCATGTCATATATATATATATATAATATATCCCTTTTATAATGTCTCAAATAGATAGATTAGTTTTAAATAGAAAGTAAATATGATTTGCTGGGATTTGATATTTAAATCTTTTTTAAACAAGGTTTACTAGTTTTATTTTAGGTAATAGTTTCTAGTTTAACTTATATTGGAAACTATTTCTTTATGACATGAGTTTCCAAAACCGATTACCTATCTATCTATATTTATATCTAACTATTAAAATAGAAGCACTTTTTATGAGGTGTCATTACCTCTATAATTATAGGGTTTTCAACCAATCAAATTAAAATATTTTTTTTATCTTCTAACCATCTATATCTATCTATCATTCTATCTATATCTATCTATCTATCTATCTATATATATATATATATATATATATATATATAACTATTAAAAAAGAAGCATTTTTTATGAGGTGTCATTACTTCCATAATTATAGGGTTTTCAACAAATCAAATTAAAATAGATTTTTTTTTCTAACCATCTATCTCTATCTATCTATCTTTTTTTTATTTTAAAATATTTTTTTAAAAGAGAATCATTTTTTATGAAGCGTCATCATCTCCATAATTATAGGATTTTCAACCAATCAAATTAAAATAGATTTTTTTATTTTCTAACCAATTGGTTCAAAGGAATTTTAGGGTAAAGTCGTTGTTTATAACAACGACTTTACCCTATTTTGGCTAAATCGTTAAAATCTTTCAAAATTTGGCTACTCTCCTAATATTTTCTTTATTTTTTGGCTATTTAGAAAAAAAAATTCAGAACTTTGTTCGTTCAAAGGAAGGGGATGACCCTGTTCTTCTTTCCTTTGGGTTCGGTTTTGGGCCTGTTGTGTGGAGTGAATCGAGTATGAAATATAATATGAAAATAGATCAAACCAGACTTAGGCCCCAGCAAATAAATACAAGACTCCTCCAATGCAGTAAGAGAAAGTCAGGATCGAATCCACGAGGAAGCACGTCAGCGGTTCTCAGGTAACTGTAAATTCTCACAGGCAAAGCAGCAGAAAGACAGAAACACAGAAAAGAAACAGAAATAAAAGCAGAAAGTAACAAACAAAAGCAAGGAACAAAGCAAGAAATAAAGCAAAGCAAAGCAGAAACGAAAAGCAAAGGCAAAGGCGTACTCGATCTCGACAACAGCTCCTCGAGATCGACAAAGGGCAAAATCGACAGAAACTCCAGAAATCGACAAAAGACAGAAATTTTACTCGACTAAGACAAACCCTACTCGAGATCGACCACAAGCTACTCGATCTCGACCAAGCTTCCTCTATGTCGACTAGAATGCAGAAAATTAAATTTGCAGAATTAAACACAGAACTCAGATTTTTGATGAAAATAAACTCAATATGCTAAAAGACTTCCAAAGCCAGGGTATTAACACCACAACGATAACCATGCAAAGTAACACATAAAGGCATAAAAGATCATGCTTTCCATCAAATAACTTTCGTCATTAACAAATAGGCATATAGAGGCTCTCGCATAAACCCTAATTGTTACTAACCCTTTTTCACATGATTAATCCAAGTTGCATTAAGATCACTTTCGCTTCAATAACACAAACAAGGATCACCTTCAACTCTCGCAAAAGAATCATGCTTATAGGGATAGAAGATGAATTGCATAACAAAATCTGACCTTTATCGCGTTATCTCACATGGCCACCGTCGGGCTCACCCCAGCCCCAGAAGTGGGTGGACTACTCACGCCTCATCGCAATAACAGACATTGATGTATAAAAAGAAACTTGCATTAAAACTAAATTCAAAAGCCTTTACAATCCTGGCAATCAACTTTCGCAGAAAGCCAAAACCTTAAAAACCTTAGAACTCCTAAACTTCTCTATGTGTAACTAACTAATTGTCTGTGACTTGGAATGAATGAAACTGAGCCCCCTAGGGCTTTATTTATAGCCTTCATTCCCTAGCTAATCTAGGAAAGAAGATATCTATCTCTATCTAAAATTATATCTAAAACTTGAAAGGATAAATAAATTGTTTTATGGAAATAAATCTAAAAGGGAAAGATAAAACTAAATAGGGTAAGTCTTCATGATGTTGATAGATCTTGTCTCCTTGGATAGAACTTGATGGAATCGGATAGAATCGACTTCCTTCGGCCCCAAGAATCCCAAGTCTAGTCGGACAGGTCTTCGTCGAGAAGCTGCTGGAAACTGGTCTACTCGACCTCGATGAAGGCTCCTCGACCTCGAGTAGGGTGGTTCGTCGACTGGACTTCCCGGCTAGCTGTGCTCGATGTGGCTCAGACTTGGTTCACAGTGCTCGTCGACCTCGACAAGACGTAGTCGACCTCGAGTAGACTTGGGTCATCGACTAGGTCTCCTCGGCTGGCTCTACTCGATGGGCTCCGGATCTGGACTCAGGGTCTCGTCGACCTCGACAAGGCTCATCGACATCGAGTTGGGTTCTTCCTTTCCGCTTCCGCGAGTTGCCTCTTCCGCTGGCAGCGAGTTTTTCCGCGGCAGCGAGCGGTCCGCTGCAGCGAGTCGAGTCGCTGGCAGCGAGTGCCGCCTGGTCGTCCTCGGTTCCGTCCTCGGCTTGTCGACCAGCTCTTCTTCTCGTCAACCCCGGGTGTGGCGCTGAGGTATCGTCGATCTCGACCAGTGGTCCTCGAGATCGAGTTGGGTCCGGAGCTCGGGTTGGTCTGGCTCTCGATCAGGCTCTGTCGACAAGGCGGTGCTCGGACATGCTCGTCTATGTCGACTAGGGTCGACTCGAGATCGAGTTACCCTGACTTTCAGTTTGGTTCCGCTGCTTTGACCTTGGACTTCTGTAGCGGTTTTCCGAGTTTTTCCGACCTTCTGTAGAATTGTTGTAAAATGCCTCGATTTCTGTGAATTAAACAGAAACTGGTGTAGATTCCATAATTTGGCAAATAAACATAAACTACATAGGTTCTGTACTATCTTAGCCCAAATGTATGAAATGTATACAGAAATCGATATAAAAGTTACTGTAAAACATGGCAGATTCAGCTCACAACAATGCCAGATCCGGTTCCATTCAAACGGGTTATATCATTTTAAAACGGGTTTCGGTTGGGGGAGGGTAAGGGGTCGGATCCTCCTTCCTTTTCTTTTATTTGGGCTCAGGTTGGGCTTGGAAACCGGGTTTGGGAGATTGGGCTTGGGGGATTGTTTCTTACTATTGTTATTCATTATAAATACGGAAATTTCGCGAGGTACCCCTGGGGTATTGCAATTTTCACGGGGTATTCAACTCTTTTACATATTTCGTGTGGTGCCCCTGTGTTTTTGTTAAATTTTGCCTCGTGCCCTTCGTGGTTAAACTTAACAGATAGGTCACTGCTCCGTTACTTTTGGGGGAAAAAAAAAAAGAAAAAAGAAAGAAAGCAAGCTCGAAGGAATTGCAAAACGAAGAAGAAGAACAACACAGCGAGAGGCGACTGGGAGAGCAGAGTCCACTCGAGGAACCCGGCAGAGAGAGGAGGCGATCCTGCCTGGAGGTGTACGTGGAGGCCGAACACCGATGAGTCTGCCTACCTAGAGTCTGCCAATGGTGAGTGTTAACGGGTATGTCTATGTAATTTCTCCCCATTTCTAACATTTAATTAGGGTTTAGGTTGAAAATTGAACTTCCATTCTTTACTCAATTGGTTTCTCATGTGAATTTGGGGGTTAGTGTTTATGTTATGATTCCAACAAACTAATGTCAGTTAGGCTTTAGGTTGCAAATGGACTATTTCGAGTGAACGGTACATTCTAGTGAATCAAGCCCTCTAGAGTTGCTTGTTGTTGCTCTTTGACTGTAGTTTAAAGCCTAAAAAGGAGGTTTCATTGAGAAAGAAAATAATAGATACCATTGGCAAGTTGGATGGAAATCCTTAGTTGATAGATATGATATAGATTTTACAGGCTTGCTCGTTTAATGCAAATAAAAACTCCCATAAACTAATACAGGACATAATTATATGAAAATATCTACCTAGGAGGTATATGAATTCTTAGGATGTATATTTACAGGCTTGCTAGTCTTTTC
The DNA here is from genome assembly GCA_963922045.1 of Persicaria maculosa. Taxonomy (NCBI): domain Eukaryota; kingdom Viridiplantae; phylum Streptophyta; class Magnoliopsida; order Caryophyllales; family Polygonaceae; genus Persicaria; species Persicaria maculosa. The sequence continues at coordinate 66,132,971 of OY998262.1, forward strand.
ATGATAATATACGAATTCTTAGAATGTCAAGTTTTAGTAACAATTTTAGTGAGTTACCTTGAAGAATCTTATACTACCAAGTAAAATGAAATAGGCATTGCTTGACTTTCTGATTTTTGTTTATGGTTTCTATATTGATCAAATGCTCTAATCCTAGTACAATGAAGAAGGTATATGACATAATCATGCTGACTGAGGTTCAAAGGAATATAATAAAGGATTTTGCTGATTTGGGACTGATCAAACTCCAGCAGGTTAGTGGATGATTTCTTCTCGTGCAATTAGCTGATATGCATTATTTTCAATTGTTGTTAGTCTTGACACTCCTCTACTTACAAGTTCATGTTGGTCTTTTCATTTATAAATACCATTGGTCCTCTGCTTATGAGAGCTTACTTGCCTTTCTACAGGCATGTGTCTGGTGCTGGAATCACATAATGCAGAATGGGGAGTTTCATTTATAAATACCATTGGTCCTCTGCTTATGAGATGTGTCTAGTGCTGGAATCGCATAATGGAAATGGCTGAGAAGGATGATACTGAGAAGGATCCAGTCACATGTCTTATTCTCTATTTGATTGGTTTCTTTCACTAGCTTGTTTTTTTTATGCTGAGAATTGTGCTCGCTTATTCGGAAATCCCTTTTTTCATGGTTTGATTGAAGGTTAGATATGGAGTATTAATTGGCCTCTTAGCTCAAATGGTAGAGCAATGTGTCATACACATGGATGTGGGTTCGAATCCCACATAGGCTACAAATCGTTCATTTGATATGTCACGACCTGCATAATTCCTTGTTTGTTGATTCACTTCATGTTATGCTATTTACTAGATGTTTGTTGTTACCTCGAGTCTAGTTAAGTAACTCAATTTACTTAACCATTATGTGTTTGGGCGTGGGTAGCATGCCCCTGGTTCCTTTCCGTAAGATAAGTCTTGCAAATTCATGCAGACTCAAACTCACACAGGGCCTAATGGGTGTTCATAACGCACCTTGAAAAATTGCATTTTCGAATTCATTGCTTTCATTTATAAACGAAAGCATATATAAACAAAAATAAGTTTATGAATTCAAAAGCGAATTCTGTTACAGCTACATTCCTTGATGTTTTGCATTACAATTACAGTGAAATCAGTAGCTTATGCCTTTCATAGCCTATTTGGGATTCGAACCCAAATCAATGTGTGTATAACACATTGCTCTACCATTTGAGCTAATAGGCTAAATATAAAACAATGCGTAAGTTAAAAGAAAACTCACCTTAACGCATAAAAACTCTTCAAAATGTGAATTTTTTACAAAAGACACCAAAATCTGCAGGTTGTTGAGACATTGCATGCATTTAATCTTCGCTTCAAAATGTGAATTTTTGACAAAAGATTCCAAGATGGTACAAACATAAAATCTTTCTCCCCACAGAGTCGAAGATTAAAAAAATACAAAGCTAATCACAAATATGCATCATAATATAATAAATAAAATACTAAACAGAAAATAATGACAGAAAACTGAAGGCACTGCAGTTGCCAGGATCACATTCTCGGAGCATTTCTTGTGTTGATAAAATCTCAGATGGAATGAAGTTTTTTTCAAGTCCCTAACAAACCATCAGAATTAACCTGCAAGAAATCAGTCTAAGGTTAATTCTAATATAAAACAGATATGAAACGAAAATTAAAGACAAACAGTAATAAACAGTAAACTCGTGACAGAATCACTGCCTAAATTTGCTCCTCTTCCGGCAGAATCACATAAAAGAGAATTTCTCAGAATAGAATACTCAAGCAGATAAATAATCAGCCGAATTGGTTCAGTAGCCCACTGTATTCTACTCTTTTGAGGTTTATTTCCTAAACCTCAAAAGAGAATACACTATACAACATTCATCCATGCCAAAAATCAGCCGAATTGGCACCTATTGCTTATGAATTCAGAAGAGATAATAATTAGGTACATGTCAACAACAACACAAAAAAATTACAAATGACACCATAAGCAAGCACCTTCAAAATCAAGATAAATTCCACCACCACAAGAAAGCATCCCAGCATTAGAACCCTGTCTGCTTCAATCTAAGATAAGTGAAACACTGAAAAGTAATGGATAAAACATACCAAGTTAATCATAAATATTAGTGTATTGAACAACACAAAATTCAACAGAAAATAAAGACAAATAAAACCGTAGGCACTACAGTTACAAGATAGTCGCTCAATTCGAAACCCTAATTTTCGAATAAGATACAGGGCGTACATACCTTTGATAGTCGCTCTTTTCTGCCCGATTACAGGTTGGTCACCCGATTATGCTCAGTCGGAGGGCTCCTTCACCGGCGTGGACCTGCCCGATTACAGCTTGGTCCCTATCCTTCGCGTTGCCTTCGTCCTCGTTCGTTCGTAGAGCAATGAGGAGAGGTGAATGGGGTTTTATTGAAAGCGAATGTAAGCTTTCGTTCCTCTTTCCTTCGGTCTCTGCCGGGTTCCTCGAGTGGACTCTGCTCTCCCAGTCGCCTCTCGTTGTGTTGTTCTTCTTCTTCGTTCTTCATTTTCGTTCTGCAATTCCTTCGAGTTTGCTTTCTTTCTTTTTTCTTTTTTTTCCCCCAAAAGTAACGGAGCACATACCCTATCTGTTAAGTTTAACCACGAAGGGCACGAGGCAAAATCTAACAAAAATACAGGGGCACCACACAAAATATGTAAAAGAGTTGTATACCCCGTGAAAATTGCAATACCCCAGGGGTATCTCGTGAAATTTCCGTTATAAATATAAGGGTAATCTGCAGGAAACCACCCCTTAAATATGGTCTTTTGCAGAAAACCACCCCTTAAAATCGCAATTGCAGAAAACCACCCTGTAAATGGTATCTGTTACCAAATCACCACCCCACCTTACTGTTCTGTCAAAGTTCTGTTAGAACTGAGTTTACTCATTGAGTCCACACGCTCAACTCAACCGAGTCTTTGCACAAATACAGAGCACTTTGGCTATCCATGTTGATCACAGGTACAAACTTTCTTCTGAAAATCTCACCAAGTATGCCTTTCAGCCAAATGGCTTCCTTAGCAGCTTCTGTTGCTGCAATGTACTCAGCTTCTGTGGATGACAAGGCCACCACAGATTGTTGTTGAGACTTCCAGGATATGCAATTGCCAACCCAGGTGAAATAGTATGCAGTTGTGGACTTCCTTGTGTCCTTGTTGCTTGCATAGTCAGAGTCTACAAATCCTTGAAGATCACTTGCAGGAGAGTAGCTGGAATAAATCAAACCCAAGTGTTTAGAGCCATTCAAATATTTCAGTAAATATTTTATAGCATTCCAATGAGGTGATCTAGGATTAGACATATATCTACTTAGAACACTTATAGCAAAGGCTAAGTCAGGTCTGGTGCAAAGCATTGCATACATAATGGAACCAACAGCCACGTCATAGGGAACATCAGCCATTTCATTTTTCTCATGATCAGTCTTAGGGCATTGACCTTTGCTCAAAGCAAGGTGCCCTCCTAAGGGTATAGGTAAAGACTTAGAGTCAAGCATGCAGAATTTCTCAAGAACTTTTTCAATGTAGTCAACCTGGGATAACATGAGAGTTTTCTTAGCTCTATTCCTAATGATTTTAATTCCCAGAATTCTCTTGGCATTGCCAAGATCCTTCATGTCAAAGTGTTTCATTAAGTTCCTTTTAGTATCAGAAATGACTCTCATAGAAGCACAGACAAGGAGAATGTCATCCACAAACAGAAGAATAAACAGAGGAAACTTGGTGGTAACACCTTTGATATATAAGCAGGAATCATAATCACTTCTAATAAAGCCCAGAGATCTCATACAAGAATCAAATTTTATGTTCCATTGTCTAGGTGACTGTTTAAGGCCATAAATTGATTTTTTAAGAAGGCAGACATGATCAGGTTTCTTCTTATCAGTGAACCCTTTAGGTTGCTTCATGAAAATAGTTTCATCAAGATCTCCATGCAGAAAGGCTGTTTTAACATCCATTTGTTCAAGTTCCCAATCAAAGACAGTAGCAATAGCAAGAAGTAATATCAGAGTTTTATATTTCACAATTGGAGCAAATATGTCATTATAATCCAGCCCTTCTCTTTGACTAAATCCTTTAGCTACAAGTCTGGCTTTGAACTTAGGTGGCTCATTAGTTTTAACCCCTTCTTTAATCTTAAAGACCCATTTACAGTCAATGGCTTTAGCATGAGCAGGTTTAGGAACAAGAACCCAGGTGTTGTTTATTTTCATAGATTCAAGTTCTTCAAGCATAGCTTTGTACCACTTTACTGAGTTAGAGGATCTCATAGCAGATTCAAATGTTTCAGGGGGATTACTTTTAATGATTTCAGAAGCAACAAATGCAAACTCAACAATATTAATGGCATCAGTGTATCTTCTATTAGGAATCCTAGTTCTAGGACTCCTGTCCCTAACAAGTTGATAATCATTAGCAGCAGAGTTATCATTGAAAGGCACAAAAGAATTCACAGAAGGAGAGGAAGAAGAAGAAGCATGCTCAGACATAGAAGGCCCAGAAGAAGGAGAACTGGGAGAATCAGAAGAAGATTGGGGGTTTAGAGGTACTCCCTGAGTTGTGTCTTCTTCATTTCCTTTAGGTTGTTGTTCTTCATCATTTCCTCCTCCTAATTGTTGAGGTTGCTGAATTGGTGTGGCATAAGAAGTTCTTCTTTGAGCAGAGAAGAAGGTTGGAACATGACCAGTGTCAAACTCATCTTCTTCACCTAGCTCAGTTACAGAATCCATGAGTTGGTCATCAGGAACAAAGAACTTGGAGGGCTCATCAGTGTTGCCTGCATTCTCATTTCTAGGGGTGAGGATATTCTTAAAGTGAAAGTCGGTTTCATTAAATGTAACATTTCTAGCAACAATAACTTTATATCCACCAGGTTGAATGAGAAGAATTTTGTAGCCCTTCACACCTTCAGGGTAACCCAACATCACACCCTTTAGTGCTCTAGGCTGTAGCTTACCTTGAGAAATCTGAGCATAAGCAGTACAACAAAAGGGTTTAAGGTATGAAAGATTGGGTACCTTACCAATCCACAGTTCTTGTGGAGTTTTGAAGCCAGTTACAGAGGAGGGGCTCCTGTTGATCAGATAGGAGACAGTGACCACAGCCTCTCCCCATAGGCTATGCTTCATTCCTGCAGTGAAGAGAAGGCATCTGGCCTTCTCTAACAGTGTCCTGTTCATCCTCTCAGCAGTGCCATTCTGCTGAGGGGTGCCAGGCACTGTGAGTTGCCTTTTGATCCCATTCTCCCTGCAGAAATAATTGAAGGCAGTATTGCAAAACTCAAGGCCATTGTCAGTCTTAAAGCAAACAAGTTTATAACCAGATTGAAGTTCTACCTTTGATTTCCAAGCTTTGAAAGCCTGGAAGGCCTCATCATTAGATTTAAAGAGAGTAAGCCATACCTTTCTGGAGAAGTGATCAATGAAGGAAATAAAGTATTTCTTACCACCAATAGTGTCTACCTGTGCAGGACCCCAGAGGTCTGAGTGTACATATTCAAGAGGCTTGGTGGCCTTGTACACAGAATTAGGAAACACCTGTTTGGTAGCTTTGCCAAATACACAATTCTCACAGAAAGACAGATCAGAGAACTTATCAGATATTAAACCATGTTTATGCAAGTAATATAGGCCTTTGTTTCCAATATGCCCTAACCTGAGATGCCAGAGTTTGGTTAGATGAGAAGTATCAATAAGATTGCACTCATTATCAGGGGTGATGACATGATATAAACCTTTTCTCCTAATAGTCTTGATAATGCACTTATTATTGGAAGAAACAGTTTTAATGCCACCACTGGTATGTATGTCATAATTCATGCAATCAAACACAGATTCAGACATTAGACTCCTCCTCAAATCAGGAACCCATTTGACATCTTTCAGAGTGATAACATTCCCATCAAACATCTTTAGAGAAACATCTCCAACCCCCTTGATGGCAAGTGTGTGATGGTCACCAAGTTTGACCATCCCACACCTACTCTGATCAAGGTTTTCAAAGCTGGCTTTGATAGGGGTGGCATGTATGGTGCACCCAGAGTCAAGGATCCAGTTACCTGAATCACCTTCCTCTGGTGTACACATAAAGAGTTCATTGGGATATGCACCACTGTCAGACTCAAGCAATGAAACAGAGATATCATTTTTGAGTTTATTTTCATCAGCTCTTTTTTTTTCCTGCAATCTTTAATCCAGTGACCTAGGTGACCACAGTAGTTACATTTAGAATCTTTAGGTACCTTGGTGATGGACTCAGACTGTTTAGCATTAGAATTCTCATCTTCTTTAGCATTTTTCTTCTTCCTGTTCTTATTTCTATTGCCATTAGACTTGTTGGAATTAGCAAACAAGACTTCAGATTTTTCAGTGTTATCAGATTTAGCACCAATTTTAGATTTGAAAACTTTTAGCATCTCATTTTTCTCTGTGATAGTCTCAACTATTCTTTCCTTAGTGAGAGGCTCCCTAGAGAATTGAATAACATCCTTAAAGTGATCAAACTGTGAAGGCAGAGAATTAAGCAACAAGATAGCTTGATGAGAATCCTTAATACTATCATCACATCTCTCTAATTCTTGGGTCATTTTCAGAAACTTGTCTAAGTTGTCATTTAAAGTGATGTTGATATCCATTTTAAATGTAAACAATCTGCAGAGAAGAGAAATGCGACTAGGCAGAGATTTGACAAGAAAAAGATCCTCCAGGGCTAACCACAGAGCCCTGGGATCATTTACCTTCACTACCTATCTTGCTACATCATCAGTGAGCCTGAGCATGATCTCAGCATGAGCTTGCTCAGATATTTCAGGTGGGACAGGAGCTGGTAGAGCTGGTTGGACTGGAGGACCTCCCTCTGGTGCATTTGCAGCAGGAAGTGCTAGTTCAAGAGGAGCAACTGCTCTCCAGCACTTTTCCTTGATGAGGATCACTTTCATCTTGACTTGCCACATGGCAAAGTCAATTTTACCATCACATGGTCGGATTTTGACATAAGAGTCAGCCATGGTACCTACACACAAAGCTAAACAAAGTCAGATAGCTCAAAGACAAAAATAATAGCAAAGATTACTTAGATCAAGAGCTATTCAACAAAGTAAAGCACATAAAAACTGGTTTTTGTAAAGAACAAAGAACTAGTTTTGAAAACAGGTGTGGTACGTCAGACGGGAGAGAAACAGCGCCTGGCCGGTGGACACTATAAGCGACCTGCCCAATGTCCACGCCTCCAGATCTATTTCCCTCGTCTACAGAGACGAGATAAAGGAAGAAAAGGGAAAATCAAGCTCTGATACCACTTTGTAGAAAACGATTTGATCCTAGATGCTAACACAGAAGCAAGATCGGAAAGTAAACATGCAAAGCGGAAGCGAAATAACACACAGATTGATGACGCAGTTCGGTTTCCCTACTCTGCGGAGCCTCAAGAGGGAGAGACTCAAACCCTAGAATCCACTAAGTATGAGCGAGTTACAGATCATGGATACAAGTAGTGACGAGCTCAAGGTAACAGATCTAGGTCAAGCAACTCAGAAAAACATGGACAGACAAGGAGAGAATACAGAAGAGGAACATATACTCCCTTCACTTCGAAGAAGATCGAAGCCGGATGAGAGCAGGGGAAGACGACGCTAAGGTGGTTGAGAAACCAGACCGGAAGCTCGTCTTCTTCCTCTTCAGTGTGAGATCTCCGTCGGCGGCGCTTGGGAACCTAGGGTTTCCTCTCTTCTCTCTCTCTTTCTCTTTACAGATGGAAGAACAGTGAATGAGCTCGCAATTAGGGTTTCGGAGAAAGAGGCCTCTTATAGGGAGCGTCTTTAGGCAAAACGCAGCGTTTGGAACAAAGCCAGCAAAGTGTCGTTGCCCGTTGGAAGCTCTTCAGAGTTGGGCTAAGAGAAGTGGGCTGGGCTTCAACTGGACTGGGCTGACATATAAGATGAACCAAGTTCATCTTTCATATCAATCCAACACTTCAGCTATAGAAGGACTCCAACCAAGCTCACCAAGTGCCACTGGCTAGCTCAATCGAGCCACCCTTGGCCCAATGTCTTGAGCCACCTGTGACCTAATCCTAAACCTTGAGCTTCTAGCCATTACAAGCATACACATAATACTTATACATACATCTGAATTATAGACATTACAATATCCTTTTAAAATATATAACATACAGAAACAAATTAATAATTAAGATGACAAACAATATATTGCAATTAGGATCTACATATATTGCAATTAGGATCTACATATATACTAGTATATCTATGGTTTCACTAACCTATATCCATAGATTATAAATATTTTATTATAAACTACAATTCTAAACTGAAATTGCTGAATTTAGAAAAAAAATATTTAAAAATTGGTTCGTCTATCTTATGTCCTAATGTCATGTATAGGGATTATATGGGTATTAGAGATTAGTATAAATACCCTTATGTTGTAATTTGAGATTATCATGAAAAATAATGATATGAATATCTCTTTTCTCCCTATCTCTCTTTACTCTCTATTTACCCTTTACAGACTTCATCTTCTTCCCTTACCTCCTCCTTCCCTAAACCTTCGTACGTCTTCCTTCTCTTAATCTCTTCCCTTAATCCCTCCTTTTCCCTCTCAATTTCTTGATCCCTACTAGGGACATAAACACCTAATTAGGGTATAGGTTAAAAAAAGCTTAATTAGAAAATTGTTCCCTAAATAACACAGGTAAACCATTGAATCTTTAGATTACGGGGTTCACTCATTTCCAATATCCTTATCATATTTCCTTAGGGCACACAATAGACAAACCGTTTTATTATATGCTCTAAGAATATAGGTAAAAAAAATTGGTTAAAATAGTAAATTTGGTCCTTTCAAATCATAATATATAAATTGTAAATTTAAATATTCAATACATATTTACATTATTTAAATCCATATTTTAATTAATATTTCACCTACTTTACAACTAGATCGAGTTTTTCCAATGGGTTAAAAAAAAATATTTTTATTTAATTTCTTAAAAATTGAGCGAATTTTAAAAATAACATGATTTAATTAGAATGAAGTCTTTAATTTAGAAATTCAAATCAAATCAAATCAAATTATACTCCGTACAATACAGTTTTGTGTAAAAAGTGGGTCCAACTCTTTCCCAAAATCTGTAACTCTAGGCATCTTTGTGAAGACTATCTCACTCAGTGAGTTGCAGCCATTTTCAACTCGGAAGGTCTTTTAAAATTTGGACTTATGCGGTGAATCTTCCAACTGCAAATGTAACATAAAAATACAAATCCAATATGTATAACGGAAATGGAAATGCTACAACCGAGTAATTCAAACCTTTCAACTATATATCAAATCAAGCTAAAAAATACAGAGCACTATAACGGGCTTCAAAGCTTCTTCACCTCCGGAACTTTGGGGAAGGTGAAATCTTCGGTTGCCTCGGAATCAGAGGAACCGGCCGCCGCAGACCCTCCACCGCCTCCGCCATGACCGCGGCCAGAGGAGGAGAAGAGACAGGCGAAAAATCGGCCGATTTTGTTAAACACCGCCTTCTTGATTCGGCCCCTCTTCGCCGGAACCCGACCGCCGCCGCGCCCTGGTTTCGCCGCCATGGTGTGGGCAATCGGAGATGGAGGAAACGGGTGTTTTATAAATCGGCGTTTTAGAGGAATAATTCGGGTGGTTATCGGTTGCTCTGTTTTTAAAAGAGGGGATTGAGGGGTATGAAACAGGGCAGGAAATTCTCCCGCGTTATACTACGGTGGGCCCCTTTGTCTTGACCCGCCGGGCCCCACACCCTAACGACCTAGAAGGTTTACCAACACCTTGTTTTTTTTTTTTGGGTCTCAAATATTTTATGAACATATTGTTATTTTAATATATACTTACAATAGTTTAAATCCAATATATAACTTTTTCTAATTAAAAATTATATAACCCTTCTAGAATTTACTGTATTAATTATCGAGCTACCTAGCTAGGTAATAAAATGGGAGCCACTTTTCCAATATTAATGCTTTTCTTAATGATTCATTAAGGAATGAATTAAGTTAGGGTGTTGTTACACTACAAATTTGAATTATGTTAATGTACGTCTGAATAGACATTGAAAATCAAAGGCAAATTAAGATTTAGGATACTACATTTATATCGATTTAGTGTCTGAAACCTTATTAATATATTTTTGGTAGATTTAACTAGTTTTCGCGATTAATTTATTAGCTTTTGCGTTTAAATTCATGCATGTGTTTAATCTTGTGTGATGGTCCCCTCTAAAAGTAGAAAGGTTGTGAATTGAGTCAATCAAGTAATTAATTGACGAATTCGATTTTTTTTCAAGGAAAAATTGTAAAAAAAAAATAGTCTAATATTTAGGGGTATTTTGCTTATTAATTAATTTAAGCTATAAAAAATACATAAAATAGTATCGAATATTTACTTGGTTGCAAAAAATAGCCTCAAACTACATTTAAATTCAAATAATCACAAAAAAAAAATCAATGATGAATTTAGCTAATACTCCATCCGTGACGAAATAATTGGGCTTTTGACCACTTTTTTTATGTAACAAAATATTTGTCTATTTGAACCCCATTAATGATAAGAAATTCTAATTTTGTCAATTTATCTCATTAATTGAATTTGATTTCCAAGATACTCTAGTAATACTCCAACTTCTCATATTTTTTTTTTCATTGGTCTATTTTTTCCACATTATTTATTTGCTAAAATTTCATCTACTCTTCTTTTCATCTTTAACTTTATTAAAAAGTGTGGAATTGGCCAAAATGTCAATTATTTTGATACGGAGGTAGTAATGACTTAACGAGAAATAAAAATTATGAGAAGTGGTGGATTTTGAGAATAATAATTATTTAAGCTATTTTTTATAATTATTTGAATTTGAATGTAAGTTGAGGCTATTTTCTACATCCAAATAAAAACTAGAGGCAATTTTCTGCATTCTTTTATAGTTCAGGCTATTGAGCGCAACAACCCCTAAAGGTTGGGCCTTTTTTTTTGCAGTTTTCCTTTTTTTAAAAAAATAGCTAAATTAGTATTTCTAAGGAAATATTTCCCAAAAAAAAAATTTATTTGTAGAAAGATTTGAAGTAAACTTACTTAAAACATGGGTTGTTAAATGTTACTCCTCCGTCTTAAAATATAGGTCGTTTGACTTTCTGACATATTTTTTAAAGAGCTAAAAATTATATAAAATATTAATTTTTTATTATAATTTTATAAAATATTAATTTTTGCAAGTAGAACTACTTGTCTACTTAAAGCTAAAAAAAACTCGGTTCGAGCTTGTTCATTTTCTAAACGAGCTGAGTATGATCAAATTTTTAAGCTCGAGTTAAAATTTGGGCTCGACTCGAACTCGTTCAGATCCTAAATAAACCGAATATGAGCCATCAATATATATACTCGGCTCGTTCAACTCAAATAAAAGCCCTAAGAAATAAGTATTGTTGTGGTGTTGTACGTAGTATAATCTAGGTGTGGGGGCTGGGGATCACGACTCACGTAGTCTATATAGACTATATATGCGATCTTCTTGGATCTATATAGAAAGATTTGAAAAGATCTCATATTCTCATATTTACTATTTAGTCATCTAGAGTTAATGAGTTATAGACTCTACGTGATTCATCTATGGAAGAAATGGAAAAAAAAAACCAATTAATTTCTAAACCACGGAGTATGTGATAATGTGAGTCATAAGTGGCGGCCCCACCGTACATGTTGTCTTCCATTTCTCCATTTTGATGGATGCAGAGGGGACAATGTTTGGATTTTAACCCAAAACAAATCATAATAAACTGACTAAAATTATAAATAGGATAAAATTATAAATAGGATAAAATTTATAAACTGTTGGTAAAAGTAGTTAAAAATTTATGAAAAAATATAAACTCCGTATGGGACGAAAAACAGTTTATTTGTAAAAAGTTGAGTTTATTTGGTTTTTATTAGGGGTATTGTGATACTTTCAAACCAAATAAGATAAAAGAGAAGGGATAAAATAGTAACGGAAATTTCGCCAGGTAGCCTTGAGGTTTAGCTTATTTCGCGAGGTATACAATAACTTGACATATTTCGCGTGGTACCCTTGAGTTTTATAATAATTTCGCCTCGTGCCCTACTCTGTTAAAACTAACAGTTCTGTTTAGTTTGAGTAAAAAAAGAAAATTGAAAGAAAAAAAGATAGAGACGCGCTCTCTCCTTGCACTCGATACCCAAAGCAAACCACAAAAAGGAGAGATGTCGCCCACAAAAAGAGGAGGGATTTTGATGACGATAGGAATAGACGACGAAGCCGACTAGTGTGGGTGGCATAACGTTGGCGGCATCTACGACTAGTGGTTCGCGTGAGGAGAGACGAACAAGAGGTATGTTTTCGATTTTTCGTTTTAAAAATCCCAAATTTAGGGTCTAGAGATTTGTATTTGGGGATTTTGTGATTGGATTAGGGGATTTAATCTGATTTCCAATACAATTTGAATTTGAGAATATTTTATTGGATTTTTAGGGTTTCGTATTTGAATCGGGGAATTCTACTGATTTCATTTTCACAAGTTTTTATTTTGGATTGTACTGAATTTTTGGGATTTGATTTCCTATTAGCTTGACTTGGGACTTGTTAATTTTCATCCATTGCAAAGTTGGTATGCTGCAACATAGTGCATAATGCCAGTATATGTAATGGTCTTCCCCAATATTATATACTTGATGTGTATAGTTCATTGGAATTTTTATCTGATGAACTAGAAAGCTGAATTTCGATTGAAAGGCTTAGTTGGCAGCATGATCAAATATTTTTGCCGCATGATTAAATATTTTTTCAAGGTACTTTCTCGATGTTTACTTGAGTTGTTTACTAAATGGACTCGAGTTGTTTACGAAATGTTTACTCAATACTGTGTATTTACATAATAAATAGATTATGTGGTGATGATATAAGAACCATTGTACCTAAAACTAATGTTGTTCAGGGGGCTGTTGGTGTAAGTGAACATCAAGAAAGAACTGGAAAAAATGAGGAGAGGGCATGTATGACAGCAGCTGCTCAAGGTGCATCAAGTATGCAAGCCAACGTGACTGAAACTACTGAGAAAAGTACTCTTCCCCTGCCCTACTCTGATGATAGTTTCATTGAATGAATGTGTTTAGAATGCAACACTCTTCCCCTGGACCTTGATCCTGAATGTGAGAATGAAGGCCTTTTTGTATGCATAATAGGCAAAAGCTTAAGGGTTCCCATGGCGTGACTTTAGATGCATTGGACATAAGTCTTGTATGGTTTGGATTAAACTCTTTGATCTTTATGTGTGTTTTCAATGAAGTCTATTAGCTCAAAGGGAGAGCAATGTGTAATTACACATGATGTGGGTTCGAATCCCACGTAGACTCCAAAATTAAAAGTTAAAAAATTAGCAATTTGTTAGAACAAAACCTTACATCTCTAAGTATAAAACTTTAACCTTCCCAAACTCTCAATTTGGGAGTAAGCCAACTTTCACCTATAGTTCAAAATTACTCTTTTTTTTCATGATTCAACAAGATGAAATGCTTGTAGCCTATGTAGGATTTGAACCCACATCTATGTGTATTGAACACATTGCTCTACCATTTGAGCTAATAGGCTAAAAAGTAAAATATGTCAGTTTCAAAATAGAAAGGGGTGTGAATTTGGTCAGTTTCAAATTTATCCACGAATGCCTCAAAACTCCCGATATTGCAGCACTACGCCACTTTATCCATGAATGTCATGCTAATGATAAACGTGCCACAGAACAAACACGAAGCTCAATATTACCCAAGAGCGTTGGCAATAAGTTCAGCCAGAACAAACAGAAACTTTCAGAATCCAGAACCTTTCAGGAATGGACTGATGTGAATATGGTTATATCTAACACAAATGCCATCGATTTCAGCCATTTTTCAAAATTCAGAAACTTTTCAATTCCTGCACTTTTACAAACTGACAGAATTCACCAATTCTGTAACAAACAGACCTTCATTCAATCAAAAAACAAGAAACAAACAGACCCTCATTCAATCGAACAAACCCTATGCACACAGAAACAAATAGACCCTCATTCAATCGAAAAACAAGAAGCAAACAAACCCTTATTTTCATAAACAAACAGACCTTCATTCAATTGAAAAACAAGAAGCCAACACACCCTTGGTTTCATAAACAACAGAACCTATGCACATAGAAACAAACCGCTCGTTCAATCAAAAAACAACACGCAAACAGACCCTCAGTTTCATAAACAAACAAAAACAAGAAGCAAAGATTCAAATCGAAAACAAACGGGCCCTATTGCACACATCTAATTCCAATTGCAATTGCACATAGAAAATCAAAGATTCAAATTGAAAATCAAAGATTCCAATTGCACGCAGAAACAAGAAGCAAAGATTCAAATCAAAAATCATAACCCCCAAACCCCCAAATTCCCCAATACCAATTGCACACAAAACAGAATTCGAGCAGCAGTTTCAATTCTTCCCCAATTCTTCCCCGATTCCAATTGCACACGAAACAGACCCTCAGCTTCAATTGGAGGACGATTTGTGGAGGATTCGACGCCTAAATCCTCCCCTGCCTCACCCTAACCCCCAAATTCCCAAACCCTAGATTATGGTGCATATACTCACCTGGCTTGGCAGTGACGGTCGCCCTTCGAGCAGCGTTCTTCTTCGGTTGTAGCAGCTCCGATGGTCGCCCTTCGAGCAACGCTGTTCTTCTTCGCGGTCTTGCTCTCTCTTCTGCTCTGTCGTCCGCTCTCTTGCTCTTCTTCGTGTTTCTTTTTTTTTTATCGCAAACTAACGGAGACAACCAAGCTCTGTTAGAATTAACCATAAAGGGCACGAGACGAAAAACTTAAAAACTACAGGGGTACCACGCGAATTGATAGCATGCATATAGGTAGGCATAATAGGTTGCATTTAGCTTAGTTAAGATGCATATCATGCATGGATTAAGTGCAATTTGCATATTTGCTCTCTATGTTGGTGGAGTCGAAATCTACATGCTTTTATTGATTATTTCAGGTAATCGTGGATCCGAGGAGGAGACATGGGTTGATAACGCATTGGATGAGAATGTCTAGGTGATCGAAGAAGCTTACATGAAGATCTCAAGAGGTCCTGAGAAGAAGAAGCGAACCTAAACGAAGAACAAGTCTGCAGAAGTTGTCGCTAGACATGCTGAACTTGTTTTGCACTTTCTGGAGGCCTCGGTTATCCGATCGACTATTATGACCATGCGTTGGAAAGCTCTTTCAGAGAGCTACAACTTTCATGTTGACGTCGAGAGCTGATTCAAGACGGAATTTCCGTGAAAGACCAATGCAGCGCCCGCCGCATGGTTTGCCGCGCCCGCCGCCAGGGGCGGTATTCATGCTGCGCCCGCCGCATGGTTTGCTGCGCCCGCCGCACGGGTCATCAGCGCAACGCCGTTTTGAGAAAAACCCTAGTAGATCTATTTGTTTATTTTGGGGCCGACTTTGATGTTTTAAAAGGCCAAGTTTTATGTTATTTTGAGAACTTCCATTCTATTCTTTCAACGATCAGACAATTAGAAAGAGAGAGATGTTCGCCATGGGCGACTAAACTCTCTTCGTTCTACTTGCAATTTGAAGCTTTATTTGGATTGATTGTGAGTTTCTGAATCTTGTTCCTTATTTCCTATATTGAATGCTTCAACTTCTTTGTGCTTGATTGCTTATTGTTTTGTTCTATCTTGTCTGGCCAACTAGTTAGATCAATTCAATTGCTAGGGTTTTGTAGATTCCTGGTTGCGAACCTTAACCCAAGTAGCAAACTTGTTCCTTTAGGGCTGGTTGAACTATTTGAATGAGTAGGAAGTTGAATGTGTTGTTAAATCCCTCTTTAGGGACTGCAAATACCTTGGCTAATCTCTGAACTTAAAGCTATCAATTGGGTTAAATCCCTCTTTAGGGACTGTTCGATTGATAAGGGTTGCTAGGACTGGTTGGACTAGTAACTATATTAGGTCGGGACAAGGGCATTCATAGGAAGACTAAAAGGACAAGAGGAAGTTACAATATCAATTCAAACAAATGAAGTGGATAGTTGTAGGTAGAGCGATCTTCTCTAATTTGTTTTGCATTAATCTGTTTATAGTTTATTTTGCTTTCTTTCTTATTTCAACCACTCAAAAACCCCCTTTCTACTAATTGGTAAATACACATTGCGGAGAAATACTTGATTCTCTGTGGGATCGACCTCTTACTTGCTTGCTATACTAGTTTGTAGGTTTGAGTTTTATTTTGATACGGTTTATGCGACTAAAAACCGTCCATCACGAATTATGCAAAAGAGTTGTATACCTCGCGAAAATTGCTATACCTCAGGGGTACCTCGCGAAATTTCCGAAATAGTAATTATGGAAAAAAAACCTCCAAAATAAGCTGCAATCTCTAGCTTTTTTTTAAACCAATTTTTTTAACCTATTTGTGACTTATTTTGGTGCCCATACACCATTTAAACCAACTTAATTTTTTAACAGCTCAAAAGCTAATAATTTTAATGTTAATTATATGTTTGGATTATGTTGTATTTTTGTAACTCTCTTTCTATCTTATGGCCTTGACGATAAAAGCCCAATAACAAAGTATTTCCTACCAAAAAATTCTAAGGATCTAATTAATAAAAATTTATCTCATGTACTTAATTAATACGAAACATATCTTTCAAAGTTTGCTAAAAAAATTTATAAAAATAATATTTTCTATCCTTTTTTATCATTCTAAAAACGTATGTGTGAACAGTAAAATATGTGACATATTTTGTGGAATGGATGGAGTAATCTTTATACTTACGTTACAAGAAAAAAAAAAAGTTGAACTAATTTACTGCACACAATTTGTGTTTTCTTTATGTCAGCAAGGAAATGAGATTGAGATAACGATGGCAATTAATCAACCGTTCTAGAATTTACTGCTAATTATCGAGCTAGGTAAATGGGTTAATGGGAGCCACTAATTCAACATGGTCGTCGCGTAATCACATCACAAACCTTTTGATTTCCATAGGAAACCTATAGTACAACTCTTTTTTTAAAAAATAAAAAATAAATATTAATTTATTAGATTTTTTCAATCTATATAGTTTTATTTATTTTATCATTTTTAATTTTTTAAAAGAATTTTCTATTTTTTAATATAGATTGTTTAAAAAAAATTAATTTATATTTTTAAGTTATAAATTTTTAAAAAAACCGTAATTAATTAATCATATATATTGTTTGACTAATTTCATAATTTTTCAACTTTAAAAACTCAAGTTAGTGGCCACTAAGTGATTTAGTGATCACTATATATAATTAGTTGTTTCAACTAATGCTTCCCTTAATGATCAATCAAGGAATAAGTTATTATAATGAGTTAGTTATAAGCTTTTGCATTTAAATTTACGCATGTGTTTAATTAATTTTGTGTCCTGGACCCAGTTGGTCTAAGTAGGAAGTGAATCGAGTCAATCACGTTGTTGTAGACTGTAATAATAGCGTTAGCATTGGTAGTGACATTAATCACTAAATAAACCCGAGTTGTACGCCTTGAATTTGTAAATAAAGAACGACCATTATCCGGGGTTCGAACTGAGGACCTTTGGGTACTACCCGCAAGTCATTTCCAGTGAGCCATTCCGGAATGGTTACCCGAGTTGTACGCCGGCCTAAAATATGCCTAATAATCCGATATACTTTTTTTTTTTCCAGATACAAGGCGAAAGTTCCGGCTGGTCAACTTCGATTGAACTATTGTCCAATAGCGTCCTTATGGACTAGATCATCAATCTCAGCGAGGCATCGCTCAACAGAGAAAGAAGAGATCAAACCAGTGTGCGTCAATCTGTCAATGACCTGGGTGTCTTCCCGTAAAGTGTGGGAGAGATCGATGGCCTCGAAGGATTTGTAGAGGCCGAGAACGTCGGTGATCACTATCTCAATAGTCCACGCCTCCACGGGCAAGTATCGATCCCTCGCAGGGCGTTGACAACGATCAGACAGTCTAGCTCCTTCCACCACAAGGCGAGAGAAGCCCATTCTCACAATAGAAAGAAGGCCGACGTGAAGACCTACCATAACATGCACTCAGCTTCCCAAGACAATGCGCACCGCATGACACCACTCTTGATTACATATACATGAACTCTATTTTTAAAATGGAAAACTAATTAAAATATCCTCACCTTTGGGAGTATGGTAAAAAAATATATCCTCATCTTTCAAATTTAATAAAAATATCCAAAACTTTCAAGTAATATGGATTTTCCAACGGGTCAAAAATGCTTATAATGTGTTTTTTTTTTAAAATAAAGGTATTTTGTTTAAAAAAAAAAACTCTATTATATAAGATGAAAAACCCTTATTTTAATACAGGGTATTTTTTTTTTTAAGAAAACAAATTGTAGTCTTCTAGAATCTTAGGTGGGGTGACATGTAGATGCAAGAAGATCTTTATAATTACTTACAAGAACCAATTAACTTCTTAACTAGGAAATATATATAGGAATCATTTATGTATGTGAATTTGGGAAGGCCCCACACACCTACATTTTGACTTACTTTTCTCCATTTTGATGGGTGGAGAGGAGACATAATCTAAGATGAAAATGATGTTAATTAAATAATCTCGACTTAGAGATAATTGTGAAAATAGAGTGTAAAGTTGTGAAGATAACACTAATTATGTGAGTAGTTTGTAACTATATATTAGTCTAAAGATCACTTTTAATGGGTTAAAACTCGTGTAGTATCGATGCTATGAAAAAAAAAACAAATATAGAAATAATTATACATATGTTCTTCATTTTACCTCAAATATAGGCTTTTTTTTTAATGTAGTCAATAGGCTAATGCTATTTTATATATGATGACTTTCATTAATATATGATATTTATTTGTTAATAATATGGAGGGCTTCTCAATTGATATATATTCATCTTATCAAAAAATATTCTGATCATTAAATCCGACTTCTTTAATCATAGATACGAGATAGGATTTATAATTCAGTTCAAGTTGAAAAAACAACTTTATTTATATTTTTTTCAAAAATATAAATAAACGTCAAAATAAACTGAGATTTATTATCCTTGTACTCTTTTTTTTTTAACGAACAATACACTTTCTTATTCGAAAATCATAAGGTTTTCGAATACAATATCAAATAATGCAGTTCAACTACGCTTATTAACATAGGTTGAAAAGATTGTTAAATCAATCGTATTGTTGTAAAGATATGAAAGATTTAAAATTATCTTACCCTAAACAATTAAACATGTTGTTTGTTGAATGTTGATCTTTCTCTCACATTTGTGTTAGGATAACTATATAAGTAGTCTTGTAAAATCTTATAGGTGGGGTCACACGTATTTTAGAGGATCCACAACATTCAAAAAGAAAGATCTTTACAAGAACAAAACTATAGGAGTAAAATCTACGAAGTACAAATCATATGTGAAAGCCCCCACCACATGTCTAGCTAATAACCTAATTGTCTTCCTTATCTCCATTTTGATGGGTGCAAAGGAGACAATCACTTGTTTATTGAAAAATAAATTTATAAAGATTCAAATCCTTTGGGGTCCCAACCAAGATTGAAACTAGACTTTTTTGGGTTCTATTGGATTTGTTGCTATTCTTTGTTTGGATTCTCTATTTAATGAGCGATGTACGTTTATGGCATGTTTGTTGGTAAAGTAGGAAATGAAATGGAAATTGATCAAATATTATCATATAATTATCTTCTTCTTTTTTAAGTCTAAGGTCTTATTTAGTTAAACGTAGGAATTGTACTTCTCGGGAAGTAACTTACTAAGAAGTGTAATTCCCATGAAATTCCCGGTATAAAAATGTGTTTGGTTAAAAATAAATTCTCATGAACTCAATTACCACATTTTGGATGGTTGAACATTAAAATTTCATAATATTTGAAGATTTTGCTATTAAAAGAAATAAAATAATAGAGATTTTAGATAAGAAAATGGATGAAGTAGATCTTACCCACCCCTTGTGGTAAGTTTAATTCTACCATTTAATGGGAATTGGAATTCCCAGCAGTTGAATTTTTTGGGTTTTTTTTCATTTGCAAAAAAAATTATCAAATGCATCCAGCGTCAGTCCTATCATTTTAGAGGCCCAGGGCAGAAAAAAAAAGTCCCTTTACTAAAACCTAATTTAATGTAGAATATATGTGATAAGTATAGACTTAACCACGTTAGGGTTAGTTATTATAAATCATCCTTAAAACAAAATATTTCATAAAATTACTCATAAAAATGTTTTTTCTCTCCTTTCAATGAACTACTTAAAACCTTTTTCATGTGTAGCAATTGTGAAAATAAATATTAATATCACCTTATGTATCAAAGTAAGTCTTAAAACCCGTTTGCGTTCATATTTTGAATTATTTTTATACTTAAAAAGAGTCATCAATTATTAAATGAAAGAAAATCAAGTTATGTGCATTGTTCTAAAACCATTAATCATGACTTTTTTTTAAATACTTACTTTGTATATTTAAGGGTGGTTTATTTACATAATTCATAGTTTTAAGTTTACTTTAAATTTTAAAAATAAATCAAGGCTGATTTGCCTTTTCGTCCTTCCAAATACCGATTAAAATGAATTAGAAACAAAACAAGTGTGCCTAATTTAACTTTCTTTTCTTTCAAATTAAAGAAGGCTTTTGTCTTTTGGGCTTCTGATGGACTTTTTTAAAACGTCGATATTGGGCCTGCAGAATGGGCCCAAGTCCGTCTCCCATGCTGCCCTGGCTTATGGGCCGGCACTGAACACATCTATTGACATCTATTTCATGGGATTTTGTACTTCGCGTGAAGTAGAGAGCTGACCAAACAAACCCTAAAGTATGAAGAATAAAAAGAGAAAGATAATGATTATAATTTTTATTAATAAATCGTAAATTAAATATGAACTAGATTATCTTTACCTGATTTGGAGAATGAGATGATGAATTTAAACACATATTTACAAGTTACCAAATTAACATACTTTTCATGAGTTAAAAAAACAGGAGCAAATACGCCCAACAAAAACCACTCAAACCGTTTTACACATCGACTTCTCGTTCATCGGTTGGTGGCTTGCAGCAGCAAATGAGCTTCAAAACGCTCAGCAACACGCCTCCCCTGCGCGGTGATGAGCTTCCAGCCATGGCTTCGATCTCTTCTTCTTCGGCAAAGAAATGGCTGCACCTACTCTGCAAGTGGCTGGTACTAGTTTTGGAGGGCAGTGCTGAGTGTTTTATAGGCTCAGTAACAAATTTCATTGCAGTTTCTGAAGAGTTCTCAGCCTTCTATATATAGAGGGACAACACCAGATTTATGGGACCAAATGTTTCCGAATTCAGCAAAAAAGCACTGTGAAAGTTGGCAGATTTCGCGAAGCATTGTCGCGACACTTTTTGCCATTTCGAGATCATCACAATCAGCGCGAGTTGCGTGCTTCTACGTATGACGAAATCTTAGTCAACACTCAACAATGGCGGGTTCTTGTCTATCCGATCTCTTGATGCATCAAAAAACTTACCTTTATGAGTAAAAAAGCACAGATTCTTACAACAATCTGTACAACATGCTCATTCGGACATTGCGAATGAGGTAAATAAATAAACCTTGCTGAAAACAAGAAACATAACAAAACTGCATCCTTACACATACTTCTGAGGTTAAACAAATGTCAGCGAAACGAATACTGATGTAAAGATTATCAATCTCCCTATGTATAGAACTACTTTTACATACACAAATTACAGATTAGATGTGCCTAACTTGCATTAGTTGAATTGAATTGAATAGTTTACTGATTAAAGCTAAAGCCTTTATTACTTTTCATGGAAGAATTGATACTTCTCCAGCAGATGCCAATAAAAATGAAAAGATTTTGTGGTTTCTTCGTAAACGTTTACCTTCACATGCGCTTATCGCACCTCAAGATCTTCCAGCTTGCGTGGGGGCCCTCACCTGTGTCCTGTACAATACACACCCATCCCATGGCGATTCCTATGTCATGAAGTTCAGGCATGATTGTTATTGAATCCCGGATGTATACACGCCCGTCTGGCCTTAAGATCCGGTCCATCTCGAGCATAATGGTGGACACGTCACACCTGCGTGCGGGTGCAGAGATTTAAGTTTAGTAAATTTTCTAATAATGCTTGAAGGTAACTGGAGAGGTGTAGTTCCGAGTTCCAACCTTTTCTTCTCGATGGAGAACAAGCCAGCTGCGTGCAACAGGTCGTATGTTCTCGGGTATGTATCAAACGGCTCACACCTGAAGACCATTGGAAAGTGCAGCATGTAAATAAGCAAGGAATGAAAGATTCCCAAATAAGAGATCATGAAATGGAGCATCAACATACCAGTCATGTATAACACCGATGAGCCCACGATCATAGATCACAGGCAAGGTATTAAAGCCGCTGGTTGGAACCACGTTCATTACCCAGCAACCGACCTGTAGGTCGTGCAATGCTGCAGTGAATCTGCCATACATTCAATTTTGTTAGGCATCTTCCAGCTCATTCTTCTTGTGATATGAGTGAATTGAAATTTGATGACAAGAGATAAAAAAGTTGTGCAACAGCATACCCTCCAAATCCCGCTCTCATGTCCATCACGTTGCGTAGATTAATCTCCTTCCAGTGATAAGCATTAACATAACTCTCTATAATTTCATACCAATATTTCGACTCTGCCCTGAAGAGTTCCTTTCTAGATATGTAAGCATCCATTTCAATACTCTGAAGCCGGTCTGGTGGATAATGAAGGCGCTCAGGCCAAGTGGAAACATTAGCTCCAAAACCCCTCTCAGGCAATCTCGTGATGCACGGTTTCAACTTCACATACCTGTCGGAAACAGTGTTTTGATTCAGTTAGAGATCGCATAATTTATCACATGCTTAGATAGAGAGGGTCTAATGGTTACCAAACACTGTCAGGATCGTCCTTTGGGTCGCAAAGCGGAGGCTGTGCTCCACTTTCACGATTAAGGTAGCAGCTGTTGTTCAAAGGCTTCTGCCATATAGCAATATATCCCGCCTTCTTCACAAGTTTCCAGCAAATACTTTCCGTGAGATTCTCCATTTCTGTCCACAAAAGCAAAAACTGCCTGTGACTAACATAGCACATTATATACACTATCTAGATCTAAAATCGACAATCCAGTGTTAGTGCTACCGCCAACATGTTCTTGACAAAAATGGGAATCTTTCAATCCTTGCTTGTCTTTTAATCAATGAAATGATTACAAAAAGGATAAATATACGCTGCCACTAGTGATGGGTCCTAAAGAGCACAGTTACTGGGTTTGTTTTTTCGTAGTTTCAATCTGTAATAGATGAAAGAGACAAGATGACATTCGCAAAATATGTACTAAAAAGTTAAGGCGAGAAAGGCTACCTTTCCACTGCTCTTGTAAGTTATCTTCGTGTTTATAGACAGGCTGTGCTGCCCAAGCAAAATATCCTCCTGCTCTCAGCAGTCTATCGACTTCAAGTAGCAAGATTCCATCTTTAAGACGAATAAAGGAAACCGTTAGGCAAGTCAGTTTCAAAACACAGAACATAACAGGTAAGTTAAACCATTCATTTCAAGTATGCGGTATGCTTAGTAGCAAAAGAACATACCATCACGTGTCCAATTTATTCTGCATCTAGAACAATGAATTAAATCGAAAGCCTGGCTCGGATACAACAGCCTGTGAGTTGCAAAGGCGGAAACCATAGCAGGCACACCACGCTCCAGCGCAAACTGAATCTGGTTCTCGTGGACATCTTTCGGAGCTACTGAGAGAGTAGTGACATTTCGCTGCATCAAGAATGCGCCAAAACTCGCAACTCCACAACCAACATCCAAGGCAATTCTAGTATGTTGGCCGAATTTAATTTCAGGAACCATCTGCACATTCCAGCTGAACTACGGTGATCAACATTGCAAGAATTTAAGGCTCATGGAAAGCAATTTGTAAAAGAAATCAACCTCGGCTATCTGATCCAAGTACGCATCAGCCCCATGGATGAATTGCGTACCGCCCCCAGGAAAAATAAACTTATCTCTCTTAATCGATATCCAGTTTTGGCCGCCCTTATCTTCGACTAGTCGGGTATGTGGCACATTACTGAACCACACCTGGATTCATGGCAAGTAAGCAAGGATCCATAAATTATTGAAGAGTGAAAAGGAAACTAAGCAGACAATTAAAAACCAACATGAAGCTGTTCTAACAATGAATTACAAATCGGAAAACAAGCAAATGTAATCCTGCAATTGGAATGCAAATACAAAGATGACTATACAAAAAAGATCGCATCTTGATTTCCAATCACCATCGCTCAGAGCAAACAAGATTCAGTTTTAACTGTATTTCTCCATCTTTTCCGTGAGTTTTCAATTCCAGTTCAATTGTCGGTTACAGATAACTAATCAAAGAGGAATAAATCAAGAATTTGAAGTAAGAAAAAAGAAAATACCTCATCTCGACTCCGTGGCCACCGGATCGGAGGCCGGTAACCAGGCGGTCTCGGCACCACACAATCCAAGCCCTTTCCGTTCTCCGGGCAGTGCCGCTCGAACTTCTCCCCTCGCTCCGTCGAATTCAGACTCCGAATCCCATCGACATTATCCAAGCAAGGAATGTAATCTGTCATGCTCTTATCACACTTCCTGTACTTCTTAACCCTAACCCTAACCTGCTGGCTATTACCATCACCGCCGCCAGGAGTCGAATTCTCCGCCTCCTGGGTGAAATTGCCCGCATCATCGCCCCAATTCGGGTCGAAATCACCGATCTTGAAGTCCACCGACATGGTCCCGTTCTCGTCCAATATCCCCATCCTCTCAACTAGAGGTGGCGGCGGCGGAGAAGGTGGGGGCGGAGGCGGAGGCGAAATCGGAGGCTCATTGGGAAGGAGAGAGGTGATATTAGGTTGCTGAACGGCGAGATTCGGGGAGAGGGCAACGGTTTCGGCAGAGGAGGTAATGGATTGGAAGAAGAAGATGGGAGTGGAGGAGTCGGAGAAGTGCTTGCCGAGGTAGAAGAGAGAGATAAAAAGGACAGAGAAAGCCGCGATCTGGACGAATTTGGGAGCTTTGAGAAGCTCCGAAGCGCCCGCTAATGGCTTCATCGGCGTGATCCGTGTTCCCGTGGATTGGATCCGATCCGATGAGATCACAACACCATATTTTCCCGGACCTCTGATTTTTCTTGGTGAAAATGTGATGTGTGAGGATGACGGAGACTGGAGCAAGCTAAGTAGCAACTAGGCCAACGGTGACGCTATTTCTTTATCAAATTTCCAATAAAGATTATATTTTTCTTGATATTGTGATTTTATGAAATTCAGGACTGATACGAAGTGGGTCCCATTTGAGATACTTGGTTTAATATGGAAGCTTAGAAGAACAACAATGAAGGTTTTGTGTTCGATCCTCCCTTCCAATGTAAAGAAAATATCAAATTATCAATGTCGAATGAATCGAGTCGAACTCAAGGAGACATGAAGAACAAGAAAGGCATCACCTTTATCAGTTCATCTTACTGTAAATCTGCAAAAATAACTTCTCTTATTCAGATTGGATGCTACAGAGAGTTAACTTTCACACTTCAGTTACATAGAAAGACAATAACTTTACAGCATTTTCTGAATCAGACAGGAAGTTAAGATTACCTAATCTGAATCTTCCTCCAGTGGAATAGAGCAAGCATATGAAAACCCAAGAAATCAGAATCAAAGATTGAACAAACAAATGAAAGAAAAATGCAAGGGATATACAAATGAATTGGCCGTCATTTGATGGTTAGTCGAAGCTGGAGGATCGGCTGCTGCACCTGCCTTTGAGGTAGTCCTCGAGTGATACGTTCTGCTCAAAGCTGCTGACGGAGAGTGAATCGTCCTCCACATCCAGCAATGCAAGGTTGAGATGGCATTGGATGCTGCTTGGACGCCGATAGCTTTCTGGATGTACATTTTCCGGGTTATCTGTGGTGTTAACTTGTAGCCTTGCCCACTTCATTGTTTCGGTATCTCCTTTGATGAGCTTCAAAACCTGAACGATTCACCAAAATGCGAAATTGAATAAGGATTATGCTCAAAGAACATAAAAATGACATCTTTTAGCGTTACTCACAAGGCTCATCTTAGGCCTGGCGCGAGGTGAACGTCTGATGCAGAGATTAGCAGCTAAAACCATCCTCTCCATCTGGTCAAGGTTATGGTTCGGTCCCAAGGAAGGGTCAAGTAACTCGGTGACCTTTCCGCCATTTAGCATTGGTTTAGCCTGGTTAAGTAACACACGACAACTCGACATTACCATATAAGCAACAGAAATCAAATGACTGCGAAACATCAGAATTTTAGACACCATGTGAAAACCTACCCACATGACGAGGCTCTCTTGGCCCTTAGGGTGGTCGCTGCTTATGGGCTTTCTGCCGGAGAGAAGCTCAAGAAGTACAACACCATATGCATAGACGTCGATCTTGTCTGTTACTTTACCAAACATGAAATACTCGGGGGCCATGTACCTGCAATCAGAAGGGTAGCAAAAGATTGAGTTTGGTCAAGTTCAGCTCAGAAAAAAATGCAAAAAAAAACATAGTAGAAGTCACAATTACAAACCCAAAGGTCCCTGCGATATCACAGAACGCCTTCTGTGCTGAAGTCGGTGCCCATTTGGCGAGTCCAAAGTCAGAGAGCTGCGAAACACGAAAGCTGAATTTGATTGCAAGTGCAAGTGCGAGACAATCAAAAGGCCGCAGCACTGGAAATTTTTAACTTCATTACCTGTGGCTCAAAATCATCCGACAACAATATATTGGACGATTTGACATCCCTATGGATTACAGGCTGACCATTGCACTTGTGAAGATAGTGCACTGCTTCTGCAATGCCCACAGCCACCTTATATCTATCGTTCCAACCAAATGCAGTCGAGTCCTTCTTAGTGCCTGTTAGCAAGCGAACGTCACAAAACAAGTAGAAATGAAGGTTAGAAGGCATTTAAGATATTTTGCATCACACATAAAAGGAATGAAGCGCGTCTAGTCATTTATACCGTGAAGATTGTCCTCAAGGCTTCCTCTTGGTAAAAGATCGTAGACTAAAAGAAGGTTATTGTCCTCGAAGCAAAAACCAAGTAATGATATTATGTTCTTGTGATTCAAGGATGTAATTATGTCAATCTCGAAAACAAACTCCTTTAACACATCCTCAGATTGCCTTAAAATCTTCACTGCCAGTTTACTGCCATCAGGAAGACAACCCTGATAAACCCGACTGCTTCCTCCTTTACCGATCAAATTCTCTGAGAGACACCAAAGCAACAGAGTGACTATACGAATGACAGAATAATAACTTTTAAGTCACACAAGATCCAAAAAGGGAAAGCACACCTGATGCAAAATTTGATGTCGCAGACTGAAGTTCCTCGTACGAAAATAATCTACACATTGATGAGTATCTCACACGAAGAGCCTCCAATTCCAAGGGTAGGCTTGTAGTATCCTTGTTCTCGGAGGCACGCAATGTCTCGTTACCCTCTTGAACCATAATATCATTTTCTCCATCCAGATCAGAATATAAATCATCATCATCGCTGTTCAATTGAGTCACAGAAGGACTAGTAGTAGAGGCCAAATCCCTACTAGGTGATTGCGTAATCAGTGGAACAACGGAGCTTTGACATAACAAACTCTCTGAAGATAGAGGGCTCCCAGGTCTGCTCTCATTCCTCTCAAGGATCTCCCTTATCTGAAAAGAACCCGAGCTAGAAGCCACTGCCGACTTTTCCGATGGTACTACAGACATAGATTCAGGGCTGCAAATGGCACAGTTCTTTGTCAAGATCGGTTCCTCAGTAAAGAATTTACCATCAGAACAACCATTCGGATTATTCCCAGCACTTTGGTCCAATGTGCTCGTCGGATGCCTACAGTTCCCTGAATAACAAGAAGCTAAACACTAAGATCCAACTCAAGTATACAGACAAGTCATAAAACAACAACAAACAGTTAGAAGGTGACCTCGTGATGAACTCTTAGCTTTCTGCACATGAAGGGATGCCTCTCTATGAAACATGATTTTGCCATTATTAACAGCTAGTACACAACAGTTCTTTGACAGTTTCTTTGCACAATACTTTGCCACAGAAGCTGATGATCTGAACTTGTGATGTTTTCCGGATGTCCCGAGTATAAGCTTATCCGCGGAGCATGATTCCGCTTCTCGAACCAATACTTTCCCAATTGATGATCCACGGCATACTTTCAGCTTCAAATCCACCTATGTGACACAGTCAATTTAGCCCTATCTCACTCCAATTTGCACTACTCGGCTAAAAATCTGAAATTTATTCACTCATTGTTCACAAATTAAGAGAGTTAGAAGTGATTGACAGCTTCAAACAAACCTGTTTCAAGTTGCAGAACCCTTCATACACAGTGAGCACTGAATCAAACGCCTCGACAACTGATAGCACAGGTGATTTTCCATCTGGATCCACTATTTCTACACAAATTTCAGGGGGAAAACAAAATTCAACACAACAAGACATGAAATTAGTGTAAAGGGGAAATGTAGGATTTTAGGTTACCTTGATTGCCCATGACATGGAGAGCAATTACACGATCACCGGGGCTGGCGAGTTTGACCAGAGACCAAGTGAGCAACTCTCTACTCTGAACATCCAACTTGACACCCACCACCACCGTCTGCGCGTCATCGGCGGGGGGTCCAGATCCTCCGGCGGCGAGGTGGGTAGGCATCATATGCCGAGCGGGTCAACCTCCGCCGAAGCAACTCATACGACGTCGTTTTGGCGTATTGGGATATGTATCCGAATCTCTCTGAAACGGTGAACCCCCCCAAAGCAGTGACCTTTCTCCCTCTCTCTCTCTCTCTCTCTTTCTGGGTTTTGTATTACTTCAATGCTGTCTCTCGCTCACCAAATGCGAGAAAGAGAGAGATGGGGATGAGTTAGTGCAGAGAGCTAGCAAGGTAACGGTACAAAACCGGAGATGGTGCTTCAAGATTGAAGCTTTTTGGCTTTTTGCCTTGGTGTTTTAATTCCTTCGCCTTTTGGGGGGTTACTGGTTGGGGGTGTGGAAATTTGTGGGATTTGGCTACGAATTTCAGACCGCGGAGGGTTTAAGGTTGCTGAATTTCAGACGCACACTCTTTGTGATTCGTGGGGCCTCATTTTCTTAAATTTTTTTATTACCTTTAAAGCAAATTGCTAACCACTAATTAGCAAGTGTGCAAAGATTACTCACTTTAATCTTCAAAACCATTTTCCTTTTTAATCCTAATGAAATTTTTCAAAACCATACTTTGGACTTTGTTTATGAGGTGGATATAAATGTGAAAGATATCATCTCTCGATAACATTTATTTATCGTGAATTTGAAATGTGTTGAACGTTTTTAGAAAAATTCGGTGGTAAATGTGTTGTTGTAAGTTTGATTTTCAGTAATTGGCCTCAAAAGTCACAGATAGAAATACTATTATAAAACTATATAAAATATTAATTTTTTTTTTTAACAATTTCATGCTTATTGTAATATACTCACCCGTTAATTAAAACACGTCGTTTTACACATTTGCACATTTTTTTAAGAAAACAAATAAAATCAAACAAAAATACATTTATACCCATAATCATTACTTTACTTTTTCACTTTATTGAAAATTATAACTAACAAATCCATAATCATTACAAGGGTAATTTTGTAATGTGGACACCAAGATACCTAAAATAACATATTTTTCTTAACAAGATTATCTCCTAAAACGACATATTTTTCTTAACGGAGGGAGTGATAAGTATGAAATTATGAGGAAAAAAATTCAAAAGTTAATATTTTATATAGTTTTAGCTCATTAAAAAAATGTTCATAAATTAGAGTATTATCGAATCTTATGTACACAAAAGAGCTTTTATTTAGAGAATTAAGTAAACACAATTTGTCATATTAAATTTAGGGACTAAAGGTAGGGCATGTAAATTTGTATAAAATTTAATCTCATTATATATATATATATATATTAGCCAACTATTTTGTTTGGTAACATAAAGTTGATGGGGTAATTGAAGCTAATATGTTAAATGTGTAAAATATATATTAAACTGGACTCTTTTTTTTTTAATTAGCTAGTAAAATATTTGATGATTCTAGATAATTTGGTAGTTGATACAAATTAACCGATAATAGATGAGATGAAAAAATAGATTTGTGAATATAAAAAAGAAAAAAAATAAAAAAGATCAATATAAATAGTGGTTGAAAATGCTTCAAAACTAATTAAACCTTTATCTTAATTTTTAATTCATTTAAAACTATACTCCAATATTAAAATAAAAAATTATGAAAACCTAAGAATTTTCTAGTTTACCCTTTGGTAAAACAAAGATATTATTATTATCACTATTAATGTTATATCCACCCATTCTCATATCATCTCAACTCACAATTGTTGCACTAAAACGTGTAAAACTATTGTCTTACATATTGTGTTGTACTAAAAGGTTGAATTCTATCCATATAACTAAAAATAAAAATGAATCCAACAAGACTCTTGTTTGCACATCATGTGGCCAAATATGGCTATGTATGTTTGGTAAAAAAGATAGCTGATGGGGGCTAAAACTAATAATTATTTTTATTAAATATATGTTAATCAGTTTGTATGGTGTTTGACAAACCTAGTTGATATGATAACTGATGAAAATATATGATCATAGAAAATCAAAAGCTCCGAAAAGCTTGGGTGAGCAGGTGTTGAAAAACTAATATTCCAAAAGCTAATTAAACTAAACTTTTATATTTATTTTATTTAAAACTATATAAATACTTTATTGGGCAATTTTGTGTCAAACGTGTCCGTTTAGCAATGCATCTGGTTTTATATTATATAGTTTTAAATAAGTTAAATATAATATTTTAATTTAATTGGCTTTTAAAATTGGATTTTCAACAGCTACCCACTCCAAGCTTTTCAGATATCTATATTAACTACTCTATCAGCTGGGTTACCAAACATCTTACTATTTTATAAATAATCTAATTTAACATATATTTAGCACATTTAATCAATCAGCTTCAGCTGATCAGTCAATTTTGGCTACCCATAAGCTACGTGTTACCAAACTGACCCGTAATCCCATATAAACTAATACAACACCATTCTTCAACCCACGTGCATTGCACGGTGAGGAGTGATGGACACACCCTTTAATTTGGCATCTCTTTTTGTATTGCTTCCATTCTAATATTTCCTTAATAGCATTGATTATGATTAAACCCCATCACCCATATGTAATAATTAATCGATATACTAATGTAATTAGTGGTCACTAACATGTTTACATAAATTAATTAACACAAGAGGGAGTCAGGGAGTAGTTAAATGAGGGAATATGTTACTGTTTAAAGAGAACCAAAGACAAGATAACATACACAAACCTGCAACGGAATGGTAACGGGAGGGCTCATTGCGACGGCTTTATCCATTAATGGGGCCCACTTACTCTGGACTTTAGAATAACATACGTGGGCCCCACCTCGAACCTTTCCGTGGTATGGGTTTAGAAATTAGAAATTTATTTAGAAACTGTTGCTAGATGTAGGTAAGGTAACCGTTACCCACTATAATTAAATAAAAATCGAATTTATTGACGATTTTATATTACTTTATAATTTATGAGTAATTTTCTGAATGAATCATAATAATAATTCAGGAGTGTTTTTCTGTAATTTACCCTAAATTTAAAGTGGGTAAGAATAACATTACGTTATGCTTTTGTCTAAGATAATGAAAGATTAAGGATATGACATTTTTAATTCAGAAAAATATATATTCTCAAACCATCAAAATCTCTTAATACAATGTTTTTTTGGTCAATTCTTAATACAATGTTAAAAATAGCTTAAAAAACAAAATAGGAAGAAAATACTATTCGGCTGCAATTGTGCAAGAAAGTGATCGAGCAGTGGGGGCGTGTGTACGGGTGCACATGCACTAGCAGCCTAGTACACAAGCCGAGTGAAGTTCCATTATAAAATCAATTGACAATGGAAGGAGTAGCTCATCGACTCATATACTAAAACTTGTTATGTTCAACTTTCGATGTAAAACATTTTTTGTCTCATTCACACCTCTTAACACAAACTATATATAAAGGATATGATTAAATTTTATAAGATTCAATTTCATTTACTTTCAAAAGCAAGCACAACCTAGCTAGATGAACCTGGTTACAAAAATTCATTATATGTAAAATCCACCAAGAAATCCAACTGGTGGATCCATGACCACACCAACCCTTCTTAACTTAGTTTATAAAGACGGGATTATTTCCTGTTAAAATTAAGATTATGTGCTTGATTTCAACTATTGATGAATATGATAGTTTTAACAAATGATTTATAAATATCTCTATAGCAATTCCGAAACGAACACAGGAAGTATATATATTCGAACAAGACTAGGTCAAAAACGTGCACTATATAATGTATTCACATTAATTAGACTCATTTTAGAATTAATATAACATAAAGTACATTTTATATGCATTTTTAATATAATTTTTACTGGTGCAGCCAGGCACGTTACCTAACACAACTTGGATTTCCTTATCAAGCTTTGCCGAATTGATTGACCAACCGATGCTAATTCGATCTCTATAGGCTTTCTAATTATGCCTCAAAATCAGTAATTGATGGAGGCAGGAGAAAGATTTCAAAAATAAAGGGATAAAATTTATACTAGAAAAATACTAAAAAAATATTTTTATAGATTTTATACCTTCTTAAAAAATTGTTGAAAAGTCAAACGACGTATATTTTGAGATAGAGAGAGTATATATTAATTTTATAGATGAAATTCAACTTTGTATTGCAGTTCATACTTGATCATTACATTTTCTTGTATAAGAGTTCGAATTAAGTCTGAATAAATAAAAATATATATAACAACACCTTTGAATACATAAAAGACTTTTTACTCTCTCATTGAAAGGGATGGGTATTGGTTGCAATTTGCAAAGCATTTGTATATATCAATGATCAATCTAACATTTAATATGGATTTAATTAATCAAAATCTACATTCCAAAATCAACCACAAACCATCCTTTTAAATCATTTTCTAGCCTTTTGTGACCACATTCAAGGTGGTGAAACATTTTTTTCCCTAATATTGATAAGTATGTATGATAAAGGCAAAATTAAATTGTTCATTACATTATGAAGGAAAAGGAAATCTTGATTGATATTTCAATTCATTGCTTTAAACAAATACTTAAAACCGAATTCAGTACCCCACTTCACCTAAACCAGTAAATTTGATTTTATAACCAAATTGATGGTAACATACCATCCTCATAACTGAATAAGATGTCATAATTGATTTTTAATAGCTGAAAAAGCATTTATTCTTCAATATTCCAGTTTTTAATTAATTTATTAATATGAAACGTTTGCATTTCAAAAGCGCAGATCTTGGTTTAAGACGGCCCAGAAAGAATTTGATTGGAGGCCCATGAGGCCCAATACTTCCCGGGCCAATATTTTGTAGGTTGCCACACAAGCACAATGTTTCTTCCAGTTTTTCTCCTAAGATGAACTAAGAGTATCTTTAAGCATTTCCCATTTTAAATATTTTTTATAGAATTTTGAGTTTTTTTTAATTCAGTAGCTTTCTATTATATTCTTCAGCATAAAAATAAATAAAGATGTTTTTCTAATTTATAGCATTATTGAAAATTTTAAAACACTTTTGTCATACATGTTTAAGAAAAATATTTTAAAGAATATGAATTTTAATTTCCCACATTGGAGAGATTTTAGAAAAGTTGTTAACAAAACCACTTTGCGATCCATCATTAAAACTCTACCGTTGTAAATTGTATGAAATTATAGTGTCTTCCTATACATTTTAAATGCAAACATGAACAACCTCTAGCACAATGGTGCATGCTCTAGATTTAACTTTTTTTTTTCCTTGACCCAAAAAAACTTTTTTTTTAAATTTCCCTCACCATTTTTAGTATCTCTTTTGGCATGATTTGCTCTAAATTTGTAACATAGAATATAATAAGTATTGCAATTATAGAATTGTACCTACCACTTTAATTTGGGGACATCATTATTCCGGAGAATCATTTATTTTTTAGAGTCAAATTAATGAGAGTGGGTGAAAAGTTGTGTCTCAAACTGATTTTTAAAAAAAAAACAGTACAAACTCATGCCAATTCTTATTGTGTTTGGATTTCAATGCATTATCATTATAATGCATTTATAAATATAAACACTTAAAAATCATTTAATTAACCCATTTTATAATATGTTTAAAGTAATATAAATTATAAATAAAATATTTTATAAATTATGTCAATCAAAGTGTTTTATTTAAAACTTATTAATATAAAATAAGTTAACAAAACACTATTCAAATATTTATATTTATAAATATATTCACTCCCTAATTTTTTTTTTGATGCAATATTTTTGAAAAAAAAAATTAAACATTGTAGTACAATTAATTAGTACTCCTCCGTAAAATATAATTTCAGGATCCAAGACAGAACAGAACTTACAGATAACACTGAAAAGGGAACATCTCCTTTTTCTACAATCCACCGAATCATTCGCGTTTTGAAAACTAATGGAAAGCTAAAAACACCACTTTCCAGTTCCGATAAAAAGCTCGAAACTTTTTCTCCCATCTCTCTCAAAAACCCCACAAACAGAGGCCGGCGGGCTGGGGGGCCCCACGTTCGGTAGTGACGGCGACAGCGGTCGATTCCCTTTACTTGCTGCCATTACTCTTCACTTTACTCCCCCGCATGTGTTCCAGAGCCACCATTAGAGCTCCAGATGCTTCAGTACCCCAGTTGCGCTTAATCGAAGAAAGACGAAACAGGGGTTTCCAGTTCTCTCTCCCAGAGCCAAAGGTAAGTTCTTTGCGATTTAGGTTTTCATCAGTTGGTTCCCGTTTGGCCGTCTCTCTTCAATCTCGGAGCTTTCACTTTGTTTTGTGTTCTATTTGATTGGAAGCTTGATTGTCTATATTCTCAAGTTGAGGGCTGGTTCAATTTCTGAATCAAATTTACTTCTTTGATTCAAACTTAAAACCTGTTACTTTCAGAAATTGAAGAAAAACAGTGAAGTTTCGAACTTGGTGATATAGATAGGTAGGAATTAGGATCATCAAGATTCAGGCTTTGTGAGATATACTTTTAGCCCTAATTGCTCAAGCCTTATAATCTGTGGCTGTGATGTGTTTCTTAATTTGACAATTGACAGCAAATTGATTTACAAAACGATCAGGTATACATATATGTGGATCAGAAGTGGATTATAGAAGTATAGTTGTTGCAAGAGGTGATCATCAGCCGAGTTTACCCTGGTGGTAGCTGCAGATGCAGCTTTATCATCATCCGATCTCGGTGGACAGCCAGAAAGTGAGGCTGGCTTTGGAGGAGAACGGCATCGATTACACTTCACATCATGTCAACCCTCTCACTGGCAAGAATATGGATCCCTGGTTCTTTAAGATGAATCCGAGTGGGAGGTTGCCTTTGTTCAAGAACGGCGCTCACAGCATGTACGATACCATTGAGATCATCCAGTAAGCTCCTCCTCTTCCATCTAGGATGAAATTTCCTCTTGCTTTTGCCTTTGATTGTAGTTTGACATATATGAAGATTTTAAAATTGATACCTTGAATGCGTATTTCGAATTGTAAATTGATCCCCGAAGAAGGCGAAGAGCCACATGAACAAGAATCGTACTAGACTGAAGTTGCTGGCTAGAAAATGTTTGACCTTTAACCTCTTGGTTTTGTCTTTGATTGTTAGTTTGATTAACAGTCATTTGTGAAGCTTTAAGAACTGTGATAGGAAGGTTTGGAGGGAGTTATGAAAAAAAGGCTCAATAATATTTCTTGCAGGTATATAGAACGGATAGCGTTGGTGACATCGGGTGGGGGTGAAACCCAGCTAAGTAGTGGTGAAGTCGTTGAATGGATGAAGAAAATACAAGCATGGAACCCCAAGTACTTCACCCTCTCCCATGTTCCTGAGAAGCACCGGCTCTACGTTTCCAAGTTCTTGAGGCGAGTGGTGATTGCCAGGATGTCTGAGGCCCCTGACTTGGCAAGTTCTTACCACCTCAGGCTGAAGCACGCGTACGAGACAGAAGAGAAGCTCAAGGACCCGGATGTAGTGAGGCACAGCGAGGAGCATCTGGTCAGGCTTCTTGACGAGGTTGAAACCCAGCTGAAAGAAACATCATACGTAGCTGGAGATGAGTTCACAATGGCAGATGTTGTGCTTATCCCAGTGCTGGCTCGCCTCACCCTCTTGAAGCTGGACAAGGAATACATTGAGTCTCGCCCTAATATTTTGGATTACTGGAACGTCGTTAAAGAGAGACCGAGTTGCAAGAAGGTGGTTGGGAGGTATTTTGAAGGCTGGAGGAGGCAGAGGACACTCGCAAGACTCTGGTGCTATATCCACGCCAGGAGTTTGCTTAGAAGATACTGATCAGCGAATCAAGAGACAAACCTAGTCACTTATTGTATATTGTACATGACAATGTATTCCATTGGTATTTTCTTCTGGTTTTTGTTTATTTGGTATTTCTGGTGGTATAGTGTAGTGATCTTTGCAAGTGCAGGAAACTGCGAGTACTGTACTTTGGCTCTTACACAAGGTTGTATTTTTAGTGTCTTGTGGACTGATCTAGATGTGCAAATCAATTCTTAATGCAAGTTTCGGTTTCTGTAATTGTGTAATCATATTGTAGTTGCTGTTTACTGCATCACAAGTGACAAGGGAAGTGCATATTACCAAAATTTATCAAACAGATGAGATTTATTGTGGCAGGGAAATTAAGATTATAGTCCTCTGCATTGGACTGTTACATTTTACTGTGAAACATTATTTATCAGTGTATTTTGTGCGCATTTTTAGTGATGTAATATTGGATTGCTGTGTGCATATAACTATTGTACTGATTTGTTCAGATTCTGTTGCAGTTCTGTAGGCACAGGCTCATCAGGTATGAGCTTGTGTTGTTGGAGTTTTGTTCTAACTATTAACCGACCCTCTCAGTTGACATGATCATGGTGGCTAATGTTGATTTTGAATGACAGCTTTGTTTATCATGAGCTGATGAATTCAAAATGTTGGTTTCCTGGGCAACCTGTTATCAAGTTCTTCAAGTCCATTGTTCTTCACTTGAACCAGTTATGATCACATCTCAAACCCCCCACATTGACAGTATGTAATACACAACCTCCCACCTCTTGTTGTGTTACTCTTACCTCCTGAAGTTTCAATTTCCTGGAAAACTTTTCAAATTCAGAATAATAATTGAAAAAAAAAAAGCTTGAAACTTTGATACTAAATCCTTCAAATAAGACTTGGTAAAAATAGAGATAATCGTATCCCTTCGCGTGATTGTGACAAAGCTATTAGCTGGTTATAACTAGTGCATCGTGTTCAATACGATGGCTTATTCAGATCTCTTATTTTAACATTCAAATCCATTCCTTTGAGCACAAAATCAACATGTCATTCTCACTGACCAAAAGCAAAATGCCAATCTCATCATCCTGTTTCTTTCATTCAGAAGCTCTCATAGGCCGTTTTGTGCATCAAAATCTCAAACATTCCTACATATCAGAGATTGCTATGGGGATGAACATGGACCAGTCAGAGATTGCTATGGGGATGAACATGGACCAGATATTTCAAAACACTATCCTGTGTCTGGCAGCATTAGCTTTCACCGCGTCAGCAAGCTCGTCTCAGGTGATTGACCCGAGCTGCCCAGATGAATGCGGAGGCGTGTCCATCCCATACCCTTTCGGAACAATGCAGGGCTGCTACTTGAATGAAGACTTCCTTGTACACTGCAATGGAACTCCTGCCATAGGCAACTCAACTTACATCCTTCCTGTGGTCAACATATCTGTAGGTGGAGAGCTCAGTATTTCCACACATGTGATGATTGTTACTACAATTCTAATTCTAGCAACTCCAGCTACATAACTGAATCACCAAAGTTCCCGGTTTCTCCCACCCGAAACAGATTCACCTCAATCGGATGTGACTCCATCGCATTCATCGGTAATGACAGCTTCATGGGTGCTGGATGTTGCCAAACCTCCAAACTGCCAAAAGGGCTATTTAGTTATTTTGTTATATATGGTCACAAGTGCTATGATTATGAAGATTGCACCTTCGAATGCAACTGAGCACATTCCTTGTGACCATGTCTTCTTGGCAGATGAGAACTACTACAACAATTTCACCAAGGCTGATCTCTATCACTTTGGAAACACAAGTGTTGTTCCATGCGTGAACCATGGAAAACACCATCTGTGTGGACTCTGATAACGGTCCTGGTTACCGTTGCCAATGCTCTCATGGCTCTGTTGGCAATCCATATCTTCCAAACGGCTGCCAAGGTACGCTACTTGAAT
The DNA here is from genome assembly GCA_963922045.1 of Persicaria maculosa. NCBI lineage: Eukaryota > Viridiplantae > Streptophyta > Magnoliopsida > Caryophyllales > Polygonaceae > Persicaria > Persicaria maculosa. The sequence continues at coordinate 66,171,561 of OY998262.1, forward strand.
TGTCTCCGTACTTATGCTTTTGCTTGATGACCTCTCAACGCTAGCTAGATGGATGTGAGCATCAACTTGTTTTGTTGATTTCAGATATCTGCAAACAAAGGACTTGTAAATCAGAGGTAATCAGATTCACAGTCTTAGGTAAATAAGGCATTGCTAAGCTGCCAAAATCGTTACATTCGTTAAGGTCCAGTTTGAGTTATGACAGCATTTTGCGCGCTGTGATTCGCAACTCTTTGAATTGATTGCAAACAGGTGCATCTATGTTGGGAGTACTTGCAGTAGCAACGAGTTACCTGTTATGGCGACGGTCGAAGAAACAAAGCTTAATCAAGAAGAAAATGAGTTACTTCCACCAAAACGGAGGTCATATATTACAAGAGAACCTGTCAAGATTAGAAGCTGCACACAAATGCCTTCCAGATCTTCACAGCTAGCAGAAGAAATGGAGGCAGCAACCAATGGCTTCGATGGAGACCGAATTGTCGGTAGTGGCCGGAGGCGGTGTAATGTACAAGGGGTACTTATCAGATGGTAGAGCAGAAGTCCAAATCAGTGGAGCAATCGGAAATCGATCAGTTCATCAACGAAGTGGTGCTTCTATCCAAGATTCAACATCAGAATGTGGTTGGATTCTATGGGTGCCTTTGCTTGTCTACGAGTTCATCACTAATGGAATGCTACTCGACAACCTCGATCAATAGCGTCGGGACTAAGGTGGCATTGCTGTCTTGGAAAACCCGGGTTGAAGTGGCAGGCTGGCAGCAGAAACCGCAGAAGTATTGGCCTATTTGCACCATGATCATCGCCCACCGATCATCCACAGTGACATCAAGCCACATAACACTCTCTTGGATGATCGACAACTTCAATGCCAAAGTTTCGGACTTTGAATTGGCATTTCGAAGCTGGTACCGCAAAATGAGGATGAGCTCAGAAGACAAATTAGAATTGTACTAAAGTGAAGGGCACTCTAGGATACTTTGTTCGGATACATGAGACAAATGGATGGAAGTTCTATTTTGTATTATATATTGGGCCTTTTATTTTGTAACACATTTTACATGGTTTTGGGCTTTAGTTTTGGGCCATATAAAAGGCCTTTTCATCTGTAAACCCGGATACGGAAATCCAATCACAAGTTCTGAATTTCCCTCCACTCTCTCGCTCCAGCTTCTTCTTCTTCAAGCTGAAGCTCAAATTCATAAATCCCAGATCTACCTCCATTTTCGCTTCCAACATGGTATCAGAGCAGATCTAACGATCTAAGTGTGAGTTCGTGCTTTGATTTGATTCTTCTCGCTCGTTTCCCCTCAATTCGCCAAGCTTTGCTATGGCGGATGAACAGACGAAGCTGGATGAACAGATCAAATTGGATCCGAATGATCCATACTTCTTACATCCGAGTGATCATCCAGGCCTCATACTTGTTACACCTGCTTTCAATGGGAAAGGCTTCGGAGAATGGCGCCGATCGGTTCGGATGGCTTTATCAGCGAAGAATAAAGTCGGCTTCATCAATGGAACGATCGTGAGGCCAACGACAGATTCTCTGAAGTTTAGATTATGGGAGAGGTGGAATGACATGGTCTTCTCTTGGATTACCAACAGCCTAAGTCCAGAGATAAAACGAAGTGTGATTTACAACGATACGGCTCAAGCCGTTTGACGCCAGCTGGATTCACGGTTCAGCAAGGTCGGAGGTACTCAGATGCATTCGATTTTGCAGGAGTTGGCCACCATGGTGCAAGGTACAAGTTCATTCTCTGATTATTTCACTAAGGTGAAGATCTTATGGGAAGAATTGGATAGCATGAAGAACTTAGCACCGGGCTCTTGTGAAGGATGTAGTTGCAATTATGTGTCGAATTTTAATAAGTATGAGGAGAATCAAAGAATTATACGGCTTATGATGGGACTGAATCAGAACTATATTGCAGTGCGAGGTTCCATTTTGATGATGGAACCGTTGCCAGACATAGATCGAATCTATTTTCTTCTCTCTCAGGAAGAAAGTCAAAGGGAGAACAAAGGTGCAGGTGGATCCACTAGCGAGGGAGTTTCGATGCTTGCAAAGGCGTCCAACTCCGGATCTAAAGGCTTTGCATCTGGATCTGGTGGATCTGGATCAGGTTCTAGCAGTCAGATGACTGGAACTACTGGAAAGGGCAACACAGATAAGGAAAAAGGGAAATTTGAACGCAAGCCGTTGTTCTGCACAAATTGCAAGAAGACGAATCATACGATAGATAGATAGATGCTTCTTCATTATAGGATTTCCGCCTGGCTATGCAGAGAATAGTGATAATGGAGACAGAAAGGAATCTGGTGATCGGAAGTTTGCTGGTAGTGTGAATCAGAATCAAAAAAGTGGATTTACTAGTGAACAAATTGCACATCTGGTGTCCTTGCTGCAGTCCAGTGCACCTTCACGAAACAAGGAGCCTATTGTAGATGACTTTGCTGGTTTTTCAGGTACTACACTATCTCAACATGTTCTTGATGGAAGAATCTGGATTGTTGACAGTGGAGCTAGTGGACATATGTGTGGTGATGTTGATTTATTTACATCATCATATAAATTGGCCAAACCTTTCACTATCACATTGCATACTGGGGAAACTACTCAAATCACCAGTGCAGGCACAGTGGAGGTTGTGCAAGGGTTGACATTGCACAACACTTTGCTCGTACCTGAGTTCAAATGCAATCTGATTTCAGTGGGAAAACTGATCAGAGATCTTAATTGTTATGTCTTATTCACTGCAAGGGGTTGTTATTTGCAGGCTCCTTCTATGAGTAGGCCTATGAAGGTTGGAAAAATGGTCAAGGATCTCTTTCTGCTTGGATATAAAGATACAATTCAAGTTGCTGCTCACTCCCATGGTAGTCAGAATAAGGTGTCAAGATTGGTGGATTCCTCTCTTTGGCACAAGAGGTTGGGACACTTACCTCTTAAGAGACTTCAAACTTTGAATTCTATCCATATATCAGACAGTTGTAATGCAAATTTGACTTCCTATTCTGTGTGTGCTCGATCAAGGCAAGCCAGATTGCCTTTCTCTTTGAGTTCTATTAAAACATCCTTTCTCTTTGAGTTTTTGCACATAGATGTCTGGGGTCCTTATAAAGTCCCTACACATGATAATTGCCGTTACTTTTTAACCATGGTTGATGATTACACTCGCACCACCTGGATTCAGCTATTGCCAAACAAATCTGTGGCTTTCACTGCTGTGAAGCAATTTTTTGCTTTAGTTGAAAGACAGTTTGGAAGACAGGTGGTTGGTATTCGGACTGATAATGCTATGGAGTGGGGTGGCAGTGTTGAACACTCCCAGTACCTCCTAGACCATGGCATTGCCCGTCAGACCTCCTGTGCTGCCACTCCTTAGCAGAATGGAGTGGTAGAGCGCAAACATCGTCACATTTTGGAAGTGGCTAGGAGCCTTTTGTTTGAATCAGGCCTACCAAGGAGATTTTGGGGAGATAGTGTGGTTATGGCAGTGCATATAATCAATAGGCTTCCCAGTCGGTTGCTTCATATGAAATCTCCCTATGAGAAGTTATATGGTAAAGCCCCTTCTTTTGACTATTTCAGATGTTTTGGATGCTTGTGTTATGCATCTACTATGGCACATGGCCGAGATAAGTTTGCTACTCGTGCCTTTCCTTGTGTTTTGCTTGGGTATCCTGCTGATAAAAGGGGTACAAACTCTTCAATTTAGAAACCAAACTTGTGCTTTTGTCCAGGGATGTTGTGTTTCATGAACATATCTTCCCTTACATTTCCAACCCTTCCACATACCTTGATTCTCCAAATTTTTCTTTCCCTTCTCAAGACAGCACCCTTCCTGTCTACACAGATGACATTGTTGTACCAAGTTCTTCTATTCCAGCTTCCACAAACATTTCCCAACCAGTTTCTCCATCTGTCATACAACCTGCTTCACCCCTATCACCTCTAGGAGATCCACTCGTGATCATCATCCTCCTTCTTACTTATCAGAATATGTTTGCTCAATGTGCAATGATGTTGAGTTTTGTTTTCATACCCTTACCTCCACTTGCTATTTCCCTTTTGGTCTTGCTCCAGTCATCACTCGGCCTGAGCATGAGCCTTTCACCTTTAAGGAAGCATGTGAGTTTGAGGTTTGGCAGGCTGCCATGAAAGATGAATTCAAGGCTCTTGATGCTAACAAGACTTGGGATATTGTTGAGCTTCCTAAGGGCAAGCGTGCAATTGGTTGCAAGTGGGTGTTTAAAGTCAAAAGAAGGGCTGATGGGTCTATTGAGAGATACAAGGCTCGGTTAGTGGTTAAGGGCTTTACACAAAAGGAGGGCATAGATTACAATGAGACCTTTTCTCCAGTCGTTAAGATGACGACAGTAAGGGCCTTAGTCACTGTTGCTCTACAAAGGGACTGGGTGGTAATGCAAATGGATGTAAATAATGCGTTTTTACATGGCCATTTGGATGAGGAGGTTTACATGAAGGTGCCTCCTGGCTTGGTTGTTGATGGTGCAAGCAAAGTCTGTCGCTTAAGAAAATCCTTTTATGGTCTGAAGCAGGCCTCAAGGCAGTGGTATGCTAGATTGTCTGCAGCTCTGAGAAGACGAGGGTATACTCAATCTCCCAGTGATTACTCTCTCTTCTTCCGCAAAAATCGTGACAAAGTTTGCTTTGTGGCAGTCTATGTTGACGATATTTTAGTTACTGGGAGTGATTCTTTTGAAATGCTTAGCCTCAAAGCATTTCTAGATGCTCAGTTTCGGATCAAGGACTTGGGCAATCTCAGCTTCTTTCTTGGAATCGAGTTTTTCAAGGTGCCTGATAGTATACTGATGAGCCAACAAAGGTTTATTCATGAGCTGCTGGACGACTTCCCATGCCTAGGTTCCCCTGTTGTAAGTCCCTTGGAGCCTCACCTACAACTCACCCCTGCGGATGGTGAGTTGCTGGAGGATCCCACCAGCTATCGACGATTGGTGATCAAGCTCAATTTTCTCATTCATACACGCCCTGACCTGGCATTTACAGTTCAATTTCTGAGCCAATTTCCTCAGGCTCCAAGGTCAGCTCATATGGAAGCTGCTATTCATGTCCTTCGATACTTGAAAGGGTCTACCAATCTCACACTCCGAGCTTATTGTGACGCTGATTGGGCAAGTTGCTCCTTCTCCAGAAGGTCAATCAGTGGGTTTGTGATTTTTCTCGGATCTTGTTTGCTGTCCTGGAAATCAAAGAAGCAGCAGAGTGTTTCCCTGTCATCAGCTGAAGCCGAATACAGATCTCTTCGGCATGTTTGCACTGAAATTGCATGACGGCTTTTGAGTGAGCTTGATGTTCCTGGTGTGACTCCTGTGCCAGTTCGTTGTAATAATATGGCTGCAATTTACATTGCAAAGAACCCAGTCTATCACGAGCGTACCAAACACACAGAACTCGACTGCCATTATGCCCGGGAGAAGCTTATGGAAGGCTTAATCTCTCTGCATCACGTTGCCTCTCGTGACCAACTTGCTGATTTTTTGACAAAGAATGTCCCTGGCTGTCATCTTGCTCCGCTTTTGGCCAAGATCGGAGTTATCTCCCCACCACCTCCGTCTTCAGAGGGGGGGGGGGGGGTGTTCGGATACATGAGCTCAGAAGACAAATGGATGGAAGTTCTATTTTGTATTACATATTGGGCCTTTTATTTTGTAACACATTTTACATGGTTTTGGGCTTTAGTTTTGGGCCATATAAAAGGCCTTTTCATCCGTAAACCCGGATACAGAAATTCAATCACAAGTTCTGAATTTCCCTCCACTCTCTCGCTCCAGCTTCTTCTTCTTCAAGCTGAAGCTCAAATTCATAAATCCCAGATCTACCTCCATTTTCGCTTCCAACAACTTGGACCCGGAGTTCATTCGGTCCGGTAAACTGACTGAGAAAAGCGACGTTTAGGAGTTGTACTCTTAGAGCTCCTAACTGGACAAAGCGTTTTCTCCTTCGAAAGGCCTGAAGAAGATAGAAGTTTGGTGATGTATTTTCAATCTTCAATAATTGTTGGGGCAATTGATATGTCCTTTAAACGATATTAATGTTTAAAACATATTAATATCATTTAAATGACTATCAATTGCACCAGCATCGTAATCTTAAACTGAGATAATGTATGACAAATGACAATGCCTCCGTTTCGTGCATTGAAGAGGCATCATGGCATCTGTCCAGAGTGCGCAGTCGCCCCCTCTATCGACAAATCATTGTTAGCATTATATTATTTATACATGTACAGTTACCATTGTACCCTCGGGTTTTCACCCATTGATATATATACAGGAGTAGGCCTCTGAGATCCGTTAAGGACTTAGTTCTCCAAACACTTACATGGTATCAAGCCTTTGTGTGAAACCCTAATTTTTTGTTTCACACCTAACGATCCACGCCGCCGCAGCCCTAGCCGCCGCCGCCACGCCCTAGCCGCCACCGCTCCCTAGCCGCCGCCGCCTCCTCCCCTTGCCGCCGCCGCCGCCGCTCCCTGCAGCCGCCGCCGCCGCCCCTTGTCCCTCCTTTCCCCCTTCCGCCGCAATTTCCCACCCCTTCTCGATGTCTACCGACGAGATTATCAACCCAATCAACCCTAATCCTATTCCACCCAACCCTAACCCTCCACCACCACCACCACCACAAAACCCCTTTCACTCCGCTCAATCCGTCACCAACATCAAAAATCAAATTCCCCTAACCCTAGATCTTAAAAAGGTCCAATACCACAAATGGGCGGAGCTCTTCCAAACCGCCTGTAAGGCTCACGACGTCATCACCCACATCGACGGCTCTGATCGTCCGACTGATGTCCCCGAGCCCCTCTGGAACCGCCTTGACTCCATCGTTCTTGGATGGATCTATGCCACCATCTCTGAGGACGTCCTGATTACCGTCCTCCAACCAAACTCTACCGCCCGTGATGTCTGGCTCCGCATAAAGGGCCTCTTCCATGATAATCAATCCGCTAGGGCAGCGGATCTTGAGGGCAAGTTCATCAACACCCGTCAGGAAAGCTTCTCCACCGTCTCTGACTACTGCCTCGCCATCAAAGCCATCGCTGATCAACTAGGCGATGTTGGGCACAAAGTTAGCGAAGAACGCCTTGTTCTTCAACTTATCAACGGCCTTTCCACCAAATTTGATGTCATCGGTGGCATGATTAACAACACATCGCCACTTCCGACCTTCATGGTGGCTCGTAGCATGCTCTCCAGGGAGGAGAGCCGTCAGGGACGCCCGCAGGGCCCTTCCCATGTTCTTGTTTCCTCCAAGGATTTCATAGCCCCGGACCCCCTTCCCAACACCCAACCCAGACAACCCCAACAGCGCGGAGGACGCGACAGAGGCGGCAACAGCAACGGCCGTCGCGGCCGCAACAACATGCAGCGGCGGCCGCCAGGGCAGTGGTACCAGCAGCAGCAGTGGTCCCCCGCTCCGCCGCCCTGCCCTTATCCGACGTGGGCGGGATACCCCCCGCCAGAGTTGGCCTACACGCAGCGTCCGCCACAGCAGCGGACCCCATCCCCGGCGATGTACGCTTCACAGCAACCTCCAGCGCACCCCATGCACACCAACCTCTCCGCCGCTTTCTCCACCATGGGACTTCAGCAGCCGGACGACAATTGGTACATGGATACCGGGGCCTCCTCTCACATGACGAACGCACCAGGTAACCTACAAACTGTTTTTAATTCGAGCACTTTACCGTCTGTTTATGTCGGAAACGGCGAGTCTCTTATAATTGTCGGTTCGGGTCACACAACCCTTCCCAATGCCCCACCCCTACGCCTCAACAAAGTCCTGCTTACCCCTGACCTTGTTAAAAACCTCATTTCTGTTCGTCAATTTACCGTCGATAATCACGTGGCTGTCCAATTTGACCCGTTTGGTTTTCTTGTGAAGGATCTTCGTACGGGGACCCCAATCATGCGCTGCAATAGTTCTGGCGACCTCTACCCCATCACCAAAGCTCGCCCACAGTCTCCCACCGCCCCCACCGCCTTCGTCGCCCATCGTTCTGACTTGTGGCACGCCCGTCTTGGCCATCCCGGCGACCACGTCCTCCAATGTCTCCGCACTAGTCATTTAATTTCTTGTAATAAAGCTTCTGGCATTTGCAATCCTGTGAAATCGCCAAGAGCAAGCGTCTCCCTTTTAGCATTTCTCATTCCAGTACTTTTGCACCTTTTGATCTTTTGCATTGTGATTTGTGGACATCTCCTATTTCAAGTGCTAGTGGTTTTCGATACTATTTGGTTGTCCTTGATGATTTCACCAATTTTGTTTGGGTTTTCCCCCTACGTCACAAATCGGAAACACAGAGTCACATTGTCAATTTTCACACATTTGTCCGCACTTAATTCACTTTGCCCATCAAGGCTATTCAGTGCGACATGGGAGGAGAGTTCGACAACAATTTTGTTCGCTCCTTTTGTCAACAAAATGGGATATCACTCCACTTCTCATGCCCCCAAACCTCTCCACAAAATGGCAAAGCGGAACGCATTCTCCGCACCCTCAATGACAAAACCAGAACCCTCCTACATCACGCCTCTCTCCCACTCCCCTTTTGGGTTGAGGCGCTTCACATGGCCACCTATCTCCACAATATACTTCCATCCAAAGCCATTGGCAACTCCATCTCAACCTTGGCACTCTACAAGCGCTATCCCTCTTACGATCACATTAGAGTGTTTGGATGTCTCTGTTTTCCCAACATGAGTGCCACCGCCCCTCACAAGCTATCCCCACGATCCACTAAATGTGTCTTCTTGGGCATCTCCCCACACCATCGAGGCTACCGTTGTCTTCGCTTGGATACAAATCGGGTTGTCACTTCGCGCCATGTGATTTTCGACGAACAGACCTTCCCCTTCGCCACACCACCCACCCCTGCTGTCCCCAACCCACCCACACCACCCAATTCCGACGAATTCCCACCCCTCCTACGCCACCTATTCCAACAAGCATCATCCGGAACCAACCCCCCGCCCAAAACCCCCACCCAAATCGATTGGCGGCGGGCGCCGCAACACATGCGGCGGGCACACCCCCCTGGCAGCGGCCGCCGCACCCCCCATCGATTGGCGGCGGGCGCCGCAATACCTGCGGCGGGCACACCCCCCCGGCAGCGGCCGCCGCACCCCCGCCCCCCTCTTTCCCCCTCAGCAGGCAACCCCTCTTACCCACCAACCTCCGATTGCACCCCCCGCCCATTCCATGAAGACCCGGTCGCAGTCCGGCATCTTCAAACCCAACCCCAAATACAACCTTCTCACTCCGTCTCCCGACATATCTCCTCTCCCCAAATCACCCCACAAGGCCTTACAGGACCCGAACTGGCAAGCCGCCATGATGGATGAGTTTAGTGCTCTTATTAAAAATGGCACGTGGGACCTCGTTCCAAGGCCTCGGGACACTAATATCATTAACTGCATGTGGTTGTTCAAGCATAAGTATAGGTCAGACGGAACTCTAGAGCGACACAAGGCTCGGCTAGTGGTCAACGGCAAGTCACAGGAGGTTGGGGTTGACTGTGATGAGACTTTCAGCCCGGTCGTCAAACCGGCTACCATCCGCACAGTTCTGAGCATCGCCCTTACTAAGGATTGGCCTATCCATCAGCTTGACGTCTAGAATGCCTTCCTTCACGGCAACCTTCAGGAGACTGTGTATATGCATCAGCCGCCAGGCTTCTATGATCGCACCCGCCCATCTCACGTCTGCCTTCTCCGGAAGTCTCTCTATGGGTTGAAACAGGCGCCTCGCACCTGGTATCAGCGGTTCGCCACGTACCTCACTGGCATTGGATTTCAGGGCAGTCAGTCTGATCACTCCCTTTTTGTGTTCCACTCAGGGTCTGACACTGCCTATCTTCTCCTGTACGTTGACGACATCGTGCTCACCGCTTCCTCTACATCGCTCCTGTCCAGGCTGATGGCCCTGCTACGATCAGAGTTCGCCATGACTGATCTCGGTTCCCTGAGCTACTTCCTTGGGGTCTCTGTGTCACGCACTCCTACTACCCTGTTCCTTCATCAACAGAAGTACGCTCTTGAGATCGTCGACAAGGCCGGCATGACGTCTTGCAAACCCGCCACCACCCCTGTCGACTGCAAGTCCAAGCTCGACGCTGCCTCCAGTCCTAAGGTTGAGGATCCTACAGCCTACCGCAGTCTGGCCGGTGCTCTCCAGTATTTGACATTCACCAGACCGGACATTGCCTTCGCCGTACAGCAGATCTGCTTATACATGCATGATCCCCGCGAGCACCATCTTCAGGCGCTCAAGAGGATAATCAGGTACATCAAGGGCACCTCTGACATGGGTTTACATCTCGCTCGCAGCAGGTTTGACTCCCTCACCGCCTATTCTGACGCTGACTGGGCGGGTTGTCCTGAAACTCGACGCTCTACATCTGGTTTCGCGGTGTACCTGGGCGACAATCTGGTCTAGTGTTCCTCCAAGCGTCAGGCCACCATCTCCCGCTCGAGTGCCGAGGCTGAGTATCGTGGTGTTGCCAACACCGTCGCTGAGACCTGCTGGCTCCGCAACCTTCTCTGCGAACTCCGGGTTCCCCTTCGATCGGCTACACTGGTCTACTGCGACAATGTCTCCGCTGTTTACCTGTCGTCGAACCCAGTTCAGCACCAACGGACGAAGCATATCGAAATTGACATCCATTTCATCAGAGAGAAGGTCCCCCTAGGCCAGGTCCGAGTTCTTCATGTCCCTTCTGCACATCAGTATGCGGACATTTTCACAAAAGGCTTACCTACTCCTCTTTTTACTTCTTTTCATTCCAGTCTTGCTATTCGCTCACCTCTAGCTGCGACTGAGGGAGGATGTTAGCATTATATTATTTATACATGTACAGTTACCATTGTACCCTCGGGTTTTCACCCATTGATATATATACAGGAGTAGGCCTCTGAGATCCGTTAAGGACTCAGTTCTCCAAACACTTACAATCATAGGTCCCCTCTTCCCACTTACTGTGATCTCGATCAATGATTGAGTATCATTGAGATCATCCGCGCGATCATTGAGGTACGTACATTTCTTGCATGGCACTCAAGGACCGGGCTCTTCGTGATCTTAGCCACTGAGGGAACGGAAGTGGGACGAATCTCCTCGTGGTGGGATTGCATATATAGGAAGAATCTTTTGGCTGTCTTATCGGATTAAGTCGCGTGGAGAGGAGTAGGCCCTAACTAGAAAGTTAAAAGTTGCAAAGGAGAATATATAGAATCACTGGGAAATAGGAGGATAAGGGTAGCTCGCTCGCACTGAGAGATTATTACAAAACATATTAAAATGATTCTTAGGTCAATTAATTACTTGAGATTACATATATATCATATGCTAGCAGTACTGATCCAAACCATCGATCGATATATATATCCCTCGATCGATCTACATCCTTTGTTGAAGGTTTGGTTGAATTGGTTGCACCTTGAATCCAAAAGGCATCTGCTGCAGGTTATCATACATCATGTATCCATTGTTCTCCATCCCTTTCATGTTCCCCTCCACACCCATTTGCTGCTTCTGCTGCTAATTTTACACAATTTAAATCAGCTACATATAACAAAAGGGCGGATGATTGATCAAACAAGGAAACACAACTGTTGACTTACATAAACATAGCTCAGTTCCCTGTTCTCTTCTTCAAGCATTGTTTCCTGATCAACAAAAAATTGTGATCAAGAGATCGTCGCAAAATGAAATAAAATAAATGATGCTAAAGACACATTACATTCTTCTGATGCGTCTTCAAGATCTCCATCTGTAACATAAAATAAAAAACAAACAGTACAACAATAATCTTTTGTAAGAAATAAGAAGCTTATAATACAAGGAAAAAACAAAATATATAAAGATTAAAAATTAAATATATCCGAGATTGCCTGCTTCTCGCGAATGGCGGATAAGCCATCACAAAGGGCGTCTTCCATCTTTATGAGATCTATATAGGGAATACCGATGATGTCTTCCCCTCTTAGGTGCCTGTTATGTCGAATTGTTTAGGGTTAATTATAGACGAGATCAAGAGAGCTTGCGATTGTTGGGTTATGAGTTCACCTTAGTTCAATCTGCAGATTATCATTCTCTTTCTTGACCCTATCTATTTCATTGCTGAGATTCTGCAATTTGAGCACAATATAACAAAGGTAAATGATTGCTTATATATACAAGGCCAATAATATTGATGGATCAATTTTATTTTTTTTTTAAAATAGGGTGTGAAATAGAGGAAAGGGGCTAGTTTGAACAGTTCAGCTTAGACTCTTGGGTATTCTAAACATCTATCATCTATATATGTTGCACAGATCTGTGTAGCTGGTGAATTACCTCTTTAGTCAAAAGAACATGAGAATAGATATATAGAAGCTACAAGCTAGAAGAGAGAGAGAACAAATGAATGAAAACTGATTGAACATTGAACAACCAAAGGCCTTAACCCTATATATAGATCTACTCCAAGGTTGAATCTTTTTCATATTTCCATCACATATTTTCAGAAACAAAACAAAACCCATTTAACCCTCAGGAATAAGCATCAAACCCTAGAAAAAATGCCATGGAAAAATCATAATCAAAATCAAAATGAAACTCACTTCATGATGATCATCCCAAATATAGATCTACTCCAAGGTTGAAACTTTTTCATATTTCCATCACATATTTTCAGAAACAGAACAAAACCCATTTAACCCTCAGGCACAAGCATCAAACCTAGAAAAAAAAATGCCATGGAAAAATCAAAATGAAACTCACTTCATGCTTATCATCCCACAGCCTCTGTCCGGACTGGGATTGGTACCGGTCCAAGATGTCAACCACCCTTCACCAGAAATCAAGAAACAATTAATTAATAAGGTTTGTACGGTTGTACCCGATTCAGAAAAAAAAGATAAAAAAATAAAATAAAGATCAATCAAGTGTAGTGTAACATACTCGGAATTAGGGCTACAGTACTCATGCATCTTGCCGGAGCTGCTGAAGATGACAAGGGAGATCTTGGCATCACAAAGAACACTTATCTCCATGGCCTTCTTGATGATCCCAGATCTCCTCTTAGAGTAGGTAACCTGCCTGTTAGTGGATTTCTCTATCCTCTTCATCTCCATCTTCCCCCTTCCCATCTCTCTAGCTCTCTCTCTCTCTTAGTGTCCTGTATTGGGTTGGGTGGGTAGCTAGCTAAGAGGGGTTTGCAGAGATTGGTTGTGGAGTACAAAGAAAAGAGGTGGGTGTGGAGATAAAGTGCAGATTAAAGATAGAGTTGGCATGATTCGGGAACTTTCTATATAGGGTTTGGAGCACAAGAGACTTTCAGAGTTGGGCAAAAACCTTCCTCTAGAAATGAGGGTATTTATTTTATTTTATTTTATTTTTTGAAATGGAAAAGAATTCGAAGCATAGAAGGTTATGTTTGGTAAAATGGTAGCTAGCGGATCGAAATTGATGGATTATTTGTGTTAAATATAAGTTAATAAGTTAGTAAGATGTTTAACAAGTCTGGATGTTAGGTAGATGATGGAAATTTTGTTAATAGAAAACCAAAGGTGAGTAGTTATTGAAAAGTTTCTATTCTAAACACTAATTAAATTAAAATCTTATATATATTTACTTTAAAACTATATATCAAAATCATAAGCTTCGAAAAGCTGGCTAATTGTGCAATTTATGTGGGTATCCGAGTCTACTAACATCCGACTAATCGGGCCCTGATGTTAACAACCAGGTGAACCATCCAATAGCAATTCGGGGTGGGATTCGAATGGGGACCTTTGGGTACTACCTTGTAGGTCCTTTTAGGCGGAATCAACACGGAATGGTTACCTACTGTTATTTACTTATATTAGTGAAATGGTAAGAAAGAAAGAAAAACTTGTCTCGAGATGGGTTTCGTATATTTTCGTTGTGTTTTTAATCGATGGACTAAAAAACCTAGATCAATTAAGGTCGGAAAAACTAAACCAATTCAGACTAGGGATGGCAATTTCACCCGCACCCGACGCCCGACGGATATCCGTCTCACCCGACCCGAAAAAGTCGGTGAAAATCCGAAATAAAGCGGATGTTAAATGGGTGATGGGTGAACGGGTGATGAGTCGGGTCGGATTCGGGTGAAGACATTCCCCACCCGTCACCCGACTCATCACCCAATCCGTCACCCGACCCGCCACCCGACTTATATTATATAATTATATTTTATATGTGAAATTACCAGTATACCCCCCAAACCCTAATTCAAGATACCTATCAACCGAATAAAATGGAAATATCTTGTCATAAAATAAGTTATGCAATTTTTATTTGAAGATATGTAATGCAATTGGCTCCTAATTACAGTGAAAACGCGAATGCAATGAGCTCGTAATTAATATTTATTCGTCGATGTGTTCGACGTATGCTTTTTAATAAATTTTTTTAATGAATTTGATGTTTTGTATTTCACCCGAATTATCACCCGATCCACCCGATGGGTGATCATATGGGTGGACGGGGCGGGTGAAATATTTGGTGGGTGATGGGTCGGGTAGGGTGAAGGGTTTTGGATGGTGGGTCGGGTGATGGAAGTAGATCATCCACTCATCACCCGACCCATTGCCATTCCTAATTCAGACAATACACATTCATCACGTGTTTAGGAAAATGATGCTTACACAGATTGACCATTTTAGGTCATTCAACCACTATCGATCATCAACCCTTACACAGATTTAGAACTGCAAGTTATCATCCAAAATGACGCTCTAAGATGGACTACGAATCGTTTAACAAAATAAAATAAAATAAACCAATTCAATAAGTTGAAAGTACGGTACCCATTGCGTAACCTTGTTCAATTTTTTTTGAAGCTTTATAGCTCTAATTTTCACAAAGTGCACATTGTTAACCGTTGGTCCCATCTTGTCTCCTTGGCTATGTGATTTGATACAATAGAAATTTCAAGTCTACTGGGTTGTTTTGACATTTGTCAGAGTACATTTTAGGTTAGCTATGTAAATTAGACAAGACCCATCATTTATTTTCCTTTTTAAGTTTAATGTTGAGGAAAATCTAGGGTTTGATAATTGGTATAGAGAGGGATGAATGAGTTGGAGACATGTGGTGGCAGATTGAATGCCTTGAAGTCTGTGATGGGTCTTGTCGATCATTAGGGTTTTAAATGAGTGCTGTTGGGTACTCCATCCACATTTGCATACGGAGTATCAATGTAGTACTGTACGTTGTAATCCCAAACCATCAAATCCCAAAATCAAAATCACACCAAAAAAGAAATCCAAATACGGAGTAGAAAATGTTTTCTTGTACTCCCCCGTTTCAAAGTGCATTGTTAGTGGGAGATCAAAATCACTATCTCGGATATTATTTAGTAGGGTCGGACTGCCCAAATATTTACCTTATAAAAAATGTGCGTTGTTTAAATTTTTTGACACACTTTTAATTTTTTTAAAGAATATATAAAAATTTGAAAAAAAAAAATTAGTAGATATTTTATTCTCCATTTGTTAATTAAAACACAGCATTTTATAAATTTGCACAATTTTTAAGAAATCAATTTTTTTTATATCCCTAATTATTATTTTACTTTTTTCACTCTCTCTAAAACTATAACTAATCTATATTTAATCATTATGATGACAATTTTGAAAGGCGAAACCAAAAATATCTAAAATGACATTCTTTATTAACAATATATTTTTTTTATCCAATACGACATGTTTACAAATGAAGTATAGTTTTATCGGTTATGTACAGTAGAGTCAAAAGGCAGTGAATTGTTACGATGTGTGCCTCTAGAAGCGCGCATGCACGTACTGCCTTCTTTCAGAACCTTAGTAGCGAATGGTGTTTTAGGAACTGCTTTCGAAGGAACTGAAGCCTGTTCAGTATGTACATAGCAGTCTTTCTTGAGGGCCTTCCCCCGGGGAAAGAGAGTAAGTTGTGAATTGCTTACCATATTTTTCATTTTAAGAACAAGTTTTGGGAAAAGAAAGAGTCAAAGGAGAGGGAAAGGAGTTTAGAAAATTTCTGTGATTTGTGAAATTCAGTTTCTTGCATATAGGAAGAACACTTATAGCAGTCAGTTGGGGAGTTTTAACTTTGATCTACTTTTGGGGCATTGCATTGCCTTTATCCTGCATCCTCAACTTATGCATCTTCACATAAGTCATTCATGTTTCAAAGACATATAAACAGATCACTAGATGTGTCTTTTTTTAAAACAAAAGAAAAAGATGGTGTTTGGTTGCACAATAAAAAAAAATAAAATCCATGAATCAAACAATTTCAATTCCTACTAAAATCAGAAATTTCATTTGGATGTGGGGATTAGGTATGTTCTAATTTGACCATTTTTCTATATCAAAAATTTATTTTCCCTTGTCAACTTATAGACATCAAAATTTAACTAAAAATTGTTTCTAAATTTTCAGAAAAATAAATTCCTTAGAAGTTATTTCCTGAGAAGAAAAATTATAACAATAGAGTACACACAATTGATACCACATTCAATAATAGATGTCGGCGACATCTATTATTGACGTTGCTTGACATTTGAAGCTACAAACTGTATAAAATATTAAAAATTTTAATTTTTTAATAATTTCATACATGAACTTTTTTGCTGCACTGTTATATATATAATGAGTCTTCTATTGAAATTTTATATAAAGATGCAAGTTTTTTTATTTTATTTTTATTTTTTAAAAAAGGAACCAGATTTGAAAAACTATGTTCTCAACCTAATTCATCCAAATGCAATTTTATTTTTTTACATAAGGCTTCCTTTTTAAAAAAAAAATTAACTTTCTAATTATGTACCCATAGACACATATGAGAAACTGAAGTTTGAAATTAAAGGGAACATCATTGGCCTGGCACTCTGGCAGACATATCTTATTCTAGATGAATCATACAATCAACTATGCAATTCAAATGAAAGATTTTTTTTTTATACAAGTAAAAGTTTTGGATGGTGTCGGACTTGTTAACCATTCACCCAATGATGTTCTTCCGGACGAGGAAAAGGAAATTCGGGTGAGACGTGATCGCCTCATAGTTCATAGAATGTCTGAGGTGCACCACCTTGCCTGCCACTTAGTTGACCTCGCGAAAAATAGGAGGGCAAGTCACCCATGCAAGATTAATGATGTAATGTATAATGCAAATATTTTTTTTAAAAAATATTTATACTATTTCCTCCGTTTCAAAATACACGAGCTTTTACTTTTCGGCACGTTTTTTAAGGAGCGAAAAACTCTATAAAATATTATTTTTTTAATTAATTTTTTTACATAATTTGATACTTATTACTAATAAGTATTAAATTATATAATTTTTTTTTAAAAATAATATTTTATAGAGTTTTTTTCTCTTTAAAAAACGTATCCAAAAGTAAAAACTTATGTATTTTAGAACGAAACTAGTATAATTTTTAGAAAGTTTGTAATTAAGTGGCCCAAAAACAAGTTAAGCAAAGCCCACACCAATGAAGAAAGTAGTATACTTGGAAGTTGGACCAGCAGCCTTTTGAAAATAGTGTCAGCCCAGTTATTTATTTCAGCCCATATCCACATATGCTCCCTCCATTCCTTGAATCATGTTTTATTTGCTGAAATAATACATTGTTACTATAATTTGTAAAAAGTTGTATAAGAGCAAGCCCAACAGGTTTTGTAAAAATTCTCTATAATAGAGATCAAAATATCAAAATCTCTAAAAAATTTACCCTCAAACTCCAACAGCTTCTCTATTATACAGATTTCTACATTAATTATATAATATAATAAATACAAATTTCTTCCCTCTCTCCCAAAGTAATTAATGTTTTTCCCCTCTCTCTCCCAAAACAATTAATGTTTTCCACTCTCTCTCCCAAAAATGGTGGATCCTACCAAAAAAGAGATGGTGGAACATTAAATTTTTCCTCTATCTCCCAAAGCAATTAAAGTTTAGAGTGAGTTTGTCTTGCTACAAATATAGAGAAAAATGTAGTCTCTCTCCAAATTTCTCTATTTTACAGATGGATATACAAAAGCTGTTGGGGCAAAAAACACTCATTTTTCTCCAAATTTTCCACTTTTCTCTATTTTAGAGATGCTGTTGGGGTTGCTCTAACACAATAGTTTATATAGAAAACCCAAGCTCCTAATTACATACTGTCTTTATGAATAAATCTAAAAAAAAGATTTGATAAGATGTGACTCAAATTTAAAATTTTCCTAGTTGTAAAAAAAGCATGCCAAACAAATAATAATAACGGATTTACTAAACTATTTTTAATTTTTTTTATTGTTCATTTATTTTCTTTTAATATTTTTATTTTCTCAATAAAAAAAATACTTTAATAATTTAGACAAATCGATAATAAAAATAATACTCTATCTGATTAAGAATATTAGATGTTTTAGATTTTGACACGCATTTCAATGAGCTAAAAATTATAGTTAATATTTAATTTTTTAATATATTTTTTTTCTTAGCTTATAATAAGTACTATTAAGTTGAGGAAATTTTTTATTATTTTAGTATAGTTTTTAATTTATTTAAATATGTGTTGAAAAATAAAAAATATTATATTGATGATAGGAGTACTACGCGGGTGACCGGGCAAATGCAAAACCAACGGCAAAACACGTTACATGACAAACGCAAAGCAACACAACACAACTAGTGAAGAGAGCATCTGCATATACAATTGCATTACCCAATACCCACTAAAAACTTCCCGTTTACACACCTTTCCCACAATCTCCCCCAAATCCATACCCCAATTTTGGGTAAATCCCCCTTTCCCCAAACCCTAATCTCCCTTAATCCCTCCCCTCCAAATTGACCCCCAAAAATTGCAAAAACAGCCAATTTGCAAATTTGAAGTTGTGAACGAGAGCTCGCAAATGGCGCGGCGCTACCACAGGCGCGGGGGATTGTGATTGTCTACCATGGCTACTCCTCCACCTCGCTGTTAAAATTCAAAATTAAGAAGCAAAAAAATTCCTCTGTCCTCGACACGCTTCGGTTCCCGCGCCATCTTCGGAACTTTGTAGTTCTTGCTCTCGAGATCTCTTCGATGAAGGGAGGGAGTGGTTTCGGCGCCGGCGGCGACTCGTCTTCGTCGTTCAGGGCCGAGTCTTCGTGCGAGATGCTCGGCGATCGCACCAGGTTCACTGTCGAGCTCTGCCCTGCCGAGACCACCATTGTTTCCTGGAAGAAGCTTCTCAAGGACGTTCCTAAGTCCAGTGCCCCCGCTGCTTCGGCTCCCGAGCCTCCCACCGCCGCCGTTCACCTTGCTCTTGAGTCGCGACTTGCTCCGGTGAGTTTGTTGCTCTTGTTCTTCGTCAATTTGCTGCATCCGGTTTGGTGCGATGATCAATGTTTCGTATTCAGGGACAACCTGCTTCGAATGAGGCGATGGATGCAGCAGCTCCGAATCGTTTCAATTCTGTTATTGAGAAGATTGAACGGCTTTATATGGTACAATTACTACATGTCATGGAGGATTTCCAATCCAAATTATCCAATTAGTTGCTATTTTATGTGCATTCTAACCTGCTAGGTTTCTGTAATAGGGAAAGGATAGTAGTGATGGCGAAGAACTTGACGACATTCCAGATGACGATGACTATGATACAGAAGACTCTTTTATTGATGATAGGGAGCTGGTTTGTGCTCTTTTTATGACTAAATCTGGTTCTATGTTTATGTTTTATGGTCCTCTGAGGTGAAAGTGTATCCAGTTTGAGCTTCTAATAGATGATTTTCTTTTGAATTTTGTCCTTCTGAATTTTGTTGTGGTTTTCATGTTTGTTGTTATCCAGGATGAGTATTTTGAAGTTGACAAGGCTAAGACGAAGCACGATGGTTTTTTTGTGAACAGGGGGAAGCTGGAAAGCGTGTGAGTTGTTATTCTGTTTAGCTTCTGGATAATCTGACTGCTCTTCAATGGCTAGTTCTTAGTACCTTTCTGACTCAGGTCTTGTGTGTGCTGTTTGTTTACACTTATCTGACTTGCCTGTTATAAAGGAATGAAATTTTGGTATTGTGGCAGTCTTGAGTATCAGGTTGAGCCCTGCAAGGATTGAAAGGGCCTTGTGATGGTATCAATTAGTGCATCCGATGCATTCACCTTGTTGTCTCATTAGCATGCATTTTGAATTTAGGACTCCTTAATTTGTAGCTAACTGCTGAAGCTCACAGATGACCATCATACATCTATTATTTTGCTTGAAGGAAAGAGAATAGAGAGCTTCTTTTTTTTTAAAAAAAAAAAATCTGATAGATCAGGGAGTTTCACAAGAGTTTCATGCTAGAATGGTTAGAGGATTAAGCATTTGAGCTTCAGGTGTTCCCTTCTTAACTTGAGGGAGTTGAGGGTACTTCAGTGGAGAGAGGAAGTACACAGATCCCAAAGCATTTACTGTAAGTGGATAAATAGCAGCCAAAAAAGGTATCTGGCTGAATTATGATATTTCTTCGTAGAGAAAGAAGAGGGATGCATTTTAGTAAAAAAGAGATGTATCGTTTACCATAGAAATAATTGTAAGTTTTGATTTTTTAGGCTAAAGGTTTACATGTTATACTAAAATGGGCAAAGTTGGGTGGCTAATTTGCTCAAAATCTGCACAAATAACTGCTTCTGTTTAAGTGTTTGATTCGTAAGTGGCTTTAGGTGGAAAGGTTCAAAATAACGGGCATCTTAACTAGTTTCTTTGGTGTTGAGTTGAGATTATTATCTTAAGTTGCCACTTTTGAGATAATTCTATTTGTTAACCCATTAATGCTATTTTGATTTCCATATTTTTCGATAATATGTTGGAAATTTACTGGTATTATCTCTTGTCGCACAGGGAGCCTTCCTCGTCTCCTAATCAGCAACCAAAGAAAAGGAGGAGGAAAGAAATTGTAAAAGCTATCGGAGAAAGCGATCTTGGTCATGCTACACACAATCACATGAAAACTGGTAAGAAAGCAGCTAGCAAGATAGCACCATCAGTGGAGAACAGCTTTTTTCCTACATCTGCGAGTACTTCCAGAAACGATCCTCAGAAAATCCGTGTAGATGGTAAGCTTTCCTTGTATGCTGTTATATCTTTGAAAGTTTTCAATGACGGTACTAGTAAAGTTCTTATCAAGTTGAAGAAAACGCATATATTTTCAGATTCTGGCCATGTAAGATATCCGGAAAAAAGTGGGTCTGGCCATTTCAAACCTCAAACGGGAAAAGCAAGCAATACAGAACAGACAGAAATTCCCTTCCACAGAGAACAGAATGGCAATCGTGAGCTAATCGACCTTAATGTTGCTCCTAACAAGCATCCAATGGTGAGAATCATGTTCAGCCACTAATGCCAATGATCTGCAGTTGTCCTATGCAAAGCGCTGCATTTAGTCATGTAAACCTTTATAGAATTTGAGTAGTATAATCACCTGTGATAAAAATGAGGAAGCAAATGAAATATTTGCCTTGACCATCTATCTGGGTTCACTCTTACCTTTTGAGCCAGATTCATTTGATCTATATTATATGTACAGGATGAAAGTTCAACGTGCTTATTATACAATCTAGCGATACTGTATACTTCACATGGAGAAACTGAAATATCGGATATGCTGTGATAATGATTTTGATGTTATGCAGAAAACATCCCTATTCCACAGGAAGGAAGGCTCTAGTTATAAGCCTAAAAGTAATGTGCTTGACAGGGCCATTAGGGAGCTGGAGAAGATGGTTGCAGAATGTAAGCATTTTATAGTCCTTGCTTCCACTTGAAACTTGAAAGAAAGTTGAACGGCACAAAATCCTCAAAGCAGGCCAATCATTTTTCCATAAACTTGCAGCTAGACCACCAGTTTTGGACCTTCAAGATGCTGATGCTACCTCACAGTCAGTCAAAAGGAGATTGTCTCAAGAAATAAAGCAACAGCTTGCTAAAGTTGCTAGAGTGGCTGTATGTGAAGCAATTACTTCCACCAATTTTTTTCAGTGAAATTCCCTTCATTTGGATTTCTGTATGTCAGATGATGTAAGTTATAAACTTACTGGATCGGATGTCGAGGCACTTACTCTCTTTTTTTACATGTCTGCAGCAAGTGAGCCATGGCAAGGTATCGAAAGAGCTTTTGAGCCGTCTAATGAGTATTGTTGGGCATCTAGTAAATGTGAGAACACTTAAGGTACTAAACCAGTTGACTTAAGTGTGATAGTGTTATGTTCCTGCGGATTATTCTAATTCTTAATTCTGCTTGTGGAGGATCGTATCTTATTTATTACATTATGAACAAACGTCATTCTGTTCTGTGGATATTTTCATCATATATTGATGGATATTTTCATCATATATTGATGGATATTTTCATCATATATTGATGGATATTTTCATCATGTATTTTTGAAGCTGTACATTTATTCAGTTAGTAACTATTTCGTATAAATTAACTTTGTACATGCTCCTGATTTTGACAGAGAAACTTAAAAATGATGAGTAGTTCAGTGAACCAAGAGAAAGATGAGAAGTTTCAGCGGACAAAGAGGGAGATTGTTGAAATGATCAAAACAGTAGCCCCTTCATTGATCAGTAAGGTAAGAGGGCTGTTGCTTTTTCCTGCTCTTTTTGTTTTCACATTGTGTGTAATTGATGCTTAATCTTATCAATTGTTGTCTTATGGCATTGTAAGCAGTACTTTTAATGGGTTTACTTTGTTTGAAAGTATTTTACTGTACAAACACCCATTACCAGTTATCAAGCCATTTCTATATTAAAGCATTTTCATAGATTATTTCTTTTAAGTTGTTATAACTTATAACCAATTTATGGCTGCTGATCTGGATAGTGTGCCTTAGCAATGTTAGCTATTACTTATCATAAATTTCCTTTAGCCATACCATCTGATATATTTCTGTTACATTATTTTGCAGGCAGTTGAGCAGCAAAGTGGAAGTTCAGATGATTTTCAAGGATCCAAGCTTGAAGACAAAGGAGTGACGAAAGTGAAATTTACTATAGATCCTGCACTAGAAGACAAGATTTGTGATCTCTATGACATTTTTATTGATGTACTGTTCTGATTTCCCTTCACTTTCTCATGCATACTCTGTCCTATTTTTGTAGCGGAGGGGGCTCTATTTACTTCTCATATCAACTGATACTTCATGTTTAATGTTACCAGGGGCTTGATGAAGATGTGGCTCCACAAGTGAGAAAATTGTATGCTGAGGTTCGCTTTTTCTTCTTTTCCAACTCTTATAATGAGACATGTTTGACCATTAACTTTTGTTGAATATGCATCCTATGTAAATATCAGTCTGAATCACAAGTTGTACCTTTAATCAGCTACTATTATAACTGTTGGATTTTTAAAGAAAAAGATTTTTGAAGTCCATGATGTTTTCAATTTATATTTTAGCTTGCGGCTCTATGGCCCAAAGGAGTGGTGGACAACCATGGTATTAAGCGTGCAATTTGCCGTTCAAAAGAAAGGCGGAGGACTCTTCATGATAGAAATAAGGTTGAGTAAAATTTTCTACTCGCATTTGGATATTGGATGATCTTCGAGATATCACCTTGAATTACTCAGCTGAGATTCTGGTATTGCTGTATTCATTATATGTTGTAGGATCAGGAAATAATCAAAAGCAAGAAGTTGGCGGCTACAAAAGTGGAACAGACTGTTCAGGCTGATTCCATCCCTGCTTTGCAACCACAGAATGTGCAGGAGAAAGTGCTTACTGATTTCGGTAGCCATGTCGAAAACTCAAAAAACGAGTCTGCATCTGGTCCTGCCACAAGCACCACCACAAGTACAAATCCAGCGACCTTGACCCTTGCTTTGCCTGCTCATCCAGTGAATGCTCGAAACTTTGAACAGCCAAAGCACGAGAAAGTAAAGGGGTCATCTAGAAGCACATATGTTGAAATCAGGGCAGCCGATGGCACGCTAGTGAAGAAGAAAGTCAAGAGAAAGCCAGAGACGGACCTGCACGAAGTTCATCCTCGACCAGAGAAGCTACCCCTACACGGCGAGCCCAGACAAAAGTCCCATAAGCAGCAATCTGCAGAATCTCAGGTGATCGGTGCCACCCAAAACCCGAGTTTTCAGTCACCTGTTCTTCCAAGTTTCCAACAGCTCACATAATACCAGTTCAAGGGCTCAGCGTCAAGAACCTGTGGTCTTGTGGATACAGACAGAGAGTGCAGTTGGTTTTTTCATTCCTCAGCTACTTTTTTTTTGGTCCTTTTTGTGATAGTTCCTTTTCCCTCCTCTTCAATCTTTTTTGCGCTTACTTGGTTATTTAACTTGATGTCTATATTAAATAGAGGCAATGTAGAGATGCAACTGCAATTGCAAAATGTGCAATTTCTAATTTCTAATTCATTCAAGGCTCCTGAACTGAATTTCTTATATCTTCTTATCTGTCATGCTATTTCAGTGACAGTGGTTGATGAATTGGTTTGGCCATGGCATATCCACATCTGTTATTTAGGTCAGGCTTTCTGACCTTTGCTATTTCTTTCATTTGTAAAGCTTCCATTAAACCAGTATAAAGAATTCATCTTGAGGTACCCTTAATACTAACATTATGTTATAAATGGTAGTTTAATGATTAAGCCTAAATTAGGAATGGGGGTGACCACCATTAAGGATAACCATTGATGATTTTTCATTTTTATTTAATAAGATAAAATTTTGAAATATCAAATAGTAACAAATATGTTTGGTAAATTGAGAGGTTAAGACAACAGTTGATTTGATTAATTGTCATGAAGATGGTTTTCATAAATATGTCATTTAAGATGAAAATAAAATTTAGATAAAGACATGAAATTCGCAAAAAATGGCAACACAAATATCACTTTCATAATTTTCTTCTAACCAAGCAACAGTAAAAGAAAACATAAATCAGTATAAGTACCGCATTTCAATTTTATGCACGTCACATAAAAAAAAGGAATTCAGAATCAAATTAAAACAAAGAATAAGGCGAAAACCGCCAATTGAATAACATACATACATCCAAAACACATATATGGATTTATGTTCCTTTGGATAAAGAACCGATATTTTTTTGTAAATGGAATTGGACAACCTGAAGCAAGGGCACCACATCCACCCCCTTCCTACCCAATTGGGGCACCCACACACCATCTTTGTGCTTCATCTCATCTTCTACCTATTCACTGTCGATAACTCATTTACAAATCCTCCCACAGTTGGCAATCCAATCCCAATTTGCTGCATTTGTTATTATTGAAGAAAACCCCAATAGCGATTACCAAATCACTATCTGGGCACATTTTTTTTTCTGTGTTATGGGTTATGTTGATTGTCACCGGCGGTGATCGACATGAATCATCACTCTTCGCCGGCGACCGGAAACATTTGTTTCCATATTTGCCCTTCTGGGTTCTCCAAATTTACTCATTCCCGCCCCTTTCTGACTACCCTGAACCATAAGTTTTTCTCCCATGGAGTGGGGCTGGTCCTGCAAGGGAGAGGGCGATCAGGGCAACACCGCCTTAAGTTTGTTCTTGCTGCTGAACTCTCCAACCCTCTTTCTCTCAATCTCGGCTTCGATTCTCAGGTGCTTTATCTTTACTTCCCGGTCCTTTGATTTGTTGTGTTTGTTGTTCTGCATTGATTTTCATTTGTTCAGTTAATACTGAATTGGCGTTCATTATGATATGGTTAATTTAGCTTTATCTCAGTTCTTGGACAATGCAACAGTAGTTTTTGTTAGCTTGCTTCGTTTACTGTGTACTGGCTGATGATTTGTTTGCTGTTTATAGACCTTGGAATCCCATGATGTATCTGAATTGCGTTGGATTGGTCCTATTCCCGGGGATATTGCAGAGGTAGAGGCATACTGTAGAATCTTCCGCGCTGCTGAGAATCTGCATAGCGTGTTGATGGATACGTTGTGTGATCCAGTGAGTGGAGAGTGTATGGTGTCATATGATTCCTCATCGTTGGAGAAACCATTGTTGGAAGACAAGATTGTGTCGGTGCTAGGCTGTATGGTTTCGCTTTTAAACAAAGGAAGGCAAGATGTTCTTTCTGGAAGATCGTCTATTATGGCGTCTGCACGTACCTCTAAGCTGAGCGCGTTAGATGACAAGCTTCCGCCACTTGCAATCTTCAGGGGTGAGATCAAAAGGTGCTGTGAGAGCTTACATGTTGCCCTTGAGAATATTTTATTACCTGGTGATGATAGAAGCTGTGAGATATGGAGGAAGTTGCAGCGGTTGAAAAATGTTTGCTATGATTTGGGCTTCTCTAGGGGGTATGGTTCTCCTCAGCAGGCGTTGTTTGCGAACTGGGCTCCGGTTTATTCATCTACTTCTAAAGAGGATGTAAGATCAGGAGATTCCGAGGTTGCTTTCTGCAAAGGTGGACAACTAACAGAAGAAGGTTTGAAGTGGTTAGTGGACAATGGTTTTAAAACTATTGTTGATCTTCGGGGTGAGACTGTGAAAGATGGTTTCTATGACGCCGCCTTGACACATGCTATTGAGTCCGGGAAAGTTGAGTTGATCAAGCTTCCGGTTGAGATTGGGATGGCACCGTCAAGAGAGCAGATTGAGAAGTTTGCATCTTTGGTCGCTGATAAGAACAAGAGACCTATTTATCTTCATAGCCGGGAAGGAGTCTGGAGAACTTCAGCTATGATTTCTAGATGGAGACAGTACATATCTCGGCTTGAACAGCAAGTAGCTCCAGGCATTAATTCCAACGGATACTTGCCCCAAGTCTCGAATGGATCTTTATCTTCAAATACATCTTCAAATGGAAGGAAGGATCAACTGTTAAAAGAGGAAGATGAATCACATGATCAAGTTTCCACTTCTGTTGACACACTTGATCGAAGAGCAAATGGGACGTGTAGTAGCTCCATTAATGGTCAGATGGTGTCGTTAGATGAAGTGAGTGATGACATTCAACCTGTTCAACGAGTGCACATCAGTCCCTTGAAGGCTCAACTTCCACCTAAAAACGCCTTCTCTAGGAAAACAATGTCAAGGTTTTTCAAGAGGAGAACTATCTCACCGCTTTCGCTATTCAATCACGAGAAGAGGCCGCTGTTGTTGTCTGTTTTAAGTGAAGGGCGAAGAAGCGAAATTGTCAATACACCTGAACCCGGACTCATGGAAGAGAGAACTTCTAGTGGGCCGTCTTCGAGTCAAAATCTGACAAAGGAGCCTCAAAGAGCATCTTTGAACCCTGATACTACTCGCCAGGGTGTCGTTGATAACTTCAGAGAGACGAGAAACAACGGATCAACTCTTCTGGATAATGGTAGTATGGGTAAAAATGGGACATCTGGTGTTTCTAAACAGGGTAGAACAACAAATGGGAAATTGCCGGTAATTCCAGAGGATGGATTGGGACTACTTGGAGGAGACATGTGTGCTTCTTCAACAGGTGTTGTGAGGATTCAATCAAGAAAGAAAGCGGAGATGTTCTTAGTTCGAACAGACGGGTTCTCTTGTAACCGAGAAAAGGTCACTGAATCCTCATTGGCGTTCAGTCATCCTAGCACACAGCAGCAGATGCTGTTGTGGAAGTCTACACCAAAGACCGTCCTCCTGTTAAAGAAGCTCGGCAAGGAGCTCGTTGAAGAGGCTAAGGAGGTATGATGATGAAGGTGATTCCTGCATATGTAGTCTTCCATTTATGATCTTATAGACTCGTTTCTGATCATTTTTGCGGTGTTGTTGCAGGTTGCTTCTTTTTTGTATCATGAAGAGAACATGAACATTCTTGTAGAACCAGAAGTGCATGATATGTTTGCAAGAATACCGGGATTTGGTTTTGTTCAGACGTTTTATTCTCAAGATACCAGGTAATGTTACACTTTCACCTGCAATAAAAACCCGAACCTCTTTAGTCTTTATTGTTACTTCACTATTGCTGAACTAGAGAATGTATTATCTCCAGCGATCTGCACGAAAAGGTTGATTTTGTGGCGTGTTTGGGAGGAGACGGAGTGATACTTCACGCTTCAAATTTATTCAAGGGTGCAGTTCCGCCAGTTGTGTCATTCAACCTCGGCTCTCTTGGCTTTCTCACATCACATTTGGTATGCTTTCGGATGGATGTTCATGCTCGTCTGTGTACTCTTTTGAACCTTCATTTACTTTCATAAATCGCCACCTTTCTATCTCCCTTGTTTTGTACAGTTTGAAGAGTTCAAAGAGGATCTTAGGCAAGTTATTCATGGAAACAACACCAGGGAAGGTGTTTACATAACTCTCAGGATGCGCCTCAGATGTGAAATTTATAGGAATGGGAAAGCAATGCCCGGTAAGGTCTTTGATGTGTTGAACGAGGTGGTGGTTGATCGTGGTTCCAACCCGTATCTATCTAAGATTGAATGCTACGAGCATGACCGCCTTATAACCAAGGTGAGCTACATTTGGTACTTTTTACTTTAAGTCCAACTGTTTGAGCTTGGCATGGCAGTATCTATGAGGCATTTATGTTTGTTTTATGAAACATAACTCCAGGTGCAAGGTGACGGAGTCATAATAGCCACACCGACTGGGAGTACAGCGTATTCTACATCCGCAGGAGGCTCCATGGTATGCTTCCATGGATCAGCTTATACACTTAACTTCGGAAAATAACAAAGAATGTAACAAAGAATGTGGATTGCAGGTTCATCCGAATGTTCCTTGCATCTTGTTTACGCCAATCTGCCCGCATTCTCTCTCATTCAGACCAGTGATACTTCCAGATTCCGCAAGTTTGGAGTTGAAGGTACCGACATTTTACACTGCGTTTTCATCCAAAGCAAACTTGTACTAATGCTCATGGACACTCCTTGTTTACATTATTCTTGTGAAGCAGATACCAGAGGATGCACGGAGCAATGCGTGGGTGTCATTCGATGGGAAGCGAAGGCAACAGCTCTCACGAGGAGACTCAGTTCGGATATTCATGAGTCAGCATCCTCTACCTACTGTCAACAAGGCGGATCAAACCGGGGATTGGTTCCACAGCTTGATCCGTTGTCTCAATTGGAACGAACGAATGGATCAAAAAGCCCTTTGAAGTTCGCGGGCGGATCTCTTCAAGTGTACAACACCGCAACCTCCATTCGGTATGTAAATTGTATCTGTACATACATATATTCATCAAAGAAATAGCAAACTGATATAGGAATATAACAAATACCCCTCCATTGTATTACTCCTTATAGTTTCATGACGACAAAATTAACCATCTTCGGATAACTCAACTGGTAAAAGACCCTTGAAAATTCAAAGGTTTTCCTTGAGGTCACTAGCTCGAGTCTCCAGGATGGTGGCTCTTAGTCATTTACCCAAAGAGGGAATCATTGATCCATCAAGGCTAACTCCTACGAGATTCGTCGGGCAACTAGTGGATCCAATTTCATTAACCATGGCTTATAGCCATGTAAATCCAAGTATGTGTGACTCCCCAAAGAGAGAGAAAAACACTCTCCAAAATACTCTTTAAAACCACATGGCCTTCACTGCATTTGCATCAAACCTTGGCTCTTTTGGATGAAATATAGCTCTAGATTCATACAATTCACACTCTAATTCTATATCGAAGACTAACCTTAATCCATTAGTGTCTTCATAGAGAAATCAGCGAACCGTTCATTAATTTCTCGCCCCTTAGCCTTCACTTTGATACAATTAATTCCAACCCTCCGAAGAGGTGGTTTTCAACCCTCCGAAGAGGGGTATCAAGCAGTCTTCACAGGCCGGAGGTGAACCCAAAATATCAGATCTTTTGTACAATTACATAGATAGCCTTCACTTGCATCAAACCTTGGCTCTTTAAAGTCAAAATTTCATCTAGGACCTAAATCTAAGCGGTCTTACTCCATTGAGGCGTGAGGATAAATCCGAATGTATCAAAGCGTTGTTATTACTAAGGAGATATAAGTTTTTTAATGGTCACCATAAGATTCGAATATGAGACCTTAAAAGGGTTCTTTCTCAGCTGCTTGTAGAATAGCAACTGACCTCAAGTTCTTACTTTTTCTGGCTTGATTTCATTGAGTTTGATCGATAGCCTTTGTCTGAATTGTTTTGAGTTTGTGAATGTGTTTTTCTAGATTCGGACCGATTGTTAGTCACAGTGACCCTTGTATGTCCAATTATTCATGTGTAGCAATGTAGCGGTTAATCTAATTATCGTTGTGTTGCTTAAGGTGTGTTTGGATTCCATTGTATTTTAATTATAATACAATTATTTTCCTTTTTTTATGTGAGTGTTTGGTTGTACAAAGAAAAATCTCGTAAAAATTGAGGTAAAACAATAACTTAATCAAATAATCACATAAATCGAGATTACATAATTGTATTACAATTAATACATTGTGGAATCCAAACACACCCTTAATTTAAATACCTTAAAAATTATGTTAAGCAAACACCACCTTATATATTTGCGTTATAAACATAATACAATTGCAATCCAAACACACCCTTACAATACATATTCGTACATGCGTATGGTTAATAGTTGGCATCATATTTCCAACCGAATGTTCGAGTTTTTAAATTTTGTTTTCGGCATTTCAAGTGCATTTAGTATGAATAAAATATGCAAACATAAATAATTATAGGGGTATAATTTGAAAATAAAAAAAAAGTGAGTGACATTCATGTATTTTTACAAAGTCTAGGAGTATGTGTAAAAGTGAATGGTAAATTGTACTGTAATTTTTGTATAGGGACATAATATGAAATTAAAAAAGTAAGTCATTTTCGCAAAGATTATGGGTAAAACTAAAAGTAAATGGTAAATTACACGTAAAATAAATAAATAAAAAAAGAGAATTGCACCAAATAGATTGCAAGAAGATTGCAAGAATGTAAGCAAGTGGCCTATTTGGTGGTGCAAAAAGAGTTTTGCACCAAATAGGCCACTTGCTTACATTCTTGCAATCTTTTTGCTCCCACCTCTCTCTAGAAATCTAGAGAGAGGGAGAGATTCAACATCGACCCTTGTCGGCCTCAACCCCGGCTTTGCCGGCCCCAACCCCGGCTCCTCCGGCCCTAACCCCGGCTCTGCCGGCCCCAACCCGGTTCACAAAAACGCTCCCTTCTCTCTCTAGATTTCTAGAGAGAAGGGAGAGATTCAACACCGGCCCCTGCCGGCCTCAACCCCGGCTCTGCCGACCCCAAACCCGGCTCCGCCGGCCCCAAATCGGCTCCCGCTGCCCTCATCCCCTGCTACGGTGGCTCCGCCACAATCGTCGGCTTCAATTTTGCCATGCTAACCTGTTTCTAATTTGTTTGAAACCCAAAATAATTTTAGGGTTTTTGTAGATCTGAGTCTTCTATCTCCATTTTTGCAACCGATTGGTCCGTTTCGTGCTTCTCCGTCCTTCTTTCTCCCAGTGGTGACCGCTGGTTCGGTTGGCTTTTCAATCGACCCCCCTCGGCTCCTCTTCGTTTGTCGCCAGGTGGTGGGTCGTTGCATTTGGGGCTTGGTCCTTTCGGTTCTCCAACGTATCGGCTTGGCCAAGTCTCTCCCTCTCCTTGATCTCCTTCTGGGCTGTCAAGGCTGCATCCTCCTCCTGTTTCCCTGCCTTTGTTGTTCATCGCCGGTGGGCTCCTTACTCCGTTGGTGGAGCCCATTGTTATTCAATCCTCCAATTACAAAAGGATGCTAAGTTCATTAAAATGTAGCAACGAACCGGTTTGCTTATTCCTTTTTCGGTTGATTTTGACATTGATTAGAACAATTAAAACTAATCTATAATCTTTCAAATACCCCGTTCCTTGGTCACACCATTTCAAAGTGGCACACCAACTGAACTAAGCGTAGTTTTATTTCGTTTGTCCCGGTGTCGTCGTCCTTGATCTTCCTCGTGGAGGGTTACGCCGCCGGCTCTTGGGTGCTCTGGAGCGTTCCTCTACCCTCGGCTTTGGGGCTCCTCTGTTCGGGCTTTCCTTTGGGCCCAAGGTTATGCCTTGGGCCCGGGGCAGCCCGTTTCTAAGCCCCATTACATATATATATTTATATATAATGCATAAATAAACTGAAATTAAAAGAATGGATAAATTATATGTATAAGTATTTAAATAATTCCCGGATTGGGCTAGTTTATCTCCCGTTTGGGTTTATGGTGGGTTTTCGATTCAGGTGGTATTGCTCTGCGGTTTGGGGGATCGGCTTTTCTTCTTCGGTTGATGGGGTTCTGGCTGTTCGGAGTCGGGTCAGGCTGGGGTCGCGACAGTGTGTATCGAGGCGTCTCCTTTTTCCGGAAGGCTGTTTCCTTGGAGGTTCGTCTTCACTGCCCACAGGTGTGTCCTAATGTACCGCTGGCCTGCGGTGTTGCTGTTGGTAGCGCTTGGCTTCGTTCGTTCGTCTATGTCCGCATCTCGTCCGGTTTAGTTGGGCTTGGTTTCTCTTTGTAGAGCTCTTGTGCTTGTTTCTTGCACCTTCGTTGTATTTTATCTCTTTATGACGGTTTCCGTCTGCCGACTTGTCGGCCTTCGAGGTCCAGGTTTGTCTGGCCTCGAATTATTTCCTAATCAAAAAAAAAAAAAAAAAAAAATTCTTGCAATCTTTTTTTTTTTTTGTTCTACTTTACAAATACCCTAGATAAATTACAATTGTAAAATATGGAAAAAAAAAGTGATGTCTTTTCACAAAATTTATGGGCAAAAGTAAAATCAAATGGCAAATTACATGTATAAATAACGGAAATTTCACGAGGTACCCCTGAGGTTAAGCTTAATTTACGGGGTGTACAACTGTTTAACATATTTCGCATGGTACCCTTGAGCTTAGTTATATTTTCGCCAAATACCCCTCTCCCGTTAATTCTAACGTTTCCCGTCTATTTTTTTAAAAATAATTTAATTAAGATAAAAAAGTTTCTTATACAACTATCATCGCCGGCAGCAACAACGTCTAATTAACCACCGAGCAGTTCACCACCAGCATCCCTACGTGGTAGCGAACAGGTTATCCGGCACCCCGAACAACACATCTTCAGCCTCCACCTCAGCCTTGGCTGCAGCCCAAGCGGATCTGAAGGTGGGTGGATGGGACCGAGCTTACACTCTGCCCAGTCCCCAAAACCCTACAACGACGTTGAATCGCCGCCACCTAAAAAATTACCCAAAATCCTTTAACCCAAAACAAAATTCATGAAATTGTTGATGGAATTGTTGATATTCCCCCTTAATTTGATACGTGTTCGGTGTTTCCTACCGTCCCCCTTGATCTCTCCTCCATCCCTCTCTGAGGCAATTTTGCCAAGATTGACGGTGACCTGTGATTACACAAAAAAATTTGCTCTTCAAATCAAGCACACCCTACCAACTTCAATCGAAGATGCGGTAGCATTTAAATAGATCTTGTGCCTTGTGGTATGACATCGCTCAAATCCAGAATTTCAGACTGATGTGTGTCGTACAGTGGCGACGACGGAGAATACCGCTGATGGGAAAAGGTTAAAATTAACGGAGAAGGGTGTTTGGCGAAAATATAACTAAAACTTAGGGGTACCATGTGAAATATGTCAAAAAGTTGTACACCCCGTGAATTAAGCTTTACCTCAGGGGTACCCCGTGAAATTTCCGTATAAATAAATTATAGGGGTATAATATGGAAATAAAAAAGCGTTATGAAGTATATGGGTAAAATATAAAATTAAATAGTAAATTGCATGTAAAAATAAAGAGGGAGGCTATTGCATGTAAAACCAGTAAATAACATAAACTAAAATAGCTACCATCATCAATTCCATTTGCCATAACAACCGACAACCTGTTCGATTCAAGAGGATTAACAACGCCCTGCATAGATTGAGTAAATCGAAAACGAAGTAATCTAACATCGAACGGGAAAAGGATTTAGTAACCATTGTAAGTAATGCATTTGTAAGGCCCCAAGTGTCCACATGTATCAATTGAAATGGTTTAGTGCAGACAGTTTTACTTAGAGGAAAATATTTCCAACATTGCCTTGCTTTAGGACAAATTTGACCAACTACATGCAAACTGTTTTTGGCAAATGGTATAGCAGAAGATAAAGTTCTGCTTCACACACTTAATAAGTTAATTTGTTTATATTTCTACTGAGTGAATCTTGTGTGTCTTCAACTAGATCTTTTTCATAAAATTATGAAACATTGTTGCGACATTGTCTTTTAGGACATTTACCATTTGATCAAATCAAACATTTATCTTCTGCTATACCATCTGCCAAAAATAGCTTACATGTAGTTTGTCAAATTTGTCCTCAAGCAAGGCAATGCAATGTAGGAAATCTTTTCCTCCGAGTAAAACTGCATGCACTAAACCATTTCAATTGATAAATATTGACACTTGGGACCTAATTACAAATGCACTACTTACAATGGTTACTATATCCTTTTCCTGTTCGATGTTAGATTACTTCGTTTTTTATTTACTCAATCTATGCAGGACATTGTTAATGCTCCTGTATCGAACAAGATGTGAGTTGCTATGGCAAATGGAATTGACATCCCGATGATTAGGGGTGGGCACAAATCCCGCAAATTCCGTCCCGTCCCGCATCCCGTCCCGATCCCGGTGGGATTTAGGAAAAAAAAATTCAATCCCGTCCCGCAAAAATTACGCGGGACGAAGAGTTCGCATCCCGCAAATCCCGTCCCGTCCCGCATATATATATTTATATATTTAATTAAAATTAATAAAAACATATAAGAATATATTTAAATTATACCTTAACATTTATTTAAACCTAAAACATTAAAAATATATAAGAAATAAAGAATTTTAGTTTAAAAAAAAGCACTTTGCATTACTGAGTAGTGAGTACTAACATTAAAAATTATACCTTTGCATGTAAGTAGTAGTACTAACTCACTTACTATTTTTTTAAATAAAACTACTCACTGTTTTTTTTTTAGTGTTGTGCACTTCTTCCTTCTTTGTAATGGAATTAATACTTACTGTTTTTTTTTATAAAACTACTCACTTACTGTTTTTTTTTTTGTGTTGTGCACTTCTCCCTTCTTTGTAATGGAATTAATTATGCAAGACTAGTGTTTTTATATTTGTTATTTTTATTGTGTTTTAATTTATTTTTACGAGGGACAAATCCCGTCCCGTCCCGTGAGGGATAAGACCCGGCGGGATTTGAAAAAAAAAATATCAATCCCGTCCCGCAAAAAATACGTGGGACGGGACGCGGGATTGCCCCAATCCCGTCCCGTCCCGTCCCATGCCCACCCCTACCGATGATAGCTATTTTACTTTACTTTATTTATTGGTTTGTTTATTTTACTTCACTTACATTATCATTATATGTTGGTTTGTTTCAGTTTAGAACCATGCATCCATTGTTTGGTATATAGGGGTTGGGGTAGACCTCTCAAGTCTTCACCAGTTAGCCAACCTCGTTTATCCGAATAAGGTACATGTGGTAGAAACGGTTGTCAGCCAGAACAATTATGATCGGCTTATTGCTGTTGAAACAACTTGTGGTAATGTCATGTCAATAGTGGATAATGGACCCGCCATGAGATACGAATGTTTATGAGCATGGTTGATGTCCTTTATTGTGACGTTGACAACCCTCTAGAGGTTTGTCCTAAACTCTTTTATATTACTGCTTTAGTTTACAAATCATTTTTTTTATAAACTTTTCTGTCATTGTCATGTCAAATTGTTATGTATTAATGCACTCATTTTTAGCTAGTTTAAGGTTTTATACTTCCTAATCATGTAGCTTCCCATCTGAGCTTTTATTCACCAAGTATTAGAAAACATTACCTTATCCCATTAAGTGAAGGCATATATTGCACTAGACCAGTTGTCACCAAAACCATGTAGGACTTGGGCAATGCTCACTGCTCATATTTCTAATTAGATTCTTAAAAAAGATGACGATGCCGACGATTTCTGAATTGCACGTTTTGATATTGTTCATCTGCTTCTATAATTGTCTTTTGTATATTGAAATAGATATTGCTCACCGTTGTTGTGTTTTCTTCCAGCCCACTATTACGGCTGATAATGCGGATTGTGGAATACCTAAAAGATGGTGGACATTTCGTCCTTCTGACCACGGTAAGTATATTTTTGTCGAATTCAATCCATAAATCCATAAACCGTGTATGATTTCTTCTCCTAAATCAATCTACACTTTGGCAGTGCACCCAACTTGTCGTGCTCCGCAGCCTCCTGGATAATGTTGGGTTTTAGGTGCTTCAAATTGTAACACCCCCGTCCCACATCAGATATAATAAGGATGTACGGAGTGATTTATAAATGATTCAAACCCTACCCATATCACAAAAGCTCTCTCCAAACTGTAACACCCCCGAGTCTTACACAAACCATCCCCTCCAGCCCTACACGAGTATGTTTATTGTCGTGATACTTTGGATTCGGTTGCCGTGATGTTTTGGATTTTGATTTGCATTGTCCTGCTAATTTTTGCTTCTAATTTGGATCAAATTCAACGCTATCATTTCACTTTCATGCAATTTGGACTTTTAGCCTTCATCTAAGTAGTTTTGACACGGATATTTGCTTCAAGTTTTACTGAGAAATACATTGTTTTGCTTATATGTGCTTGTTATATATATATATATATATATATATATATATATATATATATATATATATATATATATATATATATATATATATATATATATATATATATATATATATATATATATATATATATTACTCTGTACTAGTTATGTACTACGTTGTACTTGTTATAAATCATATACTCAGTATGGATCACCTTGTAATATTTCGTTGACATTTCCAAAATAGGCGAATCATAAGATGGTGATGCTGATGCCGACGATTTCTGAATTGAATATAACCAAGTACGAAAAAGTTGTGTACTACTCCGTACTACTCCGTAAAGTTTGAAGCAAAAGATGTACAAGTTTAAAGAGAAAGTCACAAAGATATAAACAAACAAGTTGTCAGCTGCCATGGCACATGGACTTGACATCCCGACTACATCCACTGTTCTCTACCTAGGGGCTGGGGTAGACCTCCCAAGCCTTCACCGATTGGCTAACCTCGTTCATCCGAGGATGGTCCGTGTGGTAGAGACAGTGGTCAACGAGAACAATAAGGCTCGGTTTAGACCTATTCAAACGACTTGTGGTAACATCATGTCAATCCTGGATAATTGACCTGCAATGGGATACCGAATGTTAATGAACATGGTTAATGTCCTCTATTGTGATGTTGACAACCCTCTGGAGGTTTGTCCTAAACTCTTTTGTATTTATGTTTTAGTTTACTTGTTAACATGGTAGTAATTCTCTATTTCCAAACAGTTGGATGCACATTTAGGCTGCACTCTAGGAAACATGGTAGTAATCTTCTATTTCCAAACATGGTGCACTGCATATATAAGAAAGGGCCCATTTTTGTCTTTCGTGTTTTCATGTCCTGCAGGCCGGACATTACGAGGATATCACACCCTTCCCTCCACTTGAACTTGGATTCAAGCAGTGCTTTTACAGAGTTGAGAGGTAGAAGGTGCTCGCAGAACACAAGGACTTTCTCCTCCAAAGGCAAGCTCATCTCAATGAGGCGGATCACGAATATCGCCTTTGCACCATCAACAAGCAATGTTCAATTTGCCACTCTCGAACTCTTCGACAAAGCCCGAGCTCCTATCCTTGAGGTCCATTAGCCTTGGATGGACTGAGATCAGGGCCGTGGCAACAGTCGCTTTCAATGTTTCCATTAGCAATGCGGGCCTATCCTTGAGGTCCATTATTAGCCTTGAGGTCCTATCCTTAAGGTCCTGAAGGAGCTTCTTTTGCAGCTCCGGCAGCTCCAGGAAGACTAAGTTGTCGTTAAGGCCGGGAACCATTTTGACAACGGTACCGCATTTATAGCAATGGCAATGGAATGATGGTATAACATGTTTGATCTCCTCTCATACGAAACCGCATGATCTACATAGACTGCCAATCTTTTCATCCAAAACAAAATGAGCCCTTTCTCCTAGTTCAGAAAGGGCCCATTTTCATATCCAATTCAATCCATATATTATTTTCACCTTTGGGGATTGCGTTGCTGTCATATAATGGGTGTTTTATTTGCCCTTCACAAATATAATGGGTGTTATCTTCCTTGGAGATAAGACTCTATTTTGGAAGGTACATGCTCCTTACTTCCAAACCACTTGATACTAAAATCAGATTGTGAATCCGTATTGGAAGCTGATTTTTGTCATTTGTTTCATGATCAGCGTCATCGGGACAGTATTCAAAGCATTTGGGTTTATATGGGTGCAATCTACAGAGGATATGACCTTAGCTTAATTACCATGCGTGGAAATAGAGGATTACTACCATAGCTTACCATAGCATTTGTCATGTGTTTCTTATATATGCAATGCACCATGTTTGGAATTAGAGGATTACTACCATGCTTCCTAGTGCAGCCTAAATGTGCTTTGATAATTGTCGTTTATATGATATTGACCCTCTGTTTGGATGGGATTTGATGGGATTTTTAGAGAGGGAATAGAAGGGAAAATGAATTGAGTGTTTGGATGAACAATTAGGAAGAATGGAAGGGATTTTAAACTTGAATAACTACCCTATTTGATTAGATTTCACAACCCATGGTGGAATTTGATAGGAAAGTGAAATTCTTTCCCTTCTCTTTCTCAATTTTCATTCCCTTCCCTTCCCTAAAATACCCACTTGCCAAACAGAGTGTAATTGCTGTTATGTTTTCTTCCAGCCCGCTATTATGGTTGATAATGCGCAATACCTGGAATATGGTGGACATTTCGTCCTTCTGACTACGGTAAGTATATTTTTGCCGAATTCAATCCATAAGTCCATAAATTCTTCTCCTAAATATATCGATCTACACTTTGGCAGTGCACCCAGCTTGCCGTGCTCCGCAACCTTCTTGATGATGTCGGGTTTGAGGTGGTTCAAACCATCCCCTCGAGGCCTATTTTCCCGGTGTCACCTGCATCACCGGTACTTACCGAGGTCCGGCTGCATGAGACTATGGTTATCTTGAATTGAATTGCCACATTGCGGGTGTTTGAAATCTTTTCTGTTTGCTTAATCACTTATCTCACTGAGAATAGCTATTATCGGATGAGACTATGGTTAGGGCTAAGGGTGTGTTTGGATTCCATTGCATTTTAATTATAATACAATTATTTTACCTCGTTTTATTTGCGCGTTTGGTTCCAAAAATAAAAATCTCGTAAAAATCAAGCTAAACCCGTAATTCAACCAAATAATCACATAAATCGAGATAAAATAATTGCATTATAATTAATACATCGTGGAATCCAAAAACATCATAATTTAAACACCTTAACAAATTTGTTAACCAAACACCGCCTTATCATTTTGCATTATAAACATAATGCATTTGGAATCCAAACACACCCTAAAAATTGTTGATCATTTGGCTGATTGCATGAGAGTATGAGACTAAGTAAAATTCCCCTTATAGGCTCCGTTTGGCTTTCAAATTTATGATTTATAAATCATCCCTTATGCTTTATGAGTAGTACTATTTTGAAGTCATGTTTGGGTGGGAAAAATAAAACATTCATTATACAACAAATTTGAGGGGTTGGGATAGAACTTAGAAGAGATGCATAAGAGGGGGACATGTGGCAGATTGAATGCCTTCGGAGTATGTGACCAGTGGCGGATCCAGAATTTTTCTAGAGGGGGCTGAAAATTACAATGGACGATATGATCGATGCTTCTTATTAAACAAGATTTTTGTCCATATGAACCAAATATTCATAACTAATGTTATTTCCTAAATCTAACAAATCATTCAAACCAACTCTATCAATATATAAAGTTCTACTTAAAACACCCTACTCCCAATCTACAAATTGATTCTCGAATCCACAAATTTACACCTAGTTGCTACTTAAATCCACAAATTTATTAGCAAAATCACAAACCCTAATCGAAATTTACTCAATTTGATTCTCAAATTCACAAATTCTAATCTAAATTGATTCTTGTCTAAACGAATTGAACTTAAAAACAATCAAATTAAAATTCAATTCATGTAAAATCACTCTTAGCTTTTTGAGTTTTCACAAAAATATCAAACTTCAACCCTTAAAAGGGTAGTTTTGTGATTGTGATAACATCAATACATTAAGATTTAAGGGTGATTTATATATCCTATCAAAATACTAGTGTTCCCGCACATAATCTTTTGTATTGCGAGGGTAGTTCTCAGCCGGTCAGTGGCACAGAATCGATCACCTTCAGCCCCGATAAATCTCACCAAATTCTTCATGGACTCCACTGCAGCATCTTTTGTATTGCGAGGTCCCGCACAGCCTGGGGAGGCTTTGGATTGAAGCCTACCGATAACACTGCTCAACCTCTTTTTGTCAAGTTTTGATTTTCAAGGATATCTTTGGGGGATTGCGACATTTTTTCTTCTTCGGCGTTCAGATCTGATCTCTGCCGCTCATCTTTTCTTCTCAATATCTGTCCGTAGTTCTGGATTTCACTCCTAATTCTTCCTCATTGATTGAATCCGTCGATCGCCGACGACAATTACTACTGTTGGATCAATTATGACCATATCTTGTTTGTTTTTATCTTGATCTCAAATTAACTTGTTTTTTGTATTCATTTTCTTTCCCTCCTACTCTGCAATTGGATTTGTTGCCCCGTTCCATTGCTCCCGTATCTCACAGGGCCGGTTTCTTTTATTGCTCACAAGGTGTTTGTCAAAATGCCTCTATGGTAAATAAAAATAAAAATAATGAATTCGTTAATTTGAACTGAGATTTCATAGGATTTGGTTTGAGCATCTATTTCACGACAAGGTTGAACTTGGAAGAATTTATGTGATAATTTGGAGGAAAAGAACAAAATTGGAACAAAGAATGTGGATTGCAGGTTCATCCCAATGTTCCTTGCAACAGTTCTCTCGTTCAGACCGGTGATACTCCCAGATTCCGCAAGTTTGGAGTTGAAGGTACCGACATTTTACACTGCGTTTTCATCCAAAGCAAACTTGTACTAATGCTCATGGACACTCCTTGTTTACATTATTCTTGTGAAGCAGATACCAGAGGATGCACGGAGCAATGTGTGGGTGTCATTCGATGGGAAGCGAAGGCAGCAGCTTTCACAAGGAGACTCAGTTCGGATATTCATGAGTCAGCATCCTTTACCTACTGTCAACAAGGCGGATCAAACCGGGGATTGGTTCCACAGCTTGATCCGTTGTCTCAATTGGAACGAACGAATGGATCAAAAAGCCCTTTGAAGTTCGCAGGCGGATCTCTTCAAGTGTACAACACCGCAACCTCCATTCGGTATGTAAATTGTATCTGTACATACATATATTCATCAAAGAAATGGCAAACTGATATTTGTATTACTCCTATTACTTTCATGACAGTAAATTGTATCTGTACATGCATATATATATATATATATTCATCAAAGAACAACGACTAATTAATGAATAAATTGAGCAAAATGTGTAACTAGTTGGGTCTCGCTGGCACAAACAGGGCGAAGAGTGTTAGCGTAGGGCATAAACGTCAAACCCCTCAACCCATAACCAGCATGATCCGCCACCACCTCGAGCCACCCAGAGTGGGGACCGTCCAATTGGTACACATAAACTCGGGTTCCCGTCGCAAACACCAGACCCATGCCCATTGCGTTCCTACAAAGGATGCAGGAGCTCATAATGTCGTCCTCCTCAGTCACCCCCATCTCGACTGTCGTCTTTTGGATCACCCTTCTCCATGACCCACTCTCATAGTCCTCCAACACCCACACCATAAATATGTATTTGTTGTCTTTCCTCCTATAGTTCCTCACAAGACCTATAGTTTCTTCATCATCACTTCTTGATCTCCACTTGAACAATTTCAGATCAAAATGCAAATGGTACCTTTCATCCTCCCATGCCCCTTCTGGTAGCTTGAAATTTCTCGAAAATGCTTTCCTGCCCACATCATAAGCTGCAATGTAAGGTTCCTCCACCCTTTGAACCCCGATCGTCCTTGCTCTGCATTGTCGCACACATCAAACAAACTGCATCAACCAATGTCCCGCAAAAACAATAAAAACAACAAACCCATTATATTCCGTGATTAAGTGGGGTCTGAAAGCCCAGATGTAAGCACTCTTTCCCCTAACAAGTCAAAAGGACCCAACACCCAACCCCGAACTCTAAACACATTTCAGCGTACCTTAAATTGAGATAATGTACAACAAGGCCTCCTTTGAAGAGGCACAATGGCATATCTGTCCGAAGTAATCGCCCCTTTATCGTCAAATCACACATTCCCTCCTGCCACTTTCCATTACTATACACTGCGAGCTCGA
Organism: Persicaria maculosa; assembly: GCA_963922045.1. Classification (NCBI taxonomy): domain Eukaryota; kingdom Viridiplantae; phylum Streptophyta; class Magnoliopsida; order Caryophyllales; family Polygonaceae; genus Persicaria; species Persicaria maculosa. The sequence continues at coordinate 66,213,947 of OY998262.1, forward strand.
AATTACCTGAATCGTCGAGCTTCCATACCAGAAATATAATGGTATAATCCGCCCCATAACTGTGAGTAAGATGATCCTTGCTGTTGCTGCAAGTGTTGAGATTTCTTGGATGACACTCAAGCGCCGGTCGCCCTCCATAGTAGATACATTTTCTTGATCTTAGCCACTCAGGGTTAGCATGGGGAACACATCTCCTTGTGGCAGGATTACATATGAACAAATTTTTTACTGTCTTATCTAATCCGATCGCGTAGAGGAGGAGTAGGCCCTCACTAGAAGCCAAAATGCAACCAGTTCCGACAATAAAGGAGAGCGACTCGTTAGGGATGCCAACAGACGACGACGATGCTGCAGGGAGGGTGTGGAACTCAAGCTTGTCGGATTTCACGCAACTATATTCTTGGAGGAACACACCCCCATCGGAAGAGCGAATACACTGCTTTCTCACAAATGAGGGCTTTGAAAGCAGCCTATATATGGTTTTCGAGAGGGAGTAGAATTTCATCACTTGTTTTGCTGACATCCATGTAAGTATCTCAACAAATTCATCTTCCCCTAACTGCCTTTCATATTTACCAATTTCCTTGTCCTTCGAACTCTCCATCTGCAAATTAAGAGAATCATTTTACTAATGCGTTTCTATTAAGTTTCCATCCGTTAGCAATCGATCACTCCAATTCAAGTTTCCATCCAACCGCTTTCAGAAAAGCTGATTTTCAGTAATTATTAAGTCCAGCAAGTGCCTTCACCCAAAATTCTACCGTAGAAATCAAATTCAAACTCAACCTAGAAAGCCAGGGGTGTTTCAGTGTGTATTTCACCACGGAAATCAAAATTTCGAGAATTTCAAACTGATAAATTATCAGAAAAATTGGAATCTGATTAAAAGCAAAGCAACGAGATTTAAAGAGGGAGAGAAAGATGCATGGAGTCTGATTAAAATCGGAGCCTCAGGCAGCCGATTGTTTGTCTTCAACCTCCGATTTGATACGGAAGATCAGAAATTCTATTCCAGTCCATAATTAAAGTTTCAATTTCAAAGCACACAAAATCAAAGAAATTCCATACCTAGTAGATGCATGAATAGAAAGATAGATACAACTTACAAGACCGACGGAGGAAGGAGACGAGGAATAAAGCTTCAAAATTTTAACAAGATAGGTAAAGAGAGTGAGATATTGCGGGCTACGGAGTGAAGGTCTGATGAACAAGGAGGGAGAGTGAAAGGTCAGGGAAGTAGTTTAGGGCTCCAGATTTGTATGGGCCGGCCCAATCGGCCCAAATTATTTCGCCTGTCTATGACTCTTTATCATCTATGTCGAGGGCGCGATCGAACTCGAATGGATCAACACCGCAACCTCCATTCAGTATGTAAATCGGATCAAGCTGGGGACTGGTTTTCATTAACCATGGCTTAGAGCCATATAGATACCAAACAGATAGAGAGAAAAGATTTCCATTACAAAGGTTGTAAAAATTACACTTACAAATCCAAGACAATCTTGTAACTGATCAAAATATAAGAACACAAAAAAAAGTAACACAACAATTAACAAATACATTATGAAATATAGCTCTTTTGGATGATTCATGTACAATCACATGGCCCTCACTGCATCAAACCTTGGCTCTTTAGGGAGGAACTTCTGCTCTTGATACACAGACATGTAGTCCCCAAACACGAACTTCGGGTATGTGTTTTCGGCTTCCATATCCGCCTGCTCGACAAGCTGTGGAGCAGGCGCTATGGTGGCCTTAAGGGAAGGGTTGTAGAAAGACGCAATCGACCTTCTGTTCCCGTCTGGGGTAGCGAAGACCCTGTGCCAGACGCTCTTGTACCTCCCGTTGCTTAGAACCTCGATCTGATCACCCGTGTTGATCACGATCGAGTTCCGAACAGGCTGCACATCTATCCACTCCCCATCCTTGAGGATCTGGAGGCCACTCACCTGGTCATCTTGGAAGAGCAGGACTACGCCCCCAGCGTCTGTGTGGGCCCGGAGGGATGTGACTCTCTCCGGTTGTGGGCATGGCGGGTAGTGGCTCACCTTGGTCCCGAAGAAGGCGGTTTCCTCCTTGTCGTTCCCTCCGTTGAAGGCGCTATTGATGTAGCCCTTGGGTAGCCCCAAATTCTCATCCATCACTTCCATTACCTTCTTGGCTAGGTCCCTGATCTCCCTTCTGTACTCTCCCATTGTTTCCCTGGTCGGGTGGAGGAGGTAAATCACAGGATGTGTAGCAGATACAAAAAGGGTTTTCGGAAAGAGCTAGGGGCTTACTTGAATCCAGGAGTAAGGGAAGGCCATTCATTGTCATCCAAGAGCAAGAAAACATCCTCCCAATCAATCCCTTCCACCTTCTCATGGCTGCTTTTCTCCATTATCTCCTCCAACATCTTCACCGGCTTCGAGTTCTTGAACCCTTCCTCCCTCTCCATCTTGTAGCAGTCAGAACACACCTTCTTCACCTTCTCTAGAAGCTCCTCCGAAATCCCATGGTTTACCAGCTGAACCCATTGGGAAAAAACAGTGAGAAAATTAATCTCAAACTATGTTCAGACCCTTTACTCGACTATGTTGAAAGGGTGTTTTCAAGTGATCCAGTAGTGTCATAAAAGGACACGAAAACGGTGATGAAATATACCTGGAAAAATCCCCATTGTTCGCAACAAGTGTGGATCTCGGCGAGGGTTTGGGCCCTGTCTTCACCACTGAGCTTGGAGAAATCAATCACAGGGATTGCCATAGCCAATGTGTTTGAAGAAGAGGAGATGAAATTGAAGGAGCTTTGACTCTTTTTCCTTCTTTATTTGCTCTTGATTGCTTGTTTTGGGTATGGTGAACAAGTGGTGGTTAACGGTATTTATAATGCAGTTTTTTTTCCCGCTAAAATTAAAGGCCAAAAGTAAAATAATTTGGGTGTTAAAGCAGCCACTCTCAATCAGTAGACGTCGAGGTCCATTTGGACAGCTACTTTCTTTTCTTTATTTTAATAAAAAAACTATACTATGAAATTATATTTATAAAAAATGATATTTTATATAATTTTTATCATCCATCAAATCTGTTAAGTATTCAAATCCCTCATATGGTCGAAAGTGGTCATGTCTGGTTGCTTGAGGGCGTCGACGTCGTCCACCTAGTGATGCAACGGCCATCCCTTGGTGTTCGTAATCATGGATGATTTCAAAATCTTTTCTAGTCAAACTCGCTTACGAGTTCATTGGGGCTGCGGGTTCTCGTTCGTAAGAAACAGATGGGTAATGGATTAAATTAGTGAAATTAATATATAATTATGTGCAATTAGGGGATATGACAACTGCTTTGGCTGGAGATCGGATCAAATGGGGAAATAAGACACCATAATTTGGTAATGGTATTTTGGTTCTTTCCTAAAAAGACAGATCTAAATCGTAAATCTGAGTCATTGTTATTTTTTAAATTGCATTTGATGAGCTAAATTATGACCTATATGTGTTGATAATATAGCATGAATTATTATTGGGTGGTGGTGGGAAAGACAATTATATCAGTCATGATTTTATGGCTCACCTTAAAGTTTTGATTTAATCATGTAAGATATAATCCTGTAATCTATGTGGCATCTGTCCTTCTTTAACCACTTGCTTATTTAAGTAACTATTAGTACAAAGTTTTATTAAGAAAATGTTTAAAATGGACAAAAATATCCATAATATACCAATCACTTTTTTCATACTTATGAACACACATTAGAATTTAAAAAATAAACCAATTTTTTATTGGGTAAATAGTTCGGGTAGGGGACGTACTCGAAAGCATTCGGATAAGGTCAAGAAGGCCAGAATTATTGTGGATATCAAGACACCAAGTCCAAGGGCAAAGATGAGCAATCTTATCGGTCACTATGTTGTCACTATGAGAGAAGAAAAAGTCTCTCTCACTCAATAACATTTTTTATGTTTGACATGATCATTTTGATTTTTCACGGACATTTAGTAAGTGATTTAAGATTGTTGATGATAATTAAGGAGTCCCAGCTTTCTGTCTGTAGTTGATTTATTCCTAGTTGAATCGGAGAGTTTGTAGAATGCTTTTTTTTTTCAATGATAAGGTTTTAGCTATAAGCGGGGTTTGATTTCCTATCCTTTGGTATCCAACGTTAATTGGTCTTCCTTCCCAATCTTTAATGGCGAAACCAATTGTACTATCTTGGTTCATTAGAGTGAACTCGTCAAAATTTTGTTTCGAAGTTTCAGGAGGCGGTTTTCTCTATTTGACTCGTTTGGTCTTCTTTTTCATTTGAATATGTTGTGTGTTATTTTTATTGGAGAGAAAATCGTCCTTAGCAACTTTGTTTCCATATGCATCCATAAGCACATGCTTATGCTGCCTGTTCATAAATAAATCATGTTAAGAGGTGCGAAGTTTAATTTGAATTGTAACCTATTTGGTTAATGTGGTAACTAATTAACGGTGAAAGAGATCTGATATACCATGCCGACTTCTAGCTTCCATCTGAAATGTGTGAAAGGTTGACTTTAATTTGATGTTGGCATTGCAAAACTGTAACCTATTTGACTTCATTTTTCTAATAGAGATCGAAGAAGAGTTGAATTTTGACTGTAACGTAACTGTAATTGCACTGAATTAGAGGCATGGTTTATGGGTTAAGCAAAGCCACTTAATTATACCCACTAATTTGTAAACTTATACGGAGTATATGAATGAATAGTACAATAATTGTCATCCTTTTTTTGAGTCGATACGACGGAACATAAATTGATGGTTGCATTGTGGTGCTACACGTACCCTTTTCAAGATCGATGATCCAATCTTTTTAACACACTTATGTATGAAAATAACCATAAAATTAGTAAACTTATATGGGTTTCTTTGATGGTTATGTTTAGTATATATGGTATTGGGTAACCTCGGCTTATTAGGGTAGTCGATAAAAAATTGTATAAACTCCGAAAAACTAATATTAAAATTAAAAATTCTAAAAAGCTAGCTAGGTGGTAGTATAAAGGAATTCGATGTGTCTCGATAGACTATGACTTTGGTAGATGTGATAGTCCTTGCTTGTGTTAATAAAGTGAGGGTTGGGGGTTATTTGTAGATCCAAAGCAACAGTACCGTATTACGGAGGTTTTACCGTTGGAGTTTGACTAGCTTACCTTCAACGTGGCCGGATAACGGCAGGCCGTTGAATTCAGTTATTAAGGAGGCCCGACTTAGCAGCTTAATCCTAGAGAGTTGAATTGCTATAGGATAGTAATCAACTTTCGGTTTGATATTTACACGATTTTTGTTGTTGTCAAAAGTATGTTTATGGCACTGATTTTCGAAGTCGGTAGACATTTTTGTTTAAAAATATATAGTTTAAAATCTGAGTTATTCGAGCTTAAATCGAACGAGTCGAGTTTTCTTACCGAGCTTAAAATCATGCTCAGACTCAGCTTATTTAGGTACGTAGGTGAACGAGCTTGAGTCAAGATTTTTTCGAGCCAAACTCGAGCCGATTAGCTCATATAATAACCCTAGAGGTTGATATTCTATCGACTTGTAAAGTCAATGTTGACAGACTGGTTTCATCAAATTTGTCATGATTCCAAAAGTTAGTGCTGTAATCGTATGCTTGATGATATTTTAGCCCTGTGTACCCGTCTCAGACTCTCAGTTAGTCAGGATATGTGATATTAAATTTACATTAGTTTGATTATTTATAAATTTATGAGATCTCAATTCCTAATTTACCAAATGAGTACATTTACTTATCCGGTTTGATGTTCGTACGATAATTTTTTTTGTCAAGTGTACAATCACGTACGATATTGCCTTTTGGAGTCAATATGCATATATTTTTGCTAGAAAATAGCCTATTGACACTGACTTTCAGTTTCAGTGAAGGTATAGACATTTTGCCGATTTAAAAAGCCGATATCGATTGATTGTTTTCAAGCAAAAATGCATATCAACTTCGAAAACCAATGTCATAACTATGCAATTGATGATTTTTTTTTTTTGTCGGAATTCCTCATTTATCGACTTGTACTTTTTCGGCTCAATAATAGATACTGTATCATTTAACTTTTTTTTAGTATATTTTTTTTAAATCTAAAAAATCTAAAATATCAACATAGAGTAACAATTGTATCAACATTGTAGTTATAAATAATTTGAAGTTGGACCCATTTCTACGAAGAGGTGAAGCAATCCATCCCCCCTAAGTCTTTTTGTTCGAACAATCCATTGATGGCTTGGAAATTAATAGAGACGTTGAAACCTTCCCCAAATAGTTAATTATTTAATGGATATTTGTTTAATATATACGGAGTAGTAGTTTAATTAATATCGTTCCACTTCATATCCGAAAACTAGTCTAGGATGCATGTATTTAGATAACATAATTTTGACTAATTTTTCTAATGTCTAATTATAACATATTAATTAATCCATTGATCCATAAAACACACAATCTATATTTAGATAGCGTGAAGTTAAACAGAGGGTACCGTCAGCGTGGTCTGTGTAATGTCGAGTTTATTTTTGTGCATCAAAGTTTTACTTGAATTTTAATTAGTGATTATTTAATTAATTGGGAGGAGATCATGTGGCCTGCGCTGTCACGAAATTGAACCATGAGTAAGTTAAAACATGGAATAGTTTTATAAAGCAAAAAGGTTATAAAGAAATAATTAATGACGTCCTTTATACATTAATTATTTTTTAAAATATTAATTTATGACAATTATTAGCATATGATGGACAAAGCTAGCAAACTAATAATGACTGACAATTTCTTAAATTGTTTTTCTATTTACAGTAGTAAAAAAAATTCATGATTATACTCCGTACAAAAATTTTTGTTTAGTGTTGAAACATTTGGTAGTTAGAATTGAAAAAACAATTTTCGAAAGATTAAGTTAAGGAAATTTGATTTATGAACTAGGACATGTTACACTCATATTACGCCTATTTAATTATTCTAAATTATAAACCAAATTAGAAAAAGACTTTTAAATATATAAAAATAAAAGGATAAAGCTAGCATAAAAACATATATATATATATATATATATATATATATATATATATATATATATATAGGGGATGGTTCAAGTGTAATCAAGGCTTATTGTGTAACATGTGAACACATCTGGGCCGTTGATTGGATGAAATGGATGGTCAAGATTAAAAGGCAATTTTAGCCTTTTTTTTAAATTAAAAATAAGTGGGATCCACGATTTTTCATGCCCACTTGCTGAATTGGGGGAGTGTGTGATGCACTCTCTTTAAATTATTCGATGGTATATCTGGATTATTCGATCGCATCGACGGAATATGCGATCGTATATCTTGATTATTCGATCGTATGGACGGATTATGCGATCGTATCGATGGATTATTCGATGGTATCCACTTGCCGGCCACATGATGGGGCGGTTATTTTTTTCTTCGAATTATTCGATATTATCACTGGATTATTCGGTCGTATCAGTAGATTATGCTATATTATCGATGGATTATTCTAATTGGGTAGCACCCTGAAAACGCCCTATTATTCGATGGTATCGTTTAATTATTCGATGGTATCGCTTGATTATTCAATGGTTCCGTTACTTGTGTCATTTTAACAAATAACTAAAAATTATTCAATAATATCACTGGATTATTCGATTATATCACATGATTATTCGATGGTATCGATACATTTGATATGCCCTAAACAAACTGTAATGCAAAAACAAGATATCAACAAAATTGATACATCCTTCGTGCTCGAACAATCCAATTAATTAAGCACAAAAAACCCAAATCGAATTCCAAATGAGCAACACAATCCGAAGCAATAGTGAACCTATGCAAGTTTGTGCGATGCAAATAACCACCGAATACCAAAGAGCAAAACCTAATTCAATTGATTTCGCAATTTCAATACCAAATCTGTAAAATCTGTAAAATGAACAAAACCTAATTCAATTGATTTCGCAATTTCAATACCACCGAATATCAAATCTGTAAAATCAAGAACAAAACCTAATTCGAGATCGTCACAAACCCTAACCACCGAATATCAAAGAGCCGCCATGGCCAGAGATACTTGGGTTTTTTGAAATCAATTTCAATCATGGCAGAGAAACCACCGATCGAGGAGCAGCGGCAGGAAGGCCCGCCTTGCCATCACCCCCGCCACCCGCTCCGCGCGCCATCGCCATCACTTCATAGCCAGAGAGCCAGAGATACCTGTTGGACCACGGAGTTGCCGCCGGCATCGCGACAGCCATTGCCTCTCATCGTCGCCGATTCGCTACTCATCCTCGTCGCCGCCTTCGCCGACCACCATAGCCATCTCCTTCGACTTCCGCCTCCATCTGAAGATGCGATGGTAGGACGTAGTGCCCCTCTTCCGCCTTTGCTTGTCCTGTCGCCGCCTTCGCCGGCCACCACCATATCGATGGTGCTCGAACAATGCCTTCGCAGGCTATGCTTACGGGCTCGGTTTGTCTTCGATTGGAGGCGGCGAATGTTGGAATACTCGATCAACGATTCCTCTTCACCGGTCATCACCATAGCCATCGCTTGATTTTTCGATCGGCGCCTCCGGATTGCTTCTCTCTCTTCTATGGCGGAAGTTATAAAGAAAGAGTTAGGGCTGAGTAAATACACGCGCTCGTTAACACGGTGGGATTGTGTTTTTCCCCTTTTAATTCACAATTAATTTTAATTCTCAAATAATCCGGGCCTTTCATTTTCATTCAATCAACGGTCCATATCTGTTCACATGTTACACAATAAGCCTTACATATGATCTTTTCTCTCTATATATATATACTCATCGACCATTAACAAAATATAGGATGATAAAAAAAACTATATAAATATCACACATTTGAAGATGGCTAGGAAAAATATTAGGTGTTAATCTTACACCCTTGCCAATTCAACTTGATTAATTATAATGCCAATTAACTCGATTTTTAATTTTGACTGACTTGTTCTTCACGCGGCCCGTTGGAATAATTTCACAATATAACCATGGAGGTTAATTGGAGTATCAATTGAGGAAGTGTGGTGAGTTAATGACTCGAAACATCTCATTATAATTGCAAGAGGAAGTGTGGTGAGCTTTTTATGACCGAGTTCATCCTAATTCAATCGGAATTTCAATTATCAATTGATGGTATTCAATTCACATATATATTTTCTAATTATATATATATAGGGATTGACTCCGGTGAAAACCTCAAATTATGGTAAAAACCCGTGAGGACTACTTTATATCTCGGTTTTTTTGAAACCCGTGCTAAAAACCTCAATCACACGGTGACTTTACAACTCGGTTCAACCTAAAAACCGTGCTAAAAGCTCCAGTTTTAAAATAACACATAACTTTATAGTTCGGTCAAACCGAAAAATCGTGCTAAAAAGCTAATGTTTTAAAATTATATAGTGACTTTATAGCTCGGTTTTATTCAAAACCGGGCTAAAATTTATGACTTTATAGATCGGTTCTATTCATAACCGGGCTATAAAGCAAGTGAACCGGACTAAAAAGCCGGTCCTCACGGGTTTCTACCGCAATTTTGGTTTTCACCGGAGCGCGACCCTATATATATATATATATATATATATATATATATGTAGGGGTTGGTTCCGGTGTACTCAGCCCATAACGTGTATCAAGTACACAAATCTGAGCCGTTGATTGAAAGAAATCGATGGCTGTGATTAAAAGGCAATTTTAGTTTTTTTTTTAATTAAAAATCAGTGGGACCCACGTTTTTTCTTGCCCACTTGCTGAAATTGGGGGCGTGTGTGATGCACTCTCTTGACATTATTCGATGGTATATCTGGTTTATTCGATCGTATCGACGGATTATGCGATGGTATATCTGAATTATTCGATCGTATCGACGGATTATGCGATGGTATATTTGGATTATTCGATCGTATCGACGGATTATTCGATGGTATATCTGGATTATTCGATCGTATCAACGGATTATGCGATGGTATCGATGAATTATTCAATTGGCTACAACATTGAAAACGCCCTAAACTTTTAACTAATAATTATTCGATGAGATCGCTTGATTATTCGGTCGTATATGAATGATTATTCGGTGGTATATGGATGATTATTCACTCGTATATATATGTTTGATTTCGTTCCACCAACTAATTACACCATATATGAATGCATAATCCTTTACAGTTAGTTGAATAATTCATACTTATAGACGAATAATGACTCCAAATTATCCGAATAGTTGCCATCACAGCAATACATGAGAATCAACCAATCAAAATCAATGAATTGCAGTGGAGAACTTGAATAAAGTAAACCCTAGGACGTCGTCACACCGATTGAGCCTTGAACCACGCCGAACTTGATCGGAATAGTCGAGCAACTACAATCAACATCCGCAATCGAACCCAGGAATCAATCAAATTCCAAATAAGCTAACCCTAGAAATTGGGGTACTTCAAAATTACCTCAAAATTCAGAGGAGGAGAGATGGAGAGAGGAGGCTGGTGGTCGGAGGTGGTGAATGGAGTCGATGGTATGGTGCTCGTCGGCGGCTGCTGAGCGAGGTCGGAGAGAAGGGGCCTCGCCCTCCGCCTTCGACTGCCAGAATCGCCGGCCACCTTCGCAACCTTCGATCCGCCATGGTGGAGCCGCCCTTGCCAGAGGTCCCGCCGCACCTTCGAAAACCGTCTGCAACTGCCTTGCACCTTCGCATCCAAACTCCCGCTGCACAAACGCTCCACCTTCATCGACGGTTCCGCCATCGCCATCGCCATCGCTCGCTCCATTGAATCGCCGCCGGATCTGCAACTGGTGGCCACCGGAACCGCCCCTGTTCCTCCCAACTGGTGGCATCCGGATTCGCCGCCTTCTTCACTCGCCATCGCCGTCGGAGGGAAAGGAGGCGGTCGACGACCCCGATGTAGAGGCGGCGCCATGGGAGCCATCGTCGCTTTGCCGCATCGCAGGACGTCTCCTCTTTGAGCGGCGCCTCATCTTCATCGCCTCCACCTTTAGTCTCCATGGGAAAGAAGGTCTAAAAACCAATTGAAAGATGTGGGCAATCTAGGGTTTTAACCTCTTCACACACACGCGCTTCCTAAATTAAACTGGGCTTCTTTTTCCCTTTTTTTTTTTAAATCCATCCTAATACGTGGCACAATCCTAGCCATTTATTTTTTTTAAATCAACGGCCTAGATTTGTGTACTTGATACTCAATAAGAGGTGAGTACATATGATCCATACTATATATATATATAAACTAGATAGATGAATGGATTGGATAAATGGAGAGCACGTGAACACATGTCATGGTGTAGGCATGGTGGTAAAGCAAAGTCTTAAAAGTACACCCCTAATCAAATGGTCGGACCTTCAATTATACATGTACGTTCTAAGTATATATGCATTAGTGCAATTTTAACTTTTAAGGGTTTGGACATGTGATTCTAAGTGTATTGGGCCCGCTTCGGTCCACTTGCGCACCTTAGTGACGCTCTTCACTGGATTAAACCACTTCAGGTGCAGATATGGATATACATAGGCAGACATATTGTTGGGATAAAAAAAGGTAATCCCACATTGATTATGAATAGTATAAAAATCAAAATATAAGGAAGGGGAAGCCCCTACATAATGGATTAAGCTTTTGTATAAAGTGGTGGATCCCGACCTTATAACTAAAAACAAAATAAACCCGACACGACTCTCGTTTTTATACGACCCGACCGGAGATTCTCGGAATCTTATTTGGGCTATACTGGATTTAGAGTATTTAAATTTTGTATGATCCAATTTTTTTATGTTGAAATTTCTACAATAAATTAGGTAGGTCGCTACATATAGGAGGAGATCAACAAACCCTAGAGCCAGAGAGAGCTAATTCACTTACCTAGGTCTAAATTCCTTGCCTTCGGAGCTATCCTACGACTATCCTAGAGCTTGCATCCCCGGTTCTATGTGAGAGTAGGTAGAGCTCCCATCCAAAACACGACGATGAATTTGAAGCTTCAACATCAACTATTTTCTTGAATTGTAGTAGTAATTATATTGCGAATGAGCAAGTAGGGGGCGACACCTAAAGAGGTAGCAGTTGTTAGGTATTGAAATCTTATTAAGGATTAGAATGTTTATTAGTACAAAATTGTGTCTTTGAGTTATAAATACCAACAATTGTATTATACGGGATCATTGAATGAAAACTTCTCCCTCTCCCTTTATGAATTCTCAAACCTAGAGCTGGTAAAACCCAACCCGAACCTAAAAATCCGACCTGGTCGACCCGAAACCGATTGTTCAAAACACCGAACCAACCCGTCCATTTTGGACCCGAAATTCGAATAACCGATAACTGAAACTCACCCAAATCTGAATGAACCGGACTCGATTCAACTGAAACCCATTAAGACCCGAACCCGTTATAACCGAAACCCGAAATAACCCGAACTTCAAGATGCATTCTAGTAAATTTTTAAAAAAGAATATTGAAATAATAAAAACTTAGACAATCCAAATCCGAAATAACTGAAACCCGAGACAATCAAAACCCGAGATAACCAAAACCCGATACAACCAAAACCCGAACCCGACCCAACCCAATGACCAAATTAATTATTAGACATTACCTGAAACCCGAATGACTTGAAACCTGACTAACCGAATCCGACCCGACCCATCCGATTGCCACCTCTACTCAAAGCATAGTTTCTTTCTATCCGACCTTAGGGTCATAACAACAGCCTCTAAAGTGTAGGAGTCCATGAAAGCTTAGTTTCTTTCTATTTGACCTTAGGGTCATAACACCAGCCTCTAAACTCTAAAGTGTAGGAGTGGAAAGCAAATTCTTGCCACTCACTAGTTAGTAGAAAAGTGTGTCAATCTCTTCACATGATCGAGTCAACTTGTTTGTTTTGGTGTTGAATCGAGTATGTAACCATATTTCAATATCAAAATCCAAGTTCTTTGTCGTGTTCTTTGTTTATCGCCACTTCATATTGTTAATATGCCTTAAATCATTATCATTTATCTGTTTTCAACTTCCGATCCATTGTCTGTTTAGGATTTCATGATTCTCAGTTCTCTACATATACTCATAAAATGCCGACCTCTTATAACCCTAATCTGTTTTGTCTCATCTAATACAAAATCGGTTCTCTGCCCATGGACGTAGCTAAGTAACACACAGTTGCCGAACCATACAAATCCCTATGTCCTTCTTCTCTGTTATCATTCTCGTTACAACACATATAAGCAGACCCTCAATTAAGGCACAACACTCCTTATCATTGACTCTAATAAATAGCATGTCAAGGTTTTGCTGTAACACTAATATTTCTAAATGTACACTTCCTTTAACATAGGGTAGTTTTTCGACTGATTAATTAGTCAAATCCACAAGATCAATCGAGATATCGATAACATACCATTTGAATGTAGAATTTAAAGATCGAGAAATTAAAGCATTCAATCCCTTATACAAATATATAACATACGGAGTATATATAATAGTATAGTATATAAATTATCTATATAATTAATAATATAATATGATTCATGACCATATATTATTAAGCTACGACACTTGATAGCCTCATCAATCTTATTGTATTGTATATATGTATATAAAGCGTGCACCACTTAACAAGACATAGAGACTAGTTAGGTATCCAAGACCGAGGCACCAGCAGCATGATCAAGTACATGATCAGGCTGCTGGTGCCACATCATGATCATCGTCATCATCATCACCATCGCCATCGCCATTTCCAGTTTCTCTCCATTGATGCTTTGAAGCTTTGGCTTCGAATGCAGCAGCAACAATGATTGGGAAGTAGAAGGCGGATGCCATTAATATATCGAAAAGAGGGATTGATGATATCGATTGAGGTGTGGTAAATCCATGAATGCACAAACACATTTATTTATACCGGAATTGAAGGAAGATGGAAGCACGAATCGATCGATCGATGTCAAGAATCAGGCAAAGATATATGCTTTTAATTAGTGATATATTATATAGGAGCTTTAATTTCTTCTCTTTTTTCAATTAATTCTCAGCCATTCATATCAATTTGCTAGGGTTTCCCCTTTGGCAACCCTAAATATTTTCCGATTTAAATTACCCTATCCGATCCAAAATACATGTCGTTTGACTTTTTAACATGTATTTTAAGGAGCTAAAAACTATATAATATATTAACTTTTTTATTATTAATTTTCTTACAATTTAATACATATTATCAATAAATATTAATTAAGTTGTAAACAAATAATTTAAAAAAAGTTGATATTTTATATAGTTCTTACCTTCTTAAAATACGTGTTGAAAAGTCAAACGACATATATTTTGGATCGGAGGTAGTATGTGTTAATTTTGCGACGCAACCATCCCTTGAATTGCGTGGCAAAATAATTAATTAATGAAATTAATATACCAATTAAAAGTTCAAGTTCAAAATTAAACAATTTCGTAAATAAGAGTTATTTTTATCTTATATACATAATATACCGTCATTTTTATTTTTATTTAAATATCGACTAGAGACTTATTAGGAATAAAATCCATGTCGATTTGGGAGACAAATCTAAAAGAGGGTGAAACTCCGATCCTACTTACATAATAACTTAAAAATGTGATAAAATATAGATCACGACTTTATAACCTAAAATAAAATAATCTCAACACTACTTTCATTTCGTATTACTTAACCAAAGATTTTTTAAATTTAAAAGAAATTTTGACATATCGCAAGATTGGATACATGGATTCAACAAATGTTAAAGTCGGTTGGGCGGGAGGAAGGCCGTGTGTGGGCTCACGTACAAGAGACATGAACAACACATAAATCCAACGGGATTTTAATGTGAGACAATTCCATATCCCAACAACAAAAACTAGGTAGGTAGCAAAGTGGGTTAACTTTGTGAGAGGTGAATTGGATTCACTTGTTGCACGTCAAAAGGGTAAGCTGAAGGGAGGAGCACGCCGTGCATGTAGAGCACACACGTGACACGTGGAAGAAACACTCCATGCACGTTGCCATCCAACTCTCGCACGTGTTTCCCACACGTACATATGCATGTTATACGTATTAGTACCTATTTACCTTAACGACCCTAATAGGTCGGCTCGTTTCATTTTTTTTTATATATAATTTAGGGTATAGTAAAAGAGTTGAAGAAAAAATTTAGGGCTAATTTTTATAGTTTACAAAGGAATGATGGAGAGTTCTCATACACCAAATGTATATGTATAATCTTTCTTGAGATACTAGTCATTTAACCTGAATGCCCCGGCTTTACATATATAAAAATAGAGGCTATGGATGGATATACCAATTTCAGACCACCATCCATTTCGTTAAAGATTTTGCTACATACGATACGATATGATTCGTGCACCAGTCACCAACCATTTCATCCATATCAAATGCACCCATCATTTGCGGGTTGTTGGGTACATGGATTTGGTGAAATATAGATTGATGGTAACTTTTCAAAATTGAAATAAAACCATATTAAAAAATTTACTCCTAAAAAGAAATAAAATTGTGATATATTAAATTCAAAAATAGTAATCCACCTATACATAAAATGTTTTAATAAGAAAGAAGCCCAAAATGCATCTTCTCTCAAAGATTGAAGAAGACTATCATTTGATGTTTAGAGACATCTAATTAGTTTGGTTGTGTACAAAATGAAACTCAATTTGATCACTATAGTATCAACTCGATGCTACGAGTTGATATAACAAGAGCATTGAGATAGGTACACCAAGACCACTTATACCAATTAAGGCCGGTCCTACCAAGGGCGGACGCAGGATTATGTCCAGAGAGGGGCTCAAAAAAAAATTACGGGTTCAACAGAGGGTTTAGTCTCAAAATAAAATTACGGGTTCAACAGAGGGTTTAGTCTCAAAATAAAATTACGGGTTCAACAGATGGTTTAGTCTGTTTAGGAGAAGGGCCAACAGAGGGTTTAGTCCGTTTAGAAGAAGGTAAAAAAAAATTGAAATTGAGAAAGACAGGTAATTGAATTGATTCTTCATGGCCTGAATGCATATAAAGCCTCACAATTTTTGTCGAATTGGAGTTGCTGGTGTTGCAATTTTAATCTTTTTTTTTTGCCCATTTCCTATTCTAGACATAAGACAACTTGTGATTCTAATTCAAGAGGAGGAACAATCCAAAGAAATCATGAAAATAGGACATGATCAAAAATTCAGAATGGCCAACAGAGGGTAGTCCGTATTGGAGTTGTTGGTGCAATTTTAATCTTTTTTTTGCCCATTTCCGATTCTAGACATAACTCATAAGAAGGTAAAAAAATATATTGGAATTTTGAGGGCGGACAGGGGATTCAAACCCTGGACCTACATTCTCCTCACACCCGCCCCATACCAATTGTGCTACCCCATACTTATGTTATTTCTAGCACCTTTTTTTCTATATATATATAAAAAAGAAATATTTTTTTTATATATTTTCCCGGGGGGGCTTGAGCCACCGCATGCCCCCTGCCTCCGCCCCTGGGTCCTACAATGGTCGATGCTCTAGTCTATGATAAAAAGTAGACCTTATTAATAACAAAAATATTATACAAAAATATATAAGTTGTCTTATATATTATAATAATTTTAATTCTTATATATAATATATCAAAGACTTAATTAAAACAACGAATAATTTACTTAAAATATATCATCCTTGTAATATTTTTTGAAGCAAAGTCTCCTATAACATCTTCATCATCCTTGCTCAACCAAGGTTAAAAAATGGCCGATTTGCAGAAATACACCAAATCGGTGTTTGGTTTGCAAAAGTATACCCGTTTTCTGAGAATGGCAAAAATAGAATAGATAGGTCATATGTGCTAAAAAATAAGCTATTTGTGCTAAAAAATAATGACTGAGTTTACCTTTAAATTTAAATATAAAAATCATTAAAAGGAGTATTATGAATTAAAAGAAGATTAAAAAATATATAAAAAGATATATATATATATATTAAAATAATATTTTGAATATATTTTTCTCGGAAATTTAAGAATAATAAAACTAGCCGGATGAAAATCATTCCTTATTAAGAGAATCAATTATTGACAAGGATATATTTGTTGTTGACAGGATATATGTTTTTTATGACAAACCAGATTTCTAATAATGACAGGATGGGGTCTATAATAGGGAAGAGAATAAAGATATGATTTTATCCATACCATAACTAGAAATTAAAGGTCTGTCCAAGATGACAAAGTTATTTGTTCCAAATGACAGGAAAAATGTTTATAGTGACAGACTTCATATGTTAATTCTGACAGGATTAAACCTATAATCGGGGAGAGAATCAATGAAGATACGGTCAATCATATCTTTAGGATTATTAACCATATTTACAAAACGATTGTCAATATATATATCTTCAGGATTATTATCCATAGTGACAGGATAAATGAGGTTCTTGACAATCTTAAATATGAATACTGACAGGATTTGATCAAAAATCGACGGGAGATTGCGTAAAGATACGGTTTTGACCTAAATCATAACAACCATATTTTTAACTCTAACCGCTTAGTAGGACCGCCCCCATGAGGAGGAGCTCGATTGGAGAGTAAGGATGAACCATGACCCAATTAACTGCCTTTTTGTACACAAATCCACAAAAGAAATGAAGAAACTCAGCACTACAACCAAGCGTGGCCAAAACAACACAAATCTTACCAAATTGGAATTAAAATCAAGGAGATCTGGACAACAATTACACAAATTCAGCAAGGCATATGCCGAAATTGCTAGTATGAGGAGATATCGGAAGAGATTTGGACAGAAACCTAGGGTTACGTTTGAGAGGAATTTTCGCACCTTTGGTTGGGTTTTGGTGTGCGTAGCTGTGAAACACAGAGGGAGTGGATTCACCGTGACCGAAATTGGATCCCGGGGAACAGGATGTGGCTCCACTACGGGTCCATGGTGAAGAACCCAAACCATGGGGGGCTGCAGGGGGAGTTTGGGGGAGGGCGGATTGGACCATTGGAAGGCTGATTCCACCAACAGAAGGTGGATAGGGCAATCCAAACCACGGCTCAGCCATAGCGGAAAGAAGCCCCAAAATGCATCAGACGCGAGTAGACGAATCGAGTTGCCAGAAAAGAAGGGAGACGAAGCATCCTCTCCGGACTCGAAGGAAACCCAGGAGGAGAGAGAGGGACGAGACCCAACGCAAAGGCAGCCAGGGTCGGATTGGGGCGGCCGAAGCCAAAACTGAAGTGATTTGATTGAGATAGAGTGGTAGAATACCACATAATTATTAGTCAATGAAAGAAAAAACACTCAGTTGGGCAATTGGGTATTATTATTTGATTATTTAATATAATTTAAAAATACAAGAAAATTGAAAAATAATTAAAATATTTAACTTTTATTTTTCCTGATTTTTTGGGGTGGTGGGTAGTTTTGATAATAAAATAAGATATTTTTACAAATTTCCATATATTGATGTAATTGTTTTCAAAACTAAGTATTTTTACAAACCAAATATCAAAGTGGGGTATTTAGTAGTAATTCCCCTTAAAAAATTAAAAGAAAAAGCTAAATATATGTATATATAGTGATATACACCAAGCCAGCCCAATATTATGGGGCCCAAAAATATGGGTCGACCCACATGAGCCACCTTGGGCCGGGCCTGCCAGTCCACTGACCACAAATCATTCACAAGCCACACAATATTATAGAAAATAATTACTATAGTCATGAGGATGAAATTCATCAAGAAAATAATTACAGCCTGGAAGGATTTTGTGTAGTTGTTAGCTTCGTACAAGTTAATTAGTGTTTTGTGGTTGTGTTTTGTTCATTTTCTATTTGGTTAGTTGTTGTTCTATACACATATATATTGACACATTTTAAAACTTTTATCATGAAAGTTGATGTTTTAGAAAAAATATAAAAAAAAATATTTTCTAAATTACTCAACCTTTTAATCTATATAAACTCTTAATTTAGAAGAGTTTATACTGAGGTGTCAACATTAGAGAGATTTTAGGGGTTTTGACCAATTATAATTTTATTTTTTCTCTTTAATCATTTTTTTTTAATTCTCCTTTTTTTCTTTTTTTTTCTTTTAATTTTTTTTTTCTTTCATCCTACTAACTATCTATATAAACTCTTAATTTAGAAGAGTTTATACTGAGGTGTCAACATTAGAGAGATTTTAGGGGTTTTGACCAATTATAATTTTCTTTTTTCTCTTTAATCATTTTTTTTTAATTCTCCTTTTTTTCTTTTTTTTTTTCTTTTAATTTTTTTTTTCTTTCATCCTACTAACTATTGGGCTTAATTCAAAATATTGAATTCAATCTAATATACTTATTGGGCTTAACTCAAATTCATTTACTAACTATCTATATCTATATACTATATTAATTTATGTCACATGTCCTCTCCATGTTCAAAGTTATTTGTGGAAATATTATTTACATAATATCATTTTATTATGGTAACTATATTTTCTAATATTATTTTTTGAAAAATATTCTAATATTAATTACCTAATATTATTTGATGTTACATTTTTTAATCAATGGGATTAATTCAAAGCTTTTATCTTTCACTATTTATTATTTATTTTCTCTTTATCTCTTTAACCCAAGTGTATTTTATTCTATTATTTTTAACACATTTACTAATAAATGAGTTTAATTAAAAATATTGAATTAAATCTAATGTCTATGATTTATCTATATCTAAATATTATTTATAAAAAATTCGCGCCATGGCGCGGGGATCGTACTATTTATTTATATTTTTAAAAATATGATTTTTTATTGTAAAAGTTTATAAACATATATAATTGTAGATAACATAAATATTATTTTATTTTTAATATTAATTTTATGTTTGAAATAATTAAATAATACACCAAGAATTATATAATGGTTAAAGTAAATTCACTTATTGCCTTGTACACATGTCACTATGTCAACACTCTTTAGGGGTGGCCATGGTCAACCCTCAACAATCAACAATCTGTGTCAAAACATGAATACTTACCCACACTGTGAAATGTGATTTTGTTCGAATGCGCTTTTTTTTCCATATGGATGAGATTTAAGGGATTCGTTTGGCATGAAACTTAACTCTCTCAATTATAAGATGGAATATGATTTTGTTCGAATGCGTTTTTTTTCCATGTGAATGTGATTTTGTTCACTCGTAATAAAGAAAATAATTATCATAATATTATAAAAAATACAATATTATAAAAATGGAATGTCTACCATAATTCAGACATTAAGCTGCATTATCAACCATAATAGCAACCTAGAAGAAGACACAATAGCAATAAGCATACATTAAAAGTATGTACTCTCACAACAAATGTGACCAGTTATGGGTGAAAATAGACATTCCAACCCTCAACTCGTGAATCCAATTCTCCATCTATCTCAGCCTATTAAGCACAATCTCATCCACTCGCATCAACACATGTGTGGGTAAGAAAATGGTGCAAATTGTTATTACTTATACAATGAGGGTGTCTACATTCATCATTTTAAAAATAAAATACAAATAAAAACCAAAATATATAAAATTAAAGATGCTGACATTCTCGTTTTGTTCCAGAGTGATCCCATGATTGGTAAAATAATTTTATAGTATAAGGTTGAGGGATATGGCGTGGTTTAAAAGATTTAAAGCATCTTCGATTTTATTTTTAACACATTATTCTTTTATAGTTAAAGTTTAGATCGACTTTAGACTA
The DNA here is from genome assembly GCA_963922045.1 of Persicaria maculosa. Taxonomy (NCBI): domain Eukaryota; kingdom Viridiplantae; phylum Streptophyta; class Magnoliopsida; order Caryophyllales; family Polygonaceae; genus Persicaria; species Persicaria maculosa. The sequence goes on from OY998262.1 coordinate 66,234,728, forward strand.
TGTTGACCAAAGTTTTGATAGAATTAACAAATAATCCTAAATTCCCACATATAATAGTTAATCCTATATGTCTGTACGAATTGATATGTTTCTTGATAATTGTTATATCTTCTACTGTGTTGGATTAGATATTCATAGTCAAAACCATATAGTATAATATTAACATGTGTTTGTTGCTTATAAGATCACATTGATTATTCTATTATAGTCAAAATCTATATATATATTACTTAAGATCCCGACATTCTCGTTTTGTTTCAGAGTGATTGACAAAGTGGTATATGTCAATAACAATAATCACACTTGTTGAGTTAGAATACTTGATGTCGGTATGTGTTATTGTTGAAAATATAAGATAGTATCCCACATTGATTATATAGTGAGTTCAAGCCTTCTACATAAGTAGGTGGACATTGTAAAAGAAAGCCAACCAAAAATGTATTTGTGATAGAAAACTCAATAGAAAAGTATCAACCTCCATTTCCCCACTCAAGACATTCGTCAAACTATATTTATAATTGAAAACTCAATAAATGAGTGTAATGGTTACCTCCATATTCAATCATGAAGCTGAAATCTCATCGGCATAGCAGTCAGAACCACATAAATCCCCTCTAGAGCAACCATAGTACGTGGCGTACCAGCAACTATCGGGCCATCAAGTGTCACGAGTATGACGCACATCGCAATCTCTTAAGTAAGTATCCCTATTAGGTAGGAGCCGATAATACTCGCGGTCGCATGAGGATCCTGCACTCAATAACAATAATGTCCAACCATGAAACTTAAAAAGAGCTCTATACTGTACTTTTCAATGAAAAAATCAATAAAAAATGAAACTTAAAAAGAGCTCTCTACCAAGAGCTCAACGACATGTGCAAGGCCACCAGTATAATGATGCACAAACGATACCCCAGCAACAAGTCCGGATGCAATCAAGATATCGATCCTCCTATTTCCCGGGTGTGTGAATGCACGCGCCCGAGCAACAACATCCTAAAGAGAGCTAGGATCAAGCAGGAAAAAATGTGCACTGAAACAAAGAAAAATGAGGTTATTTAATTACCTCGTCATGTGCCACCTCAATAACAAAGGGAGTGGTGATGCTCCCTACCATATCAATTAGAAATTTAGAACCAAAATCCAGTCCGATAAACGATTTCCAGACACCAAACAAACAATTATATAAGTGATCAAAATTGAAAATCAGGAAACAAGTCGGCACACTACTAACGCCAACCCAATAGTTGTAACACCCCCGTCCAACATCGGATATCATAAGAATGTTCAGAATAATTTATCAATAGAAAAGTATCTCAACCTCCATTTCCCCACTCAAGACACTTGTCAAACTATATTTATAATTGAAAACTCAATAAATAAGTGTAATGGTTACCTCCATATTCAATCATGAAGCTAAAAATCCCATCGGCATAGCAGTCAGAACCACATAAACCCCCTCTAGAGCAACCATATTACGTGGCGTACCAGCAACTATCGGGCCATCGAGCCTTACCAGTATGACGCACATCGCAATCTCTTGAGTAAGTATCCCTACTAGGTAGGAGCCGATAATACTCGCGATCACATGAGAATCCTGCACTCAATAACAATAATGTCCAACCATGAAACTTAAAAAGAGCTCTCTATTGTACTTTTCAATGAAAAAATCAATAAAAATGAAACTTAAAAAGAGCTCTCTACCAAGAACTCAACGACATGTGCAAGGCCACTAGTATAATGATGCTTAAATGATACCCCATCGAAAAATCCGGATGCAGTCAAGATATCGATCCTCCTATTTCCCGGGTGTGTGAATGCACGCGCCCGAACAACAACATCCTAAAGAGAGCTAGGATCAAGCAGGAAAAAATGCGCACTGAAACAAAGAAAAATGAGGTTATTTAATTACCTGACCATGTGCCACCTCAATAACAAAGGGAGTGGTGATGCTCCCTACCATATCAATTAGAAATTTAGAACTAAAATCCAGTCCGATAAACGATTTTCAAACATCAAACAAACAATTATATAAGTGATCGAAATTGAAAATCAGGAAACAAGTCGGCACACTACTAACGCCAACCCAATAGTTGTAACACCCTCGTCCAATATCGGATATCATAAGAATGTTCGGAGTGATTTATAAGTGATTCAAGTTCTATCCATGTTACAAGAGCTCTTCCTTTTCCGGCTCCAACTGAGGACAACGAACCTGAAAGGGCTATGTGGCATGGGCTGGCGCCTCTTAAGACCGCGAGTCTTACAACAACAGCTATCAAAACCTCTACAGAGGAGCCCAACATCAAATCAACACAAGCCCAAGAAGGATTAGGAAAGCACTAGGAAGGTTCATGTAGGTGTGAATATTTGTCTGTTTCCTAAATGTACTGGGTATATATTTCAACTTGTATTTTCCATTAGAATAATCAATGAAACAGAGCTAAATTACTTTTGCAAAACTGGGGCAATGGTGGAAAATTCAGTGTGAGTGAAGCCTGCGAAGAAAAATCTGGGAGCATTGCAAAGGTTGTACACCTAATAAAAACTTGTTGCATTGCCAAAACAGCACAAAACATATCATACACATCAAACAACCTATCACTGATGCAGAACTAAAAGGTCATTCAACATTTAAAAAAAAAGACTTAATGTGTGCAGAATATAGAGAATGTCAGCTCGGCTAGATTAAATACCTCCTCATAACATTTCCCTTGGACTCTTGCCCTCTCCAGTCTTTCATGTTTTAGACTTCTAAACAATCGATCCTCGATATGGTCACTTAGTATAGTCCTTGGCAAATCTTTTGCTCCAAGAAGAGCACTATGTGGCAGCGGTGCACGCTCCCCCTTCTCGATTTCTTCAATATATATAACAAAAATGGCATGTGTACTCAACTTGCCCACCTTTACTTCTGCAACCATCAAATAATGCACAAATTTGATGTTGCCAAACTTTGCATTTATCACATTGAACCCATTGCCAAATCCCATAAAAATAGTCAGCATCTAAACATAACTGTATGCAGTAACCAATAAGCTACAGTAATGGTAAGGCCTACCAATTCTTCAATCCGATCATCATTCTTTTTCTTCTCGAGTCTAACCTTTGGAAAAGCAACCTCCTCGACCATAATTGTATCCCCGAGAGCTTTATCATAACATGGAACACAGAAGTAATATCTAGCATTACCCGCTACAAAGGAATAATACATAGCATTATGCTCAATGCGGAGGCCATGCCCTGAACAATAAAGCGACGGTGATTCAAAAGTCAACTTCTCACCGACAGAATTTTTCACGCATAGAATTCTCCACTGCTTGTTCTATTACTGCTTTTTTTTACCATGCTATGAATAAATAGAGCTTAAGTTAGTTCTGGATTTCTACACTTGCAAAACAGTTTCAATGAAAGTTTCATCTAACTTTCAATGGCATATGTCTTGGTAATAAACTGCAATTCATGAAAACAAACATACTGATGCAGAGGAGAGATCCAAGTGCGCCGGTGTGAAGATGTGGCAACTTGGCTATCAAAGACATTCGTCGGGGCAGAGGGCGTCCAAAGAAGAGTTGGGGTGAAATGATTAGACATGACCTGACCGCGCTGGGACTTACTGATGAGATGACACACGATAGGATGCAGTGGAATAGTGCTATCCGGGTTGACGAACACTAGTCGGGTGCAGCGTTTATCGCATCATGTCTCCCTTCCCTTCTAGCACAACTTTCTTATGTGCATTCTTCTCACCGTTTTCTTTCTTTTATTTTTCGATTAACGGTTTGTTGGAGGCGTGTTATCATATTTCCATATTGTCTTGTTATTTGGGTCACTAGGAAACACCCTCTCGACCTAGTCGGGGCAAGGGTGCGTACAATTCGACCCCAGACCCTGCTCTGAGCGGGACATACTGGGCCCACCATACCATGTATTTATTTTGTAGGCTTAAGTTATTAGTTATGGTTTCCCCCTCTCTTATACCAGTATTTTGTAGTGTTTTTACTCCACAAACCAATGTGGGAAAATTATTCTAACATGTGCAACCCAATTAATCGGATTGACACTTAACTTCTTCTTCTTCTTTTTTCTTGTTTTTTACGGCCTTTAATTTGCTTGGACGTGTTTTTGTTTTTATGATAGGTTTCGACATCCAGTCTAATTTAGCCTTATCCAAAGTTAGGAAAATCGACTCAACTCAAACCTGCTCTAATATATACCAGGTTGAAACAGAAGTTCGACATGATTGATCAAGAATTGAAGCAAACGGATTGATGGCTTGAGGTAGACGAACTCCAGAATGCGGGAAGCAAAGATAACATTTTCATAGATCTCAAAATGTGAATAACAGATGTATTTATACTATGATAATGGGCTTGGCCCAAACGTCAAACTCTGGCCCACTTCAACCATAGGTCCAATGAAATTAACAGACCCAAAATTTAACATGATTGCTTGCAAATTGCAATCATGTGCTCATTGAGATACCCTAAAACAAAGCAAACAATAAGATACTACAATGGCATACCTGAGTAATTACAAGTAAAATCCAAACACACGCAGGTAAACAATAAGATACTATAATGAAGTAATTGGACATATAAAAAATAAAATAAAATAAAGTCATTGAAACTATATTATATTAAGAATATAAATTTGTAAATCAAATCAAATAAGGAGATAGAATAGAGTGAGATTAATATTGAGAGCTATCTAATACTTGGATATCAATTAGGAAAATGAAAATGGTGCTAGATGCAAACAAAGATACATAATTAAGTTCCCCCACATGATTTATCCAATTATTCACCTAGCAATATTTATTTTAGAAAGTAAATTACCAAATAGCTTACTTTACCCGTTTTATATTTTTACATAAACTTGTTGTTATTACATTTTAACCCCAAATATTTATTTTAGAAAGCAAATTACCAAATAGCTTCGGGTTTCCTTATTAGAGACTCCTTCGGAAAGATGTTCCACTAGGGCGTTATGCTGGGAGGGGTGATTTCATCTCTTCTTGCAGAAGCCCTGGCTTTGCACGCGTGAGGTTGTATTTGAGGCTAGAAGACTGGCTTTCTTAGTGTGGTGAATGTGGTCATAGGTATTTGGGATTGCCACTGGGAAATAGAGATGGTGGGCTCAGATATCTTAGCACACTTTCAACACGTTTAGGATGTGACTTGAACACATCTTCAGAGAGGCAAATAATGCGACTGATCAGATTGTTTTTCTGATCCACTTTCTCCTGGCAGAAGACGTAGCGACAACCTGGAATTGAACAATGAACACCATCATCCGAAATGATGCTATTGACCAGTAATTAGCTTAGCTCAATACCTTCCAAATCATTACCTTAATTCCAAAAAAAAAAAGGCTCAAACATGAAAATGCTTCTGGGTTGTGTGTATGATCATATTTTTAAAACAAGGTAAGAATTGGGATATATCTGAAACAAGAAAGTGAATTTGGGATGCCTCTTTCTGAACAAAGGAAATGAACTTCGAGAATGTCATCCAACTCTCGCACGTGTTTCCCACACGTACATATGCATGTTATACGTATAGTACCTTAACGACCCTAATAGGTCGTCTCGTTTCAATATTTTATAATTTAGGGTACAGTAGAGAGTTTAAGAAAAAATTTAGGGCTAATTTTTATAGTTTACAAAGTAATGATGGAGAGCTCTCATACACCAAATGTATATGTATCACTTAACCTGGATGCCCCAACTTTACATATATAAAAATAGAGGTTATGGATGGATATACCTATTCCAGACCGCCACACGTTTCGTTAAGGATTTTGTTATATACGATATGATTCGTGCACCATCCACCAACACTTTCATCCATATCCAATCCACCCATCATATATATTTGCAGGTTGTTGGGTACATGAATTTGGTGAAATATAGATTGACGGACAATTTTATGCATATGTTTACAGTAACTTTTCAAAATTGAAATAAAACCACATTAAAAAATTTACTCCTAAAAAAGAAATAAAATTGTGATATATTAAATTCAAAAATAGTAATCCACCTATACATAAAATATTTTAATAAGAAAGAAGCTCAAAAATGTATCTTAGGACATAATAAAAACAAATTTAAACCATACTGTCTAGCCTTGTATTAAGAAATAAAAATAAAAACCAATACATACTCACATAATAACATTTCAAACCTTAAGAAGGCATTTACTAGTGGAAGAGAAATCTTGTATTTTTTAAGGCTATAAAAGTAAATTTATAGGTTTTAGTGGGTTTTGAGGGCAGGTTGGTTAGTGGACCGGGATATGAGTAAAAAATCAATACTCATAATTAAGGTTGTTATATAAATTGGATGGCTTGAGCTTGGTTCGAAAAAGCTCGACTCGAGCTTGCTCACTTATTTAAACAAGTCGAGTTTGAACAAAATTTTAAGCTCAGTTGAAAGCTCGGCTCGTTCGAATAAAGCTCGAATTCTATGGAATTTCTAAAATTTTCTTTTAGTTAATTAAACATGTTATAATCAAGTAGAACTATTTAAAGCTCGAAAAAAACTCGGCTTGAGCTCGTTCATTTCCCGAACAAGCCAAGCTTGAACAAAATAAAAAGCTCGTTTAAAAAACGAACCAAGCTTGAACATGTCAAACTCGGTTCGTTCGGCTCGAATAACACCCCTACCCAGAGACGGAGCTAGGGGGTCCTAGAGGGTCACGTTACCCTCCCCTCATCCGACAAATTGCCTAGGTGTATTCTCCTCGTCGAGAGCTTCGTTTTGATGTATAATACGCTCTGATCCGACATCTGAGTAAAAAGTTATGAATGTTTGAAAATTACAGCAGTATTAATCACTTTAGTTTTATTTCAATATACTATAATACTTTAATATTTTACTTAAATTGACATTCACATATTATAATTCATCTCGAGAGCTTCGAAACCATAGGTTATATTACTTATTTTGAGAATATGGTAAGAAGTTACGTAAGTTTAAATTTTTTATATCTAGTTATACATTATTACATGTTAATAATACAATATTTATTTATTGCATTTTATATTTTTATTTTTGTTTTTTATCCTTATTTTCGTTTTATATATTTGTAGTATTTTCAAAACCCTAGGTGGACACTAGTTTGTACTATCGAACACGTTGTGTTTTATGATTTTTTTTCCCAATCTTATTGCCGACTACTATGATGACCCCCCTGCTCAAAACTTTCTGGCTTCGTTCTTGCCTACCCTCTACAAATTGCCCAACGGCCCGACCCTAAAAAAAAAAAGGTTTCAAATACTCTCACTCCTCAGTATGCTATCCACTCTACACCTAAAGCCTTGCACCATTTTCTCTCAAAACTTACATTGGATAGACATTAAAGTCTTACAAACCTTGAATTGGTGAATAAAGAGCGGTCATCTGGAGTTCGAATCGGGGACCTTTAGATACTACTCGTCTTTCCAGTTGAACTATTCCGGAACCTTTCTCACAAACCAAAACAATAGACGTTGCACACTCCTCAAGTCTGCTCATCTCATTAAGTCATTACCAAAAATGGCCTTGCTCCTAGCTATAGAATTTTGGGGAATTTTTGATATTGTATTGAACGAATCAAGAACGATCTACACCAAAAGTATTTATACTAAAATTACTACTGCTAAGGCGATCTCCCATGGTAAGCCAAAAATTGGGTTTTGGCCTAATTTGCTCCCACCCTAGGCCAAAACCCATTTTAGCCATTTTGTTTTTGGCATATTTCTAAAAGAAAGGCCAAATTTGGCTTCCTCTTTTGGAAGGCCAGATACTAAATAATACAATTATAAACCTATATATTATATAGTTATGATTTTTAATTAAAAATAAAAGTTGTAGTATTGTAAAGATATTAAAGAATTCTTCGATATGAATATAATATTTGACATATTAGAATTATCATTGCATAAATAATTTTTTTTAAATGACATTAATCTTTTTTTATTATAGATTCATCAAAATTATAATAAAAAATAAATATTAAGTTGCTTAAACTACTAAAGATAGAATCGAGTGACGGAAATGAGATGTGAGAGTTCTAAATTATATTAGTATTTATAGGAAATTAGCCTGCCAAAATTGGCCTACGGTGGGAACAATAAAACCGTATAATAACCCAAAAGAGAATATGCTATAGAATATTCTTTTTGGGTAGGCTATTTCCCCTAGTCATTATGACTTACGGGACCTCTTCAAGGAAGATGCTCTAACAACCTTACTCAACTCTAACAACCTACTAACTAACTACTACACATAGACCTGTCAAAACACAACCCGACTTGGTGACCCGACCCGAACGACCCGAAAAATTTCCGATCCTAACCCGGAAATTTTGACCCGAATTTTTTTCCGACCCGAACCCGAAAAACCCGAAACAGTCCGGGTAATCTGGGTTTCGACCCGGTGACCCGGTAATTTTGACCCGATTTACCCGGTTGATTTATAATTATATATAATTAATTTTTTTATGTATAATTAAAATTAATTGTAATAACTCATATTCATAAGTTTAATAATTTAAATGATAGAATTTATAACCACTTAAGATATAAAAATTAATTATAATAATCAATTAAGGTAGACACATAGGATGACACGTGGATATATAGATAGATTTATTGGTCAACGTGACTTAAATATATTGGATCATCATTAATTGACGTGTCAAAAAACTCGGGCCAGATCGCACCAGAGAATGACACGTAAGCGAATCGCATCAAAATCCTATTACCCGCGATCTTCGCGGTTTTTTTATATGACTTTTATTATTTATGCACAAATTGTATAAAATCATAAAAATTATGTAAAATATTATTTTTTGACTTTTTGATTTCCTACTTATTATCAATTTATTATTGGTCATAATTTTTAATGACTAACTTTAATCGCTAAAATATTATAAAATACATACTTTCTCTTAAATATACACCTACACTTTAATATCACACACATCTATAAATTAAATTATTGCTATAGAAAAATAAAGATATAATTATATTGAGTGGTTGATTAGAATGGTTGATTATATATATATATATATATATATATATATATATATATATATATATATATATATATATATGAATACTTAATGGTAAAATTTAATTTATTTAATTTCAAATTTGATCTATTGAATTTCAAATTTGTATGATGTAATTTCATTATTCTTTTCCTAATTGTTTTCATAAAATCAAATTATTTTATCGCTAAACAAAGCAATATGTATAATGGATCTAATATTTGTATAAATTTGGTTTACAAATTAATTGTTTGTTAAAGATAAACACTTATTGATTTGAATTATTTCTATTGTTTAATGTGATTGATTAAAGATAAACACAATTATTTGGGACGTGAGCAATATTTGCATAAATTGGATTTATAAATTAATTATTAATTTGTTAAATATAATCACTTATTGATTTGAATTATCTCTATTGATTAATGTGATTGTTTAATAATTTAATAGAATATATATAAACTAATGCTCTCTATATAAAATTTAATCAATTTTCATTAGTGCTAAAACTAATCTAACCTTTTTTCGTATAAAATTATCTAATTTTAATTTTTTTTCTAGATAAAATGTTTATTAAATTATTAAATTATTTTTTTTCATTAGTATATCTCGTTGAAATGATATCATGAAAAGATTCATAATAGATAATTAGATATGTACGTGTGTATATATATGATTGATTGGATTTTTAAGGGAAAATATTTATAAAATAACTTATGGTAAAATGATAGGTTTTGTAAAGAATTAAGATATAAAAATTAATTGTAACAACTCATATTGATAAGTTTAATAATTTAAATGATAGAATTTATAACCGCTTAAGATATAAAAATTAATTATAATAATCAATAGACACATAGGATGACACGTGGATAAATGGATAAATCATTTTTCAATGTGGCTTAAATATATTGGATCATCATTAATTGACGTGTCAAAAACTCGGGTCAGATTGCACCAGAAAATTACACGTAAGCGAATCGCACCAAAACCCGCCACATAGGATTTCCACGCCTCTGTTTTAGTATTATATATTGATTGATATTGATTGATTGATATTGATTGATTGATATTGATTGATGATTAATTTTTTTATGTATAATTAAAATTTATCACAAAATTATCAAATCATGATTTTTTTAATTTAAAAAAGAAAAAATTGACAAACCCGAAATCGACCCGGAATGACCCGAAACCCGGTCAAACCCGAGTTCGAGTCAACCCGAAAAACCTGGAACCCGTTTTACCCGAAACCCGAAGTGACCCGACCCGAATGTCCCGTTTGACAGGTCTAACTACACCCCTTTATTAGTATTTACAATCGGATTGGGCTTTGAGCTCAAGTCTCTTATTTCCGAGTGGGCTTTAAGCCCATCATCACCACACTCTCCTACACTAGCCATCCAGACATTAATTGCACACTCGAGATCTAATGTCTGTTTCCATAGTTCCGAATTCACAGTTATATGATTCCCCCCGCTTTGTGACACACATTGATGAGTAGACCTTCAATCTGAATTCTGATGGTTACAAACTGGAGTCCCTAATAAGGAAACCCGAAGCTAGTTTGTAATTTACTTCCTAAAATAAATATTTGGGGTTAAAATGTAATAACAATAAGTTTAGGCAAAAATATAAAATGGGTAAAGTAAGGTCATCTTCAACCTAAAAATGTCGTTCTGCCTCTGGGTTGGAGTATGTGTGTGCAGTTTTCCCATGTTCTTCCATTCATGTTTTGGTATTGCTAGGTGAATAATTGGATGAATCATTGAATCATGCAGGGAACTTAATTATATATCTTTGTTATATAATATAGTTTCAATGACTTTATTTTATATTTATGTTTTTTTTATATGTCCAATTAAGGAATATCTTATTCTTAATATAATATAGTTTCAATGTAATTACTATGCCTTAGTATCTTATTGTTTGCTTTGTTTTAGGGTATCTCAATGATCACAAGATTGCTTGCAACATGTTAAAATTTGGGTCTGTTAATTTCATTGGACTTATGGTTGCAGTGGGCCAGGGTTTGACGTTTGGGCCAAGCCCATTATCTTAGTATAAATTCATCTGTTATTCACATTTTCAGATCTATGAAAAATGTTATCTTTGCTTCCCGCATTCTTGCGTTCGTCTACCTCAAGCCATCAATCCGTTTGCTTCAATTCTTGATCAATCATGTCGAACTTCTAACTGATAAGGCTAAATTAGACTGGATGCCGAAACCTATCATAAAAACAAAAACACGTCCAAGCAAATTAAAGGCCGTAAAAAACAAGAAAAAAAAGAAGTTAAGTGTCAATCCGACTAATTGGGTTGCACATGTTACAAACTTATTGATAATAAGTTTGTAATTGTTAAAAAAAGTTAATAAAAAGTTATTATTTTATATAGTTTTTTAACTCCTAAAATAACGTGCGTGAATAGTAAACCCCATGTATTTTTGAACGGATGTAGTATTAACTTAAGCCTATAAAATAAATACATGGTACATTGGATGGATATTAAGATGTAATCTTGAATCTTGGCTTTCTAAGAAATTAGGATATTTATTAGACTTTTTCAAAGTGTTATGACAAAACTTTTGGCGGTTTTCGAAAAAATAGTTTTATAAAATTCTATGTAATTTGTCGTATCAAATAAGAATTTACTCTTTTAATCTATCCACAAACGATAAATTTTATCTAGATTATAATCTTAAAATGTGCTCATATACAACTTATTTAGCAAATGATCAAGTCCAAATCAAGCTTGAGTTATTATACTCATATAAACTCGCGCTCTTAAGTCATGTTGAAAATATCATTTTAAATCTTAAGGATGGTAGTTTATAAGAGATCGGACCTAGATTTGAAAAGTATTTTCTACTTTGAAAAAGGGAATTGTAGTAACCATATAATATTTGTCACCACCACACATCACTACATCAGGATTGGTATTCACTTGTTAAGGCAATAAGCATGACAGCAATTGAGATCAGATCACTTCTATTAGGAAACATCTAATGAGTAAAAGGGACTGCAGCAAACTCAGAACTAAAAATTACACCAAAGTAGGAAACCTAATAGCTAATTAACTTATAACAACCATTTTTACTTGTAAAGGTTATCATTAGTAATAGGATGATTTCCCCACGGAGCTGATATGTAATGTAATTATCCGATGAGTATACGTACATAGATCAGAAATAAATCATCATTTGTCAGCATGTAAGAAGAATGGAGAGGGTCATCATAGAAGACCCACAACCAGCCAGGGGAAAGACCTACAAATATCCTTTCACTAATAGCTACATCGATCAGGAGTGATGAAATATACTACAGATGAACAAAACTATATATATGGTTTCAAATTATTCAATGCAAGGAATTGGACAAGTGCTCATTTTCAGATTGTGTTTGCAAGTGACTGATTCCGAATATGAAACGATCTCACCAAAGAGCAAGATATTTATGGCATCAACATAATAAAGATGGAACAATCCTTAAAACTACACTAAATCAATTGACTTAATACAGGTCTATATCCTTACCCAGGATTCACACAGGAACAAGAAAAGTTAGCTACTGTCAACTTTGAAGGTCACTCACACCTAGAAACCCATTTGAAGGGAGCCATTGAAAATAAGGTCAACTAAATGGAATTAATGCAGCCATTGAAAAATAGCAGGTCACTCACACCTAGAAAGCCATTTTTAAAAATAAATTTCAAAGTGTTCCAAGTTTTGCAAAATCACCAAAATTTCTTAACATAATTCCAGAATAAAAGACAATTTTTAGTCAAGGACACTGTCCTTCCCCAGGAATCACACAGGAACAAAGAAGTTAGCCTATATCAACTTTTTATTTCAATAAGCGGGTGACGTTGGGGAATTCCATAGGTGGCCATGTTCTGACTACAATGTTCACAACAATAGTTGATTATGATGGGTTTATGAAAACAAGTTCAGAAAAATGCACCTGTCATGTTGCAAGTGCAAAGTGCTAAATTTGTCCTAGGTCAGCGGCCAAGAACACCCTTCAATGCGAGATTCTCGTGAAGGCAGCTAGAATATCAACAGATTTCCCCACAATTCCACTTGAGATGGTTGAGAAATATTTTTTTTAAATAAAAAATGCAGCCATAACATTTTTTGGTACTGTATAAAACAAAAGAATGACAAAAGATAATGAATAGGATAGCTTGAAGGGAGTTTTGCAACAACAAAAATTAAGGTCAACTAAATGTATCAACCTTTATAAATGGAATGCAACCAGTGAAAAATAACATGTCACTCACACTCAGACGCCCATTTTTAAAAATAAATTTCAAAGTGTCCCAAGTTTTGCAAAATCACCAAATTTCTTAACATAATTCAAGAATAAAAGACGTCACTGTAACCAACAAACTTGTACAAAAAAATCACTTCTCCATGGCTTCTAGTTATTATAGCTTTTAAATGTTGAAGGAATTTTTCAATAACACTCTTTCCATCCACTTTGGCAAAAAAAAAAAGTACCTTTTCAATCTGATAGCACTCATACTGTAGAGGAATGCAGAGAGTAGGATAAAAGAGGGATTAACCAAACACCAAGCAAAAGTTGTTCAAATAACATCCGCATCAGGATGAAAAGGCTTCAAAATAAGAGATGGGTACCATATATCACAACATTTATAAACCAAGATCTTATTTAGATGCCCACATGACAGATAAAAAAACATCAATGTCAAAAACATGCTTCATCTTGCAAAGCTGCTGCAGCCAAAATTAAAACTACAGTTTAGTAAAAGAGCAATGGGAAAATTAAGGAATCATTTCATGCATCATGTAAAATTTAGTATCACCGTATTAGTACAGTTGTTCATCCAAGCTTGAGAACAAAACATATTTGGGTAATTGAGGTAAATAGCATTTGCTCAAAAAGAGAATTGAATTTGTCAAAAAGCAACATTTATTGAAAGGGACGAAAAAATCCAACCTGAGGCAAATTTATCACCAAACTTCCAGTGTGCCAACAGTGAGGCAAATCAAGTTTTGAAAAGCATATAGACTTTTCCCGAAAAGAGTCGAGTTAGGATAAGATTTATAGACAGTATATATACGGTAAAGCCAAAGCACCATTGAGTGGTTAGTGAAAACAAAGCTTTTCAATTGAAAGTTACAGTGAAAGAACATGAAAAAGATACATTTATCCGGCAAAGAGCTCATTTCTCGACGAATACTTATATCCGGCAAAACACAGTGTGCAGATGTATAATGGAGCCTCCCTCTTGGGGATCTGACAACATATATTGTATGGCATAAAGGCATTAAACAAGTACCTGTCTCTTCATTTCCGCTTTTATTCAATATTTCAAAATTTTGTAGCTTAGCCCGAGTATATAACTGACCTTTAGTACCTCGGCACGTGACAAATCAAACTGTATCAGTAGCAAACTTGTAAGACAGTTATAATTCAGAAATCTTGGCCCTTTTACCTTGCTTTATCTGGTATAACATCAGTAGCAAGTTTTAAAAAGCAAGCTTTGTTCCAAGCTAGCACCTCCTTTATGCCACAAATACTCCTTCCACCATAGAAACTTGCTGACAAAATTTTCCAAATGACAACAACCTAAATCCAGAAATTGAGCAATCCACCAAAAACAGCTTTAATGAGTTGGACCTTCTAGCACAGGAAAGCTTTCACGACAGGACATTTCCTTATCATATTTCGGGACCAAGAAATTTTCAAGGACAGCCGTTTTCAGGAGAATTTTCTTTTGGGGGACAAGGACACACTCATTTCATACTTATTTCGAGGGAAGTTTGTGAACTCGAATCTTATGCATATTGACCACCTTCCCACTGCAGATATTGTGTATGATAACGAGCTTAAACAAGTGCACGTCTGTTTCTTTCCGTTGTTCTTAGATAGCTGGTGATTCCCATTCAAATCAGACTGTTGTAATAAAAAGGCTAAATAACAAATTACCAATGAAAGTAATCAGAAATTTCCCATGAAACAAAGGGCACACCCATTTCTTTATATCCTTTTTTCCAGACCGAGACTAATTTGAACATTTTATCACAGAGACAACTTCTCTAAGTTTTTTTTGTTTCCATATTTTGGACCAAGAAATCAACAATTTCCCAATGAAAGTCTCAATTACTTTCTGGGACAAGAACACATTAATTTCCTTCTCTATTTTCGGGATGGAGAATAGCTATTCTCATTTTAAGGCATTTGAACCTTCCATTTCAGGACAAGGACACACTCATCTCCTTTTCCTTTTTCCGAGATAGAGAACTTTACTCCTTTCCTTTCCCTTGTCCAGGGTAGAATAGTTATTCTCGTTTCGAGGAATTTGAATTTAGATTTTTTTAGAGCAGAGCTATGTTCAACTTTGGGGCACAATCTTTTCTTTTTGGACCAAGGCATTTTTGTTTCTATACTTTGGGACCAAGAAATTCTCATGGGACATAGAGATAAAGCTTCTGAATACTTAGGAACAACGTACCTTAGATATGTTTCCAGCATAACACAGTGAATTGCCTTCAAGCTTGATAACCAATGCATCAGGTTGTTGATATGGAGATCCTCTGTTGGCATGCTCTTTCCCCATTTTAAAATTTCTGCCTACAACTCAAAACTCATCGATTTGTTCTTTTATCTGGTTAAAAAGATGGCTTTTAAGATCAGACAATCAATAGCCATAAATTGCCAATCATCTGAAGACCAGGCAACAAAGCTTCAGTGACTCTTGGACAGTTTTTTTGTGACAGATGGTTCTTAGTCCACCCACATGCCAAGACTTTTGCTTAGAAAATAAGGTTTTCATACTGAGTTTGCAACTGAAGTTGATTAGAATATTTCATTTTCCATTTCCGGGACAAGGACATACAATCCTCGTTCCGACAGCATATATTGTATCTCATAAAGACCTTAAACAAGTACCTGTCTCTTGATTTCCTTTGTCATTAGAAAGCTGGTCGTAAACCTACTTTTAGTGGCCAACCAAGTACCTGTCTCTTGAAGGGCATGAGTAGCATCACTTATGGCTCCCAAAAGCTGTTGCAGTAAGACGTGATAGTGAGCAAGATTGCCATAAAGAACCACCCTCCCCTTGTTGACTATCATGGGATAGAGACATACAATTCTCATTTGGAATCACTTGAACTTTTCATTTCAAGCATAGAACTAACTTCCAATTTCGGGAAACGATCTTTTCTTTTCGGGACCAGACATTTCCATTTCTATATTTCAAACTAAGAAATTATCATTTATTGCCGAGGCATTTGAACTTTCGTTTTTTGGAAAAGGACACACTTATTTCCTTTTCCTTTTTCGGGACAAAAGCATTTGATTCTCATCAAGGCATCTGAACTTTCCTTTCAGAACAAGGACATTTCGTTTCGTGACATTTGGGACTGAGAAATTTCATTCCCGTTTGGAGGAAAGTTTGTGAACTTCACAGTGTACGTGTATTGAATAATTCCACACAAGGGGTGCAGATGTGTAATGTAGCCTTCCTTTTGGGGATCCGACATCATATATTGAATGTCATAAAGACCATAAACAAGTACCTGTCTCTTTATTTCTGTTGTATTAGTGGCCAACCAAGTTATAAAACTTCATTGGTACACTGACACCCTTTCCATAAAAGCTTCCTCAACCCAAAGGGACAACTTTAGTACCTACCAAATGGTCCATTGAACTAGAAACTTGCTGACACTATCATTGTTAGGTAGCAAACTCAGAACTTGACATCAGTAGCAAGCTTAAAGGAGTAAGCTTTGTTCGAAGCTAGCACCTCCTTTATGCTAAAATCCTCCTTCCAGTATCATATTTCCATTCAGCTCATTGCAAAGTAATTAATTGCCTATGAAGTCCCTCAATTTTCCGAATGAAAACAAGAGGTAAATGGATAATCTGAATCCAAAAATTAGCAATCCACCAAAATCAGTTTTAATGAGTTAGGGCCTTCTGGCATAATAAAGTTTTTAGGACATGATCAACATTTCCACTTCATATTTCAAGACCAAGAAATTATCAAGGAACTCATTTTTGGGAGGAGTTTCCTATTCGGGACAAGGACACATTCATTTTTCATTTTTATTTTGATGGAAGTTTGTGAACTTTAAATCTTATGCGTATGGACCACATTCCGCAAGAGTATGCAGATATCTTGGGGCTTCTCTCTTAGGGATCCCACTACAGATAATATATATGACGAAGAGCTTAAACAAATACCTGTCTCTTTCTTTCAGCTGTTCTTAGAAAGATGGTGATCCCCTTCAAATGACAATGTCATAATAAAAGGCTAGCAGAGAGAATTTGTTGTAGATATTTGGCTAAAACTTCAAAGCAACAAATTCCAAAGGAAGAGACATCCAAAAGTATTAGAAGGCAATAGTCATACATATAAGAGCAGACAATCAATAGTCATACAATGCCAATCATTTGAAGGAAATAGAGCTTCAATGTGTCTAGGGCAGTCTGCAACAGGGCCGACCGGCCGACCTCTACCATCTTACCAAGTTTTTGGTGACAGATGGTTCTTAGTAATCCAATTCCAGCTAGTGAGTTTCATTCAACAGTTCACCCCACATGCCAAGATGTTTGCCTAATCCAATTCTTTTTTTGGGACATAGACTATTCTCGTTTTGAAAGACATCTTTTTTCGGGACATAGAATAGTTATTCTCATTTACAAATTACTTTTCAACACTCATTTCATTTTCCTTTTTTGGGACAAAGAATAACTATTCTTGTTTCGAGACATTTGAGCATCACTTTCGAGACAAGGAAACACTCATTTCCTTTTCCTTTCTCGGGACATAAAATAGCCAATCTCATCCAAGGCATTTGAACTTTCCTTCAAGGGACAAGGACATTCCGATTTGTTTCAAATGGGACACTCACAATTCATTTTCGTTCAGAACTTCAAAGTCTATCTTTTGATTTACTTCCATAAGTATGCAGATGACATGAGTGTGTGCAGATGTTTAATGGGGTCTCCTTCTCGGGGATCTCAGTTCACATAGAATATATGCTACATACCTTAAACAAGTACCTTTTCCTTCTTTGGAACAAAGAATAGCTATTATGGTTTCGAGGCATTTAAACATGCTTCAGCTTCTGCAAAGCTTCTACTTTTGATCAACAACATCAACATCAAAAACATGCTTCAACATCTGCAAAGCTACTACAGCAAAAAAAAAAGCAAAATTTTTGCACATATTGTATGTCATAAAGACAGTAAACAAGTACATGTCTCTTCATTTCCGCTTTTATTAGAACCATTCAATTTTTTGCAGCTTAGTCCGAGTATATAACCAACCCTTAGTGACCAATCAAGTTATCAAACTTCACCGGTACACTGGCAACCTTTCCATTAAAGCTTCCTCAACCCAAAGGGGCAGCTTTAGTAGCTAGCAAATGACATATTATCCCTTCCAGACTTGGAACTTGACAAATCAAGCTTACAAAAGTAAGTCCTGTTCCAAGCTAACACCTCCTTTATGTCACAAATCTCTTTCCACCATAGGCAAGGTAATGATCCGTTGAATTAGGAACTTACCGACACTATCATTTCCACTTGACTCATTCCAAAGGAATTGCCAACAAATTTCCTCAATTTTCCAAATAATAACAAGAGTTAAGTGGATAATCTGAATCTAGAAACTGAGCAATTCACCAGAATAGCTTTAATGAGTTGGACCCTTCTCGCACAGGAAAGCTTTCAAGACAGTACATTTCCATTTCATATTTCAGGACCAAGAAATTCTCAAGGACGCTCATTTTCTGGATAATTTTCCTGTTTGGGACACACTCCTTTCATTCTTATTTTGAGACCAACAAATTCTAATGGACACTCTTATGTATACTGATCACCTTCCAACTGTATGCAGACTGCAGTTATGTAATGGGGCCTCTATCTTGAGGATCCCAATGCAGATGTTGTATATAATAAAGAGGTTAAACAAGTACAAGTCTCTTTCTTTCGGTTGTTCTTAGATAGCTGGTGATTCCCATTCAGATTACAATGCTGTGATAAAAATTTCAATAGTTATTCTCATATTTTTTTGGGACATAATATATCTATTCTCAAATATCTAATGGGGCCTCTACCTTGACGACACCTTTTTTCAGGGCATAGAATAGCTATTCTAGTTTCGAGGCATTTGTTCATTTTCTTTTTTCGAGGCATAGAATAGTTATTCTCATTACGAGGCATTTGAACATATATAACTTTTCGGGACAAGGCATTTTCTTTTTCGGGACAGAGAATAGCTATTCTCATTAGGAGACATTTGAACATTGCTTTTCAGGACAAGGAGACACTCCTTTCTTTCTCCTTTTTCGGGACAGAGAATATAGTTGAGGCATAGAACTTTCCTCCAAGGGGCAAGTGAAATTCAGAGTTTGTCTCCTGACTTGCATAAGTGTGCAGATTACGAGTGTGTGCAGATCTGCAATGGGGTCTCCCTCTTGGGGATCTCACTGCACATGTAGTATGTGATACATACCTTAAACAATTACCTTTTCCTTTCAAGTACGTTTTCCTTCTTTGGAACAAAGAATAGCCATTCTAGTTTTGAGGCATTTAAACATGCTTCAGCTTCTGCAAAGCTTCAGCTTTTGATCAACAAAAACAACATCAATATAAGAAACAAGCTTAAGCTTTAGCAAAGCTACTACAGCCAAATTTTTGCATATATTGTATGTCATAAAGACTGTAAACAAGTACCTGTCTCTTCATTTCCGCTTTTATTAGAACCATTCAATTTTTTGTAGCTTAGCCCGAGTATATAACCGACCCTTAGTGACCAACCAAGTTATAAAACTTCACTGGCACACTGGCACCCTTTCCATAAAAGCTTCCTCAACCTAAACTTTAGTAGCTAGCATATGGCAAATTATCCCTTCCAGACTTGGAACTTGACAAATCACACATTCCCAATGGTAGTCTCAATTACTTTTCGGGACAAGCACGCACTAATTTCCTTTTCCCTTTCCGGACCCGGAATAGCTAGTCTTATTTCGAGGCATTTGAACTTTCCTTTTCAGGAAACCACGCTCATCTCCTTTTCTTTTTCCGAGACAGAGAAGAAATTCTCATTTCGAGAAATATGAACTTTACTCATTTCGTTTTCCTTGTCCAGCATAGAGAATAGTTATTCTCGTTTTGAGGCATTTGAGCTTTCATTTTTTAAGAGCGGAACTAATTGCCAATTTTGGGACAACACATTTCTGTTACTATACTTCAAGACCAAGTAATTCTCATTTCTCATTGAGGCATTTGAACATTCATTTTTTAGAGTGGGAATAAGTTCCAATGTTGGGACACTCTTTTTCTTTTTGGGACAAGGCATTTCTTCTGCTTCTATACTTTGGGACCAAGAAATACTCATTTCTCAACGAGGCATTTGAACTTTCCTTTTGAACAAGGACATTCTGATTTCTTTCAATTGGGACATTAAAATTGCATTCTCGTTCTGAGGGAAGATTACGAACATCAACGTTTATGTCTATTGACTTACTTCCCAATGAGTACGGAGACACAAGGGCATGAGTAGTATCACTTATGGCTACCGAATGTTGCTGCAGAAAGAGGTGATAATGAGCTCGATTGCAGTAATGAATAACCCTCTCCTTGCTGGATTTTATGGGGCCTATAGATAAAGCTTATGAATACTTAGCAACACCTCATATTTGCTTCGGGCAGAACACAATGAATTGCCTTAAAGCTAGACAGCCAACGCATCGGCTTGTTTGATATAGCAACACATCCTCAATTTGTTGTTTTATCACTTATGGCTACCAAATGTTGTTGCAGTAAGAGGTTATAAAGACGACTTGTTCCATCTAATTACATATAAGAGCAGACAATCAATAGTCATACATTGCCAATCATTTGAAGGCAACACATCCTCAATTAGTAATCCAATTCCAGCTGGTGAGTTCACCAGTTCACCCCACATGCCAAGACGTTTACCTAATCTGATTCTTTTTTTCAGGACATAAAAAGTATTCTAAGGATAAAGACACCATTTTTCGGGACATAGAATAGCTATTATCATTTACACATTACATTTCAACACTCATTTCCTTTTCCTTTTCCTTTTTGGGGACAAAATAGCTATTCTCGTTTTGAGACATTTGAACATCACTTTTCGAGACAAGGAAACACTCATTTCCTTTTCCTTTCTCATGACATAAAATAGCCAATCTCATCCAAGGCATTTGAACTTTCCTTCAAGGGACAAGGTCACAAGGACATTCTGATTTGTTTCAAATGGGACATTCTGATTTGTTTCAAGGGACAAAGTCTATCTATTGATTTACTTCCATTAGTATGCAGATGACATGAGTGTGTGCAGATGTTTGATGGGGTCTCCTTGGGGATCTCACTCCACAGAGTATAAGCTAAATACCTTAAACAAGTACCTTTTCCTTCTTCGGAACAAAGAATAGCCATTCTGGTTTCAAGGCAATTAAACATGCTTAGCTTCTGTAAAGCTTCAGCTTTTGGTCAACAAAAACAACATCAATATCAAATACATGCTTCAGCATCTGCAAAGCTACTGCAGCCAAATTTTTGCATGTATTGTATGTCATAAAGACCGTAAACAAGTACCTGTTTCTTCATTTCCGCTTTTATTAGAACCACTCAATTTTTTGCAGCTTAGCCCGAGTATTTATAAAACTTCACTGGCACCCTTTCCATAAAACCTTCCTCAACCCAAAGGGGCAGCTTTAGTAGCTAGCAAATGGCATATTATCCCTTCCAGACTTGGAACTTACAAATCAAGTTGTATCAGTAGCAAACATATTAAACAGTTATAATTCAGAAATTCTGGCCCTTTTCACCTTGCTTTATCCAGCATAACATCAGTAGCAAGCTTACAAAAGTAAGCTCTTTCCCAAGCTAACACCTCCTTTATGCCACAACCCTCCTTCCACCATAGGAAAGGTAATGGTCCGTTGAATTAGGAACTTGCCGACACTATCATTTCCACTTGACTCATTCCAAAGGAATTGCCAACGAATTCCCTCAATTTTCCAAATAACAGCAAGAGTTAAGTGGATAATCTGAATCTAGAAATTGAGCAATCCATCAAAAATAGCTTTAATGAGCTTCTGGCACAGGAAAGCTTTCAGGACAGTACTTTTCCATTTCATATTTCAGGACCAAGAAATTCTCAAGGACACTAATTTTCTGGAGAATTTTCCTGTTTGGGACTAGGGACACACTCCTTTCATTCTTATTTTAAGACCAACAAATTCTAAAGGACACTCTTATGTATATTGATCACCTTCCAACTGTATGCAGATTGCATATATGTAATGGGGCCTCTATCTTGAGGATCCCAATGCAAATACTGTATATAATGAAGAGCTTAAACAAGTACAAGTCTCTTTCTTTCGGTTGTTTTTAAATAGCTTGTGATTCCCATTCAAATTACAATGCTGTAATAAAAATTTGAATAGCTATTCTCACTTTTTTTTGGATATAAAATAGCTATTGTCAAATATCTAATGGGGCCTCTATCTTGACGACACCTTTTTTTCGGGGCATAGAATAACTCTTCTCATTTCGAGGCATTTGTTGCTTTTCCTTTTTGAGGCATAGAATAGTTATTCTCATTGCAAGGCATTTGAACACATTACTTTTCCGGACAAGGCATTTTCTATTCCTTTTTCGGGACAGAGAATAGATATTCTCATTTTGGGGGATTTGTTCCATGTTCTTTTCCGGGGCATGGAATAGCTATTCTCATTTCGAGGCATTTGAACATTGCTTTTCAGGACAAGGAGACACTCCTTTCTTTCTCCTTTTTCGGGACAGAGAATAGTCATTCTAGTTGAGACATAGAACTTTCCTCTAAGGGACAAGGACATTTCGATTTGTTTCAGTTGGGACATCAAAATTTCATTACATAAGTGTGCAGATCTGCAATAGGGTATCCCTCTTGGGGATCTCACTGCACATATAGTATGTGATACATACCATACCTTAAACAAGTACCTTTTCCTTGAGAATAGCTATTCTCGATTCCGATACATTTGAATATCACTTTTCAGGACAATAAAACACTCATTTCCTTTTCCTTTTATGGGACATAAAATAGCTACTGTTATCTCAAGGCTTTTGAACTTTCCTTTAAGGAACAAGGCCATTCCGATTTGTTTCAAATGGGACACTGAATATTCATTAGTATGGGACACTGAATATTCATAAAAATAGCTACTGTTATCTCGTTTCAAGGCATTTGTTCATTTTCCTTTTTGGAGGCATAGAATAGCTATTCTCATTACGAGGCATTTGAACATTACTTTTCGGGACAAGGAGGCTCTCATTTCCTTTTCCTTTTTCAGGACAGATATCGAGGCATTTGATCCTTTTCTTTTATGGGGCATAGAATAGCTATTCTCATTCGAGGCATTTGAACATTACTTATTGGGACAAGGAGAGACTCCTTTTCTTTTCCTTTTTCGGGACAGAGAATAGCCATTCTAGTAGAGGCATTTGAACTTCTCATTTCGAGGCATTTGCTCCATTTTCTTTTCCGAAGCATAGAATAACTATTCTCAATTCGAGGCATTTGAACATTACTTTTCAGGACAAGGAGACACTCCTTTTTCTTTTCCTTTTTCGGGACAGAGAATAGTCATTCTAGTTGAGACATTTGCTCCATTTTCTTTTCCAGGGCATATAATAACTATTCTCAATTCGAGGCATTTGAACATTACTTTTCGGGACAAGGAGATACTCCTTTTCTTTTCCTTCATCGGGAGAGAGAATAGTCATTCTAGTTGTGGCATTTGTTCCATTTTCTTTTCCGGGGCATAGAATAACTATTCTCATTTCAAGGCATTTGAACATTACTTTTCGGGACAAGGAAACACTCCTTTTCTTTTCCTTTTTTGGGACAGAGGCATTTGAACTTCAAACTTAGAGGCATTTGTTCCATTTTCTTTTTCGGGACATAGAATAGCTATTCTCATTTCGAGGCATTTGAACATTACTTTTCGGGACAAGGTGACACTCCTTTGCTTTTCCATTTCCGGGACAGAGAATAGTCATTCTAGTTGAGGCATTTGAACTTTCCTCTAAGGGACAGGGACATTCTCATTTGTTTCAACTGGGACATTGAAATTTTATTCTTGTTTGTGAATTACAGAGTTTGTCTATTGACTTGCTTCCATAAGTGTGCAGATGACATGAGTGTGTGCAAGTGATTCATGGGGTCTCCCGCTTGGGAACCCATTGCATATACAGTATATCCTACATACCTTAAATAAGTACCTGTCTCTTTCTTTATGTTGTTCTAAGAGGATTAGTGGTAGATATATGGCTAAAGCTTCCCAGCAAAACAACAAATTACCAAAGAAAATCAACTGAAATTGCACACTAAACAAATTTTGGAAAGAAAGAGCTAAACTAGATATTTGGCTAAATCTTCCCAGCAAAACAACAAATTACCAATGAAAATCAACAAAGTAGATGAAGATTTTTTTTTGCAAGGAACAATGAAGATTATGAGATCCATATAATCTTATGTTTGCAGGGAGTATTCAATACATTCCATTTTTTAAGTAGATGAGATCCATATAATCTCATATTCTCATGTGTGATAAACATGCTTATACTAAATGATAAAGCCTAAAGAGTAGCCCAGTTTGCCAAGACACAGTAGCCCCGAAGAACAGAGTATTTAAAATCGCATTCAACATCCAATTCACCACAAATATCTGCAAGCAGAATTCATCACCCCACAACAACATTCTAAGACTAAATAATACTTTATGCAAGTCATAAGAAGTCAGCCAAAATTATGGAATGTATTGAATACTCCCTTTAAAACTATAGATTCATTAGGTGATGACAAACAAAGTTACAAAATAAAGTACATTCAAGAAGTGATGAAACTTGAATAATTGCAATCCCTTTGGGGTTTCAAAATAAGCAAACATTAAGATTTAAGATGACATCTCATTTCACTACAGTAAAGTATATATCATAGTGACAATCAAGTTGAGCATGGATGCATCTCAGAATGATGATATTATCTGCTCAATGTATCAACAAGTTAAAACAAAGCCAGGCACAGGTAGGGACAAGCAAGAAATCTCTAACAGATATACAGAGATAGAGCCCAAGGCAAGACACAAGCTACAGCTTGTCCAATTGAAACATGGGGCACTTGAGAAGTTAGAAGGTTTTGTGAAGTTTAAGACAACAACTGAAAGGTTGTCAAGAATCCTATAATGTCAATTCCAAAGGTTGTCAACAAAAATAACAAATGAAGGAAAGGAAGTGACCAAGATTACATACTCTGTCCTTGCAGGAAACATTATTCTCCAGAAGATGGGCCAAAACACTAGCAGCTCAACCACGTACAAATCTGCAATTAGTGGAAATCATTAAGACTTTCCTCAACATGCGTATAAAAAATGCATGATGTTTATTGACACTTTTGTGATGCACTAAAACCTACATGATGTGGATACTCATTTCATGC
Source organism: Persicaria maculosa (assembly GCA_963922045.1). Classification (NCBI taxonomy): domain Eukaryota; kingdom Viridiplantae; phylum Streptophyta; class Magnoliopsida; order Caryophyllales; family Polygonaceae; genus Persicaria; species Persicaria maculosa. Next base: position 66,260,254 of record OY998262.1, read on the forward strand.
AACTTCCAAATATGAATAAATGAGAGTTACCTCAAGATCTCCATCAGTTTCACTCACTCTAAGACCACATAACAGAATGCTGTCAGGGGAAAAGATTGTCCTTGTTATTACTTAATAGAAAGCAATGTTATATTAGAGCTTGAAAATGATACATAAAAGATAGAATCACAGAAGTTCCATGATTCCATCACAAGTGACATGATCTTGTTATCATGAAAGACATATAAAGAAAGCAAACCTTCCAAAGATATCCTCTTCAAGGGAATCTTGATTTGTTGAATTTGGTTGAGGAATCAATGTACAAGCTAACGTAGTTTGACCATCAGCATATTTCTGTCCATTTCTGTATAACAGGGCATATACAAGCATGAGAGATCATTGCTATTTTAATCAGATTGGAGGGATAGAAAAATCAGAAGAGTTCTAATTTAAAGTTTCCCTTGTCAGGATATGGATCAATTAAAAAAAACAGGGAAGAAAATTGATAAGCAGACCTTTGAGGCCTCAAGGGTACAATAATACAGGCTTTTCGCTTGCTGCTGTTTAAAGTTTTCAGTCAGAGACAGTATTTCACATTGTAAAGTCACAAACATAAATAACTTGAATGATCATATGCAGGATGACCTATCTCTCAAATTCAAAATCTGAAAATCTAGTTACTTCTAAAGATTTCCACCCCTTCAGGATTTCCGCTACAAGGTTTTCCATCCAAATTACATAACAACACAAATACCTAGCGACCAGGAAAAGCTACTTTAATGCTCCCAATCATCGAAAAAATTAGCACGAATCTTAAACCCTAAAAAACACAATGTCTTGATTCGGGTTCAAAATAAACAATACTCAAGATTGATAAATAGGAAACAGATTTACCTCTAAACATTTGGATTTTGCGTTGGAAGTGAACGGGGCTATGGTCGTCGACAAACGCCGCTGAAAGTAGAAGTCGACGCCGATTGAACGGTGTTAGGGTTTTGCGTGAGGGAAGGAGGAACGAAGACAGGGGATCAAGAGATCAACTCGATCGATCGATGATACATGAAAGGGGAAGGAGAAACTGAGATAACGGAAGTATATAGAGATCGAGAGCGATGGGAGAGCTTGGGCGCAAGGAAGTGTATAGAGATCCAGAGGGATGGGAGAGCTTGGAGCGCAAGGACTTCCTATTGAGTATTGACATTTGACAGAGATCTGAAGTTCTAAACCCTAATTTCTGTTGGGATGAACTCAATACTTTCCTTTTATATTATCCCGATTTGAGATGAACTCAATACTTTCCTTTTATTAACGCGTTAATTTTTTTTTATCCGAATTAACGCGTTAATTTTTTTTATCCGAATTAACGCGTTAATTACTTGCCTAATTTTTTTTTGAGAATATTACTTGCCTAATTCGAAGTATGTAGCATGTAGTTGATAGGACTAGGACCGTTGTATCATTATTCGAACCAACAAAAACAAATCTGGCCTTTTTCGTTCACAAGATTTCTTTCCAAAATAATCTAATACAGTAATAAATATTTTAAAATATCAGCCATTTACCACCCAAAAAAAAAAAACCATAAATCCTATTCCTAGCTACCCTTGGTCTGTGTTTGTGTAGCACTATCCCTTCGTGCTTGCCCTTGTTTTTTGCTTGGTGTTCTTGCAGGACTGGTGCGCTGCGTTGGGAGTGTCCGGTTGTCCGGCTTCGTCTGAGATCCTTAGCTTCTGGAGCATGGCTGCTGCTGCTGATGAGCTTTTCTCCTTGGCTTCGGCGTGGGTCTCCTCGACGTGGGTTTCGTCATGGCTGATGCTGCTCGTTGTGCCGCGACTTGGTGTGCTACTTACCTTTTGTATTGAGGTGTACTAGTTTGGATTCACAATCCCAAAATCCATATTATGGACAATACAAAGTTTGCTACCAGTAACTTGTTACCTTCATTTGTGTACTAACATTGGTTCTGAATGACAGCAATCGAAATGTAATCTCGTATTTAAATTCGGAATATATAGGCTACCTTGTTTGGAATGATCAACCGTCCCGTTCTCTATTGCTCTATTACATCATTTTGAGAACAATCCGTTTCGATCTGAGATCGATACTCTCAGCTGGCTCTCCGCCCTATTCCATGCCACTGGCTCTGCTTCAGGTCGCCCTCGTCATAGGCCCGAACAAAGGCTGTTCTCTAGTCATCGTTTGGAGTTCGACACCGTTCTCTTTCAGATGCTTTCGTTTATCCCAAAACCAACAGATATTTGAACCAATGGACACAAAAATTAGTTTCCCATGAATATATGCACTTGGAATTCCTGCGGTATTCGCAGTAGGAACTTCTGGACTAACGTTGATATTTTCTGTAAGAATAATCACATTAATATAATAGCTCTTTTGAAGACCAAAACGGACAAGATTCCGTCCGATAATTGTTGGCGGAAGTGCGGTTTTACTAACATTGCTTTTGACCCCGCAACCGGATTTTCCGGTGGCATATGTTTGCTATGGAAATATTTACCATCGAGTCAAGGATCCATTGATCTTGTATCGGTTAACAACCGATTTATACATTTTAACTACTCAAACTTTACATATCACTCAACAATTGCCATACCGGTGATTTATGCCCCGCCGGATGAGGCCAGGAAAGGGCCGTTTTGGGCAGATATCGCTCTATATATACAAACCTTACTTATACCATATTGTGTAATGGGGGATTTTAATGACATCTGCTCACCGTCAGAGAAGGTGGGGGGTGCCTGTCCGTCAAATGCCAGATTTGCACGCATGACCGACCTCAAGAACAGATTTTCTTTACATGGGATTCCGTCCTTTGGTGGTCAGTTCACCTGGAAACGGAAAAAGAACGGTATTGATTTCTGCTTTGAGAGACTAGATCGTCTCCTCATCCACACTAATGTACTCACTATTTTTGACTCCCTCAGAACACAAATTCATCCTTTCACCAGATCTGATCATGCGCCTATCTCGGCAGACATTAGTTGAAATATTAAACCTAAAAACAGACCATTCAAATTTGAACTAGAATGGGTAAACCGGTCGGATTACAAGAATCTTGTTTCTCGTGCGTGGCGCCTTCATTCCTCGGGCTCACTTATGTACCGCCTGCTTCAACGCATCCTTAAGCGTCTCTCCAAAGATGGGCATAAGAGAACTTTTCTCAATATACATAACCAAATTCAGACAACTGATCAGAAATTATTCCAACTACAGACTTCGCTTCTGTCAAACTACAATAATGATGACATCAAGTTATTGAAGCGACTGCTTAATAAAAGAGAAAGAATGCTCGATTTCCATCGTAGATACTGGAGCCAAAGGGCTAAGGTAAAGCATGTTAAGCTTAACGATTCCAACTCTGGATATTTCCACAAAATCGCCTCCTCCAAGAGGGGTAGGAAAATTATCAAATCAATCACCCTACCAGGTGGACAAGTCACAGCTGATTTTCACATTATCCAACAAGAATTTGAAAATGATTTTAAATCCCGTTTCCGCTCCTCCACGAGGAGCGATCTGGACACAACTAGAGACATAGGGGTTATCCCCTCGCTAGTAACACAGGATGATAACAACATGCTCACAGCTCCGGTTTCTAAAGCATAAATTAAAGCTGATGTTTTCTCTATGAGCCCGGATAAGACTCCGGGCCCTGATGGGTTCTCGACAGGGTTCTACCAGAAGTTCTGGAACACAGTTGGCCCTTCGGTCACGAAAGTTGTCAAAGCCTTTTTCTCCAATGGAATTCTTTTAAAACAAACAAACCATACTTTCATAACGCTACTTCCAAAAAGGGGTGACCCGACAACAGTAAACCACTATCGTCCTATTAGCTTGTGCTCCACAGTTTATAAGATAATAGCTAAGGTGATTACAGCCAGGCTAACCAAGATTTAACAACCCATATTTCAAGTAAGTTTACTTCAAATCTTTCTACAAATATTTTTTTTATTTGGCAAATATTTCCTTAGAAATACTAATTTAGCTATTTTCTGAAAAAGGGAAATTGCAAAAAAGGTTCAACCTTTAGGGATTGTTGCGCTCAATAGCCTAAACTATAAAAAATATAGAAAATAGTCTCAAACATTTACTTGGCCGTAGAAAATAGCCTCATGCTACATTCAAATTCAAACGACTTGTATTTGTGAACGGATGGAGTAGGTTTTTTTGGCCCACTCTTTAAGTTTCATTACCTTTTTATTTTATCCATTCATTTCACCTTTTTACGTTTTCAACTCGTTATTTTCTCCTATTTTCCATTTTCGTCCTATTGATTACGTATTTCTACTGACTTTTAACTTGGTTGAGCCCTGATTGAAATTGAAAATGCTTTGAAAGTAGCAAATGATGCTGAATAAGAGCCCAATTTGGCCCCACAATTTTGACAGCAATTCTGTAACAAAAATGCAAATGAAGCTCTATTAACTTCTAGATCGATCGGCTGAGAGAATAAGATTTTTCAACATGCACTCCAGTTTGTAACCATCAGATTGAAGGTCTGCTCATCAATGTGTGTCTCGAAGCGGGGTTAGTCATATACAGTTTAACAACATCAAAAGTTCAAAAAGGAGACAACCTAGTCATCAGCCAAGTTTAACAACACACAAGGCGTATCCTGCGAGAATATCAGTCCCTTAGAAGTCAGCTCCCTGTAACCTGTGGAATTCAGTGGATGCAAAAAAATACATAAAAAAATCAATAAGTTATACAGCTTGACATTCAGTGGCTGCAAACAATACATAAAAAAAATTCAATGACAGCTAGATTAGCTTGTTAGAATTTGAGAAAAGACAAAACACAACAACGAACCAGAATTTTGGTTCTCCATAATACCCTCTCCAGAGACTGTCATCAAGAACATTAATAGCATCTGTGCAGTTTTCTGGACTAAGGAACCAGAATTTGAAGCACTTGTACCTACGTAGTGGGTGGATGCAACAGGTGGAGGGCTCCAAGCAATACAGGCTGGTGTGTAAGCTAAAGAGTGTAAAGGAGAACCTCAAATCCTGGGATAGAGCAAGGTTTACAGAGCTACAGACATAGATAAAACTAGACAAACACGAAATACAGCTACAGCTGCAGACAGATCATGGAAATGCTGGGCTTGTTGAGCGGGAAAAGGAAATAGAGCACAGGCTCAGGAGCAATGTAGCTAGGCACATCAGCTTAGTCACTCAATGGGCTAACCTGCATTGGCTCACAATGAGAGAGGAGGTGGGTAAGGAAACTCAGGAGCAATGTAGCTATTCTTTTGGTTTTCCACGAGACCCTTTGTTTGGTCGGCGTGTTTTGTAACAAAACTCAATAAATGAGTGCAATGGTTACCTCTATAGTCAATCATCAAGATCGAAATCCATAGGCGTAGCAGTCATAACCACGTAAACTCCCTCCAGAGACACCATAGTCTGTGGCGTACCAGCCATTGTCGTGTCATCAAGCCTCAACAGCACGGCGCACATCGAGACATCCTGAATATCTGTCCCTCCTAATACGTAGGAGCCGGTCATACTCGCTATCCGGGGAGCACCCTGCACTCAATAGCAACAATGTCCAACCATGAAACTTAAAACGAGCTTTGTATTGTACTTTTCAACGAAAAAATCAATAAAAATGAAACTTAAAAAGAGCTCTCTACCTGGATCTCAATGAGAGGTGCATCAGGATCATGAGGCACAAGCGATACCCCAACGACGAGTCTGGAGGCAGACAGGATATCGATCCTCCTGTATCCCGGGTGTGTGAATCTTATCTATATATATATTACATAAGAAGCAGACATTCTCGTTTTGTTTCGGAGTGATTAACAAAGTGGTATATGTCAATAACAATAATCATACTTGTTGAGTTATAATCCTTGATGTCGGTATATGTTATTGTTGACAATATGAGATAATATTCCACATTGATTATATAGTGAGTTCAAGCCTTATACATAAGTGAATGAGATACTCCTCCTGATGTCGGTAAGTTAGATGATCAATTATGCATCATAAAAGAAAGTCAACCAATAAATATGTGAAGGTGAGTTAGTTGTTTTTAGTTTATTTTGGAGTGATCGATTACAATCAGACTAGTTTGTTTCAGAGTGATTGAAAATTTAGAAATACGAGCCTCGTGCGAATGATTAAAATTATCAATCATGAAGTTGAAAATCTATTGACATAGCAATCAAAACCATATAAACCCCCTCTAGAGCAACCATAGTACGTGGCATACCAGCAATTGTCGTGCCATCGGGCCTCACTAGTATGAGGCACAATACGGTCTCATGAGTAAGTATTCCTACTAGGTAGGAGCCGGTTATACTCGCGATCATGTGAGGGCCCTGCACGAGCTCTCTATTGTACAGACAACGAAAAAAATCAATAAAAATGAAACTTAAGAGCTCTCTACCAGAACCTCAACGACATGTGCAGGACCACCAGTAGCACGGTGCTCAAACGATACCTCAGCGACAAGTCCGGATGCAGACAAGATATCGATCCTCCTAGTTTCCGGGTGTGTGAATGCACGCACCCAAGCAACAACATCCTAAAGAGACCCAAGATCACTAAAGAAGGAAAAAATGTGCAATCTTTTTTCTTTTTTTTTTTTGATAAGGAAATAATTCGAGGCCGGACAGGCCCGGACCTCGAGAGGCCGACAAAGTCGGCAGACGGCAAGCCGTCTAAACATACAATATAGAAAAAGAAATACAACATACAACAACTACCTAATACAACAAAAGAACTACAAGAAACAAACCCGGAAAAAATGTGCAATCAAACAAAGAAAAAAGAGGTTATTTACCTCGTCATGTGCCATCTAAATAACAAAGGGAGGGGTGATGCTCCCTGCCATATCAATTGAACATTTAGAACCAAAATTCAGTCCGATAAATGATTTTCAGACAACAAACAAACAATCATATAAGTGACCGAAATTGAAAATCAGGACACAAGTCGGCACACTACTAACATCAACCCAACCGTTGTAAAACCCATGTCCAACATATGATATCATAAAAATGTTCGGAGTGATTTATAATTGATTCAAACCCTACTCATGTTATAAGAGCTCTTCATTTTTAGGCTTTAAGTGAGGACAACGAACCCTACCCATATTATAAGAGCTCTTAATTATTTATATTTATCAATTTCAATATTATTATTTTATTATTATCAATCAATATATATATATATAATACTAAAACAAAGACGTGAAAATCCTATGTGGCGGGTTCTGGTCGAATTCACTTACGTGTATTTTTCTTGTGCAATCTAACCGAGTTTTTTTGACACGTCAATTAATGAGTATCCATTATATTTAAGTCACATCAATTAATGATTTCATATCTTTAGCCACATCATTTAACTTATGTTATTAACAATCACACTTGATTAGTTATCATATCTTGATTAGTTATATTTTGATCATTTTTTTTACTTATGTAAATAAATCTAATGAATTTTGATAAACTAAAAAAACGGGTAAAATCCACCTATGGTCCGTGAACTTTGACCAAATGTTCAAACGGGTCCCTGAACTTTATTTTTGTTAATTGAAGTCCCCGAACTTTGATACTTTGTACACATTTGGTCCCTCTGTTAGTAAATTTGTTAAATATGTGTTAATTAAGTAATGATATGGAATCAATGTATTTTTGTATTAATTACATGAGTTAGGTTATACAATTGTAATTGACTGGTATTTGTTCAACTAAAGAAAAAAATAAGTTTTTTTCTTCTCAAAAGTCATCATATATAATAGAGTTTTTATTAAAACAAAGCATATTTTAAAATATATTTTTATCAAAAACACTTTCTATTTTTTACCAAATGTTATAATTTTCCAATAATAGTTTATTTTAAAGTATTTTAATGACTAAAATTTCCTTATTTAATTAAAAACAGAGTTTATTTTGTTAACACAAATAGAATTTATTTTTTATAGCAAAAGTAGAGTTTATTTTTTTCAACAAAACACATTTTATTTTTTTTAATTAAATAAGAAATTTTGGGTCATTAAAATATTTTAAAATAAAATATCAACGGAAAATTATACCATTTAGTTGGAAAATAGAAAGTTTTTTTTATTATAAAAAATATGTTTTAAAAACATATATTTTTAATATAATATAATTTTTTTACTTTAGTAAAACAAATACCAAGTAATTACATGTGTATAACCTAACTCATTCCATTAATATACCAAAATACATTGATTCTATATCATTATTTAACACATATTTAACAAATTCACTAACAGGGGACCAAATGTGTACAAAATATCAAAGTTTAGGGACTTTAATGAACAAAAATAAAGTTTAGAGATCCGTTTAAACATTTGGTCAAAGTTCAGGGACCATAGGTGGATTTTACCCCTAAAAAAACTTATCAATATACTATAGAAAAGCACTGAAATTATGTATATATAATTCATCACGATCACTTAAACTTGAAAATAAATAAAAAATTCCGTACTAAGTACTAACTCATTTCAAACTTCCGAAAGAAGTTCTAGCTATTACAAAATTGAAATTAAAATATATTGAATCATCGTTAATTGACATGTCAAAAAGAGGTATAATCAGATTGCACAAAGAACTATACATAAGAAAATTCGATCATAGCTCCTTAAAATACGCGTAACAAAGCCAAACATCTTACATTCTTGATTAGAGGGAGTAATAAGATTTTAGGGAAGAGAATCAAAATTCTAATAATCTTGTGCTCCTCAACATTTTAATCTAATATGTATGTTTAATATATAATGTGTTTTTTCTTTTGCAAAGTTTATGAATTTTTATAAGCTTTTGTAAACAGTTAACAAAATTAAAAGAAATTAAATCCTCCATTTGAATTTCCCCTATATAATTTAATGTTTTATGGTGAAATATAATTTATTAAAAATTGCGAAAACACGTGTAATAAGTCTAGTGTATATACATATATATATGTATATGAAACAGAAAATTGCTAGTATTATTTTTTGAAATTTTTTTATCAATAATTTTGATCTAAAATAATTTGGCAATGTGTAATATGTGATCCTCATTGCAGAGACTAACACGTAACATGTGTTTAATTTAAAGCCTATAAAATTTAATTTTTACCATTTTAATACTAGAAATTTTTTTTTTTATCCCATGCTCATTTTACCTATTATTATTGTTATTGATTACATAGAATGATAGTAACGATATAAATCATTTATGTTTTACTCTCTTACAAGCGATGTCACTTTAAACCTCTTGTTAATAAAAAGATGTCAACTCAATTATTTTTTGCTATGATCTGAATGGTGCCAAACTGCCAATCCAGGCTTTAAGAGAGTCGATGGTGTTAAGCCAATGATGGTGGATATAAGAAATGCTTGTCAAGAACAATTGTCCTTTTCTGCAAATCCTCTTCCAAATTCTACTCTTCTCTCTTCCTCTTCCTCTCTTCCTTCACTTCTATGGCTTCATCTTTTAATTTCTTCTCCTTCTCTTTGTACATGGTGCAGCTCGTAGCCTCATCAGCTCGTTGCTTCATCATCTCCATCACAGCTGCCCTCCTAAAGAACTCGGAATGGCGCTGCAACCTCCTTAAATGCTGTTTCAAAACTCTGCAAAAAAATAGAATAAAAATACAGATAAAAATTTATTCCAATGTTTAAAGCTAACTGATTGGAGGGATACACAAATCTGCAGTTGAGTTGAACGAAGACCTGCAACAGGGTGATTTGCATTCGGACTTGTCACATACTAGAGCATGATGTTGCAAGAGACTCCACATCTTTCTGCAAGGTAAACATCCTCCTGAAGCGCCGACCTTGCACATAATTCCATGGCGGAAAATCCCCTTCAACCTTCGACAATCTGGGTACTCGCACTGTGGTGAACGGCATTCTGATGTATGCACTAGAGCATCAAGCATTTTATGTAGCTGAAGACAAAGGATAAACATTGATTAGAAGATTCAGTTACTCTATAAATTGCTATACATATATATCTCACCTGTACAACTCGTAGTTGTGTATCACGTTCAGCCAACTCGTGGGGATGGTCTATTCCGAAATCCTTACAACAAGATTTACACGCATAAAATAGGGGCATTTCACAACGGAAGCCTCGACCAATGTCAAGATGGCATTTGTAGCAAGTCATCACAAATGCGGGATTGTGAAGATGGTAAAGCACCATCATAGATGAGTGCTTGGCACGGCGTAGGGTATCATATCGATGGTGATGTCCTTGGCAAATACTAAGAAATGCTTGTCTGTTATCAAAAATTTCATTCGGAACAATGTCATCTTCATCCTTGGTGTCGTTTGGTACACCAGTGATTTCAGTCTGCACCATTAGCAATCTTACCAGTTAGAAAGAAGCTCCCCTAGAATTCTTAAACTAAAGTGTATCGAAGTTCCATCTCTACCATTAAAAAACTATGATAATAAATGTGTTCTACTCACTGGAAAAAGTGTGTGCATATCTTTATTGCCAGTCGGATGTCTCTCTTCCTCAACAAGTTTTTGTTCAGCTTCATAACACCTGGAGCGAAGGAATTTACCTTTAAAACTCGTCCTAAACTAATCATCCAACATTGTTTAATGTGAATTCTTTTTCAAAACACCAAGAAGAAGAAAATACAGTGGCATAGAAAAGATCCCCTTTACCCTCAATCTTTCACTATAGCTATAGGGAAAATGTTCATATCTTCATTATGCCGGATATTTATTTATATATTCAACTTCTGAGGCTAGCCGGGGTTGCTTTATCTTTGTTCTCATCATTAGAAAGGTTAAGAATATTAACTGTTGAGTGAGCATGATATCTACTGTCATAAAACACTTTCATATTAAAGCCCTGAGTTTTTTCAAATCTTCCTTTTAACTTACCATGTAAACTATTAAGATCGCTACTCAACCATGCATACAAACTAAATCCACAAGGCAAGCACAACATAAAGTGGAGATTATAGCCAGAATACTTACTCATCACAAATCTGAAAATTTTTGCACTGCTTGCAAGACCAGCAATTTCCAGATACCATTAGGGTGCAACAGTGAGAACAAGAAGGCTGCAAGTGAACCATAATAAAGTCGTCCTTCATAGGCATTACCTTGTCTCCTAGCTGGCGAAAAACACAAGACAGTTGACAGTAAGAAAAAGAAAATTCACCAAGCTTCCAATTGTAGATGTCCAGCAAGAATAGAAAAGTAAATGCAAACCCATTTTGATCACTGCTTTTTACAAGCCATCTTAAAAGGAAGAAAATGGATGTTGCAATAAACCATCTTAAAAGGAAGGTATGAGAAAGAAAAAACCATGAAACAAAAGAATTACTTTGTGCATCAAGAGAAGATCTTTCCTGCCAACTTCCTCTTGATTGAGATGCTTGATTATTTCTTCGACTGCAGCAGGCCAGTAATCTCCATAAAAATAGGGCAGCCTAGCTGCAGTAACTTTAGCCTTGCATTCACCAGCTGATACAAAAAAATGGTCGTAAAAATTAGTGAGTTCCACCCCGATGTGTTCTTCTGAAGCCTTCTTAAGCACAGCCAAAAGCCTGTAAAATAAGCCACCAATGTTTACTTAAATATATCCAAGAAAGGAAGAATATTTGAGCCAATCAAAATAGTTATGAGACTCACCAGTCCCTCAGCCTATCAGATTTGGGTGCTTTCTGCAACTCAGGATGGCAGTAAAACATATAATCTTCACCCTTGAGTGGAGGGCATGCCCAAATGTAACAGCTAGTAAACCCCCGTTTCTTGCAATACTCAAGATATCCAATCTGGATATAGAGAAACATATTAGAAAGAGAATATAGAAGCTACAAAAGAATCTAAATATCAATGAATTTTATTGCAATTTTGTATATCCAGGGGCGTCTAAATTTTGTGTGTATAATTTTGCAATGTTAAATCAATGATTTTCACAATACATGTATTTATTTTTTTAAAAAAAAATCAATACTCCAGCCATATACTTAACAATAGCAGTTAGAGTATCTTCTTTGACAAGTATCATCAGTTCAGATCAGTATCCTCATCACATAAACTAGTTTTATCAAGCAAATTTGAATTCATATGTATCAACAGTTTAGATGTCAGTAACTGCATCTGCAGCTAACTTCCCTCTTTTCTGCATACAACAGCTTCCAGTGAATGACAGCAAAGTTCTGCGAAATTGTCTCACTACCTATTATCTGGAACATGTAATTGCAATCATAAATGATAATCCTGTGATATGCCATGCCAGAGGAATCAGGATCTACATATTTCTATACATCGGAATTGCTTTTAAATCAATTCAGAAAGAAGAAAAATATCTTTTAGGGAAAAAAAAAATTGCTGCACATTTCAATAGGATTTTGGAGTGTTATGGGATTACCCAGGCAATGCAGCAAAATATTTACTCTTCTCCAATTGCAAAACTAAAACTTACCAATATTTCATGATAAACAAAAGTACGAAGAGCTTCTCCAGTCACTGCTTTGATTTCTGGCCTAAAGTATTTCACTGAATCGAAGCATGATAGATTAACACGGCGCTGATTTGGGGGTTGGCACTCTGATCCAAATTCTTGAACATCCATGCCAAATAAGCATACATCAACCCCATCAATTTTTTGGAACAACAAGATCGCCTGATAGAGCAAATAAATTATGTTTGTATCAGAGTAAAGCCCATGTATGTTCCAAAGACATTTAAGATTATTTTATTGAACCCTAAAATGCAAGAAATATTTATCATAAAAAGAAGTCAAACTCATAATGTTCACTTACCTTTGATTTATACAGGAGCTCGGTGGGGTAATTATCGTCTTGAAAAAGTTCATGCAAACGAGGGTTCACTTTTAGCTTCTTATTAGATGAAGACACAACCCTGACAATAATTTCTTCGACTCCAGGAACCTGCAAATAAAAATTCCTCGGATAATCCCCAACTGAGTTACAGTCATCAATCATATTTGAGAAAAGGAATTTGGAACGAAAATTGAGATACTGATCACCAAAAAAAGATGTTTTCAACAAACATATGGACCATAAAATGGGATGACATGATGAATGATGATTAACCAACAAATGGCATACAAAATAAAGCCATACAACTAAAAAGGCATACAACTATAGTCTCTATCCAATGTGTGCAGAATACAGAGCATGTCAGCTCGGCTGGATTAAATACCTCATCATAACACTTCCCTTGGACTCTTGCCCTCTCTTGTCTTTCATGTTTTAGACTTCTAAACAAGCGATCCTCGAGATGGTCACTTAGTATAGTCCTTGGCAAATCTTTTGCTCCAAGAAGAGCACTCTGTGGCAACGGTGCACGCTCCCCCTTCTCGATTTCTTTAATATAGCAAAAAGGGCAGGTGTACTCAGCTTGCCGACCATTACAGTCTTTACTTCTGCAACCATCAAATAATGCACAAATTTGATATTGCCAAGCTTTGCATTTATCACATTGAACCCACTGCCAAATCCCATAAAAATAGTCAGCATCTAAACATAACTGTATGCAGCAACCAATAAGCTGCAGTAATGGTAAAGCCTACCAATTCTTCAGTCTGATCATTATTCTTTTTCTTCTTGAGTCTAGCCTTTGGAACAGCAACCCCCTCCACCATAATGGTATCCCCGAGAGCTTTATCATAGCATGGAACACAGAAGTAATCCTTAGCATTACCCGCTTCAAAGGTTCTGTAATCCTTAGCATTACCCGCTACAAAGGAATAATACGTGGCATTATGCTCAATGTGGAGGCCATGTCTTGAACAATAAAGCGGCTGTGATTTAAAAGTCAACTTCTCAGCCGCGCATAATTGACAGAATTTTTCACGCTTAAAATGCCCCACTGTTTCATAGATAACTGCTTTTGTTTCACCCTGCTATGAATAAACCGAGCTTAAGTTAGTTCTGGATTTCTACACTTGCAGAACAATTTCAATCAAAGTTTCATTTTCACTGGCATTGTCTTGGTAATAAACTACAATTCATGAAAACAAAAATATTGATTGTGTGCTTCAAAAAATTTCAAATTGGAGTGAATAGATTCATGACCATGGTGAAGTGATGTCTTAGTATGACTTTTGCAGTTCAACAAAATTCCAGCTTAACCTTATGAACCAAACCATCACATCCTCATCGAATCAGTTGAACTTGAAATATGCACAAAAAAATTTTTAAAAAAAATTGCATCAATTTTACCTGATGAAAACACCGCCCAAGACTTGTTAAATGAGCCCTAACTTGCTCTGGAGTGAAAAATTCAGTCATCGACAAACCTTGTATCTTTGACTTCACAGACTTGCTGCTATTACCACTCTGATCTTGATCACCTTTGTTGGCAAGACGGGACATGATTTGTGTTCCGCTTTCAGGGAGAATGGAATGAAAGGGAGGCTCTAATTCAGGCGTTTCGGCGAGGGTTTTTTGAATCTTTTGGTGACGCAGATTCTGTTGGGTTTCCCTCCTATATGGGGGAAGAGTCCAATGGACTATTTACCATATGATTTTTACCATGTGAAGTTTTACCCTCCTCCTTTATAAAAGGGGATGTCTTTCCATTTGGGAAAGTAAGAGAGAGAAAACAAAGAGTGAGAAAGGGAGAAAAGAGAGATCTTGGAGGAATTTTCGTAGGCCATTGTTCAGCCCAATTTTGAAGTGCCCCGATCGACGACCAAACGACCTCCGATTGGGACGATTTTCTAGTATGTTGTTCACCTCATCATAGGCTTCATTTTGTACGGTTGGATCGTCGTTTTGAGCCTCCAATCTCAGATCCCCTTTGCTTGTGTTCTTTCTTGGGTTGTTGTTGATTTCCACCAATTGGGTGATGAAATTGGAGATTTGTCCAAGCTTGTTGATGCTTGATGATGTTGTATGCCTCTAGCTTTGTCTAGGGAAGATTGTACCCACTTGTTATTGTTGATAGTGGAAGTTTCTAGCTCCCGTGGTTTTTCCCCGTTTTGGGGTTTTCCACGTAAATCTGGTGTTCTTTGTGCTTGGTTATTTATCTTCTGTTTGTGTCTGATTGTTGGTTTGGGTTGCTTGAGTTTGGCTCTCTGGTTTACAGTTCTTGTCCATCCCGATTCGTGTGTGTTAAAGGGGTGTGTCTGACGTCCCCTTGCTTCCCGGCACAACAGACTGGTATCAGAGCATTTGGTTTAGGATGGAGGAAAAGAACAGTTTTCAGGGAATGATTGTGTTGAATTCAGGCAACTACTCAGATTGGAAGATAAAGATGGAAGATCTTTTGTATGTGAAAGATCTGTATGAGCCGATTGTGCACAAAGAGATTCCAACGGGTGTCGTTGATGTTGAATGGAAGATTCTGAATCGAAAAGCAGTTGCTACGATCAGACAATTTGTTGATGTGAGTGTGCTCCAGCATATTGCCAATGACACGAATGCTTATGAGTTATGGTATAAGCTTGAAGGGATGTATGAGAGGAAGAATGCCCTCAACAAGGCGTCATTGATGAGAAAGCTTGTGAAATTGGAGTACAAAGATGGTGAGAGCATTGTTGTGCATTTGAGCACATTTCAGGGATTTGTGAATCAGTTAGCTTCTGCGAAAATGTCGTTAGATGATGAGTTGCAGGCTCTACTACTTCTCTCCTCATTGCCGGATAGTTGGGGCACACTTGTCGTGTCACTTAGTAATTCCGCTCCGGAAGGCAAGCTGACTATGGAATGTGTGAAAGCTAGTCTTTTGAACGAAGAGACTAGAAGGAAGGAGATGGGTGTCTCCTCACAGTCAGAAGCTAATGTGACGCAGGGTTCTGGTAACAACAGAGGAAGGAGTAAGCAACGACAGCAGCAGAACAAAGACAAGTCCAAAGGGAGATCGAAGTCTAGAAGCAAATACATTTGCTATTATTGTGAGAAGCCGGGTCACATTCAAAAGAATTGCCGAAAGTTCAAGAGGGACAAAGGCAAAGAACCTGAGAAGTCAGAGACTTCGAGAAATCAAGAAGATAAAGACACTGCCGCTCTTACAATCAGTGATGACATAGTGGAGTTGTTTGTGGCGGCTGATGAAGGTTCCTTGAATCTTGCAAGTGGTGAGTGCACTTGGATTGTCGATTCAGCTGCTTCATATCATATCGGGAGGAAGATGAGCATGATGATGGTGATGTTGATCCACCAGAAGTTCCACAACCTCAAGAAGAGGAGCCCCCTATCCAACCTGAAGTTGAGTTGAGAAGATCCGCCAGAGTGAGACAGACTTCCTCCCGATACTCAACCAACGATTATGTGTTGTTGACTGATTCAGGTGAGCCTGAATGCTATGAGGAAGCTATGTCAGATGTGCATCAGAAGGAGTGGTACAATGCCATGCAGGATGAGATGAGTTCCTTGCATGAGAACCACACCTATGTCTTGGTGATATTGCCTAAGGGCATGAAAGCTCTCAAGAACAAATGGGTTTTTCGTTTGAAGTCTGGAGAAGATGGTACACCTCCCAGGTTCAAAGCCAGAGTTGTGGTGAAGGGTTTTGAGCAGAAAAAGGGTGTAGACTTCGATGAGATTTTCTCTCCAGTTGTGAAGATGTCATCCATCCGGGTTGTTCTAGGCATGGCTGCTAGCATGGACCTAGAGGTCGAGCAGCTTGATGTGAAAACCGCCTTCCTTCATGGTGATTTGGAAGAAGAAATCTACATGGAGCAACCTGAAGGTTTTGAAGTTAAGGGAAAAGAGAAGATGGTTTGTCGTCTCAGAAAGAGCTTGTATGGTTTGAAACAAGCACCTCGGCAATGGTACAAGAAGTTCGAGTCTTTTATGATCGACCACAAATTCCACAAGACACATGCCGACCACTGCGTGTTTATGAAGAATTACGCCGAAGGTGACTTTCTGATTCTCTTGCTTTATGTGGATGATATGCTTATTGTTGGTCGGGATACCAACAAGATTGCTAGTTTGAAAACTGCGTTGAAGAAGTCCTTTGCTATGAAGGACCTTGGCCCTGCAAGAAATATTTTGGGTATGCAGATTACCCGTGACAGAAAGAATCAGAAGTTGTGGATATCACAAGAAAGATACATTGAGAAGGTGCTGCAAAGATTCAACATGGACAAGGCTAAACCCGTGAGTTCTCCACTTGCAGTGAACATGAAGCTGAGTTCTGATCAGTGTCCTACAAGTGAGAAAGAGAAACAGGAGATGAAGAAGGTGCCTTATGCTTCAGCCGTTGGTAGTCTGATGTATGCCATGGTTTGCACTAGGCCAGACATCGCCTATGGAGTTGGGGTTATCAGCAGGTTCATGAGTAATCCTGGAAAGGAGCATTGGGCTGCAGTGAAATGGATTCTCAAGTATCTCAGAGGCACTTCGAGAGTGTGTTTGTGCTTTGGTCCTGGAAAACCTATGCTTGATGGTTTTACAGATGCAGACATGTCAGGCGATATTGACACGAGCCGATCCACATCTGGATATCTGATTACATTCGCAGGGGGAGCAGTCTCATGGCAATCGAGACTGCAGAAGTGTGTTGCTTTGTCAACGACAGAAGCAGAGTATATGGCTGCAGTTGAAGCTGGTAAGGAGCTGATATGGATGAGAGACTTCCTAGAGGAGTTGGGAGTGGAGCAAGCTAGCTACCCACTCTACTGTGACAATCAGAGTGCCATCCACCTTGCCAAGAATGCCGCCTACCATTCTCGAACCAAGCACATCCGAAGAAGGTATCATTGGCTTCGAGAAAGAGTAGAAGATGAAGATTTTGAGCTCATGAAGATCCACACAAATGACAACGGATCGGATATGCTGACAAAGACTTTGTCAAAGGAGAAGCTCATCAAGTGCCGCTCAAAGGCGGGCTTGCTCGAGCCCCCCATATAGGATTGAGGGGGAGCTATGTTGGGTTTCCCTCCTATATGGGGGAAGAGTCCAATGGACTATTTACCATATGATTTTTACCATGTGAAGTTTTACCCTCATCCTTTATAAAAGGGGATGTCTTTCCATTTGGGAAAGTAAGAGAGAGAAAACAAAGAGTGAGAAAGGGAGAAAAGAGAGATCTTGGAGGAATTTTCGTAGGCCATTGTTCAGCCCAATTTTGAAGTGCCCCGATCGACGACCAAACGACCTCCGATTGGGACGATTTTCTGGTATGTTGTTCACCTCATCATAGGCTTCATTTTGTACGGTTGGATCGTCGTTTTGAGCCTCCAATCTCAGATCCCCTTTGCTTGTGTTCTTTCTTGGGTTGTTGTTGATTTCCACCAATTGGGTGATGAAATTGGAGATTTGTCCAAGCTTGTTGATGCTTGATGATGTTGTATGCCTCTAGCTTTGTCTAGGGAAGATTGTACCCACTTGTTATTGTTGATAGTGGAAGTTTCTAGCTCCCGTGGTTTTTCCCCGTTTTGGGGTTTTCCACGTAAATCTGGTGTTCTTTGTGCTTGGTTATTTATCTTCTGTTTGTGTCTGATTGTTGGTTTGGGTTGCTTGAGTTTGGCTCTCTGGTTTACAGTTCTTGTCCATCCCGATTCGTGTGTGTTAAAGGGGTGTGTCTGACGTCCCCTTGCTTCCCGGCACAACAGATTCCTATCCAAAATGTCCGATCCTTCGATCGACAAATCCGAACCCTACCCCAATATATCTCAATCCAAATCCTCTACAGCAAAGAGAGTGAAATGATGTTTGATCACTTTGATGTGTTTACTGGTTTCCAAAAAAAACTCATTATATAAGTCTTCACAAATGAATTAGGTTTTATAATGCTTATTCAATACGAAAAATAAATACAAATAATATTATAACACTCTTTTAGATAAACTACATTACCCGACGTCTTCATTACACGAGTTGACTGCTTTTCAGAGTTTTGTCCTCACTGTACATAGGACGATCGGATCCTCATACAGCTCTACTTTAGAGTGGGGTTTTGGCTTTGTCCACGTCCAGTATAGTCTATGTAACAAGTGTTACTCACCCTAAAACCGAAAGGTTGAACCATCAGACTAAACCATACCTTATTACTTTACATGAATCCCCAATTTCCAGATTATGACAGTTTTGATGCAGTATTACTGCTATAGAAACTAGCAGCCACGGTTTGTTTTTGACATCAAATCGACTGCATTAGAATGTGATGCAATTCTTCTAGTCCTCGGTCATTTCGGACCAAACCCAATTGTGTTTCCATCAATCAAAAAGCAGGCATTGTTTACCATTCACCGAATCCAGAGACGTCTTTCTTAAAAACAAGTTTGGTTTCATAGAGAGGCGAGTGTACTAGAGAGGATCAACAAACTTCACTGAGGCTGAATTCAAGTGTACTGCAAAAACAAGTTTGGTTTCATAGAGAGGCGAGTCTAGGAAGATCTTTTGCAGCTCAAAGAGCTTATGCACGAAACCGATGCAGTAAGCGCATATTAGGGCTTGTTGACGGCTATGATCACCATCAGCATCACCCAAGTTTGCACACTGAATTCACAGCCAAAATTGTAGTCCATACAAACAAGGTATAAAGAATTTGCCACATATTGAAGAATGTAAATGGATTTTACAATAGACACCAACCAAAATGGCTTCAAAAAAATGAAAAATCATCCAAGGATGCAAGCAAAATGCATACCAAACTCACTAAGAAATGTGGTCACGGGCTTGGTCAAATTGACCCACCTTTTCAATCCAAGCTAACAAAGTAATGCAAACACAGGCCTAAAGCCCAATAAACAGGCCCAATCCCAAAGCCCAATGAAAACCCAAGTACATTTTTGCACAACCTCAGTGTAAATCTCTTTGGGTACTCACATGTACATATCGGTGCATATGATACCAAATAGCTCATTAACTCTAACCTTAGTTAGGTCATGTTTGTTATAACTTATAAGAGTAGAGAACTGAAAGGAAATAAATCAGACCTTATTTGTAAAAAGGTAAAATAAAGTGAAGAAATAAAATAAATTTTGGCCATATAACCTTCCCTTTAGCCTATTGAATGTCGGTGTACCAGTTGGAGATACAGAGTTATTGTAACTTGCCAGTGTATGAAACTGAAACTGATCATACATATATACTGATATGAATGATCATTCAGAACTGATTGCAATGTTTGGTTCTCCATATCCCCTTATTTCTTAGGCTGCACCTAACAAGCTCACTTCAAATGCACATACCCATCATGTTTGGGTAAAGGATAAGCCCTCCCCCAGCCACACCTTTGGTCTGTGACCATCTCCATCACTTAACTTCATCTCCATCTCCCACGTCGCGACGTCTACCATAGTTGCTCTAGTTTCTCAGGCTTGCCTAACTTAGGGAATTTTAGCCTTTTTGGATAAAGGTATAATACTAACATAACATCTGTGCACAAAAGTCTCCCCATGTCATGGATCTATAAAATCAAAGATCATAGTGGCCAGCAACATACATTAATGGGCGACGAAATTTCAACGAAAACTCGTGCACGCTATTGCAAATCTCTTGGATGGGTAATTTAGATTCAGCTGTTGATTTCTGAATCAAATGTTCTTGTCCTGAGAAAATCTTTGTCCTTTTGTAGCTTGTTCTCTAGTTTCCTTCATCAGATTCTCTTTATACAAATCAGTACATCAGTTAGTTCTAAACTTCTAATGTGACAGTCTTTGTGGTCCTTAAGGAAATCATGTGGGCAATGAGATTCCAAAATAGACCCCAAATTCTGAATCTTCCTTCACAAATTGCACTAATTTTTTTCACTTCCTATATACAAAATAGCCAAGAAAAAGAATTTAAAATGGCCCATAAAATCCCAACAGATAATAGAGTCTGTGGATCTTGCATTTGCACTGATTGCTTCATAGCTGTCAGGCTATCCAATATACTTTGCCTTCATTGCCTGTCAGATCAGAATCAAGAAAAACTGCCACCACTCCTTGTGTTTGGCATTAA
The DNA here is from genome assembly GCA_963922045.1 of Persicaria maculosa. Classification (NCBI taxonomy): domain Eukaryota; kingdom Viridiplantae; phylum Streptophyta; class Magnoliopsida; order Caryophyllales; family Polygonaceae; genus Persicaria; species Persicaria maculosa. The sequence continues at coordinate 66,281,106 of OY998262.1, forward strand.
ATGTTTTTGGCCATTGACCTTCAAATGATCCATCTCTTTCTTTTACTGCAATGGAAAATGACAGTAAAAACCAAGATATGTTGCTGTTCTGATGTGATATTTTTGTCTGTGAACAATTTCAATTTTGTCTTAAAATATGCTGTTTCACAGAATTTTGTCAGCGGATAAAAATGTCACATTAAGGTGCGTGTGGAGATTCAGTCTACTACATCCAACACTTTCAATCTATTTTCAAAACATGTATTTACATTACAAAAATGCTCTTTTAATTATTAGTTGTAGTTTTCGATAAAATAAAAAATCAGTGCAGTAAATGAGGGTATATCTTTCTGTTTCCTTAAAAATTGTGCAATGATGTTTAAACTCGTCACAAAATTCCTTTGCAAGCTCAAATGGTATGTTATGTATATGTTCTTGGATAGATCTCATTCATAGTTACAAAGGCTTTGTGGTCATGTAAAACATCTCACTTCCCTTCATTGCTTGACTCCATCCATATGGAATAGTGAAATGGATCAAAAATCAAAAACTTGTATCTCAACCACATCAGTAGAAGGAGCCAAAGGGCGTATAACTCTTAAGATCCTCAACCACACCAGCAACCGAGCCAACCGCGGCAGCAATGGAGATGATAAGGCAAGCAACACTTAGGATCTGAAGACCCAACCACTTGTTGCTCCACTTTGGTATTCTCTTTTGGCTAATGTACATCTCCACAGGGTAGTAAACCGTCAAGGGCCAAAACCCGAGGGCCCCGAGCAAGCCAACGACGTCGTTAAAGAAGGGCAAGAGCATGGATATAACAGTAGTTGTGATCACGAAAATCGTCCTCCAAATCAGCCTGAAGAGGTTGAGGTTGTAGGCCTTATAGCCCGGGATCGGAACCTTGATGTCTTTTGTGATGAATTGGCAGTCCGGGAACCTCTTAGCCGCGGCCTTCTCGATGAATGCGAACAATGGCTGACAGTAGACCTGATAGGCTCCGATCAAGTGGACCACAATCGCTGCATTGGCTATGTCGAGAAGCCAGTACGGGTTGTAGAATCCGAACCCTGTCAGGAGGTTCCCCGGTGCTGAGTCTCCGAAGGCGGCGTAGCCCATACAGCCACACAGCATGTAGAAGAGAGTCGTGACTGATACACTTATCAGTGTTGCCTTCTTCAGTGTCTTGGCCTCTGATGGCGGAGATTTTACGGTGTCCTGGATTTCGATGAGGATCATCGAGTAGGAGTATGCGAAGGCGATGTCGCCGAGTGCCTGGAAGGTTCTCCATATCTTCTCTGTTTGTGTCACAGTTGATCCAATGCTGACCCCAGTCATGCTTCCTCCCACCTTTTTGTTCTCTGGTAGGATAAGAAAAAACACTTATAAATCACTCTGAACATCTCTCGTATAAAAATATGAGACTTACAGAACTAGATGTACCTGCAACTTTTCCGATGCCAAGGCCAAGGCCGATAGTCGAGTAAGTAAATGACATAACAGCAGCCACAATGGAGAGCCATGAAATCTGATCGAAATCCGGGATCTGCGACAAGATCACCTCTGCTATCCCAAAACAAATCATGTATGGTGTGGCTGATATGTGACAAGGGTCCTTCCCTCCACTCGAATGGAAGCAATCTGATCTCTTTATCGCCCTGTAAATACAAAAATCAAAGATTCAATTTCACAAAAAAAAAAAAACTAACAAGAAATTTTGCTTCATTTTCCCCAAATTGAATCTCAATCTTACATCATGCTGATAGAGGCAGCAATGGTGTAACCAATGGCGACACCATACAGGTTAACATACTGAATCCACCCGCAAATCTTCACCTGCATCCCGCCTGTAAACCACAGAGCGACTCAATATATATCCCACATCGATTACAGGAGAGATGATGGAACACAGTGTTTAATGTCCAACTAAGGCTTACCGAGATTGGCTTGGACAGCATCCATGTAGGTGTAGTTCCTCTTGCCGGTGACAGGGTCACCGGAGCGATAGCAGTCGGTGAGGAGGGAGGAAGTGTAGTAAGTTACAAAGGAGAAGAGGAACATGACGACGGGGCCGGCCACCCAGCCGAGCTGGGCCACCGCCCAGGCCAGCGACAGCACCCCCGAGCCGATCACGGCTGTGATGATGTGGGCACTTGCAGTCCACACAGTACCTAAATACACATTAGATATATAGATAAGCTATTTTTTTTTAAGGTAAGAATTCGAGGGTCTGAAGTAAATGGTATATTTTTTAAAAAAAAATATATATTTTCGTGGTGATTTTTTGGTTGTGTTTGTTAGGAATAGTTACCGGTCCGTTTGATGCGGCCATCGTCGTCGAAGAACTTGGAGCCGGACTCCGGCAAGACGTCGATGGAGAGGACTTGATTGGTGTGCAAATGGTGGTGGTGGCTTGAGCTAGAAGTGTTGGTGTCTCCCATCTTGTAAGTAAGGTATACCAAAAAAAATATGTATACCTTAATTTAAATATTTGATTTGAGTTTGAGTTTGAATGAAACGGTAAGGAGGTTTGGTATTTATAGAGTTTCCAAAATGATAAAAGGGAAAAGCAAAACTTGTACAAATACAAAAATATAATAAGGGAAACTTCCACCTACCAAATACCAATAAGATGTGTATATGATTAATTATATGAAGGGAAAAAAAATAGAATAGAGTAAATGAGAAAAAGGATCATCAGATCAAAAAATACAGATAATATATTTTAAACTAGGTGATAAGAGTATTGTCATATATACATATAGTATGATTTTCCGAAAGTAAAAATATGATAAGAAAAAAGGTCCATTTTACCTTTCCAAAATATATACTCCCTCCGTTAATTAAAGCTTGACGTTTTACTATTCACGCACACATTTTTAGGTGTTAAAAACTATATAAAATATTAACTTTTATAATTATTTTTTAAAATAATATCATACTTATTACTATTAAGTATGAATTTATAAAAATAAATGTAAAAAAAAGTTAATATTTTATATAGTTTTATCGTTCTAAAAAAACGTGAATGAATATTATACGATAAGTTTTAATTAACACATAGAGTATTTTTTTTAAAAAATAATCAGAGGCACTAGTAGAGTAGGGTAGCAAGCCGCCCAACCATGGTTGGGGAGTTGAGGCATTCACATTAGTTAATACGTAGTACTTAATAGGCGCCCAACTACAAAGAATTCAACGCCATACCCTTTAAGGGGCCCAAATATTTCACTTTCTAAATAAGATTTTTCTTAGATGGACATTTGAAAAAAAAACATAAGAAAACTTTGATTTCAATACATTAATTCTAAAAACAAATTAAATATAAAATATTTTTCTAAACAAATTTGAGTTTTCTAATGTGTGCCGCTTTTCCTTTTCAAACGATATTTAATTTCAGACAGAGAGAGTAATAGACCTTTGAATAAATTCAATTCTGATCATTTCATCCAGTATTTGAGTAAGAATTTTCTTGAATTGTACTCCCTTTGATTTAAAATGTTTTATTTTTACTATTATGCAAGTTTTTAAGGAAGTTAAAATTTCATAAAATATTACTTTTTTCTACAATATATAAGTGATAAGTATAGAATTATATTGTAAAATAAAATAAAATAATATTTTTATAGAATTTTTTTTTAATATTTGAAAAAGTCAAACATCATTTTGTAACATTTAAGCGTTTAATTAAGATTTGGACTAATCAAATACTTTTTTTTATAAATATAGATTTGAAATAATTGATTAATTCCCAAAAAAATAATTAGAACACAAGTCTACAAAGCAGAAAAAGCCAACAGATTAATCAAATAGTTGTACACCTATTTCCTTCTTGTTTCTTTTTGACAATAAATCGCCAACAAGTAGCAAGCAGTGTAAAAACCAAAAAGATCCTGAAAATTAGTCTGTAGACCGACCTGTTTAATAATTGGACTCTTCGGTCATGACCTACCCTTGTTGACCCATACACTATACAATTACTTGTTGTTGACCTTTTTATTCCCTTCATAATCTTCAATTATTTTGTTTGGTTTGAAAATATTTTGATTTTCTTTGTTGGTTACGTTGTAGCCTCAAACCAGATAGATATAACTTCAATTCACACTTGCCTTTCCGGAAGGAGTGAAATTATATACACTTTTATCAGATAACAAACAAATAAGAGCTCACACTATTTTATTTTATTTTATTTTATTTGAGACGTACTTATCATTCAGTCACCTTTTTTTTAAATAATAAAAATTATTATAAAATATTAATTTTTTTATTAATTTTATGTAATTACTATTTTATATAATTTTTATTATTTTTAAAAATGGAGGGACGGATGATTATTTGACACACTTGGATAATTTTTTATCTAACAATAACTTTTTTTTATTTAAAACGTAAAGATATTTTTTAATGGACCATGGGTGTGTTTGGTAATCGTAGCTAAATAGGTCGCTGAAGCGAAATGGTTTATTGGATAAAATATGTTAAATTAAGCTAGTACTTTGTTTGGTAACCTTAGCTGAATTGGTTGCTGATAAAACTAGCTGATAAAATAGGAGATTTGTGTATATAAAAGGAAAAGTTTTGAAAAGCTGGGTGGGTAGCTGGTGGAAATTCAATTCCAAAACGTTAATTAACTAATAATGTTAGCTTTATTTAATTTTAAACTATATAATATTAAAACAAAAAGCTCCAAAACGCTACTGGTGTTGCCAAACACACCCCATATCTCTTTTATTTAAAAAAAAAAGCTAAAAAGGGAAAATAAATAAACAAGTTATATAAATTAAGAATATTTGAAATATCAAAAGGAAATCCTTTCTTTTAAGGAGAACCTTTCATTTGCAAATCCTCATGTGTAGCCTTGTATGTTGAACGAATAGGGTTCCTTAATTTAATTTAATTTATTAAAAAATTAATGAATTTCAACTAATATATATACACAAACTAAAATAGAATTACTTAAAAACGAGTCAAAATATTCCTTTATGTGGAAGATGGTAGCTAGTACTAATTGTTAAGATAATAAATATGCTTAATTATTGAAGTTGTTTGCCTTTAATATTTATGAGAATGAATGTGATGGATGGGCCTGCAAGTGCAAAGATTGATACTTTTGGAGTTTGGGGTATCGATTCTCTTGTTTTTGGCTTTCTGTCCTGTGAGTGAGGGAAAAAAGAGAGGTCATCAAGAAAACTAGGAGAGATTATTAGTCAATAAAGGTAACTTTCTCTTTGAATGAGAATTCAGTTTTTTTTTTTTAAAAAAAAAAATACTCGTTCTAATTGAAATCTGAGGATTAAGTAACAATTCGAGATCAGGCAAGCCTGATTCTCGAGAGGCCGACGAATCGAGAGACAGAAACCGTCTAAGCATACAATAAGAACAGAAAATTGCGCTATTTTTTTTACAGTAGGCAAGAAGTAGATCGACAAAGCGATCTTGAAGCCATCAAAAGATGGCTTGAAAGACCCTACACAGAGGGTCGCCAGTCAAAAGAAAAAAAATCTAAGATTACAAGTACATAAATTTAGAGATAAAGCATCTAGAAAAACCCATAATTCGACGGCTTGCATGCAAGCTAGAGCAGAAGTATGATTTAGCTTAAATGACTTGGACGGCTGCGATTTTGGTTTTGGATGCAGTGATGGATTAGCGTCAACAACTTTTATGGGTTAGGCGGTGGGATCGGAGGTGGTACAGTTGATTGGGGAATTTTTGAAATTCAAGGAGAGAAGTGAAATATGGCCGGGATCTAGAAGGCCGGAGTTGAAAATTTGGGTCGGAGTTTTGATTTGTATCAAATTTAAATAAAAGGTTGGGGTTAAATTTGTTTTGTTGAGTATTTGTATCTAATTTGTACTAGACAGAAAACGACGTTATGAAACAAACAAAAATAACTCTACATGCACCAAGAACGATATAAGAAGAACTACTCCCAACAGTTGCGGACGGCGGCGAAGATACTTTTATGAACAGAGTATATATATATATATATATATATACATATATACAATAAATTATATGTACACAGTCCGTATTGTGCATCATGTTAACAAGTCTAGATCATTGAATTAAGAAGATCAATAGGTGAGATTAAAAGTAACTTCTGGTTATTCGTTGGTACTGGGAGATTATTCGTTAGAATGAAATTCGGTGATATTGAGCGATTATTCGTGAGAACAAAATTTATATTTTTTAAAACTATTTGTGCAAACAAATAATTACGTAATTATAGACAAATGATCATTACAGATAAACAATCATGAGAAAATAGAGGAATAATATAAGAGAGGTCTACACCTTAATTAATATAAAGGCTACTATGGAGGTTAGGCTCACTTGATTGTGATTAGTAACTAATGATGATGATTATATTTAAGGTACACTTGACCTATATATGGCTATATAAATGCTACTCCACTAAAAATTAATTGAGTTCTTGTATAGACTATGCATGTATGTGCACTAAAATTTCATCATCTCCATTTAGATTTTGCTATCGAGTTGATGGCATTGAGTGTAAAGTCTCCCTCAATCCACAAAGATCGAACCTAATTCAGGCTCGTGATAAATGTCTATCGCTGACTCCATCCGAAACTTTTTAGTTCAATTTTTTTGGATAACGTTTTATCTTTACAAAGTGGACCATATTGTATATATATCACATTTTTTTTTCTGGAAAATTCATTGAACTATGGGAGTTGATGCGTTGACTAAAGTCAAATGGATCACGTGTCATTTTTGTGAATAGGTGGTGGTGAGATGATACACATACACAATATATATATACACTTGTAGTATAATCATTCTTTTGTTATGAAAAACGTAAACCCTAAAAAATATCAATAATTATTTACTATATCTTAAATTATCAATGGTAAACCATAGGAAAAAAAATAAAGTGATTTACAGTATTAAAAAATATTTAAATTAAAAGAGTACTTATTTTTAAATGTTAGTTACAGTATTTTTAAATTATTATTTATAATAAAAAAAATAGAAATATAATATAATTAGACATTTACAAAATAAATATAAATTTTAAATTTATTTTATAATAAGAAAATGTTTCAGATAATGAAGTAACGTGGTGGATAATAAGATACGCACTCGTGGTGGTGGGAAACAGCTCGGACGCGCCAATAGACGGTAGTGCCAGACTGCCAGGTGGCAAGTACACGTGTACCTCATTTACCTTTTTAAGTCGATCAGTTGCCACGTATACAACCATTTTGGTGCAGTAAAAAACCTTTAATCTCTTTTTGGTTATGATAAAAATAAAAAATAAAATCATCCAAAAGTTTAAGGGTGTAAAGGAATACTCCGTATATTATTTTCTTGAATGTGACATATTTATATAATATTTCATTTTGACACCGAAATATCTCAGAGAATCTTGTTTATGTGTCGACAGGATTCAGAGTAATGAGGAAATAAGGGCCGTTTGGTTATCTAACATATCATACATCGAATATCCACTCCTGATATCTGATAATTAGTGTTTGATATCTATAACTAGATATCGATATCTAATGTTTTGTATCACCATATATCAAGTAATATGAGATATTTATGTTTAATATCGTCAGATATCGATATCGTTTGATTTCTAGATATCAAATTTAGCCTTATTACCAGGTCAGGTGGGCCCTAATCTGTTTCGGCCAAGCACTTTGAGGGATAAATGGATAATCCTCCCTTAACTATGAGTGTCTATGGTTGCCAATATAAACAGCTAAAAATTAATCATTGTGGGTGTTTATTTTTTAAACAACTTTTTTGGTTGTTTGGATTACCAAAATAAACAAAAACGTGTTAAAAAATTGTGTTAAAAAAAGCTAAAAAATGGTGCTTATTTGGGTGTTTATTTTACACAAGTACTATTTTACCCCTTCTCTTTTATTTTATTTGGTTTGAAAGTACCACAATACTCCTAATAAAAACCAAATAAACTCCACTTTTTACAAATAAACAGTTTTTCGCCTCATACGGAGATTATCTTGTTGTTTAAATTTTTAACTACTTTTACCAACAGTTTATAAATTTTACCATGTTTATAATTTTAATCAGTTTATTAAACCCGTCCCATATGATCCCTATATCATTATGATCTTTCTAACATTGTCCATATGACATTGGTTTAATATTTTTTAATAATTATGTTTACAATACATGTTTTTTAAAAATGATAAAAACTATATAAAATATCAATTTTTTATACATTTATTTTTATAAATTCGTACTTAATACTAATAAGTAAGAAATTGTTTTTAAAAGATATTTAAAAAGTTAGTATTTTATATAGTTTTGAAAAACTCAAAAAGTGTGTATGAATAGTAAAACATAGTTTAATTAACGGATGGAGTATTAATTAATTTAAAATTATTTTAGTTTGAAAAGAAATGCATCAGGTAATCACTTTGAGGTAATATCTAAATAAATTTAATTTATTATTTTTTATATGCTTAATTATGCCTTTTGGGATATAAATTAGAAAATCTGTAACTATATTTAGGTTTTTATTTACAAATTTTATTTTATTTTTTAAAAAATATAATACTCTAAACACATTTAAAAATAATCAAACATATTAAATTATTAATGAATAATTTTAAATTTGGACCGATGAAACCGATCTCACTAAGCCTATGATTGGTATTGATATCATATATATCAAGTATCGGGTATGGGTATTAAATATCGATATCAGAAATATGGATATCAAATATGATATCTATTATCTAATATCCCTTATCCTTGTTTGGTATTATAGGATATGGGTATCAACCCTAAACCCTTCCCATGATTCCCCTTTTTCTCCTTCCCCGCAACACAACTTTCTTCACCTCTATTTCTTCCTCCTCCCTGCAAATCTCCCACTTATAGCAGACCTTCGATAACCATATCCCTTATTTAATTTCAGGTCAAAAGAGTTGGATCGAAAAACTGATGCGGTGACGGTGCAAGGTACAAGCTTATGTCGTTGGCAAAGATCCCTATATCTCGAAGTCGCCACGCCTAACAATTCCTCCTAGGCTCAATCCGTCTTTGTTTCTCGAATCTCTAGTTCTTCTCTTCAATGATGTGCTTCTTTGTTATGCTGTTCTTCTCTCCAGTTCTTCTTTGCTCTCGGGATAAAAAGTGGGGAACGACAATCTCTGGTTCTTCTCTCCAGTTAGGTTGCAATTCCGACTATGGTGTAGAAGAGCGAAGAAGGGAAGCAGGAGCAGTAGAAAAGCAAAATAAAAAATAAAATAAGAAGAATCCATATTCTAATTTTTTAGGGTATATGAAGTTGGAGATTTTTACACATAGATGGATATATGGGTATATCAATTTGATATCCATATACATGTATATCGAATATGGGTATGAATATATATAAATGATTTTTATACATATACATATATCAGGATATGGATATTTGATATGGCTAAAAATTAATTCAAGTCACTTAAATTTAGCAAGGAGAAAAAACTAGAGAAATGTTTAGTCAACTAGTGAGTGCTCATTCATTTCAGTCATTCCTTATAAGTACTAATCATTCATAGGGCCCAAAAAAACTTTAGTTAAGTGTAAAAAAGACAAGATGTGTCCTTTTTTCCAAAAGCAAATAAAACGAGGTTAGACTTTGGCCTTGTTATGGGTAAAGCAAACTGATGCTATATATATATATATATATATATATATATATATATATATATATATATATATATATATATATATATATATATATATATATATATATATATATATATATATATATATATATATATATATATTTATTTAAAAAGAAAGAAGGTTCTTTAAAAATATATGAATGCCTTATTTATAATTAGTCCGTCAATTTGAATTTATTGACTACTTATACATGTGTCCATGTAAGAGTATCTCATCTAAATTGTAAAAATTCTTTAACTTAATTTAATAAGGTTTTAGTTGTTTTGCTTCAATAGAGTTTCTAAAGTTTTTTCTAAAATAGAGAACTTGATAAAAGATAAAGTTTAATTTCTAAACTTGTAACATTCTTTACAACTTTATAGAGGTATTTAGAAAGTTATATTAAAATCTCTAAATTAGAAAATATGTTGGTGCATGTTAGAGATTTTTTTTTCTCTCTATAATAAATAAATTATGAAAAAACCGTTGGAGATGACTGAGTACACAAGTATATGTTTTTTTTTGTATAGCAGAGTATAATTACATACATCTTTTTGCTTTATTTATTAAGTTAACTCATGATTTTACATTCTTTATTTTTCTTAAACTATCCACTTATACTAATCATCTAAACTAGATATGTGAGATATTTTTATCTTTTCCCATTTTCTTTTATTTGACTTTGTTAATCAACAAACTGCCCACTTTGGAGGAAAAAATGTTCTTTTTATTTACTTTCTTTAAAAAAATGATGGCAATCCAGCACCGGTCAAATACTCAAATTGGTATGAAATTATCGTTGTTTAAGTAAATGTATGAATGGAGTGCCTAGCTACGATATTGTTGATTTAATTAAGTTGGAATCACATCCATTTATGCCACTAACTATAGAAAGATTAATTCGCCTACCATTTTAATGATAACAAGATTGATAATATTAATTATCATGCGGATATATATATATATATATATATATATATATATATATATATATAGAATCGAAGCATCCAAAAAGTAACCACATTGTGAATGGGATATCCCATATAGGCACCAATTTAAACCAAATTGTGCAATAGGGAATTAATATATAATTACCATTTTATTAATCAACACTCACTAAAAAGTGTAAGTTTGATATTATAACGTATCAATATATATTATAGTATAAAATTAAATATATTATCGATGATCTAGTCTTTTTCCATGCATGCCTTTTGAACTTGAAGCACATCTTGTGTTAGTTTTTTTAAAGCTATCTTTAATTTTTATTTATTTATTAATTTTATAACGGGAATAATCCACTTTTTAGGGTAAACCCCGAGCACGTAAAACAGCTAGTAAGAGTCACATATTAGGTAAATCGACCGACTAGATTCCATAGTAAGAAGCAAGGCGACCCTTAATTTCTCACTCAAGAAAAGAGAGCAGACACAGAAATCGAAATCGAGACATGCCATTAATCCCCCTCTCTTCTTAACATTGAACCATCTCATCAGAAGCAATCTTTAATTGATACTCCGTATTACAAAGTGGCGTTTGCGATATATTCTTTAACACTAAGTAAATATTTATTTTTAATTGATAAATACTCTTTATTTATAAATATTTATTTTAAAAAATTATAATATATGCCTAAGTTTTATGAACAAAAAACCACGTGTTCTTAATTGTAAATAAACTACAAAATTTATTCCCACTTTTTTCATCATTCATTAATAGACAAACTCAAAATCATTAAATAGGATATGATATCATTTAGCATGAAAGATATAAAATGGAATAATGGGTGGATAGTGATCCATAATCCAAGTCACTAGCTGATCGAGGTGGGTATTGTATGCTCCCATTCGCCACCTCCATCTAATATCCTTTCTATATATGCATTTCAATCTACCAAATTAATTATTTATTTAATTACAAAAGTGTACCTCCACATTATCCATTAAATTAAACGTGTCTAAAAGTGTACTGTGATTTTTAGGTTAGAAGGTTTGGATTCATAAATCTACAATATTATCTAAATATTTTATGAGAATCTTGTGATAAATGCCTCTGGCTTGAGAGTAGCTGTTAGGTTCAAACACAGCACATACATTCACCAGTGATTGGACATATGCACCAGACAAATGAGCAAGATTTTGAAGGTTAAAGACAGCAAAGGATTGGGAGATAGACTCCTCTGGTACTGAGGGATGCCTGGAGGGTAATCTTGAACAGATGTAGTCCTGGAGCCTAGCAGGAGCCTTGACAACTCTCTTAGGCAAAGGAGGAGGGCCATTAACACTCTCTGGAGAAGATGAGAAAACTGGGGACTGAGAGTAAGTAGAGGAAGGACAGTTATCAAAGGAATTCTCCATAGCTTGCATTGGACTGTCACTGGCATGAGAAGGAATGGAGGTAGGCTGTGTGGATGGAGGATGAATCTGGAGATGTGAATATGGTGGCTCATCATCATCAGTTGGTTGAGATATCTTGGGAAAATGTGAAGTAGGATGAGCCATGTGATCACCTTTGAAGGGAAATACAGATTCCTCAAACTTCACATGCCTGCTTATGATGATGGTTTTTCTATCCCAATCATACAACTTATATGCCTTCTGGCCTGGGGGATAGCCTAAGAACACACACCTTCTAGCAATGTTGCCAAGCTTATCTCTTCTATCATTGGGCTGGAGAGCATAACATAAACATCCAATTACTCTAAGTCTGTCATAAGTGGGCAACACATGAAACAACATCTCAAAAGGGGATTTCCATCCCAAAACTGCAGAGGGCATCTTATTCACAAGGTAAGTGGCACTCAATACACAATCTCCCCAGAATTTGATGGGCAAACCAGCATGTAGTCTGATAGCCCTTGCAGTTTCAAGTAAATGTCTGTGTTTTCTCTCAACACGGCCATTTTGCTCATGAACACCAGGAGCAGATTTCTGGTGAACAATTCCATGAGCATCAAACAGCTCAACACAACCTCTTTGTGTAAATTCAGTTCCATTGTCTGTCCTAATGCACTTAACAGACATTTGGAACTGTGTTTCAATCAACATGAGAAACTTAGTAATGCATCCTAACACCTGCATTTTGTCTTGAAGTAAATACACCCAAGTTGTCCTAGTATGGTCATCTAGGATTGTAAGGAAGTATCTAGCACCACAGATGGATGGAGTTTTATAGGGTCCCCATAGGTCCATGTGTACCAAATGAAAGGGAGCAGGTGCAACAGACTCACTTCTATCAAATTTCAGTTTGTGAAATTTAGCTACTGAACAAGTATCACATCTGAAACAATCATTCTTAGCATCTTTGCAGAGATCCAAATGTCTCATTTTAGACAAAGACATGTGTCCAAGACGAGCATGAGCAGTCAATAAACTGTCTACATTATTACAAAGAGCCACATCTGTAGCAGCAATAGAAGTGTTACCAGTCTTAACTTCTGAAACCAAAGTCTGAATTCTGTATAGGCCACCATCTTCATGCCCTTTGACCAGCAAACACTTAGTTGTAGGGTCCTGTAGGTAGCAACAGGCTTCATCAAATTGGAACAAAAGTTTCTGGTCCTTGAGGACTTTAGAAACTGAAAGAAGGTTATGACAGAACTGAGGGACATATAGCACATTTTTGATAATGAATGTGTCATATAGTATCACAGTACCACACCATTTCACTGAGATATGTGTACCATCAGGTAATCCCAAAGAAATGATGGTGGGTAAAGGAGCAATTTCAGAAAATATCCCTTTGTCAAAGGCAATATGGTCTGTTGCTCCTGAATCCACTATCCAGGTATGTTTGTCTCCCTTATGCATACCAACAAGAAAGGACATGCTCAAAGTACCTGCAAAATGAACCATAGCTTGGTTCACAGAGCTTTCTGAAATGTCAGTGTGCCCTTTGCCTTTCATCATCCTCATTACTTCATTGTAGATAGCATTGACCATGGTTGGGTCTGGCCTCACCTCTTGATTTCCATGATCAAAAGGATTGTCAACCTGAGCACCCTCAAGCTGAGCTACAAACCTCCCATGTGGTTTGCCTTTATCATCTTCCTTGGGGTTCTTGAACCATTCTGGATAACCAACAAGTTTAAAGCAGTAATCCCTGGTGTGACCCCTTTCATTACAATAGTCACACTTGCGTTCAAGCTTAGCTTTCTTGTACTCTCTCTTAGCCTGCTCAAATCTCATCTGTTCAGTTAGTTGATCTCCTTGTTTACCATAGCCTTGCTTGTTATAACCTTGCTGATCACCTTGTCTACCATATCCAAATCTGTTGACAGCATTTGCTTCATTCTCAGATTGCTGAACCTTGCTAACATTCAATGCACTTATGTCACCAGGAATAACTGAGGTGACACCCTTTGATCTCTCTACCTGAACTGCCATCTGAAACACCTTTAGCAACCCTGGCATGGGATCCTTTGAAAGAACATTTCCACGCAGTGGCTCATAAACATCATTGATCCCCATCATAAACTGCATAACCTTGGCCTTTTCATCTCTATCAATGATCTTCTTCAACAATCCACAGCTGCAATTTCCAATTGCACCACAGTTACAGTTTGGCACAGCATCTAGCAACTGCAATTCATCCCAGCATTTCTTTAATTTGCCATAATATGCTCCCACAGATAGATTTTCTTGACGAATGTTACCTAAATCCCGACGCAGCTGGTAGATCAATGGATAATTTGACTCACAAAAGCGTTCACGAATGTCATTCCACAGCTCAACAGCAGACTCAACATACATGAGTGTTTCAGCAATTTCACTCACCATTGAATTGATCATCCAACACCTGACCATGAAGTCAGCTCTCTCCCATTTCTCAAAGTCCTCGCTGTTTGGAGGAGGTTTCACACAGCTGCCTGTGATGAAGCCGAGCTTGGCTTTGTCTCCAAGAGCCATCCGAATTCCTCTACTCCATGTAGCGAAGTTCATCCCATTGAACACAGTATTAACCAGCTGCATCCCTGGGTGGTCCGAATTGGACAAGAAAAGAGGATTATAGTGCACATTATTCATAACTTGATTCAGATCTCCGAATTGGATTCCATTGAATCCTCCATTGCCGCCTCTCCCAAATCCAGGTGCAGGGGGAGTTACTGCGACAAAAGTTCCTCGGCCAGCACTTCCACCATTAACAGCTTCAGCATAAGTCTGCCCCATCTGATTCGGTGATCCTCTTCCAGCCATGATCAAATCTCAGCAATCAATTGAGAAAATAAAAAACACAGAGAATGCGGAAGAAACAAAAACTGATCAAATCACTCGATCTGATCTAAGCTTTCCGATTTCGATCGAACAAGCTCTGATACCATTTGAATGAAGAAGATTATGTGAAATTGTAGCTAGAAACCAAGTTGGAAGAACAACCGAAAACTTGGAGCTTCCATTGAGCTCTAGAAGAGTTTGTTACAACTGCTCAACCCAGCTGCAGAGAGGCGGGAATTTCAGTACAAATATCCCATGTACTGAAATTACCAAATTGCCCTTACAGCAACTATAGAGTTTACATTTTATTCAACTAGTTATATGACTATATGTCTAGTATATTCTACACAAAATATTTAAAATCTATATCTAATCAATATATAATACTAAAACAGAGGCGTGAAAATCCTATGTGGCGGAGGACTCTGGCGCGATTCGCTTATGTGTCTTTTTCTGGTGCATTTTGACCGGGTTTTTTTGGCACTTCAATTAATGAATGTCCAATCAATTTAATCCATGTCATACAACCGTCTAATCAATTTATCTACGTGTAATTTCAACTAATTTTATATATTTTATGTTAAAAAGATCTGCAATTCAAGTGATTGAGATATGCTTCCATTTTTTTTTATATTCATTAAATAAAAATTTGGTGCTTTTTTATATTTAATTTAAATCCAAAGATTTCAAATAGGTTTTATTAAAGATTAAAGATAGATTAGTTCACGATTAATAATAATTAATAATAGGTTATATTAAAGATAGAATGCTTCCATTTGATTTTGCCGGCTATAGAATATTTAGTTTATAAGTTATACAGAGTATTAAAGATAGATTAGTTCACGATTAATAGGTTATATTAAAGATAGAATGCTTCCATTTGATTTTGCCGGCTATCAATTTGTAACCGTATGGATGCGGGGATCGAATTGATATTTGATTTTGCATGTGATCACATTAAACAATATATTTACCTGTAATTAATTTTTTAGAACGGAATGTAGTTGAGTAGTTTCAAAAATGATCATTAAGACTTATCTAAAAAGTAATAAATTACTCTTTCTGAAACAAAATAAATTACTCTTTCATACTCCGTAAAGGAAGATGTTACACATATTTATGGTCAATTAGTCTGCCTTTTAAATAAAAAAAATATATTAATCTAGAAAGATAAGTTTTTAGCTAACTATATTCGTTTATTAATTGGTGTGGGTAAAAAATATAATACCGCTTTAATCCATAAAATGCCACGCAGGATAGAATAATCCCGCTTTAATCCAGAAAATTCCGCTGCAGCGAGGTCGCGTCATTGGCCTCTGTTTTAGTATTTTATATATATAGATAGATATAGATATAGATAGATTATATAAATATTTTATAGTAGCGGGTAACAATGCTTATATATCGAGTGCAAGAGCGATTTTTTAGATTAGATTAATTTTATAATTTTGTTTATCTTTAAACAATCACATTAAACAATAAGAGTTCATGGTTCTGGAATACTTTTATAACCATTAATGTGTTGTGATCTTAACAATTATTATAACAATAAGTCCGGTATACAAGTAAGAAGTGGATGTTTTTCCAGTTGATTGATCCGTCTTTGTTTGAATTTAAAGCTATAATTTTAGTATATACTCTCGATTGCACGTTTTTTAAATAATTTTTATTGTATTTTATCAATTACATTTGAATTGATGTAAAATAATATAAATGTTACATTTGATTTTTGTTTTTCTCTCTAAATATTCACTAAAAATAATTAGAATATTCACTAAAAATAATTATTTAACAAAATATTCACACTTTTAAAATATTTAAAAAAATATTTATTTTTTTGTAGGGTTGACAGAAAAATGCGGTCTATAATAATATTTTTCCTTTGATTAAGATATGAGATTAATATTTATATTATATATATATTCATAATAAGATTTTATTGTTCAAATGATAAAAATTAATTTTAGTTATTAATTAAGGTGGATACATAAGATAACATGTGGATAAATAAATGTATTTATTTTGTATATATATATATATAATGAATAATAAAAGTCATATAAAAAAAGCCGCGAAGATCGCGTGTAGTAAAACTAGTATAATACTAAAACAGATGCTAAATGTGCCACTTGGCAATCTCAGCTTAAAAATAGATTATCTAACCAATAATAATTTATTGTTAATCCATTACTTAATTTTAATCTATCTAATCTAATTAATCAATTCCTTACTTATTTTTTTTCCGGTGAACTCCTAACTTAAATTTCTAATTGTGCCTATCGAAATTGTCTTACAAACAGTTTATTAAGCTTACTGTACAAATAACTTTGGCTCATATTAAAAATTTCTCCCTATTCCAAACTAAAAAAAAAACTATTTTTCTTTTGCGTATACAATTTAAGGCCCGACCCATCCATCTAAAGTGAATTATTTCATCTATATAGCATAAGCCAATTCTCATTAATGATTAATCAATGACATTTAAGCAATCATCTATCCATCTAATTTCTAAATCTCTATACTCCAAACAAAATAAATCAAGATTAAATCTTATAAACTAATTAAAAAATAAATCTAAACAAAACAAATATTTCAGATGGAACCTAATCATTTTCTATGTTTTTGGTGCAAATATGAGGAAACTATTTTTTAAAAAAAATCATTTTCTATGTTTTTGGTGCAAATACGAGTATACTCTTCTATATCTACATCTCTGACTTTATTATTTCTCGCGGATGATCTACTTTACAAGTTGTAAACTTTATTTTCAGGTTTTTTATTTCGCTTATTTACAATTATGGTGTTACCTTTATCTCTTTGGCCGTATTTCATTCTTTTGTGATGCTTATTTGACTAATTTCATTAACTTTTTTTTTCATGTTAGAAGAAAGACTTGGAAAAAAGGTTGCATCACAATCCAAGAAGAAGAGGGTCAAAATTTTTGCTCGAATTTGGATAATCTTCTTACATTTATGTGACAAAAGTTCCAATAAATCTTGCTAGGATGTACGGGAATCTAATTATGATATATAATGTTAGTGGGGTTTTTTTGTACAAATTATCCAGGTAAAGTCACGTACTATATCCATACACCAACTATGCATTATTTTTTTCCTTTGCCTTTCATTGAATTCCGGATAAATGAGGTTGGAGTTGTTTGGCCTAATCATTGGTTAAAATCTTATTTTTAAAATGTACCACGTGTTGATCATATCTACCATAATATGTTGATAGAAATTTCAAACCATCCTGTTATATCTTTTAATAACCTCTACAATTAGCATATATTTAGGTAATTCTCTTCAACCATCATTCTAAATTAGTTTGCTGTATTCTTAGCTTTTTTTTTTGTCATTGATATATATTTAATTACATTCATTTTCAATACATATATTCTTAGCTCTTGCCATTTGATTTTTCATTTTCAATAAATGGAGGTTAATTTTTTATATATATAAAAAAAATGGGTGATTTTTAATACATATATTCTTAGCTCTTGCCATTTCATAATCATTTCTTTAAATTAATATCCAGAAATTTTCACCTTAATAATTGATCAATCTATAGCGTGTTCTCATCCTGATAGTTAGAGAAGTCGAACTGATGAGTCCCATAAACGTTTAAAGGACATGAAATGTTGAATGTGAGAAAGAAATAGGATGGCCTAGATGATAACTTGAGCAACAATCCCATAATAAGTGAAGTGTTATTTTTTGGGCACCATTCCTTTTTAATTTTGAAATGCTCTGTTTCCATTAATATATTTATCTATTTTTTCTAATCTAACTTATTTATTAAGAAAAAAATTTAAATACAATATTATTTATAAAATTTGGATAAAATATTTTTAAAATAAAATATTTTTCTATGTGACCTTACGGATGGGAGTTCTATGTAGGTTGAACATTAAAAAAGGCTTATCTTCTTACAATTTTAGATGGTTTATTAGGGTTAAATCTTACACAAATCACTTGCTTTTTTTTTCTTTTTTTCGATTTTAAAATTATTAATAAACAAATATCAAATTCAGACTAAGGAATAATAAAATTATTATATAGTTAGAATAAATGAAGGTTTGGCTTAAAATCAAGGATGTTTGCATTAGAGGTATTGATAAGAGAGTACGTAGTAATTAAACCCTTTTTATTTCATATAATTTCAATGAATAAAATTTCTCATTTCAAATAGCTGCACATTTCATTTTCGGCTAAGCATATATAATAACAACTTCTTTGTCAATTTTAAACTTTAATCGATCTCCAAGTTGTTACTTTATATTAAGGTATAAATGCATGTCTTAGATACAATATGTTATTGGAATAACTGTGAAAGTTTTACTTGAATAAACTTGGTCTTTAGGCCTTTTTAATAACCCCAATTATATCGACATTAAAATGACATGAAATTTTTTAGCAAACTATATATGTACTTTTTATAGCTTAAGTTAAAGTAGAGTTAAAATAATTATAACCGCTAATTAAATATTGAATGATTTAGATTTTAATAGTCATTTTATGTTAACGTTTTCTAGGATTCGCTATTTTCTATTAGAATAGATTACCTTAATAGAACATTATTAGCTCTATATAGTTTTTTTTTTAAAAAAAAAAATAAAAGTCTTTCATATAACAATATGTATTCATTGTTGATGTGAGTCCATTTGAAATAGTAAGCCCGTGCCTAAGGCACGGGTACTGCACTAGTTATAATACTAAAGGAGAAGTCGCCTACGACATGTGGCGGCTTCTCCTTTAAAGTAGGTATTTTTAATTTAATTATTTATTAATGGAGTTGTTTGGATAATTAAGTAAATTTAATTAATTAATTAAATTTAATTCGGTTAAGATTTGGTCGGTTAAGATTTGGATACGAATTCAGTGGATATATTTGATATTTTAGTTGGTTAGTTTAGATATTTATCGGATAAGATTAAAATAAAATCATATTTATTTTAATAAATCAAATATGACTTTTTTTTTGTTTAGATTTTTAATTGTGTCTCTTCTTATGTACGTTCACCATCATTTACTATATAATCACCCTTCTTCTCACTTCCTTTACATTTTTCTTCTTCTTATCTCTACCTCAAGTTTTTTGCATCTGTTCAAAGGATAAATTCGTACAATCATACTAATAATACTAATCAACAATGGTGGAAATTATTGGTGAGACTCAATTTGATTTCTCACTCTCTTTTATTTTTGTATTTTTTTAATTTCAATTTCACATTCTCAATGTTAGATTTGTTTGTATTCATAACTCTATATTGTAATTTATTTGGTTAAGTATATAAGTCATTCGTTCATATCCCTTAGTTGGTACTTGGTACTCATGTTTTATTAGTTCATGGGTAATTGATACTATTTTATTTCAACCGATTCGCTATACGTTTGATCAAACTCTATGGGATGAAACTGATTAAAAAATATAGTAATGAAATATCTTAATTTTCAACGAATGAAGACAGAATAGTTGAACGATGTATATCGGGTTACGATCTCCTGTGAGAATCAAAATTTGGCTTTAAGTACTTGGATTATTGTTTGTAGGAGTTACTTGACTAATTATGAACCATAATGAGTATAGTCACGAAATCAAATAAAGTGATAATCAATTGATCGACCGTTTGATGTTAATCCTTAAAAATTAACTAAGTTGATATTAATTTTTTAAAATTCTAATTATTAAATATAAAATCGTCAATATATGTGATTATATATCTATATATTATGTTTTTGTAAATAAAAGTTTTTAGGTTAAATCCCATTAATTAATTTTGTTCCAGTTTATTTTAGTTAGTATAATTCACTTATTATATAATTTTAATCTAAACCTAGACTCTTTTTTATTATATTTTTCTTAATTTTATATTCAAATGAAACAAGAAAATGAATAAAGATTTGAAAAAAATAATATTTTATTCAAATCAATTAGAAGATGAGTGATTCAATTATTTTTATTTTAATCGTATGTAATGATATGGTTTATACTCATCGTATAGGATCATAAAAGTTAATAAGCTAATTTATGACGGAGGTAAATTAATTATATTAATAGTATCACAATTGAGCTGTTATTTTCACATGGCGTGCCTCCCATATGGTAATGCTATTTGCGCAATTTGATTGATTGAATATAAATGTTGACACCTTATTTAATTATTTTTACACAGTATTATTTGAATTTTCAATTCAATCTATTTTACTTAAAACCGAATTTGATTTTATTTGTTAAATTAAAAAAATAAACTCAAATATTTTTTTATTGAGCAAAATTTAACATAATCGGTTAAAATCTTTGGAGTTTTGTTGTTGTTGTTGTTAAAATTCAAATATGAAATAACTAATAAGACATTGACCTAATCCTAACAATATCTTAATATTGTAATTTTTTTTTCAAATTTACAATCTTAATCACGATCATCCTAATAATATCTGAGATTTTTTTAATATCTAGATTTGAAAAAAAAATGATCAATTTTATTGTCTTATAATAAAACTTCTACAAATGAAAAGGCAATGAAAGACAAACTAACTCATTTCACACAAATGAAAAGGCAATAAAACAAAAAACTAAAATATGACATTTATTAACCTACTATAGCCAGTTATAGAAAGTTAAAAATATTTTTATTTACAAAAATCCCGCATAAGATGCGGATTACTATACTAATATAATATTAAAAAAGAAGTCGTTTAACCCATGTGTCGCCTTCTCTTTTAATGTAGGGATTTTTAGTTAGGGATATTGATTATTAAGTTATTTTACAATTCCAATTAAAATTAAATTAAAATATATACAATTATTAAAGATAACAATTAATAGCAAACATCCGCACAAACGTTGATTGCTAATGATATAAGCAAATTTGCATATTTGATTGCACAAAATTAGTTGAGATATTCTCGACATTATGGTTGGTTGGTTTAGATATTCATTGGATAAAATAAAAATTATAATATAGTTATTCATATCTTTTTAGTTAGGATATGGTTGATTTCTAATGTTTTGTTTCTTTAAAAAAACACAAATTTATAAAAATACAAATTCAGGCGCATACATTATGTAACATCATTAATGTATGATGTATCTATTCCATTAAATTGTATTTTTTCCTAAACTTATTCATTTTTTTAATAATTTTTTAGGTAGTTGATATTTCTATAATCAAGAATGGTGGAATGGATTTAATTTTTTCATGTAATTATTTTTATATTAGTGTGATTTATGAAGAAAATCCATTCCACCACTCTTGATTAACGAAACATCATCGACATGAAAAAAAAATGACAAAACATTACCATCATTACATATACTTTGAGCTATTTGGAAGACTCAATTTTTTTAATTACCTCAATGGTATCTCAAATGTATTCTTTAGTTTTATTTTTTACATTGCCTTATTTATTTAGTTTCATTATTATTCTAATATTTATTAGCATCATTTTGATACGAATAATATTTACAAGCTTTACCAATATTTGCATAACTTTATGCTTATATTTGATTCTAATACTTAAACTTTCTTATTATTTAGCATATTTATTTATTTCGGTATCCAATATGGTAGAGAATCTTTATTTTTTATTACTTTGTTTGTGATACTTATAATATTTATGTAAACAATAATAAATGATATTGTATAAACATATATTTTAAAACAAGATCCGTGCAATGTACGGGGTACTGAGCTAGTGTTTAAAATGATGGAATAAGTTATTGAAATTGAAGGAAAAGAATTTTGTGATAAATGTTTTTAAAATAAAAGAATTTTGTGATAAATGTTTTTAAAAATATTTTTATTCTCCGTATTTTAGAGTGCTTTTGGAGAATTTTTTTTTGAAGATTTGCGGTTCTTATGTTAATGACTTTCCGAAAATCATAATTCAAGACACTTGAAAGTCGAAATTAAGCTTAAAATAAACCGTTTACTCGCTAGCTAGTTATGGTTTGTTTGACACGAGCTTATTAGAGCTTTTTAAAATGGTGTGACAAAACTTTTTGCGATTTAAAAAAAAACAATTGTACAAAACACTATAGAATTTGTTATGCCAAACAATAATTTCTCTTTTAATCTATTCACAAAGACTAAAATTTTGATATATCTCTAAAATTTCATCTGGATTTTTGTGAGTCATATGGTTAGTTAGGTAGCTCGGTTAGCTAAAGGGAAAAATGGTCATTTCATGTGTGAAACCAATCTCGCTCATTTTGCTACATAAGAGAGGCGGGAAAGTTTGTTTTGAAACTTGTAACAAACCGAGAGATTTGTACTCTCTTCTATGGAGGTTTTCTCCAATTTGTTCCTTCAATTCAAGTTCAATTTGCTTATTTGAATTTCAATTTCGGTTTCTCCAAATGGTATCAGAGCTATAGAGTTCAG
This sequence comes from Persicaria maculosa, assembly GCA_963922045.1. Taxonomy (NCBI): domain Eukaryota; kingdom Viridiplantae; phylum Streptophyta; class Magnoliopsida; order Caryophyllales; family Polygonaceae; genus Persicaria; species Persicaria maculosa. Next base: position 66,304,341 of record OY998262.1, read on the forward strand.
ATCCAGTTCTTTCCGTGTTCTTCTTCTTCTGTGTTGGTGAATCAAGTGAGATGATCTGCAATTGATTGTAGTTGTTGTCTTTCGTCATTGTTCTTTGCGAATTCTGTGGTGATTTACTCTTAATTGAGTCAGTATGGTTGGAAGAGGTGCAGCGAATCAGCAAGGATAGGGATCTGGTGTTGGAGGAGACACCAGTGGCAATGGACGAGGCAATTTCGTTTCTGTCACTCCACCTGCTCCAAGTGCTGGTGCCGGACGGGGTTGGAATTTTGCTCCTGGTATTCAGTTCGGAGATATGCTCCAAGGTATGTCTAATACACATGTGAATCCATTATTTCTTTCGAATTCTGATCATCCTAGCATGGTACTCGCATCCACTCCCTTTAATGGAATGAACTTTACAAGCTGGAGTCGGAGTGTGAAAATGGCTTTAGGCGCCAAAGCTAAACTAGGATTTATTATTGGAACTTGTGTTAAGCCTTTAGAGGGAACTGAGGATTATGAGAAATGGACGAGAGTCGATTCTATGGTGATGTGCTGGTTGATAAACTTGATGACTAGCGAGGTAGCTGAGAGTTTTATGTATGTGGAATCTGCTAAGGAATTGTGGGACAAAATTAAAGAGAGATTCTATGAGTCCAATGATCCCTTAGTTTATCAGTTACGTCAAGATCTGGCTAATCTCAAACAAGAAAACCTATCAGTTGGTGCGTATTTTGGCAAACTTAAGAAGATCTGGGATGAATTGCAACTTTTGGGTGCAATTCCAAGATGTAACTGTGGAGGATTGAATCAGTGTGCTTGTGGTTTAATTTGTTGAAAAGGATGCTTGAAAGGGAGGAAAAGGCAAAGGTTATGCAGTTTCTTATGGAATTGAATGATGTCTATGAAAACCTGAGAAGCAATGTCCTATCTAAGGATCCAATGCCTGGGATCAACAAAGCTTTTCAGATGTCTACTCAGATTGAGAGGTCCAAAGGTGTGACCGTGTGACTGTTGTGAATCAGGGTGAAATGAATGCTTTAGCTGTGTCCAAGTTTGCTCAGTTTGAAGTGGAAGCAAATGTTGTAAACAAGTTCAGAATGGGAGAGTCTTCTAAGCAGTTTGATCAGACAAAAAGGGATTATAAAAAGGCCAAGTTGGATAGAAAGTGTGATCATTGTGGAGAGAGAGATCATACAAAGGACTACTGCTTTAAGTTGATTGGGTATCCATAATGGTTTAAGGGGCCTAAAGAGGAGGATAGAACTAAGCAGTCATGGAAATTTGCTGCTTATTTGGAGCATGTTGCTCAGGACAGTCCATTTGATGAGTTTGTGAGTGGAGCTCCTAAGCCAGATTAGGCCATGGTGAATGCAGTGTTTCAAGAGGTGCTTAAACTCATGAAAGGCAAAGCTCCCATGGAGAGTGTTGAGAGTTCTGCAAATTAGGCAATGGTACACTTTGCAGGTACTCTTAGTGTATCATTTCTTATTGGTGTTAATAAGGCTCAAAATGATTTGTGGATTGTAGATTCTGGTGCTACAGACCACATTGCTTTTGATCAATCTATCTTCACAGAAATCATTGTTAACAACATGCCATCTTCTGTGTTGAATTCGAAATCCTCTTTTGAATTGTTGCATAAAATTCCTCCCAATTATGATCAGTTGAGAGTGGTTGAGTGTCTGTGTTATGCTCTCCAACATAATGACCCAAGAGACAAACTGGGGATAATTGCTAGAAGATGTGTGTTTTTAGGATATCCCCCGGGTCAGAAAGCCTTCAAATTATTTGATTTGGAGAGGAAATCTGTTATTATTAGCAGACATGTGAACTTTGTAGAAGATGTGTTTCCTTTTAGGCAGGTTGATTCATCTAAGAATCAATATGTGTCTGCTGTGCATTTTTCCGATGATGATGTTAGTGATATGTTTGATAATGCTCAACATCCTTCAGTTTCAGATTCCTCTTTAAGCTCACACTCCTCTAATCCTATTTCTGTGAATGATTAGCATTCACATTCACAATAACAGTCAGAGGGTGAGCTGGTTAGTGATAGCTCTATATCTCATTCCCCTCCTCAGGCTACCACATTACTTCTCAGAAGACACATCAACAGAGTAGCTAGATTGCAAGATTTTGTTTGCACAGGTTTGCCTACCAGGGGTCACACTAAATCTTTAGAGTCTGAGTCCTTTGTTGTATTTGCTATGCATAATCTTTCACATCTGTCTTCACAATACATCAATTCCCTTGCTAATGCTTGTGCAGTATTTGAACCAAATTATTACTCTCAAGCCAAATGGATTCATGAGTGGGAGAAGGCTAAGGCAGCTGAATTAACTTCCCTCGCCAGTAATAGCACTTGGCATGTCACTCCTCTTCCTCCAGACAAGAAAGCCATTGGATGTAAGTGGATTTTCAAAATCAAATATAGACCTAATGGCTCTATTGAAAGGTACAAAGCTAGATTGGTTGCTAAGGGGTATAATCAAGTAAAGTACAGAGACTACAAGCAAACATTTCCACCTGTTGCTAAACTATCAACTGTCAGAATTATTTTAGCTCTAGATACCTGTAAAGGATGGGTTCTTCATCAATTAGATGTTAACAATGCATTTCATCAATTAGATGTCTCCCCCTCTAGGATTCGATGTTCCTAAAGATCATGTATGCAGGCTTAAAAGATCTTTGTATGGGTTGAAACAAGCCAGCCAACAGTGAAATCAGCAGCTCACACAGTTCATGGTTAAACTGGGTTACAATCAATCTTTTCATGATTTCTCTTTGTTCACCAAGAGGTTGGGCAACAGTTTGACAGTAGCATTGGTATATGTTGATGATATGCCGTTGTTGGGCAACTCAACATCAGAAATCACAGCTACCAAAGAGGCTTTGCATAAAGCTTTCACTATTAAGGATCTTGGTGTTGCTAGGTACTTTCTTGGGATGGAAATTGCCAGATCATCTTCAGGTATTTTGCTCAACCAAAGGAAATATGTGTTAGATATTTTTACTGATGCTAATATGGAAGGGTGTAAGATCACTTCTTTTCCTATGCAACATGGAGTGAAATTATCTGCTAATATAGGTGATCATATTGAGAACTCAGATGATTACAGGAGATTAGTAGGGAGATTGTTATACATCACTCTCACTCGACCTGATATCTTTTATACAGTTCAACAGCTCAGCCAATTTTTGCAATCTCCTTTCAAACCACACGGGGATGCTCTTATGTATCTTCTTAGATATCTCAAAGGAACCTTCAATTTTGCTTTGTCCTATCCTTCACACTCTAATCTCACTGTCAAAGCCTATAGTGATGCAGATTGGGGTAATTGTTTAGACACTGGACGATCTCTCTCTGGCTATTATGTCTTCCTAGGTTTTGCATTAGTGTCATGGAAAACCAAGAAGCAGAAAGTGGTTTCTAAGTCTTCTACTGAGAGTGAGTATCGAAGTATGTCAGCTGTAGCTAGTGAATTGGTTTGGATTCAAGGGATTCTGAGTGATCTGTGCATCCCAGTGACATTGCCTATTGTCTTGAATTGTGACAACAGATCGGCTCAGAAACTAGCCATCAACCATGTGTTTCATTAACGAACTAAGCACGTTCGAATTGACTCTCACTTCATTCGAGAGATGATTCATCAAGGATTCATTGTCACAACTCATGTACCAACTACACTACAAATTGCAGACATTTTTACCAAAGCACTCGGTGCTAAGCAACATGATTTTTTAAGGTCCAATCTGGGTCTTGTCTTACCTTGCCTAGGTCCAGCTTGAGGGGGGTATGTGAGTCATATGGTTAGTTAGGTAGCTCGATTAGCTAAAGGGCAAAATGGTCATTTCAAATGTGAAACCGATTTCCCTCATTTTGCTACATAAGAGAGGCGGGAAAGTTTGTTTTGAGACTTGTAACAAACCGAGAGATCTGTACTCTCTACTATGTAGGTTTTCTCCAATTTGTTCCTTCAATTCAAGTTCAATTTGCTTCTTTGAATTCCAATTTCGGTTTCTCCAAAATTTTAATTTTAAACTAAATTACATCATAAATTAAATTAATCTTTTATTACTCCGCCGCACAAGTGATACATACATTGGCCGGCCTATTGATCGTGGATTCGTGGTGATAGATTTCATATCGAACAAGTAGTGTACATTTTTTAATTAACCAAAAGAAAATTCGCTTCTTTTGGAGCTTCAATTGAAAAAAACAAGTGAAAATTTGCCAAACTAAATCACGTATATGTGTCACGGAGGTCATAATCGGCGTGGGCGCATACAACCAAAAGAAGCATTTAATCATCTCAACTTACACTTACTTTGGCGATCGACTTCCCCAACTTGTTCTTATATCGATTATTATTGGGACCATTCTTATGATTCCCCAAACCCTACAAAATATATATACACGTTAAATAATTTAATACACAAATGCACATGTATATATGGTCTGTAAAGTTGGGATTTTTTCAGATGTGACAAATTTATCAAATAATTAATTACCTTTAATGTGCACATATAATTAGTGTACCGCCCTCATTAGCATTATAATAAAAAATAAGTTTGCCTGATACGTTAGTAATGGAAGGAATCATATATATAGTATACTCCATCGTATCATATACATGAGATATTGTTTTGTTGTATACATTAATTAATTAATCACACCCGTAAAATGAGTGTAAACTAGCTAGTAGGCCGACCTATTCCTTTGTCATTACATATGACGTCTTTCTTATTATTTAATTCAATTAATTACTTCCATAAATAATTAATTATGTATTCAACGTAACCTTGATTAATTAACCTTGATTTATTAATTAACTATGTCAAATATTTGACTTGGAGCTTATATTAGGTAGAAACTTAAATCTCAATCAATGCAATTTTTTTTTATATATACTCCGTATAAGTTAAAACATTCAAAATACTAAACACCTATATTTGATAAATCGAGAAAGGGAGACAAAAGTTAAACGGATTAATGACCATAAAAAAAAATTAACACAAATCAAATGAAAAAGAAAAGAGAAAACTCTAAATAGAGTTTGAATATTGAGAGTGTGAGATAGTCTAAAAACTTAGGAAATTATTTTAAAAAATGAAATTGTATTTCTATCAAACGTTCTGTTTATACTAATAAGTAGCTTTTCGGAACTTTTGATCTTGATATTATATAATTTTAAACGAAATAAATATGAGTTTTTAGCTAGTTTACTTAGCTTTTGAAATTACAACTTTTCAACAACTACTCACTCAAACTTTTCGAAACTTTTGATTTTTTTTATTCATACAATTTCATTAGTTACTCTCATCGTTAGGTTTTTCAAACATCTTACTACTAACTTATTACTGTAATATATATTTAACACAAATAAATCATTAGTTTGAGTAGATCTGGGCAAACGCGGACTAGCCCGCTCAGCTCGCCCCACCCGCCCGCATAAATAGACGGGTATGGACAACGGGTTAGACCCAAGATGATCGCTAAGCCCAGCCCACACCTGCAATGGGATTTTTAAAAAATAAATATATAATAAATAAATATATTATATTACTATGTTATTCTAAATACAAGTTTCAAAATTAGTATACATTACAACCCGTGACCCTCTTCTTATACAAATTATTGTATAATAGTGTGTGTATATTTAGTCGTATAATTGTTTTTGGTTCACATTATTAATCATATGAAATTATTATTTATTATTCATTATTAATATTATGTTACATATATATGTGGGCTGTCCGTGCCCTCAACATCGAACGGACTTGGACATGAAACTTAACCCAAGAAACAGACTTAACCCGATCCATAACCGTAACACCGGAACTAATTTTAGAAAAACGTCCGGTCCTAGCCCGTTCTACACCCGCGTTTGCCAAATCTATGTTTGAGCTATTCCATCGGCTACTCTTTCACCCGACCGAAGAGTCGAAGACGTAACCATTTTGTTCGTGAATGCAACTTAACTACCTGTGACCAAAATCAACGTAACGACGTAGGCTATTACGGCGTATTTAATAAATAAGAACGGGATTTCAAAGGAGAGGCTCGTGGGGTTGAAAACGAGTGGGCCCCAAACACATCCAGCGGTGACGACACCGTTCCCCTCGTTTCAACGGTTAGGAGTCCGGGTAGTCAACCATTGCGGTAAAAGTGGGGCCCGTCCCATCAATCAAACATTAGTCAAAGTCAACTATGGCCTTCTTCGCTAACTGGACCTCGGTCGGCCCACTATTTACAGGAATGCCATTGTCCTCTTCCTCGTCTCCTCCTTCTGGGTTGACTCAGCTTGGCTCGCCTCCAGTCTCCATTAATTACTAGTCAATTTTGTTCAATTCCTCGAGCCCTCGCGGAAAACCGCCGCTGTTCGTCGCGCGATCGATCACTGTCGAACTCGGAACTAGTCAATTTCAAACTCGGGCGATTAATTATAAATCACTAATTAACTTGTGATTTCAAATTTTCAATCTCCACATTTTACGGCAAATATCATTTTATGCACTTCCACCTACATAGTTTAAACCAGATTTTGACAAACACGGTAAATTGTTTCTCGAGGTCTTCAAATTGAGAACGCCCATCTATGATCCGATTACGATCGACCTTTTTTGTTTTAGACCTTACTTTGTGATCGACTTGTATATCCAGTGGCAAATCCAGATTTTTTTTTAAGTTGGGGCTAAATTTTATTTTTTTACATTTATATAAGAATTTTTTTTTGTTTGTTTAAATATATTAGAAAAAAAATTAAATTTGTTATTTAAATAGATATTTTTATATAAAAAATTAAAGAAAAACAAAAATTATTAAAAAAAGAGAGAATTTTTTTATAGGTATATATAGAAAAAAATGTTTTTGTTAAAATATATTGGAAAAAATCTTAAATTTGTTATTTAATTAAGCATTTTTAGTAGAATAAAACTAAAAGAAATAAAAATTATAAAAAAAGTGAAGCGAATGAGATTTGAACTCATGGCCTTTTAGAAACACCACTTACTTCCAACTAAGTGAAGTTGTCTTAGTGATTTATTACTTTTTTTTTACATTGTTTAATCTAAAAAATTAATAAAAATTACCAAAAAAAATATTGTAAAAACTTTTTTCTACATTTTTATCTGGACTAGGGGGTTTTAGCTAACCTGAATTCCTTTAGATCCGCCACTAGGTATATTAGTATATCAAATATCACTTGATATCGATATACTATAATGAAAATAGTTTAAGTTTAAAAATATTGTTTATTATAAGTTTTATACATTTTTTAAGAGATTGAATTTTTTTTTTAAAATATTATTATTTTATATTATAAATTTATCCTTAGTGTGAAATTATTTTTTAAAATTAATATTTTACTGAATTTTTTTATTTGTTAAAAAAAGTATTTTTTGTATCAATCCACTTTTTAAAGAAAATAGTATTTTTTGTATCATATTAAATAAGGATGTTATCTATATTCTAATATCGGTATTTGATTTTTGATATCGAGATATCGAATATCAATAATAAATATAATAAATGAGACTTTAAAATATTATATAACAATAATAAAGGGCGAATGTATATTCGTACTAGTGCCAATAACAACCAATAAATCTACAAGTGGTCACACAAATAAAATGGGGCTGAAAGATCGGTTTTTAACTTTTTTTTTAATTATTATTATTACATACTGTATTTGAAAAAAAAAACATAAATGATAAGTTAAACCATGCTTAATTTCAATCCACTTGTCTTATTAACACACTTATGTCTCGCCTATAAACTATGACTATTTATGTAAAACTTTTCTCCTAAGCTAGTTTGAGAATTTTATTTATTTCTTTATCATTTTGGCTAATAATTCGAAATATCATCTCTTAAAGTCAATATGTTAGCTTTACAATGACATTTCACTAGCTTAAACTTAATTGCTTCCTTTTTTTATATTCGAAATAACCTACATCATCGCAGTGGCGTCCGCATGAATTTCTAGAAGGGGAGCGGAATTTTTATTTCGAAATTTTTTTTCTCTCTCTCAGTATATATAATAATGAAAATTTTATAAATATATATTGAAAGAAAACCATAAATTGTGGTATAAATATAATATTTTATTATAAAAATTTATATAATAAAATTTAATACTTTTTGTCATATATATATATATGTAGCATGATGAATATTTTTAAAAAAAATATTGAAAGAAAATTATATTTTTTTAAAAAATATGTTATTTGTAAATGGAAAACAATATATTGATAGAACTGAAAAGTGTGACAAAAAAACTCATAAATTGTGGTTTAAATATATTAATAATAAAAAAAATTCATAAGAATAAAAAATTGAAGAATTTTTAAAAAATACACGTGTAGCATAATAAATAATTTTATGATAATATTAAAAAAACACTATAAAATTTGACATTTATAATAGGAATAAAAAGTATTGAAAAAGGTAAACAATGAGGTTTAACCTCATGGCCCTTTGCATTACTTCTAACACAACTAAACTTAACCAAAATCAATCTGGACCAATAATAAATCACGGAAAATCTAACAATGAGTTGCGAATATCAAGAACATGGGGAGACAATAAGCCAGCACAACGTCTCTAAAATAACATATTTTTGTTATGTAATTAAGGAAATAGATCGTCACTCTTTCTATTAAATGCGTAGGCACACACGGATGATGACATGTGCGTGAACATAAATTTTTACTCCACCAATTTTGTATCAAAGTTAAATTAAAATTTGTCATTATCAATCGGTGCACTTCATTTTCGACTTTACAAGATACCAAAATTCCGTCTATTGACTTACCAACAAAACCAGTGGACACCAATTTTGATATGACAAACGCCCAACCCCTTTGTGTTTGTTTTACAGTCTATAGCTTCAATTTTTCTTGCACTCATACAAATATTCTTCACATCAACAATCAATCCATCGTACTAGTCAGAGTTGTCCAGTGGTGTGGAGTAAGGGTGTTATTCGATCTGAACGAGTCGAGCTTAGCATGTTCAAGCTTGATTCATTTATTAAACAAGCACGAGCCGAGCTCAATTTTTAAACGAGTTTTTTTTTCCAAGCTCGGCTTGTTTTAGTAAATGAACGACCTCGAGCCGAGCTTTTTTAGAGCTTTAAATAGTTTTACTTTGTCATAACATATTAACTTAAAGTAAATTTTAGAAATTCCATACATTTCGAGCTATTCGAGCCGAGCTTAAAATCACGTTCAAGCTCGGCTTGTTTAGGTAAGTGAATGAGCTCGAGTCGAGCTTTTTTCGAGCCGATACCGAGTCAAGCTCGAGCTGTTCAGCTCATATAACAACCCTAGTGTGGAGCAAGAGGGGGAAAGGAGGTCCCGAATTCGATCCTTGCCTCCACTATTTTCTTTTTCAAGGCTTGCCTTACTCCTTACTAGTGGATTGATCACGTGCTCGAAATTTACCATCTTTCAAAAATGAGTTTTTCATCATTAAAAAAAAAGACCGAGTCACATATTCGAGATTTGCCATCTTTCAAAGATGGGTTTCTCATCATTAAAAAAACCAATCAATCTATCCATCAAGCTAAATTATTGAATCTATTCGACACAGAATTTTGTTGCAACTTGTATTACAAACCGCCAAAATTGGCTACACTATACAATGGAAATTGGTGCCTTGGTGGGTATTACCATACCTCTTGTTAATTTCTTCTTTGAAATTACACACACATATGTAATTAAGGTACATAATGACAACATTAAAACTTAATTGATCGGTGCTAGGTTCCATTGCCCTACTCTGGGCAATGATCTGATCATTGTCCAGAGAAGGGCTTGTAGGTGCTGAGATCACCGAGGATCCCAGCTATGGACCCTGCAGCCGCGGCAATGCTTATTACAAGGCAAGCGAGGCTCAGAATTTGAAGGCACACCCACTTCGTCGTCCATTTCGGGATCCTCTTTTGCCTAATGTACATCTCCACGGGGTAGTAAACCGTCAATGGCCAAAACCCTAGCGCGCCAAGAAGCCCAACGACGTCGTTGAAGAAGGGCAACAACATCGAGATCACGGTGGTGGTGATCACGAAGATCGTCCTCCACACCAACCGGAAGAGGTTGAGCTTGTAGGACTTTTTGCCCGGGATTGGCAGAGTGACCTCTTTGGTGATGAATTCGCTATCCGGGAACATTTGTGATGCGTTCTTTTCGACAAAGGCGAAGAGGGGCTGGCAGTATACTTGGTAGGCTCCCACCAAGTGGATCACTATGGCCGCGTTGGCTATGTCAAGGAGCCAAAATGGCTCGTAGAACCCGAATCCGGTTAGGAGGTTTGTGGGCGCTTGGTCCCCGAATGCAGCGTAGCCTGCGCAGCCACATAGGGTGTAGAACACGGTCGTGACTACTACGCTTATAATGGTTGCCCTCTTCATCGTCTTGGACTCCTTTGGTGGCGATTTGAGGGTGTCCTGCCAAGGAAATTTCCATTTGTATTTCTGTTAGTGAGGTTTCATCTTAAAACCAATTGACAACGAAGAGTAATTGCTTGCTGAAGTACCTGGATTTCAATAAGGATCATGGAGTAAGAATAAGCAAAGGCGATGTCGCCAAGAGCTTGAAAACTGTCCCAAATCTTTTTCATTTCGGTAACAGTTTTACCGCTAGCATCAACAGCTCCGATACTAACTCCGGTCATGCTTCCTCCGATCGTTCCATTTTCTGATGATCATGGCGATTAAGAGAGGGGTTAGTAATAAACACAATTGCCTCACATTCAAACTTTGACATAACACTTATGAAGAGGCTACTATACCAACAACTTGAGCGATCCCGAGGCCAAGGCCGACGGATGAGTAAGTGAAAGACATGACGGCGGCGACGATGGATAGCCACGAAATCTGATCGAAATCGGGAATCTGGGAGAAGAAGATCTCGACGATCCCGAAGATGATCATGTATGGGTTGCTTGATGTGTTACAATTGTGCTTCTTGCCCTTATCATGGTAGCAATTGGCCTTGCTGATTGCTCTGTTTTCCCCATCATACATAAAAAAAATTGCCCAATTTAATTAATAATTAAAAATTCTCAAAACTACAACGGTAACAAACCCAGTATATCACGCTCACCGCATGCTAATGGAGGCTGCAATGGTGTATCCAATTGCTACACCAAAGAGGTTAATGTATTGGATACACCCACATAACTTCACCTGCATCCCTCCTGCAAAATTCCAATACAAAATCCCTTGTAACACAACTTTTTATTATTTTACTTTATTTATAAATTAAAGTGATTTTTTTTATTAATTATTAAATTGATTAATATAAAGTGCCAATAACATAGCATGCATAATTAGAACTCAATTATGGTAATTTTAGTGATTTTACTACACTTGAAGAAAAAAAAAATTAAAAATTCATTGATTCATTGAATTAAGAGTGAATTGAATGATCATTAAATTGGAGGGTAGGGAAATTAGTCAAACGGGGATACCGAGGTTGGAGCGAACGGCGTCCATGTAAGTGTAGTTGCGCTTGCCGGAGACGGGGTCGCCGGAGCGGTAGCAGTCGGCGAGGAGGGCGGAGGTGAAGTAGGTGACGAAGGCGAAGAGGAGCATGACCACGGGGCCGGCCACCCATCCCAGCTGGGCCACCGCCCACGCCAGCGACAGCACGCCGGAGCCGATCACCGCCGTTATGATGTGGGCGCTCGCCGTCCATACACTCCCTACAAATAAGTAAATTCAATTTGAGTTCCAAAGAAAGAGGGAAAAGGGGCAAAATTGAGAGGCTTAAGGGGTCCGGTTGGGTGTTTACCGGACCGCTTGGGGCGGCCGTCGTCGTCGAAGAGGTCGGAGGAGGTGCGGGCGAGGGAGTTGATTGCGAGGCTTGAAGGCCTGGCTTTCTCTGCAGCCATTTTCTTGAATCTCTCTTGCTTTGAATTTGAGTGATAGAAAGAGAGAGACAAGTAATTTGTGTGATTGTTTGAAGGGTGTGAGGAAAATTGAAGTAATAGGTTAGCTTATATATAAGGTGACAGCCACACATAGTTTCTTATATGTTCATTTGATAGGGATCCATTTATTATTTTATGATGCCTTTTCCTTTTCTTTTTCCCTTTTTAATGAGGGTAATAATTAAAAATATAGTAGTCTATCTATATTAAACTGGCGTATAGTGTGAGATTCCGAGAAACCGGTCGAGTCGTATGAAAACGAGAGTCGTGTTTGGTTTATACTATTTTTGGTTATAGGTAGGGATTCACCTATATTTTTATTATGTAGAGCTTCCCCCACCCTTATATTTTCATTATGTAGAGCCTTCCCCCACCCTTATATTTTGTGTGAGATGCCACGCTCCCTCAAGTGCAACCCGTCTGGATCGGGTTGACACCTATAACAATTTTTTTTTCTTTCTTCTTCCGGGTCAAGACTCTCAATCTCTTTATAGCTCGCCCGGTTTTTGGTTTTTCGACGGGGTTCCCACATCTCAATCTCTTTTAGCCTACCCCGAAGCCAGGAAAACCGACCCTCAATCTCTTTATAGCTCGCCCGGTTTTTGGTTTTTCGACGGGGTTCGACATCTCAATCTCTTTTAGCCTACCCCGAAGCCAGGAAAACCGACCCTTGTAAGGTAGGGATTTATATTGTTTTTGGTTATAAGTAGGGATTTACCCTTGTAACACAAGCTCAAGCCATTATGTAGAGGCTTCCCTCACCCTTATATTTTGTGATCTTTTACTACCCCACAATCAATGTGGGATGACATTTTTATCCCAACACATAGCGTTCTATGTGGCGTTTTTTGGTTGATTCTATCAAAAAAAAAATATTATCATAGTTTATAGAAAGTTATACAAGCCACAATCTCTCTCTCTCTCTATCTATCTATCTATCTATCTATCTATCTATCTATCTATCTATATATATATATATATATATATATATATATATATATATATATATATATATATATATATATATATATATATATTAGTTAATTGACATAAATATAAATTAAAGATATTTCATAGTCATACTTACCAAAAATATTAATAGATATGTAGTATTTGATAAGTGGTATTTTATTTATATCTAGATTAATTTTTGGTGGAAAAAATTATTTATATCAAAATTAATTATTTAATAATTGTTATTTTTATTTATATCCATATTATTTTTTGAGACCAAAATAATTTATCAAAATATTATGTAGCCACAATCCATTTGTGGATAGATATTTTAGTAAAATAATGTAATAAATATATACAGTACTATGTATTTAATTAAAAAAATTAAAATATTTTAAAAAAACAACTATCTACTCTCTCTTATCTATATACATATACTAAAACCGATGCGTTGGTGCCTGCGTGGCGGCGTGTGAGTGCATCTGCATACGTGGCGCGTTGTAGTTGATTCTAGGAAAAAAATTAATAAAATAATATGCTATCGTAGTTTATAGAAAGTTATATAAGCCACAATCTATCTATATATATAGTATATATTTATATTTTAGTTAATTGACATAAATATAAATAAAAAATACTTCATAGTCATACTTACCAAAATATTAATAGATAAATATGTAGTATTTGATAAGTGCTATTTTATTTATATATAGATTATTTTTTGGTGGAAAAAAATTAATTTGTGGATAGATATTTTAGTAAACTAATATAATAAATCTATACTATATATTTAATAAAAAAACAATATTAAAATCTTTTTAAAAAAACAGTTATCTATTAAATTACATGAAATTCAATTAATGGTAGGTTAGAAAAAAAAATTACCTTATAAATGAGAATTTTATTTATATTTTGAGAGAATCTAAATAAAAGATATTTAGATTTTTAATAATCCATCGAACTAATTTTATTTATATCTATATTATTTTTTAGTGGAAAAATGATTTATATTTAGATTATTTTGAAAACTACCTAAATTATTTATAATATTGTATTAATGTATTCTCCGTACACGGGACGGGGCTTACACTAGTTGGAAAATAAGGCGTTTGACTTTTGTGCACGTAGTTTAAGGATCTAAATACTATATAAAATATTGATTTTCTTCATTAAATTTTTTTACATTATTATACTTATTAATGATAAGTATTATAATGAAAAAAATTAATTGAAAAATTCAATATTATACTTATTAATCAATAGAGTTAATTAAAATCCATATGTGAATTTTATTTATATTTTGAGATAATCTAAATAAAATATATTTAGATTTTTTATAAACAATCGAACTAATTTTATTTATATCCATGTTATTTTTTGGTAGAAAAATGATTTATATTTATATTATTGAAATCTATCTAAATTATTTATAATATTGTATTAATATATACTCTGTATACGGAACGGGACCTACCTAATCAATCAATCAATATATAATACTAAAACAGAGGCGTGGAAATCCTATGTGGCGGGCTCTGGTGCGATTCGCTTACGTGTTATTTTCGGGTGCAGTCTGACCCGGGATTTTTGACACGTCAATTAATGAGTATCCAATAAATTTAAGCCACGTCAGACGATTAAATTATCTATTTATACATGTGTCATCCTATTTGTCTACATTAATTGATTATTATAATTAATTCTTAAATCTTAAGTGGTTATAAATTCTATCATTTAGATTATTAAACTTATCAATATGAGTTGTTACAATTAATTTTTATATCTTATTTGTTTACAAAACCTATTATTTTACCTTAAGTTATTTTATAAATATTTTAGTTTAAAAAAATCTACATAATCTTAAAAATCTACATAATTTTTTTTATCTTAATTTTTTTTTGTTCGCAACTTTGATGATAGGTTAGCATTGCAATTCCGAGCAATTGGTTTAAATTAATGTTTTATCATTGAAAAGAAGTTTATAGTGTGTATATTTATCATATCTTTAATTGTATTATATATATATGTAAGAGTTTTTAGTTTATATAATAGATTGTATTTATTCAAATAAATCATAAAATGTTAAAAGGTAACTAACCAATATATGATAAAAATTTATTATTTAAATTAAATATGTTTATTAATAAATTTGTATCCATGTTAAATGACGTTTGTTTTTTTTATAAGCAAACGTACTATATATATATGAACAAAGGAATTTAAACTCTATCAAATCTTATCAAAATATTCATGGATACGTTGAAATAGCAAACAAAAAAGATGCATTTATGTTTGTACATAGATTTGTATGTATGATCGGATTATTTAGATATAATAATTCAATGGAAAATAGTACGTAATATAAAGTCATGCATTTAAAAAAAATGAACCCGGTTAAAAAAAAAAAGCAATACTTCATTGGATGTATGTGTATATGTATGTTATTTCAATCTATGTAAAAAAAAAAAGATAATTGAGGAATTATTGTGTGTGTTTTTTAAAGGATACGTAAGGTTTTTAAAACCAATCTTATTCTGTAATCAATTAATTGGTAAAAAAAAAATTAAGCCTAGGAAACCATGAAAGCTTATCATTTCATATAATAAACTTACTTAATCAATCTCAATGAATAAAGATAAAACAATCCAATGTAAAATAATTAATTATAAAATACCTCAAGATAAAGTGATAAGTTTTGTAACCACTTAAAATAAAATATGTGATTGAATATTTATATTAAAAATTATTTGTAGTTATCAGTTGAGATATACACATAGGATTACATGTAGAGAAAATAGATAAGATTATTGTTTGACATGGCTTAAATTTACTGGATCATCATTAATTGATGTGGCGAAAAATCGGCCAGATTTTGCACCACAGAACGACACGTGAGCGAATCGCACTAGAGCCCGCCACATAGGATTCTCACGTGTTTGCACTTTGCGAAATCAAATTCCAATGACCGAAGAGAGTAAAAAATGTGTGAAATCAAATTCCAATGACCGGGTTTGCACTTTGCGTGGTGGTAAATTGATTATTCACGGTCTGATCTATATCCTCAAATTGAATTGAGCCATAACATGAAAATCCAATTTGTAATAAATTGCTAGAAAAAAAAAATTAACATGATTAAAATAGTAAACAAACTTTAAGAGGTGAAAATAGTAAACAGAGAGATTAATAAAGATAAGGATATTGTTACGTAGCATTCTAAATAAGGTTTAAACAAATAATAATAAAGTATATTTAATTGCAAATGGCATGAATATAAAACCCAACGTTTATAACACTCTCGACAATGAATATGATTATAGCTTCAATTTTTGTATGTTAATACATCATTTTATGTAACTATGTGTTGTTTGAATATAAACAAAATATTTTCTTTTCTTTCACCTGTACGAGTGTTTGATCATGTATACAACTAAATATTTAATTAAAATAAGGAGGTTTTACAATCTATCTATTAAAGATTTAGCCTAATCTTATTTTATAGCCTTATAAGATAATTAATTGAAATACCTTAATTATAAAAATGTCATATATATGATATTTATATATATGCACAAATAAACATGTGTGAGAATTATATATTTTCAAAATTATTTAAAGTAATTAAAAGTTATTTTATATAAATAAAGGTTATAAAAAAACCGCGAAGATCGCGGGAAGTAAAACTAGTTGTATAATAAACCCCAAGCACGTGATCTAACTAATAATAATGAGTTATATTTTCACGAGTAGATTAACACGCTTGAGTGAAAGGGTGAAAGTAGAGATTCAACCAGGACCTCTCAACCTATTCTTTACCCTGCCACCCTAACTAGAGCACATAAGGGTTGGTTGAATCTACAGTGTCTAAATTTTTAGAAAATTAATTAAGTTTATGTGGAGATTTTACTAAAACTCGACCTTGTTTTTTTTTAACCGAAAAAAAATTTGACTGAGAAGGATAAGTCAAATCAGTCAAGAGCGTTCTTGCAGGTGAGGAAGGCAAGATCGGAATCCTCAGACACATAATGGCCAGAGAAGACAAGATTAAGATGCGAAAAATGCTCAGCAACTTGGTTAGATTCTCTATAGACCTGACAAATCTGATAAAAGTCGCAGGAATGCTAGGAGATGATGGAGTTGGAAATAATTATTTCAACCTCCCTGAGAGGCAATAGGACAACCTGAATCATCTCGAATAATAAAACTCGACCTTGTTTGTGTGTGTAGCAGTAGGGACTGCCGATTTTTATCAATAAATATTGTGGCGATTTTTCCGGTTATGCAATGATTGAAATAAAATGTGATGTTTTAGCATTCAATAAAACTTTTAAGAAAATATTAATCTCCTGATCAACAAAAATTATCGTAGTTTTAAGAAAAAAATATCAATTCACTTTCTTTTTTTATAATCATTAAATATCTTTTTATCACTTTATTAATTATACAATCATCTTTTAAGTCAATTCATAAACAATTCGGAAAAAAAAAACAGTCACCAAAAAATAAGGTTAATAAAAATCTCATAATCTAATACTCCTTACTAATTATTTAACCAAAAAAAAAAACAAAAATTGACAAAATTTTCTAATGTAATGTGATGTAAGAGGGTCAGGAGGGTGAATGGAGATACAATGGGAGAAGGTCGGACACGTCAGCCTTTACGCATGTGTGTATGCTATGCAGATTGCCGCAGTCTGCACTGCACACACACTCCCCTCTTTTTCAACGATTAAATGGCCTCCCCCCTCCAAGCCTTGCGGCATCCCTACTATTGGATTTGGATTACCATGTACGGCCCAACACTTTTTTTTTTCATTCTCTCTTTTTTTTTTTTTTTTTTTTTTGTTAAATGGCGTGGAGGTTTCGATATTATCGATTAATTCTCCACGAGTCGAACACTAGTAGGTAAAGCACTCAAATCAGAAGGTCAAAGTGTCAAACTGCAAGTTGTAAGACGGGCTGAAACTCATGCCAAGATAAGCCAAGACATGAGTACCTATCTTAGCACAATTTGTTATTAGTGAAATATAAACTCGAAACTTGATGGTAGTGAAGAATTTCGACCAAAATAAATACTAAAGTGTATAATATATGAATACATTAAAAAAATTCTTAATACCTTAAACCTTTAACTTTTTTAACATGTTTTTAACTTTTTTTTTAACACTCTCTTCGTTTTAAAATATAGGTTTTTAACCTTTTTAACAGGTTTTTTTAAAAAGCGAAACTAATTAAAATAACCCGACCTTTAAGGGTGTGTTAAAAATATATCCCAACCTTTCAAAGTGTAAGATAAATATCCCGACCTTTAAAGGGGTGTTAAAAATATATCTCAACCTTTCAAATGTAATATAAATATCTCGACCTTTATAGGTAATGTTAAAATAATATCTCAAAAAAATTTGTACAAAAAAAAAAAGCTAATAGGACATGCATATATGACAAAAAAAATAAATAAAAAGAACTTTAAAAAATCTATATAAAAAAATTATAGATTTACTTATCTTTCATCTTTTATATTTTATACACACTATTTTCTTATAACTCTATATTAAAAACCTTGTTTTATTAAACCACTTTTCTTTTCTTTTTTTTTTATCAAGGGAAAGAAATAAATTAATAAAATATAAATATATATAAAAAATGATATATTTACAAGTGTTTAATATTTTATTTAGATTATTTTTATATTTGAGGGATAACACCCATATTTGTATAATGGACCATTTAACTAATTTCGCATTTTTGATGAAAATTTAAAATAGAAAGAAGAATAGTTAGAATTTTAGTAAATAAATTATGTAAAAAAAAATGGAACAATTGAACAAAGAAGAATCATATGGAAAATTGAAATATTAATAAAGTGTCTTGAATTTTTTTTTAAAATAATAAATGAAAAAACTTGTTTTCTTAAACCCTTCTATTAATTTTTTATATAATTTTTTAAAATTTTATTTTGTTATTAATTTAGTTTGCCACATATGTATGTCATGTTAGTTTTTTTGGTAGAGAATTATTTTATATATTATTTGAACATCACTTATAAAGGTTGATATATTTATCTTACATTTGAAAGGTAGGGATATATTTTTAACATATCCTTAAAGGTCGGGATATTTATCTTACATTTGAAAGGTTGAGATATATTTTTAACACACCCTTAAAGGTCGGGCTATTTTAATTATTTTCGCCTTTTTAAAAAGACCAATACTTTAGAAAATATCAATTTTTTAATTAATTTTTTAAAATAAATATACACATTACTAATGATTATGAATATATTTGAGTGAAAAATTCAAATTTTATATACAATGAGTTATTGACGAGTTAGAAAGTTTTAGTGGAAATGCACTATTAGGCTTCATGGGATCATATAATCAAGATTAATTTGTGGTAATAATTAAATTGTGTCAATTTTAGAATAATAAGTTACTCAAACATTAACACTTGTTTTTGCAGATTTGAATTCATCATAAAATGATCTTTTTAAAGCAAACATAAAAAAGAACAATTGAAAATTTGAATGAAGGTAGGTGGAAGTTGATGCATTGCTGCATGCATGCACTTATTTAACTAACACTCTGATCTCATTAACTCTTTCATTAATTACTCATCTACAATATTCATCATTCATTGTTTTTTATATTTTGAGTATATGAGGTTTTCACATTAGTTTTATAAGAATTTCGACGTTACATCTTTGAAGAGAAATCTCATGACATCATTTCTGATCCATCGTCGCTCATCTGCACCAAGTTATCAATCATTAATTCAATGTAGGATCTGTAATTTATATGCAATAAAATTTAAGAAACTTCTTCAAAAAGTGTCTATGTTAAAAAAATTTAATCATATATAAATATCTGATCCATCATCGCTCGTATGCACCAAGTTATTACTTATTATTGAATCTCTATTAGAAAAATTTAATCATATATATATATATATATATATATATATATATATATATATATATATATATATATATATATATATATAAACCAAATTTTATCTTCTTTTATTGATATTTAACACGAGCGAGAACTGTAATTTATATGCAATAAAATTTAAGAAACTTCTTTAAAAGGTGTTCGTGTCAAAAGCTGAAGCCAGATTTCTATTAAACGAAGGCACATAGTAAGACGTAAATACCAGTTGGTAGCGAAAAACATAAGGATCAATGACAAAGGTCAATAGATTCTTGGAATTATGGTCCATCCATGAAATTGGAGAACGCAAGGAATCAATTCAATTCAATTAAGTTTCCTTGAAGCATATGATATGCTCTACAAATATGGACTAGCTATAGTAGTGACCCATATAAAGGCATATTATAAATATGTGTTATGTATTTCAAAGACCACCTAAATTTGGTCTACATTCATACATGTACATCCATTCCTATGAGTATCATATTCCATCTCTTTCTCTCTTATCTCTTTGCTTTCTTTTTCTTTCCTTGCAAAACCCACAAATGCAAATAAAGATTATATCAACATTAATGTAAATATCTACTCCTTTCCACCAAAAATATAAACTTTTTTCACACTACATTTATATATAGTTTGTTTTCATTACGGAAGTTAGTCAAATCTAAATTAGGCTAAACTTTATCATATAACCTTGAATTATTAGAGTTTCATTTCATGCACTTGCTTACTTATCAGTTAATATATTATTGGTCTAGTCTTGCTAGCTTAGCTGGTAAGGGTGACATGTAGTGATCAATAGGTCACGAGTTCGAATCTCCCTTTCTCTGTATTGTAATGGCCTAAGTGTCTACCTATGAACCAAAAAAGTTAATATATTATTGATTAAATGAATTAAGTTTTAAAAATAGCATATTTAAGATCGATCGAGTTTACGTACCAAATTGATTTTTTTTTATACAAGACGAAAATTTGAATGTGGTGTACCAAATTGAATTATTGATTTAACTTGTATTTAAGACTAAACCATTTCATCACATATTTTAAATAATGAAAGTTATAGGTATAGCAAGATTGTATTCAATAAATCTAGTTTGGTAGATTAATTACTACTCTGGTAAAAAGGAGTTGGAAAGTAAGTAGGTATTTACGTGGCCACTAGACGCCTATAATCGCTGTAAACGAATCAATACAAACCACATTTGCAGCATATATGATTCTGTTTTTTCCCCTGATATTAAAAAAAAAAAAACACTTTTTTGACCAATTAGCTAGTTACTTGCAACATTATAATTAAATAATATAAATGCATGATTGAATAAGATGTTGAAGGGTCGTTATGGCCTCAATTGTTCTCTAATTGTTAAGGACAAATTGTGTTTGTACTTGATGAGTTTTTTTAGTACTTCTGCGCGCGCATAAACATTGCGAATTTAAGTTGAGCCAATTGTTGAGGGTCACAGGACCTATCTAACAAAGAAAGAAGATATGAACGGGCCATAGTAAAAACCCTCTAGAGAGAAGGTCTCCTCCTTCTCTCTAGAGTTGTCAAACATCTCAAATATCTATCCCTAATTTTCTACCTCTGTCCCAAATCGAACCAGTTTTTGGCCAAATCAACACCTCTAATGCTTCTTTTGTCGGATCTTTCTCAGTGTAATCGTCTTCCCCTGAGTTTTGAGGCCGGTCTCTCCTGATTTCGGTCTTTGAATCTCAATGGTGTTCGGTGGTGGGGTTTTGGATGTCCTTCCGCCTTCCTCCTTGTTATCCTCTTCCAGGTGCCGCTCATACTCCTCGCCGCCGCGGCTCGCCTCTGCTGGGGCTGGTGATGCTGAGTTTTTTGGACCGCGGGTTGTGTCGGGGCCTGGATCCGGTGTAATCGGTAAGCCCCGTGCCATTGGGTACCAATTTCTGGTTACTCTTCTCCAATCGAGTCTCTTTGTGTCTCCTTCATCCTTGTTGTGTTCCCCTTGGTGGTGGTGCTCTCGATGCGGGAGGGTGGTCGTCCGGAGACCCGTCGTGTTGATGTTTGGTGGAGGCTTTCTGATTGAATTTGTTGAAATCTTTGTCTACGTCGCTTGCTTGTTAACCTCCGGGGCGTTGGAGGTGTTCGTTGTCAGTTTGGTCCGCCCATCCTGGTTTCGCCCCTCCTCCTGCCGCCGACATGGCTCCTTCCTCCGGTAGCCCTGCTTGGTGTGCAAGGATGTCTCCCCGCCTTGCACTCCACGTTCTGCTGCTGGCAGGATCTGACTTTTGCTTGTCGTGCAAGGTCATTTTTGTGCCTTGCACTCTAAGTCCGAAGGACTAAATAAAAATTAAAATAAATCGATCACTGCTGGCCTAATTTACTGGCTCCTTGGGTACTTTTTTATATAATTTTTGTTGAAAAATCTTTATATATATATATATATATATATATATATATATTATATTTATATTACAAACCCATCCGAAAGGATTTGACAAAATTCCCGAAAGGGTTTGACAAAACTCTCACCCGAAAGGGTTTGGCAAAACTCTCACCCGAAAGGGCTTGTCTGAAACCGGCAAGGGCTTGACTATTTTCTTGTAGGTGAAATCTTGTTGGCGTTTTGTTCGAGCAGCTTGCGGCTCTACTTTCGATGTTTCTTGGAGGTCTTCTGCTTAGTTGGGGGCGTGGAGTCTAGAGTCGGGACTGGCTGGGGTCGAGGTGGTGCGTTCAGGGCGACTCCATTTCCCGGACAGAGTTTCCTTGGAGTTTCGTCTGCACTACCCACAGGAGATAAAGTCCTGCTGTACCGCTGGCCCGCGGTGCCACTGTTCGGTGGTGCTTGGCTTCGTTCTTCGTCGGCTTCCTCAACTTTCTTGGAGTTGGTCTTCTTGGATCGTTCTGCTGTAGAGTTTTTACTGCTTGTTTCATTCCGCTTATTTTCTGTATTTCTGTATGTTTAGGTTGTACGTTTGACGGTTCTCCGTCTGCCGACTTTGTCGGCCTCTCGTTGAGTCAGGCCTGTCTGACCTTCGAATTTTTACCTAATCAAAAAAAAAAAAAAAAAAAAAAAGAAGAAGAAAGAAGATATGAGATCGAATCTTACAAGAGATGTGTCGAAGATCTGTCCAAAAAGGAAGGAGGAGATCTTGACAACTGAAAGAAGATATTTGAGTTTTCTTTTGAGTTTAGTTTGTAGGCTTGTGTATTAGAGTATATATAAATTACCTATGTATTTTATTGCTAGTGAAGTCGTGCCTAGAAGAAGAAGAAGAATAGTTGTGTGCGTATTTAGGCTAGTCTCACTTATTTTTTTGAGCAAAGGTTAGTCTCATTTGAATGTGTGTAACAGATGTGCTTGCATTTTATTGGTGGTTAACAAGAACTAATGATACAAAGTTGTACTAGTGTGTCTTCGATTTTTCGATCAATAAAGGAAGTATATTGTATACCTATTGAAAATACTCCCTTCTGGGATGATTTTCATCTCGCACAATCTGTGTAGTCCGAGGATTTCCTCAACTTTTATTCTTTGCATTTACCTTTTCCTAACTTATAGTTTAAAACACTAACATATTCTAAAGGGTCGTTATATATAGAAGAAGCAATTTTTCTATCCTATGTCATTGGATAAGACCCTAAATTTAGAATTTTTTAAAAAAATCTAATTAGCTTAGCCTTTTTTTTAATTAGAGTATTAGGGTCGCTTACTTTTTAGTAGGGAATCTTTCCCAATTTAGAGTCTTATCCTATGCCCTAAGACATAGGATAGAAAAACTTTTTTTAATCTCCCTCTAATATAAATACAATTTTTTAACCTTATTTTAATATATAAGTTATCATTGAGATTTGGACCCAAAAAAAACATATTTTATGTGGTATTATTTTGTCTTGTAAAATTATTTTCTAAGACGTTTTTTTCACCTCAAAATTTATCAAAGAAGCAAAATGCAACAATTCAACCTATCATATGAATCAATGGAATGGTATATATTTTCATATGACAAGTAAGTTAAATGCATACAATCAAAGATAAGGGAGAATCTGTACAATTTGCAAAACTTTTGTACGTATATATCACTACAACAGCTACATGTTTCTTTCTTCCTTTTTTCTCTACCTTTTTATTTTTGGTTTTATTCAGATTATTACTGGTAGTTAAATTAATCTGATATTTTTTATTATGAGTTTGGTCTTGTTGGTTTCTGGAAGTAGCTAGAGATTTTTTTTTTTTTGGCAATTAAAGTGGTTACAATCATTGGGGACCAATGTTGATATTTACATATTGGTAGGTTTTATATATTTAGTTAGTTCTTTCAAAAATGAATTAAGAAATAACAAGCAAAGATTTTTATTTTATTTTATTATTGTATATATATACCAAACATTACCTGTTTCCCCCCACTGAAATGCTTCAAACGCCACTTGGCTCTTTGAAATCCATCAAAAGAGGTTTTAATTAGTTAAAATTATGTGATTTCATCATGAATCAGTACCAACTTTCATAATGTCATTATATATTATACAATTTATTCCAGTTTTGACATTATATATTGTACAATTTTTCTATCCTACATAATTTATAATAAGGGTCGGATTCTAATATAAGGGAATGATGAAAGTTATTCGTCAAAACTTCTTACTTTTGATAGACTCTTATAGAAGATATGATCATGGATCGGGATCATTGGTGTCGTAGCATTCGAGTTGATAATATTTAATTTCGTGTCTTGTGTCCTATTGTTTGGTCGCTTGGTTTTCACTATGCTTTTCTTAGTTTATTTGGTCGGTTTGTCGACCTTTCTTTGTATTTGTTTGTCTTGCTGTTGCTCGATCCAACGCCTTCATTATTAGAGTCTCTTATAAACACTCTCTTCATATCTCCCGACTCCCATATCCCGCTTCATTGCAGGTGGCAACCTAATAAATCAAGATATTATTTAAAATATCAATCACAAGTTGGTGTAGTTGTTGTTGGGCTACATCCCATGCCAAGAAGTTCGAAGTTCAAATTCCCTTACAAACATGGAGTCGTTTGTGAATGGGAGGATCAACCCCCTTAAATGGATCCTACAGTATCCGATTTGGATAACGTTTGTGACTTGGTTCTAATGACTTGGACCAAACAACTCATTTGCGTTTCCTTGTTATATGGGTCATGGGCCCCTGGGCCACATTGCCCAGTTACGCTATTCGTTGGGTGACCCTTTTCTATCCACACTTTATCTCACCCACCCATGGCCGCAAAGCTCACATAACCAAAATATCCACATATCACAACTTGCTAGCTAATGACAATTAGCCTTCTAAGAACTGTTCTTCATTGTGTTAGTGACTGTTGGTCACAAAATTGACAACAACAATACAGATTGATTTCGAGAGGCGGTTCTCGGGAGGAGAAGGAGCTCGGGAGGAGGCTCTCGAACTCGAAGGACTAATACTAACTTGCTAGCTAATGAGACGGGCTTCTACTTGTTGCATTGCAGTCTGTGGAAATGCTCTTGAGGTATTGTTGGTGGGCAGCACTTCTTCGCCACGCATTTGTACTGTTTAGTCACAACCGAAAGAGAACCGAGTGTCAGTTATGAGTTCATTTTCACACTTCCAATAGAACAGTAGTCAAGAAAAGGATTGGAGAATTCACCTTATGCTGGCTGTATTTCTCCTTGATCGCGGGCAGAGTGGAGCTATGAGCACTCAAGCATAGCTTATGGAGATCTCGGACGCATTCTTGTAGGGCCAAGGGTTCATAAAGTGTGTAATGTTGCAATGTGGAATCCTGCACAATGAAAACCAGTAAACAACCATCAGTGTGACTGAGTTACTTAGCACGCGAAGCCATCAATTGATGAACATACCCAAGGTCTTTTTGAAGGGGCAAGCATGAATTTGGCCAGAAATATCGCTGATGCTGCGGTAATTGATGGGGAATACCGAAGCATATGGTACTCAAGCAATGATAATTCTGCAATGTAGTTGGCCAAGCACTCGAGTTGCAATGGAGGCTCCTGTAAAAGGGAAAACAGTGCATCAGTACAGGAAGCTCAACACTTGGTATAAAGTAGCTTGGAGAGAGTTTTGCGTACTTCGCTGCAGGCTTGAGCAGCGCGGACAAAGCGCCTTAGGAAGCATTTGGTTGTTGGTGCAGTCATCTCAAATTTCAAGTAGTTCAAAACTGCTGATTCCATTTGTAGCACCTGTCAAAGAGATTTCAGTTTTTCGCTTAATATTCCGCCATTAAAGTGAGTTAGGACAATGACAATATGACAGGACACTAACCTCCTCCTTCACATATGTGTTATCAGTGATATAGCAATACTCTTCCACCTGAGGTGCACAGATCTCTTCGTATTTCCTGTAAGTTGATGGCATCATTCATATTATTTACAGATATATAATCTACTAGAAAAGCATTAAAGAAAGGATTTGAGCTGTTAATAACATACGCCGCAATCATCATACACGCGATGCCTAGCAATTGTAATCGTTGTCTGTTGACGGAGTTGCCAGAAAGATACCGATCTATGTAGTTCACCGCCAAGTATAATGTGTCTGGAACAAGCCTGTACTCTTCAGCAACCTGCAATTGTATTGCAGCAGGTCAGGAAAACCAGTCAATTTTGCCTTCCAAGATGTTTTGATTGTACTATTATCAACATTATCCCTCACACATCAAGAGATTTTTACCTCCACAAGCCAGTCAATAAGTATGGAGCGCATGCTGGAATTGATATCTTCCTGAATTTTCTCCATGAAATCTATTGATGGCCTCTTCTTTATCTGCATCAAACCCCAATTGTAAGTGAGACAAATGTTTGATTGTACAATCTGATCGGCCTCAATCCTAAATTGCATTCAAGTGGAATGTCCAATTGTTCAAAGAAGATCACTGATTACTATACCACTGCTTCAAAATTGCTCTCAATTTTCTCACAAGTTGTAATTGCAAATCAAATTACAATGCACCAAATATTTCAATCAAAGAAGTAAGACAGGAAAGACAACAGTTACCTCAGATGAGCGCAAGTGCTTGTAGATATCACAGGCATAGGTTGCACACAGTTGAGGATCGTTCAAATTATCATCAAGATTAACAACTTCATGGACTGTCTCAATTTCTGTCAGTGCCTCCCTCTTGCACAAATTCTCTGCAGAATAAAAAAAACAAGGAACTTTAGTAACTAGCCATAGTCAAAAGCAATCAATTAACCAGAAACGGCAAACAAGCCCAGTTAACCTGTAGTACCAAGTTGCTCATCCAAGTATTCAACTTCAAGACTCCTCAAAGAGGCACTAGTCGATGATACAGACTCGTCGATTGAGATGGAGAGTCCATCAGACGATGATGGCAGCGAGCATATATCCATAGGAACGCATGTATCAGGAGTGACCGCAAGTGCAGGTTGGTTTTCATGACTCTTTGGTAGGGACGAACTCCGCAGAACAGGGCCATTCGATTTTGCATTCCCAGAAATGCTTGTGGAAGAAACCTTCTTTGTCTTTACAATTCTCGTAGCAGCTGAAGGTGCCTATTCATCAATTAATGCACAAGAAATTGAAATTTGAAAGGGGCTATCAACAAGAACGAAAGATTAATCACAAGAACTGATCATGTAATTACCAAGGAAGAAGAACTGGTTCCAAACGAACCACGCCGCTGATTAGTCAAATTACCAAGCGGTGGCCGCTTCTTCGCGGCGATCGGCGCTCCAGCGGCCGTCTTTCCGGTGGGATTCTCCGATGACGCCACCTGCCTCTTCGCAGCGACGCTAGACGACCACCCCGTTCTCCTCTGCGTCGACATTCTCTCGAGAGCACCTAAAACCCTAACCCTAGCCCTCAAAAACGAAATTGCACCCCTCCGACTCAACGAATTGCGACAAAATCCGAAGAACAGAGTACAGAATTTCAAAGATTATCACCCAGCGATCAACAGAAATCGCAAAGGAAAATGGATTAGGTTTGATTGAGGGCTGAATTCGTAGGTTAGGGTTTGCAAATCGAACCCAATGCCGGTTGAATTTATTCTAATGGCGCCTCTGGATAGTTAACTCGCTCGCCGTTAGAAATCTGTTTTTTCCTTATATGAAGCTTTTGAGGCGCGGGTGTTGGGTCTTTTGAATTAACAGATTAAATCTGGGCCGTTGATCTCTGCACGGTTATATAGTTTTGGTGGGGAGGAGCGTACACTATAATCCGACGCATCACAAATTTTACCCCTAATTTCCTTTTTTTGTTTTTATTTAGCAATATTTGAATTGGGAGTTTTGTGGGTGACACACTGAGGATGACAGTACCAAGTCAACGTTTTTCAAGGGAGGGGTTGTCCGCTTGCGGGTTGTTCGTTGGGACTTGGGGAGTTGCGGTTCGGTGGAAAAGGGTCACAGCGCGGTGAGATTAGCGGTTTTGGGTTTAAATTTAAATTTTGAATTCAACGTTACTGTATGTGGCTTGTCTTTTTTTATTTGTGTTGCACGGAGTAATTTGTAAGTAAGATTTGAAAACAGTTGCATGGCACATTGCACAAACATGCCCCCTATTGGGGAAGGGGAAGTGTTTACATACTGCAACGGCTATGGAGCAAGATGTTTCAAAGTGTTGATTTTTTCAATGTTGTTGTTTGCATTCATTTTTTTTTAATTATTCCATCTGTCTCAAAATATTGGTTATTTGATTTTTGACATATTTTTTTAAGGAGATAAAAAAACTATATGAAATGTTAACTCTTTGATTACATTTTAAAAATAATATTATAGTTATTATTAATATATAAAGTATATATTAATTTTTTAAAAAATTAATAAAAAAAATTAATAGCATATTTTGTAGCTTATTAAAAAACGTGTTAAAAAATCAAATGACCTATATTTTGAGACGTAGATAGTAAAAAATATTTTGAAATTAGGGCCAACGTTTTTTGTTGGTAATGAAATTAGGGCCAACATTGTGCATAGGCACATGGATCTTCCTAGTTGAGTAGGGGAATTTCATTATACATTTATACATACAAGTTGGTTTAAGTTTCATTACTTTCAGAGGACGAGGTTGTTACATTAACTAACTCGTATGATCATTAGTAATCGTTTGCATCAATATATGGGTGTGCCATCGATGATTTCCAAATGCACATTGTAAAATTAACGAGGCCATAAGAGCAAGCCCAGTAACATCTCTAAAATAGAAAAAATGTACAAATTTTAGTGAAAAAAAAAACATTTTTTCACCCCAACAGCTTTTGTAAACTCATTTGTAAAATAGAGAAATGAAAAGAGAGATGAAAAAAATCTCTAAATTTGGAGGAAGATAAGTAATCTCTATAATTTAATGTTTCACTCTTTTCTATATATAAATTTAATGCTTACCCTTCACTTTGGAACCCCTTTCTACATAAACCATCTCTTCTATCATTTTTTAACCATCAATTATTTATATATTATAATTTTTTGGATTGATTATAGTATATAATAAATGCAAAAATCTTTAAAATAGATAAGCTGTTGAAGTTGGGGTGAATTGTTTTTAGAGATTTTGATATTTTGATCTATATTTTAGAGATTTTTTACAATAACTGTTGGGGGCTCTAAGATCACAATTCACAAAGAGGCAGATTGGTCATTGGTTGCATAAATTGATGATATTTGCCATGCTTTTACGTTTTCACCAACAAATAGTTTAAACCAAGTTGTTGAACTAAGGTGGCTAGACCTATTACACAGTGGCGGAGATGGAGTGCTAAAACATCTCCTTGGAAAATAAAAAAGAAAAAAGGAAATTCCAGTGTTGTTTTATAATAAATTAATTTTTCAGTAAGATAAATTAATATTGTTTGATCCGGTAGCTCGTTTGGTAACAAGATAGTCGTGTAGACTGTGGTGAAGATGACAAATTTCGGGTTCGACTCCCAATTTTTGCAATTTTTAGTTTCCCATTCATATTTGGAATATAAACCTTATAAACCATTCCGGAATGACTTAATTGGAAAGGATTTGGGTAGTACCCAAAGGTCCCGGTACGAACCTCGAATGACCGCTCTTTATTTATCAATTCAAATATCTGTCCGGTTTTTTTTCTTTTGAAATTTTCAATTTCCTATGTCAAAGTTTATGCTTCCTATGTCAACGTTTATGCATTATGAATTAGATTTTCCATTCAACTTTTTTTTTGATGTAATCCATTCAATTTGAAATGGGTGATGATATCTTCACCGCTAATTTTTACTATTTCCACCGCTAATCACCGCATAGGTATGCGGTGGTCTTAATCCATTTTTTCTCAGACCCACCGCATATACATGCGGTGGATCCGTTGACCGTATACAAACCCACCGCATAGGTACGCAGTGGGTTATGGCGACCGTATACATGCGGTCAGTTTTTGGGCAATTGAAAACGGTTTGTAGAAGTGGTCCAAAACCGTCGCCATAACCCACCGCATAGGTATGCGGTGGGTTATAGCGACGGTTTTGGACCGTTATGGCGACGGTTTTGACTGTTATGACGATGGTTCAAACCCACCGTATATATACGGTGAGTTATAGCGACGGTTTTGGACCGTTATGACGACGGTTTTAGACTTGTATACTTCTCGACCCACCGCATAGGTATGCGGTGGGATCGTTGACTGTCATTAAACCCACCGCATACCTATGCGGTGATTAGCGGTGAAAATAGTAAAAATTAGCGGTGGAGATATCGTTTCCGATTTGAAATACTTGGAAGTTAGAATGTTGGATTTTCAAATTGGAGTGTAATTTCTGAACAGGGGATAGATAGGGTTTGTGAAAGTTCAGAATAAAAACTCTGATTTTTGAATAACATAGAAGTTGGGCTGGGCCTGCCTACGATGACCCATTTAAGGCCCACAATATGCACACATTACGGCCCCAAATCGCTTTGCCTATAGTTTTCAGAGTGCCAGAGTCTTCAACCGGGGCGGGAAAGCGAAATCGGAAAGCCGAAGAGGAGACACAGAGATGGCGCCAGTAGTGCAGAGCTCTCAACCATGGGTCGAAAAATAGTATGCATTTATCTCTTTTTTCCTCTCAAGCTTCTCTTTCTCATCTCTTTGCCGATGAATCCTCCATTCTCGATTTCAATTTTTCTTCTTATTTGAAAAATCTATTTCCCCCAAATTCACTGCTTTTTGTTTGCCCTAGAATATTTTTTTCATGTTTGTTGTTGATTTTCTGGTGGGAAATCTTACAGTCGACCGAAGAAAGTGGAAGATGTAGCTCACCAGGATGAAGTCATTCGCGTTCTCACCAATACTCTCGAAACCTCCAGCGTATGCCTACCCCCCATTTATCTCCGATGTTATGTTTATCGAATCAAGGGTGTTTTTTGTTTTCAGTTGATGGTGGAATGTCACAATATTGAGCTTTAAAGCCCTTGCTGTGTGTTTTTAGTGCCCGCATATGTTGTTTTATGGCCCTCCTGGAACTGGAAAAACTACCACGGCGCTTGCAATTGCACATCAGCTTTTTGGGTCAGTTGCTGTTCATACTTCTCTTTCACTTCTTTCTACCTTCTAGACGTTTTTATTGTATCCACTATCTTGATTGGGAGTAATTCAAGGTGATGTGAAGCATTGGATCTACGCAATTTAGTTAAATGGGACTTGTAATTGGTTCAAATGTGGGTGTAACATTTCATATGCGGTTTATAACTTTGTATACACTGACTATTTACTGAGCGATAATAGAAATTTCCTTCATGTGTATCTAGAATCCTTCTTGGCATGGTACTATGTGGTTTGTTATTCAATCACCATTACATGTCTATCCTATGGAATATGGATGCATAAATCACCTATTATGCTGGTGAAATTGTAAAGATTTTTTGTTGCCTTATGACACTATAGGATGTTTGTGATCTTGTTATTTGCCACAGGCCTGATCTATACAAGTCAAGGGTCCTAGAGTTGAATGCTAGTGATGAACGTGGAATCAATGTTGTTCGGACCAAAATTAAGGATTTTGCAGCTGTTGCTGTAGGTTCTGCACAACGACAAGGGTACTTAATTGCTTAATTTATCTTATGCTTTGATGTCCTTGTATCAAAATTGCTGCATGTTCACATTTTCTACATGCATGCTAGTGGTTATCCTTGCCCAGCTTTTAAGATAATTATTCTTGACGAGGCAGACTCAATGACTGAAGACGCTCAGGCATGTTCTTTTTCTACCATAAATTTTTTAGCCAAAAGAAAAGTGACTCTGTGAAATTTGAAATATGTGGCTTGCATGAATACGCCTTGATGTGCAGAATGCTTTGCGACGTACAATGGAGACTTACTCAAAGGTCACAAGATTTTTCTTCATCTGTAATTATATCAGCAGGTGGGTGTTTGCTACTTATATTATTTCATAATATAGTATTGTCTAATGAAAGTTCAGGATAATCAGTCCTATTCTCTCCTTTGAAGGGGAAAAAAAGAAGGTTTTTAAAAGTTGTTGGTAATCTAATTCTAGTTTGTTCACTTCTATCATGGAGTCATGGGTATATCTGATAATTTTTTGTGGATTCCAACCATGCAAGTTCACTTTTCCATCCTTTCTCTCTTTCTGATGGGATGGGAATGGTTCTTTATTGTCTACTTTATAGTCAAGTTGATGCCTTATTTGCTCCCTTATTTTGACTGCAAATATTAGCAACACTGAGGATTTAAAGGATACAGTCTCCCTTATTTGATATGTAATTGATATTGATACTCGCTCACTTGCTCGCTTACTTATCAATCAAGTGTAATTCCTTGATATTGGTAAATGAGAAAATTTTATACATGATTGCTTTGGATGTTCATTGCAGGATTATAGAGCCACTTGCTTCAAGATGTGCTAAGTTTAGGTTTAAACCCCTTCCAGAAGAAGTTATGAGCAACCGTATATTGCATATATGCAATGAAGAAGGACTCCATCTGGATCCAGAGGTGAATATGAAATCTTTGTTGGATTCTTATTTTAGATTTGGAACTTTTATATAAGCTTTTATGGGTGACAATTGAAAATGGCTTCTTACAAAATTCAGGTGTTTTTGTATTTGTAGGGTCTTTCTTCTTTGAGTTCAATTTCACAAGGCGATCTTCGAAAGGCAATAACATACTTACAGGTAAGAATTAGTTATTGGACTATAGTCAAGTACCGTTAAAAAGACTAAAAGAACGAAAACACAAGGCCATGAATTATGGCGCTTGTTTCCTATGATGAGGCTACCTTCTCCATTGCTCATTAATTGAACACGAGTGAATTATGGTGCTTGTGCACATATTTGTGCACATTTACTGCAGTAGTTATGTGCACAGAGTGCACACATATGATACGTGCTTGATGTTTGTAGTACTATTCCGGAGAGTTCCTACTCTGCAATGACTATAACCTCTGTGCTTTGTCTTGTGACAGGGAGCTGCTCGGCTGTATGGGTCATCATTGTCATCTAAGGACTTGATCCGTGTATCAGGGGTCAGTTGAACATAAATCATGACTTTCCATCGTTTAGAACACCTGACTATCCACTCAAGCTTTCTATAGCAAGAACCTTGTGAGGGCATGAGTGGGTGGTTGAGACTATTTTCCATGTTAAGGCTAACTAGTTTGCTAAATGAAATTGGACTGAAGCATTCTATTATTTCATACATTTTGCATATAGTAGAAAATTCTAACATTTTAGAGTTATAATGTTTCATTGATGACCTTATACTCTTATAGTGCTTCCAAGTGATTACTAAAATGCTAAAAAGTGGAGCATTGTTGCCATCATGTACATGTTTCTTGTTTTCCATTTCTGGATGTTGAGAAATTTGGACCCTTTCCTCCACTAACACTTGGAATTTCAACAACCAGGTCATTCCACAGGAGGTTGTCCAGGCCCTCTTTGCTGCTTGCAAGAGTGGTAACTTTGATGTGGCTAACAAAGAGGTGGACAATATCATTGCAGAAGGACATCCCGTCTCTCTGATGCTTTCGCAGGTTTGTATTTGTACAATCTGACAAGATTTTTGTTTTGATGTATTCGTTTGTCCATGCGGCGCATGAGCTTATTGATTTTGCAGATGTTTGAGGTCATTGTTAAGGCCAATGATATAACAGATGAACAAAAGGCGCGCATTTGCAAGAAATTTGGAGCAACAGACAAGGTAAATCTGCTTATTTATTTCTGACCCATATAAACCTTTTGATAATGCATGAAACGTGCCAATTACTAGCCGACGTGCCTAACCTATATTTCTTTTCAAGTTCCATAATAAAAGACTTGCAAAATTCTTTATACTATAGAATTCTATTGAAGTTTTCAGCCCTATTTTGTCCGGATGATACCCCTGGGAAAAAGGCATCAGTCATAGAATTAGAGAATCAGTCAGACACTGGTTTATTTCTTATTTTGCAGTGCCTCGTGGATGGTGCAGACGAGTATTTGCAGCTTCTGGATGCAGTTAGTGACATAATCCGCTCGCTTTTTAACATGCCCGAAGAATTTTCTTACACTTAAATACCCAGGGAGGAGATAGGTTATGAAACACCCTAGGGTAATGGAAGGGCATGAATGTTTCAGCTAGATAATTTATTTGTATTTTATTTTTTTTCCTGGTATGACATTTTTAGTTTTACTTGGATCTTTCTATGCACCTCTCATCTATGTTATGGCAACAGTTTTAGCAAGTGGTCCATGAATCAGTTTTAGATCTCTACTTGCATTGGATTGAGCAAATCCACAACGCGATGGCATGTCAAAATCTCATTGATACAGTAGGAATGGCATGGACCTGATTCGGGTGAGATCAACCACCCTATCTTTGAGCTGCAAAATCTGCAAACGAAAGCGAAGCATGCTTCGTGCACAGCTCACTCGTTTCCGCCTTGCTGTTGCTGGTATGGTTTCCTCTTCCCCTTTCCCTTTACCTTTCTGGCTGTTTGGTAGCCAGTGTGGTTTTCTGTTAGCTGTGTTTTACCAAGTCAATCAGGTAATAGTGTAGCCGTCCAGGAGATGTCCAAAGGGCAAGTCTTATTGAGTGTTTGTGCCTCTCACGTCTGAAGTGCTGATTTTTATGCTCTTCTAGATTCCCGACACGTGTCGATCTCCTATTGGTGGGTATTTTCTACTAGCATCCGAAATTTCTTGGCATTAAATTTTGTATTTACATGACCATCGTTTGTCTCTTCTCTTTAAGAGTCAAGTCACACTAGGGCTTACCTACTAAACCAAATTAAATTGTGGGTTATAATCATGTTTCATTTTAGTCTATATTTTAGTGCTCCTACGCGTTGATCTATATGTGTGGACTTTAGAGGGTCTGGATTCCATCAAAATCAGTTCATTAGTTGAAATCACAAAATGAACAAAAATGAAGTTATTTTAGTTTGGGTTGATCATTGATGAGTTTAGCCGTTTAGGCAATTTGTAAATTGGATAGTTAGATAAATGGGAGTAGAGATGATAAAATATAACCTGACTCAAGAACTCGATTCACTTGAATTCAGATCCTACCTAAACCCGAAAATCTAGTATTATTCACAACCCGAACTCGACTCATTTTGATAGGCACGAATACATGAACATTGACAAATCCGACCCGACCCTTACCTGAATCGTTCTTGACCTGATTCGAACATGACTCGACTCATCCTTATAATCACTATAATTTTCTTATTTTTAAACACCCAGATAGCATGAATTATATATATAATGATACTTAATATACCTAAATAAACGAATTTTAATAGTCAATAATTAAGTAAACAAAAAATAATCATTATTTTATAATAAAATTAAATGTAATCCGATTTGACCTAACCTAAACTCGAGCCAACCCGAAATCCAACCAAACATATACTATACTCGATATGTGACCGAAGTTGAATGGATATACCCGACCAAAACAGCTCGATTGCTAGCTCTAACTGGGAGTAGAAAAGGTGTTTTAACTCATGTTTGTACTGTTGTACATTACATAACTAAATTTATGCATATAACAAGTCAACATGTCTAATAATAATAAAAATAACTCCACATCAGCAGCTTTGGCAAGTAGTTTCATCTCTTTGTCTAGGGCCCACATAACCCCACTCCCACGCCACTAATTTCGCCTTCGTTACCTATCAGTTTCATAATGTTGTACGCTTCAACGTGACCCATTTTCCCCACACCACCAAAATATAAGCTTCAATGTGAGGCATATAACAAGATAGACTTACAACATAGGCCTAAACCAACACTAACAAAAAAAACCCTTTCCTTTGTGTGATTAACATGGGAGGAGGAGATGACTCCTTCAAGAAGGCCGGCACCGTGCCATTTAAGTGGGAGGTGAAGCCCGGTGTCCCGAAATCGCCCCGCGATGATCCATCAGGTGTCGATCACACCCGCTCATTGCCCACCACCCCACGCCGGCTCGCCCCGCCCCCTTCCGCGGACATCGGGAGCCAGTCTTTCCGCTCGACGACGAGCTTGCGATCGGACCGCCATCGGCTCGACCCCAAGCCGAGGGCGTCCGCCGCCTTGGCCCATCCCTTGGTGGTCTCCGCGGGCTGCCTCCTTTCGCCTTTGTTTAGGCGGAAGTGGGGCAGGAAGAAGAAGGTGGCTCACAAGGCAAGCCCCGACCACGAGCCCGATCGTGGCCCATTGCCCCGGTGCTCCTCGTCGACCCGAAACTCCTTCTCGTCACGCAGGTCGTCGTCGTGTCAACTGCCGGGTCGTGATCCGGAGTGGGTCGGGCTCGGGTTGTTTTAAAAGCCTATATGTGATTAGATAATTAGAGTGCAATACATTTCAAACCTTATATAGTCTTATAAGAGGGGAATGATCATTTTGTAATGTTTTGGCTTTGTGTGTATCATCCCCCTTGAAGTGGTTGGATCATGCTTGTATGTAGTCTTTGCAATCAATTAAGGCGGTTTAATTTTCTGTTAATCATGTAATGAAACATGATTAAACAAGATCTCTATATATTAGGTAGTATATATTGATCTTTATTGGTAATATTTAGAATGTTTGGTTGTGTTAATTGATTGTTAGATCGAATCGAACTAGTATATGTGTATATATGGATTTCTTATGTTAAACATTAAATGACGAAACTCCAAATAAGTGCAAAACAAACTTGTGTAATGTTTGTTATATGAAACGAGTTACGGATTCGATTGACTAATTAAAGTAAAGCAAACCAAAGAGGAAAATAAGAATATGCTTATAAGTCTCAACTAGAACACCGGCCACTAAGGTTAGAAAAAAAAAAAAAAAAACCAAGCCATGAATCTCTCTTAGTCTCTCTCTGAATTTGTGTTTGGATTAGAGAGAGCTCCGCCATGGCCAGACAAATCTGATTCTCGAGAGTCCGACAAATCGAAGGACGTGAATCACCTAAACAAATAAGAACAGAAAAAAGCGCTAAGAAACAAGCAAAAATAATTTGATCTACACCAATCATAATATAATTTGTTTAATAAAAAACATAAAATATAAAAACAAATAAATCATCAACTTTTTGCACGTAGTGGAATACTCTCTCTCTCTAATCTCTATCTCTTCACAGTTACAGTTCACACAACGATAATCCTTTACAGTTACCTTAGACTTATTGGGCTGAGAACATGTTGGACCAATAGGCCCAAACTCTCAACAGCCCACACACAAACCTATCCAATCGCTTAAAATTATACGTACGTGTGATGAGTCTAACAAGACATTATTAGAAGACAATGGGGGTGGTACAATACCATAGTTGTGAGTTGTGACTCTATCACAGGCCTGTTTGATAAAACATCCTTCCGAAGGACTATAGTTGATGGCCTGTCGATCTATGCGATGTAATGTGTTCGCTATGACTCTATCGATCCCTTGTAACACGACAATTGTGCAGGCTTTTTGTGCGGGGCGCTAATGTACATTGTACATACAAGTTGATTTCGCCTTCATTGATTTCAGTGGGGCGACGCTAGCTGATTTTGCTTGATGATTGATTGAAGAACATGGCAATGCATCAGGAGATAGGTATGCAGTAATGACTTCCAAAGGGTACATTGTTACATTAACTAGCCCACATGATCGATCATAGAGAAGTGGTTTTGTTGCATCAACTCAAGTTCAGGACAAATTTTGGATTCCTACGAGTTCATCGATCAGGCTATGTACCAGGGCCGGCCCATGGGGTGTGCGAATAGTGCAATCGCACAGGGCTTCAAAATTTTGGGGGCCTCGTATTGATATTATAATGTATATGTGTATATATGTATATATAAATTGCAATGGGAATCAAGATGGCGCATTAGAGAAGCTGGTAAAGGGACGGCACATGTACCAGATTGGGAGGGAGTTTGATTCTCCATAGCAGAAAATCCAAATTTTTTTCTAAAAATAATAACGGTTCGGCTATATACACCCCAAATCATGCACGTCTTTAAGGACGTGCATGATTAAAAAGGGTTAATTTTTTTTTTAAATATTAATTAGACACAAGGCTGGACGTGCAATTTTAACCTTGTGATTTGTGGTGTATCTAGCAACACCCAATAATAATCAGGTACAATCCATTTCGATTTTCTTAGGCCCACCAACATCCCATTCCAATTTTCCTTCCCTAAAAAATTACAACAACTCTTGACCAAAAAAATAAAATAAAATTACAACAACTGTTCGATTTTTATTTTCTTTTTTTTTTGCCGTCATAATTCACAAACTCAAAAAAAAAAATAGAGAAAAGAAAAGAAACCCTAATATAGGAAAATCAATTCAACTTATTCAACCATTGCAATTTTAAAGATTTCTAAAGTTAGTCTCAAATTTTAACTATATTCTTTTGTTAGTTTTACTTTTTAATTTCTTAGATGATCATAATTATTATTATTTTTGTTATTGTTTTGAACCTTTCTACCTTAGAAATCACTAAGTTAGGATTTAAAAGATAGAAAGAAGCAAAAAGAAGCTTTTCAAAACTCAAAATATTGAAATCTTACTTGCAATCGACCATGACGCAAGAAAGGTTAAATGATTTGCCTTTGATTTCAATTGAAGATGAGTATTTAGAAAATCTTGACTACGAGAGTTTAATAGACGATTTTGCATCTAAGAGTGCTAGAAGATCGGTATTTCGAAAGTAGTAGCATTGCATTAGACAGATTATCACGCTCTTTGGTAAAAGTTTAGTTTTATTTAATGATTTTTTGTAATGACTTTAGTACTTTACATCTATAACATCTTTTTTGTACGTTAGTGGATTTGGTGCATTATTTTTTCCCTTTGAATTAGTAAAAAAAAGACCTCAACATGTAAGTTGCACAAGGCCTCAAAATATAACGGAACGGCCCTGCTATGTACTACTTCTTTCATTCTTTGTTGCGGCATCATGTGATCTATAGCTACGACGTACGTACATTGGAGGTTATTCCGCTAGCATAAGCATCTAGAACTCGATCACTTATTTGGTACGGTTTCCTCATTTTTTCTTCCGGGCTAGAGAGCTTCAGCCCCCTCAGATACGCCTCTGAACCCATAATGTGTTAGTGTTACTTGTTAATTATAAGTAGTTATTGTAATGCATGAAATCTGCACCATCATCGTTGTTGAAGGAGATCGATTTCATTGATCAACTCCATTCGAACCGTAGCCTGCAAAACAAGAACAAACGAGGTCGGAGCGGGGCTCGTCTCTCCCGGAGGACCCTCCGACGCTCAAGTCAGTCATTCTCCCTCCTCAATCGGAATCTATCTAGCTCTTCTTATTTATACTAGTCGAGTATTAAATAAAAGAAACCATTATGATATTAAATAAAAGAATCCGTTACCGTATTTAATCCAGTCAACGCTCTTAATGTACGAAGAGGAGGTGGCGGCCTCAAGCTGTCAAGCAGTTGCTAGCGGAGGCTTCTATGACAAGGCTAAGTCGACAAAGATCAAGGTCATAGGGATCTTTACGATTCTCGTTTCAAGTGCGCTAGGATTAGCCTCCCTTTGCTTTCTTGGGCTCAATGCAAAGGGAGACTAATCCTATCTCACTTGAGACGAGAATCGTAAAGATCCCTATTATATACCTTGATCTTTGTCGACTTAGCCTTGTCATAGTAGCCGCTAGCGAGCTGCTTGACAGCTTGAGGCCGCCGCATCCTTCTCAAAGCGGCCATATAGACAGACAATAAGGAAGAAAAGAGAACAAGAATGAATGAGAATAAAAATGAAGGAGATTGAGAGGTTGGATATGCCATCACTATTTAGAATTATAATTAGATGAAGCAAGAGGATAGTGCTAAAACCCGTGAGGATCACACATTCACACCTACCCTAACCGAAATGTGGAGCAATATGTTCAATGCGAATGCCTTCTTGGCCTCGGGCGTGATCCTATCGACTTGATTCATGCACATCTTGCCGAATTAGCAAATGCTTAGCCTCAACTAGAACACCAACTATCAAGGTTTGTAGTTCAAATCTCGTTAGAACTACGGAATTGCTTGTGAATAGGGGAGTCAATCCCTTAAATACTCGATCCAGATGTAGATCATGTTGTGGCGGTACCCAGCCATCGTTCATGGTGATCCATTACAGATCGGAAGCCTATATAGTTGATGAGCCGTCTCATGTGAATGCGATGTAATGTTTTCGCTATGACTCTATGATCACCTGTACCACGACAATCGTGCATGGCAAAGGAACTTAGACGTTCCTCGTTGAGTAGGGGAATGTACATAGTACATTGTACATACAATTGTTGGTTTCGGCTTCATTGATTTCAGTGGGGCGACGCTAATTTGATCGATTTCATTGATGATTGATTGAAGAACATGGCATCGCAATGAATGTATCAGGATATAGGTTTGCAATAATGATTTCAATGGGTGCATTTGTTCCACTAACTAACCCATATGATCATAGAGAAGTGGATTGGTTGCATCAGTTCAGGCAACATTAATTTTGCGAGTTCGTACTTTCTCTGTCGTGGCATCATAAATCTGTGAAGACCAACGATAGTCGATCGATCACTCGATCTGCAGCTACGTACACGGTACATCCGAAGGTAATTCAGCTAGCATATGCATCTATACAGTGGCGGATCTAACCGTAAGAAAAGCATAGATTTTTTTTTTGGTAATTTTATTAATTTTTTAGAGATAAAAGAGGGGAAAATGATTAAATTAAATAATTATAAAAACAGTTTGACTTAGTTATTTATTAGTCATAGGTTTAAAAACCCTTTTAGCCTCACTTTTTTTTTTTTTTATAATTTCTGTTCCTCTAAGTTTTTTTCTACTAAAAATGTCTTTTTTTATATATAATTTTTGTTTTTCTACTAAAAATGAGTATTTAGATCACAAATTTAATTTTTTTTTCTAATATATTTATATAAAAAAATTATTTTCCATATATATATATATATATATATAAAATATCATGAAATTTTTTTTAACCCAGGAAAATTCCTGGATCCCCACTACATCTACAACTTGAATACTTGATTATTAGGTTTTGCTTGGTACAATTTTTGGTTTGTTTGAAAAAAACTTGTTACTATCATTTCAGAAGAGTGTTGTTAAATACACTAAAAAATTTAATCAACCCACTTCAAACCTGCACGTCAATTCCGACGTGCAGGATTTGGAGTGTATTTAGTTTCTCGGTTTCAGAACTTGAAGGAACTGAAAACTCATGATGATGCTAAATGAACCCTTATTAATGGTATGGGAGTACATGTTAGCTGTACAGATTAGCTAGCTATGTTTAGCTTAGCCAAGTAGTGAGCTCGGTTAGCTTGCTACTATAGTTAGACTTGGTTAGGAAGTTTAGAGGTTGTTACAACCATAGTTAACCAAGTTGTTAGGACCACATTTGTATAAATAGGAAGCAATGGCTGTAAGAAAATGATTGATATCGAATTACAGAAAATCTCCAGAAAACCAATTGTTCTCTGCTTGCTCGTTCTCGACCAAGAGATCAACTAGATCTAGCTGAGACTTTATAAATGGACTTGAATTTGTAATGACCCGACCCAAAAAATAAGCCGAACTCAGATACTGAATCCGACTCATCAGATCCGATCCAATTGGCAGCGAACGTGGTACTTCTACTTGTGAGCTGTAATGACCAATCAGTGCATGCTCAAACTGAAAGGTATGTACGTGCATTTCCAAATTCCAATCTTATGGGCAGTTGATGATATTTAATTTGCAGGGTTTTTATGTTTTCACCACCCAAAAATAAATTAAAGTTAGGTTGTACGTTCGACTATGTGGAAGTGGTTCGTACTTTATATATATAAGTCGAGCCATATTCAATATAAGCACTTTGAGTTAGGTTTCATACCCAATTTGATGAACTAATTTTAAATCACACTTATTATTTGCCCCTACCAATTTTTTCAAGCCTACCTACTCTTTACATATGTACGTCTGTTGATATGTTCAACTGTACAAGCGATTAAAAAAAAAGTCTTATATCGAAAGTAAGAACTAAACAAGCAGTACGTGAGCCTAAACTCACCTTCTGTGATTATTATTATTACTACATGAGTTAATAATACTTCTTCCCGACCTGTCATTTCTAATTTGTTTTTTTTGTTTACTTATTGTCTATATATTTATGTGGTACTTCTGGTCACTCGAATAAATACACCTTTTAAAAA
Source organism: Persicaria maculosa (assembly GCA_963922045.1). NCBI lineage: Eukaryota > Viridiplantae > Streptophyta > Magnoliopsida > Caryophyllales > Polygonaceae > Persicaria > Persicaria maculosa. Next base: position 66,346,709 of record OY998262.1, read on the forward strand.
GGGTGCTTACATTTTGATCCTTCAGACTTTGTTATCATAAGAATGTTCGGAGTGATTTATGGTGCATCAATTTGTAGGTGCTTTGTTCTTTAATTCGTAAAACACAAGATTGTGTTGAGCTGCCTTGAAGTCAGTGAGCAATCCTTCGAGCCACACAAGCTCATTGACAGTTGCAGACATACTTCTGTATTTGCTTTCAGCCGAAGACTTGGAATATGTTTTCTGTTTCTTCATCTTCCATTAAAATATATATTGAGTTGCCGAGGTAGACACAATATATATTATATATCATGTGATAGGTCTACAAGAGTGAGCACAAAATCCCCAATCTGCACCATTGTATGCCTTCATATCTATGTTACTAGAGTGAAAGAGACGATAGTAACCGTCCCATTAAGGTACCCGAGCAAGTACGTACAAAGTTGCTTGCATATGTGAGGAAGGAGTGGGCAAGAACGAAATTGGCTTATGATATGTACCTTTCAGGATGCTCCAACACAATCCCTTCATCAATGTGCAAGTTCAACCCACGTTGCATAAGAAATGATCCAGGCCTACAATCCAACAACCCAACATCTATGAGTAGATCTACAATATACTTCCCCTAGTTGAATTGATGAATTTAATAAATGCCATCAACAATTGAATATCTCCATCCCTAGGAAATATCGAGCTAATCCTAGAAAAAAGTATGTATGAACAGTAAATGATACTCCTTCCGTTAAAAAATATGTCTTTTTAGAAGTAAAATCTTGTTAAAAAAACCATATCGTTTTAGGTATTTTGGTGTTTACTTTCCAAAATTATCCTTGTAATGATTAGAAGTTTGTTAGTTGTAGTTTTCAATTAAGTGAAAAAATAAATTAATAATTAGGAGTATAAGTGTTTTTTTTTTGTTTGCTTTTATTTGCTTTGTTAAAAAATATACAAATGTTTAAAACGACATATTTTATGGAGGTAAATTCTTCATCTAAGGAAGTATTAACTGATGATTTTTTTTTAATTATTACTACCAGTCAAAATCATGTCATCAACATATACTAAGCGTGTGTTTGGTAAGAGATTTTAGGAGATTCTGCAGATTTTGCCCAAAACCAAATTAGATTTCATCATTCCAAATGGTGTTTGGCAGCGGCTGGAAGAAGATTTGGGGATGGAGATTCTGGGGATTTCATCAGATTATTTTGAAATCTCCCCACCCTAAGATTCAGGAGATTGTGTGGAGATTTCACATTCACATCGACAATATTGCCCCTGCCAAATCATTCATCAGATCTGGAGAGAGGCAGAAGCGAAGGAGAAGCGGCGACCTTCATCACCATCGCCGATCTCGTCTCTTCTCGTCGACAGGGGGGTCGGGATTTGAGGCCGGTGGTGGAGAACAGCTCCAGGGGAGTCGGTGACGAAATTCCAGATCTCCAAACAGTGGTCTTCAACCTCTTCAATCGGCGATTTAGACAAACCGGGTGAGTTCCTCTTCTCCCTCCGATCTATCTCCACATTTCAAGCTCCCCTCAAATCTGGAGAAAATCGAGCCTCGCTGCCTCCTCTTCCCCCTCCACTCTAATCACCTCGTTTACCTTCAACGACGGCCGGCGGGCAACCATGGGGAAGCAAGGTTTCAGCCTGTTCGACTGGTACGGCACCACGGATCCACTCTGTTGAGCTCCGGCGCTGTTCTTATGCAAACTGCACCGGAACAAGCCTGGATGCGAGGTCGGCGAGCACATTGTCCAGCGGCTTGGCAGCGGTGCTGGACGGGAGGAAATGGTGGAGGCCGCCGAGGCGAGGAGGACCTCAGCACCGGTCCACTGAATCTTGCAGTAGCAACCACCAATTTTGTTTTCTTGATCGAGTAAAATTGATAACAATTGAAGAATTTAGGGAGAGAGAGGGGGAATTGGTTGCTCTGTAAATTGGGAAACCCGGGGAACCGACAAACTGAGGGATGCAAATGGAGATGAGGTATGGGGGTTATAAAAAGTGGGGGTATATAGGTCATTTCTCCGCTTTCAAATACAATACAATCTTGTGCCAACCAAACACCATTTCGAGATTTTCGCCCAAATAAATCTCCATCTCCTTACATCTACAAAAATCCCATTAATCTACACAATCTATTGCCATCTCTTAACATCTACGAAAATCTCATTAATCTACATAATCTCCATCTGTTGCCAAACACAGCCTAAGCCAACGGCAATGGATGATCTTTTGGACTTGACAAACAAAAAGTATGTGGTCTGCTTTGACTGTTCAAATTCAATAGCAACTAAAACTAAGTGATTTTCGCTCACTTACTAAACACTTGTAATTTTATACATGGATTTTTTTTTTTGTTTGTTTCGTCCCTATATATATATATGAATTAGTAACATATTATAGCAGCAGCAATATTAATGTCCAAAAATAGTCATGACAGTTGAAGATTTTGCAATTGGAGCTAGAAAAAAGGTGTACTTTGTAGTCTTTTTCTTTGAGTTGATTATACATATCCCTTAGCTACTCATTAATCTAGCTATATATCTTTTCACTTGTTGATCAGCCTTGAACTTGACTTTATAAACGTAGTGATATCTAGCTAGATGAAATCATCATGATCAATTTGGGAGTTATTTTTTGGGTGTATTGATTAATAGAGTTCTTGATCGATCAGGAGAGTTAATTAGTTAGAGGTTGTTGCCGGCTATAAGCTATTTATATAAAGACTAATTAATAATCTATATGTCAACATTTTTGCTATGCTAATCTATGATGAATATAAGGTACATGTAAACAAGTGGTTGGCAAAGCCTTATCGTGTATGCATAAATTGTTCGTTTGTTTTCTCATGGTTATTCGTCTATTTTCACATAATTATTTATGTATAAAAATGTAATTATTCGTCTGTAAAAAAATATAATCTTCTTTTAACGAATAATCACCAGTAGGTCCAGTATCATTGAATAATTTCATTTCAACAAATAATCACTCAATACCACCGAATAATCAAATCAACTGTTGATTTTTTTTTTAATTTAATGGCTCAAATGTTTTAACATGATACACTATAAGGATTATGTATATAGTATATATGAATGATTGTGTGTGTGTATATATATCAATAAAAATGACTTTTGAATATTATTGGAAGTTCTCTGTACATTGTTTTACAAACTTCATGGTCCTTATAAAGATTTATATATCCAATGGCGAGGGGCTGAAAGCGTTGTAAAATTATTAAAATGGATGTAGATAATAGTTTGCACAGTTGACTTGAATTATAATTTTTTTTAAATAAAGATTTATATATCCAATGGTGACATGTAAGGAAAAACTGATTTGGGAGAGTTGCCAAGAATTAAAAAAAATGGAATTTCTGTGAGAGGGGACAGAAGAGGGGGACGGGATTGGGGACAGACGATTTACACTCCCATCAAAGTGCCTTTGCAGTTTGCAGTGCCTAATCCGAACCTATGAGTTTGTAAAATTGTTAACTACTCCCTCCGTTTTTCAAATAAGTGTTTTTATTATTTATAAACGTATTTTAAGGTAATTTATAAAAATAATATAAAATATTAATTTTTTTAATTTTTTTTTGATAAACTCATACTTATTAATAATAAGTATAAAATAATTAAAATTTTATATAGTTTTTACTCTTCTAGAAATGCGCATTTGACTTGAAAAAATCACTTATTTAAAAACTGGGTGGATGCCCAAGGCAAAATCTAGCCAAACATCATTACCTGATTCTTTCAAGTAACAAACCAAGCAGGTAACCTGAGTAACCTTGTTGTTGTCAAGACATTTACCTTATTTTTCCCATCTCATGTGAAGTTTGATAACTAAGTAGTAGATGTGACCCTAGATCAAACCTAATTAATTAATTAGAAATAGCCAAAACATATGCACTATATATGCAAACACATGTTTATAATAATAATAATAATAATAATTAACCATCGAGTTGGCTGGGTCTATTGGGATCAAGATGGGTTCATATATAGAAAACGATTACCAACATATAAGTTTAATGGGATTTCATCTCAAAACAATTGAGAATGTTAATCTCAATTGATTAGACACGTACAACATATCTATCTCTGATACCATGTTATAATCGACTTAATTTAGTGAATCTCAGGACGTGAAAGAGAGTCGTGCGTAATCAAAATTTTGCATATAAAATGAAATCGGGTATACAAAAAAATTGCATTGACCAAAATAAATAAATAAAAAAGGCCCAAATCAATACATTAATAAGTAGACTTAAATAAAAATGATCCAAACTCGCCCAAGGGCCAAGATTGGTCATTCTTCGTAAGATCTTGGCGTGGTTCAAGCCACATGACATTTTTGTACTCCTCCAACACGATAACACCTTATTTATATATTTTTGATAGCAATGTGTGTATGTATATATGACAAATTACGAGAAATAACCCAAACTTTATGTGTCGGTGAAAAACAACCCTTTCAAAATTATGCAAAATAGCCTCAAAATTATATGATAAAGTTAACCTAAGCCTCAAGATATTTATGATCACTAGAGATGATATATATGAGTTGAATTTGTAGCCATTATTAAAATTCTTCATGGAAGAACAAAAATATACCTACTCCTCAACTTTATATTGAACAAAAAAAAAAGAAAAAAAAACTAATTTTTCTTTCTTCCAACAAATAAAGTGTAAACAAGACAATAATATATACTTGTTATAAAACTCATTTAATCTCTTTTCATGAAATGCATATCGATCGATCACATTTTGTATCGATGTTAACAAAACGACAAATAATTTAGAAGTTTCACATCGAAAACAAAACAAAAACCCATTCTTCGAAATTTATAACGAAATTCTGCAAAATGATTATTTGTGTTAAATATAGATAAATAAGCTAATATGGTGTTTGGAAAACTAGCTGTTAGGGTAGCTGATGGAAACTTGTGAATAAAAACCATAAGCTTCGACAAGCTTGAGTTGATAAAAAAAAAACTACAATTCCAAAAGCTAATTAAACTAAAATCTTATATTTATGTCATTTAAAATTATATAATATCAAAATCAAAAGTTTCGAAATGCTACTTCTTGTACCAAACAGAGCCTAAGTCTAGCTATGTCGCCTAATGTTTGCAACACTCTCTAAATATTGGGCTATTATATGTAATTTTGAAAAACCAATTCCATAACCATCCTGAAGGATATATCATATACCTGCCCTGCAAATTTGGCAGCAAATGTAAATAAATATAAATATTTCAAATATATCTTAATGAGCACTCAGGGAGGTTCATGCCACTTTGAAGAAGGATGACAACACCACCTATAAGTTGCATGCTCTTACATCACACTTGGATCAGTACAAACCAAAACTGCCACCTTACCACTATATATATATACACTCAACACTTTGCACCTAAAATTCAGCCATTAGTGAATACACAACTGCACCTGATTCAGATCAAAGCAAAAGAGATCCATATGGGAAGCCAAATTCAGAACCAAACCTCTGAAGCTCACCTCCAAACATGGGGAAGAGGTAGCAACCGCATCGCCGCTACTTCCATGGACATCGAAGATCATCAGTTCTCCGACTCTAACAAGGCCCCTAACCTTGATGATCAGGTACTTCATACACACACATACATACATATATACATATATATACATATATATATATATATATATATATATATATATATATATATATATTATATATGATCAAACTATATTTTCTTACTTTGTCTAGCCAAGGTCTTCTTTGTTGTTTATGCTGATTCTTGAGTCTTTCTAAAACACCATCCCAATTACTCAGGGAAAGGGTGCGTACATCTGACTCCTTAGATTCTGCTTTTTTGCGGAATACATTAGGCTCAGGGGCGGATCTAAGCATGGACAATATCGGACCGTCGCCCACCTCGATCCATAAAAAAAATATAAGAATATATATGTTATATAAAAAATTTGAAAGGTAAAATACAACTATCAATAGTGGCTTAGTAGTTAAGACCACCCCATTTTGCATAGAATCAATCAACCCATGTTCAAAACCCATGTTCAAATTCCACTAGACACATATTTTTATCTATTTTTTCTTCAATTCATTTTCCATTATTTTAAACTTCTTATAATTTATTTGGTATTTTATAATTAAATAATATTATTTTTTTCTTACAAATTTAAGATATTCTCTTCATATATTTTTGTAAAAAATTATCTGTAATAAAAATAATATAAAAATTATCCATAAAAAATTGTGCCTACCCCGAAAAATTTTCCAGATCCGCCCCTGATTATACTATTAGGCAATTGTTGTTGTTTTTGTTGTGTTGTGATTGTGATGTTAACTTCAAGTGCCATACACAGGAGCCGGGATGGAAGAAGTTCTTGTCCTTTGTGGGACCGGGTTTCCTTGTCTCTCTTGCTTATCTTGACCCGGGAAATTGTAAGTATGAAATTGTATTAAAAAAAATTATTTAAAATTTAATCTTTTTAATATATACTGTAATTTTTAGTTTCTTAAAAAAAATAAAAATCACGTCTTTTACCGAACAGATGTATGTATTGTGACTCATTGATTTTTGTTATTGTTGTTTTTGTGTGTGATGTGAGTATATCTTTTGTTGTTTTGAATCTTTGTTGACAGTGGAAACTGACTTGCAAGCTGGAGCCAATCATCGATACGAGGTACTCCCTCGTCCGTAACAAAATAATTGACCTTTTGGAGATTTTTACCCTTCTTAAAGAACCTACAATTAGGAAGTGGATGGTAGAATCTACAATTAAATACTCCAATTATTACTCAGTCCTTCCAAATGAATGTAGCTAATGATGGATGTTTTGTATGGCTACAATTACACAAGGAGTATATATTTAATGGTAAGGGTAATTGAAAGGTTTTTAATTTAAAAGATTAACTTAATTAGAATACTCTTTCCCTATACAATGTATTTAATCATCATCTAAAAATGGGAAGATTCACTCAAATGGGATAATTATTTTGTTACAAGAAAAATGGCTTAAAAGGCCAATTATTTTGTTACGGGAGTAATGAATAATCAACATTAATGCTTCATTAAATGACACCAAATTTGGGAATGGGTGTCAAAGTTAGCCTAAACTTTACTAGAAAAAATAGAATCAAGAAGTGGAGAAAAATAATCAAAAGCATCTAATATATATTCTAAAAAACGCTTGACATGTGCTTTCACGGCAGATCTAGACGGGATCTAAGTAGATTTAATGGCGGGTCTTTGTGGTCTAGGCGGGTCATGGGGCCTCGACGTCCTTAGGCGGGACGAGGTCAAGGATTTAGGCTGGATTTAGACGGGTCTTGAAGAGTTTTTTAGAATAGTACAAGCATCACTGAAAAAGAGTTTTTCTATACTTAATTTTTTGGATAAAATAATGAATTAATTTTTTGAGTTGGATTTTATTTCAGTTGCTATGGGTGATACTTATTGGATTGGTATTTGCTCTCATCATTCAATCACTGGCTGCAAATCTTGGTGTCTCCACAGGTAAACATAACTAAAATTTGCAATACTGTCTTATTTTATCCGCCAATGAACCAATGGATAGCTCTCCTAATGATTTTCTTGTTCAATGTCATGGTGAAGGCAAACACTTAGCTGAGTTATGCAAGTCAGAGTACCCTCTCTTTATCAAGTACTGTCTATGGATTCTTGCTGAAATCGCGGTCATTGCCGCGGATATCCCTGAAGGCAATACCCTTCATCTCCTTTCACACTCCCCTCTCATCGACATCGAGTCTTTGTTAACATATCTCTCGTTTTCCGAGTGCAGTGATCGGAACAGCATTCGCATTGAACATATTGTTCCACATTCCGGTTTGGGTAGGTGTGATCCTCACTGGTTTTAGCACTATCCTCTTGCTTGGACTCCAGAGATACGGGGTAATCTTCTTGAATCCTTGTATCTGAAAAAACCAATTGGCAATAAGAGGAGCGTTGACTTACTGTATATGTTGTTTGATTTATTTTCTTAGGTGAGGAAGCTGGAAATGTTGATAGCATCTATGGTTTTTGTGATGGCTGGTTGCTTCTTTGGCGAAATGGCGTATGCAAAGCCACCGGCTAAGGACGTACTCGAGGGAATGTTCATCCCGAAGCTTTCGGGTCAAGGTGCCACTGGTGATGCCATTGCCCTCCTAGGCGCCCTTGTCATGCCGTAATGATCAATCTTCGACGTCTTCAATTCAAAAGCAACAAACATATGTATCTGTGTTCTTACCATGGCTTTCTCTTTGACAATCTTACTTAGGCACAACTTGTTTCTTCACTCGGCTCTTGTGCTAACTCGGAAAGTACCAAAGTCAGTTCGCGGCATCAATGTAAGTGCTCGTCGTCCACCAACCTAAACTAAACTTCAGTTCTTGCCAATTCACTTAGGGCTGTTATTCGAGCCGAATATTGGTTGTTAAAAATGTGTTCATACTTTGCTTGTTTAGGAAATGAACGAGCTCGATCCAATCTTTTTTCGAGCATTAAGCAGCTCTATTTGCTCAAAACATAGTAACTTGAAGGAAATTTTTGAAATTTCAAAAAATTCAAGCTTATTGAACTGAACTTAAAAATGTGCTCATATTCGGCTTGTTTAGAAAATGAACAAGCTCGAGCCGAGCTTTTATCAAGTCAAACCCGAGCCGAGCTCGAGCTACTCAACTCATATAACAACCCGAAATTCACTTCTCAACTTAATCCGAAGAGTTGTGTTTTTTTTTTGTAGGATGCTTGCAGGTTCTTCCTGGTGGAGAGTGGCATTGCATTGTTCATAGCCTTGTTGATCAATATCGCGATTGTTTCAGTATCTGGCACAGTTTGTTCAGGCAACCTTTCACCTGATGATGCCGAAAGATGCAGCGATCTTACCCTCAACTCAGCTGCTTTTCTCCTCAAGGTAGAAACCTCACCCCATCTCCCATCACAAATCTTAGGGTGTGTTTGGTAACGATATCTAGATATCAAGATATCGATATCGATATCGGTATCGATATCTTTGATATCTTGATATCAAGATATCGGTATCGGTATCAAGATATCGATATCGGGCGATATCGATATCAAGTGATACCTCCCAAAAAATGGGTATATCAAAATAGGCCAAATTTGATATCTAGATATCAACTGATATCGATATCTGACTCTTACCAAACACAGATATCAGATATCACTTGATATCAAGTGATATCTTATGCATACCAAACACTAGATATCGATATCAGTTAAAGTGATATCGATATCAAGTCCTACCAAACACTAGATATCAGATATCGGGGCCGATATCTGATATCTAGATATCATTACCAAACACACCCTTACTGATTGAGAGCTTGTAAGTCTAAATGGTGTATGTTTTGATGATCATACAGAATGTATTGGGTAAGGAATCAGGATCAATCCTGTATGCCATAGCATTGTTAGCTTCCGGCCAAAGCTCTACCATCACCGGGACATACTCTGGACAATACATTATGCAGGGTTTCTTGGACCTCAAAATGAAAACATGGTTGAGGAACTTTTTGACAAGGATGGTTGCTATAACACCGAGCCTTGTCGTCTCAATCATAGGTGGTTCGGCTGGTGCTGGCCGACTCATCGTCATTGCATCAGTAAGTTACCTACTCTTCAAAGCTATACATGCTAGCTGAACTTGCCTATTTCCGAGATCTCATGAATGCTTATGTTTTGGTTGTAGATGATATTGTCGTTCGAGCTTCCATTTGCTCTCATTCCTCTCCTCAAGTTCAGTAGTAGTTCTTGCAAGATGGGGCCTCACAAAAACTCCATTTATGTAAGTTGCTCTTCAAAGGCCCCAACGCATTTCGATTTCTATAAGAATAAACGTTGTAACGAGAATAATAACAGAAAAGAAACACACAGAGATTTACGTCAATTGTGGTGTTTCACGAGTATATATAAGAACTCATGAAATCCTAGTCAGACTATGGGCCTAAACCCAAAACAAACAGATAATAAGCCCAAATTGTCTTCATTGTTTGCAGATCATCATAGTCTCATGGATCTTAGGATTTGGTATCATTGGAATCAACATTTACTACCTCAGCACAGGCTTTGTAGGGTGGATAATCCACAGTAGTCTCCCCAAGGTTGCGAATGTGTTCATCGGAATCCTGGTGTTTCCTCTTATGGGTGTGTACATCGTAGCAGTTATCTACCTCACCTTCCGAAAGGACACCGCTGTGACCTTCATCGAGCCAGCCAAGTCAGATGCCACTGTCCAAAATAGCATGGAGAAAGGGCTGGAGGAGTCAGGTAGATCACTCGACTTCGACCATATTCCGCACAGAGAGGATCTGGCTGACATTCCATTGCCACAATAATTGGTCTGGCATTGTGTGGATTTTCCTAATCTTCCTGGAGATGTTTGATAACCCTGCAATAAATGCTTGTTAATTTCAAGCCTCTCTTTCAGAAAAAAGAAAAAAAAATCAATATGAAGGCTTAAGATTAGGCTTAAGATTTCTGTAACCCTTTCTTGAAGTGCTCAAGGAACACAAGTTTTTTCCAATCTGTCATACTGTCATACTGGTAAACTGAACTAAGAACTGTTACTTCTAACTCAAAACTTGAAGCTAAGCGGGTTTAGGCTCGTCGGCTGCAATGCATTACTTTGGTACCAAGAGAACAAAAGGCAGATAATGGTCTATATAATGAGATTGAACATGCTGAAATTGAAGCTTAAATGATATCAAATCAGCCAATCCATCATTGATTCCTCTGATTTCTGATCAGATAGAGTGCCATTGTCTTCAACCAGGGTGGGAAACGGAACTCTGAAAGCCGAAGAGGAGAGACATAAACATACAACAACAACAACAACAACAACAACAACAACAACAACAACAGCCCAGTAAATCCCGCGATTAAGCAGGGTCTTGGGGTTAGGATGTACGCACTCATACCCCGACCAAGGTCGGGAGAGTGTTTCCGAAAGACCCATAATATCACGGTATAGGGACAACAGTGCTACTGAAAATAGAAGGCCAGTAAAGAATCGAGACAATGCTACAGAAAATAGAAGAACAGAAAGAATATACCCAATGCTACTGAAAATAGAAGGACGGTAAGAAATCTAAACAGGAGGCATAGACAAAAGGACACAGCAACAAAGCCTAAAATACTAGATATCGGCAGCTCGTATACATCTCCTCCACTGGTGCCTATCTAAAACCACATCTTCCGAAAGGTTCAGAAGGTTAAGGTCATGACAGATGACCTCCATCCAGCATTTCATAGGTCTACCTCTCCCCATGCGGCTAACCCCAAGAGACATAAACATGGATCCAAAAATATGTTAGATCATTATGATCATAGGATGGATGTGTTTATGATGATAAAGGACAATAGATGACCATGTTAGTTCTCCTAGAGATGCATGTAGCGAATCAAGACCCATGTAACAAACTTGACTTCACACTTATGTGTACATACACAGACAGTTGGTGAACATGAATGAAATAGTCAGGACAAAAGAGTGTCTGAAAAACACTCTTATCTTCATTTCTCCTCTTCACGAATCGTATCACAATCTGTCAAACCATGATCCATGGTTCATGGATTAACAAAATCATATGCTCTCATGCTTCCTTTTCTTATCTCTTTCGCGATGAATCTTCTATTTTCTTATCAATGTAGTTGAATTGGGGCTTGGAACTAGCTCAAATCAAAACTCACTGTGGTTGTAACATCTCATATGATCATAGGGTCTGTTGGTATGGTACTGACTGAATAGTATAGTATAGTTGATGCTTTATTTGCTCCCTTATTTGGACTGCAAATATAAATGATGTTGAGGATTTGAAGGATATAGACTCCCTTATTTGATATGTACTTGATAGTAACGTATACTCGCTTGCTTACATATATATCAAGACATGATTGCTATGTGAGGTACTCATTCATGCCGCGTGCAATTATAGGTGTGTCAGTTTGTTACAAGCATCTGCTGTACGTGCTGCGGGTTTGTGACCTGTTTCATAGGAATAACACACAATACGGAAGCTTCCCCTTCTTCCTCTCCTCGGTTATTCTTCCTCCGTAATGTGTTTGTGTATTTGTAGGCACAAACACGGTGATCTACGAAGGGCGATAACATGCTTGCAGGTAAGAATCTCGTGATGATTGATCATTTTGTGATCTTGATTTCATTTTCTACATGTGTGCTGGGTCACACTTGATCATATCTTTGGTAACAACTTTTGTCAGCTAGTATAAAAGAGCAGCTGCTCATTGTAACAAACCAATTAGTGATCAATCAGAAAATCTTCTCTCTCCTTCTTGCTATCTCTCTGTTTCCTCCATGGATGCACTCTTTCAGTGCTTCGTTCCTCAGCTTGATTGATCATTCTATTTCAGATCAGTTTGTGTTTCATTGATGAACTCGTTGTGTTTGCAGCTTTTTGATGTCATCGTCGAAGCCATTGAAACAACAGACGGACAAAAAGGCGCGCATTTGCAAGAAATTTGGAGCAGCACACTGCACACACGGTAAGAGTATAGTATCGTCTCTCCTTCTAACATGATTTTTTTCAAGAATTTTAAGAATATCATTGCAACTCCATTGATATATATTGCTTTTTTTTTTCAGCTACTATGTGTGATACTTATTGGACTGATATTTGCCCTTTGATCATTCAATCACTAGTTACAAATTAATCTTGGTGTCTCCACATGAAAATATTAACTAACAAATGCATTTTTCCTATAAGAAACTTGAGCTATTAACCAAATTTTGGAGTCTTATTATATGGCAATGAACTAACAATAGATAGATCTTGTGATGAAACACTTAGCTGAACTATGCAAGTGAGGGTACCCTCTTTTTATCAAGTACTCTCTTTGGATTCTTTCTGAAATTGTTCTAGCAATGGAATATTGGTCAAATTCTCTGTGTGGAATATGGTCAAAGTTGAGCAATCTACCTGACTCCTCCAGCCCTTTCTCCATGCTATTTTGGACATTGGCATCTGACTTGGCTGGCTCGATGAAGGTCACAGCGGTGTCCTTTCGGAAGGTGAGGTAGATAGTTGCTAGGATATACGCTGCACACCTGAAAGCGGAAACATCCAAACCTTGGGGAGATAATATTACTATGGATGATCCACCCTACAAAGCATGTATTTCTGAAGAGCAACTTGTAAAAATGGAGTATTTGTGAGTCCCCGTCTTGCAAAAAAAAAAACTGCTTAACTTGAGAAGAGGAATGAGAGCAAATGGGAGCTCAAATGACAATATCCTCTACAACCACAATATTAGATGAATGCTAATGTTGTGGTTGTAGATGATATTGTCGTTTGAGCTTCCATTTGCTCGCATTCCTCTTCTCAAGTTTATCAGCAGTTCTTGTAAGATGGGGCCTTGCGAAAACACAATTTCGTAGGGCGGATCACCCACAGTAATGTCCCAAGGTTGTGAATGTGTTCATCAGAATCTTGGTGTTTCCTAACAATTATCTACCTCACATTCCGATAGGACGCTGCTGTGACCTTCATTGAGCCAGCCAAATCGGGTGTCAATGTCCATAATAGCATGGAGAAAGAGCAGGAGTCGGGTAGCTTTGACAATATCCATACAAAGAGGATTTGGCTGAAATTTCATTACTGAAAAAAAGTTGATGTTGGGGGAGGGAAGTGAGATAAGGGATGAGGGTTATTTCCTTCAGTGATGTCTGCAGCAATGACCGCGATTTCAGCAAGAATCCAAAGACAGTACTTGATAAAAAGAGGGTACTCTGTCTTGCATAGCTCAGCTAAGTGTTTACCTTCACCATGAAATTGAACGAGAAAATCATCGGAAGAGCTATGCATCATTAGTTCATTGCCATATGTAATAATTGACTGCAAATTTCAACTCAAGTTTCTTGTAGAAATGCATTTGTTAGTTATATTTACATGTGGAGACACCAAGATTTGCAGCCATTGGTTGAATGATCAGAGCAAATAGCAATTCAGTAAGTGTCACATATAGTAGCTGAAACACTCAGTACCTTGTGTCCTTCTAACAAACAGCCAGAAAGGGAGAAGGGGAAACAATACCAGCAAGGTAGAAACGAGTGAGCGGTGAACGAAGCATCCATCGCTTTCATTTGCAGATTTTGACATCGCTTCTAACATGACTTATTATATGGCAATGAATTAACAATGGATAGATCCTCTGTCGATTTTCTCGTTCAATTTCATTATAAAGGCAAACACCTAGCTGAACTGTGCAAGTGAGAGTACCCTCTGTTTATCAAGTACTGTCTTTGGATTCTTACTGAAATCGCGGTCATTGTCGCGGATATCCCCTGAAGGCAATACATACCCCTCATCTCCTTTCACACTTCCCTCTCCCCGACGTCGAGTTTTTGTTAACATATCCCTCGTTTTACCGAGTGCAATGATCGGAATAGCATTTGCATTGAACATATTGTTCCACATTCCAGTTTGGGTAGGTATAATCCTCACAGGTTTTAGCACTATCCTTATTGTCTGTCTATATGGCCGCTCTGAGGAGGAGGCGGCGGCCTCATGCTGTCAAGCAGCCGCTAGCGGAGGCTGCTATGACAAGGCTAATTAAGTCAATAAAGATCAAGGTAATAGGGATCTTTACGATTCTCATCTCAAGTGTGATAGGATTAGCCTCCCTTTGCTTTCTCGGTCTCTCCCAGCATTGAGCCAACGTTTTCAGCTTAGTCAAGGCCTTGGCCTCTCTTCTTGAGGTAGGTTGTCGCTACCGTGGCCATTAACATGGTGTAGACCGTCGTTGTCATCACAATAAACGTCGTAAAGGGAATCCGGCAAGATGTGCAAGAATCCAGTCGATAGGAGACGAAAGCGTTGCCTTCTTGGCCTCGGGCGCGATCCTATCGACTGGATTCATGCACATCTTGCCGGATTAATTTACATCCAAGTGCTTGCCTCAAAAACCGTGGACCGTGTTTCCCTTCACGATGTTTATCGCGATGACAACGGCGGTCGGTACCATGTTGATGGACAACGTAGGATGAAAATGTTGCCTTTTGGGTTTAATGCCGGGAGAGAGCGAGAAAGGAAAGGAAAGGGAGGCTAATCCTATCAAACTTGAGACGAGAATAGTAAAGATCCATATGGCCTTGATCTTTGTCGACTTAGCCTTGTCGTAGCAGCCTCCACTATCGACTGCTTGATAGAATGAGGCCGGCGCCGCCTCCTCAGAGCGGCCATATAGACAGGCAATAAGGATAGTGCTAATACATGTGAGGATCACACCTACCCAAACCGGAATCTGGAGCAATATGTTCAATGCAAATGCTGTTACGATCACTGCACTCGGAAAGCGAGGGATATGTTAACAAAAAACTCGGTGTCGGTGAGAGAGAAGTATGGAAGGAGATAAGGGGTATTGCCTTCAGCAATATCCGCGGCAATGACCGCGATTTCAGCAAGAATCCAAAGACAGTACTTGATAAAAAAAGAGGGTACTCTGACTTGCATAGCTCAGCTATGTGTTTACCTTCACCGTGAAATTGAAGGAGAAAATCATCTGAAGAGCTATGCATCATTAGTTCATTGCCATATGTAATACTTAAGGCTGCAATTTTTGGTTAACAACTTAAGCTTCTTGTAGAAATGCATTTGTTAGTTATATTTACCTGTGGAGACACCAAGATTTGCAGCCATTGGTTGAATGATGAGAGCAAATAGCAATTCAATAAGTGTCACATATAGCAGCTGAAACACTCAGTACCTTGTGTCCTTCTAACAAACAGCCAGAAAGGGAAAGGGAAAGGGAGAGAAGGGGAAACAATACCAGCAAGGCAGAAACGAGTGAGCGGTGAACGAAGCATCCTTCGCTTTCATTTGCAGATTTTGCAGCTAGGGTGATTGATCTCACCGTATCAATGAGATTTTGACATGCCATCCGATTGCGGATTTGCTCAACCCAGGTGCAATGAAGAGCATAGCTAGTAGAGATACAGATCTAAAACTGATTCATGGATCACCTTGTTAAAACTGTTGCCATAACATAGATGAGATGAGCATAAAAAGATCCAGGTAAAACTAAAAATGTCAATATCTGGAAGAAAAACATATTACAAAGTGAGGTTATGTCACTAACTGCATCCAGCAGCTGTATGAGTTCTCCAGTTATATGACAAGATCTTCTTTCCCTGCGATTTTCGCAAGGCGGGCATCCTCAATACAATCCTATAGCATAAGCTTTGTAGGGTGGCAAATCCATAGTTGCTCTTCAGAAAGGCACAGACACATTTTGATTTACGATTAGAAGCGAAAATGCTAAGATTGTGTTCTTCCTTGTTTGCATATCATATAGTCTCATGCATCTTACTATCTTAGGTTATGGTATAATCGGAATCAATATTTAGCACAACTTTGTAGGGTGGCTAATCTGTAGTAGTCGCCCCAAGGTTGCTAATGCGTTCATCGGAATCCGGTTTTTCCGCCAATGGATCTGCGTCACAGTAAGGACATTGACGATGCCCACCGAATAGCATGGAGAAAGGGCTCGCAGATGAGTTGGGGAGATTGCTCAGCTTCCTCCGCGCAGAGAAGATCTGGTCAACATTCAATCGCTGGAATAACTGATCCAGCACTACTAATGTTGTATACCAGATGAACCCTGCAATAAATCTGAAGATTTATGTATCCTTTCTTGAAGTGCTCAAGGAACTCACAACTTTTTGTCAATCTATCAGAGTGACACTGCAATGCATTACTTTGGTACCAAGAGAACAAAAGGCAGATAACATTCCGGATGCTGAAACTGAACATGCTGAAATTGAAGCTTAAATGATATTAAATCAGACAACCCATCTTTGATTTCTCCCATCTCTTTCAACATTTTAGATTCTCTGTACAATCTGAATAAATTTGGAAGAATCTGATCAGAGACCCTAACTAGCTAAACTTTCTAATCTGTCCAATGTTCAAAACACAATACTAACATGCAACAGGAGTGGAAAATATGAAGACAAATGCTAAAAACTCAATTCCAAGAGGGATTTTGGGCGCCAATTTTCACAACGGGTTCGTCTAAGGGTGGAGGATCCTAATCATGCTCTCCTGTTTCACACCAGAGGCACCCCGAATTAAAGTCTGTGCTCTCTGCAGCTTCTGAAAATGGTAGAACTCTACTTGATCATTTCAGTTTTCTTCCTATTCCCGATTTTCGGTTTCCAGGTGCCTAGGGGTGAAAGGTTCAGGGAATTTGAACTCTTTGCTAATTAAGGACCCAACTGGTGTGGAGAAATCAATGTGTACGAATCCCTTGATCAATCTACTTCAAATGTAAACCAAATGACTACCTTGTCAGGAATAGCGGTTTCTCAACCAAGGCTAGAGCTTGTCCCTGGTAATGGCCTCGCCACAGGGCGACTAACAGATGACTGCCCACTCCCTTGTGGGTTGAACATGCCCCTCGGGGACTGTGATGAGGGTGAAGGCTGCATCATTGAGAGATTGGGGCGGGCACCATAAGGAAACATGGGCTGACGTGGCATGAAAGGCATGTTCGCATGATTCATTTGGTTGTACCCAGAAACGCTTGGTTGGGAGGATGCAGATGGTGACATGATCTGTGTTGGTCTGTTGCTGGTGATAGTACTAGTATTCACCATAGAAGGGGAAACACCGGGAAGGCTGACTGGTGAAGACACTCCAGGGGACCCAAACCGCATTCCTAAGAAACGAGCCCGCTCTGCAGCAAACCTCTGCCTTGCTTTCTCTACTTGATCACATTCTTTCATCAGGAGGGTCTCCACTTCAGCAAACTGCTTCAGCTTCAGCTCTAATCTCTTTAACTGTACATTAATGCAGTTGAGCAAGGGGTCATCAAAATGTTTCATCCAGAGTTATGATAAATGCCTCAATTCTATTTAAATAATTGCTCGTTTCATCAGAAAACCACACGAATGATAACATATCTTGCTTTCAAATTAGTAACAACATAAGTGCTAGATACGACTAGCCCCAGCTTAAGAAAACCACAACAGCAGATGCACACACTGCTATCTATCAACATCAATAGACTGGCCAACTAATGGCGTGAAAAGGGACAGCTTCAGATGCACAAATATTGCAATACATGGTAATTTATGGTCATATCTCTTATCTTTTTCACCCTTGATCTTTTATACGTCGCAGTTAACAAGAAATACAATACAGTGAAACTTAATTGAAGCAAGTTTGTATGGCAAAGTGTCCCCCCCCCCCCCCCCCAACCCTAAACAGAATTTGAAAAGTTGATATAATGGTACTGGCTGATCAGAATACTAATGATGTGGTAACAAAATGTCGACATCATCCTTTAATTGATAATTACACAAGCACTTAAAATAAACAATTTTGGCCTCCTAAGCAAATACTGGTTTGCCCTAAAAGATTATAACTTCACAGGGAATCATTCAACGGATCAATTATATTAACTGTAAGAAAATAGCACAGATGACCTGATTTCAGATTGTTTTCAACAGTTTGTCGAACCTTTGCATTCTTCCAATCATATTTCAAACGAAAGACGCAAAAAGCGGCACATTTAAAAGCAATAAATGGGCTGCAGAAGCTCACTACCTGATGATTTATAATATTGGCAGACAGCCTTTGAATCTCCCGTTCCTCATGGTCCGCAAACAGTTTTGCCTTGACAGCTGCTGCAGCCAGACCAGCTTTAGCAGCAGATTCCACTTTCTTGGTGGATAAAGTGTTCACTTCTGCATGATTTTGACTCTTTGAAGATTGAGCACTAATGTTCTCATCTAAACAGGCAAAACAAATGCATTAGAATATCTCTCTTACATGATGTGGCATTGGTTGATAATGAATTAGAAACATTTCAAGGAGAGAAAATAAAGTAGGTAGGCAAAGATATTATCACATTTATACCTCTATAATGACCTGAATCTCTAGATTCTCCATTAGGACCGTCATTTGGAATTGTCCTAGAAAATAAACAAGGAAAAATTTCAAGTGCTGAAAATTTACCAAAAAAAAAGGCATCAAAAGTTGCATCATAAAGCTCCCAGAAAGAGAATCACAAAAAGTAAGCACAAACATCCATGAATAAATGAGAATATCCAATGATGCATACGAATATAGGTAAGCACAATCCACTAGATAATTTATTATTATTCAATACCACAGGTTGTCAGAAATAGCATAAATAACAACATCATCATCCCAGTATTTCCCAAAATCAATCAGGGTCTGGGGCTAGGATGTACAAACCTACAAAATTTCAAAGGGGACTACATGACCAGAATGAAAACACTTAGCAAGAAGCTATCACATTTGCTTCAACTAACTAAAATGACAAAAGCCAAAACTCCCAAGAAAACCAATGAACACACATAGCAAGAAACGTTGTTAAATGGTACAAAATAACCAGTAGCCTGACTAATAATTTCTCCAGCTCCATTCAAGCCTCTAAAGCTCTACCCTGCCATGTTTATAGCATCCCACTTTCCCTTGCCAATCCATGAAAGCAGCACAGAACCGAATATTCATAGAGAAGATTCCCAAGAGCTCATCAGATGAACTAGTTCTTATTGAATTTTTTATCTTATTTTAAGCAAATTTCTGGATTCATAAAATCAGAAAAGCACATGTTTCCATCACTAGTCATTACTCATTACCCATTCATTTCACTTCACAGAAAGGAAAGAATTCTGACTTAATATACCAATCATGTAACACCAAAAGCTATTTGAATTTAGAACACTGAAAGAAAATACACTAATAATGACAAGCAGCCAAAAAAAAAAAGAGGTTTACCTATCACCACGTACTGATCCATCAGCCTGCAGAGCGCTTTGTGAAGGGGATGAACCATCATCCTCTGACAATGCAGCCAATGATGCATGTGCACAAGCTGCAGCAACTCTTGGTCCTACTGATGAAGCCAAGAAAGCTACCTATGAAAGTTATCCACCAATCACATGTAAACTTTAGAAAACAGGCATAAACACCTCAACAAAATGAAAAACGAGTACCCAGTGCGTGACTGTGTGCATATAGCTCAAACAAAAGTCTTAAACTTACAAAAAAAAAGAAAAAGAAAAGAGAGAGAGAAAGATTATATACACTCTCATACCAGGGACATAACAGGATTTCCAGAATTTGAAAATGGAAGTCTACTGTCTGAAACAGAATCCTGGATCAAAGAGCCTGGAGGATGGAAAGCATGTGTGAACGTGAATTGACAATCAAAGAAAAAATAAATACTAAGTAGGATGTATACCTGATGAGTTCCCATTTGACTTTAAATGTGATACTTCATTTATATCCTCATTTTTTAAACTGGCCGCCTCAGGATTCTGTGGTACATCTAAATTTGACAACAAACCATCTTCAACAGGCAACCGAAGGAAGTGAAGAATGCATTGTGCTTTTGACTTGCTCCCAACATGCTCTGCTATATCATTCCAGTTATCATTATAAAGTTCCACGGCTTCAAGGAGCATCAGGGTCTCCTGATCACTCCAGCTATCTACATCAAGATCTGTATGATCTTTGGCAGAATCTCCTTTTGTGAAATCCATGCTTGAATGGCCAATGACCAATCTACCTTCGTGATAGCAATCTGAACATAGCATTATATCAGGCTGTTCACATAAAACGAAAAGGTTTAGGGAAGATGGAGAGGTTCTTACAAATGACTAGACAAATCAACTCAAAACAAAGATTATTTTCACACTAAAGCTAGTGTCAAAACAAGAAACCCCTCCCCAGGACCTGGCTAAGGACAAACTTATTCATTTTTCACCTTCAAACTAATAAATTACTATAAACTACAGAAAAAGATCATATCAAACTACTACGGAAAATCAGACAGAATCCAACAGACAATAAGAACAGCAGCGGCAGAAGTAAATTTCTGAAAAGAAAGTTTGCTTGAATCACCAATCTTCAAGAAATGGACAGTGCATGTAAATGATAGGGCAACAAATGGTGTAGAGTCATTATATTGTAGAAGTACAAGCAAATGCAGCGAAATTACCTCCTTAATTGACTGATAGTAAACCAGAAGCAAAGGTTGTGAACAGGAATTGCAGCGGTTCTCTGATAATTTTTCCCGAATTTTATTTTCCAAGTCCAAGGTATCATCAACTTTTGATGTTAAAGATGAGTATACATCTTCAGCCTTCAGCCTACACTTAGGCTTATCAAATTTGATCAAGCTGTCAATGGACTTCAAAGCAGCTGATGGAACATTAACCTCACCACTTATATCCTCCCTCAAACATGATTCCAAGTTCAAAGGCTCCTGAACAGGCACAGGAGCACAGTAATTGATTAGGCCCCAGTGTTCAAGAAACCGAAATATTCTAGTCATATCTTCCATATCAACGCCAACAGCCATCCCATGGCAATCACTTATGGATAATCTCTTCTCTGGATGTTCCATGTATTTGGCGACAATCAGATTCCTACAATCCATATACTTTTCTGGTGTGTGATCCACTGACTTGCCAGAGAAAAAACGTGGGACCACTTGCCTCTCCAATCTATGCACTATTGTTGGACAAAACCAGTCTGCCCACAATAAAGGCAATAATCACTAAAAGTTAAGATGTCAAACAATTATCAAAGCAAACAACTGAATACAAACAGGTACAGCCGTACAGGGAAAATGAGGACAAAAAAATGCTTCTTTCTCTCTTTATTTGCATCAGATAGAGGCAGTTGATGTTGACATTTGCATTAAATGAAGCAACCATAACTGCTAACAAACTCTGATTTTTCTCTAGTGCATGGCGTATCAAGGATAAGGAGCATGGTAGTTAAGATCTACAATGAAGTTTAAACGGTTGATTGTTCAATGGGCATAACTAAATCTTGTGGAACAAACAAATAAACAACACATATCAAATCAAGTATATGACAGTAATTTAAACTGAAACACTCTAGTTCACTGATATAAAGCTACTTGATTTATCAATCACAACATAAAGTTCCTTCAAATGTATTCTAAAAACCATTAAAAAAAGTTACTCAAAAGCACGATTAGCCCTGCAATCATATGTGAGATCTATGGAGGATAAAACAAAAAACATCAAACGAAAATTAGCTTATCCTCTACATTCTACAATAAAGTTACACACTGAATTATTGGAATTTCAAGAGAAAGAAGGCAAAACCTGCGTGCATAGGAACAACATGAACCCTCCCATTCCAAAACCTCTTGACAACACCTCTTCCCTCCATAACCGAAGGCGGTGTAACTACATACAACCCCAAGCTCTCCTGATCCCCGGCTATAGCCAAGGCCACATTCTCCGCCGGGACAGCCGACAGCGCCTGGAGCTGGCCATGAGACACATTCTCCAAAACGACGCCGCTCAGCTTGTCTCTCTCCCCACCGGCCACCACAAACGGGTGCGGACGGTTCATAACGCGCCGCACCACCACCGGAAAGTCCGCGAGTCGGGCCGCACCTTCCACCTCACGGGCGGGCGTGGAAGCGGATGCAAGACCAGGCCCGACGCCCGGCCCAGATGGTCTAGAACTAGGGTTCGGATTTTTCCTAGGGTTAGGGTGGAGATCTTCGTCGTCGTCGTCGTACAAGGCGTTGTCTTCCTCCTCCTCCTCGTCTTCGTCCTCCGGCGGCCGCTGCCGCTTCGAATTGGTAGGTCTGGAATCCCGGGGATTCTTCCTCCATTTTCCGCGATTATCTGCCAAACAAGAACATCTGCGTCAGATCGAAAACGCAGAAATTCGTCCACCATAGTAAGCAATTTCTCAAATTGGGAGCATATCAGCAAGTAAAAATCGGGAATTCAGACAAAGCCATGAAGCTGAAGCGCAAAGAGTGTCAAGTGTCAGAGATTTTACCGGATGAAGAAATGGGCATCGCTGCAGCAAATTTCGCAGGGTGCTGCAAAAGGGCTTGTAAAAAATAGAGCGAGAAAGTGGGGTCTGCGATACGATGCTTGCAGTGAGCTGAGAGAGAGAGAGAGAGATGTGGGTGGGGGAGAGGAAGGAAGATAGGGGAGTTGCTCACTGGTATTCGCCTGATAAGGAGAGAGAAAGGGGTTGAGGGTTTGATTTTCCGAGCGTGCTGAATTGAGTATTGACAACTGTAGTCTGTATTTGTTTGGAGCAAAAAAGTAAATTTTAATTATTGTTGGTCTTTTTTTTCAATTTTTTTAGCACTGTGAGGCTGTAAATACTAATTACAGGGCAAATAAGGAAAGGAAATTTAATTCTCATTATTTTGGG
Source organism: Persicaria maculosa (assembly GCA_963922045.1). Lineage (NCBI taxonomy): Eukaryota > Viridiplantae > Streptophyta > Magnoliopsida > Caryophyllales > Polygonaceae > Persicaria > Persicaria maculosa. The sequence continues at coordinate 66,369,932 of OY998262.1, forward strand.
GTAATGGATTTAATTGTACTATTTGGTAAAACGGTATTGAACTATACGGAGTAGTTAACTATTGCATATTTGCATTAGACATGAGCAAACATGGGCCAATTCGTCCGGCCCGCCCAATCCGCCCGGCAAAATATGCGGGCTTGGACAGAGTAGTTGGCCCAAGCGGGCCGACGGGCCCGGCCCGGTTGGACCAGAGGGCCGGGCTTGGGCGGAGGGTGAAGCCCAAACGGGCCGATGGGCCCGGCCCGGTATTATAATAATATTATATATAATTATAATTATATAAATTATATAGAGTATTGTAAAAATATATACATAATTTTTATAATTTATAACTATATTACCGGTGTCATACTAGTACTAAGTGCTAACTATTCCCAATCATAAACGTTCTCATCTTCAAAATCAAATTCAATTGAGAAATAAAAACCCTAAATGATTTCTCTCGCATAGCTCGAGTGTCGCTTAAAAGTATTGGCACACTATAACGTTGATTTGCATTTGTTAGTAAGCTAATATTGTCCATATTTGCCTCGTATTTGAAAGTATTTATACAATGTTGTAATTTGCCACTTTTTTAGTTCGATTTCGGACATAAAACGAATTTGAGAACCTAGGCCCGCTTGGCCCGGTGGGCGGCCCGGCCCGGGAAAGAGGGCGGGTTTGGGCAAGGCACTAGGCCCAAATACCGGGCCTGGCCAAGCCCGGCCCGGTGTAGTGGGTTGAAATTTTGGTCGAGGCCCGGCCCAAGCCCGCCCGGTCCGGCCCATGCTCAGGTCTAATTTGCATGTATGAAGAATGAACAATGAATAGCGGCTAATTATCTGATCTATCAACAATATATATATATATATAGTAGTTTTGTACTGGAATTCTTAACTTCATTTTAAATTTTATAGTGTATTAAAGTTTGCGTAAATGGAAATAAGAGGGTTTTAGTGAATACATGAATGGAAGTAAAACAATCTATATACTATAAATGGATTTTCCAATCTATGTTATAAGGCCATAGGTTAAGGATATCGGTTTGAGAAATTTTTTATTAGATTTACGAGTTTAACAATTTTTCAAAATTTTGTTAGGGTTCATTCATTTTATTTTGAGATTTTCTTTTCTAATTAGGGTGTGTTTGTTAACCAGAGCTAAATGAGTAGTTGAAGCTGAATTGTTAATTGTGTAAAATATATGTTAAATTAAACTATTGATAAGCTAATGATGTGTTTGATAACTTTAGCTAATATGATAGTTGATAAAACTAATAGATTTGTGTTTATAAAAGAAAAGCTCTGAAAAGTTTGGGTATAGGAGTTGAAAATTCAATTTTAAAACGCTAATTAAATATAATTTTAGTTTTATCTCATTTAAAACTATGTAATATTAAAAACAAAAAGCTCTAAAAAACTGCTTGTGTTGCCAAACACACCAAGTATGCTTAATCTAGGTCATACGAACATAGGTTAGACAAATTGTATTATCGATGGTATTTGCGTAAAGTACTAGGTAAACAATTCTATGGAGTCGACCTATGGCACATCTCAAATTTTCCTTCAACAAATGTATCTTTAATACTCTTTATAATTGTAATGACGGATCTTGAATCCGTTTAATTAAAATGATAAAGACGCAGGTTGATTTTAATAAAAAAAAACACATTAAAAATATTTAAATTTGGAAATGTATTATAGTATTTAGATACGATGGATATATATGACAGTATATCATTAGGGGAAGAACAAGTTTCTGGGCAGTTCGTTCTCATCTGATTTTGCTTAGGTAAGACTTGTTTAGGTTACCTTGAACTCCTTGAAGGTAAGACAGCATAAAAAGAGGGTGTCACTATATACACCGCAAATCCGGATTAAGGATTTGCACGTCCTTAAGGACGTGCTTGCACGTTCTTAAGGACGTGCAAGTCTGGGACTGTGCACGTCCACTATTTAAGTCTTGCACGTCCTTAACAACGTGCAAGCACATCCTTAAGGACGTGCAATACTTGCACGTTGTTAAGGACGTGCAAACCCTAGTTAGGGTTTTGCGTTTAGGGTTTAGGGTTAGGGTTTAGGTTTTCCGACGGTTTTGTAATGTTAATTGATAAAATTGAAGTGTTTAGCTAGTGGATTTGAAGGATTTAGGGTCAAATTAAACAGAACACAAGAATTGTTAAGGTTTTCATTCGGATAATATGCGAATAACGTTACAAGGAACGGAAAAAAAGGTTTACATTCATAAGTTTAATAAAGTTGTGGAATACAATCTAGGAAAATAGTAAAGGACGGCCGGCATCGGCACGCAAGGCTCTAAATCTCTCAATCTGAGCTTGAAACGGAGCATCCCATCCTTCGACGCTCGGATGATGATGTTTGACCCATTCTAGTGGAGGCGGCGGAAGAGGAGCGTTAGGACGCAACCAGATCTATGAGAACAAAAATTTAGAGTTAGAGTATTGACATATGTATGAAAAGCATGAATAGGTAATAAAAAAGACGTTTGAAGTCGTACCGCGGCAAAATGGTCTTGGTTTCCGATGCAGGCTACACCAAGAGTTGCTGATTGGGGAGGGTTGTTAGCAGATGCCGGCGAGATCATGGGGAGACATGTGAACGGATGATGTCAAGCTAGGACGACGAGAGGAATCTGATATACCGTCGCAAATACTAAACCCATGATGGGAAGCTCTATCCACCGTCTCCTATCACCATGTGTGGCTCCGGCACATCTCTGGTAGTCGACGAACTGCTGGTATGGGTACTCTCCCGTATAACAACCGGCGTACAGATCGGCGTGATCCTCCAAGTGATTGCATAGTAACGTCTTGAGTTCCGGGAAAGCAGTCTCGCCGATCGGTGATGTCAAAGCCGCCAAAGCACGGTAGCCACAATGACCATCTCCAACAGTGTCCCTCACCGTCTCAATATGACCGAACATGAAGGGATCAACGTTGTTTCGACCCCAGTTGAACCCTCCGAACACATCATCACGTCCACGTCGAGCTGAGGTCGCTTGTGGACGAGGCCGAGCAGCATTTCGAGCAGCACGCGCTTCTTCTCTCTCAAACATTTCCCTTACCTCCTCGTATGGTAACGGGTTGGTGCGGCAGACATTCCTCGACCCTCGAGGCCTCCCCTTCCTTCAAACGCTTGCTGATGAGGGTGGGTGCAGCTCATCCTCGCATACATCATTGGAAGCCGTGTATGAAGATGACAGCTCATACGGCAGTGAGGTGTCGTCGAGGTCAGTCCATGTCAAATCCATCCAGAACGGGTGGATGTCCTCGGCGGGTATCGGAGTACCGGAGTTGACGTATGCCTGAATCTCATGGACACAAGGGATCCCGTAACAAACCCTCCAATGTCGGTCCGTGCATACCGGAGGAACCTTTTGGTTCACGACGTCCTGCCACATCTTGTACAGATAATCGAAGCACTTTTTGGAGATTAAAGTCTTTACCTCATCGAAAAGGTTGACTTTATACGCCGCTGTTGGCCATTTGAAGCGGTCGATCTCCAAAGCAGTTTGCAGCTCATGCAGTTGACAATCATTGACTCTATGGATTGCATCGATCACGATGCGGAAGTCACCAGTCGATGAGTGAAGTGCCTCCTTCAGAACCTTGTGTTGACCCTCAACTCTGTACACATTGAAGTGCATACCACTAAATATTCGATATTATATCATATTGTAATGGGAGATATGAAGTAAGGTTGTACCTGTTTGTCGTACGGGTGCCGAGATGGAAGACATTATCTACGTAGCACCGAACAATGCTCCTGCTGTATGGAAGCCAAACCGACTCCAAATATGCCACCACACCTGGGAATGGGTGCCATGCAGCTCGTAGCGCCCGACGACGTCGGTTGAATGATTCCTCCGACCTCGATTCGAACAGCCCCCAACAGTTGCCCTTAAAGATGCCAGCGTGGTTTAAATTCTTCGTGATCTTCAGAGCTGCTTCCTCGCATCTTCTCGTCACGTGTAACCAACAAAGGAGATGCTGGACGTTGGGGAAGACAACATTCAGCGCCGCCAAGAGACCTAGCTCTCGATCAGTCATGATAGCTTGAGGCTGAACGCTCCCAAGCAAGATCTGAAGCTGTCGCAACACACAGGCGTATGTGTCTTCGTTCTCTTGCGACATGAAGGCATAGGCGATGCAGTAAGTATTGCCTGAGGGTGTGAACCCGACCACCTCGCACAAAGGAATCCCATATCTGCAGGTGTAAATATGTTACATATAAAATACTTTATAATTGGCTATTTGTGCAATAATGTAATCGTAATTAAGTAACTTACGCATTTGTTTTGTATGTGTTGTCCATTACGATGACGTAATGGAACCTTCGGAGAAGGCGTATCCCGTCGGGATGCGCGAGGAAGAGGTCGCTCAAGACGTTGTCGTCATCCGGATGTCGTCTGAAGTCGTAGTAGTACCTTCTTTCCCGCAGATGGTGCAAGGTATCCTGGGTCATCGTCCGACTACCTCTTTCTTCGGCGACCATCGTGGCGAGCGTGTTGGTAAGGCTCTTCCTTGACGTGACGCTCGTATCATCCAACTGCCTCAATCCGTACCCAATGGATTTTGGAGGAGTGCCAACTTCCTTCATCCACCTCGCCATCTTCTTTTCCCCCTCTGTCATCTGTCCGGCGATGGCGTGACCCTTCAAGCTCGTGGAAAGCCCGTGGTTATGAACACCATGGGTTACCGTCATGCGCCACTGACCCGGCGGAGCTTCGTGTCCGTGTAGAGAGAATGGACAACCACTTATCTTCGACTGTGTGCTCCGGAGCTTCCTACCGCGTGGTCGGTACTCCCCAAACTGCTCGCAAGCAAGGAGAACCCCACCTGGACGATTCGACGCCCCCGTCCAAGACCGCTTGATTACTAAAATCATGCAGTGTCTCCGACCCAAGTCCTTGAAATGCGTAACCATTTTGTCACGGTCATTCCAAACCCTTGAGTCCGAGAACTCAGACGTAAAGTCTCTAAACTGTATTCATATAATTGAAAATATGAACAAAACGGAACGAATACGAAATATGTTGACTCTACGAAACCTGTGCGTACTTGAGATACTTGGAAACGAGGATTGCTTTGCGGCTCGGCCATAACGATTCTAGATGTCCTCCTTCGCTTCAATTGTAAGAAGTCGGACTTTGTTTTGGAGTGCGGAATCAAGCTGTCCTCCATCGCTTCAAATAGGCACTGTTGCGTTAATTGTAAGCAGAACCCTAGCACGTCTTTAAGGACGTGCTAGGGTTTAGGGTTTGGCTAGGGTTTTAGGGTTTGAGTAGGGTTAGGGTTTAGGGTAAGGAAACTGCACGTCCTTAGGGACGTGCTGCACGTTCTTAAGGACGTGATGCACGTCCCTAAGGACGTGCAGTTTCCTTACCCTAAAACCCTACCCAAAACCCTTAAACCCTAGCCAAAACCCTTAAACCCTAGCCAATCTTGAAGGTATCGGGCAACCTTATCATATTAACGTTTTCGTTTTCGTTATCGGGCAACCTTATCATATTAACGTTTTCGTTTTTTATGTTTACGTTCAATATGACTCTGAAGAAATGAGAAGAGTCAAATAGAAATATAGAGATAGATACAAAATCCGAAATATAAATGTATAATATCAACATACAAACTGCAAAAGTACATCACTGGCCAGGTGGATGACGTACAGCATGATCCAAAATCTCCGTCAGCTCGTCCACTAGCTGGTCAATGCGAGGGTCGTCCGCCAGGGCCCTCAAATAGCCCTCGACCTCACGAAAGCGGGCTAACAGCGCCGGACGGATGACGGGAGGCTTATGGAGGTCCACCCATGGGTCCATGCCGATCGGGTGGACGGGCGCCGGCGGGTCGGGATGCGGTGGCGTGGTCGGCAGCACGTACGGTCGGCTCTGCGACGCGTACCAAGGCAAGTAATCTGCAGTGACACCGGCCTGGCAATCCTCCCTGGTGCGCCTGTGATCGGCCAACCTATAGAAGCGACCCTCGTCCTGCAGGTCCTGTCACCTGTTGTGGCCCGGGGCAAACACGGCCACGTACTTCGAGTTCTTCAGGGTCGTGTCGGGGCAGACCTGAACCGGCGCGATGACGGCCTGCGAGATCCCCTGGACCCGTCCGAACTGCCGGAGGCACCTATCGGGCATATACGGCTCCTCCTCCCCGCAGAAGGTGATGGTGCCCCGATAGGTGGACTGACGGTACTGGCCGTCGAAGTCCAGATCACGCCCAAAAGGCATCCACCGAACCTACAATTAAACAAATCAGATTTAATTCACAGCTAAGAATTATAAGTGATATAGATATAGTCTCGAATACATACATCATCGACGGTCAGACGGTCCACCTCGTCCCGCAGCTCCCGCATCTTCGTCAGCTTCGCGTCGTCCTTCATCCGCGGTGGCTGCTTCGGACCGATGAACTTCGCGTAGAAGCGAGGGTCATCCTTCCTAGCCGGGTCGCTGGAGAAATCACCTCGGAAGCGAGGGAAGTACGCCCATATCCAAGCCTTGACACAACAAAAGTATTTCGTTAGCATATAATTTAAATATTTGTAAACTAAAAACTCTAATTCAACGGTCTCGTACCTGTAGGATCGGCGTGCAGCTGTCTATGCCCTTCGCGCCTGAGCGGGTAGCCTCGCCTAGGCCCTTGTAGAGACATGCGAGGGCACCAGCAGCCAATGCAAGGGTGGCCGTACGTGGGATGTCCCAAACAAGGCCAAATACCTTCCATGGGATCCGGCTCTGCGACTTGTCCACAAAAAAAGTCGCGGCGAGAGCAATGCCCATGTAGGTCCTGTGCAGAAACAGACGCTGCGCAGGGTCATCCTCGGGCTGCCCACCTCCAACATGCGTGCGCAGCCGAATCTGCTCAGGATCAGCCGCTGCCTCTGGGTCATCGGCGGGGGCGGGGTCGACGAGCGGCCCGTGTCTCTCCTGCCATAGGCGAGTAAACCCACTCACTGGAGGGCCGCCAGCGTGTCTGTACGACTTCAGAGTCGCAGGGGTGAGCTGGTAGTACTCCGCGATGGCCGGGACCAGAGCTCCCGCGGGCAGATGTGACGTGCAGGGCTGGCCATCAATCCGAAGTCCCATCAGACAAGCAACATCATGCAGCGTGATGGTCATCTCGCCCCATGGAAAGTGGAAGGAGCTGGTCTCCGGGTGCCAATGCTCCAAAAATGTCGTGCAGGTGAACTCGTCAACACACTGTCAGTGGAGTAACCTCAGCTGGGGGACGCCGGATGGGAGCAGATCCTGCACCCAGGTCCTCGGTCCCTCAAATATGTAGGGCTCGAAAGGCACCAAGTGAGTCGCCCGGTGGTGGAACTTCAGCAGCGGCAGCTCCACCGTAGGATCTCTCCACACTTGGTACGCCCGGTGATGCCTGTAAGACAGTAGCAGATCTCCCGGCGGCAACAAAGGGTCGACCTGCGCAGCCGGTGCGGCAGCCTGCGCAGGGATGGGCTCGGGCTCTACCTGTGGGCCCCCCTGGCCCTGAGCCTGCCCCTCCTGACCGTCGTGATCCTCCTCAACGACGTCAGGGATCACATCATCTGCAGACCCCAAGGAGATCGCCGCTGGTGTGGCGGAGGTCGAAGGCTCGGGCTCCTGTGTGCCGGATGTAGAAGCCTCTGGCACGGCTGAAGTAGATGCCTCCGGGATGGTCGGTGGAACCCGAGTAGGCGGTCTACCCATGTCGGCCCGTCGCCCACCGACTACGTCGGTGATGCAGCTACTCAAAACCTCAGGGGGCTCTAAGGAAGGCTGCAACCCCATCGTCGCATCGCCGGAAGGATCCCAAGGTGGCATACCCGCCCAGAAGGCGTCGTTCTCGTCGACCGGGGGCGTCCCCATCGACGGCTGTAAGCGCTCTGCAGACGCGAGCAGATCGTCGACTGTATGGTCGGGGGGTGCTGTAGACTCATGTACCTGGCTGACCGCTGCCCGGTCGCCGAACCTAATAGGCCGAAGGGTACCATCATCCCTCATGAGCCTCCCTGCCTGTTATTATGATCCAGTTGAATATTAATGTCTTTTCAGTATCTTTTAATATATTGCAATGTATTTTAATGTCTTTTGATGTATTTTAATATATTTTCATATGTTTTATTGTCTTTTATTATATTTTAATGTTACTTAAGTATTACAATTATATTTTAATGTTTTTTATTGTATTCAATATAAATTTATTTTTATGTATTTGAATATATTTAAATATATTCAAATGTTAATTAAATAATTTTGAAGTATTATAATATATTTTAATGTTTTTTATTGTCTTTCAATATACATTTATTTTTATGTATTTGAATATATTTTAATATATTCAAATATATTTTAATGTTAATTAAATACTTTTGAAGTATTATAATATATTTTAATGTTCTTTATTGTCTTTCAATATACATTTATTTTTATGTATTTGAATATATTTTAATATATTCAAATATATTTTAATGTTAATTAAATACTTTTGAAGTATTATAATATATTTTAATGTTTTTTATTGTCTTTCAATATACATTTATTTTTATGTATTTTAATATATTTGAATATATTCAAATATATTTTAATGTTAATTAAATACTTTTGAAGTATTATAATATATTTTAATGTTTTTTATTGTCTTTCAATATACATTTATTTTTATGTATTTGAATATATTTTAATATATTCAAATATATTTTAATGTTAATTAAATACCTTTTATTCACTTGTAATTATTTTCTATGTATTTGAATATATACTATCTATTATATTCTATCAAATTACAACTATATTCTTTTCTATCACACTATATACTATAAAAAACATTATAATATATAAATAAATCAAAAAATATAGTTTCAATTATACTCTATCAAACAATATATATTATCAATCATATATTCTATAAAATTCTATTATAAAACTATATTATCTATCTAATTATATTTTAAAACTCTAAAAATAAATCAAACAAAAAGTAATTCAAATAACATACCGGTGGAGTCGGGACCGGGGACACCTTAATGGTCCGACGGTTCCGCGGCGGTAATAGACCGTCGTCCGCCATTGCTCCGCCTCCATCGCCGCCGCCAGTCGCCGCCCCACCACCACCGTCACCGCCGCCAGTCGCCGCCCCACCACCACCACCCTCCTCCGCCGCCATTGTCGCCAGCACCACTAGACCGGGAGCCACCGGCTCCACCGCCACCGCCTCCACCTCCATCGCCGTCGCCTCCGCCGCCTCGAGGTCTCCCTCTCTTTCTGTCTCCATCTCTCTCGGTCTCTCTCTCTCTCTGGGTCTCTCTCTCTGGGTCGCTCTCTCTCTCGCTCCGGTTCCGGCTCTCTCTCGCTCCAATTCTGACGAAGAAGAAGACGATGAAGACGAAGAGGCACGTCATCTTCGTCTTTAAAGGACGAGCTTGCACGTCCTTAAGGACGTGCAGCACGTCTTTAAGAACGTGCCCTATTGCACGTCCTTAAGGACGTGCAAGCCCGTCCCCAAGGACGTGCAAGCACGTCCGGGTTTGAAAAAAAAAAAAGGTACACCCCACTTGCACGTCCTTAAGGACGTGGGGATTTGCGGTGTATATAGCCGAAACGTAAAAAGAAGTTACATTTCGTTAATTCAGCCCTTTTTGTTTCCTTATTTTGTGGCACACTTATACGGAGTACAAAACTTCGTGAATGCCATTCAGTCTTTCACGCTCCGGTAATCTCATCTTCCCCGTAATGAAGCGGAGGAGTCCAATCAGAGTTGCTTCTCCTTCATCTCTTCAAAATTCAATCCCACCCGCAACTCCTCCAATCTCACGAACCCATCACGGCACTCACCAATCCAAAACCCTAACTCTAATTTCCGGCTCCTCCAAAAGACCCAGGAAATCCCTAATCCAAACCCTCAATTCCGAGCCATACCCGCTTAGCCCGACCCGATTACCCAACTGGGTACCTCTCAAATTGGGCAAATCGGAGCTCTTCCTCCCTCTCACCTTCCCAACCGGCCAAACGTTCAGGTGGAAGCAAACGGGTGACCTTCAGTATACTGGTGTGGTTAAGTCCCACTTGGTGTCTCTCAAGCACCTTGATGATGGTGACGTGGCTTACCAATTTCACAACGTGGGCCATGAGGATGAGGCCAAGTTGGCCTTGCTTGATTTCCTCAATGTGGGTATTTGCTTGGCTGATATGTGGGAGGGGTTTTCTGCTTCCGATGTGAGGTTTGGGGATCTTGCTAGGCAGTTAGGAGGTGGTGCTAGGGTTCTAAGGCAGGACCCACTTGAGTGTTTGATTCAGTTTCTATGTTCTTCTAACAACAACATTTCTAGGATCACTAAAATGGTGGGTTACATTTCATCATTGGGGGCGTATTTGGGAACTATTGAGGGGTTTGAATTTCATGAGTTTCCTTGTTTGGAGAGGTTGGGTTTGTTGACTGAAGATGAACTTAGAAAGGCTGGATTTGGTTATAGGTCAGTATGTTTGATATTTGATTGCATTTGTATGTCATATTTTTCCTTCACTGTCTTTGAATGATTATTATTTTGGTGTTTGTTTGAATATGTATGTTAATTTGTTTCTAATAGGGCAAAGTATATAATTGGCACTGTGAAGGCATTGCAATCAAAACCTGGTGGAGGTGAAGAGTGGCTTTCTTCCCTCCGTATGTTGGGTCTCGAAGAGGTCATTAGTGCTCTATGCACCTTGCCAGGGGTAGGTCCGAAGGTGGCAGCATGTATAGCTCTCTTTTCCCTCGATCAGCATCATGCAATTCCTGTCGATACGCATGTTTGGAAGGTAAGCCTTCACAGATTTGTGCTAATTCGTGGGATCAGGAACCATATTGGCTTAGATATGTATTAAACTGATGACACTTCCTTCTCAAGGGGATTGATGTGTAGAATATAAATTTCGGTGTTTTTTTGCTTGTTAGATATATACCTTTGAAGCTATAGATTATGTAGTGCTGGGACTGACCCGGTCTTTTATGTGTTCCATTGGCTGTTTGTAATTGTTAGGGAATGGTAGTAAAACAGTCATTTATTTGATTTCCATGCCAATAGTATTTCTGAAGTCGAGGCTGATTTGTTTTGCTGTTGATATATCAGCTAACAAAGTTTGGATCCTCATGTAGAGGGATAAGACATAACTCTTTGACCAATTTTTCTTTTGATTTTGTTTTTTTCAAAGTGGTGCTGTGGATGCAAGTGTAGTTATATATTATGAGATTTGCTGCATGACAGTGACATGAGTTATGGATCTTATGGTTAAGGACTGAGTTTGATCATGAAATGATGAATGGCTGTAATATGTAGTATACTGTTTGCAGTAGGTTCTCTTTTTGTTTCTTGTAATTGCTACGAAGATTCTTCTATTGGACGCTAACCCGCTAACCTTTTTTTTCATGCAAGATTGCTACAAGATACCTCATTCCTGAGCTAGCCGGGGTCAACCTGACAACTAAGCTATCAAGTCGAGTATCAGAGGCGTTTGTAACAAGATATGGGAAATACGCTGGTTGGGCCCAAACTCTGTTGTTCATTGCTGAGCTGCCTTCACAAAAAGCCCTTATTTCATCCCAAACTTTGACTGCTGAAGAAAAGAAAACGACTAAGAAAAAAAAGTCATAACATACCTTAAGGTAACCAACATACCCTTGAAGCCATACAAAAGTGTTGGCGTCTATTTTCAGATTCATTTGTGGTTATTTATTACTCCCTCCGTCCAACAATACATGGGTTTTTAGAGGTAAAATTTTGTCCAACAATAGATGGTCTTTTATGTTTTCTAGGTAGAAAGTAATAATGATTTGTATTGGTTTGTGTGTTGTTGACTTTTTAAAATAATTTGATTGGTTAAAATGTGTAGTGGGTGTTAAAAAATAATAAAATTTATGTAAAAGTTAGTGTAATGATGATGTTTTTTTTAAAGTAAAGTGTTTTATTAAAACTTGTGCAAAGTGCTAAAAGGCAATGTATTTTAGGACGGAGGGAGTATCAAGCAACTTCTTGGATATACTTGGAGATGATTCTATAGGCCAAGAATAATCTATTGATGCCTCAAAACTGAAGTCTGCAGATGCTCATACTTCATTAGTGTTGGATATATGAATGGTGAAATAAAATGGGGATTTTTGGTATATTTGCCAACTTGTCTTTCTGTTATATTAGTTTCATATATGGATGGTGAAATAAAACTAGTCTGCAGATGCTCATATTTACTACATTCTTTCTTATTTTCTTGAAAGGATTAACATTGAAAAGTAAACATATGGGCAGCTTCACCAATGATGCAAAATAAACACAGGGAATTTGCAATTTCCTCACCTTCGGTTGTTTTTATTGGAGCATTACAAGCAACTTGGCATTTCAAATTAGTAGATTTCTAGTTGGCTTGAATTTGTGCAAATTTGAATAAAATATCGTCTCATGACATTGGTTTACTCCATGCATGACAGGTCTCCTCAGTATCAGAAGACCAAAAACACTCCTTCCGCGTCAATCTTCTTCCAACAGAGGAACACTATTTTCTACTCTTGCACGTGTGAGATACTCTTGGCTCTTGGAAATCAGCCATTGTATTCCCATTTTATCAAACCCCCACCCTCCATTTTTGGCAGTACATTGACTGAAGTAGAGGAGAGGATCCTGAAATTCAGGATAGAGTAGATTGGATTAAGTTAATTGATTAGCAATGATGCCAGTTTAAATTCTAATCCCCGACTATACCTGAAATGACGAGGCAGGTGTTGTTCATTTCTTGGGTTTTATATCTGCCCTTGTATCTGCCCTTTGAACTTGAATTTGTTGTATATCGTTTTCAGTAATGGATGCAACTTTGCAGTTACATGATTGTTTGAAATGGAAAATTCATTTACTAAACCAGTGGTTGATATTTCACTTATTGATGTGACTTGAAAAAAAAAAATCAGCAAATAAATTTTGGTTTAAAGACAGTTACCTTGTTAACTGTCATGCTTTAAACCCCAGAAAGTTATGATAAATGTTCACTTTAACCCTTTTCTCCTCAAATTCTGGAGTGAAATTCACATCTTCCACACTCCATTTTAGATCTTAAAATCCATTTATCTCGATTGTTCCATCTTGCTGTGTAGTTTAATCCTTTCCATTCCTTGTTTTATTTCTCTGACTTCTGAGATTGCAGCACGAGGCTCTGGTAGAACAACGATGGGCAACGTTATCGAATCATTCGCCTCTGGATTTGGGAAATCTATCAGCAGCCTCCTCCAGGGTCCCATCGATTTTCTATCTGGGAAGTCTTGCAGGTAATTAACAGAATGATTTCTCCTTTACCTTGATTCATTCAGCATGTTTGATTTCGGAGCGAAATCTTGCATTCTAATATTAACTCGCAAAATATAAAGCTCGGTTTGTGGACCGACATTGGACCTTTTATGCTATGTCAAGAACTTCTGTGTCGCCAACCTCCTCAAGCTGGGTCTCATCCTCATCTCGGGCTACATCGGTGAGTTAAACAATGCCAAATTAGTACTTTGTTTTGGGTTTTTGTTTCTTATTCATGATTTGATTCTCGACTGAACACGAATGTAGTTCTCTTGTTCATCCACCTGACGTACAAATTACGAATCTTCCATTGCATTGGCTGCTGCACATTCAAAATCATGCGGACGTGCTTTGCTGCCTGCTTCTATACTTGCAAGCACGGCTGCCATTGTTGCTTCAAGCTCCTAAACACCAATAGAAGGCGGCGAGGATTTCATGGGGAAGTTATAGATGCAGGCTCGTCCATGAACCATAGATCAAGAGTGCTTTCCCGCGGTCACCTGACAAGTGAGCAAAGGAAAGGACACTATGTAAAGAGAATGCTGCGGGTAAGGAATCGTAGGGTTCGTGTTGGGGCCTTCAAGAAGGAATACAGACGAAGTGATCGCCATTATCCTACGAAGAATAGGCGAAGCCATGGAAGCACATTCTAAAATGCCCTCTATTTTATCTGTCTCAGATTCCTTCGGTTCGATTAGGTCATTTACCAATCTGTTGAGTTCTGTCTACTTCGGTGATTGCCTTTATAGAATTTGAGAAAGTAATATAGGAAGATGAGACAGATTTGAAGAGGAAACAAACTCGATTGCTATTCAGATGTGTTTTCTTACACCAAAAATTAAAATAATATAGGCAGGTGACCGTTCATACTAGAGATAGGCAAAACCCGAACCCGAAAACCCGACTCAGTCGACTCGAAATCGATTGTTCTGAACACCGACTCAACTCGTCCATTTTGAACCCGAAATCCGAATGAACCGAACCCGATTAACTCGAAACCCATTATAATCGAAACCCAAAATAACCCGAACTTTAAGATACAATCTAGTAAATTTTTTAAAATGAATATTGAAATAATGAAAACCCGAGACAACCGAAATCCGAATAACCGAAACCCGAACCCAACACAACAGATTGACCAAATTATTAGACATTACCCAAAACCCGAATGATTTGAAACCCGACTAACCGGACCGAACCCGATCCGCGTCCGCCCGATTGCCACCTCTAGTTCATACACCAGAAATTCATAATGCAACAAGCAAACAGATGACCATCGCTGATTAAAGTTAAGTGTTGGGAGAACACAGGCTTGGCAAATAAGTTAGGCTCCTGCGATACTTTGATAATATGTCCCTACCGAATTGCAGTGGTTGGGAGCGTTGCAACCTAAAATCATAACCCCTCAATTTGGGTTCCCCTACTCGAATGAGGTCATCCTCAACCCTGAAGGCTACTCATTCATCCTTCCTCCACGACATAATGCTGAAAAGGGAACACGTGACTCGCATCACAAACAACAGCGTCCATGAATCCTCGTTCCCATACTCCTTCAACACCCACACCTCCCGCCGCTGTTTGTCTCCCTTCACCCTGGCATCGAGGGCCACCGTGAGCTGCCCGTCCAAAGCTCCCAAACCACAAGGGGCTGCCGGTTTCGTTGCAAACTCAGAGCCACCGCAGGATACTACACCCTTAGGCAATCCATCCACCCTTCTGAACTCCTCGGTGCACCCATCAAAGCAGAGTATACCCATCCAGTTGCCGAGCCAGTGTGGAGTGCCTTGGGCGGTCGTCCCGAGATAACACTTTACACAACACATCTTGTTTGAGTGTCCCTCGATTATGTTGGGTGCTGATTTCTTAATTAGCTTCCAGTTGCCATTCTTGAAGCTCACCACAAGGAAAGGATCTAAATCCATTGGGGCAACCACAAGCTTGTACTCGTTGCTTGTGGGATCATGGCAAAGCCCAGTGAGATCATGACGAAAGGACAATGCCTCGTCGAGTTCATCCGTAGCCGGCACACGCACCAGCTTCTCCTCCTTGGTACACGGATTGAAGAGGTAGAAGGAGTGAAATTCCCAACCTCCTTCGTGCAGTGCAACAAGGCCGTTGTAAGATCCGATGAGAGTACATGTTTCCGGGCAGAGGCCGCCAGGAAGAGACCACGGTTGTCCAACAAGCTCACCATCACCATCGCCCATGCCGTCCATCTCATAAGACATGGGGGGGAGATGAGTATATGGGCGTGGGAAAAGGACAAGGGCTACTGGCTGGTTGTTCGTGTTGTAGGTGGATTTGAACAAGGGGTCGGAGATGAGACGATGCCATTCCTTGCACACCGCCTTGCATCGGAGGACGCAACGGATGGGGAGTTTTTCAAAGATTAGGAGCAACACCTCTGGGAGAAGAATCCTCGGAGTCGGAGGCAATGATATCCCTGCTTTGTCCTCCTCCATTACTAGATCTACATATGATATGCTCTTCTGAATTCAAGAGAGTAAGAAAACAGAGGAGACGAAAATTATATCAAGGATGTGAAATCAAATGGGAAGCTATGAAGAGAACAAATCTTACACATAATTAATGAGTATATCAATTACAAAAAAGGAAGCAAAAGTATTACAAGGAAGCAAAGAGGGAGGGATGAATTGAATTCTAACAAGCTAAACCAAGACATGCAAGTGTAAAGCTTGAATCTTTCACACCAACCCCAGTAACGGATCCTGAAGCGCTTAGTTGAGGGGGCGAAAAATTGATCTCTAATTTTTTTTTTTAAAAATCAACAATATTTGAAGTTTTCGGGTTTAATTATAGTATTAACTATTAAGTTATGAGTTTAACAAATGATGAGTATGATAGAAGTGTATTAATTTGATAAATGATGTAAAAAAATCATTTATATCGCTTCAGTCTTGAAACGTTTATAACTTTCTACTCAGTTATCGGATTTGAGCTTATAATATATCAAATCGAAGCTATCGACGAGAGGAATATGTATATTAAATTTCATTTTTGATTTGGGGGCGACGGCCACCCCCGGTCCTTTAAAGGATCCGCCCCTGCCAACACCAACCCCAAATGAATTGAATTCTCACAAGCTAAACCAAAACACACAAGTATAAAGCCTGAATCTTTCACACCAACACCAAATGAATTGAATTCTCACAAAGCTAAACCAAAACATACAAGTGTAAAGCATGAATCTTTCACACCCACACCCACACCAAATGAATTGAATTCTCACAGTCTAAACCAAAACTTACCAATGTAAAGCTTGAATCTAGATCCAGTGTAAAGCATGAATCTTTCACACCTATACCAACACCATATGAATTGAATTCTCTATCAACTACATAGTCTACGGGTAGTAATCTCATAAAAATTAGAATCAGATTCATTATCAAAGTGACCCTAAATCTGAAAAATAAATTGATATACAGAGAGGAAGTGAGAAAGGGAGAAGGAAGAGTAACCGGCGCCTACAGGTGGTCGGAAATCTCAACGCTCAGAGGTGGCCGGAAAGCTTGTGACTTGTGAGCGCTTCGAGAGTCGGAGTTGGCCTGTGCATATCATTAAATCAAAGATTCAAAAGTTGCTCTAAATCTGAAAATAAATTGAAGTATAGAGATTAAAGAGGAATCGGGATAGGGAGAGAGGAGGAGAAGAAGGAAGACTGACCACACCGGTGCTCGTTGGTGATCGGAATGGCCGTCGTTCGGCGGTGGCAAGAACAAAGTAGAGCTGAAAATCCGATCTAATATGCCCGAACCCGAATGATTCGAGTCGTGAAATGTAATCGAAATTCGTTATATGAAACCCAACCTGATCCAAACCTAAATAGCCCGAATTTGATATACAACAAAGCGATCTTGAAGCCATCAAAAGACGGCTTGATAAACCCTACGCAGAGGATCGCCAGTAAAAAAAAACAAAAAAAACACTAACTTAAAACTAAGATTACAATTATACATAAAATTATAATTAAAAAAATGCCTAGAGATTAGAGCCCTTATTCTTGATATCTGGTCTTGTAGCTTCAACGGCTTGCATGCAAGCCAAAGAAGCTGATGACATCGGCAAAGTTGGCATTGGAAGCTATGTGCTCAACAATCTTGTCGCATGTGAAAGCTCGGACTCGAAAACTTGAGATTTGAAAGTTGCAATGCCATATCCATGGGTATATTGTGAGTAGGTTTTGCTTGAACTTTTAGGTTTAGGGTTGAGAGAATTGGGGGTTCATTGCAGGGTTAAGAAAGAAAACAAATAAGGAGCCAAGGAGTGTTGGAGCGATGAGTCGGGTACAGAAGCGACAATATCGATTTGATGGAGATCAGGGAGGAAGAAAGGTTTTTTTTTTTGGGTTTTTGGAAACGCCCAAACCGGAGTCGACTTGAGGCGATGGGGAACAGAGAGATCTGGCTAAGGGGAGATCGACTTAGGTGGTGGTGACGCCGGATCGATCGATCTAGACCGGGGGCCCTAGATCAGAGCATCAACAACCACTATACTTGGGTTTTGCGATTTGTGGGTTTTTGATTTTTTGTGGGTCACTCAGATTTGGAGGAAGAGATGAGGTGAGAATGGGGTTTTGTGTGAAAACAAAAGGGAGGAGTGTGGGCGACGGAGGAGGAGGCTAGGCAGGTAGGAGGTCGCTCGGAGGATGGGGATCGAGAGCGGACGGCCAGGAAGTCGAAGGATGACTTGTTGGCACCCACAAGACCCATCGCGGCCAAGAACAGGAAGGGTTGGGCGGTAGGGCGATGCAGCGGCGGAGGAATGTCGGGGACGGTGTGACCCGCTGCTCAGGGCCGGCTGAGGCCGACGTAGACAAGACTCAGGTGCGACGGCGGTCGGTGGAGCTTGGGGCTTATAGGGTTGGGTTAGTTTCTGGGCTGGGTGCCAACGCCATCGTCGGAAGTGTCAACACCGAAAGCGAAGACACCGCGAAGGCAATGGAGGCGGCTGGTTTCAGAGTTGCGGCGGCTAGGGTTTCATTTGGGATTTGGTTTTTGGGAAAGAGAGAGTTTTCTTCGCTTTCGGTGTTGACTCAAATTATTTAAGGTATATGTTATTTGGATTTCAAAAATACAGTTTGGCCAAGATTAGTTTTTTTTTTTTTTTTTTTACAGTAGGCAAGAAGTAGATCGACTAAGCGATCTTGAAGCCATCGAAAGATGGCTTGATTAACCCTACGCAGAGGGTCGCCAGTAAAAAAAAAATTGCTTAATCCTAAGATTACAATAAGATAACTATAAAATTAAGAAAAACATTAAAATTATTGATCACTAGTTGCATGCAGATCGATGAAAAGGGCATAGTTGGAAGTGGTGATGGTTGCAGATCTGAATCCGGGTACGTTGCCCAGCAAAGCACCAGGACGGTCGAGCGGGATCGCCTTGACCCCGGAAGAAGCCCGTTGATTTGAGGGGCGTGGAAAAAAAATTTGGGAAGATTTGAGGTTAAATTTTAGTGGGAGAATTAGGGATAAGATTTGTATGCAATTTGTGACAAAATTTAAGGTTGGGGATTTTGGATTTGATTTTGTGGGTAATTGAGGAAGGTTGCATGCTGGATAAGAGGGGTTGGGGGCCGGAGGGGTTGCTAATCAGATCTGAAACAAAGTCAGATCTGAAAATTTAAGGGTGGGTGAGTAAGAGGGGTTAAGAAAAGGGTTGCTAATCAGATCTGATAAATTGGTAGTTAGGGAGAGAGAAGGTCGGGAGTGGAGGCCAAAGGGTGGAGGGGGTGAGGGGTGCGCCGGAGGGTGGGGAAGGCGCCAAGGAGTCGACAACCACCACGAATCGGCAGAGGTTTAGTCGGAGAGGAGGAATATGGCGGAGGTAGTGGGTTGTCCCGGCGGCCAGCCATCACATGCAGCGATGAAGGACAGACTGGGGTGGTGGTGGTGGTCGCACCAGGCCGCGCCGGAGGTAGAATCGGCGTCTACAGGCACGGGTCGCTGGAGGAGGAGGATCGGAGGCGGAGGCCGAAGCAAAGACCAGCGAGGAGTAGATCTCGAAGCAGCGGCGGCGGCTGTGGAGGCGGCTGCGGCGGCGCCACTGGGGGCCACCACGGCGGTGGGTGCAGCCGCAAATTCCAATGGAGAAAGAGACAGAGGTGGCGGCGGTTGACTAGATCTAGGGTTTGTGTTTGGGATGGGTTTTGTTTTTGGTTTTTTGATCGAAGGGGTTGTGGGTTGTGGCCTTGTGGGTGGCGGCCGACTGGGAAGCCCACCGGAGGTGCACGCAGCAGCGGCAGCGGCGGCGGCTCACATTGTAATGGTGGCGGCGGCTAGGGTTTTTTAGAGGAAGGGAGCTTTTTGAGAGCTAATTCTATCAATTACAGTTTTTTTTTTTTATTTAGTTTGGCCAAGATTAGTTGATGGGTAGCTAAAATAGTAAAACTGATCGATTATTTAGGTTAAATATAGGGTAATAAAAATTAGTATAATGTTTGATAAATCTAACTACCAAAAGTTTAAAATTTGGGTGAGTAACCGTTGAAAAATTATCAAAATTAATTAAATTAAAATCTTATACTTCCTTTGTCCAAAGCATTTTGAACAAGTTTTAATAAAACACTTTACTTTTAAAAAAACATCATCATTGCACCAACTTTTTCATAAATTTTATTACTCCCTCCGTCCAACAATACATGGGTTTTTAGATGTAAAATTTTGTCCAAAAATAGATGGGCTTTTATGTTTTCTAGGTAGGAAGTTGTAATGATTTGTATTGGTTTGTGTGATGTTGACTTTTTAAAATAATTTGATTGGTTAAAATGTGTAGTGGGTGTTAAAAAATAATAAAATTTATGTAAAAGTTAGTGTAATGATGATGTTTTTTTAAAAGTAAAGTGTTTTATTAAAACTTGTGCAAAATGCTAAAAGGCCATGTATTTTATGACGGAGGGAGTATTTTTTAACACCCACTACACATTTTAACCAATCAAATTATTTTTAAAAGTCAACAACACATAAACCAATACAAATCATTACAATTTTCTACCTAGAAAACATAAAAGTCCATCTATTGTTGAACAAAATTTTACCTCTAAAAACTCATGTATTATTGGACAGATGGAGTATTATTTTATTTAAAATTATATTACTTTATCCGTTCGTGAAAACTTGTCATTTTAGCCTCGAAATTTTGTTCGAAAAAACTTGTCATTTTAGACATTATCCCCCATTGTTTCCTAAATTACCCTTAGTTATTTTGAATTGGTCTTATCTAATTTAAAATTTGGCTCCACTTTTAGTGTTATAATTGTACTTGTTTTGGAATGTAATCCAAACAATTTGAATTTTGAAAGGTACATACCAATTGGAGGATTTGTAGCCATGAGATTATGAGAAAACTAGGGGTACTTTGGGTGGGTTAAGAAATTCCTTTAAAATTGTGTTCGATGCTACAATGGCAAGTTTTTGCGAACGGATGGAGTATATAATATCAAAAACATTAGTTTTGTTGTTGCCAAACGGAAAATTACAAAATAACCAAAGCTAGAAATCTATCTCAATTCAATTTGTAAAGACCCAAATATCTAAAATAACCGAAACCTAAATTATCCAAATAAAGAACCAAAAGCCATAAATAACCGAAACCCGAATCATCTCGATTCAAACCCAACTTGACCCTTAATTGCTAATTGTACATACAGCGTCTAAAATCTGAAATAAATCGAACTGAATTAACTTGACCTAAACCCAGCTCTGCTAATTGGCTAACTCAATACTTGAAATGAGCGTTGTACAAAATTTGGATCGGGCTGGATTGGACTGGAATTTCCGGTCTTGATTCGGATTAGAAATATTAGGGTTTGGGATTTGATTCATAAAAATCCCAATTTCCATTTTTGGTCCAAGATCAGGATCGGAATATGTACATATATTTATTTTTTAAAATAAAAATAAAGTGAAAAGTTGAAAATATTATAAATTATTTTTTTCATTCAAGTATTAGTAAGATTAATTCAATTAAATATATTATCACATTTAATAAACTATTTTATTATTATTTTATAATCCATTTAATTATTATTTAATCTCTTTAATTTTCAAATTGGTCCAAGCGGTCCGTTGACCGGGAAACCCATGACCGTATATTGTTGTTCCGATTCAATCCATGGTCTAAGGTTTTCAAAATTCCGATTCACCGACCTTGGACTGGATCAGTTGTGCAACCCTACTAGAAATAAATCGAACCCAATTGACTCAACCTAAACCAATTATCTTTTGCTCTAATAGCAAGAGTGAGATGCTTCCTTGGTCAAGTGTCCAAGTCCCACTAATAACATTTGTGTTGGAGTAGATACTCATGTCTTGACTAGTCTTGACATAAGTTGAGCCTATAGTGGGACTTACTGCTTGACTCTTTCGGCTCGAATATTTTACAGATTAGTGTTCGATCTAAAAAGGATTAATCGATAACCTCGAAATCTTCACGTCATTTAAAAAAAAATTCTCCTTAATATCTAAAATTAACCCAATCTAAAATATAAAATCGAACCAATCCAATCCGAATAACCCGATTGCCAATTCGGATATCCATGGCCAGAGTGGATGGAACCCTGCAGTCTTAAATTGCCTCGCTTTTCTCCACGTTTGTTGAAGGACGACGCGTCACCTTCAATCTCTTAAACGTCACCACAGTGAATGTGATTCTTCAAAAAGTCAAAATCACACACCCAACTAGTGTTTGCTCATCTCAATCTCGAAATGATAAAGCTCTGTTTTTTTCCCCACGCTTAACCCTTAATAGCTAGCTCCGTTCGGTGCTGCTACGCTCGCACACTTGTAAATATGCCTGTCACCACCTGTACTCTCCATACTTATCCCTCCCTTTGTTGCAGACTCCACGTGTCCCTTTCCCGCGTCTTTATATACCCCATCATCTTCCTCTTCCTGGAATCCCCAAATTGATCAGAGATCGAAGACGAAGATGGACGCCACCGCCGATTTGCAGCTTCCGCCGGGCTTCCGATTCCACCCCACGGATGAAGAGCTCGTCACCCACTACCTCTGCCGCAAATGCGCCTCCCTCCCCCTCCCGACCCCGGCCATCATCGCTGACATCGATATCTACAGATTCGACCCCTGGCAGCTCCCCCGTACGCATCTGAGATTGAAAGGTTGAATCTTTTTGAATTTTGATTGATCGTTTTGACTGATTTTTTACTTGCGATGCAGAATTGGCGACGCACGGGGAGAAAGCCTGGTACTTTTTCACGCCGAGAGACCGGAAGTATCCGAACGGCTCCAGGCCGAACCGCGCCGCCGGTGCGGGCTACTGGAAGGCGACCGGCGCCGATAAGCCGATCGGCCGGCCGAAACACGTGGCGATAAAAAAGGCGCTTGTTTTCTACGCCGGTAAGGCACCCAAGGGCGAGAAGACCAACTGGATTATGCACGAGTATCGCTTGGCCGACGTCGACCGCTCTCCTCGCAACAAAACCAATGCGCTCAGGGTAACCAATTAAAAATCGAATCTTTCTCATTTCAATCAACTCCTGCAACGTTACCGTTTGATTCGACCGATTTTTTTCCCTCTGCAGTTGGACGATTGGGTGCTCTGTCGCATATACAACAAGAAGGGAGTAATCGAGAGGAAACCGAGCGTTTTCGCCGGAGCGCGGCCGTATAAGGAGGAGTTCAGCGACTACCTGCAGTTGGAGGCGGCGGACTCCGCCCCTCGCCTCCACACGGAATCCAGCTGCTCGGAGCACGTGGTCTCGCCGGAGTTCACTTGCGAGAGGGAGGTGGAGAGCGAACCTAAGTGGAATGGACTCGAAAACAACAATGCCCTTGATTTCCAGTTTAATTACGTCGACGCCCCCATTCCGATTAGTGGTAACAACGGCGGCTTCGCCGCCCCGCCCAGTCAACTGTACCCGATGCAGGAGGATATTTTCATGTTCACGCAACAGAAGCCGTATTAGGAAACTGGGCCGTATTATGGGCCGGCCCATGTGTTTGGTCCGGCCCAAATACAAGCCCGAGCTTGATGACATCAGCCTGATTTGTGTATATGCATACATGATGTTTAAGAAATTCAAGCATAAGCAACTATGGTGAAGGATTAAATGAGGCGAACGGTTTTCCTAATCTATATTATTATAATCCTATAATATCTTAATCTTACTTATATAAAAATTACTTTTTTTCACTTTCAATATATATATGATAAAAATAATTCGGTTGTAAATGAGAGTATTTGGGTCACATAATATGATAATAGTAATACTTTTTAACTACTTTGATGTTATAAATCGAAGATAAGAGAAGTGAGGTAGATAATAGTAATACTTTTTAACTACTTTGATGTTATAAATCGAAGATAAGATAAGAGAAGAGAGGTAGAGAGAAAAGATGAGGAATTGATGTGTTTATTGGGGTTCCAATGGACCCTTTATATAGGAGTTTATACGGGGACTAGGGTTTCTAGTGTTTATCCATCCTAATATGATAATATTATAACACTCCCCTTTGGATAAACATCTCTAAATATTACAAGACTGTCATATTAAAAACCTCGCCTAGAAAACCCAATGGGACCAAAACTAGGACCAAGGAAAAATACAAATGACATGTGATACGCTTTGGTGATCTGCCTCGTTAAAAACCTTGTCAGGAAAACCCAGTGGGACAAAACCTGATCGAAGGAAAAAAGAGTGTAGTGCGTATATACTCCCTCTGAATTCAACGCCCTTCTTGTAGTCTTCTCATTCGGGTAAGCTCTTTGAACTTCTTGATGGTGCTGACTGTATGAGCTGCATAGTCGAGTCTCAACATTTCCTTTGACCTGTATAAGTTGAGATGTCTTCATACATTACAATTGACTTCGAATGCTTGACTTTCATTTGCTGGCGTTGAGCTGCTTTCAATGCACAAACACAAGGTACTTCAGGACCCAGTGTGTCATTTGTTCATGGGGGATCTAGTGTATTAAATGGTGCCTAAGTTGTCTCGTTAAAAACCTTAACTTGGAAAAACCCAATGGGATAAAAACCAAGATCAAGGAAAAGAGTACAACATTGTATCGTACTTCGGGACCTAATGCAATGTCACCATTTTCACAATTATAGGTACTTCAGGTACTCTTATAAGGATCTTTAACCAATTGCATGTGACGGGACTTTGATATTAATGCTTCAGGCATTTTAATCAATCTTTTTCATTTATATGCGTATGCAAGTAACACGTCCGTCATTTACAGTTAGATCCAAAATTATATTCACTTCTGTTGAATACGTTCTCCATTTAACCTTTGATAGGTTTTTGTGCAATCAGCTTGGCTTTATGTTTTATTTTGTACGAACACCCACTTAATACCAAATGATGTTACACTTTCCGATGTTGGAACTACATGTCCAATGTCATCATGCATAAAGAACTCATTCTTGCATGAATTTCCCTTTTCTAGCTCTTTACTATCATTTCGATGTCGACATCCATTTGTTTATTTGATGATCATCATATTCTCATAGGCTCTTTCCACTCCTAGGGAATCGTATATAAAAAGCCTAGTGATCTCCAACACTTCTGGTGTATTTAAGAATCACTTGATATTCATTGAGTTGGAGTTACTTCTGGAACTTCCAAATGAGCTAGTATATGTGACTTTGTCACTTTCTTGGCCTTTAGTAAATGCTTTCAATTGCATATTTGCTAAACCTTATAATCATTTCATTTATTGAACTTCTGGTTCCCTTGTATTTATCCGCGGATATGAAATGATAGAGAAGTTGCTTCCGTGCAATCTCTTTCTTAATATTTAGTCTCATTTCCTCTCCCCCTAAATATCGAGCATTTGATCACCATTATAAAGCTCTAGGTATTTGATATCAATAGGGACTCAAACCCCATGTATCATCCCACTTCTTTGTGGTCTCATTGTAGTTCATTTGGAGGAGGTACATCTCGGAACATATGTTGTTTATTCAAAACTTTTGAATGACAAGCTCTCTTCTGGAGATAATTAGGGAGATGTTATTGTGTCAAATTCAAAATGCAAACATGCATGGGCCCATTTGACCAACGACTCTTCTGGGTCGTCGTGAGCTACCTTATGCTCAACAATGTTTTTGATAACATTCTCTACCTTATGTTTCATATGACCAAAGTATTGAGGCATCTGTAATCTTGGAATTACACTGGTCTATATGATTGTGTTTCGTAGATGTCTCATTGAATCCATTCAAGAGACATTAGAGACTTTGCATTTACTTTGAATATAGATGATCTTATTGTTGATTTGCCAAGATGATAGACCATATATGTTCGGTCACCCTTATAGAGGATCTTCGAGTCCTAGGATCTTCTGGTCCCTTTTAGTGGGTGTGTATGTGAATGTCAATGATCCCACCCATCATCGTTTCACATGAATGACCGAATGCCACAAAGAAAAACATTTTATCATTAACTAACTTCTGGTTAGTGATAAGTTTCAATGGGATAAATGGGTGTCAAATAAACAATATATATACATTTTCACTCTGTAAGACTTGCTTCTGGCTAGTCATATGAGATATTGGTGTTCAATACCATGTCAATTCATACATATGTGTCATTGTTACTTCGGGTAACAAGATCAATGCTCTTCTGGAGCTATATGGTATTCATCTTGGTTTTCCATTCAAGATTGTTTGAGAAAACTTCGGGTTTTCAAAATTGTTTGACACTTATAAACCATAATATTCAACCATTGAACTTTGTATATGGTGATCCATTTATTTAATTTAGATGCCACTGAATGGGTATTGTCAGAACTTTCGTTGGTGTCATACTTCAGGTATGAGTCATTGATAATGTTCTTCAAGACATTTAGAATTAACCGTATAACAGACCTAGCTATAAGCCACAACAATAACTTTGCTCAAGCGCTTAACCATAACCTCTTTTACACCCTCTACTGGAGGGGCATGCTTCAGGCAATGCTTAGAGGATAGTCAGGAAGTGGCCTTTTTACCCGGATCGTATTATGTGGTTACTTTTATTCGTTGTACCAACCGAATAATAATCGTTCTGAACTTGATAAAACCCACATTCCATGTACTTCTTCAAGGGTACAAATGATGAGATTAGAATCATATACTCTTCTGGAGTTTATAGGAATCATATACTCTTCTAGAGTTTATAAGAATCATTCATTACTCTTCAGAAGTTAATAAAAAAATCTACTAGTAGAGTCTTCAGGCTCTTAGGTTGGTGTTGAAAAACTTCACAATCTACGGGATTGTGGTAAGCCTTTCTCCCAAATGTTCATTTGCCAAACAAAACTCCACATTAGACACTCATGATAAGTAGTTTCTTTAGGAAACACTTTGAGCTTTGAATTACAAATCATAGTAATTTTATTCAATATAAAGCAATGAATAAAAATAAATAAATAAATAAAATAAAATTGTAGTTGTCCACTTCAGGTGGAGCCATGCGAAAAACTTGTCAATTTATCATTTTCTTCAAGAAATGATTTTATTTATAGAATGATTCATTTGTCAACTTCGAGTGACAATTAGTCTCTATTATGTATATTTCGATCATATACTCCAAAAGATGATAAGTTGATTTTCAAAAATATAGTAAGTTGTCATATAAACATTGACCATATTCTTCAAGAAATGGTATGATCGATTATTACTCACTTCAGGGATAAGACAACTTGTATACATTCACTTTAATTTCCACACTTCTGGGTATTTGTGCAACTTTAAAATAAAACTCATACACTTCTGGGTATGATTTTAAATAATCTTTATGAAGATATACAATATATCTCTTATCATTAATTTACTTCAGGAAATGAATATTGTCACTTCAGGTACAAATTTGTATTGATGAGAGAGAGACATTTTATGAATTTCCTTTTCATATACAACTCTTCAGGAGATGATTGTCGTTACTACAGAAACGATTTATGATTATGTGTCCATCCATTTCAGGGGATGCCTTTATATATTTCAAGAGAGAATGATAAATAAATAAATAAATAGTTGATATAATTGATAAAACTATAAAAACATAAATAAATAAAATCAAATTGGCATATTGTCAACTTCTGGTGACAAGAAAATGAACATCTGCAAATACATGTTCGTCTACTTCTGGAGACTGGTGGAGAAATCATAATTTGCTTGTTTAGCTATAAAAATCATCGGTTCAGGGATGATTATGAATTTTAAAATTTTATCTACTATGGGAGATAAATTTTTATCATGATATATAAGCTAAAATATTTTATCTTCTTCAGGAGATAAATAAGAATTTCATCTTCTTCAAGAAATGTGATACGTAAATTGTGTTTACTTTATCTACTTCATTAGATAAACTATCACTGTTGGGATGATATGCAAATTTAACAATTAATATCTACTTCGGGAGATAATGTTTGTCTACTTTTGGAGACAAAAAAATGCAAACTGAAATAAATGAATAAATAAATAATAAGTTCATCACTACGGGAATGATTTTCAATCGTTCACATCTACTTCAGGAGATGTTCCGTTCATCTACTTCGGGAGATGAGGATTAAACAAATATAATTTAAATAAATTAAATTAAATAATATACATATAAAATAAATAAACATAAATAATAAATATAATTTCATCACTACAGGGATGAAATTTATCGGCTTGATCATCTATGCGGGGATGAGATTTATCGTTTCATCGCTTCGGGGATGAGATCAATTTATCATTCGTTTATTTCGGGAGATGCGCTCGTTCATCTACTTCGGGAGATGAAAAATAATTAAAAAAACATAAAAATAAGATAAATAAAATAAAATAAATAAATAATTCATCACTACATGGAATCGATTGCTCCAGTCACTTTAGGGATTGAGATTACTTTATCCGCTTCAGGGGATACTACAACTTCGATTGATTCAATCACTTCAGGGATTTATTCAGGGTTTGAGATTACTTTATCCGCTTCAGGGGATACTACAACTTCGATTGATTCAATCACTTCAGGGATTGATTCAAGGATTGAGATTACTTTATCCGTTTCAGGGGATACTACAACTTCGATTGATTCAATCACTTCAGGGATTGAGATTACTTCATCCGCGATATTACAACTTCGATTGATTCAATCACTTCAGGGATTGAGATTACTACATCCGCTTTGGGGATACTACAAATTCGATTCATTAAACCACTCCGGGGGTTACACATCATCTTCGGGGATGTGTGAATACTTCACAGGGGCAAAATATACCGCCCTGAAAATTTTAGGCCGGTTTCTGTAATTATATCAAATATACGGGCCAACCTGTGATTTTTAAAAACTGCGGGCCAATTTCGTAATTAATTAAAAAAACTGCAGCCCAAACCTTTCTTCCTTGTTGTGAAATCACAGAGATGGCGATGGCGGCGGCCGCGGGGTCCGTTGTTCCTAGGCTCGCCCTTGCGTCGCGGTCGCGGATCGAACTCGATACCAAGCAAGCCACCAGATTTATAGATCGGCGGCGGAGGTCGAAGCCATACTTCGTCAATGGATGCGGCCGGCGATGGATGCAGCCATGGATGCGGGCCGGCGACGGATGTGGCCATGGACCGGCGAAGCTTCTGGGTAGTGGTCAAGAACGGGGGAAGTGCGGCGAAGCTTCGACGGTGCCGCTGGGTACTCGGAGACGGTGGATCTGGGGCCGGGATGTCCGGATTCCGAGAAGAGCGGTCAGATCTAGTGCAAGGAAGGCCGGAAACGGTGAAGGCGCTGGGCAGATCGTGGAAGCACTCGCGGAGCCGACCACGGTTCGGAGAAGTCTTCGACCACTGCGATTGGGCGAGAAGGTTAAATTCAATTAAAAAAATCTCATAACTGTAATCAATCATATGAAGAAGATGAATACTCTTTTTCACTATAAGTAAATAACAATTAAAAAAAAAACTCATCTTTGGTGAGATTTGAATCGGAGATTATTTGCTATCTAATCAACATATATTTGATCTGAGCAATTCGAACGTGTTATAAATCGAAGATAAGAGAAGAGAGGTAGAGAGAAGAGAGGAGGAATTGATGTATTTATTGGGATTCCAATGGACCCTTTATACAGGAGTTTACACGGAGACTAGGATTTCTAGTGTTTATCCATCCTAATATGATAATATTATAACATTTGACAAATTTTTTCAAGTGAATTTTTATATGAATGTAAAAAATTGCTTAATGGGAAAAATTATGCGTATGCAGATAACATAATTGATTATTGATGATATAAAAATATAATCTAGATATACTTGGTTTGTTAACATATGTTATAGGCCAAACAGTTTTATTTTGGAAACTATTTCCTAAATTAAAACAATCCCCAAAAAAAAGGTAAAACACACACACAAAATCAAATCTAAGTATATCTTTCTAAATATGGTAAATAATCTAAACATAGATTTTTATATCTAGATTAAAATTCATGATTTTGTTGGTAAAAAATAAAATCATAAAAATTATTTAAAATATATAGATAAAAATATTATAAGATTTTATAGTAAAAGCGATTATATCTAAACATAGGTAAGTTTTAGTATAAATATATCATATTTTGCCAAAAGCAACAACAGGTGCATTGCTCGTTCTCTCTAGTTTGCTTCATTGTAAATGAGAACTCGAACAAGGAGAAAGATGCGTCCCAAGGTCCTCCATTGTGGTAACTCCATCTAGTCTTCTTCGAGATCACAAGTCACAACCGCCTATGATTCATAGAACATAGGGCCTTAGACAAAGTAATTTTTTCTCTTTGGTTTGTGTTCGTATTCGATTTACAAAAAAGCAACCAAGAAAGAACAGAGGCATGGTCGATTTCTATATATGTCGAAGAAACCGAAGGATGAAACAGGGAGTTCCATAGCCGCGTTTGGATTTGGAATTTCGCATTTTGGCTCATCGAACTCCTCCTTGTATAACGAAGATTCAAATTTGATTCAAGTAAATTGAACTTTGATTGTTTATTATCTAATATTACTACAATCTTGTTTTTAGGTTTATTCTCTTTGTTATTGTTGTTGTTTCTTGAGATTGATATTTTTTGGGCGAGGAATTTATATTTGTTATCCATGACGATAAAAGAACATCAAGTTTTTGAATGTGATTTCCCGTATAGAATTGTGCTAGTTAACTTTATTGGTAGAGAGTTCGGAAGATTGATATCTCAAAGGCCCGGTTAGACCATAGGGCCGGGCTTAAGCCCAAGCCCAAAAATATTTTGCAAAAATAATAAAATAAAAACAATATTTTACAAAATTAATAATGGGTAAGTCCAGTGGGTTAACCGGCCCACCAATGTGAGCGGGTTTGGGCAAGAGAGTTGGCCCAAAACCAGGCCTAGACCAAACCTGGCCCGCTAAAATGGGTCAATACGGTAAAAAAGTTCAAAATAATTAAAACCAATTTTATTTCATTGAACTAGCTTATGGTAGAACATACATATATCATATATCTTTTTAATTCTTATTTGTCCAAAGTAATTTTTCTATAAATATCCAAATGTCCAAAGTAATTTGGGGCCAATAGATAATAGGTCGAATATGATAATCTTTATTGTAGACTTTTTTTTATGTAGAAATTTTGTTGCATCAATGGTAAAATATTAATTTATAGATATAGTTACGAGTATAGCAAAGGAAAAAAAATTGATAAGATATTACAAACATAATATCTAGATAATAGGTAAATATATTTGATTGATACAAAGACAGGACAATATATAAAGTTTATATCCGGCAATAGCCTCTTTATTACCAAAAAAAAATTGTGTATATCTTTAAAAATTTATTTATCTAAACGTTCCCCAATCCAATCCCCCCAAAAAATCAATATCCAAATATTTACAAAATCTATGATAATATAAAGATATATTATATCTAAAAATATTCAACAAGATAATCTTTCCAAATCTAGTTTCCATAAGCTAACCTTAAGAAATCAAAATTGGAAATTTCCCCAAGTTTGAATGCAAACCCTAGCAATATTATAAAAGAAATCATTAGCATAGAAGCTAAGACTAGACCCGGTAAGTTTAGGAAGATCAAGTTTTTGCTTTCAACAACAAAGCAACATCTTTTTACCGCAGGTATATCGTTCATTCTGTGTTGTTTGCTTCCTTGTAAATGAGCAATCGACCAAATAGAAAGACGACGTTTACCAGGCTAAAGAGCCTCCATTATGGTAACTCCATCTGGTGTTCTTGAAAGGCATCTCTCCCACAAGTTCATCCCGACACGATTCAATCAGATCCAGCCCAGAAGATCACAACTGCCTACGATTCAAGAACACTAGGTGGGGTTACCACAATGGAGGTTCTCAGGCTAGGTGTTTTTTTTTATTCCCCTCTTTGGTACGCGTTCACATTGTTTACCAGATTTGTACTTCTCAAGTGACAATCGGCAAGAAACAACAAGACATGGTTGATTCTTGGGTACTTGGTTGCTAAGATATGAAGGCGATTCAACAGGAAGATATGAAGGCCGAAGGATCCATCTATTCAAGGATGAAATTTGCCTCATCAAACTCGTTAATTTAAGGTACTTGTTGATTCACATACAAATAACAAAATACTCCGTTAATGTCAAATATTAGAATCCCTAGGTATCCCTAAAAAAGCTTGGTTAATGTAATTTGTGCTACAATGGTTAATGGTTACAATCAAATATTACTACAATCTTGATTTTGTTGTTGTAGTAATTTATTCTTTTAATAAATGAATTGTTTTTCAGGAAGGAAAATTTCAAGCTTTTTACTACGGATTCAATTCAATCTCTCAGCCCTTATATAAAAAAAATCCCTATAAATTAAACAACCAGTTGCACTGAAAATCGGTTGATAATTAAAAATTGTTGAAGATAGTATCAAACACTATTTTTTAGTGATACAATAGTCAAATATACAGCTACAATCAGTTGTAAACGTCATTGTCTTGATCATATTAATCCCATGGTCAAATTCTAATGGCTTCATCAAGAGGCAAGACCACAAGAGCAATATAAAATTCCAAGTACTAATACATTGCAAATCACCTATTCAAACTTTGCTGTCAAACGGGTTTGTAGGCAGCTTGAAGATTTAAGATGAAGGGAAACATGGATTAGCTTAATCAGACCTAATCAAAACACCCCTAAATACCAAATACCAAACTTGTACCATGGCATGTTACTCATAGGTCAATCATTCGAGTCGGCTTAATCATATCCTAATCATTTTCTAACAACTATGTACAACATATAATATCAAATTATAACAGAACATGCATAAACATGAGATGGTTGTGATATGCACTACCAATCTTATGAAGACTTGTTAATCATTCCTGCATTACTATATGAAGGACAGAGACCAAGGCAAAGGCTAAACATATTCAAAATCATGAGGTTTTTCAAAGATGTCTTCCTCTCATGTGCCCCATACAGGAAGAAACAGATTGCACCCAAAGGTTCACCCTCTCCACCGGCCCCATCGACTCCCCGGAAAGCACCACCTGTGTCAGAGCTTGATACTGTCAAGCTGGGATGGGATTTGAGCCAACAGAGTGAGTTCACCCAGTTTGTCCCTGGGCTTGTGAAGGTCAATGGGGCGAAGGACTTGCGTCGTGCGGCCTCAGCCAATAGGGTGGCACCTATGGGAGCTAGAGCCTGTAGAGCTTCGGCTTTTGCTGGAAGCAAGACAATGTCGAGCAATGACATTAGATTTGATTTCCGTAGTGACTCTTCAAAGCTGCTGCAGAGGAGCACAAGCAGAGGCCAACAACCCATTATTTTCTCCACGTCAAGCGGGATGCTGAAGGTTCAGCCCGTGGAGCTGATGCTTGAGTGCACCCTTGATGAGCTCTGCTTTGGATGCATGAAGCAGATTGAGGTTTCCAGAGATGTTATAAGCAATGGGTTTGTTAATCTTACAAAGCTTTCTGATACACAATCCTTCTATCTTGTCCTAACAGATGATCTATTCTTTCAGGCTAATGACCAAGGAGGAAGAGTTGCTAACAGTGAGCGTGGAGCCAGGATGGAAGAAGGGAACCACAATCACTTTCCATGGAGGGGAAGATAATGAAACCGGGAAATACTCAAGTGACGTCATCTTAGTTGTAGTAGAGAAGGAACACGAGAGATTCAAGCGGCGAGATGAAAATGAGGAAGACTTGGAGATTGAGATAGGGCTGCCCTTGGTTGATGCCATAGCAGGGTGCAACCTGAAGATGCCCTTGCTAGGGGGAGAGCTAATGATCTTGCCGATTGAAGAAACTGTGGAGCCTGGATTTGAGATAGTAATTGAAGGGCAAGGAATGCCCAGGATGAAGGATACCTTCCAAAGAGGTGATTTGAAGATCAAATTCCATATCAAGTTCCCTAAAAGCTTGACTGATTCTCAAAAGTCTGAAATCTTTGAGATTTTGAGTGATTAGAATGGCACTCCAAATTTTCCCTCAATAGATGAGTTATCAGTTATCACTTGAGCTTTGATTGAACATCAAAAGCAGATCAGGTTTTTGGGAGAAAAAAGGAAAGTGCAGATGAGTTTCAAGGAGAGTATCAACCTAAGCCCTAAGGATAAATCAGAAGCGCCTCTATTTCGGTATCATCTCAAGAACACAATACTAATTTATCACGATGAATTTGAAGCATT
The DNA here is from genome assembly GCA_963922045.1 of Persicaria maculosa. NCBI lineage: Eukaryota > Viridiplantae > Streptophyta > Magnoliopsida > Caryophyllales > Polygonaceae > Persicaria > Persicaria maculosa. Next base: position 66,403,850 of record OY998262.1, read on the forward strand.
TAGGCTAAAGACTGGATGATCAGAAGTCAGTATGCCGAGCAAAGAAGACTATTTTCAAAGAAGCAATGCCTGCAGTGCTACACCAGTTGCTAGTTATCACCTATCAGTGTTTAAGCAATTCAAATCTACATTACCATTATAAAAAACAAAGAATTATCTGTGTAGGCCTGCAGTGCTACACCAGTAGCTAGTTATCACTTATCAGTGTTTAAGCAATTCAAATCTACATTACCTTTATACAAAACAAAGAATTATCTGTGTAGGTATGTACTGAATTGCATAGTTTGAACATCGAAATGACATTTCACACAATTGAATCAAAATCCACAGAAAACCTAAAAGAGTGCAAAACCAAAATCCAATCAGCATGAGGAACTCAACAGTAAAATGTGCACATCAAGAGCAGATTTTAATAGGCCTCAACTGTAACAATAACTCGAATTCATGATCATAAAATTGTATAATCCATGGGAAGAAAAGAGACAAACATCTGCAATGTCGGGAAAAAACGGAGATCCATAACGAAATAAACACAAACAAGTCAACGAAGCCTCCTAGCTTCTCTCTCGGACTCAAGGAGAGTGAGGATATCACCTTCTCTAACGGGTCCTTTGACGTTCCTCATGATGAAACGGTTCTGATCGTCCAAAAACTTCACCCTAACTTGCGTCACCTGACCACGGGAGCCTGTGCGGCCCATCACCTTCACCACCAGTGCGTGCTTGATCGCCGAATCCATCACTGCAAAAAATTGGGGAAAAATTAAGCATTCCATTACTGCGATAAAGAATCTAAAGCCAAATTACAGACGATAAAGGAGAATGAGGATACCGGATCTGTGCCGGAAGCTGGTAAACAAGCAGCCGATGAGATTGAGAGAGACCACGGAAGTTCAGAGCTAGGGTTTGAAGAAATGCCGGCGGGTAATATAAAAGCGAGCATAAAAGTAGTGATGGGTAATGGGCCGCTGAATAAATGGGCTTCCTTCTTCTTGGCCCAATATATTTCTAACCGGCCCAATACCAGTGGTTCCCCTATTTCCCAGGCTTGCTACTTTCTGGCTGAAGCCTTAAGATGGTGATAAAGAGGAGATGATGGTACAACTTACAAGTCATACAACAAGTAACAACCATGACTGAGAATAAAGTTTGAATGAGGTTGATAGACTAAAATTTTCATATATTTATAATTTTCATTAACAAAACTTTTATTCTAATAAAAAATACATAATTTTTATTAAATTTTCCTTTTTTTTTAGCTTTTTTTTTAAAATGAGATGGGCTAGAGCAGACATCAGCCCGCCCCTAGTTACGTGCCTACAGAGCAGGGTCTACAAGTTTAAAGTGTACTAATTTATTCTCCGAATAAATCCGAGGGTTCTAATCACTAAAAATAGTCATATTATCAGTCTTACAACATCGATCAAGATTATCATTGTCGGGTCTTAGTGTGGTGTAAGTGTCAAAAACTTATCCATATAAAGATGTTCGTTAGTACTTTTGTGGTGTTATTACATTTGTTTCTATTTCATATCAAACTATACAACTTCTGATTTAATTATCAAAACGAGTAACATAACTTTTCATATCGAAAATTTTAAACTGAATTATAGTGTGATGATATCAAGTAACATGCATAAGCATCCCGGTTTATTAAAAAATGTGTGAAATAATTAATATACGTTCAATTTTTAAACGTTTATAACTTTTCACTCAGATGGATGTGGTTCGATTCTATGGCCCCTTTGGCATGTTATCTTGATTGCAATATCTAGTAGAATTTCATATCAAATCAGGGCCTCTAAGTGCATCCATAAAGATGCAGCAAATGTGGCAAATGCATGTGCTTCTTGCTTCCCAAAGTACCTTAACTTCCATGTTTTGTTTGGCCTTTTACCTAAATGAATAAAAAACACTCAACCGTGACAACCAAACATTGAAATCCCAATTACGAACCATCCCATGTGATGATGTGAAAGCTGATTCGAATCTCCCACTACTAATAATTTAAAAAACACCCACCACAAAGATTGGCTTCTACTCCATCTCATCCATCTCGTGACTATTTTTCGAGGGGATTTGTTAATCGGATTGTGTTGTTTTTGTGACATTAATAATCGTCAGGTTGTGTGGGGCGACACGTTTTCTTTTTAGATAGATAAGATTTTGAAATAGCAGACAAACCATTATCTACTAAATCGAGAGGATGAGAGATCATCATACGAACATCAGACGAACTAACTATCATGGTATATAAATAAGAGACGCGCATTTAACAGCCTATGAGCAAAGCAAACATTCAAACAACTTAAAGTGGCAGCCTCTTCGAGAGTATGTGAATAGTGAGTGCATAGGATAGTAGTGGCTAACACAAAATCGCAAGGGCAATATTCTTGTTATGTTGGATTTACAAGGAGCCGAGATTTACTCTTTTATATATATATATATATATATATATATATATATATATATATATATATATATATATATATATATAATAAAAGCTTAATTTAATATATAAGTAGATGATATTCTAATTTTATCCACCAATGTAATCTGTCTCAACGAAATCACGAATGTATATTCTTGGCTAGCTAGCTCGCGTAACATAAGTTAGTATTAAACGCTACAGGTTCGTATTACTTCCTTCTCCGCAATCGCTTCTTCTACCAAGTTATCGAAACTCCCTTTACACGCATCACTCGAACTCGTCTCCTTGTCCTTGCAAATGCTCGAATTCCCTCCAATCAATCCGATTTCTGCCTCTAGATCTTCGCCCTTGTTCTCACCGCAACAACACCACCTCGAAGATCTCATCACATAAGCCTGAAGCTTCTTCAGATCCGAAAGCCGGACTGGCTTTAACAAGAACTCCTCCGCTCCTTCTTCCAAACACCTACATATATATTATATAAACTCCGTATCAGCATAAATAAATTCATTTTTCGTTTTCGTATAAACAATCATCACATCACATTAAACAAACCCGTCATTCAAATTATAGTTGAGGGAAGGTTCAAAGTAGTTACATATGAATCCTTGATGGCACATTCTCTGATGACATTACTATTACCGGTACGTCTTTCCAAGAAGATCCCTGCATGCATTATGAATTAGGATTAAGTGTATATTACTCCGTAATAAATTAGTCTATATATAATTATTTATACTATATATTTAAAAGCTCGTAAGGGATTGGTGGGTGATCTGTAAATACCTTGACTCGTTTGAGTAGATCGTAGCCGCTCATCCCAGGCATCGAATAATCGGTCATGATCAAGTTCACTCTCATCCCATGACCCTGATTTTTCATTAACCAAAATTAGTCTATGATAGCCCAAAAATAATGTTTATTTTAGCATTAATTAAATTAGATTTCCTTTGATTTAAAGAGGCATATTTCCTTAAATAAATGGAATTGAAATTTGACAAAACCCAAGATTGAACGGAGAATGAATGAATCACAATCACCTGTAGTTGTTCACAAGAAGGAGGGGAATCAAGAAGACCCAGATACTCCAAGGCCTTGTCTCCTGACTCTACACTTGTCACTGCAATTTCAAGGCCTTCAATTTTAATTTTTGAAAAATAAAAGATGAACATGAAATGCATTAATTAATTAATTAATATATGAGAATTAATTAAGATACCTTGGTAAGAGGAAACAGTGAGGAGCTTCTCCAAGATCTTCCTCTCAATCTGGCTATCATCAACAGCTAACACATGAAAAATCCTCCCTCTCATCTCTTCGTCTTTGACGATTTCTCGGATTCCTACTTGTTGAAGTTGTGGTTGTTTCTGTTGCTCATGTAATTGGTGTTCTTCATTATCATCACCAGCTTTCATCATTTCCATTGTGAATTTGTGTGTGTGTGTGGAGGGACACCTCTCTCTCTCTCTCTCTCTCTCTCTCTCTCTCTCTCTCTCTCTCTCTCTCTCTCTCTCTCTCTCTCTCTCTCTCTCTCTCTCTCTCTCTCTCTCTCGCTCCCCCTGAGGCCTCCGGTAAAAGGGAGAGTGTAAATTGATGAGAAATGAATGACTCCTTCCTAAGCCGGTGAGCCCTTCTTTTTTGTGTTATATAGCTATTTATCTTGTGACATGATCAGACATAAGTTTTGAACTGGATTATATATATAAAAAGATATTATATATTGAAAATATCCCCTAATATTTTTTAATTTTATTTATGGATATATAGATATTTTTGTTATGTATATATGGCATTGTCTAATTTGAGGTTCATGTATTTATATTTATATTTATTAATTAAAAAAATGGCATACTAGTTTAAAGTTCAACCCTTTGGTTTGCTAACTTTTCCCTCTCTTATAATGAGGATATTAATATTAATAATTTTCAAATATATCTCCTAAAAAATCGTCATAAATGATATATAGGCATATATGCCATTAACAAAACTTCAAAACAATATATATGCATTTGATCTTTTACGGTGATTTAAATTTGTAACACATGCATAGATGAATGAGAAGATTTATTTTATTAGAATAAGACTAAACTACAAATCAAGAGAAAGATTTGGATTTCTTTAGTCATAAATTAATAAAGTAGGAGATCTCATTTTAGATTCTGATGGGCCCAAAGATGAGTCCAGGCCCAGCTGTGGGGTCTTCCAATCTTTTCATTTTCCTTTTTTTTTTCTTTCTTTCTTTCCCTTTAAGATTTGGTTAGAAAAATAAAAGAGATATTTGATGTCTTATGATCTCTTTTGATTTGTCATGATCTTTGATTGGGATCAGGAGTTGATTCTCTGCAATCATGTTTGAAAGGAGACCTAATTGGTTGAAAAAGTTAATTTCTTGATTTATCTTCACCTAATCTTCCTAACTTTTCATATTCCTTTTCACTCAAATTCAACCTACAAATATTTGTGCATCATATGGCCAAAATGCTTTATCTAGAAACTTATTTATATTGGTGGGGTTTGTTCAATAAATAAAATGTTTTTCTAGAAACTTAATATGTGTTTTTTTTTAAACATACGATAATTTGGGTGTTGTCATACTCTATTGATCAAAAGTGCCCTTTTGAACGAGAATACGAAGTTCTTATATATGTTTGCATATAAGAGAATGTTCCTTGCAAATCGATTATAGAAAATTAAAAAGAATGGATTAAAAAGAAAGGTGAAACTCAATCTATATAACAATTTAAGATTTTGTGATAAATGGTAAAAAAACAAATATAAAAAATTATGCAGATATGAAATTTTTAGTCTATTTAGCCCGTCCCATTTTAAATAAATAAAAAAATAGTTTTAAAAAAAATTACTTAAAATTATCTGTTTATTTATTTAAAAAAAAAGATGCATATATGAAACTTTTAACCTATTCAGCTTACTCAATTATTGATTTCTGGTTCCGTACCTATCATAAGATTAAAAATAAAAAAAAAAATCTTAAACTGACGTTGTACGTATATAAAGTTATTTAAAAAGAAATAATTTTGTAAATTGACGATATAAAAGGACATCTATACGTCTTTGTACGTATGGCGTTTTACGAGGAAAATCATGCACATTAGGCGTACGGGAGGATCGAAGAGGCACTCTAATTAAATTAACCTTATTTTAATTAACTAGTAATTAACTAATATTGATATATAGTGAGATATGGATAGGCAAATCAAGAAAAATGAATTTAAAATGGGTGTAAATATCCTAAATAAGGAATCTTAAGATATGAATTAGCTGTCCACATATATATGCTTTGAATGCAAAAGTCATGCATATAGTTTTAATTAGAGGTAACCTCTTCGATCGATCGAGATCATGCAACTCGGTGTACTATATATGTTGTATAGAATACAATATTCATATATCCATCAATTTTCAAGATTTGGATCATCCGATATGGATCGATTACGAAACGGAATGGATGTAATTAATATGGATTAATCAAATTGAACTAACAAAATAATTATTATTTTGGATTAAAAAGAAAAGAAAATAGTTATTATTAAATAATTAATATATAGGTCTTTCTATTCTATTTCATAAAGGCATAAGATAAAAACTTAAATTGAAAAAAAAAAAATTATCTACCAAAAAAGAGTGAATCAATGTATGATGTGACATGTTGTGGTTGATTCTAAGGAAAAAAAATCTCCGCCATAAAATCATTAAAATAATATATTTATAAACTATAAACTACAGTCTATTTATATATTACTTAATAATTAATAAAATTATAAATCAAAACTACGTTTAGGCGCGCTTATTGAAGGATATAAAACAAATTACATACGAGACATGCGGGGAAAACAAACCTCTTTCAAATCATCTAAGAGTATACTCCTCGAGCTTAAAGGAGGTTCATCCAAGACATGGATAACCCACATTCAAAGAGAAAGCAAAATTAGCAAGCAGATATGACCGAATCTCATAATCTAGCCCCCATCAAGAAGTCTTGGTATTGGATTACCAGGCTGAACATGGGATATGATGCGTACAGTTCACCCCCTTCTACAAATAGTAATTAAGATCATCTCAAACAGCTTCTTCGAAATTTCTCCAAAATGAATAAACAAAATATATATTCTTTGATTTATTTTTGCTTCACCTCCAACAGCTTTAATTTCCTATTTCTAAGATTTGGAGAATGATTTACTTTTTGAGAATGTTGCAAATTTGGAAAAACTTCTCTATTTTTTCTACTGCTTCCTTATTTTGGAAAATGAGATGAGGTATTGTTGATCTAAAAACATCTTAAAATTCTCCAAAAACCTCAAATTCCTCAAAATAGAGAATCTTTTGAAGATAATATAAGAGAACAAACTTTGATTATAATCAACTTCAACTTGAACACACCGAAACCCTTTGTCCCACACAAGGCTCAGACCATAGCCAACTCTCCAAAATTGTACTTGAGCTGGTGTGCAACTCGCAGTCGGACGTACCTTGAAAAATAAGATAAAATAAAAATTATTATTTTTATTTATTAAAAAAAAAAGGGAAAAATGAAGACTTGGATTGGAGGGGAAAAAGATATGGGGGACCCACCTTGAAAATTAGGGCATGGGGGACACAACGCAAATGTAAGAACAGTGCGTGCCATCTTTACTTTGACGACTCAAGATCGACATTCGACATGGGGAGACATGTAATGAAATGAATTACAGTAAAGTTAAAGGTAAATCCTCATCCATTGGGACCATACCTCAAGTTTTGGTATTCACGATATGGACTTGAAATTAGATTAATGACAAGTTGAAGTTCTTATACAAAATTGAAAGGATTTTTGGTTACGGGTCATGAAATGCTCAACTAACTGGTATTTAATTAAGATATCGAACTAATTTTGGAGTTTGAAAGGATTTTTTGAGCAGTTTAGTTTGGTGTATATAGCCAGGCACATAATCAAGGGCGGGTTGGGATCCGCTTAGACCTGTCAAACAGGTCGAGCGAGTCGGGTTTGGGTCGAGTCGTCTCGGGTTCAGTTCTATTACGGGTCAGGTCATTTTTGGTTACGGGTCATGAAATGCTCAACTCAGTCCCATATTTAACGGGTTCGGATCGACCCAATGGGTCAAGAGCGTTACTCATCCAGAATTTTTTAAATATCATTTTCTATTCATACACATTATTTAAGGATGATAAAAATACGTAAAATATCAATTTTTTATATTATTTGTTATAATTTCATTCTTTTTAGTTTGAAATATGAAATTATAATATATATATATATATATATATATATATATATATATATATAAATTGATATTTTATACTCCGTATAATTTTTATCCTTCTTAAAACCATACATGAATAGCAAACGACATTTAAAAGTAAATAAATGGAGTATTTTTAACTACTATTTACACAGTTCCTAAACCTAAAACTGTTATATTACCCTAATAATAGTTATATTATTGAAAAGAAGTAATCAATGTTGTTAGAATAGTAATATGTATATTTATATACATAACGATTTGCAATGTTAAATTATAAAGTAAAGTTGATTATAAAAAAATAATATTCAATCCTAATTATTATTAGTAATAAATTTCAATATTAGGCTAAATTGTAATTTCTTTATGTTTTTATTATCTTAGAGCTTGACCCAACGGGTGACCCACGGGTTGACCCAACCCGACCCAGAAATTTGCGGGTTGAACGGGTTTGGGTTGCTTCGGGTTTCGGGTTGAAATATTTGCGTTAAAACCCACGTTTTACGGGTCGGGTCGGGTCACGTTTTGACAGGTCTAGATCCGCTCCAACTCGTCCGATTTTTTTAAAAATTAAAAAATAGGCAGAAAAGAAAAAATTAATAAAAAAATTATGTATATTTTATTAGAATAAAAGTTTTATTAATAAAAATTATGAATATATAAAAAAATTAGCCTATACTGTCAACCCAAATTTTATTTTCTTGTTCTATGCCCTGCATGTGTATAACTAGCTAAATAGCTAGGCTTTGTTTTTATATTTGTGTTGAAATGGATTGTATCAAAGTATGAGACAAGTGAAACTGAGATGGTTACGACTTACGACGGAGTTCACTACTTCATTTTAGCGTATACTCTCTCCCTTAAAAAATATAAGTCTTTTTAGGCTTAGATTTTTGTTTGAAAATATAAGTCTTTTTAGGTTTTCTAGATATTGGGATATGTGAATTGTTACTTTTTGCTAAAATTTTATTGGTTGATGAGGGTTGTGGATAATTAATGAGGAGTATAATGGAATAAATTTGTGATTTTCTTAATTTGTGTGTAAATGTCTAAAAGAACTTATATTTTGAACGGATGTAGTATTAATTAGAACCGTTACTAGCTTTATTTACGGCTCTAATTTGCATTAATATTTTCCTCTGGGTATATATGTTTGCTGCTAACGATTTAAGCTAATAACAATAATGTGTTCTGTTGGATGTGGAAAAAAAAAACTAATTAAAATAAGGGAAAACTAATTAAAATACCCCCACCTTTGGGGGTAGGATAAAAATATATCCTCAACTTTCAAATGTAATAAAAATATCCCGACCTTTGGGGGTGGTGGTAATATATTACCCTATGTTTTCTCACGGGTCAAAAATGCTGACAAAACAGCCTACGTGGATTTTTTTTGACAAGACAACATAGGTGAAACTCTTTTTTACAAATTAGCACTAAAATTGGGTTTTCTTGATCGGTTTCCTTAGGAAAAAAAATAAAACGATAACAAATTAAACCCGAAAAACGAAATTGATTCAACCAAGCAACTAATCTGGTCAAAATTGCCTCAAATTAACACAACACGACTATTTCTAACACCAAACCGACAACAAAACTAAACCAACAACAACAACAACGAAGAGGGAAAAAAAAAACTTACCCGCCCAAATCCGTGAACGAATCAAAGGAGAAGAAGATGTGAGAGATACAGTTCAAGATAGTCGACCACGAGGGAGGAAGACTAACATTGAAGAGGAACCATGAGCTACCTAGAAGACCTGGAAGATAATTCAAGAGACGACCACAGTCCACGGAAAAAGATATGAGGGAGGAAAAGGCGTTGGGTATGAACCCGGTCCAACTCTTTATTTTTTTCCTATGGACATTGTTCAAGAAAACTCTTGTAAAAAATCCGCGTAGGGTGTCTTGTTAGCATTTTTGACCTGTGAGAAAATACAGGGTAATATATTACCATCACCCTCAAAGGTCAGGATATTTTTATTACATTTGAAAGTTAAGGATATATTTTTACCATACCCCCAAAAGTGGGGGTATTTTAATTAGTTTTCCCTTAAAATAATTCAACCTTTGAAGAGGCATTCAAACCTTTCAACAATAAAAAAATATTAATTCAAACTTTGAGGGGTGGTAACAAAGTTTCTTGATTCTTTTTTACGACTATAAATTTGAGCAAAAATATCCCATATAATTGGCGAAATTAATATTTTGGTTAATTTTGGATGGTATTAACTTGTTTTAATGAAAATGATATCATTTGATCAATTTCATGTCATTGTTTTGGCTGATCAATTTATGTCCAAAAAATTAACCGGGATACTTTTTTACCACCTCTTTCAAAGATTAACAAAGATATTTTTTTGACACTCCTACAAAGGTTAGATTATTTTAATAGTTTTGCCTTTTTGGGAAAAGTTTATAGTAGTTGATGTTTTCACATGAATGAAAAATAAGTAAATATAGGAAATACGGAATTTCATAAAATGTTTTCTTCATTTATTTTTCAAAATCAGTTATTTTTTTTAATAATATCAAAATCAGTGGTTTATCCACCTTGTACGAGATAAATCTACTATAAGAGAATTAAAGTGTTCTCCTATAAAAATATACTCCATTTTTAAAATTCAAACCTTAAATATATGGCCTAATTCAATGAAAAAACAAGGTTTATTATTAGTATTAATTTATTTTTTCAAAAAACAAACCATGTATGTAAAGTGGTAATCTACTTTAATGGATGTAGACATGTGGTCATTAGGAATATAATTCAAGTTACACCAAGTCGCAAGCAACTTGCCCATTAACTTTGCAATTGTGCCAAAAAAAAAAACAGTGTACAAAATTAAGAAAAAGGGAGTAAAATGGCACATTTTATTTTTTTTTTACAACAAGGAAAGAAAATTAGAATACAGCTATCTAAATCTGGAATAGCTCCATCCTAAAGCGTCCTTTCGGACGAGAACGAGAAGTTCTTGATTAGTAAGCAGCAGCTCGTCGGCAGGGGTGCTATACGCCAGGTGCGCGACCCGATCAGCGACAGCATTACATTCCCTGAAAATATGACGAATAGAGACAGAATTAAATTGGGACAAAAGGAAAATGGTATCTGATAAAATGAGCTCGATAATCCATGGACACTTCCAATCCCCTAAAAGAGAGCTGACAACTACCAAATTGTCCCCCTCAATCAGAAGATTACGAATACCCAACTCCGAGGCCCTTACAACCCCCTTCCATAGGGCCATGACCTCCGCAAAAACAATCGATTTGGTCGAACAAGAACCACAGCTCGCTGAGATCACGGAGGCCTCTGAATCCCGAATAACGAATCCAAAAGAAGCGGCCCCGGATGCCAGAAGGGAGCCATCAAAGTTTAACTTAAAAGAGGAGGGTGGTGGCCGGTCCCACTTAAGGGCCACTTTAGGAGACGTAGACCGTTGGACCGAGTGATCATTACGCATTGTTTTGCCTGAAGCATGTGGTAAGAAAGACTCTGTTTCAAGATCAAGACGGTTAGCCTCGTTCCAAGCGTGTTTAGTGGATAACATAAAGACCTGGACTTGGTTAAGCGTGGCAGAAGCAGTTTTTCCAAACACAATTTGGTTACAAAAAAACCATAAAGCCCACCAACAGAAGGCCAAATCGGTGAATGTTTGTTTGGAAAGAGTCGTCCGGATGTAACACAAGGTTGTAGAATTACGTTGATTGTCAAAGTCGGCAATACAAATGGCGGGAATACTACAATGCAAACAACTAAGTAGTCTCTTGGTCATAGGACAGTCAATCAGTAGGTGTTGAGTTGATTCTGCGGTACAATCACAAAAAGCGCACCCCATGGGTACACTGACATGAGACCTTTGCAGTCGGTCTTTGGACGGGAGGGCGTCTGTTGCAACTTTCCAGAGGAAATGCTTTAGTTTAGGCGGGATGTTGTAGTCCCAAATCCACTGACAATCGAAGTGGTTAGTACTAGCACAGTTCGGAATGAGAGAAATAGCCGATTTAGTGGTAAACCAGCCTGCCGGATCAGGACCCCAGTAGAGTCGGTCTGACAAAGTGGTAATCGTTAGCGGTATGGAGCTAATAGTATCGATAACCTGTGTAGGAACGAGACCGGCTAGGTCTGAATTAAGTTGTTGTAGGTTCCATTTTTTATCAGCAGAAATAAACCTACTAACCTTCCAGTTAAGTTGTTCTATGGCAAGTGGAGACTCCACAAGTTGTCGAAGTGGCTCCTCGTAGGCCCATTGATCTGTCCAGAAGTTGATGTCACAACCATTCCCAACACTCCAACGGAGACCCTTTTCCATGATGGGTTGTAATTGGACTAGTTTGGCCCATTGCCAGGAGGTTCCTCCCTTTTTCTTGTATTCGAGGATTGTAGATCCTTTAAGGTACTTAGCTGAGATGACCTTAACCCAAACGTTCTCTGGTTCAGCTAGGATTTTCCATAGCAATTTTAATTGTAAGGCCTTATTCATGGTATCAGCTTTGTATAAGCCCAGTCCTCCGTTGAGGGTGTCAGTGCAGATTTTATCCCAGCTGATTAGCGGAGTGTAACGATCCTCCTTATTCCAAAAGAACCGTCTGTAAACCTGATCAAGTTCTGATAAAATTGAAGAAGGTAACATGAAAGGCTGCATAAGGAAAATGGGTTGTGCACTCAAATTAGCTTTAATCAAAACCTTACGGCCTTCAGCAGATAAGCTCGAAGCCTTCCATTTAGTAAGTTGTTTTTTAGTTTTGATAACAACGTCGGCAAAAGTATCTTTGTTAACACGACCATTGATGATAGGGCAACCAAGATACTTTTCAAGCGTTGTGGAGCAGCCAATACCCAAATGAGCGGTGATAGTTGCTTTGGTAGTGTTTGATGTGTTCTTGGAGACCTGGAAGGAAGATTTGTGATAGTTTATTTGTTGGCATGAGAGTCGACAGTAGTTTGTTAGAATCGAGGAAATAGTGCGGCAAGCGGAGGCAGAAGCTTTGGTGAAAACCATCATGTCATCCGCAAACGCTAGAAATGGGATTTTGGGTCCATTCTTTGTGATTGGAAAACCAATGTCCGAGTTTCGGCAAGCTTCTTGGTGAAAAGACTGGGCCAGAAACTCAGAGGCAATGATAAACAATAAGTGTGAGAGGGGGTCTCCCTGTCGGAGCCCTCTACGTGGGAAGAATTGCTTTATCGGTCCGTCATTAATGAGAATGGAGTACGACACAGAAGAGACGCATTCCATAATCCAGGACACAAATTTAATATGAAACCCCATTTTTAGGAGTACAGCACGAAGGTAAGACCATTCAATTTGGTCATATGCCTTTTCCATGTCCAGTTTTAGGGCAAGCCAACCAACTTTACCTTTCTTGGCTTTGAAGGAGTGAAATACTTCGTGAGCGATAAGGATGTTATCATGAATTGAGCGTCCTTTTGTAAAGGCTCCTTGTAAAGGGTGAATGAATTTTGTTAAGATTGGTGCTAATCGAGCCGTAATAACCTTGGTGATAATCTTGTAGATAGTTGAGCAGAGACTGATGGGGCGGAAGTGATTGATACAGGCGGGGTCGTCAACTTTAGGAATCAATGTAATGAAAGTGTGGTTGATCTGCTTGAGAAGCTTACCAGAGGCGAAGAAGCTTTTGACAGCTTTCGTAACTGAAGGGCCCACAACTGGCCAATATTTTTGATAGAAACCCGCAGGCATACCATCCGGCCCGGGGGCTTTATCCGCTTGGATGGAGAAGACCGCAGATTTGATCTCACCATTAGTTATCGGGGCTATAAGGCTCATATTATCCTGAGGGGAGACCACGGATTGTAGAATGGATAGGTTATTATCGAAGTTGATAGCCGGATCGATGGTAGATCGGAATTTGCGTTTATATTCCCGTTCGAATTCATCACTTATAAGAGTAGCATCATTAGTGCATAAGCCATTTGTAAGAGTAAGGGATTTGATCAGTTTGCGGTTACGCTTAATCGTGGCGACACGATGGAAATAGCCGGAGTTGGAATCGATAAGTTTATCATGTTTTGCTTTAGCTCGCTGCCTCCAGTAGGTGCGTTGGAAGTCAAGAAGACGCTCACGTTTGCTTAGAAGACGCTTCTGTAGTGCACAAGTTCGTGTGTTGAAGGATGAAAGTAAGGAAGCCTGTACTGCAAGAAGATCTTGTTCAGATTTCTGAAGCTGGGATTTGATGTTACCAAAGGTGAGTTTGTGCCATTTCTTGGCTAACGTTTTCAACATCCTTGTTTTGTGTACGAGTTTGAACATGCACGATCCCTGTCGGTCGAGTCGCCATACTTGGCGAACAACATTGGCGAAATCCTTTCTCTTGGTCCAGGCCATTTCGAATTTGAAAGGGCGGTTTAAGAAGGTGGTGGAATGTCTAAAGTCGACTGAGATTGGACAGTGGTCCGAGGAAGTGAATGCATGGTTGCGAACCTGAATTCTTGCGAAGACATCAAGTACCGGGCTTTGAACTAAGCATCTGTCAAGTTTAGCTAAGGAATTGTCAGCTCCCCCTTGACGTTTCCGCCAGGTGAACTTACCCCCCACAGTTGGAGTGTCACACAAGTGCAACCTATCCTTTATTTGGAACAGTCGACGAAATCGGGAAGGCCGAGGACCGGCCCCCCCAAATTTCTCATCAGGCGATTGAATATCGTTAAGATCTCCCATAAGACAGATAGGATTCTGAATAGTTTGTGCATAACCAATAAGGTCATCCCAAAAGTGTTCCTTGTCTCCATTGTTGGGTGGAGCATACACAATAAGCATAGCTAGAGTAACCCCAGAGATAGTATCCGAGTAATCGAAATGAATAAAACGGGCATCAACCTGTATCAACTCAATAGACCCGTGAAGAGGTGAAATGTTTTTCCAAATTAGGCATAACCCGCCAGCAAAACCAGAGGACGGAGCGAAGGCGGTGTTAACAAATCCATTGTTTTTCCATAAATGATCAACAGGGCATTGGTCAGATTTTGTTTCTAAGAGTGCGATCACGTTGATCGAGTTGTTTGTGCAAAAGGACTGTACTGAAGTCCATAAATTGCGTCGTCGTAACCCTCTACAATTCCAGGTGCATATATTCATATAAACCAATTTTTAGCGAACATGGTATAAAATGGTCGTTTAGAACAAACAAACCACAAAACATAATGTCAAGTGCAAGGCTGGTGGTAAACCACGACTTAAGTAGTATAGAGGTGTGTAAGGAATCAATGAAATAAAATCCATAGATAAGACTCCCACCATAATGTGTAGATAGCTTACACAAGAACTTCAAACCATACAAATTAAGAAGATGTTGGTACAGGTTCTGCACTGGGCCAAGCAGGCGGTGCTTGAGTCGACAAGTAGAGAGCACCAAGTGGATGGATCGGCTGCCATACCGTCGACGGCGGAGCCATGGTATCGGCATTGAGTAGTTACCCGAGCGAGTAAACAAGGCCCCGTTAAGGATGATAATTAAGCGGCTGGTAAAGCCAAATCGAAAGAGGTTTACGCCATGGTAAGGCAAATAGTCCCATACCATTGTATTATCACTTGAGAAGGGCCGATGGGTCACCTGATTACGGTGCCACGGCAAGCATTTTGAGCTGATCAAAGGGTGTGTCCTGCAAGCAAAGCAAACCAAAGCCAACAGAAGGTCCAAACTCCAGTAAATAAAGATAACGATAAGAGCAACAGGACATATGTGGTAAGTAGCAGCATCTGGACCTCCCAAGGACGGGAAAGGCAGGGCCAACATCGACAGCCCCAGAGGGCTCCGATGAAGTCGGCCAAAATGGGTGGTTGTTCGCGGTTTGAGATGAACATAGGGGTTGACGTCTCTGCCAAAAGAAGCACGAAGCAGGGCTCCTCTTAGAAGGATAGTTTTGGGTGGTTTGGTATTTTTTTTGCTGTTAGGCCAACAACTCCTGCATAAACGCATGGACTGCACTTCCCCGGATCGCAATTGATCAGGGATATTAATCTTATTCCTCCCGGTAAGAAAAACAACCTTTGTAGAGGAATTGATAGAAATACACATAGAAGCAAAAAACAACTTCACTGAGAGATTGGGTAGAAATCTTTCATTAAGATTGTAGTTTTTGGAGTCCATCTCCATATGGATGTCAATAGGTATAAAGATATGTGAAACTAAAGAGAGTCGAAAAGCCTTGTTAAAGGGCAGAGAGAAGGATTGAGTGCACCTGGTGGTCTGTGTGCTTGGTCGGAGTTGTCGCTTGTTTTTTGTAGACATCAAATGACTCCGCTTCTTCCTCAACGCCTTCTTTAGGCCATAAAGGGATCTGCACCGGAGCCCGACCCGAAGAAATCCAGATCTCCCAACAACAAGAGGGGGAAGCGACACAAGAAACTTCAAAGATTTATTATTCCTTCTGATTTCAACCATCCGGCACAGATAATGGCCCCCAGACAGAGCAACACCCGCCCGACCGCCAGGGGTCTTTTTCTTCCTCATGGCATGTCTTTTGACATCTTCGACTTTGCTTGAAGCCAAGTTTTTCAGGCTGATTACAGCAATACTCCATAGGCTTAGTAGGGAGATTTGGTACTTTAGGCTGAATTTTGCAGATCTGAGAGGGGAATCAAGGCTGAGGCGGCGGCTAGGGTTCGGCGGGTGAGCCTGCTGGTTTTGGGCGCGTGGTGCGCGTTCAGTTGAAGGTGTTTGGGTTTTCATTTTTCCCAGTAAAATGGCACATTGAAAATCAGGAATAGGTGGCCCACAAAATATTATGGGATAGGTAAGGAAATCAGCACATATATTGGGAAAATAATAGGAGTGGGCATAAATCCCGTAAATTTCGAGTCCGTTTCGATCCCATCCCGTAAAAATTATGCGGGATGGGACGTAGAACGACTCATCCCAATCCCGTGTGTATTACTTATTTGAAAATCACAATGTATACATGAAATTTTGATTTTTTAATAACCTTTTTTATTTGAGGGACAAGGTCTGTCATGTCTTTTTTTTTATTTGAAGAACAAGACCCGTCCCGGTCCCGTCAAGTCCCGCAAAAATTACGCGGGACGACTCCGTCCCATCCCGTGTCCACCCCTAGAAAATAATGATCAATGATGCATTGAACGTTTGTACCTACCTAAATTAACATTAACAATGCAGATAATGTTTTTTTTTTTTTTGATTCGCAACAATGCAGATAATGTAATGGAGAAGTTATTAGACATGTTTAAAAAAATCATGTAGTGACGAAAATTGCAAAAGGTAAAAAATTACATTAAGGGAAGCAAGAGAAAATATATTGGAAAATGAATTAACCAATGAAAATACTCACTAAAATGCTTATAATTATAAAATCAAGTATGCATTTTTACATTGCCTTATATTTTAGATTAGAAGGACTATTTTTCGTCATTTAACTATGCAAAAATAACTCTATTATATTATTTATTTGTCAAATAGATCTAATAAGAGGTTTAAAAACTTGTTAATGGGTTTTAAAGATACTGAATTAATTAGTGAAAGTCCAAATAATTTCATAACATTGGAGTAATTGTGCTCTCAATCCTAGAGTATTAATAATATCGTTGAATATGCTGACATTTTGGGTTGTTGCGACTAATACTAATATGCACACCAAATTACGAGTTCTTGTCATCTATTAGTCCATGTTCTAAAAATGCTTGGTGATAGGGTAAAAGTAAGGGTATATGTGGGATTTAGGCGGATTTTATGGTGAGTCTTTACAGTATAGGCTGGTTTTAATGATCTGACAGCCTTGGTAGCGAAATACTTGTCGATGGAAGTCTAGACGAGTTTTGAAGGTTTTTTTAGAACAGATAAAATACTTGTCGATGATGAGACGATGAGACTCGATCTTCGTTTATCTCACCAAGAGGAGGGTGAAGTGGGCTTATGGACAACATTTGGGCCTTATGCAGCCCAATACATCCCAAAGAATGGCCCAACAGGCCCACCAACAATGGCGATGGGCCTGCTTTTTTTGGAAAGCTAGGAAAATAATTAGAATAGAAAACTATTACGGTCAAGTAGTACTCTACCCTGCACATCCTTATGGATGAGAGCCTTGAATTATATATCTTTCTCAAAAATCCTGATGACAGAAATACTGCAGGTAAGATGAGTGATCTTATCTGCAACAATATTAGCTTTCCTGAAAATATGTCGGATTGAAACGTTAGAGAAAGAGAGAAGATTCATCATAGTATCCGATTGTAGGAGCTCAATGTTCCAAGGACACGTCCAATCTCCCAACATACTCTTAACAATGCACAAATTATCACATTCGATTTGCAAAAGATCTATTCCTAAACTTTTTGCACTATAAATTCCTTTGCGAAGACCCATAGCTTCGGCAAATATAATTGAGTTGTCACCACAAATACCGCCACCAAACCTAACCATCTTAGCATTTTGATCACGAATAACAAAACCATACGGAGTTTCTCCCGATTTGAGCTTTGAACCATCAAAGTTTAATTTACCATACTCATATGGGGGTTTTAACCAATAAACCTAGATAGATTTAGAGGAAAGGCCCTGATTATAAGGATGAAGAGAAGTAAAAGACAGTTTACAAAGCCCATTTGTGGGGTTTTAACTTCTTGAATTGAAACCCACCAACACATGCTGGAAAGCTAATTGATCTCCAATGAACTATTAAGTCCACCAACAAGTTGCAAGCTTACAAATCTTGGCATCACCAATAGTATTCCTGATGTTATTCAGAGTTAGAGATGGAAATGGATCGGGTTATGGGTGGATGGAGGGAATCCATCACCCGATCCATTAGTTATTTTGCTCCACCCGATCCATCCATCATCCATTAAATCTATTATCCATATCCGATCCATCCGTCATCAACGGATAATCGGATGGATCGGGTGAAATAAGTGGATAAACAATTTAATGCGATTTTTCAAATTTTATTATACAAAAACTTACCAATATTCATCAACTAAGAAAACAAATATATATATATATTGTTATCAAATTTCTTTTCTAAATCTCATTATTGTATACACTGTTTTCGATCTTTGTCTATTACTATAATAGTGGATGGGTAGTAGAAATTATTTCTTAACCAATTAGTTATACTCTACAAAACTAGACAGGTGATATATACTAGGTATGAAACAAGTACTAAACAATCTAATGTACATCGGCAATGCCGATTGGACCAGAATCATCATGTAATTAACATACCTATCTGAAAACGAAAAATGAATTAGTAACTCTGTTGGTTTGATGGAGCACTGCAGTCGGTGGTGCAATAATCGATCAGTGATGTGGTGGAGCCAATGGGTAGAGTTGGGGAGAAACAAAGAAACTTCTAAGTATACCGTATACGTGGAAAGGCAATTTGGGTTTTTAATTAGTACATTATAACTTTAGCTTAATAGATAAGTACTGACGTACGGTATTAGATATATAAGGGAAAATATAAATATAATAAAGGAAAAAAGATAATACCGTAAAAAACGATAAGGAAAAAAAAGGGAAAATATAATAAAAATAAATACGAAATATATTCGGGTGAGATGGATAGGGTAGGCGGATCGGGTGATGGATCGGGTGGTGGATCGGAGACCCCTTCACCCGAATCCGATCCGATCCATCATCCATTAGTCCACCACCCATTTATTTATCCATTTAAATCGGGTTTTCATCCATTTTTTCGGGTCGGGTGGAGCGGTTGTCCATGGATGATTTCCATCCCTATTCAGAGTAATGTTATCTCTTACTAAACCAAACTCAAAGTTGTGAGAGTTTGAACAAATGACATCCCAACCAGACAAAGCAGGCACAGTCTAAAAATATATGATTAGTGGATTCAGTAAGGCAAATCACAAAACACACACTCCATAGGAACTAGGAAGTGCCACATACATGTGCTTGTTGTAATCTAAGTTCCGTGGGTAATCCATTTTTAGCAATCTTCCATAGAAAATGGCGAACTTTGGAAGGTATATCTAACTTCCAAATCCAATTACATTTAAACTTAGGATCCCGACATCCGTTTGGAATAAGAGTGGTTGCATATTTTGTTGAAAATTGGCCTATAGAATTCGGACCTCAATAAAGGCGATCAGTAAATTTATTAACTGGGATCTCAATCCCTATAATCAGACTCCCAATCTTACAAGGCAAAACAGAAGAAAGATCGTACTCAAGTAAGTCAACATTCCATCTACACCCATCTATAAAACTCCTAAAACACCATGACCAAGATATTAAACTTCTAGTTGCATCACGTCTTTGTGAGATTCTCAAGGACATTTTCAGCTTGATTGCAATTACATTTAGTGTAATACGGAGTAGTGTTTTAAATGATACAAGTGATCCATCATGTGTTGTGATTTTAGATCTTGTGACAGAGATATTCCGTTTCATTTTATTGCTGTTGCCAGAGATGATCACACTGAAAATGTTCTTACATCAATGAAAACAATCATGATTGTGATTCTGTGTGAAACCATGTTCCCTTCTGAGGTGCTTTTATGACAGATTTCAGATTTGCTACGATTGAATATGTTCTGTGTAGTTTCTATACTAACAAACAAGTATCCTCAAGTTTGTTTGTTTGTTTTTTTTAAGAAATAAAAATGTAACCTAAATTTGATCAATTAGCAGGTAAAACTTCAACGAATAAGAAGTTCAATTTGATATATGAAATATTATTAATATTATTAATGCTGATACAAGGAGAGATTTCAGGAGAATAAGCTGCAGGAGACCTCAAAGATAGATAACAATCAAATCAAGCCATTCCAGTTATACCATGGCACCAGCAGCTTCATCATCGATTCAGATCAAATTCGGGTTACTCAACCTAATATCGTTTGGCCAACACATTGATATAAAATCTAAACATTGCTCACTGGATGAAATATGGGTGAATACTGTCAGCTCACTGGACCTTGAGAACTCGAGTTCGGTACTCTCCAAGCGCCCAGATTGGGAAGATGCATCTGTATGCGGCATAAGTGATCATACAATTCTTGTTGAATACCCCCATAATCTCCTGTTTGTGAGAGACCGCAAAATCAGATCCAATTGATGAACCATGTATACTACTCCGTAATTGATAAGCTCATTTTCGATGGAGTTTGGTGATATGATAGAGCATATAACTGATTACAGAAAGAAGGCTAATGAAAGAAAAATATAATGACCTGCTGAGGATAATCTCCATTTTCCATTTGAGAGTTGATGAGTACTCTTGCGGCGCGATGCAGAGGCTCGGGATCTCTCTCAGCCTGTAAAAAGAAAGCATTAGTGACATAAATAAATATCTTCTAAAAGCATCAGGGAAAAAGAACACCCTTCAACTTCATGGAGATTATACAAAGCAGTGAATGTAGGGATGAGCACCTGGCCAGCGCCAATAAGAGTCAGCATGGCCCACCCTGTATTCACCACATGAGATCTGTTTCCTTTAAGATTTGTATAAACCTGGGGGAGGGAAAAATGAGCGTCAAGAGTATGATACAAATCATAGATCATGATTGATCAATATGAAAATCTTGAAATGCTGAAATGAATCTTGCTGTCCAGGATCAGAAATGCTGGGAAATACGCCATTTCACAAGACATTCTCAAAGTAAGAGCACTGTATTGAAAATTTACCTGGTCCTGGCATGAAAGATAGCTCTCTCCCCAACCACCACAGGGTAGTTGTTTAGACAATAGAAAATCGCATGCCTTCCGAATGCTAACACAGTTTTCGTAGCTCTTTCCTGCAGCCGTCAAGCCTTTGACCCCAAACCAAATACCATAAGTAAAGCAAACTGCCCAAGAGCCATACCTACATGAAACTAAATATATTATTCTCATGCAAAAAATATGGCGCAGCCATAATCTCTGCAAAACTACTTATGTTTAGTAAAAAAAAATATATTCTATAAGATAATAAACAAAGAATAATCATATTGTAGATACTTTGGACATGAGGCAAGTCGAAAGGGAAATAAAAACAAACCATGACCCATCTGCCCTCTGAATTTCTTCAATGAATCTAGCAGCTCTGTTGATGCAGTTCTCTATCTCTTCTCTACGGTGTCCAGGGTATAATTTTTTGAAAGACACTAAACCCTGAATTGCAGCTGATGTACATTCGACATAACTGTTACAAAAAATTTCATGCCAACATTGTTTAGTAACTTGAAGGTTGGTTATAGACAAAATCAGAGGACCAAGCAAAACGCAAGAAAAGCCAGGTACAGTGTGATACCAGATGAGTTAAGCAAGATTCAGTCAACTTACGGATAATCAATAACAATGTCGCCAAAAGTTTCTGCTGGATTGATTAACTGCAATAAAGCAAGTAGAGCATTGTTTACATGGTTGTCATAGAGGTTGTAGAGCAAATCAAGCAAATAATATCTTGTTCAATCAATGAATAGAGATCTACCTCAAGCCAAGCATAGGATCGTGTGAGCTCATATGTAGCATAGCCTCCACCTTCATTCTGCAGCACAATCAGATTAAGATACACAGATCACATTAACTACAGGATTCTATATATCACAACCTACCACAAAAATAAATATAGTTTATCAAGCTGTAAAAACAGTGTAAAAGTTCTGATGGGATCCGGAGCATTGTGTAAAAGCAAAACAATAAATATATTTTGTTTATTCCCCCAGTTTCCATGCTTGTCCCTTTGGGGCGATTGGCTGCACCGCCCGCCTTTGGCGGTGCTACCCCAGTGCCCCGGCAGAGTGCTGCCATGGGGAATAAAAAGAAGGTGGTGAGTGAGAGGACACACGAGGAGAAGTGTGGGCTGACCTTGTCTCGTTCCATTTGGGTGGAGGAACCTGAGGTTTGCTCAGATCAGGACGAAGATTCGACAATGGGGAAAGCTGTGAGCTTGAACTGTAATATGGAGGGTTCCTCCCCGAAACCAAAGAAAGATGACAAAGAAAAAGGCTTGGATGTTGAGGAAGATACGGAGGGAGGCAAAGCTTTGAAGTGCAGCCTTACAGACCATGCTGAACCTTTTTCTGCAAGTGGCGAAAAGGACGAGCAGGTCTCCATCTCAGCTGTCGGAGGTGGCGCAGAGGGCAAGGAGAAGTGCTCAACAGTAGGAGGAGCTGTTGTGCCCGAGGCTAGGAATAAGGGGCTGAAAGAAGACGACGCTGGGAATCTGGGATGAGGAAGATGGATTTCAGCCAGCGTAACTCTCCTGCTCATCGGTCAATTCACAGGTAATCGTATTATAAGTAAGGCTGAGAAACTCTCTTTCCATCATGATGTGCAGAAGGGGAGGTTGAAGATAGGGAGGAGGACATTGCTGTGAAGAAGGCGGAATGGTGCACTTTGTAATCATGGAGTGGATACTCCTCAGCTGTACCTAAAGGACAATGGGGTATTTGTCTTTAATTAAAAAAGGAGGGTGATTTGGATTGGGTGTTGTAACGGTCCTTGGGCTATCAATGGATCGAGGTCCATTATCTTGAAACATTGGTATCCAGGGATTCCTCGGGAACTCTTGAAGGGGGTTCCTACTTGACAGCAAAGATGAGGGGGGATGAGAGCAGAACTATGACAGCAAATGTTGTTATGGGTATTGGGTACAACAGCCGGTATGACAGTAAAAGGGAAAGATATCACACAAGAAAATGTTAGGGGTGGAAAGAAATGTGTGAAAGATAAAATGGGGGATTCTTTCCGGCTGGTAGATGATTCTTCTTCGCTTAGTTTAAGCTCAAATTCACTTCAGCTGTGTAAGGATGTAACGACAGGTACAAGCTCTTCAGTGGCTGCTGTCTGTAGATGTGGGCAAAATAGGTGTTGAGTGTGCTAGGACTGAGCGAACAGCTGGGACTAAAGGTAAGACCCCTGCAGCAATGCAACAGCGAGTAAAGGCAGATGTACAGCAGCAGGAAACCAAAAAGGGAGCACTGGAAGGTAAGAAAATAGGCGAATCAGCTACGTGATTAGGGGGGAGCTAAGCTGCAAAGAGACAATGAACTTAAGAGGATAATATGAGTATGTGCAGCAGGACTACATGGGTGAAGGCAGAAGGAGGTGGGGGTGGAAGCAGCGTAGAACAACAGAAACATGTGGAATCCCCCTGGAATTCCTGCTCAATGAGGCTCTTGGCAAGCGCGGAAGTAGAAGACGAAAATGACCGTGAAGGCAACGGTGGTTGGGAGATTTTAAATGTGATGTTGATGCGGGTAGAATATAGCGTGTATTTTTTGGTGCTTGGGATGCAAGAAAAAGAGGGCCCTGCGTGGCATAACGAACTCATTTTGTTATTAACTTTTGATATGTTACTTATAGTGTGACTGGAGTTAGTGGGGTGAAGGCCTGAAGGGTATCTAGAGAGTGATTACTTTTGAGTGGTATTTTATGGCTCGTGTTTCGGGTGGCCAACCTTTTTGGGTTGTGCCACCTATTACACATATCTATATATTTACCTTTTCAAGACAAGTGTAAAATCTCATAAGATTAATTTTTATAGTAATTTGTGAAGATTTAGAAACTTAGGGTATAAAAGTTCAGTAAATATGATAAATTACCTGTAAAGAAAGAATAACATTGACAGCATCATACAGCCGCGTTGTTTCTACTGGCTCACCAACTATTTCTGATGGAAGCTTTGATAATAAAAGGGCAGCCTGATGCACAAGGAAATAGATTAGAGTAGGACGTTAACCAAACTGAATCCAGTTGGATCAACACTTACTTTCATTCCTTCTGGTGTACAATCAGAGATAGGCCAACCATGATCAGCAGTTGAGAAGGGCCAAGCGCCTTTAGATATGTGGCGATACCAATAATTCAGATCACCAGGACAATCTGCCAAAACCTTCACAGGATAGAAAATTGTTGAAAAGGAGAGAAATATGCCAACCATAGTCAACACTTACTTTCATTTATGTGAATGCTTTACATAATGCTAACCCATTCAGCAGACCTGTGAGTTCTTGACGTATGAATGTGCCTTCTTCAAAGGTGTATAATATTCTTCAGTAAGATTTGTTGACATGATTGCTTGAACAGCAAAAGCCGTATCCCATAGTTGGCTTCCATTGTAACCCTGCATAGTGTGTGTCAATAGAAGGCGATTGAAAGAACAAACAAAAAAATTAAAATGGGAAAGAAACAATCTGATAGCAGAATGAGAGAAATCTAGACCTGCATTTTCATGCCATCTTCAGCAACCCAGAGATAATCATGTATTCTAGGAAGGTGCAACTTGAAAGCCTCTGAGTTTGGATCTTCGACCCAGCAACAAAGCATGTTTAACACCTGTACAGGATTTTTGGTATAAATAAGTAATACATATGGATATGAAATAAATTTTGTACTTCATTCATCATTTGCAACTTAGACATGCTTCAGCAATTAATCTCACACATTCACAACAACACATAATGTAGTCAAAAAGAGGAACTTAAACATTCGTATATCCAGTCAATCAGTCATGCAGCAAAAATAAGAATCCAATTCCTTGTATAAGCAAACATGCAAGGTGTAAACGGAGGAACTTTTACAGGAGAGGTCAATGCACAACCAAATGTCAGTAGCATATTTTGTTTTTGCTTACAATGTGTTACTGCTTCTAGTTCATTAGCAGAAATGAAATGTACACTTCTCTTGTGAAGCAGAAATTTCAAAAAAAAGGAGCCAAGATAAGGTATTATATGTTCCTACCTTGTTCACAGGTCCTATGCATATGTATCGAGTATTCTCATCTTCATAGTGTATATGCTCCATTGTAGTGGAAAGAGCCTTCTCCCTTAACTTTTTTCCAGGCCATCGCATGAAAACTGGCTCCACAAAGTTGTGCAAGGTGGCCCACAGAATGTCTTGTATCAAGGGGTGTGGATAATATAGATCTTCCTGAAATATAAATATAAACCATTTATCCTTCATAACAAGCATAATAGAAAACAAACCTAAATTCAAGTCAAATGTCAAATAAGGACAGAAAATCATGAAACAATTTTTTTTATTATCAAAGATTCAAAGAGTTTAAAATTTTCATCAAAAGAGAGGATAATTGAAAAATGATAAAACATGACAAGGGCATAATTCAAATACAAAATATAGAGATGACCAAGCATAAGATTATTCCCAACAAAGAAAAGGAGAGAGATGAAGGTCATGATGCAACCTTTGCACATTCATTCCGTGCATGGTCCCAGTCTATTTCATGGTAAGGGACAGAAAAAAGCTCCCTCCTGAGTGACAAAATAGTTGGCGTAATGGGACCTACAAATCTTTTTCCGTACAAGTATGACATGGGCAAGTAAACCATGCGACAGTGACACCACATTCTTCCTGTTAAAATTCAAAGAAACATTCATCAAAAAGTGATCTACTCATTAAGGGCACAACAACACAGGGCTGCTCGATTTAGGGGGAAAAAGGAGAGTCTATTTAATAAGACATCCCACTAATGTGCTTGAAAGGCAGGGATCTAGAATATAGACAAGATAAATATAGAAAAGAGGACCTGGATGAATAGGAAGAATGTAAGGTAAAAGCCATATTTCTGGTGGCAGTGGATTATTTCCTGCCCATTCAAATACTCCAAGTACCTGTTTGCATCATAAGTAAACATTGAAAACCTTCCTCAATAATAATAATAATTGGATTAGGATAAAGCTTTAAAGTTACTGAACTGAAAGCCACATTTTGCCCCATGATGTCACAGCAGTTGCGCTGCCATGATCAAGAATCCATTTGCGGCCTTTCTCCATAGCGCCATCCCCGTCATTGGGTCCTTCACCAAGCAACCGTAAAGTAACATATGACAAAACAGTACCAAACATGGTGCTGTGGCCCTCAATGTGCAAACCCCAGCCACCATCTTCATTCTGCAGCATTTCAAATCATAAATATAAATAAGAGTTTGCAGTTCATTGAGTTGAATCAATGCATATCCACTGATGAATCTTACTTTTACATAATTAATAGAGAAAGGAAAGAAATA
This sequence comes from Persicaria maculosa, assembly GCA_963922045.1. Classification (NCBI taxonomy): domain Eukaryota; kingdom Viridiplantae; phylum Streptophyta; class Magnoliopsida; order Caryophyllales; family Polygonaceae; genus Persicaria; species Persicaria maculosa. The sequence goes on from OY998262.1 coordinate 66,430,484, forward strand.
CTAATATCCCTATAACAAATTTAGATGAGGACAATGCAAATGCAGAATTTCAAATAGCAACCCTTACTTGATGGTTGTAGAGATAACGGCGCATCTCATATTGATGCTCGGCTGATAGGACGGCATTCAGTGCCCCTGTGACAGACAAGGCAATCACCTAAACAACCAACCAAAAGCAATTATAATCCTTACAATCAAATTCTAAAGGACCCACATTCAGAAAAATGCACAATCTGCAGTATATATATCACAATTGCAAAAAGCCACATCCATCACATTTTTATTTATTAATGACAAAGTAATTGTATCAGATGCTTACCAAGCCAGGCATAAGGAACATAGGGCCTCCATAATCACCAGGCCAGTGCCCATCATGAGCCTGGATTGTAGAATAAAAATCGATGGCCCTTCTTAAAGTGTTTGTAACAATTTCCTCAGTCACATGTTCTCCATCATTTGCTTTTATTTGAGGTAATACTACTCTGCATGGATTCTCTTTTTCAAACTAAAACATCCCAGCCAAAGAAACATGTACCCATGAGAAACAACATACATCAATAGACCTTATACTCACCATTTGAAATAGATTACAAGATAATGTCACTTATATAACATCTTTTCAATGATAATAATGTAATCAAAGAACCTGAATGCGCATCAGAAGATCTGAACTGTGCTTCTTTTCAAATCTATGCTTCCGAAAGTTCTCACGAGCCTTCTCAATCTCATTGATCTCTTCAGGTGTCCCAGCATCAGGGTCAAATTCCCAGTGCTGTCTTCCGATGTGATTGCTTAAAGTCCTCAGCCACGGGCTACCCCCTTCGGAATTCTTAAGCTTCCACATTCCTAAATCCAGAAGCAAACAACAAAAGTTCATATAACCAACAATTCTAATAATTGGGAAACCTGGTTAACGAATCCAAGAGCTATTGCCTAACCTACACCAAACAGCAATTGAGCAACCTGCTCATGAACGAGTGATGCAGATTGTGTAAAATGCAAATTGGGCAAATAGAATTATACAAGCATTTTTTAGACTCCTCTACAGATGCCAAAATGCCACCGAAATTCAGCTACATAGTATGACAGTAATTTTATTAACCTCTACACTGCAGATATGAAACACGTGCTATCAACGGTAACCCAAACAAACCATAAGGACATTACTGTAATGCTCTAAAAAATGATGGTGCAGATTTCCTTGCACAGATTATAATTTTACCCCAAATCTATTTCGAAAGAAATCACCAAAAAAAAAAATGTTTCCATCAAACAACAACATCACTAAAAAAATGAACAACACAAAACTGCAACCAAAACTAAAAACCGAATGAAACAGAAATTGGAGAAGAGAGAACTTGGCGAGTTGCTCATACGGAGGCCTTGTAACATCGAGCAAATAGAACAACGGTGTAAATCAGACCTTCGGGTTCAAGTGTGCAATTACTCACCGGACGCTGCAGGCGCAGCAAAAATGGCGGGGAATAGATTGGAAATTTGAACTTTCCAGATGTAGGAATTTGGTAAACTTAACCACTGAATCTAAAAAGAGACGGAAAAACAGCGACGAACGAGCGTAGGCGAAGATCAAGAAATTGAAGAGAGAAGCGAGGGATTCAGATCAAACAAACAAGAATTTGAGAAATCAAAGATCGAAAGTCAACGGAATGGCAGTGAAGTGTTGACGGAAAGCACGAAGTTACACTCATCAGCACAACACACAAGAAAACCTGTTGCCAGCTATTCCAAATTACGGAGTATTAAATTCCACACTAGTGGTCACGGGGATGTGCGGATCAAGATTAATATAAGAGATTGATAGCGACAAGGAAATCAAAATGACAGGACATTAATCACACAGTATCTGTTAACTGAAAGCCACCGTGCCAAATTCCGTTGAATAAAAAAAAAAAAGGCATGGCCGACTAAAAATCCGGCAGAAATTCCGATAACGAGTAATGGATTGAGCAAGCAAACATCAGCAAATGCCAATCGACAGAAACCAAAACAACAAATCAATAGATTTGCCAGATAATCGTAAAGAACCAACAGGTTTGAAAACAAATCCGCAAATAATATGGCAAAGTTCAACAGATCTGAAATTAAATCCACAAAACCACCGCTCACCCGTTCTCTCCCCCGCAGACGCAACAACGATGAGGGGAGACCGACGACCAAGCGTTTCAGAGCCTTCAACGCACCAACACCGAACGACCAATGGGCGGCGGAAATACAGGGAAATCCACGGAGGGGAGAGAGAGATATAAGGCGAAGGACGGAGGGAAACGAGTAGAGATAGATCACTGGAGGAATTGGGGACTGTGTCGTGAGTGATTTCTTCCTGTTTGTTTTTCGCTGTCGATTGACGGTCTTTTTCGACGGAACTAGTGTAGTTAGAGTTGGATGCTTGGCAGCGGATGCGTTTTATGGGTAGTTTTATGTAATTTCAATTTTAATGGGTAGTTTAGTGAAAAGTGATTTAATTTAAGGGCGGTTTCTGTAATTTAACATTTTAACCTAGCGACAAACCAAAGATCACGTTTTAGGTCTCGCATTCAGTGTTAGTGTTACATTTGGATACTTCTTCCGTTCGGCAAAATATGTCGTTTACTATTTACGCACGCTTTTTTAAATAATAAAAACTATATAAAATATTTATTTTTTTATAAATTTTTTTAACAAGTTTATACTTATTAATAATAACTACGAAATTGTTAAAAAAGATATTAAAAAATTAGATATTTTATATAGTTTTTATCCCCTAAAAAAACGTGCATGAATAGTAAAGTGACATGTTTTGCCGAACGGAGGGAGTAATTTTTGGTAGAATTTCAGGTTAATTTTTTTAAATTGTTTTATTATTTAAATATAGAAATTATGGGTTATTATGTTATTTGAACATATTTTGTGTGATTTTATTTTATATTTAAATCAAACCAATGGTTAAAATAACAGTAATATTTATGTAATTTATATGATACGGAGTATTTTCTAGATTTAAAAATAAAAAAAGGCTTTGAAAATTATTATATAAGTTTTGGATAACACCAAGAAATGAATATAAAAAAATAACAAAAAGTCATTTTCATTTGCAATAAAGTCATCAAACTTTAATAACAATTTGACCATGTTACTATAATATTGCATATATAAAGTTTATCCAAATTATAACCTGTTCATTCAATTTATTGACAATTTGATTACTAATTAAATCCCTAATCGTTCAATTCGATCATTTGCTCATGCAATTGCTTTCAATATGCACCTTACAAATTATAACCCCTTCATTCAATTTATTGACGATTTTGAAGTGGTTAGTTGAGGCGCTGAAAATTGAACTTTAATTATTACTTACTGCTATATATTTTTTTGGAAAAAATCATCAAATTTGAGATTTTCGGGTTTAAATATACAAATCATAAGTATGATAGATCATTGAAGTATATTAATTTGGTAAATAATGTGAAAAATAATTTATATCGTTTCAAACGTCTATAACTTTTTCCTCAGGCATCGAATTTAAGCTTATAATATATCAAATCGAAGCTAACGACGAGAGAAATATGTATATTAATTTTTTTTTTAATTGGGGACGGCGGCCACCTCTGGCCTTAAAGAGGATCCGCCTCTGGACGACGGGGATTGCCGGCGATGGCTAGGGAAAGAGAAAGAAGGAGAGCGACAGGGAAGGTTGTCGAAGGGGATCTCTACACAGACTGAGAAAGGCATTACCGACGGGAAGTAGAGGGGAGGAGGGAACAACTTCGAAGGAACGTACCTGCGATTGCGATGGCGATGGCGAATTTCTTCAGGCGAAGGCGAGAGGCAGTATTCAATTTTTTTTTTAATTTTTTTTGGGCCTGGCCTTGTAAGTTATAGTAACAATTTTAGGTAAGGGGATTTGGAATTTATTAGGGTACCACCGCCCATGATGAGACAGGCCCATTGGAGTAGGGATGATATTTTTTAATTATTAAAAAAAATTATATTTATATTTTGCATGTTTAATTTAATAATATATAGTTGCATATTTTTTAATGACAAAATGATATTTTAATAATTACTTTAATTAATATTGTAACACAATGATTCTTCTAGTTTTAATATTTTTAAAACATTATTTTATATTAAAAATTTATTCAAATATATGTTATTTGACATGTATAATATAAACATAAATTTTATAATTTTGTTATAATTAAAAAAAATACTACAAATAATTTTGTGTTATTCCTAAGGGTACACCAAGTGTTGTAGGACCCTACTCGATCCATTGGCATGGGCTTGGGTGGGGAGGATTTAAGGCCACTTGAGATTGAAGTAAATTCTCTGTCCCGGGAACCGTTCTATCCAAAATAAATATTATTTTATACCCTTAAATTAACATTAAAAAAATTTAAAAATATATATTTAGTTTCTAAAATATTATTATAACATATTTGAAAAAACAAATCTCAAAAAACAAATTTATAAAAATTATAATAATTGAAAGTAGATAGAAAGATATTTAAAAATTACAAAAGTATATATGTCATTTTACTATATAGTCTTTCAAAATTTTTATAAGTTTAATTTTTGAATTTTTTTCCAAATATGTTATAATAATAATGTAGAAACTAAATATATTTTTTTAATATTAATTTAAGAATATAATATTTATGTAAGACGGGTTCCCACGATAGAGGATTATAATTTTCTTCGACTTGAGATACGCTCTGCGGGAGTTGGGAGATGATGTTTTCCCTCTATGAGAGGCAAGATAGTTTTAAAGAGGTGACACAATTATATATATGCGATCTCGTTTTGGATTAAAGAGACATAAAGAACGACAGTAAATGATACTCCTTTCGTTTGTCAAAACTTGTCATTATAGCTTCTTTCACTAGTTTTAATGAAATAAACACCACCCAAGGTGATTTGCAATATTTTTTATGTAACATTTTTTATGTAACTTGCCAAAACTTACTAGTACATTTTTGTAACATTTTTTATGTAAGGTGATTTTAACTTTATTATATATAGTGTGTTAGACTGTTAGGAGAGTACGTGTATATAAGAGAGAGAGAGAGAGAGAGAGAGAGAGAGAGAGAGAGAGAGAGAGAGAGAGAGAGAGAGAGAGAGAGAGAGATCACTGGAGGAATTGGGGACTGTCGTGAGTGATTTCTTCCTGTTTATTTTTCGCTGTCGATTGACGGTCTTTTTCGACGGAACTAGTGTAGTCAGAGTTGGATGCTTGGCAACAGATTTATAGTTTTATGTAATTTCAATTTTAATGGATAGTTTAGTGAAAAGTGATTTAACTTAAGGGCGGTTTTCTGTAATTTAACCTAGCGACAAACCAAAGATCTCGTTTTAGGTCTCGCATTCAGTGTTAGTTAGTGTTACACTGTTTCACGGTGAAAAGACGTTCGTATCCAAACATTTTGATAATTTTTGGTAGAATTTGAGGTTATTTTTTTTTAATTTTTTTATTGTTTAAACTTTAAATGTAGAAATTATGGGTTATTATGTTATTTGAACATATTTTGTGTGATTTTATTTTATATTTAAATCAAACCAATGGTTAAAATAACAGTAATATTTATGTAATTTATATGATACGGAGTATTTTCTAGATTTAAAAATAAAAAAAAGGCTTTGAAAATTATTATATAAGTTTTGGATAACACTAAGAGATGAATATAAAAAAATACTCCATCCGTCTCAAAATTTAAGTCGTTTTAGATTAGTCTAATTATATCAAAATATATGTCATTTTAGGTTTTCTAGGTAAGGGAGAGTAATGATTTGTATTGATTTGCGTGTTGTTGACTTTTTAAAAGATTTTAATTGGTTAAAAAATATAGTGAGTATTTAAAAACAATAAAATGACGATGTTGATTGATGGATGAGTGTTTTTATTAAAACTTGTGCATAAGGTTAAAATGACTTAAATTTTGAGACAGAAAGTAACAAAAAGTCATTTTCATTTGCAATAAAGTCATCAAACTTTAATAACAATTTGACCATCTTACTATATTGCATATATAAAGTTTATCCAAATTATAACCTGTTCATTCAATTTATTGACAAGTTGATTACTAATTAAATCCCTAATCGTTCAATTCGATCAATTGCTCATGCAATTGCTTTCAATATGCACCTTACAAGTGTGTTGCTGAGAAAAAAAACGATTAAAATATGTTCCTTCATCAATACCAACTGCAAACAATTTCCATAAAAAACTAAACTTTTATTCTGAATTTGGTTCCAGAGTCAACAATTTCGACACCAATCAGCGAGAGTAGCGAACAATTTCAACTCTGTCATTGGAGATAAGTTTTAAGAATGCAATCAAGAGGGCAGACTCATGAATATGACAATAACAGTGTTGAATATGACAGCAGCAGCTAAAACAAGAACTGCAGATCGAGTTGCACAAAAAAATTCGAAACTGGAAACAGAATCTACAGACACTGAACAAATTGTTAACCCTAGATTGGTTCTAATCCGAATCGAAAAGTAAGATTACTTCCCTCTCGATTCTCGTTGGGGGCCGGATCCATAAATTGAAAGTGATATTGTCATAAGGGTTAGGAACGAAGGGGATTGCCGGCGATGGCGAGGGAAAGAGAAAGAGCGTGGAAGGAACGTACCTGCGATGGCGAATGTCTTCAGGCGAAGGCGAGAGAGGCAGTATTCAATTTTTTATTTTTATTTTATTTTTGGGCCTGGCCTTGTAAGTGGTACATTAATAATTTTAGGTAAGGCGATTGGGAATTAATTAGGGTACCAACGCCCATGATGAAACAGGCCCATATTCTAATTTTAACATTTTTTTAAAACATTATTTTACATTAAAAAGTTATTCAAATGTATTTTATTTGACATATACAATGTAAACATAATTTTTTTTATAATTAAAAAATACCACAAATAATTTTGTGATATTCCCAATAGTACACCAAGTGTTGTAGGACCCTACTTGACCCATTGACATGGGCTTGGGTCGGTGCAAATCCTCTACCTCAAAATCCCGCCCCAAATCTCCGTCCCACAAAATTATTTTACATCTAAATTAAGGGTTAGTTTGGTTTAACACGGGAAGAACGATTCCCAGGAAGTTACTTATCGGGAATTCAATTCCCACGTACTGTACTTCCCGGGAATTGAAAAAATAGGTTTGGTTGGATTTTAAATGGTAGGAATTAAAATAAGAAAATTGGAAATTTTTTTTTATAAAATGTGGAATTGGAACTTATCTAGGGGAAGTAGGTAAGTTAAATTCCCTTGAAATGAAGGAATTTAAATTCCTAGGAATTTAACTTCCTAGGTTTTCCTGTGACTAAAACTCCAACCAAACACATATATTTCATCTACTTTTTGGATTTTTCAGTTGCTAACCAAACGAACCCTAATATTAATTTTCAAACATTCATAATTTTTTACTCAAATGCCGAATTATGGCGTATTATATATCAAAATAAAGTTATCGATGGTTTATCAAGAAATATAAATTGCACCGACCCAAAAGTTAAAACCAAAAAAAAAAAAAACAATAAGCGATTTATGCCTGTACAAATCGCCACCACCTACAACTTCATTTCTAACAAATAAACAAGACTATACTCAATTCATCAAACCACATCCATCGATCGATCCATCCATCCATCATCTACGATCCTCGTTCAAATACCTCTCCGCGACGGCCGCGTGCATCGCGGCCCCAACGGGGAGGGCGTCTTCGTCGATAGCGAAATGGGGAGAGTGGCCTGAGTGCACGGCCCCGAGCCTCTCGTTCCTGATCCCAATGTAGTAGAACGCCGCAGGCACCACCTCCGTGTAGAAGGAGAAATCCTCCGAGCCCATCACCGGAGCCACCACTTGGAACCCCGAGGGCCCCAACACGTCCACCGCGACGCTCCTCACGTGCTCGTGTAGCTCCTCCTTGTTCACCATCGGTGGGTAGATCGCGAACTCCTCTTCGAAGAAGTCCATCTTCACCCCGCATTTGAACACCTTTGCTTGCTCTATGAAAACCTACAAAAATCCCATTTCGGAATTTGTAAGATATAAGTTGCTATGTGTTTAAGGTGTTGTTTGGTACAAATAGATATGGATATCACTTAATCTGGTATCTTATATCTAGTTAAAGATAGATATTGATATCAGTTAATCTGAGATATGGTATCTAGTGTATGGTATAGATAAATATCGATATCGATCACTTAATCTTATACATAATACCTAGTGTTTGGTGTAGATAGATACCAACATTACTTGATATCTAGATACTGACATCGATGTCTTGATATCGAGATATCACCGATATCGATGTCTTGATATCGAGATATCACCGATATCGATGTCTAGATATCAAGATATCGATATGAAACGGGACCTAAAATCCCGATCTTATAATATAAAAATACAGAAATCGGTACAGTTTTGTTACCTCTCGAATTCGTCGTTGGAGTGGTTTGTTTAATGTTGGATATCAACCCATATCGATATCTTGATACTGACATCAATGTCTTGATATCGAGATATCACCGATATCGATGTCTAATATCTAGATATCAAGATATCGATACAAATCTGGACCTAAAATCCCGATCTTATAATATAAAAATACAGAAATCGATAAAGTTTTGTTACCTCTCGAATTCGTCGTTGGAGTGGTTTCATGTTGGAGAATGATCTGAAGGTACCCGCGATCTTGACAGAGGTCGCGGTGTAGCTCAGATCATCATCATTATCACCGCCCTCAAAGGAAGTCACGGAGACGACCTGCGAGTCCAATGGATCGACTTCCCGGGACACAATGCCCTGCAAGCTCAAAACAATGACTGATGCGGCCAGAATAGGATCAACACATTGTTGCGTGGAGGGTTCGGAGCCGTCATCGAAGCTGCCAATCACGGCCCTGAAGAAGCCACAGCCAGCCAGCAAAGGGCCTGGCCTTGAAGCAATCACCCCAGTCGGGTGCTGATGGGACACGTGGACAGCGAATATGGCTTCGACATCTTCAAGAGCTCCATCTTTTATCATCTTGTCCGCACCGTTGCCCTTCTCTTCCGCCGGTTGGAAGAGTAGTATCACAGTTCCCTAATGAACAAACTGATCATTTTTCATTAATGAACCCTTACCTACTTTCTATATATATCTTTATTATATCTGATGTGGGATAAACTCGCAGTAATTTGATCATCTTGAAACCAAATGTGATTTCAATTGATCAATTAAATTAAAAAAAATGTGAGAACAATGGAACACATTAACAATTCATAACTCCAAACAACAACAACAACTCAGTATATCCCGCAATAAAGCGGGGTCTGGGGGTCGGGATGTACGCACTCTTTCCCCGAACTAGTCGAGAGAGTGTTTCTGGAAGACCCAAAAAATAGTGAAATTGAGCAATTTAAATTTGGCATCTTAGAGGCTGTACTTTTGATGTATCTATGCCTGCAGCATATTCTCAACAGTAAGATCCAAGACTTTCAATTGTGTATGTGACATTGTGCCTAACACAAGCTATGGTGCAGATCAAGCAAACGATCGTTGTTCGATCAAAGCCAAAAAACAGCGTAACCATTCGACAATCACCGGCCCTCCAATTGAAAACAGACAAGCGCGCAAATACCTGGATATTTTTGTCAAAACACATTGAATTGTGAAGTAGATATATGTGACTATGTGAGACGGTATCCGACTAGGGGGCCCTTGATCGAGCAGTGACGTATAGGCCATCGATATTGTGTCGAAAAAAACGTGTTCCTAGTTCCAGAAATGGGAGGAATTAAGAGAGAAAAGCAAGACTTGGACAGGTAGAAATTGACAAACTATGTGGACATTTATGTATGTTTTGGTACATGACTAATAAATGATGAGATCATGTGAAAAACATGTGTGATGTATATACCTTGAGAAGGTGTTCACGGGCCTTGAGTATCTTGGCAGCCCCAACAAGCATGGCTGTGTGTGCGTCGTGCCCGCAAGCGTGCATCTTCCCGGCCACTTTGCTCTTATGTTTCCATTCCACAAGCTCCTGCACTCCAGAGAGAAGTAAAATGATATCGTTTTTGTTCGTTTAAAGAGAAAAAAAAAACTGTAACATGTAATAATGAGCATTAGACTTGCATTGTTGAATTAGGTAATATTACTACCTCTCATTGAAATTTGAAACTCTAAGGCTCAATGTTATAGTCATATAATACAATAATATATATCAAGTTAAGAAAAATATAAAAGCATCCCGATTATTGAAAGTCGATTTTCAATTTCGGATTGAGACGAAGCTATCGAGGAACAGAATATATAGTTGGGTTAACTCCCATCATTCGGCACAAAAAAGGAAAAGGATGTCAAATGAAAGACTTACCCCTAAATTAGGTTTAATTTTGGTCCCCACATAGTGAAACAACAGTGATAGTAAAAGCCAAATGTTGTGTTCACACACTGCATTTGAGATACTATGGAAACTGAAAAGGATATTACTCCCTCTCTGATTCAAAATAAAAGTCACTTGACTTTTTACACGTTTTTTAAAGAGATAAAAATTCTATAAAATATTATTTCTTTAATAATTTTTTTTCCATAAATGGATACTTATTACTAATAAGTATCAATTTATGAAAAAAATTTGATTAAAAAAAAATATTTTATAGAATTTTTAACTCTTCAAAACACGTGCAAAAAGTCAAGCTGACTTTTATTTTGAAACGGAGGGAGTAGCATTTACCGCGGAGAAATGCTATGCCTTTCACTTACGTACGTATTGGTCAGAAATTTCGCTATCTTTATAACTGCGGTATATGTAGTTACGACCGACACCAGGGTAGTTGTTGTAGCCTGTAGGCTTTCTGATGACTGTACGTACCATATGTACAACGACGTCGGAACAACCAAATACAGTACTAGCTTGTTTAGTTGCCCTTAATTACTTAGATTTTACGTACGTCAGTACGGGAACGTATAGATCGAGATAGGTGCAGTTTCATATACTCCGTATACGTGAATATACGTACATATACATGTCCCCATTGATGATATATTTTATGGGCTAGTAGCCTAGTATACAAACCGAGTGGGGTTTCATTCTAAAATCAATTGGCAATAGAAAGGGTAGCCCACCGACTCATATACTAGGGTTTGTTATGTTCAACTTTCGATGTGGGACATTTTTGGTCTCATTCACATCTCTAACACCCTTTGTACAGGTGATACTCGATCTACACGTGACATGTCTCGCCTCTTGGAGTTGTAATTAGGGCTGAAAAGGGGGCACGGATATCCAAGGTGGTTAGTGTCATCATATTCGGATCGAAGAGACATGTTCCTCATGTTGTTTGTGACATGATGAGAGGCACCTGAGTCCACGTACCAAGAAGGATCAGCATCAAAGGATCCCGACGAGGCATGATTTCCAGACTTCGGCACATAAGTAGACGGAACCTGGTGACGTCCAGCCGATCGAAACAGTTCTTAGCCGGATGGCCAGGACGATCGCAGATTTGGCAAACCGGACGAGAGGAGTACTGAGAGGGATTGGTGCATGGTGTCGGTGGAGTGCTCAGAAGAGCGCCCCATGCCTCGACCTCGTCCGCGATCACAACGGCCTCGAGTTGGAGCATCGGACTTGGATTGAGAGCCGCTAAGACGGAGTTTGCAACCGAAGGAGAGGCAAAGTCTACAACTGGCGACAGAGGAACAGGGACACTGGTGGCTCCAACCGATGGGGCTGACTCATGTTGGAGACATTCCTCGTGGAGGAGAAGACCGGTGAGTTCATCAGGAGACACCGATTCGACATGAACATTGACATCATCCTTGAAGGCACCATAAGATGCATCCAACCCGTCAAGCAAAGGGATGCAACAAGATCGTCATCCTGAACAAAGTATTGGCACTCGACAAGAGCGTCAACAATGGAACGTTTCTTCTCAATGTAGTCCATCATTGACAACGATCCCTTCGGAAGGTTCTGAAGTTGACCTTTCAGATTCATCAGACGGGCACGAGTTTGAGACGGAAACATGGAAGAGATCATTGCCCAAGCATCATAAGAAGTGGATGCATTGACAACATAATAGAGCAACTTCTCGGAAAGGGTCGAGCGCAGCGGGACCAGGACAAACCGGTCCGCCTTCCCACCAAGCAATGTGCTCAGCAGAGGGTGTTGCGTCATCCTTTGGGGGCGCTTTGAGCACATAGGCCTCAAGAGTAGAAAGGACAACACTTCGCCATGAATAATAGTTTTTGCGATCAAGTTTGATATATGGACAAATTTGGGAATTGCATATGTGTGGAAGCACCAGTAGAGAGGAGGATGTTGTTATTGGATTGAGAAGTAGACATGGTGAGAAACGTGTGAAGCAAACGACTGAGAGACAACGAAGTCGAAAAAATTGAAGGGAGGAAACCCTAAACTCTGTATACCATGTAGAATTGTGGGAAGACTTGCTTTCATTCATTGATATGTTTACAATATATAGAAGATTATAAATAATTTTTGAGAACTAAATCTCTTCTTTGATAGAAGATAAACTTAAGATAGAATTATATAACTACCTAACTAGATTAGGTTTATCTAATAGGTATAGATGATGATTTTTCACCCAATTTCCACTCCATTAACCCGCACTGATAATCACTCAATAAGTATCCATATGATTTTACTTTTTTAGCCCTTAAAACCCCTAAACTTCTTTCTTTTGCTATCACTTCCTCATGATTTTATATTGTGATTTTATATTTGGGTTTTTAGAATATTCTGTAGTTAATTTGAAAATTAGATTAAATATTTAATTAAAAAAATGTTTCTATATATGTTGTGATGTTATTGAAGACATTAATTCCCATCGTTTTTATTTTATAAGTTTTGTATTTTTCATGTATTGTTAAACTAAAACTCGAAATATTTTCTATTTTATTAGTTGTGCATTTTCACGTATTTTTAAATTCGAACTTGATATGTTAGTATGTTTTTTTATAATGAAAAAATTTCATATAATGTTTTAAAATAAAAATAATTAGTTCGTTTTATTGGATATCCGATAATCACCCGCTCACTCGCACGAGTTGGATGCAGGTGAAAGATTTGCGAGTAATGGAACAGGACAAGTGAAGATTTATACCTACGTGGCAGGTGATGGAAAATGATTTTCACCCATAATACGTGGCATTTCCACCTCTAGTGCTGGCCTGGCTTAATTCATGGCTTACTCAATCCATTCGATCACCTAGATTGTATCTTAATATATAGTTGAAAATTGATACAATGTATATTTTTGGTTTCACAGTTAAAGTTCTCGATTTACAACAAACTACTACTAGTCTACTACGTCAAGAAGGTGTTTTTGAGTTACCCAAGGTTTTTTTTAAAAAGGAAAATACTTCAATCCACTAGATATGTCTGGTGTATCAACTATCGAGAGACTAGCTAATAATATTAATCGATAGATAGACTAATCATCATGCAAAAACATAATGACAAATGGTCAGAGACATACAAAGGAAAACAAAAAAAAAGGCAAAAATATGAACAATCATTCCGATAAAATCAAACCAGAAAATAAGATAAGGATGACTTAAATATCGACAAAGTATGAAAAGGTACAAACACAGACAAACACAGATTTCCAGTAACTCGCACCTAGAGGGCAAAATATATAAAAGACAGAGTTTTTTACTACCATAGAAAGGCCAGTTACAACCTTGTAATACATGAATGTCATTCAAAATTAGGTGACAAGAGGTTTTTAACTTTATTATATATAGTGTGTTAGACCTACACTGGTACGACCAACACCTCATTCAGACAAAAAGACAAACTTGTTCATGACTTACACAACCCATTGATTGAAACAAATAAGTGTTGGCTTGCAGATTGAAACCCACAGATATTTGTAGTATTAAAAGTACTTGATGGCCACTTGCAAATGTTAGAGTTTAGGAAGAAATTACAAGTGAATTTGAAGGAAAGTGGGATAGGAAAAACTATCACACATACCAAAAGTAATCTTAACTTTGAAATAATAAGTTGATATTAAACTATTTCAAACTTTGAACAATTTTGGAAAACTAATTAAAATACCCCCACCTTTGGGGATATGGTAAAAATATATCCTCAACTTTCAAATGTAATAAAAATATCCCGACCTTTGAAGGTGGTGGTAATATATTACCCTGTGTTTTTTCACGGGTCAAAAATGCAGACAAGACAGCCTACGTGGACACTGTTCAAGAAAACCCTTGTAAACAATCCGCGTAGACTGCCTAGCTTGTCAGCATTTTTGACTCGTGAAAAAACTTGTGGTAATATATTACCACTACCCTCAAAGGTCGGGATATTTTTATTACATTTGAAAGTTAAAGATATATTTTTACCCTACCCCCAAAGGTGGGGGTATTTTAATTAGTTTTTCCATCAAATTATATGAGGAAATTAATTTTTTTGGAAAGAAATTAAGTTTAACTAATGTCTACAACCAAAGGTAGAATGTGTCTAAAATTATTCTTATATATTTCGGTTTATCTAACTTATACTCTTGTTATATTGCTCAAAAAAAAAAAAAAAACTTATACTCTTGTTATAAGTTAAAAATCTAAACTGGATCTAAATAGAAATATATAAACCTTAATAAAATATTTAAAAAATGACAAAACTAATTTATAGAAGCTAAACTAGTTCATAAAAAAATTCTCAAATCAAAATATTTAACATATATGTGTTTTGAGAATATACGTCAAAAAATCCCGTTGAAATAGTTAGATTTTTTGTTTATTTTATGTTTGGATTCCAAATGTATATTATGATTATAAACATTGTAATTTTTTTGGTAAAAATAATTTATAACATATTTAAAATAATATAAATATAAAATAAAATATTTTATAAATCAATTATATTAAATTTATAAGGCAATTATAAAGTTAATACAATAGTAAACATTTAGTTAATACTACAATATATATTTATTTTATTTTAAATTCAAGTTACTTTAAACACGTAATGAGTTAAGTGAAACAAACACTTAAAAAGTGTTTGTGTTTATAATCGTATTATTATATTTATTTTATTTTAAATTCAAGTTACTACAATATATATTTATTTTATTTTAAATTCAAGTTACTTTAAACACGTAATGAGTTAAGTGAAACAAACACTTAAAAAGTGTTTGTGTTTATAATCGTATTATTATAAACATAAAAATTTTGGAATTCAAACACACTCTTAAGTATATATTGGATTTGGTGATTTTTAGTTTTTTCTTTTATTTTTTACTAAAATGCGAAACGAGGCAGGGATAATCAACGATTGAGGAGATCTCAACTGTCGATTTCAAAATCAACACTTAAATATCTAACTCTTCTTCTTCATCTGACCCCACTCACCCCATTTTTTTATATAAAAATTCTCAAATTTAATTTTTATGAAAGAAAAATGTAAATCGACTGATAAAGTTATGAGACTCTACTAGAAAAAAAAACTCATTAATTACAAGTTTCCACGATAAGGATGATTTGAGGTTGGACTACAATAAGTCATAACCAAATTAACTACTTTTCATTATTAAAAAAATTATAAACACAATGATAATACTCTATTAAAACGAATTAAAATGAATAAAATCAGTGAAATCAACCCAAAAAAGATAATTAAAAATCAAAACTCGGAGAAAATAAAGATAGAAAAGCAATAAACCTGGATGGGCAAGGCATCCATATCGGCCCGAAGAGCGACGAACGGGGGCCCGCCGGACCCAATCCAGGCCCGAATACCCGTCTTGGCGAGCGGGTACCGGTACCCGATCCCGAGCCCGTCGAGCTCGGTCCGTACGAGCGCGCTCGTGTTCACCTCCTCGAATGCAAGCTCCGGATTCTCGTGGATCCTCCTCCGGATCCGCTTGATCCAATCGACCGTGTCCGGGTCACGTGCCAAGCGCGTGACCTCCTCCGTCCATTGCCGGCCGCCGCGCGGCGAGCTCCCGTTACTGTTGGCGGCGGCGGAGATGGGGGAGGAGCTGCGGTGGATGGTGGCGGAGACGATCTCGACGCCGGAGATGGTGAGGGAGGGGGCGAGGAGGAGGATGAGGAGGAAGAGGTGAGCTTCCATGGCAGCGAATGGAAGGGAGGTCGATCGGAGCGTTTTGTTGCGAGGGATGGAATTGAAGCACGTGGAGATTAAAAAGGGGGAGCCGGTGCACTCGGTGGGTTGATGACGTGGCGGGTGTTACGGTCACGTGGGAGAAATCTACGCCCAGAAGTTAGCCTCCGGCCCGGAAATTGATGAAAGTATCCGCATCCATAAAAGTGGCAACTATGGAAGCACTCGGCCTTCAATTGATTCGAATATTTATTTATTTAAGATTTTTTTATCCAATACCTTTCATGCGCTAAACAGAAGTCGTGTATTTTTTTATACAATTTTTTTTGGGTAGGTTAATCGCAGTTGTACCACCATCCAGTAGCGTCATTTCGAACGAGGTTGTTGATCGCAGCAGAAGATAGGCAACATGATGATCTGCCACCCGATTGCTCTCCTTAGAAATGTAGGCAACATCCAAGGATACATGCAGAAACCCTTCAAGACATTGATCGTTGTAAGGCAGTCGCCCTCCATCTCTAGTTCCAATTTGGAGATTTTGGAGAATTTTTATGATTTTTTTTTATTTCAACATATTATGAAATAACGACGGGTCATCCGACGTGGGGGGCAACACACGCCAAGCGCAAACGCGCTAACCAAGCCGAGCACACAAGCCGAGTGGGGTTCCATCCTAAAACCAATTGGTGTTAGGTGGGGTAGCCCACCGGCTTATATACTGGCCACGCAATATTGCCAGTTGCGATTGACGACATAACGCCTTAAGGTCGGCCAGCCAACTAGACCAGGAATCCAAACCGCACCGCACCTAGCCGAACCTTGGCTCTGATACCATATGAAATAACAGTGGGTCAATCGACGTGGGGGGGCAACGCACGCCAAGCGCAAACCCGCTAACCAAGCCGAGCACACAAGCCGAGTGGGATTCCATCCTAAAACCAATTGGTGTTAGGTGGGGTAGCCCACGGCTTATATGCAAGGCTTGGATACAATTTCTAACCAATCATATTCTCCACACATATTGCTCATCTCATTATGCAAAATATGAAAATAGCAGAAAAAATAGTATTTTTCAAATTTGCAGCATTCTCCAAAACTAAGCATTCTCCAAAACTAATGATTCTATATCCAGGTTTTTTAAATATACAAATTAGAGTTGAAATAAAAATAATTTAAAAAAAATAAAATATATATATATATATATATTATTTCTCTATTTCGGAGAAGATTTAGAGAAACTATAAAGATGGTCTAATTATTTAGCAACCCATCTTCTAGCTAAGCTGGCTGTTTCTCATAGTTCATAAATTTTTGAAAAAACCCTAATTAAGTACTCCGTATATAGGCTTAATTGCCAAATCCTACCTATCTTTGCAAAAAAAAAAAAAAAAAAAACTCAAAGTAACTTAAAATTTAAAGACTTTCTAATCAATTAACTTGTGCCACTATCTATTTGGCCAAACACCAAAACCATACCTTCAATATAAGCATGTGATGCATGTGTTCAATGTGCCATGCTTCATATATCGGCATGTTTTTCATGTGTGGGAAAAAAGTACGTCTAATTAATTAGTCCTTGCTTCAAGATTAGCATAATATAGAAATTAAAACATTATAAATTATAAATATAGAAATTTTTTTCATATTAATTATCGACTTTTTTGGTAGCTAGTTAGTATTTACATCATAAAATGTTTTTATTACGGAGTGCATTCTCAGCTTTAACTAACTTCTCCACCTCAATAATTGCCGTTCTTAAAGAAGTGATGGAACAAAAGTAAATATTCACATATCATTAATTTTAGGCTAAATGGAAATCACCTTTTAAGTAATCTTTTTTACATAAAATCATTTTTTTAATACATATGTGTAAAAATCACTCTTTAAAATCCAATCATTTGCAAAGAATCACCTACTCATAGATTTATTAGAGTTTTGTTCAATTATTTTAAAAATGTCAAAAATACCCCCCTCCTTTTTTTTACAGTATTAGGCAAAAATTCGAGTTCAGAAAAACCTGAAACTCGATGACGGAAAATCGTTAATACAAACAATACAATAACACAAATCAACTGATCGAGAAAAGAAAGAAAAACTCAAACCGACCCATACAAAGCGTCAGCCAGCAGAGAACAACCCACCCCACCCACCCACCCGCCTAAATGAGCGGGCATGGACACCAAGTGAAGCCCAAGGGATATCCGCTATGTTTTAAAAAATAAATATATAATAAACAATTATATTATACAGTCCGTACAATTCGTGAGCCTCCCCTTATACAAATTATTGTATATTAGTGTGTGTGTATACTACGTATATTACTAAGTAACTCATAGTATAAAATTTTTTGGTTCACATTATTAATCATATGAAATCATTATTCATCAAGTATTATTATGTTGCGGGTGTCCGCGGACGCAATACTGAGCAGGCTTGGACATGAAATCTAGCCCATGAAGTAGGTTTAGCCCGGCTCGCATATCCGCAATATTGGGACTAAATTTGAGGAAAAACCCGGCCCAAGCCCACGCCAATGTTTGTCCGGGTCTACGTCAAACCTTCTTTTTTCAGGCTTAGCTTGAAAGTAACTTAAGTAAAACTGAACTAGAGATGCGAATGACACGCCTTACCATCACCAGACATGTTCCATCGCCGGTCATCTTCGCACATGAACACCTTCAATTTTGCAAATATCTCAATTTAGCACAACCATAAACACAATCCAAAATTTGTACATAAATCTCAATTTTACATCACCATAAACACAAACAAAACACTAATTTTTTTTTTTCACTTCAATAGCATTTAGTCAATTTGTCTAACTTATGAATTAGGATTTCAAATTGACAAGATTGAAAGTCTAATCAGTTTAACCCAAAATTTGGGGAACAATTAGATGCAAAAGTGAGGAGATTGAACCAAATCCTCATTCACCAAGATCCCCCACCCCAAACAATCAGACGAATTTCAAAGAAGAAAGTGGGTGGGCGTTGTTGAATGGAAAACAAAAGAAAATTTGTTTGTTTTAGCACCAAACAAAAATTGTTTTTTTTTTAAATAAAGGTATTATGGTAATTTTGTAGATTTTTATTTAAAACCCTAGCTAATAGATCTTTTTTTAATACAATGTAAAGATTTGGGGGGTCAACCGCAATTGATCCATCACCCAAAGGCGTTCTGACGGGTGAATTGACGTCAATCTCAGCTGGAGAGCTCTCCTCAACGAAAGTCGAAGTAAGACTCTGGTGTGCCACTCTGTTAGCCACTCGATATATTCTCCTCTCTGGAGAGCTCTCCTCAACGAAAGTCAAAGGGTTCGTTTGTTTCTTGTTTTACTAATTCTACGAATTACAAAATTTCAATTACATATATCTTCAATCATTTAAAGATATGAGCAAAATTTACTAGGTTAATTAATTTGTTATTGTATGTTGTACTATTTTTTTTTATTGACATATTCTTCTATTGCAAAATGATCCCCATAAAGTATTGTTTGTGAGTTCATCCAAACAAACCCTAATTAAAAATCTATAATATCTTTCCAAAAAGGAAGGATTAGCATAATTTATTGTCCTAGAAAACGTACAAAAGCAACGTGGAATCGCATAAACAAAGGTTACCTAACTATTCTTATTCTTTATTTAAAGTAATTTTGTTAATGACTAATGGTTTACATGATTCGACAGATCGATGAGCATCATTGAAAAAAAGAAAAAAAAGTGGATTCATAATCTATGATCACTTAACCAGGAAGGGGCCGGTGGGCCGGGGCCCCCACGGGTATGGTTAAGATCCAACTCGTTCGGTTCTCTCTAGGAGGATCCGAATTGCGCATACCGGTTCAAAAGTAATAATGTAATTGATTTAGTTGCATTATATATTTTTGGAAATAAAACGTCTCATTTGGCACAATTAGTCTATATGTCATTTTCTGATACAATTTGATCAGAGTTTTTTTTTTATCATAAGAAATGCTGAATTTAGAGATGCTGAATTTCTTCACTTTAGTTAAGATAGAGAAAGTGATATATTAGGTTATTGGTTATCATTAATCGACGTGTCAAAAAACTCAGGTTAGATTGCATTAATGAAAAGCAACATATAGGCAAATTACAACAGAGGTGACTTCATGTCTTTGTTTTAGTATATTACATAGATAGATAGATGATTATACATTATTATATGTTAAGAGTACGACCAGTTAATTATAACTTGACTCAATGTTTATTGTCTTGCGTTTTCTATCCCTATTTTGTTAGTCTTTTTCTTCGTATATATAACGAAAAAAACAACGGTTTGTTATCACAAATAAAGCAATAACATTTTATTATAAAATAACATAATTTATCATGTTATATAGAGTTACATAAAATAGCTAGATGTTATCATAAAATTTGCTGGCTCTGCCACTATGTACGTACGTATAAAGTGCATATGGGAAGACAGAGAATGAAAAACAACCCTAACAGAGTAACAAGTCCAATCGGGGTGAGGGGATGTCAGGAGGTCTTGGAGTTGATCCCTACATCCGTTCATTTCCTTGGATTAAAATCCAAGGTTTGTCTTGCTTCTTTCCAGTGGATCGAGCCGGTTGGCTCAAGCCAGTTTACCTGGTGCGTGGCTCTTGCCGGTTGGCTCACGTGCCCGAGATTTACGGGTTCCTCGTCATCAAAAAAAAAAAAAAAACTAACAAATGGGTGAAAGCGAAGTGACGTTGACGCTACAAAATGAAAGTAGATTGCATATCAATCGATCAAATTACCTCGTCTAAAATTAGTAATGTCACATTGAACTCGTGAGTGAATATTTATCTAATTATCTTCCCCTACTCGGAAGGATTTAGCAGTTTAGGCCTGATTGATCGTCGTACATTATTTGGAAACTCAACATATATATCCTCACAATATAACCGCCTCAATTTAAAATCAATTTATAAAGTTAATATTTTATATAGTTTTTAACTCTTTAAAAAAATATCAAAAGATCAAACGATCTATTTTTTGATTGTTTTAACCGCTTCGGGAATTGAAATTAGTTTATATCTATTTCAGGAGATATTACTTATTTGATTGATTCAATCCAAATAAAAAAAATATCGAATGCCGTGAAGAAAAAAAATTATAAAATTTCAATCTTGTTCACTGATCGTGTTTTAATTGCGGTATATACATGCAAAGTTAAAAAAACGAATGTCGTATTAGTATTCATTTGTTTCCAGTAGAGATTAATGATTCAATTTGTTCCAAAAAAAAAAAAAAAAGTGATCAGCCGAATGTCGTAATCGATATAACCAATATAACATAAATGCATTTCAGGGGATACGGTAGATTAATTCAACGCTTCAGGGTCGAAATTAGTTTATATCCATTTCAGGGGATATGAAAATTTTGATTAATTCAACACAGGGTCGAAATTAGTTTATATCCACTTCAGGGGATATGAAAATTTTGATCAATTCAACAGGGTTGAAATTATTTTACATCCGCTTCCGGGGATAATGAAAAATAAATAAAGAACAACGAAGCAAATAAGTATATAAAGGGGTATATGCTACCGAAGTCATCATCATACATGTATAGGGAACATGTTGAATCAACTAGGTAGGTTAGAAGGGGTCGAGATTGATTCGATCGTTATTATACCTTTTTCCTCCTTGGAGGAACTCGTGCCGATAACGTGTGAAAATAGAGAGATTAGAGAGGAGGAGAAGAGTATGAACTGATGTCTTATTGGGGTTACAATGGACCCTTTATATAGGAGTTTACACGGGAACTAGGGTTTCTAGTGTTTATCCATCACAATATAATAATATTATAACAAGTAATAACTATTATTACAATAATTTCATTTCTCTTAGGTCAATTGATTTACTATTTAAATAAAAATGTTATTTTATTTATAAATAAATTAATATAAAGCAAATCTGACTAATTAAAACAATGCTATACTAGTACAATTCCCGCGCCATGACGCGGTTTTTTAAAACTAAAATATTAATAATATATATAAATATATTATAAAATACTAATAAAAGTTAAGATAAATTTTTTTTTTATCATAAATGTATCTTATAATTCTGAAATAATTTTTTTTATATCTCGTCTAAAGTATAATACATAATGTAGATATTTTAAATCACCCAGTAATAATAATATCAATATCATTGTAACTTTTTTAGAAATTTTGAAATCTGAATCATGCATTTAAATGTGATGTGTCACAACTAATAATTATATTCAATGTTTTGAATTACGCTCAATAGTTAGTACATAAATGTGACTTAAGCCTAATGGTTATATTAGATTGAATTCAATGTTTTGAAGTAAGCCCAATTGTTAGTAAATATGTTAAGAATAAAAGAGAATGGAGGATTTAAAAAAATTAATGGAAAAAAAAAAGAGAAAAGGAGAAATAAAAAAATCAAGGAAAAAAACATAATTGGTCAATATTCCTAAAACTCCTCTAAGATTGACACGTAAGCAAAGTCTTCTAAATTAAGGTTATATATAGAATATAGATATATAGATAGATAGTTAGTACATAAATGTGAGTTAAGCCTAATGGTTATATTAAATTGAATTCAATGTTTTGAATTAAGCCCAATTGTTAGTATATATGTTAAGAATAAAAGAGAATGGAGGATTAAAAAAATTAATGGAAAAAAGAGAAAAGGAGAAATAAAAAAATCAAGGAAAAAAACATAATTGGTCAATATTCCTAAAACTCTTATAAGATTGACATGTAAGCAAAGTCTTCTAAATTAAAGTTATATATAGATATTGTCGTGATCGGAGTTGTCCGAGTTAGTTAGAGTTTGTTGAGAGAGAGAGAGGGAGGGATTAGAGAAGAGTTGGGAGGAAATTGTAATTCTGTATTTCGATGCCCCACGGTAAGCTATACAAGTATTATTGGGCTTGGCCTAACACTAATTCACACACTCTATATATTCTAAGCCCAAATGGCCTATGGCCCAATACCATGACATTACCCTCCCTAATTATAAAGACTTGTCCTCAAGCCTTAACCAGCGAACTGAGGAAATTGATGAAGGATATGCCACTTGAAGTTGAGGGAGGTTCCCAGTGCTGCAAAAAACTCTTTCCAAAAGTGACTTGTGAAAATCTTGTCCCGATAGGATACTATGTCAGTAGGCAACCCATGTAGTCGACACACCAGTTGTAAATGGACGAGCCATCAAAATGAAATGTGCATATTTCGTTATCCGATTAACCACGACCATGAGAGTATCCTTGCTGTTGGATTTCGAAAGACCTATATAAACATCCATCCCAATTGAACTCCAGGCATGCGTGGGAATGGTTTGGGGCTGTAGTAAATCGGGGCATTGCACATGCTCGGATTTGTTTCGTTGACAAGAATCGCATTCCATCACAAATTGTTGCACGAATTGTCTCATGGTTGCCCAATAAATCACACTCTTGAGCTTCTGGTATCGAATTTGAGCTTATAATATATCAAATCGAAGCTATCGACGAGAGGAATATGTATATTAAATCTTATTTTTTTTTATATTGGGGAGGCGACTGCCACCTCTGGCCCTAAAGAGGATCCGCCCCCGTTCGACTGTATAATGAAGAGTTATTGGATAAATTACATGGGGCAGTGATATTTTCTAAGCTCGACCTGAGAGCGGGCTACCAACAAGTGAGAATGGTGGAAGAAGACATTGTCAAGACCTAGCAGGGTTATTTTTGGCCCGCTCTCATCAGGAACGCAAACGTCGATGAACTACGATGAAAGACCAATATGAGCGAGCTTGTCCGCCACACGATTCCCCTCGCAGAAGGTGTGAGAGAAGGAGATATAATCGAAAGCCCGACAAGGACCAAGAGCATCAGAGATCGCCATCTCGGTCTCCAAAGGACATCGCCAAATCCCCTTCAATGTGTTAATCACCTTCAAGGAGTCACTTTCCACCTCAAGGCGTGAGAAGCTCCGCTTCATAGCTTCTTGGAGGCCTGCCAGAAGACCAAAACATTTAGCACGATCGAGAGATACCTTCCCATGTTCGCGGGCCCCACATAAAAGGACCTCTTATCGACAATCTCGGATGACAAATTAACCCGGCTGCGGCATGGCCCGAACTGACCTTCGCACCGTCGAAGTTGAGTCTCGCAACACCACAGAGGTTTTTTCCAATTAACTATTTTCTTATTTTTTTGCTCTCTTTTGACAAGAGCTTGGTCTTGTATATGTCCATGTCGTTTTCTTGTTCATCTGTTTGTGCTTTCCTCCATGTTATTCTATATTGTTTAATATATCTTAACCAGTCATCCACCTTCCCGATATCGTTGTTATCAAAAAGTATTTTGTTTCTCATTGTCCAAACTCCTCAAAAGGAGAAAGCTAGGACCGATTTATGCTCCGACGATAGCTTAGAGAAGATCTTCGTGATGATATTCTTGTAAAGTTTGTTATCTTTGTCAGTATTTCTGATTGTCTGTTCGATCTGTCTATCCATCCTTCCAACAAAGGATAGCATTGTCTGACATTCAGTGAAGATGTGGATGGCATCCTCCACATTATGGTCGCAAAGAGGGCAGTTTGTAGGGATATGGACTCCTTTACTTTGTAGTCTGGTTTTCGTTGGGGTTCCGTTTAGGAGATTCTTCTAGAGAATTTTTTTTTTATCTTTGGTGGACAATCAATTTTCCAGATCTATTCAATGTGGTCAGAATTTCTCTTTTTGGTCTTTGTAATGGGTCTAAGGCAGTAAGGCGCCAGTAGTAGAGAACCATCCATGTTTACTAGGGTACCAGTATAGTCTATCATCAAGATTAGTTGAAGGAATATGAACTTCAAGAATTTTGTCAACCATATCCACAGGGAGCACAACTGCTAGTTTTTCTTTGTTCCACATTCTATTTGGTTTTATAAAGTTGCTTACCGTTTCTTGTTCGTCAATTTGGTCAAGGATTATGCATTTATCCATAAGCTTTCCTTCGATATCCAACCATTTGCCATTCTCGAATTTAGTGGTTTCTCCATTTCTGACTTGTCAAAATAGGCCAGAGTTGAACTCTTTTTTGATCTCTATCAATTTTGCCCATTGTCATGGCGTATTCTTTTTCCTTTTCTAGTCCATTATGTTCTCCTCTTTCAGGTACTTTTCTCTAATAATTTTTACCCATTCGCGAGGTTCCGCAAGGATTTTCCAAAGTAATTTTACCCATTCTTAAGCCTCCACGCACCCTTCATCATTCCCTTCCCCATCCTAGCGAACTACCTTCAAAACCTGAACAGCCAACCTGAGCGACAGCTACCCCGATCCGGTGAACCCGATCGCAATCGGCAGGAGTATCTAGGCTCCCATGACCGTCGACCGGAGAGAGAGGAAGCGAACGACGAAGGTCAGGGAACCGACGCCGGAGTCGTTTCACGATGCCCTAGGGTCTTTTTTTAATAATTCTATAAGTCTTCTAAAGTTCTAATTGATTTATGTGTTAATATCTTCCTCAATAAAAGGACAAATAGATCAAGTATATATTTTAAAAATATTGATTGACCCGGCTACCCCGGCTACTACTTCTTTTAAAATATTTTTTTTAAAAAGCATTATTCACGACGCTTAAAATATATATATTTCATGTGTTGGCCGGTCACGATCGATGGATGTCAACCTCCTTAGCTTTATATATCGCTCTATATATTTTTTAGTCGAATTATATCTCTCTATATAAACATAGATGTAGCCAAAAGGCAAAAGCAATTACTTACTTACGATTTTTTTTAAAAAAAAAAATATATGAGCGATCATCCCATTCCAAAGGAAATGGCGAATGGCCACAAAAAAAAGCAAGAAGAAGAGGAAAATGAAGAGCTTCTAAGCAAAAGAGCCCTTCAAATAGCGAGAGGCATATCCTTTCCAATGGTCCTAAAATCCGCGATGGAGCTCAGCGTTCTCGACATTCTCTCGGAGGCCAATGGCCGCGGTGTTTACCTATCGGCTTCTGAGGTGGCTAGGGAGATCCCGGGCTGCGTGAGCCCTCACGCACCGGCTCTCCTGGACCGGATGCTCAGCCTCTTGTCGAGCTTCTCGATTTTGAAGTGCGGACTAAGGGAAGGAGGAGTGGAGAGGGTGTTCACGGTTGCACCCATTTGCAAGTACTTCCTCACTACCAAGGCTGGCCTTGTTGATGGCTCCTTTGGGCCTTTGTTTCTTTTGCACCATGACACCGTTTTCTTGGAGAGTTGGTAAGATTGATACGATGCTATTTATCGTTTTCTTGGAGATCGAGTTGGTAAACAATGAATTGTTTTGTGCAATTTATTTAAGTTGTTTTGCTTTGGGTCTCCAATTAAAACTAACCCTCCGTTTGTTTTTTGGTAGAGAAAAGTAATGATTACCCTTATGAATGTAGTCCATATTTAAGTTAAGATACATTGATTACTATTCTAATCATTCCCCTTCTTCTCCCATTTTTCATATAAATGTGTTAGCCTTCTATTCCCTAATTTGAAGGAGGGTAACTAATACCTCTAGGATGGGCTAATAATCCCTCTCATCCTCTCCTCCAAGCTCACAAAAAATGATGATCATATACATTTTATGTCTAAAATTTAATACCTTACCTTTCCATTCCCTAGTTATCTAAACAAACGAGCCCTAATTGCTTACACGTCAACCTGCAAATAAACTCCCGTCCAATTGCTTCTTCGACGATGTTTTTTATCTGAAACTTAAGATTTAATTCAAATTATATTAATAGCCCTTACCGTTACTCTCCCCCCCCCCCCCTTCTCTCTCTGTCTTACCCCCTCTCTGTCATCTCTCTCCTTTGCGACTTTACTGTTGTTTTTCACTCCTCTCTCTCTCCCCTCATTTAATACGCCAGTTCCCTTTTCTGTTTGTAGAAGTTCCTAATGGAGATGCCATCTTCATGAAGGTATTATTAACACCATTTTAATTTATTTGTATGCTTATGATGACCAATATATTGTCTAGCATTTAACATTTGTGAAAAAATTACCCTTTTTCAATTTTGAAAAATGCGTAACTTATCTACTTAGAGCATCTCTAGCAGATTAATTTTTTTTTTTTAAAAAAAGAGAATTTTATAGCGTTTTTTAGTCCAACGGATTTCCCATTCTATTCTCCAAAAATGGAAAAATATGAGGAAAAAAATAGAGAGATTTCTCTCAATCTGCAACATTCTCTAGAACCAAATCATTCTCCATATCTTTGAAATGAGGAAGTTATTGGAGTTGAAGTAAAAATAATGTAAAGAATATGTATTTTGTTTCATCATTTTGAAGAAGGTGTTTGAGATGGTCTTAGGGTTATCATAGTTCTTACAAGAGATTGAGACTATATATATATATAGGGATTGACTACGGTGAAAACCACAAATTGTGGTAAAAACCGTGATGACTACTTTATAACTTGGTTTATTTGAAACCTATGCTAAAAACCTCAATCACACGGTGACTTTACAACTCGGTTCAACCTAAAAACCGTGCTAAAAACTCCAATTTTAAAATAACACATGACTTTATAGTTCGGTTAAGCCTAAAAATCGTGCTAAAAAACTCATATTTTAAAATTACATAGTGACTTTATAGCTCGATTTTATTCAGAACCGGGCTAAAATTTGTGACTTTATAGATCGGTTATATTCATAACCGGGCTATAAAACAAGTGAACCGGGCTAAAAAGCCGGTTCTCACGGGTTTTTACCGCAATTTTAGTTTTCACCGGAGCGCACCCCTATATATATATATAAAATGGTATAAAATGTGAATAGATTGATTATTCATACACAAGAATATAATTATTCGTTTGACGTGATGTAATTATTCGTATGTATTAGCAATGTTTCATCTAAAAATTACTTGTTTGTTGCAACATGACTATTGATATGAGTTATATATACAAATAATCTTGTTATTTCAGACGAATATATAATTTTGTTCTTCTAATTTTCCTTTAAATCTCAGTCGTTGATCTTCCCAATCTAATGCTCCAGATTTGTTCACAAATTACACCCTCGTCTGAGGTGTTCACAAATGATATATTATAATCTCTATTCATTTTACCACATAGATTTTAAATTAAGTTAATCTGTTATTTCATAAAAAATTAACAATATAATTGGTCAATTGGATGCAGTGGATATTGCACGATTGGAGTGACGATCATTGCTTGAAGCTGCTGAAGAACTGTTGGAAGGCGCTTCCAAAGAAGGGCAAAGTGATAGTTGTGGAATCTTTTCTGCCTCTTACTCCCGAAAACAACTACGAATCACAGATAGCCCTCGAGCAAGATATCGCGATGCTCATCCACAACTCCGGTGGAAAGGAGAGATCCCGACAAGAATTCGAGGCGTTTGCTCTCGAATCGGGGTTTTCGAGCTGCCATGTTATTTGCTCCGTTTACAACTCATGGGTTTTTGAGTTCCACAAAGCTGGATAATTGTTCATTTTTATGAGCAAGCTACCTAGCTAGCTCATTGTGTTGATTCATTCCATCTTACGCCACTTTGTACGTGTGCTTTTATTGTAATTATAATCAATACTCCCTCCGATCCAAAAAGATTGTCGTTTGACTTTTTAACACGTATTTTAAGGAGCTAAAAACTATATAAAATATCAACTTTTTTTAAATTTTTTTTTACAACTTAATATTTGTTGGTAATAAGAATTATATTATAAAAAATAATATTAAAAAAGTTAATATATTATATAGTTTTTAGCTCCTCAAAATACGTGTTAAAAAGTCAAACGACATCCTTTTTGGATCGGAGATAATACTTATGTAATGTGAAGGTCACACCCAAATACCACTTTCTAATAAAATAACTCAGTCTCACATTTCACAAACAACGTTTGTTTTTGGGGAAGATCTTCCATTCTTCTGCAAGTAACTCCATTCTTGATGGTTCATTTTTTTTTATTAGATAAGAATTCGAGTTCAGACATGTATATCTGAAACTCAGGGGTCGGCTAAGCCGACAGACTGGAGAGCCATCTAAAAACCGTAACATACAACAATACATAACAGTGCAAACTCAGACAACCACACTCTAAAACGAAACCAAGCAGACCTAAAACAAACAGATCTGGAAGAAAACGACGGACGAAGCCAAGCCTTACTCTGAAGCAGAACCGTAGGCTAGCGATACATCAGGACGTGATCATCCTATGGAATGTGGACAGTGAGGACGAAACTCCAGAGAATCGGTCAGCCTGATCATTCTTGATGGTTCATAGATACATAGATGGATTTGAAATTGCCAATTGCTAGTATATTTGTAAGGATTGCAAGTTTATGGGTGTGTATGATTGCCAATATAAACAGCTAAAAATTAATCATCTGTGAGTGTTTATTTTTTAAACAGTTTTTTTGGTTTGTTTGGAAGACCAAAATACACAAAAACGTGTTAAAAAAAAGCTATAAAATGGAGGTTATTTGGGTGTTTATCTTGTACAAGTACTATTTTACCCATTCTTTTATCTTATTTGGTTTGAAAGTACCACAATACCCTTAATAAAAAACAAATAAACTCCACTTTTTACAAATAAACTGTTTTTCGCCTCATACGGAGATTATCTTATTGATTAAATTTTTAACTACTTTTACCAACCGTTTATAAATTTTACATTGTTTTATAATTTTAGTCAGTTTATTAATCTCGTCCCATACGAACCCTATGTGTCAGGATTGTAAGTTTATTCATTAAGATTGCAAGATATTCTTTAAGGATGACAAATTTCCCAGTAAGGATTGCACATTTATTTGTAAGGATTTGCAAGTTTATTCGTAAGCATTGCGCGCTAGTTCATTAGTATGGAATGCTAGTTTATTTGTAAGAACCTTAATCCGAAATATCCGTATGATATAGTAACGATTGCTAGTTTATTCATAAGGATTGCAAGTTTATGGGTAAGGATCGGATGACAAGTTTCGTAGTAAGGATTGCTAGTTTATTCATAAGGATTGCAAGTTTATTCGTAAGGATTTGCAAGTTTATTCATAAGCATTGGTAGTTTATTTGTAAGGAATGCTAGTTTATTTGTAAGAATCTTAATCTTAAATATTCACTAGTAGAAAAATAACTTTTTAGCCCGGGCGTATCACCTAATATAACCCCGATATGGGCAAAATATCATCCGGGCATCATAGTGGTGTGATAGTAAGTATATAGCCCGGACCAAAAATTGACACGTCCGGGTTATTTAATTTGTTTCGTAATATAGCCCATATATGGTATATCCGGGCTATTTGGATTTCATGTGAGAAGTTTTTTAATTTGTTTGACAAATTGATCAAACGATGTTAAGCAATACGATGTTTATTGAACTATAGCCTTCGCCTAGTGGTGAATCCCGGAATTTTCATAGGGAGAAAAAATTAATTGTCCATATAATAAGACTTAATTAATTAAATGTTCATCGTCCAAGATTTATTAGTTAAATGTCCACCAAATTTTAATAATACAAAAATGTCCATGCCCTTTGCTTCCCTTCCCTCCCTTTTCCCTTTTCCTTTTCTTTTTTTTTTCCCTTTTTTTGGTTATTATCGAAATGTTGACATTCAAAGTAACAGCTGACATTCGAACTATTATTAAATTTTTATGCTGACAAACGGATTACTGAGATTCTAACTCCATCGACATTTTTCTGCTGACAAACGGACTTATTAATAATATTGATAGATAGTTGACAAAGAGAAGCTGAGAAACTATGATATATATATATAGCTAATAAAGAAAAGAACATAAGCTGACAAAGTATAACAGATAGCTGACAAACGAACTACTGAGATTCTAACTATCACAGATAGTTGACAAACGTACTGTTGATATTCTAACTATGATAGATAACTGTCAAAGCATGACATATAGCTGACAAATGAAACTATGAAAAATAGCTGATAAACAAATTGTTGAGATTCTAACTATGACATATAGCTGACAAACGGACTACTGAGATTTTTACTATTATAAAAAGTTTAGCGTCTTTTAAGATAAAAAAATCTTATCCAAAATTATGATAAGAGAATCTATAATTTGGTGCACCGGGAAAACATTAGAAGTATCAAAATAAAAATAAAATGAATACATCAATGATCTTGCAAAAGAAACACACAACAAATAGCATTAATTAAAGCAACATACATTACCATTCTCGCATTGGATATATACACTTCAAAAGCATAAACAAAAGCTTAAGCAAAGATAGTATCCTTTCATGCGGACAAATATATACATACGTATCCAAGTATCAAAGTCCTAACAAAAAATGCGGAAAAAAATATACGCACTAAAAAATAGGATAAAATGTTGTTTAATTTTCACCCCTGTTTACATCATTTTGAAGGGCTCGCAAACAACACTCAAATCAACAACAATCAAACAAAAGATACAAATAACAACCAATTTCGTCAATTTTAATTCTAATGTCAAATCCTAAAACACACAACTTCTTCTCCAAGAGCTCATTAACAACAAATTATAATGAAATTTCTTACCTCAAAGTCGATATATCTAGAGAATTATCTCTCAAATGGACCTGATCAAAACTCTAAAATATTGCTGCTCTTGGCTGCTCGTTAAAAGCACACGAGATGTGCTTGGTGGCGTGAAATGGATGATGGGTTGGTTTTATTTTAGTTGAAAAAGACTTTGTGTGCAATTTTGTGAAAATAATCTTGATAATAGCCCTTTTTCCATCTTGTCTAAAGCCGTCATGGAATTATTATTACAATAATTTCATTTCTCATATTTCAATTTCAATTCCCGCAATTCATTTAGCTTAATATCTGATCTCACTGGTCAATTGATTACTATTTAAATAAAAAGGTTATTTTATTTATAAATAAATTAATATAAAGCAAATATGACTAATTAAACAAATGCTCTATATATAGAGCGCTACATTACGTTGTTACAATAAATTTGGACTTTGAGAGGAGAGGATTGTATAGAGTTTTTTGGGGTCGGTTGAGGTTGACGGAGTTGCTAGTTGGTAGGGTTGTATAGAGGGGTAGTTGTCAGCTCGAGATTCAGCTGTCCAGCCTTTTGTGTGCTGGTTTACATGGTTTAGTCTTTTGGGGTAGGATACCGGTTTTTCAGTATGACCCTTAATTTGGTCATACTCTTTTGTCTATTTGGTTTAACCACCACATCTATATATTTACTGGTTTAGACAATAAATTTGGACTAATATGAACAAGTTTAACGAGATTTATGTCAAAAAGTGATCCGTTTAATTATATTATATGGTGATATAGTTGCACTAACATGTGTCTTTGGAATTTAATTGGTGACGAGTTTATAAGCTACTACTAAAACTTGAAAATTATAGGATTTATAGCTAGCATACGGTGTGGTGGTTTTGTATTACGAGAAACTAGTGGGCTACCCGTGCTAAGTACGGGTCTATCGATTTTCGACTATCAAAGAATTTTTTATATGCTTTAGCAAATAATTTTTTAATAAATGACCTTAAATTATATACGTTACCATATAAAATGTAATTGTAATAAGCTTATTTTATTTCCTAATGGTGTATTAAACTCTTATTAAATTCAAATACAAACTTAAAAATTTTACTTTGCTACCATGTTTATTACTAATATTTTAAATTTTAAATTTCCAATGAATTTATATATAATTTATACTAAAACACTTTTTTACAAATAGTAACAAATTTTTTTATTTACATTAATTATACTTTTTATCTTCTTTTGAATGTGCATTAATACTTATAAAATTAGTCTCTTTAACTTCTTATAAAGATTATTTATTTTCTTTTTAGTCTCTTTAATTTCTCATAAAGATTCTTTTTAAATCTTCAATATTTCTCATTTATTCCACCTGTAAAAAAAATTTCTTTTACTAAAGAGTAAGATTAGTTTAGAGTTTAAATAATAATTTTTTTTTAAGATTATTGGAGTTAAACTATTTTGTACGAAAAGACAAAACTATCCTAACAACAATTTAATAACTTGTAAAAAAATCAGTTAAACTATTTTCCATCTCATACAGATTTATATTATTTTATAAGCCTTTTGATCTTTATTTTACCTAGTTTTTTAATTTTAACTAGACTATAAAGTAAATTTTAGTCAATATTTCAACATAAATAACTCTTTTTCATGAATTTGGGCCTTAAATCTGTTTGTAATCAACATCTATAAGCCCACAAACCATTACCCTTGCCATCCAGCTGGATTGTTTCACCCTTCAATGCTTCGACCCATTAACTTAGAAAGACCAGTCCCCCTAAGTTTTAGAATTGTTGATGTACTTAATACCGTTTAGCGTGAGAAATTTAGATGTCCACTAACTTCCCTAAAAAAAAAAAAAATTATATATTTTGAATTTTTTTGGTTAAAGTCCAACAAATTTTTCATTATAAAATTTATCCCAAAATATAAAGTTTTATCCAAATTTAGATAATGACCTTCATTTTTTCCCATCATTCTCTATTTTGAAGAACGTAATGGAGAAATTGTTGGATCAAAAACAGCCTCAATATTCTTTAAAACGGTAAATATATAGATAATGACATAAAGTCAAGGAGTAATAAGAAGTAAGACCATACTAAGAGTCTTGCGTAAAAGGCTGATACAAGCCGCAAATATCCTTCCACATGAATCCACCACGTAAGGATGAATTGATGAAGCAGGACATGAAGACTTAAGTAAGGGTCAACTTGCCTTCTTTCAACAATTAAGTAAGGATGGAAGACATTGTCAAACTGATTTCATTTTGAGTTTGTAGTATTTTTTTTTTAAATTGTAAACAAAGCTTTGTGGACAAAGCTTTACAAGGGAGGGAGTTTTTTTAGGATATGTGTATGGGTTGGGTTAGAGATAAGTGAGCTAAAATCCATTGTATACGGGGCTAAGCCTATACAAGGCTTATAAGAGCCTCTCGGTTGCACCGATAACGATTATGAATGAATTACAAAACACTCATATCTTCTTCCTCTCTTCTCTTTGAACTCTCATTCTCTTCCTCCTTATTCTAATTCTTCCATTACCGAGCTCCATAGCTCACCCTTCCTATCACACCTTCGGGTCCTAACAACCGTATAGATTTAGTAAAAAAAACATAAGTTTTTGTCAAGTTGTGGGTGATGGACATTCCATAAAGCTGATTTATCTGCTGATCGACGACCACCCTTTCTGTTTTCCTTTTTGAGTGACACCCATAATGTAATGATTGATTCGTAAAAAAGTCCACAGGGCGTTAAGCTCGGCGAAGTGGGTTCGAAAGACAGAGAGTTGATGACCTACGAAGTAGAGGAGTCAACCATGGATAAATCGAGATCTTGCAAAACAACCACACAACGCCCGGATCTGCAATAATGACTATGTAGATAAGGAGATCAAAGCTATGAAAGTTAAGGAATTCAATTTTCTCACATGTTCAATTTACTTTACTATTGTAGTAAAGTGACATGCAATCCTACTTAGTGTAGAATGGTGCATCTGGGTATTTCAAATGTTATTGTGATTTGTTGTCATAGCATCATGTTTGTAACTTAGCATATATTTATATTATTAGTGAGGTTACTAGCTAACCCGAAAGACCTAAAAGAGAGGCATTTGATGTTTGATAAGTATATGTAAATGTATTCTCTATTAGCTATGCACATGCAAGGTTCATTGCTCTTCTCTTTTGACTATTTATGCACAACTAGGGACATTTTATTTTCCTAAGTAATTTAACACGTAGTAATTTTTTTAAAAACTAATTAAGATTGCTTACTCAAATCTTGGCTTAGGAGTGTTTGGTTGATGACTATACTCTCATTTCTATAGTCATGGAAATGAGGAAAAGTCTAAAGTGGAAACTAAGGAGATCAACGAATATAAAAATGACACACAACCCTTGAGCTATAAGTGTGCACTGTGCAATGGAGAAGAGTTCTCCTACAACACTTGGTGTACCCTTGAGTACAACACAAAATTATTTGTGGTATTTTTAAATTATAAAAAAAATTGTAAAAATTATATTTATATTGTACATGTTTAATAACATATATTTGCATATTTTTTCTTATAAAATGATATTTTAATAATTACTATAATTAATATTCTAACATAATGACTCTTCTAATTTTAATATTTTTTAAAACATTAATTTATATAAAAAAAGTTATTCAAATATATGTTATTTGACATGTACAATATAAATATAATTTTTATAATTTTTTTTATATTTAAAAAATATCATAAATAATTTTGTGTTGTACCAAAGGGTACACCAAGTGTCGTAGGAGATCTCTTCTATGTGCAATGTGTCTTAGACTGTTAGGTCATCAATCAAGAAGAAGTTTCCAATTTGAGAGATGTAACTTCTATTTTATTTAAATGTAAATGATAGCATGACAACAATTTAAATGAAATGAAATGAAATATATTCATGGTATGAGGGAGAACTAAAGCGGTAAATTTCAATAAAAATACTCACCCGTACAAGGTACGGGAAAAATACTAGTTAAATTCAAATACAAACTTAAAAATTTTACTTTGCTACCATGTTTATTACTAATATTTTAACTTTTAAATTTCCAATGAATTTATATATAATTTATACTAAAACACTTTTTTACAAATAGTAACAAAATTTTTTATTTACATTAATTATGCTTTTTATCTTCTTTTGAATGTGCATTAATACTTATAAAATTAGTATCTTTAACTTCTTATAAAGATTCTTTTTAAATCTTCAATATTTCTCATTTATTCCACCTGTAAAAAAATTTTCTTTTACTAAAGAGTAAGATTAGTTTAGAGTTTAAATAATAATTTTTTTTATAAGATTATTGGAGTTAAACTATTTTGTACGAAAAGACAAAACTATCCCTAACAACAATTTAATAACTTGTAAAAAAATCAGTTAAACTATTTTCCATCTCATACAGATTTATATTATTTTATAAGCCTTTTGATCTTTATTTTACATAGTTTTTTAATTTTAACTAGACTATAAAGTAAATTTTAGTCAATATTTCAACATAAATAACTCTTTTTCATGAATTTGGGCCTTAAATCTGTTTGTAATCAACATCTATAAGCCCACAAACCATTACCCTTGCCATCCAGCTGGATTGTTTCACCCTTCAATGCTTCGACCCATTAACTTAGAAAGACCAGTCCCCCTAAATTTTAGAATTGTTGATGTACTTAATACCGTTTAGCGTGAGAAATTTAGATGTCCACTAACTTCCCTAAAAAAAAAAATTCACAAAATAAAAAATTATAAATTATATATTTTGAATTTTGAATTTTTTTGGTTAAATTCCAACAAATTCTTCATTATAAAATTTATCCCAAAATATAAAGTTTTATCCAAATTTAGATAATGACCTTCATTTTTTTCCCATCATTCTCTATTTTGAAGAACGTAATGGAGAAATTGTTGGATAAAAAACAGCCTCAATATTCTTTAAAACTGTAAATATATAGATAATGACATAAAGTCAAGGAGTAATAAGAAGTAAGACCATACTAAGAGCCTTGCGTAAAAGGCTGATACAAGCCGCAAATATCCTTCCACATGAATCCACCACGTACAATTTCCACCACAAAAAACAATCACCTATGCCACGTCATCGCACCTATTCTAATACTCCCTCCGTTCGGAAATATAAGTCCATTGACTTATATTTCAACGAAAGAGCTTGTGAAAGCAAGCGTTCTGGTTGAAGAAGATATCGAAGAAGCTAGCAACAGCAGCCAAGTTTAATCCGGTTAGTCATTTGTCCAAGAAGCTGGCTTTCAATCTGGCTATTCATTGAGTTATTTTATCACTAACTGGATCAAAAGAGCCTGCGCCAAAACTAACCGAAGATGAAGTGAGAATGTTATGATTGAAGTTCAGCTAGAATGAAGGACAATGAAAAGCTAAAAAGATGTTCACCAAATTGCTCTCTTTGTGTAGAAGCATTCTGCATAATGATACCTGGAAAAAATGATGTTGTCATCTTCAAATTTGTTTAGAGGATTGACGTTAAAGGCTTAAAGAGATACCTTGGATTTGAATAATCTGATCACTACATCTACATAGGTTTATACTCCCTCCGTATCGCAATACTTGTTATTTTAGCTCTATGCACGCTTATTAACAAAACCTATATTCACTTTACTTTTATAGGTTAAAACACTAAAAAACAACAATTATTACCTATAAAAAGAGCAATCATTACCTATAAAGATAATAATAATTATAACTAAAACAACAAGTTTTTTGTTACACCTTTACTAGTCTAAAACAACAAGTATTGCGATACGAATGGAGTACTACTTTTGGGAGCACTTGACCTTGTATAGGTCAAGCATCACTACTGAATCCTGTTTATAACATTTTTCTTTCTTCTTTTTTTTTTCTCTCTGCTCCCCACTTTCATATTGGTCCCCTTTCTCATTTTTTTGGTGCCTTTTCATAATGTATTGGTCCCCTTTCTCATTTAATTAAGCTCTTTGTCGGGAAAGGTATTGAGCTCCATGATAAGTTCATGGCCTTTTTCAATGACTACATTGTAAACCACATAATTTTTCACAAGCTCTGTTTTTGCCAGGCCGTCCAATCAATTTCGGAGGCCCGGTGCAAATATGAAAATATATTCAATATTTAATAATTCTATTAATATTGTTTTGTAATTTCAAATTGTTAAAATACTAAATTAGTTTTGACAACTTTAATTTTTATTTTAAACTAAAAAGATCACTGTTGAGATTTTTACAGTCAAAATTTTACAATATGATAAATATTAATAGTATTATCTTATAATTTTACAATATGAATCACCTTTCTCTACTATGGTTTACATCAAACATCAAGAATTGTTAAATAAATATATACATATAATTATGGAAATATGTTGAATATAATCAAATTATTTATCCTTGACAAATCAAGAAGATTATGGGGATTAATTTTTATGAATTTACTACAATTATTTACATTATAATCTTAGATCTTCTATGTGTAAAATATATCTTTAATAATTTAAGCAATTTTTTTCTCATAACATTGAAATTACTTTATATTGGATGAAAATCAATAATTTAGAAGCTATCTAATTTTATTTAATAAACATAAAATATTATTAAAATACTGAAAATAAAAAATTGAAATAAATAAACAAAGAAAAAGATAAGAAAAACAGAAAAAAAAACACAGACATAAACATTAAATATTATAGAAAGTATTGGGAATAAAAATAATAAATTGAAATAAATAAATAAAGAAAAGATAAGAAAAAGAGAAAAAAACAAAAAGAAGAAAAAAAAGACCAAACTGCCAGTATTGGAAAAAAAAAAGAAATTGAAATAAATAAACAAAGAAAAAGATTTAAAAAAAAAGGGAAAAAAACAAAAGAGAAAAACACAGAAGGGGAATCGAACCTGGACGGTAAGATTGCAAATTTTAATGAAGCGCTTTCTCCCCAGTTTACCACTAGACCATAGGCAAGCATGTGAGGACTACATAGCTCAGATAATCTATATCTATATAATACCTTAATTTAGAAGATTTTTGATGATGTGTCAACTCTTTCTTAATTTGAGGGTTTTCAACTAATCGTAATTTTCTTTTTTTTTTTCTCTTCATCTCTTTCATACATTTATATTTTTTCCTTTTATTTTTTACCCATTTACTACCCATCTCTATCTATATAATACCGTAGACTTTTAATGATGTGTCAACTTCTCCTTAATTTAAAGTTTTTCAACTAATCATAATTTTCTCTTATTTTTTATTTTTCTTTTTTCTCTTCATTTTTTTCATACATTTATATTTTTCCTTTTATTTTTTTACCCATTTACTACCCATTGGGTTTAATTCAAACATTCAATTAAATCTAATGTATACTATTAATCTATATTTAAATCTTTATATATTATAATAATCTATATCAATATAATATCTTAATTTAATGACCTTTTTTATGAAGCCTAACTTTATGGTAAACATTTTTACCATTTTCTTAAAGATTTCAAGTCTACCTTCATTATTTTATCTTTTATTTTTATCAATATTTTATAATATTATAATTCGCTATATTTATTAAAATTTTATTTATTAAAAATCGCACCATGGTGCGGGAATTAATTATAATAACAAAAACGTTCTAAATATTTAGAGCCCCCGAAAATTTGGAAGCCCTGTACGCTCGCCCATCTTGCACATGCTAATGGTCGGCCCTGGTTTTTGCATGCTCTTTTTTCACATGTGGCCTTGATTTTATCTTTTAAATATTCTGTTAATGATTTACATCGTTTTTTTTTATCACACTCATAGTCTCTTAAAGAGGCATTTTTTAGTCCTTTTTGAACAAGGTCGTTGCGGGTAGCTCAAGTGCTGAACTGTTGGCTGGCAATATTTTGAAAAAAAGGGCGGCAGTGAGAAATTGAGTGATGATATAATTGAATAGTCACCAGAAAAGGTATGCTATTCTAAGGCTGTGTTTGGCACTAGATGGAGATTATAGGGATTATGGGGATTTCAGTAGATGTTAGGAGATGGAGATTATTTTGGTAGATTAATGGGATTGTGGGGATTGAGATTATGGAGGTCGGAAATCTCGTAAAAGGTGTTTGGTTGGTATGGGATTGTGGTGTATTATAAAGTAACAAAAGGTCGGAATTGCCCCTAAAAAAAACCCTCATACCCCTCCTCCTTCCTCCCAAACCCACACTGCGAATAATCAGAGTTCACATTCGTCGGCTCCCACACGACACCCCGACGGCTTGAGAACGTCCTCGCCGAGGAACAAGGCCAAACCAAAAGGGACGAGGATTTAACCCAGGGCCGGAACCCGAGTTGATTTGGGTGCTACACGAGAGAAGTCGGGAAAAGAGGGCACTCGGACAAGAAACCCGCGAAGACAGAGGGGAACCCTAAATTAATTTGACAAAATCGGGATGAAGAAGGCTCACCCCAAAAGTGAACTCGAAACAGTAGGAGGGAGGGGGCCGAGCAGAGCCGGAGATGGCGACCACTGGATAACACAACAGTTGGTCGAACAGATACAGAGGGAGGCGAAACAAGGTCGAGGCCAGCGAGAACCTCACCGGAAGAGAGACCAAATCAAGAGGCCAGAGGCGTCGGATTGGTAAGCGATGACAAAAAGATGCCAGATCGGAGACGGACGAAGCCAGATTGAGGCGGCCGAGGCCGAGGTGAGGTGGCCGGAGCCTTGGTGGCGGTGGTGGCGAAGTGCCGATATCTCAGGCGCGGAGGCTCTCCTCTCTCTCTTCTTGCGCTCTCCCAGTCCCAGATCTGAAATGGAATCGTAGAGGAGAAGAGGGCAAAATTGGATCTCATATACCGAAATCCCCCCACAATCTGCACAATCTTGGGGTCCCAAGATTGTGAAAGAATCTCCCAAAAACCCCATAATCCCCAATCCAGATTTTGCACAATCCCCCCGCCGAACACCATCGCAATCCCTAAAATCTAATTTGTATTTCAGAGCAATCTCCCAAAAACCCCCACAATCCCCTACCGAACACACGCTAATACTACTGCTTTTGTCTTGATGACCTCTCACTCTTAGGTTCTAACTTTTCTAATACTACTGCTTCCCAGAATTTTATAGGTTAGCTGATTTGATCAATAATTTTTTGTTTCATGTCCTGTCACATAACATGGATATATCTTTAAATGCACCTGTTCTCAAGGTTCTAAATATCGGGTATCGGGGTCTTATCGGTTAGGAATAAAAATGATATATCGGGGATATATCGGAGATATATCGGCATATCTGGGATTTATCGATTTTGCTAATTTTTATTATAAATATTATATTTATACTTCAAAATGTAAAAATACACATGAAAAATGAATATTTAAAATACAAAATTACCAAATAAACTTTACAAAATAAAAACAACTTCATTCATAAAGGCTAAAGTTACCTTATCAAAGTTGACGATTCTAAATATCCCCGATATATCGCCGATATTGACCCGATATATCGGGTCATAAAGGCTAAAGTTGCCTTATAAAAGTTGGCAATTCTAAATATCCCCGATATATCATCGATATTGACCCGATATATCGCCGATATTGACCCGATATATCACGTTGACTGATATTTTCACCCGATATGCCGATATCGTATCGGATTCTAAATATCCCCGATATATCCGATATTTAGAACACTGCATGTTCCCAATTGCCTACATGAAAAAGCTATCTCGCCGCTTGCTATTTAATAAGAGTGCTAACAATGATCATGAAAGAAGCATACTTGCAAAGTTTAAGCATCAGTGTGGTGCACAATTCACGCCTA
This sequence comes from Persicaria maculosa, assembly GCA_963922045.1. NCBI lineage: Eukaryota > Viridiplantae > Streptophyta > Magnoliopsida > Caryophyllales > Polygonaceae > Persicaria > Persicaria maculosa. The sequence continues at coordinate 66,471,849 of OY998262.1, forward strand.
AGATGGAGGGGATACAAGATGGAGGGGATTGTATGTCGAGACTATATAGTTTCTAGCTATTTGATGTTGGTTTTTGGTACAAAGAAGTGTAATCCTTTGGTACGTATCCTTCCTACTTTGAGGTCACTGATTTGACTTTGGCATGGGAGAATCAGCGTCAATTTGAGGAGCATCTTCCAATTTTCGTATTTACAACTACTGAATTTTGATAGCATACATATTTTATACAATTTATATTCAGCTTCTATTCAACCATTGTATGTATGGGCATGAATTTAGCTTTGATTGTGTTTTCTTAATTGTGTACTTTCAAATTCGAATTTTTTATCTGAATTCTATTTCAACTGATCACAAAAGACCAAAAGCTAAGCAACATGATAACTACATAATTACACATAGCATAGATAGTCTACAAGATATTTGAACTCGTATCATCTAAAACGCGTTGATTAATGTGATAACATTCGAAAAATAAGATAAGTATACATTAATTTTAAGAATCCCGTGAGCCGATTAATTTTAAAAATCTCGTGCGTAGCGCACGGGATATAGGCTAGTTATGTATTAATATCTTCCTCAATAAAAGGACAAATATTTCAAGTATATATTAAAAATATTTATTAACCCGGCTACTACTTAAAATAAATTAAATTAAAAGCATTATTCACGCAAATGTGTTGGCCGGTCACGGTCGTTGGATGTCAACCTCCCTAGCTTTATATATCGCTCTATATAAACATAGATGTAGCCAAAAGCAATTACTCACAATTTTTTTTTTAAAAAAAAATTATGAGCAATCATCCGATTCCAAAGGAAATGGCGAATGGCCACAAAAACAAGCAAGAAGAAGAGGAAAACGAAGAGCTTTTAAGCAAAAGAGCCCTTCAAATAGCGAGAGGCATATCCTTTCCAATGGTCCTAAAATCCGCGATGGAGCTCAACGTTCTCGACATCCTCTCGGAGGCCAATGGCCGCGGTGTCTACCTATCAGCTTCCGAGGTGGCTAGGGAGATCCCGGGCTGCGTGAGCCCTCACGCACCGGCTCTCTTGGACCGGATGCTCGGCCTCTTGGCGAGCTTCTCGATTTTGAAGTGCGAACTTAGGGAAGGAGTTGAGAGGGTGTTTACGATTGCACCCATTTGCAAGTACTTCGTCACTACCAAGGATGGCCTTGATGGCTCCTTTGGGCCTTTGTTTCTATTGCACCATGACAATGTGTTCTTGGAGAGTTGGTAAGTTGGATGTTATTTCTAGTTGCATTTGGTGGCACAAACTATTGCAAAATCGAATAAAAATTGCAAAAAAAAAATCAGCTACAAAACATTTTAATATTATCAAAATGTTATTTCTATTGTTGTGTCATAAAAAAACTCTCAAGAAAAATTATTCTTCGTATGTCCCAAAATTAAATAAATGTTTTTGTAATTGAAATTTGTTGCCTTCAATTATTTGACATTTTGATCATATTAAAATTATTCCTTGTAATTCACAAATTTTCAATTTATTTGACATGCCAAGGCAAATTTTAAAAAATGTAACTAATTTTTAACAAGTATTCATCAATGTGTGTTTGGAAAAAAAATAGTTTTTCAAAGTTTTTTGTTTTTAAATGAAATAAAGCTAATATTATATTTTAATTGGCGTTTTGGATTTGAATTTTCAACAGCTACATCCCCAAGCATTTCATAACTTTTCTTTTTATACACACAACTCTATTCATTTTTTTTCTCTTTTACCCGTTAGTTTTACCAGCTAATCTGTTAGCTAAGGTTACCAAACACATTACTAGCTAATTTATCAACAATTTAATTTAACATATATTTTATACAACTAAACAATCAACTTCAATCAGCTACCCAAAAAGCTCCAATTACCAAACACACCCTAATATTGTTAGACAAATAGAGTAGTTTTATATTTAATTGGAAGTTTTTAAATGGTTAATTGACTTCTATATATGATGACATTTAAATTAGGAAACACTTGAATGATGCTGTGCTCGAAGGCGGGACTCCTTTCCAAAGGGCTTATGGGATGGCGTCCTTCGAGTACATGGGAACTGACCCAAGGTTCAACCACACCTTCAATCGAGCCATGTCGAACCACACCATTTTCCTCATGAAGAAGATCCTTGATGTCTATCGCGGCTTCGAAGGAATCAACGTGTTGGTGGATGTAGGTGGTGGGATCGGCTCCACCCTCAACCTCATCACTTCCAAATATCCCGACATCAAGGGGATCAACTTCGATCTGCCTTATGTTTTAGCTGACGCTCCAACTATGAACCCTAGTATATAAACTTAAACTTGTACCGATTGAATTCAATATATACCTACCGAATTGGCTTATTGATTTGTATTTTTGGTGTGTAGGAGTGGAGCATGTTGGAGGAGACATGTTTGTAGAAGTTCCTAATGGAGATGCCATCTTCATGAAGGTATTGTTAATAACATTTTAATTTGTCTGTCTACTTAGGATGATTAATTGTCTGGCATACAACAATTGTGAAACCCGTTAGTGAAAAAATTACCCTTCTGTCAATTTTGAAAAATGCCTAACTTACCCACTTAGGGTTGTTAGTTCTTATAAGAGTTTGAAACATTGATCATATCTATCTATATACATATACTAAAATCGATGCATCTATATACATATATTAAAATCGATGCATAGTATCCTATGTGACGTGTTGTGGTTGATTCAAGGAAAAAAATAATAAAATAATTATATGTTGTCATAGTTTATAAAAAGTTATATGTAAGTCACAAAATCTATCTATATATATTTTAGTTAATTGACAAAAATATAAAAAAAAATATTTCATAGTCATACATACCAAAAATATTAGGTAGAATTTGATAGGTGCATTTATTTATTATTTATATCTGTATTATTTTATTTGTATCTACATTATTTTTAGGTGGAAAGAATTATTTGTATCGAAATTAATTATTTTTATTCGAATCAAAATTAATTATTTAATAATGGTTATTTTATTCATGGATGTAAATTAACAATAACAATTGGATGCAGTGGATATTGCATGATTGGAGTGACGATCATTGCTTGAAGCTGTTGAAGAACTGTTGGAAGGCCCTTCCATTGAAGGGCAAAGTGATAGTTGTGGAATCTTTTTTACCTCACACACCCGAAAACACCTACGAATCACAGATAGCTCTCGAGCAAGATCTTGCGATGCTCGCCCACAACTCCGGTGGAAAGGAGAGATCCCGAGACGAGTTCGAGGCATTGGCTCTTGAATCGGGATTTTCGAGCTGCCATGTTATATGCTCCGTTTACAACTCATGGATTTTTGAGTTCCACAAAGCTGGATAGTGTTGTTCATTTTTATGAGCAAGCTACCTAGCTAGCTCATTGTTTTGATTCATTCCATCTTATGCCCCTTTGTGCCTTTATTTTATAATAATACATATGTAATGTGAAGGTGACACCCACACACCACTTTCCAATAAAATAAGATTTTAATAATTAGAAAAGATACTCTACAAAAACAAATGACCCTAAAAATCTATTTTAAAATTTAAATAATTAATATATTTTTAACTAAAATGGGAATCTTATCCGATGCTCTAAGATATAGGATAGAGAAAAACCGTTTTAAGAAACTAAATTTTTATAAAATATCAACTTTTTAATTAAGATTTTAAAACAATTTCATACTCGTTACTGGTAATTATGAATTCATTAAAAAAATTATTATTTTATAGAATTTTTGGTCAAGATTTTTTTTCCAAGTATCAAGGAGGAAAAGATGGATGATTAAGGGATATGATTGGGGATATAATTATAGTTGTGATAAATGAATCATAAATTAATTACTCCCTCCGTTCCTTTATATTTGACACTTTCAAAATTGGCACGTTTTTTTAGAAAGGTAAAAAGTATATAAATATTATTTTTTTCTTCAACTTTTTTTAATGATATTAAACTTATTAGTAATAATTATAAGATTATTAAAAAAAATTATTAAAAAAATAAATATTTCATATAATTTTTATCACTTTAAAAAACGTGCTTAAATAGTAAAAAGTCAAATAAAAAAGAACAGGAGGGAGTAATTAATACTACATCCGTTGCAAAATATAAGGTCTTTTGCTTTTTGGCACGTTTTTTAATGAGCTAAAAACTTCATGAAATATTAAATTTTTATTAAAATTTTTTACATAGTATTATACATATTGACAATATGTATAATACTATGTAAAAAAATTTAATAAAAATTTAATATTTAATGGAGTTTTTAGCTCATTAAAAAACGTGCCAAAAAGCAAAAGGCCTTATATTTTGCAACGGAGGTAGTATGGACTAAGGTCCACTCTCTTCTTAATTGACAATGGGGGTTCTTGTGTCATTGTTCATCAATCTTTGGGATTTCTCGTGAGAAGTTTTTTAATTTGTTTGACAAATTGATTGAAAACGATGTTCAACAATACGGAGTATGCTTTTTATTGAACTCTAGCCGGCCTGCAATTTGACAAAATCTTACATTCAAATTTATTTTCACAAATATTCAAAATAGAGTACATAGTTGCAATTTTATTTCTTTTGATAACATATTTGCGGTTGAAGAAAGAATACTTCGACATCAATTATTTATGAATAATTTTAACTGTAGTTATGAGTTTTTTTGGACGGAGTATACTCTTTCTTCAATTATTTATGAATATTTTTAACCGGTGCATTCTTGGGAATGAGAATTTGAAGTTTTGAATCATCTTTCAAGTAGACGTCGGCAGAAGTTTTTTAATTTGATTGACAAATTGATGGAAAACGCAGCAATATGTTGTTTATTGAACTCTAGCCTACAATTTGTCAAAATTGATTGAAAGTTGCCATCCTAATCAACCTTGTTACTTCCGCCTTCAAATTCATCTGTTTGGGTCGCTGCTCCTCACCACCTGCCGTTGTATTATGGCCTTCGAACCAATCTCAATCCGTGCTTTTGCCTCATTGCCTTTTTATTGTTGTTCGTTATCTCTCAGTTTGCCTTTTTCATCCGCCTCTATTTTGACTACTTGGTAGTCGCTCACGATCTTGTTATCGTATCTGAGGGTTTGAGTTGGGTTATGGGTTTGTAATGGTCAATCGTTTGGCTTTGAGTTGAGTTTGCGGGTTGAAGTGTTGTGCTGTTCTTGCTTTTTTGCAGGCTTCTCTTGAGCGGTGTTTGATTTGTCATGTTCGATGACGTCGTGGTGTGCGTTGACATCTGATGGCTCTTTTGAGTCCACAATCTGAGGTGCCCGCTATTCTCCAGAGTTATCTGTGTGCGTCGTCCCTTTGATCGATCGTTTCGTTTGTCTCTTTAGCTTGTATTTTAGTGTAGGATGGCTTGTAAGTTTCTTTTGTAATTTTATTTATGTCATTTGCTTCTGTAATTTCCTTTCTGTCATTTGCTTCTGTTTTTTGCTTCCAGTTGTACACGATGGTTAGTCCATCCACCGACTTGTCCGGTCTCTCGTTTTCTCTAGGCTTGTCTAGAGAACCGAATTCTTATCTTGCTTAAAAAAAAAAAGCAACATAGTTGCCATTTTTTTTTGATAGGTGAGTACATAGTTGCAATTGAAGAAAGAGGACATTTGACACCAATTATTTATGAATATTTTTAAGGGACAGTTTGCAAACTATACAAATAAGGTGGTCAAATTAGCAAACTATACAAAGTTTGGGAAAAATTAGCAAACTATACATTCCTTGTGCCCCTCCCTTGTGTCCCCTCCCCTCTCGTTTGCCCCCCCGTACGCGAAGCGGTGCACGGGGCCGGGGACACAAGGAATGTATAGTTTGCTAATTTTTCCCAAACTTTATATAGTTTGCTAATTTGACCACCTTATTTGTATAGTTTGCAAACTGTCCCAAATTTAATTTTACCAATTCATCTCATTAATTGCATTTGATTTTTAAGATATTCTATTAATACTCTAACTTTCCATACTATTCTTTTTTTTTTCATTGGTTCATTTTTTTTCCACATTATTCATTTATAATATAGTCCGTATGAATTTTAAAATGGCCAATTGGGTTGGAGATCGATGTGGGCAAGTTTTTTTGGAGTGGTTGAATACTTGAATATGTCGAAAATGGGAGCTAATTAATTAAATGAAATTATATATATACTGCATGTGTGTGTGAATAAATTAAGGGGACAAGGCAGCATGTGAATGATGCATTAACTGTGCAGCACCCCCTCTGTAGATTGCTTGTATGATTGTATCCCATTTAATAATTAGATTTTCCAAATCTTTTCCCTCGTTTATTCTACGTTGCAAAATGCAAATGGTCATGGTCGGATCAAAATATCGGAATATTTATGTTATTTTTATTTGTGTAAGCATTTGTGAACCAGTCATGACGGTCATGTCATGTGGCTTGGATTGTTAACTAGGGTCATACAACTTGTGTTAATAAATTAAGGTGGTTGTTATATCCTACTTGTTTTTATTTATCACCTATTTATTATTTATATAAGATTTATATGATTTTTTTAGCAGGGAGTCTTTCCTGATTTAAGTTGACATAGGATATAAAGACCGTTTTAATAAAAAACAGAATAAAATAATTGTCCATATAATAAGATCTAATTAATTATATGTCCGCTCCCCAATTTCGATCGAAATTCAGCTCCTCTTTCGTCAAATATCATTACAATTTCTCATCCATACAAGATCAATATTGTCGAAGAGAACATCGTGCGTAGATGTTACTATGTTATATTTCACTTGCATTTATCAACATATATTAGAATTCGTGTGAGATTGAACACGGTTATCGACATACAATCTATATAAACTCTTAATTTAGAAGAGTTTAGGATGATGTGTCAAGCTTAGAGGAATTTTAGGAGTCTCGACCTATCATTTTTTTTTGCCATTTTTCTTTGATTTTCTTTAATTCTATTTTTTTTCTTTTTCCTTTAATTCTCTTTTTTCTTAAATTTTACTAACTATTGGGCTTAATTCAAAACATTGATCTTAGCCTAAATTATAATTTTAGTAGTTTTTTTTCCTCTAAAAAAATAATCTATATAAACTCTTAATTTAGAAGAGTTTAGGATGATGTGTCAAGCTTAGAGGAATTTTAGGAGTCTCGACCAATCATTTTTTTTTGCCATTTTTCTTTGATTTTCTTTAATTCTATTTTTTTTCTTTTTCCTTTAATTCTCTTTTTTCTTAAATTTTACTAACTATTAGGCTTAATTCAAAACATTGATCTTAGCCTAAATTATAATTTTAGTAGTTTTTTTTCCTCTAAAAAAACAATCTATATCTATATCTATATCTATATAAACTCTTAATTTAGAAGAGTTTAGGATGATGTGTCAAATTTAGAGGAATTTTAGGAGTCTCGACCAATCATTTTTTTTGCCATTTTTCTTTGATTTTCTTTAATTCTATTTTTTTTCTTTTTCCTTTAATTCTCTTTTTTCTTAAATTTTACTAACTATTGGGCTTAATTCAAAACATTGATCTTAGCCTAAATTATAATTTTAGTAGTTTTTTTTCCTCTAAAAAAATAATCTATATAAACTCTTAATTTAGAAGAGTTTAGGATGATGTGTCAAGCTTAGAGGAATTTTAGGAGTCTCGACCAATCATTTTTTTTTGCCATTTTTCTTTGATTTTCTTTAATTCTATTTTTTTTTCTTTTTCCTTTAATTCTCTTTTTTCTTAAATTTTACTAACTATTGGGCTTAATTCAAAACATTGATCTCAGCCTAAATTATAATTTTAGTAGTTTTTTTCCTCTAAAAAAACAATGGGATTAATTCAAAACATAAAATTAATAATAAGAAAATATAAAATTAATATTAGTAATTCAAAATAAAATCTGAACTTTTACAATTATCTGAACTTTTACAAGTAGTATATATATATATATACTACTTTAATTGTTTTCTCAGCCCATGAGTTTAATTCAAAATATTTAATTATCTGAACTTTTACAATTATGTTATAATATTAATTTAATATATTAGTAAGATTTTATTTATAAAAAATCGCGCCATGGCGCGGAGATCATACTAGTAGTACATTATTTATCATCACATGTCTGCTGATAAATTCATTTGTATATACAATTTAATTCGTTTGTATTTATCAACATACGTAAAAATTCTTTATCAGCATATATATTTGCTACAATTGTTACAGTTGTGTATGAGGGAGAATGGATGATTGTTAGTATATTTCTTTGTCAGCATATGTGAAATCGATTGTCAGCATCTATAATATATTTATTAGCATATTTATCTGATTATTTGGTTGGAAGCTCAAGCAATAATGTCACATCACATTGTTACAATTGTGTGGCGGGGAGAGGGGGGGGGGGGTTGTATGATTGTTGATACCAAATTATCATTGATTGGTGATACAACATCGACGCCTGAGTATTTCAAAGATATATGTGCTTTTTTAATAAAGGAAATAAATTAGGTCTAACTACCGTCTGTCTATAGTCCAACTATGAAGTTACAGCAACGAAAGCTGTACTTCACAAGACCAAATTGGATCTGAAATCAAAGGTTTCCCGCCATGCGAGAATGGGAGAGTTTTGTGGGAGTTTTCTGTATTTCTTACTTCTGAAACTCAGCTACCAAATGTTACATATATACACTCCTCTAACTAACCAATCTAGCCCTGATCAAATCATTAACTCTCTTCCTAACCAGAGTTGTAACAACCGGCTAACAAGCAAACTAACAACTAAACCATCTCCCTCTATATCCCCCCCTCAAGGTGGGCGTGTATGGTGAAAAACAAGTCCCAGCTAGCAGCTCAAAACAAAATGTTGCTGGGCACCTAAAGCCTTTGTAAAAACATCAGCAATTTGCAAATATGTAGGTACAAACACAGTAGAAATGAGAGCCTCTAAGATCAGGTCTCGGATGTAATGGCAATCCACCCGAAGGTGCTTAGTCCTCTCACGATAAACTGGGTTTATGGCCAGTTGAAGAGCAGATTTGTTGTCACACATAAGAGGAACCGGGAGAGCTAACTGAATACCCAAGTCCTGGAGCACACCAGTAACCCACACCACTTCACTCCCTGTCTGTGACATGCTTCTGTATTCGCTCTCCGTGGAAGATTTTGAAACAATTTTCTGCTTCTTTGTCTTCCAAGAGACCAAGCAATCACCAAGGAAGATGCAATAGCCAGTAAGTGATCTACTAGTGTCACTACAAGCTCCCCAATCAGCATCTGAGTATGCCCTGACACTCAAGGAGTTGTTACTTGGATAGAAAAGGACAGTGTGACCTGTACCCTTAAGGTACCTTAAGAGAAACAAAGCTGCTTGAAAATGGGGAGCTCTGGGATTAATCATGAACTGAGTCAATTGCTGCACTATATAAGCAATATCTGGGCGTGTCATAGTGAGAAACAACAACCTACCAACCAAGCGCCTATATGACTCAGGGTCTGGCAATACCTCACCACCATGAGAACTCAAATGTAAATTGCGCTGCATAGGGAATTTTGCAGGCTTGCAGTTCATCATTGAAGCGTTTGACAACAAATCCACAATTTACTTCCTCTGGTTTAACAAGATTCCATCGTCTGATCTAGAGATTTCCATCCCTAAGAAATAACGTGCCATTCCCAAATCCTTAATTGTGAATGCTGTATCCAGTGACTGCTTCACATGAGTGATGAACTGCTCATCATTCCCTGTTAACAACATATCGTCTACATAAACCAAAGCTATTGTGAATTTAGTACCCCGTGCACAAGTGAAGAGGGAGTAGTCATGCCTTGATTGACAAAACCCCAGCTTTACCAGGTGCTTCGTGAGCTCCACATTCCACTGTCTACTTGCCTGTTTGAGGCCGTAAATTGATCGATTAAGACGACAAACCTGGGTGCCTTGAGCCTTCTCATAACCTGGAGGTGGAGACATAAACACTTCTTCATCGAGATAGCCATGTAAAAAAAGCGTTATTTACATCTAATTGATATAAATTCCATCGCTTGATAGAGGTCAGGGCTAGAAGTATTCGAACTGTTGCAAACTTTGCAACAGGTGAAAATGTTTCTTTGTAGTCCCTATCTTTGACTTGGTTGAACCCTTTTGCAACCAAACGAGCCTTATATCGTTCCACCTAACCATCAACTCTGAATTTGATCTTGAGGACCCATTTACACCCAATAGCACGCTTCCCGGAAGGTAGAGAAGTAATGGTCCATGTATTGTTTCTCTCCAAAGCATCCAGTTCCTGACTCATTGCAACCCTCCATTCATGAACCTTCTTTGCTTGAGCATATGAGGTAGGTTCAACAATTGTCAGAACATTGAACAAAGAATGGATGTAATTTGGGGAATAGACACACAGGTCTTATGGTCGAATAACAGAAAACACTCCTGACAATGAATCACTACTCGACATCGAGTTGTCATTGTCAGGACCTGTGACATGAGTAGGAAGATGTTGATACACAAAAATACAAAATCCTGCAACCGAGCAGGCCTTGTGATCTTCCTAGATGCTCTAGGCAAAGTCTGAATCTGAGAGCTGTCAACAGAACCCTGAGGAGAATTCAAATGTTGTCCACCTTGAACATCAGGCCCCTTATTGTGAATTCTAGTTTCAGAATTACTAAATTCAGTATCCTCCACCTGAAGATCATTCAAGGAACTGTGTTGTAATTCATTGTGGTGTAACTCAGGTGAAGCAATTGGACTATCATTGAGCCTAGAGCTAATCAGTCCATCCTCATCACCAAATGAAACTCTAGGAAGCTCAGGGTTGACTGGAGTTTCTGTACCCAAAGGAACCTCTTTAAAAGGGAACACTTCTTCTCTAAAAAAACTACATCTCTGCTTACAAACACCCTATGAGTCTCCATATCATAAAGCTTGTAAGCCTTCATACCTGGGGGATACCCTATAAACACACATTTCCTCCCTGAAGCCTCTAGCTTGTGTCTATGAACTTTAGGCACATGTGCAAAACACAAACACCCAATCACTCTCAGTGAATCATAGTCTGGCTGCCTTTTGAACAACAGTTCATATGGGGATTTCCAAGCACACACTCTCCCCAAAATCTCATAGGCAAACCTGCACTAATTCGAATAGCACGAGTTGTCTCAATGACATGCATGTGCTTTCGTTCCACTCGACCATTTTGTTCCGGAACATAGGGAACAAATATTTGATGAGAAATCCCAAGATCTCCTAACAACTCATTCATAGCCTTATTCACAAATTCTGATCCATTGTCGGATCTCATACTCTTGACCTGAAGTCCAAACTGAGTTTGAACAAATGTCAAGAACCTCCTAATGATGCCTTCTACCTGTCCTTTGTCTCTCATGAGAAAAGTCCAAGTAGAGCGGGTATGATCATCAACAATTGTTAGGAAGAAACGGGCACCACACAAGGATGGAGTGGAATACGGTCCCCACACATCCAGATGAATTAATTCAAACGGTTGAGCAGCCACAGAGACACTTCTCATAAATGGCAACTTGTGAAATTTAGCTAAACAGCATGTGTCACATTCAGACAAATTGAAATTTGCTCCATGAGCAGCACCCAAGTGTTTCATCTTGGAAATTGAAAGATGTCCTAAACGAGCATGGAATAGCTTTATTCAGATGTTCTTATTGAAAGATGCAACAAATCTACTTAAAGACAAAGCTTCATCAGTGATACGAGTGATGCCAGTAGACTTCAAATGAGTGCAATCAAATCCAGTGAACTTGTATATTCCACCTTCTCGAGTGCCAACAGCTATCTTCTCATCAGTTGAAGTGTCATGTAGCCAGCAATTCCATTTCGAGAAAACAAACAGACAATTCTCATCATTTAGCATCTTAGACACAGACATCAAATTGTACTTGAAATTCGGCATGAACAACACGTTTTGCAAACAAATACGTTTGTTCATCCTCACAATTCCAGAATAATGAACAAATTGGGTCAATCCATCAGGGAATCCAATCACTATAGGCTTGGCAAGAGGATGCAGATCATCAAACATCTTCCTGTCACACACTATGTGATCTGAAGCCCCTGAATCTACGATCCAAACCATGGATCTTTGATCATCCTGCGCTTTCGAGAATGAATTAGAAACCATACCTACAAAGTTCACAGATCCTGCACCAGGCACCTCCGAGTCCATGACTCCCTTTCCTTTGATTGCTTTCATGACTTCAGCAAGCACAAATTCACCAATTGCAGATTCGTGCCATCAAGACGAGCATTACCAGAACCTGAGCCCGACGCCTCACTACACATCAAAGGGCTAACATCAGCCGCTATCTCATGAACATTGGCCACCATCTTGTCATCCTGAGGGCGCTTGGGACCATTGTACCAATCTGGAAAGCCGACCAGCTTGAAGCAGGTGTCCTTGATGTGTCCCCTTTCTTTACAATAGTTACACACCAATTCCATATTTGCCTTCTTAAAATCTTTCTTCTGATCGGATCCTTCCAGGTGTTGCTGCCAGATGCAGGTGCTTGACCAGATCCTCCCTTACCAGAGCCAGAACTTCCTGGATTTCCTCCTTTACCACTGCCAGCTCCGGAATTCCCATAGTTCCTTGCAGCCAGAACTTCATGACTCTGCGTGTTAACACTGGTGATTCCTTTCTGACGTTCGATTTGAATCACCATATGGAAAGCACGATTGACTGATGGAAGTGGTTCCATAGCCAAAATGCTACTCCGAATTCCTTCGTATGTGTCTGAGAGCCCCATAAGGAACTGCATCAACTTAGTTGTTGCTTCTCGCTCCAAGAGCTTCTTTAGGATTGCACAGGAGCACATCTTCAATCCTCCGCATCTGCAAACTGGAAATGGTTCGATCTCCTGCAACTCGTCCCAAGCTTTCTTCCTCTTTCCAAAGTATTCAGAAACTGAGAGATTCTCCTGTTTTAGTTCGCTTATTTCCTTCTTCAGCTGATAAACCAGTGGCGCATTAGCCTCTGCAAACCTTTCTCTGATCTCTTCCCAAAGTTCCTTCGCCGAATTGACATAGACAAAATCCTCGGCCAGATTTGGCTTTATTGAATTGATGATCCAGCTTGTGACCATAAAATCGCATCTCATCCAGCGATCGTAGTCCTCATGAATCTCACTTGGCTTCTCCACTTTGCCGTTAATGAAGCCGAGCTTCATTTTGGCTCCAAGTGCCATGCGTACAACCCGAGTCCAGCTGTGAAAGTTCCTTCCATTGAATTGCGCTGACACCAGCACCATCCCAGGGTGGTCGGAATTTGAGAGAAACAGTGGATCTGCCTGATTCGCTCCAAAATTCCGAGCAACGTGAACAGTCGTCGACGATTCTGGATTTCCATCGCCATTGATCTCATTGTTGATCTCATTTCCTGCCATCTCTGATTCGAATCAAAAGCTAACACGATTTCAGAAATTCGTGGAGAGTTCTGATACCATATGAAGTTACAGCAACGAAAATTGTACTTCACAAGACCAAATTGGATATGAAATCAAAGGTTTCCCGCCATGGGAGAATAGGAGAGTTTTGTGGGAGTTTTCTGTGTTTCTTACTTCTGAAACTCAGCTACCAAATGTTACATATATACACTCCTCTAACTAACCAATCTAACCCTGATCAAATCACTAACTCTCTTCCTAACCAGAGTTGTAACAACCGGCTAACAAGCAAACTAACAACTAAACCATCTCCCTCTATACCAGCCCAGAGCATCATTTCGAACGAGAACTTGTAGTTCTATATATGTATCCAGGTTAGCGCTAGGAGTTAAGTGTCTTAGTTAGGTTAGCATGTCCACAACGCTATTTACTTCCTTGTAGACATGACGAATGTTGACTGAGAAAAATTTGAGGAGGTTCAGACGGGGGTCATAAATAATCATTTCAATCTCCCAATGACAATTCCAAGTACCCATGAGTGCATTAATAGTGCAGAGGCTATCCCCTTCGATTTCAATATTTTGGATATTTCTACCGATAACTTCTTTTGTGCCTCTATAATTGTTAATTAATAAGGGAGTTTTAACTTCATTTTAAAAATAATCATTTGGTATTATTTACTGTAATTTTTTTTTATTAAACTATATAAAAAATTATCATAAGATTACGAATATCATTTTTGTTTGTAGATGAATATAATTTATTTATTTATTTAATGTTAATATTTTTTACATTTAAATATGAGGAATAGACTTATAAATTATATTCATCTACAAACAAAAATAATAACATTATAATGGGTGAGTACAAATGTTAATATTTTTTCATATTTATACCATGTACCATCCTTTTATCTTTGCGGTTGGAGCAATGACACAGCTAATGAGGTAATAACCGAGGCGTGTCAATTGCTGGTTGAAAACTATTACCATGTACCGACGGAATGAAATCGCCTGTCCTTAAATTTGTGCCCCTCTCTCGTCCCTCAACTCCTCCCCCTCACAATTCTTAATTAAATAAAATAAAATAAAAAATAAAAATAGATTAAAAAGAAGAAGAAAAATAGTTTTTGCGAGAAGGGACAGGAAAAAGGGACGTAAGCGGGGACAGATGATTTGGACTCATGTACCGACCTTCAGAATTAAGTTGTCTTTTTGAATTTATTTTTGAGTATTTCAGCCCATTAGCGTGAAAAACCCAGCCCAATACGGAGGCCCAACTAAGCAAGTGGGCCAACTGGATCGTACAGTCGGTGTTTGGTGAATTGGGAAAAAAAAAACCAAAAGGAAAAACGAAATAAAACAATTCGTACAGTCAGCGAGTTTCTGGCCACTAGAAACGTTTTCTCATTCCCGGGTCGGTTTCCTTCCACGGCTTCCACCTTCCCCTCCTCCCCCAAATTCAATTTCTACAAATTTCCACAGAGACAACAATGGCTTCCTCAGGTACGAATTTCCGATCCTATCGGCTGCAAATGTTGATTCCGAATCCAATTCCTTGTTCAATTTCACCCATCCTGTAATTCATGCAATTTGCATAAGATTGAAAACCCCTTAGTTTGTCGCCTCATAAGTCCCAAATCCAATTCCTTATTCAATTCCATTGTCGATGCCTCAATTATTGCAGCTTTTATCTTGATTGATTTGCCTGTTAGGAAAGCCCTAATTTTTTCGTCCGACGATTTTGTTTCCCAACTCTCGGGAAGAAGATTTCGTCTTTTGAAACTCTTATTTGACAACTGACGTTGTTCTTTCGTGGTTCGTGCTATGCAGAGCTTAGCTCAACCGTGGTGGCCGAGCTCGAGGCCGCCTCGCGTTTGAGGACGGCTCAATTCCTGATCACTCGAAGGCCTTGGCTCGGTGAGATTCCTGTTTTTATTAATTTTTTGTTCTACATGTGTTTATCAAATGCCTGATCAATAGTGTATTCCCGGGGTTCGAATGCTATCTGAAACTAAATTCAACATAATCTTATATAATAACACTTGATTTGTTTTCATTTTAGATCTTTATGGTGTAAGAGTTAGACCAGTTGCTGCCTTTGGAAGCATTAGTAACAAGCCAACTTATGATCCAGCACTCATACACAGGATCTTACCAGATGAGTTGCTTTATGAGGTATAGATAGGTATTTTGTATTCTTCCACAGCAATCATTTGTTGCGTCACTTTCCATCTTTTGTGATCTTAGAGCAATTTGTTATGTTGCCGATAAACTACTGCGTAAACCTGCCAGAAGCATCAAGCTTTTAAGTTAATCGTCTTATTTTTGTGATTGCCATGCATTTTGCAGCTGTAGAAATGTTTGGTGATCTGACCTTGAAACTATGCTCATGCAGATTTTTGCGAGGATGTCTCCCTATAATTTAGGAAGGGCAGCTTGTGTATGTCGAAAGTGGCGATATACCATTCGGAATCCTATCTTTTGGAGGATTGCTTGCTTAAAGGCATGGCAGGTTGGTTCATTGTTGTCAAGGTTTATTTGATTTTGTTTAAATTTGTCCTTGTGTGGGACTTGGAAGCTGAAACAGAGGATTTTTTTTTTCCATTTTATGTAGCTTTCCGGGGTGGTTGAGAATTACAAGATTTTGCATTCAAAATATGAAGGTTCATGGAGGAAAATGTGGCTCTTGAGATCAAGAGTTCGAACGGATGGTAAAAGTGCACCTTTACACTTTTTGCTATTTGTTACTTTATAATTTCGTCATTTTGTAAGGAGAGATAGATGATATGCGCGAACTCTTTCTCTACATCACTTGTGCTTTAGGTTGTTATATACTTGTTTTGTAATTTTTCCAGCTACCATTACCTGCAATTTATCTTGAATGTTTGTGGCAGATTTGTTACTAGTGCGCTTCAATTTTGCCATCAAGTTGAAATGGCTCCTAAATCTATTTTTGTGGATCGTTAATGTACTTGTGATATTCTGGGGTACAATGCAATGACTTTAAAACTTTGGAATTTTTCAGGTCTTTATGCAAGTAGGAACACCTACATTCGTGCTGGAATTGCAGAGTGGAAAACGACAAATCCAGTGCATTTGGTATGATAGTAATCTTGTTTTATTGATGTGAATTTAAAATTGTAGTATACTAGTATGCACAACTCAGCCTTTGCAATGGTTTGTGGTTTGTCATCAGTGCTTCTAATTAGACTTTTTCGTGGAGGGTTTTTGTTAGTTTCCATCACATCTGAATCTCAAAGAGCTTATAGCAATGAACTCTAAATTGCCACAGAAAAATATTCTCCTTGCTCCAAAGGCATCTTACATGGACTTCATATGTTACAAGGCTGGGGTCATGGGCTAGAAATCCTATTTACTTGTTTTTTGTGCATATATCGTTGGATTAAGTGATTTGCTTTTAAAGAGCAAGAAATTTATTGACAAATATTTGATATGTTAAATCTTCGTTATAGGTATTTGTATTTGCTCTTGACTTGTTTAACTGGACATTTATAAAGCAGCTATATGTCAATCTTTTGGTTTAATTTCTAACATCCTTATAATGCAGGTGTGCTATTTCCGCTATATAAGGTTTTACCCATCTGGAAGGTTTCTTTACAAGGTTTAATTCTGCACCTCTTCAACTTTATGGTGTCCTGAAGTAAATCCTTTCTGAAAACTTAATTCTTCTGTATTATCGAATGCAGAATTCTTCCCAGAAGGTTAAAGAAGTGGCCAAATTTATGAACCTCAAAGCATCTAAAACAGAATGCGTTTATCGCGGCCAATACACTCTGTCTGATGATAAGGTCTGCCCTCCATCCGATACCTCTACACAATATCTGATGATGAGATGGTGTTAGTTCCAAAATACCAGTTTGCTTTTGTTCTTTAATCTTTACTGAACTATATATACTTGTATGGTGTTTGTCTATTTTTAAGGTTGAAGCTGCTCTCTTGTACCCTGGAATGAAACCGACTGTTCTGAGAATCCGTTTGAGGTATTCAGCAGATTTACTTTCAGCATATGCAATAATGGATTAAGAGTTCAGGAAGTACTTCCTGAATGTATCATTACATTACCAAAATGAAGCCACTCATAGCTTGCTGTGTTTTTCAGGCTAAGGGGAACAACTGTGGGTGCCAATAACCGGATGGACCTGGTTTCACTCGTCACCAGTGGTGTTAACGATAATGAGGCAAGCAGCAGCCATGACGGAGAGGTACTCGGTGTGGTTGAAGGTTGGGAAGATGATGAAACCCACAACCCTGATGTCCCTGCAGTTTCTCACAGGCGGGGTTTGACCCCTTTCATCTTCATCCCATTTGAAGAGGTACAATCCCAATTTCAACCACCACTACTTAAATCTGTTGCTTTCTTTCCTCGAACTGATTGATTTCAATTCTCATTGGTGCAGGTTGAAACCTCAGTCCTGAATCTCCCGGTAGACAAGATGGACTATTTCGTGCCTGGTTGATCCAGTGCGAACCTGGCCAACGCCCAAGGTGATCTGTACATAAATGTTAATAAAGGCTTTGTCTTTGTGTCGCCGATTGTATCCTTATGTTTGTGTACCATATTCATGATTTATCTCATCTTTTGCCTCTTTTGGTTGCCCAAAAATGATCATCTTTGTAAACAGAAGGTGACACAAGAATGTATAATTATAAGGTGGAACTCTGTGGATTATTTCTGCATTACTACAAGTAATATTACAGTATTATTATCTGGCAGCCATGAAATCATTGTACAGCTTAACACATAATCTCACACAGCAATAACTTTAGAAGTCAAATCTCCACAATGATGTTAAACAAAGCACACATTTTTCGGCGTTTCAGCTCGGAAAGTGACGATGCAAAGTAGGAGCGTGGACCATCACATGTTGGATTTGGCGCCTCCAGGTGAGTAGACGATGGAATTCCAGGAGGGATTGCGAGGAAGAAACGTATCCTGCAAGTGAAATTCCACCACCACACTAATCAACAATCGAATTCGACGATTTGAATCGACGACGGCAGCAGAGTACCAAAAATTACGGATTCGGAAACCCTAAGAGAGAGAGAGAGTACGTACGGAGACGTAAGAGCAAGAAGGGATGACGAGGAGGGAGCGAGCCTTGGCGTGATCCAAGGCGGCGACGCAGAGGCGCGAAGCCAATCCCAATCCTCTCTTCGACGGAGGTACGAAGGTATGGACGATGTCCATCACCTTAACGCCGTCATCTTTCTCCGTCAGGAAGTACTCCAGGTAAGCTTTCCGGTCCTCCGTCTCGAACCTCCGACCGCTCTCGTTCCACACCACCGTCGCCGTCGCGGTCGTCATCTCTCTCTCTCTCTCTCTGTATTAGCTGCAGGAGTCGTTTTTTATGCTGGCTTTTCAACGGCCCATTAGGAACTTGGGCTTGTAAGACGGCCCAGCCCAAAAAGTCTAAAGGCCCAACAGTAGTTGCGCCAACAAGTCAAATTGAGTCATGTATCAACTGTCGGCTGAGTACCACAATTTACCACGAAATGAACACTTTGTAAAGCCGTTGCGAAGTGTTTTTATTGATTAGACGACACAGAATGTCATAATCCCAATCCAAAGTATGATTAAAGATAATTTAATAACGGTTATGGCTGTTATTAGAGTTGAACGAGTTGAGTGTTATTGTTGATATTCAATCAGTTTAAATACCAATAAAGCTCGAGTCGAGTAAGAATTCAGACTCGACCTTAAAATGTTCTTTAATTTGACTGATTTAGTAAAGTGAATGAGGAAACAAATCAAAAGTGTTTACTCGATAACGCCTCAAATCTTAAGGAACTAATCCGTGACCAAATTGTTACCACATGTGAGTACTCGTTGCGATTTCCTTAGTATAAGAGGCAAAGGCCAAATTCAGACGTATAAATAATAAATCATATGGGAAATTTGGTGTCGTATAAATATCTGTGTCGTTCGCGTCCTCTCCCTTTTACTTTACGCCTCAAATTGATAATTTATGGTATTGGCTTCGTGACTCGACGCCAAACTCAGACGACCCTACCGCCAGGCTCCAGCTTCAATCCAAGCTCCCTCAAACACTCCCACAATTCCAATTACTCTTTGTTCTTCTTCGTCAGTATCTGCATCTGCATCCTCTGATTGTCCTTCAGTTATGGCGGACACCAAGGTCGAGACGATCTCCAGGCTCGCTCAGTGGCGCGTCGACAACTTCGGCCCTTGCACTTACAAGAAATCCGATCCCTTCCGCATCGGGATTTGGAATTGGTACTCCGTTTTTATTTTTTGTGATTCCTTTTGCGAGATTTTGAGCTTTACTCTGTTGATTGTGGATCGGTGATTTTTACTGATAGTTTTGGTCCGTCTATGGCGAAATCGGAATTTTGATTGATTGAACAGGCACTTGACGATTGAGAAAAATCGGTACCTGTACGTCAGGCTGTTTCCGGAGATGTCTAAGGTTTCCAAGGAGCAACCTCCTCTCGCTCGCTTCATTCTCCGCGTCAACAGCTCCGGCGTTAGCCGCAAACCTTATGTTTCTCCAGGTTACTTCTTCGCCGTTCTCACTGTATCTGTGCTTTGATTTTCGTTGTAGCAAGCAACTGTATACTGATTTTCATGGTAATCTAGTGCTTTAAAGTTGAAAGGAAGGGGGAGTTTATACACTCTATGATTTCAGAATCCAGTTGTGTTGATATAGCAATTGCAAGAGTGAATTTGGGAGTTGGAAGAATGAATTTGGTTGCATAAATGAAATTTCTCGATTACTTGTTTTGAATAGGCGTTAGGCATTTGATTGAAGACCTCTAAAATGGAAAATCGTTGACAACTGCCTTAGACAAGCAGATAGAGGGATAGAGCTTCTAAAATGGTAGTTCTTTCCTTTTGCAGTACAAGACAGATTGCTGCGAACCAGTGAAGACTTTGTCTGTCCCGTCGACTGTAACTTAACAGGCCGGCTTGTCATTGACATCGAATTTCTTGATCTGAAGATCTACCCAGTGAATGTGAGGTTTGCTGATCAATTTAGTTCACTAGCTTGTGTTCCTTTTGATGCAATCTCTAACTGGTGTTTGAAATCAGGGTGGGGAAGCAATCTCAGTATGGCCGGGTGATGGAGCGATGCAATCAGTAGCGTCACAAAGCACTCTCAGATGCCTCTCTCGCCTGCTCCACGAAGGCATCCATGCCGATGTTACCATCAACACTGCAAACGGCAGCATCAGCGCACACAAGGCGATCCTTGCTGCAAGCTCCCCAGTCTTCCATAGCATGTTCCTCCATAACCTCAGGGAGAACCAATCCTCCACCATCGACATAGAAGACATGTCGTGGGAATCCTGCATGACCCTCCTCACCTACTTGTATGGAGACTTGAAGCAGGACGAGTTCTGGAAGCACAGGCTCGCGCTCCTGAGCGCAGCAAACAAATACGACATTGCTGATCTGAAGGACGCGTGCGAGGAGAGCCTCCTGGAGGACATCAACTCGGAGAACGTCTTGGAGAGGCTGCAAGAGGCCTGGCTTTACCAGCTGCAGAAGCTGAAGAAAGGTTGTTTTGTGTACTTGTTTGAGTTTGGGAAGATCTATGATGTCAAAGATGAAATTGCCAATTTTTTCAAAGCTGCTGAAAGGGATTTGATGCTGGATATGTTCCAAGAGGTCATTAACCATTGGAAGCCACTTTAGGGTTCTGGAAATTCCTTACCATCATCTATTATCAACCAATTGATTGAATATATTGATGGGTTATTGTATATACTAGTGGTTACTGAAGGACTTTTTATCCGCCCCAATTGATTGAATATGTTGATTTAGGCTGATGTGCTCATTTGGGGTTTACATATGAATGATATATTGACGTTCACAACCAGTTTACTGTAATTCCCAGTCGATCTCAGCCTTTCAGATTGAAGGCCAAGAACGGGGTTATGACGCGAAGAACGCAACAGAAACGTAACCAACAAGCAGTTTTACGTGGTTCGGCCGGAGCCTACGTCCACGGAGTCTCAGCCGGATCGGCCTGAGATCTCAATCCACTAATCAAGAAGCAAGATTACAGAACAGGTTGCCCTAGATCTAGACTAAGGCAAACTAAAGACGGAAATACACAGTACAAGACAAGTATGCGAGAGAAAAGCAAGAACGAAGCAAGTAAAGGAAGAGGACACCCTGGATCTGGAGAACAGAGCCAGATCTTCGTCGGATTCAACTAGAGAAGCGACGCTTCGCCTGAACAGAGGGCAAAGGAGCTTCTTCTTCTTCCTCGAACACATATCTAGAGTCTCAGAGCGAGATTCGCTCTAGATCGGACCGCAAAGAGCTTCGCCGGAGCTAGGTTTGGAAACCCTAGCTTTTCTCTCTCCGTCGCCTCTTCTCTCTCTCTCTCTCTTAGGGTTTTGGTTTACCTGAGAAGCTCGATCGAAGAATTGAGGCATCCCTAGCTCCTCTTCCCCTTATATAGACGAGCCTTTAGTGAAACGCTGCGTTGCGGGCATCCAGAGGCTGGAAGCGCGCTAGGTCAACAAGGTGAGCTCGGTCCAGGTAAGTGAAGTAGGCCGGGGTAATGGGCTTCAAAGCTCATTTACAAATAAGCATACATAGTCTATAGATATATAACATACACTTTATATATACTTTGTACATATGTGAGCATAAGTGTTACACTTACACTTCTAACATATGTTTTAGCATATAATAAGTATATATTATATTTACAAGTGTATTTGTCTAAGTCTACCAATTAATCTAAATCTAAGACCATCCAATGTTCCTAGATCTATATGCTATCGATTAGAATAGACATTACATTTACCATTCAGTAAGAAAAAGATGCCGTGTATTTGTTGGTAAACAAAACATGATATTTCAGGGAGCAACAAGTGAAGGTATAGTGATATTTGTGAGTTTTCTTCATAAATGTGCAAATCTAAAAAAACGTGTACAAATAGTGGATGATATGTTTTGTTGATCGGATGAAGTACATGAAATGTGTTTAATTATAAACAAATGCTTTTAATCATGGAGAAAGGATTTACCAGTTTACCATTTCTACTAGCAGTGCAATGGTGAACTTTGAGCTCATACTAATTTCATGATATGTTATTATAAATTAAATAACAATAATAATAATAATGGAAGAATTAAGTAAATAAGAAAAAAATAATAAATAATAATTTAAGGGTTTAAGGTTCGAGCCCACAAATAAGATACTCCACAAAATTAAAAAGTTTGAATAAGGTTTTTAGGATAATATGACAGAGAAAAAAATAAGTTACGAGCTCAACACTCATGAATGCATTTATTCTAATCACATCTACAGAGAAGCGAACAAAGTTGCAGATTATATAGCCACTAGGGGTATCATTAGTGATAGATCTACAATCCCTTTTAATAGGGAACTTTGTACCATCATCCGTCAGGATGATCCCGGAGCGCGTTTACATTCTTTGTAAATAGCTCCGACTGTTTGTCTACTGTAAAAAAAATAAAATTGTCAATCCATTGGAGATTGTTTACCAATGCTTCTCTTTCTATTGGAGATTGTTTAGGGTTAAACGAGATGTTTTCAACCTATGGTCATAAGAGTATCCAGATCATCTTCATCGTCATCAGATATCAGTATCTGTTGTATTGTATGGTTAACAATTGATCTCAACATAAACAATTCAATTATTCAATTACATGATTATTTTGTTTTGAATTTGATCAATCATACCATTTTGGGCAACTCGTCATCCCGTTTTGATGTGCTCCTCAATCAACTATCAACCCCTCTTTTGGTTTCAGAGAGATCACACCTGTCCTCTTCTGCTGTTTCCCAATTCGGAAACCCCCAACCAACAAACTTAAATTCAAGATTTATTGATTCACCCCTCTTGCCTTATCAGTTATCACCACTCACACTCTCACAGCCAATTACCCACACCACACTCCGAAATCCCCCAAACCCCTCAACCAGATCGAAGAACAGCACGAGAGAGAAAGATACATAAGAAATGGCGAAGGTCAATCAGCAAAAGAGCAACAACGCGGGCGTGTTCTTCACGGCCACGCTGATTCTTTGGCTCATCTCAGTGGCTTTCGAAATCGGATTCAACCGCCGAAGAGAGCTGCTCGTTGTGTTGGGTGGTTGCTGTTTCTTCCAATTCGCCAATTGGGCCGTTAGGATTTCGTTTTCGCGCGACCCCCTTTTTGTCAACACCTCCGTATCTCTCCTCCACTCCTCCATTACCTCCTTTGCAGGTTCTGATCTCTCTCTGAACTCCTGAAGCTTCAATTTCTTGCAATTTTTCATAATTCAGTTGTTTGTGTTTGATTTTGGTTTGGTAATCGATTGCTTGTTTTGTGGATTTTTTTAAAACTGATGTAGGTTTTCTGTCAGCTTCACTGCTGGATTCTCTGTGTCTAGTTTGAGGTGTTTCCTAGGGTTTGAAGAGGGTTTAGGGTTCGTTTGGTGTGATGCATTGATTGCTTATAAAGAATTGGAAGAAGATTACAGAGAATTGCAAGCTATAATGTATGTTGATAAGGTACTGCTAAGGAACTTATAATATGTAATGTATGCTGATAAGGAACTTTTATAATGTATAAGGATTGTAACGAGTCTCTTTGGCACGATGTGACGATGTACAATAATTGTTTGACACAATGTGTTGATTGATTATAAGGTGTTAAAATCTTATAATGCATTGAGCTTAGTATGTTTAGGGTTTGTTTGGTGTGATGCGCTGATTGCTCATAAACAACTGATGCAAGCTTATTTGTGCTGGTAAGACACTTTATGAATGTCTGTTGATAAGGAACAAATAATGTATAATGACCGTGACAGATCTATTTGTCACAATGTGTTGATTGCTGATAAGGATCTTATAATGTAGGAGTTGTTGTATTGTCTACAGTGGTCTTGTAGGAGTTGCTGGTTTAGCTGACTTGGCTGATATCTTGTTCTTGCTGCACTTTTTCTCTTGTTTTTGTTGAGCTTTGTGACTTTGTTCCTCGGTGTGCAGTGGCTTTCGTTTTGATCGCGCAATGGAAAGCTGTGCAGGATCCAAGCCAAATGTTTAAGCACGAGCAACTAGTCGGATCTGCTTGGCCTGTCGCTTACACGGCCTTGTCTTTCTCGTGTGGTTACTTTGCCTATGACCAGTGGGATATGTTGCAATACCATCTCTACAGTGGCCGGTTCCCGTCTATTCTAGCTCATCATCTGATACTCCTCCTCTGCTTCACTCTAGCACTGTATCGCAATGTCACCATCAACTACCTTATTCTCACCCTCATATGCGAGGTAAGGTGCAGACCATCTATATATATAATCCTCATCTTTTGTTCCATCTTGTGATAATATATGTCGTTTTGAAACAGCTGCATTCGATCTTTCTGCACATAAGGAAGCTAAGAAGGATGGTGGGTATTCGCGATGCCAAGACTAAAATAGTCAAGGCAGAGTGGGCTCTCAACTGGGCGACATTTGTCTTCGCAAGGGTGGTCCCTCATATACTGATTACTGTCAAACTGTTAAGAGACGCCTCCAAGTTCGATAAGGGCGTGGAGCTCCCTTTAGCGCTGTTCGGAATGCTAGGAATGAATGCTCTCAACATTGGCCTCGGCCTTGATCTCTTGGCAGCTTTCAAGAGGGAAACAAAACCTCCTGTCACCAACCATGTTGATTGACATTTACAGTGATCTGTAAATTGGAAAACATTTTACTGTAATAGAAAGTAGAAACTAAGGAAGATGAGCTTTTACATTGACAATTTGACATCTAAAACCAAGGCTTAAAAAATGAGGCCTTCTTGGCTTTATCTGAGATGCCAAATTTTTCAAAATGACAGTAAACCCTAATCAGATGTCATCATTCAGCATATAAAAACAGAACTAAAATCCACAGCCTAAAATCAAAACTTTGTCCACTACTAATTAGCCTCTCCTCATAGGAAACTGTTTCTCAAATCCATTTCCCCTTTTGTCAGAACTGGAACAGTTGAAAAGATTAGTAGCAGAAGATGAGGAAGATTCTATGATATCCCCATCAACATACTTTGAGAATGTATGCAATCCTTCTTCGGGGTCTTGGAAGTGATCGACACGTCTCTTCTGGGGAAGATAAACGTTGTTCGAATGGAGCTTCCACAGCTCGCTCCCGCCCTCTGTGGTTAGAGGGGCGGACCCTGAAAACCCGGGTATGCTTGCAGTGTCGATCAGGAAGTCTTCGAGTGTTGCCAGTGACTTGAGCTGACTCCCTAGGGAAGCTATTGTCTTCTGGCACTCTGCTAACTTCCCAGCTGCGTT
This sequence comes from Persicaria maculosa, assembly GCA_963922045.1. NCBI lineage: Eukaryota > Viridiplantae > Streptophyta > Magnoliopsida > Caryophyllales > Polygonaceae > Persicaria > Persicaria maculosa. Next base: position 66,497,492 of record OY998262.1, read on the forward strand.
CGCTACATCGTCCTGCAATGTAGCGGAAAAAAACAATCTCTTAAGATTTAACACTTGACATCATTCTCAAATCACTTCAATGGGTAATACAGTTATGCTAATGCTTTACCTGGTTTATCTTATGCTCAATGAAAGCAGGCACATTTTGCCTAAGCTCGACGAGTTCCTGCTCCTTTTGCTTGAGCTCCTTTTCGAGTTCTTCACATTTCGCAGAAAGTTCAGCTGAGATACCGAGTTGCTTGTCAATCTGTGTTTGTAAAGTGTCAATTTGAGCAGATATTGCTTCGGCTTCCCCTCTTGAACTCGCGAGATCTGACAGGAGACGCTCTTTCAATTCATTTTCTTCATCAAGCTCCTTTTGCAGCTTCTCCAGTTTGTTTTCAGCTTCCTTAAGCTGGATTTGCAATTCATCCAGACGTTCTTGGCTCTGCGCCAATGCAGATTTCTTTTCCTCGACTTCACTGCTGTAGACCGCGCTTTGTGTCTCCAGTTTCATCTCGGCTTCCATTAGCTTGATCTGCAATTCTTCCAAACACTTCTGGCTTTCAGATAAAGCCATTTCCTTTCCATCCAATTCCCTTCTAGAGGCTGTGTCTCGATTTTCCAACTTCATCATAGCTTCCTTTATCTCAAGTTCTAGTTCATCCACACGCCTCTGGCTTTCAGCCAAAGCTTCTTCCTTTTCCTCCAATTCACCGCCACAGGCTGAATCACGCTGAACCTCAAGTTCTTCGTTCTTCATACATAAATCGTTGTCCAATTCTTGGCATCTGGCTGAGAGTTTCTCAGTGGAGACCCTTTGCCTATCAACTTCTGCTTGTAACTGTTCAATTTTCGACATCATTGCTTGAGATTCAAGTTTCAAATCATTAGCATACGATTCGTAATCCATCTTAAACTCATTCGCTTCTTGAAGCTCTGCTTCTAGCTGTTCCAGCTGCATCTTGGTCTCAATCATTTCAACTTGCAGATTTTCAAAGGACATTTGTCTTTGAGCCGAAGCCATTTCCAGTTCAGCCTTCTCTGCTTCTATTTTCCGTATCTTCTCTTCCAGCTCAGCTGCCCTGCTCGTAATCGCCTTCATTTCTTGTCTCAACAGGCTCTCTGCATTTGTAGATGGATGCTGAGGTGCTTCTGATTGAGGAAGGCCATTTTCCGGCATTGCAGCCAGCTTCTCCATTTCAAGGAAATCGTCCATTAGATCGATCTTCACAGAAGAGGTAGGGCTATTTGTAACCGAATCAATGGACTGTGAGGGAGTTGAAGGCGATTTCTGGCCCTTACCCAATAAGGGCGATTTACGTGAAAGGGCTTTCAGCTTCCGACACTCACTCTCAAGCTTGGCCACCATTTTGAAGCTCTCCAAATGCTGCTTGCTAGCTGTTTCCGCAGCCTTGGTGCTCAGATCTCTCTCAATGGTCCTAATCTCCAGCTCCTCGAATTGAGCTGCAAGCTCGTACTCGAGTCTTTGATTCTCTCTTTCTAAGAACTCGAGCTTCAAGTGGATCTCGGGATCAACCAGTGCAGGAGAGCTTGCACTAGAAGCTTCCACCTCGGCCTGAAGCTCAACAATCCGGCTCTCAAGCTTGGATTTGTAGATCTCAAATTCGTTACATTTCTCAGCCAGAGCTTCACTGATCTTTCGCTCTTGTTCGTCTTTTGTGAGCCTCAGCTGCCTCACACATTCCTTGAGGGCTTGATCAAGATGGCTCAATCGTGCTTCGAGAACCGAGTTCTGCTGAACTGCACTGTCCAGCTGCTGCTTTAGAGAGCCTACTTCATTTTCAGCCTTTTCCCACCCTAAAAATCTCAGGAATGTTAAACTCATATACGAAATAGCACGCAACGAAAACAACCACATTCATTTCTTTCATATTGGAAACACCTGTTTTTACCTGCAACAGCTTCTTCAGCAACCTTGGTATGTTGCTGGACTAGCTCATCTTTGAGGCTGACATTGATGAGAGCAGCTGATAGTTTCTCCTTCAACAGCTTCACGCTTTCGCTCTCTTCTTTTCCATTCGACGCAGCAGTTGATTTCGCTTCATCTGGCGTGGCTTCCACTGTCGAATTGTTCTCTGCTAGATCTTCCTGATCAGCTTCTGATAATTTCTTCAGCAAACTATTTTTGCTTGTAAAATGATTTTCTTTGTTACACTCAACCCCTGATGCTTTTGAAGTAACTTCAGGAGACTGAGTGTTAGGATTTGGCGATACATTCACGCATTCCTGAGTCATTTGCTGCACAAGCTGAAGCTAATAAACATTATACTCTTACCAATTGATGACAATATTAATCATAATGCAAAACTCATTCCCACAAACAAGTTTTGAATTCGGTAAGGGATAAGAACAGCTAAAAACCTTCACTGATGACAAGAAACTAGCAAGGAAACCACAATCAACAAACGGAAGTTTACATGACAGTAACCAGCTATGAAGTTCCAAATTCCATGAGGAAAAATAACAAATCCAAACACATCAACCCTGCCCGGGATCCAAATCCGATTTCATGATGCAAAAATCATTTCCACAAACTATGAAGTACCGAATTCGGAACCTAACCCATGACCCATGTGAATGTGTATATTTAAGGATAAGTATGGAATATACAACAGGATAAAAAATAGCATCAAGGCTAACAAAGGCAATTTGCTTGCAGCTTCAAGAGAGGGAAAGATTTACCAACCTGTTCTTCAGAGCATTTCTCAGATTGTGAAGACATTGAATCTGAAATTTCACTTTCACCTTCAACTGGGCACTTATCCAACGAAGACCTCCTCTTCCACAACCATTTCCTTTTCTTCATTAACCAAAATCAGAGCTCTCTCTAACACTCAATCCCAGCTGCTCCACATCAGTGTTTCTGTTTGTGCATTATCCAATATTCAAGAGTAAACTCAGCAGTAAAAACCTGTAAATGAGTTGGAAAGATGATGAAATTTGAGGCCTCAGGGGGCTAGGAAATTGATAGAGGTGCAGTTACAATTAGGGAAAGCACCAAGAACCCTAAAAAAATCAGCTTGTGACTCGAATTCACCACATACGCACAAAAATTTCACCCTACCCAGGCACCCAGCATCAGAAAGTACAAGATTTGCTCAAATCAGAAGTAAAGGTGTTCAAAGAGGAGAGAAAAAACAAGATGGGTGTTGAAATTTGACACCAGAAAACAATGTTGAAAGAAAGCTCAGTACTTTGAACCAGAAAATGTTTTCTACCCATCTGATGAAACAAATCAAAACAAGCCCCACAAAAAATCCAAAAAAAGCTCAGAATACATGCTTTTAAGGATCAATAGAACAGTGGCAAACAGGTAGAACAGGCAATAAAAAGCCTTAATTTTTGAAGTAAACAGACCAAGCAAAACTGCAATCCATTATTGCAACAGCATTCAAAACACACCATCTAAAAATTCAATAGGAGTAAATGCATATCCAGCATTTTTGAGAAGGACTGATTCAACAGTTGCAGAGAAAAGGGTAAAATAAAATTAAAAAAAATGAATACCTTTGAGTCTCTTTGACTGTAGGCCAGCCTCGAACGACCCAGAAAAAGGCAGTGAGATATGAATGCGAAGCAACAGAACAAAACAAGAAAGAACAAAGGGTTTAAAGTTTAAACCCATACCCAGATAGCAAGTGTAGTGTGTACCCCTTGTAGCAGATATATGAATAATAAATCAAATTAGCATTTTTTATAAATTTAAATAAACTGTTTCAAATTGGGAAAAAAGGAGGGGCGGTGTGTGAACTGGGGAGTGAGCATGTGAGTGTGACTTGTGATGTTGAACAAGTCATTGGAGAAAGATGGGAGCTTTTTAAATAAACAAAGGCTAATCTCCATTTTAAGATCATGAATTTGTTGTTGAAGGTTAGCTCTCACCAATTTTACTGCACAAATAGTATCATACCATTAATAATGGTTTCTAAAAGTAGAGGAGAAACACAGTAGACACTAGAACTAGGAGTAAAACAGTAAAAACAAACCCAAAGAACAGACAAATAATTCACACCCAAAATTTTCAAATTCTTAAAATTGATGCATTTACCAGGCAAACAGCTTCATACCCAGAGAAAACCCAAATCCAATCTCTTCAATTTCGAGTGTTTCCTCGTCTACTGAATTCCTATATTTTGTGGGTCACGAAGTAAAACCCACCCCTCTTTTTTTTTCAATAAAGAAAACAAATTGCTGCGTGTGAATTGGTCCTTCTGGGTAGAGTGTTGTGTGGGTGTCAGCTTTAATTTAAGTGGCCACAGCTTTGTGTTTTGGGCACCTATTATGAGTTCCCTTCACCGTGACTCTTCTTCCGTTCAAGCTGATGTAATCCACGATTCAGTAAAAATCAAATTAATAAACGGGAAAGTTCAAATTAGAGATGAGTGAGATTTGATTATGTAATAAAAGGGGGAAATAAATGAGAGCATGGGATTCCTTTCGCAGCTTCTGCGGATTTGTTTACTTGAAAAGATGAGCTCTTTGGCTTTGGAGACTGTGAGAGTTGCCCTTGTATTTGTTTGCTCTCCCTCCCGGTTTCATTTGTCTTTCATTATCATCATCACTAAACTAAAAACAAGCGCTAGTGTTGTGAAAATGGGATACTTTTCACAAAGGTAAAATTGCAGGAAATATCCCCAACTTTGGCGGTAGTTGCGCTAAACACCCTGAACTTTTTAAATTTCGTGCAATATCCTATACTTTAGGGTAAGTAGCTTTCGGTATCCCCACATCCGCATCGATGAAAAAATCTGGCCATAGAGGATGACATGGAAAATTTTCAATCCCGTTCCATTCCCGTCCAGTCCCACACATATATAAAATTATATATATTTATATATATAATTAAAATTAATAAAAACATATAAGAATATATTTATATTATGCGTACCTTAACATTTATTTAAATCTAAATTTTAAATAATAATAAAACATTAAAAACATATAAGAAATAAAAATAGATTTACCGTTGCACTTACTTGGCAGTGGTTACTGTATGTAATATATACTTGGGAGTGATACTGGTTAGTGGTTACTGTATGTAATATACATACCTTAACTGCCTGGAGAACTTGCTAGTCTACTGTATATAATATATATATATACTTTAATTTGTAATGGGATTAGTAATTTCCACCTTTCTAAGTTAATTGGATTATTTTTTATTTTCTTTACGAGGGACAAATCCCATTCTACGAGGGATAAGACCCGACGGGATTTTTTTAAAAAAAAAATCAATCCCGTCACGCAAAAAATACGCGGTACGGGACGCGGGATTACCTCAATCCCGTCTCGTCCCATGCCCACCCCTAATTACACCAAATATGCCATGTCATCCTCTATATCCATATTTTTTTCATCGATGGGGGGTGTGAGGATACCGAAAGCAACTTATCCTAAAGTATAGGATATTACACGAAATTTGAAAAGTTCAGGGTGTTTAGCGCAACTACCCCCAAAGTTGGGGATATTTCCTGCAATTTTACCTTTCACAAAACTACCCACAACTTTCCAAATTACAAGAAATTAATTTTTTTTTTTCCAAAGAATTACCTAATACTCCGTATCCTTTTAACCTTTTCATATATAAAAATGTTAAGAACATGTTAAACAATCACCCTCTTCAAATGCATTTTAGGGTGTGTTTGGATTCCATTGCATTTTAGTTATAACGTAATTATTTTATCTTGGTTTTGTTACACAAATAAAAATATCGTAAAAATCGAGGTAAAATAGTAATTTAATATAAAAAATCACATAAAACAAAATAAAATAATTACATTATAAGTAATACATCGTATATCCAAACACACCCTTAATTTAAACACCTTAAATTTTGTGTTTACCAAACACCACCTTATCTATTAACATTATAAGCATAATACACGAATTACAGCAGCTCCAACAACAACTTATCCAAAACTACGATCAAGCAACTGACACCAAACATAAAAAACTACTAAACAAATACTCAAATATGTTAAACTTCCAAACAACATATTGGGTCCAAAGAGCTAAACGTCTCCACCTCAAGGTTGGGAACACAAATTCAAAATACTTTCATTGAGTTGTCACTGGTAGGAGAAACCGTAACATTGTTAAAGTCCTTCAATGTGATTGTGGCGTCCCATTGACGCTTGAGGCGGATATCCATAACGAATTCAAAACCGAATTCTCTCGACATTTTGTAGCCCTCTCTACAAACCCTGCCCATTGCACGCTTCTGGACCACATTACAACGGAAATTTTCCCTACTCAAAATGCAAAACTAATAGGTTTCATTACGAACAACAAGATAAAATCTGCAGTTTTTAGCCTCGCAAACGACAAATCTCCAGGCCCTGATGGCTTCCCTGCGGGCTTCTTCAAAAAGTTCTGGCATATTGTGGGACCCTCTATCATTAAGGCTATAAAAAGTTTTTTCATCAGCAGAAGAATCCTAAAATAGATTAACCAGACATTCATCACACTTATCCCAAAATGTGACAGCCCATCCTCTGCACTACCCTTTACAAAATTATAGCTAAAATCATTGCCTCTCAAGACTAGAGGATGTCATATCCAAGATCATCCACCCATTTCAAAGTGCGTTCATCTCAAAATGATCTATACAAGATAAAATGTTAATTGCTAATGAAATTTTCCATTCATTCCAACAAAAAAGGGTAAGTTTGGCTGGTTGGTTGTAAAACTTGACATGGAAAAAGCTTTTGATATGGTCAACTAGGACTTTCTCTTCAAAATAATGCGGCGTTTTGGCTTATGTGACCGTTTCATTTCCGGGATACAAGAATGTGTCACAACAATATCCTACTCAGTTCTCATCAACAACAAACCAACTGACATCTTCAAATCACACAAAGGCCTCAAACAGGGCGACCCCATGCCCCCAACCTATTCCTGCTAGAAACCACTATTAAAAAATGAACTATGGATCTCTTATACCTCTAGCTTGGGGAGTTATCTTGGTTGTCCCATTATCTCTAGGGTATCTAACTCCACCTTCGAAGCCATACTCTCCTCGAGTAGGAACCAACTCTCTAAATGGACCGCGTCTAATCTATCTCAAGCAGGAAGACTAACACTTATTAAATCTAACCTTCCTGCTAAACCTCTCCATGTCATACAATGCTTCATGATACCCACATCCATACACAAAGAACTTGATAAAATCAACAGAAACTTCCTCTGGAACAAAGGTCCCAAACATCGATCTCTAATTAGTTGGTTCGAGGTCTGCAAATCCCACCGTAATGTTGGTCTTGGTCTTCGTTCCTCGGAAGACATGAACAAAGTTCTTCAACTAAAACTCCTTTGGAAAATTCTGGTTGACCCAAATAATCCCTGGGTTCGTCTCGTCACCAACAAATACCTCAGAACTACCCATATTCTGAATTATACTAGAAAAGGGAACACCTCATGGCAATGGGCAAAACTAACCAATCTTCTTAACCTCTTCAAAAAAAGGACTATGACACGTCCATAAGGTTCTGGCTTGATCACTAGATCGGGAACGAACCCCTATGGACTCACGCAACAAATTTTTCAAGTGCAAACTCAAACATGCTGATAAGCGAATTCATAGCCCATAATAAAACTTAAGATATACCAAAACTCCACTCAATTATGCAAAATCAACTACCCCAAAGCATCACTAGCGCCATTCTAAATACCCCACTCCCAAAATATATATCTAAGACAGGTTGTACTGGAATTGGAGTTGAAATGGTTGGTTTTCCACTGCATCGACAATTGAGATGATCCAAAACAACAAACATCATTCAAAATCAGAATTTCATTGGATTTGGAACTTAGATTGTCTCCCAAAAATTAAAGAATTCATTCAGCGAATAACAAAGAATGGTATCCCTACCACGGTCAAACTCTCTGAGCGTGGCTTGGGCATTCCCACGAACTGCCCTCTCTGTGCCATGAAGACACCAAACATCTTCTCTTCAATTGCCCAATATCCAAAGCGACCATACATTTGCTCTCACCCTAAATTTATGACAAAGTGTGTAGCGCCTATAATGCTACATCCACTATAACAGAAACCCTATTACAATTACGGAAAAAACTTATGTTCCCAGGGTTTCTCCACCTTAGTCGTGGCTTGGTGGAGCATTTGGTACTTCCGAAACAAAAAAAAAATCAACAACATCAATCCCAATCCTAAAGCAATACTATCATTTATATCTGAACACATCTTCAACTGGAATAAATCCAAAGAATAGACCAAGATCTTAACTCAGACCCTCCCGAATCAAACACCATAGAACACAGAAAGACCAATCGCAAATACTGTAAATGGTCCAAACCTAGGCACAGGTGGTGTAAACTCAATTTTTATTGTGCCTTATCACCCTCGACCTCATCTTCTTACGGATTCATTCTCCGTGACGAAAATGGTTCCGTACTCTTCTCTGAATCTGGCCCCTCTCCTTTCCATTCTATGCTTGGGGATGAATGTTTTGGCCTCTGGAAAGGGATCCTAAAAGCAGTGGATCTTCAATTACATCATATTATCATTGAAGGTGATAATCTAAGCATCATTAACAGTCTTCGAACTGACTGCTTCTGATCCGGTGAGATCGAGATGATTCTATCCGACTGTCTTCTTTCTCTCCAACTTTTCTCCGACATTGAATTTCTTCATATTTTTAGGGAAGGTAATGGTGCCGCCGACCGCCTATCGCATCGCCCAATCCCTCACTCTGGCATTTTCCTTCCTTCTGACGCTGCTCTTCGCAGTATCATCCTTTGGGATACCCTTGGCTAGTTGGCCTTTCAACAACCAAATTCTTTTCGGTTAAAAAAAATGATTTCTTTGGTAAATAAAATGATAATTTGATACACATTTTTTTTAAAAATATATATTTTTACACAAAAGAAGTTTCGACTGATGTTTTTTGAAAAAGAAAACTAAATTTATATGTGGTTTTCTTTTAAGGAATCGCCTACTACTTTAGTATTCGAATCATCTTTATTAGCCTCCCTAGGTTAGAGCTTGGAAGACACCATTACACGAATGCAAGGGCAGAGCCAAGGGGGATATATATGGCCTATGGGTTGTGATGATACCTTGAAAAATAACAGTATCGCGACCATCTACGCGGATTTCACAATAAGCAACCCCAAGCAAAAATAAACGAATGACAAGAGAACAAGGCCTCACGATCGCGATCATTGTTATTATTATCCTACAAACCTGACTACCCCATCTACTATTCATTTGCGATCATAAATAAATCACCAAAGGGCCACTTGACAATCTTTCTACTTCTATTTTGAAAAATGGTCAGTTGGTGACCACATGCCCCGTGATTTGCAGAAGGTGTTGTTAGATACACTGTAAATCAGGATTATGTTAGTGCACATGCGAATCTACATGGTGCCACATCCGAATTAACATGGAAGTAGACAATGGAAATCGAAGGCATATCAGAGTTTGGAGCACCACATTCATATTGACGTGGTGCCCTAAACCCTGATTTGCGGTGTATTTAGTTCCCGCGTTTGCAGAACTAGAATTGGGATTGATTTTCTTAATATTTAGACTTTCTACTTTTGTGCACGTAATTTAAGGAGGTAAAACCGATATAAAATATTAATTTTTTTTTTACAATATAATACTTATTAATAAGTATTACAATATATTGTAAAAAATTAATATTTTATATCGTTTTTATCTCCTTAAACTACATGCACAAGAGTAAAATGTACTCTTTCTTTTAATCAAAACTTGTCGGTTACTATTTATGCACGTTTTTTAGAATGATAAAATTTATTAAAAATATGATTTTTTATACACTTGTTTTTATAAATTCATACTTAATAGCAAGGTTATTAGGATCGGGATTCTAGGATCGAATCACAATAGGGTCCGTGAATCGGATCGTAAGATCCCATTAGGGGATCGTAAGATCCTCGAAATATAATTACATAATAAATGAAAAATATATATAACAAAGTTTCTTAATTTAAAGTTCTATAATGAGGGAACAAATGTTAGTTACACAATATATTTTGATTTTAAGACATAGAAATCTACATTTACGACCTTAGACATTGTCATATTGGTTAAAAGACTCGAAAATAATTGTCTCTAAGCTATTTTTCACGTTCCTTACCTGAATGTGTACATTTAAACACCCTAAAATCAACCAAGGAAACAAAACAAATGTTTAAAAAAAAACATATTGTTAATAAAAATAGGATCTTTAGGATCGTGTGGGATCATAAGATCCTATCCATCCATTAAGATTCTAAAGATCCCATTGTAGATCCTACACAAAAAGATCCTATGTATAGATCCGGATCGGGCCCCTAGGTAGGATCGTAGGATCTTAAGATTCTAAAGATCCGGATCGGGATTCTAATAACAATGCTTAATAGTAATAAGTATGAAATTATTTTAAAAAATTACTCCCTCCGTTAATTAAAACTTGACGTTTTACTATTCACACACGCTTTTTAGGTGTAAAAAACTACTCCGTACTGTATATAAAATATTAACATTTTTAGTAATTGTCTGTAACAATTTCATACCTATTACAATTAAGTATGAATTTATAAAAAACAAATGTAAAAAATGTTACTATTTTATATAGTTTTTAGCATTCTCAAAAAGCGTGATGAATAGTAAACAATAAATTTTAATTAACAGAGTGAGTATTTAAAAAGTTAATATTTTATATAGTTTTTACACTTAAAAAATATAAATGAATAATAAAACGTCAAGTTTAAATTACATTTATAATCGGAGGGAAGATCAGTTTCATATGGGGTGTGTAATTTGTATGGATAACAAAATAAGCAGTTAAAAAATAAGTATGTGTGGGTGTTTGTTTTTTAACCAGTTTTTTTGGTTGTTTGGATGACCAAAATAAACAAAAACGTGTTAAAAACTGTGTTAAAAAAAAAGCTAGAAAAGGGAGGTTATTTGGGTGTTTATTTTGTACAAGTACTGTTTTACCCGTTCCCTTTTATCTTATTTGGTTTGAAAATATCACAATACCCCTAATAATAATCAAATAAACTCTACTTTTTACAAATAAACTGTTTTTTGCCCCAAACGAAGATTATCTTATTGTTTAAAATTTTAACTACTTTTACCAACTGTTTATAAATTTTACCCTGTTTATAATTTTAGTCAATTTATTAAATCCGTCCCATACGAACCCACGATAATTAATTTGAGTAGAGCGAGGTCCATGATGTTTCTTGAGGTTCCTTATAATTTGGACTGATTTTCTATGATGTTTCTCGAGGTCTATGATAATGTGAAAGTGGTCCTTCAATTAGTTGTTGAGTTATTTTTGTCACCATTGCCCATAATTATCGTTTTTTTCCCCACTTATAGTTTTTTTTTTTATTTGAACCCATTTTTATTATTTGAACCCATTTATTGTTAATTGTTAATACTCCCTCCGTTCGACAAAACTTGACGTTTTACTATTTACGCACGCTTTTTTAGGAGCTAAAAACTATATAAAATATCTAGTTTTTTAAAATATTTTTTTTAACAATTTCGTAGTTTTTTTTTTTTTTTGATTAGGTAAGAATTCGGTTGGAAATCCTAACCGATAGCATCCCGACGGATGAGATCTAAAAGATCTGGATGAGACTCTAGTGCCAACCCGTTAACAGGACGGCCAAGGTGTGCAACCTTGTCAGCCACCCTGTTACCCTCACGGGGCACATGGGAGAAGGAGATATCCCGAAAGGCCTGCAATAGACCTTTGATATCTCCCATAATCAATTCAATTTCCCAGGGACAAGGGACTTTTGATTTAAGATGATTTATGACAATCTGAGAATCCCCTTCAATAATGAGTTTTTGATAATTATTTTCCTTTGCAGCAATAACTCCTTCTCTAAGAGCGATCGTGTAACGGCCCGGAATTATGATTTCCGGGTTACGTTTCAAGGGATGAAACCCCTTGTTCGGATCTTGCAATCCAGGTACGGGTCGAGGTTTCAAACTCATTTTTATGGTCAGTAATAAAGAGGGATTTCGAACCCTGAAAATATCGTAGGGCCGTTGGGTACCCTTAACCTGTCCTAGGAACTAACTCGCGAAATTCATTTCAAACGGAAGCAAGACGGAAGCAAAATTCAGATACAAAGCGCCACGGCAGGGCCGGGTCAAACCAAACATAAGTGTGTAATTACCATTTTACTAAATTAGGATATTAGCTAGATTCTTCGATTCACCAAAAAGAAACCCCGTCATATAGACATCGAGCACTCAAATCTGCAGAGAATACCTTTAAAAAAAAAAACGGGGAAAGGAATCAGATCGAGCCACTCATGCGGGACCGGCAGTCCTCGCTGAGGCCACATAGTATGTGCTATACCTAATAAAGATGCTCTAATGCAGTACGAAATTCAAACACACTAGCATGCTCCTAGTTCATAATAATGTGCAGAAATACTGTAAAGGGCCCAAGACAATGCCAAGTGGCATATCCTTCCGATAGGTGGAGACTGGCCAACTCGTGAATGCATTCCATCATAATCGGGGGGCACGCATGCCTAACCCGCTCCACAATAAAGCCCGCAGGCATATCATAATATAAGGAAGTTCATGACTCGATTGACTCAGGGTACCCGATGAGGCTGGGCTACCCTATGACCCTAGCAAAGACTCTAGGACTATCACAGATAACGGCCGTTCTGCTTCAAACGCATAAAGTAAACAGATGCTCAATCAATTAGTGCAACCTAAACATGATACTACATGGCATGCTTTTATGCATATGCAACACCTAACATAAAATGCAACAACAGGCATGAATGTCCAACCTGAGTAAGCCCCCTAGGGAACTTACCTGAAGATGCAGAACAACAGGGTAATACAAGCAAGGGCCCAATGCAAGTCCAAAAGCAATACACACCTATCATCAAGTCAATTCCATAAGCTACCAGACCGATATTCATACATACGAAACCCAAGTTCCCAACATACTCAAAACCAACCGATAGTGAAACCGTTTTCCAAAACCTTTCCGATATGATCAACATAACCCAAAATCATTCTTCCAATCAACTCTTTAATAAAATCATACTAACAATATCTTTCAAACTTTCTTCTTAAAACCAACATCAAATTAAATCAAGACAAGGAATCCCGACATTAAACATTTAAACCTTAAAGTCAATGCCTCAAATCATGTTATAGAAATCATTCCGGTATTTTGATTTTCCAAACTCATTTCCCGAAGTTTTCCAAACTCTTAAATATCAAGTCAACTCATATTCAAAACATTTTCTCAAATCATAATTGGCCAAAACACATTTATAAAACATTAAATATTTAATCAACTTGTAAATTTATCACATTAAAATAATTCTGACATGTTTCTTATTTCGAAATCATTATAGAATAAAGTCCGGCATTTAGTCACAAATAATTCTATTTTCACAACCATATTTATAAATCGCAACTCACAATTCGTTTCAAATTCCTAAAATCACAATTTTAAAACATCACTAAATACATATTCGAATTAATGCATCTTTTAAACCATTTTATAATATATAATAATAATTTTAGAGAATATATATATTCACAAAATCAGAAATATAATAATAATAATAATAATAATAATAATAATAATAATAATAATAATAATAATAATAATAATAATAATAATAATAATAATAATAATAATAATAATAATAATAATAATAATAATCTAACAACAATACGCACCAATCATGCTATCATGTTATAACATAATAGCATAAGATCCATATAACAAAGTATAAAACAGTGGCCCAAGAAGTCAGCCCATGGCCAAGAAGAAATTAGGCCCAATAAAATTTTGATTTGTAAACCCAACAAAAAAAAACCGGTTTCCTTTTATTTTGAAAACCCGGATCCGAGAATAAAACAAAAAGGAACCCAACCGGATCGTCACTGTTCATTATCACTCCCAAAAAGCTCTGATCAAAACTGGAGAAAAGGAAAGAGGCGGGGAGGCTCGTCGGCGACGAAGGCTTGCTCCGACTACCCAATCTGACACCGAGGGACCATAGATTTGAACAAGAAAGGGAAGGAGGAGAAGGATGCTCACCGAAATGTTCATCGCCGGGGGAAACGCTCGGAATTGCTCGGTTGCCTCGCCGGAGTCGGGGGCACGCCGGAAATGGCCTAGGACGGAGGTGGAGGGTCAAAAGGTGAAACCTTGCGACATTGGAGAGCGAAATAAAAGAGGAGGAACCTTACCGGTCGGAATCGGAAACCAGGGGAAAGGAGGGGGCTTGGGCGGCTCGGCCCTGCTCCGGTGCTACTCCGGCTCATCTTTGACGCCGGTGGGAAGGTGCTCGGGGTGTCCAGTGGAGCTCGGAGGTGGTGGTGGCTCCTGGCGGTTGACAGAAATCAGAGGAGGTGGTGGTGATATGGTAGCGGGGATGGTGGTGGCTCGGAGAACCGAGAGGCGAGAGCAGCTGTGTGTTGCCTCAAGCCTGAAACGATTGTGTGTTGCCTCAAGTGCAAACAGATGAAAAGGGGTTGTTGTTTGAATGGAGCAGAAGAAGATAATAAAAGGGGAAGATGGGTAGGAAAGAAAGGATAGAAATGGGTTGCTGTTGGGAATGGCAAAGAGAAAGTATAAGAACAGAGGCTCTGTGATTTTTGTCCTTATGTTGCAGTTGAATCAGATGGATCATGGGAGGATGAGCTTTAGGAGGCAGGTAAAACCTACAGGGAGATTTGGCGTGAAATCTGTCCAATTTCAGAGCTGCTACTTGACAAAGGGAAAGGGGGAAAGAGATGGCAAGCAGATGGAGGAAGAGACAAAGGGTAGAGTGATCCCAAGACCCCAAATTTGAAATACCCGAAAACAATTTCTCGGAATCTGCTTTTTCGATCTATCCCGACTCAATCAAAATAAAGTTTAAATCTTTCAATCCGAATTCAATAATGAAATCCAAATATCATTTTTCCGAATTTTTGACATATGAAAGCGGAATAAGGTCTACTTTGCATAAATTTTAAAATTTTGTCGGAATCCGCTTTAATAGTTCCGAGTTCGATTTATTAAATTTAGGACGAGTTTTTCTTAAAACATTCGAATTAAATTCATTTTTCTGAAAATTAGGATTTAAAAATCCGACCCTTTACAGATCGTCTCCGCCATAAGCGGGGAAATAGCACCTAATTCCTTATAACCTAGTTTAATAGCATCTCCCATCCAGTTCCTTATTATAAATCCTGCACTAGCTCCTTCAGTTCCACTTATAGCTCCATCGAAATTTAATTTCAGATAACCATTCACCGGCTTCCTCCATTTGACATTCTTTCTGCTTAGTTTACGACCCGAGGAAACTTTATAGCCAGACGTCATTACTCCATCATCTATTTCATCCATCGTTGTCCTTCTCCAATTTTCCATGACAGATTTTAGGAAAGATTGTACCTCTTTTTGAGAAGGTTCTTTTAGGTTTCTAAATGCTACTTGGTTTCTATAATACCAAATCGACCACCATTTTATTGCCATTTCCTCCTTTTCTTTTTTATTCAAGCATTGACCTAGACATTCCATTATAGCCTTGCCGTTCATATTTTGATAAGAGAGATTGTTGATCACTTCTGCACATTTTTCAGTTTTTAAGAGTGGGCTTTATCCAAAAGGGCAATTTGTGAATAAGTGGACCTCATCTTCCCCATACGAATTACAGAAACCGCAAACATTCAGAATCGATGCTCCTCTACTACTTAATCTATCCCTAGTAGGTAATCCATTCTGAGAAATTTTCCAGAGAAAATTCTTGATTTTAGGCAACATGTTCACCTTCCAAATCCAATTACATGGGTTGTCATCAAAAGCCTCATTGTTTGATAAGAGATTGACAGCACTAGATGTCGTAAACCATCCTTGTTTTTCCATCCTCCAATACAACCGGTCCGACATCTGGTGGACGGGAAGAGGTATATCCATTATTCGTTTTACCCAATCAGAATTCAGAACTTCTTCTAGTTTTTCCTCCCACCATTTCCCATTCAATATGAAGCTGCTAACACGGGCATCAACATCAGTAATCTGTGTGGAATTAACCATATTAATGAGAGGTTTTAAAGAAATCCAAGGGTCCTTCCAAAACCTAACAGTTCTACCATTCCCAATAGACCAAATTAGTCCGTCTTTAAATTTATCGATTAGTGAAGCAGCATTTCTCCATTGCCAAGAGGAGTTTTTAACCCTTTCATAATTTAAGATGTCATTTTCTCGTAAATACTTATGCCGAATAATTTTTACCCATATATTATCTGGTTCCGCAAGAGTTTTCCATAGTAATTTCATCTGGAGTGCCTCATTCATCACCTGAGCTTTTCTAATACCCAATCCACCTTTCCTATTTGGTTTACATATTTTATCCCAGCTTATAAGCGGTTTATATTGAAGATCTTTATTCCAGAAAAAATTCCTATTTATTTGGTCCAATTCTTTATGCAAGGATGATGGGAGCATAAAACTCTGCATTGCATACAACGGTTTAGCTGTTAAATTGGAGTTAATGAGAATTGATCTACCTTGTTGAGAAAGGGAGTTTGCTTTCCATTTTGCTAATTGATTTTTAGTTTTACTTATTATGTCTTCAAAAGTCGTTCTGTTAACTCTTCCATTAATAATGGGACACTCTAGGTAGTTTTCTAGTACCCTCGTATGAGGAGTTTGTAAAGAGTTTTGTAGTAGCTGAATTCTGGAGCTGGGAACACCCCCTGTTGTCTGAAACGTTGATTTGTGAAAATTCACCTTTTGTCCAGACAGTTTACAATATTCATCTATTATTTCTTTGACTTTCTGACTGGCGCTCAACGATGCTTTAGCAAAAATGATAATATCATCTGCAAAGGCAAGAAAAGGAACCCGAGGGCCATTATGCCCAAAGTTAAATCCTATTTTACTCATTGGCATTAAGGATTCTTGATGTAATCTTTTTGCTAGAACTTCCGCTCCCAAAATAAATATGAATGGGGAAATAGGGTCGCCCTGACGAATTCCCCTAGAAGGGACAAACAACTTCGTAGGGGAGCTATTCACAAGGAGTGAGAAGGAGTCTGTCGAAATACATTCTTTGATCCAACCTACAAAAGTTGGGTGGAAGCCAAATCTTTGCAATACTTCTATCGCAAAGTCCCAATTTAACCGATCATATGCTTTTTCCATATCAAGTTTGATAGCCATCCAACCTTCTACCCCTTTTCGTGTTTTAAAAGAATGAAAAATTTCATGAGCTATCAAAACATTATCCTGAATAGCTCTATCTGCTACAAATGCTCCTTGCAGGGGATGAATTATTTTCCCTATAACCTTTTTTAGTCTTTCTGTAAGTATTTTTGATATAATTTTATAAAGAGTTGTACACAAACTAATTGGCCTGTAGTTACTGGTTGTACTAGGGTTATCTACCTTAGGAAGTAATGAGATAAATGTATGCTTTATTTGTCGGAGAATCCTTCCGGAAAGAAAGAAACCTTTCACTGCTCTAATTACGGATGGACCCACAATGTCCCAGAAGTTCTTATAAAATTCTGCAGTAAATCCGTCAGGCCCCGGAGACTTATTTATTCCCAAACTAAACACCGCATTTTTCACTTCACTATTGAGGACAGGTTTTATGAGTTCACAGTTATCTTCATCGCTTATTTCTGGTGTTATCAAATCTAACTGGCTACTCCCCACAAAATGGTTGCTACTTTCTTTCCTAAAACGTTTTTCAAAGTCATGTTGAATCTCGTTTTTAATGTTTTCTTCACCTATTATTTGAGTACCATCTTCGGATATAATATGTCTAATTACTTTTCTGTTTCTTCGCCCAGATGCTATTTTGTGAAAATACCCTGAATTAGTATCTGTCAGTTTTATATGCTTGGTTTTCGCCCTTTGGCTCCAGTATGTTTTATGAAATTTTATTAAAGCTTCTTTTTTCCTTGATAAATTTCTTTGTTTTGATGCTGTGATAGCATCAGATACATGACTAAGATTTCCTTGAATGAGAATGAGATCTTCTTTTAACAATTTCGTATATTATTAATAAGTACAAACTTGTTAAAACAAAATTAAAAAAATTAAAAAAAATGAATATTTTATATAGTTTTTATCATTCTAAAAAAACGTGCGTGAATAGTAAACGACAAGTTTTTGCCGAACGGAGGGAGTAGTAATTTTTAATAAAATAAACAAAATGTAATAATAAATATGCGTATTTTTTACATTTATTAATCTTTTAATAAATTGAAAAATGATCATTTGTTGAAGGATAAATGTTGTTGAATGGAGGGAGGAAATGAGGAATTGATTAAAAACAGTATATGTAATGGAAATGGTGTTTTACTCAGTATTTATTTAAAAATCTATGAACAATGTATAAATTCAACATTTTCTTCACATCTCTAATTTTGTATATTATATAGATTTACCTAGTCATCGAAGGTGATAATTTTAATATTATCAATAATTTGCGCAATGGTAGATCTTACTCTGGGGAGATTGAAATCATTCTTTCTGATTCCTAGCTAGCTATTAAGAAATTGGATGTTCGCGTTAAACACATCTACAGCGAAAACAACCGTACTGCTGATCATCTATTTCAAATGGGGTCCGAATTTTCAAGTCATCTTCCACCGACGGATGCGACGCTCTCTCACCTCATCTTTCGAGATACCCTTGGTTAGGTTGTTCATCAATCTACCAAATCACTTCTTGTTCAAAAAAAAAAGTGCAATGGATGATTTTTTAAAAAGAAAACCAAATTTATGGATGGTTTTCTTTAATCTCCAAAATGTTGGGCTGTTTTATGTAATTTACCCTTTTCCCCTGTTTAGTTTGAAATTGACACTGTTACTGAAAACACCAGCCAACAACACCAAATCCCACAGACGTGTTCATCCCATTGCCCACCAAATCTCCAACCAATCTATCTATGATTTATCCACACTCGCCTGGATCATCACTCTCCCACCACTCCTTTTGATTCCCTTTAAAACCCACTGAATCCAAACCAACTGTACGGCCACACTCACAACTACATTTCCCTCTCCACTTCAATTAATTCCTTCGATCGTCAACGACCCCCCATCACAGTCAAGCAAGAGCAAGAGTGAGTTTGAGTATCTCAGTAATCATCAATGGCGCAGGCCGTGATCCTCGCCCGCAGCTTCTGTGGCCAAGCAAGTACCTCAACACCATTAAAGAAACGACCTTTAAGCTTCAATCCCAATTGCTCTTCGTCTCACCTCTTCTTCTCCCCTCTCCCTCCTCGTTTTCCCTCTTCTTCATCCTCTCCTCTTACGCCTTTCGCCCTCTTCAAATCCAAAACCAAAGCCCCTCCTTCCAAGAAGGTAAATTGATCCGCTCCTCATTGTCGTGACAGTTCGTTCTCATCTTCCATTAAAGCACACACCTTTTTTTTTTCAGGTGGAAAAACCGAAGTCGAGAGTTGAAGATGGAATCTTCGGCACATCCGGAGGAATCGGATTCACCAAACAGAACGAGCTCTTCGTCGGCCGTGTCGCCATGCTCGGATTCGCGGTAAGCATCACACAATCCCTCAATTTCAATTCAATTGCTCATTTCAATCGAATCGCATCTCCGAGACCTCTCCAAATTGAAATCCACGAAACAAAAAAGCGGCATCGCACAGCTCCGCCACTAGTTGCCGCCACCCTAGCCCTATCTCTCCTGCTCAGCTCCGCCACCGCCGCGCACGGCGCAGAACCCCCCGTCAGGAGCGGTGGCGGCGCCGCGCTGTTCAATCGGGCGTGCATCGGATGCCACGTCGCAGGCGGGAACGTGATCCAGCCGGGGGCGACGCTCTTCACCGAAGATCTGGAGCGAAACGGGATGGCGACGGAGGATGAGATCTTTAGGGTTACCTACGCCGGGAAAGGGCGAATGCCTGGCTTCGGCGAGCAGTGTACGCCGAGAGGGCAATGCACTTTTGGGCCGCGTTTGAACGACGACGAGATTCGCCTATTGGCCCAATTTGTGAAGTCGCAGGCCCAACAAGGCTGGCCCAAAACCGATTAGTTTTTGGGCTTTTGGCCCAATTTAGTTTTTGTGACATTCATCAAAGCATTGATTCATTTGCCCATATCTAATGCTAGTTTGATTCATGTCATTTTTGTTTTTGTATCTTTGTACATCACAAGAGATTTTTGGCCATCGATTTCGAGTAGTAATGTCGAAAGATAGTGCATTAGTTCAAGGGAGTAGGAGCATTTGTATGACACATTTCGAGTACCGATGGGAATATCAAACGTAGGCGAATGTGGTTCGTGTTGGCAGGCATCGCTACTAGGGGAGGCGATAACGGGGAAGGGAATATTAGCGCAGCTGAACATAGAGACAGGGATACCAATCTACGAAGCCGAGCCATTGCTACTCTTCTTCATATTGTTCACGTTGCTGGGAGCGATAGGCGCGTTGGGAGACAGGGGGCAGTTTGTCGATGACCCTCCAACCGGGCTTGACAAGGCTGTAATCCCACCTGGAAAGAGCGTGAGATCCGCGCTTGGTCTCACAGAGGGAGGTAACAACCTTCGACATGTAAACATGTTAGATGAGTGAGCTGAATGTGGCTTGAAATTGATGTGATAAATGGCAATGTAGGTCCATTGTTCGGATTCACAAAGGCGAATGAGCTGTTTGTTGGGAGGTTGGCGCAGCTGGGGTTCGCGTTCTCGTTGATAGGAGAGATCATAACGGGGAAGGGAGCACTCGCGCAGCTCAACATTGAGACAGGCGTGCCTATAAACGAGATTGAGCCGCTGGTGCTGTTCAATGTCGCCTTCTTCCTGTTTGCCGCTTTGAACCCTGGAACGGGCAAGTTCATCACCGACGTGGAGGACGAAGATTAGAGACTGTTGGCTAGGCTTTGGATGAATGTATGTGTATATTATGTTTGTGGTAATGTAATCATATATTCGTATCAATGAACAAAATCTAATGCACACTTTTTGTTAACAGTCTTTTTTCGTACTCTGCTATAGTTTTCGTGGATATTTGTAGTTTGCGTTATAGGAATTAGAGCTGACAACATTTGACCAATCTAGTAAACAGACTCACTCAACACCGAAACCAACAAGTACTCCCCAAAAATGAAAAGATAAATATCTGAATGACCTGACCTGACCCGACATCAATCACAAGACCAAAAGATCTCTATTTGAGAAATTTAAAACCCGAAATCAACCCGAAACTGAACACACATTCACCAGGCAGAAATGCTTCAAGTCAATATTGTGGCAAAAACACCTCATACATGGAGGGGGAACTAAAAACATGCAAAATTGTAAGATGCCTCAGATTAAACAAAACAGTTTTTTTTTTTTGGAAAAACAAACTTTAGTTAGCACATCATTACCAAAAAAAAACTTTGGTTAGCACAAATAAAAACTAAAATCATGCAAAATTGTAAGACGACTTAGAGCACTCACAACCCACATTTTGTGGGTGTCTTCAAATTTAAAAAACAATAGATGTGTCAGTGTAATAGATGTGTCAGTGTAAACAGTAGCAATATGACAGTGAGGTTCTTTACTTTTGTTGACACTCAAATTTAGTTTTTTTTTTTTAATATTAAGGCATCCAAAATGAGTATATAGGATATTAGGATGTGGAATGTGGATGCTTCTAGATTAAACAAAAAAGATTGTTTTTTTTTTTAAAACAAACAAACTTTAGTTAGCTTATCATTACCAAAAAAAAAACTTTAGTTAGCACAAATAAAAGTGCATATATATTTATATAGTACAGTATATTGCTAGATTCCTTGTGGGGTCCAGTTTTGATGTATCAAAATCTGCATGAACAATCACTCAACACATAAAATGTCATAAATCATTCTATAGTTATATACCCTTCTGCAATGGTCAGTGATTGTCAGTGGGCGCATTTGGTGAATTGCTGTTAAAATCCTTAGCAAAGAGTTAAGATTACACATACTATATGATCTTCATCTGTTATAATCTGAACACAGAAACTGAACACAGCAAGTTGAGTACATTTCTGCAACTAGAGGCCACATACATAGGACAATATATATGTGCCAGTAACAAAGCCTTTGTCTACATATCCATATCCTCTTATTAATTACTGTATATATACATCTCAATTCATATATGTGCACATTCATCAATTCTCAGCATATTGCATATACATTTGAAGTTTTAACACTTATGTATATATGCAACAACTAACAACAAGTTAAGTAGCAATTGCTGCCCTTTTTTGAAGCAAAGCATGTCAGACCATACCATGGTACCATTCAATGTCCATATATGCAATCAAGAACATTAGTACATTATACATTATGGCGCGCATCAATTCTATGACCTTTTTTTTCTGCCATGTAGAAGTTTATAAGAGTACAATTTGAGGTTTCAAAGTTACTAAAGTTTCATATGTCTATCTTAAAGTCCAGTTGGCTAATAACCAGGGGTTGTGTTTGGACCCACAGGCGCATTGAGTTTGATATTTTGTCTTTTTCAACCAGTATGGTTTTGTCAGCAATACATGTCTTTTTAGAACTAATCATTGCATTTAACGTATTACTATTGGCCAATTTGCATGGATATACCAAAACCTTGCCAACTTTGCAAAAATGACCCCGGCCTAAAAAATTTGCAAAGGAATGACATTATGTCATTCTTGCAAATTATTGGGCAAAGGTTAGAATGGGTTGCCGGTTACACATTGGAAAAGGAGGGAAAAAATTGGGCAGGTGTCGATTGTATAGAGGGAGGGAGGTAATCATTTTGGCCAAAAAAAAAAAAACAAAAGGAATGGCTGTAGAGGAACAGTGATGTATGTGAGAAAGGGAGGAGAGAGGGTGTGAAAGCATGGAATGACAAACATTAAATGCTAGGAGAGAGGGTGTCATATTTTCACAAAAACAATTCCCGCCAAAACCACAAGGAGGAAAAACACATGGGGAATTTCAGAGGGAGTATAAAAGGAGATGGGGGAGCTCGCCAGGTGGACACAAAAAGTGCAAAACATCTGCTTCTTCTCTATGGCTTCCATTAACGTCTAGTTGGAAGGATAAAACCCATAAATTCTGTTACTAGCCAGGCAAAAAGAATTCCTAGTCATCAACAGAATATATGTAGCCATAGACAGGGATATACGTGACATCTGCAAAATCCAGACCTCAACGAAAATGGGTAAGTACGGTTTATGTTTTGTATTCACATGTAGTAAATTTTCCCCATCCTTCCCTTACCTCTAACATATACTGAGAGGACCATCTTAACCTCATAATTTCGCAGGGGAGAAAGGGGTGATATTACTTACTCTCGTTTGCAATGGTCGATGGGAGCATCTCGAAGGAGGATGGGTGTATCAAGGTCAAAACGCCCACAAAATAATGCTCATAGAGGAGACCATGTCGTTTGGGTCCGTCAAGAGTAAGATAATGGAGAAGCTCACGGTTGGCCCAAGGTGCTCTGAGTTGGAGTTGAAATATCTACTCGATACGAAGACGGAGGGATGTTATCCGATTCAAGTGGATGATGAAAGTGATTGGGATGCTTTCAAGTACTGCAACTCAAGGGGTGGCGATGGCATATGACCCCTTCCTTTGTACGCATCGGTGAACGAAGGTCACAACCAACATGGAAGTCTGTCCATGTGTGGGAACATGGAACAACGCAGCAAATCACCAGGCAGAGACAACAGAACACTCGTGGTGGAAGAGGGTGGTTTGGTTGATATGACAGTCGATGGGTCCAACTCGCATCTTCTTCTGAATTCGGATAACGGCTCGGATAGCACTATTGATGGCAAGGAAAATACCGCATCTGGCAAGGAAAACCACACTGATGGCAAGGTCATCCAGACAGCTAGGGCAGAACCAACAACCGCCACGGAGGAGACGAGAGGTAAAGTGCTGGACGTGGACCGGGGGAAACAAATCGTATGTCTGAGTAGTGATGAGGAGGATAATATAAATGTGGGAGGGCATAAAGGGAGTGTTGTGGCAGTCAGCTTGGCGAGCTCGCCGGAGGAGGAGTATGGAAACATCGGAGTACTAAAATTGGAGTCGATAGAGGAAACTTCATCAATGGGTTGTATATCATCCGATGATGAGATGTACGAGGCCGAAGACAAGCAGGTATCATCTCGTGGGGAGTTCCTTCACCGGAAGCGTTAGAGGACATACGGATGCGTGGCGTGTAAAGACAATGATATGAATGTCTAGTGGGTGTGGGATGCCTCTTCTTTTGGGTAGACGAAGGTAGTATTTTGGTAGCTTGCATGTAATTAATCAGGGAAACTTTGGGGTTTTGGTCGTTTATTTTGCACATAACTGGTCGTCTAGTTTACTGACGATGCAAAAGACATATGTACGGGGTTTTTTGCTTACTAGCCAATACATGATTTCCCCTAACCAATAACATAAAAAACTAAGCCGATAAAAGGCAATCCCCTACCATATTTTATATATCTCAGAAACTTCCCAACATAAGAACAACGACTATTAAACCCAAACGAAATGCGTCATAACGCAACATTCGCAACAACCATCCATAATAAATAGAACCAAGTGTCCACAACATACCTATTCATTCATCAAACACAAGGATCTAAAAGGTGGAAATGATTACACGTTTAGCAGGTGAATCAGACACTACGAATAACTACATTTCCTAACCAACATAAGTCCACAAAACGTTCAGTTCAAAACAACATCAACTAATAACGTTCTCAAAGTCCCGATTCCTTCCGACACATTTTAGGCCGATGACGAGGCAAAATTCATTGATGGAGAACCGGAGGAGTCACCCCTGAATCTCGTACCATGTCTCTCACTTCTTCAATGTCTTCAGTTGCCTCTCTAGGAAGTAATGGATAAGGGCGCAACAATACGGCACATTGGATTCGATCATTACAATGCCCCCTAGTTTGTTATCCTTCAATATTTTCAAATCAGCCGCAGCCCGCAGATAGGATGTCGTCCATTCCTTTCAGCAAGCCCCTCTTTGAGAAGTGACTCGACCTCCCTCTGAAATACTTTTCCGAAGGAAGGGCTAGTGTCGACTGCACAAATATCACACGACACGACACGGTTAACATCACCAAGACAAAAAGAAGGCCCTTAATATGTCTGAGAAGTGATTACAGTTAATACCTTGTTGTTCGACTGAATCGCGACTTTTTTTCCTTTCATTTTTCTCATTGTTTCCTTAATCTGTCATACATGTGTTCAAATCATACACATGTTAGCAATAATCCTTGCCAATATATACATATATCTAGCCAGTCCAAATAATTTTTCTGCCAAAACATATAACATTATACAAATGACACAACTACACAAATGTCATGAATACAAATGTTCACATATTCATATGTCCTATAAATACACATGTTGATCAAATAATCTCAAAATGGTAACTGGCACAAGCAAAGAATGAAACAAACACCACACGTACATAACTACTCAATAGTGTTAACCATCAAAAACTTATGTAATACACATATGACAACCCTAGAAACAAACCTACATTACTCTTAAATGACATCGTCTAGTGTAACATTAATGTAATACACATATCACAAACTTACAATACTCTCAAATGGTATCGAAGTGATGTAGTGTATTTTTACAACGTTTGAATCACAACATACTTCAACACTAGCAAAAACTTGCAATGATGTACAACTATCACTAAATGTGAACATTATATTTAGTTGTCACTATTTACAAATCAACCCCAATCTCCAAATTCTCCCAAAGTTCTCAATTTTCAAACTCATAAGCACAAATTCCACATTCTCCCCAAATTCCCCTTTACCATATCCAACATCATTTGACACCAAACTCTTCCCAACTTTCGTAATTCGAAAAGCAAAACACAAATTACTAAATCTAGCCACCCAAACGTTTCACTAAGCCAGACGAACAAATCTGCCTGCTCTTCTCAAGTTTCTCGAATCCGACCAGATTCGAAACAGTAATGGAGGTTTTCAAGTTTTCCGAATCCAGATTCGAAACAATAATGGAGGTTTTCAATTATTTTCTACCCTATTTGGACCTTCAATTTCATCATCAACTTTCCATCAATGGTGATTTCTCAACGATATCTCAAACTGCCCAACACCAATAAGGTTAGGGTTTGTATATCATTTCACTCCATTCTCCCCAAAGTCCCAAATTCCATATTCAAGACATTCAACCCTCGAAATAACTTTTTTCAAGAGAAGAGAGAGAGGATGAGAACTTACTTTTCGCAGGGGGTTCTTCTTCTTCGACTGTTATCGACCCAGAGGATCCCTTCGCACTCGTCGTCCTCCCTTTTCGACTTGCCTAGTCCCTCGCTCCTTCCCCTCCCCCCCCCCCCCTCTCTCTCTCCCTCTCTCTCTCTCTCTCTTGCGGTTCCAGTGTCGCCCTCGATTGCTTCTTCAATGGTGTTCTCTCTCTCCTCTCTTGAAGGTCCTTCAATGGTGGTCGATTCCCTCCTCTCTAACCCTCGATTGCTTCTTCAATGGTGTTTTCTCTCTCCTCTCTTGAAGGTCCTTCAATGGTGTTCTCTCTCTCCTCTCTTGAACTTCCAATTGAAATAAAAGGAGTGTTTTTTACCCTTGATTTGATGGCTCCCTCCTCTCTAACCGGCTACCACATGTTTTGGTTACTGGTTGTTTTTGCAATTTTTTGAGTCATTTTGACATTTTTGCAATTTTGGGCAAGGGGGGGTTATTTTTGCAATGGCCCGATCAAAGTGGTATATCCACTACCATTTACTCATTACTATTTAATCATTACACTTGATTTTCACTCATAACTGGTTTATAAATTTTCTTAATTGTTGTACATATGGCTAAAAAGACATATATTGATGATGAACGGAGAGTGACTATATGTAATTAAATTACAAGCTAGCTATAAAATGAGATCAAGATATGCCTATTTATTAAGGCCTTGAGGTGTTCATGAATCATTTTGAAAAACCAATGCAATGTATTTGCTTTAGGTGGTTCATGTGGACTGTTTGCTATTTGCATGATAAGTCACAGCAGAAGAGGAGAAAAGGAAAATCAGAACAAACATATTGAAGTGTGAAAACAAGGAAAAACAAACAAGAGAGTACAAGAAAAGAAGAAGAAGAAGAAGAAGAAGTTCTACTCATTTGTCTATCATGCTTGGAGAGTTGAGTACCTTTCAATAAAGCAAGTAAACACATGCCTCTTAACCTTAAGATCGAATTCTAAATAACGTATAATGCTACAAAACAAGATAGATCAACGCGTTACACGTACAAGTCTAGATCATAGATTCATATAAGCCTGGAGATGAAAGTGAAGTTAATTATGAAAGTGACATCTCAACTATATAAACAAAATCAAAGAAATGACTAATAATCTGATTAAAGTATAAGCTAATTTGCAATCTGATTAAACACACCAGTTTTCAAGGAGACAAACACAAAAAACCCAAACTACTTTTTCAAAACCATGGCTTGTTGCTTGCTGTTTTATTGCATTATTCTTGTGTTGTTGAGACTAACTGTTCACAAAGGATAGGTAGCATGTCCAATCATTTTCACCCACAACCTCCACATTAAAACCTTTCATATATCTTTTCTCTATTTCTAATTTGCATTGTTAGTTAGGTTAGAGAGTTTGGTCCCCTAGCTTGCTAGCTTGCATGGTCCATCTGGTCCTTAGATGGGTTCATTTCCATATGGTCCCATGGCTCATGCATTCCCTTGTACCCATACTTGTGAATCACGTCGAATAGCTTGGTACAGTGTCGCGTGGTGTACATTTGTTAGCGTTTGGACTTATAAACATTATGGATTCAATCCTATCATTGAAATTCTCATGTAAGATGGATCAAGGTTTTGAGTTATACATATTGGTTAACTCGAACATAGATCCATACCTATATTATAATACCCAATTATATTGTAACCCTAAAATTTCTTGTTGATTGGGAAAGGTACATGCTTTGATAGGTTTACTTCAACCTATTTTTGCATCAAATCATCAATCAACTTGCTTCAATTTCTTACTCTTTCTTATGATTGAAATCCAATACAAGCTAGAAAAACATATCCTAGATTGAGTTTGTAATAATTTGATTGGTTTTTTGTACATTGATTGACAATTATTGTTTCCTGCTCCATCTAAGCATATATATTAGGTGATTCCCATCTCTCGGAATCAGATGGTGGCCGGAGACCCTTATTAAGAGGTTGAGATCCCCTAGTCTGTAATTACGATCCATTATGTTAGTCTGTATCGCTTGATTGGATACGCTGAATTATTTTATTATTTTTTCTTAATAAATGGGGTAGTTTTATAATTGTTTTCAACCAGTAAAAGAATGCAGATTATAAAAAGGACTATAAACGCGGACTAGAGGATTCTCACCGCTTATTAGGATGAGCATTTCGTCCTTGTAATTTGGCTGCCCACGTGAAGTGAAAGAGGCACTTTTGTTCTTTTGGTAGTGTTTACATCATTACTTAATTACAACTGCATCAAAGAATAAGAAGAAGAAGAAGATAGTTGGTCAAAGATGAAAGCAGCTTGAAGACACAAGAGTACAGTTAGCTCCCACTTAACATTGCAGCATCACTCCAAGATCTCATCTTTCCAGTTCTCATAAATCAATTTTGTTTGCATTGTAAAAGCTTTGAACAAGATTCCTATTTTATTCATTACAAAGATCAATTTGCATTAATCAAATTGCTAGATTCGATCCCTAATCAAAGCATGTGCACAAATAAATAACTTAATTCATATATGTTTCTTGTGATCAATCAATCAATAATCTAATTGCAACTTTTTTCCCTTTGTGTTTGGTGGGTTTCATGCCAGAAAACAGCTAAGATTGTACCAAAAATCACCATAACATATATGCATCTTTACAAATACAACCACACAGCAACAAGAAATCATCTCATACCATATGCATATTTGGCATATAATCACTTCAAATAATACTCTTTCCCTCCAAATTGGGCAATAAAAATTGAAGTTACCCTTTATTGTTTGTTGGTCCCTCTCCTAGTAAAAGTCTTTATCCACCCCTTACCCATCCCCTTGACCACTCCTTTAGCCCCATCAACATGGGCTGCACCTCCATTGCTTTTGTTGGAACTCTTCCATCTGATCAGCTGCAGCAAGTGGCCAATCCGACTGCACCACCTCAGCAATCCTCGAGGCGTTTTTGGGTGCTCCACCACGGTCTTGTTGCTCTTCGTCGTCCTCTTCTTCCGGTTGCCCTCTTTGGCTGGGTCTGTATGGTTTGTATTGGCGGTGGTGTTGGTCGCGGCGTTGAAAGGCTTGGTAGGCTTGGTTTTGCTCTTTTCCCACAATGCAACACCATTGTCTTCAAATTTGATTGATATGAATGAATCTGTCAAAATTAAACCCAATAACATGACCAATTGAGTTGATTGTACATACTATAGGTTAGATTGCAATCACTATTGGTTTTTGTATAATTAGTGAACACCAAGTGTAGCAACTGTTGTATAGTCAAACCCAAAATTCATTCCACAGTGTACATTTATTACAATTTTGTACATTACCATAAAAAATGATCAGTAACATTGTGCATCTGTATGACTGTATCCCTTTGAAGAGGGAACTTTGACAAATCAGCTTATACATTATAAATTGCAAACTTATAATATCTTATAAGTACATAAAATAAATGCAAGTTTTCTAACCTAGATGTAAGAACAATTCTCATAGATTCACACACTGACCATTTTTTAATTAAATAAAATAAAAATGCCCTTTTTTACATGGGCATCAAAGGTCTCAGTTAAACAGGTAAACTTAGAAGCATCAATGTAATAAAATTTGAGTGGCTTCAAAGCAAAAACATGACAAATGCACCAAAACCTGTTGATAATAACACACATGGGCTATATAAATTTTGGGAAATAAATTTGCCATCATCACTGTTTTTTTGTACTTTTTTTCTCTCTTCAAAATTATTGTTAATCATCTCCAATTTTTTTAATAAAAAAATCCATGTTTAATGCTTGAATTAAAAAACAAAATATATTTTAATCATTAAAAAAATGAAAAAAAAAAGAAATTAAAATACCTTCTAAGCTGGTGGAAGTGGATTGAAAATCGGAGGCAAAATCAGCAGAGCCATTGGATCTCCGGCGGCTACGGTGGCGGTGGCGGAGCTCGAGGCGATTGAGGAGAGACCGTAGAGAGAACATCTTGGGCAAGCCACCAGCATTGCTAGCGCTATGAGCGGGCAGAGCGCCGCCGTCAAGGTGGCTGCTGAGGCGGCGGCGGAGGTGGCCCCGGCGGCCTTGCTTGGCGGCGACGACGAGGAGCTTCTCGTTGAGGCAAAAGGGGCAGACCCCAATGAGGATTTGCTTGGGGTGGAAGTAGCAAAAGTCTCTGT
Organism: Persicaria maculosa; assembly: GCA_963922045.1. Taxonomy (NCBI): domain Eukaryota; kingdom Viridiplantae; phylum Streptophyta; class Magnoliopsida; order Caryophyllales; family Polygonaceae; genus Persicaria; species Persicaria maculosa. The sequence continues at coordinate 66,527,888 of OY998262.1, forward strand.
TTTGGTAATTCATTGTGCGGTTTTTGGGAACTGGTCGATTGCTCTCAAGGAGGAGGAGGAGGAAAACTTGGTAGTTTGGGGCAAAGATTGAATCTTTTTGGTGCAAAGATTATATAAAAGGGTTGAGAGAGAGAGAGGAGTGAAAATGGAGGCTTTGAAAAAGGAAGCTAGAAAAGGGCATGGAGGGGCCAAGAACACAGTGCAGTGGAGTTTTTCATACCTTCCTGTTTTTTTGTTTTTGAGGATGGGGAAATTCACAATTTTCAAGGTTGATAGCAATTGGGTAAATGAGAAAATGTTAAATTTATATGTATAAAAAAAATGTTTATTATACTGCAGTAGATAAGATAAGTTCAGTTAACAATATCAACGACCATGTTTTGGTTGGATTTTTGTTTAATTGAAAGTTCATTCTACATAAATTGGGTTGGTCATTTCCCTTTAATTTATTATTTTAAAACTACATAATATATAAAAAATATTAATATTTTTAAAATTTTATAATACATGTTCAAAATGGATAAATTTTTATTTTTAGTGTTTTTTACTATGATAAAATCTATATAAAATAATAGTTTTTTAATTAATTTTTTTTTACAATTTTCTCTCTATTAGTTTTTTTATAAAGAAAATATTCGAGATCACATAACTCATGCAAGACGCTCCAATATAGACGAATCCAATTCTCCCTATTAGTTATTAGGGCGTTAATAAATATGAAACTATATAAAAAAATTAATTGAAAATAATTATTTTTTAGTTTTTTAAAAAATATGTCAAAAAATAAAAGCATTTACGGAGTATTATGAAACTATGAAAATATTTATTACGGAGTATTATTAGTCCTAGCATGAGGTTGATTAGTGTTTGATTTTAAAAATAGCTTGATCTGAACTTATTAATTTTTTTAAAATTAAAAAAAAATCTTATACCACTATTCATGAGCAAGTGATCACTTATTTAAATTCGTTCATTTGTTAAACGAGTCACATGTGATCACTTATTTAAACTTGGGACCGAATTTACTCTAACTCATTTCTAAATGAGAAATTATAGTAACCATTAATATTCCGACTCATTCGGATCAAATATCAATTAGACCCTAATTGGTTTTTGTAATTGTTGGTTATGGGCCAACCAACCCACAGTAGTACTGTATAAAAACAGAATTGATAAATTCAAGTAACCACCACCAATCTTCAAATTGTATTTCCTCTTCTAATTTCAGCAACCAAAAAATAAAAACTGGATTGACAATGGTCCTTGATTAATCCTGATCAATGGAAGTATTAGGCGAGAAAAGGACACTTACATAGGAGTATTTGTTTTTGCAAACAAAATGATTATGGTCAACCAAGATTATTGACCCAATTAAATTCCAATTTGTTCATGAAATTACAAAGATTAACATATTCTTATTTCTCATGGATATGTTTGGTGAAAAGAGGCCACAAAGACACAAACTGCACAAAAATAAAAGCAAATGTTCCATGAATGGGTGCAGAAGCTTCACAACACTGTAGCAAAAGAGACCCTTTCCCCAAAATGCAGCAAACTCCACTGAAAAGCAGCTGGTCAAACCTGTGTTCATTTTGGTCAATACTCAGAAAATACAGAATCTGAGAACCTGTTCACTCTCAAGTCTTTTTTGTACACCCAGGAGACTACAAATTTCCTGGCTTTTTACTGCTGTAAAAACTGTAGTAACAAAAGGAGGGGAGGACCCCCCATCAAGCTCTAGTCTAAAGAGTATAGACTACAGAAATGAATGGGTTTGGTGGAAGGTTGCAGTTTATGCTGTAAAAACTGGTTTTAATTGCCCTGATTATTTTTTTTACTGTGACCCAAGAAAAAGAAACTGGTATTTTTTCACTGTCAGATGTATCCACTATTGGAGTAACAAGTTGCAAGTAGGCTAGCTAGCTGCTGTTTTTGTGTGTTTTTCTTCAGAATGAATCAGAGAACAGGTTAACAAGCATGCCCCCTCCTCCTGTGATGTTAGGGGGTGATGAGGGACTGATGCTGTGTTTGGTTTGACTGTTTCGGGGTGAGGTAAAATGGGACCCTTTGCAGAAAGAATCAAAGAAATTTGTTCATCATACACACCAAAGTTCAACTGATCTCATAATGCCTAATAGACAGAGAACTTGTTCATTGTGTGCTACAATTTATATAAAGCTTTAAACTTTACTAGTCAATACTATCCAATATGTTGGTTCTACATTAGTGTAACAAGTTGTGTAGGGTCAGACAAGTTAGATCCAAACAGACACGGAACTAGGGGCATTTAAAAATAAAATAGGTAAAAAGTGTATGGATGAATTAATGAAAATTATCCTTTATTTATTAGATTAAGAGTATCATCAATAAAAAATTATCTGTGCCTATTCAACTTTTAACTTTGGTTCCATCCCTGGATCCAAACTAAGTAATCTAAGGCAGCTTGAATCATTTATTGATCGTAAACGGTATCTTAGAAAGACGCTCGAATATAACCTCTGTAATGATCTATTGGTCATTTACCGGTACTGGTGGGGGAGATTGGTTTTGGGATCCACCTCAGTAGTTCCCATCCCTTAAAACAAACACACCCGGAACATTCACATATTAGATGTCAAGTTCAGAACAAGAAAAAGAGGACTATGAAGGAAATGAACCTCGAAAAAGAAAAAAAGATGACAGGGAATATAAGACATTTACAAGCAGGCAAATTATTTGAGACAGAGTAACTGTTTGCTTGTGTGCCTTTCGTGTACCTCTTTTGTTTATTTATCATAATTGAAATGGAAAGAGGGAAAAAAAAGGCCAAAGACCAAAGGGGATGGATCATGATTTTAAGGCATTTAGGCCATGTTTATCAGTTACTATTCAAGATACTAAAAATACTATTTTTTTATTTATCTCTTTCCGCCACATCAGCACAGCATCCCTTCCTTACTTTTTCTACTTTAACAATAGCATCTCTAGCATCTCACAACCCATCTTTTTTTTTACCATTTCAATTTACTAATAAGCCCCTCTATTACAATTATTTCCAACATGTTTATAATAATTATAATATTATATTAGTATTTACTTACTAAAACTTAATTATAAAAGTTATATCATTAAGTAAAAGTATATGCGATCCACTTTTGAGATTTAAAATATATTAGTTCTCGTTATTAATTTTTTTGGACATTTTTGTAGTGTAATTTTATTTAAAAAAATTGTTATTTTTTAAATATGAGTAAAAATATTCAAAATTGATGTCTATATGGAGAGAAAAATGAATCTAATGTTATGATAATTTTTTTCATTTTTCATTTTATATTTTTAATGTAAAAAAAATCTCATTTTCTATATTGAAATTGGATGAACAGTGAATAAATAATAGCCATCCATGTTCTGCCAAGTGTCCACCATCCATAAGAGGACCTCTGAAGCAAATTAAAGGCTGACACGTGTACCCCAATAATGAATTTAGTTGATTGAAAAAAAAAGAAAACTAATGCAGCATTTAATGCATTTTTCTATGCATCGCTGCTTGTCAAATGCTAATTTAGCATCTCTCATACCGATTCCTTGGACTGTTCACATTTTATATTATTTTTTCCACAAGCATCGATACTTAAATCAGACCGATAAATATGGTCTTAGAACCCTAAATTGAAGGAAGAAAAGCAAGGACGGAGGATCATAAAATGGGTATGATTATAAAAACATAGTACTACAGATTCTTTTTTTTGCCCTTCTCTTTCGTCAAGGAGCGTTATGAGGGTATTAAAATGTGTTTGACCCAAAATGTTGCACCAGTACATGTTATAGTTTCTAGAGGTTATAACTTGTACAGTAAGTGGCAACACCTAGGCCCCACAACTTTGATTTTTGGCTGACAAAGATTATCAAGTTCACGACTTTTTCAAAGGCTATTGATTTCCATCAAATCTTGCAGGTTTTCATCATTAATCATAGCATTTGTCTTCATTAGTTTTATCAATTTACCTAATGATCAAGAGAGGTAAAGCACACATTGGTAATCATGTGAATAACAAATTGCTTGTTTAGACTTCATCAACTACCTTATCAGGCCTTATTATTCAATCAACCCGTTTACATTATCAGTAAACACACCATGAACTGAAGAACTTGCTCAGTGAAAATAAGAGAAGGTTGGGATTTGAGTATGTAATCATAGAGCAGGAAGATGTGTTTGGACTGTGACAGTGATGGAATTGAGAGAAGTAAATGGTCACATGGAAGGCAATGTGGGAGGGGGATGACTTGACTAACTTCCATTCTAGTTGGCTCTTCAACATTAAAGGGCTTTTTAACCAACCAGCAAATGTCAGGAAGTGGGTCCCCTCCTGCCTCATACTAACACTTCCACAACTGTAAATTCTATGGGTGAGTTAATTAAACAAACTTACCAGTCTCTCTTTTGTCCAATGGCTTTTCCCAGCTTCCAAAATGAAGCCCTTTTGTATTCTTTTTATCCTTTCCAGCAACCTCCTGAAAGGCAATCCCATTAACCTCTTTTGCTCAAAACGGACTGTAAAACTCATTAAATTTAAGAGAATTGGATATTATTATAAGTGCAATTCAACTAATTTGGAAGATCAAAGGCAAAAGAAAATTTAAGTGGTTACATACTCATATAATATCTGTACAGATTGTCAGATTTCAAGCATGGAATCAAAATCTTCAATAAAGTAAATGCTTCATTTGGAGGATCTAATCAACAAAAACTGTTTTATTTTTTTAACTGTGAGGATTGACAAATCCCTAAGGGTTTTCTAGGAAGCATAATAAAGCACGAGGCATTCATACGATATGATCGACAAAAGAAGACTTACATAGTTCACAGCTGATAATGGCAACAGGTGGGATGGCACCTCCTGACATAAACACCCAATGAAGCATTCTGTTACAGAGAGAGATTTTTATCATCATTCTTTGAAACAAGGAACTATCTTCTTTTGGTACCTGCATTCCTCGAAAGCTGAAGCCGATGAAGGGTTGCAAACTTGCACCATATATTTCAAGTCCTGGCATTCTGGCTGATTTATTAGCAAGAGCCGAAAGTAATTCTACAAGTAATGACAGTGCCAGTACATACATATAAGTATTTCTATAATGTTTTAACTAAATCTGTGGCTTAGGATCATGAACTTATATCCATTTATTGCAGTTCCCAAGAACAGGAACCATGATCTTGCGATGAAAACTTATTCTGATCAAACCAGATTCAAGATTTCGAACAAGAACCGAGTAGTTGTAGATGCTGATACCCTCATCACCCAGGATCAGGCTCTACACATACAATCGGGGACAGGGTACGTATAAACTGATTGCTGGTCCTTCCTTATTCTGATTTGACCTTGTCTGTTCATGTGCCCGGCTACCACTGCCCCTTGAAACTCTGGCCATGTCAAGCTCTTGTTCGAGAAAAGTTGTCCCAACAGTGCCATATTCGGCCTAATGGCCTTGAGGTTCTTGTATGCTCGGTGTCCTAGCTGCAAAATACGGGATCAAATTAATCATTCATATACACTATATGTTTGGTCACAAAAATGACAGAACTGGAATTCGGCAAAACGATTTGTGTGAAATTAGAAACATCCGAACCTAAATCAACTGAGATTTAGAACTACCAAAATCCACATGACCCTTAGGACCTTACCAGGGCATTGTGCATGTTGCCTAGTGAAGCTGATATGAAAATATCGCTGCGCATGCTCACATAATAGTCCACTGCAGCTAAGAGGGAGGATTTGCCTTCAACCTTGGCTCGCTCATGGGCAGAGGCAAGGCTGTTTTTGTCCTCCATACGAGGAAACAACATGTGAAGAGCTGATATTCGAGCTTCCCCACCATACACCTGGATGAAAATAACACGAAACCTCATTCACGGAAAACAGGGAACGTCCAGCGAGGATCTAAGGGGGTCATGACTTTCTGACCGTGTGGGAAGCAAGATATAGGCTGGTCTTGTTAGAAAATCCTAGAGCGACTAAAAGCAAACCAATCTCTTCAGGAGTCAAAGGGCAACGCCCCTGGCTTCGCAACTCCTTATCCGTGTACTGAGAATTCATAACCCTTCCTTGCCAAAGTACTTGTCTTAATTTAGCAAGTGCCAACTTTTCAGCCCTACCACCGCCAAAGTCACAGGCCGAATGTGCAGCCATATCCTGCATGACATACACAACGACTATCACCATGTTTGGCAAAACTTTTCAAATCGGTGTGGGAGAGCATTTTGTGACCTTCAATGAAACAACTTTGGAAAACTGTGGAGTTCGTCATACCAAACAAGATTTTACTCATTTAATCTATTCACAAAAGCTAAAAAAATAATCTATCCATATATTATCATCTACTTTATAATCCTAAAGTTAGATTAATTCATGACATGGCAAACATAAGTACCCATGAAGAATTCCCCAATTATTATTACTACTTCCTTAACACAGAGTTGAAACTTGAAAGTTCTCTTACCTTATCAAAGCGGAGATGCAAAACAACATACTTCCCTGCTCCTTGTTCGGTGAGATCATCCAACCGATCTGGCATGTATCTTGTCCCATTGGGGGCTTCTTTTTGGGGAGGAAAACGCAACCGATTTACAAGGGTTGCACCTAATGCTCGAATATGTGGAACGAAAACCAATGCTTCAAGGTTAACTTTGCAACGAAGTCGTTGGATTGTTTTAGGCACGTTGTCAAAGGCCAAACGATGAGAGAATGGAGCAATAGCAGCAATGCCAAGCCTGAAACAGTAAGACGCAATTCTTTGTCGGCAAAGGGTCCATAAGACACAATTCTTCGCAGTGTCAATCAGTAAATTTAGCTAAACACTTTACCTCTCCAGCACAGGTAGTACGTTCTCGAGGTACCAATCAGCTGAAGCATGAACAGGTGCAGATTTGATCCGAGTTTCACGAATGCCTGTAGCATAGTACTCCCTAGTGCTCCAAAAGTATTCCTCCGGTACCTCCTTAACTATACGAACTTCACTACTTAAGCTATCGATGAAGTGCTCAACATCAAATATATCATCAAATGAGCTGCATTTGTAGGCACGCATCAATCACTCTGAATTGCAACTCAAATCAAAGCAAATACTCGAGGAAATTTCTATGCTCATAAGATACCTTGAATCTTGCCAAACTGGATTTACATCCAGATGCGGTATGACAAGAGTCGCATTTAGGATTTTGGCCACAGCAACAGCATCACAGATCTTCAAGGGGAAACAATATCCCGAGTAATGTACAAAATTCAACAAATAAATCATCAATTGCAACAAGCACAATATGCCCCAGTTTCAGAATCATAATCTCTGAAAGACGAAATTGCGAGCTTTAGGAGGAAACAAGATAAGAATTACTGACCCCCATTCTTTGCTGGTTTAGGCCTCCATCTAGAAACACTTGTATATAGCCTCGCGATTTTTCAGGCAACGCTGCAAAACAAAATAGTGTCATCAATCACCCCCAAAAATAACCTAGAAATCGTATCATCGAATTGATTGAAATGAAAATCCAATTGGTTCTGTAGTGAAATGAGCGAAAATAGAACGACTCACGGGGAATGTCCGTGGGAGGAGCACAGCTTTTCCATCCTTGATCGGGTAAAGGAGACCACAACTCAGACTGTTCCCGCGTTGCCTGGAGATTAAGGCATCACAAAAACGAATCAAAACGAAGAATCACATAGCACGGTGAAATTGATTCCGAAGAGGATAAGCACGTACTCACAGGCTGGTGCTGTAAAGCGGCCTTCAAGAGCAACCCGTGCCTAGGTTTCGGCGCATTCCATTCCTGCAATTGTACAAAAACAAACAAAATTAAACGAAAATCGTCAGATCGATAAAGGAAGGAGAGAGCGGGGATTACAGAGAAGATCGAAGGCGAAGCTCGGCCGAGAGGGGAGAAGAGATTTGGAGAGAGAACAGGAAAAAGAATCAAGAAGAGACTAGCGAAAGCGGATGATCTCTGAGCGTAATAGCTTCGTATCTGAGACCTCATCGTCGGGGTTCGATCGGCAATGACAGATCGTAAGAATAAGAGGAGGAGACAGGAAAACCCCTGCAGTTTGATGAGATCATGAAATGGGAGCTGTAAGTAAGAGGTCCGCCATTGTTGGTCTGTTTGAAGCTTCGATTGCAGCACAGCAGCAGTTGCCTTTGAGAGCAGTTCTGCGTTCACAAACCAGAAAACAATTTAGTTTTCGTATGCGCTTAACAAAAATTTTACCTTTTCCACCAAAAAAAACAAAAATTTTACCTTAAACGGAAATTCTGATATTTAAAATAGATAAAAAATTAGTACTCCATCCGTTAATTAAAATTTGTTATTTTAAAAATTACACACTTATTAAAAAACAAATAAAAAATACACTTGAAGCTTGTTTGGTTAGCTACTTACTTCCCGGGAAGTACAAAAACCCAAGAAGTGATTGATAATACATGTGTTTGGTACAAAAAATTAAAATTAAAAAACACAGGAATTAAAATTCCTAGGAATTGAAATTCCTCCAAAATGGTGGAATTCATCTTACCATGAGGGGTGGGTAAGATCTACTTCCCCCATTTTTTTCCCAAATTACTTCCCTTTCTTTTCCCAAATCTCATTTTTATTTTTATTTTGATTAAGAAAATTTTCAATTTATCTCTATAATAAGAAGGACGTGTTAATAAACAAAGGCTATAAGAGTAATTTTAAATAAATTGCTATGAGATTTCCCCGTTCAACCAAGCAAATTATAGTAATTGAGTTCATGTGAATTTATCTTCAACCAAACATATTTTTATACTTCCCGGAAAGTAAAATTCATGGGAAGTTTATTCCATGGGAAGTAACTTCATAGGAAGTGAAATTACTACGTTTAACCAAACGAGACCTTATACTCTTAATTATTACTCTACTTTTTTACTTTCTCAAAAACAACAACTAACCTAAAATGTCAAGTTTTTCTTAACAAGATTTACTTCATAAAACGACAAGTTTTAATTAACGGTATGACTGTTTTTCGAGCCGAACGAGTTGAGTATTGCTTGTTCATATTCAATTCATTTAGGATATGACTCGAGCTTAAAAATGTGTTCATACTCGGCTCGTTTAGGAAATGAACGAGCTCGGACAGAGCTTTTTTCGAGCTTTACGCAGATCTACTTGTTCATTATACAGTAGCTTAAAGGAAAATTTAGAAATTTCATAAAATTCGAGCTTAATTCGAACGAGTCGAGCTTAATTACGTGCTAATACTCGGATCGTTTAGAAAATGAACGAGCTTGAACCGAGTTTTTATCGAGCGAGTACAAATCGAATTCAAGATACTCGTGTTCACATAACACCCCTAATTAACGAAGAGAGATTTAAACTTTAAAGCATGTATTAAATGTATAAATATGTAAATATAGAGGAGTTGTTGGAGTTTGATCATAAATTTTTTAAAGATTTTAATATTTTCTTCTCATTTTAGAGATTTTCTTACAAAATCCGATGCTTATGGATTTATTTTAATAGTATTATGATCTAGGAAAACGTCATTAGAAAGGTATAAAATTATAAATTGGGTTATAGAGCGTCTACTGTTCATCAATTCATTCGCTTTCTTTCTCATTTCTTCACTTTTTTGTCTCCTTACTTTTGGTTGCAATGACTCTCAAGATTCATCCTTTCATGGCTTTGTTTATGATTACTTCGTTTTTTCTCCCTCTTCTCTGTAATTGTCGCCCATTGCTTTATATGGTTCAAAACTTATAGGATTTGATTCGATTTGTCAATTCGGGGACTCCCTCTCCAACACCGGCAACCTTATGAGGGAGACACCCTCTTCCTTATGTTCTTACCGCCCTTATGGTGAACCCTTGGCGATAACCCCACTGGTCGTTGCTCTAACTGTCTACTGATGATCGATTATTTCGGTAATATATTATTTTTATTAAAATAATATTCGTAATGGGGCTCGTCTAGTGGTTGTTCCAGTAAACTTTCCAATTGGTTGTATGCCGGCGTATCTCAACATGATCGAAAGACGCCACGTATTACAATCTCGGTGTCTTTACAATCTCGGGTGTCTACAAGATTTAAATAATTTTGTCATGTATCACAATAACCACCTCCAAAAAGCCATAAAAGAGATGGCAACAAAAGCCCTCGGATTCAGATTTGCATATATGCTAAGACTTTATCTTTCATAGAATGGCAATAGGAGGATTAGCTCACAGATTTATATAGGCAATAGGAGGAGTAGCTCATTAGCTTATATACTAAGGTTTTTTATCTTTCATATTATCAATGTGGGATTCTTTTGGTCTCTTCACATTCTCAACATGGTGGCTCTCAGTTATCTTTTTAGAGAGTCCAGGATCGAGTGTCAGACCGTTTGACTTTTTCACAATGTGGGCAATAGAAGGAGTAACCCAGTAGCTTATATAATAAGACTTTATCTTTCATATTTTCACTTTCTCAATATAGTGGCCCCCAATTCTTTTTTTTTAGAGAGCTCATGATCGAGAGTCGAGCCGTTTGACTTTTTCACTATGATACCATACTGAAGTCCGTTAGGACTCGCGACTTTTCCACGCTAATATATATCATACTAAAGTCCGTTAGGACCCGCGCGTGACCAGGGGTCGTGTGCACAAAAGCACATGTGCTACTAGCCTAGCACATAAGACGAGTGAGGTTCCATCCTAAAATCAGTTGACAATACGAGGAGGATCCCAGTAACTTATCTACTAAGACTTTATCTTTCATATTTTCAACGGTCTTTTCACATTCTCAACAAGGAGGCTTATAAAAATCTTATCGATTTTCTCTTGTCAACCACTTTTCAACGTCATCTTTAATGCGATTAACTGATATGTTTATCAAAGTAGATAGGGTTAGGTTTAGATACTATTTTGGTCAGTAGATAGGATCATAGGACCTTTTTTTTCGAAATAAGATAAGAATCCAGTTCTTTAGACAAGCATAGAGAAACCGAGAGACCGGACAAGTCGGTAGATGGACTAACCATCATGTACAACTAGAAGCAAATAACTGAAGCAAATGAAACGAAGGAAATTACAGAAGCAAATGATATAAATAAAAAACCAAGGAACGTACAAGCCATCATACACTGTGAAACACAAGCCAAAAGACGAATGAAACGATCAGCCAAAGGGGCAACGCACACAACGAACTTTGGAAATCAACGGACATCTCAGGTTATGGACTCAAAAGAGCCTTAAAATGTCAATCGCAAATCCATGACGTCATCGAACATGACAAATCAACCAACGCTCACAAGAAGTCTGCAATACAACAAGAACAACACGATACACTAACCCACAAAACTCAACCCCAAACCACACAATTGCTCAATCAAACCCCCAAACACTCATCTTTTTTTTTAGATCAGGTAAGAATTCGAGTTTAGACAAATCTGAAACTCGAAGGCCGGGTGCAAACTCAGGAAACCAAGCTCTACAAAAAAAATCGTGCATTGACCGATCCCTAATTCGACGGAAAAAAACCCCTCATGGTGTACGTTGTTATAAAAAAAAGGGAAATTTACCAAAAAAAACCACCCATTAAATATAGCCTTTTACACTTAACCACCCATTAAATATAAAATTATAGAAAACCACCCATTAAATGGGTTTTGTTTTCAAATAACCACCCGTTGTCTATTTCTATTAAGTTTTCATCAAATATATATGATACTACAATATTTTAAGTTTTATATTTAAATTCAAATCTCAAATAGATTTAAAAATTTATTTAACTAAATTTTTTAAAAATATTTTTTTAAAAACTTGATGTATATATGAACAAATTTGTTCTATTTTATTCCTAAAAATGGTTATAAATTTTATAGACTTCTTTTTAATCAAAATTAAAATAAGGTTTATAAGTCATTAGTATTGTTTAAATTTAATAATATTTTTTATACAAATAATTAATGTCTCATTTTCTTTCATATTTGTAAACACCTACACGTACTATATACTAAAAATGAAAAAAATATCTAATTTAAAAAAATATTTTCTAGCATCAAAGTATTTTTTTTAAATTATTTTTTTATTAAATGTATCTTTATTAAAGTTTGTTTGAATTTTTAAATAAAATAAAATAATATTTTCCACATTCAGAACCTCCGCCCTAAAAATAATTTTAAATTTTTTACATGTTTTTTGCCCGTAATATATTAATATAACTTTTTTCCTTAAACTTTAAAATTTAAGTATAAAATATTAAAATATACTATATTTAATGGAATTCTAATGGAAATATGTAGTGGGTGGTGATTTGAAAACCAAATCCATTTAATATGTGGTTTTATGTAATTTTGTATTTAACAGGTGGTTAAATGTAAAAGATCATATTTAGCGGGTGGTTTTATGTAAATTTCCCCCAAAAAAAGCAAGTTTATGGATGGCATTCTGAAATTTATTGTTTATGGGGCGTTTTGTGTAAAATCACTTATTTTAAGGGTGATTTTATATAAATTTCCCTAAAAAGTAACAATAAAAATGCAGAACATAAACGAAAGGAAAATTGATCCAAAACTCGTCGTTTGGACCCCCACACCGACCTTTAAACCAACGGATTCCCTTCCTTTGTCATTGTCCCCTCCTTTCCAGAGAACGGTGGCGAGTTTCCGCGCTGCATTGAGTTCCCATTTCTCTGTATCATCATCCAACGCTACAGGCTACAACGGCCAAGATTTTTCCAAGGTTTTGAAATCTTCCTTCCTTCCCACTGTTTTATTCTCTCTGATTGTGCTTCTTTAATTAGGTCTTTTGGTTTATTGATTCCACTGCTTGATTGCGATCCTTCGAGTTCCGAATTGCGATCCTCTGACTTCGGGATGCCTTTATTTGGTTAATCTACGGTTGATTTCCCGATTTCTCTGATTTTGTGTTACAAATTGAGAATGCATTGCAGCGGTAAGGTTGAAAAGTTAGAGATTTGATCGATCGCATTGGGAATGGGATACACAGAAAACATTCGATTGGAAAGCTTTTTCTGGTTTTTGTTAATCTTTTCGTTGTTTAAAGCTTTTTAGACAGACGATATTTGTTCGAATATGTAATACAGTATCTTTTAACGTTATAAATGTAGCATTTTTCATTGAACCTGTTAGTCGGTGGCATTTTGAAGAACCAGGAGGTATATTGCTTGATTATTTGCTTCCTCTACTGTTTGAGCTGGCCCAGCTAGGATATCGAATGAATAATCGGATTTGGTAAACTCAATTAGGGTTTTGAGCACATCCCAGGGCCGAACATCTTTAATTGTGTCACTGTTTTAAACAATAGAGGAATTTGAGCCATTTGGCACATATCATAAGGATTAACTCACATATCTTTCATATATGAACTTGATTGATGTTACTTTTATGTTTATGCTCGCATGAAGGTGTTTGAGGTCAAAAAGGAAAGTGGACTTGACGGTATCCTTCCATTTTAAAACATTGACTCCATGTGCTTGCCCGCCGATGTATGTTACCTCTACATTTCTGTATGTTTAGTGTTATTACTGTTCCATTGGTGGTTTGAAGAGGTGACCGTGTTATTTGTTGCGTTAGCATTTTGTGACAATTTCCCTATAGTGTTAGTTTCGTTGTTCAATAACCTTTTGCTAAAGCCATTAACCTTAACCAGAACTGAGACCTGACTTGATGGTATATTTATTCCAGTTGGAAACAATGTCGTCGTGTTTACTTCTTGTTTGAGACTTTCTCGTATACTTGCTGGCTATTCCAGGTTTCTGCAACTTTGTTTATTTTCTAGATCTTCTCCTTCCTCATCACCTACCTTTTTCATTTCCATGTGCTGAGTGAAGTTAATGTGTTTTGACAGGGGACACACTAGAGTGCTGATTTGCACCTTTATCATTTTCGTAGCAATTTACCAAGAAAATAATCAGGAAGCACGGGTTGAAGAAGAAGAAGATTCAAGGGACGTGAAGAGAGGGTATAAGCCTATAAGGTATGTAGCTTGTTCCATTGTGCAAAAGGAAACTTGTTCTGGCCCATAAACTGTAAACACCAAAGCTGTAAACTTACTCGACAGTATCTTTCGATTTAAAAACATTGTGGCCTTGTTTTTTCCTTGTTCGAGACTTGCTGCTGCATGTTTAATAAATGTTTTTTTGGGTGGGTGAGGTGGTTCATCTCTCGAGTGTCCAAAACTTCAAATTATTCTTCCAAGAAGGGATGCATCTTTTTCCTTTTTCTTGTTTGATGTTTCCACTTTTACCTTTCATTGTCTAGCTAGAATTCTACAACTATATGCACTACAAATTTACAGTGCCCGTTCACTTGCTTGAAGCTTTGCTGCCTGTAAATGTAAATCAGGTTGCTTTTTCTTTTTGTGAAACTTTAGCTCATTTGAATATTCACGAAGCTGACATAGTTTTCTTGATTGTCAATCTTCTAACTTGACAACTGCTTGATATTTTTCTGATAAATCATGTTTATTCCAATCATTTTTCTTTTATTTGCAGAATTCTTGATGTTAGCAGTTGGTTGAACAAGTTCCCTTACATAACTTTATCAAGAATGGTTGCTGCATCTTCACTTAAACTGTCAAATAATTTGGGATTCAATAAGAATTACGGTTATGCTAAAATAGCCAAGGTACATTGTACACAACTGTCTTACTTGAGAGCCATTCTCATTAAAAAATTAAGGTTCCCTTACTATATTATGCTTCTCATAGAATCATATTCTGTTTCAGTGCACGACAGGGAAGAGGCAGTTACATTTCTTTGCATCCAATGAGTTGGTGAGCTTGCTTGAAGAAATTACATTATGTTCTGTTTACTAATTTTGTTCCTCCCATTCTTAATTCATTTAAGAGAATGTGACAGGCCTAGTTAGAAGATTAGCTGTAATAATAGATTACTAGTAATATGATTTGATGAGGTTACAAAGCACCATAAGGTTGGAGCAGATCACATAGGGTCCTGAAGTTTGAGATGGCAACAGAAAAGTAAACACCCAAATGACTGATAAGTCCTTTGTTTGATGTCTTAACTAAGACATATCTAGGTGTATCAAGTTTTACATTTTTTTATAACAAAGGAAGTTTTTAGAGTGTCTGTCTTTGGCCAATATTATAGACTAAAACAATCCTTTTTCTTTGGTACCTCGTTTGCATTGAAAGCAGGAGTGTTTTCTTTTTTTCTCTTTTTCGTAACGAACCATATGTGATTGTTTTTAGAAGTTTTGGTTTACATTGTCAGTACATGGTATCCTTTCTTTGTCTCAAATATTTCATTGATTTGAACTCTGAAAAATGTAATGTTAAATCGTTAGATAAAGGATGCTTGGAGCGTCTGCCTTTTGAACAGATTAAAGGCACGGAAAACCCCTGCATCTTTCAAGTGTAAGGCTTTCCTAAGCCGCACATATTTTGTGCCTAATGGAGGAAATAATAATAATAATATCTCTGTATTGGAGAAGACTGCTTTAATTCTGAAGAGGTACCCTTCTCATCTTTGGTGCTCATTATTTTATGATTGAAAACTGGTACCACTAGTGTGTTAATATAATTTTTACTCACTTGGGATGATTGAAAAATTATAATTCTAAAATATTCTATAATTGTTTTGGCTCTTCCTGGATTGCTGTTGAATCCCTGCATCTGCAGTTCTGCACCCAAATTTAAAGTTTGTTTCCAACATAGATTGTCTATCTATTTGCTAGATCAAGTGATCAAATATAGTATGACAACAAACGTGTTTGATATGATTGAACATTAGTATTTATATCCTACAATTTCTACCGAGACAATTCCATGTTTGATTCCCCTGGATGGACACCTATGTGCATTATTGGACACATATCCACAGTTGCCTTGTGTGATATAGTGGCAGTGGTTTATAGTAACACACTGGTGGTACACCGGTTACTGGTACCTTCCGGATATTTTTCTTCGTCAAAATCTATGAATGGTAGTGATCCAAGTGCCATATTCTAATGATAGGACATTCAACACTGCATTTGTGAGCTTAGCCGTATTTAAATTGGCCCCTGCCATATGTGTGATAGTCTTTGCAATATGGGGACTTAAACCACTTATTCGGCTGATCAGAAACATTTTCCTTCAGGTATTGTTTCATTATAAGATTCTATACCCTCCAATTTGTGTATCAGCGCTGATCTTTATTATTGTGCTTTCATTAATGATATTTTCATCATCCACAAAAAGGATACTAGCTGGAACATGAGTAGCACTTACTTTATCACTAGCTCATATGTTCAACCTTTGCTTCTATGGATTGGAACCATCCTTATATGCAGGTAGTCTCAAGTTTATGCATAAAACATCTATCCTTTGTTTGACTTGCTATTATATTTCCTTAAAAATATACAAGAAAGAAGTATAGAGTTTATCACCCCAATATATGCCAGTATTTCTTATTGTGTTTACTTCAGAGCATTGGAGCCTGTGATTTTGGCCGACAAAGCAAACCATGCGCTCAAACAGCAGCTTCTACATTTTATACGGTCATTGTCTACTGTCACGGTCATTGCCTATAGCTTGTCAAGGTGAGGATGGTTGCTGATACAAGTGGTTAGTTTTTCAACAGACCTTTTAAACCTCACTAGGGATGTCAATCAGGGCGTGTAGCAGTCTGCATATTGCTAAAAGGTTGTCATGTATTATTTGGCAGATTTATCCAGCAAATCCAAGAATTCGTAAATCAGACAAGTGTTGCAAATGATGCAAGAAATGTATATTCTTACTTTTGCATATTAGCATTAGTTTCATATCCTGTTATGTAGTGAATAAAGGGCTCCTTTCTGAAAACAGAACTATATAAAGATAGTTGGATAATGGTTCTGTAGTTAGTAATGTGAACGAGATATATGGAAAGCCTGTAATCGAGTGATGCTATTTCATACAAAGATTTTGTTTTTGTTGTAAAACCATTTAAAAAAAGGTGGTAGACTGGTAGTCTGGTGATGTCTGAAGCTAATTCAAGTCTCTGAGATATCTGCACCTTGCAATATTCTTGTTTTAATGCTCATTTTGTCTATAATGTCATTGATTAATACGGATTATATTAATTTCTTTCCTCCTCTTCCTGTCTTTCGGTTTTTCAATTTAAACTTAATCGAGATTTCATCTTACAGATGGGCTTTCAGTTTGTGAGGAATGCGGTTTGCACTGTTGCATGGGTTGCTGCTATTGCATTGTTCATGGAGTTGCTTGGTTTTCCGACGCAGAAGTCTCTGACTGCTGGGGGGCTTGGAACTGTATTGCTGACCCTTTCTGGCCGGGAGGTGCTGCCTGTTTTTACCTGTTTTTACTTTCGTTGCCTCCTGAATTCGCGTGAAACATGTCAGGTTATTTGTTTTTCTTTCTGATTTTGGTATTTGTTTTGATTCATCTAGATATTCACAAACTTCTTGTCAAGTGTGATGATTCATGCAACACATCCTTTCGTTTTGAACGAATGGATTCAAACAAAGATTGAAGGCTACGATGTATCTGGAGTAGTCGAGGTAGACTGTGTTATTTCTTAGGCAGCAACTTGAACTATCATATCAGACTATCAGTGGCGTTTGGTTGTAAGCATCTTAATCATAAGTATTTACAACTATGTCAGCGTGTTGGTTGGTGGGTACCGACAATAGTCAGAGGTGATGATCGTGAGGCAATTCACATTCCAAATCACAAATTTACAGTCAACATCGTGAGGAATCTCAGCCAAAAAACTCATTGGCGCATCAAGACCCACCTTGCTATTAGTCATTTGGATGTCAACAAACTCAATGTGAGTAGCTACTTGATTCATACATTTCTTATAAACATATTTGAAGGCAGTTACTGATTCGGACTGGTGTGTAATTATTTTTTTCTGCATCCAGAATATCATTCCTGACATGCGCAAGGTTTTGGCCAAAAACCCTCAAGTAGAACAACAAAGATTACACAGACGAGTATTTCTGGACTACTTGGATCCGGAGAGCCAGGCTCTTTTTGTAAGTGTCTTAACCTGGGTCCTGTCACTACGAATATCTTTTGCTGCCACTTTTACATTAACATGTTTGAGTTTGACATTCAAAATTTTTGTTAATACTGTGCGCAGATTATGGTGTCGTGCTTTGTCAAAACATCTCATTTTGAAGAGTATCTTTGTGTCAAGGTAAGCTCTTTCATGTGGTAATCTAATCATTCCTTCTATCCAAGATTCCTCTATTTTGTATGCTTAGTTCCAACCTTAAGATTCTTGTATAGTGATGTTGGATCGGTGATCTTTGAGCTCAGTTTCTCTTTCACCAAGTTTACTTAAACAGGAAGCAGTGCTACTGGATCTCCTGAGGGTCATCAGTCATCACAAAGTGCGGCTTGCCACACCTATACGAACAATTCACCGGGAATACACTGGGGCCAAACCTGATGACATTCTGTCTGTGACTATTTCCAAAGAGCCTACTCACCGCCCTTTCTTAACGATCAACGACTCGACTAGCAGTCGCAACAAGACCAAGATTCCAAAAGAAAGCAAACCTGCTGACAATGTGACATCAAATGTGGCAACCAACAATGACAAGCTCACCACAGTTCCTTCTACTGCTGCCAAAGAAACCAATAACGACAAGCCCACCACCAAAGAAACGATGGAAGATCATCAGGGGACCAAGGAAGAAGAGGATGGCAAAAGAGCTATGGTGCCGGAGGACAACATTGTGCTCGACATTGCCATGGATGGATCGAAACGGACCCTTACTATTGTCGGAACGACTCCTCCGGAGAAGGACGTGGAATCGAAGGAACCGCCGACTCCTACCCCCGTCGCACGGGAAGCGAATGCAGCTGAACAAGCTCCTGATGTGAGAACCCCGGGGGATCAACGGAACAAAGCCAAATAATTCATTATTTGTCCTCTTATTACAGTCCTTATGAGTTATGAAGTGTTTTTGTGTCTTCAAAATGTGGTAAGAGCTGCCCCCTAAAGGTCATATTTTTTGTAGACCGGGGTTTTTGTTTTGTATATATATAACTTTTGCAATTTTACTAAGTAATTATATGTTATGTATCGTTGTATAAGCTAAAGAATATGATAACAATGGTATGTTGCCATCAAGGGCATCAATATAGGGGCTGAACATGTATAACTATTAGCTTGCTTCGTTATTTTGTTTTAAAATGTGAACTCATGGATTTGACTAATGATTTTATTGACATATTTGTAATGTTACTCTACTGGTTCAAACCAGCTACTGGTTGAAATCAGCCAAGTTATCCAGAGACATGATTTTGTTGACATATTGCATTCATTTTGCTATTTTAGGTAAGTGATTGTATTTTTTTTATTTCTTTTTATATGAGTTTTATTATTATTTTTTAATTTCATTTCCTTTTTTTAGTTATTTAAATACTTATTTAAGGATTTTTATTCAATATATTTTATGCATTGTGTTTATTATAATTCATGGAGTAGTATTTATTTTAAGCATTGTATTTTTTTTTGGTACTTTGTCGCTAGAAAAAAATAATAATATTTGTAACGATTTTTAAAATAGACTAGAAAAATCGTTAAAATATTGTGTTAAAGATGAAGTTATAATAACTATATTATTTTTTATTATATGCCAAGTTATACATAAATAAATAAAACCCAATTAATCACATTTTACAAAATTACAAGTATTTAAAAAAAATAAAATAAACAAGTACATCACATATTGCAGTTAAAACAAAAAAAAAAAAGAAAAAAAAACTTCATGTTGCTGTTTGTAGGGCAATTAGTAGTAAATACCCCACTTTGATATTTGAGTTGCAAAAATACTTACTTTTGAAAACAATTGCACCCATTTATTAATATTTGCATAAATACCCTATTTAATTAACAAAATTACCCCACCACCTAAAAAAATCAGAAAATAAAAAAAGGTAAAATATTTTTGGTATTTATTTTTTTCTATTATATTTAAATTATATTAAACAATTAAATAATAAAAATAAACAAAAATAATAAAAATGTTGCGTACAAAAAAATAAATCATCACAACCCTAAGCCCTAACACAAGTGGCACCGGCCGACTCTCCCTTCGCCGAGCCCCAGGAAGCCTCACCCTCCGGCTCCGGCTCCGGCTCCACCCTCACCGTCGGCTTGTCGCCCACACACTTCGGGGCCATCGATGTCACCTTCCGGCGAAATCGACATAACCCTTCGGCGTTGTGTCGAATCGTATTGATTGGTCGACGATCGCCCGCCACCACCCTCTCTGGGTTGTCACCCTCACTATCCAACACCGTTGCTATCACCCTCACCCTTCCGGCTTGTATCGATTCAACGACATCGCCACCCTGACCTTGCACCATCGTTGCCCTCTTCTTAGTCGTCTTGATTGGGTGCCCTACCTTGCAACATCGATCGGTATGTTTCTCAACGAATGTCACCCTCTGTAACACTATTTGCAACTTGATCATCCTTGAACTCTGCCTACAAATTATCACTTGCATCCTTGGTTGCTTGGCTTCTCAATATTTTGAATTTATTCTACTGTTATATTAAGGTGGTAATTGTTGGCACAAAGCAGGGACGGAGCCAGAAATTTATCGAAGGGGGGGCGAAGTTTCCTAAAAGCATAACTATGATATTTAATTTACATTAAACGGTGATATATTTTAGTTCAAAACACAATGTTTTTTTATTCAAAATTGTAGTGTTTTAGTTTAAAACTATGTCATTAGTTGTTATATAGTTATTTTTCTCTTTATAAGGAAAACGATATTGTTTTAATCTATAACAACATTATTTTCGTCTAAAAATATCGTTTGAAACTCACAGAGTCATATGCAACTTGTTGTTCTCTTATCATGCAATAACGTGTAACAAGATATAAAAACTTTAAACTTGCATAATTTCTTATATAATTATCAAATTTAGTAATATAACCTCTTGTTTCAAAGCTCTTAGATTGAATTACATTACCAAAATATCAAATTAAGTAAAATATAAAAGCATCATGATTTATTAAAAGACATTTGAAATAATTAATCTGTGTTTAACTTTCAAACGTTCATAACTTTTTACTCGGTTATCGGATTCAGGCTTATAATATATCAAAACGAAGCTATCGACGAGTAGAACAAATATAGGTAATTTGTCGGATGAAAGGGGGGGCGAATGCTCCCGCTTGCCCCCGCCTAACTCCGCCTATGGTATTATATATGAATTAAGGTGATGATTTTTTGAAGTTATTTAGTGGTAATACACATATCCCTCCCACAGTAGGAGTCACTGAGTCATCCAAGATTTGAAATTCATATCATGTAAATGGTAACTTGTCTTAATTTCGCTCTGGGATATATTGTAACTTGTCCTAATTTCACTCGACCCCCAGAGCGTCTTCTTGGTTCACGATTGATCATATGTTCTCAGTTCTGTCATGCTACCTTATTTCAAGGTTTATTAGATTGTTTGTTTTTTGTTATGAGTTTATATATCCCTTCTTAAGCACACTCACTCTTGAATGTACTCATGACTTATTTATTATTGTTTAGGCAACGTACGTAGATGCTTGTGTCAAGATGGTTCTAATTTTTATGTTCATGATTTATTCTATATAATTAGAAGAATGGTTTTTTTGAAAGAAATTAGTGTCATTTCTAGTTCAAGCCCGATTTCAGTAAAGAGCAAGATTCAGTAACACATGATTTATGATCTTTCTCATCATTATCCAGATAGATAGCATGATTTTAGTTTCAAGTAAAGAATATCAAACCAAGGGAAAAAAGGAACATTTATTTGCAACTAGAGTATGAACGTGCCTAAATCGATCTGTATAAACATGCTTAAGTAGGGTTGAATTGGTTCGGTCTATGGATATTACTCTGTAGTGTTTAGACAACGTAAAGGCTTGTGTCAATATGGATGTGATTTTTATGTTCATGCTTTAGTCTATGTTATTGGATATAAAATGTTGATAGTGGGTGATTTGATTATAGATGACAACCTTGCTAACTTCCATGGTTGGTACAAGAGGAGAGAAGGCGGCAAAAGCATGTTCTTCATGGGCAAGGGGTAAAAGAAAGAGGGTCGTTGAGGTAGATGATGCAAATGACATGGAAGATGTTCAATCTACCTATCAAAAAGAGGTGAAGGTTGGTACAACTCATCTTTATCTTTGATATCGTTCAAAACATTTATGTAAACAATTTAGTTAGTCTATAATTGAACTTCATCATGCAGGTGAAATTGAAATATAACAGTAAGCGTATGTTTTATGGTATAATAAACCAAAACTCTAGACTTGTGTATCTTCGACTAATTGAAATGGTCATTCGGCAAAATTGTGAAGATGATGAAGTCAGTGAAGCTATATATCATCTCATCTTTTGCACCATATTTTGTTTAGACAACTAGAGTGTAAAAAGAAATGAGCCTCTAGCAAAGAAGTATGCAAAATTTGGAAGATCTCCTTTGATTATCAATTGGGTGAAAGGTTTGGAAACAAACAAGCGTGGGTAAGTGTATCTAGCAAACTTTTGATGTGTTTTTATGAAGGTTTTCAACATAGAATCCTTATTAATCATGATGTCAATAAATCTGCAGGGGGGATTGTGGGGTGTACACACTCAAGTATATTGCACTTCTAAGTAATGGGAAGACGATTTGTTGGTTGTGTCGGATAACCTTGTTGGTTTGTTTAGGAATGAGCTGGCGCATAACATCTTCAACTGCAAGTGGAACAGGGCCTAACAATATTGTGGCGCAAACTTGTTGATTCGTTTAGGCTGACGTTGTAGCTATTGTTTTGTTTCGACATGAATATGTTCATGTATGATGGTAAAATTATTTTTGGTTACAATATTAAGAAGGCTTTGCATCAAATGATACGATGTTTTAGTGCTTGTATTGGGCTCCATATTTCCACTGTTTCAGTACTTGGATACAATATTAAAAAGGTTATCATTGTTTGCCTTTATGGTTGAGCATCTACTGGTGTATTGAATTTATTTTCATTGATACTGTGCTTTGCTCTTAAAATGTTATAGTGTTGAAACACGTCTTCACATGTCTCTTCTAATTAGGGTTACTAATCTAGCAATTATGCTTTTGGATAAAATCGTATCTTTAATGTCTCTTCCGATTATGGTTTTCATCCTGTCAATATTAATGCTCGGCTTGTCACTATCAACATCCATCCTGTCACCATAAAAACGTTATGGTGTGGAGCCACACGTATACATTCCTTTTCTAATTTCTTATCAAGTCAAGATTTTTATTTTTGTGAATTTTATTATTTTCTGAAAAAGATAATAAAAACATTATTTTAACAAATATTTCAGTTTTTTTAAGTTTTCTTTTATTTTAAAATATTCCTTTTAAAGATTTTTAAATTTAAAATTAAAGGTAAAATTATCCCTTTTTTTTAGCATAAATGACCCACTATCCTATTTTTGCTATTCTTACAAAACGGGTGTATTTTCGCAAATCGGCCCTGTTTGTATTTCAAGCACTGACCGCTTTCGTTTCAGATTTCCATCGCTACGAGCAGAGCAGTTCAACCTGGAGATGGCGGGTAGGGCAATGAATCTGGCAACGAGAGTGGTCAACAGCAACCTCTGCGTTGACTTATTCTTGGGCGGATGCTTTCTCGCCCTCGGAGCTCGATCTGCCAGCCAGCAAAGGGACATTGAAACCCTAGAGGCCGAGAAAGAATCCCTAATTCAGTCCAACAAAGCTCTCAAGAAATCAATTTGGGAATCCAAGCAAACTCTCTACGCCGAAGCTTCCTCGCAATCCGCCATCGTTCCGCTCTCCAAGCTCAAGGCCATCTACGGCGAAGCTGTGGTTCCCGCCCCAGCCAGTAAACTGCTAAACTTTCTCTACATTTTTTTCTCGCGGTTTCCCGTTTTGTATTTGATAATGTTGTCAATTTAATTGTTATTGATCGGTATTTTTGTTTGATTCTCGAGGAGCTTGTGTTCAATTATAGGTTTAGTTTGGAGGGAATTGCTGCTGAAATAGAACATATTCAGACTGTTTGGATTGCTGATTCCCTGATCTCTCATTCTCAGTAACTTGGATTCAGTGCTCAAAATGTCTATGAATTGAGGAAAGGAATTAGTCATTTAGATCTTTGATCTACTTTCGGTGCCTTCTGATAAAGCTTTATTGCTGTTTTAACTTTTAACATTGAATTGGGATTGGGATGCAGGACTGATGAACACATTGTATGATAGTGATGGTATTCAGGGTACCAACTACACATCTGAATTTTAGTATCTCAATCCTCAAATCATTAGAACTTCTATCATTTGTCAAGTACAGAAACTGCTACCTTCGACATCTCATTGTTGTATGCTAATGTTCCTTCTGTGACTTGGAGGAGTCGGCGAGTTGCATAGTTAGAAATTTGTGGGTGTATTCTTGTCAAAAGATGGCTCTGCAAAAATGTAGCTACCATTATCATCTACATCTCATTGTTTTATGATAATATTCCTTCGTTGACTTGGAGGAATCGCATAGTTTCAAATTTTGTTACGCACTTAGGCCGCCTATAAGAGATGCCGGAGATCGGTCCTAATCCGACTCTAGAAGACTAAGAGGTTCTTGAGGTTTTGGCACAGCTGGAAACTCTAAACTGACCTGAGTTCATTAGGTGGCTGTGAAAATTGAATGCTTTGGATTTTGGTTCATTTTTTAGAATGGAATGCATTGTGTTTATTGTTAGGTTAATGCGATGATATTTCATTTGTTCCCATGTGAATTTTTTCTCAAAAACTTGTTTGATTGGGATTAATACTCGAACCTGATGCAGGCAAAGAAGCCGAGAAAGACAAGACATCTTCATCATCGCAAAAACTTCTCATCTGAATGCACATGTCCATCCGACCCCGGAAATATTTTGGAACTGGAAGTGATCATGGAAGCAATTTGTTTACTGTAGCGATAATTAGACCAATTTTGAACATCTGCTTGAGCAGTTTCTAGGTTCATATAGGTTCAAGTGCTTTTTTTTTTGCTCTAAACTGATGGATTACCCAATGACATTCCATGTCATGTTAATCACAGAGATGCTTGTAACTTCTGTTTGAACAATAAAAAAAGATGTGGGAAGGGCGTAGACCGACCCAACTAGGCCTAGGAGCTATTGGAGTCAAAAACATATTTTTTTTAAAAAAATTTTTACCCTCTTTTTTTTTTTCTTTCTGTTTAGAGGTGTGGTTGGAGATGCTTTAAATATCTTCATATCTTTTTATCAATATGATATTCTTTTTATCAATATGAAATTCTGATAAATTTTGAAGAAACATACAAAATACCTTCATATATCAACTCCTAAGATGGGTTTTAACTGTCCTATATCGGTTAAAATCTTTACATCTTTTCAAAGTTTTCCTAAATGGTCATGTTTACAAAACTCTACCCGATTATTATATATCTAATCTATTTTTATATTAGTAATTATATAAATCCCCAAATTAGTCGACGCTACTCATCCATCCTATAATCGAGGTCCAGGTATGAATCGGCGAACCATCGATTGATTCTTCTTACTCGGTCTAAAATCTAACCATATTTCCAGTTGAATTTCGATCGAATCTGTCATCATATCGTATCCATTAAAATTCTAATTCAAAAAAACATATGCTGTAGGTTATAAAGTTTGAATTTTTCTGTCGGTCAATTTCTTATTTGAGTTGAAAGATTTGATTTTTGCCTTCCCTTAGTTTTGCATCCCCAAACATGCTCTAGGTTATGAAGTTTCAATTAGTGATGTATGATGTATCATGTATCATGTATCCATTGTTCTGATTCACCTGTTTCAATTGGTGTGCCTTCACCAAATGTAGTTGGAAGAAACACAACCACTGGGAGCCACGAAGTTGAAAACCATGGAAACTGGTGAGCCCTCTGCGGCTAAGAAACTGCGAAAAGAGAGGAAATCTCGTCGATCATCAGTCGAGGAGGAGACTACTGTACTGATGGATGAGACTATATGGAAAGAACTACCCGAGGAACTACTGGAGAGTGTCATTGCAAGGGTTCCCCTTGTCACCTTCATCCGGTTTCGGTTGGTCTGTCACAAGTGGAACTCCTTGCCTTATCTGCAGCGTCGGGCGCCACAGGAGCTACCTTTGATCTATGCAACAATATCGGGGGGGGGGGGGGGGGGAAAGCATGGGGAGCCATGTATGACCCTTTGGTGAAGAAATGGTACTATATCACCCAAACTCCGCCAGATTATCAATGGGATTGTCTTATATGTGATTCCGGTGGGGGACTCGTATGTTATGCTGATGTTCTCCATGCTTCATTACATGTAGGCAACCATCTTACCGGAACTTGGAAGTCATTTCCGTGGCCTGCATCTGCTAGTCTTACAACATGGGGCTTTTCACTGGCGTTTGTGTATAATCCATCGGGGGCCGGTGGATACAAAATCATATGGCTGCATTGGGGAGGCAAATATGGAGTTCATGACTATTCCTCCTCGGAGGAGAAGACTACAGTTACTCAAGGGAGAATTCCTGCTAACTTCGAGTTGCATTCCACTATGGGAAGTAATGGGTTGACCATTGGCAGTGTTGTTTACTTCCAGTGCGACAAACGTGATGGAATAATGTCTTACGATGTGGTGAGCGGGATTTGGGAGCAACTCCTGATCGCGTATCCACCCAACTCACATATCGTTTCTCTTGCAGAGGGCGGGGGGCGACTTTTGCTACTTGGCTGGGTGGAGTGTAATAAGAATAATAATGCAGCAGATGCAGATGGGATCCGTCCATGTGTTTGTGTTTGGGAGCTTGATACACAGAGGCGCAGCTGGATAGAGGCTGAAAGGATGCCAACGTCGTATTGCCCTGATTATGAGAACCCCGTGAGGGGCGTGTGTATGAGCAATAGGAGATTGCTTGTGATCTTGCTGGATGTGTGGCTGTTTGAAAAAGGAAAGAAACGAATAGTGCAAGAGATTTTCGCATATGATGTGGTCAGCCGGGAGTGGTCCAAGGCTCCTGACTGCATCCGACCGTGGCGTTCGCGGGCATATCGGGTCTGGTGTGGAATAAGCTTCTTTCCTTGTCTCTCTGCATCCCCATGAATGATGCCTTTTTTTAGAGTTATGTGTTGCTGATGATAAGGCTCGAGTATTGACAACTGTCATGAAATATATTTATATCTCCTGCTGCAAGTATCAACTTGAGAATCATATATTTGAATTTATGAATTGGACTTGAATGGATTGAATTCCTCTAGTGTTATTTCTCAACTGAAATAGGTGTGTTGATCACTTCCAACATCCTGACCAAGGATTGCATACATTCTCAAAGTAGTGGACAAAGATCCTGACGAGTTTCATGTGCTGAAATCTGAATGATTAGATTTGATTTAACTGTCATTTTTGAAGCCTTGGTTTTGGATCCCTGTAAATGTGACAGGAGGTTTGTTTTCCCTCTTGAAAGCTGCCAAGAGATCAAAGCCGAGCCCATCATTGAGAGCTAAATGGAACTCCACGCCCTTGTCAAACAAATGTTAACCAGTTGAGAGCCCACTCTGTTGACGATTTTAGTCTTAGCATCGTGGATAATGTTCAGAAAGATCGAATGCAGTTGTTTCAAATCTCAACATATATCACAAGATGCAGCTAGATACCTAATAAAAAAAATTGGTACTTAAAAACCGTACCAATGCTCCCAATCCAAATTGTCTTGGCATTTGTTCAGTTGCAGCATTAGCAGCCACCTTGATGGCAATGTCCTGTGTGTAAAATGTAGGTTGCTAAGACGATTTGGATTGGGACTTGGGAGCATTGGTACGATTTGCAAAACTCGTTTCTTGTTATTTGAAGTAACAAGATTTAAATCAGCCCCATGTGTGGTGTGGTTGTTTAATTTGAAAGTTTATAACAGATTTCATAGATCTAACTGATGCAAAATGTAAATACAGAATCAGCCCATGTGTGGTTAAGTTCAGCAGCTCAACAAATTCAGTCCAAAAATCAAGCTGCCAACGAACACAGACCCGGAAATGAAAGAAACAACAAACAAAATTGCAGCCCCTAAAAAGCTCCCCTTTTACTGCGTTGCGTGGCCACACCAGAGGAAACTACGACAGATGTTATCAAGCTGATTGCATACTGCACTAGGAAGAAGCAAACTTGCCCCCAGAAAGTAAACAAGCCTTCCAACACAGCCTTTATAATCTGGAGCCAGTCCGCTGGCCTCTTCGCCATGGGCAACCGCCACAAGTGTGGCTCTACTCATTTAAAGTAGGTAGCCACTTTAAGCTATTTGAGAAAGGTTCTAAAGCACCCTATTGTAGCCACTTTAAAATCTCTGCAATGGGGCTGTTATAGAGTATGAGGCTGCAGCAGCTAACACAAAGAGGAGACTGGTCAATCTGTGCCATGGCTTCAACCGTAGGAATTGGTCGATCCAGTTTCGTCATATTTTCATGAGGCAAATTCGGTAGCCGATGGGCTGGCTGCATTCGCTATGGACTTACAGTTACGATGCTTTTCTTTATCCGAACCACCTGCGTGCGTTTCTCAGCGGTTGCAACTGGATGCGGCCGGAGTCTGCTTCCCTCGCATCTGTCATGTGTAATTTCTTCTTCTATTTTCTATGTTAAGGGAGCCTAGCTCTCTGATGGTTTTTCACCAAAAAAAAAAAGCACCCTATGGTATTGGAAGGACATACTGTCCTTTTTAGTGTTGCAGGAAGATAAGGGCTGGTTTGTGCAAAGCTTCACAAATTGTGGGTGCCTTTTGTAATTTAGAAACTAAAAAGTGATTTTGTAAAAAGTGATTCAAGGTAGAGTATTTGGAATTTTTTTAGCAATGCTATAAATATAAAGAAATATGTCATCTCTCCTTGTTTCTCTATTTTCAAGAATGAGATAGAGTAGCGGTTGAAGTCAAAAACATATAATTTTTTAATTTTTTAATTTTTTTTTTCTATTTTAGAGGTCCTCTAAATATCTATTTTTTTTTTTATTTTTTTTTTATCAATGTGATATTCTTTTTATCAATATGATATTCTGATAAATTTAGAAGAAACATAAAAAATACCTTCATGAACAAGGATTTCGTTTGAGGGAAACTGCCTATATCGGTTAAAATCTTTACATCTTTTCAAAGTTTTCCTAAATTATCATGTTTACAAACCTCTACCCGATTAGTATATAAATTATATAAATCCCCAGATTCATCGACGCTACTCATCCATCCGAGGTCCAGGTATGAATTGGCGAATCATCGATTGATTCTTTTTACTCTGTCTAAAAATCTAACATTAATTTCCAGTTGGATTTCGATCGAATCTGTCATCATATCGATTAAAACTTCTAATTCAAAAAAAAACAAATGCTCTAGGGTATAAATTTTGAATTTTTCTGTCAGTCAATTTCTTATTTGAGTTGAAAGATTTGATTTTTGCATTGCCTTAGTTGTTTTGCATCCCCAAACATGCTCTAGTTATGAAGTTTCAATTAGTGATGTATCCATTGTTCTGATTAATTCACCTGTTTGGACTATTAAATATTCAACCCCCCATGGCCCCATCTATTTATTTATTCAAAAACTTTGATCGGTTGCTTTCCCCAAATGTAGTTCCAAGAAACACAACAAATGGGGGCCAGGAAAAAGGTCAAAACAAAGGAAACCGGTGAGCCCTCTGCGGATAAGAAACCGCGTAACGAGAGGAAATCTCGTCGATCAGCAGTCGAGGAGGAAACTATTGTTCTAATGGATGAGACTATATGGAAAGAATTACCCGATGAGCTACTAGAGAGTGTCATTGCAAGGGTTCCCCTTGCCTACTTCATCCGATTTCGGTTGGTTTGTCACAAGTGGAACTCCTTGCCTTTTCTGCAGCGTTGGGCGCAACAAGAGCTACCTTTGATCTATGCAGCAGTATCGGATGGTATGGATGGAAGATTGGGAGCCCTGTATGACCCTTTGGTGAAGAAATGGTACTATATCACCCACGCTCCACCATGTTTTCAATGGGATTGTCCTAGATGGGATTCCGGTGGGGGACTCGTGTGTTATGCTGATGTTCTCCATGCTTCATTATATGTAGGCAACCATCCTACCCGGACTTGGAAGGTATTTCCGTGGTCTGGTAGTATTGGAATAATATGGGGTTTTGCACTGGCGTTTGTGTATAATCCATCGGGGGCCGGTGGATACAAAATCGTATGGCTGGATTGGAGAGGCAACTATGGAGTTCATGACTATTCCTCCTTGGAGGACAAGACTACAATTACTCAAGGGAGAATTCCTGCTAACTTCGAGCTGTATTCCCATATAGGATCTAACGGGTTGGCCATTGGCAGTGTTGTTTACTTCCGATGTGAGAAACCTGATGGAATAATGTCTTACGACGTGGTGAGCGGGACATGGGAGCAACTCCTGATCGCGTATCCACCCAACTCACATGTCCTTTCTCTTGCAGAGGGTAAGGGGCGACTTTTGCTAGTTGGCTGGGTGGATTATTATAAGGATAATGCAGATGTAGCTGGGATCTTTCCATGTGTTTGTGTTTGGGAGCTTGATACGCAGATGCACAGTTGGATAGAGGTTGATCGGATGCCACCCTCATATTGCCCTTATCTTGATAGCATTGTGAGGGGCTCGTGTCTGAGCACTAGGAGATTCCTTGTGATCTTGCTTAGTGGGTGGCTGTTCGGAAGAAGAAAGGACCGAATAGTCCAAGAGATTTTTGCATATGATGTGGTCAGCCGGGAGTGGTCCAAGGTTCCTGAATGCATCCTACCATGGGATTCGCGGGCCTATCAGGTTCGGTGTGGAATCAGCTTCTTTCCTTGTCTCTCTGCATCCCCATATGAATGATGTCTTTCTGCTTCCTGATTATTTATACCTCCTGGTTCTTCAAAATGCCAAAAAAAGAAGAAATTACATATTCGAACAAATAGCGTCCTTCTAAGAAGCTTTAAACAACGAAAAATATTAACAACCAGAAAAAGTTTTCCAATCGAATGTTTTCTGTGTATCCCATTCCCAATTCGATCGATCAAATCTCCGACTTTTCAACCTTACCGCTGCAATGCATTCTCAATTTCTAACACAGAATCATTGAAATCGGGAAATCGACCGTAGATTAACCAAATAAAGGCATCCCGAACTCAGAGGATCGCAATTCGGAACTCGAAGGATCGCAATCAAGGAGTGCAATGACCTAATTAAATAAGCACAATCTCAGAGAGATTAAAACAGTGGGAAGGACGGAAGATTTTAAAACCTTGGAAAAATCTTGGGCGCTGTAGGCTGTAGGCTGTAGCGTTGGATGATGATACAGAGAAATTGGAACTCAATGCAGCGCGGAAAGGAGGGAACAATGACAAAGGCAGGGAATCCGTTGGTGTAACTTTAAACTTTAAAGGTCGGTGTGGGGGTCCAAACGACGAGTTTTGGATCAATTTTCGTTTCGTTTCTGCATTTTTATTGTTACATTTTAGGGAAATTTATATAAAATCACCCTCAAAATAAGTGGTTTTACACAAACCACCCCATAAACTATAAATTTCAGAATGCCATCCATAAACTTGCTTTAATTTTTTTTATTTTTTTTTTCTGAAGCAAGATAAGATTTAGGGAGGTTCCCGACGAACGGCGAGCCTTCCTAGCGCGTCCTTGCGGACGAGATCGGCCAAAAGCAGATCAGTTGAACAACTATCCTCGGCAGGGTTACTGTAAGCCAGACGTGCAATCCTGTCCGCTACAGCATTTGATTCCCTGAAAATATAACGAATAACAATATTACTAAAGAAAGAAAGATCAAAACGAGTATCTGATTGTAACAACTCAATGTTTCAGGGACAAGACCAGTCACCCAGTAGAGCGTTAACAACCACCAGACAATCATCTTTTATAAGCAGATTTAGTATATTAAGCTGCTTAGCTTTAAGAACAGCCATCCGTAGAGCCAAAAACATTTAATTTGGGACGGAGGGAGTAGCTTTTAGTCTATCATCAATACCCAATTACTACTACCTTTTTTATATAAAAAAAGACACTTGTTAATTCAATCACAACCGGAATTGAGGAAGCAGTTGTGCTAAATTGCTAATGCCGGGAATTGAAAAAATATGCAGGGAAGATTTTAACCTAATGTGGGAAGAGGATGAAGTAAAGAAGGCAATTTTTGTTTTAACTATTATTTTTCTTTTTAATTTAGGAAATGAGAATTATATTTTAATTAAGTTTTTCTAAAAATTGTGTGAAATTTTAAATAGATAAATATTTGGGTAGACCAATAAGAATTATGTAATAGGGAGTGTTACATATATTGTGGGTTATAGGGGATCCTAGATATAAATCGAATAAAAACTTATCAAATATTTATCTATTAATGCTTTTGGTAAGTATGACTATTAAATAGTTTAATTTGATTGTGACAATAAATTGCTAAAATTATGAAAGCTTAAGTATTATTTTAATAACTTTTTTTAGGGGAATATTTTTTATCTTATACTTAACCACAATATACTACGCTATTTATCGGTTTTAATATATGTATATATATAGATATATATATAGATAGATAAATAATATTATTATGTGCTGGCTGATATTACGTTAAAATACCTTCCTATATCAACGTACTACTTTTTTTTTGGTGCAATCCTATATATCAAATATATACTAAAATAAGATGGGCTTTAAGCCTTTAACTGTCATATATATATTGGTAAAAATCTTTATATCTTTTCAAAGTTTTCCTAATTCTCATCCTTGACAGTTGACACTAAATTTCCTCGACGCTCGTCCTTCTGATAATTGAGGTCCAGGTATGAATTGGCCACCCATCGATTGATTCTTCTTACTCTGTCTAAGATCTAACCTTATTTCTAGTTCAATTTCGATCGAATCTGTCATCATATCGCATCGATTAAAAATTCTACTTCAAAACAGATGTTTTAGGTTATAAAAGTTTCAATTGGTGTGTTTTTCTGTCGGTTAATTTCTTGTTTGGGTTGAAAGATTTGATTATAAATATTGAACTCCCCTCTAATATATTAATGTATTCAATTGCTGTGTTTTGCGATGCTTTTTTTGCATCCCCTCTAAGTTACAAAGTTCCAATTAGTGATGTATCCATTGTTCTTATTCACCTGTAGTTGACCGGTTGCTTTCACCAAATGTAGTTGGAAGAAACACAACAAAATGGGAGGCAGGAAAAAGGTCAAAACCAAGGAAACTGGTGAGCCCTCTGTGGCTAAGAAACCGCGAAAAGGGAGGAAATCTCGCCGATCAGCAGTCGAGGAGGAGACTACTGTACGGATGGATGAGACTGTATGGAAAGAATTACCCGATGAACTACTAGAGAGTGTCATTGCAAGGGTTCCCATTGCCACCTTCATCCGGTTTAGGTTGGTCTGTCACAAGTGGAACTCCTTGCCTTATCTGCAGCGTCGGGCGCCACCAGAGCTACCTTTGATCTATGCAGTAATGTCGGATGGTACAATTCTATCGGGAGCCCTGTATGACCCTTTGGTGAAAAAATGGTACTATATCGCCCACAATCCACCATGTTATCAATGGGATACTCCTAGGTATAGATGTGATTCCGATGGGGGACTCGTATGTTATGTTGATGATCGCGATGCTTCCTTTCGTGTAGGCAACCATCTTACCCGAACTTGGAAGGTATTTCCGTGGTCTGCATCTGCTAGATCTATTCTTCGAAAATGGGGTTCTGCACTGGCGTTGGTGTATCATCCATCGGGGGCCGGTGGATACAAAATAGTATTGCTGGAATTGGGAGGCAAATATGGAGTTCATGACTATTCCTCCTCGGAGGAGAAGACTAAAATTACTCAAGGGAGAATTCCCGCTAACTTCAAGCTGCATTCCCGTATGGGACGTAAAGGGTTGGCCATTGGCAGTGTTGTTTACTTCCAATTTGAGGAACCTGATGGAATAATATCTTACGACGTGGTGAGAGGGACATGGGAGCAACTCTTGATCGCGTATCCACCCAACTCACATATCATTTCTCTTGCAGAGGGCGGGGGGCGACTTTTGCTAGTTGCCTGGGTGGATTGTAATAAGAATAATAATGCAACAGGGATCCGTCCATGTGTTTGTGTTTGGGAGCTTGATACGCAGATGCGCAGCTGGATTGAGGTTGATAGGATGCCACCCTCGTATTGCCCTCATTTTAAGAATCACAGCTCCGTGATTGCTGTGTGTATAAGCACTAGGAGATTGCTTGTGATCTTGTTTAGTGTGTGGCTGTATGAAAAAAGAATGCACCGAAGAGTCCAAGAGATTTTCGTATATGATGTGGTCAGCCGGGAGTGGTCCAAGAATGCACCTTGGGATTCGCATATGATGTGGTCGGGAATAAGCTTCTTTCCTTGTCTCTCCGCATCCCCATGAAAGATGTCTTTATTTAGCTTTAGAGTTATATGTCTTGCTGCCACTATGAACTTGAATTATATGTTTGAATTTATGTTTTGGGCTTGAATGGATTGAATTCCTCTGGTGTTATTTCTCAACTAAAAGAGGTGTGTTGATCACTTCCAAGATCCCGACAAAGGATTGCATACATTCTCAAAGTAGTGGACAAAGTTCTGGTTTCACATGCTGAAATCTGAATGATGAGAGTTGATTGAGGTTAACTGTCATTTTGAAAATTTGGCATCTCAGAAGAAGTCAACAAGGCCTCATTTTTAAAGCCTTGGTTTTGGATGTCAAATTGTCAATGGAAAAGCTCATCTTAATTTCAATTACATTAAAATGGTTTCCAATCTACGGATCATGTTGTGATATCTTGAGATCTTTGTCCCACATCGAAAAACACGAGAAACCGAGCCTTGTATATAAGTCAGTGCGAAAACAAACGTTAACCTGCTTAGATGCCTTGACGATTTTAGTCTTAGCTTCCTTAATAGTGTAATACCCTCAAGGCACGGGAGCTTGATCCATTTTAATTTGAACATCATTTTATATATTTATATAATACTATATTAATATATATACGTTTTTACAACAAAAATATGTATAAAATATTTTTTTATAATTTATAAATTAGTTGGAAAGAGATACGATAAAGTTATTGAAAATGATTTAATAAGGTAAAGTAGTAATAATACTCAAACACACCACCTGATATAATTTGAAATAAATATATAATTATTATCATTAGCATAGATCTAAAAAGTAAAATATGAGCTCCCGTACAAATATTAAAAAATCATAAGCACATGATTGTGTGAATAATTTTGAAGTTATGTAGATGTACATAACTTATTCATTATTTTCATGAGAAATATGGTTAGAAAGAGAGAAATAAATAATGAAAATAAAGGTAAGATGGTAAAAAAAGATCCTTAAAGGTAGAAAAGTGATCTAAGAAGCCTCATCCAAGATGTAAAATAAGCAATAGTAATGCTTGTGAGTCTTAAAATATTATTTATTTTCGATAGTCATTTAAGATGTCTAAAATAATTAAATTAAAAAAACACTTTTTTTGGCTCTAATTGATTTTATAATTAATTTTTAAAATCGAATATTTACAAATTGATTATTACATGTTCGTTGTATGTAGACATTGTGGGGAATATTGCAATCGGTTAAATATGATAAATCAACAATTTCAATATCCAAGAATAAAATCAGCCAAGACTTGACGAATGTTCAATGTACGTAGATGATTAAAATAGATCACAAATTGACATACAACATATCAAATTAAATAATATTTTAGTATAAAAATAGGAAACAAATTTGTTTAAAATAAGAAACAGATATTTTAAAATTTCAGCAATAATATTGACAAATAAGAAAATACTATTTGAATAAAAAATTCAAGTTTAATTGTTAGCGTGACACATCATCAAAATGATAGTAGAATTAATAATATAAATAGATTACCTATTATCGAAATTAATTTATAAAAAAATTGAAAAAAAATAATATTTTATATAATTTTTACCATCTTAACAAAGCGTGAATGAATATTAAACAACATATTTAGCTAAACGAATAGAGAGAGTAGTAAATTTTAACATGATTGGGATAAATGTGATATAATAAACAAATATTTAAATGAATTCAATATGTTAAGATAATGAATGCAAGCAAGCCGAGTACATCTTTGATTAATTTATTTGAAAATGAAATAGTTGCATGGTTGGTGAGAAAATATGAACATATGTGAAAGTTAATTTATACTCCGTAGCATTTTATAAACTGACAATTGGATATGGGTCTATGTAGAGTATAAATTTCCAAAAATAAAATATACCAAGATTCAAATTTAAGTTCAATGTATGTAGACGAATTATGAGAATATTGCAATAAGAAAAGCTCATTTGAATAAAAAATTCAAGTTTAATTGTGAGTGTGACACGTCAGCAATATGCTAGCAGAATTAATAATATTAATATATAGATATATTGCAATCGGAAAAAAAATGGAAACATGTCTCAATATTTACGATAATATAACCGAAAATAAAAAAAAAGGGAATGGATTCAAATCATATTTAAAATAGAAAATAGATATTTTAAAATTTCTATAATAATATTGAACAATAAGAAAAGCTCATTTGAATAAAAAATTCAACTTTAATTGTGAGCGTGACACGTCAGCAAAATGCTAGCAGAATTAGTAGTATTAATAGATAGATAGATAGATAATAGATAGATATATTGCAATCGGAAAAAAAAATGGAAACATGTCTCAATATTTACGACAATATAACCGAAAATAATAAAAAAAGCTCATTTGAATAAAAAATTCAAGTTTAATTGTGAGTGTGACACGTCAGCAAAACGCTAGCAGAATTAGTAATATTAATAGATAGATAGATAGATATATTGCAATCGGAAAAAAATGGAAACATATCTCAATATTTACAATAATATAACCGAAAATAAAAAAAAGGGAATGGATTCAAATCATATTTAAAATAGGAAACGGATATTTTAAAGTTTCCATAATAATATTGAACAATAAGAAAAGCTCATTTGAATAAAAAATTCAACTTTAATTGTGAGCGTGACACGTCGGCAAAATGCTAGCAGAATTAGTAATATTAATAGATAGATAGATATATTGCAATCGGAAAAGAAAATGGAAACATGTCTCAATATTTACGATAATATAACCGAAAATAAAAAAAAGGGAATGGATTCAAATCATATTTAAAATAGGAAACAGATATTTTAAAGTTTCCATAATAATATTGAACAATAAGAAAAGCTCATTTGAATAAAAAATTCAACTTTAATTGTGAGCGTGACACGTCAGCAAAATGCTAGCAGAATTAGTAATATTAATAGATTAATAGATAGATAGATATTGCAATCGGAAAAAAAATGGAAACATGTCTCAATATTTACAATAATATAACCGAAAATAAAAAAAAGGGAATGGATTTAAATCATATTTAAAATAGGAAACAAATATTTTAAAGTTTCCATAATAATATTGAACAATAAGAAAAGTTGATTTGAATAAAAAATTCAACTTTAATTGTGAGCGTGACACGTCAGCAAAATGCTAGCAGAATTAGTAATATTAATAGATAGATTAATAGATAGATAGATATTGCAATCAGAAAAAAAATGGAAACATGTCTCAATATTTACAATAATATAACCGAAAATAAAAAAAAAAGAATGGATTCAAATCATATTTAAAATAGGGAACAGATATTTTAAAGTTTCCATAATAATATTGAACAATAAGAAAAGCTCATTTGAATAAAAAATTCAACTTTAATTGTGAGCTTGACACGTCAGCAAAATGATAGCAGAATTAGTAATATTAATAGATGTGCAGAAAGATCGAATACAATGCTCTTTTGATCCAAATTGTCTTAGCATTAGTTCAGGTGCAGCATTAACAGCCACCTTGTTTACATATATTCAAATCGCCTTCCTCTCAACAATGCTCTTTTAGTCTTAGCATCGCAAATACAATGCTCTTTTACACACAAGACGTCCGTGACTTCCTCTTTTGATCGACTTCCTCTCAACAAACGTAAAAATTGATTTACATACTACCTCCGTCCAAAAATACATGAACTTTATTATTCACGCACGCTTTTTTAAGGAGGTAAAAACTATATAAAATATTAATTTTTTTTAATAATTACAAACTTATTATCAACAAATTTGTAATTATTTAAAAAAATTAATAAAAAAGTTAATATTTTATATAGTTTTTAACTCCTAAAAAAGCGTGCATGAATAGTAAAAACCTATGTATTTTTGGACGGAGGGAGTATATTCCATCTTTAAACATTTGTATTTTTTTTCCAAAATATCATATTTGTTGGTTTGTGTACATAATTCAATTCAAGGCTCAATAGCAGCCAAGCAAGGCACAACCTGTGAAGGACTCCAAATGTCCAGCCAGAACCTGCAAACTGTAAGAATCCCAAGCAAAATAAATGCTTCACCAAAACCTCATTCAAGGAGGTGATAAAGGCCAAAACGGCTGAGCAGCAAAGTTGCAATTGTAGATCCCAAAAAACCCTACAAAATCAGGTGACAGCTGAGCTTATATAGTCCTTAGCTCACACATCACGTGACAAGCATGCCATTGAGGCTTATTACAGCTAGAGGCAATAAAACAGTAAATTGCAGGAAAATGAAAATGGAAATAAGGAAGAGGTTGCTAAGAGGCTGTGGTCCATGGTCCATAGTAGGGGTGGACACAAATCCCGCAAATCCCGATCCCGTCCCGATCCCGGTGGGATTTAGGACAAAATAGCGAATCCCGTCCCGATCCCGTCCCGCAAAAATTATGCGGGACGAAACGTGGGACGATCCCGGTGGGATCCCGCAAATCCCGTCCCGTCCCGCATATTATAATAATAGTAATAATAATAATAATAATAATAATAATAATAATAATAATAATAATAATAATTTTTATAATAATAATAATAATAATAATATAATATTATAGAATACTAATAATAATATATTATTCGTATTATTATTTTAAGCAAATATTATAATTATAATTATAATTATAATCTTCCATTTATAATAATAATAATAATAATTGTTTATAATAATAATATTATTATTATTTGAGCAAATATTATTTATAATTATAATAATAATTTTCAATTTATAATAATAATTGATTATAATAATAATATTATTATATAATATTATAGTTTAATGTAATAATAATATTACTTTATAATAAAATTATTATTATTATTATATTATTATTATATCATATTATATTTTTTTCTTGTAAAGTATAATTATTTTATAATAATAACAATAAAAATAATTAATAACAATAATATTTTTTTTAATTATAACGTGGCATTATTATTATTATTATTATTATTATTATTATTATTATTATTATTATTATTATTATTATTATTATTATTATTATACCCATTTAGAGCTACATGAGTCAAATAGCTAAATACGGTATTCTTTCCAACTATCAATCGATAATGAGACAATATCTGGTGAATCTCGTCTCAATCCCTTTCCATCCTGATCTAGTAAGATAATGTAGTCAAATATGTTGAACATTATAATTAATGATACAATCATTGTATGAATTAATAATAGTATTATAATAATAATAATAATAATAATAATAATCATAATCATAATAATAATATTATTATTATTATTGAATAATATAGTTGAGAAGAATACCGTATTCAACATATTATACAAATTAATGAATTATGAAAGCATTTTTCACTTTGCAAATTTATATAATATTTTATTATTTTTATTTGCGGGACAAGGCCCGTCCCGTCCCGAACAGACACCATCCCGTCCCGAAAAAAAAGTGTCAATCCCGTCCCGATCCCGTCCCGTAAAAATTTCACGGGACGAGTCCCGTCCCGGCTCAATCCCGTCCCGTCCCGTCCCGTGCCCACCCCTAGTCCATAGTCTCCATATAAGTGGTCCATAGTCTTCATATCCCCTCCTCAAGTTGGACGTGTGTCGAAGTCAACAAGTCCCAACATGCAAGAAAAAAAATGATGAGGTTTCTCTCCCAAAGGCTTTGTGAATATATCAGCCAACTGAATCCCTGTACGAACATGTTGAGGCTTAATAAACCCTGCCACCAAGAACTGTCTAATAAAGTGACAATCAATTTTCAGGTGTTTAATTAGTTCTTTCATGAAACACCGGGTTCTCAGCAATGTGAATTGCTGCCTTGTTATCACAGTAGAGAGGGATAGGCAATGGAATACTGATCCTTAGTGCAGTGCGCACTCCTTCAACCCAAATCAACTCACTTGTGGTGGTTGACATACTTATATACTCTGCCTCAGCAGATGACTTAGAAACAGTTGCTTGTTTCTTAGTTTTCCAAGATACCAGAGAATCTCCAACAAAAACACAGTAGCCAGTGTGGGGGTCCAAACGACGAGTTTTGGATCAATTTTCGTTTCGTTTCTGCATTTTTATTGTTACCTTTTAGGGAAATTTATATAAAATCACCCTCAAAATAAGTGGTTTTACACAAACCACCCCATAAACTATAAATTTCAGAATGCCATCCATAAACCTGCTTTAATTTTTTTCTTTTCGAAGCAAGATAAGATTTAGGGAGGTTCCCGACGAACGGCGAGCCTTCCTAGCGCGTCCTTACGGACGAGATCGGCCAAAAGCAGATCAGTCGAACAGCTATCCTTGGCAGGGTTACTGTAAGTCAGACGTGCAATTATATCCGCTACAACATTTGATTCCCTAAAAATATGACGAATAGCAACATTACTAAAGAAAGAAAGATCAAAACGAGTATTTGATTGTAATAACTCAATGTTTCAGGGATAAGACCAGTCACTCAGTAGAGTGTTAACAACCACCAGACAATCACCCTCTATAAGCAGATTTAGCATATTAATCTGCTTAGTTTTAAGAACACCCATCCGTAAAGCCAAAACTTTGGTATACAGAGTGGAGTTGTTATTGCAAGTTCCATTGGAGT
Source organism: Persicaria maculosa (assembly GCA_963922045.1). Classification (NCBI taxonomy): domain Eukaryota; kingdom Viridiplantae; phylum Streptophyta; class Magnoliopsida; order Caryophyllales; family Polygonaceae; genus Persicaria; species Persicaria maculosa. Next base: position 66,568,807 of record OY998262.1, read on the forward strand.
CCAGGGCCAACCGTTTCAACCTGATAATCTAACCGATTGTCATATATATCAACTACTCGATAGTCGATGGACTTAATTATATCAACTATGATAATTTAATAGCTACTCCGTACAATTTTAAACAAAAAGTTTTCTTATACTCCCTCCGTCGGCAAAACTTGTCGTTTACTATTCACGCACGCTTTTTTAGAATGATAAAAATTATATAAAATATTTATTTTTTTATAAATCTTGTTTAACAAGTTTGTAGTTATTAACAATAACTACGAAATTGTTAAAAAATTATTAAAAAAACTAGATATTTTATATAGTTTTTATCTCCTAAAAAAGCGTGTGTGAATAGTGAAGTGACAAGTTTTTCCGAACGGAGGTAGTATATACATACTAGGGCATGTCACATCACATGTATGAGAAAATTGGTAAGGATCACCTATAACTATAACCCACAATGTAACACCCCATATTACATGATTCTTGTTGGTCCACCTATAAAGCATTTATCTATTTAAAATTAACGCATAATTTTTAGAAAATTAACACATAATTCTTATAGGCCGACTTATCTGTCTGTTTAATTCGGACGTCAATCGAGCAATCTCGTAGCTTTTAGTCTATCATCAATACCCAATTACTGCTACTTTTTTTTATATATAAAAAAAAGACACTTGTTAATTCAATCACAACCGGAATTGAGGAAGCAGTTATGCTAATGCCGGTGAATTGAAAAAATGCGCAGGGAAGATTTTAACCTAATGTGAGAAGAGGATGAAGTAAAGAAGGCAATTTTTGTTTTAACTATTATTTTTCTTTTTAATTTAGGAAATGAGAATTATATTTTAATTAAGGTTATAGGGGATCCTAGATATAAATCGAATAAAAACTTATCAAATATTTATCTATTAATGCTATTAATGCTTTTGATAAGTATGACTATAAAATAGTTTAATTTGATTGTGACATAATAAATTGCTAAAATCATGATAGCTTAAGTATTATTTTAATAACTTTTTTTAGGGGAATATCTTTTATCTTATACTTAACCACAATATACTACGCAAGACGCTATGTATCGGTTTTAATATATGTATATAGATAGATAGATATAAATAGATAAATAATATTATTAGGTGCTGGCTGATATTACGTTAAAATACCTTCCTATATCAACTACTTTTTTTTTTGGTGCAATAGATAGCAGGCGGAAGGAGACGAATTGCAGAGGCAAGGTACGCCGACGGGCAACTGGTGACTCCCGTGGGGTGGCGACGGCTGATAGAGGGGTATCGGTGGCGCAGACGATGGCCGGAGTTGATGGCGTAGTCGGTTCCGAGCTGAAGGTGAGTTTTCTTCCTTCGAGAATTTTGAGTAGGTTTTTCCCGAAGTTTCAAAATCATATCTATCAGATTACTTCTTATGGAGTGATATTAGTGATCTAGGGTGTGAAATCCAACTCAAATCATGGTTTGAAGCTTCGAAATTTTAGGGTTTGGGTCCGAATTTTGGGTTTTTTTTGGTAGTTGCTTGGAGGGATCTATCAATGTAGGGTAATGGGTGTGTAAAATGTTTGTTTGATTTTTTGTATGGTGTGTAAAATGTTTTTTTGATTTTGTTTATAGATCCTTCTGCTATTCTTCAAGTGTTGCTCTGCATAAATTTTTGCCAAAAATCTGATCATGAAATGCTTTGACACCTAAAATTGTCAAACTCAATTCAATTTCAGTAATCTGATTAAACCCTTCTAGTTGCAAATGGAGCAAAGTTGCCAAGTGATCAACCGAGCAATTTTTCACAGCAAAACACAAAGACTAATATTGATCAGTTCAAAGACCCAACAACAAATCATTCAACTTAAGAGACCCAACCAACATATCAGAAAGAAAATTTAAACTGAATAAATTAAAGGTCAACGTTTTCAACTAAGCTTTACTTTCTTGTGAACATCTGCACATGTTACTGATGCATCCTTTTTTAGAAACTTTTGAAGACTTCTTGAGACCCATCATCTTCATGATGTCGCGTTTAGGTCTAGCAGTTGTCCATCAGAAGAAAAGATCGAGGACAGTCAAACAAAGAGTACAAAGGAAAAATAGTTCTAGATATCAAAAAACAACTTGCCTAGTTCATCACAGATTCACACATATTTCCCCTTTTTTCTCAATTCCATTCTCACATATTATTACTCTTATGAGCCATAATCCATTAATTCATATTTGTTATATTGAAGCTTGATGGTTTAAATTGGCACTTGAAAATCTTGATAGAAATTGATCCAAATTTTAGTATTTTCCAAATATATATGTAGCCTATTAGCTCAACCGGCAGAGTGATGTGTGTTGCACACAAAGATGTGGGTTTGAATCCCACATAGACTAATATCTTACGGAGTATTTAAAACTAATTGATCTAAAGTGAAATTTTCAAATAGTCATCAAATCTCAATCAGTGTTTAAGAGCAAGGGCATCAAACTAACTGAGCTAAAGATACATCATTGGCTGCTAGACACTTTCTAAAATATGTATATAGCCCATATGAGATTCGAACCCACATCTTGTGCCTAGGCACATTGCTCTACCGATTGAGCTAATAGGCTAAAAATTTGTATGAAAAAATTTAAAACCAATAGGCATGTTTATACCTAAACCTACCACAAAGAAGACATGTAGAGACATATCTATACAAACCAAGATATGTAATCTGTATTATATTAAAGTTACAAAATTATGTAATCTGTAAAAAATTTGTTATCTGTAAGAATATGTAAAAAAGAAGAAGATATATTCTGTTACAAATGAGAAAAATCTGTAATAACTAATATTAAAGCTACTAAAATTTGTAATCTGTAGCAAGTCTATAATCTGCAATCTGGAGCAAATCTGTAATCAATCCAAATGAAGAGGCCGGCGTGGATATAATTATACCATCATACATTCAATAAGGCTATTATATTGAACTGTGGTGATTTATGAGCAAATTTTGACAAAATATGAGAGAATTTAGCACTTACTGCAAAAGGAGTCTAAAAAATTTAACAATTAGCTCAAAAATGATATCTTTACATTCTAGTCAGTTGATATGAAATGCCTAGCCACTTCAATTCACTCTATCTCCTCGCTTTTCGGCATTTCACTTTCCTCTGGTGAGGAACAATCAGCCTGAAAAACTGCCAGCAACCACACCCTCTAGTCCTCCCCTACATCTAAAATTCACACCCTATAACATCCAAATCTGTTGAATATGGAACTAAATGGCAATTTCAAAAGTAAAAGCACTGACCAAAAAAAAATCTTCATAGGTAAATCAAGACGGTGACAAGAAAAAGAACAATACACATGCCTTTAGGTTTAAGTTCTTTCACAAAATCTTCCCTGTTTCTGTCATAGCTCCCAAATACAGATCAAACAAACATTTTACCGATCCCTACAAACAACAGCCAAAAAAGCCCCAAATTTTCGGACCCATAAACCCTAAAATTCATAATTCAAAATTCCAAAGTTCAAACCATGATTGGGCTCAATTTCGCACCTAGATCACTCATCCCAGTCAATAAAAACAACATTCATAGATTTTACATTGAGAATTCGGTCGTACCTTTTCAGATTTTTGAACTCTTAACCGATGGAGACAAATCGCAGCCCACAGCCAGCGAGCGAGTCGCCACCCCAATGTCAGTCGTCGCCACCGCTGGAGCCACCGGTTGTCACCAAGGCTACTCGTGTTCTCCCTCTGCTACTGCTACTCGATCAGTCGATCGTGTTTCTTCGGATAGAAAGGGGATGTATTTGTATTTGTGAAAATCCTCCACAACCTTTATTAATATTACACTACTCACCCTCCACAAACTTTAAAACCACGATTTTTGGACAAAGTCAAACTTTTGGGTGAAAAAAAAAATCGAAACCTCAGGTTTACCCGGCGAAATATTTAAAACCTTTGTGTACCACACGAATTACGCGAAACCTCAGGGTTACCTCGCGAAATTTTCGAAGATTTCTTCTCACTTTTCATCCTTTTCTCTATTTTGCAGATAACTTTGCATAATCTGTTGGGGAGAAAAAATGAGTTTTTTTCTCTTTAAAATCCATCTTTTCTCTATTTTAGCACATCTGTTGGGATTGCTCTAAGATGGGCTTTAGGCCTTTAACTGTCATACTCCCTCCGTTCGTAAAAACTTGTCGTTTTAGAAGGTTAATTTTGTTCAATAAAACATGTCATTTTAGGTATTTTGACATCTACTTTACAAAAATACTCTTGTAATGATTAATAGATTGTTAGTTATAATTTTCGATAAAATAAAAATATAGTGTAATAAATGAGGGTATAATAGTATATTTATTTATTTTCTTAAAACTTGTGAAATAAGCTAGAATAACAAGTTTTGGTAAAAATTGAGGTCGAACGGAGGAAGTATATATTGGTAAAAATCTTTATATCTTTTCAAAGTTTTCCTAATTCTCATGTAACACCCCCCCAACCCACCCCCAAACCCCACAAACGAAATTTCCTCGACGCTCGTCCTTCTGGTAATTGAGGTCCAGGTATGAATTGGCCACCCATCGATTGATTCTTCTTACTCTGTCTAAGATCTAACCTTATTTCTAGTTCAATTTCGATCGAATCTGTCATCATATCGCATCGATTAAAATTCTACTTCAAAACTGATGTTTTAGGTTATAAAAGTTTCAATTGGTGTTTTTTTCTGTCGGTTAATTTCTTGTTTGGGTTGAAAGATTTGATTATAAATATTGAACTCCCCTCTAATATATTAATTTTAGTGATGTATCCATTGAAGGTTCTTCTGTCGGTCAACTTCTGTCTAAAATCTAATTTATATTAATGTATTCAATTGCTGTGTTTTGCGATGCCTTTTTTAACATCCCCTCTAAGTTATAAAGTTCCAATTAGTGATGTATCCATTGTTCTGATTCACCAAATGTAGTTGGAAGAAACACAACAAAATGGGAGGCAGGAAAAAGGTCAAAACCAAGGAAATTGGTGAGCCCTCGGCGGCTAAGAAACCGCAAAAAGAGAGGAAATCTCGTCGATCAGCAGTCGAGGAGGAGACTACTGTACTGATGGATGAGACTATATGGAAAGAATTACCCGATGAGATACTAGAGAGTGTCATTGCAAGGGTTCCCATTGCCGCCTTCATCCGATTTCGGTTGGTCTGTCACAAGTGGAACTCCTTGCCTTATCTGCAGCGTCGGGCGCCACAAGAGCTACCTTTGATCTATGCAGTAATATCGGATGGTACGATTCAATCGGGAGCCCTGTATGACCCTTTGGTGAAAAAATGGTACAATATCGCCCACAATCCACCATATCATCAATGGGATTATCCTAGATGTAATTCCGATGGGGGACTCGTATGTTATGCCGATTTTCGCTATACTTATGTTTCCTTTCGTGTAGGCAACCATCTTACCCGAACTTGGAAGGCATTTCAGTGGTCTGCTAGTCTTCTAAAATGGGCTTTTGCAATGGCGTTTGTGTATAATCCATCCGGGGCTGGTGGATACAAAATCGTATGGCTGGATTTCAAAGGCAAATACGGAGTTCTTGACTATTCCTCCTCGGAGGACAAGACTACAATTACTAAAGGGAGAATTCCCGCTAACTTCAAGCGACATTCCCGTATGGGACTTAAAGGGTTGGCCATTGGCAGTGTTGTTTACTTCCAATTTGAGGGACCTGATGAAATAATTTCTTACGACGTGGTGAGCGGGACATGGGAGCAATTCCTGATTGCGTATCCACCCAAATCACATATCATTTGTCTTGCAGAGGGCGGGGGGCGACTTTTGCTAGTTGGCTGGGTGGATTGTAATAAGAATAATAATGCAGCAGGGATCCGTCCATGTGTATGTGTTTGGGAGCTTGATACGCAGATGCGCAACTGGATAGAGGTTGATAGGATGCCAACGTCATATTGCCCTCATTTTATGAATTACAGAACCGTGAATATCGTGTGCATGAGCACTAGGAGAGTGCTCGTGATCTTGTTTAGTGTGTGGCTGTATGAAAAAAGAAAGAAACGAAGAGTCGAAGAGATTTTCGCATATGATGTGGTCAGCCGGGAGTGGTCCAAGGTTCCTGACTGCATCCTACCGTGGGATTCGCATAAGATGTGGTCAGTCTGGCGCGGAATAAGCTTCTTTCCTTGTCTCTCTGCATCCCCATGAACGATGTCTTTATTTAGCTTTAGAGTTATATGTCTTGCTGCCACTATGAACTTGAATTATATGTTTGAATTTTTGTATTGGACTTGAATGGATTGAATTCCTCTGGTGTTATTTCTCAACTGAAAGAGGTGTGTTGATCATTCCAAGATCCTGACAAAGGATTGCATACATTCTCAAAGTAGTGGACAAAGTTATGGTTTCATATGCTGAAATCTGAATGATGAGATTTGATTGAGGTTAACTGTCATTCTGAAATTTTGGCATCTCAGAATATCGAAATCAACAAGGCCTCATTTTTAAAGCCTTGGTTTTGGATGTCAAATTGTCAATGGAAAAGCTCATCTTAATTTCAATTACATTAAAATTGACGCAGTAGGAAGTCGTGGAAGGCACGCAAGCGCGAGGCTTTGATGATAAAGGGTTCGTAAGCGACAAAACCCTAGGAAATATGCCTGGAATCCACCAGAAAGGGGTCTTGGAATTCACCAAGAAGGGGCTTGGAATCCACAAAGGAGATAAAAGAGAAAATTTTCTAAAAGTTTTAATTGAAATATGAATAATAATTATGGTTCAAGCCTACATGTGTTTATATAGGGAACAAATCCTAAAAAGATAGAAACGAATCCTAGAAGATAAAAATCATAACTTATGCGCCAAGGCAAACTAAAATCTATCTTAAGAAAAGATAAAATATAGAAATTGCCTAAATTATTATAAAAGTAATAAGAATAATAAAGCCTTAACAACCTATTTTAATCCTAACTAAAAGATAAATTTTATCTCCTAAAAGATAGAAATTCGCTCCTGCATCAGTCTCTTCCACTTATGAAGAACTCGACCCCGAGTTCTCTACTGGATGTAGGACTCCATTAACAGTGCTATGTTGTCCCGTATCAACTACTGGACTCGTTTGCTTATACGCTGCATCTTCATCCTTGTCATTCATGGGTTCGTAATTACTCCTTTGAAGATACTTGCGAAAATGTGCAAAATTTTCCCATGCTAGAGTTGGAGCTTTTGGTACAGTCCACACAATTTGCAAACTAATCTCCTCCTGCACAGAACTCTTCAAGCCATTGGTGAAAGGGACCGCCTCCTTTGCTGGTTGGCTTGAACCTTCATAACGTTGAAGCTTCTATCAACTTCGCTTTGTCGGTTCAGGCTTACTTCAGAGACTTCCTTTTCAAGAACCTTCTCTTGATGAGCCTTCTCGTCATAGACCTTCCCATCAAGGGCCTCCTCTTGGAAGACCTCTTCTTGAAAGACCTCCTTTTCAAAGACCTCTTCCTCAAAGACTTCTTCGTTTTCTGAAGTAGACTCATCGTCTTTGGGACTGCAATTTCCCCGCAGTTGATGACCTTGATTTGGCTCTTTGTCCACCAATGACTTATTGTGGTCAGCATTGTTGAGGTCGACAACGCGGGTGTTGCTAGTTTCAACGGTGTGGAAGTTGCTGATGGTGTTAGCGTGGGTGTTGCGGACGTTGTAGATGACGTTGTTGGCGTGTTTGTTGTTGCTGCAGTTGTCTTTGCCAGCAAACAATATCGCCAGTTGATCCTCCAGGCCTTTAAGAGCCGTGGTAAAGGCCACGGAAATATCTCGAGATAACTCTTGAAGGTCTGCCTTGGTAGCTCGTTCTCCCATCATGCTTCAAATCGAAAACAGACAGGAGAAACCTTCTCTGATACCAATTGACGCAGTAGGAAGTCGTGGAAGGCACGCAAGCGCGAGCCTTTGATGATAAAGGGTTCGCAAGCGACAACCCTAGGAAATATGCCTGGAATCCACCAGAAAGGGGTCTTGGAATTCACCAAGAAGGGGCTTGGAATCCACCAAGGAGATAAAGAGAAAATTCTCTAAAAGTTTTAATTGAAATATGAATAATAATTATGGTTCAAGCCTACATGTGTTTATATAGGGAACAAATCCTAAAAAGATAGAAAAGAATCCCAGAAGATAAAAATCATAACTTATGCGCCAAGGCAAACTAAAATCTATCTTAAGAAAAGATAAAATATAGAAATTGCCTAAATTATTATAAAAGTAATAAGAATAATAAAGCCTTAACAACCTATTTTAATCCTAACTAAAAGATAAATTTTATCTCCTAAAAGATAGAAATTCGCTCCTGCATCAAAAATGGTTTCCAATCTACAGATCAATACGAAGAACGGATCCCTGTAAATGTGAATCAACAGGGTTGGTGACAGAAGGTTTTTTTTCCCTCTTGAAAGCTGCCAAGAGATCAAAGCCGAGCCCATCGTTGAGAGCTAAAGGGAGCTCCACGCCCTTGTCGAACTTGGAGACATCTCTTAACAGTTTGGCAGGGATCTGTACACAAGGGACCACCCTTGCGAAAACAAACGTTAACCAGTTTAGATGCCTTAACGATTTTAGTCTTAGCTTCCTTATGTGCAGAAAGATCGAATACAATGCTCTTTTGATCCAAATTGTCTTAGCATTAGCAGCCACCTTGTTTACATATATTCAAATCGCCTTTAGCAACCTACATTTTACACACAAGACGTCCATGACTTCCTCTTTTGATCGACTCCTCTCAACAATAAACGTAAAAAAAATATCATAATTCTTGGTTTGTGTACATAATTCAATTCTCAAGGCTCAATAGCAGCCAAGCAAGGCACAACCATGGTCTAAACACTAGATGGAGTTTCAAAATGACTTTAAACCTTGTGCGATTTAAAAAAAAAAATACCATCTAACCAAACGGGATAAACAATTAAACAAGGGAATTAATTAATCTGTGTATCGCAACAATTTTTTAACAACAAGATATATGAAACTATACAAATCGGATCTCACCTCAACTGCATTTACTATGGTTTGAACGACCTCGGGCACCAAATTTTGTACATCTTTGATAGATTGCCTAGACAAAAGGCGTAATTGTAGTCCTTGCCTCCTACTTCCCCAACCAAACAAAAAAGAGAGCCCTTTCAAAGTTCAAACTTATACTTGCAATCTGCCAAAAATTATTCACCTTGTGATTGATATATCTAACAATTCAACAAGAAGAAATTAAAGAAATGAATAGAAACTATACCAGATGATGAAGAAGAGCAAGTGGCGTTGAGATGGGATCGGACATCCAAGTTGGACGGGAAGAGAACTATTGGTGGGTGTAACTGGGTATCGAGAGGCATCAAGGGTGGTGGCTCCAACAACAGCAAAATTGACTCGTAAGTGAAGTCGGCGTCCCATGGCAAAGAGAGGTTCAACAATGGAACGTTGAAGGCTTTCGCTGCATTCCGAGTCTCCGACCACAATCAACGGTTAAAATTTAAAAATCTTGCTCGAAACTTATCTACTAAAAAAAATCTAATTTTTAATAAAAAATAATAGATTACCGAAATAATCGATCATCAGTAGACGATTAGAGCAACGACCAGTGGGGTTATCGCCAAGGATTTCACCATCAGGACGGAGAGAACAAAAAGAAGAGATGACTCCCTCATAAGGTTACTGGTGTCAGAGAGAGTCCCCGAACTGAATCAAATTGATAAATCCTATAAGTTTTGAACCATGTGAAGCAATGAGGCGACAAATACAGAGATGAAGGAGAAGAAACGAAGTAATCGTAAACAAAGCAACGAAATGTTGAATCTTGAGAGCCATTGTAACCAAAAGTAAGGAGGCAGAAAGCGAAGGATTGAGAAAGTACGCAAGCGAAGGAATTGATGAACAGAAGACACGGTCTATTGTTGGGATACAAAAACAAAATAAACCCGACACGACTCCTGTTTTCATAGAAAACGATGATTCTCGGAATTTCATTAACCCAATTCCTTTCAAATGACGTTTTCATACATCGTAATATTATTAAAATATATCCATAAATATCTATCTTATTAGAATATGACATTCTGATAAATTTTGAAGAAAAATAATACCTTCATATATCAACTACTGGCTGTGTTCGGCTGCCAAAGATTAGGAGATTTGGGGATGCCATTAGATTAAAAAAAACACAATCTCCTGGAAGCGTGTTCGGCTGCACATGAAGATGGAGATTAACCAGATTTTAGGAGATGAAAAATGGAGGAAAAAATAAATCTTGGGGGTAAGATTTCAGGAGATTTGGAGATTTAGAGATTTGGAATTTCTTCAATTTTGCCCCTCTCCACATATTAGGCAACGCTGCCTCCACTGTCGTCGTGGTGCCCTCACCGCCGGAGTTAAGAGGACAGAGATAACCGAGCACCGCTGCCTTCATATCAGGCAAAGCTTCAGACCAGCACCATCAATTTCGCGATTCTTGCTCATCGATTCTCAAGATACCTGCTCCACCTTCCCCGACGGCCCCGGATTTTACCCCGACACCCCTCAATTGCGGCCCCATCACCCCCGCTGCCAGTGCCTCTTCTCCCTCCCCTGTAATTTCGTTGTTTAGCTTCAACGATGGCCGGCGGCATCAACAGTGGGGAGCGACGGGTGTTGCCAACACCCATCGTTGGACGAGCTCGGGGCGCACAGATCTGGAGATGGGAGGCCGCGTTGGGGTCGCAGCGAAGCCGACGGTGGCGCCTGGAGGGGGCGGACAGGCGGCGACGGTGGCGGCCGACGAAGAAGCGGTCACCCTCCTTCGAAGCCGTCGGAGTACGCCGGTCGTCGATCCTCAAAACACTCAGCAATGAGAGGGGGTGGGGGTGACTGTCGGGGGAGGTCTCCAGAACCGACCAAAATAATAGCCAAGGAGAGGGGTGTGTGGTTTATCAAAAAGTGGGGGTATATGAGTCATTTTGCCACTTTAAAATACAATACAATCTAATGCCAAATAAACACCATTTCGGGATTTCTCCACAAATGAATCTCCATATCCTTACAACTCCAAAAATCTCATTAATCTACGCAATCTATTTTCATCTCTTACCATCTACGAAAATCTCAATAATCTACACAATCTCCAAGTGTAGCCAAACACAGCCTAAGATGGGATTTATCGGTCATACATCGGTAAAAATCTTTATATCTTTTGAAAGTTTTCCTAATTGTCATGTTTACAAAAATCTAACCGATCAGTATATATCTAATCTATTTTTATATATTAATTATATAAATCCCCCAATTTCCTCGATGGTACTCATCCTTCCTATAATCGAGGTTCAGGCCGGTATCAAATTGGGAAGGGGATCCTCTCCTAATGAGAAGGTCTCCTAATGAGAAGGTTCCTTATAACTTCCTAATAAGCTAATCTTAACCCTTAAATTCAATCAATGGTTAAGATTAAATCCACATAGTTAATTAATAATTAAATTAATTCATCCTTATCCCATATTCATCTTCCTCATTCAATCCGTTCATCAAATTAATAGCCGCGATCTCGAACCTTGGGAAGACGTTGACAATCCATCACCAACGTTTGGTGTTGGCAATCCCATCTCCCATGCCTCTCTTCCAAAATGGTCACATTGCTCTTGAGGATACAGTTACCAGAAGACTGTTGGGTTAATTAAATTAATTACCAAGATTACCAATGCATCATCCCTATTCCCTAACCTATTAGCATGTTTTATCAAGTAAATTTACCAACACTGAGTTCCGACATTGAGTTTAGTTGGAAATCATTTTCAAACTCATCTGATTGTGATCGATATACTCATTTGTTTTGTTTTTAAACGACGGTGAGCACGAGCGGAAAGAAGAAGATGGATTAATTGTTGATTAATTCAGCACTGATTTGATCCACGATTCAATTTGATTGAACGAAGAAGATTGATTTGGGATAAGATTTAATCAATTTAATTATTCATTAATTCTAATAATTACTCGCCGCCCTCATTGCCATCCTCGCCACCCTCGACGACCGCCCCTGCTGCTGCGCCGGTGGCACCACGGCTGGTGACCAACCGACGGCGCTGTACTGAGCACTGTTCTTAGTGTTCATATCTGGAACTGTGGGTTTGGGATGGAAAGATTGAAACTTGAGAAGAGACGGTAGAGGCCTATTTTCGAGGGATAAGGGTTTTGATTTTTGAAAATAATTAATTTAGAAGATCTAATCTTGACCCTTAATTTTTTTTAATGGCTAAGATTAGTTTATTAGGAAGTTATTAGGAGGGATTTATGAGGAGAGGATCCTCTTCCACCTAGGAATTGGCAAACTATCGACTGATTCTTCTTACCCCACGTCTAAAATCTAACCTTATTTCTAATTGAATTTCGATCGAATCTGTCATCGTATCGTATCGATTAAAAATTCGTTTTTTTTTTTTTGGTATGACTCGATTAAAAATTCTAATTCAAAATACATCCTCTAGGGTTATAAAGTTTCAATTGGTGTGTTTTTCTGTCGGTCAGTTTCTTCTCTGGGTTGAAAGATTTGATTTTTTTGCCTTGCCTTGATTTTGCATCCCCAAACTTGCTCTATAGGTTATGAAATTTCAATTAGTGACTGATGTATCCATTGTTCTGATTCATCTGTTTGGACTATTAAATATATTCAACTCCTCCATCTATGTATTTGATCGGTTGCTTTCACCAAATGTAGGTGGCCACCCGAAGTTGAATTGAAAACCACGGAAACTGGTGAGCCCTCTGCGGCTAAGAAACCGCTAAAAGAGAGGAAATATCGTCGATCATCAGTCGAGGAGGAGACTACTGGACTGATGGATGAGACTATTTGGAAAGAATTACCCGAGGAACTACTAGAGAGTGTCATTGCAAGGGTTCCCATTGCCACCTTCCTCCGGTTTCGGTTGGTCTGTCACAAGTGGAACTCCTTGCCTTTTCTGCAGCGTCGGGCTCCACCAGAGCTACCTTTGATCTATACATCAGTATTGGATGGTATGGATGGAAGATTGGGAGCCCTGTATGACTCCTTGGTGAAGAAATGGTACTATATCACCCACACTTTACCATATCATCACTGGGATGGTCCTAGATGTGATTCCGGAGGGGGACTCTTATGTTATGCCGATTTTTACCATGCTTCATTTCGTGTAGGTAACTATCTTACCCGAACTTGGAAGCTATTTCCGTGGTCTGCTAGTGTTGGAAAATCGGCTTTTGAACTGGCTTTTGTGTATAATCCATCCGGGGATGGTGGATATATACAAAATAGTATGGTTGGAAAGGGGAGGCAACTATGGAGTTTATGACTATTCCTCCTCGGAGGACAAGACTACAATTACTCAAGGGAGAATTCCCGCTAACTTCAAGCAGCCTGCCCGTATAGGATCAAAAGGGTTGGCCATTGGCAGTGTTGTTTACTTCCGATGCTACAAACCTGATGGAATTATGTCTTACGACTTGGTGAGCGGGACATGGGAGCAACTCCTGATCGTGTATCCACCCAACTCACATATTGTTTCTCTTGCAGGGGGGGGGGGGGGGGGGGGGGGGGGCGACTTTTGCTAGTTGGCTGGTTGGAGTATAATAATGAAAATGCAGATGCAGCTGGGATCCGTCCATGTGTTTGTGTTTGGGAGCTTGATACGCAGATGCGCAGCTGGATAGAGGTTGATAGGATGCCAACCTCGTATTGCCCTATTTTTAAGAATCACAGCAGTGTGAATGCCGAGTGTATGAGCACTAGGAGATTGCTTGTGATATTGCTTAGTGAGTGGCTATTTGAAAAAACAACGGCACGAAGAGTCCAAGAGATTTTCGCATATGATGTGGTCAGCCGGGAGTGGTCCAAGGTTCCTGAACCTGAGTGCATCCTACCGTGGGATTCACGGCCATATCTGGTCTGGTGTGGAATAAGTTTCTTTCCTTGTCTCTCTGAATCGCCATGAATGATGTCTTTATTTAGCTTTATTTATCAAACCGAATCTTAATTATCTCAGAATCAGGCAACTTTAGAGTTACATGTCTTGCTGATGATAAGGCTAGAGTATCAACTTGAGAATTATATATTTGAATTTATGTATTGGACTTGAATGCATTGAATTCCTCTTTCTCAACTTAAAGGTGTGTTGATCACTTCCAAGATCCTGACGAGTTTCATGTGCTGAAATCTGGCATTTTGAAATTTTGGCATCTCAGAAGAAGTCAACAAGGCCTCATTTTTAAAGCCTTGGTTTTGGATCCCTGTAAATGTCAATCAACATGGTTGGTGACAGGAGGTTTGTTTTCCCTCTTGAAAGCTGCCAAGAGATCAAAGCCGAGCCCATCATTGAGAGCTAAATGGAGCTCCACGCCCTTGTCGAACTTGGAGACATCTCTTAACAGTTTGGTGGGGATCAATACACGAGTGACTACCCTTGCGAAAACAAACGTTAACCAGTTGAGAGCCCACTCTGCCTTGACGATTTTAGTATCAGCATCGCGAATACCCACCAACCTTCTTAGCCTCCTTATGTGCAGAAAGATCTTATGCTGCTGTTTCAAATCGGCATATATCACAAGATGCAGTTAGATACCGCATTAAAGAGAGAGGAAAAAACAGATGAAGATTATACCAATGCACCCAATCCAAATTGTCTTAGCATTAGTTCAGTTGCAGCGTTAGCAGACAGCTTGATGGTAACATACAGTGACAGGCAAGCACATGGAGTCAATGTTTTAAAATCAAAAGATACCATCAAGTCCATTAATGGTTTAAAAGTAACATCAATTAAAGATGCCAAATGGCTCAAATTCCTCTATTGTTTACAATTAAAGATGTTCGGCCCAGGGATGGGATGTATTCAAACCCCTAATTGAGTTTAACAAATCAGATTGTTCATTCTATAACCTAGCTGTGACTGCTCGAACAGTAGATGAAGCAAATAATCAAGCATTAGACCTCCTGGTTCTTCAAAATGCCAGAAAAAGAAATTACATATTCGAACAAATAGAGTTCTAAGAAGCTTTTAACAACGAAAAGATTAACAATAACCAGAAAAAGCTTTCCAATTGAATGTTTTCTGTGTATCCCATTCCCAATGCGATCGTTCAAATCTCCAACTTTTTCAACCTTACCGCTGCAATGCATTCTCAATTTGTAACACAAAATCAGAGAAATCGGGAAATCAACCGTAGATTAACCAAATAAGCATCAGAAGATCGCAATTCGGAACTCGAAGGATCGCAATCAAGCGGTGGAATCAATAAACCAAAAGACCTAATTAAATAAGCACAATCAGAGAGATTAAAACAGTAGGAAGGACGGAGGATTTCAAAACCTTGGAAAAATCTGGGGCGCTGTAGCCTGTAGCGTTGGATGATGATGATACAGAGAAATTGGAACCCATTGCAGCGCGGAAACTCGCCACAGTTCTCTGCAAAGGAGGGGACAATGAGAAAGGCAGGAATCCGTTGGTTCTGTAACATCAGTACATTAAGGTCGGTGTGGGGGTCCAAACGACGAGTTTTGGATCACTTTTCGTTTCGTTTCTGCATTTTTATTGTTACTTTTTAGGGATATTTATTAGGGTTGGCATGGTACGGTAACCACAAAAAAATGGTGATTACCATGTACCAACCACAAACTGGTGGTACGCAAATTTTCATACCACGTACCAACCACAAGTCGTGGTTACCGCATATGTGGTAATCACGACTTGTGGTTACCATCGGTACATTACCATGGTTACTAAGCTATAATTTTGTTTGTATTTTTTTGAAACTCCTTGGTTACTTTCCGGTAGTCATCAAAGTTATCGAACGAAAAAATATGATTACAAAAAATAATATGGTTACCACCTATTAAAATTTCAAATAAATCAAGTTCACAACCTAAATTACAAACCAATTGAAACCAACCAAGTTTAAAGTCTTGAAATAAACCAAGTTCAAATGTTCAAACATTCAAAATGTTTCTGCAAGTTCAAACAAAACAAGTTCAAAATTTTCAAACATTCACAATGTTCCTAGTTCCTACTGTTTCTAGTAGAAAACGTAGAAAGGATCAATTTAGGTCAAAATCAAAACACAAAGTATAAATTAAAAACTTAAAACTTAAAGGTAATAACAATAAAACATTAAATAAATAAAATTAATATATATACTTGGTAACCATGGTAACCATGGTATTTAGATTTCATTACCATTACCGTACCACTTTCACGTGGTTACCACCAAGATGGTTACCACCATGTTGGTTACCACAAGTGTGGTTACCAACGTAGTTGGTTTGTGGTTGGTATGGTAATTTTCGTACCATTTGCCAACCCTAATATTTATATAACCTCACCCTTAAAATAAGTGGTTTTACACAAACCACCTCATAAACAATAAATTTCACTAGTTTGCCATTGTCATTGTTATGAGACTTTTTAAAATTACCATCTAAACAAACGGGATAAACAATTATATTATATCGATAAAAATCTTTAAATCTTTTCAAAGTTTTCCTAATTGTCATGTTTACAAAAATCTACCCGAGTAGTATATAGAGGGAATTTGTTGAAAAGGCCCTTTAAGCATAGTTGGTTAGTTAGATAGGCCCATTAATTGTTTTATTAGGTTGCTTCGTCCTTCTTAATTGCTTATTAACTTTCCCGACCTTTCCTCGGTTACTCCATCCGCTCTCAGCTCACGCGTTCTCAGGTGATCTCTCCTTCTTCCTCTTCGTTCTCCCATCTCTGTTCTTCGATCTATCCATCAATCTCCGCCGGTTTGTGTCTCCGTCCTCCGATTACTGTCGGCGGTGGCTTTGTCCGTCTCCTCCGGCTGGGGTTTTTGAGTTTTCCCCCAAAATCGCATCCAATGTCTTCGTCTCCACGTATGTTATCCTTTTTCCCAGCTCGTTCTCATCCCTTTTTATGGTTAGATTTGCTGTTTTGATGTTGTTGTGCATCCTAATCCTTGTTTAATTTTGTGTTTTTTGAACATTTGTGTTGTTTTACTGTATCTAGAGTTTATATGATTTTGAGCTCCTGTTTTCTGTTATGTCTGGTTGATGCCATTAATTTCGTGTGATTCCACTGGTTGCTTGCAAGCTATGGTTGTGTTAGGTGTAGTTCTCTGTTAATTTTTGTTTGTTTTCCATTTCCGGTTCATATATGTTTAAATTTTGTCAGTTTTTTCTGCTCAGTGGGAACGTATATACTTGTGTGGTGTGAAAGTGGGGCCATTTTAGTGTTTGTTTGGTAGTAATAATGGTGATTGTTTAGGTTGTGAACTATCGTGTTCCTTTATTGTCTTGTTATTTTCTTCGATTCCATCTATAAGTTATGTGAACTATGTGACCTATGGTGTCTTGTTATTGTGTTAGACTATGATGCACCTTCCTAAATTTGTTTGTATTCTTCTGTGGGTTCAGTTGTTGTCATCTTTTGGACGTTGATTCCAGTTTGTGTTTATGTAGCTTCTCATGGTGACAATATCTGTCTCTTTGTGTCTTTTATTGTTCCTTTTTTTATTTTTTTGGTTGTTGATTCCAGTTATAAGTGAGGTGAAATATGTGTCACATTGTTTGTTTTGGAAGGGGTTTGTCTTTGATTCCAGTTTGTGTTTTGGGCGTGTTTGTCAACATTTCTCATTACACCTATTGTTCATGTTTTGGTGACACATTTACATCGATTCCATGTCTTATGTCTACATCATTCCTTCTTACCTTTTCTTCCCTTTATTGTCTTGTTATTTTGTTCGATTCCATCTATAAGTTATGTGAACTATGTGAACTATGGTGTCTTGTTATTGTGTTATGCATGTCAATTTGGATTTCTTTGCTAGTCTTTTTCTTCAAGTCTTTGGTTGTATGTCACGTTGAAGGAGGGCATGACACACAACATTAGTATGTTACGCTTTAGTATATAAGTATCAATCTGTAGACTGGAAAACATTTCAATGTAATTGAAACCAAGGAAGATGAGCTTTTACATGACAATTTGACATCCAAAACCAAGGTGTACGTCTGTATGCAATCCTTATTCGGGATCTTCAAAGTCATCGACACAACTCTTACGGTTGGGAAATATATAAATTCAAATATTCAATTCAAGTTCATACTTGCACTACGAAGACATAAGCCTTATCATCAACATGACAAAATAAATCCGTCATTCATATGGGGATGCAGAGAAACATGATGCACCTTCCTAAATTTGTTTGTAGTCTTCTGTGGGTGCAATTGTTGTTATCGTTTGGACGTTGATGCCAGTTTGTGTTTATTTAGTTCATTTTGTCGACATTCTGTGCCCTTTTGTGCTTGGTTATTGTCTTTGATTCCAGTTACAAGTTAAGTGAACCATGTGTTACATTCTTGTTTTCTTTAGTGTTTTTGTGGTTGTAATTGTTGTCATGTTTTGGACATTGATTCCAGTTTGTGTTTATGTAGCTTCTCATGGTGACAATATATGTCCCTTTGTGTCTTTGATTTTTCTTTTTTTATTGTTTTGGTTGTTGATTCCAGTTATAAGTGAGGTGAAATATGTGTCACATTGTTTGTTTTGGAAGGGGTTTGTCTTTGATTCCAGTTTGTGTTTTTGGGAGTGTTTGTCAACAGTTCTCATTACATTTATTGTTCATGTTTTGGTGACATATTTACATTGATTCCATGTCTTATGTCTACAGCATTCCTTCTTACCCCAGCTGATGTCAAGGACGACTTTCCTTGCCCGGTTCGTTGTTTATTTGTTTGCTTCTCATTTTTTCTTTTTGTTTTTTCTCCTTGTTCTATAGTTTGTGTCATATGGTGTTTTTGTTCTTATGTTTTTGGTTTTTTCATTGTATTTTGTGTGTGTTTGTTGGTGTTCTGTAGGTGTTTGAATATATCCGTGGTGACATGGACACATTTGATGGGAAGTATAACAGATACTATCGTTCTGATATTGTTTCTGTCATCAAAAGGGAGTTGAGTGATGCTGATTGGTCTTCCCTGTCATCTTCTTTCCTCCGGCGCATCATTTGGTTTGCTGACAAGTTGGCATTTGCGCCACAACTTGTCAATTATTTCATGGTTCATGAGTTAAAAACATCTAAAACTAGGGAAATGTGGTTCAAACTTAAATCTTCTTGTCCTGTTCGTTTTTCCATGTCTGAATTTGCTGCTGTAACGGGTCTTAAATGTGCATCTGACCATATTGGTGTTGTCCCTGCTACAAGCACTAGGTCTGTCTTAGGGGTGGATAATATAACGTACGATGATTTGATTGATATGTTCTGTAGAACACCCAAGAATTCACCTAAGAAATTGCTTATTGCCTATGTTTTGGTCATTGATGGCATCTTGTTGCCTCATCGTACTGGGTTTGTTAGGAACCAGATTGTGGCTCTTGCATCTGACATGACTAAGTTCAATGATTATCATTGGGGTAGGTTAGTTTATGTGGAGACTATCTCCTCATTGATGAAGGTTAATCGTGCATCTCGTACTAACTCCTCTAAGCCTTGGAAGAAAAGTGTTAAGAAGAGTGGTGACAAGGGTGCTAAGAAGGCTGCGAAGGCAAGGAGTGGGTTTAATCTGCTAGGCTTTCCACTTGCTTTTCAGGTTCTGTTTCTTATCTAACTTCTGTGTGATTTTGCGCGTGTGTGTGTTGTTGTTGTGTGTGTTTTAGTGCGTGTGTTTATGTTGCTTTTTTTTTTTTTGTCATCACAGGTTTGGATGTTGGAAGCTTTCCCCAAGATTCCACCCATGGTCCATTGCAATGCTGTCATTGATGACATAGATCATTCCTTTGTGAAATGGAGTCTGGCCTCTACTAAGGATGTCACTGCTCGGCATATTCGGCTTGGGTTTTTTAAGACTCCCATGGTAATTTCTCTATGTTTTGTTGTTTTTGTATATTTCTTACTCAATTTTATCTTCTTTATATATATGTGTTACAATTGTGTATATATATCCTACCTATGGTGAATTTCTCTATGTTTTGTTGTTTTGTTGTTTTGTATATATTGTAGGACAAGATATATCCTACCTATGGTGAATACTTGGATTCTCCATCGATGGCTTTCCATAATGAGGTTCATGATGCAACTGTTGCTGCCTACCAAGCTTGGTTGTCCCATCTAGCGTCTTCGAGGTTAACTGTTGTGACCAACGCAGCCACCAATGATGCTAATCTCCAGATTTTGTCATCTCCCGGGCTCAATGATCAAGTTGTCCCATGTACCAATACGGCAGTTGTTGCATTGTCGCCTTCATCGGTTTCTGCAAGGACTCGGTCTAAAGCTGTGTCGCCTCATTTGTCTCTTCCGTTGGCGGGTCCTTCTAAGAAGCGGAAGTCTGGTGCGTCTCCTTCTATTGCTTCTGACCCCCCACACAAGAAGCGTGCTGTTGGTGACAACTCTTCGATGCCGGGTTCTGGACCTGTGATTCCTGTTCGCCCGTTGTCTCCCCAGAAAGTCTCTAGTCTCAGTGGGAAATTTAGCCTCAAGAATGCTATTGCTGCCAGTAAGGGAAATGGGAAGGCTAGCGAACCTGAGTGTCCACCCTTGGCTGCTAACCACGCCGAATCTCTGCCTGTGAATGAGAAACAAGGTGAAGGTTTCTCTGATGCAGGTGTTGGTAAGGATGCAGGTGATCGTAAGGGTCCGGCTTGTGACAATGATGGCATCAACTTAGGTGGTTCTGATTGTCTCGTAAGTATTGAAAAAAATTTGGCGTTGATTGCTGGTGTTATCTTACGTACTGAAGCTAGATGTATGAACATTCACTCCGTTGTCAGCCGGTTGTACTCCAAGGTTGCTTCCATCCAATCCGATGTTGATTCTCTCAAAACCAAGTTTGAGTCCTTCAAAACTAAAGCTGCTGCAGATTCAAAGAATGAAACTTCGTTAGATGGGGCTTCACCAGTGTTGCCGGCTGCTGTCAAGTCACCCATTGTGTACTCCGACCTTCACTTGGATGAACTTATTGGGATTAGAGATCTCTGCTCGCAGTTATCCGAATACAAACCCTTGTTTGATAAACTCATCCCTACTGCTACTCCACAGATGACACCTTCGGACGTCCCCCTGAGCCAGCCTTTGCCGACTATACCTTCTGATGCACCGATGACTTTGCCTTCCGATGTTCCAGCTTGTCCACCTTCTCCCTCGATTAAGAAACCTTCCAAGGTTCTGGCTGTAGGTGTCCCACTTCGGAAGTCAACCCGTGTGGGGAAGGTTGCTGCTATGCTGGAAACTCCTTTCACTCGAGGTGGTAAGAAGAAGCGCTCAATGCCTAGGAGGCCGAAATACTCATATTATGAATATGATGATCGGAAATGCTTTTATGATATGATATATTCTGACGAGTAAGTTCTACAATTGTTGTGTGTTGTTACATACGTTATCTTTGTCTTTGATATTCCATTCATTGTGTTTATTGTTTGTTGCTTTACTGCAGGGATATTTGTCCTCCAATTGCGGGCAATGAGGGTACGTTGGACAAGAAGTTTTTCTGTGAGCTTGTTGCAAAGCAACATTGGTTGCGTGATGACGTAAGTGCTCTCAACTAATCTGTATATCATTCATATTTTGCTGTTTTAGGGTTAGTTTAAGTTTAGCTTCCATGTGTGTGTGTTGTAGCATATAGGAGAGGCCATGTCTCATCTTAGGCATCACATCTATTGCAATGCGGAGAAATACAGTGAAATTGTTATCTTGGATTGCTTTTGGTCTGGAAGATTCAGTGTAAAGTTTTATGAGAAGTTTAAGGAAGGTAAGGTTTCGTTTGGCAATACGATTTTCAAGTATCTTGATGGTTTGTTGCCAAAGTGTTGTGGGAAATCATGGCGTGGTGCAAAGATTATATACAGCCCCTTCAACATTAGAAATGAACACTGGGTTGCATTACGGATTGACTTGGCTGAAGGAACAGTGAACGTATATGATTGCAATATCCCATTCACTTGTGATGCCGAGCTGCATACTCTATTGGAGCCGATCTGTAATCTGTTGCCAGCGCTGTTTAGAGAGTCCGGTCAGTTTGCACACTTGGGCGGGGTCATTGAATCTGCTTTTAAGGTGGATAGAGTCCGTGGCATTCCTCAGGATAGTGATGGGTAAGTATATGTTTTTATTTGACAAGATTTATACATTTATATATATTGCTAACTGTTATAGCATGTTCTAATTTCATTTTCATTTGGAATTTCAATTTCAGTGGTAGCTGTGGTGTTTATACTATCAAGGCTATTGAGGAATTAGCTTTCGGTGGAGATGTATACGCGTTTACTGATGACCAAGTCCAAGCGTATCATGAGAAGATGGCAATTGAACTTTCTCAGAAGTTGTGGAATGTTTCGCTTTTGGGTTGATGCGTCTTTTGTATGAATGCTTATAATAGAACTACATTAGAGCTTGTATGCTCACATTTTGTAACCACGGAAGTTTGTCCTTCGTATATTTGGTAGTAAGTATGGGATGTCTAACTGATTCGCACTTGATCCTTCGAGCTTGCATGCTCTCATTTTGTAACCACGGATGCTTATGTGCTCCGTACATTTTGGTAGGAACTATGTGTAGTTTAACTGGTGTCCGGTTGATCTATACAGCTTTCATGCTCTCTTTTGTGTTCTAATGTTGATATCTAGTTATATATAACTTGAAATATATGTCTTTGTCCTAGCTTATTTGAGCTATTATTTTGATTGTGTCCATCTCATTTATGTTGTGGCTTGTGTTTTTATTTTATTTTATGGTTGTTTACCCCCTTTCTTGTCGATCTCAAACAAAACAGGCCATCATGTGAGGACAACTTTTATTCAATTGATGACAGATCACACTTTGTGTGTTCTTAAGCGTAAACTGGATATATATTCACTGTATATAGATCAGTTAAAACATGTATCCAATGTAGTATCTCAAATGCATAAACTTGTGTCTATATTTAAAGAAAAACATATGAGAATAAAACGATTTGTGTGGTATGTCCAGCTTCATAAACTTGTGTCTATATGTAAAGAACAAAATATGAAATAATCGAGTTTGTGGTATGTAAAGCTATCACATCTCCGCTTGAGTGCTGCTTGATGCCTTGTGTGGACATGTTAGCTTGTTATGCCCTATCCCCTTGCAAATGCCACACTTGTATGTATCGTTTCTTGTCTTCCTTTGCCCTTCAAGAATGGATGGAATCCGGACTTTCCTTGGTCTCCCACTCTTCTTCCGCACTACTGGTGGATGGCATTCGACACATCTGATTTCGTCTGGAACATACCAATCTTCCTTTGAAGGGACTGGGTATATGGTTTCTTGGTAGGCGATTCTCCAAGCCTGAATTTTGTAGTACTCACTCACAAAATCAGTGATGTTGAGCTTCATTCTTTGAATTGCAGCTATAGCATGGACACAAGGCATATGATCTACATCAAACACCCTGCAGCTGCAAGTCTTTCGTGCTAAGTCAACCACACCAGCAAATTTCCCACCGTTTACTTGGTATTGTGTGTCATTCAGTACTTGCACTTCGTATCTTCCTGACCGCTCATACCTTGCTTGTAGAATCTCCTTGACTTTAGGAGGCAAATCAGTGATATTGATTGATGCACTCCTACGATCATTGAACCATTCTGCCAGTTTGTTCCTAATATGATCAAATAGTGCAACAACTTGGTAGCCTCGAGCTTCTTTCAATACTGAATTTATACACTCTGCATTATTCGTTGTCATAAGGTTGTACCTGTCACCTTTGAAGTGGGCTCGTGACCATTTTTCGAAATCTGCATCTTTGAGGTATTTCCCAAGCTCGCCGTTGATGTCACATATGGTTTTGAAGCAGCTTTCAAACTCGCTTATAGTGTAGCATTCGGATGCTTTGCTGACATAATGGATGACCCCTCTGTTTTTTAATCTTGCCTTAATGTTCTGCTTCAAATGTCGTGTGCAGATGACATGTTTTGCAGAAACATATACCTCTTCCACAGCCTTGCTGATGCTTTGGTGCCTATCCGATGCAAAAACTAGCTCAGTTGAATCCGGAATCACAAGAGATAATATTTGGAGGAACCACTTCCAAGCGTTATCATTTTCTGAGTCCGCCACTCCAAATGCAAGAGGATACACATGTTTGTTAGCATCCTGCGCTGTCGCTGTAAGGAGGATTCCTCTATATTTCCCATGTAAGAATCCAGCATCAACCATTATAACCTATAGAATGGAATTTATAGTTGTTAACCTATCTTAAGTATACATATTTATTAGACAACAATTTTTTTTGTGTTTACCTTTCTCATCACATTAAACCCTCTAATTGATGCTCCAAACGATAGGAATGCATATTTGAATTGGTTCTTGGTTGCATCAATCTCCAAACATGCATATGTGCCTGGGTTCACTTGTTGTGTCATGTGGAAGTATGATGGCAGCATCTCATAATTTTCCTCCGTTGTTCCTCTTATCAAATCTTGCGCCAATCCCTTTGCTTTCCATGCTTTCCAGTAGCTCACAGGCTGCATAAACTCTTTCTGCATTGTATTCTGAATCTGTATAGGATCTGGACCTTTTTTTACACCTTCATACCTTCATCAATTACATGGAACAATTAAGCAATCTTATTCATGCGTCACATTGTGTCAAAGTTGATCATTATTTATTTAATGTAAACATATTATTCATCACACAACCCTATTGTATCTTCATATATATATATATATATATATATATATATATATATATATATATATATATATATATATATATACACATATAACTGATATACTGTAATTCACATAAATATCATGATGCATACCTTATCTTCATCTTGGCCGCTATAGATTGATATGATGGTTTCCGATGCTCCTTGCATCTAAGTGAAAATGAACAAGTGTGCTCCCCATTCAGCTTCATAACCTCAAAGTTTCTCGAATTCTTCACACGCGTAGCCATTACTGACCACTTGCAGCTGGCATCAATGCAGACAACTTTGTATTTTGTCTGATTTGATTTCTTCGTTCGGAATTGGAAGTTCTCATTAACTGCTTGATTAGCAACTGCAGCCTGTAGATGTTTTTTTGAGCTGAACATCTGTCCTACATAGATGAAATCCATCATCTATTTCATTCTCAATTTGCCATGCACTTTGATCTTCATCGTTGCAGCTCTGTGTATCTTCCGATGCAACATCAGTCGGAACAATAGCTAAGGTGTCATCTACACTGGTAGACTGCAAGTACTCCAAAGACACTGTGATTCCACTTGTTTGCTGAACAGCTTTAGCTATTTCACTCACATTCATCCTTTTCTTTGCTTCAACATGTAATGGCAAAGACCAATCAACTTGAGGCACTTCATTTATGGACAAGAATGCTTTGAGATCGTCATCTTTGCTGATTGTGAAGGGAGCTCTCAGTTTTTGTACTGGATGCAGGTGACTTAACCTCAACTCATAAGTTTTTAAGCAGATGTCAAACCTATCACTGATCATTGTCATCAATGCATCCAAATCAATATTGTTGTCAATCATGAACGCCTTTGACACAAGATCACCAACATACTCACAATAACCATTTGTAACCTTAAATTCGCCTCCAACACAGACAGTCAAAATTTTCAGATCCATATTCTGATAGAGATTCTGCATTCACGAAATAGATCGACACTTCATCATTCTGTTTGTCATCACATTTAGATTCAATTACAAAACGCACAATTGCTTGGTTAACCGGTAATCTGTATTCGAAGCCCTAGATATTGAAATTAAGGACTGGAAAGGGGAAATTGAGATGTAAAAATTACTGTTTTTTCGAAAGGTCTTGATACGTACCTTGGTTTTATATGAAATTGTGGATATCAAGTCGTGTCTCATTCTATATTGCCTCGTTGATTGCCATTGATGACAAATCTCGAGCTATCTGGACTATTGCTTTGACAGGAGTCATCAATTGATTCGGATTCGTAGTTGAGTTGGAATCCCGGTGCGTTTTTGCTTTGTTTTTTAGTCACCTCGATCGATTCCGGCTGCTACAGGCTGATGACAGGTTGATCTACGCTTGATTCCAGATGATCGCCATTGGAGATTCGGAGGTTTCTCTCGACGGATTTGATGGAGTCGACGGGGGTGATGACAGATACGCGCCTGGGGGTTGAAGTCGCGTGTGTCCTATTGTGGCTGGAAGTGAACGCGCGCTTGGATGGACCTAACCCAAGCTAATTAAATTAGCTTGTGGGCCACCTACTTAATTAAACATTCTAAACGGGCCTCCTACCAAAATCGCCCTAGTATATATCTAATCTATTTTTATATAAAGAATTATATGAATCCCCCAAATTCGTACTCGCTACTCATCCATCCTATAATCGAGGTTCAGGTATGAATTGGCCAACCATCGATTGATTCTCCTTATACTCGGTCTAAAATCTAACCTTATTTCTAGTTGAATTTCTATCGAATCTCTAATCGTATTGTATCGATTAAAAATTCTAATTCAGGAGATATGCTCTAGGGTTATAAAAGTTTCAATTGGTGTGTTTTGGGTTGAAAGATTTGATTTTTGGCTTGCCTAATTAGTTTTGCATCCCCAAACATGCTCTAGGTTATGAAGTTTCAATTAGTACTGATGTATCCATTGTTCTGATTCACCTGTTTCAATCGGTGTGCTTTCACCAATTGTAGTTAATTGGAAGAAACACAACAATTGGGAGCCACGAATTGAAGTTGAAAACCATGGAAACTGGTGAGCCCTCTGCGGCTAAGAAACCGCTAAAAGAGAGGAAATCTCATCGATCATTAGTCGAGGAGGAGACTGTTGTACAGATGGATGAGAGTATATGGAAAGAATTACCCGAGGAACTACTAGAGAGTGTCATTGCAAGGGTTCCCATTGCCACCTTCATCCGGTTTCGGTTGGTTTGTCACAAGTGGAACTCCTTGCCTTTTCTGCAGCGTTGGGCGCAACAAGAGCTACCTTTGATCTATGCAGCAGTATCGGATCGTATGGATGGAAGATTGGGAGCCCTGTATGACCCTTTGGTGAAGAAATGGTACTATATCACCCCCACCAAACCATATTATCATTGGGTTGGTCCTACATGTGATTCCGGTGGGGGACTCGTATGTTATGCTGATTATGGCCATGCTTCCTTTCATGTAGGCAACCATCTTACCCGAACTTGGAAGGTATTTCCGTGGTCTGCTAGTCTTGTAAAATGGACTTTTGCAATGGCGTTTGTGTATAATCCATCCGGGGCCGGTGGGTACAAAATCGTATGGCTGGATTTGGAAGGCAAATATGGAGTTCTTGACTATTCCTCCTTGGAGGAGAAGACTACAATTACGGAAGGGAGAATTCCCGCTAACTTCGAGCTGCGTTCCCCTATGAGATATAAAGGGTTGGCCATTGGCAGTGTTGTTTACTTCCGATGCTACAAACCTGATGGAATAATATCTTACGATGTGGTGAGAGGGACATGGGAGCAGCTCCTGATCGCGTATCCACCCAACTCACATATCGTATCTCTTGCAGAGGGCGGGGGGCGGCTTTTGCTAGTTGGCTGGGTGGATTATGATAAGGATAATGCAGATGCAGCTGGGAAGCGTCCATGTGTTTGTGTTTGGGAGCTTGATACACAGATGCGCAGCTGGATAGAGGTTGATAGGATGCCAACCTCTTATTGCCCTGTTTTTAAGAAGCGCTGCAACATGCGTGTCACGTGTCTGGGCACTAGGAGATTGCTTGTGATCTTGGTTAGTGGGTGGATGTTGAAACAAATAACGACACGAGGAGCCCAAGAGATTTTCGCGTATGATGTGGTCAGCCGGGAGTGGTCCAAGGTTCCTGAGTGCATCCCACCAGGGGATTCGTTGTCTCAGCAGGCCTGGTATGGAATAAGCTTCTTTCCTTGTCTCTCTGCATCCCCATATGAATGATGTCTTTATTTTTCAAACCGAATCGATCTTATCTCAAAATCAGGTAGCTTTTAATGTCTTGCTGATGATAAGTCTCTTGCTGAAAGTATCAACTTGAGAATTATATATTTGAATTTCTGAATTGGACTTGAATGGATTGAATTCCTCTAGTGTTATTTCTCAACTGAAAGAGGTGTGTTGATCACTTCCAACATCCCAACAAAGGATTGCATACATCTCAAAGTAGTGGACAAAGTTCTGATTTAGTCTGTGGATTTAATTCTTCTGGTTTCATATGCTGAAATCTGAATGATGAGATTCGATTGAGGTTAACTGTCATATATTCTGAAATTTTGGCATCTCAGAAGAAGTCAACAAGGCCTCATTTTTAAAGCCTTGGTTTTGGATCCCTGTAAATGTGAATCAACATGGTTGGTTGATATTAAGACGATTTGGAAGCATTAGCAGACACCTTGACGGTAATGTCATGTGTGTAAAATGTAGGCTGCTAAGACGATTTGGATTGGGACTTGGGAGCGTTGGTACGATATGCAAAACTCGTTTCTTGTTATTTGAAATAACAAGATTTAAATCAGCCCGATGTGTAGTTGTTTAATTTGAAATTTATCACAGATTTCATAGATCTTAACTGATGCAAAATGTACATACAGAATCAGTCCATGTGTGGTTAAGTTCAGCAGCTCAACATTAGCATAAAACACAACAAATTCAGTCCAAGAAAAGAAACAACAAACAAAATTGCAGCCCCTAAAAAGCTCCCAGCAATGACAGCAGAAAAAAGCTCCATGACTTCCAAAATATCATAATTCAATTCAAGGCCCAATAGCAGCCAAGCAAGGCATGCACAACCATGGTCAGATCAAATATGGTTAGTTTTGTCATTAAGTCCTTTTGCTTCACAGTTACTTACAACATCATATAATTGCTTAAAATTTATTGCAACAATTTTTTAAATTAAAAAAAAAAGCCATTAAAACAAAAGTTGTATCTAACATCTCAATGCATAAAGTCCTAACTACTAACCAAAATACTATCTAATCCTAACCCTATCTACTTTGATAATTCTAACCGTTTATCATATATATCAAGGATGATGCTTAGTAGGGTCTGGGCAAAGTGCAAATCCTTCCTTAATCCACATAGTCGGTTCCCGCATTCCCACAACATGGCTTGAACACTGCATCCCTATCAAATTCTGAACACGAAATAGTTCAACCAGAATTAAAATACCACTAATTGTAAGCACTTGGCAGTTAGTTGGAGGTATCTCAAATACCAAATGAAGAAGTTTCGCGAATAATCGTTCTTAATCCATCGTAGTAGTTCTCGTAGTGGATGATCACATCCGAGTGCTTTTGTTGCATCTCTTTTATGGCTTTTTTTTATAGAAACTCTTTTATGGACTTTTGGAGGTGGTTATTGTGATACATTTGAAATTATTTAAATCTCGTAGACACCCGAGATTGCCATATGTTACAATGTTACATCATTTTAATCTAAACATGTTAAGATATGCCGACATCCAACCAACTGGAAAGTTTTCCGGAACAACCACTAGACCTGGACGAATCACTTAATTCCTATGTACCCATAAATATCTATCTTATTAGAGGTAATGGACCGGGTTTATAAACCCTTTTCATTGTTTTTTTAAGTTTATAAACCTCATAATAAATTGAGGGATTTAAACTATATGACCCTTGCCCCGAAATGGTTTGCTAGCCTAACCCCCTATCCACAACATTTGCAAAGGTTACACCCCCCCACCCCAACCAAAAAAAGGCATAATTGCCGATTGGATTTAACCGGACAGAGGGGATTTAACCGGGACAGAGAGAGAAGGTAAAAGGAGGAGAGAGAGAGGAAGCGGGGTGGAGAGAGAGAGGAAAGGGGAAGTTATTGTGGAGAGAGAGAGTGGAAGTGGGGGAAGTTATTGTGGGAGAGAGAGTGGATGAGTGAGAGTGGAAGCGGTTTCAATTGAAAACTGTCGACCCCAACTGCTCTCACGGCTTACAAAAGAGGAAGAGAGAGAGAGAGGGCAACAGTTCCACATGCAAGGCTGAGGAAAAGAAGAAGAGAAGGAAGAAGAAGAGGAAGGAGACGACAGAGCGAGAGAGGAAAAGAAGAAGCAAAGGCGAGGAAGAGGACGACAGTGCAGAAGAGGAGACGAGACTTCGAAGTAAGTAAACCCTCACAATGCCGATTAAATACGTTTTGCTTCGATTGGTAGGGGAGGAACAGATTTGAAGAAACAAAACTTGTTTGGATTGTGTGAAAATGGGAAGAAGGGGTCGAATGGGTTGACAGTACGCAATATCGCCCTGTCATGTAGGAAGTAACCGGCGTCAAGTTAAAAACAATTGGTGGAAAGTTTGGGTACTGGGGTTTGCGCGTGTGGGAGAGAAGGGGATTTTTGGGAACGGGGAAATTGGGCAACTGTGTTGTTGAATCCAACTTATCAGGATAAGGGGAGTGTAGATCCGTTCAGTTTAGGTGGGAATTGGGCGAAATGGGGCTTATGACTGTAGATGCGGCGCATTAGGGGGGAATTTGGGGGAAATTGGTTGAAATGCGGCGCATTAGGGTTAGAGAAAATTGTAGAAAGGGTGAAAAGTTTATGTGGAATCGAAATTATCTGGAATAGGATTACTTGTGTGCAAATGGAGATGGACAGATTGAATACGTATGCTGTCATGTTTTCACAACCATGTGTCATGTGTATATGTGTATGTGTCATGTGTAATTGTGTTTCTGTCATGGTACATTTGATATTGATATGAAGGGAACCGTGGGTTGGGGGAGAAGAATTGATGTGTAGAATACTGAATTTGGGTCTTCCACTATGCAGGATATCTGGTGAATATTAAAAATGTCGCAGCGAAGTATGAAGAAG
Organism: Persicaria maculosa; assembly: GCA_963922045.1. Lineage (NCBI taxonomy): Eukaryota > Viridiplantae > Streptophyta > Magnoliopsida > Caryophyllales > Polygonaceae > Persicaria > Persicaria maculosa. The sequence goes on from OY998262.1 coordinate 66,599,562, forward strand.
ATTGTAGACCGTACAGCTCAAACATTCGGCGCGGTAATATGGCTTTCGTTCGAGTAATGTAAGTTGTGATTGTTGTGCTGCAGTGTGGCTGACATGTTGAAGTCTGTGCAGGCTGTGTACGCCGTAGAGGAAGAAAGACACTTCAAAGCAAAAATTAACCAACACTCCCGGATGGCGCTCCTGGTTAACATTGACAACCGGTTGAGCGAGTCCCATTGGAAGCGCCTGACCGACAGCCCGTTGGGGGGCATTGCAAGACTGGGCACAAGGGTCCAGTTCTCGGGACAACTTGTACACTATGTTCTCCAACGACAATTGAAGTCGAAGAAGGAGAATGAAACATGGTACAAGATCCATGAAGCGGTCGTCAGGTTCTCAATAGCTGAGTTTGCCATTGTCACCGGTCTCAACTGTGGCTATGGCGAAGAGCCCGAGGACGACGACGGGTTCGAGAAGGTAGTGTATGATTTCTTTGGAGTTTCAAAGATGAGGATGTCTGAGTTCGAGGTAGAGTTCCGTGTGGCGATGGCATCTGAGAAATCGTCCACCAGAAAGTTGAAATTTGTCCTGCTGATGCTGGTCGAGGGAGTATTGTTCGGGAAGGAACCCAAAAACTACATTCATGGGTGGGTGGTCGACCTTGTCGGCGACGTTGACAGGTTCCTGGCGTTTCCGTGGGGTCGGCTTTGCTACGAGCGAACGAACGAGTTCCTACACCGTGCAATCGAGAGGAAGCTCCAACGGGATGAGGGCAGCTCCAATGCACGCCCGGCCTATTGCCTGATGGGTTTCCCTCTCGCCTTCCAGGTTCGTACACAGATATGACTGGACGCCCTATACTGGTTTACTAGGCGTCTAACATTTATTGACTGGACATTAACTGATTATTTACTGGACAATATGTAATTGCAGCTATGGGTGTACGAAGCCCTCACTCCAATGGCCGACCAATTCGCGAATGTCATAGACGAGAAGCTGTACCCCAGGTGTCTGCGATACGAGTTTAGAGACCTGAACCTCGAGTATGCCTCAATCGAAACCCGACTGCAGGAGGCGAAGGAGTTGGGGCACTTCAATGACCCTGCAGCCGTGAGGCCTCTTCTGCTCCCCGATGATGTGGAGAGAGCAACCGGTTTATACCGCGATGCCCGAAACACTCACGACAAGCGGGACAACTTCTTCGACGACATAGCCCGGGCTTTCGTATCAGCAAATGTCAAACCCTCAGCAAAGAAACAACCAAAGGGAGCAAGTGGGTCAACACAAGAATCAGGGGAGGGCACACAGACACAAGCTACCCTATTAGAGATAGAGTCACGGTTAGTGGCAAAGATGGACGAGTTGCTGAGGAGTATATCCGCGGAGGTAAATTCAAAGATGGCGACGCTTGAGGAGGCGATTGAAAACATGAGGAGGGAACTGCGGTGGAAGGGGACCAGGGAGTCGAAGGAGCGAGAGAAAGTTCTGGGAAAGGAGGTAAGGTTCTCCTGGTATTAGATCACAATCGTCATGTCATCTCCTGTAAATGTCATGTTGTTAGTAATGTATGTCATGTTAGTATCAATACATGTTCTTGCCAATTCCAGTATATGTCATGTTAATAAGAGGTTATGTGGTTAGGTTCAGGGATCAGTGAAGGACAAGGATAACGGCAAGGAGGAGGAGGACAAGGACAAGGAAGTTCTGGGAAAGGAGGTAAGGTTCTCCCGGTATCAGATCATAATCGTCATGTCAATTCATATACATGTCATGTTTATCATTATATATGTCATGTTAATTTACGCAGAGGTCATGTGCTGAGGTTCATGGATTAGGGAAGGACAAGGATAAGAGCAAGGACAAGGACAAGGACAAGGACGAGGGCAAGGACAAGAGAAAGGAGGAAAAGTTGAAGGTCAAGGCCAAGTTGAAGGACAAGGACAAGGTTTGCGCATGAGACTGTCATGTGAATATATAAATGATGTCATGTTTTTTGTGTTTACTGTCATGTCATGCGCAATGGGCTTCAAGTTGCAGGAGGAGTTGGTGGCACCCGGTTCTGATGTTGAGGCTGAGGCTGAGGTGCCCCTCATACGGCCGAGAAGAAGCACCCGTCAACATCCTGATACGTTGTCCCGGGCGGAGGAAACGCAGCCAGCGAAGAAGCCGCGTGTGGGCAAGAAGCCAATGGATGCCGTCGAGCTAGGCATGGCGACCAGGGCAGATGCTGATGCGTTCGCTGCGTGGATGAAGGACGGAAGTGACCCCGTCCGGTCGGTGGAAGGCACCCTACTGGCGAAGCAGTTCTTTGGGACACTTCAATCACCGACCAACTGGGTGTCATCCGAGGTTAGTTACGTTCCCACATTGTGGTTCGAGTCATCACCTTCTTCCTCATATGGTCTTCCAAAATAAAGATTTTTCCTTGCGTCCAGCATATTGAGCAAGCTTGCGCCCTACTGCGGAAGGACATCAACGCCGGTGACAAGTACGAAGGGGTCGCCGTTCTGGATTTCTTGTGGGGGTATCTCCTGCAGAAGAAACTGGCGGACGCGAAGGGGGACCTTGAGGTGGTGAAGGGGGATGACACGATGACCCAATACTTCGACGGCAAGTTGCCGGAGAAGTTTCCGACGGGTTGGCCCGATGTCGACCGCGTGTTGGCACCTTGGAATCTGAAGAACGAGCACTGGGTGGCCCTTGACATCAACTTCGCGGAGTGGACATTGGACGTGTACGATTGCGACACAAGCCACGTCGCTGACCGCCATATGCCGGGCCTCCTGAAGGCGGTTACCCACCTCCTCCCCATTTTGATGAACGGCCACCCTGAACTTCGAGTCAAATGGGTCGGCAAAGTCCCGGAACCTTTGGCGTACAAAAGGGTGAAGGGGATTCCCCAAAACAAACAATCGTAAGTCATTATCGGCTCTTCATTTAGAAAACATTGGCACAGGTTGTGTGAGCAATTTTCGTTATTTTGATGTAGGGGCGACTGCGGTCCATATGCCATCCGTTTCCTGCAGCTCCTCGCGACCGGTGACACAAAGTTCCGTGGCCTGGACGATTCATTCATTGCGGCATACCGCCATGCCCTTTGTGTTGCCATGTTTCACGGATGTCTTACAACCCCATCCGATCCTTAAAAAAACTCCCCCATTGGTTTTATAAACATTGTTGGTTTGTGTAGACTTGTTAGTTGGTTTAGACATTTGGTTATGCACTTATGTTTGTTGGTTTTAGACATTTGGATATGTACTTATTGCTGGATTGTTGTATTCGTTGGTTTTTTAATTATGACATGTCATGTCAATATGAAGCAACTGTCATGTCAATATGAAACTATTGTCATGCCAAAATCCGATAGTGTCATGTCAAAAGGGGGTAATGTCATATGGCATCCCGTTAACATAATAGAACAAACTAGAACTAGAACAAACTAGAACAAAACCCCCCATACGAAGTTGCAGATAGCCAACATAATTCTTTGCGAAAGGCGTCTAACCAAAATGGGCGTACTATCTACTTCATTCCAAAAGGCCCCGCAGATGGAAGGTCCTATGCCCCCGCTACGTGCGGCGGCGCTTCTGCAATTTAAATTTCCCATTAGCGGGACGCGCCCACTCTATTGGTTCAAGTTTCACAGTCGTCGGAAACGCTCCGGTCTTCCCTTCTCCGCGTTGGTATGCTTCCTCTACTTCCCTTACCGCTCGCTCCGCGTCGTGATCCCACGGGCTGACTACATCCTCGACGTCACTGCTCACAGAAATGACCTGCTTCCCACGGTCATAAGCAACTGCGTTGTACAACGCATCACTTGGTTCTAACTGGACACGTGGATTATCTAACTGGACAAGTGAGCTCTCTAACTGGACACTCTTAGTTTCTAACTGGACAACTCTTTTTGCTCGATCGACACCTTGTGCTACCACAACTTCCAATTCCTCATCCCCTGCCAAGAGGGTTTTAGTTTGTAACTGTGGGTGATCTTCTAGGGTCAAGTGTGGCCCACCCCCGAGTGGATGGGCCGTTGTGGATCCTTCCGTAGTGGTGAAATCGCCGCCAACCTTGCGTATCAGGGAGACATAGAGGTCGATAGGCCAGAATCGTTCACCGGAAAGACCATTTACGAACTTGTAGGCCTGCAAGTCTTCATCATCCCCAATGGAAAAAGGTCTGCACCCTTCCTTCTTCGGCTTTACATATGTGAGCTCAACGTCATGCCTTCTCCCATCGACATTAAACTTGGCCATCAGCTGTTTCTTCAGCGAGACGTAGTCAATACTTTCGTCTACCAGTACGGCCTTTTGACTCCTCGACGACTTCACGACCCAAATGCCCTCTTCACAATCCCACCATCCGCCAAACAATACAGTGATACACACGGACGAGTTCTCCCCTGTTCCATCAGTTAGTGGGGGGGGGGGGGGGGGACATTCAGTTTTACAGGGAGAAGAACACATTGTGAGGAGAGATGTATCGCATAACCTAAATGGAAGGATGACTTACTCATTTCCGCCAAGAAGTCGCTGTCTGTCCAGTTAACCCCAGTAGGTGTCAAGCGCGTGAATGGGTTTATGGACTCCCCCTCCTCCCTCCTCTCCCTCTTATTCTCTTAAGGGGTAAATGACAGGGCGAGAGATTTAATCTCACTCCCGCCATCTCTCTCTCTCTCTCTCTCTCTCTCTCTCTCTCTCTCTCTCTCTCTCTCCTGTCTTATCAAATGTCTTTACCTACCCTCTGCGAGATTCCCCCCCCCCCCTTGGTCTCTCTGAAGTTATTGTTGGGTCAAAATTTTATTCATTTCTTTCAACATAATATATTGTTTGAAAATGTATTTCGTGGTTTTAAATTAATATGGGTGTACTCCTCTCTCTATGGTTTTGCATTTTTTTAGTATTAATGGTGAGTGGGAAACCAAATTTTATACAAAGGTCAAAATTTTACTAAAACCACTGCTAAAGTTGTATAGTGGAAAACTGTTTGTTATCCAGTAGCTATTAATTAACCGGCTAGTTGTTTAAAAGGGGTGTCATGTAGCGTCTACCGACAAGAAGTAAACCCACTTTATCTTTTGTCATGTCAGAATTGACACGTGTCATGTGTAGATGAGTCCACTGCCATGTTCATTGTAGACCAACAAAACACGGCCATTCAATCCAGTTTGCTTTTTGTTTCTTTTTTTCCTCCCTCAACGGTCACATTGGCACAGTGTTGCTATTTCCCACAAACACCCCACTTATATGATAGTCATTCACCATCCATACTCCCCACAAATCGGTGAAGTTAAGTCCCCATTTCCATTTAACAACCTCTCCAACAACCCTTCAACGAAATGGCATCCTCTTACCCCAGCTCCTCATCTGGCCTCCCTCCCCGACCTGTCCCCATCGTTATATCATCCGACGAATCAGACGATGGAGGTTTGTCGATCACTTCATTTGTGTAGATTTCAGTTGTGCTACTTGTATCATTATACTACCTTATTTGTTTCATGTTATGCAGGACCAATGTCGCCGCCGTCATACCGACGAAATCAAAGAGTAGAGATTGTCGGCGGTGAGTCTGGGATGCTCGGGTCGTTCTACGAGGCGACCCTTGTGCGCAAACTGGACCCTAACCACTGGGAGGTCGAATATGTGACCCTCCTACGCAACAACAGAAGAGAGCTGCTGAGGGAGGTCCTCCCAGTTCAACGAATTCGTCCACGGCCGCCTCGTATTTCTTACGACGCCTACATGCCCGAAGACCGTGTCGACTGCCGCGACAACGATGGGTTTTGGACCGGGAGGGTCCTTGGTGTGTCCGGTTATGGGAGTAACCGAACTTTCACGGTCTACTTCCCACTCAGCGACGAGACGTCTGACCATCGTGCCCGCAATATGCGCCCACACTTCGATTGGGATGGATACAGATTCACCACGCAGCCACAATTTGAAGGCTTGTTACCTTAAGTTTGGTTTTCACTGTCTTCTATGTTGAGGACCTCTCCTACTATCTTTTAAATGTTTGCTCCTCTGTCGTATTTGATTAATGCAAGTGATTCTGTCTCCGCCATTTTGTGTCCATTATATTTTAATGTCTGTCATGTCGTTTTTATTTCGTGTCCAGTAAAAACTATGGGATTACCAGTCGGCCCACGAATTTACCTCCACCCACTTTATTGTTATTCTATGGTTTTTCTCTTCACCTTACCATGTCGTTATAAGTATGTTTATGCCCCCTCACTGTCAATCTTATCCATTCGATTCCAATATGGGTCAAGCATGCTAGTGACGGCCGCAGATAATGAGATCATGGCATCCAAGTATGGGTAAATATTATAATTGGCACACGTAAAACAATATGTCATTATAGAGAATATGCTTATCCCATAAATCTTCTCCATTCGATTATGGTAGTTAATGACCTGTGTTTTTCGTAGTTACAATCGTGTCCAGTTAAAGCCAATATCTGACATGTTTATCGAATACGGATGTCCAGTTACACCTTACTGCTTACACGTGATCCGTAAAATAAACCCCAGACCCTTCCTTCTTCAATTGGTTTTATCTTAAACAATATGTCATTTAGTTGAAACAATATTTTTCCCCCTCACTGACACTCTCACAGATCTATCTGTCCTCTCAGCCTGCACTTTTACCACCACCCCTCTCTCTCTCTCTCTCTCTCCCTCTCTCTGTCTCTCTCTTCTGTCCTCTGCCACTTCTGCAGCAGCTACTTCTTCCCTCCTCTCTCATTGGTCCTTGCTTTTGCAGGAGTAAAGATGCCCCCCTCCCACCGAGAGTGGAGTCCAGCTGTACCCCACAGGGTGACCGGCCACCGGCTCCCCTTATCAAGCGGATATCCGCTTTCATGCAAATTTTTTCCGGATTGGGTTACTCTTGCAAACCTTCCGGATATGGAGGTCATTTTAACAAATTTGCCTAATAAATTCTTTAATTATATAGACATTTTCATATATACTATTCCATTTATACCCTTGAATGCCTTGAGCTTAGCATCCGTCTAAGAAGCTTTTAAAAACGAAAAGATTAACAATGACCAGAAAAAGCTTTCCAAGCGAATAATTTCTGTGTATCCCATTCACAATACCATCCATCAAATCTCCAACTTTTCAACCTTACCGCTGCAATGCATTCTCAATTTGTAACACAAAATAGGAGAAATCGGAAAATCAACAGTAGATTAACCAAATAAAGGCATCAGAGGATCGCAATTCGGAACTTGAAGGATCGCAATCAAGCAGTGGAAAGAATCAATAAACCAAAAGACCTAATTAAACAAGCACAATTTCAGAGAGAATAAATATAGTCTACCATTATTATCTTAATAATTATATTTAAGTTATATGATTAATTGATAACATATTTTTTAAAAATTTTAGGTAAATTTAAAGAAAAAAAAAGTTACATGTAACAAATAAAATGGATCAAACTCATATTTTAAGTTGGCAATTATTAACTATTTATTATTATTTTTTAAAAATAAATAAAATGATCACTAAAATATAATCAAAGACTTAAATTCAAATTTTGAATATATTTACAATCAAATTTGAGTTTAAAGATATTAAAATATAATATATTTAATGATAAATTAATGAAAATAGATAAAGTGATGGTGAGTCGTAAGTAAAAATCATTTAAAGGGTGATTTTCTATAATTTTAAATTTAAACGGTGGTTAAGTAAAAACACTTGTATTTAATGGGTGATTTTCAGTAAATTTCCCTATTTTTTAATGTCCAACTTTATCATAAAGCGGCACCCCTGATCGACGCTTCGTCTTCTTCGCCCGCTCCCCGAAAAGAAATTATGTCGTCTCTCTCCATCTTCGTCATGCCTTCATCCGTTGGTTTAAATTCCTCTCCCAATTGTCAAAAATCCTTCACACTCTTCCAATCCGCCCCACTCCAATCTCATTCCGCCATTATCGTGTTTCGATTCAGCGACAAGAGCTAATTCAAACCAATCGAAACCGGATCTAAGGTAGCTCTTGGACGACCCTCAATTCGTATCGTATCGATTAAAAGTTCTAATTCAAAACAGATGCTTTAGATTATAAAGTTTCAATTGGTGTGTTTTTCTGTCGGTGGATTTCTTCTTTGGGTTGAAAGATTTGATTTTTTGCCTTGCCTTATTTTTGTATCCCAAACATGCGTTGTTCTGATTCACCTGTTTGGACTATTAAATATTGAACTCCTCCATCTGGAGATATGTTTCATACCCTTTTACGCTTTAGCTGATCACATACATCTATTTACACAAATTTGATCGGTTGCTTTAACCAAATGTAGTTGGAAGAAACACAACAAATGGGAGCCAAGGAAACTGGTGAGCCCTCTGCAGCTAAGAAACCGCTAAAAGAGAGGGAATCTCGTCGACCAGCAGTCGAGGAGGAGACAATTGTGCTAATGGATGAGACTATATGGAAAGAATTACCCGAGGAACTACTAGAGAGTGTTATTGCAAGGGTTCCCATTGCCACCTTCATCCGGTTTCGATTGGTTTGTCACAAGTGGAACTCCTTGTCTTTTCTGCAGCGTTGGGCACCACAAGAGCTACCTTTGATCTATGCAGCAGTATCGGATGATACGATGGAAGTATTGGGAGCCCTGTATGACCCTTTGGTGAAGAAATGGTACAATACCGCACAAGGTTATCATTATGATGATCCTAAATGTGATTCCGGGGGTGGACTCTTATGTTATGGCGATTTTTGCAGTGCTTCCTTTCGTGTAGGCAATCATTTTACCGGAGCTTGGAAGGTATTTCCGTGGTCTGCTAGTGCTGGAAAATGTGCTTTTGCACTGGCGTTTGTGTATAATCCATCCGGGGCCGGTGGATACAAAATCGTATGGCTGGATCAGGAAGGCAACTATGGAGTTTATGACTATTCCTCCTCGGAGGACAAGACTACAATTACTCAAGGGAGAATTCCCGCTAACTTCGAGCAGCCTTCCCCTATAGGATCTAAAGGGTTGGCCATTGGCAGCGTTGTTTACTTTCAATGTGGCAAACCTGATGGAATAATGTCTTACGACGTGGTGAGCGGGACATGGGAGCAACTCCTGATCGCGTATCCGCCCAACTCACGTATTGTTTCTCTTGCAGATGGCGGGGGGCGACTTTTGCTAGTTGGCTGGGTGGATTGTAGTAAGAACAATAATGCAACAGATGCAGCTAGGATCCGTCCATGTGTTTGTGTTTGGGAGCTTGATACGCAGATGCGCAGCTGGATAGAGGTTGATAGGATGCCACCCTCGTATTGCCCTTATTATAAGAATCACAACACCGTGAATGCCATGTGTTTGAGCACTAGGAGATTGCTTGTGATCTTGTTTAGTGTGTGGCTGTATGGAAAAAAAACGCCACAAAGAGTCCAAGAGATTTTCGCATATGATGTGGTCAGCCGGGAGTGGTCCAAGGTTCCTGACTGCATCTTACCGCGGGATTCGCAGGCATATCAGGTCTGGTATGGAATAAGCTTCTTTCCTTCTCTCTCTGCATCCCCATATGAATGATGCCTTTTTTTAGCTTTATTTATGAAACCGAATCTTATCTCAGAATCAAGTAGCTTTAGAGTTATGTGTTGCTGATGATAAGGGTCGAGTATTGACAACTGTCATGAAATATATTTATATCTCCTGCTGCAAGTATCAACTTGAGAATTATATTTGAATTTATGCATTGGACTTGAATGGATTGAATTCCTCTGGTGTTATTTCTCAACTGAAAGAGGAGTGTTGATCATTTCCAAGATCCTGGCGAAGGATTGCATACATTCTCAAAGTAGTGGACAAAGTTTTGAAAGAGGTGTGCTGAAATCTGAATGATGAGATTTGATTGAAGTTAACTGTTTTATTCTGAAATTTTGGCATCTCATAAGAAGTCAACAAGGCCTCATTTTTTAAGCTGCCAACGAACACAGACCCGGAAAAGAAACAACAAATAAAATTGCAGCCCCTGAAAAGCTCTCAGCAATGACAGCAAAAACAGTGCGAGGCAACAGCAACACAACGTTACATTACGTTTGTATCCTCCTCTAAGATCGGAGCATTCAGCAAATGATATGTCTACAAAATGCAGCAGCAAAGCCAATCGTTAAATCCATTCACTTCAACGCTTAGCAGCCAAGCAAGGCACAACCTTGGTCAGATCAAATATGGTTAGTTTTGTAATTAAATCCTTTTGCTTCACAGTTACTTACAACATCATATAATATATTGCTTGGAATTTAATGCAAGGTCTAAACACTAGATGGAGTTTCATAACAACTTTAAACCTTGACAGGTTACTTAACAAACAATTTTAGCTATACAGAGATGCACAACTCCGTATAATGTACTTGTTTGCCATTGCCAATGTTGTGAATTTTTTTTAAAATATCATATAAATAAACGGTATAAACAATTAAACAAAAGAATTAATTAATCTATGTATTGCAACAATTTTTTAAATTAAAAAAAGTCACTAAAACAAAAGTTGCATCTAACATCTCAGTCCATAAAGTCCAAACTACTAACCAAAATACTATCTAATCCTAACCCTATCTACTTTGATAATCCTAACCGTACGTTTGTCATATATATCAATGATGATACTGAAAAGTGGTTGATAGATCAGTAAGATTTTATAAGCCTTGAGTCAAATGAATCTCCTCCAAACTTATTCGATTAGTAGGGTCTAGGCAAAGTGCAAATCCCTCTTTGATCCACATAGTTGGGTTTCTGTATTCCCACAACATGGTTTGAACACTGCATCCCTTTCAAATTCTGAACACAAAATAGTTCAACCAGAATTAAAATACCGCTAATTGTAAGCATTGGGCAGTTAGTTGGAGATATCTCAAATATATACCAGAAGAAAAAGTTTCGTGAATGATCGTTCTTAATCCATCGTAGTAGTTCCCGTAGTGGACGGTCACATCTAAGTGCTTTTGTTGCATCTCTTTTATGACTTTTTTGATAGAAACTCTTTTATGGCCTTTTGGAGGTGGTTATTGTGATACATTCGAAATTATTTAAATCTCGTAGACAACTGAGATTGTCATACGTACGTTGCATCATTCGATCCAAACATGTTAACATATGCCGACATACAACCAACTGGAAAGTTTTCCGGAACAACCACTAGACGCGGACAAATCACTTAATTCGTATGTACCCATAAATATCTATCTTATTAGAGGTAATGGGTCGGGTTTATAAACCCTTTTCATTGTTTTTTTAAGTTTATAAACCCCATAATAAATTCTTTCTATTATATAGACATTTTCATATACATTATTCCATTTATACCCTTCAATGTTTTTTATTTTTATAAAAGTTCACATCTTTAATAATAAATTTGAAAAATGAGTAAAAAACATTCAAAGATAATATATATTATAAGAAAAAAGTTAATAGTTTATTATATACTCAATCCCTAATAAAATCTAAGTACGCACGTTACAATTAACATTAACATTATTATTATTATAACACAATAACTTATGTATTGTGATACAATATTTCACCTTTATTGTAATACAATATTACTACCATAGAGATTCCATATTGTAATACAATGTACGATATAATGTGATTAGTGTCACTATTCATGTATTAAAATAAATACAATTGTTATGGTAAATGTACTGTAATTGATTATTCTAAGGGTGATTTGCTAAGCTAACCCCTTTATCCGATTTGTTTGCACACATAAACATCCAAATTGGCTATCAACGCTGCCAAATTCTCTCAGATCGATCTCGCTCCGGCGTCCCCCACCCCCTCCTCAGTTCAATTAGGAGCTCTTCAATGGAGTGCAACCCCAGATTTAAATCAAGAACGAGAGTTGGAGAGAGGAAAGAGAATGCATTCTCTCTCTCTCTCTCTCTCTCTCTCTCTCTCTCTCTCTCTCTCTCTCTACTTGTTATAGCTTGTGAGGTACCGGGAGATTTTAAAGGAAGAGGGTTAGCCTTTGCAAATATTTCGGATAGTGGGTTATGGGCGCAAATATTTTCGGTTTTAGGGTTAGTTTGTGCAATTCCCTCATAATTCACCCTACCAAAAAATAATATAAATATATTAAAATAATAGAAATCAAATAATTAATTTTGATATAAATAATTTTTTCTAATAGAAAATAATATAAATATAAATAAAATAAAACTTATCAAATATTTATCTATTAATGCTTTTGGTAAGTATGACTATAAAATAGTTTAATTTGATTGATAGCTATAAATTATGACAACATAAGTATTATTAATTTTAATAATTTTTAATGGGAATTTGTTTTATGTTAGACATAATCACAATATATAATGTAAGACGTACGATATTTATCGGTTTTAATATATTTACAAAGATAGATAGATTTAGATAGATAGAGATAGATAGATGGATAATATTATAATTATGTGCTGGTTAATACGGAGTATTACATTAAAATACCTTCATATATCAACTACTAAGATGGGCTTTAACTTTCATATATTGGTAAAAATCTTTATATCTTCTCAAAGTTTTCCTTATTTTCATGTAAATCCCCCAATTTCCTCGACGCTACTTGTCCTTGTAATCGAGGTCCAGGTATTAATTGGCCAACAGTTGATTGATTTTTCTTACTCAGTCTAAAATCTAACCTTATTTCTAGTTGAATTTCGATCGAATTTGTCATCGTAATCGTATGTATCGATTAAAAATTGTAATTCAAAACACATGCTTTAGGTTGTAAAAGTTTCAATTGGTGTGTTTTTCTGTCGGTTAATTTCTTTTTGGATTGAAAGATTTGATTTTTGCTTTGCCTTATTTTTGCATCCCCAAACATTGTTCTGATTCATACCTTTTTATGCTTTATCTGATCACATACATCTAATTATAAAAATTTGATCGGTTGCTTTGGAAGAAACACAACAAATTAAAATGGGAGGCAGGAAAAAGATCAAAACCATGGAAACTGGTTAGCCCTCTGCGGCTAATAAACCGCAAAAAGAGAGGAGATCTCGTCGATCATCAGTCGAGGAGGAGACTATTGTACGGATGGATGAGACTATATGGAAAGAATTACCCGAGGAACTACTAGAGAGTGTTATTGCAAGGCTTCCCCTTGTCGCCTTCATCCGGTTTCAGTTGGTTTGTCATAAGTGGAACTCCTTACCTTTTCCGAAGCGTTGGGCGCCACAAGAGCTACCTTTGATCTATGCAGCAGTAATATCGGATAGTACAATGAAAGTGTTGGGAGCCATGTATGACCCTTTGGTGAAGAAATGGTACAATACCACCCTCATCTTACCCGAACAATATTATCATTATGATGGTCCTAACTGTGATTCCGGGGGTGAACTCTTATGTCATACCGATTTTTGCCATGCTTGCTTTCGTGTAGGCAACCACCTTACCCGAACTTGGAAGGTATTTCCGCGGTCTGGTAGTATTGGAATATGGCCTTTTGCAATGGTGTTTGTGTATAATCCATCGGGGGCCGGTGGATACAAAATCGTATGGCTGGATCAGGAAGGCAACTATGGAGTTTATGACTATTCCTCCTCGGAGGACAAGACTACAATTACTAAAGGGAGAATTCCCGCTAACTTCGAGCAGCCTACCTTTACAGGATGTAAAGGGTTGGCCATTGGCAGTGTTGTTTACTTCGAATGCGGCAATCCTGATGGAATAATGTCTTACGACGTGGTGAGCGGGACATGGGAGCAACTCCTGATCGCGTATCCGCCCAGCTCAAGTATTGTTTCTCTTGCAGAGGGCGGGGGGCGACTTTTGCTAGTTGGCTGGGTGGATTGTAATAAGAATAATAATGTAGCAGATGCAGCTAGGAATGGGATTCGTCCATGTGTTTTTGTTTGGGAGCTTGATAAGCAGATGCGCAGCTGGATAGAGGTTGATAGGATGCCACCCTCGTATTGCCCTTATTATAAGAATCACAAAACCGTGAATGCCGTGTGTTTGAGCACTAGGAGATTGCTTGTGATCATGCTTATTGTGTGGTTGTATGAAGAAAGAAAGAAACGAAGAGTCGAAGAGATTTTCGCATACGATGTGGTCAGCCGGGAGTGGTCCAAGGTTCCTGAGTGCATCCTACCGTGGGATTCGCACGCACATCTGGTCCGGTGTGGAATAAAGCTTCTTTCCTTGTCTCTCTGCATCCCCATATGAATGATGTCTTTATTTATCAAACCGAATCTTATCTCAGAATCAGGTAGCTTTAGAGTTATTTTTGTCAGCTGTCATTAAATATATTTGTATCTCCTACTTCACTTGAATTATATATTTGAATTTATGTATTGGACTTGAATGGATTGAATTCCTCTAGTGTTATTTCTCAACTAAAAGAAGTGTTTTCATCACTTCCAAGATCCCGACAAAAGATTGCATACATTCTCAAAGTAGTGGACAAAGTTTTGATTTAGGCTGTGGATTTAGTTCTTCTGGTTTCATATGCTGAAAATGATGAGATTTGATTGAGGTTAACTGTCATATATTCTAAGAAGTCAACAAGGCCTCATTTTTTAAGTATTGGTTTTGGATGTTAAATTGTAAATGTAAAAGCTCATCTTAATTTCAATTACAATGAAATGGTTTCCAATCCACAGATTCAAAATGGAAAGATAGTGTCGAGTAAGTTTACAGATTTGGTGTTTACAGTTTATGGGCCGGATCAAGCTTCCTTTGCTCAATGGAACAAGGCTACATACCTTATACCCTCTCTTCATGCCCCTTGAATCTTCTTACTTCTTCAACCCATGCTTCCTGATTACAGTATTTTCTTGGTAAATTGCTACGCAAAGGATAAAGGTACCAATCAGCATATGGAAATGAAAAAGGCAAGTGATGAGGAAGGAGAAGATCTAGAAAATAAACAAATTTGCAGAAATCTCGAATAAATATCGTCAAGTCATTTCCCAGTTCTGAATAAGGTTATTGCACAACGAAACTAGCAGAATAGGGAAATTGCCACAGTAGGAAAAAGTGAACGCAACAAATAACTCGGTCACCTCTACAAACCACCAATGGAACAGTAATAAAACTCAACATACAGAAATGCAGAGGTAACATACAACGGCAGGCAAGTACATGGAGTCAATGTTTTAAAATCGAAAGAAACCATCAAGTCCATTTATGGTTCTAGCTAAGGTTGTGCAGTCCACCTATTACATTTTCCTTTTTGACCTCAAACACCTTCATACGAGCATAAGCTTAAAAAGTAACATCAATTAAAGATGCCAAAGGGCTCAAATTCCTCCATTGTTTAAAACAATGACACAATTGAAGATGTTCGGCCCTGGGATGTACTCAAAACCCTAACTGAGTTTAACAAATCCGATTATTCATTCTATAACCTAGCCGCGCCAGCTCAAACAGTAGAGGAAGCAAATAATCAAGCATTATACCTTACCGCTGCAAATGCCAGAAAAAGAAATTACAAATTCGAACAAATAGCGTCCGTCTAAGAAGCTTTTAAAAACGAAAAGATTAACAATGACCAGAAAAAGCTTTCCAAGCGAATAATTTCCGTGTATCCCATTCCCAATACGATCCATCAAATCTCCAACTTTTCAACCTTACCGCTGCAATGCATTCTCAATTTCTAACACAAAATCAGAGAAATCGATCGGAAAATCAACCGTAGATTAACCAAATGAAGGCATCTCAAAATCAGAGGATCGCAATTCCGAAATCGAAGGATCGCAATCAAGCAGTGCAATCAATAAACCAAAAGACCTAATTAAAAATAAGCACAATCTCAGAGAGAATAAAACAGTGGGAAGGTTGGAAGATTTCAAAACCTTCGAAAAATCTTGGCCGCTGTAGGCTGTAGCGTTGGATGATGATACAGAGAAATGGAAACTCGCCACCGTTCTCTGGAATCCGTTGGTTGAGTACAACATAAAGGTCGGTGTGGGGGTCCAAACGACGAGTTTTGGATAAATTTCCGTTTCATTTCTGCATTTTTATTGTTACTTTTTACGGAAATTTGTGTAAAATTACCCTTAAAATAAGTGGTTTTACACAAAACCACCCCATAAACAATATAAATTCCAATGGCAATTTTTCATCGAATTAGGGATCGGTCAATATCAACCAAGCAAGGCACAACCATGGTCAGATACTCAGATCAAATATGGTTAGTTTTGTAATTAAGTCCTTTTGGTTAATCCGTGTATTGCAACAATTTTTTAAATTAAAAAAGAAAAAGCAAAAAGCATAAAATAGTACTCCGTAAAATATACTATCTAATCCTAACCCTATCTACTTTGATAATCCTAACCGTTTATCATACTGTATCAATGATGATGCTGAAAAGTGGTTGACAAGAGAAAATCGGCAAGATTTTTATAAGCCTCGATCTTGAATCAAATGAATCTCGTCCAAAACTTATTCGCTTCATAAGGTCTGGACAACGTGCAAATCCCTCTTTGATCCACATAATTGGGTTCCTGCATTCCCATAACACGGCTTGAACACTGCATCCCTATTAAATTCTTAACATGGAATAATTCGACCAGAATTAAAATACCGTTGATTGTAAGCACTTGACATGCAGTTAGTTGGAGATATCTCAAGACTTGCTAAGAGAAAGTATCGTGAATGATCTTTCTTAATCCATCGTAGTATAGTTCCCGTAGTGGATGGCCACATCCTAGTGCTTTTGCATGTTGCATCTCTTTTATGCTTTTTGGAGGTGGTTATTGTGATACATGTTGAAATTATTTAAATCTCGTAGACGCTCAAGATTGTCATACATGACATCTTTCGATCCAAACATATGTTAAGATATGCCGGCATACAACCAATTGAAAAGTTTTTTGGAACAACCATTAGATGCACCCATGACGAATCACTTCCTATCCTATGCACCCATAAATATCTATCTTATCTTATTATCAATATGATATTCTGATAAATTTTGAAGAAGAAAAAAAATACTACATATGGGCTCTTTTTTTTTTTTTTTTTTTTGTAACGTGTGCTTCCAAGGTTGTCGATTAATACTACATATAGGCTTAATTGTCATATATCAACTATAAAATATCTTTATATGGTTGATTTCATAACAAAATTTTCTCCCATAAAAAATAATACTCCCTCCGTTCGATTATAATTGTCGTTTAGAAGTTTTACACATAAATTAAGGAATTGGTAAGATTAGTACAACACAGACTCTGCAACATCCATAATTAATTAAAATTACACATTGACCAAGAAATTTACAGTCTGTAACTCACTATTGATGAGACACAAGTGACATAGGAGAGGAGGTGATACTCCAAATTTCGAATCTTTTCCTATTTTTCTTTTTAAAAAAATATTGCTAATTAAACAAATTTGAAAGAGTGATAGGACAGACATGAAAACGTCATTTATATTAACAAAAGTATAAATTCTTCAAACGACATTTAATACCAAACGGAGGGAGTACATTATAAGATAATTTAATAGCTACAATTTTTAACAAAAAGTTATCTTATAGGAAGTATATAAATACTAGTGCATGTCACATCACATGTATGAGAATAGTTTGACACAATATTCTAAAATACATCTATTATTTAAAATCTATTAAAAATATGACTAAAAATAATAAATATGAAATAAAATGTGAGAATTAAATTAATAGCATCATAGTGTGCAGGAAATATAAAATAAAAATTAATATAGATATAAATACTTCAGCCTACTAAAAAATAATATAGATTTAATAAAATACGGAGTAATAGATATCAAAATACCTTTATATATCATGGGCTTTAATTGTCATATATCGATTTTAATATATGTAGATAGATAGATATATTATATAGATAGACAGATAATATTATTATTTACTGGTTAATATTACATTAAAAATACCTGCATATATCAATATATCATGGGCTTTAAGTGTCATATGTTGGAAAAAATCTTTATATCTTTTCAAAGTTTTCCTATTTCGTCGACGCTACTCGTCCTTCTTATGATCGATATACAGGTATGAATTGGCCATCGATGGATTGACTATTTGACTCTTCTTACTCTGTCTAAAATCTAACCTTATTTCTAGTTGAATTTCAATTGAATCTGTCATCTTATCATACCGTATCAATTAAAAGTTTGAATTGGTGTGTTTTTCTGTCGGTCAATTTCTTCTTTGGGTTGAAAGATTTGATTTTTGCCTTGCCCGATTTTTGCATCCTCAAACATGCTCTAGGTTCTAAAGTTTCAACTTTCAATTAGGGATGTATCCATTGTTCTGATTCGATCACCTGTTTGGACTATTAAATATTCAACTCCTCCATCTATTTACACATATTTGATCGGTTGCTTTCACCAAATGTAGTTCGAAGAAACACAACAAAATGGGAGCCAAGGAAACTGGTGAGCCCTTTGCGGCTGATATGCTGCTAAAAGAGAGGATATCTCGTCTATCAGCAGTTGAGGAGACTTCTGTATCGATGGATGAGACTATATGGAAAGAATTACCCGATGAGCTACTAGAGAGTGTCACTGCGAGGGTTCCCCTTGACACCTTCATCCGGTTTCGGTTGGTCTGTCACAAGTGGAACTCCTTGCCTTTTCTGCAGCGTCGGGTGCAACAAGAGCTACCTTTGATCTATGTTGTAGTATCGAATGGTGCGATTAAATCGGGAGTCCTGTATGACACTCTGGTGAAGAAATGGTACTATAACACCCACACCAAACCATATTATCATTGGGCTGGTGGTCCTAGATGTGATTCCGGTGGGGGACTCGTATGTTATGCTGATGGTCGCAATGCTTCCTTTCATGTAGGCAACCCTCTTACCCGAACTTGGAAGGTATTTCCGTGGTCTGTATCTACTAGTCTTGCAAAATGGGGTGCTGCAATGGCGTTTGTATATAATCCATCAGGGGGCGGTGGATACAAAATCATATGGCTGGATTTGAAAGGCAAATATGGGGTTTTAGACTATTCCTCCTCGGAGGACAAGACGACAATTACTCAAGGGAGAATTCCTGCCAACTTCAAGCGGCATTGCGGTATGGAACGTAGAGGGTTGGCCATTGGCAGTGTTGTTTACTTCCGATTCAGCAACCCTGAAGGAATAATGTCTTATGACGTGGTGAGCGGGACATGGGAGGAAGTCCTGATCGCGTATCCACCCAACTCACATATCTTTTCTCTTGCAGAGGGCGGGGGACGACTTTTGCTAGTAGGCTGGGTGGATTATAATAAGGATAATGCAGATGCAGATGGGATCTGTCCATGTGTTTGTGTTTGGGAGCTTGATACGGAGATGCACAGCTGGATAGAGGTTGATAGGATGCCAACCTCGTATTGCCCTGTTTTTAAGAATCATAACAGTGTGAATGCCATGTGTCTGAGCACTAGGAGATTGCTTGTGATCTTGGTTATTGTGTGGCTGTTTGAAGATAGAACGGCACGAAGAGTCCAAGAGATTTTCGCATATGATGTGGTCAGCCGGGAGTGGTCCAAGGTTCCTGAACCTGAGTGCATCCTACCAGGTAGTCCGTGGCCACAGGAGGTCCGGTGTGGATTAAGCTTCTTTCCTTGTTTCTCTGCATCCCCATGAATGATGTCTTTATTTAGCTTTTGAGTTATGTCTTGCTGATGATACAGCTCGAGTATTGTCAACTGTCATCAAATATATTTACATCTCCTGCTGCTAGTATGAACATGAGAATTACATGTTTGAATTTATGAATTGGACCTGAATGGATTGAATTCCTCTAGTGTTATTTCTCAACTGAAAGATCCCGACGAAGGATTGCATACATTCTCAAAGTAGTGGCCGGACAAAGTTCTGGTTTAGTCTGTGGATTTTAGTTCTGGTTTCATATGCTGAAATCTTAATGATGAGATTTGATTGAGGTTAACTGTCATATATTCTGAAATTTTGGCATCTCAGAATAAGTCAACAAGGCCTCATTTTTTAAGCCTTGGTTTTGGATGTCAAATCTTCAATGTAAAAGCTCATCTTAGTTTCAATAACATTGAAATGATTTCCAATCTACAGATCAATACAACGACTTCAAAATGGAAAGATATTGTCGAGTAAGTTTACAGATTTGGTGTTTACAGTTTATGGGCCGGATCAAGCTTCCTTTTGCACAATGGAACAAGCTACATACCTTATACCCTCTCCTCTCTTCATGTCCCTTGAATCTTCTTCTAACTTCTTCAACCCATGCTTCCTGATTATTTTCTTGGTAAATTGCTAAGCGAAGGAGAAAGGTACAAATCAGCACTCTAGTGTGAACTTCACTCAGCACATGGAAATGAAAAAGGCATGTGTCATGGAAGGAGAAGATCTAGAAAATAAACAAAGTTGCAGAAACCTGGAATAGCCAGCAAGTATATGAGAAAGTCACAAACAAGAAGCACGACGGCATTGCTTCTAACTGGAATAAATATACTGTCAAGTCAGTTCTTAGTTCTAGTTAAGCTTAATGGCTTTAGCAAAAGGTTATTTTACAAAGAAACTAACATTATAGGGAAACTGTCACGGTATATGGAAAATGCTAACGCAACAAACAACACGGTCACCTCTTCAAACCACCAATGGAACAGTAAGAACACTCATCATACAGAAATGTAGAAAGATGTTGTGCAGTCCACCTATAACACTTTCCTTTTTGACCTCAAACACCTTAAAAGTAACATCAATCAAGTTCATATATGAAAGATGTGTGAACTAATCCTTATGATATATGCCAAATGGCTCAAATTCCTCTATTCTTCAAAACAGTGACAAAATTAAAGATGCTCGGCCTTTGGATGTGCTCAAAACCCTAATTGAGTTTACCGAATCCGATTATTCATTCGAGAACCTAGCTGAGCCAGCTCAAACAGTAGATGAAGCAAATAATCAAGCATTATACCTCCTGGTTCTTCAAAATGCCAGAAAAAGAAATTACATATTCGAACAAATCGCATCCGTCTAAGAAGCTTTAAACAGCGAAAAGATTAACAACAACCAGAAAAAGCTTTCCAATCGAATGTTTTCTGTGTATCCCATTCCCAATGTGATGGATCAAATCTCCAACTTTCAACCTTACCGCTGCAATTCATTTTCAATTTGTAACACAAAATAAGAGAAATCGGGAAATCAACCGTAGATGTCCTTAACCAAATAGAGGCATCCCGAACTCAGAGGATCGCAATTCGGAACTCGAAGGGGCGCAATCAAGCAGTGCAATCAGTAAACCAAAAGACCTAATTAAAGAAGCACAATCAGAGAGAATAAAACAGTGGGAAGGACGGAAGATTTCAAAACCTTGGAAAGATCTTGGCCGCTGTAGCGTTGGATGATGATACAGAGAAATGGAAACTCGCCAGTCGCCACCGTTCCCTGGACTGGAATCCGTTGGTTGAGTACATAAAGCCATAAAGGTCGGTGTGGGGGTCCAAACGACGAGTTTCGGATAAATTTGCGTTTCAGTTCTGCATTTTTATTGTCACTTTTTAGGGAAATTTGTATAAAAATACCCTTAAAATAAGTGGTTTTACACAAAACCACCCCCATAAACAATAAATTTCAGATGGCCATTTTTCTTCGAATTAGAGATCGGTCAATAGCAACCAAGCAAGGCACAACCACAGTCAGATCAAATATGGTTAGTTTTGTAATTAAGTACTTTTGATTCGCAGTTACTTACAAAATCATATAATTGCTTAGAATTTAATGCACGGTTTAAACAATAGGGTCCTGTTTGGCAAAAGTTTTTTTTTTAGGGGTATAGATTATTTTTCGGAAATTTCGCGAGGTACCCTCGTGATATTGCAATTTTCGCCGGGTGTACAGAAGTTTGACATATTTCGCGTGGTACCCTGTGTTTTGTGTTGATTTTGTCATGCGTCCTTATCAGTTAAAACTAACGGATATGGCCATCTCCGTTTGATTTGAATTTAAAAAAAAAGGAAAATAAAGAAATAAACCCAGAAAAGAAAGAGAGAGACGCACGAAGCAAAGGACTCGTTCGACGCTGAAGGAGACGAAGTATGATGTTCGAACTGTGAAGGGTGGCCGCCGGCGAGAAGGGTGAGAGAAAGGAAGACGAATACCAGAGTAGCAGCTAGAGGGCGGCGGCGGTGAGTATCTTTCTCCCTTTAATCTAGGGTTTGGGGATTTAGGGGTTAGGGGTGAGGATTCGAATTGTTGAAATTGACGGGATGATTCGAACTCTTGGGGATTTAGGGGTTAGTAATTGGTGCCGAATCGTCCACAAAGTTTTTGTTTGGGTGATTACAAATTTTTTTTTCTTCATATTTTCGATAATGTGTTTGACACTACTGATTTTGATTGTTTCTGATTCCCAAATCCCAATCCAATTTTGCCGATGGCTTGAGCCCTAAATCGTTGAAAAGAAGAGTCGAAGAATCGAAAGAGGCAAGATTTATACAACCTCTACTGGAAATAGGTAATCCTTCACCGATCACTCTCCTAGTTTATTCTTCCCTAAAGAATTCGTCGTTGCTGTCCATCGCTGATTTATACAACCTTTATCTATTCTGTATGCGTCTGCTATTTGGCATTTGTTACTTTCTTCTTCCGCAAAAATGCTTTCGTTGCTGTCCATCGTTGATTGCTTGCTTCTCTATCTATTCTTTATGTGTTTGCTACTCTGCTGCTCTAGTGCTGTTGCTTTACTTCTTCTGTTGTTGCCTGCTGTCCCTTTTATCTAATGTTGTAGCCTATAAGTGTTGTTGCTCAAATGGTGTGTATCTGCCAATTGCCATACATTACATAACAAAGTTCAATATAATCCCAGGCCATATGCAAACAAAACAAATTGTAAATTTGTAATGGATTGCGATCAACACCATTTGGGGCTGATCTATTCGGTTTTCCCCAAATTAACTCCATTACATTTATCCTGATCATACAATTTGAGATGTGGTTAGGTTTTAGGTTCAAATTTCTCTATACCTTTAATTTGAGATGCTGTTGCTGTCGGTTTTTGTACTTCTTCTGCTGCTGGCCATGCTTTCTTTGAAGTGTTTTTATCATTTGAAGTGCTTTATCTACTGCTGTCCATGCTTTTTGTATACAAACATGAAAACATAAAGCAATGTCTTTATATTGCTAAGGCTGAAATTGTGACTTGCAATTAAGCTAAAAGGTCAAATTTCAGCCTTCTGTCGTGGGTGTATGCTTCTGCTAAAAGGTAAAATTTTCTCTATACCTTGAATTTTGTGGCAGGGTGTATGCTTCTACTGTCTTTTAATGTGTATATAGTTAGGGATTTCATCTGTGAGCTCATGGGAAAGTGTATGAAGGAAGGTGGAGTTTTTGTTATCTTCTTTAGATTTCATCTGTGAATGATATGTATCATTTTCATTTGATTATATGTACTGGTAATCATTGCAAAATATATGTATATTCAATGCAAAATATTCAGTCCTAGTGCTTGTCATATACCTTGATTTTTACTGAATTCCAAGAGAGTTAGTTAAAGATTGTCACGGTAGAGCATGACAATTATCTTGAAGCTTGTTTTGAAGCCTATTAGCTCAAACGGTAGAGCATGTGCTTATGTACAAGATGTGGGTTCGATTCCAAAATATATGTGTGTTTTGAGGTGGAGATTATTGTATGGGTTATGAAGATGGAAAATGTGGAGATTGTTTTAAAAAAATAACTTTGATATAACATCGTCTAGTTTTTGGAGGCAGATCTGCTATCGGCACGCCCAAATCTCGCCGAATGCACGGTCCCGAAGCCGGATTCCGAGGTCGGTGAGCCTGTTGTGCCGATATCGGCTTCCCAAGTCGGCAGGGTGCCCATGTCCGAATCAGCGATGAAGAGGTAGATAAAGGAGGCAACTGGACGGGGTTGAAGCGGTCGAGGACAGAATCGGCGCCGAAAAGAGGGCAGATGAAGGCGGCACTCTTGCCAAATTGATGTTCTTCGCCATCGTCACCGTCGAATCTCCCATCAACGCCTTGCCAGAGATTGATGAAGATGGTCGCGTTCGAGCTGCCCTAGCCTCCCATGGACGGCTCGACGGAGGCACAACGGTCGGAGGAAGACATGCGGATGAAGAAGGTGACCGGAGGGAGAGAATCTCGTACAGACTTGCCGGATGAAGAAGGTGACCGTCTTCTGCCGACACATGAAGTCGGCTTCGGCTCTAGGTTGTTGCCGTCTTCGTCGGTCGGCGGCGGCACCGTGCCGGTGGCGAAAAGATCACCGTCCGCATAGCAGGTTTTGGAGGGTATAAGGTTATTTTGTGAAATAAAAAGGAAAATGACGTAATTACCTTTATGTTATACTTTACCTTTGCCTACCATCTCCTTCCTTTCCTCGTCCTCTTCCTCTTGTTCGGGCGCCAATCACCACTTTCCACTGTCTGCACCTCCACCGAATAGCGCGAATTCGGAGGCAATTAGACCTGTTCAACAATCCATTGCAATCACTTTCCAATTTTGTAATTTCTGAGGTTTTTGTGTGATTATTGTATTCATCAAATCTCCGGATCAGACCCATGTCTTCCTCTCAGGCAACCTTCGCGGCGTTCCTTGGGGCTATCCTACCGCCATCGGACAAGTCGGTGTTCCTCGGGGCCATTGGCTTCAAAGATGATCTCCTTTCCGATACCGCCATCGATAGGAATGGCAACACTGTGGAAGACGACAGGAAGGGCAAAATTGCAGAGCAAGCAACCATGGGGTCGAGTACCCAGAACCAGACGGGCGAAGAGGTCTACTGACGACACCAAGGACACTCGAGGTCAGATGGAAGGTTATTGGGGTGATAATCACCTCCACCTAGGATTTCCGGGGTGGTGTTCTCGCAATATTTTCACCTCGAATCACCTTCTCCACCTCCACCCCCATCTCCTCGCCTTCACCCCAAATAACCTCATGCCAAACAGGGCCTAGATGAAGTTTCATAATAACTTTAAACCTTGACAATCCCTGATGACTCCCCCAACATAGCATACCAGTGGAATTAACTGAGCCATCTACATTAATTTTGCATATAACTCTTTGTGGTTTCTTCCATTTAGCTTTTAATCTTTAATTTGTTGCATTTTTTGGTGGTTTCTTCTCCTTTATTTATCTGCTTCCAATTTTTAGTATTAAGGGAAATTCTTTGTATTAAAGCTTGTATTGGTTCCACCTTTTTGTTGTTAAAGATGACATTATTTCTGGTTTCCCAAATTGTTTGCCAAAAAAAAGCAAAGATCTTCAAAGTGAGGATTGTTGTGTCTAATACGGAGTATCTAGTAAATTTTCTAGTGTTATCTATCTCCCTCTGCGGTTTATGAAGAATAGTCCTACTTCTTGCTCATAGCTAGTGTGATATTATTGCGTTGGTAATCCTGTATTGCATGAATAGATGATGAATATCTTCATCCTCATAGTTACATAGGCAGCAATGGGATGGAACTCTGTTAACATACTTATTTAGTCTGCTTTTGTCGGTAGCCCATCAATAGACAACTTTCATACTAGATTCTGAATTCTATGTGGTAATTTTAATTTCCAAATCCGACTATGGTCACTACTTGTCCGTTGTTGATGACATATTCTTTTAGTAGTAGATTTTGTCGTAAAATTTCCATTGGGATTTAATTTCCAAAACAACTTATCCGGCGTGTCCCAATCTGGAATTTGAATTTTCATTATTTTTTATTAATATTTGGAGGAAACATATAATTTAGTGGTGTTAGGTTTCAGTGTTTCTGAGGTGTGATGAGGTGCGTAACTCTCATCTCAGGGTCATGGAGGTTTTGGTAAGGTGACAATGATTGATCAGAAACCCAATTCATCAATTGTCCGACCAAACATTCACAGATTTTCCATTTTCAATGCTCCAGAATAAACCTTGATGGAATTTGTCACGGAGATTTAATAATCTTCCAAATCGCCAGGACTGTTTTGATTTGATTTTTTCCTAATTGATTCATTCTGGATATATTTTTCCTTGATTACTCCTACCCAAATATTATTTTCCTCTGTATATATTTTCCATAACAATTTCATTTGCAGATTGACATTAATATATATGTTATGCTATACATGAGTGAATGCTTGTATTATATGAACGTATAATTAATATAGATATAACTACCAAAAAATAATATAGATATAATAGATATCAAATACTTAATTTTTGATATAAATAATTCTTTCCACCCGAAAATAATATAAATAAAATAAAACTTATCAAATATTTATCTTTTAATGATTTTAGTAAGTATGACTATAAAATAGTTTAATTTGATTGATAGCTATAAATTATGACAAAATAAGTATTATTTTAATAAAAAATTTATTGGAATTTATTTTATGTTAGACTCAACCAAAATATACCTTGAATTGATAAATATAGAGCGGCCATTCCGGGGTTCGAACCGGGACCTATGGGTACTACCCACAAGTCAACCAAAATATACCACGTAAGAGGTAAGGCGCTATGTTTCGGTTTTAATATATGTATATAGATAGATAAATAATATTATTATGTGCTGGTTGGTATTACATTAAAATACATATATCAAGTCATCGATCAACTAAGATGGGCTTTACCAAAAAAAAAAAGATGGGCTTTAAGTCTTTAACTATAGATATTACATTAGAATTTTTTTATCTATATCAACTAAGAGGTAAAAATCTTTCCATCTGTTCAAAGTTTTCCTAATTGTCATGTAAGCCCCCCAATTTCCTCGACGCTACTCGTCCTTCTTATAATCGTATGATTCTTCTTACTCTGTCTAAAATTCTAATTCAAAACACACGCTCTAGGTTATAAAATCTTGCCAACGTTGTATTGTCCTGATTATAAGTATTACGGCACTGTGAATGCTGTGTGTCTGAGCACTAGGAGATTGCTTGTGATCTTGCTTAATGTGTGTCTGTTTGAAAAAAGAAGGGCACGAAAAGTGCAAGAGATTTTCGCATATGATGTGGTCAGCCGGGAGTGGTCCAAGGTTCCTCAACCTGAGTGCATCCTACCGTGGGATTCGCAGGCACATCTGGTCCGGTGTGGAATAAGCTTCTTTCCTTGTCTCTCTGCATCCCCATATGAACGTAAATTCATGACTGATGATCATTGATCAATGTGTGTAATGAAAATTATAGTGCGGTTGGATTTATTTATCATTTTATGGTGATTCATTGATCGAGTATCTGAGTGATTGATGAGGATCGTATGGAAATTTTGTGATATTTCCTCTTTTATTGAAGTTTCTTTGCCTCATTGAAGTTTCTTTGCCTCAAAGTTACTGAAGACCATCACAGCTCAATTTTCCT
Organism: Persicaria maculosa; assembly: GCA_963922045.1. Classification (NCBI taxonomy): domain Eukaryota; kingdom Viridiplantae; phylum Streptophyta; class Magnoliopsida; order Caryophyllales; family Polygonaceae; genus Persicaria; species Persicaria maculosa. Next base: position 66,626,785 of record OY998262.1, read on the forward strand.
CCTGTAACTCTTCTTTTTATCTAAAGGATTAATTTTCAGGTTTGTATTTGCAGTTTTGGATATGGAAGGCATTATAAAGTTGTGCAATTTTCAGGCACATATATTCCAGTATTTGGGGATTTCCCCTTTACTGGAAGTGTGGTAACTGTCAATGCGATCTGAACTCACAGATTGATGCTGCTGCAAGAAGGCAATTCCTTCTGTCCACACCGTTACCTACTGCGAGTTATGCCCGCTCCCTTCTAGTGCAAGATGAGTTGAGCAACAAACTGATCAGTGGTGAAGGAAAGACAGATACCGTTGCTTTCATGTAGGATATGAGAAAGGCAATGACACGAACTTCGGCAAGAAGAACTGTGAGCATTGCAATGGCAATTATCCTGTTGAGAAAATGTTGGGAAGTCATCTGCTATCCGTCTTGGATCGATACTTCTCATCTTTACTCTTCTATGCATCTCACACACTCGAATTGTAAATGTAAAACGAAGAGCTGATGCCTGTGGTGGAAAAAAGATCACTGATGTTATGACAGTTTATTTTCAATGTGATCCTTTGGAATCCATGAAGTTTAATTGTTGGTGCTCCTCATTACAGTAAGTGTTTTGATTGATACTTTGTGCGTTTTCATCATTAGTGGGCCTATATTCTAATAATCAAGACTGTGTCAAGATGCTTGTTGGAAATAAAGGCGACATAGTAAGTTTTATACCTCGTGAAAAACGTCTTATTTCGAGGGTACCTAATGAAATTTCCGTATTTTTATTTTAGACAACAAAACATTTAAGAAACAAACATGTATTTATATTCTCACAAAAAATAGGTTTCACTTAAAATTTAATATTCACTTCATAAAATAATACTACGCATTTATTAAGAAATCGCACATCTCGTGAATAATAAAACTAGTTTAAAAAATTACAGGATACGATACGTCAAGTAGACAGCAACATGAATCATCAATCATCAATATCAATATCAATATATAATACTAAAACAGAGACGTGGAAATCTTATGTGTCGGGTTCTGGTGCGATTCGCTTACGTGTCGTTTTCTGGTGCAATCTGGCCCGGGTTTTATTGACACGTCAATTAATGATGATCCAATGAATTTAAGCCATTCTAGACGATAACCCAATCTATTTATATATGTGTCATCCTATGTGTCCATTTTAATTAATGATTAAATTAATTTTTAGTATAAATATTCAACCTCATATCTTACAAATCTTATCATTTTACCTTAAGTTAATTTATAAATTTATAAATATTTTATCTAGAAAAAATTATAGATTAGATTAATTTATAAATATTTAAGTCAAGTCAAATAATGACATGTATACAATTTATCCAAATATCCTATATATACGTACAATTTAATACTTTTTAAATAAATTATATATTAAATAGTTTAAATAAATAGTATGTATAAAGCTCTAAGAGATTTATATATATTCATATCTCAATCGGATACTTGATAGATTTTAAATTAACTAAAGTGAAAATCAATTTTACCGATTTGATTTTATACAAAATTTTATCTTCAAAAGTTCAAATAATATAGAGCGATTGCAAATTGTATAATTAAGTCCGTAAGTCTGTACATTTGCGTGGATGTAGACATTAATGTTTGACTACATATTGCATGCATTCAATTAGATGGATATCTTATATGGATAGTTATGTATATATAAATAAGTATGAAATTGTTAACAATTACCATTTTATACAATTTTTATCCTACTAAATAAATGTGCATAAATATAAAAGAGTTATAAAAAAATGATGGACGGAGTATTTATTTAAGCAACATCGGATATTGTTTCGGGTTATTTTATCCAAAGGTCATCTTTTGTAATGATAAGATTTCATCATTGATTAATTATCTATTGACAAATTAAATCTTATCATTAATATACATATATATTCATTTTAAATATGAATACTCAAATTAAAATCTTAAGTAGTTATAAAATCTATCATAATATAATCTTTTAAGTTATTTTACACAGACATATATTCATTTTTAATATAAATATTCAGCCCAATATTTTAACTTATTATAAAACCTATCACTAACACAATCTCTTAAGTTATTTTTATACAATCTATTTATACTTCATATCTTATGAAAGGAGGGTGCATCATTTTTATAAATGGTGATAAGCAAAACAAATATCATTATCAAATATAGGAGGACGTTTGGTTTTTGTGTTGAAATTGGCCCAGTTTTGCTATCAATTAAATACATGCAAGGTGTTACAAAAACAAGATACATGATATGTTCTTTAAGGAGAAGATATGCCCGTGCTACGCACGGGACATGTGTTTTTTTAATCAATTATATGAGTAGGGATTGAACGTGCGTGCTATGTAAGAGGATATGATATTTAATAATATATCCATATAAAATTTGAAATTTTGTTTATTTATTTCGGATATAGAGTCGTTAAAGGTAAAATGAAATATTTGTATTTTTAAAACTATTTCATATAATACAACTGAGCATATTAATTTATTTGATTTTTAATTGCCTGTTACTTTATTTACTTGTTATTATTTCAAAAAAGTTACCTATTATTTTATTTAAATTTTAAATTTTCAAAAAATGACCTATTAATTTTATGAATTTATGAGTAAGTAATTATTATCAGTAATATGAAAGTACAAATATTTCATGGAATGTTGTTAAGCCTCTTACCTTTGTTGGCTTAAATGATCAAGAGTTTGCTATTATCCACATTGCAGTTACTTGTAATTTTCTTTAAATTGAAAAAATACAATGGATATGAATATTCCAAGTAGACATTTAATACTTGATTATGAAAAAGAAAATTAACACAATTAATTTCGTAGAAAATATTTTTAATCTTAAATAATACACACTTTATAATGTCATTAATTTTCTACTACTTTCCTCCAAATTGATTAATAGATAATGTACAATCATTCGACATACCCAAAATCATCAAAATCAAGGATTTTTGTTCATCCAAATCAAAGACAACATTTTTATTCTTAAATAATACACACTTCTGAATGTTAGGATAATAGGATCTAGGGTAGCAGACCGGTGTTATGCACGGAACATTGTTTGTTTCAAATATGCAAGTCTGACTGGATTGAGTATATAAATAAATAAAGAAATAAAACATAATGTAGATTTGAAGGATTGATAATCATAGATGATGGAAATGAATATCATTGATTTACCGGTATGGTTTACGGAGTAATTCCTAGTCAGTCATTGCTGTCTTTATCGGGGAATGAGATCGTTCTAGATCTTAGTTCTGTCGAAATCCAAGGAGTGAATCAATTTCAAATCAATAGACATCTGCATCAAAAAAGAAAAAGAAAGGGGTTAACAAAATCAATCAAATTAAAAGAAGATCAATTTTCATGAAAGCAAATAAACAAATACAAAAAATTCATAGAGTGAGAAGCTACGGAGGAATTGGTGGAAAGTTCCCAAACGAAGATGAATATAAAAGCCAACTTAATTAAGATGAATAAATAATTAGTTGGTAGTATGAATTTGACAACTTTTCATTTTCCCGTTATTTAAGAAAATTGTCTTTCAATCTACCTTAATTATCCATAATTAATTCAATTAAGTAGAGTGGACAACTTTTCATTTGCCCGTTAACTTTTCATTTGCCTATTAATTATAAAAAACTAATGCATTCTAAATCTGGCAACTTTTCTTTTTCCCATTATAATTTAAATATAAGCTTTATTTATGTAGCTATACATATGAGCATATATTTATTATTATATCATCTATATATACATATCTAATGCATGATTTTAACTATATATATATATATATAGACAAATGGATTGTTGTTAACTATATATTTAACTATAAATATAAGCTTTATTAAATCATTGTTTTTAACTTAATTATCCACATTTAATTCAATTAAGCTTTATTTAGGTAGTTATATATGAACATATATTTATTATTATAACACCTATATATATACATATAAGCTTTATTTGCATGATACTACGCATATTTTAACTATCTACACAAATGAATTGTTGTTAAATATATATTGAACTATAAATATAAGTTTTATTAAATCATTATTTTATACAGTAGCTTTTTTTAAAAAAAGGGGGGAAGGTAAATCAATTTTCTTGCAATTTAGCATTTAATAGAGTTCAATGGTACGTGGCCACGTGGGTATTGAATGGACAAAAAGCAAAAACTATATAATATAAGATAATATAAGATATATAAGATTATTATTATTATTATTGGAAGAAAAAACTTTTTAAAAATTTCCTTACTAAATTTGTCTATTTTTCTCTTTGTTGATTGGGTCAAATTGTTAAAAAATCTTAATTATCACCCTAACACCTTTTTTTTGTTGAGAGAATCACCCTAACACCTAAAACAATCAATACTAACTAATCATATTTATAAAATCAAAATATCACTCGTTCAAAATAATTAAAATAATATGCACAAATTAGAGTATATAAAAATGTCAATATATATAAAAGTTCTTAAGGTAAGATATTTCAATAATATTACATTACATTGCAAATTTAATTTTACCTCAAGCATAATCAAAATGGAATTTATCAACATAGTGATGAAGAACACCTTAAAGCTCCACTTTTCCTGATTATCAAACAAAAAAGGGTGAATGAAACCAAATCAGTATAAAGAAAGTAATAAGAACCATAACAATATATAAGCAAACAATTAAATTTTACAAAGAGAAAATGAAGCAAAAAAAATATAGATTTTCCATTTCTTGATAAAGATCGAATTTAGAGGTTTGTTTTTTCACAACACAATAGGGATGATGTCCATCATTGATCAATGGAAGGATCAATTGGTATTTATACTACACATTCAAAAGATGATAAGTATTAAAATTAATGTGATTTAAAAAAATTAATTAATTAGAATGTGAAAAGATATATCACATGTCAAAATAAAAACTGACTTAACTTTTCATATATATTTCCACCAAAAAACCAAAACTCTTCACCTACATCAATCTCTTTAATATATAAAAGAAGCCAAAAAGTCATATATGCTTTTAAATAAAAGGAATATATATTAGGTATACAAATTAGCATTTAATGTGTTTCAATTTGTAGATATATAGAAAGAACGTTAGTTGTCAAGCAAAAAAAACAAAAGAATGTTAGTGCACATCATTTGGCATTAATGGGGGCAAAAAGCTTTATAGGTTATATAGATAGATTATACTGTTATATAAATAGATTTTCAAAATTTTGAAAAATATTTTTTTTGTCAACAACAATTAATTAATTAGCTGATTTAATTCAGTAGAATGTGCAGTAAATAAATATAAAAAAAAGACCAACTTTTTATTTCATTATAATGATGATGATTTTCCAAAAATTAAATACGTTTGATGTCTTGTTATGTAGATAGATCTATTACTTTAATTTATAGATGAATGCATGTGTTTAAATATAAAATGTTTGATTTTAACCACACAATTTAATTTAAATATAAGAATTATTTATATGAACATAAGTATGTTATTTTCATATATTTTTTTATTATATCACTATTATTATTATTATTTTTATAGCTTTATAGATTAATCATTAATGGATTATTCTTAACTATATATTTAACCATAAATATAAGTGTATTATTATTAACAATATATTTTTATAGCTTTATAGATTAATCATTAAAGGAGTTGTTTTTTATATAAAAAAACGTACAATTAGTTTTGCTTTCAATTTAGCATTTAATGAGGAAAAAAAAAGATGTAGTTGCTAGGGCTTGAACCTTGGATGAAAAGATTCTCAACAACAACTCTTACCATTGGGCTAAAGATAATATATTGATCCAAATTGAATATATAAGAAAAAATAGCAAAATTTTTATGGAGTTAATAAAAGCAATAAATTGCCCATAAACACAACTTTTAAGGTTTATATAGATATAGATTCTTTTATATATAACATCATACTCCACTCATTAATATCATAAGTAAATGATAGTTTAAATACATTTATTAAAAAAATTGTTAATCATAAAGAAATAATTTTAGAAACTAATTAAAATGAAAAGATTCAAGTTAACATCTTTCCGAACTTTTAAGTCAAATTATATTAAAATTTTATTCTTTATAATTTTGTCACAATTTTTTTTAAATAGATGTATATGAATACCTCTAAATTAAATTTAAAAAAGAGTATTTCCTATCTTAAAGCTACTAATCAATGATACTATTCAAAGTGAAATAAAGGGAGGATAAAAAAAAAGCACACAAGATTCATAAATGAAACAAACGAAAAATAAGAATATAGAAAAATATACCTAAATAGTCTGATTGAAAATTATATATATACTTATTAAATATCAATTCACATTAATATAAAAAACTTATCAAAAAGCCGCGTAACACGCGGGTAATAAGACTAGTAATATATTATTTTAAAGATCTAAATATAACTAATAGATATATCAATAAATTGAATATAGATATCAAATAAATTGAATTCGGTTTTTCTTATAGAAAAGGTGATTATTTTTAGTGGATTTTGGGTTGTTTTAATTATTGGGCCAAATTTAGCGTTTTTGTTTGGGCTGTATTAGCTAAATGGGCCGCGAACCCTCCTTCCTTTCCTCATCTTCTTCTTCTCTGTCAGACACTCAGCCGCTTCATCTTCTCTGTTCTTCCCTCCTGTGCATGCTCCATTTGCCGCTTCCCTCCTACTGTACATAGCTTCCCACAGTCGACCTTTCCTACTCAATTTGAAGTCGAAATGGGTCACTGCGTCAACCATTGCAGTCAATTGCTTGATCGAATCGTTTCCCCCTCCATTCAGGCTTCAAGCAACGCATTCTCATTCAAATCCCCATGTCAATCCGTCGCCTTCCTCTCCAAGCGGTCTCCCAACTTCAGGGCGCCCCCTTTGCAGCTCCAATTGCGCCGGCCGAAGCTGATTCGGAGCGAGCATGGGGTGTCCAAGGCAACTGCCATGGATGGGAAGAAGGTGGCAGCTACTTGTACTGGTAAGAGGACCGATTTGAAGAAGATTATGATTCTAGGAGCTGGTCCGATTGTGATTGGACAAGCTTGTGAGTTCGATTACTCCGGCACTCAGGCTGTCAAGGCTTTGAAAGAGGAAGGCTATGAGGTCGTGCTGGTGAATTCGAATCCCGCGACGATCATGACTGATCCTGACCTCGCCGACCGGACTTATATTGCTCCCTTAACCCCCGAATTCGTCGAACAGATCCTGGAGAAGGAGAGGCCGGACGCCCTGCTTCCCACCATGGGAGGGCAAACCGCTTTGAATTTAGCCGTTGCGTTGGCAGAAAGAGGGGTTTTGGATAAATTTGGGATCGAATTGATCGGGGCGAAGCTGGAAGCCATCAAGAAGGCCGAGGATAGGGATTTGTTCAAGCAAGCGATGAAGAAGATCGGCGTAAAGACTCCTCCTTCCGGGATTGGTACTACTCTGGAAGAGTGTATTGAGATTGCTAGCGGAATTGGGGAGTTCCCGTTGATCATAAGGCCGGCTTTCACTCTCGGAGGTACTGGAGGCGGGATTGCCTACAACAAGGAGGAATTCGAGGCGATTTGCAAGTCGGGATTGGCTGCGAGCTTGACGACGCAGGTGCTGGTGGAGAAGTCCCTGCTGGGGTGGAAGGAGTATGAGCTTGAGGTGATGAGGGATTTAGCTGACAATGTGGTTATCATCTGCTCCATTGAGAACATTGATCCCATGGGGGTGCACACAGGGGATTCCATCACTGTTGCCCCGGCCCAGACCTTGACCGATAAGGAGTACCAGCGGCTGAGGGATTACTCCATCGCGATCATTAGGGAGATTGGTGTCGAGTGTGGGGGCTCAAATGTGCAGTTTGCAGTTAACCCCGAAGACGGGGAGGTCATGGTTATTGAAATGAACCCGAGGGTGTCAAGGTCCTCGGCTTTGGCTTCCAAGGCCACCGGCTTTCCTATTGCGAAAATGGCTGCTAAGCTATCGGTTGGGTATTCTTTGGATCAGATTCCGAATGACATTACGAAGAAGACTCCCGCTAGCTTTGAGCCTTCTATAGATTATGTAGTCACAAAGGTTTGTGCTCACCTCTCTCTTTTGGTTTCCCCAATTGTTAGTTGCAATTGACTGAATCTTCTAATAACTTGCAGAATTGTCAGTCAAACTTTTAAAATATTAAATTTATCAGTAGTATTGTAGTTCACATGCCATGGCTCCAAAAGTTTTGTTTGTTTGTTTAGTTGATGGATTCATGTTTTAGTTTGAAGGAAAAGTTCAATGATGGTTCTTAATGACAGTGGTATTATTTATGTAGCTAAATAGAAAATGTGTTTGGTGTGATGTAGATATCAAAATGAAGACATTTTTTTAGGTTTAAAAATATCTATTATTATTGTAATACAATAGTTCAACTCTGACCTCATATATCTTAGCTGAAGGTGTGATCTATTCGGATTAAATTTAATGAAGATTTTATGTTATCTTTATGGTGTGAGTAATGGTGTAATGGATTGATTAAGTAAAAACTTCAACATGGCTTTATTTGAAAGAGATCATTATTAGTGCTTAAATGATTACTCCCTTCTCAATGCATATGTATTTTGCAGATTCCTCGATTTGCCTTTGAGAAATTCCCAGGATCTGAGCCGATTTTGACAACTCAGATGAAATCTGTTGGCGAGGCCATGGCAATGGGTCGTACATTTCAGGAGTCATTCCAGAAAGCAGTTAGATCATTGGAACTTGGTTACTTTGGTTGGGGGTGTGCAAAAGTTAAGCAGATGGATTGGGATTGGGATCAGTTGAAATACCATATTCGCGTTCCTACTCCAGATCGTATGCCTTCTATTTATGCTGCAATGAAGAAAGGGATGAAGGTGGATGAGATCTTTGAGCTGAGTTACATAGACAAGTGGTTCCTTACTCAACTCAAAGAACTGGTTGATGTTGAACAGTATCTGTTGTCCCGTAGTTTGTCCGATCTGACAAAGGATGACTTCTATGAACTGAAGAAAAGAGGTTTCAGTGATAAGCAGATAGCTTTTGCCACGAAATCTTCTGAAAGTGAAGTTAGGTCAAAGAGGTTGTCCATGGGCGTTTCCCCATCATATAAAAGGGTCGATACTTGTGCTGCTGAATTTGAGGCTAATACTCCTTACATGTATTCATCATATGATGCTGAATGTGAATCATTCCCTACCCAAACTAAGAAGGTTTTGATCTTGGGCGGAGGACCAAATCGGATAGGTCAAGGGATTGAGTTTGACTATTGTTGTTGCCACACGTCATTTGCTCTTCAGGTTTGCCACACATTTTTACGCTTTGACTTTTCGAAAAAATAGTGTTGCTTTCAGAAGTATTTTAAACTTGATATCTTTATATGTTTTTTATCGTGATTGATTTACATTAGTTATGCAATATATCTATGATTCAGTGATATAGGCTTCCTAATTTGACGTGTTGATAGATCTTATGGGTTTTTGTTGCTGAAAGTACTCTGAGTTTCTCCTTTGTTTCTTTGCAGGATGCTGGATATGAGACAATCATGATGAACTCCAACCCTGAGACTGTCTCTACAGACTACGACACAAGTGACAGACTTTATTTCGAACCTCTCACTGTAGAAGACGTTCTAAATATCATTGACTTGGAAAGGCCTGATGGAATTATTGTGCAGTTTGGTGGCCAAACCCCCTTGAAGCTCGCTTTACCCATTCAGCAGTATCTGGATGAGCACAAGCCTCAGAGTGCCAGTGGTTCAGGCCCTGTTCGTATCTGGGGCACGTCTCCTGATTCCATTGATGCAGCTGAGGATAGGAAACGATTCAATGCCATCTTGGATGAGTTGAAAATCGTGCAGCCCAAAGGAGGTATCGCTAGGAGTGAAGCTGATGCACTTGCAATTACAGCAGATATAGGTTACCCTGTTGTTGTCAGGCCCTCTTATGTCTTGGGAGGTAGGGCAATGGAAATAGTATATAATGATGAAAAGCTTGTTAAATATCTGGAAAATGCCGTTCAAGTGGACCCAGAACGCCCGGTGCTAATTGACAAGTATTTATCCGATGCCATTGAGATTGATGTGGATGCGTTGGCTGACTCATACGGTAATGTGGTGATCGGTGGAATAATGGAGCACATTGAGCAGGCTGGGGTGCACTCGGGTGATTCAGCTTGCTCGTTGCCAACCAAAACTGTTCCTCAAGCATGTCTAGAAACAATCAGAAATTGGACCCTGAAGTTGGCAAAGAGGCTCAACGTGTGCGGCCTCATGAACTGTCAGTACGCAATCTCAGCATCTGGGGATGTGTTCTTGCTTGAAGCCAATCCTCGTGCCTCTCGTACAGTACCTTTTGTGTCGAAGGCGATAGGGCATCCATTGGCCAAGTATGCTTCGCTGGTCATGTCTGGGAAGTCTCTCAAGGATTTGGACTTCACCAAAGAAGTTATCCCAAAACACATATCATTCAAGGAAGCCGTCCTCCCATTTGAGAAGTTCCAAGGCTGCGACGTGTTGTTAGGTCCAGAGATGCACAGCACCGGTGAGGTTATGTCCATCAACTATGATTTTGCCTTGGCATTCGCCATGTCTCAAATTGCTGCAGGGCAGAAGCTACCACTGTCTGGCACCGTGTTCCTCAGCTTGAACGATTTGACCAAGCCCCATCTTCCTGCACTCGCACGTGCCTTTTTGGATCTTGGATTCAACATAGTATCCACATCCGGGACTGCTCGTGTTCTGGAGATAGAAGGCCTTGCAGTGGAGAGAGTTTTGAAGGTGCACGAGGGCAGGCCGCACGCAGCTGATATGGTTGCCAATGGGCAGATCCAACTGATGGTCATAACGAGTTCCGGTGATGCACTTGATCAGATTGATGGGAGGGACCTGAGGAGAATGGGTCTCGCTTACAAGGTTCCGGTTATAACCACTGTAGCCGGGGCTCTTGCAACTGCCGAGGCATTGAAGAGCCTGAAGTCGACCACCATAAACGCGATGGCTCTTCAGGACTTCTTTAAAGACGATGTGGAGAGCAAGGGCCGAAACAGATTGCAATCCGCCACCTCCGCTTGATTGATAGTTTCCATCATTCTGACTCACGATGAAGCATGATCTTGTAGCAAAGATTGCTAACTGCTGTTTATCTGGCTTCTGAAATTTGATATAAATATCCATGTATTATTATGGATTTGCCTTTAATCTGTTGATTTTGTGTTGATTTAGATCTCTCTCAAGTTATGAAATTTGAGATTGTTTGCCTTGAATAGTGCAATTTGTGAAAACACCAGTAAAACGAATTGTGAAAACCCCTGTAAAAGCACTAACACACAACAAATTCATGCCCACCCTTTTTCAATGCCAATCCATTTTTGTCTATAGATTTGCAGCTGAACTTTTTAGGGGGTTATTTGTTGATTTTGTAGACAGCAGCTCAACATCAGCATAAAACACAACAAATTCAGTTCAAAAATGAAGCTGCCAACAAAACAGACCCGGAAAAGAAACAACAAACAAAATTGCTGCCCTTAGAAAGCTCCATCAATGACAGCAGAAACAGCGCGACGCAGCAGCAACACAACGCTACATTACGTTTGTATCCTCCTCTAAGATCAGAACATTCAGCAAATGCCCTCTAAGATTGGTTTTCTTGCAAATCCATAGAAAAAAAGGAATGACATTGAAAAAGGGTGGGCATCCAGATTCTAAAATTACTTCAAAATTTTGAAGTCGTTGTATTGGTCTGTAGATTGGAAACCATTTCAATGTAATTGAAATTAAGATGTGCTTTTTTACATTGACAATTTGAGATCCAAATCCAAGGCTTAAAAAATGAGGCCGTGTTGACTTCTTCTGAGATGCCAAAATTTCAAAATGACAGTTAAACCTCAATCAAATTTCATCATTCAGCATATGACACCAGAACTAAATCCACAGCCTAAATCAGAACTTTGTCCACTACTTTGAGAATGTATGCAATCCTTCGTCGGGATCTTGGAAGTGATCAACACACCTCTTTCAGTTGAGAAATAACAGTAGAGGAATTCAATCCATTCGAGTCCAATATATAAATTCAAATATATAATTCTCAAGTTGATACTTGCAGCAGGAGATATAAATAGATTTCATGACATTTGACAACTCGAGTCTTATCAACAGCAACATATAACTCTAAAGCTAAATAAATACATCATTCATGGGGATGCAGAGAGACAAGGAAAGAAGCTGATTCCACACCAGACATGTTGTGGCCACCAACGACCTGGTAGGATGCAGTCAGGAACCTTGGACCACTCCCGGCTGATCACATCATATGCGAAAATCTCTTTGACTAAAATCGCTTGGGCTCTTCCTGTCGTTCTTTTTCTTAACTGCCACCCACTAAGCAAGATCACAAGCAATCTCCTAGTGCTCAGACACACTGCATTCACTCTGTAGTGATTCTTAAAAACAGGGCAATAAGAGGTTGGCATCCTATCAACCTCTATCCAGCTGCGCATCTGCGTATCAAGCTCCCAAACACAACCACATGGAAGGATCTCATCTGCATCTGCATTATCCTTATTATAATCCACCCAGCCAACTAGCAAAAGTCGCCCCCCGCCCTCTGCAAGAGAAATGATACGTGAGTTGGTTGGATACGCGATCAGGAGTTGCTCCCATGTCCCACTCACCACGTTGTAAGACATTATTCCATTAGGTTCGCTGCATCGGAAGTAAACAACACTGCCAATGGCCAACCCTTTAGATCCCAAAGGGAAAGGCTGCTTGAATTTAGCGGGAATTCTCCCTTGAGTAATTTTAGTCTTGTTCTCCGAGGAGGAATAGTCATAAACTCCATATTTGCCTCTACAACCCAGCCATATGATTTTGTATCCACCAGCCCCGGATGGACTGTACACAAACGACAGTGCGAAACTCCATTTTGTAAGACTAGCTGACCACGGAAATACCTTCCAAGTTCGGGTAAGAGGGTTGCCTACACGAAAGGAAGCATCGGGATCATCAGCATAACATACGAGTCCCCCTCCCGAATCACATCTAGGACCCTCCCAGTTATAATATGGTGGTTGGGTGATATGGTACCATTGCTTCACCAAAGGATCATACAGGGCACCCGATCTTTCAACCGTACCATCCGATAATGGTGCATAGATCAAAGGTAGCTCTTGTGGCACCCAACGCTGCAGAAAAGGCAAGGAGTTCCACTTGTGACAAACCAACCGAAACTGGAAGATGGTGGCTATGGGAGCCCTTGCAATGACACTCTCTAGTAGGTCCTCGGGTAGTTCTTTCCATATAGTCTCATCCATCAGTACAGTAGTCTCCTCCTCGACTGCTGATCGACGAGATTTCCTCTCTTTTGGCAGTTTCTTAGTCGCAGAAGGCTCACCGGTTTCCTTGGCTTCCATTTGTTGTGTTTCTTCCAACTACATTTGGTGAAAGCAACCGATCAAATTTGTGTAACTTTATGTGAGATTATGAGATTGATTGTAATGTCCTCCTTAGGGTTTCCATTCATTGATATAACATATATATAGGTTACAAAGGTATTGGGCCTTAATGAGCTTTTGGCCCACTATACAATAATAAGACCTATGTAATCTATCAAACCCCCGCAGTCGAAACTGGAGGGGCTCGTACAGTGAGACTGGAGCGAAAATCAATGAACAACTGTCTAGGTAAACCCTTGGTGAATATATCAGCGTACTGATATGAGGACGGGACATGTAGAACGCGAACATGTCCTATGGCAACCTTGTCCCTGACGAAGTGGAGATCAAGCTCAATGTGCTTCGTGCGTTGATGTTGGACCGGGTTGCTAGCCAGATAGACTGCAGAGATGTTATCAGTGTAGACCAGAGTGGCCTTCATAAGAGGGCAACGGAGCTCAAGCAGGAGATTGCGGAGCCAAGAGCACTCAGAGACAACGTTGGCAACGCCCCTGTATTCGGCCTCAGCGCTGGAGCGAGACATGACAAACTGACGCTTGGCCGACCACGACACAAGGGTGTCGTTGAGGAAGACACAGTAACCAGACGTGGAGCGACGCGTGTCAGGACAACCACCCCAATCCGCATCAGTGTAAGCAACAAGGTCAAGCTTAGAGGAAGGAGTGATCGTGGTGCCGAGCTCGAGTGTGCTGCTGATGTACCGAATGATCCGCTTTAAGGCATGAAAGTGGGGTTCCCTGGGTGCATGCATGAACAAGCAGATCTGCTGAACGGCGTAACTGATATCAGGTCTGGTAAGGTGAGATACTGAAGAGCATCAGCAAGGTTCCTGTACAAAGTCGGATCATCAACCAAAGGACCAGAGTGAGCGCTGAGCTTGTTGGATGTATCGACAGGGGTGGCGACCGGATTGCAGTTACTCATCTTAGCCCGAGCAACAATTTCAGCAGCATACTTACTCTGTGAGAGGAATAGGCCAGACGAATGCCGCTGAACAGCAACTCCCAAGAAGTAAGACAACTGACCCAAATCTGACATAGCGAATTCAGCACTTAGCTGTGAAATAATCGACGTCCAAAGCGCATCAGAAGAGGCGGTGAGAATGATGTCGTCAACATACAGTAACAGAAATGCCATGTCGGAGCCTCTGCGATAGATGAACAGGGACGAATCCGAGCGGCTGCCAATGAAACCCAAGCGGAGCAGATGAGAAGCAAAGCGCTGGAACCAAGCTCGCGGAGCCTGTTTCAGACCATACAGAGAGCGCTTCAGGAGACAGACGTGCTTAGGACGATCGGCATCAGTAAATCCCGGCGGCTGAAACATGTAGACTGTCTCATTCAGGTGACCATGCAGAAAAGCGTTCTTGACATCCAACTGATGAATGGCCCATTTGCGCGACAGAGCTAAGCTCAATACCACTCGGATAGTGGCAGGCTTGACCACGGGGCTGAAGGTCTCATCACAATCAATACCTACCTGCTGGGATCGACCGTTGACGACAAGACGTGCTTTATAGCGCTCCAACGTCCCATCAGAGCGGAACTTGTGACGGAAGAGCCACATACAGCGAACGACGTTCGCCGCGGGAGGGCGAGGGACAAGAACCCAAGTACCATTCTTTGTAAGGGCCCTGTATTCGTCGAGCATAGCCGCCTGCCAATTCGGGTCGAGGAGGGCTGTTTTGTGGGAGGTGGGGATGGGGGAGAGGGAGGTCTGGGAGTCGGGAAGGACGGGGGCAAGAGGCGCAAGGTGCGGGGAGGAGGAAGCGGCGGGTGCGGAGGCGGCGGGCGCAGCACTGCTTGCGGCGGGCGCAGCAAAGC
This sequence comes from Persicaria maculosa, assembly GCA_963922045.1. NCBI lineage: Eukaryota > Viridiplantae > Streptophyta > Magnoliopsida > Caryophyllales > Polygonaceae > Persicaria > Persicaria maculosa. The sequence goes on from OY998262.1 coordinate 66,642,072, forward strand.
CTGCGGCGGGCGCCGCCAGGGAGGTGTTCGACGCGGCGGGTGCAGCAAATGGGGTTGGGGCGGGCGCAGCAAGGGCTGCGGCGGGCGCCGCCAGGGACGAGTTTGTGGCTGCGGGCGTCGCAAATGGGGTTGCGGCGGGCGCAGCATTCGATGTCGCGGCCGCCGCATGTAGGTGAGGCGCGGGTGATTGTCGAGGTGAAGGGAGGTGGATAGCGGGGTGATGGTCGGTGGTCATGGAGATGATCTGACGGGGTCTGAAGACACCGGAGACGCTGCAGGTGTGTGGTCTGTTGGTAGATGGGGGCGGGGGAGGTGGGGGAGGGGGAGACGCAGGAGCACCGGGAGAGCTCTGGGGAAGAATGAAGTGAGGGAATGGTGACTCAGACTCTGTCGACGACACATGAGGTAGCATGTGGTGGCCAAGGCGTAAGGCCAATAAAGGAGGGGAATGGATGCGTGGAAAAGAAGAGTGCGCATCATATTGGTAATGGTTCGGATGATTCGTTCGGCTTTGCCATTTTGTTGAGAGGTGTAGGGGCAGGATAAGCGATAGGATATCCCATTGGTATTAAAGAAAGTGTGGAAATCTTTGTTGTCAAATTCGCGGCCATTGTCGCATTGGAAACACTTGACAGAGGTGTGAAACTGTGTTTTGATGTAAGCGTGGAATTTGGCAAAGATAGGGAACACTTGAGATTTAAAGTGCAAAGGGAAAACCCATAAGAAATGTGTATAATCATCCAGAAACAAAAGGTAATACTTATGACCCTCCTTGCTAGGCACAGGAGATGTCCAAATATCACTATGAATAATATCAAAAGGTGCAAATGTAGTGTTTAAAGATCGCTGAAAAGGAAGTCTGGCATGCTTGCCTAACTGACAAGACGAACATAAACTAGAGCGAAGCTCTTTATTACATTGGACAAGACTCTTAGAACGAAGTAAATCTAAAACTGCAGGACTGGGATGACCAAGGCGTGCATGCCAAAGACTGGATGATGATGCCGAGAGGGCGACTGGACTTGACGGGCTGGATGGTGATGGTGACGACACAGGATAGAGTTCCCCAGTGCTATTACATCTCAGACGAGTAACCCCCGTAGTAAGATCCTTCACAGAGAAACCAAACGGATCAAACACAAGAGAAACATTATTGTCAGTGGTGAACCGACGGACAGAGATAAGGTTTTTGACAAGTTTGGGGGCAACAAGGACATTGTTGAGGTGCAAAGGGTTGGTAGGGGTTGGTAGTGTGGTGTGGCCAATGCCCGAAGTAGCAAGGCGACCACCGTTGCCGACGATAATAGAATGAGCAGGACCCTTAAAAGAAAGAGATGAGAGAGTACCTGAGGAGTTCGTCATATGAGAGGTAGCGCCAGTGTCCATGTACCAAGCGCCGTCAGGGGGTGTCAGCTGCATGGAAGAGAAGGCGTTGTGCACATCAGTCGGGTATGCCTGATCGGACGACGGATGGGGAGCAGGACCCAACAAGCCCTGCTGACGGTTGGGATATGGGGCTGTTCCACGAAACGATGCACCGGGGTAGCCATAGGGCATCCAAGGAGGGTAGCCAGGGTTGGGGTACCAAGAGGGGTGGCGGGGATCGTAGTGCTGCGGGCGACCATTGCTGCGGCCATTGCCGCGGCCGCCGCCGCCCCTTGGTCCCTGCTGGTCGTTGCTGCGGCCGGGCTGGAGGGCAAGCTGCTCGATGATGTCACTGGATGAGACCAACGCCGTCTTGTCTTTGGCGGCGTCGGTTGTCTGACGGTGAAGGCGAGTCTCCTCCAAGATCAGTTGAGACCGGGTCTTCTCGAATGTAGGGAGAGGTTCCGTCAGCTGTATATGAGTAGCAGCAGCATTGTATTCAGAAGGGAGGCCCGAGAGTACCTGGAGGACGAGACGGGTGGCGCTGGGTTTGGAGTCGACGGCGTCTAGCTGATCAGCCAGGGTCTTGATGTGCTGACAGTAGGCAGATATCGACGGAAAAGAGGAAAGCTTGCAACTTGAGAATTCGTGCTCGAGATAGACAGCACGGGTGGACTTGTTGTCTTGAAAGATATCCTGAAGTTTCTTCCAAGCTTTCAAGGCGGAGTCTTTGGGGTCAAGGATGGTGGTCAATAGATCTTTTGAGATGGTGTTGAAGATCCATTGAAGGACAATTGTGTCAAGTTGAGCGAAGAGATCGTCGTCTTCGCTTTCAGGGCGGTTGGCGGAGGAGTCAATGTGGTGGAGGACTTTATGAGCCTTAACATGGGTCGTGAAGAGGTGCGACCACATGGTGTAGGTACTGGATTCATGATCAAGAATGATAGGGATGCAATTTTTGATGTTGGAGATGGTTAGGGCGGAATGGAAGGGTGATTTGGTGGCCGTGGTTTCGGTGGACATGGTGGCGGGAAGGATAGAGAGAGAGGAGGGATGGTGCGGCGGCAGGGGGACGGGGAGGCCGACGGCGGGATGGGAAGGGTGGCGGCGAGGAGCGGCAAGGAGAGAGAGAGGTGGCGAGGTGAGGGGGGGGGGGGGGCGAGGAGAGAGAAAGGTGGCGGCTAGGGTTAGAGAAAAAAACAAGAAATTTAGGGTCTTTGGATCTTAGGCTGTGATACCATGTGAGATAATGAGATTGATTGTAATGTCCTCCTTAGGGTTTCCATTCATTGATATAACATATATATAGGTTACAAAGGTATTGGGCCTTAATGGGCTTTTGGCCCACTATACAATAATAAGACCTATGTAATCTATCACTTTATACAGTAACCTAGAGCATGTTTGGGGATGCAAAAAAAGCAAGGCAAAAATCAAATCTTTCAACCTAAAGAAGAAATTAACCAGACAGAAAAACACACCAACTGAAACTTCATAACCTAGAGTTTGTGTTAACTTTGAATTAGAATTGTTAATCGATGCGATAAGCGGATAAGATGACAGATTCGACCGAAATTCAACTAGAAAAAGGTTAGATATGGAATTCATACCTGGACGGACGTCGATTGTAGGAAGGATAATGAGTAGCGCCGAGGAAATTGGAGGGATTATATAAATAGATAGATAGATAGATATACTAATCGATTAGATTTTTTTTAAAATACGAAAATTAGGAAAGCTTAGATATTATATAAGGGATTAAGGGTTAATTGCACTAAATTTCCTTTTTTTGATCTGAAATGTGGCTAGTGCCATTTATTATAAATAAGCATAAGTTTAACTCCTAGTGGAGTTTACAGTAATAAGTTCAAGCAGGATACTACTAGGCAACAGCTCATGTTCAGCATAAGAATTCATAAGGGAAAGTGACCAGTTGGCTAAAGCGTCGGCCATCGCATTAGCCCTCCTACGAATGCTGCAAATTTTCACTTCTCCATTCAGCTCTCCAATTAGGTGCCTGGCTTGGGAAATCAGATGGAAATCTGAGTTTGGTTCCAGCGAGGTACCACACAGCAGGTTCTTTATAGAAGTCGAGTCCGTCTCGATGATCAGCCGTGTAACTCCCAGTCGTTTTGCCATGCCAACTCCATGATAGGCCGCCTAAGCCTATGCAGTCTGTGCCCGAGTGATCCCACACTTAAAAGTGAAGGCTCGGATCACCACTCCTGAATCATCCCGGAGCACCCCTCCTCCTCCGGATAGTCCTGGGTTGCCCTTTGAAACCCCATCCACATTAAGTTTAACCCAGCCGGGGGGTGGTGGAGTCCAGCCCTCTTCGATCCTACCGTCTTGTCCTTGTGCGTGGCCTGGAATGGCGTTTGATGTCAAGGCGGTCCGTCTGGTAGCCGAATAAAGCCGGACCTGATTAACAACTGTCGAGTGCAGGGAATTGGATGTATCCTTGCTATCAAATACCAAGGAGTTGCGACATTTCCACACATACCACACCATATAGGCAAAAGTAGCACTCCAACTATCCTCTCCCTTCACATTCGACAAAACCCAGCTGCTAACATTCTCTTCCGAGAAGAAATCCGGGCCAAGAGAATTGCCTGCGAGTTTGGTCCAAGCCTCTCGAATCCTCGGGCAGTCTCTGAGCATGTGAGTAGCGGACTCCTCGATCCCACAGCGGGGGCATCCACTCATGGTTGCGAGGTGGCGACGGACCCTATTCTGATTAGTTAGGGCGCAGTTATGAGCAGCAAGATATGCAAAGGTCCTGGCACGCTGTTGTGCCGGGATTTTCCACAGGTGCCTCCATCCCTCCATAGGTGAAACCACAACCTCACCCCTTAGCCGAGACAAAGCTGACTTTGTGGTGAAGGTCCCCGAGCTCGTGTGAGCCCAATACAGCTGGTCAGTGGCTTCCCCTTCCGGCCTAACCTGGATAGCCTGGAGCCTTAGCAGAAAATCGGGTGTGAGGTACGGCGAAATCGCTTCCCAGTTCCACGCCCCGTCCACCCACAATTCACCCACCGTGTCGCCAAGGCGGTCCTCCGGAATGGGTTGTGTCGCAACATCCATAAGGCACGCCTCATCCAGCCAACGATGGATCCAGAATAGTGTGGACATCCCATTTCCCACCGCCACCCTCAGTCCCGGGATTAGCAGTTCGGCACCATGGGTTATTGCCCTCCAATTGCGGGAAGCACCCCTCCGTGCTCCAAACATATCCACGTCCCTCCTTCCGTCACAATACTTGCCCCGGATCAATCGGCTCCATAGGGATTCTGGTTGTTGAATCAAACGCCAGCAGAGCTTGGATAGAACAACTTGGTTCGTCTCCCGCATCGCCCTTAATCCTAGTCCCCCTTCCTCCAAAGGCCTCTTCAAAGTATCCCAAGCTAGTAGATGAATCTTCTTTTGTTGTGGGCTGCTCCCCCAGATGAAGCCTCTCACTGTCTTGTCAATTTCATCACAAATGCTTCTTGGGACAAAAGCTGATTGCATCACATAAACTGGGAGGCTCGTTAAGACAGATTTCGCGAGAGTCACCCTGCCCGCGAAAGAAAGTGACCTCAACTGCCAATCGCGGAGCCTGGCAGCCACTTTATCAACCAGGTATCGATAGCGATTGGACGTCATCCGACCACACGCCATAGGGACCCCCAGGTAGTTACCGAAGTCAGTCGAGACGACCATGCCTAACCCGTCTGCAATGCTCTGTTTCGTGGTTCCTAGAACCCCTCTACTGAACAGGACAGAACTTTTGGAGTAATTTACCCGCTCCCCCGATCTCCCACAATAATTATCCAGGACTTGCTTCATCAACGTGCTTTTATCGGTCGAGGCTTCCCCAAAGAGAATCAAATCGTCGGCAAAAAAGAGGTGGGAAAGCTTAACTCCCCCAATCTCAATCGGCTTCCAACGACCTTGCTCTACCTCAAGGGAGATTAGGTGAGAAAGCAACTCCATACATATAACAAATAAGTAAGGAGACAGTGGATCGCCTTGACGGATCCCCCGTGAAGGCGAGAACTGGCCCGCCTTGACGCCGTTCCATAGGAGTTCCGTTGTCCCCAATGTTTGACATTTGAGTATGATATCAATCAGTCTATCCGGAATGTGAGCCATCGCGAGCGCTTCCTTTAGAAAATCCCAACGGACACGATCGTAGGCCTTCTCGAGATCAATTTTCAGAATCATCCACTTCCTTACCCGGTCTCTCTTCTCCATCGAGTGAATCACCTCTTGGACAATGACAATGTTGTCGATGATTTGTCTCCCCGGAATGAAACTTGCCTGGGTTGGTGAGATAAGCGTAGGGAGCACCGGCTTAAGCCTCTCGACGATAAGCTTGGTTGCCATCTTAAACAAGACATTAAGCAAGGAGATTGGTCGCAACTGAGAAGGCCGTTTCGGGGGTTGGATTTTCGGGATCAAAACTAGCAGCGCATCAGCACAGCGAGGGGAGAAGTGGCCTTGGTTAACCATAGCGAGCACTGTATCCGTGGTCTGGTTGCCCACCACCGCCCACTCCCGCTGATAGAAGAGGGCCGGGTAACCATCCGGACCCGGCGCTTTATAGGACCCCATCGATTTCATCACTTCTTCCACCTCTTCCCTTCTGAACGGAGCACTTAGGCCTGCCAGCTGGGCGTCGGATAGCCCCAGGAAATCGAAGCCCTCACCGGGTTGGACCGTCGGCTCGTTCGTAGCCTGTTCAGCATTGTAAAGCCGGCCGAAAAACTCCAACACCATGTCACTGATTGCTTGATCATCCAATTCCCACTCCCCATTGTCTCTTTTCAAAGCCGAAATCTTGCCTGCAGCCCGCCTCACCTTTGTAGATAAATGATAAAACCTGGTATTTCTATCCCCGTCGAGCAAGAAATTCGTTCGCGACTTTTGGAACCAAAACAACTGCTCTTGTTGTAAGACCAGCTCCAGTTCTCTACAGACCGTCTTCTCCAGATCCAGGTAGTGTCGCGAAACCCTCGACGAAAGTTTCCTCCTGATTCCTTCCAATCGGCTCTCCAGGTGCCTCTTTTTGTGAAAAATGTTGCCAAAAACCTCCTTATTCCACACAAGCAGGTCAGCAGCCAGATCTTCCAGCGCTGAGCAAGTATCTAGATTACGCTTCCAATGCTCCTCAATATGCTTGGCAAAGCCCTCGTGTAAGCACCAGCTTGCTTGGAACCGGAAAGGTTTTGGCTGATTTGCAGTCAGGTACTGATCCCCCTCTAGTCGAATCAGCAAGGGAGAGTGATCGGAATGCGGAGATGATAGATGCCTGAGAGAGGTTTCCGGGAAACGTTCATGCCACTCACTATTACAAAGCCCCCTATCCAGTCTTGCCATCACCCGATTCTCAACGTCATTCCCTCTCCACCAGGTAAAAGGCACCCCTGTGAAACCGATGTCTATCAGCTGTAGAGTGTCCACCTCCCTTCGGAACGTCTGCGAAGCTCGGTTAGAACTCACCGATGATCGGGTGCGTTCATGCTCGTCAAAGGTAGCGTTAAAGTCCCCCGCTAGTAGCCATGGGTGCGAGTTCCTAGCTGCAAACTCCTCCAGAGATCTCCAGAGACTATCTCTAGTAGTAGGTCTCGGTGACGCGTATATGGCTGATAGAATCCATGGCTCAGCACCCAGTCTGGTCACCTCCACGGTGATATGTTGCGGATGAGTCACCCTCGTTTGTACATGGACAGACGAAGTCCTCCACAGCAACCATATTCCCCCTGAAAATCCTACCGCCTCTACTCTCTCTATACCATCAAAGCCGATCCGGCTACAAACCCTATCCGCTTGTTCCCCACTGATCCTCGGTTCAACTAAGGCCACAACACTCGGATCGTGCACCCTAATCAGATCCCTGAGAGCAATGAGAAAACCTTCGCTTCCGGCGCCACAAGCGTTCCACACTAAGATACTAAGGCCTCTTAACATATTTAAACAATGGTTGAAAAAGAACCATCTATGCTCATCAAATCGCGGACCTAAGCACTCGCAGCGGTCCAGGGCGTCAGTTAGAACTTCGGGCATCGTTACCCGACATAGCATGAGTCTGGTCATGGTGATCACTGGCAGAAAATCCACCCACATTTGGTTCGCGATTCTCGGTATCTGGGCTATGATTGGCCCCGTCCGGTGGTTTGAAAGGAGGAAACTTTTCCGAGTATGAACCCGAAAAAGTTCGACCATTGGGTTCATCGCACAGAACCCCTACTGCTGGCTGTCTCGGGAACGGATGGCGGTGGCCTGAATGATTTGGCTTCCTAAGTGTGGAGTTTTGAGGATTGGGGGGTTTGGATCTTGGGTCTCTTGGCTTAGAGTTTTCCGGTTGGACGGGGTTTGTTTTTGGCTTGGCGGTGGCGTCGGGGTTCTTTTTGGAGCTGTGATTTGGTGGGGCGGAAGAGTTCGGTGTAGAGTTCGAAGTAGGGTTCATGCTAGAGTTCATAGTAGGATCATCACGAGACGCATCAGTCTTCTCGTTAGCGGCCTCTGGGCTTACATTAGTTGGGTCGGTTTTTTGGAGGCCCACCGAATCGTCCAAATTAGTTATTTCTTTGGCCTGAGAGTTATCCTGATGAGTCAACAGGGGGCTGTTGCCTAAATTAGTGGGATCCTCATTCGGAATATCTTCCGGACTCTGTGTACTAGGGACCTTCGTATCTTCATTATCCATATCAAGCGCTCCGTAACGGGCGGAGATGTCAACCGAAAATCTCGCCGTATCCATATTTGGATTCTTCTCTGATTGCCCTGTCAGCGGCCGAGATTCCGGTGTCGGAACTGAGATGTCCTTCACCGGCGTCGACTCGCTAACTGCTTGTTTCCCTGTAGGCGTCCGTTGAGCCTCCTCCTCTTCTCCGGTTGTTCCTTTTGATCTGCATCCAATCCCCATGAGCTTCTTTCTCCACTGTAGCTCTCCTCGACTCGGCGTTCGCCGAAGCCTGTTGTGCCATTGACAAGGGGTCCTTCGTTGTTGCACAGTGTTCTGTTGAATGACCTGCCTTACCACAACTGAAACAGATCATCCGAATCCCTTCATATTGGATCGGCCACACTTTCCCATCCAATTTGAACTTGGACAGTAGAGGCTTGTTCAGGTCAACCTCTACACTTAGTCTAGCATATCTTCCTCGATCAGCCGAGGCCGTCGTATTATCAACCCGCCGGACTTTACCGATCTTGTTCCCAATTCGGTGGAGCAGTCTGGGGTCAAAGTACTCTATGTGAAGGTTAGGTATCCTCATCCAGACTGTTAAAGTCTTAATCTCTTCAAGTTCAGCATCAAACCTCGGTACCCACTCACATATTGCCAGATAGGTGTCACCAATCGTCCAGGGGCCTTCCAACACCATGTGGTCATAATCCGCCTGGTTTGCAAATCGAGCAATGTAGAAGTCATTCCCAAGGTCTACAAGAGCAAAAGACGCCCTAAGACCCCACTTCTGCGAAAGCCTCCTATGGAGTTGCATGTAACCCGGACCCTTGTCGAAGAGTTTGATTATAAGCGTGTTCTCCCATGGTTTCCTTAGCGCCAATTTCTCCGCCTTGTTCAACGCAATCGTCGGGCATGCGGGATCATCCTCCTCTGGCAAGATGTCGTCATCAGTTCCATAGCCCACATCTCCTTGATTCTCCTGGAAGATTGGATTGGTATGGGCGAGGCTGAAGCCCCCCCTGCACCAGTCACCAGCGTATCTCTGTACGAGAGATTGAGCGGGCCGCTATCCATTGGCTTCCCTGATCCTCCACCAATGTCTACCGTGCTCTCCTTATTCACCAGTTGGCCCCCTTCCTGGGCGATGTCGCTACCAGGATCCACGTCCGGTGGTTCGCCGGCCGGAACCCTAGCGTGCCGTTCAGGACTTCTAGAGCGCTCTCTTCCCATATTCTTCACATACTTGCACTAAATTTCCTAATATTTTGTAAGATTTTGCTATAAAAAATTTGATCCAAAAGGGTCCTAGAGTATCTATATATCTATATCTATATCTATATGTATATAAAATATTAAAGCAGAAGTCATGCGATTCGCATATGTGGAATTTTCTGGATTAAAACAAGGTTATTTTTGCATACGTGTCATATTCTAGATTAAAGTGGTATTATATTTTTTGTTCACATAAATTAATATAAGTCAATATAGTTAGGTAAAAACAAAACTTATCTTTTTAGATCAATAATATATCCAATATAACCTTATTATTGAAGTACGTCCGCTGATACTCGGGATCGGGGATCTTGATTCAACATAGTGTCCACATCCGGGACTGCTCGTGTTCTGGAGATAGAAGGCCTTGCAGTGGAGAGAGTTTTGAAGGTGCACGAGGGCAGGCCACATGCAGCAGATATGATTGCCAATGGGCAGATATCCAACTGATGGTCATAACGAGTTCAAGTGATGCACTTGATCAGATTGATGGGAGGGACCTGAGGAGAATGGGTCTCGCTTACAAGGTTCCGGTTATAACCACCGTAGCCGGGGCTCTTGCAACTGCCGAGGCCTTGAAGAGCCTGAAGTCGACCACCATAAATGCGATGGCTCTTCAGGACTTCTTTAAAGACGATGTGCAAAGCAAGGGCCGAAACAGATTGCAATCCGCCACCTCCGCTTGATTCATAGTTTCCATCATTCTGACTCGTGATGAAGCAAGGATCTTGCTGCTGTTTATCTGGCTTCTGAAATTTGATATAAAGATCCATCTAGTAATATGGGTTTGCCTTTAATCTGATGATTTTGTGTTGATTTAGATCTCTCAAGTTGTGAAATTTGAGATTGTTTGCCTTGAATAGTGCAATTTGTGAAAACACCAGTAAAACTAATTGTGAAAACACCAGTAAAAGCACTAAAACACAACAAATTCATGCCCACCCTTTTTCAATGCCAATCCATTTTTGTCTATAGATTTGCAGCTGAACTTTTTAGGGGGTTATTTGTTGATTTTGTAGACAGCAGCTCAACATTAGCATAAAACACAAACAATATACAAAATTGCAGCCCCTGCAAAGCTCCAGCAATGACAGCAGACACAGCGCGAGGCAGCAGCAACACAAGGTTACGTTTGTATCCTCCAGCAACCGTCTCACTGACATGTTTCATGATTTATGACCAGCAAATACTTTGTTTGAGAGTGCAAAAGGTGAAACAAATAAAAAGGGAAACAATTCAAGCAAGTTTTATTAGTTTAGTAATCGGTGCTCATCTCTATCACCGATCCCTCTTCGTGTGACAGAGATCTTCCAGCTCCTGCTCACTGATAGATTACAATCAATCTCATGATCTCACATGGTATCACAGCCTAAGATCCAAAGACCCTAAATTTCTTTTTCTCTAACCCTAGCCTTAGCCGCCTCCTCTTTCTCTCTCCTCGCCGCCACCTCTCTCTCTCCTCGCCCCCACTCAACCCGCCACCTCCTTCTCTCTCCTCGCCGCTCCTCGCCGCCGCCCTCCCGCCGTCGGCCTCCCCGTCCCCTTGCCGCCGCACCATCCCTCCCCTCTTTCTCTATCCTTCCCGCCACCATGTCTGTCGAAACCACCGCCACCAAATCACCCTTTCATTCCGCCCTAACCATCTCCAACATCAAAAATTGCATCCCTATCATTCTTGATCATGAATCCAGTACCTACACCATGTGGTCGCACCTCTTCACGACCCATGTTAAGGCTCATAAAGTCCTCCACCACATTGACTCCTCCGCCAAACGCCCTGAAAGCGAAGACGACGATCTCTTCGCTCAACTTGACACCATTGTCCTTCAATGGATCTTCAACACCATCTCAAAAGATCTATTGACCACCATCCTCGACCCCAAAGACTCCGTCTTGAATGCTTGGAAGAAACTTCAGGATATCTTTCAAGACAACAAGTCCACCCGTGCTGTCTATCTTGAGCACGAATTCTCAAGTTGCAAACTTTCTTCTTTCCCGTCGATATCTGCCTACTGTCAGCACATCAAGACCTTGGCTGATCAGCTCGACGTCGTTGACTCCAAACCCAGCGCCACACGCCTAGTCCTCCAGGTACTCTCGGGCCTCCCCTCTGAATACAATGCTGCTGCTACTCATATACAGCAGACGGAACCTCTCCCTACGTTCGAAAAGACCCGATCCCAACTGATCCTGGAGGAGACTCGTCTTCACCGTCAGACAACCGACGCCGCCAAAGACAAGACGGCGTTGGTCTCATCCAGTGACATCATCGAGCAACTTGCCCTACAGCCTGGCCGCAGCAACGATCAGCAGGGACCAAGAGGCGGCGGCCGCAGCAATGGTCGCCCGCAGCACTACGATCCCCGCCACCCCTCTTGGTACCCCAACCCTGGCTACCCTCCTTGGATGCCCTATGGCTACCCCGGTGCGTCGTTTAGTGGACCTGCCCCATATCCCAACCGTCAGCAGGGCTTGTTGGGTCCTGCTCCCCGCCCGTCGTCTGATCAGGCATATCCGACTGATGTGCACAACGCCTTCTCTTCCATGCAGCTGACACCCCCTGACGGCGCTTGGTACATGGACACTGGCGCTACCTCTCATATGACGAACTCCTCAGGTACTCTCTCATCTCTTTCTTTTAAGGGTCCTGCTCATTCTATTATCGTCGGCAACGGTGGTCGCCTTGCTACTTCAGGCATTGGCCACACCACACTACCAACCCTTTGCACCTCAACAATGTCCTTGTTGCCCCCAAACTTGTCAAAAACCTTATCTCTGTCCGTCGGTTCACCACTGACAATAATGTTTCTCTTGTGTTTGATCCGTTTGGTTTCTCTGTGAAGGATCTTACTACGGGGGTTACTCGCCTGAGATGTAATAGCACCGGGGAGCTCTATCCTGTGTCGTCGCTCTCACCATCCAGCCCGTCAAGTCCAGTCGCCCTCTCGGCATCATCATCCAGTCTTTGGCATGCTCGTCTTGGTCATCCCAGTCCTGCAGTTTTAGATTTACTTCGTTCTAAGAGTCTTGTCCAATGTAATAAAGAGCATCGCTCTAGTTTATGTTCGTCTTGTCAGTTAGGCAAGCATGCCAGACTTCCTTTTCAGCGATTTTTAAACACTACATTCGCACCTTTTGATATTATTCATAGTGATATTTGGACATCTCCTGTGCCTAGCAAGGAGGGTCATAAGTATTACCTTTTGTTTCTGGATGATTATACACACTTCTTATGGGTTTTCCCTTTGCACTTTAAATCTCAAGTGTTCCCTATCTTTGCCAAATTTTACGCTTACATCAAAACACAATTTCACACCTCTGTCAAGTGTTTCCAATGCGACAATGGCCGCGAATTTGACAACAAAGATTTTCACACTTTCTTTAATACCAATGGGATCTCCTATCGCTTGTCCTGCCCCTACACCTCTCAACAAAATGGCAAAGCCGAACGAATCATCCGAACCATTACCAATATGATGCGCACTCTTCTTTTCCACGCATCCATTCCCCTCCTTTATTGGTCGTATGCCTTGGCCACCACATTTGCTACCTCCTCAACATACTCCCTTCCACCACCCTCAACCATCGCTCACCGTTTCAGGCACTGTATTGCACTATGCCTATATATGATCACCTTCGTACCTTTGGTTGCTTGTGCTTCCCTAATCAGTCATCCACTGCCCCCCACAAGCTTCACCCACGCTCCACCCCTTGTGTCTTTCTTGGCTACCCGTCTGATCATCGCGGTTACATTTGCCTCGATATCAAGACTCACAGGATCATTCTCTCTCGTCATGTCACCTTTGATGAGTCGCGATTTCCCTTCGCGTCTCCCACACCCCCTGTGTCGTCAACAGAGTCTGAGTCACCATTTCCTCACTTCATTCTTCCCCAGAGCTCTCCCGGTGCTCCTGCGTCTCCCCCTCCCCCACCTCCCCCACCACCATCTACCACCAGACCACACACCCGCAGCGTCTCCGGTGTCTTCAGACCCCGACAGATCATCTCCATGACCACCGACCATCACCCCGCTATCCACCTCCCATCCCCTCAACAAACACCAGCGCCTCCCCTACGTGCGGCGGCCGCAGCATGGCAGGCTGCGCCCGCTGCAACCCAATTTGCGGCGCCCGCAGCAACAAACCCGTCCCTGGCGGCGGCCGCCGCAGGCTATGCTGCGCCCGCCGCACCCCATGCCGCGCCCGCCGCCATTCAACATGCAGCGCCCACCGCCTCTCACTCCCCCCTGGCGGCGCCCGCCGCAAGCAATGTGGCGCCCGCCGCATCTGCACCCGCCGCCCCCTCCTCCCCTTGCTTAGCCTCTCCTGCCCCCGTCCTTCCCGACTCCCATTCACCCTCTGCCTCCACCCAGACCTCCCTCTCCCTCGTTCCCACCTCCCACAAAACAGCCCTCCTCGACCCGAATTGGCAGGCGGCTATGCTCGACGAATACAGGGCCCTTACGAAGAATGGTACTTGGGTTCTTGTTCCTCGCCCTCCTGAGGCGAACGTCATTCGCTATATGTGGCTCTTCCGTCACAAGTTCCGCTCTGATGGGACATTGGAGCGCTACAAGGCCCGTCTGGTGGTGAACGGTAGATCTCAGCAGGCAGGTATTGATTGTGATGAGACCTTCAGCCCTGTGGTCAAGCCTGCCACTATCCGAGTGGTCCTGAATCTGGCTCTGTCGCGCAACTGGGCCATCCATCAGCTGGATGTCAAGAACGCCTTTCTGCATGGTCATCTGAATGAGACGGTTTACATGTTTCAGCCGCCGGGGTTTGCTGATGCTGAGCGTCCAAAGCATGTCTGTCTCCTCAAGCGCTCTCTGTATGGTCTGAAACAGGCTCCACGGGCATGGTTCCAGCGTTTTGCCTCTCATCTGCTCCGTTTGGGTTTCACTGGCAGCCGATCGGATACGTCTCTGTTTATCTATCGCAGAGGCTCGGACTTGGCTTTCCTACTGCTCTATGTCGACGACATCATTCTCACCGCCTCTTCTGATGCTCTTCGAACGTCCATAATCTCGCGGTTGAGTGCGGAATTCGCCATGTCTGATCTGGGTCCGCTGTCTTACTTCTTGGGAGTTGCTGTTCAGCGGCATGCGTCTGGTCTCTTTCTCTCACAGAGTAAGTATGCTGCTGAGATTGTTGCTCGGGCTAAGATGGTCAACTGTAATCCCGTCGCCACCCCAGTCGATACATCCAACAAGCTCAGTGCTCATTCTGGTCCTTTGGTTGACGATCCGACATTGTATAGGAGCCTCGCTGGTGCTCTTCAGTATCTCACTTTCACCAGGCCTGATATCAGTTACGCCGTTCAGCAGATCTGCTTGTTCATGCATGCCCCTAGGGAACCTCACTTTCAGGCTTTGAAGCGGATCATTCGGTACATCAGCGGCACCCTCGAGCTCGGCACCACCATCACTCCTTCCTCTAAGCTTGATCTTGTGGCTTACACTGATGCGGATTGGGGTGGTTGTCCAGACACACGTCGCTCCACGTCTGGTTACTGTGTCTTCCTCAATGACACTCTTGTGTCCTGGTCAGCTAAGCGTCAGTCCGTCGTGTCTCGCTCCAGCGCTGAAGCCGAATACAGGGGTGTTGCCAACGTTGTCTCCGAGTGCTCTTGGCTCCGCAATCTCCTGCTTGAGCTACGATGCCCCTTGCAGAAGGCCACTCTGGTCTACACTGATAACGTCTCCGCCGTCTACCTGGCTAGCAACCCAGTCCAGCATCAACGCACGAAGCACATTGAGCTTGATCTTCACTTCGTCAGGGACAAGGTTGCCATTGGACATGTCCGCGTTCTACATGTCCCGTCCTCCTATCAGTACGCTGATATATTCACCAAGGGTTTACCTAGACAGTTGTTCATTGATTTTCGTTCCAGTCTCACTGTACGGACGCCGAAATCATAGTGATCTCACACTCACTATGATTTCGGCGTGTAGGATTCATGTCAACAATGTCCCTAACTGGTGTTTTGGGATTGCCTTTGTCTTTGTCTCTGTCTCTCATGTACAAGGGCGTGAGCTCCCTTTAGCCCTCAATGTTGGGCTCGGCCAGTGGCGGAGCCAGGATTTCGGTTAGGGGTGCTAAAAAAATTTCGTTAAATATTTTTTTTGTGTGTATACTTGATAAAAAGATTTTGTAAAAAATATATTGAAAAAACAATAAAATTGTTATTTTTAATGATTTTTTTATTTAAATAGTTGAGAGTAACCAAAAAAATAGAAGAGAAACAAAAAAATATAGATAAAAATGATGAAGAATTATTTTTAATCCAATATTGAAAGAAAGAGTTTAATATATAATTTAAACATAAATATGACATTTTTTTAATGAAATGGTTGATAGAAACAAAAAAATATAAAGAGATACTAAGAAGAATTAGTGATAGAGTAAAACAAATAAAAAGTGAAGGAACTGGGTTTTGAACCAAACATCCTTTGATTCTCCTTAATTTCTCCCTTCTTTTCCTTAATATACTTGAGCTAGATAGCACTTTTGTTTCAAATATCATTTAAAGGTATTATATTACCTTAAAAAAAACCTTTTTTTTTGTATTTTTTTTCCGAGCCCGGGGGTGCTTGGCTTTGATCTCTTGGCAGGTTTCAGGAGGGAAACAAAACCTCCTGTCACTAACCATGTTGATTCACATTTACAGTAGAGGAATTCAATCTATTCATAAACTGCCTCGATAGTCACAAGTCCAACACATAAATTCAAATATATAATTCTCAAGTTGATATTTGCAGCAGGGGATATAAATATATTTCATGACAGTTACTAGAGCCTTATCATCAGCAAGACATAACTCTAAAGCAAAATAAAGACATCATTCATGGGGATGCAGAGAGACAAGGAATGAAGCCAACTCCACAATAGAACTGTGCACACGAACCCTCCGGTGTGATCCACTCAGGAACCTTGGACCACTCCCGGCTGACCACATCATATGCGAAAATCTCTTGGACTAAAATCTCTTGGGCTCTTCGTGTCATTCTTTTTTTTAACAACCACCCACTAAGCGAGATCACAAGCAATCTCCTAGTGCTCAGACACTCGGCATCCACACAGTAGTTATTCTCAAAAACAGGGCAATACGAGGGTGGCATCCTATCAACCTCTCTCCAGCTGCGCATCTGCGTATCAAGCTCCCAAACACAAACACATGGACGGATCCTAAATCCATCTGCATTATCGTTATTATAACTCACCCAACCAACTAGCAAAAGTCGCCCCCCGCCATCTGCAAGAGAAACGACATGTGATTTGGGTGGATACACGATCAAGAGCTGCTCCCATGTCCCGCTCACCACGTCATAAGACATTATTCCATCAGGTTTGTCGCATCGGAAGTAAACAACGCTGCCAATGGCCAACCCTTCACGTCCCATAAAGGAATCCATCCATAGATCAAAGGTAGCGGGAATTCTCCCTTCAGTAATTGTCTTCTCCTCCAAGGAGGAATAGTCAAGAACTCCATATTTGCCTTCCCAATCCACCCATACGATTTTGTATCCACCGGCCACGGATGGATTATACACAAACGCCATGGCAAAAGCCCCTACTCTAAGACTAGCAGGCCACGGAAATACCTTCCAAGTTTGGGTAAGATGGTTGCCTACACGAAAGGAAGAATGGCGAAAATTGACATAACATACGAGTCCCCCCTCGGAATCAAGGATAGGATCAAGAGTATGAGTGAGGGTGCTATTGTACCATTTCTTCACCAAAGGGTCATACAGGGCTCCCGATCCTTCAATCGAATCATCCCATACTACTGCATAGATCAAAGGTAGCTCTTGTGGCAACCAACGCTGTAGAAAAGGCAAGGAGTTCCACTTGTGACAAACCAACCGAAACCGGAAGATGGTGGCAATGGGAACCCTTGCAATGACACTCTCTAGTAGCTCATCGGGTAATTCTTTCCAAATAGTCTCATCCATCAGTACAGTAGTCTCCTCCTCAACTGCTGATCGACGAGATTTCCTCTCTTTTCGCGGTTTCTCAGCCGCACCGGTTTCCTTGGTTTTGACCTTTTTCCTGCCTCCCATTTGTTGTGTTTCTTCCAACTACATTTGGTGAAAGCAACCGATCAAATTTGTGTAAATAGATGTATGTGATCAGCTAAAGCATAAAAGGGTATGAAACATATCTCTGGATGGAGGAGTTCAATATTTAAGGGCCCGTTTGGATACGGTATATAGATATAGGATATGGGTATGACTTATGAGGTATAAATATCAAGATATGGGTATGAGATTGATATCTAATATTTTATATTTGCAAAAGGGTATATAAATATCAGATTTTAGAAAATAAAAATTGTAATAGAAAGAAACCAAAAATCTGACAATATTGATATTAAGTTACTAGTAGCACAATATTTTAAATACCACAAAGTATGTCCATATGTATGGATTAGGAACCAATAAAATACATGTTATAAACTTGCTAATATCCTCCACACAAGTAGTGATCTAAAAATCAAACATTACAAAATCAGACCTTATGCACCTAATATTGATTACAGATATACAAATTGCCTTTAGCCGTTGTAATTCCTGTCGTCAGCTATTGCACAATTTGCACTACCCTTAAGAAATAAAGGGTGAAACTGCCAGTGACGTGATAAGCTACTACTCAGCTTGGAAAGTTGAATCACATTCAACATATATATAATTCATCCAAACCTGCAAACCTTCAAAAATCAGACCTTTGACCCTTAAAAATCAGGCCTTGCACACGCAGACCTACACCCGCAGACCATAATCAATGTACACCTGCAGAGTGCAGATGAATAAGCGACCTACACCCTAAATCGACCCTAATCGACCTACACCCGCACACCAAAAATCAGCCTGCCACCCGAATCCCTAACCCGCAGAAATCAAACATTCAAACCCAGCGATTGAAGAAGGGAGAGTAGAAAGACAGTAGAACGAGGGACAAGATGAAGGGAGTACTTGCGGGAGAAGAGCGTTGATGGAGTAGAACGTGCTGGTCACCAGTTGAAGCAGGAGAACAATGAAATCAGTAATTGAAACTTTATAACCTAGAGCATATTTGGGGATGAAGAAAAAAGGTAAGGCAAGAATCAAATCTTTTAACCCATAGAAGAAATTGACGGACAGAAAAATACACCAATTGAGATTATATAAGGCTTAAATGCTCCATTGGCCCCTAAACTTTATTGACTAGGACATTTTACCCCTCCAATTTTAACTCAGTACACTTCCCCCCTTAAACTATTAATTATAGGACCTTTAACCCATTTCTAACCCACATTTTTCTATCTCAAATATCTCCCTCCTAATTTCTCAACTCCACCAACTATAAAGTACATGTACAGATCCTTATATTTTAAAATTTTCAAAACCAACTCCCAACTCATCAGTTCTCTTTCAATTCCAACTGTTAGTGCTAAATTGACATTATATAATTGAAAAATAAAGTGAGTAAATGGATTACAACCCTCCAAGCAAAAGTATGACAACTTTGACAAAAAACAAAACAAAAATTTGACAACATGTCTCAAAATTCAACTGAAAGATCACCAACCAACCGAAACAAAAAGAAAAATCCCCAGCAATTAAGTAAAAATCTGTCTGAGACATTAACAACAAAAAACTTCAACACTTTCCTTCAACACTTCAGTTTCCCTATCCATGTTGCAAATCAAAAAATAATTGAAGTCAGTTCATGAAAAAATTGAGCTTGGTTAAAATAAACTAAATCAACATAGATTTACCTCTAAATTTTAGTCTTGGCACATGTAGTGCAATTATGACCAACACCACCACATCTGCTACAATGCATAATCCTCCCATGTCTTGACAACTTTACCTTTCCTTTCTTTGGTTCATTTCTAGATTTTCTTCTTTTTGTCCTTGGTCTACCAGGCATAGCCCTCTCCAGAGGAGGCAAGATTGGCCCTAACCCGCTTTCTTTCCAAAATTCTTCACTTGGCATTGGTCCCAAGGCATAAGCATAGGCTTTTAGGAACATTTTCTTCTCATACCAATGACTCATGTACTTTTTAGGGTCATCTCCTTTATGACGAACAGCAGAAATAGCATATGCACAAGGGATTCCGGATATCAACCATCCTCTGCAGTTGCAACTTTTCAATCGCAAATCAACAACATATTGTGTCTTACCGAATTTAACTTCATAACCATCGTCTCCATTCCATTTCACTTTCCACCGGTAACTTTGCGCGATATTGTCTTCAAGAATATCAAGTATGAGCTTGCCGTAGTTACCTCTCCACTTGTTTGCATATATAATCCTCTTATTTCTCCGCTCCATGACAAATTCTCTAATCTCTTCTAACATGGAAATGATTGGTTTGCTTCGAGAATTGATTAGAACAAAGTTAAATGCCTCACAACTATTGTTGTCAACCGAGTCACATTGAGAAGATGGGGAAAAATAAGCCTTGCACCAATTTCTCGGATCAACACGCAACACCGCCTTCGCAGCACCATCTTTTAACTTGTCCAAATCTTCCAACCTTTTCTGAAATGTAGGCTCATTTGAACTCTTTGCACACGCATAAAAAGCAAGTTTAAGAGACTCACCTCTAAAGTTAGGATACCAATTTGTGTATACATGTCTAGCACAATATCTATGTTCAACCCTTGGAAATATTTCAGCCACGGCATTTAAAAGTCCCTGCACATATAGGTTTAAGCAAATTAGTTAAGCATTGAACAAAATTTGTAAAAGTGAAGATAAATTCTAACTAAAAGTATAAAGTACATACTCTACCTTTTGTTGATCGGACATAAAACTCCATCCTCTTCCATCATCTGTTTGTATATCAACTTGCAGATGCTTTAAGAACCACAACCAAGAAGACGTACATTCAACTTCCACCACAGCCCATGCCAAGGGATACATTTAGTTATTTGCATCTTTTCCAACAGCAGTGAGCAATTGGCCCTTGATTATTCCCTTTAGAAAACATCCATCTAAGCCTATGAATGATCTACAACCCTCTAGGAACCCCCTCCTCAAAGCTGCAAAGCATACATAAAATCTCTTAAAATAAGGTGTAGATGTTTGACTAGGACCTTTATACTCAACCTCAAGGTCAACATGACTTCCTGGATTTCCCGCCAACAAAGCCTTGCAATAATTATATAGCTTAGCATATTCAGGACCAACATCTCTCTTGCACTGGCTTCTAGAGACATGAACCTCCATTTGGTTAAAAATCATATCCTGAATATAGCTTGGCTTTAATCCCGGATGACTAGAAATCAACGTCTCAAAAGTTTCAGCAATCCAAGGTGCACCAATTCTCGAAAGTTTGAAAACTTTTGAGCATTTATGCTTGTCAACATAAGTTTTTACCATGAAGTATTTCTTACCGTGAGAATTTTCTTCGGAAGCAAACAACATCCAAGGGCATCCGGTTGCTCTACATTGCACTCTAATCCTTTTAGGCTCATTTTTGACGTAGTCTAAATCTCTTTTCTCATTCAAGCTATACTTTCTCAAAGCTCTTCTACATTGATGATGATCTTTGAACACTAATCCCACCGATAAAACAACATCACGAGCACTCTCATTATACCTTGCCCAATGAGATTTCCTCCTTTCCAGCACTTTTTCACCATCTTCATCTGAATCTGAATACAAGCTTCCTATATCAGAGTTGTCTAACCCAGCATCATCTTCACCACGATCTGAATTATCAGAAATTAATTGATCGTAGTCTTCTCTTGCAATCTTTGTCTTCATCTTAATTCGATCTAATCTTCCTTTAGCTCCCTGCATACTACTAGACTCTGGCCAAGTGGAAGGGTTGTAAAATTCTTTGACTTTGTTAACAGCCTCCCTTATCTCATCATCACCATCCCACAAAATAGAATCATCAATTTGATCCAACTCTTCTCCACGGTTTTGTTGCAAGTCTTCACCATCGTCACTCCCACTATCTGAATTCTCATCATTTTCTTCATCCTTGTGATCCTCAACAAGTTCACTAGCTCTAACATTATCGCCAAGAACATGTGTAGTCTCATCGATTGCTTGCTCAGAATGCTCGATATATACTTCAACGTTACCTCCTCCTAAAATACCACATGCCACCATATCAAGTGTGCTGTCATTATCATGAAGCTCTCTTAAACCTTCACTAAGGGGTACATTCGGAACACGGTAGTATATAGTTTTCACATCTTTATTCTTGTACCCAATATCTTCTAGTGCATCAGTAATGCTCCAACGAGTCACAAAATCTTCATCAACTCTTACTAGGTGCACCTTATAATCAATATATCTTACATCAAGACTCCTCACAAATATACCACTGTGGTAAATGGTTATGCTTACCTCCACCATCTGCCATTTGAAATAAAATCTAAATGTTTCATTTCTTAATCAAGATTAAAAAAGGAGAGTAAATGTATGAATCATGATTGGGATCAACAATACTAAAAACGATACTATAAAATACTTACCTTTTGTCACTTTGTAGTTTGAGGAATCTCAAAAAGGAAAACTATTTGGTCCTGTTTTTCCATGTGACCACCAAATGCTCATGTGGGAGGCAGAAAAATCAGAAATGGCAGAGATAAGGGCATAAGGCGCCAAATTGCCTATCTCTCCCCGCCAAAACTTGTCCATTTTCTATAAATATTAAAAACAATTACAGGCTTACCGGAGTTATTTGTCCCAAATAATAAAGTTGAGGGGGTGAGTTGACCCGAGTTATAGTTTAGGGGGTAAAGTGTCCGAGTCCAAAGAGTTGAGGGGCCATACACATATTTAAGCCATTATATAACCTAGAGCTGACAGATTCAGCCGAAATTCAACTTATTTTCCAATATATTTTAATTATAATACAATTATTTCACGTAAATCGAGTTAAAATAATTACATTATATTTAATACATCGTGAAATCTAAACGCACCCTATGTTAACCAAACACTACCTTATTTATTTACATTATATAAACATAATACAACTAAAATCCAAACACACCAATAATCTATTTATATGTACTTGAGAAACTTTTCAAGTAGAAAAGAGTGGATTCTATTATTTTGTGCCTCTCAAAGAATAAGTACAAGGCTCATAAATGGAGATGGTTAACAATTAAGGATAAGAAAGTTATAAATATGATCATTTGGTTAAAAATCTTGTTTAAAAAAGTAAAAACCACGATCAAAGTAAAAAGAGTACAGTACAATATTATCTATATCTATATCTATATTCTATATAAAATACTAAAACAGAGACCGCTGAAGCGACCTCGTCGCCGCGGAATTTTCTGGATTAAACGGGATTATTTTCACCTGCGTGGCATTTTCTGGATTAAAGTGGTATTAAATTTCTGGCCCACACCAATTAATAAACGAATATAGTTAGCTAAAAACTTATCTTTTTACATAATTTATTCAATATAACCTTATAACTTATATTTTAATAAACCGATATAGTTAGGTAAAAAACTTATCTTTCTAGATCAATAATCTATCCAATATAACCTTATATCTTAATTAGATTTTTTTATTAAATATTCAACCTTATATCTTAATTAGGTAGAAAACTTATCGTTTTAGATAAATATATCTAATATTATTCATGCGGGTAAATTTTTTTTTTTTGGTGTGCTTCATGCCGGCAAATTTTAGTAAAATTTATCTAAAATGTTGCATTCTAACGTCGGTAAATTTTTTGTCATACTGCCTCTCGGTTTTATGAAATATTTATAACAAAAAAATTTCTATTATGAAATCGTTTGATCAAACATTTATAAAAAAGATAATGAATCAATATTTATAACAAAAAGACTTTCTAACGACTATGAAATCGTTTTTTTATATATAAAAATGTGAATATTTAACCTTTTAAAATTGAGCAATTATTTATAAATATTCAACCATTTAATTTAGTTTACAGTTAGATGAAACTATTTTAACGTACACACTTTAATAAAAAATAATAATTAATATAATAAAATACGCAATATAATTATAAAGAAACTGCACAAGATTCCCGAAGCGGTCTCTGGTGCGATTTCACATTCATGGAATTTTCTGGATTAAAACGGGATTATTTTTGCTTACGTGTAGAGTCCTGAAGCGGCCTCTGGTGCGATTTCACATTCATAGAATTTTCTGGATTAAAACGGGATTATTTTTTGCTTACATGCCATATTTTGAATTAAATTGATATTATATTTTTGAGTCACATCAATTAATAAGTCAATATAGTTATATAAAAAACTTATCTTTTTAGATCACTTATAAATTAACAAGGTGAAAAGAGATGGAAAATTATTTAGGTGCAAAATAACATCGGTTCGTAAGTAAAAGTTAATAACCGCACGTTGGATAAGTAAACAAAAATTATTATTTATATAGTACGTTAGAGATTGCAAAAATAAATATAATAAATTGAAATTAAATATTGGTTATAACAACCATGTAGATTTGATAGTAGTCACAAATCAATTTATTGTGTAATCCCCTATTACTTATTTAACCTATAAACTTTTATAGTAATAATCAAAATTTAACATTAATACCATTTAAAAATAAATATCAAATTTATCACTAGATATTGTTTTCAAAAAAATATTGTTTTAGAATATAATAGCAAAAAATAATAATATGCCGTGCAAGAGCACAGGTAACATATACTAGTATAATACTAAAACAGAGGCGTTGAAATCCTATGTGGCGGGCTCTGGCGCAATTTGCTTACGTGTCTTTTTCTGGTGCATTCTGACCGAGTTTATTTGACACGTCAATTAATGAATGTCCAATCAATTTAAGCCATGTTAAACGATAACCCCATATATTTATCCACGTTTCATCCTACGTGTCTATTTTAGTTGAAGATTAAATTTAATTTTTAATATTAATATTCAACATCATATCTTAGGTGGTTACAGAATCTATCATTTTAACTAGAATCATTTTATAAATATTTTATATTGAGTTATTTTGTCTTTAGTCATATAATACGGAGTAATGTTTAATTAATTATCTATGAAATAATAAAATCTTATCAAACCATTTTTATACGCATTTTAATTATCTTATCAATTGATTAAACATGTATACGCTTTTTAGCCATTTTTTTAACTTAAATGCAAATATGTTAATGGTTTCTTAAATAAAAGTTGATTGGATGAATTATTTAGCTTATATCCAAATCCGTTGGTTGTTAGCATCATGAAATATGGAGATTTTTTTAATTATGAACTACAAATTTACAATTATTAATTTAGCTTATATCCAAATTGGCAAATTGATTGGTACATGGTTTCTTCATTGAAATATGGATTTTTAAAATGATCAATTACACTTTATAAGATTAATTTTACAAGAATATTAATTTTATACAAAAAGTTAAAAATATATTGATATTGATTATAAAGAAAGCGTTGAAGATAAAACTTTTTTTTTCAAATTCTTTATTATATACTAATCGCTGACAGAATGTGACAACTAATTTATTAGTAACAACTAAGATAAAAAAAATATAATTAAAAATATGGAGTATAAAATATCAAAAAAATTACAATCTCATATTTATTATTAACAACTAAGATAAAAAAAAATACAATAAAAATATATATAATTTATTAATTAAAAAGCCGCGAAACGCGCGGGTAATAAGACTAGTAAAATACTAAAACAGAGACCGCTGGAGCGACCTCGCTGGCACGGAATTTTCTGGATTAAACGGGATTATTTTTGCCTGTGTGGCATTTTCTGGATTAAAGCTGTATTTTTTTGTCACATCAATTGTTTTTATAAATATTTGATATTAATATTTATATATTAAGAGGTTACAAAATCTATCACTTTAGCATGAGTTATTTACAATTAATATTTTACCTAAAAAAATTATATCTTAATTAGGACCAAGGCAAAGCTAATGCAAGTTCAATGTGGATCCGGCGAATTTCTTTGTTAGTCGTACGTACACTCATACTCCAAAAATATATCCAATTTAATCTATTCAATATAATCCTAAAGTGGTTGGCATTAGTTAAAACTTATGTTTTATCTTTTTTAGATGAAATTGAATATATTTATCTTTTTAAAATAAATAATCTATCTAATATCTGGTTCATTATTAACATTCAACCTTATATCTAAATTAGGTAGAAAATCTATCTATTTTAAAACTTATGTTTTATCCTTTTTAGATGAAATTGAATATGTTTATCTTTTTAAAATAAATAATCTATCTAATATCTGGTTCATTATTAACATTCAACTTTATATCTAAATTAGGTAGAAAATCTATCTATGATTGTATATAAAATATATAAATGTATGTATGGATATATGTCTCAAAATTTTTTATGATGAATAGATAATTAATTAAGTGTGTAAGATAGAATATTGTAATTCCTATATATACATAGGTTATCTACGAGGTATTCCCAAACAACTTTGAATATCCTACTTGCCCAAG
Organism: Persicaria maculosa; assembly: GCA_963922045.1. Taxonomy (NCBI): domain Eukaryota; kingdom Viridiplantae; phylum Streptophyta; class Magnoliopsida; order Caryophyllales; family Polygonaceae; genus Persicaria; species Persicaria maculosa. The sequence continues at coordinate 66,667,843 of OY998262.1, forward strand.
CAACTTTCATCCGACTTGCCGCAAGCAACTACTAGCCTCTTCATTCAATTCGTGGAGTACGCCGACATCAATTTTCAATATCCATTAGCAAATTGCAAATTGCAAACAAGGTATAGTATTTTACATTATATATAAGTCCTATACGTGTGTGTGTGTGTGTATATATATATATATATATATATATATATATATATATATATATATATATATATATATATATATATATATATATATATATATATATATATATATAGGGGTTGGTTCCGGAGTACTCACCCCTTATTGTGTATCAAGTACTCAAATCTAGGCCGTTGATTGAGTTAAATGGGTGGATGAGATTAATTGGCAATTTTACAATTTTTTTAAATAAGAAAATGGTGGGACCCACCTACTTTTATGCTTCACTTGCTGGTGGAATGGAGCGCGTGCACTGTACACGGGTGGATTTGGGATTGTTTGGAACCTTAAATTATTCGATGGTATCACTGGATTATTCGATCGTATCGACGGATTATTCGATGGTATCGATAGATTATTCGATGGTATCGCTGGAGTATTCGATCGTATCGATGGATTATTCGACGGTATTGATGGATTATTCGATGGTATCAATGGATTATTCGATGGTAGCACATGATTATTCGATGATATAAATGCATTTTTTCATTCACTAAATGGTCTGGATAGATGATTATTCGGTCGGGTATAAATGATTATGCACTAGTATATGAAAGATTATTCAGTCGTATGAATCTGTTTTAATTATTCGATGTTATCACTATATTATTCAATCGTATTGACTGATTATGCGATGATATCGCTTTATTATTCGATGGTGTTAGAATATTATTCGGTTAGTTACGTCATTTCCACACGTAACTAAAAATTATTCGATAGTATCGCTGGATTATTCGACGGTATCACATGATTATTCGGTGGTATTGATGCATTTTCAAATGGTTTTTCTACCTATCAACGCTCGGTTCACATGATCATGAAGAAAAGAATGATATATAATGCTGCATATGCAATGATCATGAAGGCAATTTCTTCCAATTCAAATGAATCAAATGCTTTAAATATTTTATTACTATGTCGATGAAAATTGAAAGTATGCCAAATCAGATGAATCAATGCCAGATGAATATAATTCCTCTGGAGGGTATGGTTAACGCACTACCTGTTCATCTATATCTATTGTTGGCGAAAGTAAGTATGCCAAACCAAATGCTTTATGAACAATGACAAATTGAATTCTTATTCAGTCTAACAAAATACCGATTAACATAACTAAACTGAGCAACAACACAATCACCAGCAATGGAAGGAAGCACAGACATTGAGAGCGAGGGAGACTGCGACAAGAAGACATCGAGGACCGAAGGCATTGAGCGACGGCGTGATCCACCAGATCTGAGACTGGACTTTGAGGGCGAGCGAGGGCAACGAGTACAATAGGCAATGTGCGAAGGCCCATCGGCCTCCTCCTCCAGCTGCTTTCACGCATCCAGGCCATCGCATCCGGGCCGGAGGAATCGCCGCCGCCTTCAACGCCCACTGTGATTCTGCCCATCGATTCAACAACCAATTGACCCAAAAAAAACTATAAACTTACCCATTTATCCGGCACTGCTCGTGATCCTCTCTTTGCCGACGCCGCCACAGTTGAACCGTTCACCCGGTGTTGGTCAAACTCCTTGCCAACAATCGAACCCAGGAATCAATCAAACTCAAAATAAGCAAACCCTAGAAATTGGGGTATTTCAAAATTACCTCAAAACTTCAAAGGAGGGGAGAGGGAGAGAGGAGGTTGGTGGCCGGAGGTGGCGAATGGAGTCGACGGTATGGTGCTCGCCGGCGGCTGCTGAGCAAGGTCGGAGAGGAACCCAGATCTGGAAATCAAATTCGTCAATCTGCCATGGGAGCAACACGAAGGCGTTCTAATTCGTCGCCTCTGCAACCGCCATCGCCGTCGCCACCTTCGCCGCCATCACCACCGGCGCCGCCATCACCACCTTCGCCTCTGCAATCTACCTGCGCAGTAGAGGAATCGGTCGCACTGTTCAACGCCAGCCACCATCGCAGTCGACGCCCTCGCACCGCCTTCACCTCTCCTCATCGCCAGATCACCGCTCATCTCCTTCGCAATCGCCTCTCCTCATCGTCGAATCGCCGCTCGCCCTTCACAATCGCCCTTCGCTATCGCCGAATCGCCTCCTCGCCCTTCTCTTTCTTCCACGCATAGACTCACGCGCATAATAGGTTGAAGGGGGGGGGGGGTTTATTTCCTATTTTTTTTTTCAATTAATTAAACTTACCAATTAATCTCAGCCTTTAGATTTCACTCAATCAACGGTTAGGATGTGTGTACTTGATACTCAATAAGGCTTGAGTACATATGATCCATACTCTATATATATATATATATATATATATATATATATATATATATATATATATATATATATATATATCCCTAAAATAGCTTTATATTCATATATTTATCGTTTATTTTCCAGTTGTTACAATGGCGAATGTATACAATAAGGTTAACGAAATTAATCCAGACGGAAGTGATTGGGTCATTAAAGTTCGTGTGATACGATTGTGGACAGTGAAGAAGAAGAAAACGGATAAAGAAGATATAGGCATGGTTCTCTTAGATGAAGAGGTAAGCTCTTATTTTAATGACATCTTATTTTAATTTAAGGTAATTGCAGTTTTGATTAAAGTATTAATTCTTCATTATTTGAATGGTCATGCAGGATTCCATGATAAAGCCCGCTGTGCGATTTTTTAATAAATTTTATTATATAAAACAACTTTGAATTAATATAAATTACTACTCCATATAAATCCATATAAAGTAAGTACATCCAATTGAGAAATAATATCAAATTTTTAAAAAAATAACTTGGGTTTACGATTAAATTATATGATCGATTAAGATGGTGCTACCGATTTATACCTTACAATATAAATTTATTAGAAAAATAAAATTAAATTCATCAACCAAGGTGGAGTTAAGGAGTTGATATGCAAAATATTATATCTAAATCGATCAAGGGAGAGTTGATTGAATAAGCAGATAAATTGTTTTAAAATTTACTATGGATTAGGCATTTAGGCATGCTAAAAACTCTACTTTGATATCTAATTAAAATTTATCTAAAATGATAAGTTTTCTACCTAATTAAGATATAAGATTAAATATTTATTTTTTATTAAAAAACTTATATTGGATAGATTATTTGATCTAAAAAGATAAGTTTTTACCGAACTTATTGACTTATTAATTGATGTGACTAAAAGAGATAATACCATTTTAATTCAGAATATGACACATATAAAAAATAATACCATTTTAATCCAGAAAATGTCACGTATACTAATCGTACCAGAGCCCATTTCAGGCTGAACAAATATGATTAATGTAGATTAAAAAATTTATCTTTTTAGATCACTGAAATTAAATATGATTATATTACAAAAAAAATCTATATAAAATCTATATATAACTTACCCGTAAATAAATCAAAAAATTTTAAAAAAAAATTAAAAGTGGTGAAAAAGAACAGTTGATATAGGTTAACAATTTCTTTATTGGTTTAGAGATATAATCGGCTGAACATAAAGATTTACAAAATCATTGTTTTTTTTATTAATTCTGGTTTGTTAGTAATGATGAAAAGAAAAATAAATAAATAAAAACTTATAAAATGACATATATGATAGGTGAAAAGAGGTAACGATAAAGATTTATCTACAAATATAGCTTTTTAATTATAAATTATTACTCCATAGATAAAATATAATTTATTAAGAAAACGCGCAACCGCGCGGGTACCGATACTAGTATTACTATATAACTACTCCCCTCAATTTTGCATACATCCTTCAAGCATCGTATTCCCATATTATGTACGAATTGCTTAAATATCATTGTACACAATGCTTTAGTGAATAAATCTGTCAGATTTTCATGCATCAATCTTTTAATTAAATTGATAATTAATATAATTATATAATTATATTTGATAATTAATTTTAATATTTTAATTAAATTGTTAATATTTTTTAGTCTTTTAATTAAAATCTATTAAGGAAAATAAAAAATGAAATAATTTATTAAGTTGTACATGTGTCATCATTTTATTGATTTTTCAAATATGAGAAGGTGCCCAATATATACTGGGGCGCCCCAAATTTGGGGAGATTGTCCACAATGGTCGGGTTTCTCAAATTAGATGAAAAAGTGAAACCGGGAGGGGAGGTCCCTACCATTGTGGATGCTCTAAAGTTAGTTTAATCAGCCCAAATAATAAGCTGTCATCCGTCTTTATAAGCAATCAATGGATTATGTCAAACGAACTCTATACACACTAAGCTCAATGCATCATAAGATCTTAACATCTTCTTACAATCAACCAACACATTGTGTCAAAACAATTACAGTATTATACGGAGTACATTATAAGATCCTCATCGATTTCTTATAAACCACCATCACCCTGTATAAGAAATTGATGAGGATCTTATAATGCATATTATACGTTACTTATCATCACTTACACATTATATATTATAAGTTCCTTAGCAGTACCTTATAACTAAAGTTAGTTTCTAATCAGCCCAAATAAGCTTCTCGCATCACACAAACCAAACACACCCTAAACCCCCTCATTAGGATCACCTTTCTGATATCACAAGAAGCACCATTCCTACTACTACTTGTCTAGTTGTCTGTGTCTGTCTTTGAACAGGTGCTAATACCACAAAAACTAATAAACTTGCTTGAATTGTTTCCCCTTTTTATTTGTATTTGTACTTGCATTTGTTTCGCCTTTTGATTTTGTAGACAGCAGCTCAACATAAGCATAAAACACAACAAATTCAGTTCAAAATGAAGCTGCCAACAAAACAGACCCGGAAAAGAAACAACATACAAAATTGCAGCCCCTAGAAAGCTCCATCAATGACAGCAGAAACAGCGCGAGGCAGCAGCAACACAACGTTACATTACGTTTGTATCCTCCTCTAAGATCGGAACATTCATTCAGCAAATGATGTCTACAAAATGCAGCAGCTAGCAAAGCCAATCATTCAATATTTCAATCCATAAAATCAACATTTACAATATTATATGAGTGTCAACGTCCAGAGGATCTCAGAATTTCACACTAGACATTACCATCAAGGTGGCTGCTAATGCTGCAACTGAACTAAAACCAGATTTTGTGCAAAATGTAGATTGCTAACACCGTTAAGACATATTGTGATACATGTCAATTTGAAGTAGCTGCATTCAATCTTTCTGCACATGTGGAAGCACGGTGGGTATTCGAGAGGGTGGTCCGTTTAGCTCTCAGTGTTGGGCTCGACTTTGATCTCTTGGCAGCTTTCAAGAGGGAAACAAAACCTCCTGTCACCAACCATGTTGATTCACATTTACAGAGATCTGTTCTTCGGATTTCTTTGCTCTTCTTTTTCTTGAAGTCATTGTATAACACATGACACAAAAGATTAGCATGTTATGCTTTAGTATATAGTATTTGACTTAGTCCAGATTTGTAAGCAAATAATTTGTTACTTGACATATCTTTCAGTTGAGAAATAACAGTAGAGGAATCCAATCCATTCATAAACTGCATTGATAGTCACAATTCCAATATATGATTCTCAAGTTGATAATTGCAGCAGGAGATATAAATAATAAATATATATCATGACAGTTGACAGAACTAGAGCCTTATCATCAGCAACACATAACTCTAAAGCTAAATAAAGACATCATTCAGGGGATGCAGAGAGACAAGGAATGAAGCTGATTCCACGCCAGATCTCCTGTGCCCACGGTAGGATCGGCTCAGGAACCTTTGACCACTCCTGGCTGACCACATCATATGCGAAAATCACTTGGGCTCTTCGTCTCGGTATTCTTTTTAACAGCCACCCACTAAGCAAGATCACAAGCAATCTCCTATTGCTCAGACACACACCCTTCACGTAGCTCATAAAATGAGGGCAATACGAGGTTGGCATCCTATCAACCTCTATCCAGCTGCGCATCTGCGTATCAAGCTCCCAAACACAAACAAATGAACGGATCCCTGCTGCATTATTATTCTTTTTACAATCCACCCAGCCAACTAGCAAAAGTCGCCCCCCGCCCTCTGCAAGAGAAATGATACGTGAGTTGGGTGGATTCGCGACCAGGAGTTGCTCCCATGTCCCGCTCACCACGTCGTAAGACATTATTCCCTCAGGTTCGTCGCATTGGAAGTAAACAACACTGCCAATGGCCAACCCTTTAGATCCTAAAGGGAAAGGCTGCTCGAAGTTAGCGGGAATTCTCCCTTGAGTAATTGTAGTCTTGTCCTCCGAGGAGGAATAGTCATAAACTCCATAGTTGCCTCCCCTTTCCAGCCATACGATTTTGTATCCACCGGCCCCTGATGGATTATACACAAACGCCAGTGCACAAGCACGTTTTCCAAGCCTAGCATACCACGGAATTACCTTCCAAGTTCGGGTAAGAAGGTTACCTACACGAAAGGAATCATGGCCAAAATCGGCAAAACATACGAGCCCCCCGGAATCACATCTAGGACCATCCGAAAAATAATAATATGGTGGAGCGTGGGAGATATAGTGCCATTTCTTCACCAAAGGGTCATATAGGGCTCCCAATTTTTCAAGCATACCATCCGATATTAGTGCGTAGATCAAAGGTAGCTCTCGTGGCGCCCAACGATGCAGAAAAGGCAAGGAGTTCCACTTGTGACAGACCAACCGAAACCGGATGAAGGTGGCAATGGGAACCCTTGCAATGACACTCTCTAGTAGTTCCTCGGGTAAGTCTTTCCATATAGTCTCATCCAGCCATACACTAGTCTCCTCCTCGACGGTTGATCGACGAGATTTCCTCTCTTTTCACGGTTTCTTAGCCGCAGAGGGCTCACCAGTTTCCTTGGTTTTGACCTTTTTCCTGCCTCCCATGTGTAAAATGTGTTGTATTTCTTCCAATTACAACACAGTTGAATCAGAACAACTGAAACTTTATGACCTAGAGCATGTTTGGGGATGCAAAAAAAGCAAGGCAAAAATCAAATCTTTCAACCCAAGGAAGAAATTAACCAGACAGAAAAACACACCAATTGAAACTTCATAGCATAGAGTATGTGTTTTGAATTAGAATTCGACCGAAATTCAACTAGAAAAAGTTTAGATTTTGAATTCATACCTGGACGTACGTCGATTGTAGGAAGGATAATGAGTAGGGTCGAGTATACTAATCGGTTAGATTTAAAAAAAAATACGACAATTAGGAAAGCTTTGATATTACATAAGGTTTAATTTAATTGCACTAAATTTCCTAATTTTTATGGTTTGCTTTTTCTTCGTAACCTAGGGTTTGCATTTTCTTTTCTTTTTAGTTTGTTAATTACCCTTAATATTTTGCGATTTTTTTTTGATCCAAAGGCTCGCCGCAGTCCTAGAGCATCTATATATCTATATAAAATATTAAAATACTAAAACAGAGGTCGTGCGATTCGCATACGTAGAATTTTCTGAATTAAAACAGGGTTATTTTTAAATCAGTAATCTATCCAATATAACTTTATATCTTAATTAGTTTTTTTTATATAAATATTCAACCTCATATCTTAATTAGGTAGAAAACTTATCGTTTTAGATAAATCTATCTAATATTATTCAAGATGGAAAATGAAACGAATAGATATAATACGCATTACTTTTTTAGTGAAGTGTTTATATAGCAATTTTATTTATATAGCCCTTTTATTTATAGAATAGTTGCAATGACATGTTATATAAATATTTAACAAATGGATAAATAACCTAAAGTAACTTTTTATATTTAAAACAAACGATTGTAACAACTATTGTAAATCCGTTTGTTTTGGGTATAAATAAAAGTGATTAATTTACAAAATTAGGAGAAATTACTTTACATTTAAAAAAGCATTACAATTGAATAATCTAGATTTAAACATGTTTACATTTTCAAAAACATAATACAATTGAAAATTATATATTTACTTTATATGGAGTAGTAATTTATATTAATTCAAAAATATTTTATATAATAAAATTTATTAAAAAATCGCACAGCGAGCAAGTAATAAAACTAGTGTACGTTATTTAAAATAGGAGATGATCAATTGACAGTAACGTCCAACAGCCCCGCTAACATAATACAAAGCAGTAAAGCACACATATTTATTATACAGTTTCAATAATCCCTCATTTTAATCAAATTTTTTTTAATAAAAATGCCAAACATGTAAAAATGTGTGCTCATACAAAATTAAAATGAGATCTATTACTTTAAAATAACTTTATGCCTTTATCTCTTCTATGGATTAAAAATCTATTTTATAAAGCCATAGTTATAATTTGCGTAATATCAATCATATATCTAATATCTTATAGTATTGCTTATGTTAATTATCATATATTTTGCTATTTATTTTTTAAAAACTTTTTTTTTGGTAGTCACTCTTTTTTTCCTTTTTCTTTTTTTTTTTAAAGTATTGTTTTTAATCTATGTATAGTTAGCATGTCTTATGAAGCTGCCAACAAAACAGACCCGGAAAAGAAACAACAAACAAAATTGCAGGCCCTATAAAGCTCCATCAATGACAGCAGAAACGGCGCGAGGCAGCAGCAACACAACGTTACATTACGTTTGTATCCTCCTCTAAGATCGGAACATTCAGCAAATGATGTCTACAAAATGCAGCAGCAAAACCAATCATTCAATCCATAAAATCAGCAATTACAATATTGCAGGAGTGTCAACGTCCAGAGGATCTCAGAATTTCACACTAGACATTACCATCAAGGTGGCTGTTAATGCTGCATCTGAACTAAAACCGGATTTTGTGCAAAATGTAGATTGCTAGCTAAGACAGTTTGGATTTTCTGCACATGTGGAAGCACGGTGGGTATTCGAGAGGGTGGTCCCTTTAGCTCTCAGTGTTGGGCTCAACTTTGATTTCTTGGCAGCTTTCAAGAGGGAAACACAGCCTCCTGTCACTAACCATGTTGATTCACATTTACAGAGATCCGTTCTTCGGATTTCTTTGCTCTTCTTTTTCTTGAAGTCATTGTATAACACATGACACATAAGATTAGCATGTTATGCTTTAGTATATAGTATTTGACTTAGTTGAGATTTGTAATTAAGCAAATAATTTGTTACTTGACATATCTTTCAGTTGAGAAATAACAGTAGCTAGAGAAATTCAATCCATTCATAAACTGCATTGATAGTCGTCACAAGTCCAATACATAAATTCAAATATATAATTCTCAAGTTGATACTTGCAGGAGGAGATATAAACTCTAAAGCTACCTGATAGATTCTGAGATAAGATTCGGTTTGATAAATAAAGCTAAATAAAGACATCATTCATGGGGATGCAGAGAGACAAGGAAAGAAGCTTATTCCACACGAGACCTGATGTGCCTGCGAATCCCACGGTAGGATGCACTCAGGTTGAGGAACCTTGGACCACTCCCGGCTGACCACATCATATGCGAAAATCTCTTGGACCCTTTGTGACGTTCTTTTTTCAAACAGCCACACATCCACCAAGATCACAAGCAATCTCCTATTGCTCAGACACTTGGCACTCATGGTCACAATGTTGCGATTCTTAAAAACAGGGCAATACGAGGTTGGCATCCTATCAACCTCTATCCAGCTGCTCATCTGCGTATCAAGCTCCCAAACACAAACACGTGGACGGATCTCAGCTGCATTTGCTGCATTATTATGCTTATTACAATCCACCCAGCCAACTAGCAAAAGCCGCCCCCGCCCCTTGCAAGAGAAACGTCACATGAATTGGGTGGATAAGCGACCAGGAGTTGCTCCCATGTCCCGCTCACCATGTCGTAAAACATTATTCCATCAGGTTCGTCGCATTGGAAGTAAACAACACTGCCAATGGCCAACCCTTTAGATCCTAAACAGAAAGGCAGCTCGAAGTTAGCGGGAATTCTCCCTTCAGTAATTGTAGTTTTGTTCTCCGAGGAGGAATAGTCATAAACTCCATAGTTGCCTCTCCTATCCAGCCATACGATTTTGTATCCACCGGCCCCGGATGGATTATACACAAACGCTAGTGCAAAAGCCCATGTTGTAAGACTAGCGGACCACGGAAATACCTTCCAAGTTCGGGTAAGAAGGTTGCCTACATGAAAGGAATGATGGCAAGCATCAGCATAACATACGAGTCCCCCACCGGAATCACATTTAGGACCAGCCCAATGATAATATGGTTTAGTGTGGGTGATATAGTACCATTGCTTCACCAAAGGGTCATACAGGGCTCCCGATTGAATCGTACCATCCGATATTACTGCATAGATCAAAGGTAGCTCTTGTGGCGCCCAACGCTGCAGAAAAGGCAAGGAGTTCCACTTGTGACAAACCAATCGAAACCGGAAGACGGTGGCAATGGGAACCCTTGCAATGACACTCTCTAGTAGTTCATCGGGTAATTCTTTCCATACAGTCTCATCCATCAGTACAGTAGTCTCCTCCTCGACTGCTGATTGACGAGATTTCCTCTCTTTTCACGGTTTTGTAGCCGCAGAGTGCTCACCAGCTTCCTTGGTTTTGAACCTCCTGGCTCCAATTGTTGTGTTTCTTTCCAACTACATTTACTGAAAGCAACCGATCAAATTTGTGTAAATAGATGGAGGAGTTCAATATTTTTGCAGGTTTGAGGATGCAAAAATAAGGCAAGGCGAAAATCAGATCTTTCAACCAAAGAAGAAATTAACCGACATAAAAACACACCAATTAAAACTTCATAGCCTATGAGCAGACCGAAATTCAACTAGAAAAAGGTTAGATTTTTAATTTATGCCTGGACGAACGTCGATTGTAGGAAGGATAATGAGTAGCGTCGAGGAGATTGGAGGGATTATATTAATAGATAGATATACTAATCGGTTAGATTTTTTTAAAATACGACAATTAGGAAAACTTTGATATTATATAAGGGTTAATTGAACTAAATTTTCTAATCTTTATAGTTTGCTTTCTTTTTTCTTTTTTTGTTCTGAAAGTTTTATGGATTGTTAGTTTGTTACCCTTAATATTTTCTAAGATTTTGCGATTTTTTTTTTTTTATCCAAAGGCTCCTAGAACATCTATCTATCTATATCTATATCTAACTATTAAAAGAGAATCATTTTTTATGAGATGTTAAAAGTAGGTTATTTAATCACTTTTTTAAAAAATCAATTAATCCATTATCTTAGCTTAAATTATAATTTTAGTAGTTTTTTTTAAAAAACAATGAGATTAATTCAAAACATAAAATTAATAATAAGGAAAAATAAAATTAATATTTTCACCTCAACGCGGACTTCGACAGGGAGACCCCTTATATATCTGTTCCTAATTTTATCAGAAATCCTAGCGCGAGGACTCTAGGAATCTATCAAACCAGGTAGTCATTTGGGTGTTAGAGCATGAGCAACCATGAGATTTCCTTATCTTAAGGTTAGTAAAAGGTAAGCTCATGGTTGTGGGTCTTACCTTAAGGTAAGGAGATGGAAGGGGTTACCTTAGTAGAAATAGGTAACCTCTTCCATTTTCTAATTTTGTTTTCCTTTTTCTTTTATAAAAAAGTAACATCTTCTCTTTTCCATCTATATTTATTAATTGTAAACATGTGTAAAATGAAATAGATAATATAATTATATTTCCTTATTTTTTTAAATAAAATATCTCATTGGTTTAATTTTATTTTTCTCTATAATTTGAGCTCAATTTCCCCCTATATGTAATAATAAAATATATTTATATCAAGTACTTTACGCATGTGTAAATACTAATCGGTAGCTCGATTAGTATTTACGCATGTTATAATGTTTCTAACTTTGTTAATTTTAATCTAGATGTAATAATAAAATATATTTATATCAAGTAATTTCTATTTTTATTTATTTATAAAACTATAAATAAAAATAATTGACAATAATATATGATGATAAAAATATAATAAAGGAAAAGATATGTAAATGAAAAGGAAAGTGAAAATAAATTTGAAAATGGGTAAAAGAGGTTTCCATGGTTGTGGAGAAAACCTTTTAGAAAGAGGTAGAAAAAGTGAAAATAATTTTAAACAAAAAAATAAATGAGGTGTAAGGTATGATAGGAAGAGGGAAGAAAAAAGAGGAAAGAGGTTTTCCCATGGTTGCGGATGGTCTCAACTATTTAGCTGCCAAAAACCAGAGTTGGTACCCAAACCTGTTGAGCCCAACCGGCCCATCTCTATCACCGATTACTCTTCGTGTGACAGAGATCTTGCAGCTCCTGCTCACTATTATTTCGGCGTGTAGGATTCATCTCAACAATATCCCTAGCTGGTGTTTTGAGATTGTCTTTGTCTTTGTCTAAATCCGATCCAAAACAAGCTCACTTTATGAAGCCAAGACTAAAATTGTCGAGGATGGTGGGTATTCGCGAGGGTAGCTCCCTTTAGCTCTCAATGTTGGGCTTGGCTTTGATCTCTTGGCAGACTTCGAGAGGGAAACAAAACCTCCTGTCACTAACCATGTTGACTGACATTTAGAGTAGAGGAATTCAATCTATTCATAAACTGCATCGATAGTCACAAGTCCAACACATAAATTCAAATATATAATTCTCAAGTTGATATTTGCAGCAGGAGATATAAATATATTTCATGACCGTTGACAACACATAACTCTAAAGCTAAATAAAGACAACATTCATGGGGTCCATGGGGATGCAGAGAGACAAGGAAAGAAGTTGATTCCACACCAGACCTCATATGCCTGTGAATCCCACGGTAGGATGCAGTCAGGAACCTTGGACCACTCCCGGCTGACCACATCATATGCGAAAATCTCTTGGACTAAAATCTCTTGGGCTCTTCTTGTCCTTCTTTTTAACAGCCACCCACTAAGCGAGATCACAAGCAATCTCCTAGTGCTCAGACACATGGCATTCACGTTGTCGTGATTCTTAAAAACAGGGCAATACGAGGTTGGCATCCTATCAACCTCTATCCAGCAGTGCATCTGCGTATCAAGCTCCCAAACACAAACACATGGACGGATCCCAGCTGCATCTGCTGCATTATTATTCATATTACAATCCGCCCAGGCAACTAGCAAAAGTCGCCCCCCGCCCTCTGCAAGAGAAACGATATGTGAGTTGGGTGGATACATGATCAGGAGTTGCTCCCATGTCCCGCTCATCACGTCGTAAGACATTATTCCATCAGGTTTGTCGCATCGGAAGTAAACAACATTGCCAATGGCCAACCCTATACGTCCCATAGGGGAATTCAGCTCGACGTTAGCAGGAATTCTCCCTTGAGTAATTATAGTCTTCTCCGAGGAATAGTCAAGAACTCCATATTTGCCTTCCCAATCCACCCATACGATTTTGTATCCACCGGCCACGGATGGATTATACACAAACGCCATGGCAAAAAACCCTTCTCCAAGACTAGGGAACCGAAATACCTTCCAAGTTCGGGTAAGATGGTTGCTTACATGAAAGGAAGCATGGCGAAAATTGGCATAACATACTAGTCCGCCCCCGGAATCACATCTAGGACCATCCCAATGATAACATGGTGGAGTGTGGGAGTTATAGTGCCATTTCTTCACCAAAGGGTCGTACAGGGCTCCCGATCCCCCAATCGTATCATCCGATACTACTGCATAGATCAAAGGTAGCTCTTGTGGCGTACAACGCTGCAGAAAAGGCAAGGAGTTCCACTTGTGACAAACCAACCGAAACCGGATGATGGTGGCAATGGGAACCCTTGTAATGACACTCTCTAGTAGTTCCTCGGGTAATTCTTTCCAAACAGTCTCATCCATCAGTACAGTAGTCTCCTCCTCGACTGCTGATCGGCGAGATTTCCTCTGTTTTCGCGGTTTCGTAGCCGCAGAGGGCTCACCAGTTTCCTTGGTTTTGACCTTTTTCCTGGCTCCCATTTGTTGTTGTATTTCTTCCAACTACATTTGATGAAAGCAACCGATCAAATTTGTATAAATAGATTGAGGAATTCAATACTTAAATAGTCCAAACAGGTGAATAGAACAATGGATAAATCACTAATTGAAACTTTATAACCTAGAGATGTTTGGGGATGCAAAAATAGGGCAAGCAAAAATCAAATCTTTCAACACAGAGAAGAAATTAACCGACAGAAAAACACACCAATTGAAACTTCATAACCTAGAGCATGTGTTTGCTATACGATGACAGATTCGACCGAAATTCAACTAGAGAAAGGTTAGATTTTGAATTCATACCTGGGCGTACGTCGATGGTAGGAAGGATAAGAGGTAGCGTCGAGGAAATTGGAAGGGATTATATTTATATAGATAGATAGATAGATAGATAGATAGATAGACTAATCGGTTAGATTTTTTAAAATACTGTCATTAGGAAAGCTTTGAAATTATATATATAAGTGTTAATTGCCTAAATTTCCTAATTTTTATGGATTGTTTGTTGCATTTAATATTTTGATCTTTGATGAGTTTTAATAAACTCGCTAACATAATACAAAAATTATACTGTACATCTCCTACAACTCATGGTGTACCATAGGGTACACCACAAAATTATTTTTGTTATAAAATAATGTTAAAAAAAATTCTTAAAATTCTATTCAACTTATATACACTCGTATTTATATATTTATAACATTTTATTATAAAAATCATGTTTAAAAAATTATAGATAATGAAAATATGAGTTATTTTAGAAAATGAATTTTCTATTTTTCAAAAATATGATATTTTCTATTTTTCAAAAATATAGATAATGAAAATATGAGTTATTTTATGATAAAATTATTTTCTATTTTATGAAAATATGATATGAGTGTATATAAGTTAAATATATTTTTTAGAATTTTTTGTAACAATGTTGTATAACAAAAATAATTTTGTGGTGTACCATAGGGTACACTATGGGTTGTAGAAGATCTCAACTCGTAACGCACACACATATTATACAGTTTCAATAATCCCCATTTTAATAAAAAAAAATGCCAAACATGTAAAAGTGTGCGCTCATAAAAAATTAAAATGAGATCTATTAGTTTAAAATAACGTTATGCCTTATTATATCTTCTATTGTTTAAAAATCTATTTTTATAAAGCCATAGTTATAATTTGCGCAATATCGATCATATATATCTTATATTGCTTATGTTATCGTATATTTTTCTATTTATTTTCTAAAAACTATTTTATTTTTGTGTAAAAGTATGTAAAAGTGGCTCTTTGATCACAATTCTGGCAATACCAATGCCAGATTCAACAGAAACAATCAACAAAAGTTGGTGTTCTTCACACTCACAAAATGATCAAATCTGGACAAGAACATTCAAGGTTTTTAAGGTTGCTTGCAGCCTTGCTGCAACTCTCAAAACATGCTCTCTCTCTCTTGCCATTAAGGGAAAACGAAAATTACAATATATAGTACATACAGCAGGGCAGCTGATGCTAGAAGAAGACAAAATAGTGCAGAAATAAAGGTGGATATGCACCCGGATGTGACGAGTGACATAACCTATTACATAACAACTAATAAGGCATTATAAAACCAAAATGGATAAGGACTTATAAGGTGATCAGATGATGGTATAATCTTAATACCCCCTCCTCAAGTTGGACTTGGGGAGCAATTGACAAGTCCCAACTTGCCATGAAAGAACTTGGATTGATCCTCTCCAAGAGCTTTAGTCATAACATCTGCTATTTGAAGCCCTGTTCGAATATGCTTAGTTTGAATAAAACCTTCCAATACCTTCTCCCTTATGAAATGACAATCAACTTTAATGTGCTTAGTCCTCTCGTGGAACACTGGATTTGCAGCAATGTAGATAGCTGCTTTACTGTCACAGTATAAGGGAATTGGCAAGGGACATTTGATTTCCATGTCCTGCATCAGTCCATATAACCACACCAGTTCACTTGAAGTTTTTGACATACTTCTATACTCGGATTCAGCTGAGGATTTTGACACAGTTTGTTGCTTCTTAGTCTTCCATGAGACTAATGCTCCTCCAAAGAACACACAAAATCCTGTAAGAGATCTGGCACTATAGGCACATGTTGCCCAATCAGCATCACAGTAACCTGTTAGACCATAATCTGAGTCCCTTCTAAGCATGAGACCAACATTCACAGTCCCTGCTAAGTACCTTACCACATGTAATGCAGCATCCATGTGAGGTTTCCTAGGTGAGCTCATGAATTGACTCAAGTGTTGAATAGAATATGACAAGTCAGGCCTTGTCAAGTTCAGGAATAGAAGCCTCCCAATCAGTCTTCTGTACTTATCTTGTTCAACAATCAACTCACCATCATCATGAGTAAGTTTCAGACCTCTGGGCATAGGGAAAGCACTTGGCTTGCACTCTGCCATCCCACAATCATCAATGATATCCAATATATATTTCCTTTGGTGCAAGGAAATACCTGCAGAAGATCTGGTGACTTCAAGTCCTAAGAAGAACCTAGCCACTCCCAGATCCTTTATGGTGTAAGCCTTATGTAAGGCCCTTTTTACATAGTCAATCACTTCCTTGTCATCACCAGTGATCAACAGATCATCCACATAAACAAGTGCCATCACTTGACCTCTCTTTACATTCATCACAAAAAGAGAGTAGTCATTCTCGGATTGTTTGAATCCAAGCTTGATCATAAACTGTGTCAACTCCACATTCCACTGTCTAGATGCCTGTTTTAGTCCATATAAGGACCTTTGGAGCTTGCAGTACTGTCCTGGCCTCACTGCATAACCTTCAGGTGGACACATGTACACCTCTTCTTCCAAGGTTCCATGAAGAAAAGCATTGTTGATGTCCAACTGATACATTTCCCAATCCTTTTTAGCAGCCAAAGAAAACATCATTCTCACTGTTGCTAGTTTAGCCACAGGTGAAAATGTATGTTTATAGTCCTTCCCTTCCACTTGAGTGAAGCCCTTTGCCACTAGCCTGGCCTTATATCTCTCTACAGACCCATCTGGTCTGTATTTCACCTTGTAGATCCACTTACACCCCACTGGCTTTTGCCCTGGTGGCAATGAAGACATGGTCCATGTCTTATTCTGCTCTAGAGCAGCTAATACTTTGTTCATGGCTTCTTGCCATAAACTGTCTTTAACTGCTTCCCTAAAAGAGGTAGGCTCATAAACACTAACCATGTTACAAAAGGATGTAACAAACTCCTTGCTGTAGCTTTCCAAGTTTCCCAAAGTTCTGGTAAGGAAAGCCTTTGAATCTGGACCACTAATGACATTACAAACATAGTCATTCAATCTGCCTGGCCTGGTAGATGTTCTAGTTGTTCTTCTCAAGGGTGGAAAATCCACCAAATTTGGAGAATTCTCCCCAACTTCCTCTGGTGCAGGGACAGCTCTCCAAGGTGATGAGTGTGATTCATGATGTTGACCCTGAGATTGCTCACTGTTCTCAACTACAGGTGCAGCAATCTCCTGATCTGTCACCTCATGTTGCATTTGAACTCCCTCATAGTCAAATGCTGGATTGACAAGAGGTAAGACTGGTGTTACCTCCACAACTTCAGTTTCTTGCAAGTCCTTCTTGAAGGGAAAAACTTCTTCATTGAAAACCACATCTCTACTGATGACAATTTGCTTGCTCTCCAGATCATACAGTTTGTATGCCTTTTGAGCATGGGGATAGCCAAGGAATATACACCTTCTTCCTTTGGCTGCAAATTTGTCTCTAATTCCATGACTCCTGGGTGCATAACACAGACACCCTACAATTCTTAGCTCATCATAGCTGGGCTTCTTCCCAAATAAAACTTCATATGGTGTCTTCCAATCCAACACAGCAGTGGGCAATTTATTTATCACATGAGTGGCTGAGAGAATACATTCACTCCAAAATCTGTTTGGCAGATTAGCATGTATTCTCATAGCTCTTGCTGTTTCAACCAAATGCTTGTGCTCCCTTTCAACTCTACCATTTTGTTGTGGAGTGTATGGTGCACTTTTCTGATGAATAATGCCATTTAGCTCAAAGAAGTCAATGCAATCTCTTTGCACTATCTCAGTCCCATTGTCACTCCTGATGCACTTCACTTTCTTTCCAAACTGAGTGCTAGCATACTTAACAAAATTTCTAATAGTCTTGAACACTTCCATCTTATCCTTAAGAAGGAATGTCCAAGTGGCACGACTGTGATCATCAACCAAAGTTAAAAAATACCTTGCTCCTGTAATACCAGTAGTCCCATATGGACCCCATAAATCAACATGTAATAAATCAAAATTATCATCAGCCACAAAATTGCTTAATTGAAAAGGCAGTCTATGATGCTTTGCCAAACTGCAAGTGTCACATAAAACATTATCCATGTCACAACCCTTTAAAAACTCTAAATGTCTTAACTTAGAAATGGAAGAATGCCCAAGTCTAGCATGATAAACATCAAAACCAATTCTAGTTGAAACAAGAACATATGGACTGTGGCCAATGCTATTGACAACTTCATTATTCTGAGCATCTTCCATCTTCATGCAGCTTCTGTATAAGCCCCCTTTTCTGTACCCTCTGAGCAAGATCTCCTTACATCCAGGGCCCTGTAATACACAACCATCTTTGTCAAAAACAGCTCTAAATTCTGATCTGTCAACAAGTTTCCCAACAGACAATAGGTTGTGCTTGAATCCTGGAACATATAATACATTATCAAGAGTAATTCTCTTGTTCAACATCACTCTTCCTGATTCTGTCACATGAATAATGTGTCCATCAGGCAATCCAACATAGAAAGGATGAACAAGCCTTCTTTTATCAAAAAGCAGTGAACCATTGTTCACCATATGGTCACTAGCTCCTGTGTCTATGACCCATTCCATCTCACTTTCACATTTATCAACAGAATTAACAGTGGCAAAGCAACTAATACCTGCAAAATTGACCGATGAACTGCTCTCAGATGAGTTCCTTCCCCTCATCATCTTGCAAACCTCCTGGCAAACAGCATTCACCAGGGCCTTATCAATCCCTGTGTCACTTCCTCCCTTCTGGGATCTTTCTTCTTCAAGAGGATTATCTGGCTCGTAAGATCCCACATTGTTAGCTGAGCTCTTGCCTGCTTCCCTGTGCCACTCTGGATACCCATGTAGCTTCCAGCATTGAGCCATGAAGTGCCCCTTTTGATTAAAAAAGTTGCATCTCTTGTTGCTTTTGTCAGCCTTGTCACCTTTATCAAAACTGTCCTTCTTGTATTCCTTTCTTTCAAAGCTGCCATTTCCAAAGCTACCACTTCCCTGCTGAGGAGCTTTAGTGAAATTCCTTCCTCCTTGCTTGTTCACAGCTAGAGCACTAGAATCCTGACTGACTGTGTTGTTGTTTCCTCCTCTCTGAGCTTCAACTTGAGTCACTAGGTAGTAAGCCCTATTGAGCTTTGGCATAGGATCAGTGGATAGAATCTGATTCCTCACTGGCTCATAATAATCTGTCAACCCCATTAGAAATTGCATAAGTCTATTCCTCAACTCTGAGTCAAGCATCTTCTTCTGAAGCTCACATTTGCAGCTTGCAATACCACCACAAGTGCAGACAGGGATCCCTTCCAAAACCTGAAGCTGATCCCAAATAACCTTCAACTTGTTGAAGTATTCAGCCACTGAAAGACCTTCCTGAGCAACCCCACAGATCTTCTTCCTCAGCTGATAAATAAGTGGACCATTTGATTGTCCATACCTCTCTGAGATCTCATCCCAGAGCTGCTTAGCAGTTTCAGCAAAAATAAAGGTTTCCTTGATAGAAACAGTCATTGAGTTCAAAAGCCAGCAACGGACCATAAAATCCGCTCTAATCCATTTCTGAGAATCCTGAGATTCCACTGGAACAGGTCTAGCACATGATCCATCTATGAATCCTAGCTTATTCTTAGCTCCAAGAGCCATCATTATGCCTCTCATCCATGGCAAATAATTTATTCCATCAAACACATTAGTAACTAGTTGGGATCCAGGATGATCCGAGTTAGCTAGGAACAAAGGGTCGCTGAAATTACCTTGGGTTTCAGTAGTGGGAGTCACACTCATCTTCAGAAGCCAAGAACACCAAAAGCGAGCAACAAAATCAACCCCGTAGCTCTGATACCGTGTAAAAGTGGCTCTTTGATCACAATTCTGGCAATACCAATGCCAGATTCAACAGAAACAATCAACATAAGGTGGTGTTCTTCACACTCACAAAATGATCAAATCTGGACAAGAACATTCAAGGTTTTTAGGGTTGCTTGCAGCCTTGCTGCAGCTCTCAAAACATGCTCTCTCTCTTGCCATTAAGGGGAAATGAAAATTACAATATATAGTACATACAGCAGGGCAGCTGCACACATCTTATTGGATGCTAGAAGAAGACAAAATAGTGCAGAAATAAAGGTGGATATGCACCCGGATGTGACGAGTGACATAACCTATTACATAACAACTAATAAGGCATTATAAAACCAAAATGGATAAGGACTTATAAGGTGATCAGATGATGGTATAATCTTAATAAAGTATTATGTCTAATCTATCTATATAGTTAGCATGTCTTTTAGATTTTTTTTTTAAATGCTATAGAATTTCGATGAGAAATCTTTTCTAAAGATTCAATCACAAGATACCACATAAGATGCATAACTTTTCCATTACGTGGGTAATTTTTTAATTTTAAAATATAGTTATAATATCACAATTCAAAATTGTGAATATTTAAACTAAATTATATTTTTAATTAATTTTAATTACTTTTAATTATTTAAAATATTTAAACTAAATTGTGAATAAATTTCACAATTCAAAAATTTATTAAATAGAGGCTTGAAACGGGCTCTAGTGCAATTTCGCATCCATGGAATCAAACACCATTAAAAGCACTAAGCTTTATATTTTCCGGGTACTGGTTATTAGCTGAGAAGGTTATTGAAAAAAAAAAGGTGTTGTTACCGCATATCCAAATTAAGCAAATGCACATTCTTATTGACGCGGTGCCACATTCTTATTGGTGTGCGGGTGAATACCGAAAATTGAAGGCAAATCAGGGTGGGTGAATACTGAAAATTGAAGGCAAATCAGGAGGTACTACGGTCATATCTGGTGTCTAAATCCTGATTTGCAGTGTATTTAATTTCCGTGGAAAAAAAATGATATTTTTAATATTTTCTTAATATGTGTGCAAAATCTTAAATGGATTTGTATTTTTTTTTTCAAAATTTTGAAGATAGGTAAGAATCTGGATGCCCACCTTTTTCAATGTCATTCCATTTTTGCCTTGAATTGTGCAATTTGCACAATCATCTAATTGTGAAAACACCAGTAAAAGCACTAAAACACAACAAATTCATGCCCACCCTTTTTCAATGTCATTCCATTTTTGTCTATGGATTTGCAGCTGAACTTTTTAGGGGGTTATTTGTTGATTTTGTAGACAGCAGCTCAACATCAGCATAAAACACAACAAATTCAGGTCAAAATGAAGCTGCCAACAAAACAGACCCGGAAAAGAAACAACATACAAAATTGCAGCCCCTAGAAAGCTCCATCAATGACAGCAGAAACAGCACGAGGCAGCAGTAACACAACGTTACGTTATGTTTGTATCCTCCTCTAAGATCGGAGCATTCAGAAAATGATGTCTACAAAATGCAGCAGCAAAGCCAATCATTCAATCCATAAAATCAACAATTACAATATAACATGAGTGTCGACGTCCAAAGGATCTCAGAATTTGATAACAGTTGACAATACTCGAGCCTTATCATCAGCAAGACATAACTCTAAAGCTGCCTGATTGTTAGATAAGATTCGGTTTGATAAATAAAGCTTAAAGACATCATTCATGGGGATGCAGAGAGACTAGGAAAGAAGCTTATTCCACACCAGACTTGATATGCCCGTGAATCACACGGTAGGATGCACTCAGGTTGAGGAACCTTGGACCACTCCCGGCTGACCACATCATATGCGAAAATATCTTGGACTCTTTTGTCAAACACCCACTCACTAAGCAAGATCACAAGCAATCTCCTATTGCTCAGACACACAGCCTTCACAGTGTTGGGATTCTTAAAAACAGGGCAATACAAGGGTGGCATCCTATCAACCTCTATCCAGCTGCGCATCTGCGTATCAAGCTCCCAAACACAAACACATGGACGGATCCCAACTGCATCTTCTACATTATTCTTCTTATTATAATCCACCCAGCCAACTAGCAAAAGTCGTCCCCCGCCCCCTGCAAGAGAAACAATATGTGAGTTGGGCGGATACGCAATCAGGAGTTGCTCCCATGTCCCACTCACCACGTCGTAAGACATTATTCCATCAGGTTCGTGGCATCGGAAGTAAGCAACACTACCAATGGCCAGCCCGGTAGATCCCATAGGGGAATGCAGCTCGAAGTTAGCGGGAATTCTCCCTTGAGTAATTGTAGTCTTGTCCTCCGAAGAGGAATAGTCATGAACTCCATATTTGCCTCCCCATCGCACCCACACGATTTTGTATCCACTGGCACCGGATGGATTATACACAAAGGCCATTGCAAAATCCATGTTTGCAAGACTAGGAGACCACGGAAATAACTTCCAAGTTCGGGCAAGATGGTTGCATACACGAAAGGAAGCATAGTGTTCATCAGCATAACATACCAGCCCCCCGGAATCACATCTAGGACCTTCCCAATAGTGATATGGTTCGGTGCGGGTGATATAGTACCATTTCTTCACCAAAGGGTCATACAGGGATCCCGATTGTATAATCGTACCATTCGTTAATACTGCATAGATCAAAGGTAGCTCTTGTGGCACCCGACGCTGCAGAAAAGGCAAGGAGTTCCACTTGTGACAAACCAACCGAAACTGGAAGATGGTGGCAAGGGGAACCCTTGCAATGACACTCTCTAGTAGTTCCTCGGGTAGTTCTTTCCATATAGTCTCATCCATCAGTACAGTAGTCTCCTCCTCGACTGCTGATCGACGAGATTTACTCTCTTTTTGCGGTTTCTTAGCCGCAGAGGGCTCACCAGTTTCCCATTTGTTGTGTTTCTTCTAACTACATTCGGTGAAAGCAAACTTAATAGTCCAAACAGGTGAATCAGAACAATGGATAAATCACTGATTGAAACTTTACAACCTAGAGCATGTTTGGGGAGGCAAAAATCAAATCTTTCAACCCAAAGAAGAAATTAACCGACAGAAAACACGCCAATTGAAAATTCATAACCTAGAGCATGTGTGTTTGAATTATAATTTTTAATTGATGCGATACGATGACAAATTCGACCGAAATTCAACTAGAAAAAGGTTAGATTTTGAATTCATACCTGGACGTACGTCGATTGTAGGAAGGATAAGGAGTAGAGCGTCGAGGAAATTGGAAGGGATTATATTCATACTCGGTTAGGGTTTTTTAAATACTGTCATTTTTTTTTTGAAATCAATTTTAAATACTGTCATTAGAAAAGCTTTGAAATTATATAAGGGTTAATTGCCTAAATTTCCTAATTTTTATGGATAGCTTCTTCTTTTTTGGTCTTGAAATTTTTTATGGATTGTCTGTTGCACTTAATATTTTGATCTTTGAGGAGTTTTAATAAACTCAATAACATAATACAAAAAATTATACAAAGCAGTAAAGCACACATTTATTATACAGTTTCAGTAATCCCCATTTTAATCAAAATTAATAAAAAAATGCGAAACATGTAAAAGTGTGCGCTCATAAAAAATTAAAATGAGATCTATTACTTTAAAATAACTTTATGACTTATGCCTTATCTTATCATATCTTCTTATATCTTCTACGGAAGTTTCGCCAAATACCCCTAAGGTTAAGGCTAATTCACGTGGTGTATAAAAGTTTAACATATTTCGCCAGGTGCCCCTGAGATTTCCATTTTTTCGCCAAATACCCCTGAGGTTTTTTTTTTTTTGCCAAATGCCCCTCTTTCGAATTTGTTAACGTTTTTTTTATTGAAAATAAAAAGAATAGAAAATATTATTTCATTATTATTTTTGTAAGGTATTATTTGAACAATATTATTTAATTATGGTAATTAAATTATCTAATATTATATACACAATACCATATCATATTACATTTTTTAATCAATTGAATTAATTCAAAACTTTTTTTTTTGATAAAGTTAAAATTAACTATAAGTATTATTTCATTATGTATAATTACACAATATCATTTCATGCTATTTATTTAAACAATGAGATTAATTCAAAACGTTTTTTTTTTAAAAAAAAATACATAGTTCCAAATATATGAATTCTTTTTTTTTTCAAAGCAATTAATCTCTCTTTTTGTGTGTGTACAATGAAAACTATTTTTTATATAATAATCTTAATTTTTGGAATTTCACACAATCAACCTAATCTACATAAATTTTCAAATAATAAATTTTTTAAACATTTTTCTAACCAAAGAGATTTATCTATTCTAATTGTTAAATGAGAAATATTTTTTCTTAGATGACATAATAATTTTAATTTCACAATTTACTCCCAATCAACCGAACCTTGAAAAAAAATCAAACTAATGAAATTTGTACACGTTTCTTTAATCAATCTAGTTATATCTAAATATTAATTAATAAGCATTTTTTATTAGGTGTTATAAATATTTTTATTTTAGGATTTTAACCCAATCAACATATTTTACTTAAATCTTAAACTCGTGTAATTTTTACACATTTTTCATAAATATTTTAATTATTTTTTACTTAATTATCAAATCTTTTTTTTTGTATTTTATGTTGACGTTTGATAATATCTTATTTAAATTTATCATAGTAATTTTTTATACTTAGAAAATTTTATTTTTATTAAAAATATGCGCCATATTGGGGGAATTGTACTATTTTTCAATAAAAACGTTAATAAATTCGACAGAGGGGCATTTGGCGAAAAAGTATAAACCTCAGGGGTATTTGGCGAAAAAAATGAAAACCTCAGGGGCGCCTGGCGAAATATGTCAAACTTTTGTACACCACGCGAATTAGCCTTAACCTCAGGGGTATTTGGCGAAAATTCCGTATCTTCTATTGCTTAAAAATCTATTTTATAAAGTCATAGTTATAATGTATGTAATATCGATCATATATCTTATATTGCTTATGTTATCATATATTTTGCTATTTATTTTTTAAAAACTATTTTATTTTTCAAAACACTATAGAGTTTCGATGAGAAATCTTTTCTAAAGATTCAATCACAAGATGCCACATAAGATGTATAGCTTTTCCATTATGTGGATAATTTCTTAATTTAAGAAACTCATCAAGGGTTTATTGAAAATATTTTATGAATATAGATTATTTTGTGTGATTTTTTCATTATGTGGGTAATTTTTTAATTTAAAAAACTCATTTAGGATATAAAGCGCAATCAACACCAAACTTCAAAATATTTCACAAAATCTTACAAAGTTGAGATATTAAGTGCAACTATCATAGATGTCATAATATTTAAGCTCATCTTAGTAGTTGATATAAGAAGATATTTTAATGTAATATTACCTAGCACATAGTAGTATTATTTATCTATCTATAGTCTATACCTATCTATATATCTATATAAGTATAAGATAACTTTTTGTTTAAAATTGCAGTTATATAAGGTTTGAATGGTTATTATAACTTATAATATATAATATTATATTATAATGTAATATTATATATTATAAGTTATAATTAATGGTCATCTAAACAGACCCTCGATTATTTTATTAGTGTTATTTTTTTCGAGGAAAAAATGTTGACATATAATTAATGAAATTAAGATTTTAGTGAATATTGAATGATATTGATTTGTTTTAATGAGAATGATATCCTTTCATCAATTTCATATCATTATTTTGACTCAATTTATGGTCGAAAAAAATGAGCCGGGATACATTTGAAATGTTATTTTTCTTACGGTTGAAAGGTTATGATATTTTTTAACTCTCCAATAAAGGTTTGATTATTTTAATGAGTTTCGCCTTAATATTATTAATAAGTATGAAATTATATATAAAAAAAATTACATTGTTTTATAATCCTTGAAAAATACATGTGAATAGTAAATAACATCTTTTAATTAACGAAGGGACTACATGGATAAATTCTTTTCATAAAAGCACCGTTAAATTATGCTACTTTTCACAAAACCACTCATAATTTTTTTTAACTACCTATGTTGTGTACCTGTAATTGTTTTCAACCGACCACCCATATCCTTTCTCCCGTTATATTATCGTCATCTTTTAAGATGAAGACAAATATGTCATTTACATCAACTTTTTTGTTTTTTTTTGTAACGTGGGGGTTCCAAGGCTATCGACTAGTCCCCCACGGGTTGTCCTTTACATCAACTTGAATTGACATCTTCTAATTCAAAGAAGATCATGGGTTCGTATGGGACGGGGTTAATAAACTGACTAAAATTATAAACAGGGTAAAAATTTATAAACTGTTGGTAAAAGTAGTTAAAAATTTATGAAAAAATATAAACTCCGTATGGGACGAAAAACAGTTTATTTGTAAAAAGTGGAGTTTATTTGGTTTTTATTAGGGGTATTGTGGTACTTTCAAACCAAATAAAATAAAAGAGAAGGGGTAAAATAGTAGTTATGGAATATAAACCCCAAAATAAGCTTTAATCTACAACTTATTTTTAAACCTTTTTTTTTAACTGATTATAGCTTATTTGTTGTTCCCATACACCCTTTAAACCCGTTTATTTTTTTAACAGCTAATAATTTATATTTTTAACCGATTTATACTTTATACGGGCTGCCATACACACCTCATATATTCTACATCGTGTTCTATTATAATTTCCTTATAATTGAGGTCTAAATTATTCCAAACTCAATCATGATGGAAGATTTTTTTTTAGAAACCCCCTCCGGCACTAAGTCCGGTTTAGGGTGTTTGCATGTAAATTCGAAGAATAAAATAATGGGGGATTCGAGAGGATCATACATCCGAGCTTATGCCCTCCAAAGTTAGGACGCAACCTAGCTTAGCAAAGGCTCAAAGCCAAAATGAAAAAGAGCAATTGTATGCTCCGACCAAGACGTAGCTTGGTCAAACACATACAAAATGTCAAGAAAAACAAAAAAGGGGAGAAGTCGAGGCACGCGGGCCTAGAATAACTCCAAAATACACCAAAAGACCTTGTTCCCAGGGCACGCAGGCCCTCAAAAGGACACAAGCCAAGAACCCAACATAAGAGGGATGGTTCCCGGGTGCACGTAGGCACCAAAGGCACGCAAGCCCTAGGACACCATCCAAGAGCCAGGATGAAGCAAGTTGCCGATTTACAAGTGAATTCGAGTGAACATATATGTTTTCAATAGAGTAAATTACACATAACCACCCATAAATTATATAAGTTTTCACATAACCACCCATAAAATTAAAAATTACATAAAACCACCCATAAATTAGATTAATTTTCAAAAGACCACCCACCCATTATATATCCATTTATTTTGTTTGGAAAGACTAAAATACCCCTAGTTCTAGCTTATTTCTTTTTAAATGAAAGTCATTGTAAGTATTTTCCTATTTAATTTGTCATTTTACTTTGAAAAAAAAAAGAATTTAAACATTGTAAAACATATATAAATGCCCGAACCAATATATATGAATCAAATTTTTAATGTGAAGAGCAGAGATTTGCAATGGCTCTTGTCGGTCTCCTCTTCTTCAAATGTTGAATATGTGAATAAACTCTAAAATAAACTCAAATTATTACTCCCTCGGTTTTGAAAAACACATTGTTTAATATTTACACACGTTTTTTAGGATAATAAAACTATAATCCCTCCATTTCTAAATAAGTGACTTTTTACTATTCAATATTCATGCACGTATTTTAAGGTGATAAAAACAATATAAAATATTAATTTTTTTAATATTTTTTTGATAAACTCGTACTTATTAATAATAAGTATAATATTATTAAAAAAAATAATTAAAATTTAATATTTTATACAGTTTTTACCCTCCTAAAAATACGTGTTTGACTTGAAAAAGTCACTTATTTGAAAACGGAGGGAGTATAAAATATCCATTTTTTTATAAAAAAAAAAACAATTTCGTACTTATTTACGGTAACTATGAAATTATAAAAAAAATGATGAAAAGATGAATGTTTTAAGCAGTTTTTATCTTCTTAAAAAAGTGTGCATGAATATTTTTTGTCGAACGAAGGGAATAATTACAAAACCCAAAATTATTACTTTTAAAAACCCAAATTATTACTTTAAAAACTAAGATATGGGGGCATTTTCCTTTTTACAAATGGACATTTAACAAATGAGTGGTCTTTTGAAAACAAATATAATTTATGGGTGATTTTATGTAATTTATAATTTTATGGGTGGTTATGTGAAAACTAACCTAATTTACGGGTAGTTATGTGTAATTTACGCTTTTCAATATCACTGAGAGTAAAGGAAGAGTGAAGCAAGCGGTAGACATGAGTGGCTATGACTCTAGCCACAACCTCCTCCGGGATCTTGTTGTTGCCATGTATCCAAGCATTCCTAGCGTGCCATATATAATATACGACAACCGAGAAAGCGAAGACCTTTGCCTTTGTGTCGCATCTCCTCATCATCTTCCTTCTTCGGAGCCATCTTAACCCCCTCCCAATGCTATCCACATCCTCAAGGATAGAGAATGCAACCCTCGTTCTCCTCCAAATCTCCATTGAATATGGACATTTGAAGAAGAGATGATCGTGTGTCTCTAGCTCATCATCATCACAAAACTTGCAACAATGGTTAATGTCCAAGTAGAACAATCGATCAAGAGTAGGAAGTTTGCCCAATGTTGCAAGCCATAAGATGACGCAATGTCTGGGAGTGTTGCCTTTGGCCCAAACTTCCTTATGCCACCTAACTTTGTCACCTTTGCATCTAAGCTCTTCGTAGGCTTTTTTTGTCTTGAACTTCCCTTCACTACACCACTCATCAAGTTAATTTCTCACTAAGGTTAGTATTTAAAATGACAATTTTATTTTTCACCTCAATGATCGTCATGATGAGAGGGGAGTCATGCCTATGAGCTTCCCAATCCCCG
This sequence comes from Persicaria maculosa, assembly GCA_963922045.1. Classification (NCBI taxonomy): domain Eukaryota; kingdom Viridiplantae; phylum Streptophyta; class Magnoliopsida; order Caryophyllales; family Polygonaceae; genus Persicaria; species Persicaria maculosa. The sequence continues at coordinate 66,697,014 of OY998262.1, forward strand.
ACCTCCCTCGTCGCAAGATACTTGTGGTGAACCCATCGGACCCATATGCTTAATTTCCTTCCTTTCATGGATACCCCAAAGGTGTTTGCACATGAAAGCGAGGTTCCAAGTGTGGATGTCGATGAGGTCCAAATCACCTTCATTTTTCGGAACGCAAACTTTGCTCCACCTAACCCTAGCTTGGAGACTTCCATAGGAAGCCTCGGACAAGGCTACATGTGGATGTTGGCTTGAATTGAACACAATGAATCGAAATTGATGTTAGTTTAGAATCTTTAGATCATTGAGAGGTCGTGCTAGAAGATGAGAGGAGGGGCTAGCCGGCTAGGGTTCTACCCTGCAAAACTATTTCAAAAATCAAATCAACTTATGAAATTGAAAGTTGGGTTCTAGTAAAATCAAATAAAAGCAACTCAATTTTTGTATTAATTCAAAAAATTTCTAAAAAACTTCAGTTGGGTATATTTAGTTTTTTTGTTTGTTGGTCAAGAACTTACTCTCGTGTCAATATGTCACTTACAGTTTGATCATAGATCGACCATTAGAGAAGAAACATTCAGACCATTGATGTTTAACTTTTATATTTATTACTTCTTTTCCTCTTTCATCTATGTTTATTTATGCTTTCTCCCTCGATCAAAATATATTAAAAAGTATATCAAGCTTCTAGACCCAGCTTCATTGCGAGATATACATCCGACTTTTATACCTAGCTTCATTACAAGATATATTGAATTGTTATTATTAAGAGTAGTGGTGAGGGTATATAGTTTTATTTTCAAGGGACTTTAATCTTTCAAACGTCTATAACTATCAATAAACTCAACTAGAAACGTTAAAAATGTAAATTTATTTTTTTAACAAGTTAGTTACTCCGGAGTAATTAACATTTGATACCGGTGTCAACCATAAAAAATGTAAAGAAATGGAATAAAGATCTATTTCATATTTTTAATTTTTATTTCGACCGTTTGTTGGACCCATCCCTCAAATTTGAACGCGGACTTGAGAGCTCTCTATTCAATCCAATTGATAAACTCCCTCTATTCATTTCAAACCCCCAAATTCCCATCCTCGCTTTCGTTTTCGCCCCTCCATTTCAAATTATCAGCCCGCCTCTGGTTCGCTACCTCCCTCTCTCTCCCTCCTCAGTCCGCCATTTCTAGGTCTGTCTCTTCCTCTCTCTCCACAATTTGTATGTCAAATCTTCTTTTTCTTTGCTTGCGCTTTCCTGATCTGGATCTTAGTGTCTGGTTTCTTAAATTAGGGTTACTGTGTTTTTAATTTGGTAGGTTTTAGGGGATGGAGAACGGTGAAGGCAAACCCTCGATGCCTGGTGATAAAGAATGCGTGCGAGTTGCTGTCAATATTAGGCCCTTGATTACGACCGAGCTGATGCAAGGTTGTACAGATTGTATATCCGTGGTCCCTGGAGAACCTCAGGTATGCACGACTGGCTGATGAATTTGTATTATTTTTCTATTATTGGTTTAGCTATTTGAATGCTTGAGTTGTAGTTGCTTAGAACATTGAATGAGAATTTACACAGAGTGTTGCTCAGATTTGAAATCAGCTATTTGTTCACAGTTTCTCACTTCCTTTAGGTTTAGGTGCAAATTGGATCACATTCTTTTCCATTTGACTTTTGTATTATTTAATTCGTTGTTGGGAACTTTGATTTTTTGAATAGGGGCTTTGGTCAGATTTGAAATCAGTTGTTTGTTTGCACTTGCTCACTCCATTGAGGTTTTATGTTTAGGTGCAAATTGGATCACGTTCCTTCACATTTGACTATGTTTTTGGAAATGGGGCTATTCCATGTCCAAAAATATATGATGAGTGTGTTGCTCCCCTGATTGACGCTCTTGTCCATGGATACAATGGGACCGTCCTTGCTTATGGGCAGGTCAGTAGTATAGGGTTTATTTTTTCTTTGTATTTAAATTTTTGCATTTTACCTTTTTGAGCTTTTAAATTTTCCTTATTCTTGTTCAAGACTGGCTCTGGAAAAACATATACCATGGGGACAAACTACAATGGAGAAGGGAGCAGTGGAGGAATCATTCCCAAGGTCATGGAATCGATATTCTCTAAGGTGGCATCTTTAAAAGATAAAACAGAATTCCTAATTAGAGTTTCATTTATTGAGGTAATAGAATGTTTTGAGCTTTATTATTATTTTATTGTTTGTGAAATATAAAACTGTTGTTTTAAATATTGTACGAAGTATTTCTCAAGGCAATTTGTCTGGTGTTTGTGGGTTGATGCACGGTTCTTGTGCCTAAAAATGCAGATTTTTAAAGAAGAAGTCTTTGATTTGCTTGATGCAAATCCAACTGCTGTTACTAAGGGTGAAGGTGCTTCTTCAAAGCCTTCTGGACCTGCAAGAGTTCCCATACAAATAAGAGAAACAGTACATGGAGGGATAACACTTGCTGGAGTCACAGAACCTGCAGTTAGGACAAAAGAAGAAATGGCTATGTATTTGTCACGAGGATCTCATGCTCGGGCCACTGCAAGCACAAACATGAATAGTCAGTCAAGGTAAAAGAATGTGAACTATGTCAGATTTCTACTTTTCATCACATTGATAATGCAGAACACTCTCATAGTCTCGTGTTATATTTTGGCATTTAAGATATGAAAGTTAGGTGTTTTTTTAAGGACATATGTTATGTTAATGGTATATAGAAGTCAAAGCAATCATGTTATGAAGTTCTGAATATTTTCTAAGATAATTCCCTCGAATGACATTTCAATTCAGCTTAATCTTACTTTGATTTAAGTTTTAGTTATAGTAAAACCTTATAACTTACTAGATGTTTGCCTTTTGATTTGTTTCAGTCGCTCACATGCAATCTTCACAATATCAATTGATCAAAAGAAGATTTCAATGGGCAATGATGACTCGGGGGATGACATCCTAAGTTCAAAATTGCACTTGGTGGACCTTGCTGGTTCTGAAAGAGCTAAGCGCACTGGGGCAGATGGGGTGCGCTTAATGGAAGGTATTTTTATCATACCTTGATCTTACAAATCAACTGGCAATTTACCTTGTGGAAAAGAACATTTAATTTTGGCTCTTGAATATTGAAATTTCTGTACATAATTTAGCTTAAAACCTTATTTATCGTTTCTTTTTGAATTAGGAATTCATATCAACAAAGGGTTGCTAGCTCTAGGAAATGTGATAAGTGCATTAGGAGATGAGAAGAAGCGGAAAGAAGGAGGACATGTTCCTTATAGGGATAGCAAGTTGACACGTTTATTACAGGTAAAATGTTAGTTATTTTTTATGGCATGTGAACTTACATGACCAATAATTTCTGAATTTAAGCACCTTTGAGCTTTGAATTTTTTACTTGTTTGCATTATTAACATGATATTCCATGTTATACACCTCCCCCCCCCACCAACCCCAACAAACACACACACAAAATAAGCGTACTTATATCTATTTGCGCTTTTGTGTTTCCAGGATTCCCTGGGAGGGAACAGTAAAACTGTTATGATTGGTATATCTCTAAAACTAACTCCATGGCATTATTGTGTTTTCATTTTATTTGCCCTTAACACACTTTTCACTCTATTGTTTATGAATATAGCTTGTATAAGTCCAGCAGATACAAATGTAGAGGAAACTCTTAACACATTGAAGTATGCAAATCGTGCTCGTAATATTCAAAACAAAGCAGTTGTAAGTTTTCTTTGCATGGTAACTATCATAATTGCACTATCTGGTTTTGTCTTAACTTACCCCTTTTTTCCGTTGACTTTCTAGATCAATCGTGATCCGATGGCAGCACAAGTGCAAAGAATGCGGAGCCAAATTGAGCAGCTACAAGTTGAGCTTTTGTTTTATCGTGGTGACTCTAATGTACCATTTGAGGAGTTGCAGGTATTAGCCAAATCGATCAAGCATGCTTTCACCTTTTTATAAGTTGTCATCTTCCAATGATGTAAACTTGCTGTTTTCTTATTTAGATTTTAAAGCACAAGATAACTCTATTGGAGGCAAGCAACACTGAGCTCCAAAGAGAACTTCAAGAGCGACGCATGACATGTGAGCATTTCTCACAACGTGCTATGGAAGCTCAGGTTTGTTCACTAATATGTCCTTGCTAATTTCTGATGAGATACATTATCATATAGTAAATAACCTTTCAATTTTTTTGTATTTTTTAGGTTGAGAAAGACAAACTAATTATGAAAATTGAAGCAGCTCGGAATGGCAAATCTTGGGATGAGATAGAAGCCAATGGAGACCAAGTCTGCCCCTTCACTGTCTTTTGTATTAGTCAATTGTTTTGATTTTTAGGTTGACTCTTTCCTGACTAAAGGATGAAATATCTTTTGTAGGATGTTGGGTTGGTCAAAGGATACTTGTCTAGGATTCAGGAACTTGAGGAAGAAATACTGCGAAACCAAAATTTGCAGTCAAACCATGAAGGCCTTTCCAGCTGTGTTGATTCAGATGATGATGGAGTTATTTCTAGAGGCACAGGTTTATATAGTTTGAACGAGCTTTCAAGTACCAGTACTGTTGAAATGCCAGGTAGGTCTTACGTGTTCAAGAGGACTTATATCATATTTTAAGAATTGAAAATTTTCTAACTGAGCTTATCTTACGGCATCTTGTGCTGCACAAAGTTAGATACTTATATGCCGTTTCTTTCATTTAGGAGATGATGTTGGCGAGAAAGAGCTAGAACATTCTTCCCTGCAAGAAAGATTGGATAAGGAGCTAAAGGAACTTGATGAAAAGCTTGAGCAAAAAGAGGTAAGCATGTTAAGGCTGTGGTGTATGTTAAATATTTACCTTTGTGAATGTTATTTCTCGATGATCAATGTGTGTGATGAAAATTGTAGTGTGTTTGGATTTATTTATCATTTTATGGTGATTCATTGAGTATGATCAATGCGTGTCATGAAAATTATAGTCTGTTTGGATTTATTTATCATGTTATGGTGATTCATTGAGTATCTAAGTGACTGTTGAGGACCATATGGGAATTTTGTGGTATTTCCTCTGTAATGTTCATGACAATAGATTCTTATTGAAGTTTCTTTGCCTTGAAAGTTACTGAAGGATATAAAAGCAGCTTGTTTTGACCATCACAGCTCAATTTTCCTCCTGTAACTCTTCTTTTTCCAATTGTCTTATAGGCTGAGATGAAGCGTATTGCAAATGGTGACACATCTCTTCTTAAGCAGCGTTATGAAAAGAAGCTTCTAGAGTTAGAACATGAAAAGAAATCATTACAGGTCAGTAGGAACCTTACCTAGAGGATGATTTCATCTATATTTCTTATTACTATATTGCTTGGTAACCAAAAATGGGTTCTTTTATATTCTTGATGATTCTTTGTAAACAAATGTGGCCTTATTTATATACTGGCAGAGCGAGATTGAGATGCTAAGGGGTAACCTTTCTAGCATTTCATCGACGTCTGGGGCTGGTGCTCAGAAGCTGAAGGAAGAGTACCTTCAAAAATTAAATGTCCTTGAAGCACAGGTCTGGTTTGGTCTCTATGCTTTAGCAACCTAATCTGAAAATCCAGTATTCTTAAGTTGACTATTGAGCTGGTATCATGGTATGCAGGTTACAGAATTAAAGAAAAAACAAGAAGCACAGGCTCAGCTTCTTCGACAGAAACAAAAGAGTGATGATGCAGCAAGAAGGTTACAGGAGGAAATACATCGTATAAAGACACAAAAGGTTCATATTTTCTGTTTGCAATCTAATCACGCTAATATTTTTCTTTTGCTTGTCTTCAAGTCTTTGTTGAATTAGTGCATTAAGCTATATTTTTTCTCACTACAAATTCATTATATGGACAATTCAGGTTCAACTACAAACCAAGATAAAGCAAGAGTCTGAACAATTTAGATTGTGGAAGGCGTCACGAGAGAAAGAAGTTCTGCAGGTATATATAATGTTGTATCTATCAGCTTGAAGTCCTTGAACACATAAATGGGGACCTTTTGATATTAGACGTCCCTCAGTCCAACCAAAAGTCTATTTCTTGGAACATATTTCTTTTATACTGAGTGTGAGCTTTCTTTTTCTCTTATATGACATACTTTGATTATATACAGCTCAAGAAAGAGGGAAGGAGGAATGAGTACGAGATGCATAAGCTGTTAGCTTTAAATCAACGGCAGAAACTGGTACACATTAATATTTACTTTGCTTCCCCTTGTTTAGTTCATGTTAATATACATATGCTGACTTCATTAAGTGATTGTCCCCCTCCCCAGGTTTTACAGAGAAAGACCGAGGAAGCTGCTTTGGCAACAAAAAGGCTAAAAGATGTTTTAGATTCTCGGAAGGCTGCGTCGCGTGATGCATTTGGTAGTGTCTCTATACACGTATACATTAAAGCAAATAAAATATGTTTTAATTTTCATGAAAATCATCTTATTCTTCATCTTGTTTTTGATGGAAAATGCTACAGGTGCTGGTGGTAGTGGTCCAGGCTTACAGGTATGCTGATAGTTCTTGTTGTTTGTGGTTAACACATCAAGTGAAGTCACTTGATTGTTCCTAACTTTTTCTTTCACTTTCCCTTTTATGAACATTTATAAGGCCTTAATGCGAGCAATTGAGCATGAGATTGAAGTCACAGTACGTGTAAATGAAGTGCGCTTTGAGTATGAGCGTCAAATGGAAGAGTGAGTCCACGTTAACCTATTCTTTCATTTATAGAATTTGAAGCTTCCTGCTTGGAACACTTTTTAGATGGGGCATGATTCATAGAAACTATTAGAAAATTGAATGGAATGCCATGGAATTCATATATGGTTGGCTTTTGTAAAAAAACATACATCAAGTATGTAGGTGATCTAACAACACTCTTATCTTCTTTCTACATATTACATATAATCGATAACCTGAATAACACTTTGGCTTCTGGTAATTTTTATGTGCTGATGTCTCTCATTTTCTAGTAGTTTGAAATTCTTGACACCCCCTCTCCTCCGTTGATGCGAAACTCAAATAAACTTTTCCTTTATCTCAGGAGGGCTAAAATGGCCCAGGAGATAGCAAAATTGAAGGAAGAAGATACGATGCTAAAGCAAAATATTCTAAGGTAAGAACGGGTTCTCTTTTAAAAAGCTAAATCTTTTGCTAATTTATGATTCCACGCTAATTATGTAACCAAAATATCATACATGGTTTACTGCAGTTCATGTCCCGAAACAATGTCTCCTGGTGCAAGAAATTCAAGGATTTATGCCCTTGAAAATATGCTTGCTACTTCATCAAGTGCTTTGGTTTTAATGGCATCACAACTATCTGAGGCAGAAGAGCGTGAAAAGATGTTTAGCGGAAGAGGGCGTTGGAACCATGTCCGCACACTTGCAGATGCAAAAAATCTGATGAACCACCTCTTCCATCTAGCCTGTTCCTCCAGGTACAACTCTGATAAATTTCAGTAACTAATGCTTCAACTGTGATACTCTTTTAAGATACAATCTTTTAAGTAATTTATAGTCTAAATTTATCACTTTTTTTCCTAGGTGCTCCCTACGGGATAAGGAAGTTCAATGTAAGGAGAAAGATTCGGAGATGAAGGAATTGAAGGAAAAGGTAGTCAAGCTAAACACTTTGGCAAGACAGTTAGATATGCAAAAGGCAGAACTTCTTCGCCAAGTACAACAGGTGAGTTCATATAATTCACATTCTAAAATATTATGTCAATATTCCATTACTAATGCTTCCAATGTTTTGGATTTGTGACAGAATGCTGCGCAATCCATGAGGGCTGGAGGTACAATATATGATTTACGCCAGGTATTGTTTTATGACTTATAACTTTTCCATGTTTATTTCTAATGAAGAAATTGACGTTTTTATTGAAATCGAATCACAACTCTTATTGCTCATTTATTTGCATTTGTTTTGTGAATTAGGGACCAAGAGTTTCTGGGTTCTTCAACTTTGGTAGAGACATGGTTCCACTTGTCGACATGGATACCTCAGAATCAGATAATTCTGACAAGGGCGAAGCAAGTGACCATGATTGGGTACGATCAGTGAGGAAACCCACAAAAAAGAACAATAGAAGCAAGGGGAACTCAAGATCTAGGTCCAATTCACCAGAAACAGATGAAGATGATGATGGTCAAACAGAAGTCCCGACTAACACTTCTACTGTATGCTGCACGTGCAGCAAGAGGTCATTTTGCAAAACTCCAAAATGTCAATGCTTAGCATCCGGAGGGAACTGCTCAGCCTCCTGTGGTTGCACAGCGTCCAAGTGTAGCAACAGAGGAGAGAGTCTCACTGAACCCGCTGATGAAGATCGTGTACTTGCTACTCAAGGTGCAACATTATTACAGAATGCATTGGCTCAGATGCCCACTGAGCAACAAGATGACGACACCAACAGCTCTAGAAGGAAGCCACTAGCAGACATTGGCAACACCGGGGTAAAATAACACATTTCCTATGATCTATTCAGCATAAAACTGCTTTCCATAAACTTATCGATTGTGTCCTGTACGAATTGCAGGGAAAGGCGAATGTGCCGAGGCCTGAGCAGAGAAAGAGATGGAGAAGATCAGTAATCCAGATAGTCCCTGCTGCTCCTGCCGCTGCTGCAACTGCACCATCTTCGACACAGCCTGAACCACCCCAGCCCCAACTCACAAAGAAGACAGAAACAAGTGAACCAGAAGCCGACATCTCTGTAAGGCTGCCAAGGGCAATGCGCTCAGCTGCGTCTAGTAGCAACTTGTTGAGGGAGAGGAATGCTGAGCAACAAGAAGAGCCGGTTGCTGCTGCTGCCAAGGAGAGTGGCATTCCACCTCCGCGGAGAAAGAAACTAGAAGAGAAAGAGAACAAGGGGGTCTAACAAACAGTCCTTTAACAAGTTGATATGATACTTTTGGTTCAATTCACGTGTTGATAAAGATGTATTTGCTTGACAAAGCTCTTAGATTAGCCGAATTCGGATTGCGTTGTCGTTTCGCCTATCCCCCTTTCTGCACTCGGGTTGATGCAGTATAGACTGCGACAAATGTATCTTTTGTCTTGTTCAAGATCCTAGAGGAATAGGACTTGAAGCTTACAAGGATTGGATCAATCGATCCTTTGATGCTATGGTTAACTGAAAGTTGAATGTACCTTCAATTGAATTATTGGAAATTCTTTTTTTTATTCCTTTTGAGTTTATCATGGAAATACTCAAGGGCCTGTTTGGCGCGTTATAAATTAATCTAGGTTAAGATTAAAATCTAGATAAAATTTTAGCTTTGCCAAATAGGCAGTGTTAGGGTTGCAGTATTTTATTATGCAGGAAAAAAAAAAGATATATTTTGTCTTTTGGGCTTAGATAGTTACAAATTACTAAATTTTGTCTTTTGGGCTTATTGGTTAGAAATAAAGTACCGTTTTAATTCAGTGGATTGATTATTCAAATATAGATATTGCGTGCATCTGTATTTATGGGTAAATTATTAGCAGATTATAATATACTGCCTCCGTATTTGATTCTTCATTCGTCATGAATGCACTTATGCATATAGATTTTTTGGAATTTAAATATTGTAATAGTCCCATCATTTTTCAATCTAAAATAAACAATAGTCCCTTGATTGGGGTAAAAAATGTTTGTCACATCAATCTACACAAATCCACCTTGTTGCTTGGATACCTATCTCTAATGTCATTTTTAAATATATGTACTCAAACTTAACATGACACGTAGTTTGTTGGAATGTTGGGTTAGAAACATCTCTTGAAACCAACAATTGCTGACTTGGCATATTATCCTCAATCACGTATAAAGAGACTTGCAATGAATTTTTCATCGAATGAACAATTCTGACCGATTATCTGAGTCGGTAAACTTTTTGCTTTATAACAGCTTGTCGATATTGGCTTTTCAAGTCGATAGAATCATAGAAGGGTATTTGTAATTTTTAAAAAAATATAATAAAGTATCATTTTTTAATTGTTATTTATTATTTATACTTTTTTTTAAAGATGATAAAAAAATATAATAAAGTATCATTTTTTAATATAATTTTATAATGGAGAGTTATAATAAGCACTATGAAATAGTAAAAAAATATATTTTTTGTTAAACAAAGAAATCGGATATTATTAGATAGTAGTGGCAAATCCAGGGGGTACGAGGTGGTTGAAGCCTCCCTGGCATCGAAAGTTGTAAAAAAACTTTATTGATAGATTTGATAAGATCTTAACCATTAAAATAAATTCTATATGGTAGAGTTTCTCCACAACTCCACTGGATCAAGACCTAGGGAAAAATGTCTCAAATCATATTAGCCTCAATTTTTTATAATTTTTATTCTCTTAGTTGTCTTCTTCTAAAAATATTTAATTAAATAACAAACTTAAAATCTTCTCCAATATATTTTAACGAGAACATTTTTTTTTTCTATATACATAAAAATCTTTTTTTTTTTAATATTTTTTGTTTTTCTTTAATTTTTGTTATATAAAAATGTCTATTTAAATCACGAATTTAAAATTTTTTGTTATATATTTTAACTATTTTTTTTCATACAAAAAAACGAAAAAAAGTTCTCGAATTTTTTTAATCCCTCCTTAAAAAAAATAATATAATAAATTTTGGATTCGCCCTGTTACATGGTGATGTCAACATTTTGATCACCCGGAAAGCAAAGAAGTAATGTTGACATAATGAGGCGGATGAATCGATTAATTTTGAATGATTGGATTACTGACCACCTCCATTGAACCCTCAATTTAACTATTTATATACTCGATCTACCAATTACGTCTCAGAATCCATTTTTTTGTTCAAAAATTTCATCTTTTTCGTTCATCCTAAAAAGACGGAGAGATTTTCAAAGCTGTTTCAATTGATAGCGTCGAGACTCGAGGAATTGCAATCGCAGTTGCGAATTCCCCTTTGCTGTACTCCTTCGATCGATGGCGTGTTCTGTTTGCCGTTAACTTTCCTTGCATTTGAAGTTGACGGCGAAAGCCAATTCATATTCTCTCTCCGGGACAACCCCGGAGTGTTTTTTAATCCGAAGCTCTGGTTCGTCTTCATCTGCACACGAAAGTTGGAATCTTGTTTCCTCTTTGCCCTAGGTACGTGTTTTTTCTGATTCGCGATTTCGACTTGTTGAATTGATTGGCATCTGATGATCTTGACTTGTTTGATAGGGATTATCAGATTTATACATGTCTGGTGGGCTTAAAAATCTGCCATGGCGGTGGTTGAGAGGCAAGCAAAAGGATCCAAAGCTTAAAAATGGAGCTTCTGTGAACCCTAACCCTGAGCTGAGCTTGTGGGAATCAGAGGCATCGAAGCGCCCCTTGATTGCTGGGGGTAGTAATGCAGCATCAAAATCCGGGAAGCTCAATAGGAAATTGCATACTCGCCAGGAGCAGGAAATAGATAGGGAGCATGATGTGATTTTAGTGCCATCTGATGGTGGATGCATATCGGATTCCGATTCAGATGCTTCGGACTGGTCTGTAGGGTGGTCAGAACCTCATGGCCCTGATTTCCAGAGCGACGAGGAGATCGATGGCGGGTTTGGTGTGCTTGTCCCTTGCTATGGTGCCAAACATAGAGATGCAGGAAAAGGCGTAAAGGAGGCCGCGGAGATGAAGGTGAATGCAGGTGAGAACTTGAGAGTGATATATTATGTTCCTAGCATTGATATTTAACTTGCTTGGACAAACTGGAATGCTTCTGAAGCACTGTTAGCAAGTTCATAACTTTTTTGTTGTAGTCACTTTTGTACGAATAATGACCCTAGTAGAGAGCAGAAATTGAGGATCGAATAATTGTTGGATAGATAGAGCCATAGAGGTGTTTAGTTCATCATTTAGTTTGGTTTAGTTGATTGGTATATTATTATTCAGAATCTGTCATGGTGCTGGATGAATTGCTAGTTGTTGATGCGTTCTTCGGACAAAATCCCAATCTCAGACTAAGTTTCGTTGGTGTGATGAATGGTGAATGACAGTACAAGTATACATGTTTAGAATTTTGTTAAATCACAATAGTTAATGTTATCTTAATTGTTAACTTCATTCACTTTGCCTTTCACTTTGCATTTCTAAGAAGTTCCAATTTCTTAGTTGTTATGCTTTCTTTGGGCAAAATCCCGATCTCAGACTAAGTTTCGCTGGTGTGATCAATGGTGTTAAATCACAATGGTTAATGATACCTTAATTGTTAACTTCCTTCACTTTGCCTTTCACTTTGCATTTCTAAGAAGTTCCAATTTCTTAGTTGTTGATGCTTTCTTTGGGCAAAATCCCGATCTCAGACTAAGTTTCGCTGGTTTGATCAATGGTGTTAAATCACAATGGTTAATGATACCTTAATTGTTAATTTCCTTCACTTTGCCTTTCACTTTGCATTTATAAGAAGTTCCAATTTCTTACTTGTTGATGCTTTCTTTGGACAAAATCCCGATCTCAGACTAAGTTTTGCTGGTGTGATGAATGGTGAATGACAGTAGAAGTATAAATGTTTAGAATTGTGTTAAATCACAATGGTTAATGATACCTTTGTTAACATCTTTCACTTTGCCTTTCACTTTGAATTTCTGAGAAGTTCCAATTTCTTAGTCTTGGATGACTCCGTTGGGGTGAGGCCTAATTAATAATCGCACATTTACTGATCTTTTGTCTTTCTTAATATTGGAAGGAGTGATGCTAAAATAATAATGATCTTATTCGCCCTTTTCAGATGGCAAAAAGTATATGGATCAGTGGCTAAACTCTCTTCAAACCAGCTGATATGTACAGGTACTGTCATTTCCGCGATTGTTGATGCTTTATCTTTTCTTTTCTGTTACATCCAGCAAAATCTCATGTCTGATTAATAACAAACTGCTAAATTACACAAAACTTCTGCTTTGCATCAGTGGATTCTTCTGCCTTACATTTTCTGACAATCTGTGAATGCTGTAAACACAGACCATTGACGTTAAAGCAAAGAGAGACGAAATCTTGAAATGTCTAAGCTGATGGGAGCTATTCTTGGCAGTGGCATGATTCACTATTCCCATTTCTGTAAATGCTGTGTCTAATTCCACATTTTATCCATATCATGTAAATAGAAGAACCCTGATAAATGCAAAAACAATTTGGAGGCCTGCTCGTTACTGTCCTACCATTAGGATCAGCTTATCCTCGGGTTGAAACTGCTATGGACCAGCTTCTGGTTACTGTCCTACCATCAGGATCAGCTTATCCAGTATTCACATGGTTCGAAGATCATTTGTAAGCAAATTATTGCGTGATATTTTGCGTGTGCGCTTGTTTTGTGGTTCAACTTCAGCATTGCTTGATGTAAATATATTTGTATATCTGAGAACCATTGATTCAATTTCTGCAAGCACAGCCATTTGACATGAAGTTCTTATTTGTAAAAACTACCTTCTTGATCAATGATGTCGTGTTCAGTGAATTTTCTGTATCTTCTGTTTGTTCATGATACTCAATTGCTTGTGGAATTGTAATATTTGTATGATAAGAGATAAAACCAACAACATTTTTGTCAAGCTCAAATCAAAGAACACCCTATCATCTATGGAGCCTCATAGCTTGCCATACCTGTCTAGGTGTACTTTGGGAAAGTTCCACAGTATAATCGAAAAGGTATGTCCCGGACATTACATGCTCCAGTCTGTCAAATTAGTCGAGTCCACTTCCTCTATGCGGCCAAATTAGTCGTGCAAACAAAGTGGACCTAGATGCTCACGAATGCAAAACACAAACAAGAAAAAGTTGGCACACTTGATAATGGTTTATGTGTCTTATTGTTCTGGGTCTATTGAAAACACTCTCTTGACTTGTTCAGGGAAAGAGTGCGTACATCCTAACCCAGACCCTACTTAATCGTGGCATAATCTGGGTTGTTGTAGTAGTAGTATTTGTCTATGACAAGACTTTTGGAGTAAAACCATCCTCTTACTGATTTACTATATCTGGCTTTTCCTTCATCTGTTGCATTTCTCTTTTTGAGCTTTAATTTATTGTTAGTTAACTAATTTAGAGACTCAAGGAGGAAAGAGGAAAAACAGATGACCCTTTTTTTTTTGCCTCATATAGTAAACAGATGCAGCTTCCAAAATACCAGGAAGATATTCATCTGAAGATCACACAACTGTCATGAATTCATCAATAACACCCAACTTCAACCGAGCTATCCTCTGTTCCACATTCACTCTCAAAGAAATAGGAAAACAAAGACAAAAAAGGAAACTCAAGAACAATCAACAAAATACAATTTCCTGATCTGTCAACCTTTCTCTTGTGAGAGATCACGAGTTCTCGCTCACAGGCGATAGGTAAAGGTAGAGGGCAAAGACTATGCTGCATAGGGCAGCAACTAATGCATATTCCTGGTGGTATGCAAGCCACATCAGGACCAAACAATTGAAATGGCTCGAACAAAATCTCGTCGGTATGTCTTATTTTCGCAGCAAACTCGCTTAATCGAATATATCATGATTGCATTGTCATCTCATTGCATACAAATCTCTATCTATTTTCCATCTTTTGGCTTGAACATAAAATTTCTTGCCCTTATGTTGTGTAAGAAAGCCTTGTAAACATAAAGCTAATAAACCCGACACTGCTCCCATTTCATATTGGCCGCCAATTTCATTCTGATAAAATGTGTAGATATGGAGGAGATGGTCCAAAACATGCTGAAAATCATAGAACAAGAAGGAGATTCCTTTGTGAAAAGGGTGGAGATGTACTACAAGAAGAGACCGGAACTCATCCATTTTGTCGAGGAATCATATAGGGCATACCGAGCTTTAGCAGAGCGGTATGATCACCTCTCCAAAGACCTACAGGATGCAAACAGAACTATAGCATCTGCCTTCCCGGACCAAATGCAGCTCTCCATGGAGAGTGAAGACGACAGTCACGACACCAGCTCATTTGGATCGATTCCTCCTTCACCTGACCACTCCGAAAAGTCCTTCAAGAGGATTCCATCCATCCCGAAAAACTTCCCAACATCACCAAGGTTTCCAAGGCAACCACTGCACTTTTTAAAGGGTGACTCGGTAATAGCTGCCAAGAAAGAGCAATTGAGGAGAACAGGCAGCAGTTTAACGTCGTCTGTGGCGCCAACAAACGTCTCTGGACTAACCAAAGAAGAGGCTGCCAGGGAGATTGATACACTCCAAAAAGACATACTCACATTGCAGACCGAGAAGGAGTTTTTGAAGAGCTCGTATGAAGCCGGGATGGCCAAGTATTGGGAAACCGAAGGCAAGATCAATGACTTGCACACCAGAGTTTACAATCTACAAAATGAGTTTGGCATTGGAACAGTGATTGAAGACGGAGAGGCTCGTAGCCTTATGGCCTCAACTGCTTTGTCGTCGTGTTCTGAAGTCCTGAACAAGGTGCAAGCCGAACAAGAGAGGTCCGCGGAAGAGGTGAAGGATCAGTATGCAAGAATCAAGGAGGCTTATGAGAGGCTGCAGGCTCTCAAGCAGCAAATCAATCCAGTCCAAGGATCACAACAAGAACAACCGACACACGAAGCTCTTACAGAGCCTGAGCTAGAGAACACAGATTCACTGAGACAGAAGATAAGAGAGAAGCTAAGTGCAGACAGCAATGCAACTCTCACTGAACATGAGCTAGCCGAGATGATTGATCAGCTCGTACAGAAGATCGTCGTCTTGGAGACCACCATCTTCTCTCAAAATGGCCTGCTAAAGAGACTAAAGAGGTACATAGACGATCTTGTGCAGCATATCAGCAGCTTAGAAGGAAACACCGAAAGCATAGCTCATACCGAAGACAATGTGAAGAGGATCCTTGAGCTGGAGGCGGAACTGAGCAAGGTCAGGTCTATGAATGAAGATCTCGTGGCGCAGAAAAACAGCCTCAATGCCGAGCTTACTGAAACAAACTGCAACCTTGATCACCTCATGGAGAAACTCGAGGATCTGAATCCGATTGAGCCTGAGAAGGAAGCAAAAGAAGAGCCAGAAGCCGAAGCAGAACCTGAGGTAGTTTTAGGTCAGGAAGAGGAGGAAGACGAAGGAGAGAAGCAATCGGTAGAGTCCCAAACAGGAGAGAGCGCGATCAGTGATGCTGAAGTGCAAGATTTGGGAGTGGAGGACAAGGATGGGATGAACTGGAGGACAATGTACACGACCAACATTGAAGAAAGGGAGAGGATTTTCTTAGAAGAGTACACTGTGATCCTAAGAGACTACAAGGCCAACAAGATCAAGCTCAGTGAAGCCGAAAAGAAAAACCGCGAATATATCTTTGAGCTAACTTCTCTTGCAAGGGAGCTTAGGAACACCATAACTACCAAAGACGACGAGATCAAGCGCTTGCTCAGGAAGGTAAATGATCTACAAGAGAGCAGGAAAGAAGCCAGTGATCTCGAATCGGAGACTTGCAATACTCCAAGGGAGGATGATCATCCACAAAGTAAGCTTCAGCACCATGAGAGATCAATCAGTGCAGGAGAGCCAGGAAGGCGATGGGGATACTCGTACGACCCAGATAGGAAGCCGCTATTCCACCACTTGTATGATCCAAAACACGAGATCATGGCAAGGCACACAAGTGCTGCTGCAGAGGGATCATCTAGGAGGAGGGATCCTTTCGGGGAATCTCCTGGTCCGGTGGTCTCTAGAGTCGAAGCCAGGCTAAGAACTGAGCTGAACAAGGTACTAGAAGGCAACCTTGATTTCTGGATGAGGTTCACCACATCCTTCCAACAGATACAGAAGTTCCAGGCCACAATCAAGGACCTTCAAGCGGATCTTTCGAAGCTAAGGCATTCAAAGAACCTTGAAGGAGTCAACAGCTACAGCCTCCAGGCTCTTCAGTCGGAGGCCAAGCCACTTTACAAGCACTTGAGAGAGATCCAAACTGAGATGGCATTGTGGCATGAGCACAGTACTGTGTTCCATGATGAGCTAAGGACTCGGTTCGGTTCGCTCAACAACATCCAGGAGGAGATAGTGAAGGTGTTGAATGCAGGCAAAAAGAGCGGTTATCCGGAGTTGAGCGAGTTCCAAGCTGCAAAGTTCCAAGGCGAAATCCTCAACATGAAGCAAGAGAACAAAAAGGTTGAAGATGAGCTACAATTGGGAATCTACAAGGTGAAGGAGCTCCAAAGGGAGACTGAAAAGGCATTGGTGAAGCTGGAGAAAGAGTTCAAACTGGCTGAGTACAAGAGGAGCTACTCAGGGATCCTCAAGTCTCCGAGCATCAAATCGAAGATTCCGTTGCACGCCTTGTTGTTTGGGATGAAGTTGAAGAAGAACAAGAACAAGAATTTGGCCATCACTGGGTGAAGATTGAAGAACAAGCTCATACCTTACACCCTAGGAACTGTTTTGTTGGTTCACTTGTTCTTGTGAGTTTCATCAGAGTTTGCACATTTGAATCATTTGATAGATCATAGAAAAGCAACTCATATCAAATCCAAGATTCAAGAACTTACAAAGCAATGGATGAAAAGACGAAATTTTGAACATTTTCGTTATTATAAACATGGTTTAAGCCTTAAGGGATAATGATTAATAAGTGTGACCTTGAAACAAAGAAAATAAAAGTTTGATGGTTTTGGGGGAATTTTACAGATTTTGTGGGTTATGGTAAAATACCATAAAATTTGGGTGACGTTTTGAAATTAATTTATCCGGAACCCATTACTGTTTGGTCTGGTCAAGGTCCTCATGAGAGTCCATTTTCTTTCCCAAAAGGAACCATTTTTATCTTTAAAAAATAAAATAAAAAGGGGACCATCTTTCTTTCTTTTATTTTATTTTATTTTATTTTAAATATAACCAATGTTCTAAACTTTCTAATAGACCCCTCGTGTTGTTCTACTTCAAAACTCTATTTCACAAATTTATTTAACGTCTAAATTAGTATTTAAAATTTTTAATTTTCTTAACTTATAAATGGTCATTATGTTTGGAAAAAACATATTTGGAAAATTTTAAGAAAATATATCATGAAATAGTTTTTTTAAATATACTTTCATATCTTTTTAACTAATACAACCTTATTTTTTGAGATTTTTTTTTCCAATTTCCAGAAGATTTGAATTCTGTATTGTTGAATGATCTTTACTAATGCATGATTGGTTTCCCCTAAAAAAATGGGTTTTATTTTCATACAATAACATGTCATATTGTCATGTAATATTCTTGGTTAATCATTAAACTTTATCAAAAGTTCATATGCTACATAAGGATAAATTTTATAAAAATATCCTTCAATTAGTACATTTCACATAAAAAGCACCCATAAACAAAAACAAAATTAAAATATCAACCATGATATTTTCTAAAATCCATCAACAATATTTATCGCGTCAATAATTTTTTTTAAAGAATAATAAAACTAGAGCACTAGCTCTCCTTTATGTAAACAAAAAAAAAAGAATCATCTCTTCACTAGCAACATGCCACTTTAACCTAGCGGTCATTAATGCTCTACTGATCCAGAACTTCGTGTTCTCGCCCGGAAGGATGCGCTAGGAAGGGCCTCTGCTGCCGCCGACCCGACCTAATCTTTATCTTGCGTCAAAAAAAAAAAAAAAACATGCCACTTTAACCTTGTATATATTTCCAAAGGAAGACATTAAATTTCCCTTTTAGTAGCTTGTTGGAGTTGTTGCCAATTACTTCTTAGTTGATTCCTAAATTATTAAACGGACGGATTTACTGTCATGATATATAAAACCAAATGAGATCCGAACATTATCTAAGCATAACATCAATTTCAACAACATAAGAAATAAATTAGTAAAATAAAGTGAATAAACATATAAGGATACAATAAGAAATAAATTAGTAAAATATCGACATGTTTTTATAATAAAAAATAAAATAAAAATCTCACATGTTTTTGCCAAATAAAAGGGGTATAACTTTCTTCTTAAATTTTGTTAATACTAAAGTAACTTATAATATAATAAAAACATTAATATTAAATGTCTTCAAACTTTTATTACCAAAAAATAAAGTTGGATGAACTTTTTATTGTTTTTTTTATAAACTTCCTTATGTTATATTCCACCCTTGTATATACTTACGCTTTGGGCCCAACATGAATGGGCCCACCATTTCATGGCTCACGTAATAAAGCGAAGGTAGCGTGACCCCCATCTTCTATAAGCTCTGAAAATAACATAAACACACGAAATTATATTAAAAAAATGCAAAAAAAGGAAAACTCAAAGGAGAAAAAAGTACTAATTTTTCCCGTCTACTTTGGGGCTTTATGATTCGCATTCTCTATGCTTACCAAATCCCCTTTTAACGCAATCACTCTCACTCTCCTCTCCTCCCCCCTCTCTCTCCTCCCATGAATTTCCTCCCCTCCCCCTTCAAAACGAACAGCTAAAAGGGGGGTTTGGTTTGGGGTTGAGTTTGGGATTCATCTTTGTGTTGTTTTTCTGGTTGCCATGGCTGACAAGGAAGACGCCATTGATGGGAACGAAAGGAAATACTCAGGTCTGTATATTTTTTGGCTATATTTATTTTTATGTGTTTTTTCCCAATCAATCTCTGTAGGGGCCCCTTAATTTGGAGTAACTGTTGCTTTGTTTGGGTCGTGTTGATTCACTTTGACAATGTATGTTAAATTAAGGCTTGGATGAGTACCAGTTTGTTTGTTTCATGGACTGATTCCGTCGAGGTATTATGTGTTTAATTTAATTAGTTTTAGGGATTGTTGTTTGTGGCTTTCAGAATGTGGGGTTTTTGGTGGGTTGGCATGTGGATTTGAGGTTCACATTGTAAAGAACCCACCTTTTGTTTTCTAATGCGTGGAAATTACTGAAATAAATGGGACTGGTTCTTTGTAAAGAACGGATCTTTTTCACAGATATTGGTAATGTGAGAGGTGATTGATGATTGTATGTGCTACTTCTTTCAATTTGGATGTCTAGTTAAATGGGTATGATTGATGATTGAACTAGCAAGTGATGAGTTTGATAATTTAGTTGATTACAGATTCCTAAAACATACATCAGATTTGCTTTTAGCATTGTGGGTAGAAAGGAAGGGGTATGGGCTTGATAATGGTCAAGTCAGGCCAAATACGAGTCGATGTGCTCGTCAGAACAAAAGGATTCGATGATTAATGGAGTTGTTTGATTGGATTTTGGAGTGGTGGCTATGTGCATGCATGAATTTCAGCATGTGTGTGTCTGTTTAGCTGAAGAACTAAAGCAATTTGGCATCATGTACTTGGCGAATGGAACAATTAGAGCACGAAATCAGCGGCAAATAACCGCATAATAAGCCACATTGAACCATAATTATCTAACTGAATTGGTTTTTGAACATATTTATGAACTGAAAGGTTATACATTTATGCCTTTTTTGTTGATGAAATAATTCCATTCTTATTGGATATGTGTTTGATCTAAGCTGCTGAATATGATATATCTAAGGCGCGCCTTGTTTGTCCTGCTGGGAAATATATTTCAGTTTAGGGCATAGGTTAGACAAATCATATAATTTTTTTTTTTTCCATTTAAAAGGGTAAGATCTTCTGTTGGGAAAGATTTTTCTGTTTTAAAATTTATTCTTTCCATTTAAAAGGGATAAGATAAGAAAGATTTTATGTTTTCAAATTGTCTGTTTTAAGGAAGTAGTTTCATAAAATATAAAAATAGCTAATGAATATCATAGATTTTAAATGTCAAAACATACCTCTAAAAATATAACTCTACAATTCCATCGTTCTAATCTCCATTTCCACTCAATTCTCTAAAGACAGTTTTAATCTCCAGCAGATATCAGCAATAAAAAAGACTCCATGGCTCCAACTCCATCTCCTAAGTTTTGCTAGATTTTTTTTTATGAACTTTTAAATGCTATGTTTTTAACCAAGGCACACCTTGGCTCTATGTGCTCTGCTAAGACTCTTGGTGTGGTTGTTTCTTGTCCATATAGTTCAAGTCTTGACAGAGTGCATACTCCGTATTTTTTAATGAATTGCAAACACTATGTTGTTGGAAAATGCAGCAGTGCAAGTTGGAAGCAGAATCTTAAAATCATATGATCATTTTGTTGAATATACTTGTTGAGTATTGACTGATTGATTGCTATTTTAGAGCTTCCCTGTGCTTTCATGTTGATTTGGCTAAAGTTTGATTTTGTTTCAATTATTATGGTTCGCAACTTTGCTCTCAGGTTTTGTACTGGACCCAGAAAAGTGCAGTCGACTTACGTTGGGGGAGAAGAGGGAGCTAGTGCATGAAATAGCTCATTGGCCGGAAGATGCACCTAAGATTCTCAGTTCGTTCACCCGTAGGGAGTTACTGGAGATTATTTGTGCTGAAATGGGCAAGGAAAGGAAATACACCGGACTTGCTAAAGGTCGAATGATTGAACTTCTCTTGAATATAGTTTTTGCAAATAAAAGAAAGCAGAATCCAAACAGCGCCAATGATTTTCCAATCAAAAGTAATTTTTGGGCAAAGAAGCAGAAAAAGAACGAACACTCAAAAGAAATTTTGGATAAGTCAGATCTCATTGGCGGGACAAACCAAGTAGATGGACAAGCAAAGCTTCTGCTATGTGAGAACCTTGCTTGCAGGGCTACTTTACGTCCAGAGGATGGCTTTTGTAGGAGATGTTCGTGCTGTATATGTCTCACCTATGATGATAACAAGGATCCTAGTCTTTGGCTAACATGCAATTCTGATCCGCCTAATCAAGGCGCTTCATGCGGGTTGTCATGCCATTTGAAATGTGCTCTTCAACATGAAAGAGCAGGTATTCCGAAGAACAGCTTTAAAAAATTGGATGGACAGTTCTCTTGTGTCGCGTGTGGAAAAGTCAATGAACTTATGAGGTAAGAATCCGTCTCAGATCACTTGGATTATTTGTAAGCCCCTGTGTGTCATTCCATTTTTGAACCTATTGCGGATTTATGACTATTATGCAGCACTTGGAGGAAGCAGTTATTGGTTGCTAAAGATGCCCGGAGGGTTGATGTTTTCTGCCTAAGAATCTCCTTGTGCTACCAGATTCTTGACGGGACCAAATTATACAAGGATCTCCACAAGCTTGTTGATACTGCCTCAAAGAAGCTGAAGAAAGAAATGGGACCTCTTGATCGTGTTTGCGATAGAATGGGGAGAGGCATTGTCAACCGTCTTGCTTGTGGTGCTGAGGTTCAGAAATTGTGTACCTCCGCCTTGGAAATGTATCATAACTCCTTCGTCAACCCATACCTCCAACCCGAGGTTCAGAAGAAGTCACCAAGTAAGTCAGTTCTTGTATGTCCTATTAAATAGTGTCTTAGGTGAATATCTTTACACATATTGCAAGAGTTAGACATAGTTTACAACAGAGCACAATCAAAGAAGGTAGACAAAATCACATCACCCATGACATGATTAGGTTTAAACTTTAAAGGTGAGTTGAATGTGAATGAAAACAATGATAAGCATTAAAGATGATAATCTATCTATCTATCGATGTTAGTAAGATTGGTATTGAAGTTGCTTCCCTTTCTTCTCCCAATTTGTTGCTTGAAGTTGTGACAATATGACTATAAATAATATTGTAAGAGCAAACTTCTTTCCTTGTGATAATTGCTCTCTCAATATCATTTTCAGCCATGTCGTCGCAAAGTTCTTTCTAGAAACAAATCAGGACTACACATAGTACCAAGGAGAAGTGCCTTTAGAAAGGGCATTTGAAGTGCATTTGATAGATAAATAAAGGGCATTTGAAGTGCCTTTTAGAAAGAGTTGTCGCTTTAGCTCATTACTCTGAACACATTACTTTCGGCAGCGTGCAGGATACGTTTTGAAGAGTCCTGCTCGACATCAGTCATGATTGTTCTAGAGTACGAAGATCAACTCTTGGAGGATTTCTTGGGTTGCAGGATATGGCATCAAGAGTGCAGTTTGAAGTCGTATCCAGATAAACCTACTTGCATCGTATTGCGTCCAGAGAAGAGGTTCAAGATCTTGAATCTGAAGCATTCAACCGAGTACATATGCCGGGTTTCTTTGTTTAGCTGCACCCAAGTCTTCGGCACTTGGGAAGCCAAATGGGTCACACCTCCATCAACTACGAGTGCATCGGAATCTGATGGAACACGAGACATGGAATTGCCCATCACCAAGAACAATGCCTTAACAGTTCTTTGCCCAGAGAGACTTCGTTCGTTGAACGACATCAACAATGACAACTGCGCGCAATCCCCTCAAATGGCAGCAGCCCCTTTTCCAAGCCAGGTTTCAGTTCCCACGACGCCTTCTAAGGCAGATGGCAAGCTGGGGCACTACAGCCTGGCTAGGCGATCAGAGGGCGCTGACTTCGACTACTGTGTCCGAGTCATCAAAAGCCTGGAATCCGAAGGCCACTTGAGCTTAGATTTCCGGGTGAAGTTCCTCACTTGGTACAGCTTGAAAGCCTCAAAGCAAGAGAGGAGGGTGGTTAGCGCCTTTGTCGACACAATGGGCGACGACCCTCCAAGCTTAGCCGAGCAGCTTATCGATGCCTTCGCAGGTGAGATCTGCGGGGAGAAGCGCCCGAAACATTGAACTAAAGTACATCAGAGTAAATTCGCTTAGAGATCATATAATTTCATCAGTTGATGTAGTTGGTGCAAAAACAAAGCCATGCCTTAGAAATTTAGCTCTTTTGAGAGGCTATTCTGCAGGATCAGGGTTCTCCCCATCTTCGACACGAATTCGACCTTGAATTCGTGGATCCATACTACTCGATCTAGTGTCACATTTGGCTCAAGCACTTACAAGCCTTCATATATCGATCGCAAATTTATTAGCTCATAGTTGCAAAATATTACTACGTATAACTTAATGAATACGAAAATGAAGTTTTTTTTTATATAGTTGATCCAAACGCACCCTACACTTGCTGTAATTATTTAAACAAATCTGGTCCGTTGAAGTTATAGGAATCAACGGCTGAGAATCGATTTGGCGGACGATTCACAAAAGATCCCACGCTATCCACAACCAGAGGTGGGGCCCATACCCCTTCAAACGGATAAAATTATTTTTATTTTTATTGGTAAAAAAAAAAAAAAATTCTAAATTCTAGAGACATGTCTGCACATTCTTTGTCCCGAAAATCACGAAATATTAAATGGCGCAAGCCGCAGTCAAAGTGGTTCAAACTTAATTTTGATGGTTCATCTTTAGCCAACGTTGACAGTACGGCAGATATCATTATTAGGGACTGGAATGGCCGCCCTGTCACCATCGAGCACAAATTACTAGTAAAACAGCAAGCCATCATGGCAGAAGCTCTCGTCCTCAAACTGGGAATCCAGAAGGTATTACAACTGCACATTGAAAGAATCCAGGTTGAAGGTGATTGCAAAATAATTATAGACTATCTAAACAAGACGGCTAAATGTCCTTGGGAGATTGAACTAATCCTCTCCGATATTCAAGTCATGTTGTCGACTGTAAAAGAAGTAGGTTACTTTCATGTACCTCGTATGGGCAATAGAGTGGCTGATAAGGTTGCACACCTTAGCCACTCTGCCCGAGGTAATGATATTCACAACAATCCAGGTTTTATTGACCTCATCCGCAAGGATGCTACCGGGTAGGGTTTGCCCACCCGAATCTTTTCCTAATCAAAAAAAAGAAAATCACGAAATTAATTAAAAATGATTTTTAAAACTAAATAAAATAAAATGATAATTCGGTTTCCGTTACTGTTTGGTTTGGAGGCTCCAACTTATGGCAAATCCTGTAATTTTCTGCTATTTTACGGCCTTTTTTGTTAATTAAATCGACGAAACGAAAGCTTTCGAGTTGCTGCGATTGGCTTCAGCGTAGTAGAATTTTTCCAGCTCTTTCTGATTGCCGTGGAGTTGATCGGAGATGGCGACGGTGAATTCGAGGCAGTTGCAGGAGCAATCGTACGCGAAGAGCGTGGGAGCTGCGGTGCCGGTCGACGACGGGGACGATTACGAGGCCGGAGAGGACGCCGATGAAGAAACCATGGATGAGGCCGATGAGGATCAGCTGAATTTGGGGTTTGGTGATGGAGGAGGTGCAGGAAGTGGAGAAATGGTGGGGGCTTCGCGTACCAGTGAGCTGACGTTGTCGTTTGAAGGGGAAGTGTATGTTTTCCCTGCTATTACGCCTGAGAAGGTTTGAATTTGAAATTCGGATTTGATTTTGTGCTCGTTTGAAGGAGAAAATGGTTAATTCGAAGTGTTAATCTCAGGTTCAAGCTGTGCTGTTGCTCTTGGGAGGCCGGGATGTTCCATCTGGTATCTCTACAGTTGAAGTACTCTATGGCCAAAATAATAGGGTAATCAGAAGGAAAAAAAATGAATACTTGTTTTTGTTTCCTGTAAGGATGATTAAGTTCTTTTGTTTTGTGGATTGGATTAGGTTTTGGATGATCCTAGAAATGAATTGAATCTTTCACGAAGAACAGCTTCCTTGGTGAGGTTTCGCGAGAAGAGGAAGGAGAGATGTTACAATAAGAAAATTAGGTATACAGTGCGAAAGGAGGTTGCTCAGAGGTGAGGCCTCTTCACTGTTGTCTCCCCTGAACTCAGTTCATGCTTTGTTGTTTGTTTCATAGGCAACAATCAGGTTTGCTGAAGGTGGATTAAGAGTGAGATTTTTGATGTTTTAGCCTGTGATGTTTACTTCTTTTTTTTTTGTCACAGAAACAAGTTGCTGTCCATTGAATCATTGATGCTTTATTTAGTTTCTTTGATACTTGACTGTTGTATCATGACATGAATATCAAGTGAAAACTCACAATGAATGTATATATTGAGTATTCTTGTACAGAGATGAATCTAAAGAGGGCAATATTTTGAGCAACGGAAATTATTGACAGATTTTTTTTCTATATATCGAAAGCAATAGATTCTGATCATTACTGCTTTGTGGTGAATTTACCATTTTGAGGGAGAATTGACTAGTGTACTAGTGTATTTGTTGTGAATACAAATGTCTATTGTGTACTCACATTTCCGATCAACAGAAGACCGAAAATACCCAAATTATGTACTTCCATGTCAAGTGGTTGATTGAAATGCATATTGCTAATACTATTTCCTTGCTTGCTGCTGGCTGAAATACCCAAATTTTGTACTTGTGTACAAATAAGTTGATTTCTACTCTATATTCTTATATTCGCAAATGTTATCCTCTTAGGATGCACCGCAAGAATGGTCAATTTGCATCCCTGAAAGGAAATTCAGGAGTCTCTAGTTGGGATACTTCTAAAAGCTGCCTTCAGGGCGAGGGTTCCTTGCAGCAAGAAACTGTGTGAGTATGACGTGCAGTTAGACAAGGCTATTTTGTATGGTTGAATGTATGTGCTTTAACTTTAAACTACCTCTTGCTTTCCCCATCCTTACCTCCCTCGTAGTTTGCGTAGATGTCAACACTGTGGTGTCAGTGAAAATGCTACTCCAGCAATGCGTCGTGGACCTGCTGGGCCAAGGACGTTGTGCAATGCATGTGGTCTAATGTGGGCTAATAAGGTTTACAAAGTGATGAAAAATAATCTTACCTCTCAAAGCTGTGTACATCTATTGGTCTGACTGCTCTTGTTCCTTCTTTCACATTTATTAATCGTTCACATGTATAGGGAACATTAAGGGATCTCAGTAAAGCAGGAAGAAGTGTTGCACCAGATCAAATTGAATCAGAAATTGAACTGGTATGTTTGACATTTCATATAATCTGGTGATAAAACATAGCCTTTTGCTTTATTGCTTGTATATTCTTTTTGTTTTCCTTCACTTATTTCTAAATGGATTTTTCCGACTGTTACACTTGCGTTGTATATAATACGGTGGTGTTGCATTTTTTTGTTGGCACGAGTTGGTCATTTCTTGTTTAATGGGGCGCAGGAGAACCCAACTGATACAAAACCTCCAGTCGTGGAAGAAAGTCAACATGTAAGTATTTTGGCTATTGAGATTATTTTGTATACAATTTGGGTCACTATATGTAACACCCCTGTGAATCGTGATTGGCCAATACATCTCCAAATTAAATAGTTATTATCCATAACATTTGTGAAACGAGGGATTTGGACAACAGGGTATCCGGATTGTCATCTAACATTTGTTCTTTAACAGATTAGGTAAGTTCTGTTTCCCTGGTTTTGGAAGGGAGATTTTCACTTCCATTTTGAGAACATAACCTATCTGTCAAATCTGAATTTTGCTGGGGAAAAAACGTTGAGACTCCTGCAGATTGGTTAGGAACAGCAAATGCTTTCGACTTCTCTAACACTTTGCTTCATAAATTGTGCAGAATCTGGGCGTAGCAGTTGAGACTCCTGCAAGGGCTTTGCCATCAGACTTCATGGCCTCTTCAGAAAACCTTGATCAATCGGTAAGCATTTCCGAACATCCATGTTCAAGCCCCGGGCACTATTAAGTCTGATGATTGGAATCTGCAGGAAACCCTGGGCGCTTTTTCCAACACTTCGGAAACAGAAATCGACATCCCTGCTAACTTTGACCAGTAGGCATTATTCAACCTACACAAATCTCACATTTTCCTCAATTTGCTTCCTTCAGTTCATCCTGTCTACTTGTTTGGTACCTTGCCTTCTTTTGCAGGCTAGAGACATTCCAGAGTTCTGATGGTGGCATCGTGCCATAACTTCGTCGATCCAGATGACGTTACTCGGGTAACTGAAGGGATTGAACCTGGCTGTAGCTTGTATCTACTTCTGACAGTTTAATGCAGTTAACTAGGGTCTGATCCAAGTAAACCAGTTTTCAAATACATAATTACACTTTTGCAGTCTTGTATGATCATACATTCATACTGCATTACAATGTTTTACTATGCATAAACAATTTGGTTGGCCCTTTTAGATTGTAAGAGCTCTTACTACAGTCAAGTTGTGTTTCAAAAAGATTGATATATATAATATTTTTTCATTTTTTTGCGATAAACCGAAAGAAAAATAGAATGGAGAGAAGAGAAATGGAATTGAATCATTGATGATGTTCATTAGGTTTCAAAGTTTTTTTTTTTTTTTTATTAGGTAAGAATTCGAGTTCAATCATATCTGAAACTCGAAGGCCTGTTAAACCGGCAGACGAGAGAACCGTCTAAAGACCATAACATAAAACAACATAACCGGTGCAAGCTCAGGCAAAACGGACTCAACAAACAACGAAACTACGAAGATCTAAACCAAACAGGATGTGGTCGAAGACGACGGACGAAGCCAAGCCCTACACTTAGGTTTCAAAGGATGTTTACAAGGTGAACTATGGTGTCTAGTGTTTATCCATAACCAATAAAATAATATTATAATACTCCTTATTGGATAAACCTAATTACATATACTAACTCATTACAAGTCTTGCCTAGAAAACCCAATGGGACTCGGGGGAAATAAATACAAATGACATTCGATACGTTTTGATGATATTGTCTCGTTAAAAACCTTGTTAGGAAAACTCAGCGGGACGAAACTTAATTCATTGAATGGAAAAATAGTGTATTGAGTGTGTTCCCCCCTGAAATCAACATCATTCTTGTAGTCTTCTCATTTTGACAAGCTTTTTGAACTTCTTGATGACACCGACTTCATGAGCTGCATGGTCGAGTCCCAACTTTGTCTTTAATGTGTACAAGTCAACATGTCCTTATATATTACAATTGACTTCGATGCGACTGACAGATTGACATTCATGTCTTGGTCACTTGGTGTTGAGTCGTTTTCAATGTAGAAGCATAAGGTACTTCAGGATCTAATGTGTTTTTCATCATTTGATCGTTGAGATCTTTTGTATTAAAATGGTGCATAAGTTGTCTTCTTAAAAACCTTACATTGGAAAGAAAACCTAGTGGTTGACAAAATCAAGATTAAGGAAAAGAGTAACTTTGTGAGGTACTTCATGATCTAATATAGTATCATCATTTTTATAATTATAGGTACTTCAAGTACTCTTATAGTGATCTTTAATTAATTACATGTTGACAGGGTTTGCAAATTTAATGCTTTAGGCATTTTGAACCATTCGATCATTTTCATTAATATTCATTGATCAATATGGGTATGCAAATACCACGTATATCAATTATATTTGGAACAAAAATTATATCAACTTTTGGTGAATACATTCTCACATAAGTTATGATAGACTTTTATGCAATCAACTTGGCTTTATATTTGTTTCTGTACGAACATCCACTTAAAACCAATTGATATTACACTTTTAGATTTTGGAACTACAAGTCCAAAAACATCATAAAAATTTCCCAAAAATTAATTAAGGTAAACTAGTATAGTCCTGGTGCCTTTTTGCGACAAAAAAATAAGCTTAATAATATAACAAATTAATATAATAAAATATGAATAAAAATTATGATAAAAATCATCACCATTAGTAATAATTTCATAAAATATTAAAAAAAACTCATTTAAAGTAGCATATATAGATATAAATATTTTAAATCACTCTTATTGATTAGTAAAATATAATAATATAATCGTAACTTTGTTTTGAAAAAATAACAATATCATTGTAACTTTAGTAAGAATACATACATATATATATATATATAATGATATAGACATTAGATTGAATTCATTCTTTGAAGTAAGCCCAATAATTAGTAAATGTATTAAAAATTAAGAAAAAAAATATGATTGATTTAAAGTGATAAAGGAAAGAATAAAAAAAAATTAAAGGAAAAATATTTGATTGGTTTAAAGAGTTAAAAAAAAGGTAAGGATGGCATGTATGCTAAAACTTTTATGTTGCAAGGATATATATATAGATATTTATGATAAAAAAAAATTCAAAAAAAATATTTTTATGATGAAAATAACCAATGAATATTCATGTTGTAGACAAAAAGAAAAGAGAGAAAATGAATAAATTTAAGGTTATGAGATTTAATCTAACCTCTACTTGTCTCAGATTTTGTCTTTAGTTATTGGAGTGCTGCTGGAAAAATAGTTGGTTATAACATGCTTGAATCTGGTGGGTTGTTTATGTACTTTTGGAGTTTCTACATAATGGTTTTTTTGCCATAGAGAACTTCCATAAATTGATAAAAATTTATTCCAGTGTGCAAATCTCCGCCTTAAGAGAAATGCATGGGCAATAACATCAACCTAAGAGACAATTCGAAACTTTATTACAATGCAAGTTGAATGCTACCAATTCTTAGAAAGATCGTTTAAATGACTATGTTTTTAGTTTATCATTGTTTTATCGTAATGAAAAGTTGAATGCTTCAATTTTTATTGTTTTACATTGAGGGAATGATCATGCAATTTCAAGGGTACATTCACAACCGTCTTAATAAAATTACAAGATGTCTTTTTCCAAATGATGATTATGCACTTCTTACCTATCTAAGAGAAGATGGATTATCGTATTGAACCCAAGTGGTATGACCTTTTAACTAGTTTATGATACCTTTAATATCATTTGCTCCCAAGAATGAACAATAGGAATTCAACAAGCTATTGTTTCTCATTATTGAGAGCAAAGGGTCGAGCTTTCAAACACTCTGATGAGACCCAAGGAATGGGATCGACCAAGAGACATTCTGATGAGACCCGATGAACGGGATCGATCAAGGGTCGAGCTTTCAAACACTCTTTTCTGGGGTTAGTTTTTGAATTTTTCTAAACTAAAAAAAAAAGATATGTGAAACAAGATTCGCAAGTCTCTCACCCTTGAATCCCGTACACTCGAACTCAGTCACTCCACCTCAATTGCATTACTCCGAAAAATAGAGTAGAAATACAAAAAGTGATGTTACCAAATATAAAGTATGCGCAAATGATTGATGACATGGCTTTAAAAAAAGATGCGAAAATTTGGGTGGGTTAGATCACAAAATCTAAATCTAAAACAACAACTTAGTCAACTTCCTATGACAACATCTCTAAATCAAGAGTTATTAATTAATGTTTTGAATGATTTATATTTTGAAACCAGGGATCGAGTAACATTTTTGAACCATAATCTTGAAATAGAAACGATTATTCTTAAAGATATTTCCCATGATATTTTTTAGCATATCTTTTAAATCCTGTAATAATTGAAAAAATCGAGTCGAAGGGGTAGTTTGAAGGGGTAGCCCCAAAATCAAGCCCTAGCTGCTGTGCTCGCCCTCGCTGCTGTGATTTAGATTTTATATTACCGCTTGGGTTCAACAAATAATCCATCTTTTGACTTGGACTCATGGTACATCCAAAGTAAATCACTCCGGTTCATTGATTTAGATTAAAAGGTTGACCTAAAGCAAAAAGTAGAGAAGGAAGAATTGATGCTAAAAGTGTAGAAATATAATGAATATCCTTTGTCCAGCAAAATGAAGAAGATAGGAAAGTTATAGACTATACACCAAAGGAGGCAGCCTGGATATTCTCGAGTGATTTTGAGTCGCTTCCTCCCTCTCGTACGTCTAGTCTGTCACCCTTTCGCTCAATCCAATATATACTTAGTTGTACTGATTGAGATTTTTACCTTTAATTTCTGCATCAATACTTCATTTTTCACCTTTTACCTAGGTCAACCTTTTGCTCCTGTTTATTGTCAAATCGCATTACTTCAGTGATCTCTAAAATCATCTACTCATATTACATAAAAAATAAATCACTCCAGTTCATTTTTATTGGAATTATGAAAAACAAATGGTAACCTTAATGAATTGGCAGTTCAGTAATCCCGATGAGTTTTTGGTTATGAAATTGTCGTGCGTGATGAATTTGTCCGTTCGAGAAAGTATTCTTTCGAACTCCAAAATCATTTGACAAACCATCAGTATTGGAAATATAAATGGAGAAATCAAATATTGATAACTCATACCTCATACTTTTGAAGTCATTCCTTTCTAGCTTTAATTTTTCCCTTGCTAAATGCAAGTTCAATTGCACCATCACATTCAAAAGTCTACTCAAACTTCTATTTCCGCCTTTCACCCTAGGTCAACCTTTTGCTCTAATTCAATGTCAAATCGTACTACTTTATCAGTGTTGTGATCAATAAAATCTACAATCATGATACATCTAAAGTAAATCAATGCATTTCATTTTTATTCGAATAATAAAACAAATAGTTTAACGTAATGAATCTCTTTGGTTTATCTGTTATTTTTTGACCACATGTCAAATTCTGGTGAGAAATTTTCCCACTAAATTTTTAGTCTATAAGATTATGACATGTATTTTTTTTAGTCTAATGCCACATACTTTTTATTATTTTATTTTTTAATGCATCGTCATCAAAATAATTATTTTTGGCAAGTGTATTTTTTTTATTACTCCGTAAGCTGAATATCAATTTATCTAATTCAATATTTTACAACTTTAGTTATACTCTTTGCTTGCATTTTTTGTTTTCTATTATATTTATTATTTTATATTCCATTTGATGGAAAATTATAATGTATTTTTTATGGAAAATTAATATTGGATAATTGATAGCTAAAATTACATGTATTATTCTAAATTTATTATTAATATTTTTTAGAATGTGGGTGTATATATATACTCTCTTATTATATATATTTGAAAAAAATATCAAATTGATTATAAAACTTGACAACAATTGATGATTTTAAATTTGCACATTATAATGTGAAAATGAGTAAGTTGGGTTCATTTTGAGTGGAAATTATTTTATTTCAAATAATTTTAAATGTGTTTAATGTGAAATACAATATTTTTTTGGATTAGGTTAATTTAGATACATATTAAAGTGAATGATATTGTTAACATAAAATTGTTCAATAGATTTATTATTTTATATTCCATTTGATGGAAAATAATAATGTATTTTTTTATAAAAAATTAATATTCATAATTGATAACTAAAATTACATGTGTTAATTATTTTAAAGTTATTATTAATGTTTTTATAATGTGTGTGTGTATATATATATACTATTTTATTATATATATTTGAAAAAATACCACATTGATTATAAAACTAGATCACAATTGATGATTTAAAATTCACACGTTATGTGAAAATAAGTGAGTTGGGTCATTATGAGTGAAATTATTTCATTTCAAATCAATTTAAATGTGATTAGTGTGAGATACACTAATATATTTGGATTATGTTAATTTAGATACATATTAAAGTGAATGCTATTTTTAATAGAAAATTGTTCAATAAATTTTGATTGAATTGAGTTTAGGTTATCTTACTTACACTTAAGTAATAGGACATTTTAGTGATTCTAGTTTTTATCAAGCACATTTATTTAGGGTGTGTTTGAATTTCCAATGCATTATGCTTATAAGCATAATTACCTTTAAAGTGTTTGGTTCAAAAAAATATAAGGTATTTAAAATAAATTAATTTAAAAATAAAATATTACATAGATGGTATAAATCAAATTTTTAATATTGTGTTAAATTTGCAATTATCTTATAAAATTAATATAATTAATTGACACAATTAGTTTATTTGAAAATTACGTTATTTTAAATACCTTATAATTTTTTTAGCCAAATACTTTTAAAGTGATTATACTTATAAGTTATAGGCATAATCACTTGGAAATCCAAACACACCCTTAATCTAGTTTGAAAACCAGCTATTGATGAAAACCCGAATCTAGTTTTTAATCTAGTTTTTTTCGGTGGGGTTTAAGGTGGGACGCACCACGACATTTTATTTGGTTGCTCATCACCTCCACCACGTCGGAACTCTAAACCCTACGCTTCGCTTTCCTTCACTCAGCCTCCATCTTCTGCGGGCGTCCAGCAAAACCCTACGCTTCGCTCTCCCTCACTGCTCGATCTACCAAGATTCTGGCTTATTCTTCATATCCGAAGAGTCAATTTTGGACATCGGTGATTTAGGGCATTTGTATTCAATGGAGGAGCCGCTCAATACCGCAATCCCTGAAGAAAAGCTACGCAAGTAAGTGAATGAATCTGCTCTTTGTCCTCCTCTTCCTTTTCCGATTGTAGTTCTGATTTGGAATTAGGTTTTCTATTCAACAAGATGTCAAGACAGGTTTTTTGTTTGATTTCTGTGAAATTTCGTCTTAGCATTTACTTATTTGGATTGATTTGATTGCGTTTTAATCAGAGAGGCACCGCAGTTAGTAGCAGTGTTGAAGGAGATGAAGGAAGGATTGGATGTTGTTACGTGTAAAGTTAGAGATTTGACTGATCAGGTAAGACCTGGTTTCTATTAGATGTAGAGATCTCTGATAGTTTCTGCTTAAAAATCAGTAGGGATGAAGTGGAATGATGGTTTAGCTTATGTTGTGCATTGGATTTTTGTTTGAATTCAGAATCAGTGTCTGCACTCTGCAGAACATGAGAAGTTTTCTGATCATGAAGCTCAAAAGTTTCTTAATAAATAAAGGTTTCTGGATTTTCTTTCTGATTTTGTTTTCGGGTATCGGTTTGCAATAGGTTAAGGCGAAAAAGTATCCGACTGGAGATGGAATTAGTTATCTTGAGGCGAAGCACTTGCTTCTCCTAAACTATTGTCAAACAATAGTCTATTATCTGCTCCGCAAGGCAAAGGGGCTTTCAATCGAAGGGCATCCTCTTGTTCGTAGCCTTGTTGAGATAAGACTATTTTTGGAGAAGGTATGGAATGTCTTTTAGTTTTGGTGTTACTGGTAAAAACACCGTGAAACTCTTATTCAAGTGCTGGAGTTTAACTGATTTGTGACGGGGAAATTTGTTTGTGCAGATTCGCCCCATTGACAAGAAGTTTGAATACCAATTCCGAAAGCTGGCAAGAGTTGCCACCGATGATCTGCAACAATCTAATAGCAAAGACAAGGAGGTGGATGCTCCAATGTCAAAAGATCTTTTGGAATTGCGACCCAACCCAGAAATGCTTATCCCGAAGATTGATGCGGCTGATGAGGTAATTCTTATCCATTGTGTTGCGTCTGATCTTCATCTATTCTTGTGTTTTTTTTAAAAAAATTATGACTGTAAGTTAAAATACTCATTCTCTAAATATGTAATGTAATACAACCTTTAGGATGGTAGAGGTGTCTATCGACCTCCCAAAATTGCCCCCACTACAATGGTGGAAGAAAGGAAGGGGAGAGAAGAAAGGAATGCCAGGAGAAAGGAACATGAAGCTCTCAGGCATGCCAAAAATAATGAGTTCGTGAGGAGTATGATTAACGATATGGAGGACAGACCAGAGGAGGTCAGTTTGAAATTTCTTTTTCCTCCAGTTTGTTGATCATTTATTTATTCTGCTATTTTCTTCGGTTTTGGAATGATGTATTTTACACTGTTATGAATAAACGACAGGTGAGAGACACTATTGGTACTGAAAGTACTGAGATGGCCAGATTTAGACAGAAGTACGAGGAACGTGAGCGTCAGGAGGAAGACCTCTTCACTCGTGCTCCTATTACAAAGATGGAGAAAAAGCGAACCAAACACTTACTCAAATCAAGAAATGGGTATGCATATTATTTCTAGACATTTTTTAGCAACATGTCACCTTTCAAAATATGGTAAACTAATCCACTTTAATTGTTTCATTTGATTTATCGCACACAGGCTGCTTGGTCTTACTGAGAGTTTCTATGACGAGATCAAATCTTTGCCTTTGGGAGATGGTGTGGAAGAGCAAACAGCAGCTGGTGGTGGCATGAGGAAAAGCCACAAAAAGCGCCAGGTATTTTACTGAAGTTTTTGACTGTTTTTAATACTCTCCCCCTTTTTCATCATTTCCAAACTCATTGAATCTCAATTGAAACTGTTAGTTCAAATATCAATATGTTTACAGAATCTCCTTAATATAGTTAAGGGTAGTTTGTTTTTATCATTTTGAACACTAGAAGATTGTTTCATACTCATGGCCGAAGTAATCAGCAATCACCTTTGTTCTTTTACTCAAGGCCTTGAACTATCTGCAAGCTCAAGTCTATCAAATATCTAGGCCAAGTCCTATCATATGGAATGCCAACCTTCCTCCTCACTTCCTGAAACGTCAACAGACACAGCGCTTGGCTAAGTTACTTTCCACCACTTTTCACATTATCCCTTCTATAACCACCCCACTGCCAATTTTGTTTTGCAGAGGAGGTGATGAGAAGTGTCTGGGTCACGTGGAGGGCCAAATTTTGAAGCTCGTTCGAGAAGAGTTTACTATCATCAAACTATACTTGGTTTATGTTACTTGCAGTCTACTTCTAGAGTAATTTTGACGAGCTAAGGACCATTTGTTTTAGGCAGCAGGTGTATGATTTTGATACACAATAATATAAATGTATCATGGTAATTACTTGAGATGTTGAAGGTTTGCTTTCAGTGGTGTTATTGACTGAGAACTTAGTCAACTTACTGATTGTAGTTACATTCATTAGCTAAAAGATAAGGGTAAAATGCAGAAAACCACCCTTAAAATAGCCCATATTGCTCAAAACCACCCCTTATATGTATTATTACTGAAAACCACCCCTTAAAACAACTCCGTTAGCAGAGAGCCACCCATCTTATTAATCTGTTTGATTTCTGTTAATAAAAGGTTTGAAAAGACCAATTTACCCTCCTTTAAATGTAATTAAAACTAAAATTTGGTAGAAAATGTAAATTTAATAACATAAAAGTCACTATTCATCATCTCCTACCTAATGCTGGTTTTTTTTGCAGCTGAGAAAGTAGCCCCAAATGTTAAAACACATCAAAATCATCTAAAAACTCGAATTAGGTTAGGCCCTTCAAAGATTTCAGGGTTTTGTTCTCCCTAATTCTTATTTGCACTGGATCTGAACTAGATCTGACACTATTGATTTCGGATCTGACCGGAGAACCATCGAAATGTCAAAGGTCATCGTCCCTCCTTCACAAAGCACACCTCTTTCGAGTATAATCCACTCATCTCCAAGCGCCATCCATGTACTTGGTCGACAGAAATTATAATGATTTTAAAATGTTCTTTGAAGATCTACTCCCACAAATCAATGAGAAATTGAACCAGCAAACTTACGTGTTAATGAGGGAAATCAATAAATTGAAACTCCGTTTCCGAACGAATCCCTAGATCGAAGGTTTCCCTCCAAATTGAAAGCACCCAAATCCTATAAAACTGGGCATGAAATCAAAGAGATTGAGCTTTGCTCATTAGTGTTGATTTCGATGTCTCCTTCGAACTTACAAAGAAATCGCAGACATCACCTTATCAACTTGACAACTTCATCCATGCTTGGAAATTATTGAGCTCCAGTGTGAGTAGAATCGTACAAAGAATGAAGAAGGGGATGAAGAAAGGGTAAATGTAAATCTTTTCCCCTTTTCTAATTTCCTTTTTTTTTTTTGGTTTTAACCAATTTGTTTACATTAAAATACGTTTAAAAATAAGGAGTAATTTTTTTAATATATTTAACGGAGGGAGTGACGGAAAGCTTAAAAAGGTGGTTGATTGCAAACAGAAGGCTTTTAAAGGGTGGTTTTCGGTAATTAAGCATATAAGGGGTGGTTTTGAGCAATGTGGGCTATAGGGTTGGAAATGGGTCGGGTGATGGATGGGTGGTACTATTTTTTCACCCGACCCGTCTAAAAAAAATCTCGCCCGCCCCATCACCCACCCATAAAATGTTTCACCCATCACCCGATCCATCGGGTGATCGGGTGGGTCGGGTGATTAATCGGGTGAAGTCAAATACGTTAAACGGTTGAAGCCAAAATAAGATTACATGAAGCAATTGACCATACATTGAACCCAAAATAAGATTACATCAACCAAAATAACATAAGTCATATAAGCAAATGAACTACAAGTGGAAATCCATAAGAAGCTATTGGAAAGTGGAAATCCAATTAAAGTTTTAAATCATAAGTCAAAATAAACCAATGAAGCTATAAGGAAGCATTCCATTGTCCAAAAGAAGGAAAATGCCGAACAAGAGGGTGATACTTATTTACCAAGGCCCAAGGGTACGTATTATATCGTATTTATTTATTTTCAAACTATTATTTGCTTATTTATGTATTTATTTATGAGTATTTTATAATAAATGGGTGGACTAACGGGTGATTTAGCTGTTCGGGTGATGGGTCGGGTAATGGGTCGGGTAGTGGGTGAAAATCTATCACCCATCACCCAACCCATCACCCATTTCACCCGACCCATCACCCATCCGTCACCCGTTTTTTTTCGGGTTTTCACCCGGATATTCGGGTCGAATGGGTCGGGTGAATCGGTCACCCACGGGTGATTTCCACCCCTAGTGGGCTATTTTAGGGGTGGTTTCCTGCAGTTTACCCAAAAGATAAAGCCGAGTTGATAATTGAACATACTCTCCAGGCAAGATACACAAAATTTTCAGCAAAAAACTAGAAAAGAACACCTATAAGGAAATTATATAAAAAAAAAGCAGTTTAATTGATTCTGGCTTTGCAAAATTTGTGAAGAATTATCATACAAATAGTGCATTAAATGTGAATAATTATCATGAAACCTCCTGCGGCTGCGATGGCCGCCGAGGAAGATTATATACAGCAAGACCCAACAGGAGAACTGTACTTCCAAGCAAGAAGAAGGGACTCAAACTTGCACCCTCTGGGAGATATGGCAGTGGAAGAGTGAGGATGTATATTGCAATCGGCACTGTAAGCAAAGTTCATAAATAATTAGATATTGAAGTGAGAAAAAGGGAAGGTTGTGTTGTATCTGCATGTAAGCTACTTGCAATAGAAAAGGTGAGAACCTGAAACAATAGAGGAAAGGGATGAGATGACTGCGGTGGAAATCTTAACCAAGTAGAGGGCTGATATGTTGAATGCCATGTTTGTAACGACGTAAAGTATGGGCAGCAAAGGGGCTCCTTCACAGCCTGATGTAAAGTGACCAAGGTGAGATGCAGGGTGGAAATTAGAATGTTAGTTCACCGGAACAAATTGCAAGGTGAGAGAGAAATAGATGATCCTGTGGTTCAGTTCTGGCGCAGATGCTAGTTACTCATAAAGATAACTCCTGACTTACAATGACCTTGTGCAACATAACCAAACGCTATTCAAGAATGAGTCACATCACGATTTCGGAGAAACTCTTCATAAAAATAATTGCCGAGAAGGATAAGCAACTGGTAACATACCTTGTAAAGAGCCTCCAATGTTGAGAAAACAAGCAGCCCCACTTTTCAGGTATGAAGGAAGCTGGTTGAAAGGTATACCTTTCAAGTTTGACAGGAGAGGCAGAAAGAGGAGCACAAAAAGAGCCTGCATGCCAAAGAAAATGTCAAGGGATTTGGTTTGGTTGTGTCATTGAAATTTAAGCAGTCTAATATCTTTTTCCTTTCTTTGTTGTTTTCTTTTGTAAAGGGCGTTAGGGCGTGATTTGGTTTGGTGGTTTCATTGAAGTTTAAGCAGCCAGTATAAAAGGAAGCACCTGAAACCCGGATCCAAAGGAATTGACAACAAATATGTCAATTGACTTCCCCTGTATAGATATGGAAACTGTGAAAATTAAAATCTTGCAATGCAATTCAATGTGATTTCCAAAGATAACAGTTGTTTATGCAAGAAGAAGTTATTTGTCATTACCTTAAGGCGCTTTGCAGCATCAAGAAAGACAGATTCCTGTACAAACATGGAGTATTGGGCAGCAATGTCACACCAGCACTAGCATAGGATTAGCGGAAACTAAGCAAAAAATCTTCAGCATTTCTTACCTTGAGTATAGATGCACCAGCCTGGAAAGCACTTGATACGATCATTAGTACTGGCCACACAGAACTGATTCCAGAGACAGTTTGTCCAGCATCCGAGCCACTGCACAAGTCATTCAACTATCTGTATACTACCCTAGCACCTCAACTGTATTGAATCCTTGGATCAATTTAGCTTCTGATATTTCTTACATTAGTCAAGATTTCTATGAAACACAAAATTACTATGCAGTGCCTTGTCAGTTCATCAGAGCTTAATTTGGTTAATCAGAACGACACTACATACCTAGCTACTGCCAGAATCACACCAGCAGCCACTAGCAAGCACCCAATAATTTGCCTCAGAGAATATCGCCTGCCCAAGATCAAAGTAGAAAAGAAGAGTTGCCACACCAAAAAGGTCTGCCGGGGAGAAAAAAAAAAGAGAACACAAATTATACTCTGTAATAAAGAAGGGTGTTCTACTTCCAATTGCAAAAGCTTTATTAGCAGTAGATAAATAATCAAATTACAATTGTAAGTTTCATAACGAGAAAGCGTAGCAAAATATGGCTATAACTAAACTGGAGAACACAATTTCCTCCATTGCAGCTAACTTATGGGAAATCTATATTAGCAGTAGCAATTGAAAGTGTCATAATGAGAAAGTGTAGTAAAATATGGCCAACTGAAGAACACAATTTCCTCCAATGTCGCTAACTTATGGGAAGCATGAGTGCATATATACAAGGAAAATAAACTTCTCTTGACAGAAACTGGACCAAACTTGATCTTACAATTCCATATGAATTATCGTTACCTGATTTAGTATGGGTATAGCTGGTCCTGGGAGCATTGCTGTAAGAGGTAGACAATTCCTTTAGTATAAAAACAATGATTATGAGCACAAACTGCACAATGCACAAGTGCCTATCTTCTCTCAAGTCTCAACAGCACAGGACCGTGTTAACAGAGCTTGTTATTCATCACATCAGCAAAATAGCAAATCAATAATCACCCATAACATCCGAAGAAAAGTACTCCTATTGCTAAAATGCAAAAAAGTTCAATATTTACCAGCAGATGACATCCCAGCAACAACTCCAAGCGCTTCAAGGAAACCAATCGCCATGAATCGTCGCTTTGGGAAGGCTATCATTTCATCCGTCACAATCCCAGCACGGTAACGTGTGTATAATACACTAAAGTAAATAACCACATACCTGTGCGTTTCAAAAATCAGATTATTTGCTTCTTAAAGCTCACATTCATATCAAAGCCATAAAACAACCACATTCCTAGAAATGAAAAAACCCTCAAATGGGAAACTACACTATATAGTACTTCTTGTACAGGTTGGCTCATCTCATTAACTATTTCGATCCACAACAAATTCACCAACATTTGATTCCCAAAACTGGAATTAAAATTAAAATCCCGCAGGTGAATTCCAACAAATCTTCGCTAACACAGTATATTTAAATTTACAATAAAACCGAGGAATCGAAAGAATGCAGACTTTACCCAAACGTGATGAACTGAGCCAAGAAAAACGGATACTCCTTGAGCGGAACAAGCGCGAGTTTATAAAGCACGCGATTAGCGACTGCTAAAACGAAGGTGATAGTGGAGCAAACAAGTAGCTTAGTATTACTTGGCGGTACTATCGGCAGAGGCGACGATCTGTCCGTTGAGTTTGAAGCTTTCACTGTGAACACGGACGAATGGTTTCGCCGACATAGAGAAACGCAATCGATTGGAGTAGATTTTCGGAAAGAGAATCGTAAGGCAGCTGGAGTTGAATGGCAAGATTGAAATTGCAATTTGAGGATGGAATTGGAATCGGAATCGGAACGCCATAATTTGCGAATTCTGAGAGGGAATTGGATAGAAGAGGATCTGGAAGTGATGGTAATCGGAGCGAAACAGGCCACCGCCATGAACAGATGTGAGAGAAGTTGCCGATGGAGAGAACTGTGAGATTCGGGGAGGAGAAATGAATCGAAGACTGAGTTGGGAAGCTGCAAAATCGGCGTTTCGTCAGCAATCGTCAGTAACATTCGGTGTAAATAAACACCAATTTTTATTTTATTTTTTTAAAAAAAAATTAGGGTAAATTACATAAAGTTGCCCATAAAATAGGGGACTTTTATTAAACTAGACATGAAAAAAAAATTAAAAACAACCAAAGTTTAGTTTTCTTTGAAAAAACCAACCATGTTTAAACAATGTGAAAATTTGCCATTGAAAAAACCAACAATGTGAAAAAACCAACCATGTTTAAACAATGTGAAAAAATTTTATAACTTAAATCACTTAATACATCGTAATACTTTTAACTGGCGACTTTTAATGATTTTGAACCAACAAATTTGCCATTTTCATGTATTTGAGATTTAAAGGCCCAAAATAAGCGACAGTGTCAAAAACTCAAAATTTGAAACTTAAATCACCAACTTTATCATAATATTGTATCTAACGAATTTTAATGTTTTTGGAGGAAGCAATTTACCATTTTCGATTGTTTGAGAGATTTTCATACTCCTTGATTTTGGTAAATAGAGAGCGGCATAGAGAGTTGCCACATCCGGGAGTTGAACCGGGGACCTACGGATACTACCCTGAGGTCCTTTCATACTCCATATACATTTATATTGTGCTTATTTATAAACCTTTATCAGAACAAAAAAAAAGATTATATAAAAAAAAAGGATCGTCTGATTCATAATTCGGTAGTCTCTTAATAGGTCCATTTTTCATATGATCTTCTTTTAACATGTTTTGCCATGGACCAGCAAAGGGACTACTAAATTTGGACCACAGGATCCTTAACCAACCAGGATGAGCTTCAGAATAAAATAGATCAAAACATATTGCAAATTGTTGTCTATTCAACGTTAAGTGAACTTGTAAGTGCAAACAAAGGATTGAAGATTTAAGCAAAGAGTAAAACTTAATCAGATTAAGAGAATTTTTCAATTTTAATTGTACCATGGATCATGACGTTTATATCTCATAATTTGGTTTTTTTTTTCCAGCATATAATTGGGTACTTTTGGAAGCACTTTGGAATGTAATTGTATGATCAAAGAAAAAATAAGTGTAGCAGCTAAGCATTTAGGCATTATTACTGCAGGAGCTAACAGAAGAGGTAAATAAAGAACAAAAAAACACTGATGGCAAACAAAAACTGGCATTGCCAAAGCAAGTAAGTGTCGCTACAAACAGTAATAACCTATATAAAGGGGTAAAATCTCCTCAAGAAACACTCTGTACAAAATATATTGACACTTGACAACTCATCACAATCTCTCAGAAAACTCTTGCACCTCTTTATTCATGCCCGAAACCCGACTTTTCCAAATACGTTAGCCAAATCCGAACCCCTCGTTGCCTTCGTGAATTGCGAGCCGCAGCCTCTCTTGTAGGTGCTCTTTTGAAGGATACTCCGGTAAATCCAACTGGTTGAAGCTGCATTAAAACATTTATACTCAGAATTAAGACCCTGAATGCAGTAAAAGATTATCAAACAAACGAAAAGGAGCAAAGTGAGAGCCAAGAGCAAGAACCATGTGTGAGCCGAAGGAAGATGATCAATGCTTCCGTATGCCTTGTGGATTTGGAACTTCTGTGACCCGGAAATCCCTTGGAGTGCACTGAAGCCTTCAAGAGGGACCTGAATATGAAAGAAATAGATAAATGTGCTGATAATGGATACGAAATAAACCCAACCTCAAGGAGATATGAAAATGAACCTTTGAGGTTCCTGTGACGAACTGCAGAAGACGAGCCTTTTCCTCCTTGCTGAAACCCTGCACGACCTCCCAAAACCACTGAATGGCAGGAGATCCCGAGCTGTAGCCAGAGTAATCGGTGTTTGCCCTCATATCATCCACTATCAGATAGATCAAGGGGTAAGTTGACCAATTTCGACGTTTCCATAACATCTAAGACAAGATTAGTCAGAGTGAAGCCCAATATAAGAGGACTTACAGTCAATATCAGGGAGCCCACTGATCAACAATTCGAGCTCCTTGTCATTAAATATCGATATCAATTCTCGTGGAATTAGCTCATTGAAGCCCTCCAAGAATGCATTGATTTGAGGTCGAATTGCAGTTGTCAGCCTATGCTCTGCGACCAAATCCACGTATTGATGTTTGTTCTCCTCTGTGACTTTAATATTCCGTCCACCAGGAATCAGTTCGTAATCAGTCACCTGGAAGCCGTTCCAAAATTTAAAAATAATACTTTCCAGATGGAATAAAAAAAACCGACAAAAAGGAGGAAAGTTGTTACTTCTGTTCTTTCGTATAAGATCAGTTTCTCCTCATCTGCATCCATGCTGAAAGTAAGGTCCAAAACATCACTTATATCGTTCTGCAAAGTAACAGCAGAAATAGTGAGATAAAATTCATCAAACATATTACATGACCAAAAAAAAACACAATGCTTAAAGATATAAAATACTCGGGCAACTACCTCAAGCATCCATTTCAGATTTTTGTAAAAATCAGGGTCTATAGCCTCTATATCATGGTAAGTAACCTTAGCACCTAAAATATGTTTGTAAAATGACCGAGTGAAGTGAACATCCAATAGCTGCCCATCAAAAAGAGCCTTTGCCACCTGAAAGTATAGAGAACAAGAATTAGCAAAGGCCGTAATATGAAAAAGAAGAGAACATCAATTGATGGGGCCTTCCCATAGATATGACTTACAACTCGGCCAACAAACTTGAAATATGAGAGATGCTCGGTTTGATAAACAGAATTGGGGTTTGGCTGAAAGGTTGAATCATTGCCAACTGTAGTAAACAGCAAAGCTCCTTTGTCAAATATAACCTTGGACAACACCTGATACCATTCCCGAGTCAATCCACCA
The DNA here is from genome assembly GCA_963922045.1 of Persicaria maculosa. NCBI lineage: Eukaryota > Viridiplantae > Streptophyta > Magnoliopsida > Caryophyllales > Polygonaceae > Persicaria > Persicaria maculosa. The sequence goes on from OY998262.1 coordinate 66,741,500, forward strand.
GCATCAATCCCTTCCTCACCCTGGAAGTGAACGGCCAGCCTGCCTTTTAGCTCTTGAGCAGAACGCATGCGCAGTTGATTGTATGAATCTTCCAAAATATAAGCTCGCCTTACTGAAATTCTTAGAGAACTATGATGATGATCATGTTGATGTTTGACCTTTGAACGGAAATGAGAACGCTTATTGTCAAAATCAATAAAGCGAGGAACCTTTAGCATGAGAGAGAAGGACTTCTCAAGCAACCGAGGGTTCTGACGAATAAAGGCATTTAACAATTTCCGATGTCTATCAGAGAACTTAACAAATACACTGTGCTTTTCATCAACCTTTGAAGGACGGCCTGAGGTCTGCTTGCCGACAGAGGTGCTAGCATCATCAACCTCTTGTACAGCAGCAACAGCAAAATCGGGACTTGCACCAGGTTGTCCAGGATGTATTTTCTCACAGGTAACGAAAAAGGACTCTATGTAAGGCAATATGTTTTGGGTACCCGCTGGTAGGGGAGGCATGGAAGTAGAAGCTTTAGATCTAGAGGCTTGAGATGAAGAATCCGAATCAACACTCTCGATCTTGCAAATGCAACTGCTTAGCTCCAGCCACAAAGGCTCTAAAGCACCATTGATATCCCTTACCAACGAAAGAGCAGCTGCAGCATCTTTTTCAGGTAGGACATGTTTATCCGTCTCCTTTTCATCCAATGAAGCAACAAGTGAGCTTAGTACCTGAAGTACCCTTAGAATTGAAGCTCCACTGGAAGAAGTAGACTGAAGCAGCGGTTTATCAGCTTCACTAAACACGTGTAACTCTTCCATTCCTGCTTTTGTCAGATTATGCACAGCGCTTGCCAACTCCGTGATAAACAAGTGAGAATGAGCTGTAGGAAGAGTAGCCAACTTCTTCATTATCTCGGCCACGTAAACATATGCAGTATCGGACAAACTGCCATAAAAACGATGCATATGAGATGGCTCCAAAGTAATAAAAAGTAAAAAGGTTAGGAAATCAATGTCACAGAATCTAGAAAGACAACCAACAATTGCAAAAGGACAGTTTCATGAGACGGGGAAGGCAGAGGACCACAATAAACAATTAGAGCATTAAGAATCACCCAAGGAAGATTATGAAACAGTACAACAGCATTGAGTAGTAAGTTCACAGTACCCTTCTTTGGCAAGTAACGAGCAAAGCAATCTCAGCTCTGTCTGAGGAAGGTTGTGCAAAGTATTTTGCACATCATAGTCCCCATGGGCACCAGAACTAGAAGCTTTTGCAGATTCATCAATTTTACGCACTTCATCATGCTGAGAATCAACATCTGCTGCATCAGTATTCATCTCAGCATTAGCTGCAGAAGGTTCAGGGTTGGACTGCTGTTCAGTTACAGATAACCCAGGTCCATCCAGTGTATTAGATTTGCTCCCAGCATCACCAATGATAACATCCAACAAATTTAGCAGCTACAGAAAACAAGAAAATATATCAAGATTGAAGACCATCAAGTAGAAATTAACAGAAGGTTGGCTGCTGGTGAGAATAATGTGGAAATTTCCTTCTGCACTTACCTGCTCAAGATGAGCTATACTTCTCAAATAAAGTGGTTGATTTAGAAGACCCAACAGCAATGCAACAGAGAGTTTGCCTTCCTGCTCCTGACCTTTCTCAACATCATCATTCTCAAGCATTGCCGCCTTACCATGACGATGCTCAAGGCTTCCAAATGCCAGCTGGGTTTGTTGAGGCAACCTGAACTCCAGGAGAATCTTTGCAACGGAAGGATGGTTACGCGCCAGGTAGGTCAGGGTTTCAAGTACACGTCGCGAGACCATGGGTGGGACTCCTAAGCATTAAAAAAAAAAGGTATTATCACTATTAAGACGTGCAATAAGAAGCCGAGAACCTGAGACACATCCCAACATCAAACAAATTGATTAAGCACACAATGAGAGAGATATTTGGTAAAATATTTTGAACTATGAATTTAAACATAATAAAAATACACACTTAAACCCACAAACATTAAATAAATATAAGGGAAAAAACCTTTCTTGCCCATTAGACCAGAGGTGGTGGGCAAAGAATATTTACTCTCCTATGTGAATACAATGCTTATTATGATGAAGGAATGAGCAAAAATCAAGTGTATAGATTATTGTCTAGAGAAGGTATAAAATGACAAAATGACAAGGATAGAAGTTGGTTAGCTGCCACATTATAGCAAAATACATGTCAGTCAACAAAATGACCAAAAAAAAATGGAAGTTGGTTGATTACCATTAGAATACTGAGGGCGAGAATACATCACATGGCTGTGACAAGCATATAATCGATATGAAGGCTCGGCAGGAGTCAATTGATTTCCGGATTTTTGTGTATCAAGCATCAGCATTTCCATCAAAATCTTTACAAGCTCTGCTCTTGTTTCATTATGAGAACAAAGATTCAAAAGAAGCCTCAGGAGATGGCCCTTGTAAAGAGGCTGCATACAAAACCTACATTAGTAAATAGTTGGTACAAAGAACTTATACCATAACAACAGGCTCAGCTAAGCATGACGAACCTGAAATACTTGAAGCAATCGGATCATGCCCTTCAATGCATCGCTATCTACCAAGGGAGCCCCTTCAGCATCAACCAGATTACCCCCTTTCTGCTTGTGAGAAGCATTACCCCCAATCCTATCCAAGCTTGATCCTTCACCTCGTCTGGACGGCTCCCCTCTTCGACTTCTAGGATACATGCCAAACAAAGTACGGCTACGATACCTATGTGCAACCCTTTCTCGCAACAGGTTTGCCTCAGCAACTAGTGCTGGTGGAAGATTTGCAAGAACAGCATCGGAGGAAGTCAAGAGAACCTGATGAAAAAGTGATTAGAACAGAAACAAACTTACAGCCTACGGGCAACAGATAAAGATGTAAAATGGAAAGTGCCCCTTACCTCTTCCCTCAAATCTGATGGGAAAGTAGCAATTATTGATACAGCATCCATCTCCACAGGTTGCCCTTCAAGCTCCTGGGACTGATGTACCCTCTGAGCTTGCTGCTGTGCCAGAACCTCTGCTCGAATGTCAGGTGGGAGGGCAGCCAAGAATTCAGGATCAATATCTCCAGCATTCTGTTGTTCAGAGTTTGATGGTTGTGCCACCTGTCCCTGCTGGGCTGAAAGGACCTCGGCACGCAGCTCCTCTGGAAGTGCATCAAGGAATGCAGGATCAATTGAACCAGAAACATCATCACCATTCATTTGTTGCCCCTCTTCTGAAACACCTTGATCAGTCTCTTGGACTGGATTTTCCACTATTTCACTCAAACTATGAAGTGATGTCTCCCTTCCACTATCAGTGACGGACATACCAAATGAAACATTTGCTCTTCTTGCTCGAGTTCCCTGCATATCAGCTAAAGGCATTCTATCTGCGGCGGGACCCGACCTGTCTCCTCCGTCATCATGTCCATCCGCACTCCCAATCTCAACATCTAGGCTGCGAAGACTTTCACCTAATGTTGCTCCACTACCACCACTTTCCTGACTAACTGCCTCAACATCCCTAACAGCCATGTCAGTAGGTTCTAGCTGCATTTCAAGAGGATTGGACAGCATATTTGCTGCATCACTTCCTTGAGGAACTACAGTTTCACCAGTTCTGTTTCCAGTGTTCGTAGAGTTATCTAAGGCAGCAAACGATGGAGCTGAGGCATAATTATTTTGATCATTTGCATTATTCTCAACAGGTTCCTCGCCTCTTACGGTTGTATCTAATTCTTGTATTGGCGCTCCATCACCCTTGTTCTCAGACTCGGTTGCTGTTTTATGGTCAGAAAGTTTCACAGCCTCTGGCTGCCTCAGATGAGACACCAGAAAATCTTCCAACCCCTGGGGTAAAGCAGATGAGCTAGATACAGCACTAGCCTGATTACCATCAGCCCATAAGTTGAATCGATAACCCTGGCGCCCAGGCCCACTCCTCATATATCGCACTACAGTATCCAACCGTGATGATGTACTACTGTCTACATTTCTATCAGGTGCCATGATGTCATGAGCATTATCTGCAACACTCAATAGATGCAGAAGAAAATGGAAGCGGTGTTAGAATGAGAATAACTTCAGCAGAATCAGCACTTGACAAAAATTGAATTATTCAAATAGAAATGTGTAAACATACAAAAGTTAAATAAATCACCTGAAGCTCCTGCGGAGGCTGACAGAGAAGCATGAGACTCCATTAAGAGAGGATGCTGAGGAGGAATGGTATTATCACCTGTTCTTCCAAGGAGATTGTAGATAGACATTGAACGACCTTGGCGTCGTGAACCAAAAACTTCAACAGGCATCACATTAAGTGCTCCATTAATACCCTCCTCCAGCTGCAGTAACATACCATCTTCTTCATCCTCTTCTTCCTCCTCCTCCTCCTCTTCATCTAGCAACTCTTCTTCAAACTCCTCCTCATCGATCTCATGATCATCGTGATCAGTATCAGGATGTGACAGATGATGCTCTTCATCTTCCTCCAAACCATTTGGCTCATCATCTTCATCCTCTTCCCCTTCATTCTCTGACATCTCATCATCATCATCTTCATCAACAACAGTATCTTGTCCATCAGGCCGGATTTCATATCTTATTGCGACATTGTCCATGCCATTTTCTAGACCCCTTGCATCTTCTTGAGTATCATTCATGTAATCATCTTCATTAGATGGAGCAAAACCTCCAAGGTCTTGATCATGTTCCATGTCATCTGTGATGGCCTCTGATCCACCAAATGTTTGAACTGTACTATAAGGTTCTGTGTGACCAGCTGGGGCATAAATATTTTGCTCTAGGGACCCCGCCTCCCTAAGTTGGGCTGCATTGCCATCTTCTTCAGCATATTCACGTTGGCTATTATCAGAAGCTTTGACAGTTATGTCACCCTTCCCTATATTTGCCACGTGTTCTTTGGTCACCGTTTCTAGAGCTTTGATCATTCCCGTGACAAGTTTGGAAGACTCAGGCTGATCAAGATCCAGGACTTGGAGAACCTGAGTCAGAGTCCTAACCAATCCAGCATCTATAAAAGAACCAGCAGCTTCTGCTGAGATAGATATCCCTGCCAAAGAACGAGCACCCAGAATATCATTTAGCAAATCAGTGCATGCCTGCAAATCATGACCACTGCCCCTGAAACCACAAGCTGGCTGAACAAACTCATGGAACACAAAATTCACTTCCGTGAAAACTCTCTTCCTTGCCTCAGCTGATCGAAGACAAGATGCTACCAAACACTGACTAGCCCTTGTAGCTAGCTTGTATTTCCCGTCAGAGTCCAATTTGCGTTCTTTCTTGGAGTTTTTTGCATGAGGCACAAATTTATGCAGAATATGGTGGAATATTCCACCACATGAATAACCATTAGAGCCCATCTGCAAGGGAACTCTGCATCTACTAATTTCAGCATCCTTCCGTAATAGAACATGAACAGAGGCAGAATATGTCATTAAAATCTCTGTCAACAGCTTCAAGATAAAGACAACCTTGGCCAATGAAGCAGATTCTTGGTTAATTTCAGTACTGTCCGATGTACTCGCAACAGCCTTACCTTTCCCTTTGCTTGCAGTAGCGTCAATGTCCATCTCAGAGACAGACTGTGTATCAGATACCACATCAGCATTTGTATCCCCTTTTAGTGGAGGCTCAAATGCTAACAGTAAATCCAGCAGATGCTCAATCACACAAACAAAGCTATTAGGAGGTTTTCGGTGTGGCTTGACATTCTTGTTGGATTCGATAGATTTACCACGGCCAACCACCACATCCGCAGAACCTATACCACCAGATGCAGCCTTTCCATCAACAACTGGAGCCTTTTCTTTCTCTGCGGCTTTATCTTTCTCCTTGCTTCTATCTTTGTCACGGTCCTTCAGTAAGACAACATATGGCCGTTCACCAACCATCTCAACTTGACACACGGACTGAGCAGCCCGCATAAACACCATGGGATCTCGTGATATTACAGAAGTTAAACTTGCAAGGAAATTACGTGGTGTTAACCTTCCACTAGAATGCCTATTAGCTGCACTTATAAAGCTATGCTTTATCTCAGATTCCATTGCTTGCTTTAGAGTTTGTGGGTCTTCAAGAATATGACGGATTATAGCAGTAGCAACATTGTCATAACCAGAGAACATGCAACTTGCCGGAAGATTGAGGAGCAGGGGAAGACCCCCTATATCAAGAAAATGAACCGCTAAAGAGTGGTTTCTAGTAAGGGTTGCACATAGCTGCAAAACAGCATGTATAGTTTCTGAAGGAAGTTGCTTCCTGATACAACTACAAGCCACTTGGACTAGCTTCTTCTCATGGTATAAATGGGGTGATAACTCCGCTGCTGATTGGGCCTTATTTTTCCTATCCTCATCAATTACAATGGTATTCTGCTGGATGTTATCCAAGTTCTTTTTCAACACCTCCACAATTTCAGGATTCAGTTTTTTGTCCACCTGCACCAGTTGATCAACAGCTAGAAAGGCAGTTGCTATCCATTTTGGGAATTGTTCTTTCTTTTCATCAGAAGATCCAAGATCCCACTGACATAGTAAATCTGAGGCAAGATCTACCAGGTTATTCTTGCGGGCAATATCACGCAATGTTGGATCTTCATGAAGCATCAAAGCAAGAACATGGAACAAAGCAGACAATGCATTATCCTTTCCAGCATCAGATGCTGAACAAGAAATAATTTGATTAAGGATAAAGGCTACAATGGTTGACCTATTTTGACCATCATCTCGGGAACAAATCATCACAAGGAGATCTCGAACTGGAAATGCAAGAGATTCCTTCGTCTGCAGCAGTTTCACACATGTTGACAGTAATTGATCAGTAGGGGGAAGTTGGATCATTTCTTCTTCAAAATGCTGAATATTTTCATCACCATCTTCCTTTGAATCTGATCCAGAATTACCAAGAGACATAGCAAGCGCACGAGCAAGTTCATCATCTTCTTGGATCTCTTCAGGATGTGAGAAAAGCCAATCCATTGCCAACTCCACAGAATTAGCTCCAACCTGCCTCAGAGCTTCTTCTGCCCTTGACCTGGAAAAGCCCATCTCTGCAATAGTTGAAATTACTAAATCATTTGGAGGGGGCACAGGAATACGATCACCTGCACTGATATCAGCAATTTTTATTTCTACCACCCCGGAATAAACATGGCAAATGATAGAGATGATGGATCCGATGAAATCATAGCCACAATCAACAAACTGTGGGTGAGTCCAAACTGGAAGAATATTCTTCAGCACCATGGACTGCAGAACCTTCACAAATGTCTCAGCGTCTTTGGGGAATATAACAAGACCATCTGCAATGGGCTGTACAAGCAAGTGTTTTGTAAAAGGTGACAAAATATAAGACGAAGTCACCAAGTGGTCCATAAGCTTTCCATAACTAGACAAAGGGCCATAAATCCATGAATGCTCTTGGTCTTTTTCAGCCAGTTTCGGTATTGCACTATCAGTATCCATAGGAGATGCAGGATTTCGATTAACAGCAAACAGCAACTGACTAGTTGCTTGAAATGTGGTTAGAACTGACTGAATAACCCCTAGCCCATACAAACAATTTAGCAGAATTGGATTGCATGAATCATGTCGGTCCATTAAGATGCCGTCAATGAAATCAACAACCTTGCCAAGGTACCGACACTTCCTTGATATCAATGCCTCTGATCCAGGATTCGCATGACCATCAAAATTCATGTGTTCAAGCGCAATAGCTGCAAAAGTGGCTCCTACTGTTTTGGAAGAGGGAGAAACATTAAGCATATCATCCCGTCGCCGAGAAGGCACTAACATTACTTTGCCCAACTCCTGAAACATATGAAGAATGTGCAAGGAGAGTGACTTCACCATATCACAACATGAAATGTAATACGTTCTCTGCTTCTCTTCTTCCTTCCTAGCAATACCTTCAGCATCTGCACTTCCAGATTGATTCAACTGACTAATGGTGCTATATCTCACACTAGATGTATCAGAACTATGTTGCCGTTGAGTCCCACTAGCTCGACCAAGATCCCTGTACAGGTTTAAAAGATCAAAATATTGAGATTCCATGCTCCACCCTGACATTCTTCTCCTCATTAATGGATCAAGAAATTGCCGGAAGGAGGTAAATCTCTGCTGATCAGCTCCACTTGTAACAGAAATCAATTGCTGTGATTCTGATTGAGAAACAGAAGTATCAGCTTGTACATCAAGCTTTGAATCCTCCAGGAGAGCAATCTGCCATAAGATTTCTCGGTGAACACGCCCAATATCCTCTAAAACATCTTTGCCATCCCCAGAAAATTCTGTAAGCAACGAAGTAAGCCACCTGTTCTCCTTTGATGCAGCTAGGAAGAGAAGAAATTCGACAAGAAAAAGTGAGGGGAAGACTCCAGAATCTGGTTTTGATTTAGGATCCAATAAGGACCCAGAAACCAAACTAAACCCAGTTAAAGTTTTCTTCAAATGTTCCCGCAAAGCAGAACAAAATGCACGAGCCAGTGGAGCAGCATGATGCTGAGTAAAACCTTTGAAGACTAGCGTGCTGTGCAGAGCAATAGCCATCCCTTCAGAAGACTGAATAATACTAGGTCGCAGAAGAAGCTTTAACAAATCAACAATCCCAGACTTCTCCACAAATAACCTGCATGTTTCAGAATTTTCCATAGTCCTATGGATCAAAACCATCAGATGAAAGATACTTAAGTGAATAAACTGTTCATCACTAATGCTTTCCATAGAGGAGTCAGCCATGCTAACCAGGCTCGAACCCGTATCCCTTCCTCCCTCCCCTGAATCCATATCCATAACTGCATTCCCATTGGCCTTTTCCAAGGACTTCAGGGAGCAACCTTCTCCAAAAGAAGCAATTTTGTTGACAATTTCAATAATTATATCAACACCTGTTTCTCTAAGTGAAGACACATGGCGTAAAAGCTCTTCAACAGCATTTGCCAACGGAACAACAGCATCATTCATTGCAATAATATATTTCCTACTGGTGAAAGTGTCAACAAGGACACGTAATGCTGATGCTTCTTTAACTGCCTCCAAGCCCTTGTTATTGAGGCAAATAGCACCAATACCACTGGGTATACAAGTGAGTGCCTTTGATGAAGGATATATGCCAGTGACAACAGAAGAAAGGAAAGCATTTGGAAGACCCAGTTCATGCAAAGCAGGAAAACAAGTTGGGTCTTTATGAAGAATCTCGCTCATGACCGTCACAGCTGAGCAATAAATGTCACCTCCAAATTTATCAACATTCCCAAATATCAGAGTAAGTGTGGAAGGCAATGAACTGTCATGTGGATTGAAGGATCCAGAAGCGTTTGTGGGTGCATATGTAGCTGACCCAAGTGTTTTCAACAAAGCTTTGATAAGCCTCTTCTGAATGACCAAATGATCATTATTATATATAGAGCACTCTGCATTCATACTGGAACTCTCACTTTTTGGTCCAACCAACCCAGCAAGTCTTTGTACTTCAACCTGCAGCCGGTGCGCCAAAAACTCCACTCCCCCCAAATCTCTAAAGAGATTCAAAGCAGCACTGCTGTAGTCCATAAGCTTTTGAAGAGTTTTGACAGCATAACAGACAAGATGCATATGCGACGGATCAGAATCTTCCAAAAGAGGAAGAAAAGTTGGAACCATTCCCGAGCCCCTGATAATATTTCCTGAATTTGAGGTAGAAACAACCTGCAGCAGGTAAAACTGAAGAAGTGCCTCAACAAAGGCAAGAGATGAGGGATCGCTAGAGTTGTTCAGTGATAAAATTGCCTTCTGAAGCACATTCAGTAGAATCATCCGATTTCCTCCAGTAAAATTAACACTAGATCCACTCAATATGCGAGCTCTATCATGAGATGCTATGTATGCAGCTGATTGAGCCCCTAGTGCGAGCATGGCAAGTGTTCTGATGGTCCCTGAGACAGTATCTTCTGAGCGAACAATTTGAATCAACTCATTGGTATATTCAGGCTCATTAGCGAAGAAAGACACAAGTTCATCATTAGCATCATTAGACTGCACAAGCACAATGAATGAAAGAAGGCAAATTCTACTGTACAATCTGCAAGTTCTTGGATTCCTGAAAGCATGTGCATATCTAATTCTTGTCAGCAGTGAGAACCTCTGGTCCATTGATACACTGTACTGATCAAGACACTGTTTAAGAAGCAACAGATCTTCTTCTCTACGTAAATGCAAATCTGGCATTTGTATCACTGCTGAAGTAACAGATGTTGCGCTGCTACTGCTTTCACCACTTCTTTGGGGGCTAACCCCATGCAATTCAAAATAAAGGGTTGAGCCTAAACGATACTGAGGCTTTTCATCACTGTTATTATGCACATCTGGCGGAAATAATGGCAATACTTCCTCGTGACTTTTTTCATTTTCCACAACACAGGAATACAATCCCAAACCCTCCTCCTTGCTTCCCCAGCCCTGAGCCAAGGAAAGAAGACAGCTATTGATTGAACCAAGTCCAATCAGTTTTCCACTCACATGGAGCTTTGAAGGATGGATCTTCGCTAGTGCACATAGAGTCTCTAAGCTTGCAATAAGAATCTCAGGATCTGTAGATGCAAGCAGAAGCTTGAAATGCTGGAAGTTCACAACAAAGAGGAAAACAGAAAGTAAATCAATCAAGGAGCATGAAAAATAGTGGAATAGAAAATAAATAAGCAGAATCAAAAGTGTGATCATTAAAGCAACTAATCCCCCAATATAGTTATAGCATACCTCTAAACCATCAAAAGAACTTCTATTATGGCAGTTTTCCAAAATTATCTGCATCACTCGTAAGATCTGCATCACTGCATGCTTAGGGAAGGCATCATCTTCCGTGAAATGATCTGAGAGAAGCAGATCAGTCCTACAAGCCAAGTATGTCTTGAAATATGTATCAAAGTGGTGAAAAAGTGGCCTCCAGTGATGAAAATTTCCCTGAGAACAAAGAAAAAATTATTACAACAAATGAAACCACAGGAGAACAAAGAAGCCGTAGTACAACAAAGTCCAAAAGTACCAACCTTATTGTACTCCCACCTAAAACCACACAAGGGAATTGTTATATCCTGTAAAGGACACTGGATGACCTTGTCAATGAACGCTTTAATTTGAGGAGGCTGTACATGTTAGGGAAAAAACACAATATTCATATTAATAGATAAAAATTAACAAATATGATTAAAAAAAAAAAAGAAACACAATCAGATTCACTGTATACCGCTATACCTATACCAATAATAATTATGAAATTGCTGAAGGTAACACTGAATTCGAACCTATGACAATATCAAAACCATATATCCAATTCTTCCACAATATGAAGCACGATAGGTTCACAAAAAGGAAAAAAAATGTCATCCAACCACATTGGTGCAGAAGGTTTTTATCATATTATCATTCTAAAAACAAGTGTAATAAACGTGAAGAGACATAATACTGGTGCGGTAACAGCAACCCACGTCAATAAACCATCTCCATCATTACACATTGCAGATGAATCTATTAGGTATTAAGCATTAAGCATCGGAATGCCGTTAGGCAACAAAAGGCCCAATAAGGCAGTGAATTATCAAGAAGCTTTCAAGACAATAAATCATCAAGTCACAACAGCAATGCCAATTAATTTTATACAATTCTTGTTTGAAAGCAAAGACAGCCCTATTAAGCAACAAATATCAAGCGCTACATTGCCAAACAGCCCCAAATCCACAGTAGAAGCTTTCATGGCAAAACCCTAGAACCAAGAAGTGGAGACGTAAGCTACGAGAAACATCTATTACGGCAAACCCTAATTCAAAATCAATCAGCACGGATTCAAGAAAACCCTAATGATTGAATTTCGACATAAAATTGCACAAAACCAGTCAAAGATGAGGGAAGCTTACGGGCTCCGAGTCGAGTTGGAGGGAAGGCCCGAACGATCCTTCGCTGGAGAACAGTTGCCTGAGCCTAGACGGCAAGCTTGATCTCAGAGTCGCCATCTTTAACAATACTCTTGCCTTCAGAGACTAAAAACAGTGAAAGCAAGAACAAGAAAATAGAACAGATTCGTTAAAAACAATCCAAAGGCGATCAATCAAATCAAATACTGAAACCAATTTCTCATTCAGAGTAATCGGTGATGCATACATACACATCCGAAGCGCCGGCCACAGGGTGTGGAGACTGAGAGAGAGAGAGGGAGAGAGCGAGAGAGAGAGAGAGTGAACGTGTGTGCGAGGCGAAACCCCAGAAAAGCAGAGGAGGTGAAGCACGAACTAGGTAAATAGAGTTCTTGTGTCAGATGGTCATAGGCGGTTCTTTTATTTTCCCTTTTTTTTTACTTTCTTTTTCCTTTATTGCAATATTCAAAATAAAATCGTTAAGTATATATTATGCATTCTATATAATTTCATATATTTATTTATAATGTTTTTTCATTTATAACATCTTGTATTGGTAAATAAAGAGCGGTCATTCCGGGGTTCGAACCGGGGACCTATGGTACTACCCACAAGTCCTTTCCGGTGAGCCATTCCGGAATGGTTTTTTCATTTATAAAATCATAAGAATGATAAGTATTCATGTGATTATGTAATGTGATATACATGAGTGGTTCTAAAAAAGATATACACTAATGGGTAATCTATCATCGATTACGATAGAGTCTGGAAGTGTGTTGGAGGAGGGTGTTTAAGCTTTTTCGAGTCCGTTCATTCTCATTCTTTGGTAAGTGATAACTCTCCTCCGGGAGCCATACATCTCCTCCGGGAGTCCATACATCTTCTCCGAGAGTCTCGACATACTCCGCTACCACCTTCCCTATCTCCGGCGTCCGCCGTCGCCAACCACCCTTCCCCTCTTCTGTCATTACTGTGTGCGAGGGGCACCAACCACGGCTTAGGCCATCTTGCCTCGGCTCCACTCCCTCACCCTAGCTTAGGCCATCTTGTTAAGCACTAGGTCATCTCTTTCGATTTTAGATTCGTTCCTTTTCCAAAATTGTTTGGGGGCTTTCGTCGGTTAGATTCTCCTACCCCCAATTGGTTGTCGACTGGCCTTGTTTTGTGCAGCCCCGTCCATCATTCGCCCTCGCTAGTCGACGTATACTGACGGCCTTTCTGGCGTCTCTCGGTGGCTCTCTCCTCCCGGCGTCTTTCCTCTGGTTGGCGCTTGGTACGGGGGTCCTTACTTCTTCTCCCTCCTCGGCGTCCTTTTGCCTTGGGTGTGGCGGTACTGGCCTCTCCGGCACCGCCTCGGTGGTTCCAGCCTACTATTTCGCGGGTTGGCCCTCTATCTGGCTGCTCTCGCCGTTTCAGTTTAGGGTTTTGGTTGACCTTGTTTCTCTGGCCTTTTTCCTCATACGGCCTCCTGCTCTCTTTGGTCTTCGGGCTTCCTTGGGTCCGAAGGTGCCCCGGGCCTTGTGGATGAACTATTAAGCTTTGTGTGCTTTGGCCCATTCATTTTGGTCCGGGCCCATGTCCAAGTGATTAAAATAATTATGAAATAATTATTAGCTGTAAATAAATTCCGGACTTTTCTCTCGCTCTTCGCTCTACTCGCGGTCGTGCCTCATTTTCTCGTGTTGGTTGGGTGTCCGTCTGTTGGTTTGTGGTTAGTTTCGGTTGAGGAGCAGTTCCGTGGCCCTGGTTGATCGAAGTGATCGTGTTGGTCGTGTTTGTGGTCTCCGAAGATCCCTCATCTAGGTGGAGGGAACGTCGTGTGATCCACACTTCCCCATGTGTCGTCTTTGCCTTACGAGGATTTCTGCTTTCCGTCTTTCCGGCGGCGAGACATCGCGTTAGTATGTGCTGTCCCATGCGCTCGCTATCCACTTCACCACACCGGGTTTCCTTCCTCTCGATGTTGTATCCGGTTGTTTGCTTAGGGTTGGGATTTTTTCGGGTTTGCTTTTGTTGTATTCTGTATTTGTATTTCCTTCCGATCTTCGTGATCTCATCATTCGGGATGCTATCGGGTTGGCTAACCACCACCCGAATTTTTTCCTTATCAAAAAAAAAAAATATCATCGATTATGATAAATATTTTTAACACGTAAATTTAATTAGATATAAGCTTATACTTATACGTACACACATACAATATCAAATAAGTCGTACATTAAAAAAAAACTTTTGACGCCACTCAAAATCTCGTCTTGTATTAAAACAAATTTAATTTTTATGTTGTTAAAATGTTATTTGAATCTAAACATATTTAAACATATTTTGAATATTTATACTAAGATCATCATTTTTAAAATGTTTTTTATTCGTTGAATCTTGCAATTTATTAACACAATTTATTTGTTTGAACTTGATTGAATTTCTTTGTGCATCGCAGGATTTCGAGTTTGTAAACTTTCTCATATATAAATTTGATTTTTGTTGGATTGTGGTTGTCTCACGTCGGTTATATAGATAATGTTTGAACAACATATAAGGTTGAAGGGTTACTTCTCTCATTGCCAATTGGTTTTGAGATGGAACCCTGTTCGGGTTTATGTGTTGTTCGAGTCTCCCATATGTGGGTCCGCACACACGACCTCTCTTCAGCTTGTCTTTAGCCCCACCGATACCAACCGACTTTAACATGGTATCAGAGCCGGGTTCGACTAGTTGCGGTATGGACTTCGGACCAGTGGGGTTGTTGGCCTTGTTGACATGTCACGGACATTGGTTCCCATTTAAGCTGGCAAGTGCGACTTGTTGGCTAAAAATGTCGTTGCACTTGAGGGATCGTGTTAGAATGGAGTTGTCCCATATCGGTAAGGTCTGAACTTTGGATTAGTGGGGTTGCTTGCCTTGTTGACATGTCGCGGGCATTGGTTTCCATTTAAGCGCATGTAGCAAGTGCAACTTGTTGACTTAAAATGTCGTTGCACTTGAGGGGTCGTGTTGGATATAGAGAATGCTAGGTTGAAGGGCTACTCCTCTCATTGCCAATTGGTTTATGTGTTGTTCGAATCTCCCGTATGTGGGCCCGCAGACACGATCTTCATCCAGCTTGTCTTAGCCCATCGGGCCCAGCCGACTTTAACATGATATCATAGCCGGGTTCGGTTAGTTGCGGTCTGGGCTTCGGATTAGTGGGGTTGCTGGCCTTTTTGACATGTCGTGGGTATTGGTTTTCATTTAAGCGCATGTGACAAGTGCAACTTGTTGGCTAAAAATGCCGTTGCACTTGAGGGGGGCTGTTGAATGTGGTTGTCCCACATCGGTTATATAGAGAATGTTTGAACAACATATAAGGTTGAAGTACTACTCCTCTCATTGCTAATTGTTTTTGAGATAGAACCACGTTCGGGTTTATGTGTTGTTCGAGTTTCCCATATGTGGACCCGCATATACGACCTCCCTCCAGCTTGTCTTAGTCCAACTGGCCCAGCCGACTTTAACAATTTTCATAAATGAATATGATGTAGATATAGTTTTTTTCCATTGAACTTTTAATTTTAGTTCTGATTGTCGAGCTTTAGTTTATAAATATAATTTTAAAATATTTTTCATCAAGGAATTTTACTTCTTTATTTTAAAAATCTAATCATCAATAATCATTATGAAAACTGTAATAAATTCAAAATAGGATAAAGAAAATAAAAAGGGTGAGATTTTACATATATAACTCTTTAAAAAAAATAACCCAACCTTGACATGAAATTGGTCAAAACAATGACATGAAAATGGTCAAATGATATCATTCTCATTAAAAAAAGTGAGTATTATTATCCAAAATTTACCAAAATCTTGATTTCGCCAGTTATATGTCATCGCTTTACTCGGATTTGCAGTCGGAAAGAGAATCGGGATATTTTGTTACCATCTCCCCCAAAGATTGTGTTATTTTTATTACTATTGAAAAAAAATGAGGATATTTTTTAACACCTCTCTAAAGATGGGGTTTTTAACACCTATCTGGAGGAGAATTTTGACAATTTGAACTTGGCGCAGAGTACCTTATGCCATTGTCAACCTCACATTACCCATGTTGATCACACACAGTTAGTTATGATATCTAACCCTATTATTATTCAATGGAAAGTTGATAGTCAAGCCTAGAAAAGTAAGAATATCATATATCATATGATTCATATATACACACACACTATATAACAAGTTGTAAGAAACTGAGTTTTTGAGATGATCAAAATGACTGAAACTGATTAGTTTAATATCTTGATAGCAACAACTAGCGTACAAAAAATGACTGAAACTGATTAGTTTAACAAGTTGACTGAAACTGGTTTGTGGATCTTCTTGAACTAGCGTATGTCCGATTCTAACCAGCTACATTGCTCGATTATTGTGATTTTACTTTCTTGTTTCCAAGTAAGCAACATGAACTAGAAATTATAGAGGCATGTAACTGATGCAAGTCCTACATCTGTTCACAAGGCAGGAACGAAAATGAATCCTACGGAAGGGATCGGGTAATACCATTCACAAGTTACGCCGTGTCAAGGTCCATTCAACTTCCTGTTCTTGTCTGAAATGGTAAATATAACTTCTTGTTCTTGTGATAACAAGAAGGGCACTTGTACTGTTTGATATGCTCAGCTAAAGCTTTGGGCGGTGTTATCGTCACACAGAACCCATGGGTACCATTTCTCACAAGACACTATCATCCTCTCCTCCTTCCTTAGCTGTGGCTAGATCATCCACCTTTTTACGCTTTTTCCCCTCAGGTTCGGATTGCTGCTTTTGTTCGCTTACCCCATCAGAACTTGACTTTGATTTGTTTCCCTTGCTGTTTGAACTTGAGGCATTCTCCTTTCCCTTGCTTCCTCCTTGTTTCAAAAAATACCGTGGGGAGTTCATTTATCTTGTTAAAAAGCTGGATCCTGCATCGACGCAGTATTACAAGATTTGGCATTAGATCTTTTTATGCGACAAGCAATTCAACGATCTACATGCCATGTCGAAAAGCAACGGCTGTCATAAGCCACTTCAAGGCAATAGATCTTAAGAAGATCTCTTACTAGGTAAGAATTAAATTGCACATTAACAGAGCAACTCAACAGTACAAGACAACATCCCTCAAGTTTAGCGGAAATTACCTGTCAGATTGGGCTAAGCCAACTAGAGCACCGACATAGTGGGCAACAGAAACCAACCAGGCATCGCTGCGTACTGCAACAAGAGCTAACCAATCCTCCAGTTGCATCTTGTCTCTTGCAAAATTAATGCCTGATGCAGGCTCTGGAAGATCAGTAGGGACTTGCTCAGCAGGTACATTGACCTCCCATTTTCCACTCCGGAATCCAAACAAGCAAAGATTTCCTTTCTCTGTTGAGAAACAAGCATACGAAGATGGTAATCAGAACAAAGCTTCATAAACAGGGAATCAGTTATATATGCAAATTCAAGTTCCACAAGCATGTGAAATACAAGATAAGGATGTTGTATGACTGCAGAAGCATCATTTGAGAGTATGAATCGCCTTTTCGAACCAGAGATAGGACTGTTCTAGACAATGATTTCACATTAAGGTGCACAAGCATATGGAATAAAAAAATGCAGATACCAAAACTGAATTCACACCAAACAAAAAAAGTCCCTAATGTACTGAAAAACCATCTATTTTCCCCTTCTTTCAACACATGTTCGGAGTTGCCACAATCAAATTATCCACCACTGACGTGCACAAAATCAAATTCCACATATGAAAATTGATGGAAACGATCGAAATCAATGGAAGAGAGAAAGAGAGAGCGCGAAGCATAGAGAGAAAGTGAAAACCCTAACCAGGATCGCATTGCTCGAAGAACTCATCAAAATCTGCAATAGGAAGAACAACTATCACAATTCAAAATGATACCTGGCAAAACAGAAAAGCAGTGAAAAAAGGAGATGAAAAACCTGTAGTGAGGGCCTTAATCAAGGCACCTCTTCGAGCATTGAAGTTTTTAAACACCCGTTGAGCGTCGCCTGGATTTCCATTTCCTCTTTTCATCGATCCAAAATCCACAATTCAGGCTCGCGGTTTACATGCTATAAATACAAATAAAAATCTTTAATTCGTGAAACTGTAAAAAACTAGCCCGATGGTCATGGAGGCGAGAGGGTTTTCGAGAAGCATCTGCTTGATCCCCCGTATACGACGACCCTAGTTCCCCCTTCTGGTGCAATCCGAGCGACAATGGCGTCGGCGTCGCCGGACCTTGGAGAGCTTCGTTGGTCATCGAAGCCCGGGCGATCGAGGGAGAGAGAGGATCAGCATCCGAAATATAATTCCACTCGACAACGCTTTCCGATCCGTCAACTACAATCGGTAAAAATCGGTCCTTTTTTTTTTGTCCTTGCATCTGAATTGGTGATTTGCTTCAAACTTATGGTATATTTCGAGCTTGTTTAAAAAGATGATGATTTGCGGTGTATCTACCTTAACTTTAAAATTTGGAACTTGTTTAGATACTCTAGTTTTGAACTTTTGTATTTCGGGCTTGATTGTAATATTCCTTTCGACATTGGATTGTAATGGTAAGTTCAACTTATTCCAAATTTTGCTACATAAATGAGCTCAATTTGAACAAAAAATCAAACCGAGCAAAATGAACACATTAAGAAAAAACGATCCTACATTCGAGCTTGGCTCAGCTAAAAAATAAGCACGAGCTCGAACTCAAAAATAAACAAGCTTATTGAGCACGAGCTGAGCTTTAAGTAGATGTTCAGGCTCGAATAATAGAAATTGAACTCGAACTGAGTTTAATCACCTCACCACTCGGCTTGTATATCAACCCTAAAGTCCCCCCTACGATTCCCTGGCTTCGCCTTGTATACATGTTGCTTGTTTTACTTGGGTCTCTACCAAGAGCATTCAACTTGAGCAATGAGCACCGCAGAAGCAAGTCATGTTGTACATTTAACTTGGACATTTCTTGAAGATGCAGTCATAGTAGGGTGGGATTTTGATCTTTGTAACCACTGTAATTCTTCAATCTTAACGATGTTTGTGATCTCGCATTATGGAATTCGAGTGTCGTTTTTTAGTTTCTTATAGACGTGTAGAGGATATTCCTATACAAGTAACAAACCTTCTTACTCTATGATCATGTTCAAGTCACATATGCAACCAAGCACCGACTACCTTATCGAGCCGCACAATTTTACTAAATCCGTACCAAGTTTGCAACATGAACTAGACATTCCGGTGGCATGTAACGATAACTAATCATGCAGAAGGGACCGGGCTATAACTACCATAAGTTCACAACCTACTCCACAACCATCAGAGATATATAAGACGAGCACCACTTCAAGGTCAACTCAGCTTCTTGCGATCACAACAGGAAGGGCACTTGTACTGTTTGATATGATCAGCTTTGGGCGGTGTTATCTTTACACACCTCCCATGGTAACTTTTCTCACAAAAGTCGCAGCACATCCAGAACTGATCAGAAGTGTACTTCTCACCACAACAACCACACAAGACCCTATCATCGTCTCCTCCTTCCTCGGTTGCGGCCTGTTCATCCACCTTTTTGGCTTTTTTCCCCTTGCGCTCCTGTTTGGTCATCAGATGCGAAGAACAAAGATTTAACATTTTATTGAAAGGGATAGGCTGAATGAGATACCAACATTTGCTTACCGCTTCAGTACTTGACATTGATCTGTTTCTCCCTTTGTTTGAACTTGAAGCATTCTCCATCCCTTGCTTTCTCCGTGTATCAAACACAGTTTCAAATACCGTGGGGAGTTCATTTATCATGTTAAAAAGATGTGTCCTGGATCATCACCTTAGCTTAGCTTGTTCATAAGCTTATAGAAAATGAGTTCTACTAACTAATAACAGCGGCTCAAAGACAATCCAACATTTTCCATCAAATTGATAGTATAAGACTTGAATTTCATTAGCAGAACAACTGAGGAGAAGACAACATCCCTCAATTTTGCGGAAATTACCTGCGAGGTTGTGAAAGGCGAGCTATAGCAGTATAATAGTGGGTAACATAAACCAACCAGGCATCGCTTCGTGCAGAAACAAGAGCTACCCAATCGTCCTCCTGCATCATATCTCTTGCCAAATTAATGCCCATTGCAGGCTCTGGAAGATCAGTAGGAATTTGCTCGGCAGGAACACGGACCTTCCACTTCCCACTTGTGGAGCCAAACAAGCAAAGAGTTCCTTTTTCTGTTGAAAAAATCATAATCCGTTTGATTAACAGTTTATAAACCCTAACACACGCTCGGATCAATTTCAAACAGATGCAAACGGTACCATCAATCATTCTCCAGTGACGTGCATCACATCAAATTCCACAGATGAAAATTAAAAGAAACGATCGTAATCAATGGAAGATAGAGAGATCGAGAAAGTCCTAACCAGGATCACACTTCTTAAAGAACTTGTCAAAATCTGCAATTGGAAAAGGGGGAAGAAAAAATAAAGGCGTAAGACGAAGGAGCAACCCTAGAAATCAGTAATGTAAGGAAGATGAAGAACCTGTAGTGAGTGCCTTAATCAAGGCATCTCTTCGACCATTGAAGCAATTAAACAGATCTTTAATGGCTGGGGGACACAGATTTTCGCCTTCCATCGCTCCAAAATCCACAATTCAGAAACGCAAAGGAATGGACCGGAACACTCACTCGAGGTTTACACGCTATATATAGTTGGCGCATTCGTGAAACCGTCAAAGTGGGCTTTTTGTTTTAAATGAATTTTATTTTTATAATAAATTGCATTTAAAATATTTTTTTATTAGCAAACATATTCTCGTTGAATCTCGCAATTTATTAAAAAAAAAAATAGTTGTTTGAACTTGATTGAATTTCTTTGTGCACCATTGGATTTCGACTTTGTAAACTTTCTCATATATATAACACATATATAGTTACCCACGTTGATCACACATAGTTAGTTATGATATCCAACGCCGTTATTATTTGATGGAAAGTTGATAGTGAAACAAGTTGTAAGAAATCGAGTTTTTTAGATGAGCAAAATGGCTGAAACTGATTAGTTTAATATCTTCATAGCAACAATTAGCGTATTAAGGGCTCGTTTGGTTAAACATGAGAACTATAGTTCAATTCTCGTAAATTGAGAATCATGGGAAATGAGAAATTGTGTTTGGTTTTGGATTTTTGAATTATAGGAATTGAAATAAAAAAATAGATTTTTCCTATTAAAAGGGGCGGAATTTGAACTTACCTAGGGACTAGGTAAATGCACTTCCTTCGAAACGGGGAATTCAAATTCCTGAAAATTAAACTTTCTGGGTTTTTTTGCAACAAAAAAAATCAACCAAACGCTAGTATTATCTCCAATTTTTAAAAATTTTTACTTATTGGATTTTTGGAATGTCAACCAAACACGCTCTAAACTTTCTGAGCAAAAATAAAATAAAACAGCTTATTAAACAAAAGAAATTCTCAAGCTGATTGCAATATTATTCAATCTGATTGTGTTTCGACACTTGGATTGTGTGATGGTAAGTTCAATTCCGAATTTTGCTACTTAAAATGAGCAAACGAGCTCAATTCGAACAAAAAAAATAAAACGAGCTCAAAATGAGTAAAGCGAGAAAAATGAACACATTAAGCAAAAACGGAGCTTGAGCAAATGTACAAGAGCTCGAATAGAAATCAAGCTCGACTTGAGCTTGATCACCTCACAACTTGGCTCATGTTGCTCGTATATCAGTCCTAACGTCACCCCATATTCAACTTGAGCAATGAGCACCGCAGAAACATTGTGGAAAATAGAAGCCAAAACAAGGAAAGCCATGCAGTACATTCTGGCGTTTTTAATAGCTTAGAATATGAACGAGCTCGAGTCGAGCCGAGCCTAAATTGTGACTCGAGCTTAAAAATGTGGTCATATTAGGCTCGTTTAAGAAATGAGCGAGCTCGAGTCGAGTTTTTTTTAGCTTTAGGAAATTCTACTTGCTCATTATACCGTAACTTATAGGAAATTTTAGAAATTCCATAAATTCGAACTATTCGAGTTTAATTCGAACGAATCGAGTTTTGGACCGAGCTTAAAAAAATGTGCTCATACTCGGCTCGTTTAGAAAATGAACGAGCTCGAGTCGAATTTTTATCGAGCAAGTACGAGTCGAATTCGAGCTACTCGTGCCCCTAACTTTGATCTTTGTAACCACTAACCACTAATTCTTAAACAAAGCAGGCTATGTACAAAGGCAAGCTATGTTGTACATTCCGCCGTTTAAACACTTGGAATTCGAGTGTCGTTTTGAGCAGTGCAATTTTACTTAATCAGCTTCTTGTAACAGGAAGGGCACTTGAACCGTTTGATATGATGCTGAGCTCTGGCTGGTGTTATACTCACACACCTCCCATGGTAACATTTCTCACAAAAGTGGCAGCACAGCCATAACTCATCGGAAGTGTACTTCTCACCACAATCACCACACAAGACCCTATCATCGTCTCCTCCTTCCTCAGTCGCGGCCTGTTCATCCACCCTTTTAGCTTTTTTTCCCTCGCGTTTTTGTAAGTGCCAGCGCTCCTGTTTGGTCATCACAAGCGAAGAACAAAGATTTAACATTTTATTGAAAGGGATAGGCCGAATGAGATACCAACATTTGCTTACCGCTTCAATACTCAACTTTACTTTGGTTCCCTCTTTGTTTCTGTAAGCGTTCTCCTTCCCTTGCTTTCTCCGTGTATCAAACACAGTGTCAAATACCGTGGGGAGTTCGTTTATCTTGTTAAAAAGCTGGATCCTGCATCATCAACTTAGCTTGTTCATAGCAGCAAATGAGTTCTACTACCTTAAGTCGAACAATCCAACATTTTCCATCAAATTGATAGTATAAGCCTTGAATTTCACAGTATCAGAACAACTTAGGAGAACACAACATCCCTTAATTTTGCGGAAATTACCTGTTAGGTTGCGAAAGGCCATCTATAGCACTCTCATAGTGGGCAACGGAAACCAACCAGGCATCGCTTCGTACAGAAACAAGAGCTACCCAATCGTCCTCCTGCATCATATCTCTTGCAAAATTAATGCCCATTGCAGGCTCTGGAAGATCAGTAGGAATTAGCTCAGCAGGAAAATTGACCTCCCACTTCCCACTTGGGAAGCCAAACAAGCAAAGAGTTCCTTTTTCTGTTGAAAAAATCACGATTGATAAGTTGTAGTGACAAGATTGCAAACACACAGCAAAAATGATGATTGAAATTTATCATCTTCGTGCTTGTTTCTCAAACAGATGCAAATTCCAGACATCAAATTCCACGGATGAAAATTAAAGGAAACGTACGATCGAAATCAATGGAAGATAGGGGGATGAGAGAAAGTCCTAACCAGGATCGCACTGCTTGAAGAACTCGTCATAGTCTGCAATGGGAAGGAAGAACAACAATCACTTGAAAACGATACTTGACAAACAGAAAAGCAGTAAAAGGGGGAAAAAGGCGTAAGATGAAACCCTAGAAAACAGCAATGTAGGGGAGATGAAAAACCTGTAGTGATAGCCTTAATCAAGGCATCTCTTCGACCATTGAATTTTTCAAACAAATCTTTCACGGATTGGGGACACAGTATTTCGCCTTCCATCGCTCCAAAATCAACAATTCAGAAACGCAGAGGAACGGACCGAAACACACTATATATAGTTGGCGCATATTCGTGAAACCGTCAAAGTGGGCCTTCAAAACGGGTGCCGTCCCGACTCCCGAAGACGATAGGGTTTTCAGATTTCGAGAAGCATCAGCTTGATTACGATCCTAGATCCCCCTCCTGGTGAAATCCGAGCGAGAATGGCGTCGGCGTCGCCGGACCTTGGAAAGCTTCGTTGGTCATCGAAGCCTGTGCAATCGAGGGAGAGAAAGAGGATCAGCACCCGAAATATAATTCCAATCGTCAACACTTTCCGATCCGTCAACTACAGTCGGTAACAATCGCTCCTTTCTTCTTCTAACCTAATTGAATTGAATCCCCAACGACTGATTGATTAATTGAATTGAATCCCCTCTCTTTGACCTAATTTGTGTTCCTCTTCCTTGTCCATTACCATTAGTGAGTCATCCTATCCGTATCGGCGTCGTCCCTCTATGATCAGTTATCCTAAGGGCGGCGTATGTGGTGAACGGAGGTCCCGTATTTGTGCACTTGCTGCCTTGGCAACCTACAATGATAAGAAGATCAAGGAGGTTACTTTGAAACATAAATAAAAATCAATCATCCTCTACCTTGGATTCTTGGTCCCCTTAACCCCATTTACTCCCCTTTCAGGGTCCTGAGTTTGAGCTTGTCAAGCCACTACGATGTAGGGTGGTGCACGTTTTGGGAGTCTTTCACTGCAACTTCATTGCTAAGCCCACAGGTGGAAGTAAAGAGGATGAAAAGCTCTTTTTTGCGGAGGTGCAGCTGGATTTATGGGAGGAGGAGCAGGCCCGCGGCGACGAAATTATACTAACTGGTTCCGAGGGCCGTTATATCACCATCTTAGGCCCTCCTGATTCCAGTATGTATCTCTTTTCTCATTGCAATGCAACTCTTTCTGTATATCACTGTAATGCCCTTATTGATCCCATTGTGCCTCCCGCTGTGGGATGTCTTTGCAGAGAAAGGTCTCGATACCTGCGGCACTTGTTCGAGTGGTCAAGTTCTGCATCCTAGAGGTGTTCGCTATAGAAAACATTACGTTTGGCCCTTTGCCTAAGAGTTAAGCGGCCGCCTCACTGCCTAGGATCCGCCTAGGTGTTACTGAAGCTAGTGTGTATGGTCGTCCTATTATTCATCGTGTCTATTGCCTAATATGGTTTTTGGTGTTTTGAGATGTCCCAAAACACATGTGTGCAGCGGTGGTGATCACAGTCGATCCTTACCGCTTGTGAATCAGCTATTAATCATGTCAGACGTTTGTAATGGTTACATTTGGTGAATCTATTGCTATTAGATAATACTGTATCTGTTTTGCATGGAAAGAACATGCTTGATTTAGTTTAAAATGATCCAAAGATCGACTTCTTACCGGACCAGACCAAGGTTTGAAGCTCAATTTCGACAGTGTGTCAAAAGGGAACCTGGATGAGTTTAGGGAGACACCAGACCAAGGTTGGATTAAGCTCAGCTTCTTACCTACACTTTTAATTTTTTAATTTAGAAACTCATCCATAGAAACAGTAAGTGTGCCTGTTTGCCAACACAAGTGCTGTGTCAGTTTCCGGCAACAAGAAGCTTTGCGGAGGAGTCATCCAACTACAACTACCAAAATGCCCACAATTGATAGAACCAAAAAGGAGAAGATTACCATTAGCAATAATCATGAACATCTCCATTGTTTGTTCCTTGATTTTATTGTTGTCAATTGCATTGTGTTATTATTTGCTTTTTTCTTCAAGAAAAAGCAAGAATAATACACCCACTGGATTACAAACCAATACCATCAAGAGCCTTTGCTTGAAGTGTCTTACCAGATGTTGTCAAGGGCAACAATGGGTTTTCTCCATCAAATCTAATAGGGGTTGGTGGCTTTGGATCCGTCTATAAAGGAACCTTGAACCAAGATGACAGAGAAATGTTGGTTGCAGTCAAGGTGATGAACCTTAACAATAGCAAGAGTTTCATTGCAGAGTGTACAACATTGAGGAACATTCGTCACAGGAACCTTGTCAAAATCATCACGGCATGCTCAAGCATTGATGCTTTATAACAAAATAATTTCAAAGCTTTGGTTTTCGAGTTCATGCCAAGGGGTAGCCTTGAGGATTGGCTTCACTTGTCAAACCATGTCAGCAATGAATCTTGTAACTTAAGCCTTGCTCAAAGACTAAGCATCATCATTGATGTAGCTTGTGCACTTGAATATCTCCATGTCGGGTGTGCAAGTTCGATCATCCACTGTGATCTAAAACCATCCAACATCTTGCTTGATGATGAAATGACCGCTCATGTTGGCGATTTTGGATCGGCCAAGTTTCTTTCGAGAGCTTCAACCTCATACTCTATTAACCAAAGTAGTTCAACACAAGTAAGAGGAATCATTGGATATGCCACACACTAACACTAAAACTTCCCCAATTTTTCCTTAATTTGACATAACAGCCCCATCAATAGTGCCTTAAAGTACTTTATTTGATTCATTTAATACCATTGAACCTTTTTGTAGAATATGATCTTGGAAGCAAGGTTTCTCTTGAAGGTGATATTTACAGCTTTGGGATCATCATTTTGGAGATGATGACATCCAAGAAGCCGACATACCCAATGTTCAAAGACGGTCTCAACCTCCATGACTTTGCCAAATCCGCTCTTCCTGACAGGGTGATGGAAATTATTGACCAAGGAATGATTGGTGATCCAAACCTGTTGTATCCAAGAACTGCTGCTGATAGCAAGAAATTGGAATGCATGAAGTCATCCGTCGTGATTGGAGTACAATGTTCTCTAGAGCAACCGCAAGACTGAATGGGCATACACGATGTTGTCAATGATCTAATATCTGCAAGTCAGAACCTTCTTTCTACAAGAACTTAGAAATTCACCAGTTTTCAATATTTAGCTCAACTTTCATAATTAGGCTTTGTACTGTTTTTATATGCAACTTTGTTGATGAAGTTTGAGTTTCTCATTTTGTATTGTCTTTTTTGTTTGTGTTCCTTGAGACCCTAATCATATATATTGTGACTTTTCATATGGACTTCTAGTCTACTACTTGTTCACCATGAAGGAGGCGTCAGTGTCTCAAGTCACATTTCGAGCGTGATTGTAATATTCCAATTGTGTTTCAACATTGGATTGTAACGGTAAGTTCAACTTGCCACCACCACCTTGACAAGAAAATCACTCGATTACCTCTCATGGTTTAAGCGACGATGTTTTAATGGAAGTTGTTATTTTGTAATGTGAATTGTAACTGAAGCTTTTGTTTTGTGCTCTTGTTTATTTCACAGGGATTGCTAGAAACAAGCTTTTATTTTGTGATGTGACTTGTAATCCTAGCTAGAGATTGTACGTGCTAGACATATATTATAGTGTCGTGAACCAAAGCCAAGTATGTCTTGAAATATGTACCGGAGAACAAAAAAGCCTTAGTAGAACAAAATCCAAAGGACCAAAAGTGCCTACCTTATTGTACTGTACTCCCACCTAAAACCACACAAGGGAATTGTTGTATCCTGTAAAGGACACTGGATGACCTTGTCAATGAACGCTCTAATTTGAGGAGGTTGTACATTTTAGGAAAAAAACACATAATACCCCTTACATATATGTCTATACCAATAATAATTATGAATATATATGCCTGTACCAATAATAATTATGAATTTGCTGAAGGTAACACCCAATTCAAACCTATGACAGTATCAAAAAAATCATATTCATCCAAGATGAGTAATGCAAGATGAGTACATATAAAAGAACATTTCCAAACCATATATCCGATTCATCCACAATATGAAGTACGATAGCTTCACAAAAAGGGAAAAATGCCATCCAAGTTATCCAACCACATTGATGCAGAAGGTTTTTATCGTATTATCATTCTAAAAACAAGTGTAATAAACGCGAAGAGACGTCAATAAACCATCAAGTCACAACAGCAATGCCAATCAATTTTATACAATTCTTGTTTTAAAGCGAAGACTGCCCTATTAAGCAACAAATATCAAGGGCTACATTGTCAAACCGCCCCAAATCCACAGTTGAAGCTTTCATAGCAAAACCCTAGAACCAAGAAGTGGCCGGAGACGCAAGCTACGAGAAAACTCTATTATGGCAAACCCTAATTCAAAACCAATCAGCACAGATTCAAGGTCCACTCAGCTTCTTGGGATCCCGACAGGAAGGGCACTTGTACTGGCTGATGTGCTCAGCCCGAGCTGGTGTTATCTTTACACACCTCCCATGGTAACTTTTCTCACAAAAGTCGCAGCACATCCAGAACTGATCAGAAGTATACTTCTCACCACAACAACCACACAAGACCCTATCATCGTCTCCTCCTTCCTCAGTTGCGGCCTGTTCATCCACCTTTTTAGCCTTTTTCCCCTTTTTCGCTTTTTTCCTCTTTCGCTCCTGTTTGGTCATCACATGCGAAGAACAAAGATTTAACATTTTATTGAAAGGGATAGGCTGAATGAGATACCAACATTTGCTTACCGCTTCAGTACTCGACATTGATCTGTTTCTCCCTTTGTTTGAACTTGAAGCATTCTCCATCCCTTGCTTTCTCCGTGTATCAAACACAGTTTCAAATACCGTGGGGAGTTCATTTATCATGTTAAAAAGATGTATCCTGGATCATCACATCATCACCTTAGCTTAGCTTGTTCATAAGCTTATGAATACAAGTGTTCCTGATCATAATAGAAAACGAGTTCTACTAGCTAATAACAGCGGAAAGACAATCCAACATTTTCCATCAAATTGATAGTATAAGCCTTGAATTATATTTCACATTATCAGAACAACTGAGGAGAAGACAACATCCCTTAATTTTGCAGAAATTACCTGCCAGGTCGCGAAAGGCCAGCTGAAGCACTATAATAGTGGGTAACAGAAACCAACCAGGCATCGCTTCGAGCAGAAACAAGAGCTACCCAATCGTCCTCCTGCATCATATCTCTTGCCAAATTAATGCCCATTGCAGGCTCTGGAAGATCAGTAGGAATTTGCTCAGCAGGAACACAGACCATCCAATTCCCACTTGAGAAGCCAAACAAGCAAAGTGGTCCTTTTTCTGTTGAAAAAAGCATACTCCGTATGACTAACAGTTAACATTAGACTGATCGAGAAACAAGCACGAAGATGATAAACCATCTATTTTCCCCTAACACACGCTCAGATCAATTTCAAACAGAAGCAAACAATACCATCAATCATCCTCCAGATTCCCAGAAAATTAAAAGAAACGATAGAAATCAATGGAAGATTGAGTGGGGAGAGAGAAAGTCCTAACCAGGATCACACTTCTTAAAGAACTTGTCAAAATCTGCAATTGGAAAAGGGGGAAGAAAAAATAAAGGCGTAAGATGAAGGAGCAACCCTAGAAATCAGTAACGCAAGGAAGATGAAAAACCTGTAGTGAGAGCCTTAATCAAGGCATTTCTTCGACCATTGAAACCATCAAACAGATCTTTAACGTATACGGGACACAGATTTTCGCCTTCCATCGCTCCGAAATCCACAATTCAGAAACGCAGAGGAACGGACCGAAACACACTATATATAGTTGGCGTATATTGGTGAAACCAGCGGCCTCTGTTTTTATATAGTTGGCGTATATTGGTGAAACCAGCGGCCTCTGTTTTAGGAGATTATAGATATAGATATAGATGATATAGATATAGATATACCTTTTGGATCAAATTATTTTTTAGCAAAATCTTACAAAATATTAGCAAAATCTTACAAAGCAATTTAAAAAAAGAAAGAAAGTAAAAACACATCCAGATTCCAGAAGACGATAGGGTTTTCAGATTTCGAGAAGCAGCAGCTTGATTAAGATCCTAGATCCCCCTTCTGGTGAAATCCGAGCGAGAATGGCGTCGGCGTCGCCGGACCTTGGAAAGCTTCGTTGGTCATCGAAGCCCGTGCAATCGAGGGAGAGAAAGAGGATCAGCACCCGAAATATAATTCCAATCGTCAACAATTTCCGATCCTTCAACCGCGTACGGTAACAATCGCTCCCTTCTTCTTCCGACCTAATTGAATTGAATCGAATCCCCAACGACTGATTGATCAATTGAATTGAATCCCCTCTCTTTGACCTAATTTGTGTTCCTCTTCCTTGTCCATTACCATTAGTCACTCATCCTATCCGAATCGGTGTCGTCCCTCTATGATCAGTTATCCTGACAACGGCGCATGTGATGAAGAGAGGTCCCTTGTTTGTGCACTTGCTGCCTTGAAAGCCTACAATGATAAGAAGATAAAGGAGGTTACTTTGAAACATAATTAAATACAAATCAATCATCCTCTACCTTGGATTCTTAATTGGTCCCCTTAACCCCATTTTCTCCCCTTTCAGGGTCCTAAGTTTGAGCTTGTCAAGTCACTAGGATGTATCGTGGTGCACCTTTTGGGAGTCTTTCACTGCAACTTCGTTGCTAAGCCCACAGGTGGAAGTGAAGCTGATGAAAAGCTCTTTTTTGCGGAGGTGCAGCTGGATTTATGGTTGGAGCAGCAGGCCCGCGGCGACGAAATTATACTAACTGGTTCCGAGGGCCGTTATATCACCATCTTAGGCCCTCCTGATTCCAGTATGTATCTCTTTTCGATCTCACTGCAATGCAACTCTTTCTGTATATCGATCACTGTAATGCCATTATTGATCCCATTGTGCCTCCTGCTGTGGGACGCCTTTGCAGAGAAAGGTGTCTATACCTGCAGCAATTGTGCTAAGAGTGGTCAAGTTCTGCATCCTAAAGGTGTTCTCTATAGACAACATTACGTTTGGCCCTTCGCCTAAGTGTTAGGCGGGCGCCTTACTGCCTAGGATCCGCCTAGGTGTTACTGAAGCTAGTGTGTATGGGGTCGTGCTATTATTCATCTTACCTAGCATGGTTTTTGGTGTTTTGAGATGTCTGGAACACATATGTGTGCAGCGTTGGTGACAGTTGATCCATGCCGCTTGTGAATCTATTAATCTAATGACGTTTGTAATGGTTACATTTGGTTGGTGAACCTATATTGCTATTAGATATGATGCTAGATACTTATATTTGGCTAATCTATTGCTATTAGAAATCATTGCAACTTTGGTCAACATGTGGAAATGAAGCTGAATTAGATAATGTCTTTGAGGTCATCATATGGATATCATATCAAAGCGTATTCATGAACATAAAGGAGGAGGATAGATGGAGCTCGATTTTTGTTAAATCTTTCTCCTTTTCCGATTTCCACTAGCTCATCCATGTTGTATTGATCTCTTCCGCGATCCCCTTGGTTTGAATGAAATAATCGAGTTGCTCAGGAAATCGACCTCAGCCCTTTTTCGATCTTTTGAGTCATATCTTAATTTCATCTGAAATATAGTTTGAGGAACCAACATAGTTTTATCATGATTGATTAAGCTCAAATTCATTTATGTAGGTAGGTAAGACTCCAATAATACAACCCACTTGGTTTGGGTATCCGAACGAGCTCAGCCCCTTTTCGATCTTTTGAGCCGAGCTTTTTTCGAACTTTAAATAGTTTTACTTGGTCATAACATATTAATTTAAAGAAATTTTTAAAAATTTCATACATTTTGAGCTATTCAAGCCTAAATCGAACGAGCCGAGCTTAAAATTATGTTCAAGCTCGGCTTGTTTAGGTAAGTGAACGAGCTCGATCCGTTTAGCTCATATAACAGTCCTATGTTGTATCGATCCCTTCCGCGATCCCCTTGGTTTGAATGAAAGAATCGAGCTGCTTTCTGTCAAGGAAAAAAATGGCGGACTAGCTTATATTTATATCAGTTAATGAAAGAGATCTCTATGTATTTCACCGCTCCACCGGAAATTCCCTCTGCCTTTTCGATCTTTTGAGTTCTGTCTTCATTAATTTCATTTGAAATATAGTTTGAGGAACCAATTTTTGTTGCTTTGCTTCAACACATATTTATGATGATTGGTTAAGCTCAAATTCATTTATGTAGGTAGGTAAGACTCCAATAATACAGCCCCCTTGGTTTGAATGCATGGTTAAATATATATTACATCGATCTCCAATAATACACATTGCATTGATCGAGGATCCGCAATGTAGTTTAGAGGACGCCATTGATTTTTCAAAGTAGCTATAGTTGAGAGGATGCCGCTGATTTTTCAACTCTAATAATACATCATAGTTTATATATGCCGTCAGTGTACATCAAAGTAGCTAGGATGAAGGGGGCTGCTTGCATATGGAAGTGTAAGGCGGTGGTGATGGTGGTGCTGTTGGTGATAGTTGCGGTGGGGGCAGCAGCAGCGGAAAGAGTTGATTCGGCGCCTGAGAAGAAAACCCAAGGTGGCTGGGCTTGGTTTTTGAAGTACTGGGACACCCGACAGCACGCACCTCTGACGGCACTGCAGCATCGCCAAATGATACCCCTGACACCACTGGTACGTCCAGCCCCACACTTGCCACCACCACCTTGACAAGAAAATCACTCGATTACCTCTCATATATGGTTTAAGCGACGATGTTTTAAAGGAAGTTGTTATTTTGTAATGTGAATTGTAACTGAAGCTTTTGTTTTGTGCTCTTGTTTATTTCACAGGGATTGCTAGAAACAAGCTTTTATTTTGTGATGTGACTTGTAATCCTAGCTAGAGATTGTACTTGCTAGACATATATTATAGAGATGTGTATGTTTGATTTGTGGGGAAGAAGAAAGAAAACGAAACAATAAGAAGATGAACAGAAACAATAATTACTTCTATCTGATCAGTGTAAGCTTGACTATGTCAAACAATAAGAAGATGAACAGAAACAATGCCAACCAACCACATTGATGCAGAAGGTTTTTTATCGTATTATCATTCTAAAAACAAGTGTAATAAGTGCGAAGAGACGCCAATAAACCATCAAAGTCACAACAGCAATGCCAATCAATTTTATACAATTCTTGTTCTAAAGCGAAGACATCCCTATTAAGCAACAAATATCAAGCGCTACATTGCCAATCTGCCCCAAATCCACAGTTGAAGCTTTCATAGCAAAACCCTAGAACCAAGAAGTGGAGACGCAAGCTACGAGAAAAGTCTATTACGACAAACCCTAATTCAAAACCAATCAGCACAGATTCAAGGTCCACTCAGCTTCTTGCGATCACGACAGGAAGGGCACGTGTACTGGTTGATGTGCTCTGCCAGAGCTGGTGATATCTTCACACACCTCCCATGGTAACTTTTCTCACAAAAGTCACAGCACATCCATAACTGATCAGCAGTGTACTTCTCACCACAACAACCACACAAGACCCTATCATCGTCTCCTCCTTCCTCAGCTGCGGCCTGTTCATCCACCTTTTTAGCTTTTTTCCCTTTGCGCTCCTGTTTGGTCATCACATGCGAAGAACAAAGATTGAACATTTTATTGAAAGGGATAGGCTGAATGAGATACCAACATATGCTTACCGCTTCAGTACTCGACATTGATCTGTTTCTCCCTTTGTTTGAACTTGAAGCATTCTCCATCCTTTGCTTTCTCCGTACATCATACACAGTTTCATATACTGTGGGGAGTTCATTTATTATCTTAAAAAGCTCGATCCTGCATCAAGGCATTATTGCAAGATTTTATACTAGTTAGATCTTTTTATGTGACAAAACACTCCAAGGAAACAATATATCCTTGAATTTAGACTGAATTTTATAAAATAATACACCGCCACCTTAGCTTGTTCATAAGCTCATAAATACAAGTTTTAAGTTCTACTGGCTTAAGTTTGATAGAAGAACTAGACAACCATGCAAAAAGGTGGATAACAGCGGCACAAAGATAATAAAATATTTTCCATCAAATTCATAGCATTAGCAAAGAAGCTTGAAAGTTGATCGATGATGGGTTTTTCATCCCTTCATTTGTAAAGGTCATGGTTATTAGGTAAGCCTTGAAGTTCACATTATCAGAACAACTTAACAGTACACATAACACATCACATAACCTTTTAAGGAGAAGGCAACATCCCTTAATTTTGCGGAAATTACCTGCCAGATTGCGGAAGGCCATCCATAGCACTCTCATAGTGGGCAACAGAAACCAACCAGGCATCGCTTTGTACAGAAACAAGAGCTACCCAATCCTCCTCCTGCATCATATCTCTTGCAAAATTAATGCCCATTGCAGGCTCTGGAAGAGCAGTAGGGATTTGCTCAGCAGGAACATTGACCTCCCACTCCCCACTTGGGAAGCCAAACAAGCAAAGAGTTCCTTTTTCTGTTGAAAAAATCATATACTCCGTATGATTCACAGTTAACATTAGACTGAGAAACAAGCACGAAGATGATAAACCATCTACTGTCCCCTAACACACGCTCGGATCAATTTCAAACAGATGCAAACAGTACCATGAATAATCCTCCAGTGACGTGCATCACATCAAATTCCACAGATGAAAATTAAAGGAAACGATCGAAATCAATGGAAGATAGAGGGGGGAGAGGGGGAGGGATCGAGAGTTCTAATCAGGATCGCACTGCTTGAAGAACTCGTCACACTCTGCAATAGGAAGGAAGAACAACAATCACTTGAAAACGATACTTGACAAACAGAAAAGCGGTAAAAAGGGGAAGAAAAAATAAAGGCGTAAGATGAAGGAGCAACCCTAGAAAACAGCAATGTAAGGGAGATGAAAAACCTGTAGTGAGAGCCTTAATCAAGGCATCTCTTCGACCATTGAAGCCATTAAACAGATCTTTAATGGCTTGGGGACAGATTTTTGCCTTCCATCGCTCCAAAATCCACAATTCAGAAACGCAGAGGAATGGACCGGAACACCCACTCGAGGTTTACACGCTATATATAGTTGGCGCATTCGTGAAACCGTCAAAGTGGGCCTTCAAAACGGGTGCCGGGCTTCATCCCGAATACGATACGGTTTTTAGATTTCGAGAAGCATCAGCTTTATTACGATCCTTAGATCCTCCTTCTGGTGAAATCCCAGCGAGAATGGCGTCGGCGTCGGCGTCGCCGGACCTTAGAGAGCTTCGTTGTTCATCGAAGCCCGGCCGATCGATGGAGAGAAAGAGTATCAGTAACAATCGCTCCTTTCTTCTTCCGACCTAATTGAATTGAATCGAATCCCCCAGTCTTAGACCTAATTTGTGTTCCTCTTCCTTGTCCTTTAGTCACTCATCCTAATTTGTCTAACCAATTATCCTAAGCGCGTATGTAGTGAAGGGAGGTCCCGAATTTGTGCACTTGCTGCCTTGGCAACCTTCAATGATGAGAAGATCAATCATCATCTACCTTCGATTCTCGGTCCCCTTACCCCAATTTTCTCCCCTTTCAGGGTCCTAAGTTTGAGCTTGTCAAGCCACTAGGATGTATGGTGGTGAAGCTTATGGGAGTCTTTCACTGCAATTTCATCGCTAGACCCATAGGTGGAAGCGAAGCTGATGAAAAGCTCTTTTTCGCGGAGGCGCAGCTGGATTTATGGGAGGGGCAGCAGGCCGGCGGCGGCCAAATTGTACTTACTGGTTCCACGGCCCTCCTGATTCCAGTATGTATCTCTTTTCTCACTGCACCTCTCTGTGTATATCACTGTAATGCTGAATTCCACCATGGGATGCCTTTGCAGCAGAGAAAGGTCTCTATACCTGCACAAGTTGTACTAAGATTGGTCAAGTTCTGCATCCTAGAGGTGTCCGCTTTAGAAAATATCACTATCTTCCCTTCGTGCCTCACCTCCGCCTATGATCCGTATAGCGCTTTTTACTGTCTAGTATGGTTTTTGGTGTTCTAAGATGTCCCGAACACATATGTGCAGTGGTGGTGACAGTCGATCCTTACCGCTTGTGAATCTATTCATCTAGTCAGAAGTTTGTAATGGTTTCATTTGGTGAATCTGTTACTATTAGATATGATGCTGGAGACTTATATTTGGCGAATCTATTTGAGTATTCATGAACATTGAGGAGGAAGATAGATGGAGATCGATTTTCTTCGCAACGATGTTATGGCTAGCATGGAAGTTTCGGAACGATTTTGTGTTTGACAGAGTGGATAGCTTGGATGGCCTAGCACCGAGAGTGTGGAGACATGTCTCCACATACCTACACTTGAAGGCCAGGGTGAACGAGGTCTCGGGCTGGATCACACGAGCCACCGATCCCAACTGCTTGGGAGACACTAGACCATTCAACTTCAATCTAATCACTTATGCTTAAGTAGGGTCAGGCAGAACCGTTGTTGCCTGATGGGAACTTCCCCCATATTGCTATCAATGTCTTCATGTCGCACGACCTCTTAACATTACACCACTAGAAAAAGTCAGAGAGAGGTCGGAAGGCGGCGGGGGAAGGAGGGGGACACTGGGCGAGATCTATCAGCAGCGAATTCCCCATACAGATAGAAGCGCCTATCAAAAAGATACTCCGAAGGCTTCGAGTGGTAAGATATGTACTTCCTCGGGAATGAAAAAAAACCTTTATGCGCTATCTTAAAAAAGGCGAAAAACTTCCATTTTGAGACCGCGACCCATCGCGGAGCACTTTCTCACTGATTTAGTGAGATAAGTGTGAAATTCTCTTCCACAAGACTCTTGATGTTTTTTCAGGGCTGCCGGATAGGCAGAAGCAAAAATCCTGGAATCACTTTCATGGCAATTTTAGCAACACACTTTCGCAGTGATTGGGGTTTAGCTTAGACTGCACTCTGTGAGAGCAAAAAAACGAATTAGTAGTCCAGAAAGTGCATCTCTTTCTCTGCCATTCCTACTTTCTGTTATTATTAAGAATGTCAGTTTAGTCCAGGAGGCTAGTTTAAAACCCGGACTCGCTGAGGTTCACACATTTTTTTTCCTTATGAAATTACACAGCAAGCTTCCAAGTGGAATTGCCATCTTTGCTGCTCTCGGCTTCTTAATTCTTACCTTTCAATAGCCAGTCTAGAAGCCTCGTGGCATACAACCGAAACGACTCCCGCTAGATAGCCGCCCCTTTCTTTCAGAGAAAGCCTCGTGGACGGACGAAGCCTGAGGTACGACATTCCTCTCGTATCTCTCGTCCTGTTCAAGGCTTTGTTTTAGTTTACTCCTACAAGATGAGACGCATATGAAAGGAAGAAGCTTGGTTCTAAGGTGAGTGGCAACAAAATGGATTCGGACAGATTGATAGAGGAAATGCCAAAGAATGATTGGGCCCTGCAGTGGTAGAACCTCGTGAACCGGGCGTACTCCTTCTGTGGAAAAAAATTTTCTTTCTTTTCTTTTTAACCCCGAATGGATTGGTGGAGCCTTTCCGCCAACGAAATAAATGAACGCGGGCAGTGGGAGGAGCACATAGGGCTCTGACCGCGTGCCATGATGCTCATGGGCAGCTTATCTCTAATTGGATTTCCTTTTCTAACTGGCCTTTGCTCTATCTGCTTCTTCCTCTTCCCCTTTCATTTCTATCGAAGGCAGCCAACCATATGAAAGCATTTGATCGTCGCGGCGACTTTCCTGGCTTTCTTGAAGCTTGAAGTGACTTATCTGTCAACTTTTCCACTATCACACCCAAAAAACCAAACTCTGCCTTAAGTAAAGTTGCCAGAGTACGATTAACCTCTGGATTTGAAATCACTGCTTATATACCCGGTATTGGCCATAAGTCCCCCGGCACGGTTGAGGTTCCGTAGCGCGTCATGAGCACCGGGCTAAGGCTTTAAAATTGTATCGGATTTCTCAAGAGAACCAGGGCAAGTCATAGATCTTCCTAAGAGATGAATAGGGTCCCAAATCAAATAACGAGAGATATGTAAAAAGAAGGTCCGAAATGGAATGTAAGGGCGTGGGGATCCATATGCCCGCCTACTGAACTCCTACTGTCCTGCTACCAAGACGGGCGGGGGCCGTGCCTGAATTCAGATCGGACCAGACTTTTCTTTGGACCGCCTTTGGAAAAAAAAGGAACTCGCTTTAACCGTAGCTAGAGCGCCTCATCTTTGTTTGCCCACATTACCTCTTAATCCCAACTCTTGTACTTGCACCCCTGAATTATATCGTCGACCTGGGTGTTCATTAGTTCCCAAGGCCTTTGATAATTCATATTCTCGTTGGTAAACGCGTGCTATTGCAGTAGTACATAATCGAGCTGATAAAACTGGTGTAATTAGGCAAACAGAAACATCATCTAAATTGTGCAAAGAACAACAGAGTTGCTGCAATTTCTAGACCAAAACAGCAGATTGAAAAAAACTATAGCAGAGATTCTTGCAAAGAACTCGAAGAAGCAAAAAGAGGAAAATGCACATGGAAAGAGTATAAACGGATCAAATGGTAGAATGTGATATTATTTTACTTGCTTCGGATTCATGGAAATGGAGTCAAACTCAAAACACCAACATCAAAGACGACAAGCTGAAGCTAGGATTTAAAAGCATCATATATGCTGATATGCAGAACAAAAAGGAGGCTAATGATAAATAAGGATGTATTTCCAACCATAAATTGGAAGTTTTATGTGAAGGAGGTTGTGGATCCACCCAAAAAAGTTAGAACAGAAGAAGATGATTAGAATCAGGGATGAAGAATTGATCCATAAGAATTTGAAGAGCGTTGAGCATATGCAAGAATTAAGAGATGAAGAATTGATCCCAAAAAAAAATCCCTTCTGAAAGAAATAAGATTGAACCATCTGATCATGTTTCACAACTAAGGGATGAACTTTTGCACAGGCAATAATAAACATAGATGAGTTACTCCAACAGCACTCACTCAACCTGCCAAATGCAAGAATTAGTACATCTAGCCATGAAAGGTCATTGCAGATCAAAGAATTCATAAATCTCAGTTCCACAACACAAGTTCCATTGATCTATTCCGTCAACTACAAAAATAAAACATCATTATAAATGTAGACGATCTTTAATTCGTGAAACTGTAAAAACCTAGCCCGATGGAGGCGAGAGGGTTTTCGAGAAGCACCTGCTTGATCCCCGTATACGACGACCCTATTTCCCCCTTCGATCTGGTGCAATCCGAGCGACAATGGCGTCGGCGTCGTTGGACCTTGGAGAGCTTCGTTGGTCATCGAAGCCCGGGCGATCGAGGGAGAGAAAGAGGATCAGCACCCGAAATATGATTCCACTCGTCAACACTTTCCGATCCGTCAACTACCACCGGTAACAATCGCTCCTTTCTTCTTCCGACCTAATTGAATTGAATCGTATCCCCAACGATTGATTGATTATCTCTTCTATTTCATCTTTTAGCAGCACTCTTTTTTTTTTTTTTGATTAGGAAAGAATTCGGGTGGGCTGGCCCTACCCGGCAGCATCCTTACGGATAAGGTCAAGGAGACCTGGGTCATTTTCGATATCGACTCCTCGGGCAGAGCGGCAAAGGTGTGCAACCTTATCCGCCACTCTATTGCCCATACGAGGAACGTGAGAGAACACTACTTCTCTCACAGTCGATAGCAAGACTTGAACGTCAGAAAGGATTAGTTCTATCTCCCAATGGCATTTAGATTTTCCTTTTAAATGATCCATGATTATCTTGCAATCACCTTCAATTTGGATCCTATCTAAATTGAGTCGTAATACTTGATGGACCCCCATTTTGAGGGCAAGAGCCTCTGCTGTAAGCGGATTCTGTTTACCAAGTTGCTGATGGTGAATGGAGACTGGCCGACCTTCCCAATCCCTAATAATGACACCGGAAGTACTGTCGCCATTAGAAAGAGAGGAACCATCGAAATTAAGTTTGAATGTGCCCCTTGGAGGCTTGCGCCATTGAATCTTTTTTTGTTTGTTGTTCTTTTTTGAAGATATCCCCCGATGGGGGCATATAACCTCCTCGAATTCCGTCTCGGCTGCGAAAGTTTTGTTCCAGTTATCTATGTGAGATTTAATCAGTCTTAGGACCGAATCTTTTCGCGGAATAGCGGTATGTTGAAACAAGTGTTGATTCCTGATGTACCAAGTCGTCCACCAAGTGAAGGCGAGGTTAGAC
Organism: Persicaria maculosa; assembly: GCA_963922045.1. Classification (NCBI taxonomy): domain Eukaryota; kingdom Viridiplantae; phylum Streptophyta; class Magnoliopsida; order Caryophyllales; family Polygonaceae; genus Persicaria; species Persicaria maculosa. The sequence goes on from OY998262.1 coordinate 66,781,082, forward strand.
AGGACCGCAGGTTGTAGACTCTTCCCAAGTGCAGAGAGAATGGATCTGAAATCCCGAGACTGGGCAATTAGACTAGCAATAGTTGATCGGTCTTGGGTTGGAAGTTTGTATATTGTTTTGATGAAGTAACATTCCAAAAATAAATGGACCTCATCCTCGGGTGCCGAATTACACAGGGAGCAAGTGGGCGGAACTGCCGAACCCCTACACGCTAGCCTGGAAGCAGTTGGCAGGCCGTTTTGCGCAATCTTCCATAGGAAATTCTTAACTTTCGGAGGGATATTAATCTTCCAAATCCAGGCATTACAATCAGGAGATGGTAAGGAATGAGCTGTTATCAATTTGTAAGCACTGGCAGTAGTAAACCATCCCTCCCTATCCGGCCACCAGTATAGACGGTCTTGCAAATTCGAAGAAGGAAGAGGGATGTCTAAAATCTCTTGTACTATATTAGTAGGCAAAGCCCCATAAAGTTTTTCACTCCACCACTTACCTCCCAAAATATAGTCACTGACGGTCTCATCCGGATTGAAAATTTGAGGGCAATCAACTCTAGCCAGTAAGGAGGAGGTTGTGATCCAGTTATCTGTCCAGAACTTTATAGTGCATCCATTTCCTACCGACCAAATCAGGCCCGTTTTAAAAGTGTCAATTAAGTCGGACAGCTTGGACCATTGCCAGGAGCTAGCCCCGGATCTTTTGTAATCGAAAATACTAGTGGAGCGCAGGTACTTATGTCTGATCACAGACACCCAGATATTGCTAGGCTCGGCCAGAATTTTCCACAGAAGCTTCATCTGGAGAGAAACATTCATATCACTAGATTTACGAATTCCCAGTCCCCCAAACTGCTTCGGTTTGCAGATCCTATCCCAGCTAATCAGAGGCCTGTACTGGAGGTCCTTATTCCAAAAGAAAGATCGGTTTATTTGGTCTAGTTCTTTATGCAAAGCAGCGGGAAGCATAAAATTCTGCATCACATGCAATGGCTTAGCGGAAAGGTTGGAGTTTATTAGGGTGGCGCGTCCTTGTTGGGAGAGAGCATTAGCCCTCCACTTAGTCAATTGTTGTTTGGATTTACAGATGATATCTTCAAATGTGTTGTTGGTGACTCTTCCATTAATAATTGGACAGCCTAGATATTTTTCTATTGAATATTCGTTTGTAATGTTGAGGCAGTTACACAACTCCAGGATCCTATGATTCGGAATACCCTTGGTTGCTTGGAAGCCATTTCGGGCCACATGACACACCAACCAAAAATTCATTTTGATCGAACTGCGCAATGAAGACAGGATTCGGCATTTTTGAATTTACCGGAATCATTAGCCATGCTACTCTTCCTACTAATTGCTTATTTTTTTTCTTTTCTTATCACTATTGATCTTTTCCTTCACATAATTCGGTTTTTGGGTAGTTCGTGTCATTGAGGTTGGATCTTTTGTCCCTGTATCTGAATTGGTGATTTGCTTCAAACTAGGGTCAGTTTGGTAACACGGAGCTGATGGGGTAGCTGAAGTTGATAGGGTCGCTGAAGCTGATGGATTAAGTGTTTAAATATATGTTAAATTAGAGTTTTGATAAGCTAGTAAGGTGTTTGGTAACCCAGTTGATAGAGTAGTTGATACAAACTAGCTGATCAGATATGAGAAAATGAATAGAATTCTGAAAAGCTTGCGGTTAGTAGTTGTTGAAAATCCAATTTCAAAAGCTAATTAAATTAAAATATTATATTTAACTTATTTAAAATTATACATTATTAAAACCAAAAGCTTCGAAAAGCTATATGCATTGCCAAACATTATTAAAACCAAAAGCTTCGAAAAGCTATATGCATTGCCAAACGGACCTTCGAGCTTGTTGAATTTCGAACTTGTTTGGACACTCTAGTTTTGAACTTTTGTATTTCGAGTTTATTGTAATATTGAGATTGTGTTTCGACACTGGATTGTAATGGTAAGTTATTCCAAATTTTGCTACTTAAATGAGCAAATGAGCTCAATTTGAACAAAAAACAATCTCAAACCGAGCAAAATGAACACATTAAGAAAAAACGAGCTTTTAATTCGAGCTCGGCTCAGTTAAAAAATAAACGAGTTTATTGAGCACGAGCTCGATCTTTATGTCTAGTTCGTGAGCTGAGCTTTAAGCAAATGTTCAGGCTCGAATAGAAATTGAACTCAAGCCGAGCTTAATCACCTCATTATTCGGCTCGTATATCAGCCCTAAAGTCACCCCATGACCCCCTAGCTTCGCCCTGTATACATGTTGCTTGAGGTGGTTTGCTTGGGTCGCATGAGCATTGTGGAAAATAGAAGCCAAAACAATGCAAGTCATGTACTCATGTTGTCCATTTAGCTTAGAAATTTCTTGAAGATGCAATCATAGTAGAGTGGGATTTTGATCTTTGTGACCACTGTAATTCTTCAATCTTAATGATGTTTGTGATCTCACATTTTTAGTGCTTAAACAAGGCAAGCTATGGTGAACGTTTCGCAGTTTAAACACTTGGAATTTGAGTGTCGTTTTGAGTTTCTTATAGATGTGCATGTGGATATTCCTATACAAGCAACAAACCGGCCTTCTTACTCCATGATTATTTGTATGCATTGGCCAAGCATCAATCATCAAGTCATATATGCAACCAAGCCCCAGCTACCTTATTCATAAGCAACTCGATTTTACTTAATCAATACCAAGTTCGCAACATGAATTAGACATTCCGGTAGCATGTAACGATAACTAATCCTATAGAAGGGATAGGGCAATAAACTACCATAAGTTCACAAGTTACTCCAATCATCAGAGAAATATATAAGACGAGCCCCACTTCAATGCAAGGTGCACTCAGCAACCCAACAAACAATGAAGTATATGACTTATCTTAATTTATATCATCTCTGATGTGGAAATTATGCTCAAACACAATCCCCATCTTTTTTCTTTTCCAACAGCGCTCCCAAGTTTCTCTGCTTCTCGAGGATATCTAGGTACTTCTCAAATATCTCATCTCTCTATATATATGATACCATTGCAGACATTTATTCGTTTTTAAATTTTGCTATAATTTTTCCTTGAATATTCCATGTTGCATGTAATGCATATGAACCACACAAATCTACAATAAATTTAAACATGATGTAGCTAGAAAGTTAAAAAAAAAAACCTATGTATATTTTGTTTATAGTTATGAGAGATTACTTTCTTCTTCTTCTTGATTTCCTAGGAGAGATGGGATAGGGGATTCACCCTCCTTCCATTTTGGATGTTCATATAACCCTAGAGTAATGTAATTGAGAAAGATATTCTTCAGAGTAAGTTATTCTCCGAAGAGGTGGGATAAGAGATTCCCTTTTGTCATAACTGCTAGTCACTAACATATTTTCCGGAGTAATTAGTTGAGAAAGATCACACACACACACACACACACACACACACACACACACACACACACGCTCGCTTAACACAGTACTATCCACCATCTAGTGAGTTTTATAATACTTAAATACTAAATATACATTATTATTTAATTTAAATATTCACGGTTAAAATTTAATAGCAAAACCTTAAAAAACATGAAATAAAAGGTGATATTATCTTGCGTTCCTTAATCAGCAAGGATATAGGATTCACCCTCCTCCCATGAATTATATCTACCAGACAGTCCATATAGCCATGGATCACTCCAGCTACTCTGCATCCCCATCTGTTTTTTTCCCTATATCGGTTAGTAATGCAATCACTATTCCACACAAAAATTTCCTGCTCCATTTAGGCATTTCATCAAACAATTCAAAAGGATGGATGAAAACCTACATCTTTTGTGAGCAGATACCCTTATTGAAAAATCAAATCCAATAAAGAGACAAATTTGAAACTAAAAACAATACTAACATCTAACAATAAAAATCTGAATGAATCTAATTAATTTCCTAATTCATGGAGGGTCTGAAATCATAGTGAGAGAGAGTAAAGGATTTAAAGTTTGATTTTGATATACTGAACAACAAAGCAAGAAGGTTATTTTTTATGCTGAAATCATACTCAACCACTATCCCCTTCTATTGTATATTTTCTAAGAGTGTTCCCAAGGTTCTCTTCTTCTTGGGGATATATTTCCGGGAGTAACATATTTTCCGGAGTAATGTAGTTGAGAAAAATTGTATTTATATGCTTGGTAAACACAATACAATCCTTGTCTAGTGAGTTTTATAATATTTAAATATACATTATTATTTAAATATTCACAATTCTAAATTTTTAACTTCCACAATCTAGATTTTTACTTATACAAGCACACAATCTCAAACAAAACAAAGCACAATCACATCGCCAGAAATGTTTTCTCAGTAGTCCACGACAAAAAAAAAAAAGTTTGGTTTCTTACCACCTTCTCATCTAATTTTCCTCATCCTCATCTGATTTATCCTCATCATATTGTTCATCCTTAGATAGTGGATGAGGTTCGTCATATACTTAGTAATAGCAGTACACTCCACTGATGGTTATCTCCCCAAATCCATCTCTGCCCCATTCTGCCCCATAGGTATTGAGGTATTCATATACCTATAGGTTTTCATATTAAGTAACAGTTGAGGCTCCATATCCAGTTAGGCACGCCGTATGTGCATTTAAATTCCGTTTTTCTTTTGTGTTTGTGTTTTTGGGAAGTCCATCTATAAAGTTAGGCTGATAGAGCACCTCACCTTTGTATCTTTCCACTCCTACTGAGTCAGTGTGTTTTCTTCCTCTTTTTTGTCATAGCTCCAAATCATGTAGAAGTCTGCCAATATTGGAAATTCGTTGAGCTCAAACCTAAGATTCTCATGAAACTTCTCTCGTGTTTTCTCCATTCTTGGATCCCGTCTCTTTTAAAACTTTCAATATATATCTCTGTGTCTGCATAATCACAAACAATGTCGCGCCCAATTATAAGTTGTACCAAAACAAATAATGAAACAAATATACACTTACAATCGGATCATTTCTGATTTTTAAATAATGCTCGACCACTATTCCCTTTTACCCAAACAAACAATGAAGCCTATATATACACTTACATTTGGATCATATATAATGTTGAAATCATGCTCAGCCACTATCTCTTTCTTTTGAATCTTTTCCAGAAGCGTTTCCAAGGTTTTCTTCTTCTTGTGAAATTTTTCGGAGTAATGTGGTTGACAAAGATTGTATATATATGCTCGCTACACACAATATAATCCACATCTAATGAGTTTTATAATACTTAAATATACATTAGGTCCTTAGTCTGCAGGTAGTGGTGGTCTAATTAATGATCCACCCTTTGTCCACTTAGTTTGTTGTCCCTCAACACATAACCATGGTTTCTCACAGCTCGACTCCATAACCATCTAATCCTGGAAAATTATGGAATACTTTATTAGAAAAGCAATGAAATAGCCAAATTTCAAATCACATTAACAGGTAATCTCTGCTACTGGTTGCTTTTCAATGCTTCTAGCATAAAAAAAAAATCTAATATCCTTGTAATAATCCCTCAATGCAGGATCCAGCTTTTTAACATGATAAATGATCTCCCCACTGTATTTGAAACTGTGTTTGAGACATACAAATCAAAGTCGGTGTATAAAGGGGTAAGCACACAAAATCTTCTTGCAACTTGTGCTGTTAGCTCCTTTGGGCTTATCCCTTTGAATAAACGTTGATCTTTGTTTTTCACATGTGATGACCTTTAAAAAAACAAAGCAGCAGTCCGAACTCAAGGGGAAAAAACCTAAAATGTTGGATGATCGAGCGGAAGGAGTAGAGGTTGATAGAGTCTTCTGCAGTGATTGTGGTGAGGACTACACTCCTTCTACTTTTTTCTGGATCAGCTGCCACTTTTGTAAGAAATGGTACCATGGGCAGTGTGTGAGGATGTCACGTACCAGAGTTCGGGTTGTCAAACCGTACAAGTGCCCTTATTGTTATTTTGATGAGAAGAAGCTGAGTGGACCTAGAAATGCTGATTGAAGTGACCCTTTAGGATTCATTTTCCTGTTCCTGCTTTGTGCTGATGCCAGTGTAAATTCTAGTTCATGTTTGCAACTAGGTAGACTGATGAAGAAATGTAATAGTTAAAACCGGAAAAGGCATTACATTACATGGAAGCTTTTTGTTAAGTTGTTTTTTGAAACGTACATAAGAAATTCCTTTGTTGAATTGCATCTCTTCAATCTTGTGCTAGTTATTGTAACTGGAAAACTGAAAAGTTACAAGTCCCCTCCTTCATGTTCGGCATATGGCTGCCTTTCGACACTTGCACATCTTCCTGCTATTTTGCGGTGCCAGCTTCAAAATGCCAAAGTCTGAAACTTTCGCATTGAAGTTATCATCCAAGAGAATGTTATCACTGTGGATGATCGGTGGGCGATGATCATGCATGGTGCAAACAGGCCACTCCTCCCGCGGTTTCTTCTGCCACTTTAACTCTGGTTTTCACATTCTGATGCTTGAATTGGGATAACAGAAACAATCTTTGATCACAGGTGTGGATATACTCAGATTTCCATCTACAAATATGTTGGCTACATGAAGCATGTAAGTTGAATTACCTATGTTAGGATTTCCAATGCAGTGTACAAGAAAATCTTCATTCACGTAACAGCCCCGCTCTGTTCCGAAAGGATACGGGATGGGCACATTACCGCACGTAGCTGGACAGCTCGGGTCAATCACCTGAGACAGGATTACTGATGCACCGAAAGCTAATGCTGCAAGACAAAGGAGGACTACATGCATTTTGCTCTTGGTCAATGTGAATGACGTGTTGTGCTCAAGGCATCAGATTTGAATAAGAGATCCGAAGAAGGCATCGGATTTGAATAAGCTCATACCCAATGAGCATGTGCCCGCAAAACTGCAACAAAATCTGAACAAATTAGTACAATAGTTTATATGCACACAACAATCTAAATATCTAATACGACACTAAAATTGAATACATTGTTAAATATTGTTTCACAGAAAATATTAATGGAACAGCCCAATGCAATAAGAGGGTTATTCAAGTCCTCCACAGGGAGCATCTCCACATCTTGTAGGTGGCCCCTCTCTTCTCCAATGGTGATTCCGTCAACCCGTGAAACAACCCTGTTGAGACCTGCATATCTCAGAGTCCTTCCTTCCTCCTAGACAAAGACCTAATTGATCTCCTAGACAAACCCGGCCTTCAGTTTTTCCTTCTTAACATACCCACCACCGGCGGAATTTCTCACAACACTCATGTTACTTGTACCGAAACCACCATTCCCCTTCGAATTGGCCACAATCCTCCATTGCTAACAAACCTCCTACTAGCTAGGAGAAGGACACATCAATTCAAAGACGAGGGTTTGTTAGCTGAAACAGTCAATGTGGGTGGGACTTTGGTGTTGTGCAATCTAGAGATTCAGATTGAATTGCCGGGATTGGGGGATTTAGGCAGTGACTCGCATGAATCCGTTGTATGTATAACGGCTATTTGGGGAAAAGGGAGGGAAAAAGTTGGTTGCTTTAACCATGTCACTATGTAGCTTAATTTATTTAGGGATCGGTGGAGGAATAATTTTAAAAACCATCATGAAGAAAGCATTGAGTAAAACTAGAAGTACAACAACAACAACATTTCCAATTTATCCTGCCTGAGCAGGGTCTGGGGAGCCAAGTTGTACGCACTCTTTCCCCGACTAAGTCGAGAGAGTGTTTCCTAGTGGTCCAAACACCTGCATAGAGTCATAGCACCTCCAAAGATAAAAGTATAACAGACAAATAAGGGAGACTAGAAAGGTATGGTGTGAGAAACGGGTGAAAGGATACGAATTTGCCACTCCGCTGAGACCCAGCTCAACCCTCTCTGGGTAAAACTAGAAGTGAAAACAAAAATTGTCAAAGTGATTATATGTGTAATTTTTTTCAACATGGCATTCATATCCTTGAAGTGCTTCTCGCATAAAAAGATGTAAATGGGCATAACCATCAAAAAGGGTTGTTATACACGGTGGTTATCTCGCCATCGACACGGTACCGTTGCTGACTTTCGAATTCAACGACACCTATAGCCGAAGTCGGCATGGTGCGACATAAGGTTCGCCTGCAAATTCCACTGCGAGATTCATGCTCGCCTTGTATGTTGTTGCATCACTGAGCACAACCGGTACCGACTCCATGCACCGAGCAGTGAATCTGCAACTCGCTTTGCAAACCGTTGTGTTACTGAGCACAACCAGTACCGACTGTAGACTTGGAAAGTCTACGTCGGCACCAGCCCACCAACCCAGGAAGACGGGCCCACCGGGAAGTCGGCACTTCCACTGTGCGGATGGGGATATCCAGGTCCGGCCCAGGGACAAGGGCAGGTTGGAGTGCCGTTGGACGATTGCCCAAGACCCAAATAATTATGGGCCCAATAGTAAAAAAAAAATGTCTATGCATATATAGTATATTTGGTCCAGATTTTTTGGCCCAGATTTATTTATAGCCCGTTTAAACTTTGAAATTAAAAAACAAAAACAAATAGGCCCATTAGATAAAGGAAAGTGCGATCCAAAATTTTAAAAATGGGCCAACATTTGAAACATTCATATTATAGTACTTCCTACAATGTTATAAGCCGTAGGAATTTGGAAAAAAAATGCAATTAAAAGTTTGAAAGTCCACTAAATTTTTTTAAAATAAAAAGAAAAAGAGGGAGTCTTAAAATTCATTCCTAAAATTTATATTAAAAAAATGGGTCCATTCCTACATTTTAGCATAGTTATTTTCATGTTTAACAAAACTAATTAAATGTTATTTCAAAATTGATTCAAGTGCATAAATATTTTTGAGTTTCTCTTATAGGTTTTGTTTGCTTATACATAGAATATTTTTAATTATACTCCATATGGAGTATAATTTATAACGTTAATGCATATCACATTACTATTGCACTAGATACTTGTTAGAATTGCATTTTATTGTTCGAAACTAAAGTGGTCGAAAATAGTACATATTTTAATGATTTACATGTTTAATTGATAGTTAAAATGTTTTTTTTTATTAATTAATTAATTATAGTTTAAATTACAGGGTCCTAAAATTTTTATTTGCCCCGAGCCTCTATATTACTCCCTTCGTTCTTTTATATATGTCATTTTGAATCTAAGCACGTTAATTAAGGAAATGTACTCCATGCACTCCATTAGTACTCCGTATTAATTACAGTGGGGTGACTCTAGAGCTTCCACTCCATATATAGTGTCAAAATTTGAATTAAAATGGAGATTATGATTACACACTGGAATTTGAATTAAAATCAAATTGCAAGTGGTGGGACCTATTGGTTAGAACGTCAAATATTTTGCCATATCCAAAATACCTCAAAACGTCATATATTAAAGAACGGAGGGAGTATTAGGATCAGCTCTGGGATATCAAGCCGTGCGAATAGAAGATCGGTTTCAAAAACAGGTGTTGTGCCTCATCATTCTTCCCTCGTTTTCCCCGCTATTTTTTCTATAAAAGCCCAGCCCGAAGACTATATAGGGTTTTCAAGAAGCACAGTTGAGCGACAATGGCGTCCCCGGACCATGGAGATCTTAGACTCTTAGTTGGTACTCGAAGAGCGGACGATCGAGGGAGAGAAAGAGGATTAGCATCCGAAATATAATTCCACTAGCCAACACTTTCCACGCCGTCAACAGTGACCGGTAGGTTTTTGTTCTTAATTCGAAGAAATATTCTGGATATGCCCTGCTTCGCGGGATTCAATTGCTTCCTGATGAATTCTCGCTTCATTATCTTGCAATCCCCTTCAATTTCTCTACTCGCGCCGACTTTGATTTTCTCTTCTTCTGACCTAGGTGAATCGAATCGAATCGAATCCCCTCTCTTTGACCTAATTTGTGTTTGTGTTCATTGTTCAATCCATTAGTCGTTATGGCTTCGACAGAAGTTCATCGCTTCCGCGTATTCCCTCAATAAATCATTCTCCGATTGGCGAATGTGGTGAAGAGAGGTCCCGTCATTGTGCACTTGCTGCCATAGCAACCTTGAAGAAGAAGGTGATAAACCAGGCCCCTTTCAATTAGTTTTTTTGAAAAAATAAAAATAAAAAATGATCCTCTACATGTGATTCTTGATATCCTAATTAACCCTATCGTCGCCCTGTCAGGGTCATGAGTTTGATCTTGTCAAGCCACTGGGTTGTGTCCAGGTCCGCCACTCGGGTCTCTTTCATTGCAACTTCATTGCTAGGCCCATAGGTGGAAGCGAAGCTGGTGATATGCTCTGCTTTGCGGAGGTGAAGGTGGATTTATGGAAGGAGTTGGAGGAGTTGAGGGCTGCCGAGGATGAGGGTAAAGAAGCTGTACTCACTACTACCAAGTGCGTTGTCGCCTCCATCTTAGGCCCCCTGGTACCACTACTTCCAGTATGTATCTCTCTCATTCCAACTCTGTTTGTACATTAATGTAGTGCCTCGTCGGAGAAGTTGGTATTTATAGATTTCCACCTTCATCTTGCAGAGACGGGTCTCAATGGCTGCAAAAGCATGTGTACTAGGTCCAAAGGTCACATTCAGCATCCTAAAGGTGTCCGCTTTGCAAAATGATGATTGAAACCGCCCTACTTGAGCTTTTGGTTATCTTTGATTTCATGGAGGATATTGATAAGTATGTATGGTGGGAAGTATCTAACTTTTGCCTATTAGCTTTAGTTTTTGGTGTTCTCTGCTGTTCCGACTGTCGAATAGAAAACGTTCTGTTACTGCATTCTGATGTGGCAGTTACGAATTGCTGAGGACTCTGTTAATCAATGCAATGCAATGCAATGCCGTGAGCAGTAAAAGGCGAAAAAGGGCAATGAAGTATCAATGAGCTTGCTAAATGCTAGAAAGTAAACTATCATGTTACAATAGCAGCAATGCCAATCAATTTTATGCAATTTTCTTGTTCTAAAGCAAAAAACAACCCTATTAAGCATATTATGCAGAATACAACCAAATGAGTAACTTTTTATCACTTGTGGAAAAGGAAAGAACACATCACATGAATTTCCAGTGTATGGAAAAACCAGAAGATGTGCATGTCTCAACCTGTCAGATAAAATGAAACAAGACAGGTAACCAAATAAACACTTGAGCAAAAAGATAAAAAATATATGAGTTTTGACTGCAAGCAACGGTACAAGGAGTCCTTATTCAAAAGCAACAACGAAAAACCATCCAAATAAAATAGGAGGGCATAACACAACTTCACAAGCCAGGAGTGACCTGGGTTTCGACTTTCGACACAGATTCGGGATGCAGAGGTTCGGAAATACAACTAAAGATGGCCAAGACAGCAAAGCCATGAGTCATCATGGATCAACATCCGCCAAAGTGATGAATAAGCGTTACAGAGCTTCAATCTAATAGACTACTACGACTTTACCACTGTAGGATTAGTTGTGAAGTAGTTTCCTCACTGGGTGAGCAGCTTTGAATCACATGCCACTATCTTAACCCGGCCAACGTTTTCCTGGCACTCCTCGTTTTTTTTTTTATAACATAGCATCTTGTAAGATGAAGGTCCAGACATTGTCACAGAATCTGTAGGTGTGCAAATGCCCCTTACTTTAATATAGAATAGATGAAATGAAATGCTCAGAATTTCTCCTTCATTACTTTACTGTATTACACGGTGTATGTATTTATACAAAGTAATTTCTTGAGGAAGAGGAAAACATTTGTCCTTATGTGAATAGCTGTAACCCGGTAGTGTTGTATGAGTTGGGCTTCTCTTGATCTCTTCTCTTGGGCTGAAGGTCCTCATGTGCATTGGGCTGAAGGTCTTGAATCTCTGTACCTGTATGGTTAGTACTCCCCGGCGATCTCAACACTGTAAGACAGAGTTGAGAACGAATGGACTGAAAGGGAGCAGAGGCAACAGGCTTGGTGAGGAGATCAGCAAGCTGGTCTTTCGAGGAGATGAAGGCAACGCAGAGGGATTTGTTGGCCACCCGTTCTCGAACAAAATGATAATCCATTGAGAGATGTTTGATGCGGTGGTGAAGAACGGGATTTACGGCGAGGTACGTGGCACCTAAATTGTCACACCACAGTGTGGGAGCCTTTGAAAGCCGAATCTGAATCGAGGCCAAGACTGATTGAATCCATAGTATTTCACATGTAGCAAGAGCTAGAGCCCTGTATTCCGCCTCTGTAGAAGATCTAGCCACTGTATTCTGTTTCTTAGATAGCCAGGAAATAAGGTTTGAGCCATGAAAGACACAATAGGCACTAATAGATCGTCTATCAGTGCGATCACTACCCCAGTCTGCGTCTGAGAAGGCCGAGAGCTCATTACAAGGAGTCGATGACAAATGAAACTGCAAGGCCTTGGTGTGATTTAGGTAGCGCAAAATTCGCTTAACAGCCTGCCAATGGATGAGACGAGGATCATGCATAAACTGAGAGACACGATTCACAGCAAAGGCAACATCTGGCCGAGTAAAACCAAGGTATTGCAAACTGCCAACGACACTCCGATACATATGTGGATCAGCAACAGGTGGGGAAGGTTGCAGAGGGTCGAAATTTGTAGCCATCGGAGTGGAGATTGGTTTGGATTGATGCATACCAGTGGTCTGTAGAATGTCATCAATGTGACGAGTCTGTGATAAGTAGAAGCCAGAGGCATCTCTGTTGAGCTCAATTCCCAGAAAGAACTTTGCAGGGCCGAGATCCTTGACAGGAAAGATTGCGGACAGTGCTGCAATGAAGTTAGATGATAACACAGGATTTGACGCAATAATCAAAAGATCATCCACATACACTAGAATGAATAAACACTGATTTCCTTGGCGATAAGAGAACAAAGATGAATCTGCAGGAGAGGTGGAGAAGCCCATAGACACAAGGGTGTCACTAAGGCGAGCAAACCAGGCGCGAGGCGCCTGTTTGAGACCGTATAGAGATCGATTAAGTTTGCAAATGTAAGAGGGAAAGGAGGGATTGACAAAACCTGGAGGTTGAGCGATGTAAACGTCCTCAGTCAGAGAGCCGTGTAAGAAGGCGTTTTGTACGTCGAGTTGGTGGGTCGTCCAATTATGCATAGCAGCAAGAGAAAGAAGAAGTCTAATGGTGGATGGTTTGGCTACTGGAGAGAAAGTCTCCTTGTAATCAACCCCGGGTAATTGGTTGAAACCTTTGGCAACTAACCTCGCCTTTCGCCTTTCAATTGACCCATCGAAGCGCCTTTTTGTTTTGAACACCTATTTCACACCAAGAACATTGAGGGAAGGTTTGGGGGGGGAACCAAGGTCCATGTGTTTGTGTCTAAGAGGGCTTGGAATTCAGCAGACATTGCCTTCCTCCATTCATCATGTTTCGAGGCCTCTGTATAACAAGTAGGTTCCTCAGGAACGATCATGGTATTGGAGCAAGAGGGCCAATCAACAGTACCGTCAGTACGGGTTAGAGGACGAAGTGAATTGGTCTTTGATCGAGTGATCATAGGATGTGTAGGTTGTGGGGGCAAAGAGGAAGATGACGGTGGAGGGGTAGGTTGAGGAGGGCTAGGGTCCTCATGTGAATTGGGTTGTGAAGACTGATTGGTGAGTAAGGGAAGATGGGCCAAAGGTGATTGGGCCGGTTGAGAGGAGCTGGGTGATGATGAATTAAATGGGAAAATTGTTTCATTGAAAAGCACATCTCGGGAGGTATATAATTTTTTAGAGATCCAATCAAAGCAAAGGTAGCCTTTGTGATGAGGACTATACCCCAAGAAAATGGTAGGAGTGGAGCGGAATGAGAGTTTGTGTTTGGTATATGGTCTTAGGTTGGGAAAGCAAAGGCATCCAAAGGTCTTGAGCAATTTGTAGTCCGGGGGTGTCCGGAAAAGAAGTGAGTATGGAGACTCAAAGTTGAGGATGGGGGTTGGAAGGCGATTTTGTATGTACACGGCGGCTTGAAAGGCGTAGCACCAAAAGGTGACGGGCAAAGAGGCATGTTTAAGGAGGGTCAATCCCATGTCCACGATGCGGCGATGTCGAGATTCAACACTCCCATTTTGTTGATGAGAATATGGACATGAAAGACGATGGCTGATGCCAAGGTTAATAAATAAAGGGGCGAGAGGTTTAAATTCGGTCCCATTGTCCGTTTGGATGGAAATAATATTTTGGCCAAAAAAGTTTGTGACAAGTTTGATAAATTGAGTCACAATGGGGGTAACTTGTGTTTTAGATTCAAAGGGAAATAGCCAAATAAACTTAGAAAAATCATCAACAATAGATAGATAATATTTGTGACCATTGATTGAGGAATGATGGGTCGGACCCCAAACATCCATAAAAAGAAGCTGCAATACATGAGTACTACGAGTTGAACTCGTTTTGTGAGGGAGGCAATGGGCCTTGGCCCAATGACAAGAAACACAAGGGCGACTTAAAAACTTAACGGGTCCAGGAAGACCGAATCTACGTAAAACAAACCGGGTCATCTCCATTGAGCAATGCCCTAGACGGCTGTGCCAGATAGATGAAGAAGACGACAAAAAAGGTGCAGAGGTAGTGGTGAAGGCAACAGATGGTGGAGAAGAGATCGTGGGTGAGGACGACGAACCAGGCCAGACATACAGACCACCTCTAACGGGCCCCCTGAGAAGAAGACGATTGCTCGCGGAATCCTTCACAGAAAAAGAATCATCATGAAAAGTAAAGTAGACATTGTTGTCTCGACACATGCGATTAACAGAAATCAAGTTTCGATGAAGAGAAGGAGCATGAATTAAATGTTTTAATTGAAGAGGACGATAAGAAGAAGAGAGAAAAGAAGAACCGTGATTGGAGATTGGGACAGTGGAGCCATCGCCAAGAGAAATAGTGTCTGTTCCTTCATAGGGTAAGCGATCAAATCTGAGATTAGAGACGTCAGGTGTGTAGTGATGTGTAGTAGCAGTATCTGGGTACCAAGGAGAGCTGGTATAGTTGGCCTGAAAGTTTCTCGGAGGAGGGGCCTGAATGGATTGATCGAAGCGGCTCCAACACCTCAAGGCAGAGTGGCCTCGTTTCTCACAGATTTGGCAGAGTGGTCTGGTGTCCAGAGCACCATTAAAGTTCTGATATGAACCACGGCCTCGACCGGTGCGACCTCCCCGATCATCACGACCACGGCCACGACTGACATCTCCTCTGCCTCCTCGGAACGATCCGGAACCCCTGCCTCGATTAGCCGTGAAATTGAGCTCATGTGTTTGGTCAGTGTTGGTTGAGGTATTGTTGAGGGAAGGAGGGGTAGGCAGAAGAGGGGTGTTCTGACGAGAGAGACGAGATTCTTGAAGCATCAAAAAGGATAAGGCTTGAGGGGGGTCAGGGAGAGCAGGTTGAGTAGTGAGAGTTGTGACCATAGCGTCATAATCCATTCCGAGACCAGCAAGAAGATAAGTAATAAATTCGTCGTTTGTGAGAGGCTGACCTGCTGATTGAATCTGGTGAACAAGGGCTTGGGCTCGATTGAAATACTCGCTAACGGATTCATCACCCTTCTTCAAACTAGCAAGCTGGAGCCGGATTTGAACAATCTGAGCATTGGATCTGGCGGCGTACAGGGAATGAAGGCGATCCCAAGCTTGTTTGGAGGTTTCGCAATCGAGGATATGCGACATGACCGACTCAGTAAGCGAGGATGAGAGGATGGCAAGGACCAACTGATCTTTGGCGGCCCATTCTTCAACAGCCCGCTGGTTGTCGGTGGTGGGGGAGGGCTGCAGAAGAGAGCCATCAACATACCCTATTAGCTTCTGAGAACGGAGGTATGGAGTAATTTGTCTGAGCCAAAGAGGAAAATTTGAAGTGGAGAGTTTAATAGTATTAAGTGTAGAGAAATTTGGGAGAGTGGAGGTAGGTGGGTTTGAATTTGAGACAGCCATGGATGTTTGCAGTTGTTGGGTAAGAGCTGTAATAAGATCGGCGGCGTCTGCCATGGTAGGCCAAGCAAAAAGACGTTTGTCTTTGTCAAGGCTCTGATACCATACTTTAATATAGAATAGATGAAATGAAATGCTCAGAATTTCTCCTTCATTACTTTACTGTATTACACGGTGTATGTATTTATACAAAGTAATTTCTTGAGGAAGAGGAAAACATTTGTCCTTATGTGAATAGCTGTAACCCGGTAGTGTTGTATGAGTTGGGCTTCTCTTGATCTCTTCTTGTAATGTCAACCTTAATCATGGTTCTAGATCTTTAGGGGTTTTGAGAATAGAACTTAGGTTAGATTAAGGGCTTTAATATAGACAAAACAGTCACATACTTATACTCTCCTATATATTACATATAATACATTAGAATTGCAAGATTGACATCTTGTGATCATGTGTTATATATAGTATATAGTTGAAGAGTTAAAGGAAATGTGATATGTTAAATGTGGTTTCATATTTGGGCTTGCAAAGCCCATTACCTGGACTCGGCCCACCTGAAGCTCGCTTCAGCCCATCACTTGCCCTAGCTGGAAGGAGCTCGCCTATTTAAGCTGAAAAGACTCTAGGGTTTGTTCACTTGTTCAGACGCTCCAAAAGGTAAATCCATCCGAAGAAAGAGAGAGAGAGAGAAAGAGAGCGGCGCCGCTAGGGTTTCTAGGTGCTCCGAGCACTCCTCCGGCGTTTTCCGATCAGATCTGAGGCGGATCTCTTTTGGAGACCTCTTGTCTGATCCTCGAAGAACACCACCGCCTGCGTGAGCTTCTTGTCCGGAGTTGGTCGTCTTCTCCGACGGCCTTCCCGGAGTAGATCTGGTCTCCGACACCAGATCCAGGGAGTTTCTTCTTCGCTCGACTACTTCTCCTCACCTTGTCTTTCTGTACTTGCGATTACCTGCTTGTTTGTCTGTATAAGCCTTAGATCTAGCCTTGTCGTTCTCGAAACCTTTGTAAGCTTGTTTTGATATAGTGGATAACTCGAGTCTCCTCTTCTGAGGCTCCGTGGACGTAGGGATTTCTTCCCGAACCACGTAAAAATCCCTGTGTTCTTTATCTTGCTTTATTGTCTTCGTTTACGCGCTCTCGGATCTAAGATCTTGCACTCTAATCTGTGAGTCAAGACGATCTAAGATCTACAACGTGGTATCAGAGCGTGTCGCTTTGGTTACTGCTAGATCTGAGACACGGTCACCTGTTCTTGACTTAGATCTGTCTACAGTTTATAAATACTTAGGGTTTTCCGCTTGATTGTGAATCTTGTGTTTATATTATGTATTTTACGATCCTTTCGCTTCCGCAAAACTAACTCCTTTGTTTGTCCTTTACAGGTACTTAAACAATGGATAGCGCCCTCAAGATTAAACCATTCGATGGTATAATCGACTTCGCCATGTGGCAAGTCAAAATGAGGGCCGTGCTAATCAAGGAGGGATGCTGGAAGGCTGTCAAGACAACAGCAACCGCATCCACCGTCGCTACAACCACTCCAGGCACCAAGGATGAGGTGGCCGACTCTGAATCCTCTGACTCGAAGAAGGGAAAAGGAGTCAAGGTAGACGCACCTTCACCATCTGAGGAAGACCTGGAGCTGGACTTGAGGGCGCACTCCGAGATTATGCTACGGCTCACTGACGGCATAGCCCGTCAGGTGGTAAGATACTCATCCGCTTCCTCTCTATGGCATGCTCTGGAGGAGCTATTTTTATCTAAATCACTGCCCTCCAGAATTTCTCTGCTTTGTCGATTGTTTACTTTCAAGATGAACACTCAATTTACTTTGGATGATAACTTGGACAAATTTCTGAAAATGTCTCAAGAACTTGAAAGATGCAACGATGAAATTAAAGATTCTCACCAGGCCATTCTTCTGTTAAACTCTTTGCCTAGTCAATTTGACAACTTTAAAGACGTGATTCAATTTAGCAGAGATGAGTTAACCAAAGACAAACTTATTGAAGCTATTATTGAGAAAAATGAAATCATGAAGGTCTTTAAAATCAAAGGTTTAAAAATTGACAGAGCTGAAAAACCTGACAAACCTGAGGTTATGTTTACCAAAGGTAATAACAAAAAGGGTAATAAGAACAAAAAGGCTAAAAAAGATAAGAAAGAGAATGGCAAAGGTGATAAGTCTGAGAAAACTGACCCTAATTCCAAGTGTAATTACTGTGGTAATTTAGGGCATTGGGTTAAGGATTGTAGAAAGAAAAAAAAGGGCTGAGCAACTTGCCAAATCTAACAATACTGAATTATCTGCTTCTGTGTTAGAATGCATGAGTGATTGTCCTGCTGAGCTTTTTATGTGTACTGAACTTTCTGCTGACTATTATGATAATTGGATACTTGATTCTAGTTGTACCATGCATGCTACCCCTTCTGAGCATTACTTTAAAACTCTTGATAAAACTGCATGTGGTGATGTTATGCTTGGTGATGATACTTCTTTGAAAATCATGGGGGTTGGGGATGTTCCTCTTGTTATGCATGATGGTATTATTAGAGTTTTTACCAATGTTAGATGGGTGCCTAGCTTAAGAAGGAGTCTCATGTCTGAGTCTGCCTTAGAAGAACTTGGCTGTCACATGGCTTCTAAAGATGGGATAAGAACTGTGACTAGAAACAATAGGGTTATAATTAAAGCTGTTAGAAAGAATAGGTTGTATCACATTCTTGCTAATAAACCTGAATTAAACCCAGCCATTTCTTCTGAGCATATGACCATAGATGAGACTCTTTCTTGGCATAATAGGCTGGGGCATATTGGCAATAAAGGTCTTGTTCAATTGCATAAACATGGTTTACTTGCTAAAATACCTGCTGAGATTAAATTCTGTGAAAATTGTGTGCTTGGAAAATCTGCAAATCTGAAATTTCCTAAATCCTCTTACACTGCCTCTGTTCCTTTAGAATATGTTCATTGTGATTTATGGGGACCTGCACAAGTCCCCACTACAGGTGGTATGAGATATTTCATAAGTTTCATAGATCACTTCTCACGCAAGGTATGGGTAAGTCTCTTGAAAACTAAAGACCAAGCTTTTGAAGCCTTTAAAAGGTGGAAAGCTATGGTTGAAAGCCAATCTGATCACAAGTTAAAATGCTTTAAAACTGATAATGGATTGGAATTCTGCAATAAAGAATTTAATGACTATTGCCAACAATTAGGGATTAAACGACACTTAACTGTCCCTGGCACCCCACAGCAAAATGGGACAGCTGAAAGAATGAATAGGACCCTATTAGAAAAAACAAGATGTATGCTCATCTCCTCTGGGTTGAAAAATATCCTATGGGGAGAAGCTGTCATGACAGCTGCATACTTAATAAATAGGTCCCCTTCTAGTGTGATAAACTTCCTTACTCCACAACAAAAATGGACTGGAAAAACACCTAACCTTGACTATCTCAAACCTTTTGGTTGTGCAGCTTACCCACACATCTCTCAGGGTAAGCTCCAACCTAGGGCTGTCAAGGGTATTCTTTTAGGATACCCTGATGGTGTCAAAGGTTATAGGGTTCTCTTGCTTCAAGCAGGACCCTATAAGGTGATCACAACTAGAAGTGTTAAATTCAATGAAACTGTTTTCCCAATGAAAGAAAAACTAACTACACTTTCTGAGTTTGCAGGTACAAATGACCAAGCTGATGGTTGGATACCAGATGAATCCACCTCCTCACAAGCTGATGAAGATGAATACGACACTGGTCGGGTTTACAGACCAGCAACAAAGCTATCACCCTCTACACTACAAGGGGCAACAAATGAAGAGAAGAACAAAGAAAATGAAGAGGACGAAGACTCCTCCTCCCCTAAGTCTCACTCTAACCTTCTTCCCTCTACGTCTTCTACTTCTCTCCCCTCTACTTCTGATTTAAGTGATGTAAATGGCCTCTCTATTGACTCCCCAGTGGAGTCCTCTGTTTTCTCCTCCCCCCATTCTTCTGATTTGCATGCATCTACTTCTACTGCACCTGCATTAGCATCTGCATCTCAGTTCCCTAGCTTGCATGATTATCAGTTGACTAGAGACAGGGAACCTAGGACCATTATCCCTAATAAGAAGTATAGTTATATTGTAGAGTATGCTTTCCTTACTGCTGATCATGTTAGACAACCCACTACTCCAAATTCATATGAATCTGCTATTAAAAGTGAGCATGCTAAACATTGGTTAGAAGCTATGAAAGAAGAAATGGGGTCAATGTATTCCAACCAGACTTGGACATTGGTCCCTAGACCTCCTAAAACCCGGCTTATAGATTCCAAGTGGATCTATAAGATCAAGGAAGGTCTTAAACCGCATGATCCCCCTAGGTTTAAAGCCAGATTAGTAGCCAAAGGGTTCTCCCAAATAGAGGGAATAGACTACAATGATATCTTTGCTCCCGTAGTTAAGTATAAAACCATGAGACTTATGCTTTCTATGTGTGCTGTGTTTGATTGGGAATTAGAACAGATGGATGTTAAAACTGCTTTCTTGCATGGTACTTTAGATGAAACCATATATATGAAACAACCCAAAGGCTTCATTGCTAAAAGCCGACCTGATCACGTCTGTCTACTTAAAAGGTCCATCTATGGATTGAAACAATCCCCTAGACAGTGGAACCTCAAGTTTGACAGTGTGATTAGGAAACTTGGGTTTCATAGGAGCAGTTATGATACCTGTCTTTACTTTAAGAATATTTCTTCCAAGTCTCCTTTATATGTGCTATTATATGTTGATGATATTCTGCTCATAAGTAGTTCTATGATTCTCATTGATAGTGTTAAAAAGGATCTAAAGAAATACTTCGACATGAAAGATCTAGGTAATGCCAAGAAGATCCTTGGCGTAAACATTATTAGAGACCGACCTAATAAACAACTTTGGTTATCTCAAGATGAATATATGTTGAAAGTCTTGAAGAAATTCAATATGGTCACCTCTAAACCTACCTCCATACCCTTAGGAGGGCACCTAGAACTCACCAAGAAAAGTTGCCCAACCAAACCTGAAGAGGTAAAAGAAATGGCTAGGATCCCATACGACGTAGCAGTAGGATCCGTTATGTATGCCATGCTTTGCACCCGCCCTGACCTAGCCTTCGCTATCAGTGCTTTAAGTCGTTTTATGTCTAACCCTGGGAATGAACACTGGATTGCTATGAAATATTTACTTCGTTATCTCTCTGGCACCAAAAATCTGTGTTTACATTATGGCTTGCATAGCTCTATACATCATTTGCATGGATTTGTTGATTCTGATTATGCCAGTAATAAAGATAATCGTAAGTCTACCACTGCCTATTATTACACATGGGCTGGAAATTGTATTTCATGGAAGTCTCAGCAGCAAACAGTTGTAGCTCTGTCTTCTACAAAAGCTGAGTATATGGCTGCTACAGAAGCTGCTAAAGAGGCTATCTGGCTAAAAGGGATCCTGAAGGAAGTTCTTCGGAGAACTTTAAAACCTGTTCTTCACATGGACAGTCAGAGTGCTTTATATCTCTGCAAGGATCCGATGTACCACGAACGCACTAAACACATCGATGTGCGATTCCATTTTGTAAGGAACATGGTTGCTGCAAATGAGATGGACGTCAAGAAGATCAAAGGAGATATAAATCCAGCTGACTTCGGCACAAAGGTTGTACCCCCTAGCAAATTTCTCTTTTGCAGGGATTATCTCCATCTTGGAGATCCTCCATGACGAACAGGTACAGAGCCGATGATGTTACAAGAGTTGAAGACAAGAGCTTATTCCACTATTGTCGAAACGAGCATACGAAAGTTTAGAACCTAGATTAGGAGGGCAAATTGTAATGTCAACCTTAATCATGGTTCTAGATCTTTAGGGGTTTTGAGAATAGAACTTAGGTTAGATTAAGGGCTTTAATATAGACAAAACAGTCACATACTTATACTCTCCTATATATTACATATAATACATTAGAATTGCAAGATTGACATCTTGTGATCATGTGTTATATATAGTATATAGTTGAAGAGTTAAAGGAAATGTGATATGTTAAATGTGGTTTCAGATTTGGGCTTGCAAAGCCCATTACCTGGACTCGGCCCACCTGAAGCTCGCTTCAGCCCATCACTTGCCCTAGCTGGAAGGAGCTCGCCTATTTAAGCTGAAAAGGCTCTAGGGTTTGTTCACTTGTTCAGACGCTCCAAAAGGTAAATCCATCCGAAGAAAGAGAGAGAGAAAGAGAGCGGCGCCGCTAGGGTTTCTAGGTGCTCCGAGCACTCCTCCGGCGTTTTCCGATCAGATCTGAGGCGGATCTCTTTTGGAGACCTCTTGTCTGATCCTCGAAGAACACCACCGCCTGCATGAGCTTCTTGTCCGGAGTTGGTCGTCTTCTCCGACGGCCTTCCCGGAGTAGATCTGGTCTCCGACACCAGATCCAGGGAGTTTCTTCTTCGCTCGACTACTTCTCCTCACCTTGTCTTTCTGTACTTGCGATTACCTGCTTGTTTGTCTGTATAAGCCTTAGATCTAGCCTTGTCGTTCTCGAAACCTTTGTAAGCTTGTTTTGATATAGTGGATAACTCGAGTCTCCTCTTCTGAGGCTCCGTGGACGTAGGGATTTCTTCCCGAACCACGTAAAAATCCCTGTGTTCTTTATCTTGCTTTATTGTCTTCGTTTACGCGCTCTCGGATCTAAGATCTTGCACTCTAATCTGTGAGTCAAGACGATCTAAGATCTACAACGTGGTATCAGAGCGTGTCGCTTTGGTTACTGCTAGATCTGAGACACGGTCACCTGTTCTTGACTTAGATCTGTCTACAGTTTATAAATACTTAGGGTTTTCCGCTTGATTGTGAATCTTGTGTTTATATTATGTATTTTACGATCCTTTCGCTTCCGCAAAACTAACTCCTTTGTTTGTCCTTTACAGGTACTTAAACAATGGATAGCGCCCTCAAGATTAAACCATTCGATGGTATAATCGACTTCGCCATGTGGCAAGTCAAAATGAGGGCCGTGCTAATCAAGGAGGGATGCTGGAAGGCTGTCAAGACAACAGCAACCGCATCCACCGTCGCTACAACCACTCCAGGCACCAAGGATGAGGTGGCCGACTCTGAATCCTCTGACTCGAAGAAGGGAAAAGGAGTCAAGGTAGACGCACCTTCACCATCTGAGGAAGACCTGGAGCTGGACTTGAGGGCGCACTCCGAGATTATGCTACGGCTCACTGACGGCATAGCCCGTCAGGTGGTAAGATACTCATCCGCTTCCTCTCTATGGCATGCTCTGGAGGAGCTATTTTTATCTAAATCACTGCCCTCCAGAATTTCTCTGCTTTGTCGATTGTTTACTTTCAAGATGAACACTCAATTTACTTTGGATGATAACTTGGACAAATTTCTGAAAATGTCTCAAGAACTTGAAAGATGCAACGATGAAATTAAAGATTCTCACCAGGCCATTCTTCTGTTAAACTCTTTGCCTAGTCAATTTGACAACTTTAAAGACGTGATTCAATTTAGCAGAGATGAGTTAACCAAAGACAAACTTATTGAAGCTATTATTGAGAAAAATGAAATCATGAAGGTCTTTAAAATCAAAGGTTTAAAAATTGACAGAGCTGAAAAACCTGACAAACCTGAGGTTATGTTTACCAAAGGTAATAACAAAAAGGGTAATAAGAACAAAAAGGCTAAAAAAGATAAGAAAGAGAATGGCAAAGGTGATAAGTCTGAGAAAACTGACCCTAATTCCAAGTGTAATTACTGTGGTAATTTAGGGCATTGGGTTAAGGATTGTAGAAAGAAAAAAAAGGGCTGAGCAACTTGCCAAATCTAACAATACTGAATTATCTGCTTCTGTGTTAGAATGCATGAGTGATTGTCCTGCTGAGCTTTTTATGTGTACTGAACTTTCTGCTGACTATTATGATAATTGGATACTTGATTCTAGTTGTACCATGCATGCTACCCCTTCTGAGCATTACTTTAAAACTCTTGATAAAACTGCATGTGGTGATGTTATGCTTGGTGATGATACTTCTTTGAAAATCATGGGGGTTGGGGATGTTCCTCTTGTTATGCATGATGGTATTATTAGAGTTTTTACCAATGTTAGATGGGTGCCTAGCTTAAGAAGGAGTCTCATGTCTGAGTCTGCCTTAGAAGAACTTGGCTGTCACATGGCTTCTAAAGATGGGATAAGAACTGTGACTAGAAACAATAGGGTTATAATTAAAGCTGTTAGAAAGAATAGGTTGTATCACATTCTTGCTAATAAACCTGAATTAAACCCAGCCATTTCTTCTGAGCATATGACCATAGATGAGACTCTTTCTTGGCATAATAGGCTGGGGCATATTGGCAATAAAGGTCTTGTTCAATTGCATAAACATGGTTTACTTGCTAAAATACCTGCTGAGATTAAATTCTGTGAAAATTGTGTGCTTGGAAAATCTGCAAATCTGAAATTTCCTAAATCCTCTTACACTGCCTCTGTTCCTTTAGAATATGTTCATTGTGATTTATGGGGACCTGCACAAGTCCCCACTACAGGTGGTATGAGATATTTCATAAGTTTCATAGATCACTTCTCACGCAAGGTATGGGTAAGTCTCTTGAAAACTAAAGACCAAGCTTTTGAAGCCTTTAAAAGGTGGAAAGCTATGGTTGAAAGCCAATCTGATCACAAGTTAAAATGCTTTAAAACTGATAATGGATTGGAATTCTGCAATAAAGAATTTAATGACTATTGCCAACAATTAGGGATTAAACGACACTTAACTGTCCCTGGCACCCCACAGCAAAATGGGACAGCTGAAAGAATGAATAGGACCCTATTAGAAAAAACAAGATGTATGCTCATCTCCTCTGGGTTGAAAAATATCCTATGGGGAGAAGCTGTCATGACAGCTGCATACTTAATAAATAGGTCCCCTTCTAGTGTGATAAACTTCCTTACTCCACAACAAAAATGGACTGGAAAAACACCTAACCTTGACTATCTCAAACCTTTTGGTTGTGCAGCTTACCCACACATCTCTCAGGGTAAGCTCCAACCTAGGGCTGTCAAGGGTATTCTTTTAGGATACCCTGATGGTGTCAAAGGTTATAGGGTTCTCTTGCTTCAAGCAGGACCCTATAAGGTGATCACAACTAGAAGTGTTAAATTCAATGAAACTGTTTTCCCAATGAAAGAAAAACTAACTACACTTTCTGAGTTTGCAGGTACAAATGACCAAGCTGATGGTTGGATACCAGATGAATCCACCTCCTCACAAGCTGATGAAGATGAATACGACACTGGTCGGGTTTACAGACCAGCAACAAAGCTATCACCCTCTACACTACAAGGGGCAACAAATGAAGAGAAGAACAAAGAAAATGAAGAGGACGAAGACTCCTCCTCCCCTAAGTCTCACTCTAACCTTCTTCCCTCTACGTCTTCTACTTCTCTCCCCTCTACTTCTGATTTAAGTGATGTAAATGGCCTCTCTATTGACTCCCCAGTGGAGTCCTCTGTTTTCTCCTCCCCCCATTCTTCTGATTTGCATGCATCTACTTCTACTGCACCTGCATTAGCATCTGCATCTCAGTTCCCTAGCTTGCATGATTATCAGTTGACTAGAGACAGGGAACCTAGGACCATTATCCCTAATAAGAAGTATAGTTATATTGTAGAGTATGCTTTCCTTACTGCTGATCATGTTAGACAACCCACTACTCCAAATTCATATGAATCTGCTATTAAAAGTGAGCATGCTAAACATTGGTTAGAAGCTATGAAAGAAGAAATGGGGTCAATGTATTCCAACCAGACTTGGACATTGGTCCCTAGACCTCCTAAAACCCGGCTTATAGATTCCAAGTGGATCTATAAGATCAAGGAAGGTCTTAAACCGCATGATCCCCCTAGGTTTAAAGCCAGATTAGTAGCCAAAGGGTTCTCCCAAATAGAGGGAATAGACTACAATGATATCTTTGCTCCCGTAGTTAAGTATAAAACCATGAGACTTATGCTTTCTATGTGTGCTGTGTTTGATTGGGAATTAGAACAGATGGATGTTAAAACTGCTTTCTTGCATGGTACTTTAGATGAAACCATATATATGAAACAACCCAAAGGCTTCATTGCTAAAAGCCGACCTGATCACGTCTGTCTACTTAAAAGGTCCATCTATGGATTGAAACAATCCCCTAGACAGTGGAACCTCAAGTTTGACAGTGTGATTAGGAAACTTGGGTTTCATAGGAGCAGTTATGATACCTGTCTTTACTTTAAGAATATTTCTTCCAAGTCTCCTTTATATGTGCTATTATATGTTGATGATATTCTGCTCATAAGTAGTTCTATGATTCTCATTGATAGTGTTAAAAAGGATCTAAAGAAATACTTCGACATGAAAGATCTAGGTAATGCCAAGAAGATCCTTGGCGTAAACATTATTAGAGACCGACCTAATAAACAACTTTGGTTATCTCAAGATGAATATATGTTGAAAGTCTTGAAGAAATTCAATATGGTCACCTCTAAACCTACCTCCATACCCTTAGGAGGGCACCTAGAACTCACCAAGAAAAGTTGCCCAACCAAACCTGAAGAGGTAAAAGAAATGGCTAGGATCCCATACGACGTAGCAGTAGGATCCGTTATGTATGCCATGCTTTGCACCCGCCCTGACCTAGCCTTCGCTATCAGTGCTTTAAGTCGTTTTATGTCTAACCCTGGGAATGAACACTGGATTGCTATGAAATATTTACTTCGTTATCTCTCTGGCACCAAAAATCTGTGTTTACATTATGGCTTGCATAGCTCTATACATCATTTGCATGGATTTGTTGATTCTGATTATGCCAGTAATAAAGATAATCGTAAGTCTACCACTGCCTATTATTACACATGGGCTGGAAATTGTATTTCATGGAAGTCTCAGCAGCAAACAGTTGTAGCTCTGTCTTCTACAAAAGCTGAGTATATGGCTGCTACAGAAGCTGCTAAAGAGGCTATCTGGCTAAAAGGGATCCTGAAGGAAGTTCTTCGGAGAACTTTAAAACCTGTTCTTCACATGGACAGTCAGAGTGCTTTATATCTCTGCAAGGATCCGATGTACCACGAACGCACTAAACACATCGATGTGCGATTCCATTTTGTAAGGAACATGGTTGCTGCAAATGAGATGGACGTCAAGAAGATCAAAGGAGATATAAATCCAGCTGACTTCGGCACAAAGGTTGTACCCCCTAGCAAATTTCTCTTTTGCAGGGATTATCTCCATCTTGGAGATCCTCCATGACGAACAGGTACAGAGCCGATGATGTTACAAGAGTTGAAGACAAGAGCTTATTCCACTATTGTCGAAACGAGCATACGAAAGTTTAGAACCTAGATTAGGAGGGCAAATTGTAATGTCAACCTTAATCATGGTTCTAGATCTTTAGGGGTTTTGAGAATAGAACTTAGGTTAGATTAAGGGCTTTAATATAGACAAAACAGTCACATACTTATACTCTCCTATATATTACATATAATACATTAGAATTGCAAGATTGACATCTTGTGATCATGTGTTATATATAGTATATAGTTGAAGAGTTAAAGGAAATGTGATATGTTAAATGTGGTTTCAGATTTGGGCTTGCAAAGCCCATTACCTGGACTCGGCCCACCTGAAGCTCGCTTCAGCCCATCACTTGCCCTAGCTGGAAGGAGCTCGCCTATTTAAGCTGAAAAGGCTCTAGGGTTTGTTCACTTGTTCAGACGCTCCAAAAGGTAAATCCATCCGAAGAAAGAGAGAGAGAAAGAGAGCGGCGCCGCTAGGGTTTCTAGGTGCTCCGAGCACTCCTCCGGCGTTTTCCGATCAGATCTGAGGCGGATCTCTTTTGGAGACCTCTTGTCTGATCCTCGAAGAACACCACCGCCTGCATGAGCTTCTTGTCCGGAGTTGGTCGTCTTCTCCGACGGCCTTCCCGGAGTAGATCTGGTCTCCGACACCAGATCCAGGGAGTTTCTTCTTCGCTCGACTACTTCTCCTCACCTTGTCTTTCTGTACTTGCGATTACCTGCTTGTTTGTCTGTATAAGCCTTAGATCTAGCCTTGTCGTTCTCGAAACCTTTGTAAGCTTGTTTTGATATAGTGGATAACTCGAGTCTTCTCTTCTGAGGCTCCGTGGACGTTGGGATTTCTTCCCGAACCACGTAAAAATCCCTGTGTTCTTTATCTTGCTTTATTGTCTTCGTTTACGCGCTCTCGGATCTAAGATCTTGCACTCCAATCTGTGAGTCAAGACGATCTAAGATCTACACTTCTCTTGGGCTGAAGGTCCTCATGTGCATTGGGCTGAAGGTCTTGAATCTCTGTACCTGTATGGTTAGTACCCCTGCATAAAAAGATACATGAATCCAGAACCGTGCAACTGAATATAAATATTTTGGAAACTAATTTCGAATAAAGAGATGCTACAGGCAAAAAAAACTAAAAAATTGAAATGAAAGAGATATTTCATAGAAGGACAACGATCACACAAACAAACAAACTGAAAAGTGTGTCAACTGCCAAGGTCCAAGAACAGTGCCATCAACCTCAGGGATAGAGTTCTGCGGAAATAATTGCATGATCTTGGAGAATTTATATCACTAATGATGAACACCCATCAGATATTTGAATCATCTCGAAGAATTATATGGAGGACTGGCAATAAATATGTGATTCCAAATCCTTAAACTTCTTTACTTGTAGAGATACTTGAATTACTTCATTTGCTTAGTGACACAGTATTTCCAAAATCCACAATTCAGAAACGCAGAGGAACGGACCGAAACACCTATATATAGTTGGCGCATATTCGTGAAACCGTCAAAGTGGGCCTTCAAAACGGGTGCCGGGCTTCATCCCGGAGACGATACGGTTTTTAGATTTCGAGAAGCATCAGCTTGATTACGATCCTAGATCCCCCTTCTGGTGAAATCCGAGCGAGAATGGCGTCGTCATCGCCGGACCTTAGAGAGCTTCGTTGGTCATTGAAGCCCGGGCGATCGAGGGAGAGAAAGAGGATCAGCACTCGAAATATAATTCCAATCGTCAACACTTTCCGATCCGTCAACCGCGAACGGTAACAATCGCTTCCTTCTTCTTCCGACCTAATTGAATTGAATCGAATCCCCAACTAACCAATTATCCTAATTGAATTGAGATGAATTGAATCCCCTCTCTTTGACCTAATTTGTGTTCCTCTTCCTTGTCGATTAGTCACTCATCGTATCCGATTCGGTGTCGTCCCTCACCAAGAAATTATCCTAAGGGCGTATGTGGTGAACGGAGGTCCCGTATTTGTGCACTTGCTGCCTTGGCAACCTTCAATGAAGAGAAGATAAAGGAGGTTACTTTGAAACATAAATAAAAATCAATCATCCTCTACCTTCGACTATTGGTCCTCTCAACCCCATTTTCTCCCCTTTCAGGGTCCTAAGTTTGAGCTTGTCAAGCCACTAGGATGTAGGGTGGTGCACGTTCTGGGAGTCTTTCACTGCAACTTCATTGCTAGGCCCATAGGTGGAAGTGAAGCTGATGAAAAGCTCTTTTTTGCGGAGGCGCAGCTGGATTTATGGGAGGAGGAGCAGGCCGGCCGTGACGAAATTATACTAACTGGTTCCGAGGGCCGATATATCACCATCTTAGGCCCTCCTGATTCCAGTATGTATCTCTTTTTCTCACTGCAACTCTCTGTGTATATCACTTATTGATCCCATTGATGCCTTTGCAGAGAAAGGTCTCTATACCTGCACAAGTTGTTCTAAGAGTGGTCAAGTTCAGCATCCGAGAGGTGTTCGCTATAGAAAACATTTCCGATGGCCCTTCGCCTAAGAGTGTTAGGCGGGCGCCTCACCGCCCTAGGATCCGCCTAGGTGTTACTGAAGCTAGTTCCTTACCGCTTGTGAATCTATTAATCTTGTCAGACGTTTGTAGTGGTTACATTTGGTGCGTCTATTGCTATTAGATATGATGCTAAAGACTTATATTTGGCGAATCTATTTGGGTATTCTTGAACATAAAGAGGAGGATAGATGGAGCTCGATTTTCTTTGCAACGATGTTATGGATAGGATGGAAGTTTCGGAACGATTTTTTGTTCGACATAGTGGATAGCTTGGATGGCCTAGCACCGAGAGTGTGGAGACACGTCTCCACATACCTACACTTGAAGTTCAGGGTGCACAAGGTCTTGGGCTGGATCACACGAGCCACCGATCCCAGCTGCTTGGGAGACACCAGACCGAGGTTGGATTAAGCTCAATTTCGACAGTGTCGAAAGGGAACCTGGGGCCAGGAGGGGGAGGTGTTTTCCAGGACTTGGCAGGGAACATAGATGACAAAGTTCCAATCCTAGGCACAACAAAACACATTTGGTAATAAAGATCTATTCCGTCAACTACAAAAAGAAAACATCATTATAAACATAGCTAGACAATCTCATTGTCCTATAGTAAATTCATTGAATTTATGTCATTTCAACTGATTGTCAACATAGTGCTAAAGGTTAATCAAGATAGAGCATTTGGATGGATTTTGTTCATATACATATGGCGAAATGTTAAGAACAGGAGAAAACATGGGGCCTTACAAAATTAGTCGCCACACTTGAATCCTACTTTTGGCCAAGCAAGGTAGATGTTGGATACATGTTAGTCCCCATTCCAAGCAGCCTTCCAGTTTCCTTGGCAATGGCAATCTCATGTGCTAGTAATACCAATGTGAAGATATGCAAAATATGAGTTGTTTTTGATGATTTGGATTATGTTTTTCTAAGATAAAACATACTACATCCGTTTCAAAATACATGGTCTTTTAACAATTTGCACAAGTTTTAACAAAACACTTTACTTTTTTAAAAAATCATCATTCCACTAACTTTTTTTCATTATAAATTTTACCGTACTATTTTTTTTAAGACTCACTACACGTACATTTTAAGTTTTAACCAATAAAAATCTTTTAAAAAGTCAACAACACACAAATCTATACCAATCATTACAATCCCCTAGCTAGAAAACATAAAAATCCATCTATTTTGAAACAAAAACTACCATCTACAAGTCCATCTATTTTGGAACGGAGGGAGTAACTAAATTGCAAAGTATCTGTTATATTCATTTTCGCATTCACACCAAGATCAAGAGCCTTTCTAATGTTTTCAGCATTGTCATGGGGGATCAAATAAGGGCAATATAGCAACAAATTACCCTGGTCCTCCTGGGCTCGATCTCTTTCGTCTTCTCAGGCACCACTTTCCATCAGAAAGGTCGAATGTAAGTCAAAGCAGTTCTATTGTCGACAAGATTAAATGGAAGAAAATGAACCTCTCTGGGCCCACTATACATGAGGAGACTTATGTAATCTAGTTAAATCCATATATTAATCACTTACATATAACATCAATGAGCAATGAGTCAAATGAAATACATACAAATCTCAAAGTATAAGTATGAAAGAGTTCCTATTTATCTAGCGGATAAGAGTAGTATACTTTCAATATGTCTGTGCATCTGCGTAATTTTGATGTTCATTCAACATTAGGCAACAGTAGAGCCAATTAAGCAACTATTTAGGGTTCTTCATTGGAAATAGGATAGGCTAATTACCATCTTCCAAACTGTACTTAATTAAACAACACACAAAAAGGAGTGAGACTCAACAAATTTATGCAGAATATAAACTATTTCAAGGATTTTCCATTAAGGAGAAAACAAAATACCCCTGTCCGACAAAACATGTCATTTTAGTTTAGTTCGCATTTTTTTTTAAAATAAGCAAAGTGCTAGACAAACAATCCAAGAACTAAAAAAAGGGATGCATGTAAAGCATTATAATAAAACTCAACTTCTTTTTTATCCACCTTTATATAATAATAGATTTATAGCTTTGATCACTTAATTGCCATTACATTACAAGAAAAAAGAAATAAACAAAGGGGAAAAAACTAAGTTAAAAAATCGATAACAATGCACAAGCGTGAAATCGATCTCTCACAAAATTGGAAGGAAAGAGGTGAACTACAAAAAGACAGATTCATAATGAAGTTGTGATTCCTCTAATTCGCAGAAGAAACAAGTAGGCGGTGAACCAGAAAAACAAAGATGAGTTGTTATGCTGCATCTCCTTTACCTCTCCTCGTAGCATCTTCATCCCCCTCTTAGCAATTAGCATCTCAAAACCCGGTTCATCTATCGAAAACAGGAAAATAAAGCAAGGTTACAGGTTTGATCTATATCACTAAAGTTCTTAGTTTGATTCAAACACGACACAACGTCGTTTCCATGGTAGTGTTTTCTGACTATTTGAGCTACAAATTGGGGTTGATGTGGTTTGCTCTGCAACAACATCAATAAACAACACATAGATTGGATGCGAACAACAATGAAGTAATTGAATCTGATCCCAGTCTCGTCTTGTAAAAATTAAGAGGGACTGGATGCGATATGACCTCAATCATGTCTCATCCTTCCTATAATGTTATAAGAAGTGTGGAAGCTAATGATCTACTATTCTTTATCAAATTTGAAGTATCGATTATGTCGGGAAAAGATTTCATCATGGCAACAGAAGATTTCGAACAACAACACGCCGAGGAGAATGGACAAAATGCTATGTTAGTGAAAAATTAACTCACGTAGAGTATTGTGTGTGGTACATCAAACTCGATTGAAATCTTATGAAAAACCCCGAACATGATTTGGGAAAAACAATAGTTGATAGAAGTAAACAAATAATTACTTTTAATAAGAATACTCAGTTGTATTAATGATAAAGATCTATGAGAAAACTGCTGAAAAAAGATTGAACATATGAGACACTGACTAGTACAAAAGGGGGACTAGAGCACGTTTTTTTTGTGCATGAGAGAACACTTCTCGTGTTGTGCTTATAGTGAGTGCGCTCCCAAACAAGCACACTTATTATTTAACCGTGATCCCATATTTTAAGCACGATTTTATGTTGAAGCGTTCTTAAAATTGTCATACAGGGAATATCCGTTCTGCTCGAATTATAAGAACGTTTCAATTGAAGTGTGCTAAAAAAAGAGTTTGAGCACACTTTTTTTCAAACCGTGATTAATAATAAGCACACTTTAAATAAAAAAAGTGTACTCTTTTATATAGACCTCTTGCACCCTCCTACTAAATTCGTCTGCTTCATA
The DNA here is from genome assembly GCA_963922045.1 of Persicaria maculosa. Classification (NCBI taxonomy): domain Eukaryota; kingdom Viridiplantae; phylum Streptophyta; class Magnoliopsida; order Caryophyllales; family Polygonaceae; genus Persicaria; species Persicaria maculosa. The sequence continues at coordinate 66,814,174 of OY998262.1, forward strand.
CGCTTGCCACCTGAGCTATGAAATTTTGTTGTAACTTTGTGCATTTACTTAATCTAATTCCTAGAAAAAACTATAAATATAAAAAAATATTTTTTTCGATAATGCTTTATAAAAATAAATGAGAACGCTTTAAAAGAAAAATGTGTTCCCTCTAGTTAAATTTGGTTTTGGGAAGACACTTTTCTTATAAAACTGTGTTCGTTTTAATTTTTTTAAGCACACTTTACATGAAAACCGAGCTAATTATTCATTTAGAAAGAAACAAGAACGGTTCTATAGAAAAGCATGTTGATTTTAGTTAAAGTTGGTTTTGGGAACACACTTGTAAAATGAAACTGTGTTCGTTTTAATTTATTTTTAACCACGCTTCACAAGAAAACTAGGCTTAATAGTTTTTAGAAAAACGAGAACGACTTTATAGAAACGTGTGTTCGTTTTAGTTAAATTTTATTTTGGGAACACACTTTGAGAATTAAACCGTGTTCATTGTAATTTTTTTAAGCACGCTTTACACGAAAACTGGGTTAAATGTTTTTTTACAAATAAACGAGAACGGTTTTATAGCAAAGCGTGTTTGTTTTAGTCAAATCTGGTTTTGGGAACATACTTTAAAAATTAAACAGTGTTCGTTTTGAGTTTTTTTAAGTACGCTTTACACGAAAACCGGTCTAAATATTTTTTTAGAAATAAACGAGAATGGTTTTATGGAAAAGGGTGTTGCTTATAATTGAATTTGGGGTTGGAAACACACTTTTAATATAAAATCGTTCTTAAAATAAAAAAACAAGCACGTTTGTCAAAAACCGTACCCAATTTACCGCGCTTTGATCCACCCCCTATATTTGTACTAGTGGAGGATCCGAACGAATTCATAGAAAATGTAAAATATTTGATAGAATCCGTTTCGGGAACATAGAATGTAAGAGAAATTCAATTATTCAAATGGGGTATTTGTCTATTACTAACATTTAACAACAAGGTATTATTATTAAATATGTAGATATATTATATTGTATATAGATTTGCGGCTTACCAGTTTATATATATATTACCCCTGAAAAGGAAAAAAAAAACAGAACATTCCAAACTTCAATACAAGGTCAGTAGGTTTATTTTTAAAATAAAGTTTTACTCCATATCATATAGATACACACTATGCAATAGTTGAGTTAAATAGTACATTGCATTGCGCCATCTTCTAACCTAATTATAGGAGTTCCACATCAACGCCTCCATCATATACCTCCTCTTAGTAGTAGTATACTTCATTGGTGGTTATCTCCCCAAATCCGTCTTTACCCCATAACTATTGAGGTATTCGTATACTCGTAGGTTTTCATATCCAGGAATTGTTGAGGTTCCATATCCAATTAGACACACTGTATGTGCATTGAATTTTTCTTTTTCTTCTAGGTCTGGGTTAATGGGAAGTCCATCTATAAACTTGGGCTGATAGAGCACCTCACCTCTGTATCTTTCCACTCCTGCTGAGTTAGTGTATTTCCTTCATTTTCTGTCATAGCTCCGAGTCATGTAGAAGTCTGCCAAGATTGGAAATCTAACGAGCTCAAACCTAAGATTCTCATGAAACTTCTCTCGTGTTTTCTCCATTCTCATATCCCATCTTTTTTCAACTTTCAGTTTATACCTCTGTGTCTGCATAATTACAAACCAAGACACACCCAATTATAAATTGTACCCAAACAAACAATGAAGCATATATATAAACTTATCTTTGGATCATTTTTATGTTGAAAACTTGAAATCATTATCAGTCACTATCCCCCTTCTTTTGTATCCTTTCTACGAGCATTCCCAAGGTTCTCTTCTTCTTGGAGATTTTCATGTACTCCTCAACTATCTTATCCCTTGATATTGCAGACTTTTCTTTGTCAGTCTATTTTGCTATGATTTTTTTTTTTTTGAATACACCAGTTTGCATGCAATCCATAAACATGACACAAATCTACAATAAATTTAAGCATAAGTTAAAAAAAAAACAATCTTTGTATATTTTCTTTTATATAAGAGGTACGAGAGATTACCTTGTGTTCCTGGGCCAACAGGGAAAGGTGCGATAGGGGATTCACCTTCCTCCCATGGACTATATCCACCAAGTAGTCCATATAGCCATGGATCACTCCAACCACTTTGCATCCCCATCTTTTCTTTTCCCCATATCGGTTAGTAATGCAATCACCATTCCACACAAATTTCTTATTCTATTTAGGCATTTCATCAAACAATTCAAAAGTATGGATGAAAACCCATATCTTTTGTGAGCAAATACCCTCACTGAAAAATCAAATCCAATAAAGAGGCGACATTCAAAACTGAAAACAACACTAACATCTAACAATAAAAATCTGAATGAATCTAATTAAGTTTCTAATTCATCGAGTATTTGAAATCATAGTGAGAGTGGAAAAGATTTAAAATTTGATTCTGACATATTGAATAGCAAGACAACAAGGCCATTTCTGATGTTGAAATCATGCTTAACCACTATCCCCTTCTTTTGTATCTTTTCCAGGAGCGTTCACAAGGTTCTCTTCTTCTTGGGGATAGATTTCCGAGTAACATATTTTTTGGAGTAAATGTAGTTGAAAAAGATTACATACATATATATATGTATGTATGCTTGCTACACACAATACAGTCCATATCTAGTGAGTTTTACAATACTTAAATATACATTACGGATTATTATTTAAATATTCACAATTCTATATTTTTACTTACACAAGCACACAATCTCAAACAAAACAAAACAAAATCACACCACCAGAAATGTTTTCTCAGTAGTCCATGACAAATTTTTTTTTTTTGATTTCCTACCATCTTCTCCTCTAATTCTCCTCATCCTCCTCCTCATCCTCATCCTCATCCTTTTGTCTATCCATAGATAGAGGATGAGGTTCGTCATATACCTGATGATAGCAATACACTCCATTGGTGGGTATCTCCCCAAATCCATCTCTTCCCCATTCTAGCCCATAACTATTGAGATATTCATATACCTATAGGTTTTTATATCCAGGAATTATTGAAGTTCCAAATCCAGTTAGCTAGGCACACTGTATGTGCATTTAATTTTTATTTTTATTTTGTGTGTGTTTTTGGGAAGTCTATCTATAAATTTGGGTTGATAGAGCACCTCACCTCTGTATCTATCCCCCCTCTCTCGTGTTTTCTCCATTCCTTGATCCCGTCTCTTTTAACACTTTCAATATATATACCTCTGTGTCTGCATAATCGCAAACCAAGTCGCACCCAATTATAAATTGTACCCAAAGTCCCAAAACAAACAATGAAACATATATACCCTCACATTCGGATCATTTCTGATGTTGAAATCATTATCAGCCACTATCTCTTTGTACCCAAACAAACAATGAAGCATATATGTACACTTACGTTCAGATCATTTCTGATGTTGAAATCATGCCCAACCACTAATCGCAAACCAAGTCGCACCCAATTATAAATTGTACCCAAAGTCCCAAAACAAACAGTGAAACATATATACCCTCACATTCGGATCATTTCTGATGTTGAAATCATTATCAACCACTATCTCTTTGTACCCAAACAAACAATGAAGCATATATGTACACTTACGTTCGGATCATTTCTGATGTTGAAATCATGCCCAACCACTAATCGCAAACCAAGTCGCACCTAATTATAAATTGTACCCAAAGTCCCAAAACAAACAACGAAACATATATACCCTCACATTCGGATCATTTCTGATGTTGAAATCATTATCAGCCACTATCTCTTTGTACCCAAACAAACAATGAAGCATATATGTACACTTACGTTCGGATCATTTCTGATGTTGAAATCATGCCCAACCACTAATCACTATCCCCTTCTTTTGGATCTTTTTCATAAGCGTTCACAAGGTTCTCTTTTTCTTGTGGATATATTTTTTGGAGTAATTTCGGAGTAATGTAGTTGAGAAAGAGTTTGTGTGTATATATATATATATATGCTCACTACACATAATCCAGTCCACATCTAGTGAGTTTTACAATACTTAAATATACATTAGGTCCTTGGTCTGTAGGTAGTGGTGGTCTGATTAATGGTTCACCATCCGTCCACTTAATTTGTTGTCCCTCAACACATAACCATGGTTTCTCCCAGCTTTACTTCATAACTATCTAATTCTAAGAAATATATGATTGAATAATTCATTAGAAAAATAATGGAATAGCTAAATTTCAAACTATCACATTAATAGCAACGAGACTCGAACACATGAGAAGCTAACCCTGCAAAAAACTCTATTATATCAAAGATCTTAATCTTGACAAAGGACATGAATTCAATATTATGATTTATGATTTTGTTTTTAAACCGCAACAATGATTTTTCTTTTATATGTAAACAATATTGCAAAATGTATACATTTGAATCTTTGGGCGCCTTCATTGAGGATAGTCTAACGGGATCTTTGGATAAAGAATGAACATGCTGAGCAAATTTTGAATAATTTTAACAAGGTTGGAGACTTGTTTGGAGATTAAGGACAAACATATGTTCCGGAGTAATGCAGTTGAGAAAGATTGTATGTATATGCTCGCTACACACCACAGTCCATACTCGGTAATTTATCCAAATCCCTTTCTCTCCTAATGTGGCCCATAGCTATGAAGGAATTCATATACTCATATGTTTGAATTGCCCCTCATAAGGACCGTTGTAGTACCATATTTGCCGAGTGTGACGTTATGTGATGGTAAATTATCTTTACCCAATCTATATATAAACTTTGTCATATATAGAACCTCACCTTTAAATCTCTGAGCTCCTTAGTTGTCTATATATAGGTTAATTTAGACGTGGCCAAGGGTCCAACCCGCCGGGGAGGGTGGCCCTAACCCTAACCCGCGGTTCAAACGGGTTAGGTGACCCGGCGGGTCAGACTGTCGGGTCGGCCACGTGGCACCAAATCGGGTACCCAACGGGTTTTGTGGATCGACTCGTCGGGTCAATCATTTGTTTTAAAAAAAATTTGTTTTAAATCCAAAATAAAACTCAACTCAAGTCTTTCACGACACTTTCGAAATGGAAAGATTTAAGGTTGACAAAACATGGTATGTGGGAAGATATATATATATATATATATATATATATATATATATATATATATATATATATATATATCTTCATTCCACTTCCGTCATTTCATCACACTTTAGATGTGGGAAAGAAAAGGTTGGATTGTGTGAATGACAAGTAGGGTATGAGGATCTATATATAGAAAAATAGAGGTATATAGCCCACTTTCGATGTGGGACAGAAATATGAGATATGAAAGAAAATGTGAGAAATTGATGTGTCGACGAATCAAATTATATGATGTAAAATGTAATGTAATTAAAGTCTTTGGATTATATGGTGGAATATAATGTAATTTAAGTATTTGGATTATATGATGTAACATATAATATAATTCAAGTGTTTACCTCTTAGGATCTAATGAAATGAATAATTAACACATGGTGATGAACCATCATGATACAATATATCAAGTTATGTTGGATTAATCTTTCTATTTAATTTAATTGATAGTTGTGTTGATCCATTAATCAATCATAAGTATTTTATTTTACTTGCATTATTATGTTAATTTCTTGATCAATGATTTCAAATCTAGGTTCATCTTCATATAGATATGTTAAACTTTCTCGTTTAAAGTTGAATTAGCCACATGTTGTGTATACACTTAATGATGATGTTATTAGAATTACATACTTGGGTTGCTTGTTATGACATGAAAAGACACATTCAAAAAGTATTTCCAATATTATATTTCATTCTTGTGTTTGAAAATCCGAAGTTCTATATCATTTTGAAAATAAACGAAAACTCGACATTAAGGATACTATACAAGTGTAACGGCTTTATCAATAACAATATTTGTATTATTTGAAATTATATCATAAAGACTCCTAACTTAGTATCATAGAGAATGATATAGAATGATTTAATAGTGGATCCACCAAATAACACAAATGTTTAAGGTATTTTGTTGAACTTCACATTTTCTTGTTACCCGTTCGTTATTTCTTTCATAATTGATAGGTAAATTTTTTTTTAAAAAATAATCTATATATAAAATACTAAAACAGAGACCGCTGGAGCGACCTCGATCGTGTCCACGGAATTTTCTGGATTAAACGGGATTATTTTTGCTTATGTGGCATTTTCTGGATTAAAGTGGTATTATATTTTTGGGCCACATCAATTAATAAATCAATATAATTTTATCATCTCCATTAATGGGCCCTTTTTAAAAAAAAATATTCAACCTTATATCTCAATTAAGTACAAAACTTATCGTTTTATATAAAACAATATATCCAATATAAAAAAAACTAACATCACTATTTATTCGATTTATATCCAAATAGCAAAATTTTTACATAATTTGACAAAGATTAAACGGAATTATTTTTACTTACGTGTCATATTCTGGATTAAAGTCTGATTGCCTGATTAGCACCATCAAAATGAGGTCGGTCTTAGGGTGAATGGCAAATTGGCAATGAAAGATTTGCAATGTTTTGGGCGTCCGGTGTGTCTATTGATTTCATAATTTACTAATTCATTTTGAGAATTAATATTAGCCGTTGATTTAATTTGATAGAAGGTTTAGATCAATCAATAGGTAAATATTAGGTATTAGTTGAGGAGAGGATTTTTTTTTTTTTGATTCAACGAGGAGATATATTTATAACTTTTTTAAATGAATTTTGAAAATTAATCCCTCTGCCTTGATTTTCAACATATGATTTTCAATATAGGCCTCATTTTTCGGATTATAGACCAGTTTAAGTTGGATATGTGTCAATTTTAAATTTATGTTGACAGAGAATATATATAATAAAAATAATTTAGTAAACTATTGTAAATTGTAATTTAATATTTCTTAGGAAAAAAATAAAAATAACCATTTGTAACTATTTTAAGAAAATCCTAATTTATAGTCAATAGTATATATTTTTTAATTTTTTTTAATATTTCATTAAAATGATAGAATTTGAATGGATGGTGCGATCTCGCGTCCATGAAATTTTCTGGATTAAAGCGGGACTATTTTTGCTTACATATGTCATATTCTGGATTAAATTGGCATTATATTTTTAGGCCACATCAATTAATAGATCAATATAGTTAGGTAAAAAACATACTTATCTTAGATCAAATATTCTATCAAATATAACCTTCTATCTTTAGCATGTCATATCTTTTTTTATTTTGTATTTAATCTCAAAAATAGTGACATTGGATCCACTCTTTAATTAATCAATTAGTTTTGGACGTTATCTTCTTTTTGTAATGTTACATTAATTGAAACTTGAAAGTATTTAACCAAAGTTACCAAATCCCCAAAATAACTAAAACAATAATTAAAAAAATAAACTCATATATATCAACATAGCATATAGTAATACGTACTTATTGTCTAATTTTTATCCGAGGCATGTTAAGATTTATTGAAAAAAAAAATTCTATGCTTTTAATTGTATAGCATAATCAGTCAGTATCTATAAACATCTATATATCTATCTATATATATTAATTTAAAATCTTAAAACAGAGGCATAAAACGGACTCTTGTGCGATTCGCATACTTGATATTTTCTCGATTAAAATGGTGTTATTTTTGCATGCGTGTCATATTCTGGATTTAAATGATATTATCTTTTTTAGACATATCAGTTAATAAGCCAATATGTTAGGTATAAAAAAATTATCTTTTTAGATCAAATAATCTATTTAATATAACCTTATATCTTAATTAGGTATATAAATATTCATTAGAAAACAACCTTTCTATTAAATCTATCATAACGTAATTCATCTTATCTTAATCATACTATATGTTTAACCGATACAATTTATAAATATAGATTTTAAATTATTTTTTTTATAAAGACAGCCACCCTCAATAGGACTTGTGAGTGAAATAGTTTTTTATTAAAAAAAATTGAATTATTTTCATTTACTGTTTGATTACATTAAATATAGGGGAATTATTAGTAAATACCCCACTTTGATATTTGGTTTGCAAAAATACCTAGGTTTGAAAACAATTGCATCAATATATGAAAATTTGCAAAAAATACCTTATTTTATTATCAAAACTACACACCACTCCAAAAAATCAGGAAAAAAAAGTTAAATATTTTAAGTATTTTTCAATTTTCTGATATTTTTAAATTATATTAAATAATCAAATAATAATAACAATCTGAAAGTAAAAAAAATAAAGTTCAAACCTCAATCCCCTTCATCCGGACTAATAGACCCGACCCCCAAATCCCAATCCAAACCCTAACCAAAAACACCCGACCCCGTCCCTCTCCGGCTCCGTCGGCCCCAACCCCAGCCCCAGGTCTCCGACGCTCAGCCCCAACCCCAGGTATCCGACGCTCGGACCATAGCTCGCGTCTCCGGCTCTGTCGCCTGCGCCTACACTTCCGTCTTCCGCGCCCCCGACCGACCCAATTCCAATTGCTAACCAGAACAAACAAGCGCCCAGACCGTCGCTGCCCATACCCTCCGTCGTTGTGCGAGCAATCCGGCACAATCTTTACACAATCTCCCGCCGATTTTTGATCATATCCTGTCAGTATTCATATTTAAGATTGTCAAGAACCTCATTTATCCTGTCACTATGGATAATAATCCTGAAGATATATATTGACAATCGTTTTGTAAATATGGTTAATAATCCTAAAGATATGATTGACCGTATCTTCATTGATTCTCTCCCCGATTATAGGTTTAATCCTGTCAGAATAAACATGAAGCCTGTCACTATAAACATTTTTCCTGTCATTTGGAACAAATAACTTTGTCACCTTGGGCAGACCTGTAATTTCTAGTTATGGTATGGATAAAATCGTATCTTTATTCTATTTTCTATTATAGACCCCATCCTGTCATTATTAGATATCTGTTTTGTCATAAAAAACATATATCCTGTCAACAACAAATATATCCTTTGTCAATAATTGATTCTCTTAATAAGACAATGATTTTCATCCGGCTAGTTTTATTATTCTTAAATTTCCGAGAAAAATATATTAAAAACATTATTTTAATATATATTTTTTTTTATATATTTTTTAATCTTCTTTTAATTCATAATACTCCTTTTAATGATTTTTATATTTAAATTTAAAAGTAAAATCAGTCATTATTTTGTAGCACAAATAGCCTATTTTTTTAGCACATATGACCCACCTATTCTATTTTTGCTATTCTCATAAAATGGGTATACTTTTGCAAACCGAACACCGATTTGGTGTATTTCTGCAAATCGGCCTTAAATATATTTAGTAAAATATTTTTCATGATTGAAAATCATCTTAAATACCATCAAGGCATTCACAACGTTGTTTTGTAGCATGCATATATAAAATAATTATATTAATCAATATATAATATCAAAGTAATTAATCTTAAAAATAAACGAGGATTTAAATACATGTATATGAATAATCACCCTAGCTTTTATGTAAAAATTATTATAAAAAATTATTCTTTATGAGTTTTTAAAATTATTTTTAACATGTTAATATATAATATTGTGGGGCAACAATTTCGAATGGTCTAATATTCCATCCCTTAATAAAAATATGTCATTTTGGTTTTTTTAACAATTTTTTAAAAATATATAAATTTTTTTTTATAATTTTATACTTTTTATAAATAACTATAATAAAATATATAACAAAATGACATAAATTAATAAGCCAATATAATGGTCTCACTTATTCTTATAAATATTCAACCTTATATCTTAATTAGTTAGAAAACTTATCTTTTTATACATCATGGGTCCGTATAGAGCGGGGTTAAAAAAGTGACTAAAATTTATAAACAGATTAAAGTTAAAAATTTGTGTAAAATAAAGGTTAAAATTTTGTTTATCATACACTTAGTACAATTATTGTTAAAAACATATCCAATCTGAATATGGACAATGTAAATACATAGTATTACAATATGCCCCTCAAACCGGAGATTGCTTTGTGGCATGCCATTCCCAGTTTAACTAAAATTATTTCATCTTTTAAGATGGATAAGATTTCACCATTTAATATAGACTATATAGTACTCCCTACGTCTCAAAATTTAGGTCGTTTAACTTCTTTGCACGTTGTTTAATGTGTTAAAAACTCTAATTTTGACGGAGAGAGTAATATATACCATAAATTAAAAAAAAAAATTTATCTTTGAGTCTCTCATACGAACACTTTAAGAAAACAAGTTAAAGGGGATTATGAGATGTATATAAATTAGGAATGAGTTCACAATAATTTTTATAATTAAAAAATAAAAACTATCTTTGAGTTCACAATAATCTAATAAAATATAAACTCCGTATGGGGTGAAAAACGATTTATTTGTAAAATGTGGAGTTTATTTAGTTATTATTAGGGGTATAATTGTCTTTTCAAATCAAATAAACTACTAAAACCACAAAAAAGCTTCGAAAACAAGCTTTTAAAATAACCCCCATTTAAACCAAAATCCCATTACTTATATATTTAAAATATAATACTAACTTAAAGTCTTTTTAATAATACGAACACAATACAAAATATCATTACTAATTAACTTAAAATATAATGCGAACACCATACAAAAGGTTTTTTTAATTAGGGAAATATTTTACATGACTTTGATTTGTCTTATGACTAACTTAAAGTCTTATTAAAATATTTTAAGCATAAAGTTTAGTAAAAATATTTCAAACAAATTAAAATAATAAAAATATTTATGAACACAACGCGCAAGAGCGCGGGCACCAAATACTAGTATTTATATAAAGTGTAGTACTAGTGTTTGTATATGATAAAAATTTATAAGTATGGATTGACATGAAAAAACCGAATGGTAGAGATTGAAGACATGGTGTAGTTTCTACCCTTGTTCTTGTCCCACATTGAAAACTAGAGGAAATGGGGGGTGCTAAGTCTATAAAATGAGAAGCATGGGGTGCTAAGTCTCACATTGCCATTGCATATTAGTTTATGTAATATTATGAATATTATGAAATTATGAATTATGAATTATTCTAAGAATAATTTATATAATTTACATAATATTTATAAATATAAATTTATTTTATTAAAAATAAAATTTTCAAAAAAAAATATTTTAAAATGGCGGGTTGACCCGGCAGGTCGAAACGGGTCGGACCTGTCAGGTCGATCCGTCGGGTCACGGATTATCTTTTCTCCGACCTGACCCTCAACCCGAGCCGACCCTCGGATCTGTGGACCTTGACCCGACGGGTCACCCACCGGGTCATGTCTAGGTTAATTCTCCTATATATCATAACTACCGGTGACATAAAAATATGCTATTAGTGGATATGACTCAAGTTCATACTTTATCCTCTCATAAGACAATTCTTGAGTTTTGTAAATGTTTGGATGTATTTGCTTTAAATATTTCATGTGGTTCGTGTGTGTCTGCGCAAACAAACACCATTAAATTAACTCACAAATACTCCGTAATAGTAAACTAATAACCAAAGAAAAAAAATGCAAGCACACTTAAAAATACACCTCCTATTTTTCTCTCCTAATGTAATCATTATCATTCAATATCCCCTTTGCCTCTATTACTTTTAGCAACCCAATAATGGGTTCGTATGGGACGGGGTGTGTATGGTACCAAATATTAACGGTTAAAATTAAGAGATTTTTTGCTGTTAAAAAAATAAACTACTTATATTTGCGTATGGGAACAACAAATGAGCATTAAACAGTTAAAATTTGTGTTTAAAAAATAAGCTACTTGTGATAGCTTATTTTGGTGTTTATTTGTTTATTTGGTTTGAAAATACCATAATACTCCTAATAATAACCAAATAAACACCATTTTTTTACAAATAAACACTTTTTCGTCCCATACGGAGTTTATATTTTTTTCATAAATTTTTAACTACTTTTACCAACAGTTTATAAATTTACCCTGTTTATAATTTTAGTCAGTTTATTAACCCCGTCCCATACGAACCCAACTTTATCCGTTTGGGCCGCCCACCCACCTCCTTAGTCCCTGCTTCATCCTTTTTGAAGAAGTTTCAAGTAATTATTGTATCTTTTTTTTTTTTTAAATGACAAGGAACTCACCTTTGTATCGTTTACTCAAAAGACAAAACTAACTGACCAAAAACCTAAAAAAAATAAAACGAATTCAAAACTGGATTCCCATTTTTTTTTTTTTTTAATAATACACCGTGGAATCTTATAAGGTTAATGGGCTATATCTCTCCTTCTTTTTTAATACTTCACTCAAAACAGGATCCAGTTTAAACCCGGTGTTTTAAACCGAGACGTTGTTGACCAGGGCGTTTTAGGGTCACGAGTAGGGATGGCAATTTCATCCGTATCCGACGGATATCCATCTCACCCGACCCGAAAAAGTGGGTGAAAATCCGAAATAAAACGGATATTAAATGGGTGATGGGTGAAAGGGTGATGGATCGGGTCGGATTCGGGTGAAGACATTCCCCACCCATCACCCGACCCATCACCCGACCCGCCACCCGACCCATCACCCGACTTATATTATATAATTATATTTTATATGTGAAATTACCAATATACCCCATAAATTCTAATTCAAAATACATATCAAACGATTTCCCGCTTGAATCTTTGGTTGTTGAAGACTATGTTTTCTTTTCTTTTAATTCATAATTGTTGTAGTGTCTTTTTATTTCCAAAACTTCTTGCTTGAAGTGTTGAAAGTTGTGGATAATTACACGTATTTGACCGAATTTGACTATATTTGGTACTAATTTATTCGTCGATGTGTTCGATGTATGATTTTCAATATTTTTTTTGATGAATTTGACGTCTTGTATTTCACCCAAATTTTCACCCGATCCACCCGATCACCCGGTGGGTGATGGGTGGACGGAGCGGGTGAAATATTTGGTGGGTGATGGATCGGGTAGGGTGAAGGATTTTGGGTGGTGGGTCGGGTGACGGAAGTAGATCATCCACCCATCACCCGACCCATTGCCATCCCTAGTCACGAGTCACGACCCTAAGCACCATGTAGTTCTCAGTCTCACACAATCACCCTATACACCCACATAGATTCGTTGATTCATTATGTAATTGTGTTCATTAATGACACTCATAAATTAAATAACGTATATATTTTTATAATTATAGTATGTTTGGAGCACTTATTTATATAAATATAATATTTTCAACTTAAAATATTTATATACTAATATTATTATAAAGATATTTATAAATTTAATAATATTATTATTATTTAGTTTAATTTGACATATTGATATTACAATTTAATTTTCATAATAATTTAATATTCTTAAAAAGTTTGAAGTTTTGACCAATTGGCTCGACCCAAAATTGGACAAACCTGGTTTGGCTTTACTCTAGACGACCTGTAATCCAATTGATCCAAAACCCAATATTCCCCTAGACCCGAATGATCCGAACCCGATCTGAATGACCCGATTGATAAATCTACTCCACTCCATAATGATTATTTTACTTCACTGCGGCAATCTATGTTACATTCTCACATTTTTCATAGCTTATAGACATTTCTTGAAGGTGCAAGTCATGTAGTGGGTGTAGTTTTGCAACTCTTCAATCTTTTTCCGACACTGTGATTGCACTCTCGTTGGACTCAATCAATAGTAATTGCTGCAGTGGAGGGCCTTCTTCAACCAACTATAATGCCTGTTTGGTTGCATCGACCCAACAACTAAGCTTTATAACTTATCAGTTTTCCAGTTACAACAACTAGCACTATTGAACATATGAGGTCTTGACCGAGATAGGGACATTTCTGTAATTTGACAGAAACAAAATAGGGGCAAAATGGGGAACACAATGTAATTGGGTTGGGTTATAAATAGGCCCAATTTGCTGTAACCGAATTCAGTTGTAGATTTCACAATTGAATGAAATCAGTTCTTGAGCTCTTCCTCCCAACTTGTCCGTGAGCTTCCATGGAGGTCTAAGTCCAGATCTCCCTCTGATCTGATTTCTTTACATGGTATCAGAGCGCACGGTGATCGATCGGCGTTGAGAAGTCAATTTCTGGAGAAATCTGATTGAGAGGAAGCCATGGCAGGCAACGAGGAAGTCCTGGATGCTGTGATCGGAGGAGGAGGAAATGGCGGCGGAAATATGAACGATCCATTGAATCTCTCCAACTCCGACCACCCTGGAGCACAGCTTGTGACGAATTTGTTCAACGGTCTCAATTTCCTGAGCTGGAGCAGAGGAATCAGAATGGCACTGGGAGCCAAACATAAAATCGGCTTCATAGATGGGAGCACAAGCCTTGATTCGATCGCACCAGCAAATGTCCCAAGGTGGATGCGGTGTGACTATATGGTGAGGTGCTGGATCACAAATTCTATGAAGCCGGAGGTCCAAGAAAGCTTCATGTATTCGGAATCCGCGAAGGAGCTTTGGGATGAGATTGTGGAGCGATATGCTCAAACCAATGGACCGCTTGAGTATCAGTTGAAGAAAAGCTTGAGCAATTTGTCTCAAGGATCGCTGAGTGTGGTTGAATACTTCAACAAACTGAAGAAGCTTTGGGACGAGATTCTGGCTCTTGAAGGTGCACACAAGTGCAGCTGTGCAGCAAGGAATCAGTGCACTTGCAACGCTTTCAAGAAGATAGAGGAAGCGGATCAACGCAACAAACTTCTTCAGTTCTTGATGGGACTAAGTGATGTCTATGATGGTGTAAGGAATCAGATCATCTCTACTGATCCATTTCCTACCATCAATCGTGCATACTACTTAGTCAAACAAGTTGAAGCTGCTGGAGGAGGAAGTGTTGTAGAGTCATCTCAGGATGGAACAGCTTTTGCTGCTGGCAAGAGCACAGATCCGAAGAAACCTCTCAAGAAGGACAAAGAAAACAAGCTATGTACTCACTGTGGGATGAAAGGACATACAGTTTATGGATGCTTTAAAATCATTGGATATCCAGATTGGTTTAAGGATCCAAAGGGAAAGAAAGCCGCTAAAAATGCTGCAAATGCTGCTGGTTTGTTTGATTCTCCTCTCATTGATGATGATGAGATTGTGACTGGTGAATCAGGGATGGATATGGCTCTTGTGAATGTGGTTTGTCAGGAAGTACTGAGAGCCATGAAAGGCAGAAGCTCATCCTAGGCAACATCTTCTAGCAGTGCAGGTACTTCTCTTGCTCTATGTTCTTCAATCCATCAGTCTGCTTCTAGCTTAACTTGGATAATCGATTCTGGAGCTATAGATCACATGATCTTTGATGATAAATTGTTGATTAGAAAGCGTGTTTTGAATCGTCCCATTCGTGTTTGCCTCCCTGATGGGACGATCAGACAAGTTAAAGACATTGGAGACATTAGATTGACATCTGGAATTGTGTTGAAGAATGTCTTTCATGTTCCAGATTTCAAGACTAATCTCATGTCAGTGGGGAAAATAGTTGATGATACTGACCTTGATGTGAATTTTAAACGATCAAAATGTGTGTTTCAGGACCCTAAGAGTGGTCAAGAAGTTCTAAGTGCTGCAAGGATCACAGGAAGATTGTTCAAGGCTTGTTTAGATGTTGCAGATGAGCCTCAGGTTGCTGTTCATTACACACATAGGTCGAATAAGTCTAGTTCTAGCTCAAATAAAGGTGTTCCCAGCCATGTTTGGCATGCTAGACTAGGCCACATTTCATATTCCAAACTCAAACATGTTAAAGGATGTTCTTTAGCAGACAGTGAGACCTCTTTTTGTGAGACTTGTATCATGGCTAAGCACCATGCCATCCCTTTCACTGTAAGTCAGTCCATGGCTAATGACAAATTTGATTTAGTTCACATTGATTTGTGGGGGCCTTACAAAGTTCAAAGTAGAACTGGGGCTCGATATTTTGTGACTATTCTTGATGATTACAGTAGGGCTGTATGGACATATTTGATACCTGATAAGACTCAGGTTTCCAATATTATATGCTCCTTCATTTCCCTTGTTGAGAGACAGTTTGGGACTTCAGTCAAGGCAGTTAGAAGTGATCATGGTACTGAGTTTTTCAAATGCTCAGAGTTCTTTCTTCACAAAGGAATTATTCACCAGCATTCAGTGCCATATGTCCCTCAACAAAATGGAAGAGTTGAGAGGAAACATAGGCATTTAATTGAGACAGCTCGGGCAATCAGGCTATTTGCACATCTTCCTATCAGTTTCTGGGGAGATTGTGTCCTAGCTGCTACTCACTTGATCAATTTGATGCCATCTGCTGTCATCAAGTGGATCTCTCCCTTTGAAAAACTGAAAGGGGTTGCTCCTGACTACAGCAAATTGAGAGTGGTTGGATGTCTTGCCTATGCTCTAATCAGGGGTCCTTCCAAGGATAAATTTGCTTCAAAAGCTAGAAAATGTATCCTGTTGGGGTATCCTCAGGACCACAAGGCATACAGGCTTTTTGATCTCTCTACAAAGACAACCTTGGTAAGTAGAGATGTCATTTTCTTTGAGGACAGGTTTCCTTATAAGGTATCTCTTTCCTCCTCCCCAGTGGTGGTCCCAACCCCTTCCCTACCCTTGGTAAACCCGGCTGCTTGCTTTGACCATTCTCAACCTCACACAAATCCACAAATACCCACCATTCCATCCTCTCCCACATCCTCTTCTGAATCCATCTCTGCACCTGATATTCAATTTCAGGTTGCTCCTGAAACCTCACCATCATCTGACCCCTCTGTAACCTCTACCCCACCACCTCCTCTAAGAAGATCCAATAGGCCTTCTCACTTCCCTGCTCACCTAAAAGACTTTGTCTGTCCTAACACATCTCAGTCCCTTTCTTCCTCCTTTCTAGCCACCACACTTGATGATCCTGCTTTCTATCCCCTAGACTACATTGCTTCTCTAGCCAATGTTTTGTCCTTAAAAGAGCCTCTTACATATGCTCAAGCCTGTGTTGATCCTCTCTGGACAGAGGCAATGCAAAAGGAGCTGCAAGCACTTGATGCAAATGACACTTGGTCTCTTACTACCCTCCCTCCTGGCAAGACTGCCATAGGATGCAAGTGGGTGTATAAGATCAAGTTTAGGCCTGATGGAAGTGTTGAGAGATACAAGGCAAGACTTGTGGCTAAAGGATACAATCAAATAAAGGGAAAGGATTACAAACATACCTTTTCCCCTGTGGCTAAGTTTACTACTGTCAGACTTCTATTAGCTATTGCTACACAGAGACAATGGCCTATCCAACAGCTTGACATCAATAATGCATTTCTGCATGGGTTCATTGATGAAGAGGTTTTCATGAAGATTCCTGAAGGCTATAGCAACACCTCTTCTCAGCAAGTATGCAAGTTGAAGAGATCCCTCTATGGCCTAAAACAGGCCTCAAGACAGTGGAATGTTGAGCTTACAAAGTTCCTGATCAGCAAAGGTTATTCTCAGTCCACTTTTGATCATTCTCTCTTCCTGAAGTTGATTCCAACTGGCCTAGTAGCAGTCCTGGTTTATGTTGATGATTTGTTGCTCACGGGAGACAGCATTGCTGAGATCACATCTCTGAAGAATGATCTCCACACTGCCTTCACCATAAAAGACCTTGGAGAGGTTAGGTACTTCTTAGGCCTTGAGATTTCTCGAACTGGTCAAGGTACCTTGTTGAACCAGAGAAAATATGTCCTTGATATTCTCCAGGACACTCAAATGGAGAATTGCAAGCCATCTCCATTCCCTCTGTCTAGGGGTTTAAAACTCACAACTGATGTTGGAGATGAACTCACAGACCCTGAAAAATACAAACGTCTCATTGGTAGATTGCTATATCTAAATATGACCAGGCCGGATATCTCATATGCTGTCCAGCATTTGACACAATTCATGTGCTCACCTCGCACTCCACATTGGCAAGCTGCCCTACAGGTCGTCCGTTATCTCAAAGGCACAGCTAACCTGGGTCTTTTATATCCAGTTCAAAACCACTGTGCTCTAACTGGGTATTGTGATTCGGATTGGGGGAACTGCTTATTCAGTGGCCGATCTCTCACTAGTTTTTGCATCTTTCTGGGTCGCGCCCTCGTCTCCTGGAAGACGAAGAAACAGACCATAGTGTCCAAATCCAGTGCAGAAGCTGAATACCGAAGCCTCTCCAAGACTTCAAGTGAGTTAGTTTGGCTGGATTCCATCCTAACTGAGATCAATTGTTCAGTTCCCAAGCCTATCCCCTTATTCTGTGACAGCAAATCTGCTATCCACATTGTCGAAAACCCCATTTTTCACGAACGGACCAAGCACCTAAGGCTTGATTGTCACTATGTCCGGGAGCAGTTTCAAGCTGGTTTTTTGCTACCCACTTTCATCCGTTCTCAATTGCAGCTGGCCGACATCTTTACCAAGCCTCTCGGCCATGACCAACACCAATTCCTATCTGCCAAGCTCGGCCTCGTCTCATCGTCTCCTCCGGCTTGAGAGGGGGATATTGACCATATGAGGTCTTGACCGAGATAGGGACATTTCTGTAATTTGACAGAAACAAAATAGGGGCAAAATGGGGAACACAATGTAATTGGGTTGGGTTATAAATAGGCCCAATTTGCTGTAACCGAATTCAGTTGTAGATTTCACAATTGAATGAAATCAGTTCTTGAGCTCTTCCTCCCAACTTGTCCGTGAGCTTCCATGGAGGTCTAAGTCCAGATCTCCCTCTGATCTGATTTCTTTACAAGCACAAGATTGAGAAGATGCACAATTCAACAAAGGAATTTCTTATATACGTTTCAAAAACAACTTAACAAAAATCTTCCATGTAATGCCATTTCCGGTTTTAACTATTACATTTCTTCTTCAGTCTGATTTTTCTATCGAAACATGAACTAGAATTTACAGTGGCATCAGCACAAAGCAGGGACGACATTGAATCCTAAAGGATCACGTTAATCACCATTTCAAGGTCGACTCAGCTTCTTGTTATGACAAGAAGGGCACTTCCATGTAATGCCACTTCACCGTTGTGTGAATTTTAGTGCCCGCTAACTACTGCCTACCTTTCTTCATGCTCTCTGGCTCTTCTGGGACTTTCATTTATCTTCATTGCTCTTAGAGTTCTCCTCCACCAACTTGGAGTTACTTTCCATCTGCTCGTCACTTACTCTCTGTGAAGATAAAGGAACAACTTTAATGGCCATTGTGAAGGGGGGAAATAGAACCAACCTAACTCTTATTGCCCACATATTGAAGTTAGTCTAAACAAGGTAATTCAAACCAAAAGTAGTTTGGTTTTGCTGAGTTGCAGAGCTGCTTATGACATAAAGCATTAACAATGTATAATTGCAACAGAAAAACTGCCCAGCTCCACTATACAGCATGATAAAGGAAAGTTGACAAGTTCAAACTTCAGTGTCATGAATTTCAATAAAAACCCAGAGATACTCTTATCATAATTCTTACGAAGATTGATCAAGTATTCATGTGTATCGTTATTTATTACGTCGGGTTAAGGGTGGAATGTAAATGATAAATCTAAAGAGGTGCACAAGATCATCCTACATTAAAACTCTTAACATGGAATATATTGTGCAAGAAATAAAATAGATGTTGCATTTGCTCGCTGAATCTTTATCTCACCTTGACACTGTCCATAGATTTGCTTCCACAGTCCACACCGGGTTTGTCTGTCTCAGCAGCATTCATCTCTTTTTTGAAGACTTCATAAACTGTTGGTAACTCGTTCATCTTAATATATAGCGCCTTCTTATATATAATGAAAAAGGAGAGAGATCACCTCTGAACAACATTAAGGACATTCTTTAAGCAAGACTGAGATACTTGGATCCACGGAATGAAAACACATAGCATGAGCACCATCAAATTCTCCTCATGGTAAACAAATGCATACACATACGACGACTATACGAGCACAATGCAAGAAGACAATATGGCAATTTTTCCCAAGTATATTGCATGTGAGCTGCCCATTGGGAAATCCCTACTGTTGATTCACTTTCTGCTAAATGCTCAGAAGATGACTTCCGTCATATTATCATGTCCACAAAGTGTTGAAGAAATCCATAAATTCAGCCTTGTAACTACAGGATCTTCAATAAATAAGAAAAACTAGCACGATGAAGTTCTGGTTAGAATTTAGACACATAGACTCATGATAAATACAGTGTATTACCTTCTCATCAAGTACTTGTAACACTCAATTCACAACAAAGTTGCACAATGGCGACAGGAAACTAACTTAAAGCGTAGAATAGTTAAGCACATTAAATCTACACTAGATAGGAACCTTTTTTTTCTTCTTTATTAAGGGAGATATGCAGCACTGAAGCGCATCCATCTTATTAGATATATGTCAACGTGGACAAGTAACAAATAATAAGGTTGCAAAAACAGATACATAGATAATCCACCGAATTCAACTCAATTTAATTCTTCTGCACAATCGGTTAAATTGGGTAACATGAACTATATGCCGGTCACTGAAGTAGCTCGTAGACTAGTCAGAGCAATTATGTATTTAGTAATTAGGATTAGTATAGTTAAATCATTGATGTCAAATCCTTCTCAACATTAGGATTTTATACTTGAATCAACCACATGGTGTTTATTTAGAATACAAGGATGGATTACCTCTCCCTTTTCCTAAGACATGCAGCGAGGTGAAAGGCCACAGCAACCAACCAGCAATCAGTGTGGATAGCAACCAAGGAGAGCCAATCTGATTTTTTCATTCCATCTCTAGAAAAATTGATTCCAAGAGCTGGTTCAGGAATCTCTGATGACGAATTACGTTCGTCATCGTTATCGCTTGATGTATCTGCTGTACGTAATACAATCTGTTCCTGTGTGTCTGTAGAGACAAATCAGTCTGTATTCAAAACAAACACAAAATCACACAAAAAAATCTACCTCTGGGTTTGCTCTTATGTGGTAATCTTCCTGATTCACTATTCAATTCCCTCCCTCCATATTAGGTCTACCAGCTTTTCAACGGTTTTTGGACCACGAATTGTTCATAACTTGTCTCTGATTTCCTCAAGGGAGAATCCTCCTTTGGAGGGTCCAACAGTTGAATATTGCAAACGCGATGCATTGCAAACGCGATGCATTCCGCTAGACAAAAGTTAGAAAAGAAGAAGAAGCAAGAGTTAGCCTTAGTTTCCAAAAGCGCTCCCAAGGTTCTCTTCTTCTTGTGAAAATTTTCGGAGTAATTTCGGAGTAATGTGGTAGAAAGATTGTATATATATGCTCGCTACACACAATACAATCCACATCTAATGAATGTGGTAGAAAGATTGTATATATATGCTCGTCATATACCTCGTAATAACAACACACTCCGTTGGTGGTTATCTCCCCAAATCCATCTCTACCCCATCCTGGCCCATAGCTATTTAAATATTCATATACCTGCATGTTTTCATATTCAATAACCGTTGAGGTTCCATATCTAGTTAGGCACACTGTATGTGTATTTAATTTCATGATCTGTTTTTCTTCCGTGTCTTCCAAGATTGGAAACTCGTCGAGCTCAAACCTAAGATTATCAAGAAACTTCTCTCGTGTTTTCTCCATTTCTGGATCCCATCTCTTTTCAACTTTCAGTTTATACCTTTATGTTTGCATAATCACAAACCAAGTCACATCAAATTATAAATTGTGCCCAAACAAACAATGAAGCATATATATGTATACTTATATTTGGATCATTTTTGATGTTGAAATCATGATCAACCGCTATCCCCCTTATTTTATATCCTTTTCAGGAGCATTCCCAAAGTTCTCTCCTTCTTGGGGATTTTCATGTACTCCTCAACTATCTCATCTCATGATATTGCATACTTTTCTTCGTTAGTCCATTTTGTCATGATTTTCTTTGAATACACCAGTTTGCATGCAATTCATAAACAGGACACAAATCTACAATAAAGTTAAGCATGAGTTAAAAATACAACCTTTGTATATTTTCTTTTATATAAGAGGTATGAGATATTATCTTGTATTCCTTAGTCAGCAGGGAAAGGTGGGATAGGGGATTCACCATTCTCCCATGAACTATATCTACCGGATAGTCCATATAGCCATGGATCACTTCAGCTACTCTGCATCCCCATCTATTTTTTTATCCTGTATCGGTTAGTAATGCAATCACCATTTCACACACAAATGTCCTATACCATTTAGACATTTTATCAAACAGTTCAAAAGAATGGATGAAAATCTACATCTTTTGTGAGGAGATACCCTTACTGATAAATCAAATCCAATAAAGAGGCAACATTCATAACTAAAAACAATACTAAAATCTAAAAATATGAATATGAATGAATCTAATTAAGTTCCTAAATTATGGAGGGTCTGAAATCATGCTCAACCAATATCCGCTTCTTTTGGATCTTTTACAGAAGCGTTCCCAAGGTTCTCTTCTTCTTATGGATATATTTTCCGGAGTAGTTCCGGAGTAATGTAGTTGAGAAAGATTGTATATATATATGTTCACTACACACAATACAGTCCATATCTAGCGAGTTTTACAATAGTTAAATATACATTATTATTTAATTTGAATAAACTCACAGTTAAAAATTACTGGGAAAGACTAAAAAATGAAATAAAAGGTTATTTATGTCCAACCTACTTTGTAGAAAATAAAGATGGAAAAATATTTTTCGTACTCATCTAAAGATCTCCAGACTCTTTCCCTAGACTCTTCTCAAGGCTCGTTCTACCATATTTCTAGTTGCGTAAGGTGAACACAATAGATTCCATTTTCAGTGATCTCTCCGAATCCATTTCTCCCCCAACCTGGACCATAGTTGTTAAGGAATTCGTAGCCCCTGATGTTTTCTGCACCCTTCACATGGACTGTTGTGGTTCCAAATCCAGTGAGTGTGATGCTGTGTTATGGCAAATCAGCATTTGTTCTGCTCAATCCATTTATAAATCTTGGCCTATACAGAACTTGCCCAGCTGTCCTGTCATAGCTATTGGTTGTGTAGAAATCTGCAATGAGTGGATATCCATCGAGCTTGCGCTTCACCTCTGCATGTAAGTTCTCTGCAGTTTCTTGGTTAGTGTCTGGATGTATCTGCCCTACATAAATCAGTCTGGTCCTGTGTGTCTGTAGAAACAAACATTATTCATTGTTAGTGCTTTGATGTATCTACATATTACCATGCTTAAAAGGATTATTTATGCTTTAAGAGTGAAAGTTTTGACCACATGTCTGGGAACTAAATCAACCCTTTTAATCCCAGAATCGTGTAAATGACAGAAATATTGGGAGTCTGGTCTGGGATAGTGGGACCAGAAGAGTAACACTATCCATATTCACTGTGTTATTGGAGACCACCATAGTACTTCAAACAAACATACATAAAGGAAAGATAAATAGAATGCTTCTTAGCTAGAACCATAAGACACAATTAAGATTATATGATATTGCTACAAGAAATAACCCTAGACAAATGTTCCAACGGTGCATCCAATCATCCATTTCTGAATCTTTATATGGAAAGGGAACTCAGAAGGAAAGTCATAAACATTATTCAAAACAAACACAAACATTATTCATTGTTAGTGTCTGAATGTATCTACATATTACCATGCTTAAGAGGATTATTTATGCTTTAAGAGTGAAAGTTTTGACCACATATCTTAGACAATATAATTATATATTTTTTTGATGTAGCACCATAACTACAAATACTTTTTTTAAAAATAAAAATAAAAATTCTATGTTTAACTAATGGTTAGGATTGTCATTATAAGACATATATTATTTATGTTTAATATTATTTAATGAATACAAAAATAGAGTGCCTTACTTTATATTAATGTCAAAACATTGATAATAACATATTACTTTTCTTTACAAAATGTGATTAAATAAATTTTGTCAAAATAAAGAATATATAATTCTATGCAAATTAAAGTGGTTATCAATTGCCAAAATAAAAATGATCAATTCTATTAAATACTTTGTATAGTATAAGAATAAATATTGCACATGCTAAATTTATACTGCATTATTTAACTTAACTAATAAGGAATAAAATCAAAATATGAAAGATTGTAATATAAGACCAATGACATGAGTATATAAAAGTATAGTTATATTAATACGTACGTAAATAACATTTTCAAATATGTCATCTACGTAGCATATAAACTAGATTTGAAGTTGAGCATACTAAATAATGTCTGGTGCGTAGCGCAAGAATGCACTTCTTCTATTATAAGCTATGATAGACTTTTGTGCAATCAGTTTGAGTTTATATTTGCTTCTGTACGAACACTCGCTTAAAACCAACTGATATTACACTTTCTAGTGTTGGAACTACGAGCCCAAAAAATATCATGCTTAAAGAATCCATTTTGCACGCACATAAAGTGTATTGACAACCTACCTTTTATCTATTGACAACATCAATTTTAAATAATTATACTCGAATCCTTTTTATTTTCTACAAACTAATTACGTTTTGGAGCGAGAAACAAAAAACTCCTAAATCCACACTCAACTTACAACCCATTTGTTTCTTCTGTGAATTTGAGTCTAATATCTTGCGCAGTGCCTTTATAAAACCCATTTGTTTCTTCAAGTTTAAAGTATAGGTGTCATCAGGAAGAGTCTTGGTCGGGGAATTGAATCCGGCTGTCAACAAGCCTTCCGTTCCCACCTCCCGGCCACAAAACACGATCGATGCCTTAGAAGTAAGAAATGCCTCCGACATCGCCGATCTTGCAACTCATCTTGTCGTTCTCCTCGAAAAAAAACAAAAAGGACCCGATCATAAATATATAAACTTCATCTTGCCGTTAGACTCACCCTTGCACGAATTGCTTCTTTCAAGCCGTTTACTATCATTATGGAGAATATAATTTCTTATATTTCATTTATAATGTTCTTTTTAATCATTTTTTTCTTTTTTCTTGAGTGCATGCCTTTTAGCATGAGTATCTGACATATATGCCTCAACCTGTCAGATAAATGAGTAAATGAAACAAGGCAGGTAACCAAATAAACACAGAGCAAAAAGATGAAAAAATTAAGAGTTTTACTGCAAGCAACGGTACAGGGAGTTCTTATTCAAAAGCAACAACGAAAAACCATCCAAATAAAATAGGAGGGCATAGCACAACTTCACAAGCCAGGAGTGACCTGGGTTTCGACACAGATTTGGGATACAGAGGTTCGGAAATACAACTAAAGCTGGCCAAGACAACAAGCCATGAGTCATCATGGATCAACATCCGCCAAAGTGATGAATAGGCATTACAGAGCTTCAATCTAATAGACTTCTACGACTTTGCCACTGTAGGATTAGTTAACCGTTGTAAAGCAGTTTCCTCACTGGGTGAGCAGCTTTGAATCACATGCCACTATCTTAACCCGGCCAACGTTTTCCTGGCACTCCTCGTTTTTTAACATAGCATCTTGTAAGATGAAGGTCCAGACATTGTCACAGAATCTGTAGGTGTGCAAATGCCCCTGCATAAAAAGATACATGAATCCAGAACCGTGCAACTGAATATAAATATTTTGGAACACAAACAAACTGAAAAGTGTGCCAACTGCCAAGGTCCAAGAACAGTGCCATCAACCTCAGGGATAGAGTTCTGCGGAAATAATTGCATGATCTTGAAGAATTTATATCACTAATGAGAAACACCCATCAGATATTTGAATCATCTCGAAGAATTATATGGATGACTGGCAATAAATATGTGATTCCCAATCCTTAAACTTCTTTACTTGTAGAGATATTTGAATTACTTCATTTGCTTGAGGAGAAAATACAATAAATTATATATGCTAAGATAATTTAAAAAAGAGAAGAACAGTTTCATTTATGCTTTCATTTTGTTCCCAGACAATTCAGTGAAATTATGATATATGCTTGCAAGAGTGATGTCTTGGAGAATGTGGAGAAGGTATACACATCTACATACTATGCCATGAAGCAGGCTGTTTTTGAACAACTCCGAATGCAAAGAAAAAGGCAACTAATGCTACATCCCATTTCATGACATTGCAATCCTACAACAGGATTATGCAATTATGGTAGTTTCGTACATTTGTCATAATCTCTTGGAAGATAGAAGTTAACATATCAATGAAACTGAAGCATTCGGCAGAACGTCAAACACAAAACACGTTGCAGTACTTAAAGTGTGTTATCTACATAATTTATACAATTCCTTAATCCTTCACCCGATGCCTCTCTCTTTGCATCCACAAAAATGTTGCAATTTTATTTGAAACTAACAGAGAAATAAGCCCATTTACGAAATATAGGCAAGGAGTTTGGTGCAGTAACAATAGTGGTTTGTAAAACTCTCACTCAAAGTAAACCAAAGTTACATCTACGACTAAGTGGAGCTTGGGACTATCCAGGCCCAATACTTTACTGTCAGAAGGATTTCCCTGTCAACCCCTCCTAACTCAACACAGAAGGGCATAATTGATAATAGGCAAGGAACTCACAAGTTAATGTGCCCAGATTATAAAGAAACCACAAGTCCAGTTGCAATTAAATTAGCTGTATCAATGGAGTTCATAACAAAATTCAGTGTTAATTTTACTATTACCATTCGGTCCAAAGACCATCGCTTAGTAAGGTACAAAAGACAAGTACTCACTACTTGATTCTACCAAGAACCCAGACAGAATCCAAATTTCCCTTCATTTTGATCCATCAATATATCCAACAAAATATGAAAAAGACTAAGTACTTAAAAACTGCGGATACTGGAGCTGAACTTCCTATTTCCCTGATATATACCCATATATGGAATAGCACAAAATCAGCAAGTCCTAACCCAAGTTGTACATCGATGCACTATGTCCCTTGATTTAGGATTCCATGCCTAAAACAAATCTCCAGATCTGAAGATGAACTACTGATTGATTTAGAATCACTCCCACGAAGTATGTTCTTCCAACTCCCATTACATAGAAATAACAGATATAAACCTGCCCTATAATCAAACAACTAACCATGCCAAAATTTCATATAAACTGCCCAAGAACACAAATCTTACCTTGATGGTAACCTTACTCTTGACTTGACTCTCAAGTGCCTCAGTCATAGACTGCAACAAATGAAAAGCCAAAATTAGTGACATAGACAGCCTCATTATAACTATTAAGCCTCAGGGAAGGGAAAAACTACACCCTACAAGAAATATAGCCAAATTAATTTCATCCTTGCCTTGTCAAATTGAACAAGGACTTGAATGGCAACCTCCGGACTGAGCGTACCATTCTGAACCATCTCATCCAAGGTCTCAGTCAAGCACATTCCAATTGTGGATCTCCGGTAAAGCTCAAAAGTCGCCATCTTTGGTCCTCAGATAAAGTAATCTGATCCAAAGATCACAGATTCAAAGCCAATCAAACAATCTTTCGATTAACCTAAATGCCGAAGTTAATAATCTCCAACAAAGAAACCCTAGATTCTGCTCCAGGTAGATCTGGCCAGCTCACCATATCCTCAAAAGTGAATCAAATGCTAATATATCGCAGAAATTGAAGCATTCGACAGTGGCAAACGACACAAATCATACGCACATGTAGAGATCGAAAGCAATATCAAAACCATCAAATTACCACACAGTACACATACAGATGTGAAATTGAAAGCGGAGAAGAAGATAAGGGATTGAGAGATACGATTTTGATGCTTGGCTTCAGAGCTTCTCGTTGCTTTGCCTCTCCGCTCCTTCCTCCTCGCCTGATTCGAAAATTCGTTTGAGCGGAGAAATTAGGTTTTTATACCAAAGTTTCTCGGCTCTGAGTATATATAGCGCTGGTGATATAATTTCGTTGTGGCGATTTTGCCCTTCTGATTTCCTTCTATTTTCTTTTGTGCCTTTTCAGTAATTTTCTATTTTTCTTTTACTTTTTCCTGTATTATTTTTAGCAATTTTTTCCCTGATGCGATAACACATAAATGTCATATTTAAATCAAATTTTATATTTTTAAAAAATATTTTTCATAATAATATTCATTATGTTACACATATTTTAAAAAATTCTTCTAATTTTTATTCCTCTGAATTTTTTTTATTATCAATATCATATTTAAACCACAATTTATAATGATTTTTTGCATCACTTTTCAATCCTATCCATTTTTTTTCCATTTACAAATGACATATTTTTTAAAAAAATTTATAATTTTCTTTTTTTTTTTCAAAAAAGTATTCATTATGGTACATATAGATAGATATAGGGGTGGGCACAAATCCCGCAAATCCCGTTCCCGTCCCGGTCCCGTCCCGATCCCGTCCCGATCCCGGTGGGATTTAGGACAAAATAGTGAATCCCGTCCCGATCCCGTCCCGCAAAAATTATGCGGGACGAAACGCGGGACGATCCCGGTGGGATCCCGCAAATCCCGTCCCGTCCCGCATATTATAATAATAATAATAATAATAATAATAATAATAATAATAATAATAATAATAATAATATAGAATAATAATAATATATTATTAGTATTATTATTTTGAGCAAATATTATAATTATAATTATAATCATAATCTTCCATTTATAATAATAACAATATTTGTTTATAATAATAATAATATTATTATTTAAGAAAATATTATTTATAATTATAATAATAATTTTCAATTTATAATAATAACTGATTATAATATTATTATTATTATATCATATTATAATATAATTTAATAATAATATTACTTTATAATAAAATTATTATTATTATTATTATTATATCATATTATATTTTTTTCTTGTAAAGTATAATTATTTTATAATAATAACAATAAAAATAAGTATTATTATTATTATTATTATTATTATTATTATTATTATTATACCCACTTAGAGCTACAAGAGGCAAATAGCTAAATACGGTATTCTTCCCAACTATTAATCGATAATGAAACAGTATCTGGTGAATCTCGTCTCAATTCCTTTCTGTCCCGATCTAGTAAGATAATGTAGCCAAATATGTTTAACATTATAATTAATTATACAATCATTGTAAGAATTAATAATAGTATTATAATATTAATATTAATAATATTATTATTATTATTATTGAATAACATAGTTGAGAAGAATACCGTATTCAACATATTATCCAAATTAATGAATTATGAAAGCATTTTTCACTTTGCAAATTTATATAATATTTTATTATTTTTATTTGCGGGACAAGGTCCGTCCCGTCCCGATCCCGTCCCGTCCAGACACCATCCCGTCCCGATCCCATCCCGAAAAAAAAGTGTCAATCCCGTCCCGTAAAAATTTCGCGGGACGAGTCCCGTCCCGGCTCAATCCCGTCCCGTCCCGTGCCCACCCCTAGATAGATATATGAATTTTTTTTATATTAAATTTCATTGTATCCATTTTTGTAATAAAACGTCATATTTATAGTAAAATTTATGGTTTTTTTTCAATGTTTTTTTTTTTAAATTTCTTCATTATATATACTAAGAAAAAAATTTTAATTTTTTTTCCGCCCCCTCTAGCAAATCCTATTGTCGCCACTAATCACATGAACAAAATGGAAAATAGGTGAGAGATTGAGAAAATAACAATAATTGAGATCTAAATGAATTTAGTTTTTCTTTAATTTTTGTAGAGTTAACATATAGATAGATTCATACAACATTAATTCAACACTAAAGCTTCATAAAGTTCAACTTTTATAGAATCAAAACTCCTAATCCATAACTTACAACATTCAACACTAAAGCTTTTCTAGTTACCCATGAACCAAATCAAAACTACAAAAACAAGCCAAAAAAACAACAACAATAAAATAGCAAATAAAACCTTATCTAACTCTATTCAATTTACAAGTAGAGCTGAAAACCTAGCTGGTCTTGCTAAAATGCCAAGCAACATTCACCCTAAAATTATCTCGTAATCGAAGATCAAAATCTATGCGAAGCCAAAGGGTTCGTTTCATATGGCTTTCGCTTGTCATTTGGGAGCAGTACCTGAAGGGGCCTCTAGTCGAAGGTAGTCGTATAAGATACCTTGGAAGGGGCTGCTAGACTTCGTCTGCGTAAGATATAGGACATTCTCGCCTACCTTAAGCTTTTTACCAGGTATTTCTGCGTTGAATAGCCAATAGAGGCCATGGATCCCGTGCCTGGCGATGGCATTGTCGCTCCCCATATTGTTTACTACTAGTATAGGTGGGCTAGGCTGCTCATTCACTCGTACCTGAGGGATATCCAGAGTTTAAAACAACAAACAAATCGCTCATCAGCACACGAGGATCGAAAATTTTATGCAAGATATGTTTTTTGTGTTACCTCTAAGTGAGCATTTGACGCGCCTGCGATTGACACCCTCAAGCGATAGATTCCTTCTTCGTCTACTTTGTCGAGATTGAATTTTATTTGCCATGTCGTTCCCTCGTATCCATTGTTCACCTTCCTATACAATTAACACAACTTATAAGCACTTTTTTGTACACTATTGATGCACTTTTCGCGTTAAGACAAGGTTTCATTTCGATAGGAAGTTACCTGGTTACTTGAGCATAGAACCAATCCTTGTGATAGTCACTAGAATTTACGACGTAAATCAAGTCTTCCTTTGGGTAGAGTTCGGAATACTTCTCCCACAATCCATATTGGCGGAATTTGTCAGGGTGATTCGTGTAGAGCTTGTTGACATACTTAGGGTCAGGATCAGGCACGAAGAACTCCTTTGCAGTACGTTCAGCTTCACCGATTTCCCACAATGTGGGTCCATCCCTTGGAGGCTCATACACAATGTCTCCCAACTCTATGTTATGACCTAGTTAAAAGCCCAAAGTGTAAAGTCTCTTAAATCTATTTCTTACAAAATAAGAGGTATAGACTATAGATCAAAATGTAAATCGGATTGGGTAAGATACCAATGTTGATATTGATAGAAACATTGTATTTATAATCTCCTATGAATCCCGGGACCCAACCGTAGAGACTATAGTTTCCCGCGCGCACATTTTCAATGGTGAAGCTACCACCTGGTTTGGTTGTTGTCCAGAATTGGTAGCCCTGCAACACATAAGCCAGTGAGGTTCCATCCTGTAAAAAAACCAATTGGCAATAGGTGAAGTAGCCCATCTCAGTTGCATTACCTTGCATTCAGTTTGCCAGGATCCAGCTTCTCCAGGTGTGGCCAAGCCAACAAATGATCCATTTGCTGGTGTATTCTTAGGATTAACGAATCTAGATCAACGGAAACCGTAAGTATCAACAAGTAAAACTAATGAGTTGAAGCAAATTATGATCAACAAATGCTCTATGCCTCAGTGTTCATATGATAACCCTTTCGACATGGTTGAAAAAGTACTACTCACGTGTCGTGGACAAACAATTTGCCCGAGACATTAGCGCGTTGTTTCGCATTGGGGAAGTCCTCCGAAAATGCAAAGCTATATGGCCAAGCATCAGCTTCTTCCAACATCTTCAAATCATACAATTACCTTCTTTAGTATACTTTTCGTATCGAATGAAACAACTTATCAAAAAGTAGATAAAAGTTCCAACCTTGCTCTTAGCATCCTCCCAAAGGGACTTGGTATTTTGCCCTTTGTCAACTCGGTTAACGTACATGAACACCGGTCCTAGGACCTTCGTCCATGGCTCTCCATCTTCGAACTTGGGAATCACGTTCTCTCCCGAGTAATGAGCACTTACAAACATCTAAAAGCACCAAACAAACAAACTACATTTCATGACCCTATAAGACATAAGAGAGACTAAAAGCCTATATAAGATCCACTTACTGCGAGTACTGATGGACCGACATGAGACGTTAGGAACTGCTTGTTAGGTCCTCCAGTCCGGAACTCGTAGCTAGGTGTAATCTGCCAGAATCCCATAGGTGGGTCATCTGATATCCATCCATGAACTCGGATATCATGGCTTTCATCCGAGTACTGATACTTGTCATCCACCTACGCATAAACCGATAAATCAAGTGCACTAGATAACATAATTGTAACTTGTTTCAGTTATGATCAATCTACCTCTCCTTTGAATTCAGCATCCATTGGATTGTTGAGCTTAACCGCCTCCGGATAGGCCAGGATTTGTCCTCTTCCCTTCATCCGATCCTCAGGGCGAGGCATCTTCCTTTGCCTATTATCAGTTACTACTATGTGCCTAAACCTGTTCATCAGTCACAACTTACAACATTTATAAGTGGTTTTTAAAGTACTATTCGATTCATATGATAAAGGCGATTTTCTATACATTGGTCTAGACAACTTGAAGGCAAGCCTAGCATTAGCTATGTTGCAACCGGGCCACTTTTCTCGCTTGAGGATGTTGTACGAATAGATGCCAGATTCACCGCGAAGCATGATGTACCTAGATTTGAGAAAAAATGGTTCTTACAAAAACAAGTTACATAACTAAATTGTAAAATGAAATTGAAAGCCACATATATACAATTATAATGAAAATAACCGGACCTTATATCTATGTCGAGTGGAACGTCTTTACCTGCCTTAGCAGGATCATATGTTCTCGAAAACGAAATCTCAATAAGATCTTGTCTATCTGTTATCACTTGGAAAACTGTACATTTGAGCCTGAATCAATGCAAGTAAATGAATAAGTTGTAAGTGAAGGATTAGTCTACCATATAACCAAACTCTAGCTGA
This sequence comes from Persicaria maculosa, assembly GCA_963922045.1. Lineage (NCBI taxonomy): Eukaryota > Viridiplantae > Streptophyta > Magnoliopsida > Caryophyllales > Polygonaceae > Persicaria > Persicaria maculosa. The sequence goes on from OY998262.1 coordinate 66,846,885, forward strand.
TGTGTATTTTTACTTTTGTTGTGAATAAGCAAACCATATCATTTACATATTTATAATACACATCATAATTAATCACTAATAAGGTGAATATATATACGGTTTGTCTGTTGTGTGCCCTAAGGACATGTGATAAGAATACTTTATTAGGAAATAAAACCCTTCAATGAATTGGGTGAACCCAGTAATCTAATTTAAAAATGACTATAAACTCAGTAAACCAGGTGTATCTAGGAAAAATATTTTCCAATCTGACTTCTTATGCTAGGCATAGGATAGAAAATCCGATATATACCTGTCAAACTTTCCTTTTGTAGCTTTTTTTCCCGTTTCTTTTGTAGGAGGAGCCCACACAACATCCCAGTACCTGCACGGGATAGTTTTCATGAATATAAGGTCAGGATCCACCATCTGATGTACACAAGCTTAGCCTTATGCGTAGGGAATGGGGATTTACCCTTCCTTATAAACTATCATATCAAACCTCCCAACACGCCCCTTCAAGTAATGCTGATGTTAAAGAGAATGAAGCATTACCCTCTATCGTCTTCTGGATTAGCCTCGTCGAGAATGTTGGCCACACCATTGTATTTGATCCCGGTGACAAACCCATTGGGCTTCGTTATTGTAGCCGCAAGAATGCCATTATCCAATATCACCTGCAACCAATTCAAGAGATAAGTTATATGCAGTTTCATTAATTAATGATCAATGCGATAGTAATACAACAACAACAACAACAACAACAACAACAACAACAAATCCCAGTTTCATTAACAATTAACTAAGTCAGGAGGATGTTTCTGAGTGACCCAAAAAAATACCGAAACAAAACAAAAAGATCAATACATACACTCTTATCCTTGACAATGAGTTGTACAGAAGGTGCATTCGGGTTTTGCTTTGAAGCCGGTACATTTTGCGCTTCGGATGTTGATGATGGCGCTCCTGCTGGAGACATTGCAGGTCCTTCAGACGGCGTTGCCCCCGAAGACATTGGAAGAGGCATTGTCCTACACAACCAAACCATACAGACTTACATTATATTGGATCGATACTATCTATCCATATATATATATAGATATAGATACAGATATATATACAGATATGCCAATATATTGAGAGTTCACGGTTTCTTACTTTTGTGGTCGATTCGTATTGATCCTGGACAGCTTCAACGAAAATGCGATGATCAATTTCCCCGGCAGCAAGACACGATTAATCATCAAATATGATTGATTGTAGCATAGTGGAAGAAAATAAGACAATACAACAAAAGTGGATGAGATTAATCCAAAATAACTCAAACCAAATGAAATTCATTCATTATATTATATATAGGGCTATTTTTTTTAAAACGAATACACATTTTCCCTCCAAAATTATCCAAGTTTTTCTTTTCTTTGTGACTCATTGATCATGATGAAATCACATTACTCACTGAAAAATAAAAATTGCTTGGGATCGTAAGTTTTTAATAGTTAGAGCATGCCCAACAGATTCTTTATCTTGATTTTTTTAGAGAATACTGGGATGACTTTTTGTCTAACCGATTTCTTATTACATTTTCTAAATATAAAGAATTACATAGTCTCCTAAATTTGAAGAAATCTCTATATATTTGAAGGTAAAGTTCATAATGGGAAAGTTGTTAGAATTGAGACAAAAAGTATTCAGAATACGTGACTTATAATTCTCTATTTTAGATATTGTTTTAGGAAAGCTGTTGGAAATCCTCTTATTGTTCAAGGGTACCTTTAAGTTTTTCAAGAACTTAGATCCATACAGAAACTCACATTTAAAATAAAAAACAATCCAAAAAATCACCCCTTAATTGTCCTATTTTGCAAAAAAAAAAAAAAAAAAAAAAAAAAAAAAAGACCCTTTATGTTTAAAATTGTCCAAAATTTAACACAAAACTACCCTGAATTTCTTAATAGTGTTGCGAAACTTGTGGTGTATCTAGTAAAAATTTACAGTAGAAAACACAAAAACGCACTCGGAACTCGGAAGAAATCGAATGGCTTAATATATACATACGTACGTACTTTTCAGAGTAAATGATGGAGCCACAAACGGAGTCGCGAGAGGTGGTGGAGACGTTGTGGCAGGTGACCATGAAGGGGTAGTTCTTGGTGTTGAAGGCACCATAGACGAAAACGACGTCGCCGCTAAGGGAGACGTCGAGGCTCAACTCCTCGACAGTCAGATTCTTCTTCTGGATCACAGTCTCACTGTGGGTGTCGAGTTTGAGCACGTTCTTGGTGCTCGCATCCTGCGAGATGGCGCTGACGTGGGTCTCACCGAGGCTCGCCCCGTAGTCGTCCCACCTCACCTGCATTATCATGCTTTGCAGCTTCGTACCCACCATGTTGTTGTAGTTCACCGTCTCCAAGTAGAAGCTCATATCCACTGCTAACACCACCTGTTATATCATGTATGAATTATGATGTATCTCATTTTTTTAAATTCGAGTAAAATCTATTTATAGTCCCTGAACTTCACAGAAAGTTACTTACAAGTCATTGGACTATGTTTTAGTTCTTTATAGTCCTTTAAGTACTTAGGCTCGATCTGTTTGGCACACTATGTAGCTTTTCAGAGTCTATGGTTTTTTTATATTATATAGTTTTAAATGAAATAAATATAAGATTTTAGTTTAATTAGCTTTTGGAATCATATATTTTCATCAGTTACTTACCTAAGCGTTTCAGAGCTTATGGTTTTTTTATTCACAAGTTTCAATCAGCTACCCTAACAGTTACGTTTCCCAAACATCATACTAGCTTATTAACCTATATTTAACACAAATAATCCACCAACTTAGTTACCCAATTATCAGCTTCAACTACCTTTTACCAAACCTAAGCTATTTTATAGTTCAAAGTTACAAATGAAGTATGAGAATTTTTTTTGTAATTTATTTAACCTAATTTTAGATATAATCGTATTAGGGCAGTTATTCGAGCCAAATGAAATGAACATTAGTTGAAAATGTAAATTTGGACCCGATCTTAAAAATGCACTCATATCTGACTCATTAGTAAATGAACGAGCACGGGTCAGTCTTTTTTCGAGTCGAGCCTGAGTCCAACACGAGCTACTCAGCTCATAGAGTGGCCCTAGTCACTTGCTCATGACCTAGTAAACTAGAGGCCATTCGAGCTCAAGTCGAGTCGCCCAAGCTTAATTAAAAATGTGTTCTTAATTACTTAGTTGGTTTGATAAATATGCAAGCTCAAATCTTGACTTTTTTTCGAGCAGATCCCGAGCGGCGACTTGGCTCCCCAAGGCCATAACTAGAGGCTTTAAATTCGAATAAGTTCGGAGTACTTTAGAACCAAAATGGGATGTTTATAGTTTTTGTTTCGAGTGTTCTCGTTAGCTATCGAGTTTTCTCGATCCCTCGAAGACAATAAATCGACAATGGAAGAGACGGAAAAGAACCTGATCATCGGTGAAGTTGTTGTCGACCTTGAAGTTGGGGACGGCGAGGCGCTGGACCTTGAAGGTGGGAGAATTCGCCTTCTTAAACGCTATCCAGATGGCAATGCCGAAAATGATGAACACCAGAAGCAACACTATCACAACCACCACACACCCCTTCTTGCTCCCGTCTCGCCTTGCCTCGTCCTCGTCCATTGCATCGATCGCTCTTTGTCCAATTCAACAAGACGATCGATGTATATGATATAACTATCTAGCTTATTATATAATCTATGTATATATGTATATAGATTATGATATTTTCGTTTTTGTTTTCGAAACAATTGATTCGAAAATCAATTGTTTGGGGGGTTTTGGTGTTGGGGGATTTCAATTCGATCGGCCTGGTGATTTGATGTTGATACTGTATGGAATGAAGTTGGAAGAGATGCAAAGGAAATGTGTGAGTTTTGATGGAAGGTAATTAATTGGGGATTTTTGGTTTAGAGGTGGAGATTAGAGAAAGGATGTTCTGTAATTAAATAGCTACACTGTCTATAATTTGGATGGATTGAGCTTGTGATTTCTTATGGAGGTTGATTTCTTTGTGTTTGCTGATTTCGTGGGAGTGGAACTTGTGATCTATAATAGAATGAATTCCAAACCCATTTTTTTGTTCAATAATGCATGAATGGTGTAAGGAATAGGTATGAAATTATTATGATCAAAGTAATCATTTTGTTTTGAAAAATATATCCCTTTATTATTTATGTACATTTTTTTAATGAGCTAAAAAAAAATACAAAATTTTAATATAATTTAATAAGTATGAAATTATTTTTACAAATTAATTAAAAAAAGTTAATATTTTATATAGTTTTTAGTTTTCTAAAAAAACGTATATAAATAGTAAATAACATGTTTTTTAGGACAGAGGTAAGTATGATTTTGTTTAGTACATGATTTTTTTAACCGAATGGCTATCCGAACATTGAAAATATCGTCAAACACACGTTGATTACTATGGCTTTAAAAACCGTCAAAAAATTTGTTGCTATGGTTTTCAAAACCATGAGAATAGTGCGGGTCCAATGCATTGGAATGGCTAAGTTTCTCGCGCTTTTAAAAATCGTGATTCCCAAGTTATACGGTTTTGAAAACGGTAATCAGCTAGAATTATATATAAATAGTTGATATTTTATATAGTTTTGATCGTGTATAAATAAGTAAATGGCAGCTTTTATGTAACGGATGCAATATATTGATAAAAGGATTTTCGGAAGTTCGACTCACTTTGCATAAACTCATGAAAACTAATACTTCATGCTAGATTATTTGTTTGACTCCCATTAAACCTTTGCGAAATTGCGAATTCTTTGGCATACAACTTAGGAAACCCGAGCTTCATTGGAACTACAGATTATATGAACTTCTTATGGATACAAGTAATTTCCTATGACTATAAATAAACACACTACAAGCAATCACACATATATCATGCAAGCAAACTTTTATCAGGACTTGTTGACAAACTATGTATAATGTATGTATCATTTACTTTCAGTTTTGTACACTTACATGAAGTAGATGAAGGCAAAGTAGATGGATTCATACTCACCTGAAATTCCTCCAAGGAAGTAGCTTGGTAGCTGACAGCAGTTTTGCAATGCATCCAGAAACCACAACAACACCACCTTGCGACGAAGGGAAGGTGGTCACTCATCAGTCATCACTACCTGACTACCTGTCACTTCCCCGCTTCGGTTTCTAATCCCTAGCAGTCAGCATCCCAAATTCCAGCTGCCAGAGATTCTATCTATCTGCCTGAATCTCTTTGAGGCATTTCGTCGAACACCTGACTTGCAAAGCAGAACTTTGCAAGATTGGGGTGAACGATAATGAAGCGGGAGGTGGGGATCTGAAGATGCCGTTTCTGCACGCCGGGAGTCGGTACCGGATGTCCGCTGCTGAAGCCAGGGCTCCAATGAGTGCAGTTTGGAAAGCACCCATTAGTGGTGACTGCACTCATTGGAGCCCTAGCTTCTGCCGCTGCATTTGGCTTGGCAAAGTTGTTTCAACCTTTTATCTAGTTTATATTTCACAATACAATAGATTGATAGAGGTTGGTATTTAAATAAACTTCATACATTATTGGTAAATTGTTTACAAGAGTGTAGGATCAAATTTCCTGTCTAGCTACTTGATAATTAACAATGGAGTAAAGCAATTGAAGATTTCTATGATAAAGAATGATCAATCAAGGACGGTCGATTTAGTCGTGTAACATGAATTTAAACTTACAGCGATCTCGATTCAAGCTGAGCCTCGGACCTCTAATCAACATCTCGGTGGCGCTTCTAGGCGGATATAGTCATACAATATCCCTTGAAACGGACCGTTGTTCCTTGGTTGTGTGAAAAATAGGGTGTTTTGGCCCTGTACAAGCATTGAACCGTTTATGTCCACAGAGTAAAGCCAGTAGAGGCCATGGATTCCGTGCCTTGCAATCGAATTGTCTCTTCCTATCAACCCGGTTGTGAAAATGGGTCGATTCGTTGTTGGATCGTTCACTCGTACCTGCAAACACATTTTTTTGTATGCATGAAACAACCACACGGAAAGAGAACTAAAGCTTTCGAGAAACAAGTAACGGCTAAGTACAAGTCCAAATTGTCCAATACCTGTAACTCAGCTAGTGTTGCAGACGCGATAGCCACTCTGAGCTTATAGATTCCGTTGGCATCTACATTGTCGATATTGAACTTGATTTGCCATGTAGTGCCTTGATACCCGTTATCTGTTTTCCTGAAAAGCAAAGACGGGCACTTATTTTAGGTTGAACTGGCATTTTAAATGTACTGAATGAAATGCTTCCTTAGATTGATGTATGTACCTAGTAACTTGCACGAAAAACCAATCCGTTCTATAATCACTTTCACCGATTGTGTACACCAGATCTTCGTTTGGATATAACTCTGTGTATCTCTCCCATAGCCCGTACTGCCTGAATCTAAAGATCACAAAGATTCCAAGAGATTTAAAATAGTTATAGGTACATTCTTATCAATTGATTGCCGATCAAGGATATTCATGTACCTGTCGGGATGATTAATGTAGAGTCTGTTGACATAATTAGGATTAGGATCTGGAACGTAGAACTCCCCAGCAGAACGATCAGGTATTCCTATCTCCCACAATGTAGGTCCGTCTCTAGGAGGTTCATAAACAACGTCACCCATTTCAACACTACAACCTGCATCATTTCAAAATTTCCAAAAAAACTATTGATAGTTGTATGTTTACATCTAGACTATCTAGTTGCAACAAAACATTTGAAATGCAATGAAACATTTAAGCCTGCCTGAAGTAATAGTGATTGTAATGTCGGATTTGTAGTCTCCGATGAAATTAGGAACCCAAGCGTAAAGATTATAGTTCCCTTCACGAATGTTGTTTATTGAGAAGTAACCATTATCGTCTGCTTTGATCCAAAATTGGTATCCCTGCATATACACCCCACAGACCATCAACATACATTTTTTAATTAGGTTAAGTTGATGGAAAGGGAAAAAAAAACTTGGTAACTAATAGAAGGGATGCATATGTTGATTACTTTGCTTTCTCTTTGCCATGATCCAACATCTCCTGGGAGAGCTAGCCCTACGAAGGCTCCACCCGCAGGTATATAATCATCACTCATGTATCTGGAAAATATAACTGAATTAACAAGAGAGGAGCAACAACTTGAATCAAAATGGTAGAAGTATTGGTAGATGTATAACTGCAGTTTTGTGAAAGCAATGCTATTTCAGAGATGGACTTTGAAGATTGACTAATATATTAGTTTGATGGTTATAATATATACATAAATGCTGAAATTACCTGTCTTTGACCAGTAATCTGCCAGTGACATTGCCCCTTTGATCCGAAGAAGGAAAATCATCTGATGCAGGGAAGCTATAAGGCCAGCTCTGCACTTCAGCCAACGACTGTGGACCAAATTCTACAACATTATTATTGAATATAACAAACTTATCTAAGATTAAGTAACACAAAGCATACTACAGATTGAAGAAAATCATAAATCAGGGAACATATAATGACATTATAGTGAATAAAAAAATGCTTCATATATATCAAATTCTCACAAGGACAATCAGTATCTCAAAGTTTTGACAGAAAGTTTTAATCTGCACTCACTTTCTTAACATAAATCTGGCAAATGTTAGTGATTTCATAAATTTTACCACTGGTTATCCAGTAAATTTTTATCAGAAGATCACAGGGCTACATTTTTAAATGTAAGCAAACAAAAAAAAATATATAACCCATTTTTTTTTAATGTATAAAGGAGGTAAACGTAAGTAGTATTTGACCTGCAATTTGGCATCTTGCCATAGCATTTGGGAGTCCTCACCGGGAAGCATGGAATTACAGTAGATGAAAACTGGGCCAAAAACTTTCTTCCACGGCTCCCCGTCTACAAAATTGGGTACCAGATCCTGGCCTGTATAATGGGCGCTTTGAAATACCTAAAATCAATAGCCCATTTTAGTTGTACCTCAGAATTTTTTATTCAGAAATCTAAACATTGAATTCTCATTTACTTGGTTCAAATAAATATCTTGGAACTTTAGGTTACAAACGTTCCAACTCGAAAAAACAATTATAACCTCATAATCAACTTACAGTGAGACATGTAGGGCCAACATGAGAGGTTAAATTTTGCTTGACAGGCCCTCCTGATCTATACTCAAAGCTGGGTGTGATATGCCAAAACCCAGTAGGCGGGTCGGAGCAGATCCAACCATGGACTAAAATGTCCTTGTTGTCACATGAATATTGGTACTTATCATCCACCTACCCCAAACATCAAATAAATAGCAAGCATTAATTTCCATAATGTAACATGCCATAGAGAAAATGGACTGAAAACCTACAATGAGAAGGGTAAAATAGTCAATTTCTTACCTCTCCTCTCAATTGTTCCTCCACAGGATTTGTAAGCAAAACAGCTTCAGGGTATGCCAGCACTTGACACCTTGGTGGCATCCTATCTTCTGGCAACGGCATTTCCCTTTGTCTATTGTCTGCTATCGCCATATAGTGGAACCTTTGTGTGCACATCAGCAAACCAACTCAACCCTCCAACAATGGTGTATTCAAAGAGATACTAGTCACATTATACATCCCCTTAGATTCTCAATTTACCTGTCCTTGCTAACCTTGAAAGTAATTCGAGTCTCACCAATGTTGAATCCTGGCCACTCAGGCAAGTGCTCATAGATTCCGTACGTGTAAAATCCAGATGAACCTCGGAGCATCACAAACCTGAAGTATACATATGAATATGATCCTTTCTTCATCAGTTGCTGATAACCATACTACGGAATATAAGCAGATTATGAAGAAGAGCAAAGAGCTAGAACAGGAACAGGACCTTTTATCTATGTTCAAAGGGACTAGCTTGCCCTTTAGGGAAGGGTCCCATGTCCTAGTGAAGGACACCTCCACTTGGTCATCAGTTTCCACTATCACACTAAAAGTTGTGCCTCTTATCCTACATGTCACATGGACCAAACCCTTCGTCAAAACACTTGATAATTCATCAATTTCATCCTGATAAATTAAAGTTGAATATCACCAATGATTTGGTAAATTATCTGACTCTAATTTAGTAAATAAGAACTGATTTTGAAATAGGAAAGAAGAGAAATTAGAGGGACAAACACATCAAACGTTCCAGGCGTTGCAGGATCACCCCAAACCAGGTCCCAGTACCTACAGCGCACCATCATCCCAAACCCGATCGAGTAAGTGAACAAAATGTGAACTGAAAAGCGAAATCGAAGCAGAAAATGTCATGCTTACCCTCGATTGTCCTCCTTATTCCGATACTCAAGCAAATTGTCGACGCCGTTGTAGCGTATTCCAGTTACGAGGCCGTCCGGGTTGGTGAGGGTAACTTGGAGAATGCCATTGTCCATCACCACCTGTGAAGGCGAAAAATCCATTGGCAATCGATATAATACAGAAATCAGAATGCACATTACTACTGTTTATGAAGCTCGTAACTAACTCTGACAGTAATCGAAGAAATCATATCAAATAAAAACTTGAGATCGGGAGATTTAAGTTACATAGCGATCCAGGATCTGTAATCGAACACCTTGAGAGTCCATCGTTGATCACCAATTTCCCCAAATCGCCTTGGAGTTTCCCCAATTTCTCAGGAGGCAAGAAAAACTATGAACAAAAACGGAGTGTGGATTTCAGGCTTTTATCAACTGGTGAAGGCGGTTTGACTTCGTGTGTAATTAAAGATGATTCCTTTTATTTTATTTTTTTGCTTTTAATGACCCTAAAATTGTAGTAAATTACATTTTTGGGTCGGATCTTTACTTAGTCGCAACTTCTGATTTGGTGATTTGGGAGGCTTGTTTGGCCTTACAATCCAAGACTTCCAAGTTTCAAATATAGACTAATGCACGTGTGTGTATATTTGTATATAGACAAAAATTTTTTTTTATATTTTAGCCTATAAATACTTTGAATAGTCCTTTATAAAGTCGATAAGTAACCCTTTATAGATCATAGTTCAACCTTCGGTTTTCTAATGTACTATGTTCTTAGATACACATTAGATTAATGCAATATTGTGCATTATAAGTTATAATTAAATGTAATTCAAACAGAACCTTGACACCCAAAAAAGAAAAGATACCCTAATTTCAATACATTGATCCTAACGAGTAATAATGCATTGAAACTAAGAAAAAATACATTTTAAAAGTGAATCTTCACATTTTGAGGTTGCTTAATGTGTGTCCAAAGATACATTAGAAAAATCCTTCTTTAATAAGTGTGAATTTAGCTAAAATATCATATATTTTTTTTAGATGTGGAGTACGAATTAAGATAAACTTTCTTAATAGATTGTTGCCTTGACAAAAAAAAAAAAAAAAAAAGTGTTAGGCATGAAGATGGAAGCAATTTCTAATAGTTAGTGATGGATGTTGGTTTTGCACTCTATGCATCATCCCTCTGAACATACACAACAGACACACTGAGCATCTTTAATTGTGGTATTCTAGTTGAGTATCATAACATATTAAAAAAAATATAAAATATAAAAGTGGGGGAGAACCAATAAAGTGGGTACCATATATATGATATTTCTCACATAATTACATTGATTTACTAAAAAAATCAGACATTTAATTTTATTTTCTATTTTTAAAATTAGCTATAGTACCCATAGTACCACCATTAAAGATGGTCTAATAGGCAATAGAGCACATCACAAACTGGCCGATTTTCGAGCCAAGATGAAAAGCTCTGAAAGAAACCGGAAGCTAAGTCTGTTTCACGCCGTTACACGGGCCATATAGATGAAGAACTAGAGAAAACAAGAAGCAGCTGTACCATCTTCATCTTATGAATTTAAGTTTCACAAAGTGCTGCCATATGTACTCTTTAAGGAAACAATGAAAGCCTGGCCGTTAATGAAGAACTTAATAAGAGCTCAGAACTGCAAAGAGTTTTGCTGTGAAGCAAGTCATCTAAATGTAGAAACATAAAATACACATATATAATTCTTCGGAAGCAGACTTCAGACGCACCCTTTATTGTTGAAGCATTCCCCGCAGCTACTGCAACTCACTACTGTCTATTTTTTTCTGAAAGAAGAACGATCCCAAGACGAATGCGATGCCTGTTATCGCGATGGTAAACAGTAAGTGTCGCTTTTCCATTATGTTCCGTGGCCTTCCTTGTGGGGGTCGATGGGGTCTCTCTCTTGCTGGTGGCATCACATCTCTTTTGGATGATTCACCGGAGAAGGAAGAAAGAAACAGTACTAGTATCAGGAAACAACTCAAATAAAGGAACAAGAAAATGCTTAAAAAAAAACAATTTCTATGATATGGTTGAACTTGAACCAAGACAAGATATGTAGATGTGTCTGAAGCAAAGGGGAACCACAACAGCCTATAACCCTAATCCTCTACCTTTGAGGAAACAAATTCTAAAAGAATTAAGCCGTGTCCATATTAACACTTGAAGCTAAAAATACTTGTCTATGAGATGATTGATCTTTGAAGCTAAAAATGTTCGTCTATGAGATGATTGATAGTTGAAGCTAAAAATGTTCATCTATGAGATGATTGTTATCTGAAGCTAAAAAGGATTGTCTATGATTAACCCGAGTCTAGGTCCTCTAGGAGCATTTCAATACAAAAGGACATGATCATATAGTCGTCAAGTATTGACCAAGAAAAAAAGGACCAAATAAAGCTAATGTGCACCATCCATGATAATAAAAAAAATAGTTGAGATATATTCTGGAAAAAAGAAGAAAAAAGTTGGCATGAATGTCTTACACATTAACTCTAGCATCAGCAGAACAAATGGGAAAGCCTCAGAGGCTTCCCAATTGCCAATATATAAAATAAAAATAAGAAGATTATCTTGTACCTAGAAGGCCCAGCCCGAGCAACATCATTTTGGATGCCAGTGCATGTTGTTTCATGGACAACTCTATCACGCAATCTTACATACTTCCGACATATATCACAGCTTTCCGTCCGGTTACCACAAACTTCCTGAAAGTAAAGAGGAGCACATATTATGCTGACAAGTGACAAGGGAACAAAATGTCAACACTTATTTTTGCAGTTCAGCCACTCAACAAATACCTGATGTTCAAATAAATCAATTGCCGGAAGAGGGAACTCGCAGTATTCACAAGTAGCAATCCTCTGGGGACAGTCTTCACCTGTATGGACGTCTAAATTCTCACGTGCCACTGTTTCATTGCATAGAGAACAAGCTACCTGTGGAATAGGGCATCATTTATGTTTAAGTAATTTCTACTGATTAGTTTAACTGTCATGATTATGACAAACCAGCTACTAATCAAAAGATTGTGACACAAACAAAACTTTGGTGGGTCTCGTTCCTATTTTCTCCTTAGAACAGAAGCAACCTAATCAGTGCAAATCCATTCCCCTTCCACCAAAAATCTTGAGTTCCCAAAACTCTAAAGTATGACAGCAACAAAAATCCCATCACACAAAGTCAGTCACAGTTTCTCCAAGCCAATACTTGAAATCAGGTTCCCAGTCATCAGTGTACAAACCGATTTGTATTTCATTTTTCAAATCTATTTTCAGGCTTGCTAGTTTAGAGATCTATGTTACCAAAAAAACAAAAGGAAATCTTAGCAAGCAAAAACAGATAAATGGAATTTTGCAGTTAGATATTTATAATCATACACAACTAATCACTTACTGGAGCATGGGTGTTGACATAATGATCCTCAGCCTGCTTTTTTGGAACCATATCACCACAGATTTTACACTTCTCGAGATTTCGTGCACAGTGAGCATAATGCAGATCAATATTTAAAGAAGGGATAGTTCTGCCACTGTAAAACATAAAAACTTCGTCAATTTTTAACTCTCCCATCCCCAAACAGCAAATTGAATATCAGGAAACATAAGGTCTTTTTATGATTTGATAAATTGAAATCAATCCTCAGAAATTGCATCCCCTCTCCCTACTACTAACTCAGCACTCAAATCAATACATAAACCACCAAAATTTCAGGCCACCCCTTCTAAATCACAGCTCAACATAAAACCTAATTCGATCATGCAAAATCAAAACCTAATCATCTAAATCCAAACGAGAATTCCAATTTAGGAGACAGAATTCCAATAATCTCAACTAATAATCCATCAAACCCCCACAATCGAAAGATCTTCTCAACGAGTAATCAAAATCCGCATTATAAAACTCCACAGCTCAATTGTCTACGAAAGAGAACGAGACAGGGAATCACCAGTGGCTACAGATGTTTGCGGCTTCGTCCGACGCCATCGCCATGTCTCCGAATCCCTAGATCAACAACGAGCTGAACTCTTCCTCCGATCAAATCCAATCACCTTCAGAAAATTAATTCATGAAAAATCAAAATAAAAGAGAAAGAGAGAGAGAGAGAGATTTCGAGACAAGCACGAAAGATAATCGCAATTCGCAGCCTATAAGAGAGAGAAATCTCAATTACCTATCGATTTATTTCTCGTAAACCTTGCGAAGTTGGCTTCAAGAGGAAGCTTTTTCGATGGTTTTAATGGGAGAAAAATACCGAAGAGACTATCATCGAGTCCGCGAGTCTCTTCGCCCCCAATCTATTACTAGATCTACCGTCAGTAGCCCACGCGCAACTAGGGCGGTGTTGAATACGCGCTGAGGGATGTCATTCTTAACCAGGGGTGTGGACCTGAGACGGGACGGGAAGAGATTAAGGTCTCATCCCACCTAACCTAACATATGTCCCGCCACACGCAAATTCTATGGGATCGGGACAAGATTGAGATTTACGGGATTTATATTCATCATAGATAAATTTTTGGAGCTATTGGTTTTAATATTTTATAGTTTTAAATAAGTTAAATATAAGATTTTCGTTTGATTAGTTTTTGAAATTGGATTTTCAACGGCCATTTATCCTAGTTTTTCATAACTCTTTTTTTATATTCACAAATCTATTTATTTTCTTCTATCTCATCAGCTAGTTTATACAAGTTACTAAATACTCACTCTGTTAATTAAAACATGTCATTTTAGACATTTGCATATCAATCAATCAATCAATATATAATACTAAAACAGAGGCGTGGAAATCCTATGTGGCGGGTTCTGGTGCGATTCGCTTATGTGTCATTTTCTGGTGCATTTTGACCGAGTTTTTTTGACACGTCAATTAATGAGTGTCCAATCAATTTAATCCATGTATTTTGGCTCAATCTGGTCCCGTTTAATCTAGTTTTTTTAAGAAAGCAAATAAAAATACACTTATACCTCTAATTATTACTTTACTTTTTCACTTTATTGAAAACTACAACTAACAAATCCCTAATCATTACAAGGGTAAATTTGGAAAATAAATACCAAAATATCTAAAATGACATGTTTTTCTTAACAAGATTTTACTTTTAAAACGACATGTTTTTCTTAACGGATGGAGTATCTTATAAACACTCTAATTTAACATATATATTTAACATACTCGATCTATCAACTTTAGCTATCTTATCAGTTTCAGTTGCCCAATCAGTTACGTGTAAACAAACGGTCCCCTAGTCTTATCGTCTTGGGCAGTTGAAGATCATGTTTGGTAAAGATTTTTTAGGGTGGTTTAGAAAAAAAAATGTTCAATTGAAAAACCTTAGTATTTCACATTAGGTGATAATGGTTATAAGTATGATTTTAAAGCTTTAAAACCATCCATTTTTTAATCTTGCCTTTCAAAGTGGTTTTAGAGTGTTTTTGGGTGTGACATTTTTTTAGCTGAGTATCCTTGCGGACGAGGAACTTGTAGATCTACACTAAAGTGAAAATTGACGATAGGGGTTGATTCAAATGGGTCAATCGATCAGCTATGCAATTTATCTCTCTAAAAATATGCAAAATGTGGACATTACTAAATTTAAGTAAGTCTAGTCGGAAATATGGGATAATCATCTCGATCTCCCACATGCATCTCAAAATACCTCGGAGTGTATTAATAACGCATAAATTATCACATTCTATTTCAATAGGTGTGGATATCAAGGTTAACAACCTCTCATAATTCAAATCTCAGTGCAAAGGTCTTTCCTCCAAGAACTGACCCACTAAAACATACAGACTAATCACATTTTGCTTGGTGATCTTTAATCAAGAATAAAAAAGATGCATCTCCACCAAGTAACAGTGAACCATCGAAATTGAGTTTAAAGAAATTGAGTTTAAAGTAATTGTCATTTGGTTTATTCCATATTAGTTTTTTTTCCCTATGTTGGTTAGTTATACAGGTTTATTGTATTATGTTTGTATTCTGATCCAATGTTGTCATCGTCATCACTAGACCTAGGCAAACGCGGGTAGGTCCGTCCCGCCCGTCCGCATTAGCGGAAGGGCTTGGACATGGAGAAAAGCCCATGCGGGCTGCTAGCTGCCCTGCCCGCGCCCGCAACGGATGCGGGATTGAACATATCAATCAACCCGTTACGGGCCTAGCGGCCCGTAACGGGTACCCGTCTTTTTTTAATTAAAATTAATATATGTGTATATATATGTAATAAATAATATTAATTATTCATTTAAAAAAACATAAAAACAATAATAATATATTTATTTATTTATATTTAACGTAATATATAAGTAATATACATATACAATAACTATATATAAAAAAACAGTAAGTATGTATTTAGAATTGATTACATATTCAGTGTGTATGTATTCATTTAAAAAAATACAGTATGTATGTATATATATAATATTATATATTATAAAATTAATTACAATAGGCTTAGTATAGCTTTAATAAGAAAATTTAATTAGGTTTGCGGGTATCCGCGGGCGACCCACACCCGCATTTGCGGACGGATTTGGACACGACTTCCAACCCGTTAAGCGGGCTTAGCCCGACCCGCGCCCGTAACAACGGGACAAAATCTCGGGTAAAATCCATCCCAAACCCAGCCCGCGCCCGTGATTGCCCAGGTCTAGTCATCACTCATTTTAGCATGGTTCTAGCTAGTTAGATATTTGAGATTTAGTATTCAATGATTATCTCGATTTTACTCGCATTATGGTTGAAAATAGGTGTTGAAGATCTTTATGAAGATGATTGCAAAAAATGATATTTCATAAGTTGCTTATCACAGTTGTTATCCTTGAAGTGCTTGTCGCATAAAAAGACCTAATATAAAACCTTGTAATAATCCATCGATGCAGGATCTAGCTTTTTAACATGATAAACAAACTCCCAACTATATTTGACGTTGTGTTTGATACATAGAGAGAGCGAGAGAAGGAGAAAGCTTCAAGTTCAAACGTACAATAGAAGAAGCAAATCAAAGTTGAGTTCTAAAGGGGTAACCAAACAAATGCTTCTTGCCACTAGTGTTGGTATCTCATTCGGTTTATCCCTTTTGATAAAATGTGAACTTTATTTTTCGCATGTGATGACCAAATAAAACCAGCAATTCGAACCTGATGTGATCGAGAACTCACCGAGTTAGTAGGATCGATGACGAGGTTCGGATCGATGACGAGGTTCCTCCATTATTTGAAGGGGTAAACTTTCTACTAGTAACCGGATATGTGTAGAGAAATTCGCAGGCCTTGATAGCATCTATTTTAGTCATATTTTAGGCATACATTTGCATATTAGTTTAGGTCATTTTCATGCATATTGATCATATTTTATACTTTATTTATTTTATTTTGCATTTTCGGAGTCTACACCTGGTTTTTATGTGTTTCAGGCATTTTGAGGCTACTATTGAGGAAATTGAAGATTTTATATGGAACATCGAACATTTTGGATTGGACCGAGGAGCTAATTGCGGAAGTTGTGGAATTTGGGGTTGTTTGGTGGAGTTAATTTACAGGGCCGGCCATGGGGGAGGGCAAGGCGGGCGACTGCCCTGGGCCTCCGATTTTACGGGGCCTCATTTTTTACTAATTTTAGTATATATAATAAAACATTTTTAAAATTAACACAAGTGTATGTTGGTGTGGTGGTTGTTGAATTGCTACGGGGCATGCATATTTTCTTACAATCATGGGTTCGAATCCTAGATTTAGCGCAACTCTTAACATTCTAACCTTTTTTTCAATTGGTTAGGTTGCCCCACCTATTTCTCTTCATTTATGTAACTAATTCCGAGGTCTCAATAAATTTCATAAAGTCATAGATTATCAAATTATTAATCCAAATTTAAATAAAGCTAATCTTTTAATTTCACTTTATAATTATGTCATTCATGAACAATTTTAGTTGTATTAACATGGACATTCAAGAAAAAAAGATTCACATGGTCATAGCTATATTTATATTAATTGAATTGAATGAAATAATATGTTTCAAGGAGTTTTAGAATATTATATATATATATATATATATATATATATATATATATATATATAGAAACACTAGGGTTTTGTGTTTAAAAAACAAATGACACAAATTTAAACGTGCAATATATAAATTATTTTTAATATTGTATAAATATAAATTTTATGGAGCAAAAGATTGATAAATATAGCTTGCGTACGTAATCTGTACTATGGATTAAAACATTTTGTATAAAATTTTTAATATAAATTTTATCGGTGATTTTCTTAAAAATTCTTATTTTAAAGAGTTTTCTATAATTTTCCTTAAATATCAACAAAAATAATCTAAATTCTTTTAACATACTCATCTTAAGATATAAAAAAAAATAAAAATTACATATAAAATTTATAATTTATAAAATTATGACCCGTGCCTCCAAAATTGATTGGACGACCCTGTTAATTTATAATTGAGTGTTGGGATGTGATTTAGTTATTTAAGTTTGTGGGTCAAAATTGTAATTTCCTAAAAATAAACTTATATACTCCCGTTTGTTTAGAATTCAAGGGGGAAGTTCGGACTTTTGCCGTAGTACATGGCTTCAGCCACTTTTTAGGTTTAGGTTTTGTTCTTGGTTTGACGGTATACGCTTGGACCGAGGACGGAAATTTCGGTTTGCATTCTATTCTAAACTTTGATCTATTTCTGTCTATAATCTAGTTCATTGTTTATTAGATTATGCTTTTCTAATTTCTCCGTTCTAGGGTTTGGGTAATCCCGACGATGATTTGGTAGTGTTGAAATTGATATTCGTTTGTCTGATGATTTGTGATTTAATCTTATTGCGCCAGCCCTAATTGATGAAAATTGATTAGAACCGATTTAGGGTTTGAACTCGAAAGACTAAAACCCTAAATTAGAATTTAGATGGTGAATTTAGGCCGAAAAGCTATTGGATCTATCGGAACCATAGGATTAAACCTGAAGTTTGATTTATCGAAAGATAATCGAATTCTACGAACTTAAATGGTCTAAATTGGTTTCTTGAGTCCGATAGGAGATTGTTAACCAATTTAGACACATTCGCTTGATACCGAAAGGAGATTTGCGATTACCTTAGACAATCTACCTTCAACAAACTCAGGCAATGTAACATGAATATCAATATTAATCTACTAAAGCGTCGTTGTGGTGATCCTTACCCTAGATTTGCCTCGTATCCATTTTTTACTGCCAATTTTGTATAGTTGTTTCCTTTTAGTTGGTTACTTTCTCCATTCATATAAACATTTTTTCTCTCGTATTTTCTTGGCTTAGTTAAATCTGTCTGAATTAGCAATCGATACCACATAGTCCCTGTGGATACGACACTCGATATACTACAACTGAACCCATACACTTGTGGTGTAGGTTTTAGCCTATCAGGCCTCTCACCTTGAACCTCCCACACTCGATCTCAATCTTCTCATAATCGAATTTTGAGGATCTCGACCCTTCGACCCATTCGCCTCTCACTACTCGCATTTTGAGGATCTCGACCATTCAACACATTCACCTCTCACTAGGGTGTCTCCCTCGGCATCTTAGGGTTTCGTTTTTAACCTCTCACCAAAAACCTGATCATTGACCCGGAATCAAAGATAGTAATTGTGCTCAACTTTTTACTAAAAAAATCAGCTTTTCTTAAAAAATGGCAAACCTTACAAAATATATAGGAGAAAATTGTTGCCCACTAAATGTTTACAACCGATGTGGGGCATTTATTTGATAGAAAAAATGAAGGAAAAAATCTATGAGCCTAGATCACATCATTATCCACTCCTTTGAATCTCGAATCTTGCACTGCCCTCCCAAAAGGTACAATACGCCCATGTACGTTGGATCTGTGTAAGGTATCGATGGTCGGTCTTGCAAAAGCTCTTGAATCTATATGGCCCTTCCAAATGGTACATTACGCTCCCATGTACATTGGATATGCATAATGCATTTCAATGGTTAGTCGTACTAAGTCTTTGATGGGGTTGTGCTGGATGACGGTGACAGTTGCACAAAAAGTTTGAGGAACCCTGGTTGGAAGCTCTGATATCACTTGATTGTGAGTTATATAACAACACAAAATATAAGGAGAGGATGAGCCCCTACACAATGACTTAAACTTTTGTGTTGAAATGGTGAATCCCGACTTTATAACCAAAAATAAAATAAACCTAACACGACTCTCGTTTTCATACGACCATACCAGGGTTTTGCACTTGAGGGGCGTGTTGGGATGAAAAATTATTGTCATCCCACATTGATTGCAGGTGCTATAACAACACAAAATATAAGGAGAGGAGAAGCCCCTACACAACGACTTAAGCTTTTGTGTTGGAATGACTGAAGCTTTTGTGTTGGAATGGTAAATCCCGACCTTATTGTTAGCCTAAGGACCCGTGTCGATCCTGGTTTGGGCTACCCAGTTGTCCAAGTCTCAACTCTTAACTAGATGGTCATTCCTAGTTGGGCTTGCGGGGGCGTGTTAGAGATGTGAATGAGAGCAAAAGTATCCCATATCGGAAAGTTGAACATATCAAGCCCTAGTATATGAGTCGGTGGGCTACTTCTTCTATTACCAATTGGTTTTAGAATGGAACCTCACTCGGCTTGTGTGCTAGGCTACTAGCGCATGTGCGCCCGTGCACACGACCCCCAGTCATCGGTCCGAGTCGGACTTTGATATGGTATCAGAGCCCCTCGCCATGCCCGACCCCTCAGATCCTCTCAGATCTGAACCAACCATTTTCCCACTCGGAGTTGGAGTATGTGTATCAGTGTCCCCAAATACTCCGTATCATCATAATCATACCTAAAACTGAACCCTTTTGACCTGAAACTGTTCTCTAAACCCTTTGTCAGCCATGGCCAACGGATTCAAGATGACCAACGGATTCAAGATGACCATCCTCTACAGGATGACAAGCGATCTCCTAAAGCAGGAACCGTGGCTAGATTGGAGCAAGATCCACGTTTCCGGATGCAAGCCGCTTGCAATTCAAGAAGGCTTCGAGGAGGCGATCCAGCGACAGCGGATGCAAATTGGAACTCCCACCAAAGCGCGGGTGAAGGAGTAGCCCACCGACTCATATACTAGGGCTTGATATGTTCAACTTTTCGAGTAATCGACAACCCCCATCTCTCTCAGATCTGAACCAACCATTTTCCCACTCGGGGTCGAAGTATGTGTATCAGTGTCCCCAAATACTCCGTATCATCATAATCATACCTAAAACTGAACCCTTCTCATGGCCATCATAATCATACCTAAAACTGAACCCTTGTCATGGCCAACGGATTCAAGATGAGTATCCTCTACAGGACACGTTTCCGGATGCAAGCCGCTTGCAATTCAAGAAGGCTTCGAGGAGACGATCCAAACTGAACCCTTGTCATGGCCAACGAATTCAAGATGACCATCCATGACAAGCAATCTTCTGAAGCAGGAACCGTGGCTAGATTGGAGCAAGATCCACGTTTTCGGATGCAAGCCGCTTGCAATTCAAGAAGGCTTCGAGGAGGCGATCCAGCGACAGTGGATGCAAATTGGTACTCCCATCGAACGCGAGTGAAGGAATAGCTCATCGACTCATATACTAGGGCTTGATATGTTCAACTTTCCGATATGAGACATTTTTGTTCTCATTCACATCTTTAACATACTATAAGTGAAATATTTCACTAACTACATGGCCTGCTAGCTACCTCCTCTAATTATCGTGCATTCCTATTACTTGGAGTTGATCTATGATTCTTTTTGTTGAAATGGTCCAACCATATTTTTTAACTTAGACACCCTATATTATATGTACTATAAAGAATTGGAATTCCGGTCTATTTCAAGTTATAACCAAGACACTCTATATTATATGTACTATAATACTTTCTAATTTATCGAACTTAAAAACAATTTACAAGTTGGCATATGCACTTGCAACTTGTATAACTTCGTACGAGAATAAAGATGACATCAAAAGAAGACCTAAGAAAAAGATATTCCCAAATTAAAATAAATAAAAACCCAAAAGCATGGAGTAGTATTTAAAAACTGCCGGAAATTGCCTTCTTTGGTAACCTCAATCGATCCTCCAAGATTGCTTTGGCTTTGGCTTTTCAATCCACACGTAGGGCAATGACACGTGGCTCGCAATTACCATTAATTACATTTTAAATTCGAGATGATACTGGTGACGGCATTATCAGTCTATAAGCTAAACTTGTACGATTTCAAAGAAATTCACAACGTCAAGCTGATTCATATTGGGCCGTGGAGCGTTTTTTTTTTTTAAACTGTTTTTCTATCCTGTTTCTTAATTGAAAAAGATTTACTATTTAAAAATTTAATTAAAAGATAAGCTAAACTAACTAAAATTTAAAAAATATTTCCAAATTAGTGCTCCGTAGAAAAATCATTTGAAATAATAATCGATTTTTAATTATCGATTTTTCTATCCTATACCCTAAAGGCATAAGATAAGAACCTAAAAAGGGAAAGATTCCCTACAAAAAAACCATGGTGAACTCTAGGAATCTAATTTTAAAAAATAATTCTAATTTGGGACTATTATCAAGGGCATAAGATAGAAAAATCGTTTAACTATATGTATATTTTAAAGGGAAAACTAATTAAAATACCCTCACTTTTGAGTGTATGGTAAAAATATATCCTCAACTTTCAAATATAATAAAATATATCCCGACCTTTGAGGGTAGTAGTAATATATTACCACGGGGTTTCTCATGGGTCAAAAATGCTAACAAGGAAGCCTGCGTGAAGTTTTTTGAACAAGGGTTTTCTTAAATGGTTTTCTTAGGGAAAAAATAAAGAGTTGGACCGGGTTAATACCCAACGTCTTTTCCTCCCTCCTGTCTTCTTTCGTGGTCGACTCTTGAACTGTCTTCAAGATCTTCCAGGTAGCTCATAGTTCCTCTTCAATGACAATCTTCCTTCTTCGTGGTCGCCTATCTTGAGCTATCTCTCTCATATCTTCTTCCTCTTTGATTTGTTCACAGACTTGGCTAAGTAAGTTTTGTTTTTCCCCTCTTCGTTGTTGCTGTTGTTGTCGGTTTAGTATTGTTATTAGTTTGATTTTAGGAATATTCGTGTTTTTGTTAATTTGAGGCAATTTTGACCGATTAGTTGTTTGGTTGAATCAATTTCGTTTTTTTGGGGTTTAATTTTATTATCGGTTTATTTTTTTCTTAAGAAAACCGCTCAAGAAATCTCAATTTTAGTGCTAATTTGTAAAAAAAAGCTTCCACGTATGTTGTCTTGTAAAAAAAATCCATGTAGGATGCATTGTCGGCATTTTTGACTCGTGAGAAAGCCCGTGGTAGTATATTACCACTACCTTCAAAGGTCGGGATATTTTTATTACTTTTTAAAGTAGATGATATATTTTTACCATAACTCCAAAGATGGGGTATTTTAATTAGTTTTCCCTATTTTAAATGAAATTTCACATTATAAAAATTTATAAACATAATTTCTTTTTATTGAAAGATCCACTTGATTTTAGTTTTTGTTTTTTGGAAATCATCAACCAAAACATTCCTTAAATCTATTTCAACAATGTGGCTACTTGCTCCCAAGCCTCCCATATTTTTAGGCAACTGCGAATCAACCCAAACTTTTTTTTAAAATAAAATAATCCATCTTAAAAAAAATTCTCCTACCTAGCTTAAGGTAATGTTTGGTGTCTAGCAAACTTAGTAGGTAGGGAAGCTGATGGAAATTTGTGAATGGAAAACCAAAAACCCCTCCGAAAAGCTTAGGTGAGTAACTAAAATATTATATTTATTTCACCATAAGCTCCGAAAAGCTAGTAGATTGTGCTGCTTACATTGAGGTGCATCATTTGGTATAACAATGAACACAATTTGGAAAGCACAGCAGTCGGAACGGCCAGGTATTTAACGGATCTAAGAGCAAAAAATGACAATCAACAACCAATAACATTCACCCTATTGTGAATCTCCAACACTTGTGTTCCGCCTATACGCTACAGACATTTATGCGAATCCAGATTCCAAGCCACCACCACAAGAGCAAGCTTCCGATTGTAATAGTCATAGTAAGTGAGCACCTTACAACACCCCACACCCCATCAGCAAGTTTTCAAGTGGTTCCTCTTGCCCTATCCATCTTGTATTATTTTCGTCGAATTTTCTTGTTTGCATAGGTATATTTTCGAATTCGATTGGTGTGTGGTTTTGACCTGAGCCTCTGTGTGAACCATCTCTTTGAAAAGGTTGATTGGATTCGAGTTTTGCGAAATGGGAAGGGGGAAGATCATCATTAGGAGGATCGACAATTCGACGAGCAGGCAAGTGACCTTCTCCAAGCGCAGGAATGGGCTGCTGAAGAAGGCCAAGGAGCTGGCTGTTCTTTGTGACGCAGAGATTGGGGTTATTGTTTTCTCCAGCACTGGCAAGCTCTACGAATTCGCAAACTCCAGGTCAGCTCAAATTCGAGTGCTACTTATTTCAATAAGCTTAGATTAGACTTTTAAACTGCTTTCCTTCGCTACTATATCGACCTATGTACCCCTACGGTAACCACTTCAAGATTCGCTGATCAATGGTTAGGTTCATCCAAAAGATGCCCTACAGTAAGGTTGCTGTTGATCTAAGCTCCAAGCAAGTTGTCATGAAGGAAAGGTTTCTGATAGGGGTTAGATTAGCCTAGATCTAGCTTGTTCACATATGTGCAATAACTAGTTTCTTTAAGGTGGAATAAGTCACATAATGTGATTTAGAAAGATCCTGATATATATTAACATTCTAAGACAGTGGAGGATCACAATCAGTATTTTTGGATGAGTACATATCTAACTCTTATGGACCTTAGGTGTAGAATAGACGGTTAGTCTAACACACTCTACAACTATCTTCTGGTACGGTTTGTGTTACTACATGGCTGCATAATATGATTACTTATTCAGGAGGAAAAGGGACAGGGGAAGGGTAAGACAAGCTAGTGATTCTGTCAACAAATGTAGTACTGTGAATATGGCCTTTCATAGGGGTTAGTTTACCTAAAGAAAAATGATGAAGGGTGGACATGTGACCCTAAACCACAAGTATGTCAACCAGAAATAACACACGGCATCCACTTAAACAGGGTGCTGTGAGGATCAGAGATAAATATACCCTTGGCATTGCAATCATAGAGAGTATTCCTGAAACCTGAAGTTAAGAAATCTAAGAAAATCTAGCATGAAGAACGGTGAGTCGTGGCTCGTGAATGGAAGGTGTGGTGCAGTAGTAGAACGGTCCAAAGAAAGTTAAAAAAATGCTAGGTCACAACAACACCTGTCTAGTGAATCCTGCACAAAGATCTGTAGCCATAGGCCCATAAGGTATCATTCTGGGAAGGAATTCGAGAACTGGAATGAGGCAGTTGAGAGTTTCCCTAAATGTTGGAAAATGGAAGGCATAAATAAGTACATATCTAGCAATAATCTTTCATGAAATTTATACTAGAAATAGTGGTAAGCGAGTGGATGATGAATGAACTCAATTGGGTAACTTGTTCACATTAATGAATTTTTTTGCGAAATGTAACAGTATGGTAAATTTTGTTGAGAAATGAAATAGAAAGGGAGCATATATTATTTTGAAGGCAGACAAGTTGACCTGACAATCCTACCACTCAAGATGTTCAATGATGCTGTTCCATAGACTGTTCAGTTGAAAATTCTAGCACTCCAACTTCAGGGCAACCCACCTGTACAAGATAAAGAAATAAGCCTTATTCACACTAAAATAATATAGTTCCTGTGTTGAATAGTAAATGTAACCAAATTAATATCCCTGATACTGAAGCAAACTGTCTGATGTTAAACCAAATTATTCTGCCTGATACTGAAGCAAACTGTCTGATGTTAAAGGTCCATGATTTGTATAGCTGACACGACCTTACTTTAATATTTTCATGACCAGCATGAAGTCTATAATTGAACGCTTCAACAATGCAAAAGAAGAAGATCCTGCTCAGGTCAATGCAACGGCTGAGATGAAGGTATGTTTCAGTTATCAAGTTTCTTGGAATTACATAAGACGCATAGGCCTGATTAAATTGCACACAAGAGATGCCTGCTCACATCTTTTCACCAGAAGCCGACCACAAATAATACTGACCTACATCTCTCACTTCCTGATCACTCCAAGAGTGCATCCTAGTTTTGATATGTATGCTATATTCCTATTAATCATGTGCTTTGGTCATTATTTATGGATGAATAATGCAAGAGATCATAAAAAATGCAGTTTATCCCTTCAAACCAAGCTGAATATACGTAAGATGAATTTAGAAATGAAAAGCACTACATAAAAATACACTACACTCTATCCCAAAAGAAATATTTCTTTTGGGATAAAGTTTCAAGCTAGAAATGTATTGAACTACATCCAGAAACATGTTAATCCAAGATGTTACCAAATAAACCCTTTCACTTACAAAACAAAAATAAAGATGTTTGTGAAATATTTTATACGAAGACCCAGTGAAACCAAAGGATCATCTTTAATCAAAGGATCACTTCCAATTTAATTTTGAGTTTCAAGAAGAATAGGAGCTCAATAATCTATCTGTCTTTTAAGAAAGATAAAGGTATGACAGAGAATATATTGTTATGTTTGTGATTGACTCAGAAGCACAAATGCATTCTTGTTTCCAGACGGTGATTCAACATGTTACTCATTCATTGACTTGAAAGAATATATTGGTATGTTTGTGATTGATATTGATAGTTCTGGCAAAGGGAAGCAACAATGCTACAACAACAACTGCAGTGTTTGCAACAAAGCCTCCGGTAATACTGCTTTACGTTTTAAATGATTTCCCAACACGAAACCCTGATGACAAGGATACAAATATATCCTAGAGAAAAGTAAAATAAGCAAAGAAATCATGAAATGCAATATCTAGGAGATTCAATGTGCTGGAATGTGTCGTGGACAGAGCAATGAAAAGGTTTGTAGAAAACAGGAGCTTGAACTAACCATTATATGTGAATATGTGATGGTTCACGGAATTCATTGTTCAGCAAATCAGTTTACTTCAGCCAAATAAATATGAGAAGGATATAAGGCATCATGAGTAGGTTTAATAGGATCAGCATCTTTATCAATATCTTGATTACTTGAGCATCTTTATTTCTACATAGAAGACAGAACCTTTTTTAATGTTACTTGTATCATCTAGTTTCAACCTAATCGCAAAACAGCGAGAAACCGAAGGTAGGAGAGCGAAGCAAGATCATAAAAGTAAATTAACTGTTGTTTATTTTATACTCTTTATCATAGGAATATAATGGGTGAGGAGCTCACAGGCTTGAGTGTCAAAGATTTGCAAAATCTTGAAAATCAACTGGAAAACAGTCTAAGAGGAGTCCGTGGGAAGAAGGTGTGGAAACTAGAATCTGGACTGAGTTCAGGTAATAAGTTGATTTATTCTATTATGTGGATGCTGGCTAATGTGAAATTTCGATTATAACAGGACCAGCTTCTATTTGATGAGATCCAAGGCCTACATCAAAAGGTCAATCTCGTCTCTTCATGAATGTCTTCTCTTTCTCTCTTGAGTTATCTCTTCATGAACACCATCTCTCTTTTTCATGAGTTCTCTATGTTAACTTAATCTGAAATTTTAATCAGGGTAATGTCATCCATCAAGAAAATGTTGAACTCTACAAGAAGGTAACCTGTGCTAATTTGTTGAAAACTTGAAATTCTTAAATAAGGTATCCGCTGGTCATTGATGCAACTTCCTATATATTACCCTTCTTAAATTTCTAAGGTACAAGGAAGCAAATATTCAAGCCAAGGTAACATAGATTCCCTAATCAGCCATCAAGTACATCCTGCAGAAGGATCAAATGCTCATGTCCACCTTCAGCTTTGCCAGCCAAATCAAAGCTCTGGAATACCAGCTAGAGCTTTCAATATTGGGTAATGAGTACACAGTACGGATTCAGACATTCCTCAAAGAATGCTTTATTACCGCATAACCACTTGAATTCCTGCTTGTCACTAGACTCACCACTCCTACAAGGTTATGAAGTTCTGCTACTATTATTCCATTATGGTGCATAAACCACAGACTATTTGGACAATATATGTGTTTGGTTCAGCATGGAACCAAACTCTGACATTTGCAAAACAATGAACTGAAATGTGTGATGTGAGATTGTAATATAATAAGAAAAATGGAAAACGATGAATGTGTATTGTGTTTTTAAGCATCAAAGACTGATAATGCATATCCTCTGGATTTTGATTGGAAAATAAAAAGATAATAACATTTAAGATTTATTTATTATTCAAAAAAAAGTTTAAGCACTTGCTGAGTTGTTTTGAACTCTTTGACGATACAAGAAAAAAATATGTAGAAACACTCTGACCATACTTCCTAGGTTGATATAGAGGCAACAAAACAGATTTCTCCCATCATTCAGTTATTGAATGGAAAACCATAAAAGCACAAATTTTGAGTACCGGATATCATCATACTAAATGATCACAATTCATCTTTTATAAGAATATAAACAAAGTGGCCTAGAGGAATATAAACAATACTTAGGCTTCCTTAATTTGTTGCATGCCACTCACAAATCACAAGTTGACATATAAGTTATTAAATCCACAGAGATAATTTATTATTAGCCATATAAGCTAACTTATAGGTCACAACTCACAAGCATTCGTGCCATAAGAACCCTCAATAGAAAATAGAAAACAAGAAGAGAGAGAAACTTACATGGAGTAAATAAATATATAGTTGACTGGAGTGCATAACCAAAGAGTAGATAAAATTCAATCTAGGGTTCTTCCGTCAAGCCCTCATCAAGGAAAGTGCAAATGTTGCCAAGAAGCTCAAGTATTTAAGATAGGAATATATACTCATTATCTCCAAACAAATCATAGAACAGGTCAAATGATGAATCCTTACCATGCATTGTAAACAATAAAAAACTTACCCTTGCATTGATAGCGAAGACATAAAATTCATGAAAAGCAACAATTGCAGGAATATAAACACTTACTGCACTTTGGATTACAGGCAAGGGGTCAATGGCTGGAATCAGGAACAAGGAATGTAAGTGCCCACTATAATTCCACACAAAGACAAAAACAAGAGGTGGTACGAGCATGCCATGTCTGAAGTGTTGTGGTTGTTGTTTTTATTGTCTTTTTTACTTCCTTTCCTTTTCTGTAAATGAGAAACTATTTGCAGCCTAGATTGGCAATAAAGAACTTGTAGAGTGGTTTAATAAGATTATCTCTAAACCATATTTTCCTTTTCACCTGTCTCTATAACTCTGTTGATTAGCTTTTCACTTCTGGTTTTGTGATGGAAGCAACAATTACATCATTTGCAATATGTTAACGTTTAACATTTTCTGATATTGCTTATCTTGCTAATTCACAATATTTTTTAAGGGAGATCAATACAATGAACTTATAGCGAACATAGTTCCTTCCATATACAGATAATATCCAGCTCCTCTTGAAGTAGAAAGCAAATAATCTAAATAGATAATAGAGTTCATGGAGAAAACTTCAAACTTAAGAATCTGTATCAGTTAAGTAGCATTACTCTAGCAGAAAGGATCCCAAATGTAAATAAAAGTTCAAAATCTTTATTCCAAAATCAGACAAAACAGATTGTTTAGTCACAGATAAACTATTGTTTGAAGCAATATCTCAAATCTTTACAAACAAAATAATCTTAGTATATACCATATTTCTCCAGTCTCTGAAGGTAAGAAAATGCAACTCTTGGATCTAGATAAAAGAGGTACACAATATTTTGTTTATTCCATGGAGGGAATTTATTTATTTATTTTTTGCATTGGAAACCATTCTATATCAAGGTTGACTAAAATTTTACGAGCCTTAGCCTATTTGTTTGCAATTAAACCAAGGAACCCTGAATTTTTCTCCTTTCTTACTCTACAGGGCATCTATTGGCCGTTTATGTACATAATAAAGTTGAAATTAAAATTTACCTTTTACCTAAAAACCGAGAGAGTTATGATCATAAAATTTTAATGATAGGTTTTGGTTGCAGCTGAATCTAAGTTTATTAAAGCAAGGGTTAGTTCACTTTTCTTCTTAACTCCGAAGAAATTGATTAAGTGTGATCATATGTTATTTGAGAAAAATGAAGGATGTAGAATCTCCTATTTACAATCATCAAACAAATAAATTCTTTTGCCTCATTAATGATAGAAGAGTTTGAGCTGTTTGACATTACACTCTCAAGACATGATTTCTGTTTACCCCTCCAAATTGACTTTTTTTACCTGGGTGCTCTTCATAGTAACCTTTGCAGGTGGTTTTTGCTTATTTTTCTTTTCCTTAGAAGGCATGAACTTCCTTATTCTTGATTTAAAAATATAGTCCTAAAATGAAATTTAAGAGCAAGAAATAAGTAAAGGGTCACTAAATTCGATGTAGCAAAAATCCCAAGTTATTGGGTTTTTTTTTTTCAGTTCATGGGTGATGTCATTGGGAGAATCGGAAAGAGGAATATCTTTGGAATATTTTCAAATATGTACTGACCGAGAACATCATTCTTGATAAAGAAAACCAACAACATAGTGTTTGTTTAGCCATATCATACTTATTCACTATAAGTACCTTAAGTGCAAAAATAAGAACTTTAGTACAAATAAGGACCTTATCTACCATGAACACATAGGGCCAACCAAACCCAAGTAAACTATAAAGGAATAATTTAAAAACCATTTTTGGCTAGAATGGACTTAGAGCAGAAGCTATGGGGACTTTGGTAGTGATAATGTTAATGTTCGTAGAGCATAAGCTATGTAAAATCAATTATATAACTGTTAATGTTCTTCAACCAAGTCCATTCATTCCACACTTGGTATTTTGGTAGTGATAACTAATAACAAAGATCCAGGAAGATAATCCTGAAAATAAGTCTAATGATTAACTTAGAAAAACACCTCAGATTTAGACTATCATAACAAGGATCAATCTAAACATTATAAGTTTTCACACTTTTCTTATTAAAAAGAGCCAAAAATGCAAGTCATTCTATACGCCATAAATTACTCAGATGAGTGGGCTAAAAGATTTACCTCTTGTTTTAGAAATCATCATCTCAGCAGAATCACGCCAAAGAAAGCACCACAACTAATCTGAGCACTCTCTCCAGAATTGACTAGATTCAACTGAAACTTTCAACACCTATAGAAATAGGTATGCTCATGGATAACTGATAGCTAACATTCTGGGAGAATACTACTCTATAACTAAGTTTTTGTAAGTGTTCTTGCAGATTACCACAACTAATGCTGCACGGAGGCATCTAGGCTATAGTTCAGATTTTACTTTTTAGTCACGGTTTCTGCTAAATAATGTACACACAAATTTGCCAAATAAATGTGAATCTCCATATGTAATCAATGCAAATCAAGTAATTGGTGATGATATGTCGGAATATGATGAGATTTTAACAGATTTGAAGCGTCTAGTACAACCGAGGAGCACAGAATAGGCACATCAATGAAACCTAAATGCATAACTGAAAACCAATTGCTGATTATTGACACAAAAATGCCTAATCGATTTACTTCAAAAATCACAGAAATAGCTATCACATCAATTCCAATATGTTAACACTTAACATTTGCTGATATTGCTCATCTTGCTAATTCACAGTATTTTTTAAGGGAGATCAATACAATGAACTTATAGTGAACAAGTGCCTTCCACAAACAGATAATATCCAGCTCCACTTTAAGTAGAAAGCAAATAATCTAAATAGATAATAGAGTTCATGGAGAAAACTTCAAACTTAAGAATCAGTTAGAGTTGCATTACACTAGCAGAAATAGAAGGATTCCAAATGTAAATAATAGTTCAAACCAATATCTCAAATCATCACAAACAAAACAATCTTTTCAGTATAAACCATATTTGTCCAATCTCCGAAGGTACGAAAATGTAACTCTTGGATCTAGATAAAAAAAGGTACATGATATTTTATTTATTCCATGGAAGGAGTTTATTTATTTGTTTACTTTTTGCATTGAAAACCATTCTATATCAAGGTTGACTAAAACTTTACGAGCCTTAGCCTTTCTTGTTTGCAATTAAACCAATGAAGTCCTAGATTTTTCTCCTTTCTTACTCTACAGGGCATCTATTGACCGTTTATGTACATAATAAAGTTGATATTAAAATTTACCTTTTGCCTAAAAACCGAGACAAGAGTTATGATCATAAAATTTTAATGATAGGTTTTGGTTTCAGCTGAATCTAAGTACGGAGTATATTATAGCAAGGGTCAGTTTCTTTGAAATGTTGAGAAAATAGTCGAATGACACCCTTTTCTCGCTTTTCTTCTTAACTCCGAAGAAACTGATCAAGTGTGATCATACGGTATTTGAGGAAAATGAAGGATGTAGAATCTCCTATTTACAATCATCAAACAAATAAATTCTTTTGCCTCATAAATGATAGAAGAGTTTGAGTCGTTTGACATTACACTCTCAAGACATGATTTCTGTTTACCCCTCCAAATTGACTTTGTTGATTTGGGTGCTCTTCACAGTAACTCTTTGCAGGTGGTTTTGCTTATTTTTCTTTTCCTTAGAAGACATGTAGAAGACATGTACTTCCTTATTCTTGATTAAAAATATAGTCCTATAATGAAATTTAAGAGCAAGAAATGAGTAAAGGGTCGCTAAATTCGATGTAGCAAAAATCTCAAGTTATTGGGTTTTTTTTCAGTTCAAGGGTGATGTCATTGGGAGAATCGGAAGGAGGAATATCTTAATATTTTCATATATGTACAAATAAGGTCTACCATGAACACAAAGGACCAGCCAAACCCAAGTAAACTGTAAAGAAATAATGTAAAAACCATTTTTTGCTAGAATGGACTTAGAGCATAAGCTATGGGGACTTTGGTAGTGATAATGTTAATGTTCTTAGAGCAGAAGCTATGTAAAATCAATTATATGAACTGTTAATGTTCTTCAACCAAGTCCATTCATTGAACACTTGGTATTTTGGTAGTGATAACTAATAACAAAGATCCAGGAAGATAATCCTGAAAATAAGTCTAATGATTAACTTAGAAAAAGACCTCACTTAGATTTAGACTATCATAACAAGGATCAATCTAACTATTATATGACTAGCATAACAAGAATCAATCTAAATATTATATAAGTTTTCACACTTATTAAAAAGAGCCAAAAATACAAGTCATTCTACACGTCATAAATTACTCAGATGAGTGGGGGCTATAAGATTTACCTCTTGTTTTTTAATTCATCGTCTCAGCAGAATCACGCCAAAGAAAGCAACGCAACGCAACTGAGCACTCTGTCCAGAATTGACTAGATTCAACTGAAACTTTCAACACCTGTAGAAAAAGGTATGCTCATGGATAACTGATATCTAACATTCTGGGAGAATACTACTCGATCTATAACTAAGTTTTTGTGAGTGTTCTTGCAGATTACAACAACTAATGCTGCAGGGAGGCATCTAGGCTATAGTTCAGGTTTTACTCTTTAGTCATGGTTTCTGCTAAATAATGTACACAAAAATTTGCCAAATAAATGTCAATCTCCATATGTAAACAATGCAAATCAAGTAATTGATGATGATATGTCGGAATATGATGAGATTTTAACAGATATGAAGCGTCTAGTACAACCTGGGAGCACGGAATAGGCAGTATGCACATCGATGAAACCTAAATGCATAACTGAAAACCAATTGCTGATTATCGAGAAACAACTGCCTAATCGATTTACTTCAAAAAACACAGAAATAGCTATTATATGCGTAATCGATAAACAACAGAACTACAGCTCAAACAGAAGTCTCACATTTTGATCCAGCGCAAGCGGTCGATCGCACTAAAAACTTCTCCAAAATTGGAATATGCGCAAACTCATCGGAACAAAGCAGTCGATGCGATCATCGTGGATAAGAAGCGAAAAAAAGAGGAAGATTCCATGAGCAATCAAACACGCGCAACGATCAAACTTTGGAAACCTAATCGAACGCAGAACGAACCTGGAGAATGTTGAAGGCGCCGAGAAGATACCAGAACAATCCGAAGGAGCGATGGCCGGAGAGGGAGAAAGGAACGGTTTCCGGGAGGGAGACAGTGATAGCGAGAGAAGATAAAGTGGAAGGCGGTAGATTGGGCGGTCGGAGGTTTCTATGCGGTTAGCCTTTAGAGGGGGTCGTCACGTCATACGAGGGTATTTAACACATTTCTCACTTTTTTGCCTGTACTTTTTAAAACTTTAATTCTTACAGTAGTTAATTCAGTACTTATTTTATACTCTAATAATAAATGTTATTTTTGCCTGCCAAAAAAAGAATAATGTTATTTTATGGTGTATTTTGTACGTAATATGGGAAAAAAAAAACAATACTACGTATTAAGTACTCCCTCCGTTTAAAATAAAAGTCGGTTGGACTTTAGTGTACGTTTTTTAATGAGATAAAAACTCTATAAAATATTATTTTTTTAATTAATTTTATTTAACAATTTCATACTTGTAGTATGAAATTATGAAAAAAAAAATTGATTAAAAAATAATATTTTATAGAGTTTTTACCTCATCAAAATGTGTGTTGAATAGTAAAGTGACATTTATTTTAAAACAGATGAAGTATATTTTTTATCTTTATTTTATACAAATAAGTTTCTCAAGAAAGAAATAATGTTTTTATCTAGGAGCATTTTAATAATAAATCAACTTTCTTAAGATATTATTTTGATGTGAATCACTTATGCATTTATCATTAATTAAAGTCTATTTTAAATCCACTAGTAGTTTTTAAAAAATAATGTTTTAACCAAATCATAAGTTGAAAAAAATCGTTTCAAAACTAAATATGCAATGCAATAATTTATATATATATATATATATATATATATATATATATATATATATATATATATATATATATATATATATATATATATATATATATATATATATACACTTATAAGCAATTTTTCTCATAAATGTAAAAGTTTTTATTGTTTTTTTTTAAAGTGACTTTAAATCATACAATGCAAGTTTTTTTTTATATAAATTTGGATAAGCCTCGCACCTAAGTTTAGGTCAATTACTCACAATGACTCATAGTATATAAGATGAACACATATATTAATTTCATAAATTTAAAACATATGAATTTTAATTATGTAACGGTACATAAATAAGTCGTTGGCATGCAATTAAGAAAAAGTATGTTGGTTCCTAGGGGCAATTAAAAAAGATGCTAATAATATATTAATATTGGAGATAGATATTTCGGGTGCAGCCAAGATATTTTGCAATGCAACCAAAAGGATCCATAGATATTTCCGTGCATGCATATGTTGGTGAAGATATTTTGGCAACTTGCTATTTTTTTACTATGGTATTGATTGTTGGAGCTACAAAGAAACGCAAAAGCACATATGGG
The DNA here is from genome assembly GCA_963922045.1 of Persicaria maculosa. Classification (NCBI taxonomy): domain Eukaryota; kingdom Viridiplantae; phylum Streptophyta; class Magnoliopsida; order Caryophyllales; family Polygonaceae; genus Persicaria; species Persicaria maculosa. Next base: position 66,881,722 of record OY998262.1, read on the forward strand.
GATTCCGATCCTTTTCGCTAATTTTTTTATGTTCTACTTTGGACAATATATTTTCGAAACCGATTGAAATAGATACAGATCGAAGACATTGATCTTTTACACTTAATTGCACGGGTTCATCCCGGGACGGATCTAGAAATTTTTCGGGGTGGGCACAATTTTTTTCGGATAATTTTTATATTATTTTTATCAGAAATATTTATTTAAAAAAATATGAAAAGAATATCTTAAATTTGTAAGTAAAACTATAATTATTTAATTGTAAAATACCAAATAAATTATAAGAATTTTAAAATAATGAAAAATAGATTGAGAGAGAAATAAATGAAAATATGTGCATAATGTGATTTGAACAATGGTTGATTGAATACTATTCAAAATGAGATGGGCTTAACCACTAAGCTACTAAGGGTACTTGTATTTTACCCTCCAATTTTTTTACATAATGCATATATTATTGTATTTTTTTCGGGATCGGGGTGAACGACGGCCCGGTGTCGCCCACCCTTGGATCCGCCCCTGGGTTCATCTCACCTGTAGCTTTCACTTAGCTGGTCAATATTCCGAAAACAAACGTGGCAACTGGCAACTGAACTGAGTAGTTTGAGGCCTGCAGTGGCGAATCTAGATTAATTAATTTTTTTGATTTGAATATTTCAGAATAAAACTTTTAAATAGTCATTTTTAGTAGAAATTTTTTTGAAAAATAAAATAAAATTATTTTAAAATATGAGAATTTTTTATATACATATAGAAAAGAAATTTTTTGTTTAAATATATTGGAGAAAACCTTAAATTTGTTATTTAATTATGCATTTTTTTATTGAGAAAACTAAAAGAAATAAAAAGTGTCAAGATTTTTTTAGAAGAAAACTATGTAAAAATTGTAAAAAAGTAAAACTAATGAGGTTCAAAATCGATTGTAAAAAAGTTAAGCTATCTTTGTGAATTGTTACTCTTTATACTATTTTTTTTTATCTCTAAAATTAGTAAAGACGGAGGTCGAACTCAAGACCTTCCAACATTCCCCTTAATCCTTAGAGCACCCACATTAGGGTGTTTTAAAGATGAAAATAAGAAACTTATCAATAAAATAATAAAGAAGGAATGTATTTTGGTAAGGGATGATTTGATAAGTTCATTACTAAGAAACCCCTAAACACCCAATAAAAAAAAGAAGGTGGGAAACATGAGTGAGAGGGGAGGAAAGAGAAAGAGAGAGGTTTAGGGTAGGTGGTGGGGCTATTTTCAATTTTATATTATTTGTTTCAAATAAAATGGGTTGTAGCCTTGTAGGGATGTGAGTTAAAAATTAAGTTGGGTTTCTTAAGGAGAGGAAAAAATATAAATGAGAGTTAAGGAACCGAATCGGGTTTCATGGATGCGGATGCTCTTAGTACTATTGAACCACCCCAATAGAGCCAATTTGTTATTTTTCTCAATAAACCTTTGATAGCTATTTTTTTGTCTTGATACAAGTAACTAGGTAAGGATTTGGATGAGGTTAGTCCCTACTCTCTTTTTGGAGGGAACTAAAAGGTTTATTCAAAATTAGCATTTTTTTTGTTGCGTGTGCGAAATATTGTTATCACGGACATGATGAGTAAATATGTATCGAATTACATCAACTTATCATTATAATCTTTTACGATTAGAAGGTTGGATCTACATCACCCTATAATACAAAAGCATTACATCAACTTATCATTATAATCTTTTACGATTAGAAGGTTTGAAACTATATCATAAAGACTCCTAACTTAGTATCATATAGAATGATATAGAATGATTTAATAGTGGATCCACCAAACACAAATGGTAGAGATTGAAGACATGGTGTAGTTTCTAGTTTCTACCCTTGTTCTTGTCCCACATTGAAAACTAGAGGAAATGGGGGGTGCTAAGTCTATAAAAGGAGAAGCATGGGGGTGCTAAGTCTCACATTGCCATTGCATGTTACATTATGTAATATTATGAATTATTCTAGGAATAATTTATATAATTTACATAATAATTATAAATTTATTTTGTAAAAAATAATTTTTTTCAAAAAAAAAAATATTTTAAAATGGCGGGTTGACCCGGCGGGTCGAACCGGGTCGAACCCGCCGGGTCACGGGTTATCTTTTCCCCGACCCTAACCCTGACCCTCAACCCGAGTCGACCCTTGGACCCGTGGACCCTGACCTGGCGGGTCACGGGTCGACCCGTCCGACCCGTGACCCGTGGCCATGTCTACCTGCAGCCATTGCTACGATACCGACACGAGACTCAACAATTTATTACTCTAGTATTTTATTAAAAAAAAACTTCAAAAAAAAACTCTAAAATAACAAACGCTCGCCCTTAGAAGACCGAAGCTCTCATCTTCTCTCTTTGTTCTTCCGCTCGCTGCCAGTGCCAGTTGCCACCGCCCACCGGAGAGTGGCCACTTGAAGCCTAAGAAGGTTTGTCTCTCCTTTCTTTTTCTTCTCTCTCTTCGGCTTCGACTGTCTACTGATCCACTGTTTGTAGTTCAGATCTAAAATTATGCAATTTTCGATTTGATATAGATCGACTGAGGTTACAGCGAGCTTGCCCTCAGCCCCTCACCGGCCCGATCACCACTCACCAACTGAGGTTCGTCAATTTTCCATTTTTTGGCTTGAACTGGCTGTTGATTTATCAAATTCTCAGTTGTGAAATTTTCGATCTTCTCACATAATGTCTACTTCTAAATCTAATTCGTCCATCAATCCTAAAATATGAATACTTCTAAGCTATGATGTGTGTCATATAAATGTGGCTTGATAGATGGCCAGTTGTAAATATGAATACTAAACAGGCAACAATTGCGGCAGAACATTAAGCTTGACAAATCAACACCCTCAAAACCTAACCAATAAAACTGTTCCATTTGCTTTGTTTGTTTGGTTGCCTCTCGCATCTCCCAGGTGTTCCGACTAACCTAGCTCTCATCTATCTCGATCTTGGCTACGTTTTCATGCACATTCGGAATAAGGGCAATTTGCACAAATACCACTTTTTTGGTGTGGGTTTGCAAAAATACCACTTTTTTGGAAAATTTGCACAACTACCATTGGTGGTATTTTTGCAAATAAAGCTGGGAAGGGCTAAGCCGGTTGCAGGTTCCCACAAGGGGGAGAGAGAGAGAGAACCACCACCAGATTGTCGGCGGCACTGTCGGGTGACTCCCTCCAACCCCATCGCCGATCAGATCTGGGCAGTGGTGGCTCGGACCCGCTTCCCTTTGCTCACTATTGGGCTCTGCGCTTGTGGTGGCGGCCGTGGTGGGTGCTTTTCCGGTTCGGCCCCCCATCGCCGTTTCACACAGAGAGCTTCAGCAGCTTCAACAATGGAGCCCCACACGGCGAGAGCAGAGGCCGAGTGCTGGCTAGGGATCTCCGCCAAGCTCCTTACCGGCCGCGACCTCGTCGGGAGCAAGACGTTCGCGATGCGCGCCCGCGAGGCCGACCCCTCCAACCCCATCGCCGATCAGATCTGGGCAGTGGTGGCTCGGACCCGCTTCCCTTTGCTCGCTATTGGGCTCTGCGCTTGTGGTGGCGGCCATGGTGGAACCAGTGGAGTCGTGGCTTGAATTCCGGCCGGTTCCCTGGCCGATTTGGGAGGATGTGGTGGGTGCTTTTCCGGATCTGGTGGAAACCCGTGTCACCCAATGTCAAACCCCTGTCACCCCATTTCCGAACCCTTCTCTACAAAATGGAAACCCGTGTCACCCAATGTCAAACACCTGTTACCCCATTTCGGAACCCTTCTCTACAAAATGAAAACCCGTGTCACCCAATGTCAAACCCCTGTCACCCCATTTCGGAACCCTTCTCTACAAAATGGAAACCCGTGTCACCCAATGTCAAACCCCTGTCACCCCATTTCGGAACCCTTCTCTACAAAATGGAAACCCGTGTCACCCAATGTCAAACCCATGTCACCCCATTTCGGAACCCTTCTCTACAAAATGGAAACCCGTGTCACCCAATGTCAAACCCCTGTCACCCCATTTCGGAACCCTTCTCTACAAAATGGAAACCCGTGTCACCCAATGTCAAACCCCTGTCACCCCATTTCGGAACCCTTCTCTACAAAATGGAAACCCGTGTCACCTAATGTCAAACCCCTGTCACCCCATTTCGGAACCCTTCTCTACAAAATGGAAACCAGGGACGAAGAAGACGAACAGGGACGAAGAAAGATTTAGAGAGAGAGAGCAAGCGGCAGGTAAGAGAGAACAGGGACGAAGAAGACGAAGTAGAGAGCGAGAGAGCAAGCGGCGCCCACGCCTTCCAACGCCGCCAGCCTCACCCTGGGGCCGGCCTTCCACCCACCACACCACCGCCGAGGAACAGCCATCTCGCTGCAGCGATCCGTCGAACCAGGAAGGCCGACATTACTAGCCCCATCTCGCCTGGCTCACACCCAAGACCACCCCTATCAGCCTGACAACCAACCTCGGACAAGCGGCGGCGGAGAAACCCTTACCAACGCCCAGATCTGAGAAAAAGGCAAGAGCGAGGGAGAGGAGAGAGAACAGCAACAACCCAGAGCGCCAGAGCCCACCTCTTCCACCGCCGGGCCGCCGCCGCCGGCCTTCCCCCGCCGCCGGCCTCGCCCTGGGGCCGGGCCGGACAGCCCCGGCGACACCCACGAACCACCACTACGAACCAAGGCACCCAAACGAGGGTTGACAATGCCTGTAATTTAAATATTTTTTCTATTTTTTTTTGGGCATAATAACCTAGAATAGGGGGTTTTGGGGGAGGGTTTACCTTGGCATTTTTGCAAATTTTTGGAAAAAATGGTATTCTTGCAAATTTTCCCAAAAAGTGGCATTTTTGCAAACTTTTTTTCAAATTGTGGTATTTAGTGCTATTCCCTCTTCGGAATAACACCTCAATTTTTTTGCCCCCTTTTGACTGTATATATATCTGACAATTTTCTCGAAACTAAAATGTACAGACGCCATTTATTTAGAAAAAAAAAAATTTGTTCTCAACGCTTCACTGATGCAAGGAATTTGTTCCAGATTCCATCGAATCCATCCGTCTGTGATTTGAATCTGCTAAGCTCTACTCCGTATTTTGTTCGTTTTTGTCAATGATGAAGAAAGAAAGAAAAGGCCAGATGGACGTACTGCAGCCTAGACACGGCCACGGGTCCGACCCGCCGGGTCGACAACCCGGGGAGGGTGACCCTAACCCTGACCCGGGGTTGGGACGGGTCGACGGGTTGGGTGACCCGGCGGGTCGACGGGTCGGCCACGTGGCACCAAATCAGGTACCCAACGAGTTTTGCAGGTCGACCCACCGGGTCAACCATTTTTTTTTTTAAAAAAAAAATTGTTTTAAACCCAAAATAAAACTCAACTCAAGTCTTTCACCACACTTTCAAAATGGAAAGATTTGAGGTTGACAAAACATGGTATGTGAAGATATATATAGATATCTTCATTCCACTCCCATCATTTCATCACACTTTAGATGTGGGAAAGAAAATGTTGGATTGTGGGAATGACAAGTAGGGTATGATGATCTATATATAGAGAAAATAGAGGTATGTAGCCCACTTTCGATGTGGGACAGAAATATGAGATATGAAAGAAAATGTGAGAAATTGATATTTAAGTATATGATGTAAAATGTAATGTAATTAAAGTCTTTGGATTATATGGTGGAATATAATGTAATTTAAGTATTTGGATTATATGATGTAACATATAATAATATAATTAAAGTGTTTACCTCTTAGGATTTAATGAAATGAATAACACATGGTGATGAAACATCATGATACAATATATCAAGTTATGTTGGATTAATCTTTCTATTTAATTTAATTGATAGTTGTGTTGATCCATTAATCAATCATAAGTATTTTATTTTACTTGCATTATTATGTTAATTTCTTGATCAATGATTTCAAATCTAGGTTCTTCTTCATATAGATATGTTAAACTTTCTCGTTTAAAGTTGAATTAGCCACATGTTGTATATACACTTAATGATGATGTTATTAGAATTACATACTTGGGTTGTTTGTTATGACGTACATGAAAAGACACATTGAAAAAGTATTGCCAATATTATATTTCATTCTTGTGTTTGAAAATCCGAAGTTCTATATCATTCTGAAAATAAACGAAAACTCGACATTAAGGATACTATACAAGTGTAACGGCTTTATCAATAACAATATTTGTATTATTTGAAATTATATCATAAAGACTCCTAACTTAGTATCATATAGAATGATATAGAATGATTTAATAGTGGATCCACCAAATAACACAAATGTTTAAGGTATTTTGTTGAACTTCACATTTTCTTGTTACCCGTTCGTTATTTCTTTCATAATTGATAGGTAAATTTTTTTTTAAAAAATAATCTATATATAAAATACTAAAACAGAGACCGCTAGAGCGACCTCGATCGTGTCCACGGAATTTTCTGGATTAAACGGGATTATTTTTGCTTATGTGGCATTTTCTGGATTAAAGTGGTATTATATTTTTGGGCCACATCAATTAATAAATCAATATAATTTTATCATCTCCATTAATGGGCCCTTTTTAAAAAAAAATATTCAACCTTATATCTCAATTAAGTACAAAACTTATCGTTTTATATAAAACAATATATCCAATATAAAAAAAACTAACATCACTATTCATTCGAGTTGATTTATCAAATTCTCAGTTGTGAAATTTTCGATCTTCTCACATAATGTCTACTTCTAAATCTAATTCGTCCATCAATCCTAAAATATGAATACTTCTAAGCTATGATTTGTGTCATCTAAATGTGGCTTGATAGATGGCCAGTTGTAAATATGAATACTAAACAGGCAACAATTGCAGCAGAACATTAAGCTTGACAAATCAACACCCTCAAAACCTAACCAATAAAACTGTTCCATTTGCTTTGTTTGTTTGGTTGCAATATCATAGTGTTGTAGTTGCTGAGGTGGAAGTGAATGATTTGTCCCAATGTGTCTCTTGATGAGCCAGAGTTGGAGGAAGAGTTCTTAGTTGAAGAATGATGTCTTATGACATGTTGTTGAACTTGCTTGATTATGTTTCTCTTTTGAACTTGCTTTATGTTGTTGTTGAACTACAACAACTTGCTTGATTATGTTTCTCTTTTGAACTTTGACTTGGTCATTCTTGTTTTTTCACTGGACTCGGCATTAAACACTTGTTATTTTTTAATGTTATTCGAAGACCCGATCCTTTTGGTGCAAATACTTGTTTTGGAACTGTGTAAATAGTCCACTATTGGAACTGTGTAAACAGTCCTACCACAATTTTAACTTTTGGAACTGTGTAAATAGTAAATAGTATACTATTTAAAAAAAAAAAAGTGTTACATGATCTGTTTGGTTGATCCGAACCCATTAAATATGAGTTTGAGTTGAACATTTCATGACCTGTAACCCGAAACAATCAAACCCATAACTGATCTGAACCAGAGACAACTTGACCCGCTCAACCTGAAAACTCATTTAAATCATCTGATTTAACAGGTCTACAATCATCTGATTTAGGGATTTGGGGGTAGAATCCCGAATGCCGATTGTCTTCATATTATGGTTCCTAGCCTATTTTTATGTGTAAAATTTACATAACTTCTTGCTCTTGGAACCTCCCGATGCTCGTGTTTCATTTTTGTTCATATGAACTGAAGTTATGCCCGGAAAACTCATTTAAATCATGTATACTTCAGAAAAGAGTCAAAAGTATTATATCAATTGTATGCTTTTGTATATATTTCCTGTGTGCATATATGCAGAATGTTTCCCATTGAGCCCTGATGCTTTTCCATTGCTTTGAAATTCTTGATGAGTGACGAGCACGTATGGTAGGTTGCTTACCCACCGACACCTGAACTATAACTTACATACAGTGGCGGATCTGTGGGGGGGGCTCGCGGTGGCTGAAGCCCCCCGCTGGCCAAGATAAGGGTATATGTATAGTTTTATATATCTGTTAGTTTAATAATCTATATCTATACTACTATAAAGACGAGGGAGAGTAAAAGCAATCCTGGACGTTGATTCACTATATGTATAATTATCCACGGCCTATATTCAATCTCATCACCTCATGCTTATTTAACTTTTCTCCTCTAAATTAATCACAGCCGTCCACCAAGGAATTCAGCTGATTTCAACGTTCCAGATTAAACACAGAGTACAATGTCTAATTTATCCCCCAAAGTTTGAATTTAAAATGATTTATTTTTTTCTTCAGATGGGCGTTTTCGTCTTTGCATTAATTAGCCGGCGGCCGCTTTTCTTCTCTGCCGCTTCCACTTTAATCTCTGCCTTCGTCTCTTTGGTCATCATGCTTCTACTTCTTCATCTCTTTCTATGCTTTTCGATTTTGATTTCTCGTTCTTCAGCTCTCTCAATTCAAGGGAATCCCAAGTATTCCTCTTTGCTTTTCCAGTTTCCCTCCCTCGTGGTCCATCTTCCGCCTCCTTCCCGATTTCTTCATCCCCGTATCGCTGCCTCCCTCGTCTGTTATCCTGGTCATCTACTGTGACCGCCTTCTTCTTCCTCCATTGCTCTCTGCTCTCCATCGCCTAACCGTCCCTATCAATTCTTCCTCCCGCCCTCCATCAGTGTTGAGCTCTGAATAGGCGGCCGACCTAAAACCTGACACCGAATATGGCTGTCGTGGTCGTCTCGTGCTGGTTGTTGTCCTCCTCCCATGGTGTGTAGAGACGACAAACGTCAACAAATCGACCCATAAAACAGTGATCGATCCCGGTTAGTTTGATTTTCACATCCCAGTTTGGGATTTGTGGTTGGATTTAATTTGAATTGATGTTTCAATTTCTTATTGATTTAAATTGGATTGAATTTGTTTTATAAGACTTATGCAATCAGTATCTTTGTTTTAATTCTGAATTAGAAATTGAAAGGAATTTAAAATTAGGTTTGGGATTGATCTTTTAGTGTTAGAGATGGGCAGAGTCGAATTCGTTTGTGATATGTTAGAGATTTGAGATCTGCCTACAAGATGTTCGATTAATTGCCTGATAAAGAAACACCGGTTATGGTGTCTTGTAAATGTTCTCCTTCACCTTGTATAGATTTGTATATATGATATTTTAAGTTAAGGTTGTGCGAGTTGCTGGGAGTTGACAACAAAATAATCTCTCTTGTCATAGGATGTGGATGCTTTATTTGCCGACTATGGGTAGTGCACCTTCATATGCTGCTATGCAGCGCAGCCAGTTGAGGCAACTTTGCTAATGTTTCACGTCTTTCTTTTTTACTTCCATTCTCGTTTTCATTTCACAACAAAATAGGTTGGCTTTAGTAGCATAATTGCATGGTTCCCACATTTTTTGGTCTGAACTATGGAACAAGAGAATAGGAGATCTACCAAAGGATTAAGATTTAAGAAATATACACTCAAATGTCATTTTAATTATAAAGCAAGAAGTGAATTGAAGGCGCTTTTTATCCTAGATAAGAAATAATTAATTTAATAGTTTGTTTGCGAAGAAGCGAATAGAACTTTAAAGCCTCTTCTCCCTCAAATATGATTGGAAATTAGGGCTCTTTGTAATTCAACTTGTTTTTGGTATGCATATTGTCTTGCTAGGTTGCAAAGCTGCTGCATGAGATAAGAATTGAGGGAATTGATACTATTTTGGTCATGAAGGATCCACAGACCAAGGAGCGCAATCGTGGTTATGCATTTGTCGAATTTGAAACCTGTAGAGATGCTCAACTTGCTTTTAAGAAACTTCAAAAGAAAGATGTTTTTGGCAAGAATTCTAAAATGAAAGTTGCTTGGGCTGAGCCATTGAATGTGCCAAATGAAGCAGAATTGCAGAAGGTATGTGCCGAATGTTATGGCGTTTATGTATGCTTATGGACCTATGGTTTATGAGGCCTTGATTTAATGATGACCGGCGAGCTAGCCTGCAATATGTTTTCCAGAAATATCAAAGTGCCTTGTCTCTAGAAATTTTGGTTAGATTGTTGCTGAAGTTGCTGAATGTGACCTACTTTTCTTCACTCAATTTTTTGCAGGTGAAAAGTGTTTATGCATAGTTTTAGCTAGAATTAACACTTAAAAATCCCAATTCAATTTACCAAAGCAATATCCTAAATTTTATAGGTCATCAAATTGCCTATAGATAAAATGAATTAAGGGAGAGACAGAAAATGACAATGCAAATATAAGTCCCTAAATTCACATCAACTGGGAAATCAATATGAATATCTAATTTTAAAATGAAATCCTTCAACTTGAGAAGATGACAAACCAGCAGCAAAGAGCTTCCCCGCTCTCCATATCTCGTTCTTCTCCCATTTGCATATCCGGGTTTTCGGTTCTCTGTTCTTAGTCGGTTACTGTTTATCCTCCGAATTATATACTGATTCAGTTTGCTTTATGATCATCATTTCTTACTTTTTATTGCCCATTTTCAGTTTGCAATTCCAATTTTAGCTTCTAATTTTGGTCTTTCATAGTGTTCAACAGATCCGAGGAAAAAGGGAGCGAGTTGCTGGTCCATCTGTAAGTTCAATACAATATTTTTTTAGCAATTTCGTCTGCCTTTTGAAATTAAATTGGATTTTAATCACTATAGAGGACTCCTCCTAAGCGCATCGGCCTCCTCCACTGCTCTCTGCTCTTGTGCGGACTTCTCTGTTCTGTGATTGCAGTCACCCCTAGATCTAGGCAACACTTTTGTTCCTTTAAATTCAAATCAATTCAATTTGAACAAATTTGATTCAATTTCTTACGATTTCTGCTACCTTTTTCCCTCTAGGCCGGGTTTCTTGGATTTTTCTTTTGCTTCTGGCCATGATGTTTTATGCTAAAATATTTTATGATTTGGGGATTTCTAGGTTCCAAACTCTTGAGTTTCTTTTTCCACTTCTAGAAGACAGTATAGTTATACACCCTCTGATGTAATGGATTTTAAATCAATGGTTGGCAAGCAAAGCATATAAATGTCTTCTATGGGTTTATTTTAAGCAGTTGAATCTTTCTTTAGTGCTTCTTATTTAATCATATATCACTTTATTTTCAACTAATATAATCTAACTATATAATCTTTGAAAGACATTTTATTTGTTTGTGTTGTGGCATACTGATATGGCCTGAATCTCTTTATCAAGAAAGGTCATAATGGAATGGAGAAACTACATCAACAAAGGTTATTTTATGTTCAGAATCTTCTGTTGACACCTCTTCCTCCGTGGTTGTACATAAGTCATGATTGCAAGATAGCATCTGAAGCTGATGTGATTCTCAAAGGAATCTCTTGTACCAATTGATTATGTATACTTTGCTTTGGCTGAATCACCATCTCGTATTGTTTATGAAACAACAAGCTCTTTTTTTTTGTCATGAGTTGCAATTTAAACTTGCAGATTTTAAATAGCAGAGGTTCTCCTTGCTATAGAGTACCTTCACATGCTTGGGATAGTATACCGTGATCTAAAGCCTGAAAATGTCCTTGTCAGAGAAGATGGGCACATTATGCTGTCAGATTTTGACCTTTACCTGCGCTGTGCTATGAGCCCGACTCTTGTGAAAGGATCCAATGAGTTCCAACCCTCGAGGAAAGACTCTGCTTACTGTGCTCAGTCGGCTTGTATTCAGCCTGCCTGCATCCAGCCATCATGTGTGGTTCCAACAACATGCTTCTCTCCTCGCTTCTTTTCAAGCAAGTCCAAGAAAGAGAAGAAACTTAAAAACGACATTGGCAACCAAGTGTGTCCATTACCAGAGCTGATGGCCGAGCCAACAAGTGCTAGGTCAATGTCATTCGTCAGTACCCATGAATACTTGGCACCTGAAATCATCAAGGGAGAAGGGCATGGGAGCGTTGTAGATTGGTGGACCCCGGGCATTTTCCTATACGAGCTTTTGTTCGGTAGGACGCCTTTCAAAGGATCAATTTACCGTGCTACCTCTGTGCTACTCTCTGTAACGTCGTTCGTCAGCCTCTGCGGTTCCCAGAATCTCCAATGGTAAGTTTTGCTGCTAGGGACCTAATAAGGGGCTTGCTTGTGAAGGAACCACAGCACAGATTGGGGCACAAACGCGGTGCAACCGAGACCAAGAAGCATCCTTTCTTCGAAGGTGTGAACTGGTCTCTTATACGATTGACGGAGGGAAAGTCGTTGATTCACCTCGTCAAAAAAATAAATCCCAAACAAACAAACTAGTATAGTATGCAAGTAAGGGGTCGAACCCTAGAGAATCAAGTATTTCTAAATATTGTGTATTTATCAATATAAAAGAAAAGACTTTTATGAATGAAAATAAAATAAAATAATATTGACAAAAGAAAATAAAGGATAGAAGAAAAGCGTTTCCACCTACAAGTTCTCGACTTTGGTTGGTTTTATTGATCATCGAATCCTTTTCAAGTTATTATCTTTTCCTACGAATTCCTCTCGTCTTGGTTTAAGTAGATTAAAAGTCCTACGAGTCCAATTAATCCCTTACATCTCAATGCAACCCTAACACGGTCAAGATTTAACAAAGAGATTGAAAAACCCCGATACAAAAGACCACCATTTTTATGTGGGGCCCGGGAACCTACTTAATGAAGTGACCGACCTTCACAACGGACTTACCTGACCCGCGTCGAAGAAATCGACGCGACCCAACCTGTGCCGCGGGGAGTTATGCTAATTGATTTTAATTACGAAGGACGGTTCCCTTATCGAGTTTTTCCTACACAATTTGGAAACTTGACTTGCTTTACCTGTCGTCGTTGAATGTCTTGAGATTTATTAACGTCAACCCTTAATAGAACTTTACACTAAAAACGGACAGGTTTTTCATCCGCGGAGTTTGACATTGTGAATGATGTAGACTCTCTTCAATTTATCAGACTTCTTTCTACGCGTATGATTGCTTTTTGATCTTCTTTCTTCTGGGTTCACTATGTCTTGTTCCGCCCTCTTCCCTTTCCTTCGTCTCCAAAAAGTCCCTTTCTTCTATGAAGTTTTTCCCTATTTATAGATTCTTAACTCTCTTGCATATTATGCCACGTGGTGCTCAACTTTCAACACGTGTTATACTCGTGGGAAGTGAGCATGGTTGCCACGTATCTGTTCTTTTTCATCCGCGGATGATTTCCCTTGAGTGGTTTTTTGGACTTTTGTCCGCGGATAATAATAAAATGAGTTTCTTGTTTGTTCTTTATTTAATTGTTTGGTACTTTTTATGTTTCGACAGATGTTTTTAGCATTGGTTTAGTCACAGCTCCTCGGGCCGTGTTGATTATGTCTAGTAATTGACGCGGATCAACAAAAAATATAAACATCTGTAGTTTTGTTGCCGTTATTGACTTCGATGGGGTTAATGGGCCTTTCCTTCATCAAGTCACGGCCCAATTTGGGCCTATTAGGCCCATTTATGTTTGGAATTTCAAATGTCGGTAATTTTTCTATCAGTTACCCCGTTCCGTTCTCTTTTTCACCCAACATTTGTCTTCTTCTACTTTCCGCAATCTTTAATCCTTATCTTTAGCTTTCCGGCGGCGGTTTTCTAGGGTTCCGACGGTTTGTTTTGAAGTTTCTGGTGGTTTTCTTCAGTTTTTCAAGGTATTTCTTCTTGCTCTTGGCTGTTCTTGAGTTTTCTTCGTTGAGTTCTTTGATTTTTTGTCCTTTAGATCTTAGATTTGGGTATGGAATCGTCTCAAAGGTGTTTTTTGGATGAAATTTTACTTTGTGTGAGTAAAACTTCGTACAATTTTCTTCTAGTTTCTTTTAGAAATGGCTAATTTCAACAAGGAGGGTGACTCACTAGAAGATTTTGAGAGGGATGAAGGATGGAGAGGTGGTGCTGTTTCATCCTCTCAAGCGCGTCCGTCTCCGGAGACGCTTTCTACCTCCTCTGGGAGTTCTTCTTCTTCCTCTGATGATTCCTCGTCGGAGTCATCTTCTTCTACATCCGCGTCTACCCCGGATCGAATTGGTCCTAATGGTAGCCCTATTAAGGTGAGAAGGCGTCGGAAGCGTTCTGACCCTGATTACTATTCTTCACCTTACTCAGTTTCTTCTTCTTCGAAGGGATGCGCGGATGGTGAAAATCCAACGGCCGTGGATGATTCAGGTGCTAGTTCTTCCGTGGACGCGGGGACATTGTCCGCGTCTCAGTCGGCGAATCAAGAGTCGGAGGAAGTTTGGATTCCTTATGAGCTTCCTCCTATTGGTTTAGCGGAAGCCCCTAAGGTAATCCGTTCTAAGGAGAATTTGAGTGACTTGGACACCCCTGTGTACGACTTAGGGGATCTTGATTCTTGTCTCTTTTTGGGGAATTTCAAACCTCTTCCCCCTCCAACCAGCCGTCCACCAGTTGTGCTTGAAAGGGTTCACCCATGGAGGTCCCCAGTGAGTAAATTGAGGGGTTGCACTACTCTATTGAATCTTGGAGATCTTGATGCTCTTTCACAAGTTTTCCCATGGCCAGCGGGTGTTGAATTCTGTCTTCCTGAGGAAGGAGGTGGTTGTCTGGACGCTTACGAAGATTGCTTAGTTGTATATGCAGCTAGTCTATCTCAGGGTTTCCGACTTCCTCTTCATCCTCTTTTCTCGAAGTTTTTGGAGGAATATAACCTGAGTCCTGCTCAGATTGTTCCTAATGGTTGGATGTTCTTTACAAGTTTTGTTATGAGGTGCAAGGAGATTGGTGTTGCCCCTTCATTGAAGTTGATGCTCAGTATTTTCTCTCTGAAAAAGGGGACTCAAGACACAAGATTTTATCAATGCAACTCAAGTTGTAAATACATGGAGAGGTTGTCTAGTAAGCCAAACTGGAAATATAAGTGGTTTTTGGTCCGCGACAGATCCGGACAAGGCTTTAGTTGTCGAACGGTGCCAGGGCCTTTTTGCTCTGCTTCAAAACCAAAAATTTCCAATCTTTCTCAGTTCAAGCTGTCCTTTTCTCATATTCCTAGATTTCCATGGGATAAAATGTTATCCGCGTTTCGTCTTGAGATGGCTGGCTTGAGCATGCCTCATCCGCGACTAGGTGGCTTCTTTGTTTAGTAATTTTGTGCTTCCATATTTTATTTTTCTTAGAATGGGTAACTTATTGAGAAATGCATTGTGTTTTTCAGACAAAATGGATTTGGATGCACTTTTGAAGCGGCATAAAGCAAAATCGGGAAAGAAGAGGAAATCAAGTTCGGTAGCCAATGATCCTCCTGTTTTAGAAGTGGCATCAAATGTTGATGTGAGTGTCGCGGATGAGGCTGGCGCTTTAGTTGAATCTTCGTCACTGGTTTCTGCCCTTCGAGAGAAACGCACTGGTCCATCCGCGCCGGAATCTTCAAGATCCAAAAAGAGGAAATTTGCCATAGCTGTCGGGCCATCTGCTTCAGATAAAAAGGGGCTCTTTTTGGAGGGTGTGGCTACTCTTCGCGAATTTCCTATCCCAGGTTTCGATCCAATTGTCCTACAAGGTCTCGCCTTTCCAGCCAAGAAACGTTGCTTCCCGGAGCAAGGATATGTTAAACGCTTGGACTCTGTCTCTCTCTCAGCTAACTTTGATCGTTTAATTCAGTGGATAAGTTTATATCCTTTGGTTGTTTCCCATTAACTTTCTTGACTTTCTTGACGTGTTCTATTTTCAGATTTCCTTATTTTTATTCCGATTTTTATAGTTAAGGGTGATCCAGCCGGATGTTGAGAGACGCATGGTATGCGGAGAAGAAGACCTTAGGAAGAAGGATGAAGAAATCAAAAAATTGAACCACCAGCTTCGCATATTGGGGAATACAGTAGGGGATCCAGCTTCAGTGGAAAAGTTTAAGAAGAGATCGGTTGACCTTCACGAGGAGGTGCAAAATCTGAAAGAGGCCATGGCTGTCTTACAGAAGAAATACGATGATTTAAAAATTTCTTCAATCTCTGCTGCCTCCCGCGTCAAAGAGCTAGAGGCTTCTGATGGTGTCTCGCAGAAGCTTCTTCAAACTAAACAGGCTACCATAGACAAGATGGAGGAAGACTTTTCCATTCTTCGCGAGGAGCTGTCTATTACCAAACAGGAGCTTGACATTGTGAAGGCGCGATCAGATCAGGACGTGGCTCTGCAATGGCTTCAGAGTCCTGAGGGTTTGAAGCATCTATCCTCTGAGTGGATCAAAACTGAGGCTGGTCTCTCTTTCCTATCTTCCGCGGCAAAGGCATGTCTTCAGACTCCAAAAGGTTCCAGTATTCTGAAAGACAAATGTTTTAGTTATTTTCGGAAGGGCATGGTTGCAGGGATCAACCAGAGTGTGACGCGTTCATCAAACAGCCCAGGTATCCCTTTGGAAAAATTCGAGCCTAGCTTGGAGAGTGCTGACTGGGGCCTCTCAAAAGAGGAAATGAACGCGGATGACTCTTATTCTGAAGGTGATGACGATGATGAAGCGGAGGAAGAAGTTGAGAAGGCAAACTCTCCTTGAAAGACTTTAGTACTTTGGGGTTTTTTTTTTTTGTGTGGTGATGAAACATTGGGAATCTGTATATGGTTTCCTGGTTTTTGGTGTATTATTGAGATACTTCCTTTGTTTTGAAAATGGGTTGAAGATCTCTTTGGCTAAAACATTTGCGTTACTTGCATGCTTTGTTCGTAGTAAATATTTATATATTTATATTCCGGATCTTCCAAGTGTTGAACGGGTTTGTCCTAGTGTTCAGGATTCGTCAACACTTGTCTTTATTCTTTCGGATGAATTTCTCTTTTTAAGGCTCCGATCTCTATCTTTTGTTATCTCTTGAGTTGAATTAACCGGTCGCGCTACTGCAAGTATCATGTCCTCCGGAAATTTTAATCCTTGGGCCTTTTTTCAAAAGATTGAGAATGTGGAACAACTTTCTCGGCTAGTGAGTATCTTTTTAATTTTGTTTTAAATGAAGTTTGAGCTTTCTCAACTTAAGCCTTGACTTGATTCATATGTAGGTTATGCCCCCTCAATTTGAGGCTGAGTATGGACCTCTCCCGCCTCGATGGGCCTTTCTTTCGTCTTATCTCGTCCGCGATTTTCCAGTGGCCGTATCATGGAGTGAAAACGGTCTTTTTCAAATTGATAATGGTTGGGATGAATTCCTCATGCTTCATCACTTGGGAGTAGGGAGTGCGATGATGTTTTTTCATAAGGGCAATGTCTCCTTTCAAGTTTGTCCGCGTCGTGAAGTCGTGGATGAACCTAAAGCTACTTCGGACCCAGTCTCTTCATCGTGCAGTTCTAATTGAGTTATTTCCGTGTTGTCCTTTTGTAGTTCTTCGAGCTTGTCTCTTGATATAAGCTTTTTAGTGGAACAAAATAAAACAAAAAAAAAGGGAATTCATGATTTCCTTACTATTTTCACATGTTTTCTCAAACTAAAATAAAAGGAAGGGATCTTTATTATTGATAATAGAAACTGCGTACAGAAACCTTTCAAAGGGGTTGGATCCCTTTAAGCTCGTTACATAATTGACGCGGAGAATTTATTGAGAGATCAAGGATGGCTTATCTCTCCATTTTCTTCGCTATCTGGGCTGACAACGTCGACTTCAAAGATAGAATCACCCATGTAGGTGAAGATCAACGCGGACCCGACATTGACTCGATTTGCTTGTGTGAAGTCGCGCCACCCTTGGGTTAGCCAAAAAAGGCCATCTTCATCTTTGTCTACCTTCACCTCGTGTTCCTGGTTGGAGCGGGACCAGAGTCTAGCCTGAGTATGAGCGTCTTCATCGATTAGGACATACATGAGAGGGAGGCGAAGGGTTTGAAGTTGTTCTTCCCTCATAATGACTCTGTAGAAAGCCCTAGGCTGTGGGTTTGGATCCATTTTGTTTTTAAGTTTGCTCTTCACTCCTGGATGTTTTGGGCGAGTTTTATACTCGTCTCGTGAGGTTTTCCTGTCTTTGGTTTCGTCGCTTTTTACCGATAAGTAATTTTAATCTCCTTTGAAATTTTACTTTTATCGATTCTGGGAAAAGATTAATCATCTGGTTAATTTGTCTCGAAAAAGTGGGACGCGTGCCCTTGGTGGTTGTGCCACCCGTTGCATGTCACGCATGTGTTTCTTTTTCTTGTTTGACTGTCCTCCTGTGGCTGATAAGTAAGGGTTTTTTTACTGTTTTTTCCAACCTCATCGAGATGCGGGGATCTATTATAGTTCCTCCCTTGTCTTTTAGGGCAGACGGGGTTGTCGAGTTGGAAACCCGCTGGGCTTTCTTTCAAGCGATCGATTATCCGGAACAGTTTTTGCAATTGGTGAGCTAACTATATTGGAAGTTTTTAGAAAACTTACTTTCAACTAATACTTCTTTATTTTTTAGTTACTTCCACTTCGGTTTGAGGAGGAGTATGCCGACGCTATCCCTGGTCATGTTTTTCTTTCGTCCTATCTATTGCACAACTTCATGGTTTGCATAGAGCGGCGTAACGGTGGTCTTCTTTACTTTGGCCGCGGATGGAAGGACTTTGTAGATTCTCATGGCTTCGAGCAAGGGGTTTCTATGATTTTCACTCATATGGGTGAGGCTTATTTCGAAGTTCAGGTGGTTGATCCGTATGGGGGAAATAACGAGGATCGGGCTCCTCCTGAAACCATTTCGAATGGTTCTTAAAAAATGCTTAGTTCTGAATAAGGTTTTAGGCTCTTTCAACTGTTTCGTAATGTAGAGGTTAGCCAGCTTATGGCAATTACTCCTGGGAATCTCTCTGTTCATGCATGTTAGTCTTTCGAGGTTTATTTGTCATGATGTTCACCTTACAGGATTTCTGATAAATTCAGTAATAGTGTTTACTATTTATCTCATGCATGGTGCCTGTGGTTTTTGTCTCAATGATGTGACATTTCAAGCTTATTTGTTCAATATTTTCAGTTTTTCGACACATGTCTGGATCTTTGTTATATAAAAAGGAGAGTGTAAGAAAGAAACCATTGAACTCATTGCTGTGCTTTCATGATGCCTTCTATGGATGGTTTACCTTGGTCCTTCTCTGAGAGAATTAGTTTTCCTGAGCAACTTCTCCGTCTGGTTAGTTTGTTTGTTGTTGATTTTTATTTTTTATCAAGTTAGTCTATCTACTAGCATCTCTTGAAATCTGTTTGTTTTTGTTAGTCCTTGCCCCTATGTTTCGAAAATAGACTTGGGCCAGGTCTTCCCAGGAATATCCTTCTGTCTACTAGGATTCTTCGTGATTTCCCGGTGGAGGTTACGCGTGGAGACTATAGGGTTCCATTTTTGAGGGGTGGTTGGAATGACTTTGCTGAGACTCACAGCGTCTACATCGGTTCTTCTCTTACCTTTATTCATAAAGGTGAGAATCGCTTCGACGTCCAGATCTTAGATGCTGTGGGGGATGAGGTGGACGCGGAGTGGGCCTCTTCAGAGTCAGATGGTCCCCCTTCAAATGGATTTCGTTTAAGTTAGGGCAGAACTCGTATCATCCCAAGGCGTTTTCCGCGGATATAGGTTGAAGGATGCTTGTTTTAATCATGTGTCAATCGCTGTGATTTCTTTCAATAATTATGATACTTTTTGGGAATCCCAAAAGAGTATCTCTTTTGTAATATTTCAATTGTGGTTCACTGATGAGTTTGGTTCTTGGAAAGGTTGACCATACTTCAAGCACTAATGATCTGATTAATAATGAAGTGTCATCTTTGAGAATACGGATTTAATTAGAGACCTGACGCGGATATAAACTCCAACGTCTTAGGACTTTTTATGAAGTATCATCTCTGAGAATGCGGATTCGATCAGAGGCCTGACGCGGATATAAGCTCCATCGTCTTAAGACTTTATATGAAGTATTATCTCTGAAAATGTGGATTCGATCAAAGGCCTGACGCGGAGCCAAGCTCCAGCGTCTTAGGATTTTATATGAAGTATCATCTCTGAGAATGCGGATTCGATCAGAGGCCTGACGCGGATATAAGATCCAGTGTCTTAGGACTTTATATGAAGTATCATCTCTGAGAATGCGGATTCGATCAGAGGCCTGACGCGGATATAAGCTCCAGCGTCTTAGGACTTTATATGAAGTATTATCTCTGAGAATGCGGATTCGATCAGAGGCCTGACGCGGAGCCAAGCTCCAGCGTCTTAGGACTTTATATGAAGTATCATTAAGTGCGAATCATCATAGAAAACGCCCTCTAACCGCCTTATTTGATTCTTGCGGGGGCGACTCAACTTTGTATTTATTTAGCTGTTTAGCGATTACACATAATACTTTTTTAGATTGTCCGTGTTCCAAGTCTTGTTCAGGATGATTCCTTCGGGAGTGCTGAGTTTATATGCGCCTTTTTGAACTTCTTTGATAATTATATATGGTCCTTCCCAGTTGGGATCTAGCTTCCCCCCTGATGTGGCTTGTCGTAGCACTAGATCTCCTTCTTTAAGATGCCGCGGGGAAATTCGTTTATCTTGATACTTGGAAAGCCTCCTCTTGTATTCTAACTCCTTCAAAGCAGCTGTCATTCTGCGTTCTTCTATGAGATGGAGCTCAAATTCCAGTGCTTCATCATTGATGTCCGGGTCATAGGTCATTATCCGTGCTGACGGTATCAATCTCTCCACTGGGATAACCGCGTCCATACCAAAGACTAAAGAGAATGGGGTTTCTCCTGTGGGAGTCTTTGCTGATGTGCGGTAGGACCAGAGTACTAATGGTAAAAGTTCTACCCAACGCCCTTTTGCTGTGTTGCCGAGTTTCTTTTGTATCCCATGTAACAACTGTCGGTTGGTTGTTTTCGCCTGCCCATTCGTCTGTGGGTGAGCCACAGATGAGATTTTAAGATTGATGCCCAGCCCCGCACAGAAATCTCTGATCGTTTCACAATCAAATTGTGGTCCATGGTCTGTAATTATTGTTTCGGGTACTCCGAAGCGGCAAACAACATTTTTCCACAAAAACTTTCTCACCTTTTCCGCGGTTATTAATCCCATCGCTTCGGCTTCCACCCATTTGGTAAAATAATCAACTAGGACCAAAACGTATCTCAACTGTCCAGGAGCAGTGGGAAATGGACCGAGAATGTCCATTCCCCAAACGGAAAAAGGGCAAGCTCCGGCTATACTCTTCATTGTCTCAGAAGGACGGTGATTTAGATTTCCGAACCTTTGGCACGCGTCACATTTCTGTACATAACTTTGGACATCATGTCTCATAGTAGGCCAATAATATCCTAGCCTGATTGCTTTGGCCACAATAGCTCTCCATCCCTGGTGATGCGAGCAAACCCCATCATGCAGCTCCTCCACCACTTGACTTCCTTCTTCTGACGATATGCACAATAGATCTGGTAAGCAATACCCTCTCTTGTACAGTTTTCCTTCCCTGATAGTGAATCGAGAGGATTTAACGAGTATCTTCTTAGCAGCGGCTCTATCTTCAGGTAGGGTACCTTTGCCTAAATAGTCCGCGATTGGTGCTTTCCAGTCTTCCATCTCCATTTCTTGTACTTGATAGATTTCTTGGATGAGTCTTCGGTTACTCATCCTTTCAAGAATCACCTCTTTTCCTACTTCCTCTGGCATTACAGCTCCCAAACGTGCCAACGCGTCCGCCTGCTGGTTATCATCCCTAGGAACAGCTGTCACACAAAAACTCAAAAAAGCTTTGGAAAGTGCTCGCGCTTTTCTCTGGTAATCTGGCATTAATCCAGTTCTTGCTTCATATTCCTCTGTTATTTGCCGCGTCACGACTTCTGAATCGGTGTAAACTGATACTTGCCTTGCACCTTTAATCAAAGCTATTTCCAGTCCAGCTAGTAAGGCTTCATATTCGGCTTCATTATTGGTAGTTTGGAACTCCAACTTGTAGGCATAATTGTACTGCCGTTCATCAGGTGCTGTAAACGTAACCCCTGCTCCGCATCCATCTTTGTTAGCTGCACCATCTACCCTGAGTGTCCACTCACTTCTTTCCGTTAGAGAACTCGATTCGAAACTTGTCTCGCTGATGAAATCGGCCAGAGATTGAGCGAGGGTTGCTTTCCGCGGAGTGTACTCTATCTCAAATTCTGTGAGTTCGACTGCCCACTTCATCATTCTTCCTGATAAACATGGTGAGTGAAGGATCTGTCGCATCGGCAAATCTGTCATTACTCGGATAGGATGATCTTGAAAATAAGGCCTTAGCCTTCTTGCCGCGAATATTAAACACAAGATCATTCTCTCCACTGGTTCATATCTTGTCTCCGTGTCCTGAAGAACACGACTGATGTAGTAGACCGGAAATTTTTCTTCTCGCGTCAAGACTGCACTGATGGTGACATTTTTTACAGATAAATACAGATGGAGGACCTCTTGTTTCTCAGGTTGGTGAAGGGTAGGAAGCGATGTCAGAAAAAGTTTTAAATTTCCAAAAGCTTCCTGTAATTCAGGAGTCCACCGTATTGGTCCCTTTTTCTTGAGCAGAGCAAAGAAAGGCAACGACTTATCCGCCAAGCAGGAGCAAAAACGGCTCAAATAGTTCACTGCTCCATTTAGAGATTGTAACTCTTTGATCTTCCGCGGTGGTTGAAGATTTTGAATTGCTGTAACTTTTTCAGGATTTACGTCAATTCCTCTATGGCTAACCATAAAACCAAGGAATTTCCCAGAATCAACCCCAAAGACACATTTTTCTGCGTTTAAATTCAAACCTCCTTTTCGAAGAGAATCAAAAGTTTCCTGTAGATCCGCGGCGTGATCCTCTGCTCTTTCACTTTTGACGACAATATCATCAACATAAATCGAAACATTCTTGCCAATTTGATTACGGAAGATCCGATCGACTGTTCTCTGAAACGTTGCCCCTGCATTTCTGAGTCCAAAAGGCATGACGCGGTAGCAAAAAATTCCCTGACTGGTGATGAAAGTCGTAGCTTTTTTGTCTGAAGGATCCAGGTTTATCTGATTGTATCCTGAGTAAGCATCAAGAAAACTAAGGACTTTGTTCCCTGCGGTTCCATCGACAAGCTCATCTATGGATGGTAGTGGGTAACTATCTTTTGGGCAGGATTTGTTAAGATCAGTAAAATCGATACACATCCTCCACTTCCCATTAGATTTCTTCACTAGAACTACGTTTGAGAGCCATTCAGAATCTTCCACTTCCTCTATGAAGCCCGCTTCTAAAAGTTTATTAGTTTCCTCTCTTGCCGCGGCAGCTTTTTCCGGTGCCATTTTTCTCCTCTTCTGCACTACGGGTTTCGTTCCCGGACGAATCCTTAAAGTATGTAAAGCTATCGCAGACGGGACACCTAGCAGGTCTCGAGGACTCCACGCAAAGATGTCTCTTGACCTTGTTATGATTTCTAAAACTCTAACTCTTTCTCTTGTTTCCAGTGCTTGTCCCAGATAGACTTTTTCCTTTGGGTTAGGAAAGGGTGTAAATGCAATTTTCTCGTCCGCGGTAGACACCTTGACTTCTATTGGCCGGACCTCTAGTTCAGCTTCTGAGAGTTCGACTGAGTCACTGTCTCCGACCTCGGATTCACAATTCTCACTTATACACATTACTTCTTTATTTTTCTTGATGGAGGTTAAATAACAGCTTCTACTTTCTGGTTGTTGTTCGCGGACCTCGCCTATTCCTCCTCCTGGTAACGGGAATTTTCCCAAAAAGTGGTAGATTGAAACTACCATTTGGAACTTGTATAGCGAGACACGGCCCAACAAAGCATTATACACAGTGGGAATCTTCACTACTGTGAACACAATATTTTCCATACGTCTGTTAGGAGGCGTCCCCAGAACAACTGTAAGCTCGATTATGCCAGCCACTTGTACTTCTCCTCCTAAAAATGTGATCAGCGTTCCTGGATACGGTTTCAGCGAAGCCGCGGAGATTCCCATTTGAGAAAAAGCTTCCCATGACAGGATGTCCACAGAAGACCCAGTATCAATAAATACTCTTTTTACGGTTTTGGCAGCTATCTGTGCGTGAATGACCAGCGGGTCTGAGTGCGGCATTCTTATTTCCTCCGCGTCTTTCGGAGTGAAGGAAATATTCTCATGCTGTGTGAGAGAAATTCTTCTACTTGATGCGGATGGTGGCTGTCTTCCTTCCCTTTCATAGTTTCTTTTTTCTTGCCTACTGGACCCAGCCATAGACAAACCTCCTGCAAGGGTGTTGATGAAGCCTTCTGGTTCTGGTATTTGACCTCCTTCTGTCTTTCGAGCTTCTCTTTGATTAACAGATCTCTGGGCTACTGGCGTGTTGTTGTACCTTCCTCCGCGTCCTCTTCTTCCTCTCCCCCTTCCCCGGTTGTGGAATGGGAGATCTCTGCGCGGATCTTGTTGCCTATCAAATCGTTCTTGTGGATTCCGAGATTCGTCAAACCTAGGACCTCGGTCCTCCCATCGAGGTCTGTGATCGGGTCGGTTCTCCCTCCTAGGTGGAGATCTCATATCGCGATTTCTGTGTTGATTCTCTCGCGGATGATGAGAACGCGGATGATTTTCCCTACGACAAGATCCTTGACCCCTTTCTAAGTTCATATGCACTTCATCACGGTGGGGACGGAAATCTATTGCCTCTGAATGATGTCTAGGAGGCTTGGCTTTCTCTTTTCTGAATTTTCCTACCAATTTCCCAAAAGGTCCTGAATTCCCAGTATTCGCCTTTGAGCTGGACGCGGCTGCTTCCACTGCTTAAATCTGTCTAGAGACCCGCTCTCTCAAGTCATCATAACTTGTGGGCTTTTTTCGAAACAAATATGTCTTAAAATCCCCTTCAGCCAGATTGCCCATAAGTATGATAATAGCCGATTCGTGATTGAAGTTAGGGATTTGGACCACCATACTGGTGAATCGAGTGAAAAAATGCCCCAAGGACTCCCCAGCTCCTTGCCTGATGGAATTCAAATCGAGCATAGTCTTCTTTCTTGACTGCGCACTCCCGAAATGAGAAGTGAAGATGTGGGACATTTGGGCGAAATTGGTCACGGACCCCTTGGGAAGGTTGGTGAACCAAGTTAGCGCGATCTTTGTTAAGGTTGAAGGGAACGTTCTGCATAACATGGCGTCATTATACTCGTTTATCCCCATTACAGTAGCAAAATGACAGAGATGATCTTCAGGATCAGTTGTTCCATCATACTTCATGAGGTTCACATCTCTCCATCGCTTTGGTACTGTCGCGGAGCAAATCTCTTGAGTAAACACTGATGGGAAACCGGCTGGTGCATTTTCGTTTTTCTTCTCTACAGAGTTAGATTTTGTAAAGGTAGAAACATCTGTTGACTTATCCCCGCGTCGATGTTTATTTTCTCTGTAATAGTGATCATTTTGCCACGTCTGGTATGGCATTTCTTGGTTCTGAAAACCATAGTTCCAGTTACTGGGATTTTCATAAGCAGTGTTACGTCGATCAAAATTCCCATACTGTCCTTCTGGCCTATAATTTCCTTGCTGACGCGGATTCTGCCCCCATTGATCATAGTAAAAGTATTGAGCCTGCTCCTGTTGAAAAGGGCTTGGCTGTTCATGCCGCGCTTCATAATACCAGAAGTTTTGTGGGATGAATCCTCCGTCTAGTCCATACTGATTACCATAGGGTTGAGGAGGAGTTTCAAGGTTCTGTTCCCCCATTTCAGCATTAAGATTAGTTGGGGGCGTCAGCGGGACATACATGCTAGAGGCTTCTTGATCTTGGTGATCCCCTTGACTCATGTTCTGAGTCTGATAATTCTGGCTATCACTCATTTCCTTGCTATTGTGAATCTGTCTATCGTCAGAAAGTTCGATGTTAGATATCTGAAAACTTGTATTTATAGATTTTAATCAAATTAATAAGGAAACCCCTTAGTGTGAGGGGGTTCCCACAGACGGCGCCAGTGAAAAACCCCGATACGAAAGACCACCATTTTTATGTGGGGCCCGGGAACCTACTTAATGAAGTGACCGACCTTCACAACGGACTTACCTGACCCGCGTCGAAGAAATCGACGCGACCCAACCTGTGCCGCGGGGAGTTATGCTAATTGATTTTAATTACGAAGGACGGTTCCCTTATCGAGTTTTTCCTACACAATTTGGAAACTTGACTTGCTTTACCTGTCGTCGTTGAATGTCTTGAGATTTATTAACGTCAACCCTTAATAGAACTTTACACTAAAAACGGACAGGTTTTTCATCCGCGGAGTTTGACATTGTGAATGATGTAGACTCTCTTCAATTTATCAGACTTCTTTCTACGCGTATGATTGCTTTTTGATCTTCTTTCTTCTGGGTTCACTATGTCTTGTTCCGCCCTCTTCCCTTTCCTTCGTCTCCAAAAAGTCCCTTTCTTCTATGAAGTTTTTCCCTATTTATAGATTCTTAACTCTCTTGCATGTTATGCCACGTGGTGCTCAACTTTCAACACGTGTTATACTCGTGGGAAGTGAGCATGGTTGCCACGTATCTGTTCTTTTTCATCCGCGGATGATTTCCCTTGAGTGTTTTTTTTGGACTTTTATCCGCGGATAATAATAAAATGAGTTTCTTGTTTGTTCTTTATTTAATTGTTTGGTACTTTTTATGTTTCGACAGATGTTTTTAGCATTGGTTTAGTCAGAGATAGCAAAACATCCCAAGAACTTGAGCATATAAATAACACCAATTAAACACGGTAAATCAATGTTTAAGATATATGTCAACTTCCTACATAATCATGCTTCAAACACGGAATCCACAATCTTATGCGTGCTACTACGGAAATAACACAAATACGAAAGTATTAAATCCTAGCATGAAATCAATATTATCAAGGTCGCGAATCAAGATAACATCAATAACATAATCAATATCACACAAAGAAGTTGAAAGAATTAAAGAGGAAAAATAACTTAAATTAGAAACTCACAAACCACCAACCAAGTCTCGAAAGTGTAGGCGAAAACTAGAAAATTAGTCAAACATGGCATACTTAAGCTTTTTTCTCTTCAATGGTGATTTCTCTACTTGGAATTCTTTTCATAAACTAATCCTAAAACATCCTATTTATAAGCCTAAAGTCTTGCATAAATAAGGTAAAAGATATATAAATAAGATAGAAATTTCCTAAACAAACTAGATAGAAGATAGACTTTCCAAATTTACTTCAGCGTCAGATTCCGCTGGCAGCGAAAATTTCCGCTAGCAGCGAATGACCTCAATCAAGCTCCTGTTGGATTTTCGCTACCACACTCGCTACCACACTCGCTGGCAGCGAATGTCCATGCCTTAGAATATTTTCAAGCTTCTTCGATTCCTTCGTTTTCGCTTCCGCGAGTCACTCCTTCCGCTGCCGCGAGAGCTCCAACTCGCTGGAGCAAGTCCGGCCATCCGCTGGCAGCGACTCCATTCGCTGGAGCGAGTCCGGCCATCCGCTGGCAGCGACTCTATTCGCTGGCAGCTAGTTTCCTTTCGCTGGCAGCGAGTCATGCTGCTCCTGGACATGCTTCCGCTGACTCCAGTCGCTGGCAGCGAGATGCCATTCGCTGGCAGCGACTCATGCTCAGGCCGGCCACCTTCTCGCACATGTTGTTGCTGACTTGATTCGCTGCAGCGGAAAGGCATTCGCTGGCAGCGAAAATCCAACAGAACACCATCACGTAGATCTTCGAAAGAGCTTTCCAACGCATGCTCATATGCGTCGATCGGACATCCGAGGCCTCCGAAAAGTGCGTTACAAGTTCAGCTCGCCGAGCGGACAGCTTTCGCGACTCGCCCTCGTTTTCGCTCTTAGACCTCGATTTCGTGCTCCGTTGCTCCTTAGGTTGTTCCATGCTCTTCGGGACTTCTTTCTTAAGCTCTCCCAAGTCTCGTCTTGGCCTTACTTAGCTCCGTTCCTCGTTTTCTTTGCCTCGGATCTACGAATCTACATAAAACCATCGAAATAGCGTAGATTCCGAACTTTCCCACAAAATGAATGCTAATCTAATTAACACTAAAACATGATTATATAACAATGAAATACAACTAAACTAACCTATAATGCCTATTGGAAACATGCCTTATCAAACTCCCCCACACTTAACCTTTTGCTTGTCCTCAAGCAATACAAAAATAAGAGCAAAACCATCATACCACAAATATGATCTTCAAGCACTAACCTTGTCAAAAGCAATATCAAAGTGTAGGAGCCATAAGCATGAAAGTTAACATCCTAGCAAGTATATGAGTGATTCAAAATAAAGGCACATCTCATCCAACCTCACCGGGATCATGTGTTTGCTCTCACTCTCATGTGTTTAGGCTTAATAATGCATCTCTCAACTCAATCCAAAATGCAAAAAGCTACATAGAAATTGACACATATCTCACATATTCTCCACCGTGGATGCCATCACTTATAAGAAACATCAAGAGGTCTTTTATCAAGGTTGTAATGAGGCTTGGTAAGAAATTTGACGAAACAACAAAAAATAAATAATATTTATTTTTATATGCATAAATGGGTCCCCGCTATATAAATTAACCCATATCACTTATAGCATAATAAGACAATCTAATAGTGGATTTTCCACTATCTCTACATAAACCTTCCATATATATGTATAGAGCTCATCAAATGCCACTTAAGAGACACATGTCTCAAAATGAAGTGACACATGTCTCAAAATGAAGTGACACTTGTCATCAAGATAATGACAAGTGTAAGGGGTAGCATATGAAACCATCACTATAAATAAGGCTTAATAGCCTTAAGGAAAGGGGTCGGTTTTTGGAGGGCTCGAGGAGCCTTCCCGAGCGGGATTCGTCTCGCCCAGCGGGAGCCGACGTTTGATGGAGCCCTGGGAGGACGGTGGTCCGCGGATGGCTTGAGCTCGGATCGGCACAGGTTTGGGTACGCCGACGGTCATCTCGTCGCGCGTCTCAGGTAAGCCCGATCGTCTGAGCTCGCCTGCGCTCCACTTGATCCCGGAACCCGCCGACACGGGATTCTGAAAGTCGGGTTTCGTCAAAATTAAGGTAGGAAAATATTTAGGTTTGTGGTGCTAAAAATCCGGGAAAAAGGGGATTCCTAAGAATAACCGGAAGAACACTAAAACCAAATACTTCCAAATCAAAATAACTCAAACTTTCACTCTTAAAACACTCAACAAAAGAACTTTCTCTCAACCATACATTTTTCTAACTCTCACATTCATAATAAAATAAAAGGCTCTTATTCATGCTTTTTTTTCTTTCTCTTTTCTTTTCTTTTCTTTTGACTTTTTTCTTCTTCTTTTTTCATTTTTTTTTCTAGAGCCAAAAATACAATAATGCGCAATGTGAGGAATAAAACCAAAATTACATAATCATTCAAAACTTGTAACTTTCTCAACAATATTCTCTTTTCCACTCAAACAAATCAATCATTCACCAATTCTAATCCTAATTCCCAGATAGGGTAAGGCTTATCATCGGCTAAGGATAAATTTTGTGGAGCTTCAAAGAAAAGGCTAAGGCTCAAGTTTGGCTACAAGCAAAGGACACATATGTAGGGTGGATATGGATAATAATATGGCTAAGAAAATCATGCCTCTATCATTTGAAACTCATAAACAATAGACATATAAATTCGGCCTCAAATATAGATAACAATGTCAATCTCAAGAGGTAATTGCATAAGGAGAGTATAATGTCACACAAGAAAGCAAAAGGGAATAAATATGATGAAAATCCCTATAAGGCCAAAAATTCTCACTAGGACAAGTTTTGTTGGATTTCAATAATGCCAAAAAGAATCATACTTGCTCAATTGAACTAACAAGTCACGCTCTAATAAAAATCATCTCAAGTATGTGACAAGGCTAGACAATTCAAACATATTATGGAACATATATGGTAAAACTCATAAAAATAAAATAGAGGACAAACTAAGGCAAGATGGGTATTTGAATAACACATATATGCAATGCATGATCTTTTTGGATTTTTTTTTTATTTTTATTTTTCTATTTTTTTTCATTTTCTAATGCAATAAAATAGCGGAAAAAATAAACATGAATGCATAATGGAAAAATAAATATGAATGGATGCATAAATCTATGAATGCAACCCTCCCCCACACTTAAACTCTTCATTGTCCTCAATGAAAATCAAAGACAACAAATCATAAAAATATGAGAGAAAAAGGGTAAAGAATAACTCACATTTTGGGAAAAGTTTTGGTGGCAAAGGTGACGAAGAATGATGATGAACGAAAATGACGAAGACTAACGAACCACGAGCACGAATGAATGAAGATGACGAAGAATGAATAAGATAGGATGCGATAACAACCAGCGAAGATTGGGCATGGGCTGCTGGATTCGCTGTCAGCGAGTTTTGGTTCGCTGTCAGCGAATGAAACCACCTCCAATGTCGTCTGAGCGGCTAGACTCGCTGGGAGCGAATAATGATTCGCTGGCAGCGGATTCAACACATAATCTCTATTCTTCGATCTTGTTCACTTGTCCCTGCATGGTTAGCTCAAAATATCCGAAAGCATCTATCTACCATATAAAATAATTAGGAAATTTCTAATTTATTAAACAACAAAACTAATTAAATAACTAGGAATTGAAATAACTAATTTAGGAAAACTTACCTCGGGTTGCCTCCCGAGAAGCGTCATTGTTTATCGTCATAGACTCGACGGTTTATTTGCTCATGTGTTCAAGACTCACTCGGACATTGCCAACGTTCTCTTTAGCAAATCAAACTCCGGTGCACACCATCTAGGTAGGCGAGCACCACATATGAAGAAGCCGAAGTCAAATGATGTGATGTTGAAGAAGGTCTCCAACTCTTCATATGCTCGAGCGTGACTTCTCGGCGAGGGTATGTAGTACCACCAACACAGTTCCGTTGGTGGTTTGTTGAAGTAATGCTCCCAAGGATCTACATATTCACCAAAATCCACAAAAGTGTCAAAAATATCATTACCTTTCTCAAAAGCCACAGAAATCGGCTCCGGACTTGGTTCCTCAATAGGTGCGTTGGGGATGATTTCTATTGGTGGAGTAGGTGCCAAAATACATGCTTCCTCATGCGTGCACTCATGAGACTTCATGTCAAGAGGCATAGGGCTCTCTTCTCCATCTTCGAATGAACCATGGGTACTTGCGTCTTGGCTTTCCTCATGTATCACGCCCGCCATTGGTTTGAAAGGTAAGGGCATGGATGCCAACTTGTACTCTTCTTCCACCTTTGCCATGTCACCCACGCAAAGGAAAAGATCCCACAATTCCGACCAATCTAAACCATAAAAGCCTTCATCTTTTAATGATTGGGAAAATTCTCGTATCTCGGGAAGCATGCCATCTTGAACGCAAAGTACTTGTTCTTTCAAATTATCTTGGATACCCCGTGAAGCACGGTCGTCCACTAAATCTTGCACTCTTGCGAGGTAATGGTGAAAGTATTCTCCTTGGTATTGCCATAACTCCAACATCTTGAAATATTAGTAACTAGGGTGTCGTGAACCGTAAGATAGGTCCACGACGGGATTAGATATATATACAAATATTAATAAATACACAAAACAAAGAAATAAACTTGATTCCCCGGCAACGGCGCCAATTTTGACGGAGGGAAAGTCGTTGATTCACCTCGTCAAAAAAATAAATCCCAAACAAACAAACTAGTATAGTATGCAAGTAAGGGGTCGAACCCTAGAGAATCAAGCATTTCTAAATATTGTGTATTTATCAATATAAAAGAAAAGACTTTTATGAATGAAAATAAAATAAAATAATATTGACAAAAGAAAATAAAGGATAGAAGAAAAGCGTTTCCACCTACAAGTTCTCGACTTTGGTTGGTTTTATTGATCATTGAATCCTTTTCAAGTTATTATCTTTTCCTACGAATTCCTCTCGTCTTGGTTTAAGTAGATTAAAAGTCCTACGAGTCCAATTAATCCCTTACATCTCAATGCAACCCTAACACGGTCAAGATTTAACAAAGAGATAGCAAAACATCCCAAGAACTTGAGCATATAAATAACACCAATTAAACACGGTAAATCAATGTTTAAGATATATGTCAACTTCCTACATAATCATGCTTCAAACACGGAATCCACAATCTTATGCGTGCTACTACGGAAATAACACAAATACGAAAGTATTAAATCCTAGCATGAAATCAATATTATCAAGGTCGCGAATCAAGATAACATCAATAACATAATCAATATCACACAAAGAAGTTGAAAGAATTAAAGAGGAAAAATAACTTAAATTAGAAACTCACAAACCACCAACCAAGTCTCGAAAGTGTAGGCGAAAACTAGAAAATTAGCCAAACATGGCTTACCTAAGCTTTCTTCTCTTCAATGGTGATTTCTCTACTTGGAATTCTTTTCATAAACTAATCCTAAAACATCCTATTTATAAGCCTAAAGTCTTGCATAAATAAGGTAAAAGATATATAAATAAGATAGAAACTTCCTAAACAAACTAGATAGAAGATAGACTTTCCAAATTTACTTCAGCGTCGGATTCCGCTGGCAGCGAAAATTTCCGCTGGCAGCGAATGACCTCAATCAAGCTCCTGTTGGATTTTCGCTACCACACTCGCTACCACACTCGCTGGCAGCGAATGTCCATGCCTTAGAATATTTTCAAGCTTCTTCGATTCCGTCGTTTTCGCTTCCGCGAGTCACTCCTTCCGCTGCCGCGAGAGCTCCAACTCGCTGGAGCGAGTCCGGCCATCCGCTGGCAGCGACTCCATTCGCTGGAGCGAGTCCGGCCATCCGCTGGCAGCGACTCTATTCGCTGGCAGCTAGTTTCCTTTCGCTGGCAGCGAGTCATGCTGCTCCTGGACATGCTTCCGCTGACTCCAGTCGCTGGCAGCGAGATGCCATTCGCTGGCAGCGACTCATGCTCAGGCCGGCCACCTTCTCGCACATGTTGTTGCTGACTTGATTCGCTGCAGCGGAAAGGCATTCGCTGGCAGCGAAAATCCAACAGAACACCATCACGTAGATCTTCGAAAGAGCTTTCCAACGCATGCTCATATGCGTCGATCGGACATCCGAGGCCTCCGAAAAGTGCGTTACAAGTTCAGCTCGCCGAGCGGACAGCTTTCGCGACTCGCCCTCGTTTTCGCTCTTAGACCTCGATTTCGTGCTCCGTTGCTCCTTAGGTTGTTCCATGCTCTTCGGGACTTCTTTCTTAAGCTCTCCCAAGTCTCGTCTTAGCCTTACTTAGCTCCGTTCCTCGTTTTCTTTGCCTCGGATCTACGAATCTACATAAAACCATCGAAATAGCGTAGATTCCGAACTTTCCCACAAAATGAATGCTAATCTAATTAACACTAAAACATGATTATATAACAATGAAATACAACTAAACTAACCTATAATGCCTATTGGAAACATGCCTTATCAACGATGTGCTACAATCTACACCCCCTGAGAACCCAAGCCAGTCGAGATCCCATCCCCGGTCCCTGTTAAGAGTAACCGGCGAAAAAACTGCAGCAGCTGGCGCTCCTGATCAGAAGGTTTTTTATAATTATTTGGAGTTTGATTTCTTTTAGTACGAGAATTCGTCATCTGCCCTTTACCTTTGTTTGAATCATTTAAGCACCAACCACAGAATGATGAAGGAACTAAGGTTTGCAATGTGTAAAATTTCTAGGTCTTACAGTTTTTTCCTTGAATGTTTTGTTTAATTTGTTCTTTAGATGAATGTGAAGGTGTCTCTTGCTAGACCAATCTCAAGTAGCAAGCAACCTAAACAAGTTCCGAAGCCTAGCAATAAAGAAATTTCAATGGGTTGGCCAAATCAAGGTAACTGAGAAGTGAAACTGCATATTTATCTGTAAAAATGTTTTTTTTTATTCCTGGGGTATTGATGATTCTCTTTGTAGTTACTGGCATCGATAGACATATTTATCTGCAAAAACGCCTTTTACTTCAGTATTGATGACTTTTCTTTGTAGTTACTACTGGCATGATCTAATTCATATTCTGTAGATGACATTTGAATTGTTCTTTTAGCAGTATTTGGTTAAATGATCCGTTATCCATTATGTGCATCTTTTATGCCTACCCGCTCTATTACACGCTCTTTCTTGATTTTGAAAAATCTATCTGATGATTTAGAAAAACTATCTAATAGATGGCATGACCAACTTTTTGCCACTAACAAATCTAAATCATCTATGTATATTTCCAATTCCTTATCTTATACAACTCATAAAAACAACGCACAAAAATAAAAGTCCTAAACTTCAAATTAATCGAATAATTGATTCTTGGACTGGTTTTTTGGGATTAACTAATTCTTGAACTGATTATATTTACTCCATTGTTTGCCATTTTTTTCTTCAATCAATTGTTTGCCATTTTTATAACTTTGGGGAAATGTGCACATAATAGGTTGAGTTTATTGCTTTGTTTCAACTTGGCCCTCACTGCTTAGTACTGCTGCATAGAAGTAGTTCTCACACTTCGATTTCTACATTATGTCGTCAAATTCTCTAATAAGTTTCTAAAGTCTATTTCCTTATCTCATATAAGAAACCTATGGTTACTTGCTTACACAAACCCGAAGAAGAAGAAAAAAAACTATATTTGGTTTATGAATCTTAAAAAGAAGCACAGGTGACTATGAAACATTTTATGTCGTCGCAACTGTTCAGTAGAAGTATCCATCTGGTGCCATGAAATTGTAAGTTGTCTCATTGAAAAGTGTAGATGTACATTCACTAATTTACTAATATAGTTTTTGCTAACATGTACTCAAGTGTCCATTTATCCTGTCAGGTGTTTACAGAAACAAATAGAGAAGAAAGAAACCGCAGAACCGGAATTGCTTATGAGAGGACCTGGAAATTTTCCAGTAGAGAGGTTGTTTGCAATTTTTCAGTGCATTGCATCAGTGACTGGAATGTCTACAAACAAAGAGGACAAGGATGGTATTAACCAAGTGTAAGTGAGGATATGAGACGTATTTCCCTTCTACCAACGCAGCTACAGGAGGAACAGGGGGGGACAGCAGGTTGTATGACAGAAAACAGGAAAGGAGTTACACAAGAAAATGCCAGGATTGGGGATCTTTGCATCAACAAGTCAGGGTGTGACAATTACCAGTTGAAAGCTGCTAGCTCGGCTTCAAGCCTTAACACAGATTCAAGAGAGGAAGGTAAGGAAGCTGTTGTCTTGGGATTAGACTCATGTATGACAGTAAAAGGTGCGAATCAAAATTCTGTAGGAGAGTGTGGTGCAAAGGTTGAGAGCAATTCAGGGGGAAGAAAAAAGACAAGTAAAGGTGCAAAAAACTCGACATGTACAAGTGTTGATGTGCTGCAGTAGACGGAGGAGGTGGTTGTACAGAAAACGACAAAGTATACTGTCATTATCGCAAAGACCACTGCAGGGGGAGGAGGTTCAAGTCAGGAACTCTTTGTGGATCCCAAAGAGCAAGGTAATCACCTATCCTTTGGAGATAGGTTTTGAAGGGGTCTCGAACCCTACTACGACATTATCGCATACTGAAGTTGAAGCCTTGAGGAAATACTGCGAAAAAAGTCAAGAAGAATTTCACCTCCGCTTTGAAAATCCAAAGGTAATCCTCCACTCATTAGTTGTAATTGCTAAAGTTGAATTAGAAGGAATGGATGAATTGACTGATGTCTTGCCTGGATCGATCAAGACTAAGTGTGCTGATGGTAGGATGAAAACAGTTGATTTTTTTGGAATTTCGATTGCACCCAAGGTGTTTGTAGAAATGCCTGCCCATGTGGAATTAGCATTTATTGATGTTGCAGCCATAAACTCAAGTTTCAAGCGTGTTTACATTAATACCATTATACTCTTAATATTCTTTTGAATGATGCACTACACTGATTGACAACTGGTTGGAAAAACATCTCAACTAATAATAACCTCCGAGTTCGAGAAGCATATCTCCGAAATTACAAGCGACCATATCCAATTGCAGCAATTCATGCAGTTCTTCTCATTGTCAACTCTTTGTACTTTGTATCAATTTATAGGTATTTGAAATTTGCTTACTTATACATATTCTAGGTAATTATATCACTTTCCTATCTATACATAAATACAACAAACCCTTTACCGTGCGAAGCACGGTTCACAATCTAGTATATAAAAGTGAGGTAAAAAGTAATCACAAAATCGAAGTGGCTCAGCGGATGGGAGAAGGGTGTCTCTAACGAGGAAACCTGGTAACCCAGGTTCGAATCCCATCGCTTCCCTATTTTTTTACCCCTTCAGCGTCTGTTTTTTTTTTTTTTAACACCAACCCCGCTTTAATTTTTTTCCTTTACAGCGTTACAGGTAACAGCAACACAGAGAGAGAGCGAGCCGCCGGCCGCCGCTGCCACCTCCCCCTCCAGCCGACCCGCCGCTGTCACCTCCCCTCCGGCCGACCCGCCGGCGCCACTGCCATCTCCACCTCCGACTGAAGCCTTCCCCTGGGCGGCGAGACGCACTGGGCACTCCTGTTACGAAAATCGAATTGAAACAATCATTCACTCTAAACATAAAAAGGTAAGTTATTTTTCTTCTATTCCTTTTAATTTGATTGTTTTTAAATTGAATTGATTGAGTGTGAATCAATTTTGATTAGAATTTGTGGGGTTGAGATTTGAGGAATGATAATCAATTTGGGGATTTTCGATTAGGGTTTGTGATTTGTGTGAAATAAATTTGTGTCTTTGTAATTTGTGATTTGAAAATTAAAATTGTGGTTTGTGGTTGTGGTGAGAAATAGATTTGTAAATTTGTTGTTTGTGATTCGGAATCTTGGTTTGTGATGGGATTGTGGTTGTGAGAATGAATTTGTTACTTTACTATGAATAACCACCATTAGACTTTTGTACATAATTTCAGAGTTGGTTAGTCAGAAACTTGTGCTTGTGGGAGCAGTAGTTTTGCATATTTTAAAAAATTAATTAAATGCTAGTTTAGCCGTAAAATTTTGAAGTTCGGTGTTACATTACAGTTGGTAATGTAGGTTCTTGAATCCGAAAAACAGTATAGTGACGTTTTTAGTGTCGTTCAACAAAAAAGCAGGACTGAAGGTGTCAAGAGTGTATGTGTATATAGGTACAATCTTATACTCGAACATTTCAAACCATCATTTCTTCGGAAAAAATTTTCAGCCCCCCCTTACTAAAATTCCCGGATCCGCCACTGCTTACATATCACGGAATCTATGTACTGTAGGGTGGTTGTAATGGAGGATGATCAATCATTCAAGGGTGATAAACTTGTACTAAGGGGATTGAAGTTTCATGGATTCCACGGGGTGTTACCTGAAGAGAGGACACTCGGTCAGAAATTCTTGATCGATGTAGACGTCTGGATGGATCTACGACCAGCTGGAATATCTGATAACTTGGCTGACTCACTCAGTTATACTGAAATTTATCGGTGAGAAACAAAGGTTTATTAACTCAATGTCTATTTATTTTCCTTCATGATGCTAAAGGAAATTTTAGTACAACAGCGTTTATATGAATTGAAGTCCCTACGTATATATTGCAATCTTCGGCTTGGCTGAGCCCTATCGCGGTCTAAATTCGCAAAGTTATATAAGTTTTGTTCCACTTCTTTGAGAGTGTCCCCATCTGTTATGGTTTAACCATAACAGATTAGGTTAGTAGGTGTCTTTGTTTTGTCTATATAGGTGTGGATATACCTTCTATGTTATATCGTGTCCATTCATGTTCTCGTCTCTAATGGCAGCATAGTGAAAGAAGTGGCTGAGGGAGAACCTCAGAATCTCTTGGAATCAGTTGCTCACAAAATTGCAGTCAATTCACTGACCGAGTACTCTCAGGTCTCTGCTGTCCGAGTGAAGGTTGGGAAACCTCATGTTGCAGTTCATGGGCAGCTGGACTACATCGGAGTAGAGATTTTCCGGGTGAGAAAGATTGATGCCCAGAGCTAAAATGTAAGCCCTCAACTTCCGATGCTTGAATAAGATTTGTCAGAAACAAGTAATTGTATCTATCAATACAACTTCAGCCCCTTTCAACATTGATGTTTGACTAATAAGATCCTGCAGATCTACAGTTGTTGCGTTTCAGTTCCTGTTTTATGTTGACAAGTTTTTTTTCAAGGGGTTGCGACTCCAATTTGGAAGAATGAGGTATGACCTTAAAATAAAAACAATCAATTTTGATCAAGTTTATTGACTGAAAATAAAAGATATGATTTGAATAAATATTTAGCTGTTTGTTATAAAGTTTCTAAAATGTAAACTTGTGTCGAACCAATGGAATGATTTCATCAACGATCCCGAGTTTTCAAAAGCTTATGACAACAGTTATTCGAGTTGTACAACATTGTTCGTGTCGGGGAATCCTCTACTGCCTACTCACAAGGCATGGCGAGAAACCGTTCAGCACCATCAGTGGTGGCCATATTCCTTCCTTAAAGGTGCAACCAAAACCGATTCCAAAAAGGCACGCCTTTTCGAACAGCGATGATACTCGATTGCTTTCGGGATCATCCAAAGCCATAGCTTGTGTCAAATCCGCAGCCTCCTCTACAATTTGTTCACTGGATCTTGGTATGCTGCAGTGGAAGATGCGCCGCTGAAACAGATTTGATTATGATCGTTATGCTGATGATTATATGATAATGGCGGTCATCAACAAGAAAGGAGTAAACGATGACAACAGTCTGTTTTGGGTATACAGCTTCAGAAATCGGGGTTGGAAGCGTTTCAAAGGCTTTCGTTATGCTGCATACGATTGGTCGTTAAGAGACGACGGAGCAGAGGGGGCTTACTCCTTTAAAGGAGTTAGGAGCCCTCCATTCGATTCGGTTGTTAGGGTGGGAGGATACCGAAAATTGTGTTTGGGTTACGAGATTCCGAAGCTCATCTGTGGGGCGGGTGTGTCGCCGGTGTGGGTATGGCTGGTGAGTCGTTGCTCGTACGTGGGTGATGAAAGAGTACGGTGTTGGAGATTCTTGGGAGAAGTCTTTTACAACTGAGGAAGATTAAACTAACGTGAGAAAGTAAACTAAAGTTAACTTTGTAAAATATTTTATACGAGTTTTCTTGGAAACTAACCTTCACCAGAAATTGCTCAAATATTAGACAAATAATAAAATGCTAAAATTAAGACCCTTAATCTGAATTCTTTTTCTGGAGTCGTATCATTATCCAGAAGGAAATAGCAAAACGTACACCAATGGACTATACACATAATCAAGGACCAAGGTAGTGTGATGCCGAACAATTTTCAGCTATATTTGTTCAACAATAGAAACAGTCAGTAATGGAATCTCTGGTTTTATTTATTCTCAAAAGAGATTTCACTTACATAGGGATGTTTCCAGATATCAAATATGTATCTTAAATATATATCAGAACTTTCACCCACCAAAATACATCCTTGAGATTTTAGGGGGCTCTGAAGAGTCCAGTCTCGACTCGGCTAAATTGACTCATCGCCCCATAGAAAGGCTTGTGTATGCGCTCCCATCTCTTTCAATCCGCCCACAAAGGATGCATTCTTGTAAGTTGTTGTAACTACACAAACGAGGAGTTGGAATAAGCTGAGGTACAAGTGTACAACATACGGCGGAAAATGTATTGCGCCCTTTTCCTGCCTTTACAGTGTATTTACACCCGTAAACATAATGTTGTGGGAGCATCACCACACACAATTGCAGGCGTGATTCACTAGATTTGATCTTTGCATTTTTCTTTTCTTATTTGCAACTAGGAAATAAATCCTTATGACTCATGTGACAAATGAAGTTTATCAAATATTTCTGCAGTGTCCAGAGGCAAAACTAACCTGAAAAGATGAAGTGATTCGTGTTGAAGCAGAGGCCGGGATATTATTCAGCTTGAAACTACTGGTGTTTCGATACAGGATTCACTCAGATGGCTTCCTCCAGACTGACTGGCTTCATTTACATGGTTGCCACCTGAATCAGTACCTGCCTCGCTTATTTGTTGCTCGTTTGGAGGGCCTGATACAGCACCAACATCTGAAGCACTTGGCGCAGAATCCAAGCTGCTACCAATGTCTCTAGTTTCAACACTCATAGGAGATACTGCTGCTACTCCTGCATTAATCTCTCTCATGACCTGATATTGAGAACCAATATCTGCAACGGGGGAGTTACGCGAAAACCATCTTTCTTTCCATCCTCTTGTGCTCTTTGATATTGACTCCTTGTACCTTTAAAAAAATGGAGAGAGAAAAAAAAGAAGCAATGTATCAACATCATAGCTCCAACATTAGCTTTGTAATGCAATATCGAGTGTCAGTGAAAGGTCAATTAAATTATTGCCATATTGCATCTGTGGATACTTTTCAGGGAAAAGCAAAAAAAAATGTGCAAATGAAATAAAAAGCACCTCAAATCTTTCATACGAATCATACCTCATGGACACTGCATTAAATCGAGATTTTAGAGCTTCTGAAAATGACTGAAGATCTGATGGTCCTGCTCTATCTTGGCTCCTGGGTGCCTGAGTGGGCGAACCCCTGAGAAATTGAGATTAGATGTTAACACAACGAAATAGACTTGAGAAAAAATATGCTACCCTAAGCAACAAAAGAAAGGAAGATATTTACTAACCGACTATGTGGAGAAGTTCCATGCTGATTTGGTGCAGCACTTGAGCCCGCAGAGGAAACCATATGTGACTGATTTGCAGATGTATATACAGATTGTTCACCAATAACAAGTGGGGATGACGGACTAGCACCTGATGTTAAGGCGTGTGGTTCACCTTCCCCTCTTTCAGGAGAAGCTGGACCAGCAAGAGTAGTTGGTGGGGCAGAGAATACCAAGAAACGAGGGGGACCATGATCTGATGTCCTGTTCCTGTGCCCTTCCCTTCTAGAAAGATGACGAGCTCTCCCCATAGCAGCAGCAGCAGCCAAGTGCTGAATTATCCGCTCCTCCAGCTCAGTGTCGTTGACGCCAACTGGAAGCTGTATATAAAAAATGCAAATGTAAGATGAAAATCAGAGTATGAAGATACAGTCTGTGCCAGAAATGAGCGACGGCTAGAGGTTTCCAACTTGTTTACTACACACATGCTGTATTTCAAAATCCCCCAGAGTTGGATGATGAAATATAGCTGCATTTCTTGGTGGCTTAAGCCTGATGTTTCTTTCCTGTACCACTGCATCCAGTAATTCCTGGCTGTAAAAAAAAGATCACACAAAAGGTCAAGGAAAAGTATCTAACCAACCAGAACCACAAAAAGAGAGCAGTACTATAGAAAGAATACAATGAAGTACCTTGCAGGGTCCTTTAGATTGATGGGCTGCCAACACATGGGGCATTGAGAGCTTCTCTGGCACCTGATATTACCCAATTGGAAGTCATATTTCTTTACCAGTAGTACTGCGGAACTGTCCTAATAAAAACTTATTGATATCCAACTAGTCACTCTCACTCAGCTCTTCTAGCAATCATTTTCGAGTAAACATCTGTCTTAGCAATCATTTTCAAATTGATATATGAGCAAGAACTTAAAATTGCTCAGTGTGTCTCATGACATCCCTCACCTTTCATGCCAAAATTTAAGAGTCTCCTGCTCGCTCACCTGGTGTTATTTTTCCTTTCTTTTTTGAATTTTCAATGAACACTCAACTAGTATATTTTATGCAAGTGCAAGTCTATCAGGACCAATGAAACACATCACAAACTTAAAGACTCTCTGAACATCAAATAGCAGATTCAATTACCACTCAAGAATGCACTGAAGATGAAACTCATGCTTACAACCAGTCACCTACAAGGATAAAATAAAGCTAGTCAAGAGTCAAGGCCTCGGTCAAAGGAATTAACCAGCATCAATGCTAATAATAAACCGATATTACCGTCGAAGGATCACTTTCACAGAAATCTTCAAGGCATATGCTGCAGGCATCATCACAAGCCTCTTGTGGCCTCGATCCTTTCAACCACCGGCCGATCCACGGCTTCCCTGACTTCGTCTCCGTCAAGGTCGACATGACTCCTTGGTCGCAGATCCCCTTCCCGGAAGACCCCCAAAATCGGCTCCAGGGCTCCGAGATTAGGTTTCTGCACCAGGTGCAGGGTCCCGAGAGCCTCGCCTTCGACCCGCTCGGCCGGGGTCCCTACACCGGCGTCGCCGACGGCCGTGTTCTCTTCTGGAACGGCCGTGATTGGACCGATTTCGCCTACACCTCTTCCAATCGGTAAGCTTTCTTCATCCCTAGGGTTTTCGTCCTCCAATTTTTCCTGTTTCTGTTGATCTCTTTGTTGAATCAGTCCTCTTTTCGCTTATTTTGTCAAGCAATTTCTGATTGCGAGGGGGATTGAAACCTCAAACGAAGAATTTCACTTTAATAATTCTTACAGTAGTTAATTCAGTACTTATTTTATACTCTAATAATAAATGTTAT
This sequence comes from Persicaria maculosa, assembly GCA_963922045.1. Classification (NCBI taxonomy): domain Eukaryota; kingdom Viridiplantae; phylum Streptophyta; class Magnoliopsida; order Caryophyllales; family Polygonaceae; genus Persicaria; species Persicaria maculosa. The sequence continues at coordinate 66,924,032 of OY998262.1, forward strand.
TTTTGCCTGCCAAAAAAAGAATAATGTTATTTTATGGTGTATTTTGTACGTAATATGGGAAAAAAAAAACAATACTACGTATTAAGTACTCCCTCCGTTTAAAATAAAAGTCGGTTGGACTTTAGGGCGTGTTTGGCTGAGGATGGGAGTGGGTGGAAGGGGATGGGGGTGGACATTGGTTTCCGTGCCTGCGTGTTTGGCTGGGGGATGTGCGGGATGCCCGGGATGCCAAAAAGGGGATGGGAGGGGGTGGGATGGTGATTTTTCTCCACCTCCTATGAGGAGGATTGAGGGGATGCGGGAAGGTAGGTGCCTTTTTTGCCCTTTCTCCTCATTGGTCTTCCTCCTCATCGATCTCCACCGTCGCCTGCCTCCGTCTCCACCACCACCGCCGCCTGCCTCCGTCTTCCTCCTCATCGGTCTCCACCGCCGCCGTTCGAAATTACAGAGGAACGTGAAAAATAAACTCCCACAGATCGGAATTTAAGATCCACACAGACGCAGAGACGGTGACAGAGAGATAATTAGGAAAATTGATTTCACTTCACGATTTTAGTAGGTCTCAGTTTTGATCGGAATTACAGATCTACACAGGTTTCGGGTTCTCTCACCCCTTATTTGACAATGAACTCTCCCCGCGCCACCTCCGTCGACAACAACGGCTTGCTCGCGACTTCTCTCCCCATCGAAGCAGGTATTACTTCCATGACTGTCAATTAGAAGGTTTCAGTCCTTTTCTTCCAGATTATTTACCTCTATTTGCAAATTCAATTTGTAAGATTAGGGTTTCGATATTTGTGTTAATATAGGTCGAATTGGAGAGACTTCACCGTCGACAAGTGCCGTGGTAGAGCCGTGGAGGAGATCGGGGCCGGCTGTGGACGAAACACACGACCTTTTTTGTTTCAATGGATGAAGGGTATGGTGGGGGCAATTTCGTCATTTCTGGTGGGTTATTGAGGGCATTTCCGACTTTTAACGCTTCTCCATCTACCAGTTTATCAAAATACAACCAAACACAAACGGGATTAATTTTCCAAAAAATCTCCATCTCGTCCATCCCCAAAGTCCATCTCCATCTCTTCCCATCCCCAAAACCCATCCCCATCCACTAAATCCACCCCGTTGTCAAACACGCCCTTAGTGTACGTTTTTTAATGAGATAAAAACGGGGTATGTTATGTACACCGCTAATTTTTACTATTTACACCGCAAATCCACCGCATAGGGATGCGGTGGCTTAATAAAATTTTAGCCCGACATACCGCATGTACATGCGGTATGTCTGTTGACCGTATAAAAACACCGCATGTATGTGCGGTGGGTTAGGTTTAAACGGGGTCCGTAATACAATAATCCGGTTGGGTCGTAGTTATCCGAAACCTACCGCATTGGCATGCAGTGGTTTTAAAAATACCGCTTACCCATGCGGTATGTTTTGAAATTTGGGTAACAAGAATACCGCATCTCCATGCGGTATGATTTGTTACCGTTGCCACAACGGTAAAAAAATACCGCATGGAGATGCGGTATGATTTTTTACCCTTGGGGTCCCATTATAAATAGGCGTGGGGGGCCCAGTTTTCCGACACACCGAATCTTCTCCGATCTCTTTCATTCCGAGGCCGACTCGAATCTTCTCCCATTCTTTGATTCCGAGCCCGACTTTTGGATCCGTCCATTCCCCGTCCCCATATCTACCACCACTCTGTACCCGGGTTTTAAGATGGTGAAGGACAACCGTGGTAAAGCCGTAGCTGATGATGTCGGTCATGTTCGGAGACATCCGTTACAGGTAACATTTAATGTTTATAATAATCAATTTGCTTTATTTGTTAATTTGAAGGAAATAGTGTTAACATTTCATTGTTATATATAATGTAGCCGGAGCCCACTATACAGAGGCGGAGGACGACAGATGTACCGCCACCGCTGGAGACACAGCCTCACCCTACGGTATGTTAAAATTGTTACTAGGTGTAGGGAAATTGATATCGAATAAGTATATATTTCTGTTTTCTTAGGAATTGATAGTATGAGGTTGAAATCATTTATAAACCTTTGGAAAATCTTGCAACATTTAGTCAGTCATACGATATAGTATCGTATTCGAGCCATAGGATTCTGACAAATACTAGGTGTAGGGAAATTGAAATCTTGCGTAGTGAGCACTGGTCTCAGACCCTTGTTACCAGTTGAGTCACCATGATTGATCTCCTCTCACAATCTCCGTCGGACCGAGGGTGAAGGACGTCGAGCGATTTCACCTTTGTTTCTCAAAGTATTTTGTATAAAGTAGGGAGTCATTATTTCTTATAATTCATCATTTTTACCTTTTTTACAATTACCGTATGAGAGACACTCAACTTCTATGCCAAATATCTCAAATACACTTTTTTTATATACATAGTAAACCGTGTTTAAAACATAAAAGATGTAAACCATATCAATGGTCATTATGCTTAGTATAAAAAAGGTCTAGGAAGACCATATACCACAAAGCTCGTCTGTACTTGAATGGTTGAATGGCTATCAACCAGGTACGGACCGAGGGACACGATAGAGTCCGCTCCGGTCTACCCTATATTTTTTTTAATAAAATAATAAGTAAAATTAAAGGAAATTAATAAAAAAAATCCATTTATTTATTAAATTAAGGGTTTATGAAATTTTTTAAATTACAAATATAAGAAAAATTTAGCCTACCTACTACCCGGCCCACCAAATTTTAATTTTTGATAACCCATGAAATAGAGCCTCAGCCTCACCAAATTTTAATTTAGGGCTCGTTTGTTTAGATAACTAGGGAATGGAAAGATAAGGTATTAAATTTTAGACATTAGCCCCTGTTTGTTTTTTGATAGGGGAAAGTAATGATTACCCTCATGAATATAGTCCATATTTAAGTTAAGATTCATTGATCACTATTCTAATCATTCCTCTCATTCTCCCATTTTCCATACAAATGTGTTACCCTTCTATTCCCTAATTTTGAGGGGGGTAACTAATACCTCTAGGATGGGCTAATATTCCTCCCCATCCTCTCCTTCAAGCTCACAAAAATTGGTGATCATATACATTTTATGTGTAAAATTTAATACCTTACCTTTTCTTTCCCGAGTTATCTAAACAAACGAGCCCAAATGTATATGATCATCATTTTTTGTGAGCTTGGAGAAGAGGATGAGGGAGATTATTAGCCCATCCTAGAGGTATTAGTTACCCTCCTTCAAATTAGGGAATAGAAGGGTAACACATTTGTATAAAAAATGGGAGAAGAAGGGGAATTATTAGAATAGTGATCATGTCATGTACATGGATATTAGATAGAGTATTAGTATAAATACCCTTATTAGTTGTAATGGAGGGCATCCAATTAAATAATCAAATCCCTACCCTTATCTCTCTCCCTTTACTCTCTCTTAACCCTAAACCCCTTTCTTCCTAATCTCTCTATCTTTCTCCTTATTCTCCATGAATCATGTTGGGACATAACAAATGGTATCAGAGCTGGTTGATTCCTCCTTTTTTTTTCTTTTTTTTTTTTCTGTTTCTCCCCTGAATTTTTGGTTCCGGTGAGGCAGTGACCTAGAAAGCAAGAAGACGACAGGGGTTGAAGGCCGGTCAGGCGGCAATGGATGGACAATGGGTTCTGCGAAGGGAAGAACCGAATCGACGATTCTACAAAAATCTCAACGAAATCAGAGCTTACCTTGGGATGCCACCGATTGATCATTTGGGCGATTCGATCGGGAGTGGGAGCACCAAAATCGTCGATCAGGGCGGACAGGAGGAAGAAAACAACTATGGCGGCCGACCTGCAGAAGTTGAAGCTCTTATCACTCAGGATTCACAGTCGGGGCAAGAGTATGAAGCCTCGACTATTTCCAAGATTCAGATGGAATCCCCAATCATCCCAGATTCAACAGAAATCATCTATCGGGAAGAAATTGAAGGTCAGCCTTTCGATTTTGTTGAATATTTTCCAGAATTCAGAACCGATGAATCGCAAGTGTTTAGACAAGTCGAAAAGATCGCGATTCCGACTGTGGAAGTCGAAGCTCCAGTCGTTCAGGATTCGCCAAGAATCGTCGATTGGGAATTCAAGGTGCTTTCGGAAGGTGTTCTTGGCGACGTGAAAGCCAAGTTGGTCGGCGATAATGCAGTAGAATCAAGACAAACCAAAGAAATTCCAATTACGGTCAAAGAGATGAACCAACAAATCAATATTCCGGAAGTTCTTCTGGCCGATGGGTGGAAGGAACGCTCAAACTCAGAGAATGAAGCCAACATAGACGAGCATCAGATTCAACCCAATTTCTTCGAGGTAAATTTGAATCCTTGTAAGGTCATGGTATATGATAGTGCAGTCGAGGGTTTGAAGAAATTGCTTGTGCTTTTGATTGAGTGGATGGAAATTAGATTAGCTAATGAAAGGACAGTTAGCAAGACAGAAATCCGGGTTGATGTAGGCAAACTGTTTGAAGAAATGCCAAATATGAAGTTGGTGTTATTTGGTTCCACCATTGAGTTGAATAAGTTTAGTTTTCAACAGCTCCTTGAATTTAGTACTTTGGCTTCCAATGGGAGAGGAGGGGCTGCTAAATTCTTCCTTAACTGGCCAAATAGGAGTTCAATGTTAATTCCTTATGACAGAGGAAAAGGGGTATTGTCTTTTTGCTGTTGGAAGGGTTGGAGTGACCCTTGCATTGGTGTGGCCTACATTAAGACATTGATTTTTGATCCTGGAGGTATATACTCATTAATAGTGAGTAAGAGTAGTAAGTTTTGGTCTGATGGGATGATCAAGGTAGATCGAGCATTGGGAAAAAAATTCGTTTTTGACCCGGGTGGAGTATTAGTAGATCATATGCATCCGCAAGTCATTTCTGGCAATGGATATATGGGAGATGCAAATCTGGCTACAAGTTCCTTGTGTGGGTGCTCATGTGGCTTGTGCTCTACAGGAAGCTACATTGTGGGGTGGCCATGTGCTGTCATGGATTGTGAGATGGTGATGGTAGAGCATACAACCAGCCATGCCTTGTTTGATCAGTCGGGTTCCCACTTAGCTGTGGTGTGTGAGAGTCGCACCAAGATCTTGGTGTCCAGCTTATGGGGATGAAGGGGTCTTGATCAACTAAGACTGTAAAGTGCCTGGACATAATAGGCGCCTGAAGCTACAGGAAGAAATAAAAGGACAAATAGGTGACAGTGGAACCTCCAATTCACAGGATTGCATGCATACAAATTACTGTCATAAGGGACAAGGTGTATTTGCATGATTCGTTTGCTGCGGTCTTAAGAAGGCAATTTGGCAAGGGCATCACGTGGTAATTGCATGACATTAAATGCAAGGGGATCAAATTTAATTGCTGCAATTATATACAGTAGTAATTAGTTGCCACACAATTGTTTACTCATGTGCTGACCGTGTACCTTTTCATTACACCGTTAGTAGCTATAGTTTTGTAATTTGTTTTCTAAGCTTTGAGGACAAAGCTTCTAGAAGAAGTGGGTTATGTCATGTACATGGGTATTAGATAGAGTATTAGTATAAATACCCTTATTAGTTGTAATGGAGGGCATCCAATTGAATAATCAAATCCCCACCCTTATCTCTCTCTTAACCCTAAACCCCTTTCTTCCTAATCTCTCTATCTTTCTCCTTATTCTCCATGAATCATGTTGGGACATAACAGATCAATGTATCATAACTTAAATATGGACTACATTCATAAGGGTAATTATTATTTTTTCCTACCAAAAAACAAACGGGGGGTTAGAGTTAAAGCAAAATATTTTTGAAGACTACACCTTCTATTTATCCATTTTGAAGAAATTTTAGAGAACTTATCGGATATAGTCTAGTAATTTTGAGTATATACTATATAGTAATTTCCTCATCTACTATTGTAACGAAGTTAGCTAACTGTCTAACGGGGCAGCCTTTATACAAGCCCAATTTCTAAAGGATACTATTATAACCTTTGTTGGGCCTCCAGTCTGAATGTCTTAAACCAACTAGGTTGCATCCAAATACACCCGAAATAAGTGCTCATTTGTTACATCCACTGTTACAGTACGTGTAATATTTAATTATTTTGGGCATTATTTTATATCAAATTTAAATATATATATATATATATATATATTTATACTTTTTGCACTTATATTAAAAATGTTATTATAAAAATTTACATTATAGAAAATAGATAAATTTTTTTTAAAACAATCAATTTTTAATTATTAATAATTTTTAAAGAGTAATTTTTGATAATAAAACTTTATAGATATATCTTATAATATAAAGTATAAATATATATATATATATATATTTTAAAATATTTTTCATTATAAATTTATACTCTAAATAATTAAATAAATGAGCTATCACCATCAGTGCGTTGCATTAAATTTATTTCAATCCGTTCAATTAACCCAGAGCAAATCGTGGGACCATGTCCAAATTCATGGGCTGTGGTGGAGTGTATACATGCCAATTTTAGCTCAATGGAAGATTTAGTTACCCGCTATAGCAGAATAATAAGTTTTATGTTACGTTACATACATACTGTCTTTTAACATCGAAAGGGGGATTAGGTAACAAGTTCTCAACTTCAATTTGTATTAGTGACAAATTGTCATAGTTTTTCTGACCAAAAAAAATTGTCATAGTTTTAGTAGCGGTTAATTTAAGAATGGGTTAAATATTAATATTTCACCGTAATAATTGAATAATTTATCGAAATTTAAAGTAATTTGAACTGTGGGACAATGTATCCTTTTAAAAAGGAATAAATCCAATTAATAGGTACATCAATCAATCTATATTGTACGGTTGTTATGATAGTTTCAAGAATAAGAAAAGGAAAACACTAACAAGAAGAAGAAAAGCACTTAGCGAAGGAGTGTTATGGAGAGGCCTCCGAGTAGTTCGAGGGGTAAAACCGTACAAAGGCCGGTGTCCGTGGCGTGCGGCGACGGTCTTAAGCTGACGCTCCCTTGGACTACGGCGACGAAACGAAACAACAACAGAAACCGCTACGTCAAGCACAGAGGCTCGGCGTCAATCTGCGACGCTACGGCGCCGTTTTGCCCGCAAGTCGTCGCTAAGCACCCGAGGCCCACCCGGGCCGGCATGTTCAAGTACGACGCGCTTAGCTACGCTCGGAACTTCGACGACGGCGCATTGAATGGCGAGGGTGAGGAGTGTTTCTCCCACGGATTCTCGTCGAGATACGCCGCTCCTGCTTCCAAATCGTCGTCATCTTGATCTTCTTCTTCCTCCCGTGGTTGATTTTCAATGTACGTTAGGGAATAAGGGTATGCAAGTAAATTGAGGGTTTGGTGGAGGGTGTTTTGGTCTTTTTAAGATGCTGTTGTTTCCTAATGCAAAATTCGTAGCAATAATATGGATTGAAATTGACTATACGGGCAGAAAAGGAGAGGAATCTCCATTTTGTGATCGATCTTCATTAGTTTGGCATCTTCTATTTCCTTATCTACTCAGTCCTCATATTTGATTTGTCCAAGCATTTAAAATAATAATAATAATAATAATGCTAGAAGCTACGTTAAAAAGTAAGATAAAAATAAAGTTGATCCGATTTTTTTATACTTTTGAAGAAAAATATTTTTTTTTTTGGTAAGAAGAGAAAAAATATATGGATTCTTGAAAGAAAAATCTCACAAAAACCGTAGAATTTATGAATGTATTGTCTCCAAATCCGATCAACAATAATTATCGTTTTAATTTCAAACTAGAACAATTCCCGCGCTTGCGAGGGAAAAAAAAATTATTATAAGGATGAACAAAAACATAAGTTTTAATAAAAGTATTCATTCGTTTTCGTTTTGTAATTATTATATAGTATATGTTATTAATAAAAGTATTATTATATATATATTAAATTAGTCAATAAACTATATTTTCCGGGGGAAAATTAAGTAGTCAAAAAAAGCAAATTTCAACTAAAAAAAATCTTATAAGAGCAAGCCCAACAACTTCTCTAAAAATTCTCTATTATAGAGAGAAAAATATCAAAATCTCTATAATTTTTATACTCTAACCCCAACAACTTCTCTATTTTACATATTTATACATTTATTATACACTATAATAATTGCATAAATTCATAATTTAATAAATAAAATTTCAATAAATTAATTAAATCAATATGTAACAACCAATGAATAAATGGATAGACATGGGAAGGAGTGAATGCATTTAATTTTACAGATTTTAAGTCTTCCTCTAAATTTAGAGATTTTTTTTCTCTTTCCTCCCATTTCTCTATTTTAGAGATGGTTTTACAAAAGCTATTGGGGTTAGAAAAAAACCTATATTTCCTCTAAAATTGCCTATTTTCTCTATTTTACATAAGCGGTTGGGGATGCTCTAATCAATGTTAATTATTTGCCAAAGAAATCTAAAATTACATTTAAAATTGATCAAGTTTTATAACCTAAAACGACATTTAAAGTTGATCGAAGGGAGTAATATTATATTAACATAGAATTATTAAATCCACATATCATCCTCTCTTTAAACCAATATCATATATGCTCGTTTGGTATAAGATCGTGTGAGGTAAAAGGAATGAAAATAAATTCTGTATGAGAAAATAAATTGTATATAGGTTTTGTGAGTCTAGATTAGAGAAGGATACTATTTTTTGTATGAAAAATAAGAGAGGAGGGGTAATGAATAGAAGACTATAGGGGATATAGTTACCGACCCATTGTTCAAATGTGTGATTGAAGAGGGTGAAACAAAACCAATTTTGTATGAAAAGTTGAGAGAATAGGCTAATGATTAAAATTTTTAACAATGTATCTTGAATTATAAATAGACTACATCATATTCATTTCATTTTCCTTTCTCTTTCCAAAATTTAAATCAAACGAGTCCTAAATCTAAATTATACTATAGTAATTTTCAAAAGAACGAAAAAAGTAATATTCGTATAAAAACATAACGGTCTATATCTATCTATCTATATACATATACTAAAACCGATGTATAACGTCCTATGTGGCGCGTTGTGGTTGATTCTATGGACAAAAATCATGTGTGGCGCGTTGTAGTTGATTCTAGGAAAAAAATTAATAAAATAATATGTTATCATAATTTATAGAAATTTATATAAGTCACAATCTATATATATTTTAGTTAATTGACATACATGTAAATAAAAAAAATTCATAGTCATACTTATCAAAAATATTAATAGATAAATATGTAGTATTTGATATGTGCTATTTTATTTACATCAAGATTATTTTTTAGTGGAAAAAATTATTTATATCAAAATTAATTATTTAATCATTGTTATTTCGGAAATTTCACGAGGTACCCCCGAGGTATCGCGAAATTCACGCGGTGACCACTTCTTTTACCTCTTTCACGTGGTACCCCTGAGGTTTGAGATTCTTTCACCTCGTGCCCCTCCCTCTTATTTTTAACACTTTCCGTTAAGTTTTAATTAAAAAAAATAATTTCTTTTTACCTGTACGCGATTTACCTGCTTACCCAGACAAACCTTCACGCGAAAGAGGCGACTCCACAGGCGAAGACCTTCGAGCGAAGAAGACTCCACAGGCGACTCCACAGGCGAGCTGGACTCCGGCGTCGGCGCTGGCGGCGGTGGCGGTGGTTTCCGGCGTCGGCGGTGACATCGGTGAATCTCAATGGCTAGTTACAGGTGAATCTCAATCCCAATTTCAGATTTTTCCAAAAATTAGGGTTTAGTATGATGGTTGATTTGTGCAAAAATTTGTGTACATGTGAACTTTATTGATGATTTGTTGGTGTTTAGGGGTATATAGGCTGCGTTTTGATGATTTTAGGTATAAGTATCATGGCTTTGTTCAAATTTATAGATTGGGGAATTTGGAATTCGGTTGTGTTATCTTTCAAATTTGGGGTTTTTTGAATTTAGTGGCCTCTAAATTTGTTTGTATAAACATTATGCTTTGTAGAATGGTGTTGCAAATTTGGGATTTTTTTGTTTGTATAAACATTGGGATTGAGATTCACCTGTAACTAGCCATTGAGATTCACCGATGTCACCGCCGACGCCGGAAACCACCGCCACCGCCGCCAGCGCCGACGCCGGAGTCCAGCTCGCCTGTGGAGTCTTCTTCGCTCGAAGGTCTTCGCCTGTGGAGTCGCCTCTTTCGCGTGAAGGTTTGTCTGGGTAAGCAGGTAAATCGCGTACAGGTAAAAATAATTTTTTTTTTAATTAAAACTTAACGGAAAGTGTTAAAAATAAGAGGGAGGGGCACGAGGTGAAAAAATCTCAAACCTCAGGGGTACCACGTGAAAGAGGTAAAAGAAGTGGTCACCGCGTGAATTTCGCGATACTTCGGGGGTACCTCGTGAAATTTCCGTTGTTATTTTATTTATATTTATATTTTTTTGAGACAGAATAATTTATCAAAATATTATTTAGCCACAATCCATCCATGGATAGATATTTTAGTAAACTAACGTAATAAATATATGCTATATATTTAATGAAAAAATATTAAAATATTTGTAAAAAACGGTTATCTATTAAATTACATGATATTCAATTAATGGTAGATTATAAAAAACATTACATTATACATAGTAAATGTGAACATTATTTATATTTTATTATTTTGTGAGAATCTAAATAAAAGATATTTAGATTTTTATAATCTGTCGAACTAATTTTATTTCGTATTATTTTTTGGTGGAAAAATGATTTATATTTGGATTATTTTTATTTTTATTTATTGGAATCATGTATTAATGTATTCCTCGTACACGGGACGTGGACTGCACACTAGTTACATATAATAAAGGAGAAGTCATTTGTGACACATGACACTTTTTCTTTAATCGTAGTAGCATTAAGCAATAAAAAAATCTCCTTAATTTGCCTTAATCAATCTCAAGATTAATAGTTTTTTTTTAGATCGATATAGATATATTTGGAAAGATTTTGCTCAATTTTGTAACATTTAGATAATAATTATATATAATTTTTTTTTGTAAAATCATAGCTCAAGTTCCGGCGAATAACAACTCTTACCCGAGTGATCGAGTTGTCTTGCAACCTTGTTTCATCGAGTTGATCGTGGCAGTGTTTGTGATATCATAATTAATATCTCTCATCTAGGCGGGGGAACGTTCATTGCCCATTGAAGATTTCTGCTTTCCATCTATCCGATAGTGAGATATCGTACCAACTTTAGCTTTCCCATGCGCTCACTATCCACGTTTGTCCCGCCTAGTCTTCCATCCTCGCTTAGCTGGTTGATTGGTCTTCTGCTTAGTTTAACTTTTTAGGGTTGTTTTCCTCGTTTTGTTTTGGCCGATTGGTTCATTGTTTGTGGTATCATGACGGTCTGTCCATATATTTGACACTTGTGCCCCCTCAATTCATCAGACTTCTGTCCAGAGACGGAGCCAGGGGGCATGGGGGAGCACGTGCCCCTCCCCTCATCTGAAAAATTACCTAGGTTTACGTATTCTACTCATCGCTAGCTTCGTTTTGATATATAATATGCCCTAATCCGACATCTGAGTAAAAAGTTATGAATGTTTGAAAATTATAGGTGTATTAATCATTTTAATTTTATTTCAATAAACTATAATACTTTTATATTTTACTTAAATTGACATTCACGTATCATAAATCATCTCGAGAGGTTCGAAATCATAGGTTATATTACTTATTTTGATAATATGGTAAGAAGTTACGCAAGTTTAAATATTTTTTATATCTAGTATACACTATTACATGTACGTTAAGAATACAACAAGTTAACTATTGACTCAATGTTTATTTATTGTGGTTTATATCCTTATTTTGTTAGTTTTCTTTTCTTCGACTATTTAATTTATTTATATTTTTAATGGAGAAAAAATAACAGAGTTTTATCATAAATCGAAGTCATGTTATCTTAAAATAACATCATTTAATTTATGTAATTATCATATTATGTAGAGATCGTTATGCTACTTTAATATAAAATGACATCGTACATATACAATCGTGCCCCCCGCCAAATTTTTTTTTTTGCCTCCGTCCCTACTTCTGCCTAGTATTTCAAATTCTTACTTTTATTATATATATATATAAAAAAAAACTCCTCCTGCCTAAGTGGATCGAGGCCATAAGGATCATCTGATCCGTATTTATAGTCCATTCTATAGTCCGCCTTTTTATATTGGTTGAAATCAATTATAATACTACCCTATTTATTAAGAAAAATAATAAAATAATTCGGCACAACCAATCACCCGATATAAACCATAAAATGGACCGTGATGCACAAGTAGAAAAGTATTTGATTAGCTAGTCCATTATATTCAGTCATGCCAAATGGGAAATCCCTTTCTTCCCACATTGTCAAACGAAATTGTGGCCTATATATCGCTCTTGATATAAACCACAACTTGTACTTTCAAACAAAGTAAAAAAGAGGTGTCCCAAACGATTCCTTAATTAACTAAACTAACATATATAATATAGACCAATATCTTTGCCCTTTGCCTATCTCCACAAACAATATGCATATCTTCTTGCTTCCTCTTCTTGCAGTCCTTGTAACTTCCTTGGTGTTTGTCATCCGAGAACGAGAACGCAAGAAAAATGGCACAAACCCACCAGGGCCATCGGGTATTCCGATCATCGGAAACCTCCACCAGTATGTATCCTCTTGCCCTCACCTCTACTTTTACCAGCTCTCCAAGATCTATGGTCCCTTGGTGTCTTTGAAACTCGGGTTCGTACCAGCCCTTGTTGTCTCCTCCGCGAAGATGGCGAAGGAAGTGATGAAAACCCATGACCACATCTTTTGTAGCAGGCCAAAGTTTGCAAATCAACAAAGGATGTCTTACAATGGCTTGGCTATATCTATGGCCCCTTATGGAGATTACTGGAGGGATATTAGGAAAGTTAGTGTAGTTCATCTCTTGAGCTCTAAAAAGGTGCAGTCGTTTTCTCTGATCCGAGAAGAGGAGGTTTATCGGATGACACAGAAGATCTCGGGTCTTTCAGATGGAAATAGACTGATAAACTTAAGTGAAATGATGTTGTGTCTCACCAACACTATAATAAGTAGAGTTGCTTTCGGGAGGAGGAACGATTGCGATAACGCTAGATATAGAAGTAGTTTTGAGGATATTCTTAGGGAAGGACAAGAAGTATCGGTTGGTTTTTGCTTTTCGGATTACTTTCCCTTTATGGGTTGGGTAGACAAGCTCACAGGGTTGTCGAAAAAACTCGATAAAGTCTTTATGGAGATGGATAGTCTTCTTGAGGAGATTATCGAGGAGCATGTTGAAACAATTAGGGCTAAATCTGATGTAGAGGACATCGTCGATGTGTTGCTTGGTCTCCGAAAAGAGAATTCTTTTGGAGTCGAAATCACCCATGATCACATCAAAGCAATCCTCATGGTAATATACAAGTAGACCTTAATTTTGCAATATCTAGCTAGAGGTGTTGATTTCATATTTTGTTTATTTATAGGATGTATTCGTGGCGGGAACAGATACAAGTGCAGCGACGGTGGTTATGGCAATGACTGAGCTTATGAAGAACTCGGAGGCTATGAAGAGAGTGCAAGAAGAGGTTAGAAATTCGACAAGGAACGCGACCAAAGGAATGATCAAAGAAGAAGAACTTGGAGAGCTAGTGTATCTAAAGGCGGTGGTGAAGGAAACAATGAGATTGCACCCGGTTGCACCATTGCTAGTTCCGCGGATAGCCACTCAAAAGTGCAGCATTGAAGGGTATGAAATCGAAGAGAAAACCCTAGTTTTTGTGAATGCATGGGCAATAGGAAGGGATCCGGAATCATGGGAAGACCCAGAAGAGTTCAAACCTGAAAGGTTTATGTGCGATAAATCGATTGATTTTAAAGGCCAAGATTTCGAGTTGATCCCCTTCGGGTCTGGGAGGAGAATCTGCCCGGGTATGCACATGGGTGTAGCTATGGTGGAGCTTGCGCTCGCCAACCTGGTTTACTTGTTCGACTGGACCGTGCCTGTTGGTATGGATGAAGATGTTCTCGACACGAGTGTTTTGCCCGGTATTACTACACATAAGAAGATCCCACTATGTCTTCTAGCAAAAAATGTTGTCTTCTAGCAAACTAGTTACTCACCGTATAAGAAAATGTGATTTATAGGGCCTTATGAAAAAAATGTGGCATGTTAATTGCTTTGATCTTCGAATGATTGAACCATGTAACTTACATATATTTTATCGCTTACTTTGTTTGGTAAAAGGATAGATGAAGCTGATAAGTTAGTTGAAGTTGATGATTATTTAAGTTAAATTATATATGCATTAGCAACAGAAACCTCATTGCCATGACAAATTTATATGACTTTACACTAGCCGTTGCTATGCTGTGGCGAAAACCAATAAAGCAGCCACGACAAATTCATGTCGGTAGTGTCCATGGCTAATTTGTTGTTTTTTTTTGTAGTGATTTTTTTTTATTAGGTAATAATTCGAGTTCAGACAGGTCTGAACCTCGATGGCCGATAAAATCGAAAGACGGTGAACCGTCAAACAAAGAAAATACAAAACGGCGCACAACACAGGCAAAAGAGCTCTACAAAAACGAGGCAGAACCAACAAAACCAAACAAGATGAGGACGAAAATGGCGGACAAAGCCAAGCACCACCAAAAGTAGTACCGCAGGCCAGCGACATATCAGGACCCGATCATCCTGTGGGCAGTGAGGACGAAACCAGGGAAGCAGTCAACCCGGAAAGATGAGTCGCCAGGATACACACTACCACGACCCTTGCCTGTCCCGACTCCAGCAGTCAAAACCCCATCCGCGGAAGAGAAAGCTCGACCCCGCTAAACGCAAAGCCACACAACGCTTGTGTATAAAGCACCCAGGCCCTAACGGGATTTTGATCAGCCCTTTCGGAATTTTAAGCACTTTAACGAGATTTATTTATTTTAAGTAATTAATTATAAAATAATTTTTTCCATATTTATATAGTTTATGTTCTTCGAGCTTGCTTTGGGCCCAAATCACAATGTTTGGCCCATTCAACAGGCCCAATGAAGCGCCGCCAACCACAACCCTGCAACAAAGCAAGGACGAGCCAGGGCTCAGGTTGTCGCCGACCAAAACGGGAGAAGGATGGGAGTAAACAATCGGGGTAGAGTGCAGATCCAAGGCCCGGAAGGCCGGAGAACACCACCGAGCCTAGTAGGATCTGGGTGAGATGAGGATCAGAGGAGGGTAGACGCCTGCGAAGAAGCAGTATCCGCCCGAAGAAGGGAGGGGCGGGATGATAGGCGGCGCGGATGCACAGAGATATATTAGGATAGATATATTAGATATGATTGTATTAGGATATAATCATTGATATTGTTATATTAGGTTAGAAATATATATCTTTGGTAGGTTTAGTTTATCGATATCTTTATATTACTTATCCTCCAAGCATTGTAGTCCCTATATAAAGGGTTGAATAATAACATTCTAAATGTGTGTTTGCCTTCTCTAATATGAGGCTTCCACCACCAATCTATTAGGGTTTTATCCCTCTCTAAATTCTACATGGTATCAGAGCTTTTTTTTCCTCACGGAACTCTAATTTGATCCTCCCGCCCCACCCCTCATCTTCCGCAGCCGGCGTCGTACCCTCGCCGCCGATCTCTCTCTCCCCTCGCCTCGCCGGCCTCCTCCTCCCTGTCCTGCCCTACCGCCGCCGCCGACATCACTAAACCACCTACTCCATCTCTCTCCTTCGCTCACCGTCGCTGCAAGTCTCCTTCGATCTTCTCCAAAAGAGACCAACCAGATCGAAGACCCAATCGGTCACCGAGGAAGGGGGAGAAGGAGAAGGTGGTGCGGGAAGGTGGCAAACATTGAGTCTCTGGAGGAGGGAGGCCGGAAATAGCTCCGGCAACACCCAACCAGGGACAATCGAAGGCAGAAGAGCCAGATCCATCCCCACCCAAGGCGGAACGGAGGTTTAGACTCTGCTGGGAAAGGTGGGGCGATTCCACTTTGGCGAACAAATCCGACTCAACGGAGTGAGTAGACGGGAAGCCAACGGAGTTAGAACCCGCTCAGCGGGATTTTGGGCCCCAAACGGGGGTTTTCCGATGGATGACGGTGGCCGGAGACGGGCTTGGCCGCCCCAATGGTTTCTCTCTCTACTTCTCTTAGAGAGAAGTCATGACTTTTTTTTTTTGTAGTGATGTTAACAAGCTAGTATGGTATTTGGAAAATCTAGTTATCAGGGTACGTAGTTGATAAAAATTTGTGAATAGAAAATCAAAAACTTCGAAAAATTTGGGCGAATAGTTATTGATAAGAAAAAAATAAATCATTTCAAATTCAGTGTTTGGAGGATAAATTATACAGTGTAAAATGTGTAATCAATCTAGATCACTCAAAATTATAGAAGGGCTGGGTTGAACAAAAGTGATATTTGCAGTCGAAGGGAATATAAATTTGACACTCAACATATTTGTTAATTTTTTAGCTGATAGTAATTATTATTATAATATATATAAAAAATTAATTAAATTTTTTTTTTAACTTCCTAAAATACGTACGTGCACAAAATTCAAATGCTTGTATTTGCAAAGGGAGTATAAGCAGGAACGGATCTAGGGGTGGGCTAGTATATGCTACAGCCCACCCCCACATTTTGAGTAATCTATATATTATAGGTATACTTAAGACAATGTTGTTCTGCTGGCACACGTGGTCGGAAGTAAGCACAAGAGTAAAGTGGTCGCAGGTTCAACTCCCCCCGTCCCGCAGTGGAAGTGAGTTTGGATCTCTTCCTTACTTTCATTACTGACCGTCATTATATATATTTATATAATTATTCCAAATTAATCATCCAAACACAACCATCATTATATATATTTATATAATTATTCCAAATTAATCATCCAAACGCAACCATTAATATGTTCCAGATGATGTCGTTGATGCTCTTATCATACTTAGCTCCTACATATTTATTTATCTTATTGCCACTTCAATTTTGTTATGTGTTCTTCTATAATGAGTGTCATTTTTCAATTTTTCTTTCTCTTTGTAAAAAAAATCCCTAATTTTTAACCCAATAGATATAGTCACATGCAATTAGAAAAATAAAATTATATGTAAATTCAGTTCACCCAGGATTTCAATCCTGGTTCCGTGCCCGAGCATAAGTACGTTGTATGCTAAATCTGGAAAATAGTGAAAACAGGAGTTGGATATGTATTCGCGATATAATGCGTGGATGAGCCACTGCCGAAAATAATTTGATTGGATATTTGGATCGGATGATTTTGTAGATAGACATGCCAGTGCCGTGACCGGCCTAACTGAAAACGATTGATGCAAATTATGCAATTGCATCCAATCACCGAGTCGGCTTGCAAGGACCGTTAATAACACAATTAGTCTTTGTAAATTAGTAGGGGTGTTATATGAAATGAACAGCTCGAGCTTGGTTCGGGATCGACTCGAAAAAAGCTCGACTCGAGCTCGTTCACTTATTTAAACAAGTTGAGCTTGAACAAAATTTTAAGCTTGGTTGAAAGCTCGACTCGTTCGAATAAAGCTCGAATTCTATTAAATTTCAAAATTTTCCTTTAAGTTAACATGTTATAACCAAGTAGAACTATTTAAAGCTCGAAAAAAGCTCGGCTCGAGCTCGTTCATTTCCTAAACATCGAGCTCGTTTAGCAAATGAACAAGCTTGAACCTGTCAAGCTCGGCTCGTTTGGCTCGAATAACACCCCTATAAATTACTTCCATCCGGTTGCAGGTTGCGACAAAAAAAAAGGATGGGACATAGGTATGATAGGTGTCGAAATTATAGAGGAGGGAGTTTGTTAATTTGGACAAAAAAAAATGAAAAAATGAAGGAGTTGCAGAGACTGACGTGTGGGGAGGGAGAGAGTGAGATGGGTTGAAATGAAAAAATGAAGTATTGAAATATATATATTGACAAATACTGTAGGTTTGTTTGTTACGTTTTTGTTCGGTTTGGTGGTTATGGTGTGATGTTCATCATTTTCTAGTCGTACACGATATGATTAGGGTTGATTTTGATTTCAGTACACATTTTTCAAACCGAGCAAATAGACATGTAGATATATGGATGGATAGATATCTATCTAGGTTGGTTCGTTTCGGTGTATACAACTCTTTTAGTGTACATAGACGAAATCATGCATATAAAAATTACTCTATTCATCTGTTACACACAATTATTCGTCAGTATAAAAAGTGTAAATTTTATTCTTATGATAATCGTCCAGTGCCACCGAATAATTTTATTTTAGCTAATAATCACGTAATACATGCAATTTACTTTTAATATCATCCGTTAATCTTCTTAATTCAATATTCCAAATTTGTTAAAATATCTCATATATTATACGAGTTGTGCACATATATGATCTTCTCTATATAAGAGACCTTGATAGAAAGAAAATATATATAAATATATATAAATATATACAAAAAAAAAAAACTTGTGAATTTTTATTTTGAAATTTACTCAAATTTTAGGACTATAACAATACAAATAATAAATCATACTCCCTCTGTTCCAAAATAGATGAGTTTTTAAATGGTTAGTTTTTATTTGAAAATAGATGGTCTTTTATGTCTTTTAGGTAGAGCATTGTAATGATTTGTACGTATTGATTTGTGTGTTGTTAATTTTTAAAAGATTTTTATTGGTTAAAATATGTATTGAGTATTTAAAAAATACTAATACAATTTATGAAAAAGTTAGTTAAACATTTCTTTAAAAATACCCAATAACATATATTTGTATACTTTTGTCTTAAAAATGATATAATTTTTTAAAAAAAAATTAAGGGTATTTTCAATGTAAACATTTCTTTATCACTCCGTATAAACATAAACATATATATCTCAAATCTAATAATAAAAAAAAAAAAAAAACATATCTCAAATAATTAAGTGTATCACTAATCAGTATCTAACATCATTGTAATAGGAGATCCACAAAGAAAACGATATGGGCGGCCACTTACTGAAAACGATTTATTTCTTTTTGGGTGAAAACTGATCGAAAACGATTTAAATGAATGTTAGCCCCAACAATTCAATCACTCAAACAAGTTGCAATTTGCATCTCACACTTTCCACATAAAACAAAACATGAATGTCCCAATTAATAAGTAACTTTATCTTAGTTTTGCTATAAACAAGAGAAAAAAAAGAAGATCGAGACCCAAAACAAATAATCAACACAAATATGCATCTCTTCTCCCAGCTTGGTATTGCAGCCCTTTCAAGCTCCCTTGTGTTTCTCATCCTAACAATCAAGAAACATGGGAGGGTCAGGGACCCACCAGGGCCACCGCGCGGGGTTTCCAATAATAGGAAACCTCCACCAGCTTCGAAAACACGAAAATTGTTATGATCATCTCGATCACGAAGACATCCGAGACTGCAACTTTATCCGGAACTAAATGCAGCCGCACAAAAGAACGATATCACTCCAATAGACCGATTAAACTAAGATATATTTGAACAAACCGGACAAATGTTATACGGAGTAGTAAGTCAATTAACAAGAAGCCTATTTCTATTTTTTTTTTCATTTTTCATTTTTCACTGGTAAGGAGCAAGGGGAAGTCAGGAGGTCTCGGGTTCGATCCCTACCTCCGACCCTTTCCTTGGGTGAAAATCCAAAGTTTGTCTTGCTTCTTACCAGTGGGTCGAGCCGGTCGACCCAAGTCGGTTTACTTGGTACATGGCTCTTTTCAGCTAGGTCACATCACATGTCCGGAGTTTACCACCAAAGGTGGGTTCCTCGTCATAAGGTCATTATTACAAGTAAAAAATTACTTGGTTTTTTTTAATGCAAGCCACAAGGTCATTATTACAAAATAAATACTGTAATGTTTGGTCCGCAAATACACAACTGAGACTAATTTGAACGCAAGTCACGAGGTCGTCATTTTATGATTCATCATTTAAACCTTATAAAACCTGGGTTTTTTCTAAAATTGACCCCAAATTTTAGTAGTTTATTAATTACTAAAATTGACATCCATACACACCCATAATCGTTCAGTTCCAAAGGTAGTTTAATCAATTCAGTTCCTAATACGGAGAATCAGTTACATGTCTTATCTTTCCAATTCAGTTTCTAATATTCAGTTTTTTCTCCCTCTTTGTCCATTTGGTTTTTGTACTCTTTTCTCTCTCTTGGTCCTCATTTATTATTACTATTTTTTTTTATTTTTGGGTAAGGATTGTCCTCATTTATGAATGTTAGCCCCAACAACAAAAACACTCAACAAGTTACAATTTGCTTCTCACAGTTTGACAACCATATCATAAGTTCTGCTACAAACAAGAGATCGAGACCCAAAAAAAAAGCAAAAAACCAACAAAAAAAAAAAAATGCATCTCTTCTTCCAGCTTGTTCTTGGAGCCCTTGCAAGCTCCCTTGTGTTTCTCATCCTAACAATCAAGAAACATAATAGAGACCCACCAGGGCCACCGCGGTTTCCGATAATCGGAAACCTCCACCAGCTCTATGAATCCCCATGCCCTCACCTCTGGTTCTACAAGCTCTCCAAGACCTATGGCCCCTTGATGTCTCTGAGGCTCGGGTTCGTCCCAGCCCTTGTCGTCTCCTCCGCGAAGATGGCCAAGGAGGTGATGAAGACCCATGACCACATCTTCTGCAGCAGGCCAAGATTGACTAACCAACAAAAGTTATCTTACAATGGCTTAGCTATGACTTTCGCTCCCTACAGCGAATACTGGAGGGCCATGAGGAAGATGAGTGCAGTTCATCTCTTCAGCTCCAAGAAGGTGCAGTCCTTTTCCCCAATTCGAGAAGATGAGGTTCATTCGATGACACAGAAGATCTCGCTCCTTTCGACGACTCATCCAAATAGGCCTGTGAATTTGAGTGAATTGATGCTCTACTTCACCTACACTGTGATATGTAGAGCTGCCTTTGGGAGGCGACCGAAGGACGATGGTAGCTTTCGAGCCATTCTAAGAGAAACACAAGGAATGGCTGTTAGTTTTTGCTTTTCGGATTATTTTCCGTTCACCGGTTGGCTTGATAGGCTTACAGGGTTGTCAGCTGAGCTTGATAGAGTCTTCATGAAGTTGGATGGCCTTCTTGAGGAGATTATTGAAGAGCATGGGAATGCAATAAGGCCTAAATCCGGCGACGAAGAGGATATCATTGATGTGCTTCTTGGTCTCAAAGAAGAGGACTCATTTGGAGTCGAAATCACCCATGATCACATCAAAGGCATTCTCATGGTATACTTCATGACTTTCCGATGTGGGATATACAGGTTGTCCTTTCAGGTCTAAACAGGATTTTTGGTTATTGCAGGAAGTGTTTGCGGCAGGAACAGATACAAGTGCTGCAACGGTGGTTATGGGAATGACGGAGCTTATGAAGAATCCGGAGGCTATGAAGAGAGTGCAAGAAGAGGTGAGAAATTCGACGAAGAACAGGAAGGACGTGATCAAAGAAGAAGATCTTGAAGAGTTGGTGTATCTGAAGGCGGTGGTGAAGGAGACGATGAGATTGCACCCGGTTGCTCCATTGTTAGTCCCGCGGGTAGCCACTCAAAAATGCAACATTGAAGGGTATGAAATCGAAGAGAACACCTTAGTGTTTGTGAATGCATGGGCAATAGGAAGGGATCCTGAATCATGGGATGACCCAGAAGAGTTCAAACCCGAGAGGTTTCTGTGTCAGAACCCGGTGGACTTTGGAGGCCAAGATTTCGAGCTGATTCCATTCGGATCAGGGAGAAGGATCTGTCCCGGGATGAACATGGGTGTAGCTATGGTGGAGCTTGCACTCGCCAACTTGATTTACCTATTCGATTGGACCGTCCCTGTGGGTAAGGAGGATGATATTCTCGACACGAGTGTTTTACCCGGTGTTACGACACAAAAGAAGATACCATTGTGTCTTATGGCTAAAAATGTTACATGATGCATATGTTTGGATCTTGGAATGTAATACATCTTCTTCAAATGATTCAAACAATAATGTATGTAATGTAACCGTATATTCGAGTATTGGACAATGATGTATTCAGCATTGGCTCAAAGATCAAATCCAACAAGAAAAATTAATCAAAAATCAAACTTGCAATCTTTGAATTTTCATACAAATGCTCGATTTTAGGGCTATTTTAGGGCCTATTAATCAACCTATACATTTTGGACTATAGTCTATAGGTCAGATATTTTCTACTGTCAAGTTTCAATAGCCATTAATGTAATTGATGTGATAGAACGGCATATTGGATCATATATTCATATGCATATAGGATAAGAAGTCTGAAATTTGGGTGTTTTTGGAGTGCATCCTAAAAACACCAAATTTGTTATTAAAAAAAAAGGGTGATGCATCTCTTCTTGCAGCTTGCTTATGCATTAGAAACAGTGACTGATCCAAGGGACTTGGGGTGGCTAAAGCTTCCGATCCGGGAAAAATATATATGAAAAAAAAAAATTGAGATTTTTTTGGTAATTTTTACTAATTTTGAAATAAAATAGTGTAAAAAGAGTAATGTAAGACAACTTAGCTTAGTTGGGAATGAGAGATATTTAATTATTTATTAGCTTTTGGTCAATAGTCATGAGTTCAAATAACATTCACCTCACATTTTTTTTACAATTTCTATTTCTTTTAGTATTTTTCTACTAAAAATGTCTAATTAAATAACAAATTTAAGATATATTTTTAGCAAAAACATATACATATAAGAAAATTCTATTTTTTTTATAATTTATGTTTTTCTTTAATATATATTTTCCATAAAAATGTTCATTTAAATCACACGTTTAAAGTTTTTTCTAATATAATTAAACAAAAAAAAATATTTTTTCATACATACGTGCAAAAAAACAAATTAGCAAAAAAAAAATTACCCCTTAATTTTTTTTTAGATCCGCTAATGATTAAGAAAATCTGTTCAGTTTATCTCTGATCTCTTAAGCTCCAAAAAGGTGCACTCCTTCTCTTCAATATGAGAAGAGGAGGTTTTCGAATAACAAAAGAGATCGCGCGTCTTTCTGTTCACAACCAGCTAGCCAATCCATATATGAAATCATAAATTTAATTTAAATTTCATAAGACTAGACAGACTAAAAAATTTTATACACATAATTTTCATTAAAAAGACCCTTATTCTAATAAATAAATTGAGGATTTTATTAATTTTCTCTTGCAATAAATCCCAACTCACCCCTCAGTCCCTAACCAATTTGAGTGATACTCCATTATGTTGAATCTTAGCAAAACTGTTATATGTAGATTTGCTTTCGAAATAAGGAGAGACGGTTTTAGCATCCTCTCGGATAATGTGACAGAGATTCGAATCATTGTATATTTGTATAAGGTATATCATTATTGGAGTCGTAAATATGTGCAATCTTATCTATTTGTGACCTTATTACCCTGCTTCATTGTTTATTTATCATGTGTTAACTTTTGCAAATTTTAATTTCAAAAACTATATTTTTAATATAAAATCGAATTCCCGTTTCATATCGATTTCTATTTTTTTTTTTTTGATTCAATATCGATTTCTATTTGAGTGTAACATACGGAGCAATTTAAGAGTTTAAAGGTATGTTATCCCAAAACTCATTCTGTTCGTAGTCTAATCTTTTGGATTCTGGATGTCATTTTGCTTGCCATGGGAAATACTAATTCAACGATTCATGTGGAAAATTGCAGAGTCTAAAGGTATGTTATCCCTATTAGAAACAGCCAAGGAAGATGCACAGAAGCTGTTCGATGAAATGCCCAGCTGAACATTTTGTGATGTTCGCAATTCTCACTCAGAGCAGGCAAGTAAAATGTTCATACAATTGCTGGATTTTAGGGGCTACTAATAAAGCTGTTATCTTTTCTACGGTCAATGGCAATTAACATAATTGATGAGTTGATGTGATGGATAAGCAACTTGAAGTCTTGGATCGTATGCATTTCAAAGGGTAGGTAGATTGGATAAGAAGTTTGAAAAATCGTGTAAAATTTTGTGGATCATATGCACCTTAAAGGGTATGTGCCTCCAAATCTTTAACAAGACACATTGACCGTTGGTTAGACGATAAATATGATACGAAGTATGACAGAAGCTTATGTCGAATCACACATAAATTGCACTTCTGAATCAGGGAGAGAGATTATTATAACCACAATCATCAGGCAAATCAAACTGCCTCAGACCAATGCATTTCTTCTTGCAGCTTCTTCTTGTAGTCCTTGCAAGTTACTTGTTATTTCTAATCCAAAAAAGCAGGAAAAATGGGAGAAAGCCTACTCAACCTCCAGGTCCACCTGGGCTTCCGCTCATCGGAAACCTCCATCAGTTTGCCTCTGCTCCCCTTCACCTCTACTTCCATGAACTATCCAAGACGTACGGTCCCTTGGTGTCTTTGAAACTCGGGTTCGTACCAGCCCTTGTTGTTTCCTCTGCAAAAATGGCCGAAGAAGTGATGAAAACCCATGACCACATCTTCTCTAGCCGGCCAAAGTTTACAAATCAACAAAAGCTTTCTTATAATGGTTCAGGTATAGTTTTAGTACCCTATGGGGATTACTGGAGGGGCATTAGGAAGATCTGTGCAATTCATCTCTTAAGTCCCAAAAAGGTGCAGTCCTTTTCTTTAATCCGAGAAGAGGAGGTATATGGGATGATACAAAAGATCACACATCTTTCTGCTGAAAATAGGCTAGTCAATCTGAGTGAAATGATTTTGAATCTTAGTAACACTGTAATATGTAGATCTGCTTTCGGGAGGAGGAACAGCGATGCTGATGTTGCATATAGAAGTAGTATTCAAAGCTTACTTATGGAAATGGAAGAGTTGTCCATGGGTTTTTGCTTTGCTGATTACTTTCCCTTCATGGGTTGGGCTGACAAGTTCACAGGATCGTCGACGAAACTGCATAAAGTTTTTACCTGGTTTGATGGCCTCCTTGAGGAAATTATCGACGACCATGTTGATACAACTAGGCCTCAATCCGAAGTAGAAGACATCGTTGATGTGCTACTGGGGCTCCAGAAAGAGAATTCATTCGGAATCCACATCACTCGTGATCACATCAAAGCAATTCTCTTGGTAAGTCAATTGCTTTGATATCCTTGAATATGGGTCTATTGTTTGGTGCCACTGGGTTGATGATGTTGTTGTATTGTAGGATTTATTTGGAGCAGGAACAGAAACAAGTTCAGCAACGGTGGTGATGGCAATGACAGAGCTAATGAAGAATCCGGAGGCTATGAGGCGAGTGCAAGAAGAGGCAAGAAGTTCGACAAGGAAAAACAAGGTCAAGAACATGATCAAAGACGAAGATCTTGAAGAGCTAGTGTACCTAAAGGCGGTGGTGAAGGAAACGATGAGACTCCACCCGGCTGCACCATTGCTAGTTCCGCGGTTAGCCACTAAAAACTGCAGCATTGAAGGGTATGAAATCCAAGAGAACACTATGGTGTTTGTGAATGCATGGGCAATAGGAAGGGACCCTGAATCATGGGAAGACCCGGATGAATTCAAACCCGAGAGGTTTCTGTGTGATAAACCAGTTGATTTTAGAGGCCAAGATTTCAAGCTGATCCCATTCGGATCAGGGAGAAGGATCTGTCCCGGGATGAACATGGGTGTAGCTGTGGTGGAGCTTGTGCTCGCCAACTTAGTTTACTTCTTCGATTGGGTTGTACCTTTGGGTATGGAGGAAGATGTTCTTGACACAAGTGTTTTAAATGGTATTACTGCACAAAAGAAGATTCCTCTATGTGTTCTTGCTAAAAATATGGGCTGATGCTTGTTCACTAGAGCTCTTGTGATGATCCTCTTTTAGTGGTTGAATCATAATGTAACCTAAATTAAGCTATACTGCTATAGTATAGCTTGTAAGAATCATGTTTTAATCAATGTTCATTGTGTGTTTTAAGCAATTGATCACCTTCAACTGCACTCTAAAACTGGATCCAGAACTCAGAAAATTCCGCCCCATCACTGAAAAGGTAATCACAAAAGTTGTTTGAATTGATTGTTAACCTTCTACAATGTAATCGGTTCGAAATGAACTTATCGAATTCCATTTGCTCATTTGGTTCATAGTATGATGTTTTGGATTCTGGATGTCATTTTCCTTTGCCATGTGAGATACTGAATCAATGTTTCAGGTGGGACATTGCAGAGTCCACTTAACTAGAGACAGCCAAGGAAGATGCACAGAAGCTGTTCGATGAAATGCCCAGGTGAACATGCTGTAGAATTTTCATACAGTTGCTGGATTTTAGGGCCTATTGTCTATTGATAAAGTTGAGATCTTTTCTACTGTCAAGTTTTAGTAATCATTAACATAATTGATGTGGTATATAGGCAACTTGGATCATATGCACGTTAAATTATACGGAGTAAGTACATTCGATAAGAAGTCCAAACATATGTGTCCCACTAGCTACCTGAGAACGATTGATGAATGTTGTGAGTGAGTGAGTGAGTTGCTATACGAGGAAAGGGACTGATCATGCATGGGCTGGATATTATGCAAATGTGTACAACTTGGGTGTTTTTGGATGCACTAAGTATGAAAGTAAGACTGCAAAAATCTTTAATCAGACAGTGTGTAGGGTCAGACGACACATGAATACGTTATACATATGACTTGCACTTCTGACTCTAAAGATAAAGCTTTGCTAACCACGATTATCGAGCAAATCAAACTGCCTCAGAGTGATGCATTTCTTCTTGCAGCTTCTTCTTACCGTCCTTGCAACTTCCTTGTTATTTCTCATCCAAAAAAGCAGGAAAAATGGGAGAAAACCTACTCAACCTCCGGGACCAAATGGGCTTCTGCTCATTGGAAACCTCCATCAGTGTGCCTCTGCTCCCCTTCACCTCTACTTCCATGAACTATCCGAGACGTACGGTCCCTTGGTGTCTTTGAAACTCAGGTTCGTATCAGTGTGCCTGTTACCATTATGAAGAATCCGGAGGCTATGAAGCGAGTGCAAGACGAGGCAAGAAGCTCGACAGGGAACAAGATGAAGAGCATGATAAAAGAAGAAGAACTTGGCAAACTCGTGTACTTGAAGGCAGTGGTGAAGGAAACAATGAGACTGCACCCTATTGCGCCGTTACTAGTCCCCCGGGAATCCAATCAAAACTGCTGCATAGAAGGGTATGAAATCCAACAGAAAACCTTAGTCTTTGTGAGTGCCTGGGCAATTGGGAGAGACCCTGAATCATGGGAAAACCCGGATGAGTTCAAACCCGAGAGGTTTCTGTGTGATCATAAACTGGTGGACTTCAAAGGCCATGATTTCGAGCTGATCCCCTTCGGCTCTGGAAGAAGAATCTGCCCGGGTATGCACATGAGTGTAGCTATGGTGGAGCTCGCCCTCGCCAACTTGATCTACTTGCTTGATTGGGCGGTCCCTCTGGGTATGGAGGAAGAGATTCTGGACACTGGTGTTTTGCCTGGTATTACTACACACAAGAAGTTCCCACTATGCCTTCTGGCTGAAAATATTTCTGATATCCTCTTTTAGTGACATAATGTAACCTAAATTAATCTGCCTGCAGCTTGTAAGAATCATGTTTTTATGAACCTTCAAACATGCTGTGATCTAAACCTAGCTAGCTTGTTTCATTCAATCCATTACAAGAATGTTGTTAGGCGAACTCGACGAGAAAATGTTGGTAAGTATGCAACCACAGAATTGCACTGCTGATGTTTTTTTCCTTGGGCTAATTTAACATCAACTAGTTTTAGTTTGTAATGAAGGAGTCAGAAGTTCATTTGCTTAGTAGATATAGAGATGATTTTTTTCAAATCATTGTATATATTTGATTTGTTAATTAGAAGTTTATAATATTTGATTGTATATAAACATAGAAATCTATAAACCCTATCAAATCATTTTGTATATATAAAAAAATCAGCAAAATATAGTAGATTTTCCAAATGTAGATGTTTAACCTATGAAAAAGTGTACCATTTTGATATACTACATAGGTCCCATAATTGTATAGTGGGCTAAAAGCCCGTTAAGACCCAATACCTTTGTAACCTATATATATGTTATATCAATTAATGGAAATCCTCAAGGAGGACATTACAATCAATCTCATGATCTCACATGGTATCACAGCCTAAGATCCAAAGACCCTAAATTTCTTTTTCTCTAACCCTAGCCGCCACCTCTCTCTCTCCTTGCCGCTCCTCGCCGCCACCCTCCCCATCCCGCCGTCGGCCTCCTCGTCCCCTTGCCGCCGCACCATCCATCCTCTCTCTCTATCCTTCCCGCCACCATGTCCGCCGAAACCACCGCCACCAAATCACCCTTCCATTCCGCCCTAACCATCTCCAACATCAAAAATTGCATCCCTATCATTCTTGATCATGAATCCAGTACCTACACCATGTGGTCGCACCTCTTCACGACCCATGTTAAGGCTCATAAAGTCCTCCACCACATTGACTCCTCCGCCAAACGCCCTGAAAGCGAAGACGACGATCTCTTCGCTCAACTTGACACCATTGTCCTTCAATTGATCTTCAACACCATCTCAAAAGATCTATTGACCACCATCCTTGACCCCAAAGACTCCGCCTTGAATGCTTGGAAGAAACTTCAGGATATCTTTCAAGACAACAAGTCCACCCGTGCTGTCTATCTCGAGCACGAATTCTCAAGTTGCAAGCTTTCCTCTTTTCCGTCGATATCTGCCTACTGTCAGCACATCAAGACCCTGGCTGATCAGCTAGACGCCGTCGACTCCGAACCCAGCGCCACCCGTCTCGTCCTCCAGGTACTCTCGGGCCTCCCTTCTGAATACAATGTTGCTGCTACTCATATACAGCAAACGGAACCTCTCCCTACATTCGAGAAGACCCGGTCTCAACTGATCCTGGAGGAGAATCGCCTTCATCGTCAGACAACCGACGCCGCCAAAGACAAGACGGCGTTGGTCTCATCCAGTGACATCATCGAGCAACTTGCCCTCCAGCCCGGCCGCAGCAACGACCAGCAGGGACCAAGAGGCGGCAGCCGCAACGGCAACCGCGGCCGCGGCCGCGGCAGAGGCCGCGGCGGCCGCAGCAATGGCCGCCCGCAGCACTACGATCCCCGCCACCCCTCTTGGTACCCCAACCCTGGCTACCCTCCTTGGATGCCCTATGGCTACCCCGGTGCGTCGTTTCGTGGACCATCCCCATATCCCAACCGTCAGCAGGGCTTGTTGGGTCCTGCTCCCCGCCCGTCATCTGATCAGGCATACCCGACTGATGTGCACAACGCCTTCTCTTCCATGCAGCTGACACCCCCTGACGGCGTTTGGTACATGGACACTGGCGCTACCTCTCGTATGACGAACTCCTCAGGTACTCTCTCATCTCTTTCTTTTAAGGGTCCTGCTCATTCTATTATCGTCGGCAACGGTGGTCGCCTTGCTACTTCGGGCATTGGCCACACCACCCTACCAACCCCTACCAACCCTTTGCACCTCAACAATGTCCTTGTTGCCCCCAAACTTGTCAAAAACCTTATCTCTGTCCGTCGGTTCACCACTGACAATAATGTTTCTCTTGTGTTTGATCCGTTTGGTTTCTCTGTGAAGGATCTTACTACGGGGGTTACTCGCCTGAGATGTAATAGCACCGGGGAGCTCTATCCTGTGTCGTCGCCCTCACCATCCAGCCCGTCAAGTCCTGTCGCCCTCTCGGCATCATCATCCAGTCTTTGGCATGCACGTCTTGGTCATCCCAGTCCTGCAGTTTTAGATTTATTTCGTTCTAAGAGTCTTGTCCAATGTAATAAAGAGCATCGCTCTAGTTTATGTTCGTCTTGTCAGTTAGGCAAGCATGCCAGACTTCCTTTTCAGCGATCTTTAAACACTACATTTGCACCTTTTGATATTATTCATAGTGATATTTGGACATCTCCTGTGCATAGGAAGGAGGGTCATAAGTATTACCTCTTGTTTCTGGATGATTATACACATTTCTTATGGGTTTTCCCTTTGCACTTTAAATCTCAAGTGTTCCCTATCTTTGCCAAATTCCACGCTTACATCAAAACATAGTTTCACACCTCTGTCAAGTGTTTCCAATGCGACAATGGCCGCGAATTTGACAACAAAGATTTTCACACTTTCTTTAATACCAATGGGATCTCCTATCGCTTGTCCTGCCCCTACACCTCTCAACAAAATGGCAAGGCCGAACGAATCATCCGAACAATTACCAATATGATGCGCACCCTTCTCTTCCACGCATCCATTCCCCTTCTTTACTGGCCTTTCGCTCTGGTCACCACATGCTACCTCGTCAACATTCTCCCTTCCACCACTCTCAACCATCGCTCACCGTTTCAGGCTCTGTATTGCACTTTGCCTATATATGATCACCTTCGTACCTTTGGTTGCTTGTGCTTCCCTAATCAGTCATCCACCGCCCCCCCCCCCACAAGCTTCACCCACGCTCCACCCCTTGTGTCTTTCTTGGCTACCCGTCTGATCATCGCGGTTACATTTGCCTCGATATCAAAACCCACATGATCATTCTCTCACGTCATGTCACTTTTGATGAGTCGCGATTTCCCTTTGCGTCTCCCACACCCCCTGTGTCTCCGTCAGAGTCCGAGTCACCATTCCCTCACTTCTTTTTTCCCCAGAGCTCTCCCGGTGCTCCTGCTTCTCCCCCAACACCACCACCACCACCACCACCCACCACCAGATCACACACCCGCAGCGTCTCCGGTGTCTTCCGACCCCGTCAGATCGTCTCCATGACCACCGCCCATCACCCCGCTATCCACCCACCATCATCCCACAAAACAGCCCTCCTCGACCCGAATTGGCAGGCGGCTATGCTCGACGAATACAGGGCCCTTACGAAGAATGGTACTTGGGTTCTTGTTCCTCGCCCTCCTGAGGCGAACGTCATTCGCTGTATGTGGCTCTTTCGTCACAAGTTCCGCTCTGATGGGACGTTGGAGCGCTACAAGGCCCGTCGGGTGGTGAACGGTAGATCTCAGCAGGCAGGTATTGATTGTGATGAAACCTTCAGCCCTGTCGTCAAGCCAGCCACTATCCGAGTGGTCCTGAGTCTGGCTCTGTCACGCAACTGGGCCATCCATCAGCTAGATGTCAAGAACGCCTTTCTGCATGGTCATCTGAACGAGACAATTTACATGTTTCAACCACCGGGGTTTGCTGATACTGAGCGTCCAAAGCATGTCTGTCTCCTCAAGCGCTCTCTGTATGGTCTGAAACAGGCTCCGCGGGCGTGGTTCCAGCGATTTGCCTCTCATCTGCTCCGTTTGGGTTTCACTGGCAGCCGTTCGGATACATCTCTGTTTATCTATCGCAGGGGCTCAGACTTGGCTTTCCTGCTGCTATATGTCGATGACATTATTCTCACCGCCTCTTCTGATGCTCTTCGGACGTCTATTATTTCGCGGTTGAGTGCGGAATGCGCCATGTCTGATCTAGGGCTGGGCAAAATATGGATCGGACCGGAATCGGACCGGGACCAGACCGGAATTTACGGTCTTTGGATCGGACCGGGATAATACGGTCTGGTCCACGGTCCAAGATTTTTTGAATTCCGGGTTCCGGTCCAAACCCGGGACCAGACCGGAATTTCCGGTCCGGACCGGAATTGGACCGGAATCCGTATCATTTTTTTTAAAAAAAAAAATATTGTTAGCCACTGCCTCTTTCTTTCTTTCTTTTGTTTAGCTCAGTAGTAGTGCGCCGGCCCTAATTAAATAATTCATCCCTAATCTCAATCTCTCTGAGTCTCCGTTTCAAGATATCTCTCAGTCTCTCTTCGCCCAACAAGATCGAGTTCATCGCTGCTCTCTCACCCTCTCAGACTCACTTGCCCAGTCGCCGCCGCCCATTGCCACAGCCCTCGCCGCCGCCCTCGCCCGATCCCCGTCGCTCATCGAGCAGGCATCTCTCTCCCATCTCTTCTCATTGTTCACGTCCGCTCACAACCTCGCTCTCTCGCAGAGAGCAGAACCTCAGTTTCGCGGTCTCACCAGAAGCAACAACTCGACTCTCTCGAGTCTGGCCCTCGCCTGTTGCCACCGCCACCGGCCAATCGTAGTCTGCACTGTCCATCGCCGCCACCCAACTGTAGACCTCTCTCTCTTCACTCTCTGTTTTTTAGATCTAGGTGTATAGAAATTTCAAATCGAACTATCAAAGTACAAATACAAAAATTTGCAGATCTAGTTTTGTGTACAGGTTGTAGGAGCAATTTCAATTTTCAGATCTAGATCTAGGAGGATTTTTTTTTGAGCGCAGGAGGAATTTCAATTGTACAGCTTAAACATTTAAGAATTATGAGGAATTTTCAGATTTTAGGGGAAAAAAAAAGAATTTCCAGATTTAGTTTTTCGGTCTAAACGGTCCTAACGGTCCATGGACCGGAAAACCCGGGACCATATATCTCGGTCCCGGTCCGATCCGTGGTCTAAGTTTTCGAAAATTCCGGTCCATCGGATCGGATCGGGACCGGAATGTTCGGTCCGGTCCGATCCGGTCCAGACCGGATGCCCAGCCCTAGTCTGATCTGGGTCCGTTGTCTTACTTCTTGGGAGTTGCTGTTCAGCGTCATGCGTCTGGTCTGTTCCTCTCACAAGTAAGTATGCTGCTGAGATTGTTGCTCGGGCTAAGATGGTCAACTGTAATCCAGTCGCCACCCCTGTCGATACATCCAATAAGCTCAGTGCTCATTCTGGTCCTTTGGTGGATGATCCAACATAGACATGGCCACGGGTCACGGGTCAGGCGGGTCAACCCGTGACCCGTCGGGTCAGGGTCCACGGGTCCAAGGGTCAGCTCGGGTTGAGGGTCAGGGTTAGGGTCGGGGAAAAGAAAACCCGTGACCCGGCGGGTCCGACCCGGTTCGACCCGCCGGGTCAACCCGCCATTTTAAAATATATTTTTTTTGAAAAAATTTATTTTTAATAAAATAAATTTATAATTATTATGTAAATTATATAAATTATTATTAGAATAATTCATAATATTACATAATGTAATATGCAATGGCAATGTGAGACTTAGCACCCCCATGCTTCTCCTTTTATAGACTTAGCACCCCCTTTTCCTCTAGTTTTCAATGTGGGACAAGAATAAGGGTAGAAACTAGAAACTACACCATGTCTTCAATCTCTACCATTCGGTTTTTAATGTCAATCCATACTTATAAATCATTCTATATGATACTAAGTTAGGAGTCTTTATGATATAATTTCAAATAATACAAATATTGTTATTGATAAAGCCGTTACACTTGTATAGTATCCTTAATGTCGAGTTTTCGTTTATTTTCAGAATGATATAGAACTTCGGATTTTCAAACACAAGAATGAAATATAATATTGGCAATACTTTTTCAATGTGTCTTTTCATGTACGTCATAACAAGCAACCCAAGTATGTAATTCTAATAACATCATCATTAAGTGTATACATAACATGTGGCTAATTCAACTTTAAACGAGAAAGTTTAACATATCTATATGAAGAAGAACCTAGATTTGAAATCATTGATCAAGAAATTAACATAATAATACAAGTAAAATAAAATACTTATGATTGATTAATGGATCAACACAACTATCAATTAAGTTAAATAGAAAGATTAATCCAACATAACTTGATATATTGTATCATGATGTTTCATCACCATGTGTTATTCATTTCATTAAATCTTAAGAGGTAAACACTTTAATTATATTATTATATGTTATATCATATAATCCAAATACTTAAATTACATTATATTCCACCATATAATCCAAAGACTTTAATTGCATTACATTTTACATCATATACTTAAATATCAATTTCTCACATTTTCTTTCATATCTAATATTTCTGTCCCACATCGAAATTGGGCTACATACCTCTATTTTCTCTATATATAGATCCTCATACCCTACTTGTCATTCCCACAATCCAACCTTTTCTTTCCCACATCTAAAGTGTGATGAAATAATGGGAGTGGAATGAAGATATCTATATGTATCTTCCCACATACCATGTTTTGTCAACCTTAAATCTTTCCATTTCGAAAGTGTGGTGAAAGACTTGAGTTGAGTTTTATTTTGGGTTTAAAACATTTTTTTTTTTTAAAATGGTTGACTCGGCGGGTCGACCCGCAAAACTCGTTGGGTACCCGATTTGGTGCCACGTGGCCGACCCGGCAGTCCGACCTGCCGACCCGTCGACCCGCCGGGTCACCCAACCCGCCGACCCGTCCCAACCCCGGGTCAGGGTTAGGGTCACCCTCCCCGGGTTGTCGACCCGGCGGGTCCGACCCGTCGACCCGGCGGGTCGGACCCGTGGCCGTGTCTAATCCAACATTGTACAGGAGCCTCGCTGGTGCTCTTCAGTATCTCACTTTCACCAGGCCTGATATCAGTTATGCCGTTCAGCAGATCTGCTTGTTCATGCATGCCCCTAGGGAACCTCACTTTCAGGCTTTAAAGCGGATCATTCGGTACATCAGCGGCACTCTCGAGCTCGGCACCACGATCACTCCTTCCTCTAAGCTTGACCTTGTTGCTTACACTGATGCGGATTGGGGTGGTTGTCCTGACACACGTCGCTCCACGTCTGGTTACTGTGTCTTTCTCAACGACACTCTTGTGTCTTGGTCAGCCAAGCGTCAGTCCGTCGTGTCTCGCTCCAACACTGAGGCCGAATATAGGGGTGTTGCCAACGTTGTCTCCGAATGCTCTTGGCTCCGCAATCTTCTGCTTGAGCTCCGTTGCCCCTTACAGAAGGCCACTCTGGTCTACACTGACAACGTCTCCGCCGTCTATCTGGCTAGCAACCCCGTCCAGCATCAACGCACGAAGCACATTGAGCTTGATCTCCACTTCGTCAGGGACAAGGTTGCCATTGGACATGTCCGCGTTCTACATGTCCCGTCCTCTTATCAGTACGCTGATATATTCACCAAGGGTTTACCTAGACAGTTGTTCATTGATTTTCGTTCCAGTCTCACTGTACGGACACCTCCCGTTTCGACTGCGGGGGTTTGATAGATTACATAGGTCCCATAATTGTATAGTGGGCTAAAAGCCCGTTAAGGCCCAATACCTTTGTAACCTATATATATGTTATATCAATGAATGGAAACCCTCAAGAAGGACATTACAATCAATCTCATGATCTCACACATTTGATTATTTTATCTCTAAATTAATATTTTTAAAATTTGTTAAATATACATTCATATACTCCAATTCAATTGATATGCTTAAAAAAGAGGTATCAATCTTAATACTATTAAACAAATCAAAAGATACAATTTGTATGTTGTTAGCGCATTGCAGACGATTGAAAATTCTCCACAATATTGAGATCATCATCTCGAATTCCCACTTAAACCTACTAAAATATAATAACATCTACATTCAACACGTGTTTAAGGAAATCAATTGTGTAACGTAGTTCTCTTCCTTATACTAAGAGCATGTGCATTGGGGTGTTTAAACTCAAAATATAAAGAATCAATTAATATAATAAGGAAGAGAGAGAAATTTTTTTTAAGGAATGATGTGATGTGTTCTTTAGTAAGGAACCTTTAAAAGTGGAGAGAGAAGATGAAAATGGGGGACTCATGCCCATGAAATTGGGTTTTATAGTATGTAATAGGTTTTAAAATAATTATAAATGAAAAATTAAAGAACTCTTATGGGTTCGAGGGATGTGGGTTAAAAATTATGATGAGTTTTTTAATGAGAGAGAAACATAAAAAGGGGAGTTAAGGAACCGAATTGAGTTCTATGGATGCGGATGCTCTAAGTTTTCCTTTAAAGTGAATTAACACTTTTCAAATCACTTTTCTTCTTTAAAAAATAATAGTAATAATGAATATGAGATAATAATTGAAATGGAAAAGAGGGAAAGGTGGTCAATTTTTTTTATTTTTTTAAAAAACATGAGATAATAATGAATATGTATTTTTTAAATAAAGGGCAAATTAATGAAAAATAGTAAATCTAGGGTGCTAAAATGAAATTTGTCTAATTAATACTACAGTAGTTGGGAAACAATGATTGGCGAGGGTCAACGACAATCAACGAACCAAATTCAGTTTGAAGATGAGATAACATAACGATAACGTGCTTCTTTCTCCCACTAGCTGTGGTGGTCGACGCCCCATAGCTCTTCCTCAGCTTTCCATCTGAATCCATGGCGTCTCTAATTTCTATCAACGTCAACAGCACTCCAAAGCTCGATCCTGATCTCAGAAAATTCTCCTCCATTACTGACAAGGTAATCAATCATCTTTGTTGTTCGAATTGATTCTTATCTTCTCCAATTTCATCGATTCAGCGAAATTGATACTCTAGTTAAACGGAATCATGAATCTCGTGCTCTAATTCGAAGCTTCATGTGGCAAATTGCAGAGTTCAAATGTAAATTATCCCAAAAATCAGGGTTCCAATCAGCTAGAAACGGCCACAGAGAAGAGGAAGTCGTTGGATTTCAGAGAAGCACTGCAAGTTCAATCGCCCTTTTATGTGCCATTGTTGCAGGAATGTGTAGATAGGAACTCGAAATCCGATGCACGAACTGTTCATGCGCACATTGTGAAAACCGGGAGCCATTTGGATGTGTTTGTGATGACATCCCTTGTCAATGTGTATGCCAAGTGCGGTCTCATGGGGGATGCACAGAAGCTGTTCGATGAATTGCCCGAGCGAAATGTTGTTACTTGGACAGCTTTGATGACAGGCTTTGTTCACAATTCACAGCCGGAGAAGGCGATTCGAGTATTCGTACAAATGCTGGATGTTGGGGCCTATCCTTCAACCTATACATTTGGGACAATACTAAGTGCTTGTTCATCTCTGGTGCTTGTCAATCTTGGGAGACAAATCCATGGGTACATTGTCAAGTACGGTGTTGAGAACGAAACGAGCATTGGCAACAGCCTCTGTAGCTTTTATTCGAAATGTGGAATCCTTGATTCCGTTTTGAATCTGTTTAAGAGGATAAAGGAGAAGAATGTGATATCATGGACGACGGTCATATCTGCTTGTGGCGATTATGGGAAGGCTGCAATGGGTTTGAGATACTTTACCCAGATGGTAACAGAGGGTGTTGAGATGAATGAGTTCACATTGACTAGTATCCTGAGCTTGTGCTGTGGAATTCAGGCTTTAGAACTCGGGACACAGATACACGCGATGAGCATCAAGCTTGGTTACCAATGGAGCTTACGCACAAAGAATTCGGTAATGTATTTGTACTTGAAATGTGGGTTTATTGAGGAAGCACGTAAACTGTTCGGTGGAATGGAGAATATCGGTTTGGTGACATGGAATGCGATGATCTCAGGTCATGCCCAGGCAATGGGGCTTGCAAGGGATGATGTTTCAGCTTATCATACTGGAAATGAGGCGTTGCACATCTATGCGAAGATGAACAGATCAGGCGATCAGCCTGATTCGTTCACCTTATCGAGTATCTTCAGCTTATGTAGCAATTTGGTTGCCTTGGAACAGGGTGAACAGGTCCATTCTCAGGCGTTGAAAGGCGGGTTTCTATCAGATGTCGTGGTGGGTACTGCGTTAGTTGAAATGTATAACAAATGTGGGTGTGTCGAGAAAGCGACCAAAGCCTTCTTGGAGATGCCTACCAGGACTGTCATATCCTGGACTTCGATGATTTCCGCCTTTGCCCAGAATGGCAGACCTCACCAAGCAATTCAGCTCTTTGAAGACATGAGAATGGCTGGAGAGAAGCCGAACAAGATTACCTTTGTGGCTGTTCTTTCGGCTTGTAGCCACGCAGGGGTGGTCGATGAGGCTCTTAGATACTTTCGGATGATGAAGGATCAGTACAAGATCTGGCCGGTAACAGAACACTATACATGCCTCGTCGACATGTACGTGAGGCGAGGCCGCCTTGAAGACGCTTTTGATCTTATCAAGACCATGGATCGCGGTCCTAACGAATTTCTATGGTCAGTCCTGATTGCAGGATGTAGGAATCGTGGCAAACTAGACCTGGGTTTCTACGCAGCCGAGGAGTTGCTGAAGCTCAAGCCAAGAGACACGGCCACTTATGTGATGATCTTGAACTTGTACCTGTCTGCCGAGAGATGGCAAGATGTTTCAAGAATCCGAAAGCTAATGAAAGAAGAGAATCTCGGAAAATTGCAGGATTGGAGTTGGATAAGCATCAAAGATAGAGTTTATTCCTTCAGGACCGATGATCGGATGCAACCTCCTGTGTCGGAGGTGGAGAGTTACCTAAATACTTTGATACATGAAGCGAAGGCGATAGGTTACAGTGCACGGGATCCTACAGTGGCTGATGAGGGAGAGGTGGTGTCTTCTCTTCGTCACAGCGAAAAAATGGCTGTTGCATTCGGGTTATTGCATACACCACAGCAAACAGTGCTTAGAGTTCTTAAGAGTATGAGTATTTGTGGCGACTGTCATGATTTCGTCAAGCTCGTCTCCAAGATGACCGATAGGGAGATAATCATTCGCGACAGCAAGCGACTTCACAGATTCATTCGTGGGCAATGCTCGTGTGGGGATTCAAGTAATCTCATATGAACAGCTCACTTTGTTTTGTAGATCATCAGTTAACAAGTTATATACATACTGCAATTATTTTCGCTCAAAAAATTCCAATTTATCAAAGATACATCGCCGACTTCACTTGTACGACACCACGAAGGCAGAAGACATTGCTAACTGATGGCTAAGAAAGGCACTGAAAATCAACAGGCAACAAGCAGCTTATACTAAAGCTTATGCCAACTGCAGAGTACTCTATAAACAGAAGATTTTAAGAACACTTGTAACACATAACATTGTGTTACCTGCTTAAGCACCAAATTTACACTTGCAAGGAAGCCGATGAGGTTGAGCTAGAACCACTCTTCAAACCAATTATCCTTTATCGAGAGACCGCCAAAAGGGACGGTATAAGGGAGCCACTGGCTTCGTCTCAACTGCAAAGTCATTGCCAGCAAGCCCCATAATTGATCATTTATTATTCTCTGATTTGAATGACGATAGAAACTACTTGATTGTGACGTAACGGTTTGTCCCGTGCTTCGCCCAGTGATCTTTGAGATCAACAGCACCTGAGAGATCATGCCCTTCAGCAGCAAGTCGGCTCAGCAGCTTGCTGAATGCACTCCCGCTCATCTTCCGTCCACCGACTCTTGCATGTCGCTTGTTGGGCACAGTCGGTAAAGGATACATTGAGATGGTGGTTGTGCAGCAGGCTGACTGCCATCCACCATTACCCCATTTATAACATTGGCGGTAGATTCCAGTACATGAGCAAACAGGAGCAGGCATGGTTGATTCGTCAAATGCTACTTGGTTCAGCCCGATATCCTGACCTTCCCAGTCAGGTTTTGGTGACACAGACAGCAACTGTTTATATTCGTCTCCCCCTCCCATTTCCTGCATACCTTTACATTCTTGTTGGGAATTGGCTGACACCATCTTATACGAATCATCCTCTTCCCTCTTAACCTTCTTTGAGGATTTGGAGGACCTTTTATTAGGAGACACTGGCTTCAATTCATCAACCCGTTTAACTTTCTGGGCTTTTAGATTCTCAGGTGCAAAACTAGTCAGTGGCACAGCATCGGCCACTGTAATCTCCCTTGGATCATAGGAGGCTTCACCATCCATATGTGAATGGTGTTGCAGTTGTGGCAGTGGATGGTGCACATGCTTTATGCCATGTCCAATCTGACATCCGGGAGGACAGGATGCATTATTATTATTATTCATGGCATTCTGCCGATATTGCAGAGCTGCTAATGCATTGTCTCGCTCCAACATAGCCTCGTGTCTTTCCCGCATTGCAGTATCTCGCTGCATGATTGCTAAATCTCTCTCTTCCAAGGCCTTGTTTTTTTCATTCAGGGCCATATTTCTCTCTTGAATTGCAGCATCCCTTTCAGCCATTATAGACATTAGCTGTTTCATTGATGGCTGATGCTGCATCATCCACTTTAAAATGGAAAATAGGATTATATTTCAATAGTTTGTAAAGAAAGAATAAAGGCTGTGATAATAAAATAAGTGACGAAGGACAACAAAGTAGCCTACTAAATACCTGGCTTTGTGTCGGTTTATATATATCTTGTTTCTGTCTTCCATTTTCATGATGCCCAGTGTCACCCATCTTATGCCCACAGAATCTATCAGCAGTGTGTTACCCTATGCTCTAATTGTCCCTTGAAAAGAATAAATAAGGCTGAGAAACACCAATAGATTATGTTACGAAAGATTCCTCACACATGAACAAATAAGAGGAAAGTAGCATTACGTTTGTAAAAGGGTAACTCTCATCTATGCAAAGAAGTGACGAAGCATAAATGCTATATTATCCTACAAAAGTGCCATTTAGTTGAAGGGGTTTCATTCAAAAGGCATCTAAATACTTCAATGCGAGCAGTAATAACCCCATCACCAGGCAGATAAAGCATCTGAGTTGTGAACTACAATCCTTTTCCACAGACCCTTACATCAATCTAAGAAGTAAGAACTGCCTATTTATCGTAAATATGTGTCTGCACAAGTATTAGTTTACACAGCTTGGGCTGTCTGGTTACTGAGCTTCATAAGCAATTCATGTCATGTATTTGAAGCTCATCTCAGCAATTTCACAAGTTCTATTATCAGATGTCTTTCACTGTCAGGACTACCGCGCCTTCCACTTCAAATAAAAGCAAACTGATTTCCATCAGACGCCTTGCCTTAATGATACACACAGCCATCATATTATTTGTTGAGTAAAGTAAAATCAGCAGGAAGTTTTTGTTCATCAGGAATCTTAAAAATAAACACAACCACGCTTTCCCCTTTGGAGTAATGGAAAACTCCTGCCAAGAGTTTGAACCTTCAAACAACTCCAGGATCCAGACAACAACGTTTTTGTTTTGT
Organism: Persicaria maculosa; assembly: GCA_963922045.1. NCBI lineage: Eukaryota > Viridiplantae > Streptophyta > Magnoliopsida > Caryophyllales > Polygonaceae > Persicaria > Persicaria maculosa. The sequence goes on from OY998262.1 coordinate 66,965,026, forward strand.
TTTTTTTAGCAACAACAATGTTTTCATCTATAACTAGAGTAACAAAAAAATCCTCTTGGAATTAACCTAAACCTAGTCCCAATTTGATTTCAAAAACCAAATGATATCAAATAGGCTTCTAAAGACTTACTCCGGTGCTCCCGGACGGATCAAATCAAACTTCTCCACAGTTGATTTCCATCTTGTTTTCTCAGTTTCAACAGCTGAAGCACAAACCTATAGAGCAGCAAAAGTGTATGAGTTAAGAACAAAAGGCATCATATGTCACTACAACTAGGTTTCTCACTGATCAACTCCTGAGATACCACCGAACCAGATACAATCACAAATTTCCACAACCAAAGCAGAAGTCGGACTCAGAGCACCAAACCAAACAACCAGAATTGCAAAAGCCCCGAAGAGGCGACACAAGCAGAGCTCAAATTGAACAGAGGAGATCAAATTCGAACAGAAAGCAAAAGCAGCACAACCTACACAAAATCAAGTAGGAACGAACCGGACACGCAACCGGGAAACAGCGAACAAGTCAAGATGCTAAAGCGCAGACAGATCACTATAGAAACGGTAAACAGAGAGCATGAGTTGGAATCGAAGAATGAAGATCGAAGCTTACCGTGGACTGGCGGAGGTTAGAGGAGTGAGAGAAACCCTAGAAATGAACAAAGGCGTAAAGAGGAAGATTGGGATTTGGGGATGGGGAGAAACCGAGTGCTACAGTCATACAGAGGAGGAGACTAGTAAACTTTGGTTAGTGCTGCAACTTGGATGGAAAGGATTCAAAGGAGGAACTTACATGGAAAATATCATTGTGGGAAATTTATTTTTCTAACAAAATGGTAAAATTGGAAATTTTCACTTTTTTTTTATATATACGTAAGAATTTAAAATAGCAGACAAAATTATTATTTGGTAAATTAAGAGGCCGAAAGATCGCTAGATGGACTAACTGTTGTAATATATGAAAATATACTAAAGAAAACAACCAAACGAAAAACAACCTCACGAGGTTGAACAAGGAGGATCATGCTCGAAGTGCAATGCCCGAAAAAGGTAAAGGAGGTGAGAACATAGGATACGTAAAATTTCACTAATTTATCGAAGTACTCCCTCCGGGTTTTTTAGGAGTACTTTATTAAAAATAAAAATTATATATATAATAATCATATATCTTATATATATAGATAATTTCGTATTTATTGGTAAAATAAAACATGATTTTTTTAAAAAAAAAAAAATAATTAAAAAATTAATATTATATATATTTATCATCTTAATATAACATACCTAGATCTTAAATAACAAATAAAAAAAGAGAGGGAGTGTAATTTAGGTAATTTTACTAGAGGAGCCATGAGATTTAGGAAAAGTCTAGCTTACCTAAAAATATTGATCGAGGTAATTTAATTATTTCAGTTTCTACCACGAGATCTTGACTGATCCATTCAAAAAAATTATACTCCCTCCGTTGCAAAATATAAGGTCTTTTACTATTTGGCACGTTTTTTAATGAGCTAAAAACTCCATGAAATATTAATTTTTTATTAAAAATTTTTACATAGTATTATACATATTAACAATATGTATAAGACTATGTAAAAAAATTTAATAAAAATTTAATATTTCATAGAGTTTTTAACTCATTAAAAACCGTGCCAAATAGTAAAGGGACTTATATTTTGCAACGGAGGGAATATGATTTTATTTTAATTAGTAACGCGATTGCCCATCGCATAAAGAATTAACACAATTTCTTACCAGCTAAGCTAGTAATGGCCTAAGTGCCCATCGCATAAAGAATGAACACGGTTTTATTTTAATTAGTAACGTTGCTCATCGCATGTAGTGACCAATAGGTCACGAGTTCGAATCCACCTCCCCCAATATTATAATGGCCTAAGTGTCTACATTTGGAAAAAAAAAAAAAAAAACACAATTTTAAAATATATGATATTCACTGGTGAAATTTAACTTAGTATCTTGGTTTATAAACTTGTCTATATATATTTCAAGTTTTAAACTTTTACACTGAGGTTCACAAACTAGAGGTCCCAACTTTGGTTAGAGAATGAAATTTGAAGTTAAACTTTCTATCTTATCACTAAATTTAACTCAGTGGTATTCAGTAAAATGTAATTACAACACTAGTTTTCACCTAAGAAGAGTGTTCTATTTTCAAAATTTATAGTTTTCGACTTTTCGTATGCTTTAAAACCACATAATCTTATGTTTTATATTCTCACATACTATGATGGATCTCGTTATTTAGTAGTAAAATACATCTAGATTGAAATATTTCAAATTATTTATTAAAATACTAGGAAGTACTTAGTATTACAATAAGTATCATATCATATATATATAAAAAAAAAGTAACAAGTTATAGCTTGTGATTTGCGCAATGCTTGTGGATTGATAAACAAACATGATGCTTGCGCATCGACAAAAGTAATATATCGATGGTTATTGGTGCACGTTAATTTTACACATTTTCTAAATATACCACTAATTTTTACTTGATACACCGCTAAACTTCGTAATTTGTTACCGAACTTATTGTGGAATACCTTGTCAGAGGCTTTAAAATGTTGAAGGAAAAAAAATACAGGGATTCCGCAACTAGCAGAATACCTTGTCAAATGCGTTAAAATTGTTAAGGAAAAAAAATAACTGTAAGGACTCCACAATGTCTATTTTAAAAAAAAAAACAAGGAAAAACCTCCTCCTATGCTTTTAGTCCGCATGTGGTTGAGTAGTTAGGTTTGTGTGTTTTTTTTTAAATAATTTTTTTTTGTCTTGAATTTGTAGGTAGGGCATCTGATTACAATTTCACAACAGGATGCATAATCCAATCCACAACAGATTGTAAAAGTCAGTGATGTATCAAATAAAAATTAGCCGGGTATTTATCAATCCCCTAATTTTAACTAAAGCTCGACGGAAATTGAGGTGGGTGGGACTTTACTAACAAAAAGCTTTTAATGAGTGGTTTTATGAAATTATGTATTTAAAGGGTGGTTTCTTGCAAATAGGTCCATTTAAAGGGTGGTTTTCTGCAATTTGGCCTTCTAATTTTTGTGTTTTCAGCTGAATAGCCCACTATAGAAATGGTTTGTGAACTTCTGGGCCACCCTGCCACAGAGAGTAGTGATACGGCTTAAATGGGCTGGGTTAACTCACCAAAGCCCTCTTATAACCCATTAAGGATCACGAAGTACTCGCAGCCCTAAAAAGACTTTTAGAAAATCTTTTTTTTTTTAACAGTCCGGATAAATACACTCCAAATCTTGCACGTCGTTGCAAGGTTGAAATGGATTAATTAATTAGAAAAGAATGATAATTAATTAAGGGTGTTGCTATATACACCGCAAATCACAAGGTTAATATTGCACGTCCTTAAGACGTGCAGGCCTTGTGTCTAATATTGCACGTCCTTAAGGACGTGCAAGCCTTTTAATCATGCACGTCCTTAAGGACGTGCATGATTTGCGGTGTATATAGCCGGAACGTTAATTAAAAAGGCTTGCACGTTGAAATGGGCGTGTAATTAAAGAAGAGGATTTGTGGTATATCTAACAACACCTTTTTTTCAAACGGTTTGTCTAATCTATACTCCGTGTATAGATTAGAACTTCGAACCTCTTGACTCCTGAGGTGGGAAAGTGATGTAGAGGGTCCTGTTTACAACTCAAGGGGTTAAGTATATTTAAGTAAGAAATAAAATTCTAAAATGAAAAGAGTGAATCCTATTTATTTTTTTAAAATAAATTGTGCTAAATCAAAAAGTGTGGGTTAAGTATATCCTTGGTGTATAGGTTATAATTTTTTTTAATTACAATTTAACGCCTTTACATTGAGAAAAAAATCTTACAACATAAAGCCATTTTTGTCCAAGTTTTACACATTCTTTCAAATTTGCTCTAAATTTTCTCCAAACAATGAATGAAGCCCTAAATATGATTCTTCTTCCTTTTTTTTTAATTAGGAAAAGTCTAGCTTACCTAAAAATATTGAGGTACTTGAAATTTGAGTGTTAATTTCTTCAGACCAAAAAAAAAAAAAAAACTTATTACAATTTCTACCACGAGGTTTTGACTGATCGGTTTTGTAAAATTTATTTTATTTTGTTCGATTTTATTTTAACTGCTAGTGCGATTGAAGTAGAATAGAGAGTGAATAAGATTTTAAAATACGTGATCTCCATTAGTATCTTGGGTTATAAACTTGTCTCTATATATGTCATGGGCCTGTCAATTGAAATGTAGCAAATGTGTGGGCTGGCCAAATATCAAATAGGATAAAAGCTCCCATGAGTTGATTGTAAGGGATGTCAAGAAATCATATACAGAAATCCCTTTTCCTCTCTATCTCCTAAGTCCTATCTCTCTCTCTACTCGGACAACATCTCCAACGACATACCGATCTCCGATCGTGACAATATAACACCGAGTTCTAAACTTTTATACCAAGGTTCACATACTAGAGGTATCAACTTTGGTTAGAGAATGAACTTTGAAGTTAAACTTTCTATCTATATATATCACTAAATTTAACTAAGTAGTATTCAATAAAATGTAATTAGATCATCTCTAACAGCTTCCCTAACATTTTTTCAAAATGGGGAAACAAAATAAATATTCTTCAAATTATTTTTGCTTTAAATCCAAAAGTTTCTCCATTTCAAAGATTTGGAGAATTATTTAGTTTGGAGAATACTGCAGATTTAGGAAATCCTCTCCATTTTTTCTGTTGCTTCTCCATTTTGGAGAATGTGATGGGGAATCTGTTGAACTAAAAAAACCCTTAAAATTCCTAAAAACTCCAAAATCCCCAAAATGGAGAAGCTGTTGGAGATGCTCTTACAACTCTAGTTTCTACCTAAGAAGAGTGTTCTACTTTTAAATTTTTATAGTTTTCGTATGCTTTAAAACCACATAAATCGCGTACTATGATGGATCTTGTATTTTGTAGTAAAGTACATCTAGATCGAAATATTTCAAATCATCTATAAAAATACTAGGAAGTACTTAGTACTAAAGTAAGTATACTTGTGATTTGCACAATGCTTGTGGATAGATGAACAAACATGATGCTTGCGCATCGACAAAAGTAGTAGATCGATGATTATTGGTGCACGTTAAGATTATTTCCAATGCTATACTTTTATCCCTCTATCACCCGACTCATTTCATCTTTATCGAGGGTTTCGTTTCTGTTTCGAATCATCTCGTTCTTGACAAGCCGGGGAAAAGTACCCTAATTAGTAATTTTAACTAAAGCTCGACGGAAACAAGATTCTAATTTTGGTGTTTTCAGCTGAATAGCCAACTGGAATGGCAATGGTTTGAGAAATTTTGGGCCACACTTCCACTGAGAGTAGTGATCCGGCTTATAATGGGCTGGGCTAACTCACCTAAGCCCATTATCGGCCCACGAAGTACTCGCATCCCTATTTAGAAAATCTTATTTTTTTCCAATAGTAATGTATGGGTATGTATGGATGCATTTTTAGTAGTAAAAAATAGTAAAATTAGGAGGTTTATATTTAATATGGGTATAGGGTACTCATTTAGTAAGTTTGTAGTTAAAAATTCTTCTTCTTTTTTATTATGAAAAATTCAAAATATTATAAGTGGTAAATCGAGAGGGCACAAAGAATATCAGATGGAGAACCTATCATAATACAACTGACCAATACAACAAATCACAATCTACGTACCGATTAAAACAAAACAAGTAAAACAACCCTAAAAAACCTAACCTTGATTCTTGATACATTCAAGTATGAATGTCAAATATGATTTTAAATCGTCAACATTACTACCAATTTTTTTAATGTACTTTGAGTGAGCGGGTAACATGTTTTTTCTTGGCTTATTAAAATTTCTACTCTTATGTTTTTTGTTTTTGTTTTGTTTTGTTTTTTTTGTGGTGAGGCATGGTATTAAAATCGGCTATCCTATATTCTTGTTGTTCACATTCTCGACTGTGATGTTATTTTGCTCAAAAGCTTTTTTTTTTGTCTTTTGCACTTTTTTTAAAAAAATTTATTTCATGATAATTATTGAGGGATTTTGTTCAAATGGACCTTTAAGCATATTTGGTTAGCTAGATAGGCCCATTAATTGTTTTTTTAGCATGCTTAGCCCATTAATTGTTTTTTTAGCTTGCTTAGCCCTCTTAAACGGTCAATGGTCAACCGTTGACCGGTCAACCCATTTTGATGCCAACTTTTTTTTTTTTGATGCCAACTTTTTTTTTTTTTTTTGATGCCAACTTTTTTTTTTTTAATGATGCCATATTTTACCGTTTTGATGCCAAAATTTTATGGTGACAATTTTATATAATTGATGGCATAAGAGCTTAAAACGTGGAATCAAAATATTGTCACCTTATTGTCACTTTTCTAATGAAATGATTGGATGACTTTTTTTTAATGCCACTTTTTTAAAACATTGATGACATTTTTTGTGATGTCATATTTTACCGTTTTGATGCCAAAATTTTATTACATTTTATTTTCACTCTGATGCCACTTTTCTAATTAAATTATTGGATGACACTTTTTTTAAACTTTGATGACATTTTTTGTTTACTCTAATGTCACGTTGACCATTGATGCCATTTTGAAAAATTTGTATCACATTAAAGAAAAAAATGTCATCAAAAATACTACTTTGAAAAAATATCATCAAAAATATGGCATCACGGTAAAAAAAATATTATCAAAAAATTGACATAAAAAAGTGGCATCAAAGTGAAAATAAAATATAGTAAAATTTTGGCATCAAAACGGTAAAAATATGGCATCACTAAAAAAAAACAAGAAGTTGGCATCAAAAAAAAAAAAAAAAAAGTTGGCATCAAAATGAGTTGGTCAACGTTGACCGGTCAACGGTTGACCGTTGACCGGTCAATGATCAAACGGTTGACCGTTGACCGGTCAATGGTCAAACGGTTGACCATTGACCAACCCACCCTATTAGGAAGGGGGCTAGGACAAAACTAATTAAATTGATTTATGGGCTAGGTGACTAATTGAATATTCAAAAAAGGCCCTCTACCAAAATCACCCATAATTATTTGATGAATTTTCATGGGTGATTTTGGTAGAGGGCCTTTTTTTGAATATTCAATTAGCCACTTAGCCCCTAACTCAATTTAATTAGTTTTGCCCTAACCCCCTTCCCAATAGGGTGGGTTGGTCAATGGTCAAACGGTTGACCATTGACCGGTCAACGTTGACCAACCCATTTTGATGCCAACTTCCTTTTTTTTTTTTTTATATAGTGATGCCATATTTTACCGTTTTGATGCCAAAATTTTACTATATTTTATTTTCACTTTGATGCCACTTTTTTATATGTTGGAGTGAACCAGAAAAGTTTGGGTAGAGCCGGATCTAAGCGTTGGCTAGGTAAACGTCCTGTAGTAAGAGGAGTCGTTATGAACCCTGTAGACCATCCCCATGGGGGTGGTGAGGGGAGGGCCCCAATTGGTAGAAAAAGCCCAACAAATAAATGGGGTTTTCCTGCACTTGGAAGAAGAACTAGAAAAAGGAATAAATATAGTGATAATTTGATTATTCGTCGACGTAGTAAATAGGATAGAAATTTGAATTAGTTTCTTCGTCTTTAAATAAAAAAAATAGGAGTAATTAACCGTGACACGTTCACTAAAAAAAAATCCTTTTGTAGCGAATCATTTATTAAGAAAAATTGATAAGCTTAACACAAAGGAGGAAAAAGAAATAATAGTAACTTGGTCCCGGGCATCTACCATTATCCCCACAATGATTGGCCATACTATTGCTATCCATAATGGAAGAGAACATTTGCCTGTTTATATAACAGATCGTATGGTAGGTCACAAATTGGGCGAATTTGCACCTACTCTCAATTTCCGGGGACATGCAAAAAACGATAATAAATCTCGTCGTTAATAATATAATAATCAATTCAAAAATAGAGATCCTTATCCTTACGGGCGAACGACGGGAATTGAACCCGCGCATGGTGGATTCACAATCCACTGCCTTGATCCACTTGGCTACATCCGCCCCTACGCTACTTACTTGCAAATGATTAAAATTCCATTCACTAACTCAAATTACAAAAATGAGAATGCGGACATAAAAAAAAAATACAAGAACCAATGATAACTTAAATGGAAAAACCCACTTTTGTTTTTAAAAAAGGAAGGTAAGGAATTCGAATAAGTCAACTAATAAGAAAGAAAGGAGCAATACCAACCCGCCCAATAGAGCAAGAATTGGGGTATTGCTCCTTTCGTTTTTAAAACTCGACTACACTAAGACCAAAATCTTACCCATTAATAGATGGAGCTTGGATAGCAGCTAGGTCTAGAGGGAAGTTATGAGCATTACGTTCATGCATAACTTCCATACCAAGGTTAGCGCGGTTAATAATATCAGACCAAGTATTAATTACACGACCTTGACTATCAACTACAGATTGGTTGAAATTGAAGCCGTTTAAGTTAAACGCCATAGTACTAATACCTAAAGCAGTAAACCATATACCTACTACAGGCCAAGCAGCTAAGAAGAAATGTAAAGAACGAGAATTGTTGAAACTAGCGTATTGGAAGATTAATCGACCAAAATATCCGTGAGCAGCTACGATATTATAAGTTTCTTCCTCTTGACCAAATCTGTAACCTTCGTTAGCAGATTCGTTTTCTGTGGTTTCCCTGATCAAACTAGAGGTTACCAAAGAACCATGCATAGCACTGAATAGGGAGCCGCCGAATACACCAGCTACGCCTAACATGTGAAATGGGTGCATAGAAGAAAAATTTGAATTCATTCCGATTAAGCTTCCATCCTATTAATCTGCAAGTTCTTCTCAGATACAAGGAAATGATTCAGTTCCAGAGCCAAAGATCGTAGTTCTCGAACGAACAATCGAAAAGATTCTGGAGCATCCTCGGGGTTAGGTATTGTCCCTCCAATGATCGTAGTACCAAGTACCTCTTGGCGGGCTCTAATATGATCAGATTTATAAGTAAGCATCTCTTGTAAAATATGAGCAACACCAAATCCTTCGAGAGCCCAAACCTCCATTTCTCCTACCCGCTGCCCCCCTGCTTGGCCCTTCCTCTAAGGGGTTGTTGTGTAACAAGTGCATAATGTCCACTAGAACGTCCGTGGATTTTATCATCAACTTGATGGATTAATTTCAAGATATAAGGATTTCCGATTATAACAGGCTGTTCAATGTCAATTTTTTGATAATATTTTTTTTACCGTGATGCCATATTTTTGATGATATTTTTTCAAAGTAGTATTTTGATGACATTTTTTTCTTTAATGTGATACAAATTTTTCAAAATGGCATCAATGGTCAACGTGACATTAGAGTAAACAAAAAATGTCATCAAAGTTTAAAAAAAGTGTCATACAACAATTTAATTAAAAAAGTGGCATCAGAGTGAAAATAAAATGTAATAAAATTTTGGCATCAAAACGGTAAAATATGACATCACAAAAAATGTCATCAATGTTTTAAAAAAGTGGCATTAAAAAAAAGTCATCCAATCATTTCATTAGAAAAGTGACAATAAGGTGACAATATTTTGATTCCACGTTTTAAGCTCTTATGCCATCAATTATATAAAATTGTCACCATAAAATTTTGGCATCAAAACGGTAAAATATGGCATCACTAAAAAAAAAAAAAGTTGGCATCAAAAAAAAAAAAAAAAAAGTTGGCATCAAAAAAAAAAAAAAAAAGTTGGCATCAAAATGGGTTGACCGGTCAACGGTTGACCATTGACCGTTTAAGAGGGCTAAGCATGCTAAAAAAACAATTAATGGGCTAAGCATGCTAAAAAAACAATTGATGGACCTCTCTAGCTAACCAAATATGCTTAAAGGTCCATTTGAACAAAATCCCTCAATTTTCATCCTATTAAGTTATCAAACATTTAAACAATGATTTATTTGATATTTTAAATAAAAAAATTATAAAATTCCAATATATAAATCTTTCTACAAGGATTTTGTTTTTAACAATAAATAAAAAATTTATGTGATTTTGAACTTAATCCTCTCTGTTGAGGCTGTTGATCACTATCTAGCTTCGACAAATTCCAAACTAGGGATATGTATCCACCCCACATTTTTTTTATTAAGAGTAAATTCGAGTTCAGACGTATCTGAAATTCGAGAGATCGACAGACAGATGAACCGTCAAACATACAATATAAACCAAAAATAAAGAAAAAAAGGTGCACTCGACACGAACAAGCACTCTAAAAAGAATGAGTTTAAGCATAACTAAAATCGAAATGATAAGGACGCCGACGAAAAATGAAGTCAAACACTACTCAATGGAAACACCACATGTCAACGGTATCCACACTCCCAAATATTCTAAAACAAAAGTTCATTAATTTTTAATTTTGTAATTTAAACATCAACATTCATAAAACAACAAAGAGCTTTAATACGCGCATTTGTTTTGCGTAGATGGTGAGTGATTAAATCAAAGCTCGAAGAGGACAACCAAATTTGATTTGTTGGAATCTCTCGAAAGTTAGCTCGTGATTACTTTCAACTTCCAAGCTTCCCTCACCGGCTTGTTCATGGGTCCCACCCGTTGCATTACCCATGTGACTAACACACCTCACACCTGCCAACCGGGTCGGATTTGAGTCGCTTTTGAGTTAATCGAGTTTCAGATCAATCGGGTTTTTTAGATTGTTTTGATCTGATGGAATTATCCCGGTCAATCGAATCATTTTAGTTAGGTTCGAATGGGTCGACCCACTTTTTAAATACTTTTTAAAAATATTATCAAAATTAAATTGTAATATGAATATGTCAAATTAAGCTAAATAATAATATTATAATTAAATTTATAAATATAATAATAATATTGTTATATTAATATTGTAAGCATAAAAAATCATATTTATACAAATAAGTGTTCTAAACCTATACTATAATTATAAAATATATGCGTTATTTAACTTATGAGTGACCTTAACTAACACAATTGCATGACGAATCTCAGAATCTGCGTAAGATCAATCTGATGCATGTGTGACGTTTACGTGGTGCTGACTCATCAGGTCAATTTTGACCCAACAAGTTATCAGGTCTCGACCCTAAAAATCTCGGGTCATTCAGATTCGGATCGATTTTGGAAACATCATCCACAAAATTCCTGAATGCATGGTCAGAATTTTCGGACCGGGTTATGTTTTAACATTTCAAGATGAGTATATTTTAACTTAGAGCATCCCCAACAGCTTATGTAAAATAGAGAAAATAGGTAATTTTAGAGGAAATATAGGTTTTTTAACCCCAACAGCTTTTGTAAAACCATCTTTATAATAGAGAAATGGGAGGAAAGAGAAAAAAAATCTCTAAATTTAGAGGAAGACTTAAAATCTGTAAAATTAAATGCATTCACTCATTCCCATTTCTACCATTTATTCATTGGTTGTTACATATTGATTTAATTAATTTATTGAAATTTTATTTATTAAATTATGAATTTATGCATTTATTATAGTGTATAATAAATGTATAAATAGGTAAAATAGAGAAGCTGTTGGGGTTAGAGTATAAAAATTATAGAGATTTTGATATTTTTCTCTCCATAATAGAGAATTTTTAGAGAAGCTGTTGGGCTTGCTCTTATAGCATTAGTACGGACTATGGAGTATCAAATGATAATTAAGGTAATGAAGATCTCATCGACCGATAAATAAATTAAGGTCGATATGTTGGAGAACACAATATTTATGTTCGAGTTTTAATTTTTTTTTTCATTAATACTAAAAATTAGATATCAATCATAGAGCATCCTAACATATGCGGTAAAAAATCTCTAAAATAGAGTAGAAAATTATAAAATTTCTATAAGTTTTACCTTACCACACCAACCGTTACTCTATTGTATAAATTTTACATTTATTATTTTGATCATTCATTGGTTCAATTTGAATTAGGGGAACAATTTTCATTCTTTTTCTTTTTCCTTTTTGGTGATATGTACGTGTGATGGGGTGTTGGGAACTAGTGAACATTTAATTTTAGAGATTTAATTTTGATCTCAAATGCTACAAATATATAGATTTTTCCATTCTCTGATGACTATTCTCTATTTTAGATAAATAAATAGGGGTGTGAATCTTCTGTCACCTGAATTTGTCCTCCTCCACTGTCCCCTCTCACAAACTCCATTTATTTTTTATTGTTTTAATCTATTTTTTATTTTTTGTATTTGTTTTCTTTTTCTTTTTAATTAAGGTTTGTGAGGGGGGGACGGGAGAGAGGGACAAGGATGGGAGATAGAGTCGCTGTTTGAAACAGCGACTCTCCCTTCTTTAATTTTTTTTTTCAGAAGCTTGAAACAAAAATGGAGGACGCTCCTCCATATCCGACCGGGCTTCCTTCCCTTCGAATTCAACTTCCTCGCTTCCAAATTTGGCTTCCTCGCATCCGATTTCGGCTTCCTCACCTTCAAATTCGACTTCCTCGCTTCCGAATTCGACTTCCTCGCCTTCCGAACGATATGCTAATCGGCGAATTTGATCTGCAAATCGGCGAATTCGGCTTTCTCGCCTTCCGAATTGGTGAACGATCTGCTCGAATTCGACTTCCTCGCCTTCCGGATTGGACTTCGTCGCCTTCCTCGCCTTCCAAACGATTTGCTCGACTTCCGAACTCGGCTTCCTCTACTGGAAAGGAGGCGCCGTCAATCATACTCCAAAACCCTACTTCAGAATGTGCAGAAAAGGAGGGTGGCGGCGTAGGGCAATAGTCGCCGGAAATATGTTTGGGCGGCCGCCTGTCAACCACCAGAAGCAACCACAACAGCCGGCGGCAGAGGGCAGAAGCAACCACAGCAGCCGGCCGCCTGTCAACCACCACTGGCTTCGCCTCCGGCAATCGTCACCGGAAATATGTTTGGGTTGCCGCAATCCGATTCCCGTCAGAAGGCTGAGTTAGTAGATCGAACGAGGACGAGTCCCTTGTTTTGCCCTAACTCAACTGGTTTTGGAAAACAAAAAATAAAAGAAGGGAGTGTCGCTGTTTGAAACAGCGACTCTCCCATATATGTTTTTTTTAAGGTTTTCTTTGTTTTTTAAGTTAAAATGATTTTTTTTAAAAAAAAAATAGTAAGTCGCTGTTTGTAACAGCGACTGGAAAATAGGTTGTTTGAGATTTAGTGAGACTGGAAAATATTTCCATTACCGCTTGTTTCATATTTTTATTGGTTGTGTCCACTCTTCGAATTGTTGTTTCAATATTTCGATCAATCTTTCCAATCAGATCAAGAGAATGAGTGTATTTTGTAAACAAGTGTTCTGCATCTTTAACCAAATAGTTACAAAAAATACAAGGGATCGAGAGGCACTCCCACACCCTTTTTAGCAAGTCATTTCTTCGTTGAAATTCTGTTCATCACTAGTTTCCACATAAATTTTTTTACTTTCAGGAAGCAATCCACCCTAAATCCATGCCATTTTTCAACTACGTTGGAATTATTATTGTTGTTGTTGTTGTTGTTGATATGTGACTGTGGGAAGTGCGATTTTTCAACGTCTATCAACAAACTATTTATAAGCAGCTTCCTTTATAAGTAGTTTGATTATAGTTCTTATAAAGGATCGTTTTGTACTTGTTTAATGAATTGACCGATTTTGCATTTACGTTCACGGATTTGCTAAATAATTGATGCATACTATACACATAATTGCATGCATGCACGTAATGTCCTTAATTTAATAATTATAATATATATCATATATATCCTTGTCAATTGGAATATACTACTATTAATCAATGCATATTGATCGATACTCTTTTTCTAACTAAAATTAGAAAATGAATACTCCGTGAATTGAATGGCTACAAACCAGTAATATCGATCTCATCTAAATCTCATTTTCGAATATACGTAGTGAGAAAGCTAGCTTGCTAATTAAGCTATATATGCATTTTAATTACTAAACTCAATTGCTGAGTATGCTTTTGAAACTGTGTGGACCCAATATTCTTATTCACTCATACCAACTTCTATACATTCACATTTCACACGGAAGTGTCGTATAATGATATACATATTATCACGAATCGACGCGGAATCTGTGAAGATCAAGCCTCTCCTGCTGCACTGCAAAACACAGATCAGCTAATTTCCAAATCCAAATCCAGAAATCAAAACAAGCAACTTTACTGTTCCATTGCCAAAATGCAGTAAAGAGCTCGGCCGTCACAGGCCTAAAGCTTCCATTTGATGATCCCAAAAACCCTAATGAATGCAAGGTGTCTCTTACATCAGCTTATATAGCTGTAAAATCACGTGAAGGACAGGTGCTCTAAGAGCTTATTACAAAAGACAGCTAAAGCAAGCAAATAACAGCAATACCATTGGCAATAGGACAAAAGAGTAAGATAAAGCAATGAACATAAGGTAAACTTATTAATGAAGCAATGCACATATGTAATGCATAATATTTCCACATAATCAGAAAATAAAATTTAGAACGGATCAAAAAAAAAATTAGGTAGATTGGATATATATATTAAAATTTTATTCATAATTTTTATTAACAAAACTCTTATATATTTTAATAAAAATTGCAAATATTAAAAAAATACATAATTTTAAAAAAATACCTTTTTTTTAACTATTTTTTTTTTTTTTTGAAAATAGGGCGGACTAGCGCGAATTTCAGCCCGCCGCTAGTTACATGTATACATATATATGGTTTTCACTCGCGATTGGTAATCACTAATCAGTGATGGATGCTGAACGATTTAGTTATTAAGGGTCCAAATAAATTTATTATATATTTTTTTATTTTTATATCAAGTTTATAAATAAAGATATATAATTTTAAAACATTTAAAATTTTACATAAATATGAGGTTTAAACATATCATTTATATTATGAAATTGAGTGGGCCGCGGGTAGAAGAGGAGATAGGTTTTTTCCAATCCGTAAAAAATATTCTAAATTTATCAAAATATATCTTGTTATTAGACATTTTTAATCTTGTCGTTAGACTTCTCCTTTTCCAATATATTTAACTAAAAAAAATATTATTTTTATACATAAATGATAAAAAAAATCCTAATTTTAGCCCATTCTAAAAAAAATATTCTTAATCCCTACTGTTTACCTTCAACTCGGTGTTCTTATTCCATGGCTTTCTTACCCAGAGATTTGATGATCCAATTTCTTCACATTTTATGAAGTTATTAATTAGCTAGTATAGGTTTTCCTTTTTTGCTTACTATCATGCATTTGTTAAGTACGTTCTGGGAAAATTTTAGTCGGACTGTACAAAATGATTGTTTTATATTTTAGATTATATGATCAAGATTTACGTTTTATTAATTACAATAATTTAAACCATTAATTTAAAATTTCAACATCTCTTATATATAAAATTTATTCACTATTTTTAGTCCACAATATGAAATCATGTTAAATAACGGTGGGTCATACGATGTGTGGGGCAACGCACGCCTAAGTGTACTACGCACCAACCAAACCGAGAATATAAGCCGAGTGAGGTTTCATCCTAAAACAAATTCATGTTAGGAGGACTCATCCACTTCTGTACTATATTTTCCAAATGGGATGCTATCACATTTCATATTTCTCAACATCCAACTCTTACTAATTGGCTTCTTGGTTTACTTATTATCAATGTTATGTTTGAAAACTATGAAGTTGATTTTTGTTCTTCACATAAGTTAATTAAATGAACATTTTTGTTTGTTTGTTTTTTTTTTATATAAAAATTCTGATCGATCAAAAAGGTAAAATGCTTCTTTACTATTCAATATTTTGTCGCACATGTTTAGAGGTACTATGCTTTTCAGAAGGCATGGCATCTCATTCAGCAATTTCACAAATGATTAAAAATGTTCTAATGTACAAAACCAAACCTATATATGAATGAATCCAATGTTCCTACGTTACGTTCAATTTTGCTTAGTTTCGTCTTTCGTCATAGGATGCGATTTCGCTTGTTTTCTTGCACATTTTTTGTTTTCTATTACATGTTTAGACAATCATCCATCTGCTGACTAGTCAACCTATCCAGTACTATATAATAAACTCTTTGTTCAAAAAAAATATCATTTAATTACTATTTAGGTATGCTTTTTTAAATAATAAAAACTATATAAAATATTATTATTTTTTATTATTTTTTAATTTTTTATAATTATTAAAAATAAATATTTTATATAATTTTTATTGTCATATTAGAGTATAAATAGTAAATCACATATTTTACCCGAACAGAATAAGTAATTAATATTGACACGATAATTTAACCACAATAAAGTTACAATATGTTATATGTCCCTTTCATAAAATGTATGATTGACCATATGTGAAATTAGCGTATATATATATGCCCACCCAACCTATAAAAACAAATATAAATACATTAAAAAAATATTAAAAAATTACCACACAATTACTGAATTTGAACCCATACTCCCTCACTCGGTAAATCATGATGGACCACGAACAGTAAATAATAACCCTTGGGTGCGAGATTCCCCGAATTCGGCGCTTTTACCGCGACTTGGTAAACGGAGCCACCCAACGCCGTCACATTCCCGGCGGCGCTCAGCACCAACAGTCTCTGGTTCATCGAAAACGAGTGCGTCGTAAACGGCGGCGCAAAAATCGTAACCTCCACCTTGCTCGTGTCTACTGTGTTGGCTACCCGAAACCGCACGTCGATCACATTCCCGTAACCGATTTGCGATTGACCAATCGGGTTCACGACGCTCGGCCGCAAGCCCGTGACGCTCGCGTCCAAATACGACGGCAGGTAGGCCTCGAGGCGGAGCTCCGTCGGGTACTGCACGTGACTACTGAATGTGTAGCCCACGTGCGGGTTGCTCCCTCCCACGAGGACTCGCCCGTCCCTTAGCAAGACCGCGGCCGAGTGGTACATTCTTGGGATTGTGGACCCGGTCTGGGTTTCGAACCGCGAACCGGGTACCCCATCCGGGTTGTAAATTACAGGAGCCAGAACCGGGTTCCTCCCGTACTCCCAACCGGCCGAACCGGCGCTCGCCCCGTTGATTATTAAAACGCGGCGGTTCGGCAAAATCAGCATGTCGCCCATGACACGTGGCATCGGCATTGTTTCCATTTCCCAAACCGGGTTCGGGTCGTTTATTTTTATCCGCCCGCACGTGTTGAGGGCTCCGAGGAACACCCCTTGGGCCGCCTGCGGGTACGCGTACTTCGGCGCGCCGCCGCAGACCAAGACTTCGGCTTGGACCGAACCGGAGTCGAGGTTTTTCAGCGGCAGTAAAACCGCTGAACCGGTGCTTGGATAACTTCTCGGCTCCGAACCGGGGATGTTCGGATAAGTCCGAACGACGGCGTTTCGGGTGTAATCGAACAGGATGGACTGCGTATTGGCGAAGATAAACAGATTCCCGTCCACATTAAGGAAGACGAACGGGTAGAGGTTGTTTTCGATTTTCGGGTCGTTGGTTTGGACGAGAAACCGGAGGCTGTAGAGGTTTCCAGAAGATTCCGATTTCGGGTAAAACTCGTAGTTGAAGGAGCGGCGGCCGCCGATGACAATGACTTCGCCGCCGGGGAGGATGTGGTTGGTAGCGTACCACCGGCGGGCAAGGAGCTGATCCCCGAGCTCCTTCCAATCGCACGACGTCGTATCGCACGGGGAGTATATCCGAACGACGCGCTCGCCGTCGTTGAAGCCGCCGGTCTGGATGAGAGAGCCATCGGGGGAGACGGCGCCGGAAGAGCACCAGACGTCGGTGAGGACTTCAAGGGGGCGGAAGGAGTTGGCGGCGACGTCGTACTCGAGCGAGTGGGCGGTGCAGTCGGTGGTGAGGGCGCGGTCGTGGGGGTCGACGCGGCAGGAGCCGGCGGGGAGGGAGAGGTTGGAGGAGCCGAAGTCGGTGCGGTCGAAGACGACGACGCGGTCGGTGCGGAGGAGCTGCATGTGCATGGCGACGATGCCGAAGTTTTGCTGGAGGAGCTGCCATCGGCCGCCGGACGACGGGAGGGCGGCGTTGGCGGCGGCAAGAAGGAGGAAGAGGAATGGGAGGCATAGATACGAGCACATGGCGATTTAATTAGGGATATTGGATTTAAGTGATAATGTAGACTGAAAGTAAATGTTAAGGAACAAAAGGAATAGTTAATTGAATTTGTAAGGTATGAAGGGGTTTAAATAGGGGTAGGGACACTGGCCGGATCATATACTACTTCGATGCTTCACAAAATAATATAGGGTATAAATAAACATTTAAAAAATATTAAAAAATATTTCTAGATTCTTCATCCTTATATTGATATGGGAAATATTTATTATGAAAATTCATGTTTTAAATATATTTTAAAACATGAATTTTCACAATGAAATTATTTAAAACATGAATTTGTATAATAAAATTTTATAAACATATAAATATAAGGATATAAAGTCTATAAATATTTTTAAATTTTTTTTAATGTTTATTTATGTCTGAAATAATTTTGTGATGAATCGAATGGAAGTGAGATCTGGACCAGTAGGGACATGTTTGGGGCCAACTCTAAAAAAACAAGATGATGCGTGGGAGAATAATATGTGTGTAGTGTAGTAGCTAAGCTTGCATGTGAAGGCCTCGGTTTTTGATTGATTTAAGAAGTTTTGTTTGTATATATATCATCTGTGGGCGGACCTTTTAAGGTGTCGGAGGTACGTAGCTATAATCTCGTCCGCTGGTTGACGACTTATATCAGTTTTCACGGTTGTTTCTTTTATCGATCTGTATTAATTTGTATATTTGTATGTTGTATGTTGAAGGCTAGCTATAGTTCGTTTGTCGATTCATAGACCTCTTTAGTTTCAGGTTTGTTTGAGCTGGAATTTCTACCTAACAAAAAAGTCTCATATAAAAATAAAATATTAAGTAATATCAAGTTAGTTTTAATTGAATTTTATATATATATATATATATATATATATATATATATATATATATATTAAATAACGGTTTTTCTATTGCGGGTTCATAGGCATATATTAGAAACCCAAAATAAAAAAAGAAAATCGCAGTTTCAATACATTGACGGTATGAATTAATGTATTAAAACTAGAAAAATGTTTTTTTTTTATAAAGAAATCTTTCTTTTTTGGGGTTGCTTATTGTATGCGCTATGTGTACACACATTAGAAAATCCCTTTTAACCAATCACGAGTTGGTGTAGTAGTTGTGGGGATACATCTCATGCCAAGAGGTTTGAAGTCTGAACCCTTTTGGAAACATGGAGTCGCTTGTGAGTGGGAGGGATCTAGATGTAGAGCGACTGAGTCGATCGAACTAGACTAAGATAAAAAAAAATCCCTTTTAAAATTGGTTAAAATTTTAATAATTTATTTTGGTCTCAAAACATAATATAAATATAAATAAAATAGCAATTATTAAATAATTAATTATGATATAAATAATTCTTTGACCAAAAAATAATCTAGATATAAATAAAATAGCACCTATCAGATACTACATATTAATTTTGATATAAATATTTTTGTAACTATGATTATGAAATATTTTTTATTTATATTTTTTTCAATTAACTAAAATGTATAGATAGATTGTGAATTAAATAACTTTCGATAAACTATCACAACATATTATTTTATTAATTTATTTTCTATAATTAACCATAATTAATGTGTCACATATAGAGTGCTATGCATCGGTTTTAACATATATGTAATGATAGATTTATGTTGAATGCACGAAAACTGGACAAGATAATAAAAAAAACTCAAGTCATTTGGGATAAAGTTAGAGTGATCAATACATAAGATATGAGCTAGCGTTTATGCTAATGTATAAGATTTTGGCATTTGGGGATGCCCGTGTATCTGAGACCGACCAAAAAAAAAAGGAGTTTACTTTATCATGGGAGGAGTTATATTCGAATTGGACGTTGATGTTTAGTTATGCTTTCCCTGTTTTATTTTGGCTTTGCTTTCTTATGGGTACCTAGTCCTAGTGATGCCCTATTGCCCTTTGTTTTTACCCATACTCTATCTTATTGCCTTTTTCGATTCTATTATTTGTAGGTCTTTCAAAAGCACCCTTTTAACTAGTTAAAAATTTAGTGCATACTATTGGAGACAATGCAAGTGGCTTAAGATCATGTGTTCAGCTGAAATGTCAGTTAGGAGTTGTTCATTGAAGCTATTAGTTGTAACAAACTCTGATCAAATTGTGTGGTCGTAGTTCTTAGTTGTATGCACTGTTCTAAAAAACCCTTCAAGACCCGTCTAGATCCCCGCCTAAACCCTTAACCTCGCCCCACCGCCAAGGCCGCCATGGTCGTCGAAACCCGCCTAGACTTCAAAGACCCGCCATGAAATCCGCCTAGACCCCGCCTACACCCCGCCTAGACCCTTAACCCTACCCTACCGCCAAGCAACCGCCAAGCGTTTTTTAGAACATTGGTTGTATGAGCTATAAATAGCAAACTCAGATTGTATTACAACTTATTTTACAAAGAAATAATGAAAAACTTCGGTTTATGAGAGTTCTGTTTTCTTGAGTGTTCTTCAATCTGTTGGCATATTGATTGCTGAATCAATACATACAATTCCAAACCTTAAATCTTGCATGTGCTAGGTACAATTAATACACGTTCGAGCGCACCATGCAATAACCAAGTCGAGCACACAAGATCAGTGGGGCTCCATCCTAAAACCAATATATTGACATTAGGAAAAATAGTCTACCAACTCATATATATGTAAGACTTTAATTCCTTATATAAGGATTAATGCAGGATGTTTATTTTCACATCTTTCATAGCTCTATTGAGATCAATTCAAAATTAAACCAATTGATAATGCTGTAATTAGGTAAATCTCCTCATATTTAAGCTTAAGCTTGTGCCTTTTCTGGGGCATATATATAAAGTACTCCAATTTATTTTGAGGTTTATCTGCCTTTCTGAGAAAACCCTTATACTTACAACCATTTTTAAAGTAATTTAAAGATAAAAACTAGTTTAATTCACTCTTTTAACTTAGCTAGATTAGTAGATTATAAACTTTTCCCCATATATATGCACATGTGTAGTGGCGGAGCCAGTAAGGAATGCTAAAAAAAATTCGAGAATTTTTTTTTGTGTATACCTATTAAGAAGATGTTTAATTTTAAAAAATATCGAAAAAACACTAAAATTATTAATTATTTCTAATATTTTTTTTATTTAAAGTTGAATGAAATAAAAAATATAAAAAAAATTAAGAAGAATTACTTATAAAAAATCTTTTAAAATACTAAATATATGTAAAAAAAATTATTATTTTTATATTTATTTCTTGGTCAGGGGTTCGAGCACCCCTAAACACCGCAGCTCCGCCCCTGCACATGGTGTCCCCATTCAACTCGATGCAACCTAGAAATCCAATCAACATAACATAACCGGACTAAAGGATCGCGATCTGTGGATTAATGCAGTCCTTAATTGTTAGCTAGCTAGCTGGTGAGTGTAACTTGCTATTTGGACGTACTATAGCTAATCTCTAAATATATTAAATTTTATCGCTTAATTAATTAATTCTCGCATGTGAAAATCCATAAGAATAAGGACAATATTATACATCAATCCAAAATTACTGATGATTGTAACTCATTTCACATGTACGGCTGATCTATTGATTAAATAAATGTAATTACTTGCTACTCTAGCTTAAGCCGGTGAGTGGTAATTATAAGCTGTGTGCTACTTGCAATGTACTCACAGGAGTATCTATTACAACCTCCATTGAAGAAAGGGTAAATTATACTTATAAAACCGGTAAGACTCGGGGTCTTAAGAAGCGTTAGCACATGTCACATATCCATCTTAGGTCTGTTGTACATCCTCACTTGGAGCCTAAAAAGGAAGCGCTCTTATGATATGGGTAAAGCTTAACTCACTTATAAATCACTCCCAATCTACATCTTTATGATATCCGATGTAGTACGGGGTGTTACAGTTCTTCTTTTTCAAGCTCTAAGTGAGGACATCGGATCTAAGAGGGCTAGGTGACATGGGCTGGCGTCTCTTAAGACCCCGAGTCTTACAAAACCACCCACTGAGTATTAAGTTTTTCACTTAATCACCCATTAAATTAAAATTATACAAAATCACCAATTAAATATAATTTGTTAACAAATCACCGCTCATGATAAAATTCTGTCAAGATTTTTGTTTAAAAATAGGGGCAATTTCCATACAGGCCACGAAATTAGGCTATATTAGGAATCCGTCTCCCACCCTCTCCATATTTGGGATTTGTCCACCGAATTTTTCATCATGCTGAAATTTTTGTTTTCAGCAAAAAAAAAATAAAATTCCACGAATTTAGTTTTTTTTTTCCCGCGTTGCAGAAACTGCTGAAACCGAAGTTGCTGAAATTGAGTTCTTTTTTTCCACGTTGCCGAAATTACCGAAACCGAAATTGCTGAAATTGAGGTTTTTTTTTCTCCATCTTACCTTGTTTTTTCCACGTTTCTTGGGTTGTTGAAACACCTGTTCCCCCCTCTGTTTCAGCAGTTTTTTTCTTTTTGCATTACTGTTTTTTTTTCACGTTGCCGAAACCGGAGTTGCTGAAACCCCGATTTCAGCAACGTTATTGATGCTAAACCCACGGTTTCAGCAATGTTGTTGATGCTGAAACCCCGATTTCAGCAACGTTGTTGATGCTGAAATTGTTGCTGAAATCGTGTTACGGGATATAAAATTTAGCCTATGCGGGATTCGAACCCACGTATTTGCGCATAGCACATTGCTCTACCATTGAGCTAAGAGGCTTTTAAAGAAGATTTAAAGCAAGTTCAACAACAACAATTTCAGCTAATTCTAATAAAAATTAATTTCAGCATTTCAGATCCCACAAAAAAAATTGATGAAATTGCCAATATCCAAACTCTAACAAATCAAACTTAATCACATAGCAAACTAACAACAAATTCACTTTTCATTACCAATAAAAATGCTTAAAACAATTTGTATTTCCATTTCAATAGTTCCGAATTTTAGAAATTGTTGAACCTACCGTTCGCATTTCAGCAATTGTTGAGATTGTCAATATCCGAACTCAAATCATGTAAATTTAACTCTCCCCCCCCCCCCCAAAAAAAAAAAACTAAATTCGTCTTAACTCAACAACACATGGCAGTATTCCTGAAGAAAGAAAGATCAGAAGTTCATATATTTGCTTTACCGCCAAGTGTACATTCATGAAAGTTGCTGATATCATAAACATATCAATCTATGCAAATATCATATTTAACTCCAAAACATAATCCCAAAAGTTGCTGATATCAAGTATCCTTTTATCCATTAATATTTTAAAATCATTTCAACTGTATTGTAATCACACAGCAAGATTGGGAGAATATGGCTATACTTCAAAACAACCAATGTTACAAATCAATTTAACTATCAAAATAGTTAAGACACAAGCCATTGAAGTATAAGCAGTAGATTGAACAAGTAATTTAGAAGGAAAAGATCTCGAAATAAAAAACATATGCCAACACTTAGATTGAACAAGCAAGAGCAAGAAAGAAGAAAGAAGCGTAGATTGATCAAATGCGCTGAAATTAGAAGGCAAACTAACCACCAGGACGCAGTTGTCCGCACCACCAGATCCGCGCCACAAGGCCTATAAACTAGGACGCGGTTGTCGGAGGCGATGAAAATTTGCTCAATTATGGAAGAAATTGAGGCTGAAAATGATCTGGCTACAGTGGCGACGTCGGCAGACAGATCTGGCTACAAGTCGGCTCGTTGGATCCGAGATCGATGGCTGCGAGGGACCGATTCAGATGCGCCGTCAACCGGCTAAGAGAAATCCCGTTGCAACAGCGCCGCCGGACAGGAAGTGCACGCCATTGGAGTCACTTGACAAGGATTTCAGCATCGTTCCCCATTGGAGACGCCAGATCTGCGTCCAGATTCTTGTCCGTCTCGCCGGATTCTCGTTCGTCTTCAACTCGGATCTTCATCGGCATCGTCTTCACCTCCGGATCTAGATCGGCATCGTCATCGCCTCCGTCTCCGACCTCATCCAACGCCGGACTGATTTGAGGATATGTGGGGGATGAGAGGAGGACAGAGTCGGAGGAGGGAGGGCGGCGGATCTGTGGTAGATGAGAGGAGGACAGAGTCGGAGGAGGAAGACGGCGTCGGCGTAGGTGGAGCGAGTCGACGAAAATCAGAGAGAAATCAATCGATCGAGCCATCGAGGAAAAGCCATGGGAGCGACCATGGGAGAGAGCCATGAGATCTGAGATCCTTCAACGGAGCACCGTCGATCTGGTTGCCGTCGTCGATCTGTTGATTGAGGAAGGAGATGGAGGACGAGGAAGACTCGGAATCGCCGGCAACCACCGGACTCCGGCCGAGGGAGGGAGACGGAGAGAGCGAGAAAGGGGGGGGAGGGAGGGTGAGAACTCACAGAGGTCTTAGATGGCGATAGATCGATAAAGATTGAGCACGATTGGGGGTTTTCTTTGGGTGCTGAAACGATGATAGGGATATAAGATTAGAGGGGTAATTTTGTCCAAAAAATTAAAGGTGGACAAAAATCTAATTTGCCGGACTTGGGAGACACTCCCTCAATAAGCCCCAAAAAAAAGGCCCGTTGGGCAATTTTTCTCTTAAAAATATTGTAAATGACCAATATAACTTTTTTAAGGGATTGAACATCTGCATTTGTACATACTAAATAAAATGCATATTTACTGAAATTTTACAAATTCAAGGTCTTATTGGTGTATGATTATGACAATGGGATAAAGAAATACTTTTTATTTTTCGTTAATTAAAAGTATGAGGTGTTTCAATGGCTATGAAAAAGAAATTTGATTAAAAAGGTTAAGTAAATTAGTCATTTTTATTGATTTTTTGATGAATGTTTTTGCCTGGGTGGTCATTTGTTATCAAATCGTATTTAATGGATGGTTTTTTGTAATTTCAAATTTAGCAGGTGATTAAGTAAATAAATCAATATTTAGTCGGTGATTTTTCGTAATTCACCCTAAAAAATATTTTTTTACTTTTTGACACCAAACCACTGGCCTCCATTCCGTTTCAGAGAATTCGTTCCCATCTCTATATCTCTATCTTACTTACAGCGCTGAGATCGACCGGGAGTACTAGCAGTATAAGGCCCAATCAGGAAGACAAGCCCAATGATGCTCGGCCCATAACCAATTCAGAAGAGGAACCCAATGTGAATGTGAAGAATGAAAACCTAAATACTGCATCCATTTAAAAATATAAGTCCTTTTAGATATTTTCACACAAATTAAGAAAATCATAAATTTATTCCATTTATACCCCTAATTAATTATCCACAAGGATCACAATCCTTATCAACCAATAAAATTTTAGGAAAAAGTAAAAAAGTAACAATTCTCATATCCCAATACCTAGAAAATCTATAAGGACTTATATTTTCAAACAAAAATCCAAGCCTAAAATAACTTATATTTTTGAACGGAGGGAGTAGTAAACAATTCGATAGAAAAAAATAGCTACACTTCCTCCCCAAGAAAACACCATGTATAAACTGCATGTGCATTAGAAATCAGTAATGAAATGAATACATTTTCCTTTTACAGTAAAGATTCGTATCATATTCTTACCTTTATTTAAAAAAAAATAGCTATATACTGTATTTTACATGCTGGACTATTAGTTAAAGGGAGGATTTGCCAAATATACAAATATGAAGGTCAAATTAGTCAAATATACAAGATTTTGGGAATTTTGCAAAACTATACATCCCAATTTGCCCCCCTTCCCCCGTGTGCCCCCCCTTTGTGCCCCCCGCCATTTTTTTTTTCCGCGCGTCAGTGCTGACGTCATCGTCGGAAATGCTGACGTCAACAATGCTGGCGTCAGCAATGCTGACACCGTTTACAAGGATGGTTTTTTTTTTCCTGCGCCAATGCTGACGCCGACGTCGGGAATGTTGACGTCAGCAATGCTGACACCATTTACAAGGAAGATTTTTTTGTTTTTTTTTTCGCGCGTCAATGCTGACACCGTTTACAAGGAAGTTTTTTTGTTCCACGCGTCAATGCTGACGCCGACGACGGGAATGTTGACATCAGCAATGCTGACGCCGTCTACGAGAATGCTGACGCCGACGACAATGACATCGGAAATGCTGACGTCAGCATTGCTGACACCCTCTACGAGGATGCTGACGCCGACAATGATGACATCGAAGATCAATATATTTGACATATTAAGTCATTAAAAATATAAAAGGGGAGAACAAAGAGACAAAGGAGTGTTCTACAAAAAAAAGAAACGAATATTTTATTTTATTTTTGGTAGTGAGAAACAAAGAATAACGGTAAACAATTAAAACAAAGAATTTTTCGACGCCGACAATGCTGACCTCTTTCCTCATCCATCTCTTATATTGCAAAAACGATGTCAGCAAATATATACCTACACAAAAATATGCATGAAAACGATGTCAGCACTAAAAAATACGTATAAAAACGATGTCAGCACTAAGAAACAAACTAGTTTTTAAGAACTCAAGTATATAAATATACCTACATATATAATATCCAACTAAAAATGATGTCAACACTAAAAAATACGCTTAAAAACGATGTCAGCACTAAAAAACAAACCATTTTTTAATGACTCGAGCATACATATATATCTAAAGAGCAACCTAAACAAGGTAATAAAGACCATGTCAGCACGAGGACATACCTTCAATCTGATGATGTACTCCTCTTCCTTCTCGACAAAGACCATGGCACCGAATCGCTCAAAATCATTGTACGTCCTTCCTTCTTCATTTCTTATATTGCAAAAGCGATGTCAACACTGAAAAAATATGTCAAAATTAACCATTCTAGCTGCCAAATTAGAAGCACTACTTGCATTCCAAAATTACAACTACTGTCATAGGAAAGTAGAAGCAGTGCTTTACCATTACACATTCTTCAATCCCTAATATTCATATACGTTATAAAAAATTATCTAAATTCCACAAGCTGTTTAGATTAAAGATCAAAGAGATCCCAATTATTTGATATATGCATCTACGTTGCAGCACTTTGATCCCTAATATTCACAAAATATGACAATCACATCCCAATTATTTGATATATATTGGAGTTGCTATCTCCAAATATCCACTTTTTCCAAATGCAAGGTTAATGAACTACCTACTACATCTACTTACTATACCTACCTACTACATCACAACAATGGCAGAAGCTACTTTTATTAAAGAAAAGCTACTGGACAAATCATTTCATGATTCTAAAATTCAAGCCCAAACTACTGATCGATTTAGCTACTACATCCCAACAATGTATTTTAACAGTACTAGGTGGAGGATTTAGCTACTCATGATGTATACTCAACAAGTTCCAAAATCACCTAGAATGAAGCTGTAGTTAACCATAAATTACTTAGAACTCTCAGCAACAGAAATAAGTACAAACAACGAAAACGCAAGCACGTCACCAGATCCTGAAATAGATCGAGCAAACAAACATCGGAAGCTTCATAGTAAAGACGGCGGCTCATATGAAATATCAATCATTCCCCTTAGGTTTTCATTACACATAAAGATGTATTTATACAGTGTTTGCTAGGAGCATTGGGCCTTAAGGCCTTACATATTATCATATGATGAGCTGCTAGTATTGGGCTTAGGCCCAAGTGTGCTGTTCTCGTCACTATTCCCCTTCGAGCTCAACGGAGTCAAGCAGAGTTGAGATCGCAACCACTGAAATCTGGAAGAAACGAGTGGCTTAGTTAAGGCATCTGCGATTTGGTCCCTTGTCGAGATGAAGGATATCTGCAGAGTCTTGGCCGCAATTCGCTCTCGTACAAAGTGAAAGTCGAGGTTGATGTGCTTCGTTCGATGGTGATGAACGGGATTGGCGGCGAGGTAAGTTGCACCTAAGTTGTCACACCAAAGGCGAGGAGGTTGATGGAGGAACACACCGAGATCAGCAAGAAGGTGTTGGAGCCAGATTAATTCGCAGGTTGCTTGAGCAAGAGATCGGTACTCTGCTTCGGTGGAAGATCGGGCCACTGTTTGTTGCTTGCGAGATGACCAGGACACTAAGGAGTGGCCAAAAAACACACAGTATGCCGAGGTGGATCTCCGATCAAGTAAATCCCCAGCCCAATCAGCATCACAATGAGTAGAGAGAGTAACATTCTGAACTGAAGAGAGGTGTAAAGACAGAGACTTTGTGGAATTGAGGTAACGGAGGATTCGCTTGGTTGCTTGCCAGTGAATCTCTCTCGGAGAGTGCATGAATTGGCACACCTTATTGACTGCGTGTGCGATGTCCGGACGAGTGAAGGACAAGTACTGAAGGCTACCAACAACACTTTGGTAATATGAAGGATCTGTGAGTAGGGGAGAATCATTGGAATCAAGGCAGTGATTCAATGCCAAGGGAGTAGAAACGGGTCTGGAGTTGTGCATATTTGTTTGTTGGAGAAGGGAGGTAATGTATTTCGATTGATTGAGAAAGATGCCAGAAGCATTGCGATGTGCTTGAATGCCGAGGAAGTAATGGAGTTCGCCGAGATTTTTAACAGGGAAAAACTCGGACAGCGACATAATGAATTGATTAGCAAGAGAGGGAGTGGAGGCGATGATGAGTATGTCATCGACATACACAAGAATGAACACGACATCAGCCATGTTTCGGTAAGTAAACAGAGAGGAATCTGCGCGAGAAAGAGAGAATCCGAGACGGATGAGAGTATCGCTGAGTTTGGAATACCAGGCGCGAGGTGCTTGGCGAAGTCCGTAGAGGGATTTACGGAGCTTACACACATGATTGGGGTACTGGGCATGTACAAAGCCGGGGGGCTGAGAGATGTATACGTCTTCATCGAGATCGCCATGAAGGAAGGCGTTTTGAATATCCACCTGGTGCACCACCCAATTGAGCATTGAGGCAAGGGAGAGAACAATGCGTATTGTGGAGGGCTTGACAACAGGACTAAAGGTCTCAGAATAATCGACCCCTAGGGTTTGGTGATAGCCTTTCGCTACCAACCGAGCTTTCCGACGCTCTATTTGGCCTGTGGAAGAAAACTTGGTTTTAAATACCCATTTGACACCCAGTGGGATGATGTGGGGTTGAGCGGGAACAAGCTCCCATGTCTTAGTTTGTAGGAGAGCATCGAATTTGGGCCATTGCAGCACGCCACTCAGGAAATTTGTTGGCTTGGGTGAAGGACGATGGTTCTTCGGGGATCGACTCAATGGTAGAGGCGAGAGCCGAGGGATTTGGAGGCCAATTAATGGTGCCGTCGGAACGAACGAGAGGTCGAGTGATCTGATTTTTTGAGCGGGTGAGCATGGAATGTGTGTTTGAGTGTGGCGCAGGTGAGAGAGAGGCTTCCGAGGTCGGCGACGCAGAGGGGGTTAAAGGTGAGGACGAAGAGGCGGCATCTGAAGAGGATAAAGAGGAATTTGTGGATTGTGACTGATGAGAGGGATTGTTGGGCTGATGTGGAGGTGTAGTGGGCTGATGTGGAGGTGTAGTGGGCCAAGTAAAAGGAAGGGTGGGTAGAGAGACTGGGTTTGAATGTGAACTGGCAGTAATAGACGTGGAGGTGGGTTGTAAAGGGAATTGTGATTCATGAAAAATCACATCCCGGGATAGGTAAACACGATTGGATTTGTAGTCGAGGCAAATATATCCTCGATGATTTGGGGAGTACCCGAGAAATAGGCAAGGTGTGGATCGTAGAGAGAATTTGTGTTTGAGGTAGGGCCGAAGATTGGGGAAACACAAGCACCCGAAGACTCGTAAGAGTTTATAATCGGGGTCACTGTTGAATAAGATTTGATAGGGGGATTTGTTGGAGAGGGTAGGGGTGGGTAGACGGTTAATTAGAAACACGGAGGTTTCGAAAGCATAATCCCAAAAATGAAGGGGGAGGTGGGCGTGTGCAAGTAAGGCAAGTCCATTATCGACGATTCGTCGATGACGAGTTTCGATGCTCCCATTTTGAGAGTGGGCATAAGGACAAGTAAGACGGTGTTGGATCCCGAATTTGGTGAAAATAGGTTTCAAGGGCTTGAATTCGGTACCATTATCGGTTTGAATTGCTTTAATTGTGGTGGAGAAATAATTGTGCACAAAAATAATAAAAGCATGCATTACTGGATTGACTAGAGATTTTGTGGAAATAGGGAATATCCAGACATAGTTACTGAAATCATCTAAAATGGAGAGGTAGTATTTATTTCCTCTTAAGCTAGTGGACTGGGCTGGGCCCCATACGTCCAAAAACAAAAGCCCAAAGGCAGTGGTAGAGCGAGTAGGTGAAGCTGGGTAGGGTAACGCGTGCGCCTTAGCTTGTGCACAAGCGACACAGGTGAAGCTGTCGGCGGCCATGGAGGAGGACGGAAGAGACAGGGAGCGAAGAAGCAACTGAGTGACTCTTATTGAAGGGTGACCAAATCTAGCATGCCAAAGGGAAAGAGAAGCAGTAGAGGTGAGGTTTGCCTGTGCTCGGAGAGGTGATGCAGTCAGAGGTAATTCGTAGAGCCCATCCTTAATAGCGCCGCGAAGAAGAAGGGCCCTGGTAGCTCGATCCTTCACAAGAAAGTAGTCAGGGTGAAATTCAAAGAAAGTGGAATTATCAATGCAGAATTGTCGGACTGACAGGAGATTTCTAGAGATTGATGGAACATGCAATAAATTTGTAAATCGAAAGGGAATTGATGGAGAAGACGGAGAAGATAAGGAGGATGAACCGTGATGCTGTATTGGGATGGTTGATCCATCTCCGATCGTCACCTCCTCAGTACCGTGGTAGGGGAGAGGGGCCTGCGAGAAGTTGGAGAGCGACGGTGTGAAATGGTAGGTTGCAGCGGTGTCCGGCGTCCATGTGGTGGAGGAGTAGTTTGCCTGGATCGAGGGAGGTGCAGGAGCTTGATACGAATGGTTGAAGCGATTCCAGCAGTTGAGCGCGGTGTGGCCGCGTTTGTCGCACACCTGACAGACCGGACGAGAATCTGGCTGACCTGTGAAGGTGCGGCCACCGTGATAGCCTCCCCGACCTCCACCGCGTGAGTCGAAGCTTCCACGAGCGGTTGAAAAACCGTCACCGGAACCACGAGGAGGACGAGAATCAAAACCTCCTCTAGATGATTGGCGATCCCTGGGTCGCTGAGTTTGGGTTGTGGTTGTGGTGTTAGCCGCAGGGAAGATGGTAAGGGGGTTCTCTGTGTTGGTGACCCCAGGAAGGGAGAGGGAAGTCTGAGTTTGAAGGGCAATGCGAGCTTCATGGTTCAACAAATGGGATAAAACAAGAGCAGGGGTGGGTAGTTGTGTTTGAGTGGTTAGAGAAGTAACAACAGATTCATATTCGGGAGGCAGACCTGCGAGAGCATAAACGATAAGTTCTCGGTCTTGAAGGGGATGGCCTGCAGCGGAAAGCGAGGAAGCAAGAGCGCGAACCCGATTAAAGTAATCAGTGATATTGTCATTTCCTTTCTTAATAGAAGCAAGCTGAAAAGTGGTCTGAACAACATGAGCGCTTGAGCGCGCAGCAAAGAGGTCATGAAGAACATCCCAGATTTGTTTGGAGGTCCTGCAGTCAGTGACCTGGGACAAGATGGGCTCAGTGAGAGAAGAGGTAAGAACAGCCATGACAAGATTATCCTTGATAACCCATTCTTTTTGAGCTTGAGTGAGCTCAGGGGAGGTGGAAGAAGGGTATGGGATGGACCCATCAACAAAACCTAGAAGGCCTTGAGAGGTAAGGTAGGGATTGACCTGGGTTTTCCAAAGAATGAAATTGGTTTGAGAAAGCTTGACTGTGATGAAGTTGGCAAAAGCGGGTAGGGTTGTGGTGGGTTGTGTTTGGGTTGGAGGGTCTGCCATTTTTGGATTTCAAGGGAAGCTCTCCGGTTTGGACGTTGGTCCTCAACAGGCTCTGATTACCATAGTAAAGACGGCGGCTCATATGAAATATCAATCATTCCCCTTAGGTTTTCATTACACATAAAGATGTATTTATACAGTGTTTGCTAGGAGCATTGGGCCTTAAGGCCTTACATATTATCATATGATGAGCTGCTAGTATTGGGCTTAGGCCCAAGTGTGCTGTTCTCGTCACTACTTCAATATGCTGTCAGCAATGGAGAAGCAGGGGCGGAAGAGGAGCATGAGAGGAGGAAGAGATCTGGATCCATCTCCTCACCGACGGTTTTCGAGCCTGGTTGAGCAAATCGCCGAGGAAATACAGAGGGAATAGCGGAGGCGCTGAGGGAGTAGCCGCGCAGCCTGGTTGAGCAAATCGCCTGGTTGAGCAAATCGCCGAATCGCGGAGGAAAGATAGAGGGAGTAGCGGAGCCTGGTTGAGCAAATCGCCGAATAGGAGTCAGGAGTGCACTCCGGCGGTCGGCGGCCAGTATCGGTGGAGAGGCGGACTGTGAGGAGGAGCCGAGGCTGCACTGTCAGCAATGGAGGTCTGAGCCTCCGCCTCCGCCTCAAATTAAGATACGTCGGAGCCTCCACCTCCGCGGCGGAAGAGAGAGGAGCGGAGGCGCTGAGGAGCGGAGATGGATCCGCGGCGGCCAGTATCTGGCGATTGCACCCTGATTGCTCCCCGATCTGGTCTCGAAGAACCTATTGAGATAGATCTGGAAAGGGAGGAGGAGGAGCACCCCTCTAGAGGAGGAGGGGCACCATTGAAGAGTCGAGAGAGAGATCTAGAGGAGGAGGGGAGGGGCACCATGGAAATCTGGCGAGATCTGATATTTTGGGAGTTTAGAATTTCATATTAGGGTAAAAAAAGAGATGTATAGTTTTGCAATTTTTACCAAAACGTGTATAAATGTCTAATTTGGCCGAAAATTAGCGCATTCGGCGCAAATTTTCTCTTAGTTAAATAAGTACTTTCTTTTTATTAATTTATGTAACTAACTACTTATCTGAACCATCCATGAAGTTAAGAATATCAACTTTCAAGAGGAAAGGTCATAAGAGTATCAACCGTTTATATATTCATATAGTCTACTTTTAATTTGGCAAAGTAGAACATGAAACTCATGATCCCTACGGGAAATTTGTGAATCTTAGCTTGCTCTCATCTATTACATCCACCTAAAAGTATGCAAAATCGCTTTCACTAAATCACAATCATATACTTAATTATATCATTTTGCAATTCAGATTAAAAATAAATTAATAAAAAGGACAAATCATCACATCTTTCCTAATCTGTCTATATGAATTGAACCGTGATCTTAATTCAAAACAATACTTTTCGGTAAACAGAGAGCAGTCATCCGAAAGTCGAAACGGGATATTCAGCTCGACATGATTCATTACGACAAGACCCATGTTTTTCATGGATCGAAATTTAACATGTTATTAGAGCATAAATTATGTTTCACAAATACAAATTGGTTTGAATTGAAGATAGATAGATATAATAAATCAATCACAAAGCAATCTTGAGAGTGCAAACCTGAAAGCACCACACAATGAAAGAGCAACAAGTAGCATTACTGTTACATTTCAGCAGCTGATTAATGACCTAATCAAATATCTTAATTCACCGGTCAATCAAATTCACAGTTGAAAAAAATAGGAGTATCAAATCAAATCTATAAAATCAACCCCAAATTCAATCCACAATCAATCACTGAATTTTCACCCAAATTCCAGGACTGGGTACGTGCTGATGCACCACGAACATCATATAGTAACCGGGCATCGCAAGAACCGCTGTGCCGGGCGCCTTCACCGCGATCTCGTAGTTCCTATTCCCGACCTTCGTCACGCGCCCCACGCGCGTGAGCTCCAACATCCTCTGTCCCTGCGAGAACGAGTGCGTGTTAAACGCCGGCGCCACTATCGTCACCTTCACCTTATCCTTGTCGCCGACGATCCCTCCTTCCACGGAGAACGCCACCGTCACCGTCTCCCCGTACTTCACCACGGATTTTGAAGCCGGCGACGATATCTCTGGACGGAGATTCGTCGCCTTATTGTCCAAATACGACGGCGAAAACGCCTCTAAGCTGAGATCCGTCGGGAAAAGGACGCCGGTGAAGTTGTACGCGCTGTTGGTGTTGCTTCCGCCGACCAAAACACGGCCGTCTCGTAGAAGCACGGCCGTTGAGTGGTACACGCGCGGCGTCTCCGTCGCTCTCTGGATCTTGAATCGAGTCCCGGTGGGGCCCTCCGGGTTGTAGATGACAGGTGTCAGCACCGCGTTCCTCCCTAGGTCCCACCCGGCCGACCCGGACCCGACTCCGTTGACTATCAGGACCCGGCCGTTGGGGAGTAAGACCATGTCGCTCATGACCCTGGCCATCGGCATCGTCTCCATCTCCCAAACCGGGTTCGGGTCGGTTATTTTGATCCGCGCGCAGGTATCGAGCGCGTCGACGAACTTCCCCTTTAGCGCGTGCTCGTACGCGCCCTTAGGCGCGCCCCCGCACACTAAGACCTCGGCTTCTAGATTCTTCGAATCGATCCTCTTTAGAGGAAGCAGCACCGCGGAGCCGGTGCTCGGGTAAGATCTCGGTTCGTTATCGGGGATAGCCGGGAAGGTCCGAACGACGACGTTTTTGGTGTAGTCAAGGAGGATGGCGCGGTTGTTGGCGAAGACGAAGAGGTTACCGTCGACATTGAGGAAGACGTAAGGGTAAAGATTGTTTTCGACGCCATTTTCGAAGGTATCGGACAAGAAAGGGAGATCTTGCAGCGTTTTAGTTGCGACGGTTTTCGGGTAAAATTCGTAGTTGAATTGCGCGCGGCCACCGACGATGATCGTGCGGCCGTCGGGGAGGCGGTGGTTGGAGGCGTACCACCGCGGGGCGAGGAGCTTCTCGTGGAGCTCCTCCCAGTCGCAGGACGCAGGAGCTTTGCAATTGGTGTCGAAGACGCGGAGGGTTTTTTCGCCTTCGAAGGAGCCGCCGGATTGGGCGAGGCGGCCGTCGGGGAGGAGGGAGCCGGAGGAGCACCACGTGTCGGTGAGGATGGTGAGGGGGCGGAAGGTGTTGGAGGCGACGTCGTACTCGACCGAGTGGGCGGTGCAGTCGGGGTTGAGGACGAGGTCGTTGGTGCGGCACTTGGTGGGGTGGGGGAGGGAGATGTTGGAGGGGCCGAAGTTGGTGCGGTCGAAGAGGACGACGCGGTCGGTGGGGAGGAGCTGCATGTGCATGGCGGAGACGCCGACGCTGCGCTGGAGGAGCTGCCACGAGCCGGAGGCGGCGTTGGAGGCGGTGGCGGCGAAGAAGAGGAGGAGAAGGAGGAGGAGCGTCAGTGTTGTGAAGGAGAGGAGGGAGGAGTTCGACATGTTAGGCTTTTTGGAGTACAGTGGAGGGTTTAGTTTTGTGCGGATGTTTATATAGCTTGCGATGGGACTAGATGTCAAACGCGTCGTTTCAACCCCCAAAAGATGCATTCAATATTTCAAACGACGTCGTTAAAGAAAGAAAAAGAAGAAAATAGAGTGTCCATTGCAAAGGCGTGGACTAAATTAAACAACGTAATAAAGAAAGACCAAAAAAAGGCTTGACGTATCAACATATATAATCAATTCACTTGTAAATAGTCCAAATATTCTTCATTATCCAATATCTAAACAACTTACAAGTATTAAACCAAGCATTATAAATCACATTTATTTTTCTATTGATTTATTAATTTGTAATGTTATTTTCAATTAGTTTTAACCAATGACTTGAAGATCTTAGCCTCTTAGGGCAAACACATTGAAGCGGCAAACTGGTGTTCTTAAGTGCCACGTGTATCAATTTTTTTTAACAAAAAACGAAAAGTGGACGAGCCGGAGATTAATGCTCTTATATTAGCGGCAAATTGAAGAACAGAGCTGCGCTCCACCATACTCTTCAAAGGCCATTGCACACCCATAGAACTTTGACATGTGTCCCAAGATGAATAAATAATTTTAAAACTAGCTTTTTTTTTAATTGTTTAACGTCATTTTATATATATATATATATATATATATATATATATATATATATATATATATATATATATTTGAATAGGATATAATTTTATCTACTAATAGACACCCATGTGAGATATATTTGAGTTAAAAAAATAAATAAAATATTATATGTGTAATTAATTGCAATTATATATATTTTTATTTTTTTTAATTGCGATTATATTTAAATACTCCGTAATACTTATAAAATCACCTTTTAAAATATTTCCATTTGAATAATAACCACCTTTATAATAATAATAATAATAATAATAATAATAATAATAATAATAATAATAATAATAATTATTATTATTATTATTATTATTATTATTATTATTATTATTATTGTAGTGTGAAATATTTATTAAAAATCAAAATGATTAAAAAGTAGGTGAAGGGCTCGGAAGTGAGAAGCACGGATGTGGATGGAATTGTTGAAAATGTAAAGGGGTGTTCTTATGCTAATGTGGCAGTGAAAAGTAAGTTAAGGGAAGAGCAGAAGTGTTCTCGGGTGTGCATGGTCTTAGGTGATCATGAGCTCAATGAATGGCCACTAGGGGGAATTTCTTAGATAATAATAACGTTCATGTAGAATCAACCTCTTACCCCTTTCCCCCGGAATTGAACTTACAAGTTATCAATATTATATATCTACAGCTTACCAAAAAAAATAAATTATATATCTACATATATATAGTACGTATCTTAATTTGATTATGTATCAATATCTTCTTAATTTAAGGTTTTTCAACTAATTAATTATAATTTTATCTTATTATTTCTTTCTTTTTTCTCTTCCCGGTCATCGTATCTTTTTCATACATTTAAATTTTTTCTCTTTTATTTTTTCACTCATTTACTAACCATTGTATTTAATTCAAACCATTGAATTAAATATAATGGCTACTATTAATATATATATATATATATATATATTATAATAATAATCTATATTAATATAATATCTTAATTTAAGAACTTTTTTATGAAACCTAACTTTATGGTAAACATTTTTACTATTTTCTTAAAGATTTTAAGTCTACCTTAAATAAATATTATGGGTGTTTCATCTCAAAACCAATCATATAAAAAAAAAAACTCATTAATGTTACATATTAAGGGCTCGTTTGGTACAAGTATGTAAGGTAAACGGAATCAAAATAAATTTTGTATAGAAAAATATATTTAGATAAGAGAAGAATATTATTTTTTATTTGAAAAATAAAATAAGAGCTGTAATGGTTAGAGAAATATAGAGACGAGTGATTGAAATAAAGGAGAACAAAACTAATTTTGAACCAAACTAGCCCTAATAAATTCATTTTCTTTACGTTTACCTTTCTAAAATTTAAATCAAACTAGCCCTGATAATTTATATTTCAATATGTTTCATATGTGTACAATCTGTACATCTACTTTCACATCTTTAACACTTTGGACGTCATTTCTATTTCCACTAATTTAATTATCATTTTGAACACATACAAATACAAGTTTTAATTAATTTGGTCGGGCTGCTTTTTAAAAGAAGTTGAGATCGAGCAAATGAGCACATGGTTAACCTGGAGATGGCATATTCCAATATATATGAAAAAGTAATTAGAGCAATATCTAAGTTTCTTTTGTACACAAAAAATAAAGCCATTAAGGAGAAAGAAAAATGAAGCCTTCAAGCGCGTTATAGGAGAAAAGAGAATGCCGAATTTATTATTAGGATTCTCTATAATTTATAGATAGATTTCGAAAATTATTTTGAAATCTCCAAATTAAAAATACATCTTGCAGTTATAGGAGAAATTTTTTCCGATTAACCGAGTGAGCTAGGTTTCATCCTGAAATCAATTGGTGTTAGATGGGATAGCCAACAGGTTATATGGAAGGATTGGATTAATCATTTTATCAATGTGGGATGTCATTTTACATCTTTGCACGGCGTGGCCATTGTATGAATACTCGAGACAATCAAGAGGGAAAAAAAAAGTTGGAAAAAGTTTAAACACTAATGTAACAGAAGATTTGAAACCGTAGCTTTATGGAAAAGCCTTTGATTCTTGGCGTTGGCAGTGCAAACGACTAATTGTTAAAGGCCGGGAAAGCATATATGTATAGGAAAGAATGGTATATTTGGCTTTGCAAGTATATATTCTGTGTGATCGATAACAATGGCGCACAACCTGTAACAGTGTCTTTCCTAAAAGAAAATCTGGTCCCGTTGGATCATCTTTCGGTGCTCGCCCGGCCAGTTGCTATTTGCTAATATTAATAT
The DNA here is from genome assembly GCA_963922045.1 of Persicaria maculosa. Lineage (NCBI taxonomy): Eukaryota > Viridiplantae > Streptophyta > Magnoliopsida > Caryophyllales > Polygonaceae > Persicaria > Persicaria maculosa. The sequence goes on from OY998262.1 coordinate 67,003,340, forward strand.
ACATACATATTACATTATATTCATACAGACATACAGTATATGGGTTATCGATATCAAATCAAGATGAGATATATCAAAATACAAGATACGATGAAAATCTTACACAATGACCTAAGTAGTTAAGTATATATGTGTAGGGACTAGGGAGTTTAAAAATATAGACAAGTGTTGGGAACAAAAGACCCAACCACATTGGGTTGAGGGGCAAATAAAATACTAAAATTAAAATAAATCCGACACGGATTCTATTTTCATATGGACCAACCGAGATTTATCGAAAACTTAAATGGTATTAGAGCTGGTTCGATTCAAGTTCATTTCTCTGGTTTTGTGCTAGCTATTAAGAAACTAAGATGTTAGATCTGTAACTGGATAAGTTATAAGAGAATGAGATGATTCACTTGTCTTTGAGCAAGTTATCAAGAAATTTATGCTTAGATTGTTTCAAGTGTTAACCGTCTAGACTTGTTAAACTTGAGGGGGCGTGTTGGGAATAAAAAGTCCATCGCATTTTGGTTCTTGTGATGTGTTGGAACCTCTGTGCCACATCGAAATTAAAATACGAGAACTCAAGTCTTGCATATAAGTTAGTGGGCCAGTCACTCCTCCTATGGCCTTTTCGAAGGAATCCGATCATATAGTCAAAGCCTATTTAATTTCACTTAGGGTGAATCTAACAGCAAGATAACTTTCATCTATTGACAAGACAAAGTTTATGTGTTTACATTCGAGTCCTTCTCATTTTTGACAAAATAATTACGGATTGGCCCGTGAAACATTAATTAACTCATCCAAGCACATAAACCTAATTACTTCAATTGAGCGATCTCATGAATTGCGACAATACGTGTTGGGCCCAAGCCCATTAGTCCAGCCCAATGTGAGCCATCTTTCTTCAAATGATTTATAAGGCATTTGTTTTGCCTTTGGAGAAGGTGACATGTTGACGAAGGTGACATGTTGACGAAGGTGGTGACTGCCGACAAGCATCAGTTCTGCGCCAAGATGGCGGGGCTGATCCGCAACTGATGCTGAGACGAGCATGGATGTCTTCCCCTTGGGCTGGAGGGGGAGATTGTTGGGCCCAAGCCCATTAGTCCAGCCCAATGTGAGCCATCTTTCTTCAAATGATTTATAAGGCATTTGTTTTGCCTTTGGCTTGCTGTGTACGAGAGCAACAACAAGCAAGCAGCTCCAGTAGCTTCGTTGAAAGCTGAAATAGAGAGCCCCCATTTTAGGAGCACAAAAGTGAGGAGGGAGAAAGGAGAAAGAGGGGAAAAAATTGTGAGAAAGTGAGGGGATCTTCCTTGTCTCACCCGGGTCTTTTTCACCTCGAGTTCTCGGTAAGCCTACTCGTGTTTGTCGGCTTTTATTCTCTCGTTTAGAATCCCTAATCTTGGTGAAAATGGTGTTGTACCGATTCGAGTGAAATTGGTGGTGGTCTCCTTGTGTGAGACTTGTAAGTGGTGAACACTTGTATCCATTTTGTTGATTAGTGGATTTTGGTGCTCTGGCGGGCGACAGTGGTTTTTGATCCTCCGGGTTAGGGAGGGTTTTCCACTTAAATCGTTGTGTTCTTGCTTGTGTTTGTTTGTGTGCTTGTGTTGCTTGGTTTGAATGTGTTGGTGGTTCCGTAAATTTGTGAACTTGGTTATCAGCGGGATTGTAGCTTGAGTTGCTAGGTTCCCGATTCAGTTCTGCATTTGGGTCTTGTCGATCCCAACAATACGCCCCCGTGATCCGTGACGCCTCGATTTTGAATTAGCATTTGTGTAATCTCAACATCAATCATGAATTGCTCCTAGTCGATCGATTAATCAAACCCAGATCTTGATGGTTCGGCTAGCTAGTTCTCGAATAGCACTAGTCGAAGGTCTCGAAGTAACAATTGAAAGTCAAGGACGACAAAACACATGCATGGTTGCACCGTAAATCTATACATTAATTTCGATCCTTCAACTGTGATCGGAAAATTGAAGTTAATTAATTAGTTGATGGTTAATTAAGTAATTAAGGACAATCTTACAAGAAAGATAAGAGCAACATCGAGTTCGATCGAGATTCGATTCTGATCATGTTTCCGATCTTGTCATCAGTATACACTCGATCGAGTTTCTAGTTCTAGAAAATTTTCATGGCGGTCGTGGACAAGATCCCTTTCTTAAGGGTAGAACGTATGTTTGAAGATGTTGGTTTTTTTAGTCACTAGCAAATACATAGATATTTTCCAAAAAATAAAAATGAATCAATTGCAATTTTGCTGAAATCATCTTGCTAATAGATAAAAAAAAAAATTGTCAATAGATTTTATGTTTCATGTAAATTTTTTTTTTGGTGGGGAAAACTGGGAGAAGACCTCCCTAAATTAAAACAGAACAAAGTTAAGCAATACAAAGTCTAGTCTTCGAACCACCACTAGCATCATACTACAGCAGGTGCTGAGTGTAGTCAGGGGGTTTGAAAACCTCGTGGAACCCGACAGGTAAAGAAAAAGCGGATTAGGAGACGATGTTGTCACTGACAATATTAGCCTCCCGGTACATATGACGCAATTGGACAAACCAATTTTTACTAAGGAAGCCCTTGGCATGGGTCCACCAGGCTGAACAGGGGGTGAGTAGGCCAGTTTGATCTTCTTGGACAACAGATTCCCCACCACCGCCGAATCTGTCTCCACCACCACATTCTTGAAGCCCAAATCCCAGACCATCTCCAAGCCTTTCAAAACTCCCCAACACTTCGACATTGGCACTGAGCAAGAACCCATGTTGAGTGCGAATCCCTTCACCCAACCGGCATTAGAATCTCTTATAACCCCTCCAGCAGCAGTTATGTCGTCTAAACGGCGGCCTCCGTCGGTATTCACCTTCACCCAATCCCGCTGAGGCTTCTCCCATCCGATTTCACGCACCATATTTTTCTTAATTTAGACCATGGCTGCTCTTCCTTTTCGCCATCGCTTTCTTGTATGTTTGAACCTCCTCAGAGCAGGTAGCGGCCATGACCGGATTCCCCGCCTTCTTCTGAAATACCGTTTCGTTTATTCTTTTCCACAGTTTCCAAGCCGCAACCGCGCACAGAGCACTCCAGATCCCTTCGCCACCAATGCTTCCCAAGTCGAGGATGTTGGCTCTGATCCACGCAGCAAACGACAGATTCCAGCTCTGCTTGCGCCGATCGGCGTCCACGACCTACACGTACCCACAAAGCTTTAGCAGCACCGCAATCCCTTAACAAATGCTCTAAGGTTTCATCAAAGGATTTACAAATAGGACACGTAGAGGACGTACCGAAGCCTCGATCTCCGAACCTGTTCCGTGTTGTTGAGAACTCCTCCCTTGCACATCAGCCAAACGAACGAGTGAATTCTTTCATTGACCTATAGTTTCCAAATGGCCTTGAAAAAGGTCTTGTCATTGCCTTGCCATTCATTCCAGTTCCATAATGTCATGTAACCTGATCGCACAGAGTACTCGCCATCCTTAGAGAATTTCCATGAGGGGATATCCTCACCCTCTGTAATCGCTATAGATGCCAAGCTCATCAAGATGTTGGTCGGAAGAATGCTTCCAAGCTCTTCCCAACACCAACCCCTCCGTGGATCCCAAAGCTCAGCCATCATTAGATCCGGCCTGTGCTGCTCCTCCCCCCTCCTAGATTTGCGCAACGGTTTGTTCGAGATCCAAGAGTCTTCCCAAAATGCCACATTCTCACCGTTTCGGACCTTCCATCTTAGACCTGGGTTAATTATCTTGCTCAGGATCCTTCGGTTACCCTTCCAAAATGTGACGCCCTAGAGGACTTGCCTAGAGCAGTACCAATGTATTTCCCGGAAAGGACGTCTCTCCACAATCACTACTAGAAATTTGTTATTTAACATCGGGTAATAGCCGATGTCTTTCAAAAAACAAATCGATGTCTATGTGGGGGATGTAAAAAGTCAAAAGTTTTTCACATCGGCCAGAACCCGATGTCTTTGTATGTTATAACATCGTTTATATTTTTAAATCTGATGTCTTTGGTATCCTATAACATCGATTATAAAATATAACCGATGTTATAACATACAAAGACATTAGCTATTACCCGATGTTAAACAGTTTTAACTTTTTACATCCCCCACATAGACATCGATTTTTTTTTTTAAATACATCGACTATAACCCGATGTGAAATGACATATTTGAAGTTTTTTTTATTATTATCGTAGCCTATGCGGGATTTGAACCCGCATCTTTGTGTTTAAACACAACGCTCTACCATTTGAGCTAATAGGCTTTAAAAGCAAACAACTAATATCATATAACGATATGGAGAGAAACAAATCCAAAAGCCAATTCCTTAAGATGCAAGTGACGATTAAATATTTCATCCTTAAGGTCCAGTTACTCTATTCTACAACAACTACACACATCCATATTACTTGACAGAAGCATGATAATGATGATGATGATGAGAGGTAGAATATATGCAAAATAATCCTGCTACTCAAGTAGAATCAACAAGTTCAAAACAGGTTGCAAATTAACTCACCTGATTGTTCCAAGGTCGATCCCTTTGGAAAAAAATTATTGAGCAACCAAAGCATAGAAACTCTCCTACATGGAAAGAGAATAAAGATTCATTCAGTTTATACATGTAACTAACAATGCACTTCTGCAGAAACATTTAATAACTACTAAAGATTAAAACATAGAAACTCTCCTATAGAATTGATTGAAGATAATAGCTACTAAAGAAAACAGGTCTAGACTCTATAGTGAGAAGAAACGTTTAATAAGAGTATTTCAGCAATCTAAGAGAAACATTCACAAGGTTGCGCTGCGCAACCTTATGGATGACTCCAATTCTGAGATAGAATAATCGTCTCTAGCATGCTATATATAATAGGTAGTAATAGTTGTAAAACTCGAACCACATCTTTTTCCTAAAAGAAGAAAACACTCAATCCAGTCATCAGAAAACTCTTACAAGCAAGTGAAGCATTATGATTTGAACGAAAACAAGGTTGTGCTACCCATCACTGACATGATTTGAACGAAAACAATAAAAGATCTCTGCATACCTGAAATTGTAATCCAGTCTATAAGTTGTGATTGAAGGAAGGATTCGTCCTTCACTGCAATGATAATATACAAAGGTCAAAGCAACTATACAGTGATTTCAATTCAATTAGAGCCTGAAATGACCATAATCAGGCTTTCAATTCAAGACCCCTAATGATGTCAACTCACCTATGATTATTCTACACTAGATTGAAAGAAAAGGCAATTATGCACATAAGATAGCCATTATGCTAAACGATATTACTGAGAAAATCAACACAAAAAATCATTTAACTAAAGTAACACATCAAACAGAGAGGTCCAAGTCTTTCCATTCCGGCAAGCATCACATCACACACCACAAAAAAAAAAGAAGCATAAGGGTTCAAAACAAGAAGACAAAGATATGAAACAGCTGTAATTCATTTGAAAAATTAATAAGATCATAGGAGCGGTGTATAATTCAAGTAGGCTATTCGTCTGTTATGCGTCCATATTTCAGCAGCAACAACATTGAACCAAAGCTCATCGATATTACTCAAAAAATCCACACCCTGACGCTTAGGTCCAAGAGCCTATCACCAAACATAATACTTATGTGGATAAAATAAACCGAAATAGATTCAACATGCCTACATTCTGAATTGGAGTCATTTCACAAGAGACAATATAGTAAGAGATTGGTGATTAGAAGTGTTGGACGAGTCATTCGTAGTAATGGAAGCGCGCACCTGCTCTATATATTCAATGGTCTTTCCGTCGGTAATTTGGTTTCCCTGGTGGTCAGTGACATGAAAAACTGTTTTTACAGGTGAAAACCAGCTCCATTAGCCATACAAGAAATTGATGAAATCGTCATTCATGAAACAAAAAATTTGCGCTACATCTGTACTTGTCGTATCTTAAGTACCTACTTTGACTAGAGTTATATGATGTATGGATATAAGAATGTAAATGAAGCATACCATCCATGAACCATCCATCGTCGGATGAAATGTAAGCTTTGCTGATGGTGAGAATGTGAGATCAAGATCCGTTAGGATTTGCACTACCTCCAGAAGTATCCCTAACTTGTTCATGTTGTCAACCTGAAACTCGGCAATTCAATATTCAAACATGTTAGCGACACAATGCAATATAAAGCAGTGTCCCTGGATTTATCGGTACACTTAAGCACTTGTTCAGGTGATATCTATTTCCGACTAAGGACTAAATTTACCTTAACCAATGTGCAGTCACTGCAAGTGATGTTATCCACCGAAACCCTGTAACAATTGAATTGAAATTCAGACTAGATGAACAACCTGATTTCATGTAAAAGCTTGGAACATAGTGAATGTATTAACAACCTTGGAGGGTTATCCTTATACTCAAGTTCTTGTACTCGGGATCGAAGTAAGGCCAATTTATTTCAGGCTTCATTTTACCTTAACCAATGTGCAGTCATTGCAAGTGATGTTATCCACTGAAACCCTGTAACAATTGAATTGAAATTCAGACTAGATGAACAACCTGATTTCATCTAAAAGCTTGGAACATAGCGAATGTATTAACAACCTTGGAGGGTTATCCTTATACTCAAGTTCTTGTACTCGGGATCGAAGTAAGGCCAATTCATTTCAGGCTTCATTTTACCTTAACCAATGTGCAGTCATTGCAAGTGATGTTATCCACCGAAACCCTATAACAATTGAATTGAAATTCAGACTAGATGAACAACCTGATTTCATCTAAAAGCTTGGAACATAGCGAATGTATTAACAACCTTGGAGGGTTATCCTTATACTCAAGTTCTTGTACTCGGGATCGAAGTAAGGCCAATTCATTTCAGGCTTCATTTTCACCCTCTTCAATCAACAAATCAGAAACAATGAGAACCTTATTCTGCAGATGGATTGAATCTATTATCTCTGATTCGGACTATAAAATTGTTTCATTACTGTACAGGTAAAGAATCTTGATAAGCTAATCTAGTAATAAGTTTTGTCAAGTGTAATTGAACTCTAATAGAAAATTGGAAGAGTCGTTTAAAGAACAAAAAAAAATCAAATATAAGTAGGTACCATAACAAAGTACCTGAATGAGAGAAGAAACCAAACAAACCTTGCAAAAGAAAGACCAAAAAGAGACAAGAATCAAATCAGCTGGGTTAACAAAATGGAGAAAGAGAAAATTGGAAGCACATACAAGATTCCGATAGACAGTAGTGAAATTAAACAAGAATGCTGGTGCTAGAAAGAATTATTGTGCAACTTGAACTATCAGTTCCCTAATTCACTACTCTTAACTATCATAAAAAGACAGAGATTTCAAAATGAGATGCAGTGGAGTATTTTTTTAACTGTATGGATAGATTAAGTCATTGAATCTATTGGTAAATTTAAGCCAACGTTTCACCATATCCGAACCAACATTTTTCTTGCTTTCATCTGGACAAGTCAAATAGACATACAAGTAACCGAAAATACCAATTGATCCTCATACAATATGCTTCATGGTATGAGGATCCAAAAGCAACAGATCCAAAAGAAACACAGAGTTCCCAAAAGAAACACAATAGTTAATAGATTAGAAGCAACAAATCCAAGTAAGACGGTTAATAATAAATCTACTAGGCCACCGAGTTCCTAAAAGAGAAATCCTAGAAATCCGAGTAGCTCAATTTCCATTAAACAACGGCTCTTTGTTAAAAATTCAGAATTCGATGAGCAAACAGATTGACACTTACACACGCACAGAGCACAGAAATCCCTAATGAAACCCTAAATCGAAACTAAAAAACAATTTTATCAAGATATAATGAATCAGAGCCAGTTAACATGCATAAACCCTAGATCAAAAATATTGAACATTGAAAGGGGAAAACCGTACCGGATACAACAATTTTCAGAGGGGCGGTGATGGAAGCAGTCTGAGAGAGGTGATGACTGGTGAGCGAAGAAGAGCGACGATCGAAGAGCTGGAGACGTCCCTCACCAGTCGAACTGAGGGAAGAGCGGGGATAGGAGACGGAAGACAACCTCGAGTTCGAAAGAGCTAGTGCTGGAAAGATTATAGGACCGCCATGGCGTCCATGGAAGAAGAAAGTTGAACAAGAACCGTCGGTCGGGGATGAGGAATTGAGGAGCATGAATCGATTTCGCCGTTGTTGAGGAAAAAGCGGAGAGATGGGAACGAGACCGAAGAAGGGATTCCTTCGGAGAGACTACATCCCCACCAGAGCCACCCTCGAGTTCGAAGGCCGGCGAGATTGGAGGAGGAAGGGGTTGGTGGTCAACAGGAATCCACGGCCGTGAGTCTGGATTGAGATGAAAGGGCAGTTGAGTCGGGGTTTGGAAGTGGAATGAGGTGGGAGTTCCGGGAATGTGATTTACTTTTTCCAAGCATATGCCTTTCTTTTTCTTTGTAAACTACTGTAGTATAGTATTTGATATGGGCGGGATTTCACTTAATTCATATTCCAATCCGCGCCTTCTAAATTTTTTTTAAAACACATATTTAACATCTGTCAAATAAATATGACGATGTCTATACTTTTATTTACATCGCAAATTTAAAAACCGATGTTAAAAAACTGTTTAACATGGCAGGTTTTTCTTACTGATGTTAATGAACCGATGTTAAATAGCAAAATTCTAGTAGTGAATCCATCATTTCCCATTATAAACGTCCAGCCAAGCTTGGCCAAGAGCGCCAAGTTGAGTTCTTCCATCGCCTTCATGCCTAACCCGCCGAGTTCATGTAATTAATTAAGGATAGCTTGAAATTAATTATAAGGCTTTGCTTAGGAGTCGGCTACGGCTTAGCAAAGAAGATTTTTAAATTTTTTTTTTGTTTTGAGTTGAGTCCGAGTCAAGACTGAACTACTCAATCGAACCAAGCTATATGTACACTGTTCCGATGGAAAAAGCCAAACAAGGTCACTCTCTAGTAGCTGTACCGATCGAAAAATGTACATAAGGAAATATGCAGTTTCGTTTAATATTGATATTCCCATTAAGAGTATTCAATTACACTGTATTAATCTCATTTTCCTTTTCTTGTGGGGATTCTACACTTGTTTTAAAAAAAAATTCCAGTATGATTATTGTCGTTGTTTAATAATCACTTTGTTTCTAGTTTCTACAAGCTAGGTACTTTAGAGTTTAGCAAATCGACACGCAACAACGCACAAATAAATAATGTTAAGTTAATACTAGTATAATTCTCACGAGCGTAATTTTTTAAAATTAAAATCTCAATAATATAAACAATTTATATTATAAAATATTAATAAAATTTAAGATAAAAATCATAAAAATAGTAATGTATCTTAGAAATCTAAAATCTTTCATTTTTTTTAAAAAAATATCCCATTTAAAGTAGCATATATACATAGATATAAATATTTTAAATCACTCAATAAAAATAATAATAATATCATTGTAATTTTGTTTAATTTTTACTAAACCTCTTATATTTTAAGAATATATATAGTTAGTAAATGTTTTAAAAATAAAAGGAAAAAATATGATTGGTTTGAAAAGATAAAGTGAAGAAGAAAAATAATAAGGTGCCGGTGTTTACTAGAATGTTCATATTTTCAGCCTCTATTAACATTTTGTCCACCAAACTATCCATGTTAGCTAAATGTTCACCTGTGTTGCTGAAAGTCTGAAACTGCTGAAACCAAAGTTGTTGAAATTGTGTCCATGTGCCCCCCACGGCCCCACGTGTGCCCCTTTCCTGTTTCAGCGGGTTTTTTTCTTTTCCCCGCGTTGCTGAAACCCCGGTTTCAGCACTGTTGTTGATGTTGAAACCCCGGTTTCAGCAACGTTGTAGATGCTGAACCCCTGGTTTCAACAACATTGTTGATGTTGAAATGGTTATTGCTGAAAATGCTGAAATTGTTATACATACAAGCTACTGAAATGCTGAAATAATGAAATGTTAAAAGGTCGAAATGTTGTCATATATGCTTGTAAGATATAGTAGCTCATACAATTTTATAAGAATTCATTTCAGCAGAAATCAAGAAGTTAATAAGCTCTCCAAAAGTTTGAGCAAGGCAAAAAAAATAGTTTGATGTCACTAATATTCAAGACATTTTCTTATTTACTGGACATATTTACCTACAATCGAATGAGGATGGTTGCCCGTTTCTTTCATTCAGATATACTTCGATACAAGTAATATTCAGACAAAGGGGGGATATGTTCCACTCCATGAATGTGGAGGTAGGAATCGAAAATTCGAACGAGTTGCACGAATCGATTGAAATCAATTATTGCAGGATTCGATTGGAATCGATCGCAGGAATCAATTGGAATCGATTGGGATCGAGCAAAAAATGAATTGAATTGAATTGCAATAATGTTTATTATATTGCATTTCTATCCCGATCTCATCCCGTATAAATTATGCGAGACAATCCCATCCCGTCCTATATGTACACTCTTGTGTATGTATATATTGTATACAATATATATAGATTCATCACTGTATGTATATATAAAGGGAAATCCATAAAAAAAATATTTTAGATCTATTCCATCAGGAAAAAGACTCGTGCGTCAATAAAAATAAATAAATTTCATCAGTTAAAATTATGTAGGACGGGATACAACCATGTAGGTGTTAGAGATTGATATAATAGAGGTAATAATTGTAATTAGTAGGAGAGGGGGTTTTGGTATTATAAATGCATATCTGTGTGTATGGGGAGGCATCTATCAATGAATGAAATTTCAATTACAGTCTTTATCTTCTTCATCTCTCAATCTCTCCCTAAGCTCTCTTCCATCTCTTTCCCTTACATTTTCCAATCAATCTTCCATGGTAGAACTAGGATCCTAACAAAGTAGTATCAGAGTCTTTCAGTTCTTCGCCCAAAACGCACATATAAATAGAGTATCGGGTATACGTATACCTTTTTCCTAACTATGTGGATAGGGTGTGACCATTTGAATGTCAAAATAATTATTTCTTGCCACCTCGAAGATTGAACAAGATATACCTTGTTAACATATATAATAAGGATTATAAGCTTAACAAGTAAAAGGAAAGGTTGCTTTCAAGCCTACTAGATTGTTGTTAACAAAACCGTTACGTATATCTTTAAAAAGAATTGGAATTATCAGCACTGAATATTTTATTCCCAATTAAATCCATTGCTTCACTATAGGCTCTCTTGCTATATTTATACACCTCATCCATCCAATTTAATTGTAAGTTGCTGAAAGTCGAACTAATAATATAATTGTCAACGGAATTAGTGAAAAAGGTCACTTTTTTCCTATAGTGTATATATAATCAGTGGCGGAGCTATAAGATTTTTGGAGGGAGAATAATTATACGTATATCGTTTTGGATTAAATTAGTCTAAAGAATTATATATAATATGATAATAAATTATGTTATTTTAAGATAAAATGTCATTGATTTATGTTGAAAATGCTATCATTTTTTTCGCGCCTAAAAATGAGAAATACAAATACATAAATAAAATATCTGGAAAAAAAATTAACTAATAAGTGGAGTAAATGCAATATAATAAACATTAAGTTAAGATTATGGTTGTTATATATATGAGCTGAGTAGCTAGAGCTTGACTCGATTTTGCTCAATAAAAGCTCGGCTCGAGCATCATTTACAAAATGAGCAGATCGATTGAACATTTTTATGCTCGATTCAAAGCTCGACTCGGCTTGCTTGAACTCAAATAGCATGAATTTTGGAAGATTTACAAAGTTTCTTTTAAGTTACTATGTCATAAGCAAGTAAGGTTAATACTTGGAAGAGAAAAAAAAAAAACTTAATTAGTTCAAGCTTGTTCATTTACGAAACAAGTTGAGTAAGAGTTTGAGTTCAAATATAGGTTCGACTCGAGCTTGATTCGTTTCTAAACGAGCTAAATATAATCAAGCTATAGCAATACTAGAGTTGTTTGCCTCGAATAACAAACATTGTCAATGTATAACTTGTTGTAGTAATAACATATAATAATGTATAATTAATAACCAGATATGAAAAATTTTAAACTTGTGTATAGCTTCTTATCTAATTGTCAAAATGATTAATATAACCTCTCAATTTGAAGTTCTCAAGATGAATTATAGTCTATTGAAACAAAATTAAGTGATTAATATACCTTTAATTTTTAAACATTCATAACCTTTTACTCAGATGTCGGATTAGGGTGTATTATATATCAAAATGAAACTATCGATGAGAAGAATACACATACTCCTAGATAGTTCATCAGGACTCCCTAGCTCTGCCCCGGTATATAATGGTGACTAGGAGAAAGGATTATTTGAACTTTAAAATATTCAATTAAATAAATTAATCTTGTAATTATATTTTTTAAAATATTAAACAACTAAATATAAGAAAAAAATTAAATAAAAAATTGTAAACTATATAAAAGTTAGAAGATTTTAAAGTATTATTTGCATATTTTGGACTTTGAACTTCGTGGGGTCAGGTGGCGTAATTAATCACACCTTAGAATATTCATTATGTTTTGAAAGTGAAATAAGATTAATTTTGACAATCCACTGGAAATTAAGTTTAGTTTAAACAAGAGATCGAGTACTTCTTTCATTTATTTATATTTGACATTTTCTACGAATACACATGCATTGTATTAATTTAGAAATAAAAAAACTATTTGCTTAGAATATAGGTACGTTGAGGCTCAATATATTCTTGAATTAAGTTTTCAATTCCCTCCAAATTAGTGATAGCTTTTTTCATACAAAATAGATTAATAATAGATTAAAAGGACTCATTAGGCAATTAATTAATTTAATAAATTATAGTATACGAGAATGTTCAATGAAAAAACTCAGTTTTAAATTTTTAATAATATTCTCCTTTTTTTCTTTAGAAAAAAATTAAAGGTTATTCTTACGGGATCATTTTCATGTCAGTTTGGATCCCCTATAACACTTATGTTACACGTACACCCGATGTTACACTTAATTATTTCGAGCATAAATTCACATTAAAAAATTAAAAATTATATATTTATACTCTATACACTTATATAAACATTTTTATTATGTAAATATATGTTTTATAACTAAAACAAATAAAATGCTTTCTAAAATAATCAATACTAGTACGATCCCCGCGCCATGGCGCGAATTTTTTATAAATAATATTTATATATAGATAAATCATAGACATTAGATTTAATTCAATATTTTTAATTAAACCCATTGATTAGTAAATGTGTTAAAAATAATAGAAAAAAATACACTTGGGTTATAGAGATAAAGAGGAAAATAAAAAATAATAAATAGTGAAAGATAAAATTTTTGAATTAAACCCATTGGTTAAAAAATGTAACATCAAATAATATTGAGTAATTAATATTAGAATATTTTTCAAAAAAAAAATATTAGAAAATATAGTTACCATAATAAAATGATATTATGTAAATAATATTTCCACAAATAACTTTGAACATGGAGAGGACATGTGACATAAATTAATATTGTATAGTATATAGATATAAATAGTTAGTAAATGAATTTGAGTTAAGCCCAATAGTTAGTAAGATTAAAGAAAAAAAAAGAGAATTAAAAAACAGAGGATTAAAGAGAAGAAAAAAATTATAATTGGTCAAACCCCCTAAAATCTCTCTAATGTTGACACCTCATCATAAACTCTTCTAAATTAAGAGTTTATATAGATAGTTAGTAAGATTAAAGAAAAGAAAAAGGAGAATTAAAAAAAAAGGATTAAAGAGAAAAAATTTTTATAATTGGTCAAACCCCCTAAAATCTCTCTAATGTTGACACATCAGCATAAACTCTTATAAATTAAGAGTTTATATAGATAGTTAGTAAGATTAAAGAAAAAAAAAAGAATTAAAAAAAAAGAGGATTAAAGAGAAAAAAAATTATAATTGGTCAAACCCCCTAAAAAGGCTAAAATATCTCTAATGTTGACAACTCAGCATAAACTCTTCTAAATTAAGAGTTTATATAGATATAGATAGTTAGTAAGATTAAAAAAAAGAATTAAAAAAAAGGATTAAAGAGAGAAAAAAAAATGGTTAAACCCCCTAAAATCTCTCTAATGTTGACACCTCATCATAAAGCCATAAACTCTTCTAAATTAAGAGTTTATATAGATATATAGATTTTAATTATCCATAAATTTTAATAATATTTTAATTAATTTGCTTGATTAGAGTTATAACTAATGACCTTAAAAAATGTATACTAATATTGAAACTCTTTCGAAGCTTTTTTTTTTTAATCTTATCTTATTTTATTTTAAAGGAACTCTAGCTTCTGCATGCAGCTTAATTAAAACTTAATTATTTTGTTAATTTCTTATTATACAGAGTATAAGTTATGCACGCTATATTCGTGTGTACATATAACAAGTCTTCTTAAATCTATTCGTGTGTACATAATAAGTTATGCACGCTATATTAATGTACACAGTAATTACTCTGTACATTTTTTTTTTTTTTTTTTTTTGATACAAGGTAAAGATTCGGGGGGATTAGACGCGACTAACCCACCGCCCGATGGCGTCCTAACGGACGAGATCTACGATCTCAGCTGGAACGCAATCAGCAACAAATTGTGAGGACAACCCCAGGTGCGCCAGACGATCCGCAACCCGGTTACCCTCCCTGAAGATGTGTGCGAAGGTGATCCGCTCGAAGGAACGACAGAGACCCAGAGCATCCGAAATCGTCATCTCGATCTCCCACGGACATTGTCCAAACCCTCGCAGAGCGTTGATGACTGTGAGGCAGTCACCCTCAACCACCAGGCGCGTGAAGCCGCGCTTTGAGGCTTCCAAGAGACCATCGATAAGCCCGTAGCATTCCGCCTGCACTGCCGTCACCGACCCATGACAACGAGCACCACAATAGAGAACTCTTCCTTGACCGTCCCTGATGACGAAACCAGAAGCAGCACGGTCTGAAGCAGTCCGAGCGCCATCAAAATTGAGCTTGACATGGTCATCCTCAGGCTTTTTCCATCTTACTGCTTTCGATTTTGTGTTTCTCTTTCTCGGGGGGGTTTGTCTTGGTGTGTCATGATCGTCCATTTGTTCGTCATTTTGAGCTCTTCTCCAGGCCTTCATATATTGTTTTATGTTTGTAATCCATTCTTCCATCGTTCTGATGTTACTGTTGTCGAAAATGATTCTGTTTCTCATTGACCAAATTCCCCAAAGGCCAAAAGCAAGGATTGATTTTTGTTCCGAGGGTAATTGAAGGAAAATCTCCGAGATTATATCCTTGTATAACTTGCTTCTTTTGTCAGTGTTTCGGGTTTGTTCGATCTTCCTATCAAGACTTCCTATGAAGGATAAAGAGGACTGGCATTCAGAAAAGAGATGGGTGTTGTCCTCTTCATAGTAGGAGCATAGGGGGCATTCTAGGGGCATATGGATCCCTTTATTTTGTAATCGTACTTTTGTCGGTGTTCCGTCTAGTAGATTTTTCCATAGAAAATTTTTAATCTTCGGCGGGCAGTCAATCTTCCATATCCAGTCCAATGTGTCAGAGTTGGTCCTTCTCGTTGTCATTACATGGTTTAGAGCACTAGCAGTAGAGAACCAACCATTTTTACTAGGTTTCCAGTATAGTCTATCTTCCATGTCGTTAGCGGGGATATAGACATTCAGAATTTTGTCGACGGTATCCGATGGTAGGAAAAAACTCAGTTTGTCTTTATCCCACGTCTTGTCGTGTTTCATAAATCGATCGACTGTGTCCTCTTCATCTATTTGGTCCAAGACACATTTTTCTCGCAGGTTCTCTTCGTTTAGGAGCCATTTGTCCTTCCAAAATCTTATGGTTTTCCTGTTCCCAACTTGCCAGATCAGTCCAGTACAGAATTCATCTTTGATGTCCATCAATTTCGCCCATTGCCAGGAACAGTTCCTCTTCCGTTGATAATTCCAAATGCTTTCATTTTTGAGGTATTTATGTTTAATGAGCTTAACCCATTCATTTTGTGGCTCTGCCAGGATTTTCCAAAGCAGTTTCATTTGTAACGCTTTGTTCATGTCTTTTGTCTTATGTAGTCCCAATCCACCTTCTTTTTTCGGTCTGCAGACTTTATCCCACCCAATTAGTGGCTTATATTAAGGGTCTTTGTTCCAGAAGAAACACCTATTTAGTCGATCCAGATCGTTGTGGATGCTTGCAGGGAGCATGAAGTTCTGCATAATGTAGCTTGGTTTCGCCGCTAGATTAGCTTTTACTAGGATCGCTCGTCCTTGTTGGGTGAGTTCATTCGCTCTCCACCTAGTTAGTTGGTTCTTTGTTTTCCCAATGATTTCTTCAAACGTGTCTTTATTCACTCTACCATTTATTATGGGGCACCCAAGGTATTTTTCTAGAGCAGCTTGGTTTGTTATCTGTAAGCAAGTTTGGAGTCGTTGCCGTTGTTCGTGTGTGATTCCTTTTGTGGCTTGGAATGCAGATTTCTGAAAATTTACTTTTTGTCCTGATATCTCACAATATTCATCGATTATATTTTAACCATTCTACAGGCTTCCGGGGTTGCTTTAGCAAAAATCATAATGTCATCGGCAAAAGATAGGAAAGGGATCGAAGTTCCACTTCTTGAGGTTTTTACACCGATAGTGTTCTTATATTGTTCACTCTGTCGCTGTAATTTTCGAGCCAAGATTTCTGCGCCTAAAAAAAAGAGATATGGGGAGATAGGGTCTCCTTGTCTTAGACCACGTTGAGGTCGAAAAGTTTCAGTTGGTTCATCATTTACAAGAATAGAGAAAGTGACAGTTTGAATGCATTCTTTGATCCAGCCACAGAATTTCTGACAAAACCCAAATTTAGTCATGACGGCCAATAGGAATTCCCAGTTCAGCCGGTCGTAGGCCTTTTCCATGTCAAGTTTGATCGCTAACCAACCTTCACGACCCCTTTTGGAGCGAAAAGAGTGGAAAATTTCGTGCGCAATGAGTACATTATCTTGGATTGCTCTGTCTGAGATGAAAGCTCCTTGTTAAGGGTGGATCAGTTTTCCTAGTACCATTTTGAGTCTTTCGGCTAGAATTTTCGCAATAGCCTTATATAGGGTGGAACAAAGACTAATTGGTCTGTAATTATTTGTTGTTCTTGGGTTTTCACATTTAGGAATGAGGGATATAAAGGTTTGATTTATTTGTTTTAGCATCTTTCCAGAGTGGAAAAACCCTTTGATTGCTTTTATAATTGATGGTCCAACAACGTCCCAGTATTGTTGGTAGAATTCAGCAGTCATACCGTTTAGTCTAGGGGATTTATCTTTTCCTATGGAAAAGAAAGCCTTTTTTACTTCTTGGTTTGTGATTGGTTTTATGAGAATCTCATTATCTTGCTCCGAAATTTCTGTGTTAATTAACTGTAGATATTCATTTAAAAGATGTTGGTTGATCCTTTCTTCTTTAAAACGTTTTTCAAAGTGATTGCGTATTTCGTTTCTGATGTTTTCTTCTCCTATGATTGTTGTTCCTTCGGTTGTTACAATTTCTCTAATGATTTTTCTGTTTCTGCGTCCTGTGGCAACCTTATGGTGGTATCCTGAATTCGTGTCAGAAAGTCTTAGGTGTTTTGTTTTCGCCCTTTGTCGCCAATATAAGTTATGATATTGCAGTATTTTATTCTTTTTGTTTATAAGCCTCAATTGTCTGCTACTGTTGTCCCCTTGTGGTGTCCCCTCAATTACTCTGTACATTAATAGTGAGAACTCCCGATATGTATTCAATAAACTAATTAATTAACTCATCCCCATTTATACATATACCCCCGATATGTGTTGATATCCATGCAAGCAAAACTACTATATATACTTAATTTTGTTTTAATAGAATTCGAGTCCAAATATATCATCGGCTATAACAGAGGAAATGCGCAAACAAATCTAAATTGTAGACTGAATGAAGTCAAGACATCGCCATGAAGTAGCACCGTTGGCTAACAATGTATCAGGAATAACTTGTGGACAATGAAGACGAACTCCATAAATTATTTTGTCAATTTAAGTTTTTTTTCTTCTTATTTGTTGTTTTCAAATAAGTATAAAAATAAAATAATAAAATAATAAAAATATAAGAATATACTATCAACTACTTCAACCTGTCTTTTTCATAATTGTATAAATAATTAAGCAGATTATAAACACAATTATTATTATTGATTGGCAAAATCTAATACACATTACCAAAAAAACCACACAAGTCTTAATAAACCCTCTATAATAATTTAAGTGACATTTTAATCCAACTTCCATAGTCGTCGTAGTCACGTGTACGTACCCGACACTCACCACACACAACACCTCTATTTAAACCCTCCAACCAATTCACCAACACAATTAATTACACCTTCCAAAAAAAAAAAAAAAAAGCCCTAAAATATAATATAATAATCCCAAAATATGACAACCATTTCAAGCTTCCTACTCCTCTTATTAACAACCTTCCTCTTCAAACCCACCGCCACCGTCGGTGCCGCGGGGCGGTGGCAGCTCCTCCAGTCGAGCGTTGGCGTCTCCGCCATGCACATGCAACTCCTCCCCTCCGACCGCGTCGTGATCCTCGACCGCACCGATTTCGGCCCCTCCAATCTCTCCCTCCCCGCCGGCAAGTGTCGTAGAAACCCTAACGACCTCGCCCTCAAAGTTGACTGCACGGCCCACTCGGTCGAGTACAACGCGGCCACCAACACGTTCCGTGCCCTCGACATCTTCTCCGACACGTGGTGCTCCTCCGGCGCCCTCCTCCCCGACGGCCGCCTCGCCCAGAGCGGCGGATGGAACGATGGAGACCGCGTGGTTCGCACCTTTGTTCCGTGTAAAGACTCTTCTTGTGACTGGACCGAGTTGGGCAGGCTGCTCCTCGCCCCCCGGTGGTACGCCTCCAACCACCGCCTCCCTAACGGTCAAATGATCATCGTCGGCGGCCGGAGGCAGTTCAACTACGAGTTTTACCCCAAGAGTTCCGCCACCGCCGGCCTCCGAAACCTCCCGTTCTTGTCCCAAACGAACGACCCCGGTGTCGAGAACAACCTCTACCCGTTCGTCTTCCTTAACGTCGACGGTAACCTCTTCGTCTTCGCCAACAACCGAGCCATCCTCCTCAACTACGCTACAAACACCGTCGTCCGAACGTACCCGACGATACCCGGTGGCGACCCGAGGACGTACCCGAGCACCGGGTCCGCTGTCTTGCTTCCATTAAAGAACATAGACTTGGGGTCTCAAGAGGCAGAAGTTCTTATATGTGGTGGAGCCCCGAAGGGCTCCTACCAGAATGCTATAAAGAAGAAGTTCATACCCGCGCTCAACACTTGCGCTCGGATCAAGATAACTGATCCGAGCCCGAAATGGGCCATGGAGACCATGCCCATGGCCCGGGCCATGGGCGACATGGTGTTACTCCCCACGGGCCGGGTCTTGATAGTCAACGGGGTCGGGGCGGGTACGGCAGGGTGGGAGTTAGGGCGTAACGTGGTCTTGACTCCCATCGTGTACGACCCCGAGGGGGCCGTCGGGGCGCGGTTCGAGGTCGAAACGGGGTCCACCATTCCGAGGGTGTACCACTCGACCGCGATCCTACTGAGCGACGGGCGTGTGTTGGTGGGAGGGAGCAACCCGCACAGCACGTACAAGTTCGCCAACGTGCTCTACCCGACGCAGCTGAGCCTCGAGGCGTTTTCGCCCTCGTATCTCGACGCCGGTAAGACAAACCTGAGGCCGCGGATCACCGCGCCGGCATCATCGAGTGTTTGGGGGTACGGTAAGGAGGTGACGATCGGGTTTTCGGTGGCGGGGGCGGTTGTGGGGAGGGCGGTGGAGGTGACGATGATAGCGCCGCCGTTCAACACGCACTCGTTCTCGCAGGGGCAGAGGATGTTGGTGTTGACGCCGGTGGGCGGCGTGAAGGCTTTGGGTGGCGGGAAGTATCAATTGGTGGTTAAGGCGCCGAGTAGTAAGAATTTGGCAATGCCCGGTTATTACATGCTCTTTGTGGTTCATCAGGATATACCAAGTGTTGGTATTTGGATACATATACAGTGATCGATCGATCGATCGATCTCGTGAGTACTTTTTGACATAAACTGATGCATTTTTTAAAGCAAAACTAGTGCACCTATGACAGGTTGGGTGTATTAGTACTCCCTCCAATCCATAAAGATCCATAAAGGACGTCGTTTGACTTTTTAACACATATTTTAAGGAGCTAAAAACTATATAAAATATTAACTTTTTTAAATTATTTTTTTATAACTTAATATCTGTTGGTAATAAGTATTAGATTATATAAAAAAAAGTTAATATATTATATAGTTTTTAGCTTCTTAAAATACGCGTTAAAAAGTCAAACGACATCCTTTTTGGATCGGAGGTAGTATATGGTAAAATTACTGTCAACTTTAAAAAATTGCCTCATTTTATAACTAAAAGTTTCATAAAAATATGTTTTCTTATATATTAGTCTGTCTAGCTAGTTTTCTATTATTTTTATGATTAAATGATTTTGGTTTTAATTCAAAAATAAATCGACCAATTACATGGGATGGAGTGGCGAGAATTTAAATAATTCCCTCCCTTTTTTCTCTGTAAATCTACTTGTAATTTATAAGGTTGTGGTGGGTTTAATTACAAGTGTAAATGTAAATGTTCTTGAAAGAAAGTGTAAATAATATTGTATTTTTAATGTATATATATATATAGCTTATGTAGTAATTAATTAAGTTACTAAATAAGGTGGAAATTTTTTATTTAAGAAATTACTAAAAATTCTATATATTTTTTGTATATGTAGTTACTAAATTTTATTTTGTAGCTAAAAACAGGTTAAAAAGTAAAGTGACATGATTTGCGAGTCAAATGTAGTATTTTTTTTTTATTAAAACATAAAGCTACTGGCAAGATATAGGATATAACTATTGACAATATAGTTTTGTAAAAATTGTCACAAATTTGTCCTATTGTTAAAATTATTTACACTTCAGCCCAGACAATCCAAAGTGATTATCTCAAAGATGATAATCATCCATTAATCAACATAATCATCTTCCACTAAAAAATTAAAACCAAAGAATTCAATCATTCTCTTCTTTTGATCCCAAAATCTGAAACCCTAACAAAAACTCCAAATTCCTCCTCGACAAATGGCGAATCCGAATCTTTTCACCCCCAAACCCTCTAAATCGATCCGAATTAGTTACTCACCGTTGAAATCCATGACGAAAACGAAATTCTACGTGTCGGGTTTAATTTTGTTTTTGGTTATAAGGTCAGAATTCATCCTTTTAACCCAAAAACTTAAATTATTGTGTAGAAGCTTCTCCCTTCATTATATTTTGTATGGTAATACTACCACTAGTACAAAAACTAGATTTTATGCCGGATATTTGGGCTATTTATGCCGGATATTCGAAAAGGTATCTCCGGGGTATAGGTCAATGTAATAAAAACAGGGGCGTTTTATTTATGCCGGATATTCAAATGACACGCCCGGCATAAATAATTGTGTGTTTTTTTTACACACAGTTATTTATGCCGGATCTAAATACCACACGCCCGGCATAAATAACAGCAATATCCGGCATAAATAATAGCAATATCCGGCATAAATGAAGTTGATCTTTTTATTTAAAAAAACCTCAAACTATTTATGCCGGGTTTAAAATAGCCAGGTCCGGCATAAATACTAATATTTTTTTAAAAAAAAAATTCTGGCCGGTATATAATATGACCTTTTATAACGGACGATTTTCCGGGATATATAGTTTAATGTCATTTTGCAAGAGCACTTTTAAAATATCAATATAAACCCCCTGTTAAATGTCATCAAAAACATACATAAATATCATCCAAACCATACATAAATATCATCCAAACCATAGCAACAACCACTACAAATCCATTGTTTAAGTTGACCCACCAACATCACATTCGGGGTACATCATATGATATATCAACCTTAAAACTAAAATGTAAATACGCTAAAACAAAAGTTATCCCTGATAAAGTAAAACGAAAGTAAGTGCATGGCCACATCTGGGTACATATCTTGATAGATGCTCGAGCTCACCAAATGAAAGTCATCTCTCGATGAGCACATGAATTGGAGACAACTTGTGGCTCACCTAAAATAAAAATCAGAAAGGCATTGTTACGAAAGCTAATAGCTTGAGCTTATTACATTCCTTTATTCCTTTATTTCAATCGAGAGACCAACTTTCAAAATTAAGGATGTGCAAGGTAGAGGGTTTCTTCAACCCCATATTTCAAAAACCATTCATGGTCACCTTGAGCTTGAGGGATTGCAACATACAGTTCTAACTCAGTAAAGTGCTTACAAAATTAACAAGAATTTCATTCCCAAAAATACAAGGAAACTTTTGCCCCACTTAAAAAATAATTCAATATATATGCCCTTTTGTACATGGCAGTACCAAAGATGACAAAACCTGTTGGTAACTTGTAGCAATTAGTTGCATGATAAACTTTTACTTGCCACTAATATCCTAAGCATGTTTTCATTGGCTACAAAAAGGATCTAATGTATCTTGTCTGCATATCATTGTCATGTCTTGTCCAAGTCCACAACACATGCTCGGCTGGGGAAATAAAGTAAACCAGAAACATAGAATGAAAGTCCATGACATAGATGAAGAGAAAGCAGATCTAACAAGTACTCATAAATATCTACATGCAATACTTACTCATGTCCACGGGGTGCAATTCTTAGAAGACGAAGGGACGGGGATAAAATCTGAAAGAAATCTTTATCAGGAGAGACAACTCGAACCTACCACAGGGTGATTAGAATTATGATACCAAGCTTTGATGAAAATAAAACATAGCTAAAATTCACTGCAATAAAGAATAAACATTATCCAAACTATTAAGAATGAAGATAACTTTTGCAAAAGGAACAAAACTGCTAAGACATACAGAAGAATAAAAAGTAATAAGATTTCAATTGGTTTCATCATCTTCAAACTAACACCTTGACATTGACACAGAAACTCATTTGCTTTTAATACTTGAGAAATTCCCCCCGTCTTGTAAATTAGTAATTGTTAAGGGTCCAATTATGACAAGAGACTATAGTCATTTTAAGAACCATTAAGGATCTGATGACTATGGGCGGAAATTGAATAATTCAAAGCATTGATGGGAACTTAAGTATTCAAGGGATCAAAGCATTGTGATCTGTTGAGGATCACTAATTCATTACCTATCCTAATTTCGTTATCTAGTAGAATACCAAGCAAAATCTATCGTTTACCAGCTACAAAGAGTAACATGCATCCTTTATTGTAACTTAAGTATTCAAGGGATTTAATTATTACCTTCCATTAGTTTTGTTTTTAATAGTATTATGGAGTTTAAATGCCATCGCTAGAATTATTTTAGTTATTTGTTATACTTCCAACATATGTTTATTTATTTCCCTGGGGTACTGATCCCTAGTTCTATTAGAAGTTTTCGGTACTCGTCCAGCGTGGCAAGGTCATTGATCTATAGTTCTATCAGAATTGAGATTTTTGTTATAAAAAAAAATCAGCTTTTAGCTTAGATTGAAGTTCAGACTACGAAGAGTTTCCAAAATAATCATAGACCTTGAGCTGCATCAGAATATTCATAACCCTTCTAACTATATCTAACATCTTCCCAGGAAATGGAAAAGTTATAGTAAGGATATGTTGAAGATAGACTCACAGTTATAACATGTACCAACATATATACAGATTGTCTACATATATCTATGCATATATGCTCATAAACATTCCAATCTTAGAGTTAACCATGTTCCAGTACCTTACTTCGAATATGCATTAGGAAATGTACATTTATTTCTACTGTCAATTTAAAACCCCAATTAAAGCTTGAGCTTGATTTTACCTAAGGTTGAATCAAAAGAAATAAATGCAGTTTGTTTTATTTTTCCCTAAGGTTCTGTCAATTTATTTTATTCAAGCTCAAGCTTGTGTTTTATTCAAGCTCAACCTTAGGGAAAAATAAAACAAATTGCATTTATCTCTTCCTCATCCAAAACAGAAGGTTGAGCTTGAATCTAAAACCCCAATTGAGACTTATTTAAGAGAGAGCACTGCAATTTTGACTCATCTACACCCATTGTAAACCTATGGTTGAATCAATTGACACTTTGTTTCTCTCTTCCTCATCTGAACTCACGTTCTACTAACAACCCCTAAATATACTAATTTGCAATTTAAACTAGCTTAATTTAACATGGGTTTAGACAACACAAGATAAAGGTTCACTTACTTGAGAGAACGTTCAAGAGGAGAGGCCGAGCAAGAGCAACGGTGACAGCTAGGGTTGAGCAGAAGCAACGACGGCGAGGCTGAGCAGAAGCAACGACGGCGAATTAAGGTGGAGCGAAATCTGAGCGAAGAGGAGCGAAGAGGACCAGAGGAGGCTGAGCGAAATCTGAGCGAAGAGGAGCAGAAGCAACGACGGCGAGGCTGAGCGAATTCGATTAGGGCCGGCGAAGAGGAGGCTGAGCGAATTCGATTAGGGCCGGCGAAGAGGATCGGCCAACAAGATCCCGACGAAAACCGCCACAGTGAAGACCCTCGCCGACGAGGAGTGGAGGGCCGCCACAGGCGCTGATGGCCGCCGACTGGAGTGGAGTGCCGCCGACTGGAGAGGAGCGAAGTTGAGGAGCGCGCTGTGTTTCGAGGGGGTCGAGGGTTTGGTTTGGGAGAGAACTCAGAACACCTTTCCAAAATTATTAAAATTTCTTATGCCGGAAATAAAACGCTTATTTATGCCGGATATTTATATCTGGTATAAATAATGTCTAGGTAATTTTATTCGCTTTTTATGCCAGATTCCCATATTATTTATGCCGGATAAAAAATTTGACACGCCCGGCATAAATAATTAAGGTCTTTTAATATTTCGTTGTCATTTATGCCGGACATAAATGGTAATATCCGGCATATATGTATATTTCAGTATTTAGGAGATTAAAATTAAATCATTTTAAGGTTTTTATTGCGCAAATTGAACATCCGGCATAAATAGTTATGCAATAAAATCTTAGTTTTGTACTAGTGTACCCACAATTAATCTGGGATGACTATCTTTTTATCCCAATAGACACTAATTGAATACTCCTAAATCAGGATCTCTCAATTGAACACTGAAACCTAATCTAATCCATCTCCTAACAATTTAGCGTATTTTTTGAAACTACGAATTTCTCTAGCAATCATTTGAAGGGGTTGATTATTTGGATGAACTCATTTAGATTTTTTATTACTTCTCGTTCCGATTCCTAAATGTTTGTTTTTTAAATTAAAAAGACTTTTTGCAATTTCACCGAATATATCTTTGCAATATACATTTTGACATCTTGTCGATAACCTCACTCTAATAAAAACTCTAAATTAATATGATATATGATACAATAATTTTGTATCGGGAGAACACTTAATTAATTAGGTTTCCGCACGTGTGCAAATTCATAAATAAAACAAATATATATTTGAGTTAGAATAAATTCAAGTTAGGCGAAGCATGGACGACAAATTAATGAGTTTGAAATCCCCACGCAATCTAGTAAATGAAATTACACCATTCATAATTTATTGAATTTGGTAAATAAAGAGTGGTTATGTTCGAACGGTGCCCTATGAGTACTACTTACCACTCATTTTCGGTGGGGCATTTCACCATTCATTATTTCATGTACATAGATGAAACTCCATTTTTAATATCTAATATATGTAAGATCGTAATCAATACATATATCGCTTGCAATTAATCCCCTCCTGAATGACAGAGACAATAGATCGAATCGATCATCAACTTGATGAAATAATTAATCAAAATGCAACAAGGTTGTGAATTTAATATTTGGGGTTCATCTCAAAACAGCAACTTTGATCCAATTAAAACTACCAACATGATGAAATCATTAAATTAAATAAATAGCAACACACAAAAAAATAAGGGTGATCTCAATTCCTCCGGTTTGAATCCTCTACAATACTATGTGTGTTATATCCGGCGTTACACATAATTATTTTGGGTATAAAACCACATTAAAAATTATATTTATAATCTATATACAGTTATATTAACATGTTTATAAACTTTAGTATTAAAATATATGTTTTAGGAAAATAAAAATATTATTTTCTAAAGTAATCAATCTTTTAATTATCTATAATTTTTAATAATAAGATTTTATAAACATGTTAATATAAGTGTATAAAATATAAATATAATATTTTTAAATATAAATTTATACCCGAAATAATTAAAAGTAACATCGAGTGTAACACCTAATGCTATAGGGGATTCAGACTGCAATTCCTCTTATTTAAATAAATCCCTCTCTTTTTTCTTTTTAAATCTAGTTGTAATTCTATAAGGTTGCCGTGGGCTTTATCTTACACGTGTAAATGTAAATGTTCTTGAAAGAAAGTGTGAACAATATTTTTTTGTGTGTATTTATAACTTGTGTAGTAAGTTACTAAATAAATAAGGTGGAATTTTGTTTATATATTTAAGAAGTTACTAGAAGTTATGAAGTATTCATGTAGGAATGGCCGAATACAATTTCCTCATTCGATAGGACTCTTCTGCTGTGTCGAATCTATGAACAACATGAACTTACCGGGATTAGTCGTTGAGTTCAACTCATTAATTATCATCGATCATCAATCTGATGGATAGTTAGATCAATAATCGGATCTTCAACATTTTCTTCGAACTCACTTTAATTACAACCTCTTCATGGACATAATCGTAGTTTCAATTTTTTGTTGGGTAGATTATTTTGGGGCCATGTGTTCTTGCGTTTAATTCAGATGTGTGCGTGATAACCTCGTCTTTCGCAGTATTTTCTCCGTTAATTAAAACTTATCATTTTAGAAATATGCACATTTTTTTAATAAAACAAACAAAAATACAATTATACTCCTAATTTAGGACTCTACTTTTTCACTTCCTTGAAAACTACAACTAACCCTTATTTAATCATTACAAGAGCAATTTTGTAAAATGAATGCCAAAATACTTAAAATGACATGTTTTTCTTAATAAGATTTACAATTCTAAAACATGTGTTTTTTTAACGGAGAGAGTATATATGATGAGTGATAATTCAAATGTGAACACCGGCTTGTAAAACTTCTGGAGTTCATCATTAATTATTTGATGTGAACACTAATCATTTGCATATGGGTTCAACGACAATGAAATTGAATCGGAGGGAGTATTTGAGGTAGAATAAATTCAAGTTAGACGAAGCATGTACAAATTAATGAGTTTGTCCGCACGCAATCTAGTGTATGACATTACACTATCCATATACATATATAGTAATATAGATGAAACTGCATTTTGAATATATATAATGTAAGATGATAATCAAATATTATATCGCTTGCAATTAATCCCCTTATGAATACAATAACAAACCTAGTGTATCCCTCCTGAATGATAGATATAATAGATCGGATCGACCATCAAAATGATGAAATAATGAATCAAGTTGCACCAAAGTTGTGAATTTAATATTTGGCCTTCATATCAAAACAGCAACTTTGATCCTTTTTTTTTTGTTTGTTGATTACTTACCGCAATTACATTAACAGGACTTCTAAAGTCCACTTCTTCCCCATACTACAAACACCTAAACCTTAAATAATTGAAATTTCAAATGAAAAATCGAAGACATAACTTCTCTCGAGCTCTTCACATCTCATTTGCTTATCGATAGCTTCTTATACTGAATAATAGGTGATTTTATTTATTCCATCATGTCTCCAATTGATGAGCCGGAGAAAGTAGTAATGTTATGGTACATCGCCATTTGCGCACAACCAGTCGAATACGGAGAACAATAGAGGGGATTTCAGTTAGAAATATGGGCAAAATTGAAAATTGGGTTAGGGATAAACCATGTATAGAGAGAAGAAGAAGAAATTGATGAAGCCATAGAGGTGAAGAGGAAAGAGTGAACAATACACAGGTTGTATTTTCCATCGGCCCGATTATACCATTTCTGATTGTTAAAAGATAGGCCCAGGCCATTCCGGCCCAGACCATTCCAGACCAGCCCAGCCCAGCCCATATCGTCTTTCCATTTCAATGTACGAAACACCGCCTCTGTCTCTCACTTATTTGTTTTCCTTACCCATCTCTGGCCGTACGCGTTCGTCTCTCTCTTTCTCTTTGCTACCGCCGGCGGGGTCTCCCTCTACCTGTCCGCCCTTAGGACTCTCCGTTTCTAGCAGGAGGTAGCCCACAATGCCTCTCCTCTCCCTCTCGGTGACTCGGCTTCTCAATTTCTCAGCTTGAAGCACTAAAGGTTTGCGATTATGGCTTTTAGGGTTAAGTTGTGATTTGTTCAATTGAGATTTTTGGAATGACAAATTGATGCCTAATTTGGCTGATTAAGAGCCTTTACTTGCTCGCTTTCTTGAATTGGTAATTGTTTCATTTGATCGCTTATTTTGTTTGATTTGGGACAAATTTTGATTCAAATCTTGTTACAACTCTCTCCCATAATAATAATAATGATAAATTAAATGATTCAAGACTACCATTACGGATGCATTCAAACTGTCCGATAAAATGCCTAAAATGAAAATTTTGATTGTATTGTGAAAGTTTAAGGAAACAATTTAGCCCTGCTGCAATTTAATTTCAAAAGAGGAAAACGTTTAAAGATGCTGCAATTGTTTTTATTCCATACAGTGATGGATTGATGTATATCCTTTTAGTAGGGTATCAATGTAAAAATATTGCAAAATTGTTAAAGATTGAGGTCTATTAGCATGAGATAGAAATGCTCTTATAGATTAACTGCAAGCAGTTCATTAAACTCGTTAAATGGTTTTAAGGTATGATCACGGTTCATGTATTCTCATAACGGAAAAAACGGTAACTAAAAATCGTTTTCAGAGATATTGGTTAACCGGTCTGGTCTTTTTATGTCCAGGGTCGTTCGCAACTGTCTCTTTTTCCTCTCGTGTTGAGAGCTCCTTTTAGTTTTAGAAACTGTAGAAAATCATACTTCCTCAATTGATTTGGTGCTACTTGCGGGAGACAAGTATGTTCTCCATCCGGTGAGCTTCTTGTGTTTTCTTTATGAAATTGCCTGTTTTTTATTTTATTATGGTGTGCCATTCAAATTTAACTTTTCTGTTTCAACTTTCAAATAGTGAAGTTGCTGAATCAGAATGATGGGTCTACAAAATTTCGAATATTTTGGGTCAAATGTGTCAAATACTTAATACACCACATTTGCTGCGAAACAAACTTTGAGTACATTGTTTTTTTTTTTTTGAAGCGTACATTGTTTTGTTGTTGCACTCATTGCGAAACAAACTTTTAATGTCTTTTTTGGTGGGCCATCATATATTGTGCTGAAGAAATCAAGCTAGTAGACGCCAGCTCTTTTCCTTGTTTCATAACCTTCTAGTGCTAAAGCCATTTGTTGAATTATATAACGTGAAACTTGCTTCAAAAAAATTTAATATTTTTTTGTCAAAAATCTTGTTAATCTTAATGCATGCATCCTTCCTAGCCAAGGATATTAGTGGAATCTAACCAAGGTAGTGTCTGGATTATATGGAAATATAATCTTATTCCTAAACTATTCAGGTGAAGTGCTAAACAAGTTAAAAAGAATTATGAATGGCCGAGTTATGCTCAGCATTCATGTGTGCTTCGCTTTTTTCAATTATTAGCCTAGTATATAACTTCCGATCTCATTGGGTTATATATATGCGGCAAGAAAAAAGAGAGGGAGAGCAATCCATAAGTGAAGGGAAGGAGTAATTCATATTCCACAAACCCAGCTCCTTTTATAAAATGTAGGATAGATTATCTTGGCTTTATGACTTATTCAAAAGAGTAATATAAAGCATATGAACCAGAACATGTAATAAGATGCATATTAGCCTATTAGGTGATGTCTCGCATTAACTGGTGTGAGTCTTTGAGATACATAATGTGTTGACACAACTTTATTTTGTATCTGAAGACTAGGTGTCCTTGTCAAATTATAAATAATGCACATCTTTCTCTTGTCACTTTAATACTTTGTCAAATTTTACTCTGTTTAGGCAGGTGAATACTTTTTTTTGAGGCTTGAATTGAATTCATCGCTCCATGTTTAGCTTTAGTGAAGTACTCCTATGTGTATGGTCCCAGAGACTTGTTCTTAGTGACCTTTTGACTTGATGATATTGTTTAGGGACCTTGTTACTTTTTTACTATTATCATTGTGGAGGTTTAATCATCTTGTATTTTTTTTTCTTAAGCAGGTTTCTTTACTGGGCTTGAAAACTGAAATGGTTGTTAGATGTTGTAATGTATGGAATGACTTGTACTCTTTGATTACCACCTGTTATTATTCACAATGCAACCAGAATCAAATGGTATCCAGTTAGACGATAGTTCAGAAACGGACCCCATCTTGCCACTAGTGCATGAAGATTTTGATGAATCGACGTCCCTGTGTGAAATCAGAACCATCGACAGGCTAGCTATTGAAAACAATGACAATTTACATAACATTGAAGCTGATGAAAACTGTAGCTTGATTAATGATGAAACACCACAATGCCGTATATGCCTTGACAATGGAGGTTTTGGTCTTTCTTTGTGTAGAATTTGTACTATGACATTATTACAAACTTAATAAGCTATTCATCTAAAAAATAATTTTGAAATTTTTGCTTATTTATTTAGGAGATGACTTGATTGCTCCTTGCCATTGCAAAGGTACCCAAAAGTATGTG
The DNA here is from genome assembly GCA_963922045.1 of Persicaria maculosa. NCBI lineage: Eukaryota > Viridiplantae > Streptophyta > Magnoliopsida > Caryophyllales > Polygonaceae > Persicaria > Persicaria maculosa. The sequence goes on from OY998262.1 coordinate 67,034,164, forward strand.
CATAGATCATGTCTTGACTATTGGAGATCTACAAAGGTTAGTTCTGCCTAAGCTTCTGCTATGTATAAGGTCTATGCAATGAAGTCCATGGGAAACATGGGTTATCTGCACCGGATCACTTGTATCATATTGTTATGAAACTAGAAATAGCATTCTGCTTGTTCAAAAAGAAATGAAATACAGAATTAACATTCTGTACATTTGAATTCTTGAGCATTTTTTTTCATTCTTGAGGTACAAATTTTCTTTATGTTGAAATAATTTGATAACCAGCCTATTATAATCGTTTTGTTAGCTTGTTGAGTTATTTTATGATATTATTCATTTTTCATGTTTGCAGGAAGGGTTTGCATTTGCACATTGTACAGAGTGCAGGGCTAATTTCATATTACGAGCAAATGTCCCTTCTGATCGCTGGTGGTTAAGATTGAAATTTCAATTTCTTGTTGCCAGAGATCATGCTTTCATTTTCATACTAGTCCAGCTGGTATGTAATACTTGGTTTTTAGATTTTTTGTTTGAGGTTAATACTGAATATGAGAGAATGTGTCCTTGTTGAGCATGAGTAGTTTGTTATGGTAAAAAATTTGTGGCTCTGACCAAAGCAGGACATGCTACAGTTGGTCAGCTACACACAGAAAATAACCATATCAGCTAATGGTTGGATTCTTGTCGTAATTAATTGAGTCAAAAAAACATATCATGGAAGGATATTGTTGACCTTTAACACTGGAAGGACAGAGGGGAATATTTGCTTCCTTTCTTTGTTTAATGTTGTATCTTTTAAATACCTTACAATATGCGGTGCAAGGATTTGGTACAATCGCTTGTTTGGTTACATATTTCTGAGCCAGAGCTTGATAGGCAGTATTTAGTATTTGTGATTCTGTAGGTTCACGTAGTGCCAGAGCTTGATAGGTAGTATTTAGTATTTGTGATTCTGTAGGTTCACGTAGTATCCTTGCATGAAAATCGAACATAGATATGAGGAGTTATTCTGCTGAATTTTTGTATCATGCATTTTATGTTCTCATAATCTCTTTTATGAAAAAAAAATGAGTGTACTTCTTAGATGTTGTCCTATTAAGGTTCAGAGTATTCTGAATGACTTGATATTCTTTCAGAAATTTTACCAATGATGTCAGGTATCATCCCATTGTCTGGCATATTACTGCTTTAAACTATGTTGGGTAAAGTTCTTTGTTTTTCCTTTTTTTTTTGCAACAGATTGTGGCATTATTGGGGGTCCTCGTATACAAGTTCTATGGTGAAGAACTACGTGAGATGTTTGGCTATGAGGAACACCCATATGCGTTTTATACAATGGCCGGTATCCTAATTGACACCCTTTCTTATTATTTGCTGATGTATTATGTTTTTGGACATGAAAATTGTCATATCTGCTTAGTGTGATCGTTAGAATATGTTTTGTATTTCAGTGACACACAACACAGGAATTATGTGTTAGTTTTTGCGTTGGCACCTCCTTGAATTATTATGACAAAAGGAGTTACATATGAAAATAAAGGAAAAACTTGCATTTGTTTGCTTCTAATTCTGCCTCTGCAATTTTTGCAGTTCTAGCTATTATTTTGGTTGGTTTGCTCTATGGTTTCTTTATAGCCATTATATGTGGGCAAAGGATTAGTGAACGACACTATCATGTACTTGCCAAGAAAGAACTGACAAAGGTTTGTTGCCAACATACTTTTTTTTATGCCCTCTCTTCCCTTAAATTTGAAGTGCATGTCCCAACCCATGCATTAATGATTAAGAGTGTTTATCTCTTATTTCTGGGGCCCTCGGCCTTTCTCTCAAGGCCTTCCTCTGGCGCTTGACTTTTGTTTTTCTGCTTTTTGTGTGTTTATGTGGTTTTCTCGACTTTTGTTTATATTTGTTTTACTTTCATATTTCTATTTGTATTATTTTTGTTTCTAAATTTGTTTTTTGTCCTCTATCCGGGACTGCATTATCACTACTCACTAGGTCATTAGGAAAAGTCCTTCAGACTTGTTTGGCATATGGATGCGTACACCTTGACCCCTAGACCTGCTCCGGCCGGATATAATGGGCTGTTGTTGATCAGCCAATACCCAAAAGTTGAAATAGCTTTTCTTTTATTCCTGTCTTTTCATCCACAAATTATATATTACTGGATCTTTGGTATTAAAAGATTCACAGCCTTGTTTATATTACAGAGTTGAATTCTTAGACTTTCATTGTGTTTTGTAGGAGTACATTGTGGAAGACAGGGAGTGTAACGGTATCCCTGAACTCGACCCCAGCCACATATCAGAATTGAGAATGCTGGGCCTTTATTAAGCCTTTCAAGCAGAGTTCTAACGAAGCAATTCCTTCTAGCTTCTGCTTGCATACAAGTTTCATTCTATATATTCATGGATCAATTCCTTGCCTCGTTTCAAGGAGTACATATTCTCCAGCTGAGATAGGTTTCTTCCGGAAAATGTGTGCATATCCATCCATACAAGCACTCGTACAGCAGGCCATAAGAAGCTGGACTTGTGCGATTGCAGCATGTTTACATATATCCATATATATACATACCAATGAAAACACCTTTTTTTTTGGGCTTTGCAACAGAGAGAGTTAATTTGCAGAAAAAAACTCGGAAGTGTAATGGTCTGTTGCTCAGCTATATGTTGTTCTCTATGTTGTATACTTTAACTGTTTAAAAGATCAATCAGGTATTTTTTGTTGTTTCATTTGGTGTTTGTGTGAATAAATAAATTCGTGTGTTATTGAACTGATGATTTGCATCCAGAGATAATCTCTCTTTGAACATTCTCATCTATCGTCCAGGAAAGCTATTTTGATGTTCATGGCTAAAGACAAGTGTACAGATCATAGAACTCGTGAATTTAACAAGTAAAATACGAGTCAAAACAACAAATCACTGCATCTGCACCCAAATTCCAACACTGGGTATATCTTGATGAACCACAAACAGCATGTAGTATCCCGGCATCGCCAGAATCGCAGAACTCGGCGCCTTAACCGCCAATCGATACCTCCCCTGATTCACAACCGTCACATTCCCGACTTGCGTCAGCTCCATCATCCTCTGCCCTTGCGAGAACGAGTGCGTGTTGAACGCCGGCTCTATCATCGTCACCTTCACCTTGCTTCCATCCATCACCCCCTTCACCCGAAACTGGATCCTTACTTCATCCCCGTACCCAACCGTGCTATGAGAGGCCGGTGACGTGATCACCGGCCTCAAATCCTTCCTATTGATGTCGAAATAGGTAGGCGAGAACGCCTCCAAGCTAAGCTCCGTCGGGAAGAGGACGTTCGTGAAGTTGTACGCGAAGTGCGGGTTGCCTCCGGCCACCTTCGCGGGTTGCCTCCGGCCACCAAGACCCGCGCGTCCCTCAGTAGCACCGCGGTCGAGTGGTACACCCTCGGTATCCTTGACGCCGTTTGAACGACGAACCGCGACCCGGTTGGGGCTTCCGGGTCGTAGACCACGGGTGTCCGTACAGCGTTCCTTCCAAGATCCCACCCCGCCGTCCCAGAACCAATCCCGTTGACGGTCAAGACGCGGCCGGTCGGTAGCAAAACCATGTCGCCCATGGCTCGCGCCATGGGCATCGTCTCCATAGCCCATTGCGGGTTCGAGTCCGTTATCTTGATCCGAGCGCAAGTGTTGAGAGCGGTTACAAACACGCCCTTCAATGCACTCTCGTATGATCCCTTAGGAGCGTCGCCGCATATCAAGACCTCGGCTTCTACCACACCCGAATCAAGATTCTTCAACGGAAGCATGACAGCAGACCCGGTGCTCGGGTAGCTCCTCGGGTCACCTCCGGGTATGGCCGGGTAGGTTCGGACGACGGTGTTATTCGTGTAGTCTAATAGAATGGCTTTGTTGTTAGCGAATACGAAGAGATTGCCGTCTACATTAAGGAACACGAACGGGTAGAGATTGTTCTCGACGTTGGCATCGCTCGTCTCCGACAAGAACGTGAGGTTTCGGAGAGTGTTGGAGGAGCTAGTTTTCGGGTAAAATTCGTAATTGAACTGCCTTCGACCCCCAACGACGATGATTTGGCCGTTGGGGAGGCGGTGGTTGGAGGCGTACCAACGGGTAACGATAAGGAGCTTCCCCATCTCCTTCCAATCGCAAGAGGAGTCTTGGCAAGGTGTGAACGTCCGAACAATGCGCTGCCCTTCGAAGGCACTGCCGGTCTGAGCAAGGCGGCCGTCAGGGAGGAGGGAGCCGGAGGAGCACCACGTGTCGGTGAAGATACTGAGAGGGCGGAAGGTGTTGGCGAGCACATTGTACTCAGCCGAGTGGGCGGTGCAGTCGACCTTGAGGACGCGGTCAGCCGAGTTGTTGCGGCATTGGCCGTTGGGGAGGGAGAGATTCGAGGGACCAAAGTTGGTTCGGTCGAAGATCAAGACACGGTCGGTGGGGAGGAGCTGCATGTGCATGGCGGAGATGCCGATGCTCGACTGGAGGAGCTTCCACCGGCCATCGGCGGCGTCAGTGGTGGCGACGGCGAAGAGGAGGAGGTGGAGGGCAAAGGTAGTGAACAAGAGTGATAATCTTGACATGTTTATTTAATAGTATGCTGTAGAGGCTATTGAACAATAGAGAGTCAATTTAAGTGTACGTGTTTGGTGATTTGGGGGGTTTTTGGGGAGAGGGGTTTAAATAGGGTTTGGGAGTAGGTTGGTAATTTGATTCCAATTAACAGGATTAGTCTCGCAATATTTAATTTAATATTATTAATTAATTGCATAAGGGAATGTATGTGAATGATCAAATTGGACATGCATATTTGGTTGGTGTACGTACGTAGTCATATATATAGCTAGATGAAGAGTTTGTAGCTAATTAATTAATTAATACAATAGCTAGTTTCATTTATCCGAAAAATCAATTATTATTATTATTGAGTTTGACTATGAGAATTTGAATAAAATTAAAATACTTTAATTATAAATTATTTTTAGGGTTCAGAGGTACTAGGAAAACCTGAATAATATAATCGTGCGAAAGCGATACACGGTGGTTGATGTTTATACTTGTAGCTTTGGCGTGCAAGTGTTCAATATGTACTTTTTTTTTGTTTTGTCAATCCTCCAACAAATTCTTCATCGGATATTTTGGAAATCAATCAATATCTATATCTATCTATATCTATATCTATATAAAATACTAAAACAGAGACCGCTGAAGCGACCTCATAGACACGGAATTTTCTGAATTAAACGGAATTATTTTTGCTTACGTGTCATTTTCTGGATTAAAATGATATTATATTTTTGGGCCACATCAATTAATAACCCAATATTCTGTCAAAAAAAAAAATAATAACCCAATATAGTTAGGTAGAAAACTTATCTTTATAGACCAATATATTAAGTAGCTATAAAACTATAAAACCTATCATTTAGTTAACATAATCCTCATCTTTTAGCCATATAAAACTAATTTTTTCATCCTAAATATATCTTTAAATCACGGATAAAATAATATTTTTTCGCCAAATCTTTTCTTATTTTCGTGTTCTCTATCAATAACGAAGGTGTTCCCTGATGATGGTATCTTAGACTTATAGTTTAGAGCCTCTTGAGGATGGACAAAATGAACTATCAAACAAAATCTATTGATCATATACGAAGTGAATTTATTCATATCACAAAAGGAAAACTTTATTCCGATACTATTTCGATCATATGCAAAGGTTCCCTAAAACTTCAAACAAAAGATGCATTAGGATTTCTACTTTTACCATAAAAAATTTCAAATAAATTATTTTAATTTTCACATAAATTTAATTAAAAATAATGTTATTATATATATATGAAGATAATTTATACAGGACATGCGGTGGATCAATTCATAGAATTAATGTTATATCTAAATATTTAATCCCGTCACTTATTTTACAATAGAAAAATAAAAGATCGATTAGCTTTACCAATATATATAATACCATCATTTTTTTTATGATGTTAATATATATCTATTATATATACATATATTCGTTTTTAAAATAAATACTATCCTCGTCATTATTTATGCTTGCGCGACATTTTCTGGATTAAAGTGGTATTATATTTTTTGGCCCCATCAATTAATAAATAAATATAGTTTGCTAAAAACTTATCTTTTTACATAATCTATTCAATATATATAACCTTATAACTTATATATCCAATATTTGATTCATTATTAATAACCAAATATCTATATCTATCTATATCTCTATCTATATATAAAAAATACTAAAGAAGAGGCCTAAAACAGGCTCTGGTGCAATCTCGTGTTTATGGAATTTTCTGGATTAAACGGAATTACTTTTGCTTAGGTGTCATATTTTGGATTAAAATAGTATTATATTTTTGGGCCACCTTAATTAATAAGTCAATATAGTTATGATCTTTTAATACTTCATATCTTATTTAAATTTCTACTAATATAATAATAATATAATAAGTTAGTTAAGATATTATAAATAATAATTTAGTTGTGTTTATTTTATCTTTATTCAATCCATTTTTTTAATCCATTCGTTCTCAATTATTTTAATTGACAAAGGCTATCAATTTTATTTAAAAAAAATCTATCTTCTATGCACTTCAATTTTACAACACAATATAATTACAAAACTCATCGAATTGTCATGGAATTAATTACTTTACTTAATATATAGATTCAATTCAATGTATTTCCAAATTTTTATTAAGAAACCACACAACAAAAATAATCCCGCTTTAATTCAGAAAATTCCGTGGTCGAGAAGTCGCAAGTTAGTTAAGATATTATAAATAATAATTTAGTTGTGTTTATTTTATCTTTATTCAATCCATTCGTTCTCAATTATTTTAATTAAAGCGGGATTATTTTTGCTTGCGTGACATTTTCTGAATTAAAGTGATATTATATTATATGATAGGTGAAAAGAGGTAACGATAAAGATTCATCTATAAATATATCTTTTTAATTATAAATTGTTACTCCATAGATCAAATATAATTTATTAAGAAAATGCGCAACCGCGCGGGTACCGATGCTAGTAAAATACTAAAACAGAGACCGCTGAAGCGACCTCTGTTTTAGTATTTTACTAAAACAGAGACCGCTGGAGCGACCTCGCTGGCACGGAATTTTCTAGATTAAACGGGATTATTTTTGCTCGCGTGGCGTTTTGTGGATTAAAGCGGTATTATATTTCTGGGCCACATCAATTAATAAACGAATATAATTAGCTAAAAACTTATCTTTTTAGATCAAATAATCTATCCAATATAACTTATATCTTAATTAGGTTTTTATATAAATATTCACAGCCTTATATCTAACTAACCTTTTTTTTTCCGATGGTGTTGTTAATTAATTATACCAAATTATAAGTATATATTCTTAGGTAATTGGACTCAGTATTACTTGTATGATGGAAATTTTGTGCTTGAAATCCTTGCACCTAAATTCAACCTTTTCGTGCCATCTTCATCAAGAGATCAAATTAGAGTTTTTATCATGATTAATCCATGTCAAAATATTTAAAGTGAATATAATAACTGTGTGTTTCTCAAAAATAAAATGTGTAACATTATAATAGGTATGAAAATATTTAAATTGAATATTTATAATACATTACAAAAGAAATCCTTATAAAATATATAGATAGCACCGTTAAATTTTGGTTCTCAAATTTTTTTAAAACAAAAGGATAAAACTTATCTTCCCGTTGTTTATAAAAATGTATAGTTCAAAATGTAGTAATTTTGGCTAAGTTAGAAAACTTATCATAAAGGATTATAAACAGTTTATCCAATCTACCTGGAAGGCTGGAAGCAAGAAGCGGGTGCTTGTGAAGCACTTTCCTGCCTGGCTGACGAGCTAATCATATGGAATCGTGAGGTCTTTCGGAATATATTCCGAAGGAAACGCCACCTGCTGAACCGTCTAGAGGGTATCCGTTTGAAGCTTAGCCAATCGGTGTCTTACCATTACTTGAACCTTGAAAGCGAGGTCACTCAGGAGCTGCAGGAGGTGATGGCGCAAGAGCAGGCTCTCTGGTTTCAAAAGTCGCGGGCTGATTTTCTGATTGAGGGAGACCGAAACACTCGGTTCTATCATTTATCCACTATGAGAAGGCGCCAGTTCAACAAAATCACGGCTCTGTTGGACGACGACAGCAGTTGGGTGACAGAACCGATAGAACTTCAAGGCTTGATCCGAAGGTTTTTCAGCAAGCTGTATACGGAAGAACCTCAGGATTCGGCCGTGCCCCTGCAACCTCTCGGTGTCGCCTTCCCGCCGCTAAGCAGCGTCCAGCGCGCATCACTTGGGCAGCCGTTCACCTCCGCTGAAATTTGGGACACATTGAAGCAAATGGGGCCCTTCAAGGCGCCTGGACCAGATGGATTCCCTGCGATCTTCTTCCAACGCAACTGGGAGACGATTGGGAGTCAAGTTACTTGTACCGTGCTGCGTATGCTCAATAACGCTCACTTTCCGGAAGGCATAGCTGATGCTTTGCTTGTACTCATCCCCAAGATCTCTCTTCCGACTAAGCCTGCACAATTTCGCCCAATTGCCTTACTCAACGTCATCTTCAAATTAGCTACAAAGGCAATAGTTAACCGGCTAAAGCCAACCCTCACTGATCTAGTCTCTCCCACCCAATCGAGCTTTATTCCCGGACGGCAAATAGTCGATAATGTAGTGATTATTCAAGAGATCTTGCATTCGATGTCGGAAAGAAGAAGGAGGAAGTGGATGATGATAAAAGTGGATTTAGAAAAAGCCTACAATAGAATCCGATGGGAGTTTCTCAAGGAAACACTTGACATGTGCAGCCTCCCGGAAATGTTGAAAACGGTAATAATGAAATGCCAGACTCTCGGTAGCTTTGAGGTGTTGTTCAACGGAGATCGGACAAGGAAGTTTAACCCGTCTAGGGGTATCCGTCAAGGCAATCCCCTCTCCCCATACCTGTTTGTCTTGTGTATGGAACGGTTGTCGCACTTGATCGAAGATGCTGTCAGACGGGGGGCTTGGAAGCCGGTGACAGTAGGTGGGGTATCTTTGTCCCATTTGTTCTTCGCCGATGATTTAGTTTTACCAGCGGAGGCATCAACAGACCAAAGTAATGTGATCCGGGACTGTTTAGATAAATTCTGCAAAGCTTCTGGAGAAAAGGTAAACCTGTCAAAGAGCTCTGTCTTGTTTTCTAGAAACGTGCCTGCTGTTGTGAAGCAACAGATCAGCAACAGACTAGCTATCCCACCGACGACAGACATTGGCAATTACTTAGGAGTCCCCACGGCTTGTGGGCGAATGTCGAGGGAGCAATATTATTTTCTCCTGGATAAAGTGGCTACGAAGCTCCAAGGGTGGAAGTCCAGAACCCTCTCCTTTGCCGGGCGGGTAACACTAGCTAAGTCGGTTCTTACTAGCCTACCATTGTACGCAATGCAATCGGCTTATGTGCCAAGAACCATTTGTGATGAGATCGACAAGAGGGTCCGAAGCTTTATTTGGGGATCGACTTCGGAGGAGAGGAAAATACACTTGCTGAGCTGGGAGACGGTTACAAAACCGACGGATGAAGGGGGTTTGGGCATACGCCCCATGAGAGCGGCGAACCAGGCAACGCTTGCCCGACTTAGTTGGCGACTGCTTCAGTCCCCTTCTTCTCTCTGGAGCCGGATTATAAGGGGAAAGTATTGCAAAGGAAGACGGGACGTCGATATGTTCACCAAAAGCACAGGATCATCGAGAACGTGGCGGAGCATAGTTCACGGCGCAGACCTTCTTACTCCCCACCTACGAACAGCGATTAGGAATGGCAGTACAACGCTGTTCTGGCTCCACCCCTGGCTTCAAGACAAGCCTTTGGTTGACGTAGCAACGACCTTGGTCCCGGACGAAGTGAGCAACGCCACGGTGGCGGAAATGAGGCTGGGTAATGATTGGCACTGGGCTTGTCTGTCGCAGTATCTACCAGCGGATATCCTTTTGAAGCTGCAATCCATCTATGTTCCAACCGATCCCCATGCTAGGGACCGATACTACTGGGGGCTCACTCCCTCGGGTACCTTCTCAACAAGCTCGGCGATCAACCAACTAATCAGAAATGGAAATCCTACCCCTGCGAACCCACGTTGGCGTCTGATTTGGAAGTTACAAGTGCAGCAGCGGGTTCGAAGTTTTGTTTATCTTGCTGCCCATGACGCCTTCCTCTCGAATGGCACGAAACATCACCGTCACCTTACTGATTCGGATGCTTGCCCCCGCTGCTCCTCCTCTGAATCCGGCATCCACGTTCTTCGTGACTGTGAGGTGATCAGGTACGAATGGGAGGAATTGATTGCAGAGTCTAACATAAACAACTTCTTTGATCCAAGTTCCATACAAGACTGGATCTTTCTCAACATTAAGCATAATCCAAGTTGGGCTGCTACCTTTGCGAATATGCTGTGGCTGGTGTGGAAAGCTCGAAACAGTTGGGTCTTTGAGAGCAAGGAGGAGCACAAGGGCCTTGCAAGGAGGGTTATCGAATTCACAACGTCATATGGTCTATGCAGGAATATTACCAACCTGCCGCAGGGACCACCGATGCCACAACCAACTTCCACTAGTCAATGGACTGCACCGCCAGTCGGATGGGTGAAGCTGAACATTGACGGAGCCTCGAAAGGGAATCCCGGGCCGGCAGGAGAAGGAGGGGTAATCCTATCCTGTACAGGGAGTTTCATCTCGGCCTTCGTCTTCAACTGCGGAACTGCAACAGCTATAAGAGCTGAGCTATGGGCGGCCCTCCATGGCCTCCGAATGGGATTGAAGCTGGGGATCACACGCTTAATGTTAGAGTCAGACTCGGCTATTCTATGCAAATTCCTCAACTCCAGGGAAGACATCACACACCCAGACTCTCTCCTCATCGAGGAATGTCGAGAGCTGCTATCCTATTCCGGATGGGAGGTCTCGATTTCTTCGATCAACCGCCGTATCAACACAGGTGCTGATGCTTTAGCGCAATGGGCTCTGTCCTTAGATGTAGCCTACGCTGATTTCTCCACTCCTCCTGATGCACTATTACCTTTCATGAATTTGCTTCCTGTACTGAACAATTGATTTCCTTTATGAATAAATAACGGGGCTCCCCCGATCAAAAAAAAAGAAAACTTATCATAAAGGATAAAACCTTTTGGGTCAATTAAGGATAAAATTTATATTTATCTATGGTTACAATTTAATTGGAACAAAAAATTGGAATAAAGTGTTATAAAATAACGTGTCTTTGATCTGTATCTATCCTACAATTTTTTATACTATATTGATTATTTCTATTACCCTTGTGCCTAATCTGAACTAAAAATATATATTTACTATTATATATAATTTTTTGAAATTCTTTCACGCTTGGCATTGAATACTCTAATTAACTAATATATATTTCTACAAAAATACGTAGTATATGTTAATATTAAATGACATTATAGATTTTTCTGTAGTTTGTAAAAAAAAAACCAACAGATCCCCTTAATTAATATAAAAATATGTAATTAAATAAAATAATATATTTTAAACTCTATTTTACATTTTTTAAATTATTTGGTAATAAAACAACTAAGTATTTATTTATATCAAAAAGATTTGTAATCTATTTATTATTGATTTTAAAATAATCTACATGTTGAACCAAATTGTATATTTTCTTTTATCTACAATAATTTAAAATAATAATTTAATTAATAAGCATTAAATTTTGGAAAAAAAATTAATAATCTATATAGTTTTTACCCCCTTTAAATCAATCAATATCAATATATATATATATATATATAGGCAAGAGTTCCAATGAAATAAAGAATACGATGAAACGGTGAAACGAATGAATATTGTGTTATATTAATATGAATATGGCATTATGTGGATATGAATATGTGAATATTGTGGTGTGTGGATATGAATATGGTGTTATTCACTTTATATTATGTGGATATAAATAATAACATATTCATATACCTATATTGAAATCATATTCATATTCACACAACATAATATTCATATTTATATATTCATATAACATAATATTCATATGAATATGATCCAATATTCATTCGTTTCACCGTTACATCGTATTATGACTATTATCCATTTCATTGGAACCTTTCCCTATATGTGTGTGTGTGTGTGTGGGTGGCGAGAGAGAGAATGTTGCATATTGATCTGAACTAAACATACTCTTAATTTAGTTTATTGTTATTAAAAGATCTAAAGATTTCAACCAAACATACTTCTAATTTAGTTCATTTAGCCAATATAGTTAGGTAGAAAACTTATTTTTTTTTAGACCAAATAATCTATTCAATATAACCTTATATCTTAATTAGGTTATTTTTATTCCATGCTTAAATATTAGAGCATGTTGCTAGGGAGGATATTTTATATATTTTTTTAGCGGTTGACTTTCCATTCAATAAACTGAAAAAAATAGTTCGTGCAAAGAAAAGAGGTTGCACATATATCTAAAATAATTTTTAACAAAATAAATAAATGAATAATTTAGAATGATAGAGTGATTGTTAATTTGGTTTAGAAAAACATATAATTAATCAACTATAATAAATGGTCTTTCTACTACATCTCCTTATGGCATGTGTTATGAAATATAATTACAAAATACAAATTCATACGAATATACAAATTAAAAATAAGTTAGAAATGATGATATAGCTTTACTGAAGTATGAAGATGTTGTATATTCTCTTCTCTAATCTGTTTTATTATTATTTAAATTAATATGAATTATAACAAGACTAATGCTATATAAAATATATAAACCATGTCGTAAAATTTTGTTCAATTATTTTACCTTTTACCATCAAATTTTGGTCAATATATTATTCTACATTTTTACATCAAATTGAATCCAATATATTTAAATATAAATATGCACCATCTTAATTTTATGATAAACTTTGAGAAGATAAATCTGTATATCATTCTATATAAAATATACCATGTCGTAAAATTTTAGTCGATTATTTTACCTTTTAGATCAAATTGAATATAACATATTTAAATATAAATACGTCATTAAATTTGGTGATGTAATTACATATTATTTATTATTAAGAAGCCGCACAACGGGCGGGTACCGAATACTAGTAAAATACTAAAACAGAGACCGCTGGAGCGACCTCGCGCCCACGGAATTTTCTAGATTAAACGAGATTATTTTTGCTGATGTGGCATTTTCTGGATTAAAGTGGCATTAATTTTTGGGCCACATCAATTAATAAAGTAATATAGTTAGGTAAAAAACTTATCTTTTTAGGTCAAATAATCTATCCAATATAACCTTATATCTTACCTATTTTTTTAATTATAAATATTCAACCATATATTTTCAAACATTTAATCCGATAAAAAATTAACCGCACATCATATATTAATTGTAGTTTGTTATAGATGAGTTTTTTTTACCTTTTGTTATCTCGATGAATCAATATTCACGTACCATTACAATTTACAACACACACTCTAAATTTTATAATTCTTGGCTTCTTTCAATTTTAACTAATGATCAATTATATTTAATTATTAATTTAATATTGTAGCTAAGTTAATAAATTTTATCATGTTTTTTAAAAAATGTTCCTCTAAATCATGACTTAAATTTTGCTAATTTCGGAAAATGTCCATACTTTTTCCAAGTTCCAAGTCGTATTTTTGACGTGTGTTGTGTGTATGATATATTTATAAAAATAGATTTTAACCATTTTTTGAATAAGAGAACAAATATGATTAATGTATATTCAAAAGTGTTTACATTCTAAAAAACACAAATATGATTAATGTAGATTCAAAAATGTTTACATTCTAAAAAACGTAACACAACTGAAAACTATATATTTACTTTATATGGAGTAGTAATTTAAATTAATTCAAAAATGTTTTATATAATAAAATTTATTAAGAAACCGCACAACGGGCGGGTACCGAATTTATATTTTATTCAATATAACCTTATAATTTATATTTTAATTAGAGTATGTGATTAAATTGGGAAAACTAGATTATCTACTTAATCTGACCCCGTTTCAAGCCGAACAAATATGGTTAATGTAGATTAAAAAATGTTTACATTCTCAAAAACATAACAGAACTGAAAACTATATATTTACTTTATATGGAGTAGGAATTTATATTAATTCAAAGATGTTTTATATAATAAAATTTATTAAAAAAAACCGCACAACGGGCGGGTACCGAATACTAGTATAATACTAAAACAGAGACATGGAAATCCTATGTGGCGGGCTCTGGTGCGATTTGCTTACGTGTCGTTCCCTGGTGCAATCTGGCCCGGATTTTTTTGACACGTCAATTAATGATGAACCAATATATTTAAGCCACGTTGAACAATGACTCCGTCTATTTTATCCACATGTCATCCTACGTGTACACATTAATTGTTGACTACAATTAATTTTTAATATAAATATTCAATCACATATCGTAAGTATCTACAAAAATCTATCATTTTACCTTTAGCTATTTTATAAATATTTTATCTTGAGTTATTTTATCTTTAGTTATTAATATTTGTTATAATAGGTGATCATGATTTAATGATAAGATTTTATTATTTAATACATATTTAACTAAAACAGTTAAAATTTTAGTGGATAAACCAAAGTCATAATAAAAGAAACCCATTACATTTATTTTAATACTATTAAAGATTTTAAAATAAACAAATAAATATTTTATTGACTACTAAAATATACATATATGAGTTAATTTGATCTCTATCTATTTTAATATAAACTAAAATTAATACGTACATGAGAATTATGTGTTAGGTATATTTTATCTCTATCTATCCTACGAAAAGATAAAATTTCAATGTAGTACAGTAGATAACAAAGTTATATGAACAATTCTCATGTACGTATAAATTGAACAATTTTGTTGGCTTTTAATAAGTTTGTTATCCTACGAAAAGATAAAATATACAAATAAATAATGTGTTGGCTTTTAATAAGTTACGATAAATCTTTGTTTGTAACTAGCTTTCACATTATCAATTGAACAATTTTTTTTTTGAAGAAAGCGTTCTATAGTAGTAATATTTAAATTCAAGGTTTTCTTTTTCAAATGAACATCCACCAATCAATCAATGTTTAAATACTCCTTACGTTTAGTAAACGATGTCATTTTACTTTACAGTACATTTTTAAGAAGTTAAAAACTATATAAAATATCATTTTTCATAATTTCGTAATACTGAGTATAATTGATATAATTCTATTATTAAAATAATTGAAAATGAATAAATGATACAACCAGGTATAATTAACTAAGATAAAATAATTTAGATTAATGATGATCATGATTGATAATTAATAGATGATACGACTTGGTATAATTAACTAAGATTGAATATATTGGATCATCATTATATTTTGGTTATGGCTATACACTATTAACTTTAGACAAATATTTTCAAAATATGGATGATTAATTGTACAAATCTGAAACAATTTGATAGGGTATACATTATGTATACATATAAAAACTCTTAATCATTACAGTTATATGTTTTATATACATGTAAAAGTGTAAAACTATTTCATGATTAGAAGAGGTTAAATATAAACCATTTACATTTTTAATAGTCGTATACGTTATTTCAATATAGTAATAACGATTAATACCTTAATTTGTGATAAAATAAAATAGTTTTATATTCCCACAAAAATTAGCATTACTTCACAATAATTTAAAAATAATTGATATATAAAAACTATCAATAGGCCGCGAAAATCGCGGGTAGTAAACTAGTTTTAGAAAATTTTAAGACATTAGTTGCTCTCACAGATTTTCTATCTTATTCTCTAGCGACAAAATTAGAGATACCCTTAAATCTACGGCATTCTCCAAAAGTAAATCATATATTAACTCACAAATTGCATAATAACTCACAAATTACATAATAAGAAAAAACATTTGCACCCTCTAAATTTAAACTGTGAACAAGTTGATTAATCGTACATAACAAAATAATTATTCATCTAAACGCAGTATAATTATTCATATGTATGTCTTTTTGTATAAAAACTATTCGTTAGTTGCAACATGATTATTCGTATAAGTTTTGTACGAATAATCATGTTGTTTCGGATGAATAATTTTATTTTTGAAATTTTTCTTTAAATCTCAGTCATTGATCCAGAGCAAATTACACAGTAATATAAGCTGAGTTTTTTTCCACCCCATTTGCAGCTTGGATCAAAGTTAACTCCGACGGGTCTGTTGGGGCCGACGGGAGTGCTGATGCGGGTGGAGTTTGTCCGGCGGATTGGAAGTTCTACGGTTCCGCTTGCGGAGTTATGGGGGATCCTTGATGGTCTCCGGGTGGCATGGGAGAAGGGTTACAAGCAGGTGATAGTCGAAGCCGATTCAAAGACCGCGATCATGCTGCTTCAGAAGGGGGTTGATCTTCACTACAAGAAAAAAGACTTATGGTGACAAAACATTTCGTTGCCCAAAGACAGTATTTCGTCGCCCAAAGGTTTTTATGACAAAAATGATTTCGTCACAGGTTCGTCGCCATAGGCCCGTCGCCCAAAGTGTGAGGCGACAAAATTAATGTTTCGTCGTCATAAATTACCTTTAGTGACAAATTTATATATTCCTCGCCCTAGCCTTTGTGCGACAAACTAAGCTTTTGTCACCCTAGCATTTGGGCGACAAATTGAGATTTTTTGTCACCCTAGCCTCGACTGTTTTCTCTGGTCATTTTATATTTTTCTTTTCTTTTTTCTTTTTTCTTTTATAATTTGTAGACCGTTTTATATTGTTGCTAGTTCATTTATTTTCTTTTTTTTTAACAAGGAAAATATACAAAATTATCATAACACATTTATTTTCTAAATGTATATTTGCTATATTACATTAAACAATATACAAAATTGTCACAATGCATTAGCCAGCTATATATTTCAATATTTAACATATTTTCCTAGTAACATTTTACTAAAAATGCCAAATAATATACATTTTGGCACAATTTACATTCAGCTATAAGGCAAAAAACATAGCATCTATATATGCCTCAAGTTGTAAATTATGGATCCAAAGGCCACTGTTTGTGTTGAGGGTTGTACGACTTGTTTTGATAGTAACTGAATTCCTGCTCCTCAAACCTCATTAGCTCGACATATTCACCATGTGGCCTGCACTGGATGAAGATTATAAGTAATAGCTCCCACGAACAGATGAAGCTCACAACATAAATGGTCAAAACTTATTTTGATAACCATATACAATCAAGTTATCAACTAAAAGAGTCATTTCCCTATTTCCTCAATCAAGTTATAGTAGATCGGTGGAGATAGATCGATAATATCAAGGTTAGTAGAGATATGTACCTGTGTGGATAAATCCAGAACAATGAGAGGTGCATCCCTAGATATGAGGGTTTCTGTGACAAAATAAAATTCTTGACTTAAAGCAGAAAATATCAATAGCTATATATATATATGATATACCAGCACAGATGTCAAGCACCAAAAAATCTGGCATAAACTTTTATTTCACTGCTATTTGTTACCCAACTGAAACCAAAACTACTAGATGTGATAGAACACCATGGTCATTAGACGTAGTTGTTGACAACATTTTGAAGAAATAAAAGACATGGCCGCATGGGCTAAATTTACCTTCAAACTCTTAAGCGAACCCGCTGAAGCATTTGCTTCAGCCTCAATGAAGGCTAGCAAAGTCGCTTTGTCCGCAAAAGCTCTACCCAGGTCTTCGGCAAGCTAATAATAGAGGACAAGGAATAAGGAGATCTATTGATACAAGCTAAAAATTACAAATTCCACCAGCTTTGAAAATTAACTAGAATAATAGAGAAACAACATCTTCAACCAACTTAAATTAAGAGGGACTTTATGTGTTTCAACCAACTTATTTAAAAGCTCCAGACCAGACTCTGTACAGCCAACTTAGAGAAAAAGGAAGCATCTCTTTTATTGTGCTTTCTAATAGCTTTCTTAAAAAATGATACCAAAGTCTGAAGACTAGCTTCAACCATCTCTTCATAAGTGCAAGCAAGCAGAGATGAGAGCTGTTGCTGCATTAGGCATAAGAGACAAAATAAATCGAAGACTATCAAAATAAGCTCAAAATAAAATAAAATTTGAATTCAATACAACGACAAGATAACAACATGAAAACTAGATCATTGCATTTTTTTATTATTATCACATTAATTAACAAAAGATGATGAATAAAAACAATTACAATATAAAGAGCAACAGAATATGAATGCAAACTAACTTTAGGGATTAGGAAAAATGGAACACTGCTCCAACAGCAAAATTACCTTATAACTAGTGTAAAAATGGATTAGGAAAACTCACCAATCTACAACAACAATAAAATTACCAGACATCTCGGCCTTTTTCAAACTAGAGATGATTTCAATGGACTGTGACTTGGGGCCTAGGGTTCCAGTGATCTTCGACATTGCCAAGAAGAAACTCTGCAAACAAAAGAAACTGTGAATCTCTCAAATCACAACCTCTGCCATCGCAAATCAATATTAAACACAAATTTTGTCATAAACACAAAACAAAGCTAAATTAAAATGCATCGATTTGTAGTCGGAAACACATAATCGCGACAAATCAAATGCGTGAAAGAACAAAAACACAAATCTAGGAGGAAGTAAGTAAGAGCACGGAAATTTACAAATTTGGATGGCTCGATAATCGAAGCCATACGAATAGGCTCTTTGGGGAAGTGGTGACTGGAATGCATCTTCGTAGAGATTTTTCCTCCTGCTGCGGATCAAAGTCGAATAATCATAGTCTAGGTCTAGGGATTCTACTAGTCGAATTAGGGAAAAAATGAAATGGAGCAAAAGCGAATCAAACAGGGAACAGATCGAGAGAGCAAATACCTAAGAGAATGAAGAAAGAGGAAAATTACTTGAAAGAGGAGATGCGGTGCGGATCTCAAGTGGTTGATGGAGGAAATTAATGTTCGTCCCACGCTGGCACTCGATCTAGATTTGGATCCAGGTTGCAGTCTCCTAGAGCGGAGATTGTGCTACGACCGCGAAGAACGGGAAGGGGAGCGGAGAGGGATGCTGAAGGTGAGGATTGAACCGGAGAAGGAGAAGCAAGGAGAGGTTCTCTGGCGGCGATAGAGGAGGAAGGGGCGGATCACCGAGGAAGGTGTGGATACGGTAGGGCCGAGGACGAACTGCGAACATATTACGAAGTACTCCGTATTTGTTAAAAACTTTCCGGGACAAAAAAAATGGGCGACAAAATACCATCTTCTATAGCCCTAGGTTCATTTGGGCGACAATTTAAAACTTTCGTCATGGAAAACAAGCTTTGGGCGACCAATTACGTTTTTGTCACTGAAAGAATCTTTTGGGCGATAGAATTTTTTTTGTCACCGTAGTTTTCTAGTTTTGTCGCACAATATCATTTTTGTTGTAGTGGATCACCACCCCCTTTCCAGCCTGGTGCATCAGTGCCAGAGCTTTCTTCGCTGGGACTGGGAGATTCGGGTGAGACATGTCTTCAGGGAAGCGAATTTTGTCGCTGATGCCCTTGCCGCCTTGGCTTTTTCTTTTCCGTTTGGTGTACATATTATTTCTACTCTGCCTTTAGATGTTGATTTGCTTGTTGTTGAGGATGCTAGGGGAAGGACTACTCCCCGTTTAGTTCCTGTGTAGCCCGCGTTCGGTCGTTTATTTGAGAGGTCGCCCCTCATATTTTCTCACCAAAAAACAAATGACCTTCTAGAGAGAGAGAGAGAGAGAGTTTTGTCTTCCACAGTACGTATTCCGTTCCTAATTAGTAATTTTTGTTTAGGTGCAATTAATATCAAAATTAACTTCGGATTAAACTAGATTGAAGAGTATTTTGCCAAGTTTGTCCTATCTATCTATCTATCGGAGTATATTAAGAGGTGTCCCTTTCCATAATCTAGGTTGAAGTGATGATCATTTTTTGTTTTATTTTTATATTTATCTATATTAGTCTAGGTTGAATCTTGTAACAAACTAATGTACTATAATCATGGATTCATGGAGTTGGTTAATGTAAAGAGGTAGGCAATGGTGGTTGCTTGAGACTCTCGTCCTCTCAAAAATATAAATTTTAATTCTAATCCTAAAAAATCAAATACTTTTAAAATATATGAGATAATACTTTTTTCATTTATCCATTTATTAAATCTATTTGTAAGTTGGATGCATTATGCTTTAAAAAAAAACAATGTTTTATTTTTTTTAAAAAAACCAATATATTCAAACCATTATATTCTTAATCCTTTCTTAATTATTATATTGTTTTTTTTATTAGGTACGAGTATATTTCTTGAACATTAAAAATTTTCCTTCAAAACGAGAATCTATTAGTAACTTAAATATAGCTAGCCACCCAATAAGAAAGAAATTGTCTATATGTCGGTAGTACAAATTTTAAATTTATATAGCCGTTGCACCAATGGATGTTAGGTCAATTTATACATGCAGATAACGAGTCTAGCTTGTTCAATTAATTGTTAGTCCGTAATTAATAAAATAATAGTACAAATGATTAATTGGTCGTTCAAGCGATTGGGATAAAATGATGGAATTTTATGGTTTGTGGAGACAAATCTGAATTCTACAAGGATTTGTCTGATTTCATTTCTCAACTACCCAATCATTCTCACTACATAGTACATATTATACAAATGATTAAATTTTAACCTAATTTCCATTTATGTATTAATTAATACTTGAGCAATTCAGACCAAAAATAAAATAAAAAAATACCAACTTAATTTAGACCATGTTTATATTACTCCATAGTGAATTTGGACATGGATCATGTTGGTATTCTATGATTTTGGAGTGAAAATAAATATTATGATATGGTCAGAGGCGGAGCTATTTGGAGGTCAGAGAATGACCTTGGCCCCCACAAAAAAAATAGGGAACAGTAATTAATGTGTTTTTAGAAAAATTAGGGATTTTTTTTTGGCAGTTTCAGAGGTATTGGCCCCCTCATTTACTCAAACTCCTCGTCTCCCACGCAACCTGGTCACGCCCGCTTTCAAAGTTGAAAACTGCAATTCACCCACTTCTCCCACTCTCCAAGACTTTCATCGATCTTCAATTCACGGCACCTGTTGTTCTAGCTCATAAATTGCGAATTGGAAAACCGCAATCGCTGGGCACGGGCAAGTCTTGGGTGTTCTTCATTTCTCCTCTCCAGCCCACTCGTCAGTCGTCACCCTACTGCCCTACACCATTTTCGAGACGCCGACCCCTCTGTCTTTCGTCGACTGTAGTCGTTCCCCTCTTTACTCATGAGTCATCCTCCCAAATTGAAGGTAATCTTTGAAATTGATGGATTTTTTTAATCAACTTTCGAATTGAGTTTCTTAATGAAATCGACAGATCTTTGGAATTGAGTTCATTAATATACGGAAATTTGAGAAGGAATTTGTTGAATATTCATAGTTTAGTTGCTAATTGTTAAGTTCCAGATTGAATTCATTGAATTTATGCAGGAATTTATAAAATTGGTTTTGCAATTATTTGAGTAGGAACTAGCAATGTGAATACTAATTAATTGACAAATCCTAGCAATGTGACAAGGAAATGTACAGAAGTATTGATATTGAGTAAGGATATACTTGTTAACTTGGTTGGGCTCGGCGGGGTCAAGACGCTGGAGGGGAGATCGTGTGTGCGGGCCCACATACGGGAGACTCGAACAACATATAAACCCAACGGGGTTCCATCTCAAAACCAATTGGCAATTAGAGGAGTAGCCCTTCAACCAAGCATTCTCTAAATTACCGATGTGGGACAACCACAAGAAGTTGCACTTGTCACATGCGCTTAGATGGGTATCACAATGCCCGCGACATTCCTACGGCCAGCAACCCCACCAGATAGAGCCCAGACCACAACTAGCCGAACCAGGCTCTGATACCATGTTAACTTGGCTGGGCTCGGTGGGGTCAAGACACTGGAGGGGAGATCGTGTGTGCGGGCCTACATACGGGAGACTCGAACAACATATAAACCCAACGGGGTTCCATCTCAAAACCAATTGGCAATGAGAGGAGTAACCCTTCAACCTTATATGTTGTTCAAGCATTCTCTAGATTACCGGTGTGGGACAACCACATTCCAACAATACTGTTTAGTTTTTGCAATTGATTGAGTTTATATATATTCCATTGAATGTGTTCCGCTAGACCGGGTTCTGATTCACTCCTTCCATCCCTCTTTTTTTTTTTCTCGCAGTAGTTTTTGGCCCCTTTAATCGGTAGATCCTGTTCCAAAATTCTAAACAATTTTTTTTGTAGTAATATTCGGCCCCCTCATCGTTGAGTTCGAGGTTCCGCCACTGGATATGGTACAGTAAAATCTATGCACAATGGTTTAAAATTTTTGTATTAAAAGTTGGATTTTGATCATATAATCAAAAATAAAAATAAATCCAACACGACTTTTGTTTTGTACAACCCGATCGGAGATTTTTAGAATTTAACATAGTATTATATATTCGATATGGTTTGAATCCATTTCCATTGGGTAGAGACTAGAGAATGTGACCTTATTTTTTTTTTTGGTAAGCCGAATGTGACCCTATTTAACATAGTACTATATCATATTAGATCGGTGATTTGTTTTTGATCTGATAGATCGGTGATTTTTGGAATCACCAAAAAATTACCAAAAGGGCGGATCAAAAAGAAAAGAAATCACCAAGAGGAAAATGTTATCTTGCCAAAATATAATACTCCGTACTCTTTGCGGAAATAAAAGAAATGGATTTTATATCCTATGTTCATGGGGTATAGGATAAAAGGTTAAAGTTTCCTTTTAGGGTTTTTTTTTCCAATAAAGTATTCTTATCATATACCTTTGTGGCACACAGTAGAGAAACCGTAAAAGAAAATATCTATACTATTATAAAAGAGGGAGCATCCAAATGAACAGTGTTTAAACGGAGTTACACTGTCTCCGCTTATTTTAATCGTAGCTACCAATTTGTTTACCAACAACAATGCATTGTTGGGCTTAAGTAAGGCCCATTACTTTGTTTGCCTCGTTTGGACTTCTAATGTGTTACTGCAACCCTTGGTCTACAAGCAATTACACCGCCTCGTCAATCCTGATCTACTTTAACCAGAAGCAGACAAAACCCACCGTTTCGCATTCACCGCCTCAAAGAGAATCGGCGTAGCTGCTTTAAGTAGAAGCTTCGGGTGGAGCCAATGGATCTCCAAACCCTCACTTTCTCTTCATGAACTTCTCGAGCATACCTGATAACCGAGGTATAAGACAGCCTCCTAATTCGGCCACTCTATGCTTGCCTATTTCATCGTTCTACTCCATTTAGTTATGATTTTAATTAGGGATTAATTGAGGTATTAATTTAGGGACTAGAAATAGATTAAGGTGTGTGATTGAATGAATTTTTAAAATTCTTACAGCTGTTGATTTGAACTTTGCTTACCTTTCTTCCTTGAAAGAAAAGGACAGAAACCCTAGCCAGAAAAAGATATGGATGAGCACGAGGAGCGGTAGTTATGTATATAAAGTATTGACTGATTTGGTTTGTTTTTAGTGTGGAAGAAAAGATTATATATTAGTATATATATTACTTGTTTTACATATTATACACTAAAATCAAAGCCTTTAGATACTTCCAAAACTAAAGGAAAAGGTTGAAGCAAAAGGGGAACTACTTACTCAGCATACAACTTTCGGTTCAAGTATATATATTTCACATTATTTCTTCAACCCTATATATTATTAAGAGTGCCCATCTTTTTCCCAATGTTTACTCAAGTATATATATTTCACATTATTTCTTCAACCCTATATATTATTAAGAGTGCCCATCTTTTTCCCAATGTTTACTCAAGACTTTGTAAGGTAGCCAGTTATATTACATGCTAAATTATATTACCTATTCACATTATTTATTCCATTTTTTGCCTTTATATTTGAATATAAATACCTTTCTAAGGTCATAGACTAAACAAAATTCAAATTGTGGAATTCGTTCATTTTTTTAACCTTTGCTCAGTTGTGTGTTTTTTTTTTTAATGTAGCAGTTTGTTCCATTCTTGCCTCTAAAGATTTATTTTACAAGCAAAAAAAAGAAGCACAAAGAATGCATTCATTTTTTTAAAGATTTGCCCAACCGTTTTTTTTTTTTTTGGTTTAAAGTGGTGGTGTGTCCCATTCTTTACCTATAAAGATTGAATAAAAATGTAAAAGGGAAAAAAAAATATACCCACCTAAGAATAGTTTAGGACCAGCAAAAAAAAAACTCATAGAATTAAAAAGAATAACCAATTAAGGATTAATAGGGTTCCAGTTTTTTATTGATTATACCTTTGCATATGCACTCCAGAGAATACAAATTATAGTAGTACAACTATTATTGTTGGATGATAAGGCCATCTACTGGAATTACCCAAGCATTTAAGCTACTACAATTGAATTGCAAATAGCCAACAGTTACACCTACATATTATGCTGCTGCTATACTGGATTTAATGAAAAAATGCAGTAAGTATGCCTCAGATTGGAACAATTCCATTTTAAGTTAATTTGCTCCCAAGTATTTATTCAAAAGAATGTGAGGATTCTTAGCTGGTAGCCCGGACAAATTCAATAGTGTCTGTAGTATAGATATGATTCACCTAATGTATACGTGCATGCATACTACATATTGTGTATACATCAAATATGATGTTCCATTTGTTAGATTTCTATTCAACAGGATGCATGCACTTTTAAATTGCACATACGCATCATAGTCAGATATACAACTACCATTTAGACATGCCACAGATTCAGAATTTATCTCTCTACTACTCTTCTAATATTTTTCTCCAACCTATCGTTCCTTTCATGAAGAATGAAGTTCAAGAAAGTATGCCTAAATGAATTGGTATCTAACACAAAGGGTCACACAATAAGAGTTAGATGCTCTGACAAATTACGAGTTCGTGAGGAGCCAGGGAAAAAAAACGTCAGTGCTTAAAGCTTATGGATGAACAGGTATAATCCCCTAATCATACTGCAACTCTCATCTAGGTTTACACACTATGTAACTTCTTGTTTATGTCTGATTGATTTCTCTTAACTTAAATGCATAGGGAACTGAAATCAATGCAATGTTGTTTGGCTCAAATGTCGACCTGTTTGACTCAATAATAGAGTACGGAAAGGATTACGACATATCGAATGTTTTGGTAAGGGATGTTAATCCAGCTTTCTACAAGGAAGGGCGAAACAAGCAGGAGCTCATTATTACTGACAGTACTCTTGTGCATCAAATCCATGGAGCAAGCTCTTCAATGGTCAGAGAACCTTTCTGTGCTCTTGGAAATCTGCCAAAATCAGTGGATACCACGACAATAGTTGGTATGATCCTCCCTCCTGGCCATATCTTTGCGCATGTATGATTTTTATATATTTACTCCAATTGGGTTTTCTTATCAATGAATTTACCTAATTCAGATGTCGTCGTTGTTGTGCTGCACGTAGAGCCACCCAAACAAGTCAGTACTTATAGGGTTTCTAATGCACAAGTTTGTGAAATATATGTAACTGATGATAGGTAACCCTGCTCTTTTACAATAATCCTACTTGCTTTTCCTTCTTGGATTATATATCGTTACCTTACTTGTTGTATGGTTTCCATTACACTCTTGACCCAGCTGTGATAAGATAATGCTCATATCTGTCATATTTGCATGGTTTGATTTGGCGGCCACTCTTTATGAAAGGCTCAATGACGCAGCCTCCGTGAATCACATTATCAGCTTCACTGTTTTGAGACCAACCACCTATAAAGGTATGTATCTCCACCCCCCTCACTAACTATGGTACCATGGCTGGGTTTATGGATTTAAAAATTGTCAAAAAATACATTCAATCTTGTACCACTTTGATGCAACTACAGTTTCGATTAACTGGAACATATGTTGTAATATCACTTACTTTTTTTTCACCAAGCTCCAACATTTGCAATGATTTGTCCACACAAAAGTTACCAGCAACCCAGCTATTTATCAAATAGCTTGTTAATACAAGCAATGTGGATACGCGATTTAAATAATCGAAGATCTAATATTAAAAATTATCTCTAGATTGAAAAAAAAAGGCACGTAAAGCATTTACACCAGCTTCAATGAATTCTGTGCAAATTTTCAGTCGTTTATGTGAATTGACATCTTTTGGATTGCTATTAGGGTATCCACTCTCCACATGTTTATCCACTCACACTCCTAAATATAAGTTCAAATTGTTCTAATTGTATCTAACAAAAAACAAAAGGCGTTTAATAAGACACTTTAAATGCATCCTTAATTGTGAAGACAATCCTGAATCATTTTAGTTTTTTTTTCAAACATATATAAATATTTTGATTTAACTGTATTCATAAGCCGAAAAGTTTGTTAGCTTCGTAAGCCACAGGTCTTGCTTTCACAAAAAAAAAAAGACAAATATTGCATTTTTATCCTCATCCAACTTTTTTTGAGATCAAGTTTAGTAGTTTACCACCTAACATTTTCTCTTGCTTATAAAACATGTAATTCAGGATACTCCTTGGGAACCACTCCTTCAACGCATTATCAGTTGGAGGCTATGGGGAACAGAGCAAACTTACTCAGAGAATGGTATGCCTAATACTTCCTTACCAAATGGCATTGGACATTTGAAACTATAACTAAGAAGAGCATAAACATGCATAATTTAAACTAGCTGATATGCAGATGATTCTGTTATACATTTGAAAAACTAAATTCCCACATCCATTCTCTTGCGCATACTTCAGAAGCTATACCTTGACCCTTGTTGTTTTTTGTGCATTAATATATTTACTAATACATAGTCAGGTTAACTTGCTTATCATAGTTGTCATTAAATTACAACTTGCATTTACACTATATATAGGTGTGAAGGTAACACAGAAATAATTGAAACCCGAAAGCTCCAAGCACAGTCTCACCAACTCGCTTATGTTCCTCCTGAACTTATTCATATCGCCGACGCATTGTCTAAAAAGGTATTCTCTATCTGAAAACATGAGGGCACAAGAAGACCCTGAATTTTCAAGTTTCCTATTACTCCTTGGGAATGGAAAACTACAATCTCATGAATATGATTCAGTTGAAATACATCAAAGATTTATTAGGTGTGTGAATATTGGAGATAGATACAATGACATTTTGATTAATCTGATCTTCCCCGAAATGCGACACTCTATAACCAACAACGATTTCCTAAATAAAAGAGCTATTTTGACTCCAAGAAATGAAGATGTTGATATACTTAATACTTCGTTAATCCAAGCTTTTAATGGGGAATCCGTGACATACAAAAGCTTCGACACACTCCTAGATGGCCAATCTCACCTTTATCCATCGGAGTTCTTAAATACATTATGTCCTTCTGGGATGAGCCCACACAATTTAATTCTGAAAAAAGATTGTCCAGTTATACTTCTGCGCAATTTAGATCCACCAAATGGTCTATGTAACGGAACAAGACTTATATGCAAGCAATTCTTCAAGAATATTATCCACTGCCAAATATCTACAGGATACTACAAAGGCGAAGATGTCTTCCTCTCAAGGATTAGCTTACGTCCTTCTCCATCAGTAAAGTACCCATTCCAATTTGAAAGGAAGCAGTTCCCAATTAAGTTATGCTTTGCAATGACCATTAATAAGGCCCAGGGGCAAACTTTGGAAAAAGTTGCAGTCTATGTACGCCAACTATGTTTTTCGCATGGGCAATTATATGTTGCTTTATCCCGTGTGAAAAAAAGAACAGATGTTACATTATTTATAAACAAAACAGATGACACTCTAGAAACTCCAAACATTGTGAAAAATATGGTTTCTTTTGAAGTACTAAAAAAAGCTGAAATACGATAGTCTTAAAATGTATAATATATAACATGGATACCAGAAATAAAGTCGTAGTTAAAAAGCATGCGGAAACTACTTTCCAGAATCTCAAATTTCAAGCTACATATATCATTATTGGAAAGTCTTCAAACCTTTGTGCTATACCTTACAAATAAATTTGAAAGCCACCTTCCTAGCATGGATTCAGACTCATTCCCCGACTGCATAAAAAAAAGGTAACACTTAAACCAAATTTTTTAAAATATATGTATAAGTCTATATTCAGTATTTTATATTTTTTTTATTTACCTATACAAGAATATTAACTTCAACGACTATCTTTTTTCAGATACACCACAGAACAACAACAAGAAGCATCCCACCTCTAATCAACTGAACGAGCTCACCACCTTACACAAGCTGTCCATTAATGAAATTGTTAATTTAATTTTCAAATGCTTTTCCACTTGCTGTATTCAAATAAATTCACAAAATACAAATGTATACTGTGTCACTGTCTAATTTGAATAAGTTTCTAACTGGGGCTGCACACCAGAAATAACCGCGCGCGAACGCGCGCGGCGATTACCTAGTCAATATAAATACATCATAAAAATGTTTCATACTAATAATCTAGATTGCTTCCTACTAGGGTTGTTATATGAACTGAAAGCTCGAGCTCGGATCGGAAAAGCTCGACTTGAGCTCGCTCACTTATTTAAACAAGCCGAGCTTGAACAAAATTTTAAGCTCGGTTGAGAGCTTGACTCGTTCGAATAAAGCTCGAATAGCTCGAATTCTACGGAATTTCTAAAATTCTCTTTAAGTTAACCTGTTATAACCCAGTAAAATTACTTAAAACTCGAAAAAAAACTCGGTTCGAGCTTGTTTATTTCCTAAATAAGTCAAGCTTGAACAAAATAAAAAGCTCGTTTAAAAATTAGGCTCGATTCAGCTCAAACTCATTTAACAATTTAACCAAGCTTGAACATGCCAAGTTCGGCTCGAATAACACCCCTACTTTCTACCACCGCCATCACTTGTTATAAGGCCAAGTAAAGTCGCGTTATCTTTCCTTTGAGTACTACTTGTCAACGATTCGATGATTTACTCAAGTCGAGCTTCTTTCGAGTTGATGCAAGCTTGAGTTAATATAACAACCCTATCTACAAATGTAACATAAAATTCGGTGGTCACTTATGCAACTTCCTATATATTACCCATATTCAAACCAAGGTAACATAAATTCCTTCTACTTTTATATGGAAACAAATGTTCATGGGGATGCAAAGAGACATGGGAAGAAGCCGATTCCATCGTAAACCCTCTGTGGTACCGTTCGACCTCGAGGGATGCAGTCGGGAAGCTTAGACCACTCTCGGCTGACCACATCATACATGAAAACCCCGTCGACTTGAGCCGTCCTCTGTCTGTGCCGGTTCGCACGAAGCGAGATCACGAGCAATCTCCTAGTGCACAGACACTTGAAAAACACGGGGCCATACCTAAACTCCGAGCAATATGAGCTTGGCATCCTATCGACCTCTATCCAGCTGCGCTTCTGCGCATCGAGCTCCCAAATGCAAACAGAAAGACATGGTCCACTGATCTTATTCTCACCTGCATCATCATTGTCATTGTCACACTTGACCCAACCGGTTAGCAAAATCCGCCCCATCTCGCCCTCTGCGAGAGTAACGTTATACGAGTTGGGTGGATGCGGGATCAGGTGTTGCTCCCATGCCCCACTCGTGGTGTCATAATACAGTATTCCACCAGGATCGCGTCGTAGGAAGTAAACAACGCTGCCAATGGCCAACCCATTAGCACCGAGAGGGCAAGGCAGCTCGATGTCAGCGGGAACTCTCCCTTGCTTAGTTGTACACTTGTCTGAGGAATTGTCATGAACTCCGTATTTGCCTCCCCATTCCAGCCATATGATTTTGTATCCACCGGACCTGGGTGGATAGTCCACCAACCCCATTGCAAAGGTTCTTTCGTTACTGACACCCACCTGAGTGGTCACAGGCCATGGAAATACCTTCAAATCCTGCGTAAGATGGTTGATTACACGGAAGGAAGCACTGTTAAAATCGGGATAGCAGGCAAGCCCTCCACCGGATGCTTGTTTATCAAAGCACCAGAAATACGGTGGGGTGTGGGTGCTATAGTGCCACTTCTTCACCGAAGGGTCATACAGGGCTCCGAATCCTCTAACCGAAACATCTGCCTCAACTACTGCATAGAGCCAAGGTAGCTCTTGTGGCACGCACCGTTGCAGAAAGGGCATGGAGTTCCATTTTTGACAAACCAACCGAAAACGGATGAGGGTGGCAATGGGAACCCTTAAAACAACACTCTCTAGTAGATCCTCGGGTAATTTTTTCCATATGCACTCATCCATCTCTACAATAGCCTCCTCCTCAACAGCTGATTCATGAGCTGTCCTCTCTTTACGGGATTTCTTAGCCACAGAGGGCTCACCAGGTTCCTTGGCTTTCAACTTCCTGACTTCCATTTAACTTGTTGTGTTTCTTCTTCTGCCAGATTAGATTAAACAGGTCAATCAAACTACATCCGGTGACAGTAACAGATCAAATTGAATTGTATAAATAGATGTGATCAGCTAAGCATAATAATAGTCGAGCACCCGGATTAGAATGATAAGTCTGCGGGAATTTGAAAGAGACCGAATTGGTGGTGAGGATTACGAATCTATGGAGGATATGGTTAGATCCACTGTTCTAACGTAAAACTAGAAACAACAACAACAACAACAACCCAGTATATCCCGCAATAAAGCGGGGTCTGGGGGGTCGGGATGTACGCACTCTTACCCCGAACTAGTCGGGAGAGTGTTTCCGGAAGACCCAAAATAGAGCAAAGGAAGCACGTCCCAGGACACCTAGTAGGAGATTAGGAAATAGACAAATGAAACTAATATGTCTGATTTTTCAAAACAAATAAAATGCTCAAAAATAAAACTAGAAACACAAAAACAAAATAAACAAATGAAACTAATGTGTTTGGGGATGCAAAAATCAAACACAATTAATATGTCTGATTTTTCAAAACAAATAAAATGCTCAAAAATCAGATTCGACATATCGAAAATGCTCAAACAACTGCTTTTGAATTTGAAGCAGGGAATTTCAAGGAGACCGAATTGGTGAACATTTTATCATGGGATTACAAATAGATGCAGAAGCTACATATATCATGTATATAACAAAGGCATAGATAAACAACAATCCCTAAATCCCCAATTCCGAACAAACAATCCATAAACCCTAAATTCCCAAATCCAAATCCGAAGAACAATTCAACCATCAGAAAGGAATACTTTTGCAGAAAAAATCATATCTTTCATCCAAACAACAATTTAACCAACAGAAAAACACACTAATTGAAACACTATCTAAGCTCTAGAGCATGTGTTTTGAATTTTTAATCGGAAAATAAGGTTAGAATTTAGGAGTAGAATAACAATCAATCAATGCTTGGCCAATTCATACCTCAGATAAGGAGGAGCGTCGACGATGCGGCTGGTGATAGAAGCAAGGAAAACTGCCCGGCGAAGGTGGTGGTTGTTCAGGGGATTTGGAGTAGATCTGGGAAATGGACACCGTCTTCACCCTTGTGATTTGTGAGCTGGGACCTCCTAAATTTTTTTTTTTTGAGATAAGGTAGCACGTATTATTAAATCAAATCGATCTCCCCAAGCTCAATCAAACTCGGCGGTTAATAAATTATACTTCATCCGTCAATTAAAACTTGACGTTTCACGTGCTTTTTTTATTGTTAAAAATCATATAAAATATTGCATTTTTTTTTAATAATTTCACACTATTATAACAAATGTAAAAAAGGCTAATATTTTATATATTTTTTATTATTATAAAAAAATAGTAAACGACGTTTTTAATTAACAGAGGGAGTATTTTATTATATTATCTG
This sequence comes from Persicaria maculosa, assembly GCA_963922045.1. Lineage (NCBI taxonomy): Eukaryota > Viridiplantae > Streptophyta > Magnoliopsida > Caryophyllales > Polygonaceae > Persicaria > Persicaria maculosa. Next base: position 67,066,091 of record OY998262.1, read on the forward strand.
TATTAAATTTATTTTTATTAGATTTTACATGAAGATTAAAATAGCTTATTTAAAATTTTGTAATAAAAAATTTGAAGCAATCATAAATTAACATTTGATGTGAAGAATTTTTGTAAACTTTCATCAAAAAAAACATTTGTAAACAATCTCGATTATTAGAGGCTTAATTTAATGGATCTAAATATGGATATACTGATCATTTTTAACTTTTCAATCAAAATTAAGTATATTTTGAAAGATAATTTAATTAAGATATGAGATTGATTAATTAGTAATAAAATCTTATCATTAGATATAATAAACTAAAATAATCAATATATCGCAATGACTAAAGATAAAATAATTTAAACTACATACGTACTAATGATTTTCCAATTAACAATTATATTTTCTTAAATTTACCCTTTTCATCTTTTACCGGGTTATCGAAGTCAATGCTTAAAACACAAGTATCTCATACGATCATTTATTGAAAACTAAGTAAAAATGGTTGGTTTTCAAACACTAGGGCCCTTGAGCATAACACTAAAATGCGTAGAAACAACACAGAAACATTCGATTTGATTTTAAAATTAGACTGCGCGCCTAAGTTAAAAACTTCCTATAGAAAACCCTTCTCGATGGCACACCTACAAAAATAAGGCTACGAAATAAAGGAATAGATAGACCTGTCAAACGGGTCATTCGAGTCGGGTCACTTCGGGTTTCCGGTAAAACGGGTCCCGGGTAAAACGGGTTTCGGGTATTTTCGGATTGACTCGAACCCGGGTTTGACCGGGTTTCGGGTCGATTTCGGGTTTGTCAATTTTTTCTTTTCTAAATTAAAAAAATCAAAATTTGATAATTTTGTGATAAATTTTAATTATATATAAAAAAAATTAATTATATATAATTATAAATCAACCGGGTCAATCGGGTCAAAATTACCGGATCAATCGGGTCACCGGGTCGAAACCCAGATTACCCGGAAAAGTTCGGGTTTTTCGGGTTCGGGTCGAAAAAAATTTCGGGTCAAATTTTCCGGGTTCGGGTCGGAAATTTTTCGGGTCGGATCATCGGATCGGATTGTGTTTTGACAGGTCTAGGAATAGACATACCCTGGGGCGTAGTACACTTTTCAACCATAAGGATGAAGATGCAACACATATATTTATCGAGTGTCAAACAACCCTTACAATGCTAGGAAAAATGGACCAACAAGTACAGATTAAGTATACTACGAAGCACAAATAAGACCAATATACGTACCATATAAGGAAATTGCAATTGACATATTTTCACAACTTACTCCATACCAGAAATCAACACTTACTTTCTCCCTTTGTGGTATATGGGCAATCAGGAACAAAATACTCTTCAATGACCATGACTTAGGGAGTTGGATTATTGGGTAATGGGTATACACTACATAAACACAACAACGAACAAATTGGAAAAAAGCACAACTAGAGGAATAAGAAGACAAAAAATCGACTAAATTGAAGACCCTAATATAACCATGACCAACCAACAAAAATCGACTAAATTAAAGACCTTTGGTTTTGTGATTCGGCAATTCTCTAGGAAGACCTTTGACGTGTAGCGCGAACGATTGTGTGTAGGCTTCAGCGTTGTAGGCGGAGATTTTTGGCCTACTCTACAGTCTCTCAATCGGAAGCACTTAAGGAGGTTTCACGCGTCTTGAGGTGGAGGGTGACTGGTTTACGGAGATAAACATCCTTAAAACTAGGGTGCTGAAAGTGTCCATTGGAGATCGAAATGATCATCTCTGATATCCTCGCGTTCTACCATGTGTTTGAGGTAATCTCTTTCTCCACATTTGCAGAGAGGGTAACCGGGTTGCTGATTACATACTTAGTGCGCCTCGGACTAGCTAGAGTCAAACTTTATAGGTTAGAGATCCAGTGTTGCGAATTGCGATTGAAGATTTTGTCCGAAATGACGCTTTTGGGTAGAAACCAACTGATGATTGATTATTGTTAAATTTACTAATGAATTATTTTATCCAATTGTAGTAGGCACTCTTGGTTGCTGAAGACTCCTTTAAAGTATAAATTTGAATTCTACTCCTGAAAATCAAACACTTAAAAAATACATGAGGGAATATTTTTCCATTCGATAAATTGGATGTATTACATAAAAAAAAAAAAAGATCAATATTTTATTTTTAAAACAAAACCAAATATAGTCAAACCATTTTATTCTGAATTCTTTATTAATTATTATATTGTTTTTATTAGGTGCGTATATTTTTCTTGAATATTAAATTTTTTCCTTCAATACATGAATTTTATTATAAGTTCTATAGCCACCCATGTACAATAAGAAAGAAGTTTATCTATATGTCGGCTGTACTAATTAATTTACATATAGCTAGACCTGTCAAAACACAATCCGAACCGGTGACCCGACCCTAACGACTAGAAAAATTTTCGATCCAAACCCGGATATTTTGACCCAATTTTTTTTTTCCGACCCGAACCCGAAAAACTGAAATTTTTTCGGGTAATCTGGGTTTCGACCCGGTGACCCGATTGACCCGGTAATTTTGACCCGATTTACCCGGTGACCCGGTTGATTTATAATTATATATAATTAATTTTTTTTATATATAATTAAAATTTATCACAAAATTATCAAATCGTGATTTTTTTAATTTAAAAAATAAAAAATTGACAAATCCGAAATCGATCCGAAATAACCCGAAATCCGATAAAACCCGGGTTCAGGTCAACCCGAAAATACCCGGATCCCATTTTATCCGGGACCCGTTTAACCCGAAACCCGAAGTGATCCGATCCAAACCCGACCCGAATTACCTGTTTGACAGGTCTACATATAGCTGATGTGAAAAGACTAATTTATATAGCCGTTGCACCAATGGATATTAGGTCAATTTATATATTCAGAGAGTGCGTCTCGTTAAAAAAAAGTAGTTACTCCGTTATTAATATAATAAAATACAAATGATTAATTGGTTGTTCAAGCGATCGAAAACAAAATGATTTGAGTTTTATAGTTGTGGAGACAAATCTGAATTCTACAGGGATTTGTCTGGTTTCATTTCTCAACTCCCCAATCATTCTCAACTACATTATACAAGTGAGTCCATTTAACCTAATTTCTATCTAATTGATACTTTTGGGCAATTAACATGCGGACTTGCTATATGCACGGTTTCATATTGTCATTGGCACGATATCGAATATATTCTTCAGAGTTGGTGGTCAGTTTGCTGACACCAGAAGCTAGAGTCGACGGTCCAGTTACTGACACCAGTCGACAAAATAATATATTCTTTTCACCCTCGAAAGTTCATGTAAATAGGTGACATAAGAGACTTGTCGGCTCCGGATGTCCGTGTCGACTGTAGATTTTGAGTTGACATCCCACGTGCAGGCCCACATCTCGCAGGCGAAGCTTGCAGTTTAACATCACAGATTTTGCCGGCTCCAGAGTTCGGGCTCGACATGGTGCTCGCCGGCTTCGGTCGTCAGGATCAGCACCTTGTATTTGACGAGATGAAGGTCATGCGAATAATAGCCGCTTTAACATGGAGTAGTAATTACAAGGTTTTATAAAGTATAGTATAATTTTATTAAAGAAGATATGTGAGTGTAGGTATTAATTACAAGGTTTTGATAACTATTCCATATATCTTACATTTTTATATTATGTATTATTAGAATAATAGTCTCACCTTTAATTGAGTATTTAAAATTGAAAAAAAAATAAAGTGGTATATCACATTATTGAATACTCAAATGCAATTTTTATATATAAAAAACTAATATATATTGAGTACAAATTAGATAAGTAAATTAACCATAAAATCCAATTTATACTCAAAGTTGTTTTTTTTTTAAAAAAAATTACATTTGAGAATTTAATTATTTGACATTACGTCATTAAATTTTCGAACCTTTTGTTGCTACGTACTGTAAAAAAATTGGTTGGAAAATTGATTAAAATTTATCCCGTAATAAATTAAATACACATAGTAGTTTGTATACCTTTAATATTTTTCAAAGCCCATATTAACATTGGTTTATGGCTAATAATTTATATTATTTTGAGCCCTTTCTCTTTAAAAATAAAAGCCAAACATTTAAAACAATTCAAAATTAAATACATAAGATTTTGAAAGGAAAAAAAATGGTTGAATTATCTATAAGAAAATGTATATATTCAAAGAGATTCAAACTAATGCACAATGCTATAAATGATATGATTTTTATAATAATATACAATAATATCATTTGTATAGATTTTAAAAAATCAAAATTTCAAATTCCAATATTAAAACACATCCACCCCTTATACTTATTATTTTAGAAGCAGACTCTTTGTAAAAGAATGAGCCACGTGTCCCCTTTGAGCAAAATTAAAAACAAAAACTTTCAACTTCTCTCCCCCACATTCTCCCTGCAAGAACTGCTCCCATCTCTCATCTCTCAAAGTAAGAAACCCACGTTCTCTTTCACCAAAATTAAAAACCGTTCTTTTGAGTCACGTTTTACCCTCATGCCTTTCTTCCAGTTCGATGTTGTTCGTTCTTTCATTTCAAACGTTCTTCTGGTTGCTCCCCTCCGTTCGCTCTCGCCAGTACAGGTATGCTCTTCTCTTCTCCCCTTCTTCCCTCCTCTTTCTTTGATCCTCTTCCTTTCCTCGCCAGTACAGGTACGCCGATTTGGAAATTTAGGGTTAGGGCTGTGCGATTTTTGGGTTGTACTAGGGTTTGTGCGATTTTTGGCTGAAATTTGGTTGCGATTTTGCCCTCTTTATGTGCGATTTTTTTGGCTGAGATTTGGCTGCGATTTTTGCCCTGATTCTGTGCGATTTTAGGCTACAATTTGGCTGCAATTTTTGCCCTCTTTATATGCGATTTTTGCCTGCAATTTGGCTGAAATTTGTGCCCTGTTTGTGTGATAATTTTAGTTTAATGTTCAACCTGAAATTTCTCTTGATTTGTTTGAGATTAAATTTTTTAGTTGTGCTGAAATTTGGGTTTTATTTTGATTTTCTTAGGATAACTGATTTTTTACTTGTGCTGAAATTTGTAGTTAGTACTTGAATTTTTTTTTTTTTTAGTACTTAAACTTTGACAGGGGAATTTTTGTTTTTCTTAGGTATTATGACTAATAATACTGATATCTTTTTCTAAACCTATAACTTCCAGGTCCATATTGTGTCATGATTTCTTTTCGGTCTGTTACAACTGCTAAAGTACTTTATGATATTTAAGCTGTGAACTTTGTTGGTAGGCACATAGCTAAGACTTTATATGGTGAAGAGGAAGATGATGATGCTCCTGAAACGGGCAAGTCTGTTGAGGAACCAAAGCTCTTGGGTGTTCATCCAGTTTCCAACGAAAAGGTTTGATCTCTTGGGATGAGATTTGATATGCATGATATAAATAAAGTACCGTAAGTTGTTGGGTGACTTTGATCCGGCTCTTAAATATTTTTAGTGTTGATTTTCTTGCTGGCAAACAACGTGAATTTATTGATTAGTTTACCAAATAGGACACATTAGTTGATTAGTTTAAGCCTCAGCGTCCCCAATACCAACCCTTGATGGTGAAGAAGAGCAAAACCAGTCGCCCGATTTTGAACCCTAGCCTCGATTCACATGACCTTGAGGTAGACTTCTTTTTGCTTTTTAAATTGGGTTTGATTCGATTTATGATTTTATCGAAGGTTTGAGTGTTTGACATTTTAGGATTTGGATTGGTTATATTGAAATTGAGTGTTGTTTGATAATTTGATTAATGTTGTCGATATCATTGATGATTGAGATTTCATTTATGATTCTCCTTTGTTCATATTTATGGTTAATCAATTTCGCTTGATTTGTGCCCTAATTTAAGGTTTCTTCAATTTTTGTACAATTCCGTTTGGTTTGTGTTCAATTCCACTATATGAAGGGCCAATTTGTGCTTGATTTTGGTCTTAGAGTATTGGTTCACCTCCTAGGACATCCGGATAGAAGATTTCTTACAACAATTAATACTCAAGGAAACAAACCATGGGCCTGAGTTAGTTTTTAGTTTAAAATGCAATTTTGTTCATGTTTTTAGTTCAAGAAGGAAATTTCAAAGGAGTAGTTAAATTGGAAGGTTCATGTACAAACACATTCAACGGGTGCACATATGGAGAGTGGAGCTGTGGGAGAAATCAACGGCACACCCTGTCATCTCTCTCTCACCTCTATGCATGGCGTTTGAGACCGACGAATCGTCGAGCAAATAGGAGTTTGTCTCAATATGCGAAGCGACAATGCACGAGGTACATTTTTGTAGGTTGCAATTTGAATGCTATTCAAAATTTTAGTAAAGTCTCACACTAGATTTTTTTTCCTATCATTTTATTTTTATATTTGCCTTATCGAGTTGAATTCAGCTAGCTCAGTTTCATTTGATTTGTTCTTGATGATGGTGTGATTTTCATAGGTGCTAGATTGAGCTTTGTTTCCAGATTTGTTGAGAAATTGATAAAGTTAGTTCGTGCGGCGATTAATTTGCTTACATCGTGCTCTTTTTTGCAAGTTGGGATTCAGATTGACATTTTTGTTTAGCAAGGCATTCACCACTAGATCGACTCCACTCTGTAAATGTTACATTTTATCCCAATTTCATTATATGAGAATTCCTATAACCTAAACAGAACATTGTTGAGTTTCCGACTGTAACATCATCCTCGGCTTTATGTTCTACTATTTTTCATAAGGATTTTAGATGTTCCACTATCAGGAAAGGAAAGTGCAGCTCAATCTTTATCTCGATGTTGTTTTTGGGAAATGATGTATTAAATTATGTGGTCTAACTCTAATACTATATTGTTGCGCAGACCAGGGAAGTTGATTGAGATTCATTTTAGTGTCTCGGGTAACATGTGTGGTGCTACACTTTTAACTTGTAAGTATGCATATCAAATATAATGTGATTTAATATTTTTCTTCATAGTTCATACCCTGATTCATTTTCGAATTCGAAGCTTAAGGCATTGATATTTAGATTGTATCAAACATTATTACTTAAGGTTAAGGAATTTGCCCCCATTCTAAGCTAAAGATACTTGAATTGTTGATTTTTTTAGATGAATTCCTTAAAGTAGAATGCATTGATGTTAGTAAAAAAAGGGGGAAATAAGTAGGATTGAATTGTCTCTTATTCGTTCCCTTGGAATTATTTGTTCTACATTTTTCTAACATGTTAAATTATTGATTAGGAATTTGGGTTTAGGACCTAAATGTGTTGTATGTGCACTTTAAATTTCTTGAAAATGATAAGTTTTGGTTTTTTACAACTTGGCTACAATTTAGTTTTTGCATTTTTAATCCATGATATTGAAGACTTTTGTTTATAGCCTTTTTTGGGTGATATTGATTTTTTTATGGCCTTGATAGTACATTAGAAGATCAAGAAAGAGGTTGTTCAATAATTACTTTCAAGTTTTTTCTTGTGATTCACATGGTCCCGTTGTTGATTTAAAACACATGATTGAGATATTTTGGTCATATTCTTATCCTTTTTCTTGAGACTCACATGGTTCTGTTCTGGGTTCCTTTATATGTTGTTCCAGATTCTTCAAGGGACAAGTAATAAGATGAGTTTATTGATACAAATGGGTTAACAAAGAAGAAGAAAATCTACATCAAGTTTGAAGAAGAGTAGTCATTGTACAAATCTTTTTGGTTTCTTTAAGTCTATAGCTCAATTTTAGTTTTGATTTAAAGTTTTGTACATTCAATTATAATTTAGATTTCTATCTTAGTATTGCAATTTGTGTAATGGATTTCTATTTAGGTAGTTGTGGTTTAAAGTTTTATAATTTCAACATTCGATTATATTAATTCCACTTTCTATGAATTTTTCAGTTTTGTTGGTGTTTTATAGCCTTACTATGAAAATAATCATGATCACAATTAGATTAATAACACACTTAAAAATGTTTGCAGAAAATTTCACAAGGGTGTCATAAAATACAACACAGTAGTAAAAATAAGTGAAATAAAAATATATTCATTTGAATGTGATAGTGTCATTGGACTTCGATGAATGTAAATATTGTCCTTAAATAGTTCATAACACACAACTTAAGAGGTATAACACGGTGTATAACATAGAAACTATCATAGATGATATGAACTCAATTTATTATGACAAGAATTATAAGACTTTTCTTTTAATAGGGCGAATAAGTAGAAGAAGTGTGATCACAATTAATCTATTATTCTTTGTCAAATTCGAGGTATCAATCATCTCGATAAAAAGACTTCTTCACGACAACTGAAAACTTAAAATAACAGCATGTTGAGGAGAATAGACAAAATAGCATGTTAGTAAAAAAAATAACGTGGATCGAGTATTTTGCATGGTGTGTCATACTTGGTCGATAAATAAAATGAAAAATCTATCATATATTTATGCCTAGAGCTTTGATAAGGGTTTCAAGATATTTTCGTTGGAATATTTTTTGGGCAAAATATTTAGATAGCAATGCATAAATTGTTTACTCCATTGATGAAATTTGTGAAAATGAATATTATAAATTATTGATCAAATTTATCAAAAGATATTGGTGCTATTCAAGTAAAATAGAAGGTTATAAATTATGACTTGATGGGTTTAATCATCGTCCATGAGGGGTTCGATGAAATGCATCTAAGTATTTAATATTTCAAATATAGAAATGAATTTAAAATTAATTTTTAAAGTGGGTCGTATTGAAATTGATTTATAATTTACACTAATTTGAGAGGTATAATGTTTTTTTTTTAATATTTTGGCCTATTAGGGTTCATACTTAAACATAGAGTACCTCTTTCTAATTAAAGGTCTAAGACATTATAAAAAACACACACTAAATATCATTTTTTTAATTTATTCTTTAGCTATATAGGGTTTATACATTTCAACTTAAGATATCTTTATCAAATCGGTTTATAATTTTGACCAATTTAAAAGGTGTGACATGATGTATGTAATAGATAAAGTATCGTAAGATGATCCAAACTTAATTTTCTTAAACAAAAAACTATAAGGTTTCTTTTCTTTGCCTTCAATTAGGACTGATGTAAGGAGAAACGTGAAATCGACTGATTTACCATTCTTTGTCAAATTTGAAGTATCGATCATCTCAAGAAAAGAAAATTTCGAAGAACATCATGACAAAAAAGCATGGGCAATATGTTAGTAGAAAATTGACGTTTCGAATATTTTGTTTAATACGTCAAACTCGACTAAAAATATTATGAAAAAACCCGAACAAGGTTCGGGAAAAGAACTAGTTATAGTTATTACACGAACTTTTCACCTTGCCGGTCTTGGGGTTGCTTGGATTAGTTTGCGTTGGGGGCATCCTTTACACCTTTTTTTCCGTGATATACTTCATCCGTTAATTAAAAATTGTTATTTTAGAAAACAAACTATACACTTATACTCTAATTATTACTCTACTTTTTATTTTTTTCAAAAACTACAACTAATTACAAGGGCAATTTCGTAAAGTGAAAATTACCTAAAATGACAAAATTTTATTAACAAGATTTATTTTTTAAAACGACAAATTTTAATTAACGGAGGAAATATTGTATTTTGACGGTCTTTTGTCTGCTGATTCATCAATTTTTCGAGTATCAGACTTGTCTAATCTCAAATTTTTTCCATATAAAAAAAATTAAATCAACTTTTGTAATGCCTCCTAATTAATTATCATACAGAATTTGTAAAAATTTTGTGTATCATATCATACAAAATTTCGTCGTAACCACAAATTTCCCTTTTATTTCTCGAGGTGGAGGGTGACTGTCTAACTGCTATTAACACCGTCAAAGGTGTGTGAAGCTGCCCGTGGGAGATTGAGATGACGATGTCGGACACGTCGCCTTCGATAGATACTTTGTTAGCATATCATTCAATTCTCCCATATATTCAGATTATCAGATAGGGCAACCACGTTGCGGATCGTCTCATTCACCTTGGTTTGTTGTCAACTCCTATCGACTAGGGTCTAAGACTGTTGTCGATGAGCTTGTCCACAAAGACGCACTTGAATGGTGCTCAAACGTGGTTAAGCAACCTAAATTTTCGCCTTATATTTAAAAAAAAAAACAGCTAACTTAACCGGCCTCCTTTTGATAGTCAAACGAAATCATAATATATTCAAAGAGCCCCTAATTAAGAACTTATAGTTAATCGATCTCCATACCTACCATATATGCGCAATATATTCATATACATTCCCCCATCCATTTAATAATGTTGTGACTCCTACCATCCTCTAATTAGTACCCTTCTATTTTCACGTAATTACCCACCTAACCCCACACCTATTTAAACCCCAAACCCTTTACCCATAAACCCCCATCACAAACACATCTCACTCTCTTATTTTTTAAGCTAAAAAACAAAGCCCTAAACATGTCAAACGTTTCAATCATGGTCACTACCTTTGCCATCCACCTCCTTCTCTTCGTCGCCACCACCGACGCCGCCGATGGTCGATGGAAGCTCCTCCAGTCGAGCGTCGGCGTCTCCGCCATGCACATGCAACTCCTCCCCACCGACCGCGTTGTGATCTTCGATCGAACCAACTTCGGTCCCTCGAACCTCTCCCTCCCCAACGGCCAATGCCGCAACAACTCGGCTGACCGCGTCCTCAAGGTCGACTGCACCGCCCACTCGGCCGAGTACAATGCCCTCGCCAACACCTTCCGCCCCCTCACTATCTTCACCGACACGTGGTGCTCCTCCGGCGCCCTCCTCCCTGACGGCCGCCTTGCTCAGACCGGCGGCGCCTTCGAAGGGCAGCGGATTGTTCGGACTTTCACACCTTGCCAAGACTCCTCTTGCGATTGGAAGGAGTTGGGGAAGCTCCTTATCGTCACCCGTTGGTACGCCTCCAACCACCGCCTCCCCAACGGCCAAATCATCGTCGTTGGGGGTCGGAAGCAGTTCAATTACGAATTTTACCCGAAAACTAGCTCCACCAACACTCTCCGAAACCTCACGTTCTTGTCGGAGACGACCGATGCCAACATCGAGAACAATCTCTACCCGTTCGTGTTCCTTAATGTCGACGGCAATCTCTTCGTATTCGCTAACAACAAGGCCATTCTATTAGACTACACGAATAACACCATCGTCCGAACCTACCCGACCATACCCGGAGGTGACCCGAGGAGCTACCCGAGCACCGGGTCTGCGGTCATGCTTCCATTGAAGAATCTTGATTCGGGCGTGGTAGAGGCCGAGGTCTTGATATGCGGCGGCGCTCCTAAGGGATCATACGAGAGTGCATTGAAGGGCGTGTTTGTAACCGCCCTCAACACTTGCGGTCGGATCAAGATAACCGACTCGGACCCAAAATGGGCGATGGAGACGATGCCCATGGCTCGCGCCATGGGCGACATGGTGTTGCTACCAACCGGCCGAGTCTTGATCGTCAACGGGATCGGTTCCGGGACGGCGGGGTGGGATCTTGGAAGGAACGCTGTACGGACACCCGTAGTCTACGACCCGGAAGCCCCAACCGGGTCGCGATTCGTCGTTCAAACGGCGTCAAGGATACCGAGGGTGTACCACTCGACCGCGGTGCTACTGAGGGACGCGCGGGTCTTGGTGGCGGGAAGCAACCCGCACTTCGCGTACAACTTCACGAACGTCCTATTCCCGACGGAGCTTAGCTTGGAGGCGTTCTCGCCGACCTATTTCGACGTCAATAGGAAGGATTTGAGGCCGGTGATCACCTCGCCGGCCTCTCAAAGCGTGATTGGGTACGGGGATGATGTGACGATCCAGTTTCGGGTGGAGGGGGTGATGGATGGAAGCAAGGTGAAGGTGACGATGATAGCGCCGGCGTTCAACACGCACTCGTTCTCGCAGGGGCAGAGGATGATGGTGCTGACGCAAGTCGGGAATGTGACGGTTGTGAATCCGGGGAGGTTTCAATTGGCGGTTAAGGCGCCGAGTTCAGCGATTCTGGCGATGCCGGGATACTATATGCTGTTTGTGGTTCATCAAGATATACCAAGCGTTGGAATTTGGGTGCAGATGCAGTGATTGTGATTTACCTGCCGGCGACGGAGCAAGCTGTACATTGAGACGTGCTCATATATATAAACTATAGTAGTTAACATTTTTATTTCTTGGAAGTTATTTTAATGTTGTTTGTTTGATATTTAATTATTTCTCGATCTACTTATCTTTCTAATCTCCCGTATAAATGCACATCGTCAATATGTTACAATATATTCGACAGAAAGGATAGAGACTCTCTATTAGAGAGTGATGGTTTGTTAAATATCGAATACTTAATAATGAGTAATTTTTATAATTTTAAAAATAAGGGGTGAAAAAAAGAAAACAATGCTAGATGATACTCCAAAAACTATATTAGACCTTATTCTAGGGTTAAAAATAAGGGGTAAAATTATAAAAATTTTAAAAATAATTTTTATAATTTTAGAATTGGTATTTTATAATTTTTATAATTTAATAATGAGTAATTTTGTTATAACTTTTATGGTAATAAAAACTATATTAGACCTTATTCTAGGGTTATTTATTTCATTATATATTAGTTTGAGCCCAGGCAAGATGTATACATACCATTTAAGTTATTGAGAAAGCCAGATGTTTAATCTCCAAAACACATATTCTTATCAAACTACATATATAAAATACCAATTCTTTTATTACTCTCTTCGACCTTTGTTATAAAACATAATTTGTTTGACTTTTTAACATGTTTTTTAAGATGCTAAAAATCTATAAAATATTAATTATTTTTATAAATTCATAGTGATAATGAAATTATTTTAAACCATTAATTAAAAAAAGTTGATAGTTTTTATACTTTTAAGCTCTAGGAAAAAAATGCGCATAACAATAGTGGCCCATTTTTCAAAAGCGATGGAGTAGGTGATTGTTTTTTATAATTTCAGAAATAAGTGGTGGTTAAATGAAAATAAAGCTAAATAGTGGGTGGCTAAATGTGAATCGTCCTATATAATCAGGGTCAGAGACTCAGAGAGCGATCAGCGATCATCAAACCTAAAAGCTCGAGTTCTCTGCGAAACACACAGTGAGTCCAATGGCTTCGACCTTCAATGGTGATGAAACGGCGCCCTTCTTTGGCTTCCTCGGCGCCGCTGCAGCCCTCGTCTTTTCCTGTAAATCCTCCGATTGTGAAGTTTTTTCCATTTCTCGCCCGCGATTATCTCGATTTCGGATTTAGGGTTTCCAATTTGGCGCTGATTTTGATGTGTTTCGTTCGCGTTACAGGTATGGGGGCGGCATATGGGACGGCCAAGAGCGGAGTCGGAGTAGCGTCGATGGGAGTGATGAGGCCGGAGTTGGTGATGAAATCGATTGTTCCGGTGGTTATGGCTGGTGTTTTGGGGATTTATGGCCTGATTATTGCTGTGATTATTAGTACCGGTATAAACCCCAAAGCTAAAGGCTATTTCCTCTTCGATGGTTATGCGCATCTCTCTTCCGGTCTTGCATGCGGTCTCGCTGGTCTTTCTGCTGGTATGGCCATCGGGATCGTCGGCGATGCTGGTGTCAGGTCTGTGTTGTTCCTGTTTCCGAATTTTTCTTCTTGTGATATTTAACTGAAATCCTCCGGTTGTTTTGTAATTTTTTGCTTACTTCAAGTGGGGGCTTTGATTTGTTTGATTCTTAAATGTGCAAGTAACTACCTTTGCTGATTTACTTCTGCATTTCATTGATTATGAGTTGAATTTGGATGTGACATTGGTTCAAGCTATTACATAGAGCAAATGCTAGGCTCGTTGAATTTGGAGCTTGCTGTGGTTAGTGAGGTTTTTTTCACGAGTTTGATCTTTGAGTATCACAATGTTTACGAGTACTGTTGGTTCTTTGCTTTTTACTTGCTAAGTGCTATCTGAAAAATGCCCAATGATTAAAAACTCATTATATGAGAGCATACCAAGTTTCTTCATCACTTACTCCTACAATCGGCAATCTTCCATTGCATTTGAAAGATGGCGCCACCTCGTCTGTCTCAGCAGCAGCAGCTGAAGCAGTAACAGCAATGATGATAATAATACATATCATCCCCTTGTAATACCCCTTAAAACGGGGTCTTGGGGGCCGAGAGAATGATGATGATGATGATGATAATAATAATAATAATAATTACAACACAATAGTGATGATGAAGACGACGACGAATTGGTGATGGTGATGATCGATGATGATCATTTGAGGAATTGATGATGGTGGCAAGGAACTGACTTTCTATGCAATGGTCAAGATAGGGCAGATTGTATGGAGTCTTTTGATGAAAGCTTGGAAGCTCCTACTTGTAAATCTGAGGGCTATCTTTATAACCAAATTATATTACTTTACCCCTTTTGTTGATTGCATCCACACTATTGCTTTATACAAGATATTTTGCATAAATTTGGTATTTTTATGTTTTTAATTGGGACTCGGAATTAGAACATAGAAAACCAAGCTTTTATCAAGATTTTTATCAGCTTTGAAAATTTGGATATTTGAATTCTCTCTTTCTATTTGTCCCTGTTCTTTTTTAGTCTTTGAGCAGTTGGTTTGATTTGATATTTTGGTGTTTTGTATTTACTTTCTAGTGGTGGCTGTTATTTGTTTGCTTCTTAAAATCATTGTGCCTGTTCTGAAGTGTTCAAACATTGATCTTTGTTGAGTTAATACTGCAATTCATTGATGATGAGTTGGATTTTTGTATGTAAAGTTGCTTTAAGGAATTACAGAGCAATACAGCAAACAGATGGTTTTTTTCTTATTCTATTTTCGAATATCTCTATGTCTGTGATTACTATTTATTCTTTGCATTTTACTTGTTATGGCTATCCAAAAGACCCCAGTGATGAAAAACCTAGCATGTGAAGCATACCTAGTTTCTTCACCACTTGCTCTTACAATCTGCAATCTGCCATTGCATTTGAAATTTAGTGCCACCTCTTCTGTTGGAGCGGCAGCATTTACAATAATAGTGATAACAACAACAACAATAATTACAACAATACCCCCTTGTTTCATTCAGTGCACACCTCGACCCCTAACACCCCGTTATGGCGGGATTATACAGGGATGTTGATGCCTGTAAATTGATGATTGTGGTGGTGGTGGTGGTGGTGGTGGTTATGGTGGCGATGATGAGTTTGAGGATTTGATGATGGTGGCAAGGAACTGGATTTTTGTGCAATGGTCAAGATAGGGCAGATTGTAATGAGTCTTTTGGTGAAGCTGGGAAGCTCCTGATTGTACAAATCATGTCTCAAACTTTAGGGAATCTGAGGGGCTATCTTTATAACCAAGTTATACTCTTCAACCCCGTTTGTGTAGTGCATCCACCGTAATATTTTATAGAAGTGATTTGTATATATATGATATTTTGATACTTTTTGTTGGGAGAAACGGACCTCACCTAGCTTCCATGCTTTTAATACTCTGTACTCTGTAGACCATAGAAACCTAAGCTAGTATCAAGATTTTTATCAGCTATGCATTCTTTGTCTCCTTGTACATGGTCTTCTAGACTTCCAAGAGATTTTTGGCAAGTCCTCTACTTGATTTAAAGCATTTTCAAACATGTCTACTGAAGGTTGTACATGGTCTTCTAGACTTCCAAGAGATGTTTGGCAAGTCCTCTACTTGATTTAAAGCATTTTCAAACATGTCTACCGAAGGTACAAGTTCATGCATTTGGATGATGTTTTCTTCGTAATCTTTCACATGTTCACTTGTGGATTAGTTGGCATTATATTTTTCAGATTGCTTCATTCCCCTTGAATATAAGGAGTTGGATTATCAATTTATCATGGGTTGCCCTTCTTACTATAATGATGATTTCTTAATGTTTTGTTAATGATCTTTCTCATTATCCCTACAGAGCCAATGCACAACAACCAAAGCTTTTTGTAGGGATGATCCTCATTCTCATTTTTGCTGAAGCTCTTGCTCTGTATGGGTTGATTGTTGGCATCATCCTCTCTTCACGAGCTGGCCAGTCAAGAGTTGAATGAGGTAGTCTCTCTCCGTGGCTGCTAGATCATTGCGCTATCTTCAGACACAGGGTGTTTTCTCTTCTCGGCAGAAAATAGTTTGGATTTTGGATTGGTAATAAGAAACGGCTTCTGTTCAAGCAAGGCAACTGTCCTCCGCCTGGCGCACCGATTACTGTTGAAATGGTAGAACTATTGCTATAGCCCTCCCTCCTAAATGATGTGTTTATGTATCACCATTTTTCTGTACTTCCAACACCCACAAACTCTAATGCCTGTAATGAGACGACGGCTATGCCACGCTGGGGCTCTTTATAAGCATCGTTTGTGTAATCCTGAGAGATCAGTTTTGACTGTGAAGTCTTTGCAAAAAGCCATTGAAGGAAAATTGCAAGTCTTGCAATGAAGATCATACCAAGATTTAGGAGTTCGAATATTTCGTCTGGTTCAAGTTATGTATGATTTTTGTGACTTGCTTTTATTCAGATGATACTTGTTGAGGTTGGTGTAGTGTAAGGGATCGTGGAGAAAGAGATGGTGACTGAAAAAGAGTAACTAGTCTCCTATGCTTTGTGATTAATGTTGAGGGTGCAACCAATACTACTCTCAACTGACGCTTTGGAAGCTCATATCATCACTTAAAAGTTAAAAGTACTTTATTAGCACGAATAAGCACCCCATTAAATACCACATTCGGGGATTATATTGTCCTACTACATAAGTAGTGCATATTAGATTTTTAGGGCTAGTTGCACCAAAAAAAAAAAAGATTTTTAGGGCTCGTTTTGTTTAACACGGGAAGAACAATTTTCATAAAGTTATTTCATGAGAATTAAATTTCCACGAATTGCACTTCTCGGGAATTGAAAAAATATATTTGGTTGGATTTTAGATGGTAATAATTAAAATAAGGGAATTGGAAATATCTAATTATAAAAGGTGGATTTGCAACTTATTTAGGGAAAGATAAGTTAAATTCCTTTAAAATGGAGGAATTAACTTTTTGGGTTTTTCTGTGACAAAATCCAACCATACACATATTTTATCTTCTTCATGGTTTTTTCTACATCTTGGGTTTTTAGTTGCCAACCAAACGAGCCCTTAATATCTCAGTCTAGTGCATCCCCGTATAATAAGAACATGAATCAATTAATCAAATGATCAGAATATAGAAGTCCGCGTATATTATTCTCGGACTCATATAGGTCAATCTATCAATAATCCAATAAATTTCTCAAAAGACCCAATTAATATCTCAAAAGATGTAGTTCAGAGGGATGAAAAGGAAATTAATGCCATTAGATTGTGTGGTATGCACTTAATTTCTGTACAATTGAAGAGTTTTTCATGTACAAATTATTCAATTGATGCGTTCTCAATTTCTCACCACATTCCTTATTCAGTTATTCTCACGGATAATTCAGGTGCTTCGATCTCCCTAATGCATTGAATATTTATATCTCTCGAATAATTGAAATCAGAATTCCGTTGTAGTCTAGGTGGTTAGGATACTCGGTTCTCACCCGAGAGACCCGGGTTCAAGTCCCGGCAACGGAATACCTTTTTTATTTCTTTTTAAAAAATCACAATATTGACCTTGTGACAAATCAAATATATAGACAATTCTCAAATTCCCGAATCCTTTTTTTTATTTCTTTTAAAAAAATCACAATATTGACCTTGTGAAAAATCAAATATATAGACTATTCTCAAATTCCTGAAGTGTTAAGTATATAGATGGCATATTAATTACATACAAAAGTGCGATGACCAAACTAAGGATCTCGCAAAAATAGGAGGCAAGTATACTCAAAAGCCCCCCGGTTCATCCTACCTAACCTCTAAGCTCCCTACGAACCGTGGATCCCCACCTACTAGCAAGCAAGTCTCCTATATCCTCCACCTCCATACCCGAACCGTGGATCCCCACCTACTAGCAAGCAAGTCTCCTATATCCTCCACCTCCATACCTGACCGATTTGGTTATCTTTGTTCGCCAACGAATCCTCCTTGATGACTTGCGCATCTAAGTGCAATCCTAGATTTACATGTCTCAATGATAATAGTAGCACAAGACGCAGGACTACAAAAAACCGTCTTGGAAAATGGCCTTACTGTCATATCAAAAGTCTAGCATCAGTTTTGTGGGCAATTGAAAGTATTGTAACGCTTTAAAGCCATAGACGTTCATCATCCTCGGGCTTTACCATTGGTGTCACCCAACACCCCTTACCCGACACGATCAACTTGCAAATCTTCGATGAGATTGCAACAATTAGGATTCCTCAACAATGGAGGGTATGGGAAGTCGGGAGCCCGTTCCTCTTTTTGAATTACAGTCTAAAGTTAGGCATCCATGATTTGGTTTCTAACTTCTAAGCATTAAGCAAAGAGAACAAACCATATCAAGTGTTATAACAAAATCAACTGCAACATATTATATGATGCAAAAGGAAACCAAACTCATAATTCCGGTTCAGAATGATATTACATTTATACACAGAGGAGAATGTGTCTGACATATTAAATAATCTCATCACTGAAGTAGTACTAATACTATCAAAACTTGAAAATGCTTGGTGAGAAGCACAGATCAGGCTGAACCAGTGCAGCCGGAAGAGAACCTGTGAGGGCAAAACGCGACATTTTAACTTCCCATAGAAGAAAATATGTAATGTTGCCTTGGATCACCTAATCAGTGAAGTCATGCCATTGTTAGCACCGCCTAAACAACGATTCAAGGGTGATTGATTGTTGTCTCCTGAAGAAAATGGAAAACAAATACCTCTTTGCTCACATGAGGCGGTAGGATGCCGGGCCTGATACAGAAGCAACTCTCTGTGCACGCTTAGCTTCATCTCTATAAATTTCCTTGGTTTCCTTCTTCAAGATCCGAGCCTCTTTCTTTTCTTTCTTTACAGCAGCCTGGTAAACAAAATACATCATCAGCTAATTTTATCCTTGTTGCACGACGAAAGAATCTAGCGAATTAACGTCAAGGATAGTTGGGCTAATAAAAATCAGATGTCGGCAACATTCTTTAAGCTAAATTACCTAGCAGCAACCTTTAGTTAAATCATAAAGTTCCCATATATTGTGTATTAGATTTCATAAACTTCAAGATGAGAAGCAATACATTATATATACCTTTCTTTCTTTCTTTTCCTCCTTGGATTCATCTTGTCTCCTCTTTAACAACTCCGTTTTTGTAGCAACTTTCACCTTCTCCTTAGATGCAATTTTTCCATGTGGCAAATAGTCTACAGGCATTCTCTCCTTCCCGCGCAGTGTGATAACATTGTCATTGTTGCGTTTGAGGGCGTCAGAAATGGTTCCAGCTAGTTTCTTCTTCCTGGTATTTTCCGGGGCTGGAATTATTCCAGGGCGATTATCAAGATTAGAGTAGGTAGAAACAATAGTTTCACAATCCCAGGCCTCCGATTCATCACTACTTTCCTCCCAAATAACTTCACAGTCATCTTCATTGCCTTGCTCAAATTTCTCTGCAAGTTCTGCACAGCGTCGAAGAACGTCAGCATCAGAACCAGCTGGGGTCTTGTAGTTCCCGTCAAGTTCCAACTCAGCCATCTTACGATCCTTAAGAACATTACTAAGCTTCTTTTCCAACGGTACTTCCTCTTCATCCACAAAATCACCATAATCATTATCACTGTCGGTAGCATATTCTTGTGCTTGCAGCTGTCATACAAAAGCAAGTGTGTTAAATGACTTTTAGGGCGGAGCTAAGAGCAATTTCATGTAAGAAAAAGGTCCAGAAATCACAAGTGTCTAAAATATTCAGTTACACATTTGGAAATCTGGCTTCACATACGAGTAGACTTTAGACTTCCAACTCTATATCCTAAATAACACCGTACAGTCAAAGGCAAGTTTCAGAAGCCAATACCCTTTCACATATACCCTTGCACATATAATATGGAGTACTAAAAAAAAAACATATAAGCTGGCATATTGATATAACCTAATTTAGTTGTCAGAGAAGAAAGAACCTCACCAAATCAAACTGCTCGTCCAAAAGCCGGCGACCCCTTGGATTCTCAGCAATGCTATCATCCTTCATCTCACCAACAAAATCTCTTGTTTCATCTATATTTTCGCTCATGTGGAGGGAAGAAAAGTCATCAACCATAGGCTCCTCTGACGCATCAGCAAAAATATCGTTTTCCTCACCAGATAAATCCGCATCTTCTTCAGGAAGATTAGCTTGAACAACAAAATCCTCCTCCAAATCCTCAACATCAGATCCAAATTGGGAATCGTTTTCATCAAGCAAGGCAATCACTTCTGGATCAACAGCTTTTTGAACTCGAACATTCTTAGTCTTCTTTGCAACAGTGTAAATTATTTTTTTCTCATTTACTTCGACTTTTGTATCCTGTACTCGAACCTTTGAAGCATCATATGCCTGGCACACAATTTACGGATAAAAAGCAACAATTAATACTTGAAAATTGCACAAATGAGATCAAATTCCACATAAAATTATCAATAATCTGAAACTTCACCAACAAATCCAACCTTCACATCAAGCGGAATCTGATCAAGGTTTGGTTTCGGGTTTTGATAGTACATCGATCCTCCACCGCTATTCTTAATTTCCCTCATATGGGTTAAATAATTGTAACCATCATCTGGAAAACCTAGCTCCAAGATCTCTCTCCTTATATGATCAGGTAATGGCTCCGATTGCCTAGCTCTTAGCCATGCCGGTTCTGCAATGACACTCAAATCTCCATCTTCAGGAGCATCAGCAAATATGGAGTCCGGATCATCAGCTATGCCATCATAGTTTGAATCATTGTCATGACCTTCCTCAAATCCATCAATCATAACTGGATTGTTATCCACGCGAACAAATACATGATCGCTATCTGGCCCACTGCTCTGCCCAGGTTCCACCGAGTCACGAGCAAGTAGCTGGAAAGTTGCAGCCCTTCTCTTGTCAATGAATTTCTTCCCCATCTACACAACGAAACAGGGAAAATAACACGCCTTCAACAGCAATCACAGAACTAATACTGAGAATGCAATCGAATTTCAGATAAAACTACATAATCACAACTTGAATCCCCAGAAATTCAACATCGCAATTTAAGGCACCGCCACAAAATTCAACACCGATAAAGATCAGATTTTTTTTACCAATCCAGCTAAATTGATTCGTTATAAGGTTTCCAATCAAACTACAAGACAGATGCGCACAAAATTTAGGGTTTAGAGCTTACCTTGTGCTACCGGCGGTTGAAACAAAGTGCAGAGGTAGGGAGAGTAGCTGAACTCGTCGACCACGTTTCGTTAGGGTTTTGTTCTTCGGCCAAGCTATTTTTATTTTTGTTTTCCTTTTATTTATTAACATCCAAATATATTTTATTTGGGCCGGCCCAATGTAGCGGCCCAAATGTGTCTGCACATCAATTTCCCCCATTTCTCAATCATAGCTTCCTCCCTCAGTCACGTCATCCGCCGGAGACGCGCGCGGCTTCATCGGAGTTGATCGCCACCGCAAGGTTTTCCTTTCTTCCTTGACATCTTCTTCGCTCTCTCTGTGATGTGTGCCGTTCTTCTTGATTATCTGCGTTTGCAATGAGCTACGCGGATTGGTGAAAGTTGTGATCGTTTCGATCTGTAATGTCCGCTTTGTTGACGCTTAGAGTTGATTATTTTGGGAATCAACCGTGATTTTTATCCTTTTGAGTTGAAGTGTTTGTTATTGATCGGTAGTTATCTGAATCCGCTTTGTGCGTTAGGATTTTCAAGTGATTTTGAGAAATTTCAGTCTATGGCGGTGCGGTTCAGGTATGAATTACTGTGTAACAATTATCTATAATCTTGCATGCTTTCGGCTTTCCTTTCATTTTTATTGTCAAAAATTGATCTGTAGTAATCAGTGCTTTTGTAGTGTTGTTGATGCTCCAGAAGTGCTTCTTCCTTTTTCCATTGGAGGTGTTATGCTAGATTACTAGTTTGTGTTGAAATTTATGGCTCGGTAAAAAATAAATAGCATAGGTGATTAGGTATTTAGGTGGTATGGGATTTCTCTCTGCATTTCTGATTACTCGTATTGTCATTACTAATTTTGTTAACTGTACTCTTCATTTGATGTACATTGTTTATCTATATGAGCTCTTTCTTGGTTATTGAATAAAGATTGTTACTAATTGATATGTGGCACCTTTAATAGAGTGTAATATATCAGTAGTCTTGTTGATTTTCTTTACTAACAATCTTGTCTCATTTGTAACTTTGGGTGCATTTTGCAAACACGTAGGTTATACTAATTACTCTATGTAGCTACTTGTTAGTAATTGATTGGACATTTTGTAAAATCTGATTGCTTGACTTCTACCACTTCTATAAGTTCTGTTACCTTGCATCATCCTCTTCTCCTGCTTTTTTTTTGTATACCTTATTCATCTCTTTTCTTACCCACTTAAAGTGGCACCCCACTTAAAAATTGCTAATGGAACTGGGATGAGGTTTTTTTTCTTGAACTAGATCAATGGTTGTTTCTTTTTTCTTTGCTTGTTTTCTTAGACTTGAAACTCTTCTCATATTTAATATCAGTTGAAATAGAAATACGAATGTTGATTTTAAAAAGGACAATAAGCAGGACTGCAGGAGAACAATCCTCTGTCAATATCTTATTTTGAAAGATTGTGCTATTTAAAACAATATAAAATAAGTAAGAAATAGTCATTCTTTATTCTTAATGTATCTAACATTCTAACTACATGTTTAATCTTTGTTTCTCATTAATTAGCTTTTCTCGAATACTATTAATTTTTTGTTTGATTGAGGATTACATTAATATGATCTTACTTTCTTTTTTTTTGAGCACAATATGATCTTACTTAGTTTATCTAAATTCAAGTAGAAACATACAATACTAGGATATTCCCCCTTGGTGACCCCCTTCTAAGGATTTTGCTAGCCTTTCAAGTCTAAATATGTCCTTATCCTGTTTTATTATTGTAGGAACAAGGGTGTAAAGTTTAAGATATGATCTTGATGGAAGGTTAAATTTGGTGGTTCATTGTCCCAAACATGGTTGTTTGAACATTTACTGAAGCTGAAGTCTACACTGCACTAGAATAGTACTCGTGAGATCATATATTATTTCACTTAATTACATGTTTAAAGAGCTGGCTATTTGTGTCAAAACAGCAGAGCACTTTTTGTGTATGCTTAATACGAGTAATTTGCTTGAATCTCTTCTTTTTTTTTGCCATTATCTTTGTGTTTGGCTGCAAGCAATGAATCAGAGGACTCGGCTCCTGATGTTCTTTGTGAAGTATGAACATAGGTATAACAGCATGAAGTGATCTGGCTGAATGAGTGGGATGGTTTGTCGAATTTTTGGAGATCTAAAACTTTTTTATACAATCATTTGATTGGTCATTCATCGCATGATTTACATGCAAGAGGTGTGCAGTATTACACAAAAGCTATGTTGCCGAGGACCATTTTTGTTAGTTAGTGGGGATGGTATGTGGATTGCTGACATCTGAAAATGTGTTTGGTGGTTTTTTGTAGGAAAAGGACTTTATTGTTACAAAGAAGTTTGGACAAAGCCGGGGATTATCCATCGCTTGATAGAATATTTTTTACAGGAGGACGTTAGGAGCTGTTCTGGTTTGGTGACCTTGACGTTCATTTGGTGGCGGTGAAAAGAAAAAAAGGTGTGAGGATGAGTTCTTGCAGTAGAAGCAGAAGCATGAGCAGGAGTTGGAGTCGAAGTCGAAGTCCTAGAGATTGGAGAATGAGAACTGAATGTTATCGTGATGCTCCTCGTAGGAGAGACTTTCATCGGGGCTTCAGGTGGTTTGGATCTCCAATCACTTCCTATGTTTAGGGGTTTTTATATATTTTACTATAAATGTACTAGTTATACCTATATCTCAAGTACGGCATTGGTGTTACTTGACTAGCTGACCACTGTCGGAGCAAAATCCATCAGGGATTGGTTATACGTACGTATATGGCTATATCTCAAGTACGGCACATATTTTGAGGCCTTGGTGCAAGTTGTTGAGAAAGCATGCTTCTGTACATTTGGCTCGCCTTTTGCTGCACCACCGCATTCATGATGGTAGCTACTTATTTTGGATATCATGGGATAATTCTTACTGTGTTTTTATCAATTATGATCTCTGGATGTGTTAATGATCCAAATGTTGTCATGCATGTAATATACTAATATTCATTTCTTATAAGGCCAAGTGCTAATTATGATTTATGATGATTCTTTTTTTTTTTCCTGCAGTGGCCAAAGCAATTTGTGTAACAATTGCAGGCGGCCTGGTCATTTTGCAAGAGAATGCCCAAATGTTGGTGTGTGTAACAACTGTGGGCTTCCGGGGTAATTTGTCTCTCTCATGTCTTGTCTTTTGTAAAATACTAGGTCAATTGTTAAACTCTTGAGCTTTCATGTTTTGTTTGATTACCAAATTTGGTTGACAGGCACATTGCAGCTGAGTGCACGACGAAGTCACTTTGCTGGAACTGCAGGGAGCCAGGACACATGGCTAGCAGCTGTCCTAATGAAGGCATATGCCACTCTTGTGGAAAGGCTGGTCACCGTGCGAAGGAATGCCCAAATCCTGAGGCGCCTCTAGGAGACATTAAGCTCTGCAATAATTGCTACAAGCCTGGCCATATTGCATTGGATTGCACAAATGACAAGGCCTGCAAGAATTGTAGGAACACGGGCCACCTGGCACGAGAGTGTCAGAACGAGCCTGTTTGCAACCTTTGCAATGTCGGTGGGCATTTGGCAAGGCAGTGCCCAAAGGCTAACATCCTAAGGGACAATAGAGGCGGTTGTGGCCGTTACAGTGGAGGATATGGTGGTGGAGGATTTAGTAGTTTGGGCGGTGGATATGGTGGGAGGGGTGGTGGGTACAGAGATGTTGTGTGTCGCAGCTGCAACCAGTTCGGACATATGAGCCGAGAGTGCATGTTTTCATCTATGCCTCTCATCTGTCGCAACTGCGGTGGTAGAGGGCATATGTCATATGAATGCCCATCAGCAAGAATGGACCGCGGTGGGCTTCGCAGGTACTGAATCGAACTGATGGATTGCTGACGCTTAGTGCTAAATAAAAAGACAGTTACCTGATTGGTGCCTTTTTTGTGTGGTTGTTTTGAGTTGATTCTTCGGCTGATCGAGTTTTTTCGAGTACAGGTTGTTTGCTGCCATGGCGGCAGTTGAAGAAGATAGATTTTTGGTTTCACTTCAATTTTGCTGGGTTTTCTGGCTGCTAAGATTTTAGAGCCATGACTTTAGTTTTGATGCATTATTATGGGTATTGTGTTTTGTTGAGCTTAGTTAACAGAGAGGGGATGTCTTTAGATTACTGATTTGCCATTCTGAATGAAAGATTGATTATATGAATATGATTACACCAGTTTTTGAAAATGTGAGTTTTCTCTCATTTGGAGTATATGACATGAGATTTGAATATTTTCTCACTACCAAAGTCAATTGTTCTCTCTACAAGCTCTCATCTTGAGAGCTTAATAATAACAAATTGGACAAGTCAAGAGTCAAGAGAGAGAGAGAGTAATAAATTTAAGAAGCTTAAATGCTCTATATCTATTGCCAAGAAGATGTTGGCAATTCAAGTATCAAACACCTACCATACCAACCTTCAAGTACAAGTGATAAATGCATGAAATCAACCTTTCCATAGACAAAAAGAATACAAGAAAGAACATTAGCACATTGTGGGAATAACCTTAATGATGGATGGGAGATTGAATAAGACCTTGTCTCTATACACTATTAGCCCTTCAAATGGACAAAACACATATCACCCACTTTTTGTACCTTTTTCATTCCTTCCCTTAACCTACCATCATTACCATAATAAGTGTAAGTCCTCATCTACATCATCTTGCATCATGTAATGTCAAAATCTAACAAAAAGGGCAAAGAAAGAGAGACTCTTTCAAATAATATATACATTTAGTTTCTTATTTTAGCCTTAAATTTGGTAGAGTTGGGGTTTGTTTGGATTCTCACTGTATTATGGAGTATTAATCTATCTATATATTATCTTAATTCAAAAACCTTTTTTATTATGTGTCAACACCACATATATTAATTGTAGGTTTTTCAAACCATCACAATTTTTTTCCTTTATTGTTTATTTATTTATCTTATTCTCTTTATCTTTATCTATTTAAACCAATCACATTTTTTCCTTTTATAACCAATTAATTTAATTCAAAATATTGAATTAAATCTAATGTCTATTATTATTTTATATTTGAATCTTTATATATTATATTGAAGGAATAGAAGTTGTTCATCATGAATAAAATATTATGTATCTATTATTGTCTATACATTCAAGCCAAGTATGATATAGGAGGACGTTTCATGATTCGCCTCAAATTATGATTCTCAATTAAATCTTAATTTTAAACAAATTAACTCTCCATGTACTTTATATTTTATGTAACATCATTTTCGTAATAATCTACACAAATCAAATCTATCAAAATTTATATATTTTCACAATAGTTATCAAAATTCATATCTATATAATATCATATATATTAGAGTTTCTTATTTTGAAGACTACATACAAATCATATTATCAAACTTTTTTTATTTTTTTTTAATTTTATCTCTATAATGTGCTACATTATCACTATTTTATTCAAATTTTAAAAAAAATTTGTCATCGCGAGAGCTATACTAGTTATACTTATAATCATAAACACATGCATCTAAAGTGTGCATTAAAATATTTATGATGTTTTTAAAATAATGTGGATTAGAAATAAAATAACAACAACCACTCTAACAACGAACCCAATATTTCCCACATAATGCAAGGTCTAGGGAGTCATAATGTGCGTACGCTCCCTTTTCCATAGTAGGTCGAGAGGAAGTTTCCAAAAGACGCAAACTAATGGAAGCGCCGAACCCAAAATAGATAGAGAAAATAACAAACAAGCGAAACCAGATAGGAGCAGGCAAAACAAGGAAAATAAGAAAGAAAATCAGGGGAAAATGAAACAAATCACAACAAACTAAAAGGATACGATCACAATTGACTCTCACAGGCACCAACTGGCCCTCGTCGATGCATGTGAGAGTCAACTGTGATTGTATCCTTTTAGTTTGTTATGATTTATTTCGTTTAAAATAAGATATTTTTTAAAAGTATGTCAATCAATTACATTAGGTTTTATAATGCAATTATAAACTTCACCAAATAGAGTGTAATTAATTGATACAATTTATAAAGTATTTTAAATTTACAACTCTTTTAAACTCATTATAAATTGTGTACCAAACACTTAATTGCAAATTGACTCGGAATCCAAACACACCCTTGGATGCAGGATTTCACCTCATATTTGAGGGCATGTTTGGTTGAACATTACGAAAACGAAAAGGGGGGAAAATTACGTTCTCTCATTTTTCATATAAAATTTGGTTTCTTTCTCTCCAATTTCATTCTTCATATTGGTTGTGAGCTTAAAGATTATTCATCCACAAAAAAAATATTCTTTTTTGGGTATACACAGATTCAGAAATGTTGCATTTAGACAATAATATATATTATAGTTGTCAAATTTATAGTATCTCAAAGTACAAGCCATATTGATTCAAAGTACAAACACAATACCAAGGTAGATCAAATTATCAATATACAAGATATATAAAAATCTTCATCCAAGGAGTTCTTGTTAGCACCAAAAATCCATTAATTACTAAAAAGATGTAGATCTCTTTGAGACTATTGACTGTGGATTTATCTGTGGCACAATAAAGACATCATCCATCATGTTTCTTGAAACTCTCTTGCTCACTCCTCCCTTTGAAGCTTCAATTTCATTCACACCAAAAAAGCCTAAATTGAAAAGTGAAGGTTGCAGCAAAGTTGGGGCTTGTGGAACACTGAATCCATCATTCAGCAACAGCAATTCATGATCACTGAAACTGTTCTGCACTCACAAATATCATAAGATGTCAAAGCTTGTAAAAACAACATAAAATTAA
The DNA here is from genome assembly GCA_963922045.1 of Persicaria maculosa. Lineage (NCBI taxonomy): Eukaryota > Viridiplantae > Streptophyta > Magnoliopsida > Caryophyllales > Polygonaceae > Persicaria > Persicaria maculosa. The sequence goes on from OY998262.1 coordinate 67,094,148, forward strand.
GGCATTAAATCTGAAACATTAAAAAACCTAACTGGGTCTAAAGATGTGTCCAACAAATCCTCCACTTGCCATTCCGGCAACATCTCCATCGAATAGTACTCCGATATACCATTTCCGCTGCTCGGTTGATCGTTCACTTCATGGGTTATGATAGTCTTATCTGTTGGTAGTGGGTCAAGTTCAACCTTTGAATCATTTTTGCTCATGGTCATGGTGGTGGTAGTGGTGGTGGTGTTGATGGAGGAGAGTAAAGAGAGCTTAGCTCCTGTTAATAGAAACCTGTTATGCTTCCTAGTGAGCTCATTTGCTGTGTGGATTGACACATCACAATCTCTGCATATAACTGCCCTATCTTGTTGACAAAACAATAAAGCTTTGCTTTCCTGCACAAAAATAACACATAAATGGATCGGAGTTAACTGAACTATTATTACCCTAATAGCAATTATTTAATTAACCCTAGAAAAAAATTAAATTAAAAAAAAAGCTAAATTAAATTTGGAAACTCTACCTTAAAGTTTCTCATTCTAAATTGGGAATGGAGAGTATATATATGATGTTATTATTTTTATTTTTATTTTTAAAAAAGAGTGATTGGAGTTGCCAGACAAATTTGGTAACTCGAGCTATCGAAAAATCGGTACAGAAAAAACTCTGCAAAGTACAACCAAACTAAAGAACAATCAAAGAACGGAACCAATCAAAATGTAAATATATGACGAGTTTCTATAATTATGAAAAACTCGATCTGCAATAATATTACTAACAAAAAATTCCATAAAAGGGGAAAAAATCATCCTTTGTTTTTTGATACAGAAGAAAGTAGGAGAGGGGGAGAGGACCTGACAGATATCACAGAGAGGAAGATGGGATGAAGAAGAGGGTTGGAGGAGAGACAGGCGGTGGTGCTTGGAGGCAAGCTTGTTAGCTTGGTGGACTCTCACATCACAATCTTGGCAAAGGGCAGCTTCATCTGCAGAGCAGAAAACAGTGGCTTCTGTTTGGCTACAAGCATCACACCAGATCTTCATCTTCATCTGGGTTTGATATATTCAATTCAGCCTCTTCTTGATGGGTCGATCTGGGTTTTATTTCCCCTTAACCTTCCTTGTAAAAAGGTGTTAATGTACAGTTGGAAGATAGGAGGAAATAATTAAGAGGGAGGAGAATGGAAGCTACTGGATTGGAAAAGACAACCACTCTATATATTTACTGTTTATATATATGGTTTAATTAAGGGTTTTTAATTTAAAAAATTATAATATTTTAAATAAAATATATGCCTATTGTGAAAAATATACAAATATATATAGACACACGTGTACGTTAAATTTATAATTTAATGTAATTAAATGATAAAATTTATTATATTTTATGCAAAATGTATGCCATGTTAATTAAAACACGTAGTTATATATACTATTTATTTATGCTTTTTTAGAATGATAAAAACTATATAAAATATCAAAAAAAAATTTACGTTTGTTTTTATAAATTCATACTTAAAAAATTATTAAAAAAAGATAATATTTTATATAGTTTTTAACACCTAAATTAAAAATGTACGTAAATAGTAAAACGTGGGTTAATTAACATAGGGACTAGGGAGTATTGGTTGACTTCGTGAAAGACGTGCCTATGAGTTGACCACTCAAAAAGTTGAAGAATGTGCATGATGTCCGTGATGATCGATCATCTCGATCTCCCACAAACAGTTTCACATGTTGTTGATGGAATTGATGATCTTAAGGCGATCACCCTCGATATCAGTGCGTCAGAGGCCTAGCTCCCTGGACACCACAAGATTAAAATGGAGCGCTAGCGCTTTTGCCATTAAGGACGAGGAAGTGTCGCGTCAAAGGCTCCCAAGAACCCTGCTGCAACGGAACCTGTTTGAAGCCTAGAAGGCTGGAACTGTCGAAACTAATTTAAAGTGGCCAATAGGCTTTTTCTATCTCATATTTTCATTTTTCTGGGTGTGTTATATGGTCGGGAGTTTATTATATATGGTGCATGGTATCTTCCCATAATACGGTCTTATAGTCCTTAAGCTATTTTAATTAGGATGAGTTGTGTTTATATTTGAGTACTCAAAAGTAGGCCTGATATATGAGCCGAGTAGCTCGGGATTGACTCGGGTTCGGCTCGGTAAAAGCTCGATTCGGGATCGCTCGAATGTATATATGAGCCGAGTTCGAGCCTATTCCTGAGCTCGAATCGAGCTCGAGTAGCTCGCCAGCTCGTATATATATAACTTAGCCTAGGTTTAGGGTTTACACAGCCGCCTCTCTCCCAACTCTCATTCTCTATCCAGCCGTTTGCTCTCACCGACTCGCCCTTCTCTCTCAGATCTCTCTCGCTCAGCTCTTCTCTCTCGATCTGTTTTGCTATCGGCCATTGTCGCCGCCCCCATTGTCGGATTTACTCCATTGTTGCCGCCTTCATCGTCGCCTTCATTGTCAGATCTCTCTCAGATCTCTGCTACGTTCATTCACCACCGCCCCCGTCGCACAGTCAGGCCGACTTAGGTGCCCCATTCCGGCCGAAGGTGCGGCCTCTCTCCGGCGGTGCAGCGCAATGCAGCCTCTCTCCGGCGGTGTAGCGCAGTGTAGCCTCTCTTCGGTGATTTTCGGTTTTCAGATTTTCGATTTAGGTGATTTTCGACTTCGGCGAGCCTCTCTCCGGTGGTGGTTCGATTTTGTAGTTTCTGATTTTGAGAATCTGATTTGGTTTTTGGTGCTGTTGAATTTGATTTTGAGTTTTTGATTTTGCAGTTTCAATGTATCATGTATTCATGTATGACAGTCTTGATTTTGCGGTTTTTGTTGTTCTAGTCTTTCCTACGTATATGGTTGATTTTGAATTTGATTTTGAGTTTTTGATTATGAGTTTTTGATTTTGAGTTTCTGTCAATTCCAAGTGAATTGTTGTTCCAAGTCAATTGAATTGTTTGTTGTTGTCTGCTGAGTTCATTCGAGCCCTAACGAGCTTATCGAGCCCGAGTTCAAGCTCGAAACGAGCCCAATCGAGCTTATCGAGCTCGAGTTCGGGATCGGGCTCGAGGACAACCAACTTGCTCGCGAGCCGAGCTTGAGCACATGTATATACTCAAATAGGAATTGAGCTCGAGCTCGAGCTCTGCTCGTTTATAAACGAGCCGATCTTGAACATCAAGTACTCGAGCTCGTAGGCTCGTATATTAGGCCTACTCAAAAGTAACTATTAGAGCATAATTTTTATTAAAACATGCATATTAATTTCAGCATTTGCACCATATTATTGGATTATTGGAGTTGATCTAATTAATCCACCCAAATTTTAATATTAATTTATGATTATGTAAGGAGCCTTCTACGAATTCCAAGAGTGAACATGACCAAACATTAATTGGCTAGTAAGAATGTGGAACCTCTAACATTCATGATGTAAGAAAAAGTTGCAGGGATCTGATATTCCTGATTTTCTTTTGTGGGTAAAGTGCCATTTCTGATTTCTTACTGTATTGTGTTATATTTTTTTTTTTGATTAGGAAATAATTCGAGACCGGACAGGCTCGGACCTCGAGAGGCCGACAAAGTCGGCAGACGGCAAGTCGTCTAAACATACAAAATAGCAAACGAAAATACAACATGGAAACAGAATACAGTCACCTAATACAACAAAAGAACTACACAAAATAAACCCGGAAACCCCAGACCCTAAGCACACCAGTGGACACAGCAACGATACTGTATTGTGTTATATAACACAGTATCTTATGGGCATTATATGGTTTTTTTTTTAAAACTAAATATTATTTGAGTCCTATGTCATGGATGATGGATTTCTCTATTTATTTCTTCTGCCCCTCCCTTATTGTTGTGGTCCTATAGGTTGGTGAAATGCAATTGACATCTCAACTATTTCTCTTTAAAATCACAGTGAATAGTTAACCCTAACCCTAACTCCCTAACCCCCTTCTTTGTGTTTACATTGGCTTCAAATAGCACTTCATTATTCCTGAATAATTCAAAGGATTTAGTCATTTTAAGTCTTTTTAGCCTAGTCGGTATAAGATGGTGTCCCATAATCATAAAGTTCTTTGACAAGTTTTTATTTATCTTACAATGGTCGCTTTCTTTGAAGAAAAATAAACTTCTACTATAGTGTTATTTTTAGGAGAGGATCCTGTTCCGTGCTCTTCCGAATTTCTCCGAAGATCAATAAATAATTGAACAACTTAAATTGTAAACTTTCTAGTAGTGAACAATCTAAAGAGTATCTTGCGTATAATTCGCGGCGACATTTGATAAATAAAAAACACACCTTATATAACTTATTTTCTGCAAATTGGGATATGCTTGTTGGATTCTTCTCCTTTCATTTAATGTTCCTCAGACCTCAGTCATGGAATGGAAAAAAATGTACATTATTTTGTCCACTCCATTGAATTTCAGTCCTTTCAAAATTGTAAACTTAATGAGCATCATAAGAATATATGAGTTTTAGATCGATTTTGGTTTTACAACTCGAATTTGAATTCATCAAGTTATAATTTGTACTTTCTTTCATTAATACGTTGTACATTTTCCTAAAATAATATTTCCTTCATATAAAAATATAAGTTTATTGACTTCTCGTAGTTCATTTGCTCGCTAATATCTTAGTGACGATCTTGTTACATGACAAGAGAATTTATCCCCTTTTTATAAGAACATAAAGATCGTGGGACAGATTAAGCTAACCTATTGTTTTTCATTCGGAAGATGATGATAAGCATACACGGAACCAGAAATTAAAATTCAGATGGGATAGGTAGGCTAAATACTTTTATTGGGTATGCAAATAAAGTTATTTAAAAAAAGTGAAGGGTGTGTTTGAGAGTGAATTATTTAATGGGAAAATTATGTATATATCCCTCCAAATATAACTAATTGGATAAGTTTGGAGGGATATATACATAATTTTCCCATTATTTTTTAGGAGATGGGATTATTTTTAAAAATAAAGATTATTTTTTAAGATTATTGTGTGTGGAGAAAACTGAAATTATTTTTCAGAAATAATTTTGAAAGTACAATAAATCACACCTTGTTCGATTACCAAATCCTGCTAAATTATGAACATATTGAAGTCTTCCTGTTCTTCACCGACGAAATTTCAGTGAATCAGAGGATAGGAATATACAAACACATAAGAAATTTGGATCCTATCGACTGGAAACACCAAATCGAACTAAGCTTTCGGTATGAACAGCCAACGGAGAGACGAAATACGAGACACCAATGCTACTGAAATATACAACTAACTTTAGAACAAGATAAACAGGGCTCGGCTCGTTGGTATACAGGAAACTAAGCCTACCAAGTTAGGAGTTAGGACTAGTGTTGAAGAGAGTCATAACCTAGATTAAGTTACAGACGAAAGGCGTTAATCCGAGACCCTATGCTTCATCGTTTTATTTACATCAAAGGAACCAGACCTTGTTTCATTTGGGTCGCGTTCAAATACTGCTTCACTCGCGCTTTGTTTTGCTCGAATATGAAGTGCATTTCCCGGACCTGGTAAAAGCAAAAGGCAAACAGAATGAGTAAAATGATGTAAAGCAAACCTTTTTTCCTCTAGTTTCGTTTACGAACAGAAGATTGATCCAGGCATATGGGCCCTGCGATGCAACTAGTCAATTTGCGTACCTCAATCAAACAATTTGAGTGAAGAATTGAGGTCTGACCCGGATACACCTCCTTGTTGTCAACTAAAATTAGACACTTGCCCAAATTCCTTACATGAAACACTCCATCCTCATCCATCTTTATAACTGCCTGGAAACAGGAAGGCGGATGAATGAAACAGTGCGATCAAACATCATATGAGGCAAAAACAGAAAGTGGTTGATGAAATAAAAGTTAAAATTAGCTTCTATAAATATTCTGATCTGTATTGGAGCTTCCAAAGTCTGAAATACCAAAGAAGCAAAGACTCACGAAGTCACAAGTAACGACAACGAAAAAGGAAAATAAAATAATAGGGAGGATAATTGAGTATAACTTACCTGCCGTCTTGATATTTTATTTGCTCGCCCTTCTTTGCCCAGGTCAATGTCAACAATTACATCTTCAGTTGCTCTCCCAATTAAAACCTAAGGAGTGAAGTGAGAGGGTAACATAGAGAAGTTATCAGAGAACGGAGCAGAACAATGCATAACAACCAATATGAACCCCAAGTAAGCAAGAACGAGAGAATAAGAGAAACAATCGAGTATTATTACTAGGATGAAGAGAGGAAGATTAAAAATGTCTATCCCCATGTCTCCACGCGAAGAAAATATCCAAGTGAATTCATATACCTCAGGTTTCTTAATGTAATGCTTTGAATGACGGCCATACAAAACTGCAAATGCTCCATGAGATGCTATGGCTCTTTGCATACAAGCATGAGCGCCCTGCTCTAGCCTTATTATTGCCCTCTTTGCATCTTCACTCTGATATATTGCAACTGCATCAACAGAACAGTAGGAGCAAAACTTAAACAATAACATGACAATCTACTGAACTATCAAATGCTGATGCTTTATAATAATCGAGAAAATCAAACACATTACTCTCTTGCAACTCCCTTCTTATTTTTTTCCTTATAAATAATTGAATCTAACCAAAGTTCCGGTTATAATACAAAAACAAACTGCTGGGCATTGATGTTTTGGGTTTTCAACCACCATACTGAAATGCTAACAGCAAACCAAATCAGTGCCACAGATGCAGATATTGCATTAACTCAAGCATTAGATTCAGTTCTCAGAAATGTTCCGCTTAACCTATCATTTATCATTGGTTAATTGGTTTTGTTGATTTAAGGACTCCATCCATAATACAAGAAGAGAGGAGGTAAAAATTAAGTAGCGGAAAACATACCTTGCCTAGAAGAATATAAGTCAGGATCTTCAGGGCCCAAATCCATATCAAGGATCTGCCAGAAAGAACATTAAAACTTACATATAGCAACTGAAAAAAAAAACAAAGGAAAAAAGAAACAGGTATATAGATCAAATATATAGTATCAGGAAGATCCTGGAAGTGTACCATTGATTCAATATCTGAAAAATATGGTATATCAGCATCATCATCCTCAAAAGGCTGCTCTTCTACATCAGATAACAAGGGATCCATGATGCCTTCTGGGGCCATTTCTTCTGCAGTTTTTGTCTGTGTATTAACTTCCAATTTTTGAGCTGCAGGTAACACTTTCCCTTCCTGTTTCTTTGTAACAGCACCGATTTCAAAATGACTTTTCGAGCCACCTGAACTCCTTCTAGGTAACTTGGGTATCTCAGGGCAAGATCGTTTAATAGATACAATTTCAGTAGAGACCGTCTTTAATACCACTGTGCTAGAAGAACTGGCAGCTCCAGGATGCCTGGAGTTTTCATTGAAACTTTCACTTCTAGGAAGCTCAATTTTAGCATCACGTTCACCTGCATGGTTAAGAACCTTTTTGTTTCCTCTTGCCTGTGAATCTGCGTGTAATTCCCCAAATCTTTTCAACTCTCTGTTAACCAAACTAAAACCAGATTCACTTGCCTGCTTGTGTAAATTATCCTTACTAGATAAATCTCGACAACTAACTTCATTATGACCTCTTCTCAAAGACGCAAGACGTGATTTACTAGGAAAAATGACATGTTCATTGAAAGGAACTTCTAGATCCTCTGTGTTCAATGTGCAGCAAATAACACCGTTGCAAAGTTCATCAAGTTGAGGGTTCAAATCAGAAGCAGATGACGGTTTTTGTTCCTCTAACACAGATACCATACCACTAGAACTCAAATCATTTTCACCCTTGTCTAATTGTCCAGAAGAGGCACTGCTGCAAATTTGTACATCAGCTTCTTGTGCTACTGCTGTATCCGCTTGAGTAACATTCAGCATTTGATCTTCATTCACCTCAGCAGGAGAATCTAACAAGAGATTGTTCAAGCCATACTTATCAATCTCTTTCCCATCATCATCCATCAAAAGCATATCATCATCACTAAAATTTAAAAGAGTGTCAGATAAAGCAACAAGGTCAAACTGCACACAAGATGTTGAAGTCTCCAATTCGTCACAAACGATATGACTTTGGAAGTCAGTCTCCGGGTGGATGGCATCATATTTTGAAGAACTTTTTCTCGCATCATCTGGCATCCCAAACGGGTCCCCTGCTTGCGGATTCTCACCTCTCAAATGAGAATCACCTGCCATTTCCATTGCTGACGTGCTGTCCATATTTCTCCAGACAGGTATGGAAGGAGGAGGAGATGAATGCTGCAAATGGTGAAAAGAAGCCTCAACATCCGAAACCAGTGAGTTGAAGACATGGCTCCCTTCCAAAACAGGGTACATGTTACTATGATTATTATCATCACTAATAAGCATGGGATTCATATCCATATTGTCCTCAAACGGATTCTGCACAGGTACTTCTTTAGAAGAATCTATTCCTCCAACTGCAGTAGAATTCCCACCCAAAGACATTTTACGGTGACCAATTTCTTCACATTCATTTCCTTGCTCAGTGGGATGATTCTCAAGCTGGCCCTTGTCCTGAAGATCAAATCTATGAGAAGCGGAACTGGTATTGTTTCTAATATCTTCAGGACAAACATGATGCACGCCGTCAAAATTAGTATTTCCTGCATCAAAATGATTGCCCATTGGATCTTCAAGGATGTTACTATGTCCATAGCAGTTTTCTACTGGCGGAACAAGGAAATTTAAATTGCTCCGGTTAAGTGGGTCACTGCGAACTCGCTTTCGCATTGCATAATAAAATTTCCGAACAGTTTCATTGTCAACCTTCCTTTTCTGACCTTTGCACTCTTTTGATGTTTCCACTCGACCAGACTTATTAGAGGTAATAATGGAAGTAGAGCGCTCTAGCTCGATGACCTCTGTCATACGTTCAGCAGCCGTAGCAGAGATGTCCGGATCATAAAGGAGAGAATACCACCTCTCTTGTAGTTCCCGAACTGTAAATCTTCGAGAAAACTGAACTGCACCTTTAGCGAGCGATTCCAAAGATGCACCGTCCTAAATTTGGAGGATATAACTATATATATAAGCCAAATATAATTCATTTGTGAAATATTTCATCAAATGACTCATTGTTCCGAAAGAGAATTTAGTAATCAGCTCAGTTTTTTTTTTTATCATCAACATACTTCCAGACTTGTAATTTTCAGAAGTTCACGTCCTAAATATTGAGAAGAAAGAACAAAAAATGTCCGATGCAATCACAAGTCACAACACCATTCCATTCCTACTACCTTGCAATTGCAGCTTGCACACAACAATCCAACCATAAACATTTTCCAAAACACCAATAAACATCTCCATTGCCATCAAAACTAACTCACACCGCCCAACTAAAAGCCCTACCCCCAAATTTATCAAAGAACCGCCGGAAAAACAGCTAAACCAAAACGGAAGTCTTGCCCTAATTTCTAACAATCCACCAGAAATCAACTCAATTAAGCTAAAAAAATGAACAATTAGAGGGTAAAAGAGATTATACAAAATCACGGAAACGAATCTCCTCAAAACCCGACCAAAGCAACTCCTTAAAAAGTCCGAAATTGAAGCAAAGTACGGCTAACTTAGAAACCATACCTCGACTGATTTCTTAAGCAAGAGGTCATCTTCGGGAGTCCATGGCGAAACAGGAGGCAGAGCCCCCATTTCTCTGCGATTCTTCAACCCTATAACCTTCCTCTTTGTCGCTGTTGGAGAAAGTAGGGATTTCTCGGGTGACTTTGAACGAAAACCTAACGTGTCAGTAAACAGGGAACACTCAAAATCAACACTCACCTGTCAGCACCCAAAAGAGACATCAAGTGTGGAGATTTTGGTTTTGGAGTGGACGGAGTCGGAGAAGTTCCGGTGGGAAATGGGATTATCTGTGCACGGAATTCGCCATTCAGTGGTGCGATGCTTCGAAGAAATAATTTATAAAATAAATTAATTTCATAAAGTCTCTTTTGGAGATATTCTATTTTTTTTTAGTTCGAATTTACAGTATAATACTGTAATTCATTTCTCTTTGGTGAAATTTAGTAATTTAATACTCGAGTGTATTAGGTGACTTGTGCCAAAAGTATAGGCTAAAAAATTAATAATCGTATCAATTATCGCAAATGCATGGATAATATAAAAAACTTGAAGTAAAAATCATATAAAATATCAATTTTTTTAAATAATTTTTAACAATATTACATTTATTAGTAATAACTAATAAGTATAATATCATTAAAAAATTAAATAAAATAAAATATTTTAAAACATGTCCGATTTGAAAAGGTCATTTATTTTCAAACAAAATGAATGAATACTACTATTTATTAGTATATATATTGCAAATTCAAGTTCTAAACTGATACATTTCATATACTCCATATTCATTAATCATTAATGCGTAAAAAAAAAGTACTTTTATACTAAAATAACAATGTCTTGATTTAAATAGCTTTATGTTAAACTAAAATAGTATTTTCTTATTTGTTTAAATAGAAAATATACACAATAACAAACGATAATATTTAATGGCTTAAGTATCATGCTTTTGTTCTATTTCTTGGAGTATACCAAATTAAGTTTATTAACTAAAATAGTATTTCTTGTGCTACTTTAGAATCGATTCACCATATAGGCATATATTGTCCCTAGAGTTTATTAAGTTGGATATATGTAAAAGTACAATTAAATAGAAAATTTAACAAAAGTCCGTTGTAGTCTAGGTGGTTAGGATACTCGGCTCTCACCCGAGAGACCCGGGTTCAAGTCCCGGCAACGGAATTTTTTTTTCTCCCATGACGTACTTTCACTCATAAGTCATAACATAGTTATTTATGACTCAGTCTCCTTAATGCATGTTTAAGTTACACACAACTAACACGAGTAGCATTATCAAGAACAAGTTGGAAAACAAATTAGGCTAATTAATACAGTTTGTATGCATCAGTAGTTGAGATAAACAGCATACAACATTAGACATGCCACTGGAATACAATGAGCAACAACTACTCAAGGTATGTGAAGGTGGTGAGGCACGATCCGGGGGCACTCTGACCGTTAGGCTCCTCTTGAGTCAAGTGCAGGCCGTGAACGCGAGATCTCAGTCCAAGCATATGGTTGTACCCGATAAAACCGTAGTGTGAATCCTCTCTCAATGCATCCTTGCGTTACAAAAACACAATGTCATATTCTTATGCAAATTTGTTGTGTGTTGAAATCAAAGGGCGTTTCATGCTTACATATGCTTGCACGAGGCTTCGGTTTATCCCTTCTCCGTTCCTCACCTACGTTCATTGAGAGACACAGCGCGCAAACATCATAAGAACAGTTAGCCAGTTGAGTCAGATTTTATTGAGCAGCAACAAAATCGAAGAGTAAAAACTAAGGCTTACCTTCTTTTTAGTATTTTCAATCTGGCTTCCAAGTGACTTGTACTGTCATGATTCAACAATCAGAGAAAGCCAATCAAGTTGATTACAAATTTGCAATGTTGAAGATAATGAGAAAGCCAATTCAGCAAACTAGCAACAAATTAACCGCAAGAAAATATCAAGACTTGTGAATGAAATATAAACAAAACAAATCAATCAATCTGTTTTGTAATTGTATTTTGAAATCTGCACATATATGTAGGAAATTCATGTTACCTTGCGCTCTCCAATTTTGGTGACAGCATGCTCAATGTCTTGTTGAAGAAGGACTAATTCCTGCAAGCTCATATCCTCCATAGAGTATCCCATCCTCCGCCTGCAGTAAAGCAATCGTCAATGTTACAATTAATCAGTCTGTTTTTCTACTTCAATTTTGAAATTTGGAACTACATAAAGACCTGATCTCCTTCTGGAGATTCCGGTTGGCCTCCTTGAGCTTGTTCAGATCGTCCTGCATCTTCTGCACATCACACGTTTCAAAATGTTAGGGTTCGAAATTTCGACTGAAGAACGAAGAAAAGGAGGAAATCGAATCAATTAGGCATCGATTAAGCACCGCATAGTGAGAGCTCCAGAGATCGATCCCCAAGGTCTGCTGGTACAAGTCGTAAATCTGCTTCGTGCTGCGCGCAAACAGCATTCAATCGATCACCACAAAAATCAACAAATTAACCGAAAACCCGAAGTCGGGAAGATGAGAAGAAGCTAGATCTACGAACGAGGTGTTAGGAGTGATGAACTCGTGGAGCTTGTTGGTGGAGGACAGCATGAGAATGGAGACCCTAGCGTCGCAGAGAACGGTGAGCTCCTTCGCCTTCTTGAAGAGTCCGTTCCTCCGCTTCGAGTAGGTCACTTGCCTGTTCGTCGTGTTCTCGATCCTCTTTATCTGTATCTTCCCCCTCGCCATTTCCGATCTTCTTCGCACAATCTCTCTCTCTGTCTCGCTCTGGTTCTTCCTTGATGTCGCCAGGGGAGAAAAAAGGAAGAGGAAGAGGTTACTACAAATGGAAAACAGAAAATATAGGAATTTGGTGAGCCTCAAACGGCGTCAAATGGGGTCGTTTGATTGATTGGACGGAACGCCGTTTGATGTCATTCACCGAATCACCGCCAAAACGGCGGACGTCGACGTCGACAGTGACGGAAAACTGACATTTTGCTTTGGAGATACGCAATTGAAGCCTCCGGGAGGGAGGACTACCGTGCGTTCACTCTATGGAGTAGTACATGGGTCCGTTTATGGGATACGAATCATTCATTGCAACTTGCAAGTTGTTAGCCATTTCTGTATGTACTTTTTTTTTTTTTTTTTTTTGGGGCGTGGGGGTTCCGAGGTTATCGACTAATCCCCACGGGCTGCAAAGGACGCGAACCGGTTTAGCCAGGCGGCAAGCCACCAGGCAGGCTCACCCAAGCCAATGAAGGGTTGAGCACCCACTAATACATTGTATGTACTTTTTAATGGTAAATTGTTACTCCTACTACCTTGTTAATTTTTTTTTACTAGAGGTCGTATGGGATTGAGTTAAAAAGTGACTAAATTTTAAAAACAATTGAATTTGAAAAATTGTGTAAAATAAATATTGAAAGATCGCAGAATAATACTCCGTATAAACTCCATATAGGGTTAAAAAGAGTTTATTTGTAATTAGGGGTACTATGGTAATTTCATACCAAATAAACCAGATAAACTCTAAAAAAGCTTCAAAAGATAGCTTTTTTTAACGGTTTTTCTAGGCATAGGATAAGACCTTAAATTGAGAAAGTTTACATACGAAAAAAGACAAGCAAACCTAATAATTTAATTAAAAAAAAAGGCTAAACTAATTAAAATTTTTAAAAAAAATCCAAATTTAGAGTCTTATCATATACCCTTGGGGACATAGGATAGAAACATCATTTTTTTTAAAGCTAAAATTTCAACAACAAACTACTTTTTAAATTGCCTCATACCCATCTATTTTTTTTAAGGGAAAACTAATTACAATACCCCCACATTTGGGGGTATGGTAAAAATATATCCTCAATTTTCAAATGTAATAAAAATATCCCGACCTTTGAGGGTAGTTGTAATATATTACCACAAGTTTTTTCACGAGTCAAAAATATTGACAAGGCAGCCTACGCAGATCTTTTTACAAGGGTTTTCTTGAACGGTGTCCTTAGGAAAAAAAAATAAAGAGTTGGACCGGGTTTATACCCAACGCATTTTCCTCCCTCATATCTTCTTCCGTGGACCGTGGTCGCCTCTTAAATTGTCTTTCAGGTCTTCCAGGTAGCTCATGGTTCCTCTTCAATGTCAGTCTTCTTCCCTCGTGGTCGACTATCTTCAGTTGTCTCTCTCACATCTTCTACCCCTTGTTGTTGGTTTAGTTTTGTTGTCGGTTTGGTGTTAGGAATAGTCGCGTTGTGTTAATTTGAGGCAATTTTGACTAGATTAGTTGCTTGGTTGAATCAATTTCATTTTTCGGGTTTAATTTGTTATTGTTTTATTTTTTTCTAAGAGAACTGATTAAGAAAACTCAATTTTAGTGCTAATTTGTAAAAAAAAAAGACTTCCACGTATGCTATCTTGTCAAAAAAAAATTCACGTAGGCTGTCTTGTCAGCATTCTTGACCCGTGAGAAAACACAGGGTAATATATTACCACCATCCTCAAAGGTCGGGATATTTTTATTACATTTGAAAATTGAGGATATATTTTTACCATACCCACAAAGGTGGGGGTATTTTAATTAGTTTTCCCTTTTTTTAACCTTATGTTTTTAGTAGTTTAGAAACTACTTCTACATGCCATTTTAGAATTTTAAAATTATACGGAGTATAATTTTTTTAACATAATTTCATACTCCCCGTCTTAAAATAGTTTTTGTTTTACTTTTGACACGTTTTTAATAATGATAAAAAATTATATATAAAAAAAAAGTGGAATCCATGGGGTGGTGGTACAACCGATTGACACACCCCAAATTTTCACCTTGTAACAAAAAAAAAAAAAATGCCCCTTGGCCTTGAGGCGATAGCCTTAACATAATTAATAGCCTCAAGTCTAGGTTTCTTGCTCTGGTGAGATCGAGATGCTCATCTCTAACTCTTTTTTTTTTCTCTATCTCTTTTCGGAATTTGATCGATCTCTCACATCTTCAAGGAAAGCAATCGGGCAGCAGACCGCCTATCTCATATTGGGATTCCTTTCTCCTGCTCCATTCCCCCTTCAGATGTTGTTTTGTGTAGTATCACCCACAAGGATGCACTTGCCGCTTGGTTAGATTGCCTTGCGATTTCCATATTCTTTCGGTTAAAAAAAACGGTTCATAAGGCATTTTTTCATAATAAAAAAAAAAGGGGGGGGGGGAATTTACAAAAAACCACCCTTTAAATAGGAGAGTTTTTACTTAACCGCCCATTAAATTAAAAATTACAGAAAATCACCCTGTAAATGGTTTTTACTTACAACTCGCCACCTCTTCATCTATTTTAATTAATTTATCATGAAATATGTCATATTTTAATATTCTAAACTCAAATTTAATTATAAATATATTAAAAATTTGAATTTAAGGGTTCAATTATATTATTAATTTTAAAAAATAATAATAATAATAGCCTACAATTATTATCTTAATTTATGTTTGAAGATACATGTTTGAAAAAGTTTATAAATACAGCCTATAATAATAAATATACCTCAAACTTAAATATAATTATATAATATTTTAAAAACTTATAAATTTTCAAACACAAATTAAGATAATAATTGTAGGCTATATTTATTATTATTATTAAAAATTAATAAAATGGTCCCAAAAACATAATCAAGCCCTTAAATTCAAAATTTGAATATATTTATAATCAAATTTAAATTTAAAAATATTAAAATTTAACATATTTAATAATAAATTAATGAAAATAGATAGATGGATGGTGAATTGTAAGTAAAGTTCATTTAAAGGGTGGTTGTCTATAATTTTTTATTTAAGGAGTGGTTAAGTGAAAACACTCATATTTAACGGGTGGTTTCTGTAAATTTAAAAAAAAAAAAAAAAAAAAAAAACCCTGTCCCCTGCCTTCGCTTAAGCGAGTGCCGTCGTTCTTTCAATCCTTTATCTCACCGAGTCACTGCCTTACCTTCTTCGATCTGCACCGCCCACCGCCGAACGACGGCCATTCCGATCACCAACGAGCACCGGTCTGGTTAGTCTTCCTTCTCCTCTTCTCTCCCTATCCCGCTTCCTCTTTAATCTCTATACTTCAATTTATTTTCAGATTTAGAGCAAACTTTTGAATCTTTGATTTAATGATATGCACAGGCCAACTCCGACTCTCGAAGCGCTCACAAGTCACAAGCTTTCCGGCCACCTCCGAGCGTTGAGATTTCCGACCACCTGTAGGCGCCGGTTAGTCTTCCTTCTCCCCTTCTCTCACCATCTCACTTCCTCTCTGTGTTTCAATTTATTTTTCAGATCTAGGGTCACTTTGATAATGAATCTGATTTTAATTTTTATGAGACTACTGCCCGTAGACTGTGTAGTTGTTAGAAATTTATATGGGATTTATTTTCAGATTTTGATTGACAATCTGTTTTCAACCTCTAGAAAACTAGAAAATCATACCAACAGGGGAAAAAAAAAAGACTGGATCTAGATTCAAGCTTTACACTGGTAAGTTTTGGTTTGAATTGTGAGAATTCAATTCATTTGTTGTGGGTGTGAAAGATTCATGCTTTACACTTGTATTGTGAGAATTCAACTCATTTGGTGTTGGTGTGGGTGGTACTGTTGGTGTTGGTGTGAAAGATTCATGCTTTACACTTGTATGTTTTGGTTTAGCTTTGTGAGAATTCAATTCATTTGGTGTTGGGGTTGGTGTTGGTGTTGGTGTGAAAGATTCAGGCTTTATACTTGCGGTGTTTTGGTTTAGCTTGTGAGAATTCGATTCATTTGGTGTTGGTGTTGGTGTTGGTGTTGGTGTTGGTGTTGGTGTTGGTGTTGGTGTTGGTGTGAAAGATTCATGCTTTACACTTGTATGTTTTGGTTTAGCTTTGTGAGAATTCAATTCATTTGGTGTTGGGGTTGGTGTTGGTGTGAAAGATTCAGGCTTTATACTTGCGGTGTTTTGGTTTAGCTTGTGAGAATTCGATTCATTTGGTGTTGGTGTTGGTGTTGGTGTGAAAGATTCATGCTTTACACTTGTATGTTTTGGTTTAGCTTTGTGAGAATTCAATTCATTTGGTGTTGGTGTTGCCGTGTTGGTGTTGGTGTGAAAGATTCAGGCTTTATACTTGTGTGTTTTGGTTTAGCTTGTGAGAATTCGATTCATTTGATGTTGGTGTTGGTGTGAAAGATTCAGGCTTTATACTTGTGTGTTTTGGTTTAGCTTGTGAGAATTCGATTCATTTGGTGTTGGTGTTGGTGTGAAAGATTCAAGCTTTACACTTGCATGTCTTGGTTTAGCTTGTTAGAATTCAATTCATCCCTCCCTCTTTGCTTCCTTGTAATACTTTTGCTTCCTTTTTTGTAATTGATATGCTCATTAATAATGTGTAAGATTTGTTCTCTTCATAGCTTCCCATTTGATTTCACATCCTTGATATAATTTTCGTCTCCTCTGTTTTCTTACTCTGTTGAATTCAGAAGAGCATATGTAGATGGAGGAGGACAAAGCAGGAATATCATTGCCTCCGACTCCGAGGATTCTTCTCCCAGAGGTGTTGCTCCTAATCTTTGAAAAACTCCCCATCCGTTGCGTCCTCCGATGCAAGGCGGTGTGCAAGGAATGGCATCGTCTCATCTCCGACCCCTTGTTCAAATCCACCTACAGCACAAACAACCAGCCAGTAGCCCTTGTCCTTTTCCCACGCCCATATACTCATCTCCCCGCCATGTCTTATGAGATGGACGGCATGGGCGATAGTGAGCTTGTTGGACAACCTGTTGGGCCAAGGGCCCATGAGTCCAGCCCAAGTTTTGGTTTGACAATTGCTAGGTTATATAGCAATTTATTAACCAAATGAAAAAGGGAAGCAAGAGAGCTCCAAGGAAAGCCGCCAGTAGCAACAAGAAAGGGGAGAGAGAAAGAAAAGAGAGAAGAAGGAGAAAGGAGAAGAAAGGTTGGAGATTTGAGCGGGTGTTTCGTCTCTTGACCTGGTGATCCGTCTTCATCCTTCGGCAAGTCAACAACGGGAGTTTGTTGATAGGTATTTTCTCCTCCTAGAAATCTAATCTGATTACAAGTTTTAGCTAGGTTTTGGAGATGAATCCTTTCTAGATCGGGTTGTATTTAGATTGGTATTTGAGATCTCCATGTTTATTTGTCTCGGGTTGAGACTGGATTGTTAAACACTTGTACTGGTTTATTGATTAGTGGATTGGTTGCTCTGGTTGGCGGAAGGTGGGTTTTTTGATCCTCTGGTTTGAGAGGATATTTCTCACGTAAATCTTGTGTCAATATTTGTGCTTTTATCTGTGTTTGTGGTTGCTTGGTTGTTTGGTTTCCGGATTGGATATTATCGGTTGGTCGTTTGGTTTGCTGGCCGATTGTTGTCGGTTCTCTTACTACCCGAATTCGCTTCCGGGTGCGACTGGAAAGTGGTTTCTAGCCCCAACACAACCGTCGTCTCTTCCTGGCGGCCTCTTCCCGGGAGAATGTACTCTCATCGGATCTTACAACGGCCTTGTTGCACTGCACAAAGGAGGTTTTAAATTTCACTCCTTCTACCTCTTCAATCCGTGTACCAAGGAGGAGAAGCTGGTGCGTGTGCCGGCTACGGATGAACTCGACGATGCATTGTCCTCTTGTTATTGTCTGAATCATCATCTCACTGGGCTTTGCCATGATCCCACAAGCAACGAGTACAAGCTTGTGGTTGCCCCAATGGATTTAGATGTTTTCCTTGTGGTGAGCTTCAAGAATGGTAATTGGAAGATAATTAAGAAATCACCACCCAACATAATCGAGGGACACTCAAACAAGACGTGTTGTGTAAAATGTTATCTCGGGACGACCGCCCAAGGCACTCCACACTGGCTCGGCAACTGGATGGGTATACTCTGCTTTGATGGGTGTACCGAGGAGTTCAGAAGGGTGGATGGATTGCCTAAGAGTGTATTATCCAACGGTGGCTCTGAGTTTGCAACAAAACCGGCAGTCGCTTGTGGTTTGGGAGCTTTGGACGGGCAGCTCACGGTGGCCCTCAATGCCAGGGTGAAGGGAGACTTTGGGCGGCGGGAGGTGTGGGTGTTGAAGGAGTATGGGAACGAGGATTCATGGACGCTGTTGTTTGTGATGCGAGTCGCGTGTTCCCTTTTCAGCATTGTGTCGTGGAGGAAGGATGAATGGGTAGCCTTCAGGGTTGAGGATGACCTCAGTAGAGTAGGGGAACCCAAATTCAGGGGTTATGATTTTAGGTTGCAACGATTACAACCACTGCAATTCGGTTGGGACATATTATCAAATTATCGCAGGAGCCTAACTTATTTGCCAAGCCTGTGTTCTCCCAACAATTAGCTTTAATCAACAATTGAGTTTGTTTCATCTTCAAAGTTGTCTCGTCTTCCTATATTACTTTCTTAAATTCTACAAAGGCAATCACTGAGTGTCAAGAACCATATTCGAACATGTATATGAATGTAACTTTGATCAATCGAAACATTGAAAAACACGGGATTTGACATTTGTAGCTTTTATTAGTGTCATTTGACTCTCGCTGCTTGCTTTGTTCTTTGGCCTAATCCTCGATCGGGTGATGAACTGATTTCAGTATTTTTGATGATTGGCTTCAGTGGTTTGCGGACAGGCCCACGTCGATATTGTAGTCTTTATCGTTCCAAGCCAAGTTGTTAGCCTTCGAAGCTCTGGTGTACTTCACTTAGATGGCTAGGAACAAAGTTGTTTTTGGTGGTGATAGGTTTGAGCCTTGTGTTTATGCTAATCTTATTATTAATAGTTGCAAATCTCGTATTCCCGTGAACTGGAAGTGCAAGTCACTCGTGGATAATACGTGGAAAAGGCATTTGTTAGGTAGATAATACATGCGGCTTGGAGGGAGTTGTGTACACGAGTAGGTAGGAGTTTTCGAGTAGTTAGAGTTTGTTGGTCTTTTGGTGGGCATAGGGGGTTTTTGGGTTATACAAGCCCTTTTACTTGAGACCCTTAGCTTGGTCTCATATATTTTGTAACTCTGGTGTTTATCACCTTATCTCTATATTTACATCTTCAGGTCTCCAATAAGGCAAGCTGTAAAATCTTGATATTTAAGCTTATTCAGTACGAAAACCTCAAGTATTGAATTCTATATCCTTCGTTTTACCTCTTTTAAGGTGGAAAAGGTTGCTCTCAATGAGAAGACAATGTCATGGGTTTTCTTCATTCATTATGTTGTAAGTACTAAGTATCATCCCATTCCATCATACTTCGTTGTTTTTTAATTGTTCTTTGGAGATTTTTCTATTGTGACCTAGAAAATTATACATTGTCCATTTTGTATTGGTCTAACTCAGTATTCGATTAATCTTAAGGGGTGGAAGAGACAGTAAGTCAGAATTCCAACTCTTATTCGGGTTCAAGTTCTTGTAACATATCTTATCTTAGCTCACACTCCTTTGATTGTTCCTACTGCCTACTTGTTGCTAAATTACTACTCATGGTTGTCAGTGTGGTGGTAGGAAGTTATGTTTCTTAGCTTTCCCTTTGAATTGGAAATAAGCTTCGTGTTTTCTGCAACTTTTCACATGGTGATATATAACAAGAAACCATTTCCTATATTGTCATATAGATTTCGGCTCACAGTATCCATCTTGTCCATCATTTCCTATATTGTCTGGTCTTCCTTGTTGTGTTAGTGGATCTTATCCAGTTATGTTGTTTACTTGCTCTGTTGCTTAGTGTGTTGATCGTATATGGATGTGATTGTAGTTAATTAATGTAATCACAATCATATATTCTAGTTATGCTCTGTTGCTTAGCCGGAAAGTTTTATGGTTCATGTTGACATTTAAGTTATTCAACTTGGTGTGATTAATGCCAGACGCTTTTTGTTATGTCACAACTCATATGTGATCCTTATCCTCACAACAAGAGATTAGGATTAAAATTTCATTAACATGGTTGTTTTATGGCAGTAATTCTATAAATGATTTATTTGCTGTTGTTAAAGTTTGGATATTATGAACATGTCTTATCACTCCCCGGTTTTCTGTCTGACTCTCACCCTTTTCCCTTCCACCTGCCATCTAGGGGCAGAGAGGATATGATGTCCCCATTTCTCCCCTGTCTCCTTGACCCTTCTCACAAAAACCCACTCTTTATTATTTAATTTTTTTTTTCTTTGAAATTTCAATCATATATATTTTTTTTTAAATCCGGGGGAGGGGAGGGGACAGCAGGGACTGTCCCTTTGGGGACAGCTGATCCCAATCGATCTAGGGGAAGTTTTTATATTGTTGGCTTTTCTATAAATATGATGAGGGGAAGTGTGCATGTGTTAGTAGGGGTGGGCACGGAACGGGACGGGACTCGTCCCGCGAAATTTTTACGGGACGGGATTGACACTTTTTTTTCGGGACGGGATGGTGACTGGACGGGACGGGACGGGCCTTGTCCCGCAAATAAAAATAATAAAATATTATATAAATTTGTAAATTGAAAAATGCTTTCATAATTCATTAATTTGTATAATATGTTGAATACGGTATTCTTCTCAACTATATTATTCAATATTATTATTATTATTATTATTATTATTATTATTATTATTATTATTATTATTATACTATTATTAATTCATACAATGATTTTATAATTAATTATAATGTTCAACATTTTTGGCTACATTATCTTACTAGATCAGAACGGAAAGAGATTGAGACGAGATTCACCAGATACTGTCTCATTATCGATTGATAGTTGGGAATAATACCGTATTTAGCTATTTGCCTCTTTTAGCTATAATAATAATAATAATAATAATAATAATAATAATAATAATAATAATAATAATAATAATAATAATAATAATGCCACTTTATAATTTAAAAAATATATTATTATTAATTATTTTTATTGTTATTATTATAAAATAATTATACTTTACAAGAAAAAAAATATAATATGATATAATAATAATATAATAGTAATAATAATTTTATTATAAAGTAATATTATTATTAAATTATATTATAATATTAGGGATGATTTGCCAAATATACAAATATGAAGGCCAAATTAGCCAAATATACAAGCTTTTGGTAAATTTGCAAAACTATACACAACCCTTGCCCCTCCTATGTGCCCCTGTGCCCCCCCTCCAGCGTGCCCCCCTGTGCCCCCCTCCACGTCAGCATTTTTTATTTTTTTATTTTTTTTTATTTTTTTTTTTTTCCGCGCGGCAGTGCTGACGTCATCGTCGGGAATGCTGACACCGTTTACAAGGAAGGTTTTTTTGTTTTGTTTTGTTTTTTTTTTTTTCGCGCGTCAATGCTGACGCCGATGTCGGGAATGTTGACGTCAGCAATGCTGACACCGTTTACAAGGAAGGTTTTTTTTTTTTTTTCCCGCGCGTCAATGCTGACGCCGACGTCGGGAATGTTGACGTCAGCAATGCTGACACCGTTTTACAAGGAAGTTGTTTTTTTTTTTTTCCGCGCGCCAATGCTGACGCCGACGTCGGGAATGTTGACGTCAGCAATGCTGACACCGTTTACAAGGAAGGTTTTTTTGTTTTGTTTTTTTGTTTTTTTTTTTCGCGCGTCAATGCTGACACCGTTTACAAGGAAGTTTTTTTGTTGCACGCGTCAATGCTGACGCCGACGACTGGAATGTTGACATCAGCAATGCTGACGCCGTCTACGAGAATGTTGACGCCGACGACAATGAAGTCGGGAATGCTGACGTCAGCATTGCTCACACCCTCTACGAGGATGCTGACGCCGACAATGATGACATCGAAGATCAATATATTTGATGTATTAAGTCATTAAAAATATAAAAGGGGAGAACAAAGAGACAAAAGGAGTGTTCTACCAAAAAAAAAGAAACGAATATTTTATTTTATTTTTGATAGTGAGAAACAAAGAATAACGGTAAACAATTAAAACAAAGAATTTTTCGACGCCGACAATGCTGACCTCTTTCCTCATCCATCTCTTATATTGCAAAAACGATGTCAGCAAATATATACCTACACAAAAATATGCATGAAAACGATGTCAGCACTAAAAATACGTATAAAAACGATGTCAGCACTAAGAAATAAACCAATTTTTAAGGACTCAACCATACATATATACTTACATATATAATATCAAATTAAAAACGATGTCAGCACTAAAAAATACGCATAAAAACTATGTCAGCATTAAAAAACAAATCAATTTTTAAGGACCTAGACATACACATATACCTACATATATATTATCTAACTAAAAACCATGTCAGCACGTATAAAAATACGCATAAAAACATTCAACTTAAAAAACCACATAATATAGGCCCATCCAAGATACACTGCAAGCTCATTCCACGTAATATATGCCCATCCAAGAGTAGTCATTAGTCAAACAAGCCATTTCCACATAATAAAAGAGAAATAATAAAATAAATAAAATTAAGAACAGTACCTGCACATGGAAGAGAGATGATGATTTAAACTCCTAGTTTATTAAGCAACAGATAAAAAAAAAAGGACTAGGGATACTAGATTATAGATTAGCAACAACAAAGAAGACACCTAACTCCCCTTCTTGCTACTTTTTAATGCAGAATCATAATACACACAAAGAAAGCAACTCCATCCAACCTTCAACTGGAAATAATCAGTGTGTATAATACACACAAACAGTCATCTAATACACACAAACAGTCATCTAATGCAGTGAATGAAAATTTAAAAACAAAAGGGAATTGTCCCGGGTATAAGATGTATAATAACTCCAAAATGTTTCTGGACACTAGTGAATGGTGATTTGCTTGATTAATCAGTGTGTATCCCAGAATGTACTGTTTGCAAGAGCTAAGACTTACAGTAATGTAATCGTATCGAGATGGAATGCCGAATTCTAAATCAGATTCATTAGGTTGTCAGCGCTGACGGTGATGAATTCAACCCCACGGCGTCAGCAATTGAGGGAGGACCTCTCAGATCGAGCGCCATCAGAGCACCGAATCCAGGACGCTTCTATTTCTCCGGTGGATCCAGTTAGCCAGAGATGCACAGAGGAACTTCACCTTCGCCGATGTCGATCCCGAAGTGGTCTCATCTTCCGCCATTTCCTTGAAATCTTTCGATGAAATCTCTCTGTTAGAAACTATGCGCTTAGGCAAGCTCCGAAATTCTGCAAACAGAACCAGATGAACATCAAGCATAGGCAAAAGCGGACATACCAGATTAGATCGAGATCGAGGATACCTTCTCTTGCCGACACCTTCCTAGTCCGACCTCCGTCGAAGCTTCGCCGCCAGATCCGGCGTTTCTCCAACACAGATCAGAGAGCGAGCGATCAATGGAGAGAGGAGCGCAACCAGAATCCCGACCACGGGGACTCCAAGGAGGAGATCGCAGCTGCCATTGTTCATCCGCCGAATTCGTCTTCATCCGAAGATCTGGTTCACCGCCGCCATTAGCGTTTTCTACTGGTGGAGGAGGCAACGATTTCAATGGCGTCGCCGGTGGTGGAGGTGGTGGTGGTGGTGAGGGAGGCGGACGCATTCGAAATCCTCCGCCGCGTCCGATCGTTGTCGGACGATGCTCTGGCGATTGCACCCGATTGCTCCCCGATCTGGTCTCGAAGAACCTATCGAGATAGATCTGGAAAGGGAGGAGGAGCAGCACCATGGGAAAGATCTAGAGGAGGAGGGACACCATTGCAGAGTCGAGAGAGAGATCTAGAGGAGGAGGGGAGGGGCACCATGGAAGAGTCTGCGAGATCTGATATTAATTTGGGGGAGCAATTTCAGATTAGGGTTAGAAAAAAGAGACGGACATTTTACTACTAATTTTCACAATGTATAGTTTTGCAATTTTTACACAAACGTGTATATTTGGCTAATTTGGCCGAAAATTTGCGCATTCGGCGCAAATTTTCTCATAATATTATATAATAATAATAATATTATTATAATCAATTATTATTATAAATTGAAAATTATTATTATAATTATAAATAATATTTGCTCAAATAATAATAATAATATTATTATAAACAAATATTATTATTATTATAAATGGAAGATTATGATTATAATTATAATTATAATATTTGCTCAAAATAATAATACTAATAATATATTATTATTATTCTATAATATTATAATAATATTATTATTATAAAAGTTATTATTATTATTATTATTATAATATGTGGGACGGGACGGGATTTGCGGGATCCCACCGGGATTGTCCCGCGTTTTGACCCGCATAATTTTTGCGGGATGGGATTCACTATTTTGTCCTAAATCTCACCGGGATCAGGATTTGCGGAATTTGTGCCCACCCCTAGTTGTTAGTAACAAGAAGCAGGTAAGTGATACTCCTTTAGCATTTGATGTTTCTATAAATATGACATCACATTTGATGTTTCTTTTGCCCAGACTTTTTTAATTGATATGATTTTTATGTCATATTTCAGACTATGATCTCAGTTGTAAAGAACTTGTGAGTTGGAAGTTGAAATGCTACTACACCTGTTAAATGGGTCATTCGGGTCGGGTTCGGATTGGGTCACTTCGGGTTTCGGGTAAAACGGGTTTCGGGTAAAACGAGTTTCGGGTTTTTCGGGTTGACTCGAACTCGGGTTTGATCGGGTTTCAGGTCGGGTTCGGGTTTGTCAATTTTTTCTTTTTTAAATTAAAAAAATCATTATTTGATAATTTTGTGATAAATTTTAATTATATATAAAAAAAATTAATTATATATAATTATAAATCAACCGGGTAAATCGGGTCAAAGTTACCGGGTCAATCGGGTCACCGGGTCGAAACCCAGATTAGCCGGAAAATTTCGGGTTTTTCGAGTTCGGGTCGGAAAAAAAAAATTCGGGTCAAAATTATCAGGTTCGGGTCGGAAATTTTTCGGGCCGGTCGGGTCGGGTTGTGTTTTGACAGGTCTAAATGCTACCCTTTTTTACTGTTTGGTGCTCTAAAATATTACCCTTTTGTGCTTTTTTTTTGTGGCATATGTGCATAAATCCATAAGACTATATGGTGGGTAACTGATCTCCATCACCCTGGAGTCTTCAATTAACTGCCCCTTGATTTTTAGCATGACATATTTTGGTTTATAAATTGAAATGAAATTTTGAGAGGTTTTAAGCCTATTAAGTCAAATAGTAGAGCGTTATATTCACACACAAAGATGCGAGTTTAAATTTGCATAGGCTATTTATGGTTATATGCAGTTATCATTTTGCTTAGCTCTTAGAAATAATACAATCACTAAAAGCTTTTAGTAGCTTCTTGTGGATTTAAATCAGTGAAATCCTTTAGTAGCTTCTTGTGGATTTAAATTAGTAAAATCAACAAAGAGCAAAAAATGGTTTTAAGATTTAAATTAGTAAAATCAGTAGTACTACGTATCTTTTAGTATCTTCTTGTGGATTTAAATTAGTAAAACCCCCAGGGTCGGACCTGAGATTTTTAAGGCCTGAGTTGAGATTTCAAAATAGGCCCCCTAAACAAAAATCTCAACCAATTCAACTTATTTTAGGTGCACGAGTACACAAATCTATTGTCAGCATATGAAAGTTTATGGAAAAATCCATGGTGAATGCCCTTGTAATCGCAATTCAATGATTGATAAGAGGGGAAAGAATATGCTCAGAGAAGAAACATATGAGATGGTATGAAGATGACAAAATATGAATGAATAGATGTAGAAGGAAGACAATTTCTCACAATTTATTATCAGAATCACCAAGCTTAATCAAAATTTCCCCCAAATTGATTCTCAAATCGACAATATATATCTAAATTGATTTTAATCTCAATCAATTCAATTTAAAAGCGATCAAATTAAAAATAAAGGAACAAAAACTAACCTTGAAGAATGAAGGTCTAGATCGATTCTAGAAGAAGAATCATTTCTTCATGCTTTGACAGGAAGCCTTAACCCCTACGTACCACTTAAGATTTGCGGCTGCGGGAGATGCTCTGTCGAGTGACATTGCTGTGCAAAGTAGGGCTTTGACATTTAAAAAAAAAACAGATGGAAGCTATTCAAAGTAGGGCTTTGATATTTTAAAAAAAAAAAACAAATGCAAGTTGTGCAAAGTAGGGCGCAAAAAAACGTGAGAGATATAGGCTTCGAACATGAGACCTCCTACAATCCCAATTAAATACCTTACGACCCCTAACCATTAAGCCAAATTGTTTCCTTGATTTACATCTCACTTCACTTATATTTATTATAAAAATACCTAATATATATACACACTATGGGCCCCCTATGCTGATTGGGCTCGAGGTGAGGGCCTCTTGGACCTCGCCTCAGGTCCGGCCCTGAAAACCCCCTAGGGGGTTTGTCAATCTATAAGCATGGATTTTATCGAGGGTCTTCCACCGTCTCTGGACAAGCACATCACCATGGTTATATCCTAGCCTTGATAGTTGCCCAGGTGTACTTGGATCAAGTGTTAAGCTTCACGGTATGTCGCAAACAATAATCAGTAATTGTGATCTATTTGCTTGTTGCATTATGAATTTCCGGTGTATGAATGTTTCACTACCTAGTAAACAAAGAGTGAAAACACATTTGAATAATAAGTGAGTTTTTCCTCTTCAAATTGGTCTCATACTCTCATCTTCCTATATTACTTTCTCAAATTCTATGAAGACAATCACCGAGTGTCAAGAACCATATTTGAACATGTATGAACGTAAATTTGATCAATTTGAAACATTGAAAAACATGGGATTTGACATTTGTAGCTCTTATTAATGTCTTTCAAACCTCTTCCTAATAAGGCCTAAAGTTTAGGACAATTTCTTCCTAAGCCCTAGCTTTACTATATATTTGACTCTCGTTGATTACTGCGGCTGATTATTTGTTTCTCATCCATCACTCATCAACGAAGAACGCCCCACAAATCCCTAAGAAAGGCCAAAGATGTTGGTGTTTAGTATGTTCTTCTAGTTGCAAGTGTGGTTGATGCAGTGGTGGTTGCAATGACACTTGTTGGTGCTCAGTTTGTTCATCTAGTTGCAAGTGCAGTTGATGCAGTGGTGGTTGCAAGGGAAAGAGCCGGTGATGTAGAAAAGGCACGAGTTGTGGTGGTTGCGAGGGGAAGTGTTGGTAATGCAGAAAAGGTCAATGTCGTGCATGCTGCAAGGGCAAGTGCTGGTGATGCATAAAAGGCACGAGAAGTGGTGGTGGCTCCACTAGCTCCTCCACTATCTCCTTTAGCTCCTCAACTAGCACCTCCAGCTCTCCCATGGGCTCCACCACTGGCTTCTCCAATGACTCATGTTTTGCTTATTTCCCTTCTCTTTTTTTGCTTCCTTTTACGTTTTTTCCTCGACTTTTGTGGAAGTTGTTGTTCTCGTTTTTCTTGTTCTATAAGTTCTTGTACACCGCGAAATAACTCTTCACGTTCCACCTATGCTTCTTTGGCTTTTGAGATGAATCTCAAGATTCGTCCCAAATGTTCTAGCTCAAATCTTCTGCATCCCAAATCTTTAATACATCTCTCAATTTCACCAGACTCAAATTAAAAGAAAATTAGATTGTCGTAAATTTGAAATTTGTTGAAAAAATTGTTATCTCGAAAGTAATTGTTGGGCGTGCACATGTGAAGGAAAAAAAAAGAAACAAGCAAATCTCACATTGAAATTGGGAGGGTTCCAACTAGCATATAAAAGCAAATCCCACATCGAAAGTTGGGAAGGTTCCAACTAGCATATAAGTAGGCAGACTACTCCACTCAACACCAATTGATTTTGGGTTGAAACCACATTTGCTTGTGTGCTAGGCTTGAGGAGGTTGTGTACCTCTCCCAAGAAAAGTCCATAAGTGTCGACGTGAGTTATAGCACTATCCCTAACAATGGTACAAATTCTCGCCTCACTACATTCGCTACCAAACCCAGTGATTCTAAGAACTCAGGGACCATAAATCATTACGGAGTGATTCTAAGCTCTCGGGAACCATATATCCCTCACCAGTACTAATTGTTACCGGACCCCTTCAAGAATATTCATGGACTTTGTGACACTTTGTTTATGATGTAACGCAGTAGGGGGCATTTTTTAAAGGCTTTAAATTACTTTGTGACACTGATTATCTGTTTCTCATCCATCACTCATCAACGAAGAACGCCCCACAAATCCCTAAGAAAGGCCAAAGTTGTTGGTGTTTAGTTTGTTCTTCTAGTTGCAAGTGTGGTTGATGCAGTGGCGGTTGCAATGGCACTTGTTGGTGCTCAGTTTGTTCTTCTGGTTGCAAGTGCAGTTGATGCAGTGGTGGTTGCAAGGGCAAGAGCCGGTAATGTAGAAAAGGCACGAGCTGTGGTGGTTGTAAGGGGAAGTGTTGGTAATGCAGAAAAGGTCAATGTCGTGCATGCTGCAAGGGAAAGTGCTGGCAGAAAAGGCACGAGAAGTAGTGGTAGCTCCACTGGCTTCTCCACTATCTCCTTTACCCCGACGCCTTTAGCTCCTTCACCTCCTTTGCCTCCAGCCCCTCCACTTCCAGCCCCTCCACAGCCTTCACCGCTGGTGCCTTTAGCTCCCCCACTACCTCCTCCAGCCCCTCCACCACTGGTGACTCCCTCTCCTCGATGAGCTCCTGTTTTATATGTTTAACTTTTCTTTTTCGCTTCCGGTTGCTCTTTTTCCCCGATTTTTTTGAGAGTTGTTGCTTTTCTCGTTCTTGCTTTTCTCGTGCATCTTCTTCTATAAGTTCCTTTTCAAGGTGACGTTTCTTTTCTGCTTTCAGATGTGCTTCCCACGATTTTGAGAAAAATCTCATTATCCGTTCCAAAAATTCCATCTGAAATCTTCTCAATCCCAGATTTCTAACAAATATCTCAACTTCATGAGACTCCTACATCAAATTAAGAGCAAATTAAAAGACAACTAGATTACCTTAAATTTGAGATTTGTTGAAAAGATCAATACCTGAAAAGTAAGGGATACCAATTCTCGTCTAGCTGCATCCCTTACCATATCAATGACATTTAGTGGTACAATCAAATTATCATCATCATCCACTGTAATAGACAAGGATTCAAAGAAAATAGGCAGGGATTCAAAGATCTTCGGGACCATATCTCTCAACAGTGATAACTCTTTTCTAGAATCTAGCCAGACCTTTTCAATAAAGTTCATAGAAGCTATGAAGATCTGTACTTTGTTTACACTGTACAGTGGTATTCGGGTAAATGCTGGAAGATATGACGACACTGTTTTCCTACCCGCTTCTGACTCCCAAAATTCGCGAATCCTAAGAATATCAACGGAATTAATTAAAATCAAAATTCAAACATAATCAAAATCCAAACAAAGCAATACAAAGGAAGTTAAAAATGGTAAAATAAATCATACCATAACCACTTGTCAGCATCTTCTATATAACTACTGAGTTTGTTTTGAGATGCTCTGATTTCATAAAGAAAAACCTTTTGAACGAGTTCCTGATTACGGAGCAAAAGCTCGTTCTTGTAATCAGGAACGAGTCGGGATTTTACCGTGAATAACGTATCTGGCATCCTGTACTTCCAGAATCGTTTTTGAGGGAAATTAGTTTAATTTTAATAGCTAAAAGAGAAGCGATAGAAATGAAATATTTGTAATTTTACCTTATAAGTTGCATTTGGTATTGGATTGTTACAGGAAAAGCAAATGATCGTTCTATGGAACTTTCCCGATTTCGGCATGGTGAAGAAAATGAACATACAAAATCTGCATTTATATATTAGATATTTAAATATAAATCTAACATAATTAATAAAGGGTTATTTTGGCAACTAGCACCTTATGAATATCTAATTAGCTAACTAGCACCCAAACAAAATTAATTAACTAACCTAGCATCCTTCCCAAATTGACTATTAAGGTCAACGGTCAACTTGTTTGACCGTTGACCGTTGACCGGTCAACGTTGACCGGCCTTTCGATTTTTTTTTATTTTTTTTATTATTATATTTTTTTTTTTTACAATGATGCCACTTTTTTCACCATGATGCCATCTTTTGCTGTTTTGATGCCATTTTTTTTATTACATTTTATTTTCGTTTTGATGCCACTTTTCTAGTAAAATTGATTGATGACACTTTTTTAATGCCAGTTTTTTCAAAACCTTGATGACATTTTTTTTACTGTGATATCACGTTGACCATTGATGCCATTTTTTTTTACTGTTGACTACTGATGGCACTTTTTTCATGTCAATTTTTTGATGATATTTTTACTGTGCTGCCAATTTTTTTTTTCAAAGTAGTGTTTTGATGACATTTTTTTCTTTAATGTGATGCAACTTTTTTAAAGTAGTGTTTTGATGTCATTTTTCTAATGTAATTATTTGATGCCATTTTTTTAATCAAACCGTTTGATGCCACTTTTTTTTTTTAATTTAATCAATTGTATATCGATATATTTTCATCGATTCTACTTTTATTCATTGATGACACGTTTGTGATTACACTTCACTGATGCAATTATTTGTGATTATACTTCATTAATGCAATACTTTGTGGTGACATTTTTTTTTACATTTTTATATAATTGATGACACGAGCATAAAATTTAATTAAACTTCATTGATGACATCTTTTATTGGTGACTTTTATTCATCAATGACATTTGTAATTACACTTCATTGATGTCAATCATTTGTGATGACATTTGTGATGACATTTTTTTGCTAATGACATTTTTATAAAATTGACATATTCGTAATTAATAATTATATAATATAATTATATATACATACACATATATATTTATGGATGCTAAGTTTTCTTTGCTAAGTTCAATGAAAGGCTAAGTTCAATGAAAGCACAGAGGATGGTTGCTAGCTAGCAAACGTGCACACCCTACCATTAGAAGCCATTATATCCTTCAATCTCATGATTAATTACAAGCAAGCATGTTAAAATTTAATAAGCTCTCCTTTTCACTGCTTGTTGGCATCATATTTACACCCCTTCATTTGAAGGGCACAAGTGCTCCTCACAAATGACAACACAACACTATGACAGATTGACAGCAACTCCTATAAATTTCAGCAAGCTGCAACAGGAGCCAACATTTGGACAATGATGACAACAATATTCATGCTTCCTTTGGTGTGCTTCATCCAGTGGCAACTCCTAATGCACAACGTCGAGCAATTCCTTCTTGTCCTCTGTAGTTACAACTTTCCACCTGCTTTAAGATATAACAACTTTGCTACACTCAACATCAAAATTGGAGCTTGACTTGATTCCAAAATCAGCAACCCACCTAAACTTGCAATTACAACACCAGATCTGCACAAAAAAAGGTGACCAAGCTACATAAAAAGAAAAGAAAGATGGAGATTCCAGTAGGCTTTCAACTTATTGAATGAATCAGCCATACAAATACATCTCAAATTATCATTATTATTAAGCAGACAACACAACATGTCCAAGCTAGATTAATTAACCAACAACTCTAAGGCAATTTTTTTCGGAAGAAAAACAAAACTGAGCATAACAACCATTTGAGTGTACGTAGCACCAGAAGCTCCATTCTTTGAATTGTCTTACCGGAGGCATCAGCTAGTCCTTGCAATATATACAACCGAGTTGATCTGAAAATGAATATTTTTTTACATAAAAAAGGCAATTATTCAGAATGGAAGATTATGTTCAGAACTTGACATAGAGTTCAGTGTTCCATAAGAACAAAAATAAACTCATTGAATCAACCCGCCCATAGAGGCATAGAATGCAGTCAAAGGAAATGGCATTGAATATAAACAGGCCATGTTTATCATGGAAGCAAAAGTTGATGCAAAATCATTATAAAAATTCCAGAACAAAAAATGAAGTTTCATTCCTGAAAGCAGGCCATGTTTATCATGGAAGCAAAAGTTGATGCAAGTTCAAAAGGCATAACATGGAAATTAACAACATTATAACCAGATTCATCCATAATGAACAAGCACAGTAGCATTCATTCATGTCGACACCAATGAGGATCTTACCTTTAAGACACCATATGGGATGCCCAGCAAGCATCTTTCAGAAGAGAAAGTCACAAAGCATAGTCTTGCTTGAACTTCGTATGCTTTGAATGTCATGATGCGAAAACTAGATCAACTCAGCTCCCATATATGCCATATGTATGCCAATGGAGATATTTCTTCATAGCCCCGTCTGTCTAGGATTTTGAAACCTATCCAAGAAAAGAATGAAACCAACCAAGTGATGAAGAGAGTTAGCAGCAAGCGTTTGCAGCACATATAATGCTGAATTTGAAAATGAAAGTGGTCAGTGTCGGGTCACTGTACACTTTGAGCAACTCTCAGTCTCTCACAACTGAAAACCCCGTATCAGAAAAAATGATTCATACCATTCAGAGAACTGAGGTTGAACATTTTTCTATAAAGAAACATTACACTCTATTGGACTGAACTTCAACAGATCATAATCCATGATAAAGTACATTATTTGAGGAACAAGGTCAGCAAAGACTGGATTAATATCACAGAACTAAAATGTCCTCTTCCTGTTCCGGGCAAATGGCCCACATCGAATAATGTTTACACATCCCCAATCAGTACCTAGAGTCCAGCAGAAATGGGAAATAACTAGAATATAAGAGTATGCATTATTCTCTATCAAACAAGGAGGGAAAATAACTAGAATTAACATGGCATATTAACGCATCAGGATGAAGTACCAACCTGTGTTGGGAAATATCTGATGACATTGGCCCTCACACCACCATGCCTGATTTCACCCACATGAGCAGCAACACAATTCAAAGCTCCACCTATCATCAAACAATCCAAATTGTCATCAATTTCGACATTTTCACCCCAAAACAAACCCTAACTCAATCAAAATTGTAGGTTCTAACAGAAAATCACATGGCTCTTGAGTTCAGAACTTGGGATTCTATTCATGTTCAATCATCTACTTATGAAAGCCTAAAACAGCTAGTAGTGTTTTGATTAAAAAAGTGCCAGGAAAGAAACCATTTAGAAGCTCAATCAAAGTAGGAAGACATTGAAACTTATTAAAAGCACAGACATGCATCTCGCCAACAGATCGGAAGCAATTCGATTGATCAATTCATCGCTAGAAGTCAAAAAATCCGCAGAGGCATTTCATCGAACAGATTCCAAATTCATTCATCACGGAAACTTCATTTTCAAACTCACAATGTAGACGAAACAATTAACTAAAAAAACTCTACAATTCCTACTTCCTCTACCTTTAGCTCTTGCTTCCTAATTCATTCAAACTCACACAAATAACAACAGTGTCACAATGTAAACCAAACAACCATGGGGAAAAGAAAACCAACAGATTCCTAATTAATGAAAAATCGTTATCAAGTTTGCAATCCTTGCCTAGACATTTCCACAAACACTTGGTGGGCAGCTTTAGACACCAAGATTTCAGAAAATTTAAGATCAATCCAAGTATTCTCAAGTTCCAAATCCTTATGCGATTTAACGAGTTGAATACTCAGCCTATCTGAATTCAAGAATTTGCAATTACATTGACTCAAATGATAGAAGGATTTATGAAGTTACCTTATGGGAAGGACTCACTCTGTCGACACCATTGTCCACACCGAGGACGTCGTAGAACGATCGGAATTCAACCTGGCGACACCAGTGTCCTCACAATAGAGAAAGACTGAACCTGGCCTTTGGAGTTGTCAACATTTCGAGCAACAAACGATCAGAATTGATCAGACGGCGATGGATGAGGCTCACCGAGGGCGTCGTAGAACGACTTCTCAGTTGTCTGGAGAGCGCCGAAATCGGGAAATTCGACAGGGGCGTCGTCTAATTCCTCCTCCTCCATGAGGACATCGTGGATGAACCTGAGACAAGCGCCGTAGAAATCGGGAGGTTCCGGGGGATCGCCGCTGGAGCTTGTCCCCGACGCCGGATCCAGATCGGGACTTAGGGTTTCCAATGGTGGAGGGAGATCTGAAATGGAGAAAGTGAAGGAGAAAGGTTGAGCGATGGTGGAGCGATCAGAGGTAGGAGAGGGTGGATCCAGATCGGGACTTAGGTTTCCAATGGTGGAGCGATCAGAGGTAGAGCGAGAGAGCGAGGGTGCTACATGCTAAAAAAAAATTAAATGGGTGTTACAACGGCCAATAGATAAAGTGAGGATGCTATTAAGCTAATTAGATTAGGCAAATGTGATATTTCAGCAAATTTTCTCATTAATAAACAAGAATTAAAAACTAGAATTAATATAGTATACAAAATTAAACTAACCTTCCACCCAAATGACAGTCTCTCCAGGGCTTTCTTTCAGAGTAAGTAGCACCACAAAAATCTCATTAACGAGGTAATCAGATCCCAAATATATCTTAGCAAGTTCATCCTCAAAATCAACTTTGATAGACCAAGTCTTCCCAGCATGTATAAAGTAGATTGTTTTTGTTCCACGAGTGTCAACTATCCACTGTCCCCTCTTATATATTGGTTCCATATCCTCAAAATGAACCTATAAAAAAAACAGAAAAGTACTAAGAGAGTGCAGCAGAATTCTAATTCTTCCATTCATTCCAACAGAATTATTGTAAAATCATCTATAACCTTCGTCTTAGTTTTAGAAGTCATCACAGTTAAAGCACACGGGAGTATCAGTAAATTAATTGAACATACCTCAACCTTTAATCCAGTGGTTGTAGTTCCAGCACCACCATGATGAACCTACAAATTCCAAAGTGCTAATCAATATCAGGATGCCTGCAACGTCCAATTCCATTCAAATATATAAACAATGGCCAGTCCCCAAAAGGTAATCACAAATGTAAAACAAACACAAGTCTCATCTTCAGCACTACCGTTCACTGAAGTGAGTTCCAAATGAGATCCAACTACATCTCATAAGACATAGACTAAAAAAACTCTAGATCAACCTCTTTTTTTTTTCTTTTTTTTTATCTCCAATACGAAACCTTTCACCAAATGCATGAAAAGAAATGGAGCTAGGTAAGTAAAGGCCTATACCTGTTGAGGCTTTGTCAATGACAACCTCTTTTTATTTTCAGATTCTAGATTGTATATCCTAAAAGTCAAACGAATCCTAAATTGTCAAGGTGGTCTCAATCAGAAGCATTCAAGAATCAAGATTGTGTTGCTTAAGAACTAAACTCCATAACTTGGGTTTACATGTCGATTCACATTCAAATATGACGGTGAAATTGAATTCCGAATAGTTCCAACTATCGAACTCTCAGGCAGAAAGCATCAATTATCAATCGCATAAATTTGTCAAACAAAAACTAAAATTGGGAATCTAGGTCAACTGAAACTCAAGAAATTGAAACGAAATTGAAACACCATAACTACGAAAGCTTACAGATGAATCATATCCATGGAAAAACGAAAATCAGACCTGAGCCTGCTGGTCGAGGAAAAGGTCGTCGGGGACACGAAGCGCACCGTGCGCGCAGACGGCGGCGGAGCCGATGAGGACGGATCCGACGGTGGTGAGGAAGACGACGAATGCAGTGACGATCACGAGCGTACAGAGAGAGAGAGAGTGAGAGAGCGCAGACGGGGTAGGAGGGTTAGGGCGTGAGAGAGAGCGAACGACGGGCAGCAGGAAGGGTTTAGGAGGGGTAGGAAGGGTCTAATGCGGCTAAAAAAATATTGAATGGGTCTCTAGCAAACCTAATAACAAAATTAAAAGGGGGTTAACTACCAAATTAAATGTGCTTAGGGTCTAAACCACCAAATTCCCTCTAGTTTTATCCATATTTTTAAAATAAAAATGAATACATTGTTAATATTTATAAAATATTAACGGGATTATTTGATGAAAAATAAACCTAAAACAAATCTATCTAACCCGGAGAGAGTAAAAAATGTGTGAAATCAAATTCCAATGACTGGGAAATTGATTATTCACGGTCCGATCTATATCCTTAAATTGAATTGAGCCATAACATGAAAATCCAATTTCTAATAAATTGGTAGAAAAAATAAATTAACATGATTAAAATAGTAAACAAACTTTAAGAGGTGAAAATAGTAAGCAGAGAGATTAATAAAAATAAGGATATTGTTATGTAACAATTCTAAACAAGGTTTAAACAAATAATGATAATAAAGTATATTTAATTGCAAATTGCATGAATATAAAAGCCAACGTTTATAACACACTCGACAATGAATATGGTTATAGCTTTAATTTTTGTATATTAATAATTAATTTTATGTAACTATATTTTGTTTGAATATAAACAAAATATTTTATTTTCTTTCACTGTATAAGAGTGTTTGATCATGTGTACAACTAAATATTTAAGAAAATTTTTGGTAAGTGTCCATTTGAGTTATGGTTATTTTATTAAATGTCCATTTTCATAATTATTTTGCTAAATGTTTTAATATAACATTTTTATCCCTGTCCATTTTTATTATACCAAATTTAACAAGTGATGTCTTTGAAAATATTCTAAATACTAGGGCTCTTAATATAGATTTTAAAGACCTGTGTCACTGTCAGTTATGACATTCTATTTGGGAGCTGCGAAATAGTGTTATTTTTCACAATGGTTCTGATAAGAGTATTGGCAATGTCTTAATTCACACTATTGATAAGATTTCTTGTTGGAGTAAGGAACTGGTGAAAACCAAATTACCAAAACGTATTAGGCCTCCTGAGAAAATAATTTGGAATCGCCCCCCAATAACTGTCGTCAAAATTAATGTAGATGCTTCGGTCAAATTTGGGTGCCAATCTCAAATTGGGTGCATTCTAAGGAATAATTATGGTCAACTTATTTGGATACATAAATGTAATGTTAGAATGAGTTCTGTCATTCTAGCAGAAGCGTTCGCAGTTTATGCAGGTATAAGAGTGGCAGCGGAGCTTGAGATTCGGAAAGTCATAGTTGAGAGTGATTGCTCAATTGTTATCAATGCCATTAATCAGATGAAAAATATACCATGGGAGGTGGTGCAAATAGTTCAAGAAATTCGATCATTAAGCGAAGCTTTCGAGATTATCAATTTCCAACATTGCGAAATCTCAGTTGAGCTATAATTTTATTTTGAGTTCTTGTTGTGAGTTCTAGAACATCATCATGTTTGATGATCATGGATGCCGGCAGTACATCCTAATTTTTGCCTACTGAAAAAAAAAAAAAAAAAAAAAAACTCCCCTTGACCGTGTCCGATCTCTGTGCTCTTTCTCATCACACTCTCCCTCTCCTCCGGCATCCAGTTCCAATTTAATTTTAATATCCGTCGAAAATGGCTCCATTTGACAGTCTCAACAAGATGAAATCAGTCACCAGGACAGAATTCGCTCCTCTATTGAAATTCGCTACTTCCACTTAGATCCGTCGCTTCTCCGCAATTGCAACCCACTTCTTTGTCTGTAAATCTGATCTGCTCAAATCTTTGAGCTTTCGATGCACGACCGCCATGGCGTCGTCTCCGATTCTCTAATCCTTTAAGCTTTCTAGGTGCTGACTCTTGCTCTCTTCTTTTTTGTCTCACAGGAAGGCCCTGTACCTATTCATCCCCGAAGCCGCCATGGGAGGAGCTCCCAAGTGCTCTCGGTGGTGCGTTCGGGTTCCCTTCTTAAATCCTCGTCACCTCGCTATCTCTCTCAATGTGTGCCACTGTGCCAAGCCGCCTCTAATTTCTCTCAACAGTGTTGATGCATTTCAGTTGTTGATGACGAGGAAGGTGGGCTCAAGTGTTGGGCCATGACCAATTTGATGGGCTGTAGAGTCATTACAATTCAAATAATGCATATATATAACATGATATGCAGTATATATTAGTAGTAAATAGAGTTACATTCCTTAATTACATTGTCGAATGTCAAATGTCTCTTTTTTTGTTGTCCCAAATTGAGTCTTATGAGCTGTGTCACCACAATTAAAAAAAATGTAATAATTGATGTCACCAAAGTAATTATTTTTCTATAAAATATGAATTTTTTCCAATAATTGTGATAAAATTATTTAATGCTAAGCTAAAGAACATTTGATGTTCAATATATGTCATGACAAAGGTCAAATTTCAATGTCACCACTGCTGTCACCAAAGGAAGACCCTAGGACAAGAAAAAATAGTGTCACCAATACTGTCACCAAATCAAAATTTGGAGTTGTCATCAGAGATATTTACATCAGTAGTGTCCCTTTTATACCCCTTTAAGTAGTGACACAACTTTTTTTATAATTTTTTTACAAGGTCAATGTCACCAAAGGTGGTGACATTGTTTTAACGAGGTGATTGAGTGTCTACACATGTGGTGACAACTTTTTTCATGTCTTTTTCTACAGTTTTTTTTTCCTTTGGTGACAACATTGTAACCACTGCCGTACCAAACCCTGCGACAAGGAAAAAGAAGGTTCAAGTGCTAATAGTATGTGGTGTCACCAACATAAAAACAGTGACACCACAAGGATACTAATAAAAAAAAAACTTTACGATAACATTGTCACCAACCTTATCGGTGTCATCACTGGATTCACTGATGGTGACAATTTTTTTTTTGTTATATTTTTTACGAGGTCACTGTCACCACCCTTATAACACTGTTGGTAACATATTTGGTGATGAGTTTTTTATAAAAAATTTTGCTGACACTAATAAATTTTAAAATTGTGTCACCAACAAACACTTAATAAAACACGTGTCACGACCCTTATAACACTCTTGGTGACACATGTAGTGACAACTTTTTTTATAAATTTTTTTAGTGACACTAATAAATTTTAAAATCGCATCACCGACAAACACTTAATAAAACACGTGTCACCAACATTGTTATAAGAGTCACCACCAGTGTACCAAGTGAAATAATGGTCAAGTGTTATTAGTAGCGTCACTAAGGTAAAAACATTATAATCACTACTGTCACCAAAGCAAAAACCTATGACAAAGGAAAATGTTATTAGTAGTGTCACCAAAGTTAAAAAAAAATGTAATCACTGGTGTCACCACTATAAAAACAGTGGCATCACAACTGTCACCAAAGGAAAAACCTAAGACAAGAGAAAGTGTTATTAGTGGTGTCACCATAATAAAAAATATATATCCAAATCAAAACTTGGAGCTGTCACCATAGATATTCACACAAGTAGTGTCTCGTTTTATACCCCTTTAAATAGTGATGTCACCAAGGAAGAATAATGTCACCATTGTTGTCACCAACGGAAGACCCTAGGACAAGAAAAAATAGTGTTACCAATACTGTCACCAAATCAAAACTTAAGAGTTGTCACCAGAGATATTCACACCAATAATATCCCGTGTATACCCTTTAAGTAGTCACACAAATTTTTTTTACAAGCTCAATGTCACCACTTTTTTTATTATGACGAGGAACCCACCTTCGATGGTAAACATGGTGATCACCACCTTTGGTGACACTGTTTTCGGGCAAACTCGGGCAACATTGAGCCCCTAAAATCACCTTCTACATCTTGCCCAACGTCAATCCCATTTAAATTTTGAGAAAGGAAACAAAATTTTCTTTGGCGCTCCAAATGCACGTATATAGCCCCAAAGATCAAATCTGAGAAAGGAAACAAAACCTTAGAAACATGATACTTCATCTTCAAATGAGTCGATTGAACGGTAAGTCTGTAATTGCAATTTGCAATCACAAACTCCCCTATATATCTCAAATTATCCGTTCATAGTCAATTAAGCGCAATTATTTTTCAAAAAAGAGGGGAAAATATCATCAATTTGCAAAAGCCTCTTGAGTACCATGGCTGACCTTCGATGTCACCCGCTTCTACCAAGAGTGTCTCGATCCCATCGTCTCAATTTGTTTCGAAAGCTATCGGTGAAATCGGTCCCTCTCGATTTGTTCTTCACCGCCTCCGAGTTCCGGAGAGCCTCGACACCTTCCGCTTGAACTCCTCCCGATCAACTCATGGTGGTGGCGACGCAGAGGATCCAGCACTGTCGGCAACCCATCCGGCTTGCACCTCCGCCTCTTCTCGATCCGCCACCTGAAATTCCCAGCCCCTCCTCTGTCGATGACGGCGATGCGGCCTCGCTCCCCGACTACCTTCTACCTCTCACGCCTCCCGCTCATCCCCTCCGAGCTCTCTCGCGCCCCTCTCTCTCTCTCTCTCTCTCTCTCTCTCTCTCTCTCTCTCTCTCTCTCTCTCTCTCTCACCGTCGATGGCTAGGTTTTGGTGCTCGAGAAAACAGATCGACGATTTCAGGCTTAGCTTCGAAATCAGGGAACTGGAATTCACTCTCATCAAGCGAGGAAATCAAATGAAGTTCAAATTAATTCGGAGGTCTGAGTGGCATCGGAGCCGCAACTAGAGGTTCGAGAGGCGACATAAGCCTGAGGTTGGGCGAATCCGACGTGGGAAGGAGATGGAGAAGGAGAACTAAGGCTGTGTTTGGCGGAAGGTTTTCGAGCTTTTAAAAAAAACCGAAAGCTCATGAGGCGGTGTTTGGCGGAAGATCTCGGGGAACCTTTTCAAGATTTTCGCGAGCTTATGGTAGCTTGCAAAACGCCCAAAATGAAATCTTGGGGTACCAAGATTTCGGAGATTAGGAGGAGCTTTCGGATTTGTCAATCCATTTTTGCTCTCGTCTCGCCTCTCTCGGAATCTCAGTTCTCCGCCTCGCCGACACAAGTCTCTTCTCCTCCTCGTCGCGAAAGGTACGTCACTGCCCTCCTTTCCTCTTGAATGCGGTTCACCGGCGGCTCCGTGACACTGGAAACCCCATACGTCGGTCGATTATTCGACGACGTCGAGATTTCTAGGGTGTCGGTGGGAATGGGGGTGACTATGGTGACCGGATTTGGGGGTTTTTGTGGTTTATAGGGTTTCGGTGGAAGAAATTTTAGGTTTTTGGTTTCCATCGATTTGGGGCTTTCACCGATTTCTAGGGTTTGGCTGGAAGAAATTTGGGGGTTTTTGCATATTGTTCCGATTTGGGGGATTTTTGTTTGTGAATTTGTGTTAATGCGGTTCCAATTTCTTCTCCCTTCATTCTTCGTGTCGGCCATTGTTGTTCATGCTCTCATCTGTCTGACCTTGTTGTTACTCAGATTGTTGTTCATGCTATTACTATGGTATTTGTTATATGCGATTAGTGTTTTTGAGGGATTAATCCGATACAACTAATCTGGATACAACTAATCTGGATGGAATTATATATTACTTCATTAGTTTGACTAGAAATATTTACCTAAATGTTGTCATTCATATGCTGAAATCTGCATTAGCTGTAGTCCATTCAACAAATGAGATCTGTAGTTGTTTAAGCAAATTGTAGGAAAACAAACTATAAAATTATATGTAGCAGAATACCAAAAAAATAAGATCTGTATGAGCTGAAATGTTGGGATAAATAACAGCAACAACCAGATTTCGCATTTGGCATTGTGTGGTTGAAATCAGTGTTTGGCAATCGGATGTTGGCATAAATTGATTGCTTCTGTATTCTGTCATTCCTTGTTTGTGCATTGGTTATGGCAAAAAATAAGATCTGTATTCTGTATTCTGTCATTCTGGCAATCGGATGTTTCATCCCCTGTCAACCAGGATCTTCCTGGTGATTTTGATTGTTGTTGAAAACAGAGGAATTAAAATACGGCCATTGATGTGCTGATCACTGCTTGCAATTGTTCATCACTTGTGATGTTTGTTGTTGTTGATTAGGTGATGACTGTTGTGTCAATAGACAATGAATTGATGATGGCTACTTTCATCCTTAATTTTGTTTGGGTGATCATGCTTGATTCTGAAGTGACATTTGTTCATGGTCTTTTGCATTTGTTCATGGTCTTTTGCATTTGTTAATGGTTGAGCTTATTCTGATTTTGACAATATGCTTCCTATGTCCACGTAGGAATCATGTGGCCTCACTCTGACACTGAGTCCGAGACCGACTCCGACAGTGACCGCAACTACGCTAGCGGTGACCCTCGCAAGTACCCATGGCTGAGGACGTCATACGAGCAAGGCCAGTCCAGTCGTCGCAGGGGACGGCATCACGACGACTCTGACACCGAGACCCTTGACCCCGAGGACGTCA
Organism: Persicaria maculosa; assembly: GCA_963922045.1. Classification (NCBI taxonomy): domain Eukaryota; kingdom Viridiplantae; phylum Streptophyta; class Magnoliopsida; order Caryophyllales; family Polygonaceae; genus Persicaria; species Persicaria maculosa. The sequence goes on from OY998262.1 coordinate 67,136,798, forward strand.
AGGAGGATAATGCACTATGGGCCTACGCTACCGACGAATTGAAGGAGCTGCGCGCCAAGATCCGGGGCCTCCTGGCACAAGACGCAGCCAGGGAGAACGCTCTGGCCACTGTCAACTACCAGCTGCAGGAGACGAGGGACCACAATGCCTCCTTGACGAACAGCCTCGACGCCTCTGAGGCGCGCAACGAACATCTCGTCAAGAGGGTGGCCGAGCTGTGCTCCTTCATGTGTGGGCGTTGGGTGGACCACACAAGCGACCAGCTCCGGGCTCAGAGGCTCTCCTGCCTGGTCAGGCTGGGCTGGATTATTCTTGGCATGCTGGTAATTATACTGCCTCTGGTCGCCCGCCCGTAGGACATCAAGCTTGTAGCTGTTGTTGTTTCCCTCTTTTTGTTAAGATTTGCAACTGTTGTATTAACGAAATTGTGGATTCAGGCCCCCATTTTTGTGCATTTCGGGGCCTCGGATGTAGGTGTATGTATGTGCAACCTCGGCATGATTACCCCTTTTTGTAAGCCGAGTGTTGTTGCACCCTTTTGCAATGGTGCATTTAACCAACTGTTGTACGTAAACCACTTTCTATAAGTTAGCACAGCGTACGTTATATTCCTCCACTACACTTGCAACTGTTATACTTTCATCGTTTTCTTTTGATCATGTCTTAGACAACATCAGTGAACAATTTCCGCCTCTGTCGGAGGACCGACGGCCGGCAAAGGTGACCGGAAAGGGGCGAGGTCTTTGGTCCCATTACACTCGAGCCGAAGAAGGGTGTGCAGGAGAATCCCTCGCGCTAGTGTCGGTTGCAATGTTGGTTGTGTTTGTGGCTAAGGACAAGGGGTAGGGGAGGGTATATTGAAGGGCAATATGGACTTTTCCCTCACATAAACCCCTTACAAATCTTACCTCCACCAAACACCTTTCTAGCTTTTAATGAGATTTTCGTTCCCCAAAAACCATAATCTTTGAAATCTTCATAATCTACAAAAAAAAAACCCATAACCTAGAAAATCTACATAATCTAGACAAAATCTACTTTTTACAATCTACTGCCAAACACAGCCTAAGTCTGAATACGGGGATGAATAAAAACTGGACGGGTATAGGCCATAGGGGAAGGAAGGGTTAAAATTAAAAGGGGGTAAACTTGGTATTATGATTATTTTTTTTTTGGAAATTTAGCAAAATGTGAGATTAGTGTGTACAATTAGCAAAAGGTTTATATAAAAATGGATATTTCATCAAATTATTTCAATATTTAATTAGAATAAGCATGCTTTACAATCTATTTATTAAAGATTTAGCCTAATTTTATTTGGAAAAATGACTACAAATAACACAAATTATCAGGCGTGAACCGAAAATAATACAAACTTTGAAAATCACCAATTGGTATACAAACTATTGCGTAATAAACCGATTTCGATACGAACTCATTTCCGACAAACATCATACTAGCTTATTAACATATACTCCCTCCGTTTGATTATAAATGACGTTTGGGGGTCGTTTTGTTTAAGCAAATTAAATGACGTTTGGTGTAATCAGACTTTTATGACCCCACTTTTTATAATTTTTATAATTTATTTTAAAATGAAATAACCTAATTATGTGGTGGAGAGAGTGGGAGTCATAAAGAGAAGTACAAAAACTCTGTGCATTTCAGTACAAATTAAAAGCTCCATTTGCATTTCTTAAATTTGGTGTTTTGATGTAAAACGACATTTATAATCAAACGGAGTGAGTATTTAACACAAATAATTCAACGGTTTCAACTAGCCATCAACTAGTATTTTGCCCAACAAAGCCTAAGTACCAACTCAAACGTATACATTGGGGTATATCGTTGTTTTTCCTCCGCTTAAAAATATATATCTTCTAATTTTTTTTTATACTTTTTAAAGAAACTAAAAAAAAAATTATTATTATTATTATTATTATTGTTGTTGTTGTTGTCTAATTTATCGAATATTTCATTTTAAATTGTTTTTTATAAAAAAAACCTGTAAAAATTAATAAAATATTGAATACTAACAACAATCCGTTGTAGTCTAGGTGGTTAGGATACTCGGCTCTCACCCGAGAGACCCGGGTTCAAGTCCCGGCAACGGAATTTTACCCCCCTTTTGTATTTTTCCATGGATGGACACTTCCTGAGCGGGCCTGGGGATCATTTAATATTGCCATTAGAATTATTGCCATCAGAATTAGTTAGAGAGGTGTTTAGTATTAAACGCGTATGAGTTATAAGTTTTTTTAAATAAACACAAATAGTTATTTTTTCTATAAATAAATACGTAAGTCATTACAATATGGATGGGGAGTTTCAAACTCGTAATTTATTGATCATTGCATTTCATTTTTATCAGAATTATTCAGCACGTTAAACCAGTAAGACAGACATTTTGTATAAATTGGATAAATTTGAAGAGACGAGATGATAAAAAAGGGCAAACAAGAAAGAAAGAAAGAAAGAAAGAGAAAGGGAATATAATTAATAGTTTCAAGATATTCTATGGATGGTGAAAACCCAAACAAAAGATTGAAAATAACGAAGCAAGCCAAGTCAAATTGTCAATGGATGTATATATGTGTATACATCCATTGAAGAAGAGGTGATCCCATCACTGTTCATTGTTTTTGATTTAAAGCTAAAGTCTGAATCCCTTTGGTTGCCAATGACACGTTAAATCAAATGCACTACAAATCTATTGAAACTTGATCAAATATGGCGGATTGATATTCGAACAATCATCATCTTGCTAAGTCGGACGATCGTTACCTATCAGTTTGATAAGTCACTCAAAGATTTTCAAATGCACTACAAATCTATTGAAACCGCGCGTCCGACTTATCGGTTTGATAAGTCGGACGCGCGGTTTCATAAAACATGAGAGAAGTCACTCAAAGATTTTCAAAGGTGGAAAGATTTCCACGATTGGTGAAATAGTGGTTATAGTTTGCCCGGCCCTATGGTTTTCGAAACCGTAATCAGCTAAATCTTTCATGACTTTTAAAACAGTCGTCGTTACAATCAGTGGCGGAGCCCGGATTTATGTCCGGAGGTGTTAAAAAAAATTTCGTGATTTTTTTTTTTTGTGTATACTTATTAAGAAGATTTTTTCTAAGAAAATATTGAAAAAACACTAAAATTGTGATTTTTGAAATTTAAATATAAATATGACATTTTTTTAATGAAATATTTGATAGAAACAACAAAATATAGATAGAAATCAAGAAGAATTAATGAAATAGTAAAAGAAATAAAAAGGGAAGCATTTAAGATTTGAACCTAAGACTTTTTGATTCTCCTACCATCCCTCCTTTCTTCTTTTACCACTTAAGCTAGACAACCATCTTGTTTCAAATATCTTCTAAAGATACATATTACCTCAAAAATACTAAATATATGGGAAAAAAAATTATTATTTTTTTGTATTTTTTCCCGAGCCGGGGGGTGCCCGAGCACCCCAAGGCACCCCTTGGCTCCGCCCCTGGTTACAATCTATTTGGTGAGAGTTTCGCCATCTCAATAATATCCTATTTCTATTTTAAGTTGTATATTTAACGGTTTATCGTTTGCCAACTTTGTCGGTCGCTCAAGAAGTCAAACCTATCTAGTCCTTAATTCATAACTTATTAGAAAAAAAAAAACCTTTGGGATGCAGCATTTTTTGCTAACTATATCATTTGTTATTTTGAATTATGAAGACCTAGAGGGAAAGAATCAAGCCCAATGGGCCCTGTGGGCCCACCATCCTCACTCATTGTGCCTAGTTGCAACGTATATCTGTTCTTCCTCCCTCCTCGTCCGATCAAATTTATTCCACATGATCTACATTACATGATTTACATCCGATCTTTTCTTATCTAAAGATGTTCAATTCGGATCACGGATCGAAGAACATAAGTTGCAACTAGTGAGGTCTTTTTGAATAAAATAGAATCAAAGAAACAAAATTCTACGTTAATATAATAGATTTATTGATAATTATTTAGGTAACCATAATCTTATAGTTTTAATGACACTTATTTAAATTTAACGGTTTGTCTATTGTGTGCCCAAAGGATATAGGATAAGAATACTTTAGTGGGAAAAAAAATCCTAAAAAGAAATGGTTGAACTCTATAATCTAATTTGAAAATGGCTAAACCGGGTGTATCTAGAGAGAAAATAATTTTCCACTTGGCCTTTTATTTTATGCCCTTGGGCATAGGATAGAAAATCTATTGTTCTAATTCATTTTTTTTTAAAATAATTTCACACTTATTGCTACATAAGATGATGTTTTACATAATTTTTAGCTTATAAAAATATATCGAAAAAACTAACAAAAAGTATTTTAAATGGTGTTTCTAATCTATACTCCTCATTATATCAGACGCCCTCCGTCTCACAAGTCACAATACTTGTTGTTTTAGAGTAGTAAAGTTGTATAAAAAAAAAATTGTTGTTTTAGCTATAATTATTATCTTTATAGGTAATAATTGCTCTTTTTATAGGTAATAATTACTGCTTTATGTATTTTAATCTTCTATAAAAGTAAGGGAAAATGGCAGAAAACCACCCCTTAAATATGAGTCTTTTGCAGAAAACCGCTCCTTAAAATTGAAATTGCAGAAAACCACCCTTTAAACCCATTTTGTAGGTAAATCGCCACCCACAACCTTTTTTCCCGTTAGGTTTCCGTTTAAAACGGTGAAAAGTCATTTTTACCCCTCACTTTTAATGCTATTTTAATGAGAGGAAAATGTATAAATTGAAATAAATTAATAAAATATATTTATCCGTCCTTTTTAATGTTATTTTAATAGAATAACATACATTTTTCTCTCATTAAATGGGATGGATAAATATATTTTATTAATTTATTTCAATTCATACAGTTTTCTCTCATTAAAATAACATTAAAAGGGAGGGTAAAAATGACTTTTCACCGTTAACCTAACGGAAAAAAGGGTTGTGGGTGGCGATTTACCTACAAAATGGGTTTAAGGGATGGTTTTCTGCTCTTTTCCCTAAAAGTAAAGTAAACATTAATTTTTTTAATAAGTGTGAATAGAGCTAAAATAACAAGTTTTACGAGACGGATGGGTATTTAATACATGAATCAGATTTTTGGTATAAAAAAAATCTATAATCCATCAATATTCAGACACCGATTTTTTTTAAATACTCATATATAGGTTTACAATTGTGTAATTTAAATACCAAATTGGTATTTTGTGGATGATAAAAGAGACAAAAGGCAAGAATCACCTCGGGCCCTTAAAACTTGGATTGCAATAATTGATTGGGTATGAATTTCTGTGCTCTCATGTCTCTCATCTTTGTATTTTTATACTTTTATAATTTTACCATTTTTATTTTATTAACAAAAATAAAAATAAAAATAAGGGTGTAGGTGTCACTTGCCGGCGGAGACGGCCACGGCAGGACTCGTGCTTCCTTAATCACGTTTAATTAACAACTTAAAAAATGAAACTTGCTTCTTTAATTAACAACCACAAATAATTAAATGACTAGTTATTGACCCAAATCCTCTCGTTTGGTTCAACGTGGGAATTGAAATTCCCGGAAAGTTATTTCATGGGAATTGAATTCCCAGGAAGTCTAATTCACGGGAATTGTGAAAATACGTTTGGTTAACTTTTTAGTTTAGAGTATTAAATAGGGGAATTGAGAATTTTTAAATAGAAAATGGGGGAATTGCAACTTACCTAGGGAGGAGGAGGTAAGTTAAATTCCTATGAAATGGAGGAATTGAACTTCCTGGGAATTTAACTTCCTGGGTTTTTCTGCAGAAAAAAATTCAACCAAACACATATATTTTAGCTACTTCCTGAGTTTTTGTACTTCCTGGGTTTTTCAATTGCTAACCAAACGAACCCGTGACGTGCTTGCTTTATCAAATCAAACAAAGTTATAAAAGATGCCCAAAAAAGAGATATTTTTTTTTGCATTAAATGGTTGCTTAATTCGTTGCTCCCGATCTGGTTTTTTTAGGCTAGAAAGGGAATTATTAGAACAAATAAGAACAATAGTAGTTGTTCGTCTTAAAACAACTTGAAGGATGAGAAATAAAACAAAGTGTAACAAATGAGATTTAAATTTAAAGACTTTATATATAAGGTTTCAAACGTAGCTTATAAAAGGCCCAAACCTATACTCAATAAGATAGGAGTGGATTGTACTAAGAGCACTTTTAACGGGGGGAATATAGGGATGCTAAAGTGAAAAAAAAATATAAAATATTGTGGAAGAAGGCTGGCGGATGCTTATGGGATACCAAAAAGGTATCGCTGCTTATTTTTTTTTCGGAAATTAAAGAGTCAAAACGACGTAGTTTAAGTGCGGAACAAGGCAAAACACAACGTTTGGAAGAAGGGTGGCTGACGCAGTTCTGCAGATGGGCAGGCCACGTGTCGCCACACCACAGGACGCTGGGATGGACGGCTGGGATTGCAACGCACGGACGGCCCTGATTGCATCTGGCCGAATTTAATTAAATTCATATAATACTAATTTCGGTATGTAAAATGTCAAAAAAAAAAAATTAAAAATTACCATAATACTAGATTCATTTTTCTCTACACATAGACATCAAACTTGAATATGTTTCGACATAATATGAAAAAAATGATTTATTTTGATATAATTATATTTTAATTTTGCTCGGTAAATTGGATCTTGGTCATTCGGTGTCCGATTGCTTATTATAATACCTTTCCGGATAGGGAATCGATTCACGAACAAAACTCACAGCTATGCAGTGACCTATGGGCTTTTTAAGCCATTTGAGGTCGTTTCAGGGCTCAAATTAGGGTTTTACTATGTTCGAAACTTTCTGACAATTTTCGAAACTTCATACCGAGTCCAGTTAAATTTTTTTTTTGTTCGTAACACACTTCATTGAATGTTTGGAGGATGTAAAAATGTAGTCAACTCATTTGTGACATTGGTATAAATGATCTGTATAGATGAAGTGTGTTGTCCCGTCAAATGCAGATTTATTGATCTGTATAGTTGAAGTGTGTTGTCCCGTCAAATGTTTGAAGGATGTAAAAATGTGGTCAAGTCTGATTTTGGCTATAAAACCTTATCATCACAACCATTTCAAAACACACCAACTCCACCAACTCTTCTTCATCTTCTTTTCATTATGGATCCATCTCAAAATCAAGCTGATAATTTCTTTTTTTCTGGCTTGAGCAATATGTCCCTTTCTTCAGAATATGAGCTAGGCTATTACGAGCAATTGCTTTCTTCAAACCCACAAAACCTTACCCCAGACACTGCTGGAAGTGAAAATTCACAACAATCCCAACCTATCCCAACTTATAGCACGCAACAAGGTGTCGGTTCTAGTTCTCGAGGTCGAGGCCGTCTCAGTGCTCGTGGGCGAGGTCGTGCCAGGGCTCGTGGTTCAGGCCGTGGTGAAGTCGGAGAAGGTGCTGATGCAATTCGTTCTTCTCGCTCCACTTGGAGTGTGGAAGACGATAATCTTCTCGTTAGCGCTTGGATAAACATCTCGACCGACGCGGTCATCAACACCGATCAAGATGCAAATGCATTTTGGGATAGAATTGGAGCCTTTTATGAGAAGTATAGGAAACCACACCAAGTGGAAAGGGATGGAAAGAAATGTAAAGCTCACTGGCAAAAAATCAATTCGAATGTAGCTAAGTTTGTTGGTTGTTTTCAGGAGGCAAGTTGAATGAGAGCATCTGGCGAGGCGGACAAGGATGTCATTACGAGGGCACATGAGCTTTATGCTTCAAGGACAGATGGAAAGCGATTCAAAGAGGAGCATGCATGGGTACTACTGCGTGATGAGCCGAAGTGGAGTGTTGATTATTTAGATAAAATCAACCGTTGCAATGCAAGTAGTGGGAGTTCAAAGAGATCTCGAACAACTGGTGGAGAGGATACCCCTGGTTCAGATACTCCCACGAGTGTCTTTACTGTCAACCCAATTCAGCGTCCAATGGGCATCAAGAAATCCAAGAGAAAAGGAAAAGAAGTCATGTCATCCGATCAAGCTGCACAGAGAGAGGTTGCCGTCGAACAGGCAAAGGAAGAAGCTGAAAAGTTCAAACAAATGTATGAGTTGCAGATGGCGAAGGAGGTTCGCAAGAGGGAGAAGGCGCAAGGGTACACGCAAGTGAAGAAGATTGACTTGCTTAGTCAACTCATGGCAACTCCAAATCTTCCACCGGAAGGTGAGAAGCTCAAAATGAAGTTATTCAAGGAGCTTGCGGATGACTCTTTCCCATGAGAGATCAAAGCTTAAGTTCAAATGTGTTTATGCATGTTTCTTTAATGTAATGCATGTTTCTTTAATGTAATGCATGTTTCTTTAATGTAATGCATGTGACCTTCATGTAATGGAAGTTATCTTTATTTAAAATGTTGTGTCATTTTTAAATTTTGAATCTGCATGTGATAGAGAGTTGTCTACTCAATGTCGGTCTTCGAGATTCCAAATTCTGAAATTGCATATGATAGAGAGTTGTCGGTTTGTGGTAGAGCCTTGTCTACTCAATGTCAGTCTTCGAGATTCCAAATTCTGAAATTGCAGGATAGAGAGTTGTCGGTTTGTCGTAGAGCCTTGTCTACTCAATGTCAGTCTTCGAGATTCCAAATTCTGAAATTGCATGTGATAGAGAGTTGTCGGTTTGTGGTAGAGCCTTGTCTACTCAATGTCAGTCTTCGAGATTCCAAATTCTGAAATTGCATGTGCCTTCTATATAAATGAACATTGCATACTTTGAAGATAATCACACCACATCCAGAACTCATCCCATCCCAAAGCACCAACAAATGGCTAGCCCCGATTCAGATTCTTCAAACACAAACCCTTTCCTTTCTAGTAGTAGCTCTGACGGAGATGGTGAGCTTCAAGCTTGCTTTGAAGCATGGAAAGCTGCTACTGTTCGAGCTCAAGAAACTTTTCAACAACCTGAAAGTTCAAGAACGAGACGTCGCCGTACCCACATTGAAAGAGGGAGGGAGAGGGGCTTCGCTCAATTGTCAAGTGACTACTTCTCGGAGGTGTCAACCTACCCAGATGAGGTCTTCCGACGCAGGTTCAGGATGAGTAAGGGAGTTTTCAACCGCATCGTTCAACGTTTGGAATCGGAGATGGTGTACTTCCAACAACGGCCGGATTGCACTGGACGTATGGGCATTTCTGCGTTGCAGAAAATCACAAGTGCAATTCGTATTCTGGCATATGGCCTTGCTGCTGATGCTAGTGATGAATACCTTCGTCTATCAGGGGCCACAGCAAGATTGTGCTTGTCCCATTTTGTTGATGGAATCATCAACTATTTTGGAGACGAGTACCTTCGACGACCAAATGCAGCAGACATACAACATCTGCTGAGCGTAGGAGAGTCTCGTGGTTTTCCAGAAATGTTGGGTAGCATTGATTGTATGCATTGGGCTTGGAAGAATTGCCCAACTGCATGGAAAGGTCAATTCGCGGGTGGATATCATGGTCATCCAACAATTATACTCGAGGCCGTTGCATCCTACGACCTATGGATATGGCATGCTTTCTTCGGAGTCCCAGGTACAAATAATGATATTAACGTTCTTGATCGATCCCCTGTGTTTGATGATATTTTACAAGGTACAGCTCCGAATGTTAATTTCAATATCGGGGGACACGAGTACTCCATGGGGTACTATCTTACTGATGGGATCTACCCTGAATGGGCTACATTTGTCAAAGCACCAAAGGCTCCTCAAGGAACCAAAATGAAGTTATTTGCTCAATATGTGGCTTCCGCTCGCAAAGATGTGGAAAGAGCATTTGGAGTACTACAAGCTCGTTTTGCAATAGTTCGTCATCCAGCATTATCTTGGGATCCAATTTTGGTCAGTAAGATAATGAGAGCATGCATCATTTTGCACAATATGATCGTGGAAGACGAGCGAGAAGGTTATAGTCATCATGGATACGAGATTCCACAATTCGAGGAAGGTGTAAACGGTGAGGCTGCACCGGTTGACGACGATGCTTGGACATTTTCGACCGAGCGCCACGCGACTATGCAAGAGTATATAAAGAAGAGGCATGATCTTCATGATAATGGTACGCACCGCCGACTAAGGGAAGACTTGAAGGAACATATTTGGCAAAAATTTGGATCCACACATGGAGGCAATTAGATTTCGCAAATTTCGTATTATGTTTCGTACGTTGCAATTTAGTTTATGCATTAGCTTTTGTGTAATTTCTTTTTTTTTTAATCAATGAAGTTTTCTATTTTATTTTAAATCAAAATTTTTTAATTACAATTTAGTATTTAAATACTAATATAATATTATAATCATATTATAAACATGTTGGAAATAATTGTTATAGAAGGGTATATTCGTAAATTGAATTGGTAAAAAAAGATGGATTATGGGATGCTTGAGATGCTATTGTTAAACTGGAAAAAGTGGGAAAGGGATGCTATGCTGATGTGGCGGAGAGAGATGAATAAAAAAGTAGTAATTTTAGTATCTTGAATAGTAACTGATAAACATGGTCTTATAGGTTATATAGTCGACGGTGCCAATTAAAATTTCAATGATTTGGACATGTATACGGAAGAGATACGATTAACCATTTTGGAATGGCTCACCGAAAAGGACTTGTGGGTAGTACCTATAGATCCACGATTCGAACTCCGGAATTGCCGCTCTTTATTTAGCAATTAAAGAAAAAGATACGATTGAACGTGCTAGTACACATGTGTGATTGTCTTCCAGTCGAGATGGTTCAGTTTAGGAAAGACATAATCGCACCAACACACAAGTGTAATATAATGAGTAACCATAAAAACAATGGACGGGTGCTATCGAGATTGAATGTTAACTAACTAACGCAACACACAACATAGGTGCATATATGGTTGACAAGTCGGCAGATGGACGACCGACAAAACATACAATATTTTAAAACAGACAAGATGTCAAGATATACAGCAATCGGAAACGCACCCTAGCTACAAATTAAAAGACGAATCTAGGCAAAATTAAATATAACAAGTTAGGAAGGTAGGCTACGAAAGAAGTCAAGCACTGTCATGAAACAACACTGCTGGCCAGCGATACATCAGGAATCTATATACATGGGTAATGAAGACGAACCTTTAGAAAACTCCTTCCCAGTCATGGAATCGCCCCATACATACCACCAAACATACATGTTAGTGTATCCGAGTCGTTTGATAATTTTTTTCCATCTATTTTTCTTCATAATGTAATTAAAATGTTTGAAAGGGAACAAAAAGAAAAGTGGTAGCTACGAATCAAATCTGAAAGCAAACATTGCCTAATTTTAGGCGGAAGCATTTAAAGTAAGGTACTCCTTTAGTCAAACTCAATATTCAATCCCCATTATATATATATATGTACCAGATTGTGTGTATATAATTTGATACTGTAAGTCTTTATATTTACAAAGAAACATATAATTATATCTCAAGCAATATCTAAACATATAATTATATATATATATATATATATATATATATCATATTTTATATACACAAATTTATGGCTTCTTTGAATTCTACCATTAATTCATACTTTGTAGTTGCACCTTTAATTTGGATGATCATATACACTTATTTTATTTGAAATTAGCACTTATTAAAAGGAATTATTTTTTGAGAACTTTTATTCAATTACTCAGCCGCCCATACTTGCACTTTTTGTTCAACATATGACATTAATATATACTAACTAACTCTTAATTATCAACTCTGTTGACTATATATATGTATAATTTTAATACATTTTTTTCTCTAATTGTACATGGATGAATTACCTTGGTTTAAGTTAGGTACGAGACACATATCATTTTCATTTTGATAAAATAATTATGAGCTAGATTACAGTGGATTAGGGTATGTTTGAATTTTACAATGTATTAATTATAATGTAATTACTTTATCTCAATTTCTTTTTATTATTTGGTTAAATCACTACTTTATCTTTGTTTTTACGAGATTTGTAGCTGTATATATAACCAAACATTCACATAATTAAAGCCGTAAACTGAAGTAAAATAAGTGTGTGTAGCATTATAATGTATATACTCCCTACGTTAATTAAAACTTAATCTGACACGTAACAATCCAACTTCTAAATCAATCACACATAAGATCTAGTTTAGCATAATTTCGACCACAAAAAATTAGTAGTATAATTATTCTTAAAAATAATCAAAATAAAGAAATTTATTAGTTTATGAACACCGAATACTTATAATATACACCATGTTTTGATAAAGTACGAATGAATAATATACAGTAGATTGTTGGCAAACATGCAAATCTAAATAGCTTGAATTTGTAAGTTTGCTGTTCTTTCCTTGACTTTGAAAAAAAGAAGAATTTTTGTTACAAACTCTACCTATACCTATACGTAGTTTTGATCGAGCCATTTGAAAATACTTTCTCGACATAGTCCGAAAAAAGGATGCAGAAGCGGAATAAACTGTTGTTATATAGTCACTTAATATGATATCTGATATCTAGTGTTTGGTATAGATAGATATCAATATCACTTAATAATGTTAATATGATATCTGATATCCAGTGTTTGATGTAGACAGATATGGATATTACTTGATATCTAAATATCAAATCTGAGTATATATTGATTTTAAGAGGATATCACTTGATATCTTTTTTTTGGTCAAATATATCACTTGATATCTAGATATTAACAGATATCGATATCTTAATATCACTGATAGTGATATCTTAATACTGATATCAATATCTTGATATCATTAGAATCCGGACATGTATTATAAACCAACGAATCAATAATCGTTATAAGAGCTCGTTTGGTTGACGTTCTAAAAACCCATGAAGTAGTAATTCCCAGGAATTGGAGAAAATACCAGCGTTTGGTTGGTTTTTTTGCTACAGAAAAATGCAGGAAATTGAATTCCTGTGAATTTGAATTCCCACATTTTGTAGGAAGTGCACTTACCTAGTTCCCTCTAGGTAAGTTCCAATTCCACCCTTTTTAATAGAAAAATTCTATTTTTTTATTTCAATTCCTATAATTCAAAATCCAAAACCAAACACAATTTCTGAATTCCCATAATTTTCAATATACGGGAATTGAATTCCTAGGAAGTGAACTTACCGGGAACTATACTTCCCACGTTTAACCAAACGATCCCTAAATGTATTTACAGAGATCATTCATCAACGTACACTACCCTTTTCATCAACTGTTAAAATCGAACATAAAAATCTCTTTCAATTAGCAATCTTGAGTATGAAAATGAAATATCATTGCTAAATAAGTAAGATCGAATGAGAGGAGGGGAAAAAGAAAACAAGTACAGTATAGACTGTATAGTTGAACAAGAAATTCGTGGGGAATTAATTAAATAAAATAATAAATAAAATAATGGAGAGAGTATCAGCTTTTAGACGCTTTTCACGGGCTCTCTTCATAACTTTGATAATGACCTTTCGATTTGGAATTAGTTTCCCTGTGTTGCCTACACCTCCCCACGGACCACACCCCCTTTAAGGCCTCGTTTGTTTCTCCACCATTTCTAAGGCTCCGTTTGGCAACAAAAAACTCTACCAGCTAGCTTATTGGACCTTTTGATTTTGATATTGTATAGTTGTAAATGAAATAAATATAAGATTTTAGTTTAATTAATTTTTGGAAAGAGAGTATTTCAAAGCTTATGATTTTCTATTCACAAGTTTCCATCAGCTACTCCAACTGTCAGGTTTACTAGACATCATACTAGCTTATTAACATATATTTAACACAAATAATACACAAGCATCAGATACTCAATCAACTTAAAAATATATATTGGGATATATCGTTGTTTTTCCTCCGCTTAAAAATATATATCTTCTAAATTTTTTATATATTTTTTAAGAAACTAAAAAACTTATTATTATCATTGTTTTTTATAATTTGATACTTACGGAGTATTAGTTAATTATTATTGCTTACATTTTTTTAAAGTATGATCTTACTAATGTTAGAAAATGGAGTGAGGAAAACAAAATACCCAAATTTTAAATGAATTTGGGAGGTGGGGAAATTTGACATTTTTGACATATATATCTTACGTGTTGTCATTTCTCAAAATTTTATCATCAAGAAAGCCAATTTCCTTTTTAGCTTTTCTATCTTTGGCCTCTATCCAAACACGACGTATATCAATGATTATATATGTATGGCACAATTTTTTTTAAATATACTATTTTTTTTTCCTCATTTGCAGCATGCATTAGAAAAACAAGCTCTCCCTATTGAGGATGTATGTTAATTGTTAAGTAATATTCTCTTTATTACAAATAGCAATTAGTAGACATGTCTATTATTTAATGTTTTTGTTCTCTACAAGAAAAATATCAATACTAGCTGTTTTAACCCACTTTGCTTATAAAATTACGTAAAACACTATGATAATTATTTATTTATTGAAATATAACATTTTAGAAATATCGTGAACTAGTTATATTATAAAACTACTTTTAGGTTTTTTTAAAAATATTGCGTGTGACGTACACGCGAGTATTGAACTAGTTATAATATTGTTAAATTACTTTTAAGTTTTTTTTTAAGCTAAATTTTTAGTTTTGTGCTTCTTCTAATTTTGTTTAAAATATTATTTCAATTTAATTTAAAGTTTTTAGTATCAGGGATCAATGGATCAGTTGGTTGACCGTTGAAAAACCCATGAAGTATAAAAATCTACAAAGTAGAAAATATATATTTTTGGTTGAATTTTTTTATCGCTGAAAAACCCAGGAAGTTAAATTTTTAAGAATTTAAATTTCTCCGTGTTTAAGGTTTAACTTACCTACTTTCCCTCAATGTAAGTTGCAATTCCATATTTTATAATTAGAAATTTTCAATTCCCTTATTTTAATTCTTACATTTAAAAATCAACCAAACATAATTTTTTAATTATTGGAAAATGTAATACATGAGAATTTAATTCCCAAAAATTGACTCTCGTATTGAACCAAATAAGCTGTACGTTAAAGCGATTACTAACAATTTTTTTTTACTAAAGAACATGTAAAATATTATAAAATATAACAATGTTATATTTGGATACGTGATCAATCGCAGTTGATCCACCATCTAAAAGCATCCCGATGAATGAAGTAATCGAATCTTAGCTGGAGGGCTGTCCTGAATCATAGTCGTCGAGAGACCCAAATGCGTCAATCTGCCTGCAACTTGACAGGTTGATCATCGATCATAATCTATTATCATTAAAGAAAGTTCAAAACATCATAATGGTAAAAAAATTTAAAAATCAATATGAATGACAAATTAACAATATTTTAGTCATAATTATTTCTTAACACTATGATCTTTTAAATTTTATTTTTTCATGTATGTGAATGATTATAAATATAAATTTTTTATATTTACTATAGATTTTTAATCAATAAATTTAACCTAACACTAACACAAAATCGGCGATCATCACCGGGCCGGAGAGAGAGAAAAAAAAAGGCTGATCGGGTTTTCCGGTGGAAAGGAGAATGAATAAGCAAAAGCAGGAGATGCGCCACGTGGCGAGATCACAACCGTTGGGAGATATTCCAACGGTTGAGATTGGTCTTTTCGCGTAAGACATTTGATTTGCACTGGTAGAGTAACTGTAGACAAGTGTCAGTCGTTCGATCATACAACAATTAAGTCTCCGTCTTCCTCTTTCTCCTCTTCCTGCCCCAAATTGATTGCAGACACAGAAACTATCTTAAATTCAGAGAGAGAGAGAGAGTGAGAGAGGGAGATCAATCAGAATCAGATGATCAAGTTCAAGCTACCTAGCAGCTGGCCGGTTGTTTTCCGTGTCCATCGTCTTTAATACGAGTATTTCCTGTGTTTAATTTGTGTGTCTGAAGAGATCAGAGAGAAAGAAAGACACAGATCGCCATGGCGGCGTTTGCAGAGTTGGAACTTAGTGCTGCAGCTGCAGAGTTGAATTTCTTCAAAGGTTCAGTTTAGGAGAATTAAAAATCCACCAAGTTACAAGCTTTTTTCCCCTTTCCCCCTTTTATCGAAAACCCTAAAATTCCATTTCTGCAACCAGATAAAGCTGCCACGGGTATTTACTCCTTCCAAGTTCCAAGCTTCCACCTTTCATCAACAAAACACTAATCCAAGAGCCAGAAGACAGAGGAAAAAAAAAAAAAGAGATCGATTAATTAATTAACCTCGGGGCCCTCTCGCAGGGATATGGATTTTTGGTCTGAGCTGGAATCAGGTTCAAATCATGGCAGGCTTTTTCTCACTCGGTAGCGGTAGCGGAAACACGCCGGAGAATCTGAACATCAACAGCAGCAACAATCCATGGGTGAATCCGGTGTCCGGTAACGGCATGATCCTGTACCGGAACGAGGAGATCTACCAGCAAAAAGGGTTCGAGATATGGCAGCAGTGCGTCCAAGTCCACCACCACCACCCACCTTATTCTCCCGTCCTTGTGGGCCCCACTGGTAGCGGCGGCGGCAGAACCCGGTCGTCGTCGTCGTCGATGCTGAGAGGGCTAATTGGAGGAGGGATAAGCTGTCAGGATTGCGGGAATCAAGCTAAGAAGGACTGCGCCCACTCCAGGTGCAGGGCTTGTTGCCGGAGTAGAGGCTTCGACTGCCCCACTCACGTGCGGAGCACGTGGGTTCCAGCCGCTAAGAGGCGCGAGCGGCAGCAACAGCGCGCCACCGCCGCTGCCACCGCCCCCTCCTCCTCTCAACCTCAACCACAATCGGAGATCATAAGCCATCAAAAGAGGCAAAGAGGTAAATCAAGTTCAAGTCTTTAGGTCTAAAAAATACAAAATACAATTATATATCTTTTTTTGGGGCTTTGGTTTCATGGTGATGATCTTCGTTTATCTGGTTTTCGGGTCGGGTCACGTTTTGATACACAGTATATATAATGTGTTCGTAGAAACTATTATCTAGTCTTCTCCACCTCTTTTGTAACTATTTGGAAGTAAAACTGGACAAGAAGAACTGTGTTTGTACAGGCAAGGATTAATTAAGGCTTTAAATATCAAAGATTTGATTTTTTTTCCTAACAAAAATTAGGGTTAAATCTCAATTCTTTTAATTAGGGTTTATTATTTCATTGAATTTATACAAAATCATGAATCAAATACCTAATTGAAATTAATTTCTGTGTTATCATATGTTGAATTGAGACAAACCCGAATTAATTTGTTTGATGTTGAAGAATTAGGGTTGGAGTTGGGGCAGCACTTCCCAGCAGAGCTAAGCACGCCGGCGGTGTTCCGGTGCGTGCGGGTCCACTCCGCGGACAATGCAGACGATCAGCTGGCCTATCAGACGGCTGTCAGCATCGGTGGCCGTGTCTTCAAGGGCATTCTCTACGATCAAGGCCTCGATAGCCGCTACGCTCCGACAACACCGTCGGGTGGTGGCGGTCGAGGAGCGGAAACGGCCAACTTCATGAACGCCATCCCCACCACCTCCACCGCTAACCAGCAACCGGATCAAAACCCGGATGTGGCCACATTGCTTGATGCTAACGCAATGTATTCGCCGCCGATTAGTGCATTCTTGGCCGGTACGCAATTCTTCCACGCCCCAAGATCTTGAGATCTTTGAATCTTGAATTTCTTATAATCATCACTCACTAGTCACTCCACATCAAATTTTAATTACCTAGTTAATTAAACCCTAACTGTGCCATTTTAGCTTGATCTTGGAATTCATGGGTTTATTAATTAGTCACTGATTGCCACTGGGAGAGCTATATCTTTAAAAGCAAAAATGTGTCATTTTATCTGTATATGAGGCTTTATTTAGTACTGTTTTACCGTAGTATCTTGATAATTATTCTTATTTCTCTCTTTTGTTTAAATTTTAAATTCAGGATCGTTAAATTAAAATATTGTGATATCTTGAACAACATCTAACTTCGGCGGCCTATTCCTTTCATTGTTGTTGCTAATTGATTGTTGAGATGGCCGGAATCTCATTGATTTATGTGTTGTTCACGAACTCCCTCCAATTTGTCTTAATCTCAACGGACTCAGTCGACTTTAATAATTTATGATCGGATTTTTGGTTCTTGTATGCAAAAACTAATAATTATCTAAATTTTATTTCGTTTGTCGATTTGTCGACCTTTTCATTTAGTACTGCGAATAGTTGAGGATAAAAAGTTTTTTTTTTAAATTTTTTTTGGTAATTCACCACTTTTGTAAGATATATAGACAGATTTATGATAAGGAGTAATTATTTGAATATTGGTGTTTCTTTACATCACATCTCCCTCAGGTTCTGATATTGAATTTTCAATCTGGTCTCTTTATATTGGCCTGTTTTTTTGTGAACTCGAGGCTCACTTTCTCCACTTTCTCCGTTTTCCTGCCGGACATGAATGCTACCAGCTACTCCATTTTGGCATACTGTATTCAATCCATTTTCCAGTCGAGTACAAAAAACTATACGTACAGTATATTTCGATCACATCATATATATATTATTAGTAAAGAATTTAGGCGAGCGAGTTTTACCCGGCAGCATCCTTACGGATGAGATATAAAAGACCAAAATCGTTGTGAATATAAACATTTCAGACAGAGTGACACACATTTGCCACTCTGCCTATATAGAGTCGTATGGAAGTTATTTTATTTTTATTATTATAAAGTCGAGATAAAGGAGAGTATTGAGGAATTTAATTTTGTGGGAAAAATGCATCTGAATTTCAGGAAATGCTCAGAGATTGAAGTAAATATTCTCTCCTACTTTCTCCAGAACGTCTTTTGATTTATCTGGGCATTACCTTTTACTGTACTGAACAAACACCTTGATCTTAGCCCACTAATTTACAAAATAAAAGGGGAGATTTTTAATAAAGTTGAAGTACTGTAACTAGGACGGTGAAAAATTAAATGAATGGAAAATTATTATTATTATAGTATTAAATTGAAGTTTGATTTGGACATATGCATATATTGATAGTGATAGTCTTAGCTACATGCACCGAGTACATGTGCTATATACACTCAAACGTACTGATTTTAAATATATGTTTTACCTTTTGAATGATATGTATGTTCTATAATTATTATAGTACATTCAGGAAAAAAGTAATTAATGAATCATGGATATGTTAATATGATTTTGTTTTAAAAAAAAAAGCTTAAAACTTTTGATTTTATTTAAAAAAATATTTACATGGATTGATCAAAGATCCGTCTATTGTCCACTTTTTTTTTAGTTTCAACATTTTTTGTTTTCAAATTTTAACACAAATGGATCATTTGTATTATTTTTCAAAATTGAACAAATTTATGATTCGTTTTTGTTATTTTAAAAAAATCGTAATGATGGTTGAACGCATTTCAGCCCTTGGATCAAACGGATCTTAAATTCGCACATTTAAGTGCATATATTTATAACAACAATCTTCTAGATTGAAGATTTATATATATAATTACAAACTTTTCACTTACATAATTGTGTACATTGCACACAATGCATTATTGATACAATTAATAATGTCACCAAAAGTGTATAGGAATGTACATAAGGTAAGACATTTAAGTGATGACAAATCCATTTAAATTTATGCATAGTACAGAACTGTTTTTTGGGGATGCTGGATTTGGTATTCTACATGTATAAATTGGATATGTATGGTGGTGTGGGTACATTTGCAAGAAATTTCATAAACTTTGTCATCCTTTGCAAGGCATCAAAACTCTGTAACTAGGGCTGTTACTTGAGCCGAGTAGCTCGAGCTCGGCTCGAAAAAAGTTCGACTCGGGCTCGCTCGAATTAAATATGAGCCAAGCTTGAGCAGAATTCTGAGCTCGAGCTCAGCTCGAGTAGCTCGTATAGCTCATTTTATGGGTGAAATTACAGTTCTCTCTTATGTTTTATTTAACCCCATGTAAATAAGTTTTATTTAACCCCTTGTAAATAGGGCGTATATCTCGTTTCGTAGGTGAAATTACAGTTCTGTCCCTAGGTTTTATTTAACCTCTTCTTCTAAAGAGTTTGTCACCCGTTTTGCCTTTTGGACTCCATTCACTTTGAATCACAGATCTACATTTTGTGAGTAGCTCGAGCTCGACTCGGCTCGACTCGAGAAAATGAGGCTCGAGCTCGAGCTCGGCTCGTTTGTAAACGAGCCGAGCTTGAACACCCACTACTCGAGCTCGTTAGCTCGTATATCAGCCCTATCTGTAACTATATGTAACGTTGCTGCACTAGCTGAATAGTTGAAAGGATATTATTGGTTTGTTATGGTCTTGTTCAAACAGTCGAATATATCTGTTGTTAGTTCCCGCGAGTGAATATGATCTTATTACTATAATGGTTTGGTCAGGCAATAATTCAACCCTATTGCCTCTATTTATATATAAAAAAAATCACATAGGTAAAACATCCTATAAGTAAAACTAGATATAGATAAAACTGATCTTATCTAGAACCTATTATAGAGAAAACCACTTGGGCCACGATCCAGTTCGTCAACTATATATATATATATTCGCAAGTTACAGGTAGAAGGTGATCGACTTCCTAATTATCATAGACCATCTACGTAATCGGAAAAAATGCACGTGGGAAATTAAATTGATTATGGCTGATATCAAAACCATGCTGTCAGGGATGAGAGATGTTTCTTTCTCCCACATCCCCGGCTCGGGGAATAGAGTGGTGAATAAGGTTGTACACCTTGGCCACTCTAGAGAGGGATCCGACATATACAATGACTCGTGTCTTATGGAACTTATCCGCAAGGATGCTATCAGATAGAGTTGTCCCATTCGAACTCTTTCTTTAACAAAAAAAAAGAAGCTTAAGCCAATATGTCTCATATATAATGCCAATCTAGTTAATTAAAGTCGGATCGGAACGAGATTGAATATATAATTCTGTTTGGGTTTAAAAAGTTGAAGATAAAGAAAACAAAGTTGGGGATAGCAAATCATGATCGAAAGGGCAAACACATTGGAAATTGGAAGGCTAGATCAAACACAAAAGAAAGCACAAATTGGTGAAGGAGTAGCTTCTTCTTTAAAGCAATATGGAGAACAAAAAGCAAGAAAATGGCAAAATGGGCACATCATGCTAGCTGTCTTGCTAACTGGGTTTGTATGTACACTAGACTAAACCATATTCCTAAACTTTATAGGTGTGGTTGTGCTAGATCAGTGTTTGTAGTAACATATGCTAACTTTTAGCTTGGTTATGTTATATGCATGTCACCAATCTCCCCTACTTATGAAACATTTTTATTTTATGTTATGATGTATATATAGTATATCATTTACAAAGTTATAGTATATCTTAACACAAAGTGCAATCAAGTTAAAATTGATGATATTTTTTAGTACGTGCAAAGCATAGTCCCGATCAGTGGCAGATCTGAGGTGGGCTCTAGCCCACAAGAGAAACCCAAAAAAAAAATGTGTTTTTTTTAATATAATTTTTACTAAACTTAGGAATAAAATAGTTTAAAATTTTTTTAAAAATGATAAAAATAGCTTAGCAATAAAGATGGGTATTTTTTTTTGAACCAGAAATAATTTGGCAATAAGAAGATCTTATATGCCAAGAGCATCCCATCGGATGAAATCAAGAAGCGCAGGATCGTCAGGTGTCCTTGGGCCAGAGAAGGCATGTGATAGGTGCGAAAGTTGATCAGCAACCCGGTTTGCCTCTCTAAAGACGTGACGAATCAATACAAATTGGAAAAAACCAAGGGAGACTAGACTGTCTGAGACAATCATTTCGGAGTCACCCAGAGGCCAAGACATTCCGCCCCGGCAACGAATGCAATTGATGTTGTACCAGCACCACAGTAGATTGGCTTCCCAGTGTGGTTTCTAATTATATATCCAAACAAGCCCCCAAATTAGGAGAAAAAGCACCGTCGAAGTTAAGTTTAAAAGTTCGTGTTTCTGGTGCCTTCCATTTATTAACTTGAGGTCATGGTTCAAATAACTTTTTTTTATAAGTTTTTTTAAAAAAAATTCTCTTAGTTTTTTTCTACAAAAATTAACTAATTAAATCAGAAATTAAACGTTTTTCATATATACATTTTTTTTAATCCCCTAAACAAAATCCCTGATCTGCCATTGTCCCGAGCAAAGATTGTACTGTTGTACAATAATGCTAATCGGAGTTTGGCATGTTGCTGTGGTTGTTGATGGACCCCAAAACGCAGTGTTTAGGTAATGGAGCTATGAAGGGGTGTTGCCATAACACAGCAAGCCAAGGACCACAAATCCACAGTGCGTAGAAAGCTAAGAATAGCTGTTTTGCTGGCTTACCTTCTCGGCAGTTAGCTAGATATTGATATTCTCATAGCTGCAATGCTCTTTCCGTCTTTCCGTCCAAAGCCGCTAGGTAGCTTAGAATATGTAGCTGTATCATGCTCTCAGATCACAACCATTTGTGTAAATTTGATTCATTATATGCTGCACTCTATGGACCAGAGCGCGCAGCGCAGCGATCAATCAACATATTACAGAGCAAAAACACATGTTCTTAGTTGTGATTTCCAGCAAAGTTAAGCTAGAAACAGTCATATATTACTTGAACTAGAATATATACATACCAATACCCGACGAAGCAGGCATGCCAATCCCATCTATAAGATCTTATATTAGGCCAGGACAATACAGTTTCATAAGATAGCAGTTATTTTTAAACATACATAACCACCAAGTTTTGATAATAAGTGGTAAAATGGCAGGCAACAATAGTAAACAAGTGAGGCTAAGAGTGGTACTTGTATCAGATTCATGCTTCAGAGGCAGTGGTGTTGGCGAGTTTGACAGCAGCAACGGTTGAAACCATGGAGTCGACACCACAAACATTCCTGCCCCTGCAGATTTTATAGTAGCCATTCTCTCCCCAGTCCTCGCCCCATGAGTTCTTTATGATCCAGTAAGGCTTTTCCTTGAACCTAACAGGTGCATACCCAGCTGATCCGTACCCAACCAACAACACTCCGTGATCCAAATGCCTTGAGCAGATGTATGGGCACGAAACACCCCCAACGTATGTCTGCATATAGACTGCGTTTATGGCCACTGCACCAAATGCATAAAAGGCAAACCCGGTTAAGAAAGAATTCGTCATAAGATGGCATCAACAATGAAAGACTGAATACCTGCAAGTGGACCGTTCTTCACCAAATTCGCGGCAATTTGGTCCTCATCAAGAGAAATGACACTGAAGTTGGCCACTGAGGCAGCAACTTTGCTCTTGTCGAACTTGCAAGTGTTACTGTCTTTCCCCGTGTAAGGATAATCCTCTTCTTTTTGGACTCCACCGGATTTGAGTATGTATTCAAAGGCACTATTCATCAGCCCACCACCACACCCCGAGTCACACGAGTTGTATTCGTCAGGGTCACACTGCGAAGAACATGAGAATGATTCATCTCAAAAGTCCAATCAGCAGATACATAAACCAGATGGAGTAACAGGATAATAGCTGAATGAATTCAGAAAACACAACAAACCTCATGATCACACTCCACAAGCTGTTGCTCGCTCAAGCTCACAAGCTTACCAGTTGCAAGAAAGTTTGCACCTTCCAGGGCTCCAGTGGTGCTAAAAGCCCAACATGAACCACATGAACCCTAAAATTTTTCCATACACAGGCCACAAATGATATCAGAACGGCTAATAGCAGACAAGACAATAAGACATCAGTTATACAACATACCTAAGTACCAACTTGAGTCTTATCAGAGAATTTTCAATTCCAAAAGCAATTAGTGTCGATGAAATTCAATCAATAAAACTATTTGCTTCTATCCACAATTGGTAGATGGTCAATTGCTCAAACAAATTCTGTTAAAACAAAGGGCTGAAGTTTGATAGATCAGTAATAGAAACAGAAATCATAACAATTGTACCTTCGTTGATTTATTATCACTTATAATTCAACTAATATCAATAGATGAGATGAAATTCGATTAAGTTAAAAAGGAATCGAAATGGTCAAATACCTGATTTTTGACTCCGGTGACGGCGCCGTGATCGCGCCAGTCAAATTCAGAAGGGAGATCGTTCGTCGGAAGGACAGGAGCCTGATGAGCATCCACCGGAAGGCCAACTCGCCGATTCGACTTCCGATTCAGCCCCAGGAAGCTCCGGCGGAACTCCCTGGGAGTGAGGTCGGAGAACTTGGTGACGCCGTGAGCGGCGGTGGGATCAAGAAGCTGATTGCGATTCGCGCGGAGCAGATTGGACTTGAAGACGGAGAATCTGTACTCGTGCTCCTCACTCGTGGCGTAGTTCTTGTTGAACTTCGACTTGAAGAGAGAGAAGTGGTGGTCGGCGTTCAAAAGAGGTTCGTCGCCGTCGGCGCCAGAGACGACCTGGCGGATCAGCGTGTCGGCGAACTCATCCGAGGCAAGGGAGGGAGGAGGTGTGGAGAGTAAGAGGGAGGAGAGGAGGAGGAGGAGAGAGAAAGAGATTGGCGCCATCACCATGGGAATTGGGAAGTGGGAGGAGTGTCTGCAAAGGGTTCCCAGAAAATGGTAATCCGGGAGGAAGATGAACGGCTAAGATCTTGACACGTGTACGATATTATTACCTTGTTTTTTTCTCCATTATTGCTGAAGGATTTTTTGGATAATTACGGAAATCGCCCTTCAAAACTCTTATTTACGAAAATTCACCCTTTAAACATGAAAGTGTGAAAAAATTGTCCTTTTACAGAAAGTGTAAATTTTAAGAAGTTCTCTTGTATAATGGGAGAGAGAGAGGATGAATTTAGAAGTGAATTCAATATACTCCGTAATAGATACTAACATTTAAATATTGCCAAACAAGTTATATATCGTACTGTTTTATGTGTAATAAGTGACGGATCCTGAAGCGTTTAGTTGAGGGGGCGAAAAATTGATCTCTAATTTTTTTTCGAAAAAATCATCAATATTTGAATTTTTCGGGTTTAATTATAGTATTAAGTTTGAAGTTTAACAAATAACGAGTATGATAGAATTGTATTAATTTGGTAAATGATGTGAAAAATAATTTATATCGTTTCAATCTTGAAACGTCTATAAGTTTTTACTCAGTTATCGGATTTGAGCTTATAATATATCAAATCGAAGCTATTGACGAGAAGAATATGTATATTAAATTTCATTTTTTATTGGGGGGCGACTGCCATCCCCGATCCTTTAAAAGATCCGCCCCTTAATATAAACAATTGAGAGTACAAATATTCATCTTAAAGATGAGAATTTAAATATTGTCAAACAAGGTATATAACGTACGGAGTACTATTTTGTGTGCAATGTAAATAATCAAAGAGGACACATCGTCCCAATTAACGTCGTTTTCGATTTAAGACATCATTGATTATGTCATCGTTGTTATGGACGCTTGTTTGCTGTAGGTTAGTTAGCGAGAAGATTTATTTAGCTTGCTGATTTTTTATTTATTCAAAAGGATAACTTTTTTTACTTGAAAACGAACAAAAGGTGTGTGGTGCCGTGTGGCAATTGGACAAACACATGGTATTTATATTTGTTTTTTTTTTTTTTTTTTTTATCCTTTTCAGTTCAAGTGGGCTTTGCCCACTCTACATCTGGATCGGGTTACTATAGGCCCATTTAAGGGGTTGACCCTCCCACTCACAAGCGTCTCCATGTTTCTCCGGGGATTCGAACTTCGAACCTCGAGGCATGGGATGTAGCCCCATAACCACTACACCAACTTGTGATTGGTGGTATTTGTTAATAAAGGAACAAAAAAGACATCTTATTCATGATGGATCTATTAAAATTTTAAAAAATGAAATTAAAAAAGTTTCAATCCGTCACCTTTAAAGTTTAAATATACACTTTCTAATGTTTCTATCCAATGAGTTTAAGCTGATTTGTGATTGATTATTATTTTCAACCTTTTTAGTTTAAAAATTAGTCCAAAAAAAAACGTATATTTATTTTCTCATTTTTTCTTCCAAAAGAAGGGAGTTTGTACCACCCCGAGTCCTCTAGATAAAAATAGAGGTCTAAATCTAATGCCTAAGATTCAAATATTCTAAATGGAGCTATTTGGTTAGCAAGAGTTGTGACTTTTACTGGTTCTCTTGCTCTCTGTGGTCGCAAACTCAAATTAGATGATCGGATATTAGATTGTTGAAAGCTAAAAAGGGGTTTAATTAAGGTAAATGATGTAAAATTTCAAAAACTACGTCAGGTGGTCGAGCCGAAAATGATCTCAAACTAATACCTGAATATTTCCAATTTCATTCTTGGATATGATAAACTCTCTATTGACCGTATTTACCAAAATCCAGATGTAAAATTGCGATGTGAGTGTAATGACCACTGGATTTTCGATATAATGCTTGATCCACCTAACCATGGTTGACGATGGGTTGGTAAAAGTCTTGTGAGCCCAATAAGGCCCATATAATGGAGCTATTGGCCCACTCCAAAGGTAAGTTGTCGGAATTTGGATTGCTTTTTTCCCCCACTTCGTCTACCCCAATTAAGAAGTAAACACAACAACAATCCAGTATTTCCCGCATTTAAACGGGGTCTGGGAGTCTGGTTAAGAGGTCTAATTGAAAAACTGTTTTCCTAAATAAAATGGGTGAACCTAAAATCTATTTTAAAAATGATTAAAATAAGTATATCTAGAGAAAATATTTCCCAAATCAAAATGTTTATCATATACTCTAACAATCATGATGGTTAGCCCGTTTGCCGATTTCCTTCCGATTTCTGTTGTCTGGATTTCGAATTATTTCCTGTTCAAAAAAAAAATACCCTAGCAATCTTATGAACCCTATGGAAACCCTTTCCCATGAAACCCTCCTTTCTCCCTGAGGGCCAATGTAATTTGGGGTTCATGACTTGCTGCTTATCTCTCAGTTAGGCGATCAACCATGGCCATGGGGCCAACCTGCAAGAAATCAACTATACAACACTCACAAAGCTTTATTTCACACTAACCATCATTACCAGCACTCACATGCCAAGTGATACCTATCACACCATCAGGATTTAAGGATTCATCAAGTCCTTCCGGCTTTCTTGAGGAGCCCCCCATGTCGTTTGTTGGACTAACACCATTGTGGCCTGTCAATTGAATACCACATTCCTCAACTTAGTTATATACTTATATGTCATCATCAATACTCAGCATGATCTAATAAACTTGTACAAATCTGCATAGAATGTACCTTGAAAGCAGCTCAATCTACGCAACTAGCTCAACGAACCAGCGTAACTGAATGAATGAATGCAATGTACTATGCCTGGAGTTGATCCCTTGGAAAGCAACCGCGACAATGGATCTTGTCGCCCACTAGTTTCATACTTTCATGTTGAAGCATGCCTAGCCTGTGTGGGTGGTTGAGGTTCTTGAAAAAGACGTACTTACAATCTTCTTTTGATTTCATCTTTAGATCTTTTCTGATCCCTTTTAAGAAATTTTTAGCCCCTTGTAAAGCTAGAGATTCCACTCTTATCATCTCAAGAAATGACCCATTCTGAAGACAAACCGAAAAAGAAGATGGCGACCAAAGCTCTAACGCACTCAAGGTTCCTACTCATGATGTATATTTAAGACATCAGCCATGTGCAGTTAAAGTGGAGAGTGGGACACAGGGATTCTGCTTGGGAAGGTAAGAGGTATGTCCAAATTGCACTGAAATTCCATATGTGCATTCATATTATAGTGCCCAGTGCCCTGTGCCCAGTTGAGTGAAAGGTAAAATAAACTGATTATACTGTATGGTTTCTTTCACATACCTGAGGGTTCCAAATACTCCTTGGATCCTCTCTGAAGTGACCCGTCGTCTGTTTTCATGCGAAGATGGTTCGTTTGACGCGCCTATGAAAATGTGTTTGTGTGAGTCAAATCTTAAATAAACCAATATCTATTCGAAAGCTCAAAAGCTAGTATAAAACATCAATGGACAGCGAAACAAGAGCGTATATAAAAAGTAGGATCAATACCTGAACAAGTTCAGCTTGTCTAACAGGCTTCTTGACAGATATCCACAGTTGCCACACATAGTGAACTGTAATGCATTTTCTCCTGTAAATTAAGCACACAAGGATTCCAACATTGAGCAAATGACCTATAATGGCTTAGTACAATCACGCGGAAACAAAATCATAGTGTTCGTCGCAGAGCTTGGTCAGTGATCAGCTCTACTTTTGATTATCAGATAGAGAAGCACAAGTTTCTGTTCTATGAGTATTCTCTAGTTGAGAAGTGCATACTTAAACGGATATTGAGATACTAGACGAATTGATTAGCATTAAGCCTCTTTTCTGCAACAAATGTCTCCGACTCTCTTCCTCCTTCCGCGCTATTTAGCATTGTGTTTTACCTTTTCCTGTCGAGAAGCTAAATCTTTTGTTGTTCTTCACACATAATATAAAATGTTGAGCTTCACAAAGTGCCTTTGATAGTTGCATTCATTCAAAGGGCTTCCATGATGAAGAGGATCAAAGAGTCAAGTTAAGGCACTATGAAATCAAATGATAAATACATGTATCACATATAGTATGGATTCAAGATTTCCTCTCTAGGTTGCTGGCCCTTACTGTTTCGTAATAAAATTCAAAGGCTGAAGAGATTCTCCCGTGCAAATATAGCTGTCAGGTACTCAGAGAGGTTTATGCACTCATTTGAGAGTGTGAGTATGTAACCATAACCTGTGCCGGTTGGTGTTGGGTCATTCATTTCCCTACCTGTAGTGCTCAGGTGCTGTCCAAAAGTGAACATAAAAAGAAAACAAATTTCCTCTTTTCTTTTCCTTTATACAAACTCTGCATCACATTCACAGTGTACTTTCTGTCAGTGAAAATAAAAAAACACAGTTCTTTGAAGATGAAGGGCCAGTAAATGTAAATTAGAAAAAAAATATTCATCACTCAAGAGTTGAACCTTTTTACATTTTATATTAGGGTGATGATTATGATCTTAAAGAGAGGTGGTGGAGAAAATGTCTGTTAAAGGAGAGGTAATGGATGTCGATCACTATCCATATTCAAAAACACTTTTTCAGAGTGGAGATGCTAGTGGAAACACTTCACCAATCCTTGCCTAAGATGAGGATTAATATCTAATCCTGCTTAAAGTGAGGAAAAGGGGGCCCTTGGTCTATCATACAAGTGCAATAACCCCGAGTAGTAGTGAAAAATAGTCTAAACTTTCAAGGTTGTGGAAAATCACATAAATTCTGTAGTGAGTTACTGAGTTGCAATGTAGAAAATGTTCCTCACTTGAGCTATTATTCATAACTCACCCCATGACTAATGTCATTTTTCAAAACTCTAAAACTCCGGGCTTCTCATAAGTTGAATTCCCCAAAGATGCTTCACTAAACATTCCAAGAAAGTTTCCACAGTAGCAAAACATGTAAGAGGTGGTAGGAGTGAAAACAGCATGGTGTACCCACCCTCCCCTCGTGCCTCGTGCGTGCTCTCAATCGATGGCGGCTCACCCTTTCTCTCTCCCTCTCCTCAATTACTCATCATTAATGGCATGCCTCCAAACAGAACCCTTTCTCAATTTAGTTCAATGGCAGGTTAAGGTGGTTATGACTTATGCCACAGGAACAAATTAAAGGTTTAAAGTGTAAAATAGGCAACTAGTACCATTATGCAGCAGGCGCAAAATTATTGCAATACTTCCTACACTTAACTTTGCTTCTATGGTAAGACCCTAGTCAATTTCCGCGGTCCACTTTGTAGTCCATTTATTCACTGTCTTTTTACTCAATCAAAATAGGTGGACTAAGTGAATCACGAAAGTGGACTAGAGGATCGTTTCCGATATTAAACATCCTCTACAAAAGAAGTGATTTGGCTACAAATCTATATGTTATCCTGCCTAACCAAAACCAAAATGGACACATAATGTTTTTGTTAGTATGATAGCATCCCTGCGATTTACCTCCTTCACACGGTTCAAGGCAGGGTCTGCGGGGACACTTGAATGGAGCGTTATCCAAAGGACCAAAAGGGACCCAGGGCCTCCTAATCCTACCAACTATTTGGGCCATTTGGATCTTCATTCTTCTGTATTTAAACTCCACTCCTCTTGCTCACTTCCTCCAAATTATATCAACACATACATCTTATTTCCAACCAAAATCATCCCACTACTTTTCACTAGATGGCAGATGCTAGTGCATCATCAGGAAAGAGAATGTGGTGCGCCGCAATGCCGGAGAAGCTCCAGCTGCACATGGCCATGCTGGCCTTGCAGTTCGGATATGCTGGGTTTCATGTGGTTTCCAGAGCTGCCCTCAACATGGGCATAAGCAAGATTGTCTTCCCTGTCTACAGAAACATTATTGCGCTAATCCTTCTCATTCCTTTCGCCTATTTCCTCGAAAAGTAACCGTCCATTCATATCCATTGATCCCACTTTCTGTCACACTAAAGACTAGGACAACTAATATGTTCTTTCTGTTTCTTCTTCTACCAGGAAGGATAGGCCAGCACTTACGCTGTCGTTTCTTGTTCAGTTCTTCCTCCTAGCGACCATAGGGTACGATTGAACTAGTTTACTAGATGTATAAACATAGAAAACGATCATTACTAATGGTGTTTTTGTCTCTCATCATGCAACAGAATCACAGCAAATCAAGGATTTTACTTGCTGGGACTAGACAACACATCTCCTACCTTCGCGTCAGCAATACAGAACTCTGTCCCAGCCATCACGTTTCTCATGGCAGCAATCCTCAGGCAAAAAACTTAACTCCTCACACTTGATCAACATATCCTAGCAATTGTATCTCCAATTTAATCTACTTTAAAGATCTGAAATAGATAGCAAATGAAGTTTATTTTTCCTATTATATGCAGGATAGAGAAGGTGAGGTTGGACAGGAAAGATGGGATAGGGAAGGTAGCTGGCACAATACTTTGTGTAGCGGGGGCTTCGGTTATAACATTGTACAAGGGTCCAACCATATACAGCCCAACCCCACCGCTTCAACAGTCTGATTCTTTGTTCCTCTCACTAGGCGATGCAAACGGAAAGAATTGGACCCTGGGATGTATCTACCTAATTGGCCACTGCCTTTCATGGTCAGCATGGCTTGTTTTGCAAGCCCCGGTTCTAAAGAAGTACCCAGCTCGGCTGTCTGTTACGTCCTATACTTGCTTCTTTGGTGTTATACAGTTCATGATCATTGCTGCATTTATGGAGAGAGATTTGGAAGCGTGGCGTGTGCACTCCGGTGGTGAACTGTTTACTGTCTTATATGCAGTAAGTTACTGGATCACTGATTTTTCATATGCTTACCTTTGCTGTGTGAACAATACCTCATTTCTCCTGGTTTTCATGTTATCTTGGGTATGAAACAACTGACAAAGAGTGGTCAACACCAAAACTGCAAATATTGAGCATGAAACAATATTTCATGTTCATGCACTAGAAAGAGAGGCTGTGTGAAAAAGACCTCCATCTTCCTCTAACAGTTTGTCGAATTTCATTTTCCAACGACTGCCTCCAATGACATGGAAATGACCGTCACATTTTAGCACCTGCCTTTCGTTTTCATTTTCCAACATGAAACATATTGGTCCTTTGGTAGCTGAATGTCGCACCTTTCCAGTTTCACCATCTTGTAAAAACTACAACTCAAATTTTCTAGATTGTACTTTATCCACCTTTAAGGGATACCGGGAACTTGATACGTAGGAGTGAGGATATGATTGTATACGGTAGGTATGAAGTTGCTTTCTATATTTAGTCAGCTGACTTCATCTATATTCTATGTTCCATGCATCTAAAGTAAAAATATAGGAAATATGATTAATTTATATTTGGTTCAATTATGTGAATGCAGGGTGTGGTAGCATCAGGAATAGCATTTGCTGTGCAAATATGGTGCATTGACAGAGGTGGTCCGGTGTTCGTCGCAGTATATCAACCTGTCCAGACATTGGTTGTGGCACTCATGGCTTCCTTTGCTTTGGGAGAACAGTTCTACTTGGGAGGGTCAGTTACTCACTGGTCCTAATTTTAGCTTATGTCTTTAACCCTAAAACTCCTCCATTTCCCAACTCACTAGTAGTGTCTTTCCAGTTCATCTTTCACTATCTATACTATTAGTACAGGCAACACTCAACCCTACCACCATCCCAATTACACACTCTCCACCCCAAACTGGTCCAAGGTAAACATAAAAAGCAAAGAACATCATAAATTGAGGACCAATGACAAGTTCAATCATGAAAACTTAAGCTTATGGCTATCGACCTCCTCAAACTACCATCCATTCCAGACTTCTAATTTCAGTAGCTGATGTATCAAGTGTGTCAAGTTAAGTAGGCAATATTTTGCAAGATCTAAACGTTGATTACATAAAAAATGTAATAGATAAGATGATTTTTTTTTGCAGAGTCATATTTAATATGACGCCTAAGGTTTCATATGTGCAGGATCATTGGAGCAGTACTAATCATTGCCGGATTATATCTAGTTCTATGGGGAAAGAGTGAAGAGGCTAAATTTGCAAAGGCAGCACTCCCAGCGTCCACAGTGGGGCAAGGGAGAAACAAAACAGCCCACCACATCGAGTCCTCAGTTACTCAGCCACTACTTCCACCAATGACAGAAAACGTTTGATAAAGTTACTTTGTAGCTGATGCTCTTGTTTGGCTACAAACAATCTACTACCTGTCTACCTTTATCTTAAGATGTTTTATGTATGGTGTATGAAGTAATTTTTTTCCTCCTTGTTCCTTTAGATGAGTGCACCTATGGTCATCAGATTTCTATTGCTATAAACACTGAGGAGAGCTAAAAGAAAGAGATATAAGGGGGATGCATCCAATCATTTATCTCTTAGATGCAACAGTATGAGTAAATCATCACTGATTCTCAAAAAGACAAAGAAATTTAATTCAACTTAGCTATATATTATGGCGGCATGAACATTCATGCACCGATTTCTTATCATTAAACCTATTTACCACTGAAGATAGCCAAACATACTGATCCCGACGACCCCATTATGTCTAAACTGAGGCACAGTTAACTTCTCTAATCATTTCTTGACCAAAATGGGTCAAGTTCATTGGATTTATTGAATTACTAGTTAAGTACAAATTGTAGTGAATTCCAAGCAGTGGGATACCACGATATATGCAAATCGTTCAAAAGTAGGATAATCTAGAATATAGTCCGTACTTAATGCAGATTAAACCTAACTGCAGAAGAAGCAGTGGAGGTCGAAATTGAGGGGAGATGAAGAAACTTCATCAGAATTAGAAACGGAAAACAACAAGCAAGTGCTTCGAAGCCAGAACGAGCAACGAAGAGGGCTAACGCATCGGTACGAAACAAATCAAGGACCTCTAATTGGATAACAAAATAAAACAATCCCAGTAGTTTACCTGGAATTGGAAGCCAATGATCAAAGAAGAGCACGTCGGCGCCGAATTCGAATCATGCGAAATCGATCGTCCAGCAAACCCTAGCGATATCAAATCGAACAGTGTCCCGTAACTAATGAGTGAAAATTAGGTCATCGGAAACAGAAATCGGAAATTAGAAAAACTGTTAACTAAGGATAATCGGCTTACAGATTCAGTCATTCAGATTTGTTAACAGGAAAGGCCGAAACGAGGGAGATGAGATTGGAATTTTGACTGTTGATTGCGCGCGGAGTTGGGGTCTGCCGTTTGTGAATGTGATGCATCACAACCGCCTATATTTCAAAACGATTGTTGATGTTATATTTTAATATATTTGTTTTTAGTGTCTTACTTTTAAATTTTGGCATTTTAATCCTTCATTTTTGTTTTGTTTTCAAATAATATTCCTTGATTTTTTTCATTTTATTTTAGTATATATAGTTCCTTTTGTTTTAAAAAAAAGTATTATAGTTCTTCAATGCTACAAAAAACTAAAATACGTGTAAGCTAAAAAATCAAATTAAATACAACTAAATAATTGAAAAATAATTGAAATAAACACAAACAACTTAGAAGCTATTTTAAATCGAAATAATTGAAAAATTAGAGACGAAATTCTGTATCAAACAAAAGAAGAGGTTGAGGACAAAAAGAAATGACAAGACACTCAACACATAAGATGATAAATATGTTTTCAAATTAGTATTAACGCCATTGATTGAGATTATATAATATTTAATAAACTTATTTTGTTTGCAAAGTATATCTTGTTATTCTTATATTGTTCAAAGATTTCGTCTAGCTTCTTCTTCGACTTGTTGATTTTAGTTTGACGTGACTCTACTTTTAGTATTACGGTGCCTTTATTTTTTGTTTATATATTTTGACTAGTTTAATCTCATTTTAATCTGTTGGTGTCTCTAGTAATCAGGTAGTGTTATATGATTTCTCGACTATTTTCCTAAATATATATACAGAGTATTAAAAAAAAAGAAATAGTATAATTCAATTCTTTCTTCAATTTATACTTTATCATTCTTT
Source organism: Persicaria maculosa (assembly GCA_963922045.1). Classification (NCBI taxonomy): domain Eukaryota; kingdom Viridiplantae; phylum Streptophyta; class Magnoliopsida; order Caryophyllales; family Polygonaceae; genus Persicaria; species Persicaria maculosa. The sequence goes on from OY998262.1 coordinate 67,171,280, forward strand.
TCTTTTCTTTTCTTTTTTAATTGGGTAAATTGCAACTAATATCCCAACCTTTAGGGATAGTTGCTTTGAATACCCTAATCTTGTAAAATTTCACAAAATATCATAACATATACCATTAGTTGCACTTAACACCCTGAATGAGATTCTTAAATTTTAAAAATTACCCACATCATACAAATATTACAAAAAATCACCCATATTCATAAAATGTTTTCAGTAAACTCCTAATATATTTTAAAATTTGAAATTAAAAAAAATCTCTTACAATTTAAGCCCACCCAACCCACCATCCAAAAATAATTATAACAGGTATATAAAATATACTCTAAAAATATAATATAATTATTTTAGCATTTACTCATTTAATATTTTAATATAATTACTCAAAATAATTAATTATTTATCTTAAACATAATACTTTTACAAAAATAAAATAATGTGGATTTTAATAAATAAATGGTATGAGATATGATAACCATTTGTAATAAATAGTTACATAATAAAGATATATTAAAAATAATATGGTAAAATTATTATTTTTTACCATATTATTTTGAATATATCTTTATTATATAATTATTTATTGCAAATGGTTATCATATCTTTTACCATTTATTTTTTTAAATCTACTTTATTTTATTTTTGTAAAACTATTATGTTAAACATTTCTTATAGAATCATTTTTTTTAATACCATGAAATTTATGTGTGATACATTATAAGATGTTATGTATTAGTTTTAGTATATAACATAATATTAACCAAAAAGACAGTATATATCCTATCAAATAATATACAGAGAATATATAGATGCACCAATCGGCATGTATCGAGACAGACTTATATAAATTTAGATTTTAATTATAATGTATGTTTTTTTGATAAATAATTAATTATTTTGATTGATTATATTAAAATTTTAAATGAGTAGATGCTAAAGTAATTATATTATATTTTAAAGGAGTATATTATATATATATATATATATATATATCTATTATAATTATTTTTGGATGGTGGGGTCAAATTGTAAGAGATTTATTTAATTCTCATTTTTTTAAAATGTATTAGGGATTCATTGAAAATATTTTATGAATATGGGTGATTTTTTGTAATTTTTGTTTGATGTGGGCAATTTTTTAATTTAAGAAACTCATTTAGGGTGTTAGTTGCAACTAATGGTATATGTTAGGATATTTTGTGAAATTTTACAAGGTTAGGGTATTGAAAGAAACTATTGCTAAAGGTTGGGATATTAGTTGCAATTTACCCTTTTTAATTTGACAGTATATATGTTTGTTTAAGATGATTATCCTTTTATTAATCCTATTTTTTAAAAGAGGATTAGCCTATTTGTCGATTTTAAACCTCTCGATACTTTAAAGTAATTAAATGGATAATACTTTTCCTTAAAAAAAATAACTTATTCACTAATATGGTCAACGCAATCCCTATTATTATAGGAAATCATTCACACGACACACTAAAATTATCAACTCGACCCCTATAGTGAATAAAGGAAGCTGATAATTTTTGAAAACTTGTTTTTTTTAACCGAACAAAATTCAAAATATTTACAACACAATCTAACCAAGATTATGATACTACGAAAAACATCATCAGTATGTGAGTAAAACAGAAGAAGATGTAGCCTAAACATATGATATAGAAGCTGAAAATATCATATTTCAGCATTTAGGCCAAAACAAGGGCAAAGTACAACAGTCAACATCTTGATCAAACAACTTATAACACAGATGATAGATCCCCTCCAATCCTCCGCGGGAAATGGATCCGATGGTGTTAACCTGTGCATCCAAAAATACGCCCTCACCTAAGATTTTAGCTACTTCAACTAACAAAGAAGATGAACTCTGACTCACAGTTGAGTGTCAGAACTCAGAAACCAGCAACGATGATTGAATAATCCCAATTCCGACCCACAATCGCTTGCTGTCGAGTTCGAACACGTCAATATCCGCCCGTAATTCGAATCCCACAAGGCATATTCCCCCTTTTCGAGAGCCTTCAGGATTTCCCCTTTTTAACTAGATGGTGGTTTCTTTGAACAATCATTGGAAGTTCAGAACCGATCACTGACAGCCCAGAAATGTTCCGTCTTTGCTTGGCTCTAGTGTTCGCGTGCGTTCTATTGAGCGTCTCAGAGCTCTGCAATGGAGGGTTTACAAGCGATTTCGCGCGGCAAAATAATATCTCAGTTGATATGCTTATAGACAGTGATGTTTTCCGGGTTCCTCCTGGTTACAACGCTCCTCAGCAGGTAAACCCTAATTTCAATTTCCATCAATTCTTGAAAGTTTTTTAGTAATTGGACGGTGAATTAGTAGTCCTGAGTTGGAATTGATTGTGCTGTGATGGAAGGTTCATATTACACAAGGGGATCTTGATGGGAAGGGAGTGATTGTATCTTGGATTACTGATGAGGAACCTGGTTCAAATGAAGTGGTTTACTGGGCTGAGAATAGTACAGTGAAGAGCAGTTCTGAAGGTGTTCTTACTACTTACAAGTACTTCAATTATACATCTGGGTTTATACACCACTGTACCATTACAGGCTTGGAGGTATGATCTATTGATCTGAGAGTTGTGGTTTGCTTGTTAGTTCCAGTTTGATGTTCAACAAGTTTTGTTGAACTTGAGAATTTTGTGTGTCCAAATTGCAGTTTGATACCAAGTACTACTACGAGGTCGGAATCAGCAATACCACAAGGCAGTTTTGGTTCATCACACCTCCTGAATCTGGCCCTGATGTTCCTTACACTTTTGGCCTCATAGGTATTGCTCTCTTTCTCACACTTGTTGTGTTCAGTGCATCTTTTTAGTGTGTTAGGACTTAGGAGGTTGGAAATTAACGACGAAAAACACTTTTAGGTGGAGATATATGTATAGGAATTCTAGAATTGGGGGATGGATTTCGAACTTACACGCGTACAAATGATGATTTTGAGCAGGGGATCTTGGTCAAACTTATGATTCCAATAGAACGCTTACACACTATGAGCGAAACCCAACAAAAGGGAAGACAGTCTTGTTTGTCGGGGACCTCTCATATGCGGATGACTACCCGTTTCATGATAATACCAGATGGGATACATGGGGGAGGTTTGTAGAGAGAAATGCTGCTTATCAGCCTTGGATTTGGACTGCTGGAAATCATGAGATTGACTTTGCACCAGACCTCGTATGCATCTTTAGACTCATATTCCGTACCTTTGTTCAGAGACATATACTTTTTATAGTTATTACTTTAATCTGCATTGCTTGGCCTGATGCATATATTTAGCCACATTATCAATTCATTTGGACTATCCATTTGTTCAATGTCTTTCATGAATTAATCTTATCTGATTCCATACCTACTGGTAGTGACTAGTGAAGTGTGTAGTGTAGTTGATGAATTGATGATCAAATCTACAAACTATTCTGAGCGGGAAATCTTGGCCAAACTTATGATTCAAGCAGAACACTAACTAACTATGAGCGGAACCCATCAAGAGGACATACATTGTTGTTTGTTGGGGATCTCTTGTAGAGAGAAATGCTGCTTATCAACCTTGGATTTGGACAGCCAGAAACCATGAAATTGACTTTCTTCCTAATATTTTATGCATCCGATTCCACCTTCTGAATACTTTCAAAAAAATGTCTGACTTTCATGTGTTTCTATGAGAATGTATTTCAGTGTTTACTTTCTCCGGTGTTCTTTGAATGTTCTTATATTATACAAGTAGGAAATTCAGTGTTCGTTTCATGAATAGCTCAATGTTTTATGCCACTTGTAGGGTGAGAGTGTACCCTTCAAGCCATACACACATCGGTTTCACGTGCCATATCAAGCATCCGAGAGTACTGCTCCATTCTGGTACTCCATTAAAAGGGCTTCAGCCTACATTATTGTCATGTCTTCGTATTCAGCTTTCGGTAGGCATTTGGTACTTTGGGGGCATTTGAATAAATGAGATTTATCCAGGATATATCTGAAGAACTTCCATCGGTTATGTGCAGGAAAGTATACACCGCAGTATAAATGGCTCCTGAAAGAGTTACCTAAAGTAAACAGGACCGAGACACCATGGCTTATCGTTCTTATGCACAGCCCCCTGTACAATAGCTATGTGCATCACTATATGGAGGGAGAAACCATGAGGGTGATGTACGAACCGTACTTTGTCGAGTACAAGGTGGATGTAGTCTTTGCTGGACATGTGCATGCCTACGAACGATCTGTAAGCATACTTTTTTCAGCCTGCAATTGCTGGGATTTCTCTTGGATTCATAGACTTGTGATTTATGTCGACTTCTGGTTGAATAGGAACGAATATCCAACATTGCGTACAACATCACCAACGGTTTATGCGAGCCTATCAGCGACCAGTCAGCCCCAGTTTATATAACCATAGGAGATGGGGGCAATTCAGAAGGATTGGCGACCGAGTAAGCACTCCCTTCGACAATCATGATTCATGCTTGTTAATCTCTCTCCAGTCCTTAAAACGGATAATGCAACTTTCAATTTTGCAGGATGACACAGCCACAGCCTGCCTACTCAGCTTATCGCGAAGCCAGCTTTGGCCATGGGATGTTCGACATCAAGAACCGAACTCATGCCTACTTCACTTGGAACCGCAACCAAGACGGCTACGCGGTTGAAGCTGATTCTCTATGGCTGCATAACAGATACTGGGACCCCAGCTACAAGTCCTCTGTAGCTTCAATGTGAGGCCATTTTGAACTGTTGATTCCCACTGTTTTTGAACTCTTTTTTAACAATCTATAGTTCTTTCCCATTTAAAATCAGCTGTTTGTTCACTTCATTGTAATATTGTATCCAGTAAATGAAGGTTCAGCTGTTCAATGCTTTAGCATCTTCATCTGTTGGAGCAGATTACGAAATACTAGGGTTGCGATTAGAGCTAACAAGACCCGACCTGACCTAACCCGAGCCTTATGATAATTTGGAGACATAAATCACAGATCATACAGAACATTTAGATATCTCAATGTCAAATTACAAAAGAAGCAAACATCCAAGATTGCATTTGCAGGGGACTTGAATCATTTCAATCATATGGCATTTGGATATATGCAGCATCGGATGCGAATGGAACATCAGCATACATCCCGCAAAGCGCGCATCTTATGCACTCCAACACCGTAAACAAGTGAGCAAACGCCACAGCGGCCCAGAAGTGCATCCCAAGCTTACCATAGTAGTATGATCTTGGGAGCCAGCGGCTTGCAGTCCCGAGTGCCTGGAGGAAAATCTCAAGCAACACACCCAAGATGACATGAAACCGAAAGAAATGAGGCCACTCCTTCCTCCGAACGATGATTAAATAAGCAACAATGGGGTATGCCATCAAAAACCATGGGGGTAGCTTGCTAATGAGCTTGAGAAATGGGGATGTGATGTACTCAAATTCTGCGAGGAACGGATGGAGATTATACGCGGTTTCTGCGTACATCCAGGTACTGTGGAGAGGCATTAGGTAAGGAATGCTGGCTAGAATCCTCCACCAGAGTTTCGGCTTCTTGGTCATCGGAGGAAACCGGAAACTAAAGGGTGTATCCTTAGATGCTCTAGGAGGTGTGAGCTTGCTTTTCCGACAAGGCAACCGGGGAATGGCGTGTGAGAAACCGCTCTTCTTCGTGCTCGTAACTGGAGTTATAGCAGCAGGGCAGCTCAATGATAAACTCCCTGCAACAAGCAGAGTCGAACTAGTCAAGAGAGTATTTCCGAGAAACCCATAGTCGAGGTAAGCAAAGCAAGAGTACAGATTCACAATCAATTAAACTGTTTGAAAGGAGCCATGAATGAATGTATAACACATACCTCTGGGAGAGCAAAGATTCAGCTTATATGAAATTCGAGAACTCGGAAACGAAGCTAGATTTGGGGTTAAAAGAGAAGGTAAAGGACGAGTTGGACAAGCTCGCACAAGGCTAGGGATTCTAGAGTTCATAGTCATAGTCCCAGATTTCATGGCGAATCCACTAATCGTCATCTTTGAAAGCCTAAAACAAATCAAAATCACAACGACGTTACTTGGAGCTACATAGATCGAACATCTGTGTGCAATAAATCCACAAACTTTACGAATTCCAGCAGTAAATTAAGTACCGCAATCAAGGAAGCAATTGAAAAGGTTAAACCTTTAAGCAACACTCGGAGACATTGTTTCGAGCTACACAAATTTCACGAATTTCACAGCTAAGTATCGGAAACAAGGAAGCAATTGAAAAGGTTAAACCTTTGAGCAACGCTCAGCGATATTGTTTAGAGCTACACAGATCGAACGTGTACGCAAGAAATCCACAAATTTTACGGATTCAGCAGCAAATTAGTATCGTCAACAACGAAGCAATTGAACAAAAAGGTTAAACCTTTAAGCAACACTCGGCGACATTGCTTAGAGCTACACAGAACGAACATGTAAGCAAAGAAATCCACAAATTTCACGAATTCCGCAGTAAAGTATCGCAAACAAGGAAGCAACTGAAAAGGCTAAACCTTTAAGCTAGCAGCACTCAGCGAGCTTCGGTTCATTAAAATTGGAGACTCGGAGTTCTCACATATGACCGCCTATGCAGCCGAGAGAGTAGCTTGGGCAGGAAGATATGTTGGCAACTCTGTGCAGCTCACCCAGAGGTTATACGGAGTATTAAGAGTGTGTTTGGCTTGCACAAAATAATGCATTATCTTGCATTATATTGTATTGCGTGTTAGGGTTTCACGCAGGATAATGCCGCATAATGCATTATCTCTTGTGATCCAAATGCACTGTAGGGAGTCATCACACAAGGTTAATCACTAATCAAGCCCCTAAATATGTCTTCAATCAATTGGATAATCCTCAAAGCGTTGGAAGTGAAGATCGATAAACTTATTGTAGAAGGTGACTCGTTGATAATCATCATCAACTATCTAAAATCTAGGATCAAATGCCCATGAGAAATAGAATTAATTATAACGGACATTTGTATTCTTATTACATGGATTAATGAAGTTTCTTTCTCATACATTCTTGGTAATGATAATAGAGTGGCTGATAAGGCTGCACACCTTACTCACGTTGCTATCAATCCCTCCTTATATAATGACTCAGGTTTTGCTGTGGCTGATAAGGTTGCACACCTTACTCACGTTGCTATCAATCCCTCCTTATATAATGACTCAGGTTTTGCTGACCTCATTCGCAAGGATTCTATCGGATTATATAATGACTCAGGTTTTGCTGACCTCATTCGCAAGGATTCTATCGGATAGCGAATAATCGCATTCGAATTCTTACTCAATCAAAAAAAGAAATGGATCTATATTTGTTACATAACATGATACATCTTGTAATCCTCGTTCAGTTTCTGTAAACTTCTCCATAAAACCTCAATGTGACATAGACACTTTTGATGGCATAATAATCGTTGGTTTAAATCTTTAAAAAAAAAAAAAAAGAAGAAAAGCTATGAACAATGTCATCATTAATAGGTAAGTATTATGTAATTGTACAATTCCATAGAGTTCAAAGAAATGTCATCACTCAAATAGTCAAATGCAACTCAAGGGCGAAAACTATGAAGAATGGGCTCAAGAATTCAGAACCCGCTTCCAGCCAAGAAAAAAAAAAGGTTGTTAATGGTGGCATTGATCAAGCCCCTAAAGATTCAACTGTATTGGTGGAACGTAAACCCCATGATCGTGTCATGGATTTTCAACACCGTCGAATGCAGCCTGCAATCGACTATTTCATGACGAACAAATGGATGAACTTTGGGAAGATATCAAGCAATGATTTTCGACTTCTTATACATAAACTCCCACAAGTACTTGGAGGAAACATAGATTCATTCAGTCCAGTTTCATATCTCTAGGAAAAAAATCGCATTTCTATCACATAAAAGTACAAAAGCTCACAAAGTTGAGCAACATTTACCCGTCAGTTTCGCTAATACGAAGCAAGCATCCAAGACAAGATTGCAGGGATGCTCTTTATCACCTTATTCGTATGGCATTTGGATGTATGCAGCATCAGACACAAATGGAACATCGGCGTACATCCCACAAAGGGCGCATCTTATGCACTCCAGCACTGTAAACAAGTGAGCAAACGCCATAGCGGCCCAGAAGTGCATCCCGAGCTTACCATAGTAGTATGATTTCGGCAGCCAGCGGCTTGCAGTCCCCAGTACCTGAAGGAAGATCTCAAGCAGCATACCCAATATGACATGAAACCTGAAGAAATGAGGCCACTCTTTCCTCCGGACGATGAACAAATAACCAACGAAAAAGTATGCCATCAAAAACCAGGTGGGAAGGCTGCCAATAAACCCAAGGAAAGGGTATGTGACGCGTTCAAAGTCCTCCAGGAATGGGTGGAGATTATATGCTGTCTCTGCATACATCCAGGTCTCATGGAGTGGCATTAGGTAAGGAATGCAGGCTAAAATCCTCCACCAGAATTTCGGCTTCTTGGTCATAGGAGGAAACCGGAAACTAGAGGGAATGTCCTTCGATGCTCTTGGAGGCGTGAACTTGCTTTTCCGAGTAGGCAGCCATGGAACAGGAACGCCATGTGTCAAACCAGCAGGACAGCTCAATGATATATTCCCTGCAAATGAGATTTCTTAGAATGAAGGTCAAAATTCAGCAAGTCAACATAAACAGATTTACAAAATCATTCCGCATAAATCCTCAATCCACAAAAGGTTACACCATGATTTTCATCTGCTTTACTCAAATTCTACTTTGAACATGACTACAATTGAGGAATTCCAACATATATGATCAATAGAGTCTACTGAAATGTTTATGCCAAATATATAACTTCAAAATTAGCACTACCGAAGTTCACAATTTGTACCAATTAGATACAGAAGATGCAATTAGCAGCTGAAAGCTAGTACAATCACAATCAATAAAATTTTCTATAAGAAGCCAATCATATACCTGTCAGCGAACACAAATTCAAGCTATGGCGAGGTCCATACGAAATTCCAAAACTTGTCAGCGAAGCTTTTGGAGTCAAAAGAGACGGAGAAGGACGAGGGGGGTTACGACGCAAAATGCCAAGTGTTCTAAAGTTCGTACACATAGTCTCAGACTTCATGGCGCATCCATTAATCATCATCATTGAATACCTAAAAGCAAAATCCACAAATTTCACGAATTCAGAAGCAAATTATCGCAAACAAGGAAAACAATAGAAATTCGACCAAAAAAAAAGGGAAGACAATAGACAGTGCTAAACCTAATTGAGAGATCGTAGAAGCCAATAGATTCAATCGCAACAGAACGAGCAGCAACCGTACCGGCAACACTCAGGGAGCTTTGAATCGAGTTAAGCGAGAGCGAAAATCAGACCACGCCCCTGAGACAGCCACAGTTACAGGGCGAGGCAGAGTTCTCCGAGAGAGAGAGAGAGGAGGAGGAGGGATACGGCTCAGAGTGATAAGGTCTGTAGGCTGACTTAACGGGCTCGTGTGGCTCCTTAAAGAGAGGCCCATTCCCCTAGGTCCAAACGCTTTTCAACAAATTGGGCCAAACAATTTTTTATTTTATTTTATTTTATTTTATTTTGAACAAGAAAGAATTTGGCTGCCAGCAAAACCAACTAGCCAAGAGCATCCTTACGGATGATACTTCTTAATACTGCATCAGGGGGGCAAGACAAGTCGGAGAAAACAATCTGAAGGTGAGATAGCCGATCAGCTGCTTGATTACCATCCCTAAAGAGATGAGAGATCTCATAATCTGAAAGCATGTTCAGAGCACAAAGAGAGTCGGATACTAGCATCTCGATCTCGCCAGAGCAAGACGCGCCTGCCTTGAGACTGTTGATAATGCTGAGATTATCGCCTTCAATGCAGATACGCGCAATTTTTAGTTCTACCGCTTTAAGCACACCTTTCCACAGACCAAAGCATTCTGATCCAATTACGGAAGGAAAAGGGAGGAGCCAGATTCAGAGTAGTGAGTTCTTCCCATACTATCCCTAATGATAAATCCATACAATCCAATCTTGTTGGAGGTTAAAGCTCCATCAAAGTTAAGCTTATACCAATTCTGTCCTGGCTTAATTCATTTAGTAAGGCGTCTTCTGGTATTCCTTAGGTTTGATTCTTTGGTGTGGGTGTTCAGTCTTGTGCTTATGTCGTCAGTTTTTGCTTTCTCCCAATTAGTCATTTGGGTCGTTGTGAACGATGCTATTGTTTTAGGGTTAAGGGTAACTTTGTCAAAAAGGGACTTGTTTCTGAAATACCAAGAACACCACCATGTAGTTACGAGAAAAGGGGCCAAACAATTTTATTAGCAAAAAGTGTTTTGATTGGTTTTGGATTTAAAGGTAAAGGGAAAGTAAATGAATGTAATTCATTTAAGGTTTAAGATACAAATTTTCGTCGGGGGATTGATCTTCCTTGTTTTGACCCGTATTTTGCTTTGTTGTTTGGTTTCGAGTCGCTGCCTTGGTGAAGTTGCGTTTATTTTCGAGTTGGGTTGCAGTATCGGGCATCCTGTATGATCAAGAGGATCGTGGATGTATTTGTGGTCTTCGAAGATCCCTCATTTAGGTGAGGGCAACGTCGGTGGTCCACACATCCCCAGGATTCGCGTGCCCTTTCAGATGGTGGGTTACTGTTCTCCGCCTTCTCGAGTCTCGACGTTGAGACGTCGTGTGAGTCGTCGCACTCGCCCGTGTTCTCGGCATTCATGGCTCGTCTTGGATCTTCATCGACTCCTCCGCTGACTGACGTCTTTTATGGGTTGTTGGGGTTTTTCTTTCTTCCTTGTTGATCTGTGTTGCTTATGGTTATATGTTGACGGTTAGTCCGTCTGCCGATTCGTCGGCTTCTCGAGCTTTAGGCTTGTCTGAGCTCGAATTTTTACCTAATCAAAAAAAAAAAATTGTTTAAAATTTTAATCATTACTCTCTTCTCCTAACTTTTTATACAAATTTGGTTTTATTTCCTCCCTTTTTTAATCACCCATTTAAACGAGGGGTAACCATATCTCTTATACTCCTATAATCATTACCCCTCTCATCTTATTTTTCATTAAAGAAATATTATTCTTCTCTCATTTAGATATATTTTCCTATACAATTTTTTTTTTTCATTCCGTTTACCCTACATGCTTGTACCAAATGACCCCTTAATCGTTCGTATTCAATAATGCATTGTCTCTTATCGGATTGAATTTTCTTTATCCGAATTCTTACCAAATAAAAAAAAAATGTGTTATACCAACAAATAAAAAGAAGTCTCAATGTGCTACCATTTTTTACTCGTTTGTCTATATCACGATGATATTAGCACATTTTTTGGTGCTTACTTTTGTATTGATGTAATTTCAGGATGATATTAGCACATCTTTTTTTTTTTTTGGTGTTTACTTCTGTATTGATGTAATTTTCTCTTTTGTTTATTTCCATGACAATTTATTTGTCGTCGATTTTTTCAATTCCCTAATTCAATGGTGACTGATATGTCTCTAGTGTGTCGAATTATTTCTTAAAAAAAAAAGTCAAGAATCCATTTGGAATCAATAATAGTTTATTCTATAGAGGTATTTATGGATTTGGCTCCCCTCAAGTACTGTAGGGTGAAGTTCAATAAATCCTAACCATCAAAAGATGGGTGAGTGGTAAAGATTGCCCCCTCCTTTGGGGCCCACTCCAGTCAAATTTATTTTTTCTTTTCCTAAAAATAAAATCTGTGAGAAAAAAACTAACTTGATGGTGCATTACTGCACCGAAATCAAACCCGATATTTATATACTAAAATCACCTTGGTCCAAATCTTGGTCCTTGCCATTGTACTCCCGCGCAATGCAATGAGTGGGACATGAGAGGGGATCAAGATTTTGAAACATAGGTATTTCCTCTTGATCTTGATGCATTGTCACTTATTAAAAATAATTTTTCATCAACAATGAAGATTGAATAAATCAATAAAATATTTTGGCACTAAAAAACCTTTCTTTCTAAGCCAAATCCAATAGGTTCAAACTTCAAACCCATGTTTCTAACATATATAATTTGAGTAGGTAGCTATTGAGATGGGATTATGCATGGCCAAAAAAAGGTCATTTAGTAGTTACATATCTTAAAAATAGGTTATTTGTCATGGCACAATAAAACTCTATACATTTTGGTTTATTTTTCTATATTAGGTGGTAGATCTTGAGTCTCAATTATTATTGGTCTAATCACTAATGTATCCATGAAATGTATTACATATTTACATTGCTTGCTTATCATGTAACCTATTGACTAATTTGTATCAAAATGGGTCATTTATGCCACATATGGAAATGGTTCGTTAGAAAAACAACAACAAATGAGAAAATTACATCAAAGAGAAAAACCAACTATCTTAGGTGTGTTTTTTTTTTTGAAAAGGAAATAATTCGAAATTGCATGCGACAATCGAAGTCTGAGAAAACGAGAGGCCGAAAAATCGACAGACGAACTAACCACCATGATACAATCGAAATTTGAGAGTAAAAGCAAAATATAAAAAAACCCGAATACAAAAGTTCGAAGGCCAGCGGAGAGACAGCTTAGCTTGGTTTAGGTGGTATATGCACACTCCTAAATTTACATAAATCACGTGTTTATAATAAGATTTGTTTTTTTTGTTTTTGTTTTTTTGCTTTTAATCCAAAAAAGGGCATGAAGAAAAGTTGGAATTCGCCACATGATGGTTGGGCTTCTGCAATTAATCACATCTGTCTGTAGCCAATCAATACCTCCAAGGCTCCAATCGTCCCCCAATCCCGGGTTTTCACAACACCCAATCAATGCCCAAATCAGCAAAGATTCAAACGCGCCCAAATCCAATGTCCAAGCTTTTGGTGTTCTTCATCATCCAATTCACTCTGATTTCCATTTCCCTGTCATCTTCATCCCCGTCGGATGCGTTCGATGCCTGGTGCGAGCAACACGGGAAGAAATACCCGTCGGAGGAGGAGAGGCAGTACAGGATTCGAGTGTTCAACGATAATCTCGCCTTCATCGCCCGCCACAACCAATTGGGGAACTCCTCTTACACTCTCGCCCTCAACGCCTTCGCCGATCTCACCCACCATGAATTCAGAGCTTCCATGCTCGGCCTCGCCTCCCCGCCCGGCGGATTCGCGAGTAGGTCTAGCTTGAATCCGCCGTCCCCGGTTGCGGATTCTCCGATTCCGGATTCCATTGATTGGAGGAAGACTGGGGCTGTTACCAAGGTCAAGAATCAAGGCAGCTGTGGTATGAATTTCTGTTAGTTTTAGTTTTACCTGATTTGATGATTTTAGCAGCTGAAATCATCTTTCTTTTTTTGGTCGATACCAATAAAGATTCAATCTTTGTTGTCGAAACCGAAAAAGCTTCAATCTTTACTCAGTTCAAACCTTGATTAGTGCATTTTGAGTTCTTTAATTGAGAGGATTTGGGGTGCTTCCTTGATTATCCATTCGGATTTCGCATTCATTGATGATGGCTGATCATCTTATCAACTTCTTTTAGATTAGACTTGAAAAGATTCATCATTGATGCATTGGATGATAAACCTTGATCAGTGCATTTTGAGTTAGTTGAGGATTTGGGGTCCTTCATTGATGGTGGATTTGAGACCTGTGTTCATTGATGATGGTTGATCAGTTAGCCCCTTCTTTGTGCATTAGGACTAATCATCTTATCAAGTTCTGGTCTAAGATTCAACTTGAAAAGATTCATCATGGGTGCATTAGATGTCCATGAATCGCGGTGAAGTAAACAATGAATGATTCGTCTCTTTGTAGGTGCTTGTTGGTCATTCTCTGCTACTGGTGCTATAGAAGGCATCAATAAGATCTTTACAGGGTCTCTTGTTAGCCTTTCGGAGCAGGAACTGATTGACTGTGATAAGGCCTACAATAGCGGCTGTGAAGGCGGCCTCATGGACTACGCGTATCAGTTTGTCATTGCTAACCATGGGATTGACACCGAGGAAGATTACCCTTACGAAGCAAAGCAAAAGTCCTGCAATAAGGAGAAGGTTAGATACTTAAATGCCCTTTCTTCAATCTTACACTTTCTTGTATGTCCATGAAACACGAATTGGTGGGATATGTCGAATCTGTAGCTGAAGCGGTCTGTTGTCACAATTGATGGTTACAAGGACGTGCCCTCGAATAATGAGAAAGCGTTACTAAGAGCTGTTGCGACTCAGCCAGTCAGCGTAGGCATCTGTGGAAGTGAACGCGCATTTCAGCTTTATTCCAAGGTTGGTTATAGCAGTTCTGTTTGAAAGGTTTCGTCTTTGATCGTGCATTTGAGAATCAAGTCGCGTTTATTGCAGGGGATCTTCTCCGGTCCTTGCTCAACAGATCTAGACCACGCCGTGCTGATTGTTGGCTACGGATCAGAAAATGGCGTAGATTACTGGATTGTTAAGAATTCGTGGGGAACAAACTGGGGGATGAACGGCTACATTCATATGCAGCGTAACACGGGAAATTCAAACGGGATTTGCGGCATAAACACGCTGGCCTCGTACCCTATCAAGACGAAGCCCAACCCACCATCACCACCCCATCCAGGTCCCAACAAGTGCGACATCTTCTCGTCCTGCCCGGAAGGTAACACATGCTGTTGTACATGGAGTGTCTTAGGGCTGTGCTTGCGGTGGAAGTGCTGTCAGCTGGATTCTGCAGTGTGCTGTAACGACGGTGTTCATTGCTGCCCGCGAGATCATCCAATCTGTGACACCAAGAGAAGTGCATGCCTTAAGGTTCGTAGAGCTATTTTCGCAGCTGTAGATGCCCTAAGTTGATTCATTTTCGTGTTTTTTTCGGTAATTTGAGGAGTGACCTCTTCGAGCTTCGAATTTGCAGGGCAATGGAAACTTTACTTCATTCAAAGAGCTTGAGAAGAAACAAGGCACTTATCAGACATTTGGTACCTGGAAATGGAATCCATTGTTGGAGGCTGTGAATTTGTAAGACCAGTTCTGGGTTTCGGCTGTTCTTGTTTCATTGATCCACGGATCCTTCATCTTGTTGATGAAAGGTGAAATAGGAGTTGGGTTTTGATGTATTCATCTCAGATTCTCAGATGATTTCCCTCATACTGAAGCATTAATTTGTATATAGATGACAAGACAACCCCCATAAACCCTAGTAATTGAGGGCTCGATAAGTGCTGCATTTTGACAGGGTTGTTAAAAACTCATCTTTGCCAAACAAATATCATCTTCATGTACAATCAAATGGCAAAGCAGTTGCTGAGCTGGTACATCTAACATGCATTCAGCAATCAAGGAATGTTACATTTGAATGTGAACAAGCAAACATGAACTCCCCAGAAACCCTTTTTCCGTTACAATCTGATACAGTCGAAGCCTTTCTTAGCACTTGTGATTAAGAATGTAATGTCTGATGACAATGAGAGCTCCAGGAAAGTTCACTGTTCACCTATCATTTATAGCTGCACATGACAACTGAATCAAAAGCACAGCTTACATGATATATAATGACTATTTGCGAAATCCTACATGACCAGCTAGTTCTTTTTCTATAGCTGAATAAGAAATAACATCAAAGAAACTTCAGCTTAAGATTTCAACTCCAACTCCCGGTAAATAATCTTTATCTATGGCCTCATCCTTTCCTAAAACAAGTGGCACAAGTGAAAGAGCACATAGCCACACAGCGGATGAACAGAATCAATACTATAACTATAGTTTAACACTTGAAAGCATTTACAATAATCAGTTGGCAACAATTATCCTAAAGAGCCTTCATTTAACAAGATGAGGCGGGAGATTACGCTGAATTGTTAGGAGTAAGCTTCTTGCAGAGCATAGCCAAAGAATATAACATACCATCCATCACTGAGAAATTTAGAAAACATGTGATTTCATAGAACATAGTTACATCATACATGCTTTATTTCTCTCTTCCATCAAAGCCAATGTATACAAAGATGCTTATACACAATTGACATATCAAGGATGACCAAAAAGGGCCAAGTATCCTAATATGAACTACAGAACTACAATGCCATAAATCAAGGAATCAATAAAACAGATGAAGCTTAAACAAATTAGAGGTCACACCAAAGGGTAACAATTTTGATTGATTAGCTGCATAAAGGCCATAAACTGCATTTAACTTACTCCTACCATACAGATTGGAGAAGAAACTGGATATCTGAAAATTTAGGAAGACAGCACACAAGCATCAACCTTTATCCTGATCTTGCTAGCCAGATTCCATAACAGAAACTACACATCAATTCCAAAGATTATTCAGGATTCAACTTCTGCAGTTAATGCATAAGATTACCAGAGCTGCCAAAAGCAGATAATTCATCCAACTAGTCACCATTTGCAACAAAAAGGAGGCAGTTACCAGCAATACCAGCACAGAAATTGTCAAACATTGGTACCACATTCAGGCATTGAAGGGGAAAAAGCTTACTTTATGCATCAAAAATTTACATTTACAGATCCAAATAGATAATATCACAGTGTTGGAAAGTAAGCACAGGTTTGTTTGGTGTTTACCTATCTATTTCAAACACCAGCAATCCCTTGCAGGAGTATTACGAAGAAGGAAACACATCCTTCACGGCAGATGCAGCGCTCAGGTAATTGAGCGTGTTCTTCAGCGTCTCCTTCTCCCTCTTCAGCCTCGCCGCCGTGTCCTCCAGCTCGAGCAGTGCCTGTTGCTCCCGGGGCGCGCCTTCGAAGGTGCTCCCAACGAAGAAGGAAAACGGCGTCGGAAACAAATTCCTCCTCAGATCCCCAATCTCCTTCTCCGGCTTGCCATTGAGCCGATTGCTGAGCCGAATCACGTCCCTCATGTACCCCTCGACGTCGCCGGCGAGCGCCTCCAGATCCTCCGGCGCGCCGTCGCTCGACGGCTTGTCCTCGAGCCAGGACACCGCGGCCACCAGATACGGCTTCGTCCTCACGATCTGCGTGATCCGGAACCGCTCCTGGCCCTTGCAGATGAGGAAAAACCGATCGTCGACGAGTCTCTCGTGCTTGACAATCTCGCCGACGCAGCCAACTTCGGCGGTACCGGAGATGGAGTCCGTGTAGACGACGCCGAACCGCAGGTCGGTATGCAGGAGCGTGTGCATCATGATCCGGTACCGAAACTCGAAGATCTGGAGCGGGAGGATGGCGCCGGGAAAGAGAACGAGTGGGAGCGGGAACAGCGGCAGCTCGACGGTGTCGTCGCGGCGCGGCGAGTTCATGTTGTTGTGGTGCTTCTCGGGGAATGAGGACGAAGACGGCGATGAGAACGACGAGGAGCAGCGGAATCCGGCGGGCGATCTCCGGCGGGGGAGCGGCAGCGGGAGGTGGAGCAAGAACGGGGAGGCGGTGGCGGACAGAGGCGAATTAGGGTTTTGAGATAAGGTGGATGGAGATGGGGAATGGAGGAGAGCCATGGCTGTGATTGATTCAGTGAATTGGGAGGAAAAATTCAAAAAAAAAATGTGAATTAGATTCAAAGGAAGTAATTAATTCATACAAATAATAATTGATTGATTTGCATTATTCGGAATTGGGATTTTCTGGATGTGGTGGTGAAGAAGAAATTGGGGAGGGAGTGGAGAGAGTGAAATGTGAAGAAGGGGGAGATTGGTGTGGTCTCGGAGAATGACACGTGGCGGGTGATGCTACTCCAATGTGCTAATTTGGTAGTGGTTGTAGTTTATCTAAAAGGCTGATTAATTAGATATTTATGAACAATTTATTTCAACTCATATTTTTAATCAATATAACTTGTTTTTTAGTGTGACTTTGTGAGTTATTACATTTATCTAGGTCATATGTAACTCATATTTAGAAAAAAAAATTATGTTTTTAATTCCTTAGCCTTAATACATGATTTTTTTAAAAAGTTTTTAATATTTGTCAATAGATACACATTAGAAAAACTTATTTATTAGAACCAAAAAAAAAGGAAAAAATTATTTATTTATATAATTCATTCATAAGCTCTTGTTATTTATGTGGCTTAATTAATGTATGGTTAAGTTGTGTGATTTGTATTAACTGAGTATATCTAAAATATTATAGATACAATATCCTCGTTAAAAGGATTATGATAAGAAAAAATGATTGAAAATAATACTAATTATCAGTTATGAACATAACTCAATATTAGTACGAACTTTGAAAGCCACTAAAAAGTATACAAATTATTTTACATTAAAGCAATTTAAATACGAGAAAATTTCCGGTCAATTTTTTAACGTGACAACCAAATTTACAAAAATTTAATGACACGGTGCTAAATCATTAAAGGTTCAATGTAAATTTCATAAAAAAAATACATATTTGAATGCAAATTAGATTAGCAAATTAACTTTAGAATCCAATTTTAGTTTTCTTTTTAAAAATTACATTTTGACATTTAACGATGTAGTGTCACGTCATTAAATTTTTGAACCTTAAATTGCCACGTCAAAAAATTGGTTGAACAACTAGTCGGAATTTTTTCCGTATCGAAATTGATTTAATATGATATACAAAGTAATTTATATACCTTTTTTTATTATTAAGTAAAAAAAAATCGACGCACCGGACAGGCTCGGTGGATAGATAGGCTGAAAAAACGGCGACGGACAAACCATCAAACATGCTAAAGACAAATAAGTAACAATACAACAAAAATACCAAATTACTTTTTTTTTGATAAGGTAATAATTCGAAGGTCAGACAGGCCTGACTCATCGAGAGGCCGACAAAGTCGGCAGACGGCGAACCGTCAAACATACAACCAAACAAACCAAAACATAAAACAAAACATAACGGTGCAAGCTCAGGCAAATAAACTCTGTAAAAGACGAAACCTAGTAGACCTAAACCAAACTGGATGAGGCTGAAGACGACGGACGAAGCCAAGCCCCACCCTGAAGCAGGACCGTAGGCCAGCGATACATCAGGACCCGATCATCCTATGGGCAGTGAGGACGAAACTCCAGGGAAGCAGTCAACCCCGAGTAGTGGAGACGCCACAAAACACACTACCACGACCCCAGCCTATCCCGACTTCGACCGTCAGAACCAAATCCATGGAGAAGAGCGCCAAATTACGCAACTGCAGAGCCGCAAACCGCCTGAGAAAAGAGCACCCATAAACCCAATCGGGATTTAGTCAACCCTAATGGGATTTTGATACGAGCCCTCACGAGATTTTTTCAATCCCTTTCGGGATTTGGGGGTTGTACATATACATACATACATACATACATACATACATACATACATACATACATACATACATACATACATACATACATACATACATACATATATATATATATATATATATATTTCTTTTAATTAATGAAACATTGTTCCCGTTGAGTGGCGTGCAAGGATAGCCAAGAAACAGTAGGCAATGGTGTGTACGGCAACACCACTTGCACGCCACAAAATTTCATCAGCGACCTGGAACCGGACGAGAGCGCCGCAGCCAGGACGAGGACGGCGCACAGGCGAAGAGGGAGACGCACATGACGACAACCACACCGGCAAAACATGGGGAGGCAACCGGACCACAGCAGCCGCCGTCAACGACGACGAAAGGAACCACAGTGCGCCCGGAGAAGAGGAAAGAAGAACGGGTATAGGCCCTCGGCAGCCCAGATGAGCCAGACGGCGAGAGGAAGGACCTAGGTCACTGAAGATTAGACCAGAGTCCCTCGCAACCCGAACCGCGAGCCAAAGGAATGGATTCGGACGCCGAAGGACAACAACCGAGCACCAAGCCAGAGCAGCAGGACTCAGCGGCGCCCCCAAACGCAGATGGCGTTGAGGAGCGGGGAGAGGTGGCAAGCCCCTCTCCAACAACTCCGAAATTGGATGCAATCAGGGTGTACAATTGAAATTGAGGTTTAAAAATGATGAAATTGGGGACAAGAGTCTAGTATCATCGAAAGCCCCAACAAGAAAATGGGATTTGACACAAATTTGCAGAAAGACTTTCGGACTAGGAGTTTTTCTTGAACTTGTTCCACGATAGGGAAACACACCGGAACAAGGCTAAACGGCACCACAAGGGTGTGGAGGCGGCCGGAGACGGATTAAGGTGGCCGGAGCCAAGGTAAAGCGGCCGAAACCGATGTATGCCAGCCGGAGCCGGAGGTTGTGGCTCCCTCTCTCTAGAAGGTATAGAGAGAAGAGAGAGTTTTCACTCTTCAATTATATTTAAAAATACCAAATTACAAGGAAGACTAATACTAGCACAAATGACGAACGAACAATAACAATTTATATACCTTCTAATAATTTTCAAAAATATTGCTTCATACTCCCTTCGTCCCAAATTAATTGTCTTTTACTATTGATGTACGCTTTCTTAAGAAGCTAAAAACTATACAAAATATCAATATTTTATTAAATATATTTAAATAATATCATACATATTAATAATAAGTATAGAATTATTTTAAAAAATTAATTAAAAAATGGATTTTTTATATAGTTTTTAGCTTCTTAAAAAAACGTGGATTTATAGTAAAAGACAATTAATTTGGGGCTTATAGTTTATACTCTCTCCGTTTTCTTTTAATTGACTTTTTACTATTCATGCACGTTTTTTAAGGTGTGAAAAACTATATAAAATAATTATTTTTTAAATAATTTTTTTCAATAATCTCATACTTATTGGTGATAAATATAATATTATTCAAAAAAATTTATTAAAATATTAATATTTAATATAGTTTTTACCGTTCTAAAACTACGTACATGACTTGAAAAAGTCACTTAAAAGGAAACGGAGGGAGTATTATTTTTAATTATTTTTCCTTACCATAATTATTATTAGTAGTTAAGTTCCAAAGTTGTCTATGGAGTTTCAAAATATTCCAAGTACACCATCTACTTAGAAAATCCGATAATTTGATCTGATAGTGACACATTTTTTAGAGCTCCTCTATCTATGCTAGATGTCTCGTTCAGGCACTTTTTTTTTTCAAAAAAAATTCTCTTTTCAAAACATGAAATGAACTACACCACTTAATCACTTACTTTAGTAAAGCAAACTAAGTAGATTTAATATCATATGCTAGGAAAAAATAGAAATAAAAATTAGACTACAAAACCAAATCCTACAATGTCTTGCAACTTATCTTACAATTACAACCATTGACTCACACAAGAACATAATATACTGATATAGTTACACTTGAGCAATAACAAAATTACACTACTATTCCTTTTCCCATCATCACAAAAAACTACATTAAAACCCTATTTTTCCTTTTTGAGATTGTTCCTTTTTTTATATAATTAAATCATGGTACATTTGCTTGTGTGTATATCCCAGCTGAAGATCAAGAACAAACAGCTTCAACTGACAGTTTCTTCAAGACATCAGGACATGGGTCACCTCCAAAGTTGCTGTTTGCAATGGCAACTGAGCAGCTTTCAAGCCCCAAGCACAACTGCAAAAAGCACACAAGAAAATCAGATAAATATTCGGTCGAATTCGGTTGCTTCATATACATTTTGACAAGGCACAATGTGATGGACTAGCCTTCTCAAGGACGGCCTGGGAGTGTCGCGAGTGGCAGGCCCCTGCGAGGAAGCTTCCGCAGGTGCCTGATGGGGTGCCGAAGCTCGCAAACTTGATGGATGATATTGTTTGCCCTATGGAACAATGTAGGTGGGCTTTGGCCCCTCCTTGGAGTACTGTGCTTGATTCCCTGGTGCTCTCCAGATGCCAGTTTTCGATGGAGGGATGGTTTTCGTAGACATCAGCACACACTCCGGCCACTGATCTCTTCACCAGAGCGATTTTTGAGGCGTCCCCTCCAAGCTCTTCGAATAAAACCATCAGGTTTTGGTTCGGTTTTAGCCAGGATCTCGGTACATGGTACCTGACACAATGCCATGCCTTTTAAGTCTCCTAAATGCAAGCTCTTAAGTGCAATTTTTTTGTAGGATTGGTTCATTACCATCTTTGAGTTGGCGCACCACACCCAGACTGGCACTTGGCAGGGCGATAAGTTCCTTTGTAGCTGCAAGAATTGCAGTCGCCTTTCGCAAATGTCGTCCAGTATCTTCCTAAACTGTGGCCATTGATCCATATCTGACCTTTCCCCATGCTTTGCATATCCAAAGCCAATGGATCATTCCCCTCTGGCGCGTCAAAGTAAGCCTGAAAACTCGGAAACACACCTCATATTACACAGTCTCTTTAAGTAAAAACTCTAGCAACGCCAAGTTTCGTATATACGGTACCTTATGCCATGTAAGAGGCTGGCTGTTTTGAGCTGAGAGACCCTGCATCCATTCATTCGAAGAGGCTTCGTGCGGAGACTCCAAGCTCATTTCCTCTCCTTTTAAACCCGCCTGGTAGGACCACTTGTACCATGTCAGGTCTATCCTTCCCTTGTCGAGGCCACGCAGTACGACAGGGCCTAAGACTCCTGTGTTCCATGTCTCGAAGTGCGGCCCTATATTCTTCAAGAAGACGGCGAAAAAGGTTTGTCCACCAAGTGTTAGAATGTGAATCCCGACCTTATAAGCAAAAAAAGTGATATAAAATTGCAAGAAGAGTTGAGGTATGGACTAACTGGTAAACCAACAGCTACACTTAGCAGTGCAACTCTGTTCATCCCTGCACGGAGACTGACAGGTCCATCGAATCTAAAGCGCCTGTTCTCCCTAGTTCCATAGCCAGATCCTGCAAGCTGTCCATTGATGAAAACGTGCAGGGCATGCCCTGCTGAATCAACGTGCAGCGCGGGGGATTCTCCTCCATGTAAAAAGGACTCGGATGGGCTGATTTCGACGCTGAGGTAGAACAGAAATCAATAGTTCATCATTCATTCATTGACATCTGAAACTGCTTCTGCATCTAAGAGAAATTTATGCAGTGGTTACCTAGTCATGTACCAGAGATAGTCACTGCTATCTCTAGTAACATTAACCTGCTCGAGTAGGCCAACTATGGACATCGACGAAGTGTCCTCTAACGAAGAAACATCTTCGTAATAACTCTCCCATGACAGCAGCTGAGAACTTGTGGCCAACATTTGCAACTGTGACATTTGCACTCCGACCTGAGGCATGTAAATCAGTTAAGTGTTCTCTATCAAACAACAACAACAACAACCCAGTATATCCCGCAATTAAGCAGGGTCTAGAGAGTGTTTCCGATAGACCCAGAACAACAGAGAAGCACACGAAAATGTCTACGTACCCTTGCAGTGTTGAACGCTACGTTCTTACAGTCAGGGAGTATGCTTATGGACCAGGCAGGTAAATCATAGTGCACGTTGTTGAACGTCACCCTTGCCTCTGCAGTCGGGTGGAAGTTCGAGAGGAAGGCTGCGCATTCTCCTTGTCCAGAGGAAAATACAGAAGCCTGGGAAGTAATGATCATTGGTCAGGATCAGCTCGACGTGTTCAGGTTCAACCACCAAAGTACTTACTTGGAGGAAATGACTAACCTGTTGGTAGCTTCCGAATTTAGTGACTGTCGGGTTTGAAGCAACGAGTGCTTTCTCGCAGAGCTTGATAGAGCGGTGAAGATCCTTCAAGTGTCCATACTTTGGCTGCCTTATGAAGCCTATGGATAGTGGTTGATAGCCATGAGTCAAGCCTACGCAACGTAACAACACCTAACATGACAGGAGAGGATCACTGATGTAACTTACCGTATTCATCGATTGGAGCATCATAGTCGTAACTCGTTGTGATGAATGGGCCTCCGGCTGTACGCCCAAAGTTGGTTCCACCATGATACTGTCATAGAAAAGCAAACATCAGGAAAATAAGATCTAAGAACAGATTCAACCACATGTTAATCCTATCTGTCATACTTTTTTTTTTGGGAAATTAGAGATGCAGTAGGAAGCATAAAAGCTAACCATGTAGTAGTTGAAGAATGAACCGCCAGCTTGAACAAACCGAGCCACTGCAAAGGCTATATCTTCAACAGGTCGTTCGTAGATTGGGCCTCCAAACTCTGTGAACCTTTGATTCCAAAGCTCAATTTAAGAAAGACGAGATCGATTTGTGTCTTGACATATGCTACCATGGAAATGAAAATTTACCAGCTAGTCCATGCTTCTGTCCACATCATGGGTTTGGATGGTTTGTTGGGCTTAAAAGCATCACAGTAGAAACCATTGCAAGTGTTTATCTAATGATCAAAAAGTAAATGAGAAACTGTTAGGAGCATGAAACCTATAGTTACAAATCAAACAAATGACATATAAAAATGAAATTATACACAACTGTAGCACCATAAGGATACTGGATTCCACAAAGGGCAAATTAGCTGAAGCAGACAGCAATCAAACAAAGCATATCCATAGAAGCTCACCACAGGGTCAGGGGCAGTATCTTCCTTGCACATCACCCACGGGACGCCTGTATCCAATCCAACAGCCATTTTTGCAGCCCAGTTTTCATATGCCTCCCCAGCAGCTCCATAAATCTGACGTTCTGGTCCGTATTCATTCTCAATCTATACATAAAAATCGGAAAATCACAGTACGAAATGGATATAGATAATGGGCCAAGTTGAGTAATCAAAGCAACAACAATAACAGCAATCCCAGTTTGTCCCACTTAAGGCAGGGTCTAGGGGTCAAGATGTACGCATCCTTTCCCCAAATGACATACGCCCATTGCCCATACACAAACATAGACATACACATCCTTTCCCCGAATAATGGGATTTCAATTGCTAGAGTAAAGACATACTTGAGAGATAATGATGGGGCCTCCTTGTGATGCAAATAAGCTTTCGCTCTTCATCATCTCAACAATCTTCTGAGTGAATCCTTGCATCGCGCTCTTTACAACCGAAAAAAAGATCCAACATGAAAGATCAATAAGTAATCTTTCTAGATAAAGGCAATATGAGATCATCCAAGATCTAAAAGGAATATCTTTTTGTTCCCTTGATTATGAGTGTCTTTTCCCACTACAAAGCATGCTAATTTTTCCATTATTTTGAAAACTAAAAAGAAAACACTGAGATGTAACAAACCTTGAATGGCTCGTTGTCGGTGCGGAAGCTGATCCCAGGAACATACTTCAACCATACAGGAAAGCCACTGCATCAGATTAATGGATGTCAATATTCACAAAAGTTATTGCCCAACATTGGCAATATCCAATTACATAAACAGCTTAACTGAAATTTACAATGACAATGAACAAAATTTACAAGAAATGGAAACAAGTGACAGAAGAAGAAAGGGGGAAAATCAATAGTTTCCTTTAATACCCAAAGTTCCACTCTGAACAAATGTAGGGACCAATCCGGAGATTTACATAAAGCCCAACTTTCTGAACTGTTTTTATGAACTCCACTAAATTGTAGCTTCCTTCAAAATCATACTGCAAAGTGAAAATTAAATTTAAAATCTTGCAAGTAAAATTGAAAATGAAAGCACAGAAACAAGAGATCCAGTAATAGTACATTGCCAGGAGAAGGTTCATGAACATTCCAAAACACATAGGTATCAATACAATCCAAGCCTCCATCTTTAGCCTTGTTTATGAGATCTTCCCACATCTGCAACCATAAACCCCATGAAAAATATCAAATACCCTTTTCAATTTAGCCACATTGTGACATAAAAGGAACATACTTTACAAAATGTAAGACACCAAACTCACATCAGGGGTGCTTCTAGGGTAATGGATGGAGCCAGAGATGAGGATTTTCCTTTCCCCATTGATGATTAAGCTCTTCCCATCATAAGTGATTGCAGATTTGACCAGATGAGAACAACCCAGAAGCACAAAGGTAAGGAAGAACAACAAAGATACCATCTTGGAAGGAAATGTGACGGCAATTGCCATCTCAATGCAAAGGGAGATAAGGGAATACGAATCTGAATTTGAATTGAAGGTGATGTTGTGTAAATTGAAGTGGGCAGAAGTTGGTGAGTTCAGCAGCTGGGAAGGTAGTAGGGGGAGGAGGTGCTGCTTCACTCTAATCTCACTGACAAACACACTTTTGGGTTTTTCCTCATTTAGCAGCTTTGCCAAAAATAATGTGAAAGCTTTCAATTAAAGTTTATCTCTTTTTTATAGAGGCTTTCTTTACACCGTTCACTATTTCACTATTTCACAGATTCACCATTTTCATTGCGGTGAAGGGGAAAAGGGGAGGAGGAGCATGAGGGAAAAGGGTTTCTTGCAAGTTTTCTGCTTTGCTCTTACTTGGAAAAAAGAGATTCAAAAGAAACCCTTTTGATTTTGAATTTAGTGAAAGCAGAAAAAAGGGGCTTCCCAAAGGGAAAAAAAGGAAGAAAAAAAGAAGCAAGTTTCAAGATCTACAAAGGGTAAACTCCAATGTGTACTAGTACAGATTTCATAAACAAGGACGTAGATTTGCTGTGACTCCTGTGACTATATTCTCATTTGTGTTTGACCATGTGTTGATTGTTAATAATAACTATGGCGCGGTTTTTTTATAAATAATATTTATATATAGATAAATCATAGACATTAGATTTAATTTAATATTTTTAATTAAACCCAGTGATTAGTAAATAATATTAGAAAATATATTTACCATAATAAAATGATATTATATAAATATTATTTTCACAAATAACTTTGAACATGGAGAGGACATTTGACATAAATTAATATAGTATATAGATATAGATAGTTAGTAAATGAATTTGAGTTAAGCCCAATAGTTATATTAGAATGAATTCAATGTTTTGAATTAAGCCTAATAGTAAGTAAGATTAAAGGAAAAAAAAAAGAGAATTAAAAGAAAAAGAAAAAAGAAAGGAGAATTAAAAAAAAGATGATTAAAGAGAAAAAAGAAAATTATAATTGGTCGAAAATCCTAAAATCTCTCTAATGTTGCCAACTCGGCATAAACTCTTCTAAATTAAGAGTTTATATAGATTCTCCCCTGTCTCAAAATAGAAGTAGTTTGACTTTTTAATATGTTTTTTAAAAAATTAAAAACTATATAAAAAAATAAGTATAATACTCATGTTAATTAAAACTTATCGTTTACTATTCATGCATTTTTTTTAGAATGATAAAAATTATATAAAATATTTCTAACATTTTTTACATTTGTTTTTTATAAATTTATACTTAATTGTAATAAGTATGAAATTATTAAAAAAATAATTAAAATTTTAATATTTTATATAGTTTTTAACACCTAAAAAAACGTGCGTGAATAGTAAAATGTCAAGTTTTAATTAACGGATGGAGTATTAATTTAAAAAATTAATTAAAAAAAAAGTTAATATTTTATATAGTTTTTAGCTCCTTAAAAAACGTGCTAAAAATCAAACGACTTATATTTTGAGGTGGAGGAAGTAAAAAAAAAATATTTGTATGGACAATAAGTTGATAACTAATTTATTGTTAATTATGTCAAATATATAGGTCAAGATTTTGTAATTTTATATACTCTCATTTTGTTGTTGTTATATATATGCACCGAGCACATGTGTTAATGTGTTATTTGCACTCAATACGAACGAATCCTAGATCCGTTTGACCATCAGTTTATCACGTGTTCAGCAATAAATACATCTAACATTAAAAAGTAATGACTGGGTAAACAATCTGTTCAATATAACGGATCTTTGATCCGTTAAAGATCCGTTCGTGTTAAAAGTTGAAACTTAAATTATTTTATTTAAAAAAACATACACGCAATAGACGGATCTATGATCCGTCCGTGTAATTTTTTTAAAAAAATTGTAAGGTTGCTTTATTTAAAAAAAAAACACATGAACGAATCTCTGATCCATTCGTTATATTGAACGGATCTTTGATCACTTCATTATATTTTTTATACGTTTGTTACTTTTTTAATGTCAAATGTATTTAATGTTGGACACGTGTCAAACTTATTATCTATACTGACGATACCATAGAAAATAGACCTACTGATTAACAAAGATATGACATCATAAATAGGCCACCCAGCGCAAAAAACATCTGGCCCCTCTACAAGGTTCATCGCGAGTAGAGTGCTTAGTCAAATCCCGGCCCCAACTTAACACCAGAAGTATCTTCAGCCTAAATAGCCCCGCGATCATTATCTTGACGTAAGCGTACATGGAATCCATAACAGGTCCCACAAGTACCTTGTGGCTCTTCGAGGCTCAAACAAGCAGCTCGCTGGGTCAAGCACCTCTCCTCTAACAACGCCACATTTAATACCTAGCTCCCTAGCGTGAGGGCATGCGTTACACATGTCCCCTATTAAACCACGAGGTCGTCAGCAAGCTGCTCGCTTGGCCTCCCTATAAATACCTCCCTTCGACCCCAAAGCAAGAGATTCGATTAAAGAGAGAAGAAGAAGAGCTCTGACTATCTCCTCGACCTAAAACCCCTGGAGTTGAGTTCTTAAAGTCTTTGATCGGAGAAGAACGTTTGTGGGATAAGAACATCGCCTGACTTCCTCTAAAATACGACGGTATAGCGAACTAATTCCTCGCGAGCCAAACACATCACCCCCTTCGCTTGGACTAGTAAATATATAATATGATCACCCTCTTTTTAACTAAAGCTTACAGGTATTTTAAGATGTTTTGTCGTCATGGTGAGGTAACTAGTATGGGTGAAATTCCATAAACGCTTCATATACAGTAATCTTTTGTTAAATATAAATAATTACACTTGTTTATACATAATAAAACTTACATTATTATGCACGGATAATCGCTTGATATCTATGAATAATTTTACTAGTTACAAATTACATCATAAGTGATGCTTACACGGAATTCATCCCCTCTCTATCCCACATAATATCAAGATAGTTTTATTAATTTTTCAATAAATCAATTGAAGGATATCTTGGTCAAATTTATACAATATTTCAATAATTAGAGTTTTTTTTTTATAAAGAAAAAGATTCGAGAGTTTAGACAATAAATTGTTTAATAACCCGAGATCGGTCGACAGATTGATAGATGAACTAATCGTCATGATACAATACAACCCAAAAATAAAAGTGCAACAACGGACTTAACCAACAATACTACTAGTGGAGCCACAACGCAAACCTAAAACCCACATGTCAAAGAAGTAGCTAGACATGGAACCAAGCCAAGTGCTAAATTTGTAGCAACGCACGCAATATAGCAGAACTCGAACTTCTGTAGACAATGAAGACAAAACTCAAAGGAAATATTTTCAAGAAACGGAGTCGTTACGAGCACACCAACTCAACCATAACCTATAATACAGACCGCCTCGCTTTCAACAAGAATAAGAAGATAATAAAGGACCACTAGACGCACCAACACAGAACAGGAGTTGAACATAAGATGTCAAAATTTCCCGTTAGATTTTACCTACACCGTTTTCAAAAAGTTTTTTTTTTTTTTGATTAGGAAAAAGTTCGGGTGAGAATGCTCTATCCGAAAGCATCCTTGCGGATGAGGTCAGTAAACCGAAATTGTTGTAAATATTAATACTCTGGCAAAGTAATGATTAAATTGTGTAAATTGTTCCGAAATAAAAATAAATAAAATAAAATAATAAAAAGTTAAGTTCTTGGTCTAATTTATACAACTATACATGGTACGTACATGGTTTATTAAAAAAACACATATGTTGTTAATACTCGACTTAAATGCCAATTATATTGGTGGCACACTGGCAGTCTAGTACTATATGAGTGGGAGGGTCAATCCCTTAATGGACCTACAGTAATCCGATCCAGATGTAGAGTGGGCTAAGCCCACTTAAACTGTAAATGATTTAAAAAAAAAAAAGTAGTCTAGTACTAGAACTGTATTATACTATTATTGATTGATGATGATTATTGATGTATAGTTTTTTTTTTTTTTTTTGATTAGGTAAAAATTGATTATTGATGTATAGTGTCTACTCTTTTTTGAGGCGATATTAATGTCAACTTTAATAGGTATACTTTTTATTTTCACCAGTTAATTCAGGTTATAAAAATATTACACTTTCAACTGCTAATTGTTTAATGGAAGTTTTTTAATCTGTAATTCTTAGTTCTTAAGGTGAAAACCGAAATGTTACTTACGACGTCGTACCATATCCATGAAAAAATCCACACAACCTTTCATAGTGATGACGTAACCGAATCATATATATAAAGTTGGTACTGCATCGACTATAACTGAACTGTACGTTGTTATCATATGATATTTTATACAGACTACAGTAGATATGTTTAATTTGATTTTTGTATGTTATTTTCCGGGGAAAATTTTCTACCCCAAACACCTACCACACAAAATTATTTTACTTCTAAATTAATATTAAAAAAATTAAAAAAATATATTTAGCTTCTACATACTTATGATAACATATTTGGAATAAAACATCTTAAAAAATCAATTTTTATTTTTTTTTTTAAAAAATATATAGTAAACTCACATCTTTTTAAAACTTAAAAAAAAAATTCTATCTCTTGTGAATTATTATAATTTTTGTAAGTTGATTTTTTAAGATTTTTTTTTCAAATATGTTATCATAAGTACGTAGAAGCTAAATATATATTTTTTTTATTTTTTTTAATATTAATTTAGAAGTAAAATAATTTTGTGGGGTAGGGAGTTGGGGTAGGTGTTTGGGGTAGAGGATTTGCAGCGGTTATTTTCTACACCACAGTGGTCCGTTAATTTGGGATTTAAAATATACTGTAATAATTATGTGTTTTGTGATAGGTAAGTTTCAATAGGTGAATATTTGTTAATTTTTTATTTTTAATGAATATTTAAAAAAATTCTTTTTTTGTTTTTGTTTTTTTATACAAGTAAGGATTCAGTACACCAGACAACCAAATATGATATACTGAGAGATCGGAAAAATTGATAGATGGACAAACCATCATGAGAAGCAACCGATCAACAAAGAAAAGGAAGCTACCACCACAAAACATGCACCATTAGAGCATCAGCAATGGTCGGGTTCCCCAAAACTTCTCTCCCCTTATCTTATTCGTCCACCTCATTTTCCACTAACTTTATTCTCAACCCTCCTTAATTCAATTCTCTCTTCCCACAATGGTCAAGTTCCCCAATAATCTATCCCATCACTTTTTCCATACCCATTATATTTTTCCTATAATTTCAAATATTAAAAAATTAAATTGATTTATCAATATAAAAAATTAATTTAATTTTTAATTAAATTTGATAATTAGTTTTAATAATTTAAAATATTTTTAAATAAATTTTTAATAAATTTGAAATTTCAAAAAAAAATTAATTTAATATTACTATAAGTTAATATTATAATATTATAATTATATTTTTAATTCCTAATTACTTTTAATAATTTAAAATATTTAAACTAAATTGTTAATAAATTTGACATTTCAAAAAATTATTAATTATATTTGTTAATTACTTTTAATTATTTAAAACGTTTAAACTAAATTGTTAATATATCCGAGAATTAAAAAATACTAATTAAAATTTTTAATTATATTTGATAATTAATTTTAGTAAATTAAAATATTTTAAATAAATTAAACCATTGAAAAAAATTTATTAATGTAATTATATAATTATATTTAATAATTAATTTTAATATTTTAATTAAATTATTAATATTTTTTAGTCTTTAATTAAAATCTATTATGGAAAATTAAAAAAAAGAAATGATTTATTACGTTGACACGTGTCATCGTTTAATTGGTTTCGGATTTGGGAAGGTTCCCAATATATTGGGGCACCCGAAAAATGGGAAGGTTGTCCACAATGGTCGGGTTCCCCAAATCACATGAAAAAGTAGCTTGGGGAGGTTGATTCCCCACCATTGGTGATGCTATTAGAAAGTTGGAGAAGAGACACAGGAATATATCAGAAGTGATCACTGATGGGAAAAACAACACAGAAATGACTCGACTTTCGACGATTGGAGAGAATAGTTTGTTGTCGATCAATTCATTGTTTTCATATCCATTAGATTAATCATTGTGTAATTTGTGTACGTGGTTTGGATATGCATATAACTAGATATATACGCATGTATTAAATGCAGGATATATATCTAACTAACTAACTAATTAATTAATTAACTAATCAATCTAAGCTTATAGGATATGTATGCATATGATATTCTTTGCGTTTGGTATTGTGATTCATTCAATTTCGTGTCACGTCCTAATCAGGGGCGGAGGGACGTGGGGCATGAGGGGGCTCGAGTCCCCCCTGGGTCTGTCCCCCCTGGGTCGAGGGAAAACGTAAAAAAAATTAAAAATATGTATTTTTTTTGTAATTTTTGATAATTTAAGGGATAAAAGAAGTTAAAAAGAATAACAAATCAATAAGTATGTCTAGCTTAGTTGGTATAGGGTGTGAATATAAAGGAGAAGGTCTTGAGTTCAAATCCTCATGGGTTCATTTTATGGATTTTTTTCTCTTTTAGCTTTTCAAATCATACCCATGGCTTCATTTTATGGATTTTTTTTTCTCTTTTAGCTTTTTAAATCATATATTTAAGGTGTTTTCTACTATATTCTTTACAAAAAAAAAGTGTATCTCATATATATTCAAAAAAAAAATCCTCATAAAATAGGCGAGCCCCCTGAATTTTTTCCTGGCTCCGTCCCTGGTCCTAATTACCTTATAGCATGGTGATCGATCGAGTCATTTGAGATATGGATCAATTAGGTTGTTCTAATTGAATTGTCACCTAAATAACAACTTCTTTGACCCCCCAACTATCAATCAATATTAATCGTTTGCTTCAACGTGTAATTCGTGTTGTGATGCAAAGTAATTAGTGTGATGCGTGAGAGAATTTCCTATTTAAAATGGCATCATGGAGCTTAATCTTCTATACGCACGTATAAACCTGTCTACATATATCATCTAGCTACTAAAATAAGGTGCTAGAGATCGCGATCTCTATATTCAAGTAATATATATCATGTGTTTACAACGTTTTATATTATTTTAATTATTTAACATCAATCCATTTTTAATATATAAAAATTTTAATTAGTGAGTAATGTTTCACCTAATCCGTATTTTTTTTTTTGATTCATAGGAAAACACCCATATCTATTACAATAAAGAAAAATGGAATCGAACTTGGTGTAGATTATTGATCGCTGCATATTATCCTTATCATTTAAGCTAATAAAGTTTCACTTCTATTTTATTTTTCCATATAATCTATGTACAACTTACTCAGTGTTATGTAATACTTAAAACGGCTAACATTTTTTATGACACCCATTTTTAACCTTTATCATTTTTATTAATTAAATAAAATAATTGAATCAAAAAACATGATGAATAAATTAATGATGGATATATGCAATTTAATTCGACCCAAAATAAATAAATGAAACTTTTTTGACACCTTAATTGAGATGAGATTATAGACTTAGCTGGCATGAGAATATGAGATGCCTCCAACAAATTAGGTAATTGAGATGCATATGCATATCCATACCGGATATGTAATTATAGGTTACAAGAATACAAGGAATTATAAGCGTCCAAACCTATCCAACCCATTCATGGGCCGGGGGACATTTCAATCCATATGTTGGACATTCCCCATAAGTAATGTTTACCCAATGTTTATAAACGGTATTGCTATTGACACGGTGTGAAATGTGTGATATTACCCATCTGCACAATATTGACCTCACATTTTAGTATCGGTGAAATTGTCGACCTCCCATGTGTGTGATCTCTCATTCAATACTGACCGGGCTGCCGACTCCAAATGATGACGACGACGCCGTGTGAATGGCGAGAAGTTCACCGTGCATATAATAACCCCTTAATTAATTAGGTTTGTTTTTGGGTCATGCCCTCTTTACAACTTGCAAAATGTGTCATGTCTAAGCTATGATATATATTTTTTTAATTGTTTCTT
The DNA here is from genome assembly GCA_963922045.1 of Persicaria maculosa. Classification (NCBI taxonomy): domain Eukaryota; kingdom Viridiplantae; phylum Streptophyta; class Magnoliopsida; order Caryophyllales; family Polygonaceae; genus Persicaria; species Persicaria maculosa. The sequence goes on from OY998262.1 coordinate 67,205,128, forward strand.
TGTTCACTCTTTCACTTCGCCAAACCTTTAGTTTGAATATTTAATAATAGTATTAATTACAAGTCAGTTTAATAATTATATTAATTGTTAGATTGTTAGATGTATGTTCAGATATTTAAGTTTGAATTGTTTAATTAATTTGGTATGACATTAATTACTTGTGGGTGAGAGGGTTTATTGATCCTTTAATGAGATATATAATTCTCAATTTATAAAGTGACGAAGTTATTGAACTAGGATAAGATAAAAGGGAAAGTTAATTATTTGCAAATTTAACGGATCATTTTTACTACTGTATAATGTATATCAGTATATTTTGACCCAAAAAAAATGTATATCAGTATATGGTTAGATAAGGGTTTTAAATGGTGAATTTCTCATGTCGGATCTGCTTTATTGTTCGCTCACTCATCATTCACTCTACGTGCTCATAGACGCTAAAACATAATTTCTTAAATCTAAGGTTTTGCACATGCGCTAGTAACCTAGCATACAAGTCGAGTGATTTTCATTCTAAAACTAATTGACAATAGAAGGGTGCACCGATCGACTTCATAAACTGCATTGATTAGTTCTGTAAACGTTAATTAATTTTCTTCATTATTCTAAGAAAAAATTAGTTAGACAGCCTTTTACACATATAAACAAACAAATACACAAACCACATATATTTATATTTCATTTTCACTGAACCCTTAACTCCATCATAAATAACCTCCCACCTTAACAACCAATAAGTGGGGATGCATTGGGTATAAAGTATAAACTCTATACTTCTTTGTTTTTTTACAGCCCTAGATCTAATCACCCGCACTTAGTTAAATTCATCGCCAATAAATTGGTGCTAAAATTAAATCAATCAAATTAATTGTATATTTAGAATTTAATCTTATTTTAGTAAGTTGCAAATGGTTTGACTATAATTTGGATCCTTCCATGTGATAGGTTATTTTACTAGTTAGATCGTTGACCTCTCTCATTGCACCGTTGTGGCAGCCACGGCTCATTTTTCAAATTTCCAAAATATAACATTTGCACTTCCTTTACGACAGACCAGATCTGATATACCCTTCCTCAATCCACCCTATTCTTTACATTTTTTATTTTTAATTAATTTTTTTAAAAAAATTGAGGGTGACGAGGGAAATGCGGGGGCATGTCCTAAGGGACAGGTGATTCCAATCGCCTTTACAACGACTATATAATAACCCCATATATACTTAGTTTAAAAAACAATACCCATATAGAATACTCAATACTCCGTCCACATCATTTTTCGGGCCGACTAGTTGATTACTAAGGTTGTGTTTTGTGCTAGATTCAGATTCTGTACATTAAGGGGATTTTTGTAGATTTTAAGAGATGAAGATTATTTTTGTAGATTAATGAGATTTTGTGGATTGAGATTATTTCTGACGAAAATCTCTGAAAGGTGTTTGGTGGGTATAAGATTGTGGTGTATTTCGAAGGATGAAAATTACTAATATGCCCCTGAAATTAACCCCCATACCCTGCTACTGCCGTCCTCCCTCGTGACCTCTGTTCCTTCACAAACTCACCCACGGAAGATGATATTGTCGCCGACTGCGACGCCTCCACCCCTTCCACTGACAGCACCAATGGGTTCAACTCAGATCTTGGCTCCCCTCTCGAATCTATCACTGAAACCGAGAGCGACGAGGACGAGTTCCTTGCCGAGTTGACTCACCGGATGTCTCGTTATTCTCTCCTTCAGGACTTCGGCGCCCCTCCTCCTCCCAAGCTGAGTTTTGAGACATCGATTGTTTTCAATTTCACGACTTTTGAGTTGTTTCCCCTTCAATTTTATATCTTTCTTCCTTTTCTTTTTTAGAAGGTGTGGGTCTCGTCTGGTTCCCCTCAATCCACTCTCTCTCCCGTCGGCGGTGTCCAAACTCATGGCGGTGGTTCACATTCACCGACCTTCGCATCCCCTTGGAATCCCCAAATTCGGTCCGACTATTCAAGTTTGGGGTACCCTAGGCCGACATCGACTCCCATTCCACCGTTACCGGCGGGCGACCCCAAACTTTGACCGACAGACACAGGGGTTGAAGATGGTGAAGCTTCTCGGCTCGTTCGAAAGGGATGCTCTCCAGATCGGGAAACATTGGGAGTCGAGGGGCAAATTTGTGAAATTTAAAGTGAAATTTCCCCAAAATCCCCATAATCTTGGGTGAGGAAGATTCTCAAATAAACTGATGAAAGCTGGATAATCTCCATCTCCTAATCTGTTGAAATACCCCGCCAAACACCAACCCGAGGAGATTGTGTTTTGACATAATCCGCAGAATCTCCTAAAATCCCTATAATCTAGGCTGCCGAACACAACCTAATTTGTGTGGTTGGCTAGGGATTGTGGGGATTGGGAGAGATTGTGGGAAATGCATCGAGTTGCGTGTAGTGATGTTTGACATGAGATTAAGTGGATTGACAATGGTGGATTAAGAGGATTGTTCTGAATTTTTTGAGATTGAGGGGATTGTGATGGGAGATAATTGTCTTTTTTTCCTTACTTACCCAATAATAATCCTCATTCTGATAAATACCAATTATAAAATAATCTCCATAACCCTCATAATTCACAAAAATAATTTTCATCCCAATAATTCTCTTCATCCCCCAAACAATTCACTTTCAAACATACCCTTACGAAGATTTCTGCTTTCCGTCTTTCCGACGGCGAGACATCGTGTCAGCTAGTGCTGTCCCATGCGCTCGCTATCCCCTTCACCTCGCCGGGCTTCCTTCCTCTCGGTGTTGTGTCCGCTTGTTTGATTAGGGGTGAGACTTTTCCGGTTTTGTTTTGGGGGTTTCTTTTAATGTATTATATGTTTGTATTTTTTTTTAGATCTTCGTGATCTCATCCTTCGGGATGCTCTCGGGTTGGCTAACCACCACCCGAATTTTTTCCTTATCAAAAAAAAAAAAGAAAAAAAACTTTCAAACATACCCTTAATTTCAGCCTACCACATTTACCAAATTTTCAAATTCCTTCCCATTTTCCCAACCTTAAAAAAAAACCTTTAAAAGATTATACAAGCCCAATATATCGGCCCAATAGTTGGCCCAATTAACCGAAAGGCCCATTGATAAAGATTCCTAATTTAGTAAGAGAGAGACGAATCAAAGAGTCAAAGACGGTCATCGAGCTCTTTCCGAAGTTAGACGGAGATCCAGCTGTTCGTGGAGTCGACAGTTCAGCCCTCGCACTACTCAGAAACCAGGCGTTAGGTTTTCGTTCGCTCTCCCTTCAATTCCTTCTGTTGTAATCAACTGTTTGATTTCAATTTCTGTTTTATCAAGCTGTGAATTTATTATACTTTCGATTTATCTGTTCATTTGATCGGGAACTGTTCGATGAAATGCCATGTCGAATCGCGAATTTTCCATTCACTCTGACTAGCTTTGCTGATGTTTAATTGGATAGATTTTGGAAGAGATAAAGCTTTTGAAACCCTACGATGCCGTCGTTGCAAACAGCTTTGCCTCCCGAGCTCGCCAACAACGCACTCAGAGTTAGTCTCCCTCTCCGTGCATTTTTCTAATTGTGTTCGTGTCGTTACTGATGGCTAATTGAAGGCTTTGGATTGTGTCTCTTGAATTTGTAGCTCTATCGTGAATGTCTTCGACGGGCTAAGTATATTGGTTCAAAGGTTCGTACTTCATTGAGTTCATTCTGTGTTTTTCCACGTTTTGTAGAAGATGCAATGCTTTGTGGATCATGAAATCGGAATTAGGATTTGCAAACAATATCGTCTATGGTTAGCCTTTTCAGGACATGATTTTAGGGGTAGCAATTGAAGTTAAAATTCCTTTGTTTTGTGTCACTGATTAGAAAGTCTTCAGGTTAAAGTAATGCTGATGAGCTCTGCTTGAGTTTTGGGAGGAAAACGAGTAGGATAAATTAGGTTTGTAAAATTCATCTATGAACGAGACATTGGTTTTTTTTTTTGGTCCATTTAAGATCCTTAACTTTGGAAAACTGTCAGAGACTTTGATGGCTTAACCATATTTTTGTTCGATTGAATTCTCTGAACTTTGGAGAATCTTACAAATGACTCCCTAAAATTCCATGAAATATTAAAAAGAATTTTCATCATTTATTTTAATTGAGGTACTATATTGGAATTCAGAAATGAATTCCATAGTTTATGGACTTCAATTAACCAAGGATCCACTTGTTACTTTGTCAAAAGTTTAGGGATTTCAGACTTTCAGTAGACCAAGAAAAAATACAGAAACTCGTTTGTAACTTTCAGGGGAGTTTTTGGACCATAGATGTATATCACCTACCATGCAACATGTAGTAAGTGTTTTGCCACAACGTACTATAGACTTCTGATATGAATCACTCTACTATGGTTATTACCTGGCTCAGTTTAGAAGAGGTAAAGCTCTAACCTGTTGCTTATCTTTGAGATTTGGCTGGGAAGTGGGAAGTTCAGGGGATGGAATGTTTACAGAATTGGTTGCCTCATACACTTCTGTTCTTGCTGATTAAAAACCATGCTTTGGTTTGGAAAATATCTAAAGAAATGATAATTTATTTATATCTTGCAAGTATCGTTGTGTAGATCTTTGGTAACCTCAATTGCAAATTTGGGTTACTACTTTTATACTGTATTACAAATGCAAAGACTTTTAGAAGTGTCTTGTACTCTTGTTTCTAAATAAAAGTAAGTTTAAAACAAGATTTTTGAAATTATTCAACAATTGCCTTCGGTGAAAATTCATGTATTTATTAGGAAACCTGCATTTTCGTAGTATAGCCGACGGACAAGAAAGGAAAAACTCCTTCGTTTTGGATAAGAGTTTCAATGAAAATTGATTTTGAATTTTCATGATTCTGCAGCAACATAATACACCACTTCTGATTGAGATGGTAAGACAGCAGTTTAAAAAAAACATGCATGAGACCGATCCAGAAAAGATTCAGAAGATGAAGGATGAGTAAGTAACCTCTTGTTCAACCTTATCTATCATTTTCAATTCGTATAAATGTCTGTGCTTGTGATGGAGAAGAACTTTATCGGTTCTTCCACTTTGTGATGTGCAGTCCTTCCGGTTTCTGATGTTTGTTCGCGGATTTGCTTTTTTATTTTTACCCCATGCATTCTTTGGGGGATGATTGCTCTATCTATTTCTTGAAGTTACTCTGACTGACTATAGGCCTCTCCTTCATCCATTGTTCGTCATGTGACTCATATTAGTCATATCCCCTAAGATTGTGTTTTATCTGAACAATTTTTCTATTGCAGTGCGGCAAGAGGACTAATAAACCACATGTTGTATGAGTCTGAGAAGACGACTGGTCGTAAGTTTAGCCAAAGCTCGTAACTTTGACTTGCGTAAGATTCTTCATTAGTACATTGTTTCAACCATCAAATTGTAATAAATGATAGGAGTTTTCATATTGCGCGTTATATCCTATCGTATCATTGTAGGAAAATATTATCAACTGTCCTGAAACAGCATTTTTATTTACTGCATGCTGAACTCTTATGTTTTGGATGCTTACAATGTAGTGGTATGTAGACACATTACAAAAGACAAGATGTTCTGAAACAACATTTCTTGCTTAATATTGAAAAAAAACATACAAGACAATTAAAAAAAGAAAACACCAGGAAAGAAAAAACAGATGAAACATATTTTTTGCATGGAAAAAAAGCCTAAACTTATTTTTTTGCGTGCTGAAGGCAATAAGGTGTTTAAGCTCTTCCCTAGAGGAGGTATTGCAGGGCTGAGTTCAGCTCATTGACAGCATTCTTTATGCTCATTCGCTCTCGTGGTAGCTCCAGAGAACATTGAACTCCAACCATGATCACTGATTTGATGCACTCGACTTCCTTGATATGAGCTCCGCCTCTTGAGGATAGCTCATCTGAATTATCAAGCATGTTTTGATCGATGATTTCCATCACTCGATCAGGCAGAGCTGATTTTGCAAAGTCATGGAGGTTGAGTCCATCATTGAATATTGGATTTGTTGGCTTCTTGGATGTCATCATCTCCAAAATGACGATCCCGAAGCTATAAATATCGCCTTCAGGTGATACCTTGCTTCCGAGACCGTATTCTGTCAAACAAATTCAAGGTACTGTTGTTAGATTGACAGAGGAGAAAATTATTTAGAGCATTAATCTTCATATAATTACCTGGTGCTGCATATCCAATAGTTCCTCTCACTTGAGTTGTGCTAGTTGGGTTCACCATGCTTGAGAACATGCTTAATCCGAAATCACCAACATGAGCAATCATATCATCATCAAGCAAGATGTTGGTTGGCTTCAAATCACAATGGATGATCGGAGTTGCACATCCAGTGTGGAGATACTCGAGTGCGCAACCCACATCAATGGCAGCACTTGCTCTTTGAAAGAGGCTTAAGCTACATGATTGGTTATCGGAACTTTGTTCACCGGTCACAAGGTTTGAGTGCAACCAACTATCAAGACTACCCTGTGGCATGTACTCCTAAACCAATGCTTTGAAGTCATTGCATTGAGTATCAATACTTGAGCATGCTGTGATAATTCTCACAAGGTTTCTGTGACGAATGTTCCTCAAGGTTGTACACTCTGCAATGAAACTCTTGCAAGCTCCTTCACGTTGAAGGTTCAACACCTTAACTGCAACCGCCAATTCTGTGCCATCTTGGTGCAAGATTCCTTTATAGACGGTACCAAAGCCTCCGACACCTATCAGATTTGAAGGAGAAAACCCATTTGTCGCCCTTGACAACAGTTGGTAAGACACTTTGAGAAAGGGTTTGATGTCGTCTAACCCCAATGATGCATCCTTCCTTTTCCTAGGACACAACCAAAGCAGACACAATGCTAATGATAAGACAACGAGCAACACAGAGCCAACGGAGATGATCATGATTGTCACCAAGCTTCTCCTCTTTGATTTTCTCCGTGGTGGACAACTTGGAAGATGGAGTGCGCGCACTCCTCCACAAAGCTTACTATTGCCGACAACAGACACAATCCTTGTGTTGCCAAAAACACCATTTGTGGGAACTTCGCCCTCGAGGTTATTGAAAGACAAGTTCAGTCTTGACACATCTTTCCAGGTAGAAAAACTCCATGGAATTTCTCCTGATAGGTTGTTGCAAGAAAGGTCAAGTATTTGGATGCTCTCTAGAGGACTCAACGACTCGGGTATTGATCCAACAAAGAGGTTTCTACCCATGTCTAGCACAGTGAGACTTGTGCAGTTACCAAGAGTGCTTGGTATGTCACCTGAAAACCTATTTTGTGACACAACCAACTTAACCAACTTCTGTAGCTTGACAACTTCATCCGGCAATGATCCTTGAAAGTTGTTTTGACCGATATCTAGATTAATCAAACATGAAGCAAGGAATAATTCAGCAGGCAAACCTCCACTAAGCTTGTTAGATTGAAGATATAAGCTTTGTAAATTCTGGCATTTCCCAAGACTTTTAGGCAATGAACCCTCAAGACTGTTGTATTGGAGCGACAATTCAGACACTCGATTCAAGTTTCCAAGAGAGGATGGGATTTCTCCGGAGAAGTTGTTATAGGAAAAGTCGAGGATTTCTATACTTTCAAGGTCACCAATATCAGTTGGAATTAGGCCAGTGAAATGGTTATCGCGAAAGCTCAAGTGAGTTAGGTTCACAAACCTCCCTAGCCCTAACGGAACCTGTCCCGATATGTGGTTGCTTGAAAGAGTCAAAACTACAAGTGTATTGGAAAGATTAAGTATAGAATGATATATAGATCCTGTGAAAGAATTACCATCTAATGTCAGTTGTTTCAATTTGGTGCAGTTAGTTAAGGATTCCAAGAAGCTTAAATCTCTAGCCTCTCCTCCCAAGGAATATGCACCGGCTAAATGTAGGCAACCGAGATTCGGATGATTGTTTCCATTCAAAGAAAACCTACCGACGAAGTTATTGTAAGAAAGCTCAAGGTAGTCAAGCTTAGTAAGGTTGGATAATGAAGTTGGAAGCTCCCCAACCAGGGAGCAGTTTGCGAGGAAGAGACCTTGAAGTTGGGGGAGTCGTACGCCAAGATCTTGGGGAAGATGTCCATTGATTCTAGTACTACTTAAGTAGAGCTGCTTCAAGCTAGAAAGATTGTAGATGGATTCCGGGATGGTACCTGAGAGTAGGTTATAACTGAGAGAGAGATATCGAAGGCCTTTGAGCCTCGCAAAATCATCTGGAATGCTCCCTTGCAGTTGATTCTCATCCAAGTATAATACCTGCAAGGAGCTACTCATGTTTCCGATCCCAATATCTCGAAGGCTACCACTAATGTTGTTCTGAGTCAGAACAAACAGTATCGGATTAGGCAACATGGCAAGATCGGTAGGGATCCTACCGACCAACTGGTTATAGCCAAGATTGAGTGTGGTGAGGTGCAAGCAACTAGACAAATTCGATGGGATTTCTCCTTCAAAGGAGTTCTTCACTAGGAATAGTACTTGTAGCCTAGACAAATGGGAGATTTGATGGGGAATGTTGCCATGGAATAAGTTGTTGGATAAGTCGAGTATTCGAAGGAAGGTCATGTTGCCAACAAAAGGAGACAATGTGCCAACCAAATTACGGGAGGATAGGATCAAATAAACCACACGTTTATGGCTATGGCCACAAGTGACGCCTTCCCATTGACATAAATGGAGGGAGTTGTTGTTGCTCCAAGAGGCCAAGGCGGAGTTAGGATCATCGGAAATTCGATCTTTGATGGCCAAGAGGGCTTCATAGTCACTCTCATGTGCTCTAGTAGGGTGTTCAATGAGAGTGGTGTTGGCCAAAAGAAGGGGGAAATATGTGCTAAGGGACAATAGCAAGAAAAAGATTACTTGCATGTTTATGAGGGGGAAAATTAAGATCTTGAAAATGTGGTGATGGCCCTATCACCCCTATGAGTTTTTTTAGGATGAAGAGTATTTGTAGATAGTCCGGTCAAAGTAAGTCCATGCTATAACAAAATGAAGGCTTACGCCTCGTTTGTTTGGGAAGTAGGAGATAGAAGGGAAATGAATTAAGTTTTATATAAAAGGTATATGAATCAAACGCAGATAGTTGTTCAACTTTCTGGAAATTTTTACTTCATGGATTTTTGACATATCAACCAAACAAACTCTAGAATTATGTAATCAAATAAGAGGAAAATAAATAAATTTTGCATGGAAAATGGAGAAATAAAAGTAATAATTAGAATATTAATCAATAAATTTTAACCTAAACACTAATAAAATATTATAATATTGATCAATGCATTTTAATTAATCATTATATTTCCACCACCTAAAAAGTAAAAACAGATGAGAGATTACTAGATTAGTGCTCTTAAAACACCAATTATAGTATTACAGTATTAATTATAACAAATGATGGATTTTTTTTATTTTTTTTTGATATAAGGAAAGAAATTCGATTCTCTAGACAAGCCTAGAGAAACCGAGAGCCCAGACAAGCCGGGAGATGGACTAACCATCATGTACAACAAGAAACAAATGACAGAAAGGAAATGACAAGAAGTAAATGACAAGAAGAAAAGAGCAGAAATAAAGTACAAGCCAACCCACACTGAAACTACAGGGTAACAGAACCAAAACCAACTGGTCAAACGGCAGACGCACACAGAGAACTCTGGGGATCACTAGCGGACACCTCAACATGGACTCTTTGCAGAATCAACAGGTATCGTCGCATTTCCACGACATCTACAAGCTCGACAAACCAGTCACCGTTCACATGAAACCTGTACCACAGCAAGAAAAGCAAAGTACACCAACCCGCAGACCAAAATTCCAGCCAAATCATTGCCAATACAAATCCCAAAAACCCAACTCACACCCTCAAGGACGATAACAAGATCGTAAAGGAAACCACAAGGGAAACCAAATTAGAGGAAACATATAAGACGGGATTGAAATAAATAAACAACAACAAATGATGGATTATTGACACAGTCAAGTCACCACCCTAGTATTCCATTTGATATTTTGATTATTTTGATCTAGTGGTAATTAAGGCAAGACTAAGTCAAGCAGCATGATATTTAGGGCAAATCCATTTCATAATAATTTTATTTTTCAACTTTGTCTAATTTATAGGTGGGGATGGAGTGTGCTTTTTTTTTTTTTTTTTTTTTTATGACGAGGAACCCATCTTTGATGGCGTGTGGTGTGTGACTCTTTTACATCTTTATTTATAACGGTTTTTTATTCTATGCACTTTGGGGCATAGGATAAACAACTTATATTGAGAAAAAATTTCTGTATTTGAATGTGTAGGAATATATGTGCATAATGTAATATCGTATGCACATATCATGAAGGACATTTTGGTCATTTCAGAAGTGGTTACATAACTTACATGTTGGTTAGGAGATGTTAAATTGGGCGGGAGTTCTGTTAGAACAGTAAGTACAGAAAATGTGTTTCTTTGTGTTTTTGACGAGTTCAGCCTTGACATTTGACCAATTAATTAGCAAGCAAACCGATACCTAAATAAACCCTATCTAGTATCCAACAACGCAAATTTAGATCCAATTCAATAAAATAAAGAAAAATACAAAATTTGAACAGATTAATTGTGTAAAAGCTTTGATCCAATTAATCTTTAAAAATCTTCAAGGGGTGATAATAATTCAACCAAAAATATTCAACCTAGCCAAATAGTGGTGAGCTTACCCATCCGACGTGGGGGCTACGCACGCCGACACGCGCCAATCAAGTCGAGCACACAAGTCCCGAGTGGGGTTCCATCCTAAAACCAATTGGCATTAGGTGGAGTTGCCCACCGACTTAATTATATGCAACTATGCAAGGCTTGAATTTACTTTTTAATAACTCATATCCTCAACAAAGCTCAACCAATATTCATCTCTGCGGTCTTCTTCCTCTCAACTTCGGTCTTGAACTCGGCTAAATAATGATGATAATCGCCTGTCATCTTCAATTAGAATATGTCGGAGTCACCAAACACAAACGAGAGTCAAGGAGCTAGAACAATCTTTTGTAGATCTAAGACAACTCTTTCGTACGTGATCTAGAGAGCGGACTAGATCGAGCGTTAGGGAGATGAGAGGATTTGAATTTCAATCTAGAGTAATTGGGAGTTTGTCATCGGAGTCGGCGAGGACTTGCGGTGGTTGGCGTTATGGGCCTATGGTTGCCGAGAGCCCGGGGCGGTGATGGCGGACGACTGCAAATGGGGTTTAGAGAGTAGAAACAAGGCTTACCCCTTATTTTCATCCGTGCACTATTTTACAAATTATAAAAGGACTTAGGTGTAGATATATTTATCTTGGCAATAGCCATTTTTTTTTTATCTTGTCAATAGCCTCATTCTATCAAAAAAATATTCGATAGATTAAAGAAAATCACCCTTAAAATAGATGAATTTTCACAAAACCACCATTAAAATAAAAAATTCAGAAAACCATCAATAAAGTTAGTTTTTTTTCCCAAAAGACCACCTATTATCATAAAAAAGGTTAAGTATTCATATTTTTTTAGTTTTTTTTGTTAATTTATTGTATAGTTAGGTTTTGAAGACAAATGGCGAAAATTTAACGTGTTTTAAACACTTTTTTAATATTTAAATAGTCATGGTTTGTTCTTTAAAAGAAAAATAAATTTATAGGTGGTTTTTTGTGAAATTTTATTTTAAGAGTGGTTTTGTCAAAACTCATTTTAGAGGTTTAACAATTCTTAAAATTATGCTTCCCTTTTTCCAAATTAAAGTTTTGTAAGATTGTACACTTACATTACATATAATCCATAATCTAGAAGCTGATCTTTTGCATAGTCACTGCATTTTTCCAACTCGTCCCAATTTTGAATTTTAAATAGGTACTTGGTTGGCCATTGTGGAAACTAAGAGGACATAAAAACAAATCTTATATTATGCCTTTTTTCAAATCAATTTCTAACTTTTTGTACTTTTCAAATTACGTCCAGTTGTGAATCTTGTGATTTATTTTTGGGTAAATTACAAAAAATCACCAACTATGGATAGTGAATGTCTGACCAGTTTGAATGTGGATTATTTGACTTATTTGTTCATTAGTTGAAACTGAATTTTTTGAGCAACTTGTTTTGAACTAATTGGTGTTTTGAACTAATTGGTATTGCGTATCAATTTTCAATAACGGGGTCGACTTTTCGAGGTTTTAGGAGGTTTTAGGGTGTGTTTGACAGTAGATTATAAACGAGAGATTTTTGTAGATTATGGAGTTTAAAATTTTTTGTTGTAGATTTCAAAATTTCGGAGTGTGAGATTTTTTTTGTAAAAAAATCTTGTAAAAAAGTTGAATGGTGATTGGAGTTTATAAGATTTTAAAAGAGTTTTTAACATTGAAAAGTCGAAAATGCCCTTGGGTTTATTACCCTCCACTCCCTCTACACTCAGCCTGGCTCAACGTTCTTCTTCCTTTCTTGACTCATTTCGATGTGACTGAAGCCTTGCTCCCTTGGGCTTGTGATCTTCCTTCGAAGTCGGGCGCTTGGAGACCCATCTGGCGAGGGCGGCCGGGAATTTGCAGTAGCTCACGAGGCTACGATGACTGCCAAGTGCCAACAGAGATCGACGAACAAGTAGTTAGGGCGCTTGGAGACCCATCTGGCAAGGGCGGCCAACAATTTGCAACAGGGCCGATGGCGAGAGCAAACAATCGATGCTGGGTAGCTAAGGCTTCGAACAGATTGGTCTGAGGGCAGGATCGGAATTGTAGAAGGGAAGTTTGGAGAAAAACTCCATAATCTTACCCCCACAAACTTTCATTTTCATCCCAAAATAATCTCCAAAAGCTCATCTTAGAACTACCCAATCTTCCCCATAAACTCCCGCCAAACATGTGAAACTTTGGCTTTTTTTTTTTTATAAAAAAAACCCCGTAATCTTCTGTCAAACACACCCTTAGTCTTGACTTTGGTGGTGCTAGCATGCTTTGGTCTTCATCCTTTTGGGGTCAACTAGTTGTGGTATGAGTTGAGTCGAGGTTGTGAGCCTCAGATAGCTCCAGTTTCGGAAAGCGCTTCTTGGAAGCCACACCTTCACTTTCGTCCGACGGTGTTACTCTAGTAGCGCTTGGCTTCCCACTGCCATCTTTTCTTGCCTCGTTTTGTGCTACTATTTTCTCCAATGGTTTCTCCATCTGTTGTTTTCTTACGATCTCTTCATTTATTGAGCAATGACTTGTTTGACATTTCGAATTCTTAACTTTTTCAAAAAAAAATCTAACTCTGCCTTTTTAAAAACAGGAAAAAAGATATTATACAACCCTTTTTAACCATCTCTTAATCTCGAGATGTCTAAAGAAACGATCCATATGAAACGCTAAATAATTTCCTTGAATTGACCATGGATCATTACTCATTAGGGTCCATCAAAAGGCCAGCCCTTGCGTTTTCGCAAAGTTTCATGCGCAAATCATTTGAAAGTTAAATACAACTTAATTATTTTAAATATCTTTTAATAAATCACAATACTTTTATATTTTACTTGACTTAATATTTTGGTAATATAATTCAATACAAGAGCTTCGAAACAAGAGATTATATCACTAAATTCAATAATTATATAAGAAATTATGCAGGTTTAAAGTTTGTATATTTTGTTACATGTTATTGCAAACTAAGAGAATAACAGGTTACATATTGGCTTTGTAAGTTCCAAACGATTTCTTTTTAGACAAAAAGAATGTTATTATAGAATAAAACGATATCGTTTTTGTTTTTTGCTTAAAGAGAGAAATATATAACAACTAATGACACGGTTTTTAAAGTAAAACACCATCGTTCTGAAAAAAAGTTATTGTTTTGAACTAAAAAAAAAAACATTGCCTTGAACTAAAATATCATTGTTTAATCTAACATATTATAATTTTGGTTCGCTAAACTAAAGAAAAATCTATCGAAGAGTGACTCAACAATTTGTACAAAACTTTGCTCCACTTCACTAACTTTCTAGCTCCATCACTGATGTTATCCACACTTTCTTAAGATGGCCCTTTCCCCATAGAGGGTTTTTGCAATCTATCTTTAACATTCCATGATTTCACCATACACATTCCATCCTCGAGCACTCCTCGACTTCCATCCTCGAGCAATATCTTGAATTTTTGGTATTTTGTTTGGGTTTCTTTGTTTTTTTTTTCCAATTATATCATGACGATCTCTTTATATGCCGCTTTTCAGCGTTTTGATTTATAAGACAAGATTTTTTTTTATGATATTTCGATTTTTTTTTTTTGTCATATTAGGCCAATATGTGCTTTAATTTTTACTCTTTTCTGGAATTAGTGTGTAGCTCAACAATGATTTAATTTGCTCTTTTTCTCTATTTGTGATTTGCATGGATCTTTCTACTGATTCATCCTTACTAATTTCACCTCTTGGATCAATACATGAAAGCTCCATCAATTATGTACCAAGTGGAGATTATCTTTACTCAAGGAGGCATTGCAACATTGGTATTGGGCATTGGGCTATTTGGACCCAAGTTGTAGTATTGGGCTTTAAGCAATTTAATAGGCCGGCCCATGTTTTAAATCCTGTTTTCATGCACAATCTAGCTGGTAAATTTCTTTATATCCTATTCCTACTTCCTATATGTATTAATGTTGCTATTTACACCTCTTTTTTTTTTTTTTTAACTATCTATACCACAGATCTCTTCTTCTTTTTTTCCCCTAAAATAGACTCAATGCCTCTTGAGTCACAGACGTGTGAATGTAAGGTATTTTTAAAAAAAAAATAGAATTTATACTATAAATTGTAAAAAAAAAAATGGGTGCAAATATCACTTTCGATGGATAATTTTAGACACACATATGTCATCAAGCATCCAAAGAGAATATCACTATTTTTTTATATGCATTTTAGCTATATAGGTATATCTTTTTATCCTATTTTTCTTAGAGTATCATGCATGTCCCCTCTTGTATATATATATATTTTATTTTTTTTTGATTGGGTAAACAATTCGGGAGCAAAACAACTACCCGATAGCATCCTTGCGGATGAGGTCATTAAGACCTGGATCATTGTGAAAAGAGTTGTTGGGGGCAACCAGAGCAAGGTGTGCAACCTTATCTGCTACAGCGTTGCCGCTACGAAGGACGTGAGAGAACGACACTTCGCAAAACCCAGAGATGAGAGAGCTAATATCAGACATAACTAGCTCGATTTCCCATGGACATTTGGTTTTTGATCTTAGGTGGTCTATGATTATTAGACAGTCACCTTCAATAATGAGACTGGGTATCCTCATATCACGTGCCCTAAGGATTCCTTCTCTTAGTGCTAGTGCTTCCGCCATTAGTGGTTTGTGTAGCCCAATGATTTTTCCTCCTAGGGCAGTAGTCTCCCCTTTATTGTCACGTATAATGTATCCTATCGAGCTTTGTCTGTGACTAGATGCTGACCCGTCGAAATTCAGTTTCCATTTGCCCGGAGGTGGCATTTTCCACTTGCCTTTTTTAGTCGCTCTGCTATTGTTTGGTGGTCTTCTATCATTGTTCCTGATATCTGTCTTTTCGTCTTCTGAAAGTCTATTTGCCTTTTCCCATTCTTTGATAAAAGCTTTAACCATTTGTAGGAATCCATCCACATTTGGAAGTTGTTGTTGTTGAAAGACTAACCTATTTCTACATAACCAATTAGTCCACCAGTGAAATGCCAGCCTAGTTTTTTGTTGGCCATCAAGTAATCCAGCCGTGAAAGCCATTAATGATTCAATGTTCCTTGATTCTCTAATTTTGTTTCTAATCTTTAATCTTACGTCATTGGGCACATTGGGGCAGCACAGAGAGTATTTACATTCGAAAAGAAGATGAGCAGTGTCTTCTTCATGGTGGTCACAGATGGCACAGTAAGGTGGGATTCCAATTCCTCTTCTAGCTAGTCGTGCAGCTGTTGGCAATCCATTGTGGCAGACTTTCCACATGAAATTTTTGATCTTTGGTGGGACGTTGAGTTTCCAAATCCACGCATTGATGTCATTTGTTGAATCAATTGATTTCGTATTTAGTTTATATGCACTTGACGTTGTGAACCATCCTTTTTTATCCGGCCACCAATACATTCTGTCTTGGATTGGAGTTATCGGAAGAGGGATATCTGCAATTTGTTGTGCCACCTCATATTCTAGAATTGATTCTAATTTCGTCCTGTTCCAACCCCCATTCGAAATATATTGTTCCACAACTTCATCTTCATTAATGCTTGTTCGGTCTAGGCAAGCTGAATTTATATCTTTAATGGTCGCCCAGTTGTCCTTCCAGAACTTAATTGTTTTTCCATCCCCTACTGACCAAGCTAACCCTTCCTTGAAAGGCTCAATGAGTTTCCTGAGTTGTGTCCATTGCCATGAGGCATTTCCTCTCCTGTTATAGTTGAGAATGAACATTGATTTTAAATATTTGTGGTTAATGATTTTAACCCAAACATTGTCTGGTTCTGCCAAGATTTTCCAAATGAGTTTCATTTGAAGCGCCTCATTCATTTCCTTGGCTTTGCGTAATCCCATTCCACCTTTTGCTTTGGGTCTACACACTCTGTCCCATCCAATTAACGGCTTATATTGTAAATCTTTATTCCAGAAGAATGTTCTATTAACCTTATCAAGTGTTGAGTGTATTGACACAGGAAGCATGAAACTTTGCATTGCGAATAGTGGTTTGGCCGCTAGATTCGAATTTATTAGCACTGACCTACCATGTTGTGACAGGGAATCTGCCTTCCATTTTGATAGTTGACCTACAGTTTTTCCAATTAAATCTTCGAATGTGTCCTTATTCACCCTCCCATTTACAATCGGACAACCAAGATACTTGTCCAATTTCACTTGTTTTGCAATATTGAGACATCCTTCAATGGCAACAATTCACGCAGAAGGTATCCCTGGCGAAGGCTGGAAAGCCGATTTATTATAATTTACTTTTTGACCAGACAGATTACAGTAATCATTGATGATCTTAGTTACTCTTTCGCAGCTTGTTAGGTTTCCTTTAGCGAAGATAATAATATCGTCAGCAAAGGCAAGAAAGGGAATTTTTGGACCTGAATGCCCAAACCTGAAACCAATCCCAGATTGAGTAGAATTGGATTCCACATTGAGCTTCCTGGCTAGGATTTCCGCACCAAGAATAAACAAAAAAGGAGACAACGGGTCGCCTTGTCTTAGCCCTCGCGAAGGTTTAAACACTTCAGTGGGCCCGTTGTTGACGAGAACCGAGAAGGACACTGTTGTAACGCATTCCATGATTAGCCTGGTAACTTGATCACAGAACCCAAATTTCCTCAGAACTGCCTCTGTGAATGTCCAGTCAACTCTATCATATGCCTTTTCCATATCTAGTTTGATAGCTAGCCAACCTTCTACTCCTTTCCGCGTTTTGAAAGAATGGAAAATCTCATGAGCAATAAGAATATTATCCTGTATGGCTCTATCAGATACAAAAGCGCCTTGAAATGGGTGGATTAGTTTCCCTATCACTCTTTTAAGTCTCTCAGTGAGTATCCTTGATATTATTTTGTATACCGTCGAGCACAGGCTGATGGGCCTATAGTCTGTAGTCTTAGAAGGGTTGTCACATTTGGGAAGTAATGTTATGAATGTGTGGTTTATCTGCCTAAGTATTTTACCAGAATGGAAAAACGCTTTGACTGCTTTAATGACATCACTTCCGACTATATCTCAATATGCTTTGTAGAATTCCGCAGTCATACCATCTGGTCCGGGGGATTTATTTCTACCAAGGGCCCAGACAGCGTTCTTGATTTCGCAATTGGTCGGTTGTTGTTTGAGACTGTTATTTTCCTCTTCAGTAATAGAAGTGGGTAGTAACTCAAGGTACTCGTTCAGTAGGTTTTGATTTATCTGCTCTTTAGCATACCGCTTGTCGAAATCATTTTTAACTTCATTCTTGATATTCTCTTCACCCATTATTTGTGTCCCCGAAGCCGATGTGATGCATCGGATGATCTTCCTATTTCGTCTTCCCGACGCTATTCTATGAAAATAACCCGTGTTGGAGTCTGATAATTTAATATGTTTAGATTTCGCCCTTTGTCCCCAGTATTCCTTTTGGAAATTTAATAATTGTTCTTTTTTCTTAATTAGTTGTTTCTCCACCAAATTTTCCTTACTTTTTCTCGGAGTATTTTTAGATTGTATGGCAATCAACTCACTCTCAACTGATTGTATTTGTCGGAACACATTCCCAAACGTGTTTTTGTTCCAGATTTTGGTTTTATTTTTTAGGATTTTTGTCTTATAGATTAATCTATACATTGCAGTCCCCGAGCATCTAATTCTCCAGGTTTGCTTGACCATATTTCTGAAGTCCATCTATGTAGCCGCATATTCTCAAATTTGAAAGGTGGTGGTATAAATTGCCTCCCAGAGTCTATACATATTGAAATTGGGCAGTGATCCGATCCCGAAAATGCCCCATTATGAGTAGCTAGATCAGGAAATGTGCAGAGAAACTCATGCTGAACTAGTACTCGGTCCAGCTTTTCCCATATATTATCGTCCCCTTCCCTTTTTTTCCGCCAGGTGAATTGATTTCCTGAAGATGGAATTTCAGATAGAGCACACTTGTCTTTGAATTGATTTAACCTAGCAAATCTAGATACATTATTTGGCGCACCACCAGCTTTCTCATTACTGCTACTTATTTCATTCAAATCCCCGATGACTAAGCATGGAAGTGTTTCATTGGTGATGATATTAGAGAATTCTGACCAGAAGGTATTTTTGTCTCTTTCATGCGGGGGTGCGTAGACAAAGAAAATCATTCCTACAAAGTTTTTATCACTGCACTTATATTTGACACGAATTACTCTCGGGTGAATTACCTCTGCCTCTATTGTCTCGTTAATAAATGCATTCTCATTCCACAGTAATCCGATTCCTCCGGTTCTATCCTCCCCCATTGACCAGATGGCGTTATTAAACCCAGTAGCTTTCCATACCCGCTCCTTAGGAATTGATCGTGTTCTGGTTTCTGCAATTGCCATTAGATTGATATGGTCATTTACCCTCATTGCTTTTAGATCTAACCAGATATTTCCCTTCCCCACTCCCCTGACATTCCAAAATCCAATTTTCATTTAATAACTCTTTGGGCCGTCAGAAGCCAAGTGTGTGGATCTTCTAACAGCAGAAACTTATTTACGCAGAATTTAACTCCTATCTGTATGACCCCTTTAGTCTTTTGAAACCCATGCTCATGATATGCTTTATTAAGGACATACATACAATATGAATAAGTTTGTCTTTGATACCTCCTTTTGTTAAGGAAGAAAGAATGCCAACCAATCCCGTAGATAAGTCGATCATTCCACCAAGAAGTATCATTAACCTCATATTTTGCCATACTAAGAAACTTAGATGGATTAGTTGCGGGGTTAGTCAATATAGACCTTTCAGTTATGCTCGCATACACTACATATTTCCACCTATCATAGCTCGGCTGTTTTGATGTTTTGACATAGGAGATCACCCACATTTGGTGATTTTGCCAGTAGCTGTTATACAAGGGCAGCAAAACCCAGTTCATGTAGCTGTAATTATACTCCGTATAAAGGAGAGCGCCTTTCCACATAACTCTGTGACCATACCCCTTTGACAAAGTCGTTTTATTCATCACAAACCAACCATATGTCCTATAAGCATACTCAAACAGCATCTTGACTACCCCCCTATGCTTACATATGATTTGTTCCTTAAGAAAAAAATGTCCAGTTTTATACAAACATAGCTCATTACCCATGTTTCCATATACAAGAATTAGATAAATAGATCCCTGTTGAATTTTCTTTGCTATTGTTGCACCTTGAACACAGTCAAACAGAGACAAGCACTTACCATAGAAATAGATGCTACTGTTAATTAACTTTCTCCAAATGATCAAATACAAACATTCATTGTCCTGAAATTTCAACAGAGACGTTTTCCCAACACATACTTCCTTAAATATTGTCATACAAAAGATTATAATTGTTGCTAAGTCTTCACACCAAATAACTAGAATTGAGCAGCCTACAAACTTAAAGATTTTGACCCTAATAGACTTACCAAACCATGGCCTTATTCGCAGCATGGCAAAGAGGAGCTCAGAGCCATCACCGAGGCCTCCATAATGCCAATTCTCGTGCATCCTACACATGCTTCCCCTTTTTGTTGCTACCACCCATCAGAGTCATGGTGGAGCATGCTGAATCGCCTTCCTCGATCTTCATCTTCCGCTTTCCAGACTCAGTACCTGATGCTTCAGCAGGGGAGTGTCGGTTGGCTGTAGGTATTGGTTCACATGGAGTCACAGCAGCACCCAGGAGGGACTGCTCAAGGCGCTCAGGATCATCCAGGTTGGGCAGGTTGAACTCAATGGATGGTGGCACATCCCTAAATATCACCTCATAATCAGCCTGAGTGAGCCCAGGATCAGCAAGCCCCTCCTCAACCAAACACTCTTCCATAAAGTCGTCTTCATCAAACTCCAGGTAGTCATCATCGTCGGTAGCATGAGGATGAAGACCGGGTTGCAATTCAAGCTCATAGTTGAGTTTCTCATCATTTGGGGGAGCCTCGGATAGGGGAAGCATAGTAGGCTCAGTTGCAGCAGGGAGTATTGGCACCATCATAGAGATTGGTTCTGGGGCAAGTACCAGCTCAGCAGCAGATGCATGGTTGCCAGAGGAGGCATAACCAGCTGATCCACCAGGAGATCTAGAGGAGGAAGAGTCAGAAGAGATGGTAACATTCTTACCAAAGCATTTGAGGAGCTCATCCTTAGAGTGACCAAACATAGGAGGAGGACGCACAATAGGTCTCCTAGCAGCAACACGCACCCACTCCCCATCTCCTGGCACCTGTGCAGGCTCCTCAGCATGGACTGTGGGCATCATAGGAGGTTGCACACCCACTCCATTCATCATATTGCAAGAGTTTCTTTTAGGGCATTCATCAAATAGATGGTCACTGTCACCACAGCCACCACATCCCACTGGGAAGTCCTCAAACCACATTGGAAAGGACTCAACTTCACCATGTTCATTCACCACGAAAATCTCCCTTCCTGCAATCTTGGTAATATCCACCGCGACACAGACTCGTGGATACCTGAAACGAGCTCCCTTGGCATTGAAAGCCGACACCTTAATAATCTCACCCAAATGATTAGTTTTCACAATATCCCTCAACAACTCATCATTAACATACTTAGCCGGCAGGCAAGGAAACCGAATCCACATATCTAGCAAAGTGACAGATTCAGACCATGGATCAAAATCCAACCTCCATGAGCGTAGGAGGATTAGTTGCCCCGACACATGGAAGGGACGATTCTCCCACACCCAGGCCCGATCCTCAGGAAGATCAAATCTAAGCTCAAACCAATTGTTAGCAATTGGGATGAGCTGAAAACCACCAGAGAGGGATTTCCAAACATACCTCATTCTTTTTCTCACATCCCTCGCCTCCATAGGGTCCCCGATGATGGTGGCAAATATGGATGATTGATGGAGCACAGTAATATTCTCCTGCACTTTGCCCTGCAAAGCCAACAGCTTTTCCGTGTTCATAGTCGACTTCCTGAATTTCTTCTTGGCCTTCATAGCCAGCCCGTCACCGCCATCCTTGGAGATGGGAGTCTCCTCAGCAAGTTTAACGCCCTTCGGCTTGCCTTTTGTCATGACAGTTTGACACAAGTTTGGAGCAGGATCTTCTGCAACCATGGGAGTTTTGCCCTTGTCGGCAATAGTTGGAGCCATCACAAAAAACACAAGAAGATTTTGTATTAGGACAAATTTTCTGTAGTAATTAGAAGAAGATGAAAGGAGAAGAGAGGTGTGCAGAACAAGCACAACCCAAGGTCGGAATTTATAGAAGGATTTCTGTGAAGGGAGAGAGGGAGAAAGATTAGAACACTCACACTTCCAAGGATCGGGAAGATCGCACTTCCACTTCCACACACGTTTGCAGGCTACGGAGCCATCCCTGTTGCAGAGTCCCCTTCCGCTATCTTCTTCGGCACAGTACGATCGGCCAATCGCAAGTGCCCAGAAAACCCCCAAATTGCAATCCGTACACACAAAATCAGGCCAAAGAGGAGGCCGATATGACATCTCGGCACCGATCTTTGCTCCTCGGATCAATCTTAAGCAATCCCAGGCACCCAGAGATAAGATTAGGTGGTTAAACCTAATCCCACACGAAATCTCTTCCATGGAACTCATACAATCCTCCAATTGAATCTCGCCATCACAGGCTCCCTTCTGGCACCCGGTTGCGAGTTTAGGTTTAGAAGTAGTGTAATCATTGTTAGCACACAACAGAGGAGGCTCGGATTGAGGATTTGAGAGAGATAGGCCATAGATTAGGGATTCAGAAGTTGTAAACCCCATTAGGTTTTCTATCGCAGTTGGGGAAGCAAAAGGGGGTTTTTTCCAAGCGCGTGAAGCGCGTTCTCCGGAAGGGGACTCTTTAACATTAATCTGTCCCCTCTTGTATATGGTTTGCAAACCTTTCATGCAATCTTGTGACTTTATCTTGTCACTTTCCTCCCTAAAGTCCTCAATGAAATCCTAATTAAGTTTGACTTCTATCAAAATATAGAACAGTGAGAACAAAAAAAAAACTATTTTAAGCGCACCAGCAATAATCTCATCGAGCGTTATGAATTTACCATTTTTGTTTGCAAGCAACGCGTGGATCAATCTATCGACTGCTTGCGAATGCAAACACACTTAAGTTTTTACGTATATATTCCACCCGCAAAAATCAACACGGGACCCTTTTAAATAAATGCAATGCCATTTTTTTTTGATAAATCTCGGTGGGCCATATAACCGTGGGGGGTCCACACGGCAGAGCGCATCATGCGCATCCAAGCCGAGCACACAAGACCAGCGGGGTTCCATCCTAAAACCAATTGGCAATAGGAGGAGTGACCCACTGACTTATATGCAAGGCTCGAGTTATCGTGTTTTTCGATGTGGGACAATCCCAAGACATCACAACACTTTTGCATTGTTTGCTTTGATTATCTTTCATGTAGCCAACTACTACAATGTTTCAATCATTGTACTTATTCATTAATCAAATACCAACCACCTTGTTTTGGGCTAACTGATCAACTGCTACCTGAAAACTTAGATTAATCCCTAGTATGAATGAGATAAACTAGTCCATTTATTTCATAAACAAATTCTATTCCTATCGGCGAACTGTTCTACTATAATAACTCTTTGAAAAAAAATGAAAATAAATCGAGGAATCGAAGTTGTGGTCATGGATATTTGACATTGAAAGCTTGAATTGTTATGTGGAGGCTCGCTCTTGTTGCCAATTTAAGTGAGATGTAATGTGAATGAAACTGATTTATTTTTATTTTTTTTAATAAATTTAACCATTTTATTGAGTGGTTCTTAATTAATTAGTGAGTCCAATTTTTCATTTGTGGGCCCCAAAAATCAAGTCCTGCTGCAGCCCTGCCCTTTGGGGCAAGTTGTGACTCAAATGAATCTCAGATTTTTGAGGTAGTCCTTTGACATCAATGCAGATCATGGGTCATACATCTTTCTCCATGTTTGTTGCATCTTTAGGTCTTGATGAGTAAAAGTTAATGTACCATCTCTTTCTTCACCCACCAAGTGCAGGTGTAGACAATCTTAATGCAGGAGCTTACTTTTTGTCTATTTACTCTCTGTATGTTGGTGTCATCTTGTGCATTCGCGTCTACTGTCTTCCTTGGATATGCTAGTGTGAAAGGAGCTAGTAACATGAGTTTCCACGCCGCATTGTTCTATCACATTGTTTAGCTAATGACACGAGAGAGTGTTCATGACGCTCCTCTTCGACAATGTTTTTGTGGGCCTTTAGATCGATTTGAAGCCTTAAGGGAAAAAGGGATGTTGTGTTGATACATGCATTTGTGTGTTAAGATTGGTACCTTCAAAATTAACCAATGTGACTTGTAGTGTCTTTGTACATAGTTTTCAAAGGAACCTTTTTGCTGCATAGCCAAGCTAGGTGTGGGCCCTGTTTGGATTCCAAATGTTAAAAAGGAAAATTAATAAAGTTTATCAATTAAGAGAGTTAGTCCATTAATTAATAATCTTTTAGTCTCTCGATTTACCAAATACAATAATGATTTATCTGATATTTAAAATTTGTTCATGATAAAAACAAAGGCACATTATCAACATCTTATAATCAATGTTTTCACTTGTTTGGTTTTACCTCCTTCTATGCATGCTCCTCATCATTTTTCAATTATTTTTGTCCAACTTGTATTTTCATATCGTGTTGTTGTCGTCACTGGCATGAATACTTATACTCACCTATTTCGTTATCCTCTTTAACAAGCGATGTGGGTGCGAATGAACGCGACATTTATATATTTATGTTGGATCAAAGTCTCATATAATTAAACATGACTAAATTGGTATGCATGGAATCCCAATAGATGGTGCATGTGATGCTTCTCATAAACTCTTTTAGCTTGCTTCATCATATAAACTTGTTGTAGATCAATAATGCATGTTGTTTGACAAGTGCTTGGTTAGCCAAATACCCTATAGACTATATAGTATATACTATAGCCCTGCTCTTATCCCTTTCAAGTTCCAATCCATAGCTTTGGTCAAAGTAGCTATTTGAAGGTCTTGTAAGAGGTGAATTATTAGGGCATCAGATTGCCTTTAAGCCTAATCATAAGGTGGTAGAGCCTCATAATTTCAACTTACACACCATAAAATTGAGAAATAAAGGAAATCATGGATAGGACTATATAGGAGTATTTAATTTAAGGGAAATTTACATAAAACCACCCGCTAAATGTAGTCTCTTACACTTAACCACCCGTTAAACAAAAAATTACAGAAAACCACCCATTAAATAGGTTTTGTTTTCAAATCACCACCCATTCTCTATTTTTATTAGGTTTTTGTCAAATATATATGATAATACATTATTTTAAGTTTTATATTTAACTTAAAATCTCAAATACACATCAAAATATATTTGATTAAATTTAAAAAAAAATATTTTTTTAAAAACTTGATGTATATATGAACAAATTTGTTCTATTTTATTCCTAAAAATGGTTATAAATTTTATAGACTTCTTTTTAATCAAAATTAAAATTAAGTTTATAAATCATTAACATTGTTTAAATTTAATAATTATTTTGATACTAATAATTAATTTCTCATTTTCTTTCATATTTGTAAACACCTATACTATATACTAAAAATGAAAAAAAATATAAATATTTTTTAAATAATATTTTTCCAGGCTCAAAAGTATTTTTTATTAAATGTATATTTATTAAAATGTGTTTGACTTTTTAAATAAAATTAAATAATATTTTCCACATTTAGAACCTCCGCCCTTCAAATAACTTTAAAATTTGTACACGCTTTTCCCCTAATATATTAAATTAATATAAATGTTTACCCCTACAATAAATATTAATTTAAATATATTCAAGTTTAAACTTTAAATTTTAAGTATAAAATATTAAAATATACTATATTTAATGAAACTCTAATGGAATTATGCGGTGGGTGGTGATTTGAAAACAAAACCCATTTAATGGGTGGTTTTATGTAATTTCGTTTTTAGTGGATGATTAAGTGTAAAAGGCTATATATAATGGGTGGTTTTCTGTGAATTTCCCTTAATTTAAAGCCAATCCTACTCACCTACCTCCTTTATCAGCTAGTGCTGCCCTCTATCTTGTAGGGTTATCTCTTTTAATTTATACTTTTATTTTTGGTTCTAACCAGTGGTGATTCATGTTGGGTGCACGCCCTTAATAATAAGAAAATTTGACTTATCGATAATCGAGATTCAGGTATATCTGATATCGAATTCTTATTTAATAAAAAAAAATTGACTAAGCAAATTTGAATTTTTACATATACACATAAAATCAAATAATGTCACCTTTAAGATTATAATTTTAATTCGACTTGATAATATTCGATCTAATAATGACTCAAATTCGACAATGATTTAGATTTAAAATCGACTTGATATATTCAAAATTATGAGACTAAAGTTTAACTCAGTTTACTCAAAATATAACTTATGAAATATCTGTCATGCGTTTAATTTGAGATACAAAATTTAACTCTTTTTATCAATATATATATAATAGTATTAAACTTCTTTTTATAAACAATTAGATTATCATTCAAATATATAAATGTATTACACTTGTAAGGTGAAGCACACTAAAACAAATCTATAGTGTGACATATGGATTTTAGTTATTAATGATGTTGTAAGGTGGTAACCACTAACCACCATATATAAATATATACATACATACATACACATACAACACTATATATATACTATGTTGCCCCTTTTGTAAGCAATTCTCAAATTGTGCTTATTTAAAATTATCTACTTAAATTAATTAAATCTCCTTTGTTTTACTTTGATTTTTTAATTTTTTTTTATTGGAATGTTCTATGCAACATTTTTAAGGCCTCCTCTTGGGCTGACGTGTTATGTTTGAACAATTAAAATAAAATTGAGATTTATGTAAGGCGGCAAAGAGGTACTCTTTGTTTAATTTGTTGTTATTTGGTGATAGGAAGATTAGGACACGTAATTAGACTTTTGATATTTAATTAAGATTCCAATAGGATTAGGGATAACATTTCTTTTTTTAATTTTAAATCTGGAGTACTCCGTATTAGTTTTTGCTTCTAATTAAGTTAATTATGCTTAAATCATTGAATTGTATGAATTAATTTCTTCTCTATTAATGGATTTTAATATTGGAAAGTTGTGCCTACCAAGAATTATATGGAGTCGTTGACGGTGCTAAGCTTTATACTTATATTATTATTATTATTATTATTATTATTATTATTATTATTATTATTATTATTTCAGGAATTGTTCATTCCGACAGCATACCAAACAACATGCTCTAGTAATGAGTCATTACCATTTTCTGATTCCATTCCGATTCCAGCACTCATACGAAATGAGGCCTTATATTAAGTACATATAACACGTTATATAACACATGTACTCGGTACATATAGTAACAATCTATATAATCTACCCATAAAGCGATTAAACCCAATTCGGTGGAATTTTACCATCCTATTCCCATCTAGAGGATAGAGATCGAGTCCCATAAATAGGGTTGTTATATGAGCTGAACAGTTCGAGCTCGGCTCAAAAAAAGCTCGATTCGAGCTCGTTGAATTACCTAAACAAGCCGAGCTTGAACATGATTTTAAGCTCGTTTGAAAGCTCGGCTCGTTCGATTTAGGCTCGAATAGCTTGAAATGTATGGAATTTCTAAAATTTTCTTTAAGTTAATATGTTATAACCAAGGAAAACTATTTAAAGCTAAAAAAAAGTTCGACACGAGCTCGTTCATTTACTAAAACAAGCCGAGTTTGAACAAAAAAGAAAGCTCGTTTAAAAATTGTGCTCGGCTCAACTCGAGCTCGTTTAACAAATGAATCAAGCTTAAACATGCCAAACTTGGCTCGTTGGACTCGAATAACACCCCGGCCCCTTGATTCAACCTGTTGTTGCCTTTCCTTATATAATTTGCAAATGATTCTTTAAATTAAACTAGTGTTATTTAATTACCTACTTCACCATACATACGTACAATCTATGCAACCTCTAACATCAAACAACTAATCATTATACATACATCATAGGAACATCCACGAACCCACCTCGCCCATTTATGGGTCCGATCCGTTTTGTTCCATATATTATCCTCATTCCTAATTGAGTGTAATTATAAGGAAATTGATTTGAGATGTCTCATAATTTGACCACCAATTAATATGGAGTAGCATGCATACTTATGAGAATTTGATATATCATTATATTGCTTTAATTTAGGTCTAAGTTAAAAAAGTAAATCGTAAACTTAAAAATTTACCAATGAACTTTAATTGCTAATCTTTTTTTTTTCTTTCAAGATATATTGATAATTCAAAATTTGGAAAATTATATACGACGAGTTTTTGTAAATTATGTGATATCTAGCTATCATGAATCATAAAAAGTTTAAAACTAATGATAAATGAAAATAATTTATTTATTTAATAAGATAATAGTTTGGGTGGTGTAAGACTGACTATCCTGATATCATTCTTTCAGACGAGAGCATAATGTCGCAGGATTGGATGAAAGTCAAAGACGGGTCACTGATGCAAATCCGTAGCAAGATTGATTCTGTACAGGGGGGAGTACTCAACAGAGTCGATTAGTTGAATGATTGCAGAATTAGTAGAAGCACATCCTTGACCATCATTTCCACCTCTTAAGTACAAGTCCAAACTCATTTTAAGGAGTTGATAATCGTCAAACAACCCCCTTCAATTAACAGCCTCATAGCCCCAATCGTTTTGGTCATGATGATACTAATCGAGCTAAAGTCTGAGAGCCTCCGCTTGGATAGAGGTGGTGTTGCAAAGATCAGCACCACAAGACACCAAATTCCCGTTATGATCTCTAATAATCCAATCCTGCCGACGCTGAACTTGAAGGGAGCATGATTCGTCAAAGTTCAACTTCAGTCAACCATTCAGAGGTTTCTTCCATCTAAGATTTTTCTTTTTCCATGTAAGGTTTTTTCCATCTTTGCGCTATCTTTCTGAAAATTATTTGTGTCACACACAGCATGGTCATACACCTATTCTGTAACATTTATTTTCTCTTTGATTTTTCACCACATATAATTGGTTGTTTGTTTTTTTCTCGTTCCAAACATGTAATTGGTTGTTGTTTTTATCAATCCGAATATAATTGGTTGCTTGTCAAGTATATGATTGTACACCAACTATCAAGGCTTCATTCAATCCTTCCTATATCTTCATTCTTCACCAACTGATTTCTTCTTTTAGAAAAAATAATTATCTTTCCCTATAACTAAAAGATAATACAATAAATTATTATCTCCATACAAAAAATAAAACAAATATAAATGTCGAAAAAAGAAGAAACTAACCACTCATTGATGACTAAATTAGTCGCTCTTGAAAATAACACCAACATAGATTGTTAACGATGATCATATATTTTTTTTTATTAGGTAAGAATTCGAGCTCAGACAAGCCTGAAACTCGAGAGGCCGACGAATCGGTAGATGGACTAACCGTCAATATACAACGTACTTAAAACACAATCAACACATATGAAAGAAAAAACCCAAACAACCCGAAGAAGTCGTCCGCCAGTAGGGGAGTTGAGGGAGAACCAGGGCGAGCCACGATTCTCGGCATTCGGCATTCGTGGGTCACGAATGCCGAGAACACGGGAGAGTGCGACGACTCACACGGTGCAGTCCTTCCTTACCTTTCATGGGATGAGACTTCCCCACTCTCTTTCTTGTTGTTTGGCTTTGTTGGTTGCTTTCTGATAGCTGCCCCTTCGACCGAACGACGAAATTGTTTCACCACGCCCTACTTCCGTACGGGGATGATAAGGATGGTCACATTCCGGGCGAAGGTCATAATTTACATCTTGACGCCGAGAAGGTGGAGAACAGTAACCCACGATCAGAAAGGGCGAAACCTGGAGAAGTGCGGATCCCCGACGTTGCTCCCCACCTAGATGATCATATAAAATAACAAACAGTAACGAGTCAAGTGTTGCATAATTTTATTTTATTTTTTGATCCATAGTAAAGTGTTGCATAATAGGTGATCGAGTGTAGATTACCCATGCGGGGTCGTTAACGAGAGACAAATATGTATCGGGTTACATTGATTTATTATTAGTATTATTGTTGTGATTATAATGTCGGAATCCATCAATTGAACACAAAAGTTTAAACTATTATATTGAGTTTCATCCTTCTTATAACTCATTATTTTTAGTCTTTTATAATCAATGTAGGAGACACATATCCATACCCAAACATTTCACAACTAAATATGCAGATGATATATAAAAAAAAGGAAAAATAATATAAATAATAAATAATAAATTCTTTATTAGTAACGTATATACTAGGGAATCGTCTCATTTGTATAAAGCTTAAAACTTGTCTTTGTCTCTTTCAACTACTACTACGAATACAGCTATCAATAGCTACCTCCCTCCATTAATTTATTCCCCCTTATCACAAAAACCCCACAAGAAACCCCCCAAAAAACAACAAAAATTGTCAATTAATTCCTTGATACTCTTCCTCCTTCTCTCTTCACACCAGATACTGAGAGAGAAAGAGAGATAGCGCGCTGAAAGAAAGAAAGAACGAAGCAATTGGGGGAATCAATCAGGGCTTCCCTTAGAATGAGGTTTAAGGCATAGTTTAGGTCTACCAACTGGTTGTTAGCTTCTTAAAAACCCCTTTGAAGCAATCAAACAAACCTCAGTAAACATCACCCAGCAACAGCAATAAGCACAACCACGAACCACCCCTTTTTGGTTAGGGTTCATTTTCTTAAAGTTTCATCTTTTTTTTTTTAAGCATTTTTTATTTCCTGGGTTTCTTGGAGAACATTCTAGCAAGATTGATAATGATTCTGATTAATATATTGGAAGATATTTTTGGATTAACTATTCAAACCTCTCTCTCTTTTCTTTTGGTGGTATTAAATTAAATTAGTTGATTGTTATTTTATTGTGGGTTATAAAGTATGAAACTGTTAATGCTTTGTCATTGTTGATTGGGAAAGATTAGGTTTTTCTGGGTTATTGAAAATCTCTTTGGGATCAGTTTGTCTCTTTTGTTCTTGTGCTTTAATCTCGTGTTCCCCAATTGAGGCACATCCATCCTTATTGGTGTTCTTTAATTGAGAGGTACTTCAATTCAATTTCTCATTTCCCCCTTTCATGTTTTTTGATCCCCTCTTTATCTTATCTATCCCCTTCATATGTGCTGTCATCTGTTATTGTGATGATTAATATATCATGCCTTGTTTTGTTGATTGATCCTGTTGTCCCTTTTTTCCATGTGGGTTTGACTTGATTCAGCTTTATATGACCCCAGAGTCCATGAAATCAACACTAAAATCTTATGGTTCAATTGAATTCTTGTTTTAGCTATCTCGGATATTTGGTATTTAGGGCTTTTGCTTACTTGATTTCACTCAGTTGTAACAATTTGTTGTGCTGATGTCCTGTGCAGGTCCCTGAAGTGATCATAGGCTGATTTGGTTATGTGAAATTCTCGGTCTGTGAAGGTGATTCAGAATCTCTTGAGTTAGAAAAAAAAGATAGAAATGGCTACCTTTTACCCGGATTCAAGTGCTCAAATAGATGGAGTGCCAACTCAATACATCCATGACCAAAAATTCACCTCATACGCCGAGTCACCTATGATTCATGGAAACTTGATGATGTATCTTAATGAAGCTTCTTCAGCTGGATCATTCTCGGAGATTGGTCCTGCAACATCCATGTCAAATTGTGTCGAAATCCCATCCATGGTGGGGAGAAATGAGATGATGTTCATTCCTCCTACTGGTGATCAATTGGCTATGCAAACAATGAGTGATGCGATAACACAGTCAGTTGACGGTGAAAGGAACTTGCACGGCCTATCACTGAGTCTAAGCACACAGTTCTCAACTGCGGTCCAACCACCGCCTTTCCAACACTTCGCCAATGTGCTTAAAGTTGATGATGATGCATTCCAGAGCAAGGACTTGTCGAATTCTGCGTATGGGCCTTATGACTTTCATGGAGACGGACATACGAATATAAGATTTGGGGCTCCAAACAATCTACAATATATGTTGAATCCCAAAGGTGAAGACTATAATGCATTCCAATACGAGCAGATGGGAGCTGCAAGCAGTATTATGAAGTCCAAGTACCTTAAGGCGACACAGCAGTTGCTCGATGAGATTGTTAATGTTCGGGATGCTCTGAAACAGCATGATTCTTCTAAATACCAGAACTTGGGTAAGGCTGAGGACAAGCCTACTGAGTCAAAAGAAAAATCTGCTGCTGAATCGGATGCTAATGAATCGACATCTGCACCCTCCCAGGAGCTTTCAGCTAGCGAACGCCAAGAGCTGCAGAGCAAGTTGGATAAGCTTTCAACCATGTTAGATGAGGTAAACCCCTCTAATCTATTCTTCATAGCAGTTTGAATTCTATATGATCATGTTTTCAACCATAAGTATCAAAAAAAAAAAGTACTGCCTAAGGAAATTCCTGATCATTTGTGATTTGTGCTTCTTTTGATCATTTAGCTTACATTCTGAATTGAATGTTTAGGTAGACAGAAGATACAAACAATATTACCATCAGATGCAGATTATGGTGTCTTCTTTTGACTTGGTTGCTGGAAATGGAGCTGCTAAAGCATATACCACACTGGCAATGAAGACAATTTCGCGTCATTTCCGGTCCTTGAGGGATGCAATCAGTGTTCAGATTCAGACAGCGCGGAAAAGCCTTGGGGAGCAAGACTCCGGTCCTGGAGGAGTTATACCACGCCTTCGATTTGTAGACCAGCAACTCAGGCAGCAGAGAGCCCTCCAACAGTTTGGGATGATGAGGCATGCCTGGAGGCCGCAGAGAGGGCTTCCAGAGAATGCAGTGACCGCTCTTCGTGCTTGGTTGTTCGAGCACTTCCTTCATCCGTATGTTAATTTCTTCATCACATTTGCTATGGATTCATTTCTTGAATAGATCAGTAGTACCCTTGCTGATTAACTCTTTTTCTCGCGGTTTTTTTGTTCGTGTGCCTGCCTCAGTTATCCAAAGGATTCGGAGAAAATCATGTTGGCAAGACAGACAGGATTGACAAGAAGCCAGGTTGCTAACTGGTTCATCAATGCAAGAGTGCGCCTTTGGAAGCCGATGATTGAGGATATGTACAAAGAAGAATTCGGAGAAGCTGATCTCAACTTGAGATCTTCGCCTGAAGATGCAACCAAGGCATCCGAAGACAGGGAACTAGCTGAAACAGCGCAACCAGGGTCAAGTCACGACGATTCCAAGGCCAACATTGGACTAATGGATCACCAAAGTCTGACCAACCATGGATTTTACCCACATGATCAGAATGGCCTCATGTCATTCCAAGTCCCAGAGCTAGGCAGCTATGGTGTAGACAACCAAGTGTCCCTTGCACTGGGCTTGCGTCGTGTTGGTGGTGATGTCGGACACTTGCCTGATGAGACAGCTTTGAGGCCCGGTGTCTCTCCAGGGAATGCAATCGGATCTGGAACCAACGAGTATTCCTACTTTGGCCCCGTAAATCCGCAGCATAAGTTTGGTAACTCTAACTTGCTAAATGATTTTGTAGTCTAAACAGCTTCATTTGCCTCAACAAATCAGCAAACACCTCCTTCGGAAGATAAGAAATCCGAATGGTGTTCTGTATAAATTTGGGATTGTGTTCTGTATAAAGGATGATTCCTAGTTGTAATATAGTAGACATACATACATACATATATAATAGGATGAAAAGGTTAGCATATGTTTTGTAATTTGCATCACCATTGGATGAAGATAGCAAATCTGTACCACATAGCTGAATAAGGATGATAATACAGATTTTTTGGGTTTTTGGTTTTCCATGGTAAGGGTTTTTGTTCATAGTTTGGTTGTATGACTCTATTGACATAATTGAATTTTTATTTTTATTTTTGTAAACTTGTGTAATCTTTTGTGGTTTGTTTGATTGTATATATTCAAATAGTGCTTTTGTAGATCATGCCCTCGAAGACCGTAGATCATGCCCTTGGGAGATTGAAATTCTCATCACTGGCATTCTTCATATTCTTCAATCATTCGAGGTGATAGGTGTCTTCCATGTCTTTCAGGAGCTCAACTACTATGCGAACCGCATTGCTCATCTTTTTCGAACTGATGGCTCGACGTCACCACTCTATGACAGGAATCTATGCATCTGCATTCAGGAAAATGTCATTGGTTGGTGGTTTAGCAGACCTAACCACATCCAAATCATTACTTGTATCATAAAAAATAAAAAAATAAAAGAAAGCTTTTGTTGTTCTATCTTTAACCGGTTTTCAGTTAACCAAACATAGTAAGCAAGAATTTCTGTTTGATTATGGTATTTCACTATGCTTTTCTTAATTTGTCCGCCTCCTAGACCCTGCTTCATTGTGGGATACACTGGGCTCGGTTAACCGGAAAAAAACATCGATTTTTCGGGTTATCTTGGACACTAGAAAAGAATGGAAAGGAGAGGTACAAATGGGCTGGAGAGGAAAAGAACCATTCAACAGGCAAAAAATGAAGGTGTCTGAACTTTTTGGAAACACATTGTGATCAGCATCTTCCAATTTGATGCCTTCAGAGCTCTATCAGATGCATAATTTGTATTGAGATTTGGGAGAAAGCTGCTCTCTATTGCACTTGCAGGATCAGCTCTTCCATGCCAAAAGATCTTACCAATCCAATTGCTTGCTTGATTGATTCTCAGCTCTCAAGAGGGGTTACAGATTATGCAGGTACACACCCTCTAATGAAATCAGTTCAGGAATGGTGGGCCCTCAACCTATCAGGGTGTGACAGCTGGAGGCCGCCAAAGGAAGAAAAGCTGGTTTGATTTTTTCTACCCAACACAAGAAATAAGCCAGATTCAATCCCATCAGCCAATGAATCAATTTTTTTTTATCTTCAACACAAGAAATAAACATTTAAATTTAATGATCTCCGAAGATTCCTCATTAATGTGGAAAACGTCATGTGATCCATACTTCCCTAGAATTCGTCAATTGCCCATTGAGGATTTTTGCTTCCCGCTTTCCTGACGATGAGACATCGTGTCAGCGTCAGCTTTCTAATGTGATCACTATCCACATTCTCATGCTGAGTCTTCCTTCCTCGTGCAGGTGGACTTCCGATTGGTTCATAGCTTTGATTTGAGTTTTGTTTTCTTCATTTGTAGGCTGGTTTTTTTCAGCTATATCATGACGGTTTGCCCGTCTGGCGCTCCTTGCGCCACTTGATTTACTAGACATTTGTTTGGTATCTCAAATTTTTACCTAGGTGGATGCATTAATTATTTGATTTTATAGTAATATAGTATGTAGATACACAGATTGGAAAAAGAAAGAAAGGAAAAAAGAAGAAAGAAAAATCTGCTGTATTTCCTCCTCTAGTTCTGTTTTCTTTGTTTTGCTTTCTGTAGGTATGCATGTTTTGCATTGAAGGATTGTCTAATAACAGTGATCTATCAACATCCACCATGTATCATTGCATTACCTAACAGGAAAAAGTTAGATATTCCCATAAGGGTACAGACTCACAAGCAGACAATCTCAAAAACTGGGAGTGTTAATACATTACATTTTATCTCCCTCCCTCCATTTCAAAAAAAAAAACTTAACAGTTTTCAACAGATGACACTGTTTGCAGAAAAAATTGAATAGTTTCAAGGATTTGAGCAAAGAGCAAGCAAGGACATTGAACAAAATGGGTTCTTTTAGTTTTTGTTGGGGATGGATGATAATCCCACATCGGATGCAAGGTTTTATCCATTCGTTAATGTAAGTAAAAGAGAGTTGACAAGATCTGTCCCGACCTAGTTTATGAAAATAGAAATTCATAACCCGTGAATCGAATAGACTCAAAGACTGGGAGGAAAAGTCGAATCTTTTGTATTGATGATCTAATGCAAACAATGAAGAAGATGATAAGATGACGCTAATGCAAACGACTAAACGAGTTAGACAGTTGACAGAGGCAACGCATGAGATCCTTGGAAACTAATGTGAAAGCCTTAAAATTGAACTCAATCATAAAACTTTAACATAGCCTCCTAACAAGAAGAAATAAACTCCTCATGGACTACAATTTAGAATTACAAATGCAGGAGGATTGAAGCAAGCAACTGCATAGCTCTGTTTTGTTGTTTAGTACCCAGGGAAAAAGGGGGACCAAACTTTATCTGTCACTGTCTTCATTTTCACTTGGTTTATGTAGCTTTGCTTTTGGGTGAGAACTTGCACAGGCCTATGTTTACTAGGTTCTATAGTAGCTCTTTTTTTTCTTTCTTTTTTTCTGCCCCTACCTTACATGTTTCTCAGTGAGAGAGAGAGTTGTGAAGGCACTAGGCACACACAGAGAGAGAAAAACACCTTTTGCTCTGCCCTTAGGAAATGTGTCATCAATCCAAAGGTACCCCAAAATCTCAAAAGCCCCTTGCTGAATGAATGTGTGTACACAATTGACTTGACCCACCTCACCAATGAAAAAAAATAGGTTTATGAGCTATAAAACATGGGGTGTTGAAGTTTCAAGTTTTTTTTTTTTGATTGATCATCTTCCTATGGAGGGCTACCTCTTAGTCTCCTTGCACTTTGGCCTGTGTTTCTTTCAGATACCATTAATGGGTTTAAACTGAAGGGTGTACTTTCACCTAAGTTTGGGGCTTTGCCTTCATTGTTCCACTATTCCAACTGTCTGGTGTGCCTCCATGTGTTGTAGTCTCACCTCTCTCTAGTGCAGGTTTTTTAGTACTGTTCACTCATCTTCTCTCTTAAGTGGCCCAACCAACCCATCTTCATCATGTCCTTTTCAACCAACCTTATAGTTGCTAGATAGATTAGATGCTTTTTTCACATTTTGCTTTCATATCCTCCACCATATGCACTTACCCAATTCATATCTTGATATATCCTACATGATTTGATTTGATGGTTTTGCTTGCATCCTCTATTTCCTCTTAGTTTGATTTGCCCCTTTCTCATAGAATCTTGATGAGGTTGACATGTTGATGGTGTTTATAGCAACTCTCCTATCCAAGCAATCCTAAAAATCATGGTTTCACAAGACACTACACCAAACCCTAACTCAAGCATCTTGCACCACTTCTTCATCTCATCAGATCCAACCAACACTCAAGCCCATTTTGAGACCCAAGGCTTCAATCCATATGGGTCCATTTTGAGACCCAACAATGCATATGAAGAGGCATTAGGCATGTTCCCAACCATCCAATCCCTTGGAGATAGGATCTCAAGGTCAGTCAGCCTTGTCCAAGGTGATGAGCCTGAGATGGGTCATGGCAATAGGCATGTCATGGACCTTTTCGGAGACGCTAACCGTCACGCGAACGAGCTCTCGTTGTCGCTCGCAACCGAAGGGCTTGTCCCTCCACTCCCCTACAACAAGCAAGGCTACTTGGTCCATGGTAATGAGGATGAGACATGTTGTAGTGAAGGGATTGGATACATTGGAGGTGAGTGCTCCTACATGGGTAGCGCTACAAACACTTTCGGTCCATCCGATGCCTCGATCAACCGTGCCACCTGCTTTCCTTCCTACTCAAGATACTTGAGGCCGGCCCAGGCGCTTCTCGAAGAAGTCGCAAACGTCGGTGGGAGAGCCGTCGATTTATCTGAATTGAGGAGGCTGTTCCTCAGTGGAAGCAGGGGAGCCACCTCCTGTGAGCTCAAGGCTGAGCTCTTGAGCCTCACCGGCTCATCTTCGACTGATAAGCATGAGCTTCAGATCAAAATCTCAAGGCTCATTGCCTTGTTGGAGCAAGTGGGTCACCTCAAAAACTGCTTACAACACTTAAAATCTCATTGATCATGATCATCATTTACTTTGATCCTGCAGGTTGAGTGCAGGTATGAGGACTACTGCAACCAAATGGGAGAGTTGGTGTCATCATTTGAAGTGATTGCAGGTGAGGATGCAGCCAAGGCATACACAGCACTGGCCTTGCAGGCCATGTGCAGGCACTTCAGGACCCTAAGGGAAGCCATTTTAGGCCAAATCAAGGTAGCCAGGAAGAAGCTTTGTCCAGACCCATCAAAGATCAGAACAGGTTTATCAAAGCTAAGCTTGTTTGACATGGAAGCAAGGCAGAACAGGCTCTCCCTGCAGCAACTTGGGCTAATGCAGCATTGTCAAAGGCAAGCCTGGAGGCCCATCCGAGGCCTGCCCGAGACCTCGGTTGCCATCCTTCGCGCCTGGCTCTTCGAGCACTTCCTCCATCCGTAAGCCCAAGATTGATTCATCACTCAACTTGTTGTGAATTAAAGCCTTTTGTAACTCGTTTTCGATGCAAATGTAGGTACCCGAATGACTCGGAGAAGCTGATCTTGGCCTCACAAACTGGCCTCACCAAGAACCAAGTAAGGAAAAAAACAATCTTACATTGCATAGTTTAGTGTAAGTTGAAGGTTTTATTGTTACATTTTGGGATTGTGTTAGGTGTCAAATTGGTTTATAAATGCAAGAGTGAGGCTGTGGAAGCCAATGATAGAAGAGATGTATAAAGAGGAGTTTGGAGAGTCATCTTCACCAGGGGATTCAGATGCCTTGTTCTCTACCAATTGCAGTTCCACTATGGAAGCTCCCCCTGATCTTACTCCTGATGATCCATGAGTTCTACCTACTGCTACGGATTCGAATTCGCAATCGAAAAGGAAATTTAGTTTCTCTTGTTCCACCTGCAATAGATCATTGGTAGCAAAGATGGTGATGAGAACTTGAGAAGTGTATTTTGATGTCAATTGCTTATGAATGTTTTTGTTCTTAGTAGTTTCTTCATAGCTTCTCTTGTTCCATTTCTTTTTCATGGATTGGCAATTTTTTTTTGGTGACATTTTATTTTAGTAAATTAAATGAACTTATTTATTTAATCAATTTTCCAGTGCCACTGGAAAATTGAAATATTTGGACAGAAAATAAAAATTGGTGGTTTAATTGAATGAATTATATTATTAATTGTTTTCTAATTAAATTTTTTGAATTTGCTTTGTTAAAAAAATTAATTATATAAGGTACATTTTGAAAAAAGTATTTTTTAATAAGTAAAAATTTAAGATAACGGACTAATGTCTAGTAAATCGAGGGGCGCAAGGAGCGCCAGATGGACAAACCGTGTACAGCTGAAAAACAAACCAACCTACAAACAAAAATAGACTAAACAGTCAAACAAAACGAACAAAACAAAACCCAAAGCTATGAACCAAATGGAAGTCTAGCTGGGTGAGAAAGAAAACTGGCGTGGGGATGTGGATAGTGAGCGCATGAATATATTATATTTTATATACTACCTCCATTTCAAAATACATGGACTTATACTTTTCGGCACACTTTTTAAGGAGCGAAAAACTCTATAAAATATTTTTATATATAATCTAATACTTATTAGTAATAAGTATCAAATTATATATAAAAAAAAATTAATTAAAAAAATAATATTTTATATAGTTTTTCGCTCGTTAAAAACCGTGTCACAAATTAAAAGCTCGTGTATTTTGGAACGGAGGGAGTGTTATATTTTATAGAGTGTTTTAAAAGGTGTTTTTATTATAAAAAAAAATGGTAAGTATTAGTATTATAGGTAGTATAAGATAATAAAACAACTCTAAAATTTATGACCTTTATGAAATTGTATTAAGTGTCACCTTCATTAAATGGTACTCCCTCCATTCATTAATAAGTGTCGATTGACTTTTCGACACATTTTTTAAGGAGCTAAAAACTATATAAAATATTAACCTTTTTATTAATTTTTTTAAATAATTTTAAACTTATAACTAATATGTATAAAATTATTTTAAAAAATCAATTAAAAACTTTATATTTTATATAGTTTTTAACTCTTTAAAAAACGTGTCAAAAAGTCAAACGTCACTTATTTCTGAAGGGAGGTAGTAATAAGTGTCCCATGTTGTACAACATAACATTACATGCTTTCGCAGAACCGAACATGAACTTAGACCGCATGGCTGTTTCCAATACGACGTCGTTTTTCTACTTGAAGAACAGATTGTGTTCATGGATACAAAGCCCATAAAGTATCGTTAAGATAACGATCCGATCCTACAAAATGGGCCATCGGCCCAATGCACTACCTACATTCAATACCTGTCTACAAGTACTAACTCTACAAGAACCGGATACTCAATACTCAAATAGAGGTGGAAATGGGGCGGATTATTGGTGAAACTCATCATTTCAACCCCCGTTTTGCGAATATATATTTTCATCTGCTCCGCTCCATAATCCGTAAAATTCTTCATCCGCATCCAATCCGTTTGAGTGAACGGGTAGTGCGGGTGATTATTGGATATTCAATAAAACGAACCAAACATTTTTATTTTCAAATATGAAATGAAATATTTGTGTTAGAACGCATATCAGCCTATAAAGTCTGAGTTCAATAACACGTGAAAAATATACAACCTATCAAATAAAAACATTCCGAGTACTAATTCAACAATATGTGAAAATTATATACATAAATTAGAAATAAAGAACAACGGGAATATTTTCAATAAGATCACAATATTGAAGCATTTTCGAATTCACTACCGAATCTAATTTTCAAATTCACTATGGACTCTACTAACAGTATAAATTCAAATACAAAATACTTTTTAAAAAGAAATTTAGGAATGTTTTAAGGGGTAAAACAGTAAAATCGCATGTTTAATTTGGTTATTGAATATTTATTAGGTGTGTTATTAGAGCGGATTTTGGATGAAAATTTATTCATGGAAGTCAACTTGTCTCCTATTTATTTCTATGTATTGTAATGTTTACTTCTTTATAAATTGACAAAACCGAAACGTTTTATGCATAGGTCTCTCGTTCCGAAGCTCTTGAGATAAACTATAGTATATGATAATATGAATATCAATCTAAATAAAATATAAAATCATTGTAGGTTATTAAAAATAATATTAAAGTGATTAATATACTTTCAATTTTCAAACATGCATAACTATATATATAAAGGGCTCGCCAGACAAGGGTGAGGGCACGTGCCCCCACATGCCCCTTGGATTCGCCTCTGATTTCAATGTTAGGATTGTTGAATTGTGTGGTCATTGGTGGACAGATTTGTTATTCTTTAAGTCAATCATTGAAACAACAAACAAACCAAACAGTAATAAATGTCACAGAGAGATTGGGTAAACCATTTGTTTTTCACTTCTCGAATAAAAATGAATTGCTACTTTGGATTTACTAAGGTTGAGGACTATGTTGCACGGACACGCTGTTGGCAACCGTTTTATGTGTCGAACACTGGATGACACAGCGGGACATATCGACGACACAACAGATACGTGTCA
Organism: Persicaria maculosa; assembly: GCA_963922045.1. Taxonomy (NCBI): domain Eukaryota; kingdom Viridiplantae; phylum Streptophyta; class Magnoliopsida; order Caryophyllales; family Polygonaceae; genus Persicaria; species Persicaria maculosa. The sequence goes on from OY998262.1 coordinate 67,246,186, forward strand.
AACACGGTCAACGTGTCGGAGACCTTGAAGAAACGAGCACAGGGTTGCACAGTAGAAGGGAAGATGAGCGAAGAGGAGGAGGAGAACAACTGACAAAGAAAAGGGAGGACAACTTGACAACTGCTTGTTAACCTAGGCCCATTTAGTTAACACTACAACCAAATAAAAACCCTAAATTTAGCCCAATCCTTTAAAATAACCCATAAAACCCCTAAAATCTTGCAGCCTGGTACATCCAAAGTAAACCATAGTAATTCATTTTTATTTAAATGGTTGACAATAACAACAACAATCCCAATGTATTCCACTCAAAGCAGAGTCTGGGGGTCGAGTTATACTCACCCTTTCCCCGATTAGGTGGAGATGATATTTTCTAATGACCTGGCACAAGTCATTGAAGACGGACAAGATTCCACATTGACAAGCAACACATACAGGAATAAAAGGATAAACACAAATACTCTAGCATATAAATTACAGGATGGGTGTAAGCAAGGTGTGTTAGCAGGAAAAGCACTATAAAGGAAACGTTGCACACAACTATTGTTTGTCGACTTCTTTTTTAAAATGGTTTACCTTAATGCAAAATCTCTCCTTACCTTATCAACTTGTTTTGATTTGTCTATTATTTTAATGATAATGATGGACTCAAGGAATTACTCACAAATGTGTGATGAATTGTAGTTCATCAATCCTGACATGAAATCATCGTCTACTAGCTCATTGTTGTAAATTATAAGGTGTGTGTGTGTAAGTCATGGCTTCCGTCATTTGTAAGCTAGTGAACTTTCCTTAATTAACTCGTCACTCGACTTTAATCAAGTATCCATTGTTATTTAAACCAAGGCATAATTAGGAAATAAAGTAATGTGTGTTTATAACTGGAATTCCAGCTGTAATTTGTCTTTTTGTGGACCTTAATTTGTTGTTTATGTCATGTTTTAATGCTAATCACAACTTTAATTGCAATTCAGTCTCCCCTTAATGATGCTATATGATGTGCACGCCTAACATCTCACACACCCACCATAACCCTTTTCATCATATGCAGTTTATTTCTCTATCGAAGGGATTCTCGAGGTGGCTGAAGCTCCGTCGCTCAAAAAAAAATTACGGGATTTTTTTGGTAATTTTTACTAATTTTGAGATAAAAGAGTGTAAAATGAGTAATGAATCTTAAAGATAGCTTAGTTTAGTTGGAAAAAAAGAGCGTGCTATTTATTAGTTTGAGGTTATGAGTTTAAGTCCCATTAGCCTCACTTTTTTTTAATAATATTTATTTCTTTTAATTTTCTTCTACTAAAAATACTTAATTAAATAACAAATTTAAGGTATTTTTCTCTAATATATTTCAACAAAAAAAAATCTTTTCTATATTTATATAAAAAATTCTCATTTTTTCCCTATAAAAATGTCTATTTAAATCACAAATTTAAAGTTTTTTTAATATATTAAACAAAAAAAAATAATCATACATACATGGAAACAAAATCTCAATTTTTTTTAGTCCTCCTAAAAAAATTTTGGATATGCCACTGGCTAATAGAGTCTTTATATGTTCGATAACACACCCACATATTTGAATAAACTCAGTGAAATTTCATCCAAAATCCAATTATAATTAACATTCATGCCAATAAATAGTCAAAATCTATTATATAAGGTCGATTGTCAATTCTAAACTAATCAATTAGCAAACTATAAAAAACCATCAACTGAACTAAAAATCAAATATAATAATTTAGTTAGTTGGTTTTAAATAAGAATTTAAGCTTCCATCTTCATTGGATGGACAAAAAGGGGGAACGTAATGTACGTTGAGGATACATATTACAACACTACACAATGTTATTGTTTGTTGCTTTATCAAACTGCTAGCTAGTGCTAGCTATTAAATTATATTTTAATAAAAGTTGCTACATGCTATAACTTTTGCTCTTTATGTTACCAAAACTTTTTCCTAATTTTGATATTAAAAAAAAATATAAATTTTATAACTTGTTGCTCGTTGCTCACCCTTTTTCCAAAGATCCGTATAATATATTTTTAGAAATTCATAAATACTTCAACTTTTGCATGGTAGCACAACAGTTTGCACCATAGACCAAACTTAATTGAGTTAATTTTAAAACTTTTCATTGATGAATTGTTATCCATTGAAAATTGACTAAACATTTTTCCTCATTCCAAAAAACTTAGAAAAAAATTAATAAAATTTGACACAAAATAGGTCGATTTCCAAGGGCAAAATTTATCAATTGTATTTTAAAAATGTTCTATCTCTAGCCAAAAGTCGATTCTAAAATATGGAAATAGAGTTGTTTTAAAAGATTTCAGAACTTCAGGTTCTCATCCTTTGAATTGTTACTGGTCGGGACATTGTTCAAATTAACATTTATCTTGTGTAAAAAGAAAAGGAAGCTCTAAAGCAATTTCGACCACCACTTGTTTCGGGGAATTAAAAAAAAAAAAAAAAGGTTTATTACTCGCCTAATTAGTTTAATTCAATGTGTGTTAGGTCAAGTGGTATATAATGGTAGGATTAATTTGTCAAAACACACCAATTAAAGTGCATTCATTGCTAATCTTTTCTTCTTGTTGAGTATTAATTATTATATTTGAACCATTATCACCTTTAATTTGTTATTTTTATTAATGGAGTATATGAAGTATCACTAATTTACTAAGCAAAATTGATTTACAAATAAAAATTCAAACCCACAAACTTAATAGTGCTATGAATACTAGTTGCTCAATACTCATATATGGATTATTAAAAATCTTAATTATTAATTAGTATTCAAACAAAAGAGTAGTGCTTGTACAAATTAATTACTCTATGGTTCATGTGAACCATAGGAATATTTAAAAAGAATATAAAAAGGTTATGGGCTGCTGAAATAAAAATGATTAAATTAATAAAAATGAGTTAGCTAAGCAACAACTTTAAATCAATCTTGTCAAAAATCAAGTACGAACTTGTATATAATGAATTTAACTGTTTAGAAGGGCATTTAGCCTTTAAGTTCATTAAAGAGTCATCCATATATATTGATTGATCTTCTAAACAACTATTAATTACCAAATTATATTGTTTTAATTTGCGCATTTCAACGTATAAGCTTAATTTATATGTTGACTAATTATACAACAAATTGTATACGGGATGAAATAACACATACTCCGAGTCAAAATCTTCTTAGAATCTTCAAAGGGCATGTGTATACGCAAATAAAACAAAATAAATGCTACAATTTAATTTCTATAGTTTCAAAGTGCTTAATTAAACTTCCTATGGAGGACTCAACTTGCACTTTCTTATTGCTAAATAAGTGTTTGTCACTTTTCATGCATGATACTTCATGTCACTAAGCATACTATTAACATCGCGGAGGCAGAAATTTTTTAGTGGGTGGGCACGATTATATATGCGCGGTGTCATTTTAGATTAAAGCAGTATAATGATCTCTATGTAATAAAGATAGTAAAGGATGTTATTTTAAGATAACATGTGACTTCGATTTATGATAAAACTCTGTTATTTTTTCCCATTCAAAAAATAAAGAAATATAAATAAATAAATGAATGAAATAGCCGAAGAAAAGAAAACTAACAAAATAAGGATAAGAAACACAATACAATAAACATTGAGTTAATGTTTAACTTGTCGTATTCTTAACATGTAATAGTGTATAACAAGGTATAAAAAAAAGTAAACTTGCGTAAATTCTTAGCGAATTCTCAAAATAAGTAATAACATATGGTTTTGAAGCTCTCCAGATGAATTATAATATGTGAATGTCAATTTAAGTAAAATATAAAAGTACTATATATAGTTTATTGAAATAAAATTAAAGTGATTAATTAATACACCTACAATTTTCAAACATTCATATATAACTTTTTACTCAAATGTCAGATTATGACGTATTATATATCAAAGCGAAGCTATCGATGAGGAGAATACACATAGATTTTGAGGATAATTGATTTGAAAGAGCTTGATTTAAGTTGAACCATTGGCACTTTTAAAAAGATTTTGAGTCTTATAGATACAATATATTGATAAATCTCCTCAACAACCCCTATTTGTGTGATAACAAGAATTCTTAGCTAGTTTCTATGATCCAAATGTGAACAACAAACATAGCTAAATGAGGTTTGATTGAGACATGCACGCTAGCTAGCATCTCCTAAAACCCCGAGTCTTACACACGGTATGGACTATGGAAGTTTATTTTTTTTATCTTTGGAAAAGAGTGCATAAGGAGGAGATAAAAGCTTTTCTTTAGATTGATAGTGTTTCCATGAGATGGACACATGCAATAAAAAAGAGAGCATAGGGAGCACCATCACGTATGTGTGAGTATTTAGAAAGATGTATAACATCTTTAATCGGTCACTACACTGTCACCTATGCTTTATTTTTTCCCCAATAATAATAAATTGGTAAGTGGCGTAAGCCATTTCTTCATATGTTGGCTAATCGAAGCTGATTTTGGAAGAGCTACATAAATAATCTAGAAAGAAAGAGACCCTCTCTACACTTAATTAGGTAATTCATTAATTGGTCCACCTTTACCAATTCATAATTTCATTTTTCTTGTACATTTTACTTAACAACCTTTCACATAATGGAAACGCCATAATTAATAAATTCTTAATAAGAAGCTATTTTTATACATGAGTTTACATTGCAATTAATTATGAAATCAAATTGCATTTTTTTTTTTAAAATACCCAAATTGGATATAACTAGTACTTTTCCCGAACCTTGTTCGAGTGTTTTCATAATATTTTCGATCGAGTTTGACATATTAAGTACAAAATATTCGACACGTCAAATTAAATCGGGATGTGATGGGGATTTGACTCGGGTCCTAGTTCTAGCCACATTTTCCTTCCCTTTGAAATAACCAAGTGAGCTATGCGGAATTTCTGATTCAATCTACATTCTGTTTCTAATTATCACAAAAGTTCCACTATACACACACACACAAAAAAAATTATATACATATTTTTTTATTTTATATATATTGCTTTTCACAAAAGTTACCCTGTAGTTATTACAAAACCCCACCGCAATAAATTTGTAGGTTTTTATATTCATAATGTATTAGATATTAAAAAACGTGTTTCATGGCCATTAACTATTTCACACCATTGCTGTGAAACGTGCTTAGATAAAACTATGCATTCATCATTGTGATGGTTTTAAGGTGCGGCAGCCGGCATGTTACCATGGGAGTCCATATATTCCAAATGTAATCCAACGACAACAAATTTGAGGGTTTTATATTCATAATGTATTAGATATTAAAAAATGTGTTTCATGGCCATTAACTATTTCACACCATTGTTGTGAAACGTGCTGAGATAAAACGATCGATTCATAATTATGTTTCATCCATATCTAATTGAATTGAATGTATATGTCTGTAACTATTTACATGCAGTTCACTTCAAAATATAATTAGTTTATTATAAAATAATAAACCGACATAATTAATATCATAAGCATAAACTTAAATTGTATCAGTGTAACCGGTTATCATATTATTCATAATATAACCTTTTAAAAAATAGGAAACTAAATTTATAATTTCCCACAATTTAACCCCAAGTAAAAGTTGCTAAAAAAAAAACCTAACTAAACCTAGACTCGATCATGTGCCGCCCATAGCCTCGAATTCGTCGACCAAGTCTCCTCCTTTGTCTCCAATCTCACCTTCTACACCGTCAATCAGATGGTTGTGGCCTTCCATGAGTTGGATCCAGGCGGCATCTTCTTGCCCTGTTCACTCTCTCTCCATGTACAGTGTTCACTACTCCCCCTCATTCTTAAGCTATCACCCTTTTAATTAACTCTCCGAGGTCGACTGTCAAAGATGTGGCTCGCCTCCTTGCCTCCCCATCTTGCAAAGAATAAGATGGACAAAGAGTTTCGTCGGGGCCAAGTCTGTCACAACCTACCTAGACCAGCAAGAGATTGAAAACCACGTTAACATTATAGACCGATGAGCTTCTTAAGATCAATAAATGACAAATTATACACACCATAATCTATCTATATGAAGGATCTTGCACTCCTTCTTAAACAAATATGTTAATAGTTCTAGACGTGTCATGCTCAAAAAATACAACATGAATAAGAAACAAATGAGCATCTACATAGCAAGCTTGTTCTCTTCAAGTGATCCACCATTGATCACATTCACATTGACAGTAGGGGTGAGCAATATTATCTTTTTTTTTTCTAGTAAGCTCAACAATGTGCTACATTTAATCCATGCTAATCAACATAGAAATCCAAGCGAACCCCTGCGGCCCTGAATGTTCATCAAATTGAAATTGGATAGCTTTCTTAAACCCAACTGAAGCCAAATTTTTCATATTTTTCAAAAAAACACTCTAATTATTTGATACATTTTATCAAACACCTTGTGTGCAATTACTTAATCAATAAAATTCATTTCCATATTTCAAATGTATGCACTTCTTCTTAGAGACATTTAATCAAACACCTTATGTGCAAAGATTAAACCCAAAATATAACAACTTTAGAACCTCAAATTTGACTAATAAATCCCAATATATAATGCAATCATCCATACAAGCACAAGAAGATGAAAGCTAATTAAAGTGAAGTTGTAATCATAAACCAAAATCAACCTAGACTAGCCATCTAAACGTGCATCATCTCCCTCAAATTTCATTCAATCTTCTATCTTCAGGCTTGAAGAAATGGGAGAGTGAAAACCCATTACATATCAAAATAGGAATTAATAATTTAGAACTCAAATAAATCAACCACAGTAGGAGAAGAGGAAATACCATTTGTCGGAGGAGATCGCAAGCCAACGTCGACGATCGATGCCTATTCTAACCGAGGTTTTTTTGCAAGAGAGAGTTCATTTAGCAGGGCCGATTCCACCGCTGTCAACTAACCGCCTCCCGCGACTCGCCCTCGTCTGCCCACCACTCGGATCTAAGTAACCACCTACCACCCACGGATCTAAGCACTTGAGATTAGCATGGATGGAGGAGGAAATTGAGCATGGATGGAGGAGGAAATTGAAATCGTTGAGCATGGATGGGGAGAACGTGGGTTTGTCCCTGAAGAAGACGCCTGCAAGAGAACATGGGAAGGAGGTTGATTTTCTGAAAAACCGCTTGAAAGGAGGTGGTTTCTTAACTTGAAGAGAGAACGTGGACTGCTGATGGGAATTCTTAGGGTTGCTCAACTAAGGACACGTGGCGCAAATTTTTCCAAAGACCTTGCTTCTAAAATAATAAGTATAAGGGGTGGATTCCCTTTAGTGCTCCTATTGCAAGTAATTATGAAATTAAATTACTACTTTTTTTTATAAAAATACCCCAAAAAAAATTAGTTGGGAGTTATGGGAATTAATTAATTAAGCATGCATATATGCTAAAATTCATTTCACTCCTCTAATTATTATTTATTGAACTTAATTATATTGTGTAAAATCCATCAATTATCCCTCACAAGTCACACCTCTAATTTTAATTTTATATATTTTACCCATGTCACGACGTCTTATTAGTCTCATTGATAAGGGAGATGAATATGTAATCGAATTTGATCCTTATAATTAGTTTATACTTCCGATGTTAATTAATTAAAATTTGTCATTTACTATTTATGTACGTTTTTTTAAAATAATAAAAGCTACTCGTATATAAAATATCAATTTTTTTATATTTATTTTTATAAATTATACTTAATACTGTAGTAATAAGCATGAGGTTATTAAAAAAATTATATAATATTTTATATAGATTTTAACCCTTTAAAAAAAGTCAATTTGTACATTATAAAATTAAAATGAGATGTTTTGTTTTATTTTGGTGGTTATAATGAAAAATTTTAACTTCTTTAGTGACCAAAGCTATATATATATATACTGTGGTGAATAATCAAATGATAGAGCAAATATCAATAATGGAACCCTTTAATTAATTAAGGAGAGAGATCATTAATTTACATTTTACAATCACTGCCCCACTAATACTTGGAGACTCCTTTACAATTAAAAACTAGAAAATAAAATAAAAAAGGAAAATCTCCAAATTAAACTCTCAAACCATCTCTCCTTTTTTTCTCACTTCCAACCTACTTTCTTCTTCAATGTTCCACACACCTTTACAAAAAAAAAAAAAAAAAAAAAGCACCATAAAATATCCTTAAAGAAAGCCCCAATTAATCATTTCATCTTCTTGAATAGACAATTGAAATCCGAAGCTCCACAAATCAGCCTTTCAATTGATCGATCAATCTTTGATGATCAGCAACCAAACAAATGGTAATCAGCAGACGCCATTAACGGCTGATTAAAACACCACTGATTCCCATACAATCCATCAAATCCGACCACCACGTCCGCCGGAGATTCTCCGGCGGCGCCGGAGGAGTTCACGAAGTCGAGGATCTCGGTGAGAGAGTCCAGCCTGGTGGTGAGCTCAACCAGCTGGGCCCGCAAAACGGAGTTCTCGGCCTCAACGATCAACACCTGCTGGCCGGTGACATTAAGGGCGTTCAAGATCTGGCCGTTGTCTCGCCGGAGAACTGCCACCTTCGCCGTTAGCTCGTCCAGGTGCTTCTGCTTCCTCACCCGAGACCTCCGCGCCGATTCGCGGTTCGATTGCATCCGCTTCCGCTTCCTCTCGTTCATCATCTGCTGCAAATCCTCGTCGGAACTCGAGTTTCGAAGAGTTACCGTCGTTATTGTTCCGGCCGAGTTTCCACTCGAAGACGCCATAGTAAAAAAAAAAAAAAAAAAAAGATTTAATTTTAATTTTTTTATAGGTTATGATTTTTTTAGGGCACAGGACCACCTCTTGGAGACAAATAAAATTGCAAATAGTAACGATTTTTTAAAATTATTTTACTAAAAATACTATGTAAATAACTTTAAAATTTAATGGAGGACGAAGGAAGATTATTTATGAGAAAACATAGAACCAGTAGAGGAAGACGACGGAGAAAGATTGAACGAGGTGTGTCCTGCGCCTGATAGAGGAATCGATCATAAAACCCGAACGGAGGATTTCACTAAGAACTGGAGACATTAAATTCAAACATTAAGAATTAATTGATTTTTTTATTAAAAAAAAAATCGAATTCGATCCCTATAGTGAAGGATTAGAAAAAGGACAGAGAGACGACGAGAGGAAGAAAATCGAAAGCTATAGGGAGAGGAGGAGGAGAGGAGGAAAGGGAATTGTGAGCATGGTGAGAGGGGCATTATATAGCCAAAAAAAGCAGAGGGTGCACCACAAAGTGGGGGTAAATTGTGCAAAAGAGAAAATAGTGGGGTGTGAATAGTAAATTGATATATTGTCAATTAACAAGACCTTGGAATGAATTTGATTCCACTTTTACCCCTTGTTTTTCACAACTCAGTGGGTATTTGGCACAGTACAATGTGGAGGATGTGATGCACTCATAAGTCATACCTTACAACATTCACATGCATGTGGAAGCAAAATCTATTGTCTCAATAATAATGTTTTCCTTGTTGAATTTTTTTTCTTTTTAGTACAATTCCACCGAAGCTGATCTGTATTTGGATTAGATATTATATATAACAATATAATTTACTGTTTTGAGATAGATATTTTCACTTACAAGGTAAGAGTTTAGGTGGTGTCAGGTCCTGCTGACCCACTACCCAATAGCGTCCTTACGGACGAGGACAAGAAACTCCTGATGTAAAGTGAGAGCTCCAAGGTCCATCGTATGTATGAGCTTAGCCACCAAGTCCGCAACTCGATTCACTTCACGGAAGACATGCCGACAGGTAGCCACCTCAAAGCACTGCAGAAGATGCTGAACATCCGAGACGATCATCTCAATCTCCCAAGGACAGCGCCACCCTCCAGAAACTGAATTGATCACCAAGAGGCCATCACCTTCAACTTCAATCCGTTGGTAGCCCAAATCTCTAGCAGCTAACAAGCCAGAGTGGAGTGCAAGGGCTTCGGCCATCAAAGCTGAAACGGATCCACAAGCGGAGGTGCCAGAAGCTTTGACGACGCCAAGGTGATCGCGTATGACATAACCAGCAGTAGCTTCACCTGATGGCAACTTTGAGCCGTCGAAGTTGTTCTTGAAAACTCCAGGGGCCGGTTTAGTCCATCTAAGATTTTTTCTACGCCTTGGTGTTGGTTGTGGTTGTATTTCGTTTGATTCCATCTCTTTCCAATACAATTTTTTTGAATCCTTTAGTTGTTGCAGTTGTTGTCGTAAATATATCTCTTGTCTTCTTTGATCTGCATAGTTGTCATCATCAAATATAATCTTGTTTCTTATGGTCCATAAGCTCCACCAGATGGTAGCTAATATTGTCTTCTGGGTTTTGTTGAGTTTCGAGAAGATCTCGTTTGTAGTTTGTCTAATTGGTCGATCTATTACAGTTACGCCTTGAATGATCTATCCAATCTTCTGATCTATTTTTGATATCATTTGGAGGGAATGGTTGCATCTTGTAAACAAGTGTTCAGAGCTTTCATCCGCGTTATTACAAAAGATACAAGGGAGGGGAACTGCTACACCCTTATCCACAAGTCTTGTTTTCATAGGAGTTCCGTTCATTACGAGTTTCCAGATAAAATTCTTGACTTTCGGGAAACAATCCAATTTTCAAATCCATGCAATGTCACTTTCTTGTGTTCTGTGGTGCCTTGTGATCTTATCTAATGCTGCTGAGGTTGAAAACCACCCGTGGCGACTAGTTTTCAAATAAACTCGGTCTTCAATGTCCGCAGTCGGAATTTTTATCTTTATGATTTTTTTGCACAATACTGGTTGGCAACACTCTTTGTAATTGATCAATTTTCCAGCCTTTGTTTGGTCCTATGTAATTTTCAACATTTTCATTTTCATTGATTGTGAAATTTGGGTTTTGTAGGCCTATGAGTTTTCCTCTCTCCATCCATTCATTTTTCCAAAATCTTATTGTCTTTCCGTTTCCCACTTGCCATATGTGGTTAAATATGAATATGTGTAGATATGGGATTTATATGTGGTTAAATATGAGAATTTTTTTGTTAAAAAAATTCAAGAGTGCATGGTTTTAATTTAATCATTCCCTTTTGTACAATATTAATTAATGTATTTTCAATGTTGAGAACCCTAATGGGGTGCCGTGTGCGCTTGAAGATGACGGGTAAAAAGTGGAAAATCGAAAAAATCATCACAGACATTCTATACTTCTCCGTCATTTTGAGTGGTCAATTTACAAGCATATCTTTCGAAAAGTCAACCAAGTAGCAAACAATGTGGTTTAGATGCGAAATGTTATGGACCACGATGCACTTATGTCTCATATATCCAGAACTTCCTTGAAAAGATGCTACTGGATGGTGAAAGGCGGCTGGTATCACCTGTCCCCAAAGGGAAGGTCCGGTACATTTCCCTCCTCCCATCCCCAAATTTAAAGAAAAAAAAATGATTAAATTTATAAAAGAAAAAAAGAAAAAATGAGAAATGAGAAATTCTGTAAGGAGACAGAGAATGAACGGGACAGCATATCCTCGCTGGGTGAAACTGTAAGTGAGACTGTGAGAGAGTGGCGAACCATGGTTCTGAAAGGGCAATGTGGCCCCGTTGGCGCCCGGTGTATATTTAATTGACACAAGTGCATGATGAGGGTATTTCCGTCATTTACTAAATAGGGTGTTTACACTTGAAAGTTTCAATTCAAGCTTCGTTTCAAGTGTTCTATCAATCATTGAAGCCTGAAGGATCTATCCTCAATAAGGATTATCTAAACCGATTTTATGGTCAAATTAGTAATTCATTAGCTTGTTTTATTTGCTATATAATTATTCAAATATATCAAAAAACATTATCACTTAATTGAAAACATATTAAATAATTTTATTTTGTCTAAATGAATCATAAAAACCCGTTGTTTCTTAGGCCCTACAATCTTATTCTTAAAAATGTCACTTACCCTCACAATCACAAATTCACAATCATTTGCAATTTCTAAAAAGATTGATATATTCTCTTAAATAACCAATCAATAAGATATCAATAATTATCGTATCTCGACACTTAAAATATTTAAAATAATTTATATATTCTTAAACGAAATTTAATTAGAGTCTTGAAAAAACTATATTCCTTAATTAACAAAGGGAATATGAACAACGGCATTTAAGAGCTTAAAAAACAATTTTGATGAAGAGATCACAATTTAGTACTCATTACATACAACACTTTACAAGAAATAAATATTTTTTATATATTTGATTGATTTTTCATGCTCATGCCAATATATGTATATTTTGATTGTTATAAAAATATTAAATCATTTTAAAAAGTTTGGTCCTAACCACGATTGAAGGAAGGAGAGAACATGCACTTAGCAATATAATATACATCTATTTACATTACTTAAAGAATTTTTTTTGTCACCGACAATTTGATTGGATGCCTAAACAAATTATGATAAATTACTTAATTATTCAAGCAATTATACAAATAAAAATACCTTTTTTTTTAATTAACGAAACATAAAATATTCCCCACGGATTCTGAATGCCGTACCGCACGTGTGGATGCTTACATAAAGTATCCGGAGGAAATAGCGCAGAGGAGCCAACATGGGTGGTCTGCTCAATCCAGTCCGTCCGTTTTTTCCTTTTCCAAATTACTTCAAATCTGAACCGTTCAAAAATACGCAATTTTGTATGGAGGTAAATGGAAAATGGTCAGAAAATGTGGTTGCTCCTCATACCGTGGATTAACATTAATCATTCTGACAAAAAAAACATTAATCATTATGACGGTTTTAAATGCCATTAAGGTGTTTGGACGGCTCCATGGGAGACTGAGATCATTTCTTCGGATGCTCTTTGTTTACTGTATTGTTTCGAGACGACTTCTGTCATATATATTTTTAGGGAGGTGAATAGAGCGGCTGATTGGCTAGCTCACTTGGCTTTAATTTGGAGTCGAAAGCTTCGTCTTAGATTGATGATCTAGAATTTCTAATTCTCGTCCATAGGAACATACTTGGATGATGCCATGATGGTATAATTGCGGTTAGCCAACCCAAGTAAGAAGAGCAACATATCCGTGATTGTGAAAATTTTGGACTACCCTATAAATTAAAGTTGTCAAGCCAAATATCATTTATATCATCTCTTCACAATGCATATATGCAGTTATGCACTCACTTATGTCAAAATATATAAGGTTGATAATTTTTTTAATTGTCAATTGATTTAATTAATTAGACTCAAGCGCATCAGTACGTAGGTGTGATAATTTTTCTATCAAGAATGTTAGATATAGTAGGGGATGTTTGAAGAACAGTTGGAGTAAGATGATTAGACAAGACATACCTTGTCATTTTTTTAGATCTTACAAAGGATATGCTGAAGGATTAGAGAAGGTGGAAGAGTGATATGTTGTGTTAAATTTAGTTATTTTCCCCGTCTAAATACCCTCCGGCCATCTTCTTCGATCATCAGTAACCTATTTGGTCTTTCGGTTTGTCTTTGGTTGTATTTTTGTTTTGTACATTGCTAATTGTTCTTCTTGTCTTTAGGTTGGTTTTGTTTGTTGCTACGTTGGTTGTCAGGGGATCAGAGTTCTTCGAAAATACCCTCTCAACATGGTTAAGAAAAGACTAAAAATGTGTGCTTTTAGGTAGTTTCCTTGAATGAAATTAGGTACTAAGTAACTTAGGTACTAAGTAATTTATATAATTTGAGCTTAAACTTCCCCATTTTTTAAAAACCGAATGCACATGATGAATATGTGTAGAAGTTATTCAAGTGATTAAGAGTTGTAAGATGAAATACTATGTCTATTGTTTTAATCATAGGAAATTTCTTATCAAATGACTATTACTTTCTTACCAATTACTCGATCACCTATCCAGGTGAATTACGATTCATAACAATTACCCTAATAATAATAATTTTTAATCTTAAAAAAAAAAGTTAATTACTCCCTAAAAGATTAGGGTCCATTTGGTAATTAACCATACATTATGACTTATAATGCACAATATTGAAATTGTATTATAATATATCATTAGAAATCATAATATATGGCAATTTCAACCAATTATAGAATGTTTAATTATGGTTAGATAAATTAGCAGTGGGTAATTTGATAATTGCATTTGTTAAAGTCGGCTGGGTCCGGTGGGGTCAAGACAAACTGGAGGGAGGTCGTGTGTGCGGGCCCACATACGGGAGACTCGAACAACACATAAACTCGAACGGAGTTCAATCTCAAAACCAATTGACAATGAGACTAACTCCAATGGTTGTGTGCAAATGTCTAAATGTGTACTTTTTAGACATTTTTTAGCTACATTGGTTTCTTTTAGGGTGTGCAAATGTGTACATTTGAGCATGTAATATGCAAATTTGAGCACATCACCTCCCCATGTGCAAAAACTTTTTCAAAAAGCAAGACAATTTTATTGGTGTATTTTTTATGATTTTTGTTTTCTTTTTTGTTTTAAATTTATTGTATTTGAATGATGTGTAAAAAATACACATATGATCATTGGAGCAAAACAACAAAAAGTAAGGTGTATTTTTACACATCTTGTGCAAATGTATACATTATAGGCAAAACCATTGTGGATAGTCTGAGAGGAGTAAAGTAACCCTTCAACCTTATATGTTGTTCAAGCATTATATAGATTACCGATGTGGGACAACCACATCCCAACAACATTATTTTTTTTTTTTTTTGACGCAATATAAAATTTAGGTCGGGTCGGCCGCAGCAGAGGCCCTTCCTAGCGCATCCTTCCGGACGAGAACATGTAGTTCTGGATCATCCTCACAGCTGACGTCGGCAGGGGATGCATGTGCACTACGAGCAAGGTAGTCAGCCACCGCATTTGATTCCCTGAAAATATGACGAATAGCAATATAAGTAAAGGATGAGAGATCAGACAGAATATCTGCTTGTAGCATCTCTATTGTCAAGGGCCATTTCCAATCCCCTAGTAAAGCTTTAATCCCAACAGCATTATTTGATAGTTGATACCTATATATCTAGAAATATTAGTTAATGAGAATCTAGATCTACTTTCGGTTTGGGGGCCGGTTTATAAAATCCCAAATGAGGATATATCGCATAATTACGCTTTGCTTCAACTTGGTAATATTTTTCTACCTTCACCCACTCACAAGATTCCTAAAGCAAAATTAACTGTATATAGCATTTTAATTTATTTGCTTGCATTATGCGAATATTGCATACTTTGTTAGTGGTTAGTATTAGATTTCATATCCAAAATGTACATTCGAATTTTCTAATTAGTGACCTAGCTAATAGGATGATCAAAACCTCTAAATGAATTATACATTTATATATCCCATGCACCAAAAAAAAAATTATACATTTATATGTACATACAATTGATCACTTGCTAGGTAATCAAATATACACACCTAACTTTTTAGATCATTTCCAGTTCAAGTGGGCTTAGCTCACTCTGCATCTGGATCGGGTTACTGTAGGCCCATTTAAGGGGTTGACCCTCCCACTCACAAGCGTCTCCATGTTTCCACGAGGATTCGAACTTCGAACCTCGAGGCATGGGATGTAGCCCCATAACCACCACACCAAACTTGTGATTGGTATATACACACCAAACTAATGCATGGTGTGGAAAGTAAATAAAAAACCAAAATAACTAGACTGATCGTCATCGATAAATATTTTTTAAATAAAAATGGAAAAAATTGTTATTATAATTAAGTAGTAAAAGAGCATTTTAACAATTAATTTCTCTATTGTTATTAAAAATATGAGAATTATTTCAATATATGTTTAAAAATAGTTGTGAATGTGATATAAAAAACAATAAAACAATCCAGAATATTTTATTGCCTCCTGGTTGTGTAAATTAGATTCTTTTCCGGTGGGTAAAAGTTACTCGTTCCTCCGTTTTAATTCCAGTGGACTAAACGGAGGATGGAGTAACTATTTTCTTTTGTAGTTTATTAAATTGTTTGTATTTAATTTGTGAACATTTTGACTGAACAAATTTACTACCCATATATATTAATCCGTTCAAAAAGAGAAAAAGGTCTGGTTTTGACTAATTGAGAATCATGAGATGAGCCTCATGCATATAATATATATGGCTGCTGCTGTTTAATTACCTAAATTAATCTCCTGCTTATCTTCAAACCTTTTTTTTTTTTGAAATAATGAGATAAATTCTAGACAAGTCTAGAGAAATCGAGAGACCGAACAAGTTGATCATATACAAATAGAAACAAATGGTAGAAAAAAAAATTACAAAAAGAAAGGTACGTAGTCATCCTCCACTGTAAACTACAAGTCAATAGGACAAATATATAAATGAATCGATTGGCCAAAAGGAAAATGCACATAGAGAATTTTAGATGTGTCAAAAAACCTAATTGTAACTTTGTAAGGATTTGTGAATGTAATTCATTATATGCTAATTGCATTAAGAAAGAAAAAAGAAAAGAAAAGGGAATTCACTAGAAGCTGACAAAAGATTCCACACAAACTGTCCACTTTAATGCTTTTGTATCATAAACATAAAAAATATAAACGTACAGTTGATAGAGTCTCCAGTCTCAACCACTACTTTAATTCATGCCCTTAAGAAGCTTACACACATACCCCTTTACCGGCTTTACGTACATCCATCTTCCATGCCATCTACCTTCATATTTTACAATATAAAGTAATGTACACATCTTTGCCATAATACCATATATTAGTTGTTAATGTCATTTTGTTAATGGACTCTATGCTCAATATCCTTGTCGATACCCCCATCGACTTGGCTCGTACGTCCAAAGCGATGGGGGTATCGATAAGGATATTGAGCATAGAGTCCAGGCATGGTGGATGAGATGGAGGAGAGCATCTGGGGTTCTCTGTGACAAGAAAGTCCTGGCTAAGCTGAAAGGGAAATTTTATAAGGTGGTTGTCAGACCGGCCTTGTTATATGGCGCGGAGTGTTGGCATAGTACTAAAGCCCAAGAACAGAAGTTGGCGGTGGCTGAGATGAGAATGCTGAGATGGATGAGTGGACACACGAGGTTGGACAGAATCAAAAATGTGGACATTAGAAGCAAGGTTGGAGTTGTGAGTATCGTTGACAAGCTACGGGAGTCCAGATTGCGGTGGTTTGGGCACGTTCATAGGAGGCATTTATCAGCGCCTGTCCGCAGGTGTGAGAGTTTGGAGCTTGGAGCTTGGTGCAGAGGGAGAGGTAGACCGAAGAAGAGCTGGATGGAGGTTATTCGACAGGATCTCAATGCGCTGAACCTCTCGGAGGATATGACTTCGGATAGGGACCACTGGAGGAGATGCATTCGGACTTCGGATGTTTAGAATCCCTAGGATGGGTGCTGGGTCATTTCTTTTCGCTTCCTTTCTACCTCTCTTTCTGCTTTCTATCTGTTTTCTGTCGGTTATCTTCGTATCTGTTTTCCGTCTATCGGCTGTCTATTTCATAATCTCCTACTAGGTGTCCTGGGATGTGTTTCCTTTGCTCTATTTTTTGGGTCTTCCGGAAACACTCTCCCAACTAGTTCGGGGAAAGAGTGCGTACATCCCGACCCCCCAGACCCCGCTTTATTGCGGGATATACTGGATTGTTGTTGTTGTTGTTTATTATGTAGTTTGAGGTGAGGGTCAGGTATATTTGAATGATCAGTTGTTATAATATAAAATTATGCATTATAAGTCATAATAATTGGTCATCTAAAAGGAGCTGAAC
The DNA here is from genome assembly GCA_963922045.1 of Persicaria maculosa. Taxonomy (NCBI): domain Eukaryota; kingdom Viridiplantae; phylum Streptophyta; class Magnoliopsida; order Caryophyllales; family Polygonaceae; genus Persicaria; species Persicaria maculosa. Next base: position 67,263,963 of record OY998262.1, read on the forward strand.
AATGAACTAACCCACAGTAGTTGAAGTTGAAAGAGATTTTGAGTACATATGTTTTATACATCGTCGTCGACGTGGGTATGGTGGTAGACCACACACACAAAAGAAGGAGAACAGTAAGTAGGGTAGGCTTGGTTGGAAGATCTTGAAAAAGAAGGAAGCCAATTGTTCATGGCAAGACCTCTTTGCACTTTGGGCTAACCTTTATTATGATATAAAAAATCATAGAAAAGAAAAGGTGATTTGATAATGAAATATATGTGTAAGAATTCATTTTAAAAAGTCATTATTTAAAAAAAAAAACAGAGACCTATAATTTACCAAAAAAGATCTTTCTTTCTCTTTAATTTATATATAAGTGATATGTATGTCATTTCATGGGTAATTCAATTTAACTACGTACCATATATAGTGACCACAAATGTTGCATTCCACATCTATTTTTATTGGGGCTTCAAAATAGAGATTTCAGATTATTATATTTATATTATAATAATATTTATCTTTGGGTGGAAAAAATTGGGGATGAGGCCAAATCTATGCAGCCTCTGGTAGAATGCCTTCAGTGCTAAGATAAAAAGGACAGCAGGTTGTCCGAATTGTCTATTTGTCCATTTCTACTTTGTGTGAATTTCCACGAGGCTTCTTTCACGCCCATTCTTACATCCTCACTAGGAATTTTAATCGAGTGGTGTTGAAGTCGGCTGGGTCCGGTCAGGTCAAAAACAAGCTGGAAAGAGGTCGTGTGTAGGTCCACATACGAGAGACACGAACAACATGCAAATCGAAAGAGGTTTCAACCCCCAGACTGAAACTAGCCGAATCCGGCTTTGATACCATGTTAAAGTCGACCGGACCCAGTGGGGTCAAAGACAAGCTGGAGGAAGGTCGACGTATGTGGGCTCACGTACGGGAGACACGAACAACATACAAACCGAATGAGGTTCCATCTTAAAACCAATTGACAATGAAAAAAGTAGCGCCCGTCAAGCTTATATGTTGTTTATGATATCTCAATATTTTCCACACTACAAGGCCTCCATTGGGATGCATGATAACTCTTATGTCAGCTTTTTTCATTTACAATTTCGGTTATTTTTTAAATTACTTATATAAGTTGTTAATTTTTAATCTACATAATTGTGCTAAAACTATTTTAGTTTAATTTATCTATAAAAATTTGTTTTTAACCAACTACTAAAATGAAAATATTGGGGTAGAACATCTTATATAAAAAACACCATTGAAAGTGGTTTATAAAAAAAAAAGTCAGTTCTTTTCCCCCTCGCCGAATTGCCCGGCCACCTTCGCCGTCAGGGGCGGCCGCAGGGAGGGCGGGCGCCACCCCCTCTAGAGCAAAAAAAAAAAAAAAAAATCAATTTAAATTTACTCCGTAGTATTACTATGAAAATGTGAAATAGAACATAAAACTTGTTTAGTCTAGTTGGTAAAAGGAGGGAAGGAAATTTGGGTTCCCAAGAGGTCATGAGTTCAAATCTCATTTCATCCCCTTTTTGCACTATTTTTCATTCCTATAAAATTTTCTTACTATAAATGTCATATTTAAATCAATTTTTATATTTTTCTTTTAATATTTTCATAAGATAATTCATTATTTCACACATATATTTTTAAAAAATCTTCATATTTTTATTCATATGAAATTTTTTTACTATTAATGTCATATCATCCCCTTTTTGCACTATTTTTTATTCCTACAAAATTTTCTTACTATAAATGTCATATTTAAATTAATTTTTATATTTTTCTTTTAATATTTTCATAAGATAATTCATTATTTCACACATATATTTTTAAAAAATCTTCATATTTTTATTCATATGAAATTTGTTTACTATTAATGTCATATTTAACCCACAATTTATGAGGTTTTTTTGTTATACTTTTCAAATCCTATCAAATTTTTTTCATTTACCAATGAAAAATTCTTTAAAAAAATTATAATTTTCTTTCAATATTAAAAAAATCTTAATCAAGTATACACATATATATAAATTATTAAATTATTGTATAAATTTTTTGTAACAAAATATCATATTTATATACCATAAGTTATGGTTTTTGTTTAAATATACCATATTTATAGTTTTCTTTCAATATTTTTTAAAAAATTTCAAAAAAAAATTTCTCCGAAAAAAAATTCCGCCCCCCCTCCAGCAATTCCTGCGGCCGCCACTGTTCGCCGCCACCTTGTCCCGTCGGCCAACAGCCCACCTTCACCGTCACCTTGTCCCATCCAATCAACCCCCTACCACCTTCCCCGTCACCTTCGTCGTCATCTAGGGCTTCACACCAACTCCTCCCCCTTGCCGCTCCGGCCCTCTCCCTCTCTTTCGACGACTCTCCCTCCTGTCGCCTGCTCCAACTCCTCCTCCGGTGATCCTCACGTCGTCAGCCTCTCCCTGAGCAACCCAATTATTTCACCGGCTCTCAAAATCAGGAGCCAGATGGTCGAGAGGTTTTATAATTTTCCAACCTAAAATTGTGGTGGAAAGTTGAGCGGGAGTTACGGAGTCTCACGGTGTGTTAATTTGCAGGAGCCAGATGGTCGAGGGTATTTGGGAGGGGCATATTCATCCTTTTATGTCAATTAGTGAAGGTAAATGTGTCTTTTGATGTGTCTTCATCCCCAAACACTTTAACAAACAACCAAACACGAACGGGATTAAACTAACTTCAAATCTCTACCCGTGCATCCCAAAATTTCATCCCATCCCTTCCACCCAAAAATTCATTCTCATCCACCTAACCCCATCCCGTTGCCAAACACGCCCTAAAAACGTGTCCGACACATCACCGCCCAAAAAGTGCGTCAAGTACCCAAACTCGGACTTTCAATCTCCTCCTGGGGTCGTTATGGGCCCGGATTTGAGCCCACATTAATCAGTAATCACCATCAATAGGCCCACTATCCAACAACGACATTCGTCTATCCCGTTCAAAAATATACGCACTCTTTATGAGATTGTATCGAGAAGGTGTTTCAGAAAGGATTACAATATATAAAAATACTTTTGCTACAACTTAAATTAATACAACTAAGTAATCAGCAAACTTATATCAATAAAAGTAATCAGCAAACGACGTCAAACAAACGATTAGGCAATTTGCACTCAATTCATGACTCAAATGTACTTGAGTACTGGTGAGGATATTCTAGTTCGTATTTATAGTCTCTTCTATAGTCAATCTTTTTTTTATTTGTTGAAAATAATTATAAAAACTACTCTATTTATTAAGAAAAATAATAAAATAATTGGGCACATCCAATCATGAGATACAGATTATATAGTGGACCGTAATTGCGTACTATGTGATCTCAACCTCTTAAAGAGTACATATCCCTCGAGACCATCAAAATTTTGATTCCTGCATTGGATGTGGACTTTCTTAGTATATATAATACATTGCTTGATGACGGAAATCGCAAACAAATCTCTCGCCATTTAAGGACGAGTTCAGATAAATTAAAAAAATACATAAAAGAGACAAATTCTACTCATATGTTTAATTTAATGTAAAATCTTGATAAACACTATAAACTCAATGTGGTTTTCTTACAAGTGAATGTGAGATGATCAAATTGATGAATTTGGGCTCTTTGATGGAGATGGGAGAGGTAAGAGTCCAACGTACATCTTGCTATACTTATTGAATAACAATAACTCGGTTCCATCACCTCACTCTCGTCACGGCCAGTTGATCGAAAGGGTCGAAGAAGATCGATCTCGAAGGAAACCTTGGGTTTGAACAACTCGACCAGGACAAGCAGCTAGAAAGGTATGTTCAAAGGGTCCACCCTTTTCCTAACTATTCCCTGCAAGTTAAAAGAAAAAAACTTCATTTATGGTTAACATTAGGCACATTATATTATTGTGAGTCCGTGACCAATCAGAAGTTGGTATAGCGGTTGTGGGCCTACGTCTCATGTCAAGAGGTTTGAAGTTCGAAACCCCTTAAACACACGCCCGAGTCAATCAAACTGGACTAAAATATAAAAAAAAACTGCATATTTATCTGTTAATATTTTTTGTAAGTATAACTATGAAATATTTTTTATTTATATTTTTGTCAATTGACTAAAATATATAAATAGATTGTGGCTTATATAATATAAACTATAACAACATATTTTTTTTCCTATGGTCAACCAAAACGCGCCACATATAACGCTATGCATCGGTTTTCGTATATGTACATATTTGATTTTCGTCATTACCAACTAATGTGATGGTTTTGATGAACAGTATACCTTTATAAGTGGTTTCTCCTTTTAAAGGTATGCCATAATATTGTTAGTGTGCAGAGAGGCGGAGCCAAGGGGGCATGGGGGAGCACGTGCCCCTCCCCTCATCCGACAAATTTTCAAGGTGTATTCTCTTCGTCACTAGCTTCGTTTTGATATATAATACGCCCTTAAGTTTCCAATTAAGCGCAACAATTGAACCAATGTAGTTCCCGTTATGGTAAAAATACTAAGAGGGTGTTGGTTGTTATTCAAATTGTATGGCTTCGATATATCATTCTTTTTAGAGCTTTTCACAAACGGCTTGCCTTAAATAGAATCACAATACATCTAGAATAAAGAATTTTTAATTTTTAATTTGTTGAGATTTTGAGAGTTTTCACATACAAAACAATTTAGATAAAGTTGAAAGTTGTTAATTAAGAATCCAAATTGTGTTATAATTGCTTTTTTTTTGAAAATTTTCGATGTGGATTTTTCAAATGACTTCCAAATACAGTCATATGATCCCTTAAATCCCTTAAAGTTAGCTTTAGAAAAAAAATGTACAAGCACCCTTATCAAACTCACCACCTAATGATATCCTTTCGAATAATGGAAATGAACTTTGGATATCGCAAAAGCGTTTAATGGTCCATGTTGCTTGATTTTGCGAATTAACACATGTGCATAGGTTGTCCACTCAAACTATAAGTGAAAATACAATATATCTGCTATTATCATCTCAATTTCTTAATAATATTTCCAATTGGTAAAAATAAAGTTAATGTTTGTAACGCTATCACCTTCAATATCAGTTTAATTGGACTTAGGTTTGACTGTCAAAATAAAGTTAATGTTTGACTGTCAAAATACTAGAGTGATATATCATCTATCTATATCTATATGGGTAAAATACATTTATGGTCCCTGAACTTTGATCAAATGTTCAAACGGGTCCCTGAACTTTATTTTTGTTCATTGAAGTCCCTGAACTTTGATACTTTGTACACATTTGGTCCCTCTGTTAGTAAATTTGTTAAATATGTGTTAAGTAATGATATGAAATCAATGTATTTTTGTATTAATTAAATGAGTTAGGTTATACAATTGTAATTGCTCGGTATTTGTTTTACTAAAGTAAAAAATTAAGCTTTTTTCTTCTCAAAAGTCATCATATATAATAGAGTTTTATTAAAACAAAACACATTTTAAAATATATTTTTATCGAAAAAACTTTCTATTTTTTTACCAAATGTTATAATTTTCCAATAATAGTTTATTTTAAAGTATTTTAATGACTAAAATTTCCGTATTTAATAAAAAAAGGAGTTTATTTTGTTAACACAAATATAATTTATTTTTTATAGCAAAAGTATAGTTTATTTTTTTTAACAAAACAAATTTTAATTTTTTTAATTAAATAAGAAATTTTCGGTCATTAAAATACTTTAAAATAAAATATCAACGGAAAATTATACCATTTAGTTGGAAAATAGAAAGTTTTTTTTTATTATAAAAAAATATTTTTTTTAAAACATATATTTTTAATATAACATAATTTTTTTACTTTAGTAAAAAAAATACCAAGCAATTACATGTATATAACCTGACTTATTCCATTAATATACCAAAATATATTGATTCTATATCATTATTTAACACATATTTTACAAATTTACTAACAAATGGACCAAATGTGTACAAAATATCAAAGTTTAGGGACTTTAATGAACAAAGATAAAGTTCAGGGACCCGTTTAAACATTTGACCAAAGTTCAGGGACTATAGGTGGATTTTACCCAATAATTTAACAATGACTATAAGTTTTATAATCAATCTCACACACACGTCTAGCAAATTATTTTTGTATATACAAGTAAGAATTTTAAAAAGGAATTAAAAAAAAATTAGGCTTCGTTTGTTGATGGCCTAGCTAGAGCTGATAGGGTAGCTGAAACTGATGGATTATTTGTGTTAAATATATATTAATAAGTCAGTATGATGTTTGGTAAACCTAGTGGTTGGAGTAGCTAATGGAAACTTGTGAACAGAAAACCATAAGCTCCGAACAGCTTTAGGGAGTAGCTGTTAAAATACCCCTCCAAAAGCTAATTAAACTAAAATCTTATATTTATTTCATTTATAACTATATAATATCAAAATCAAAAGAACTAGTAAACTTGTTGATGAAATTTTTTTTCCCAAACGGAGCCTTAGTTTTGCAAATTTATAAAAAAAAAAACTAGAGTGCTGATTAAAAAAAAAAAAAAAAAGAATCCTTATCCAAGAAAGACACGTGGAAAATTCTGAAACCTCCACTTCAACCGTAACCGTATGCCCATACCGCCAGCCTACAATACAGTGTTTGACGCCGGTGGCCACTAACCGTTAAAAGTCGAATATACCCTTTTCCCCACAATTCATCAACACAAATACGTGTGCCATTAAGAGAGCGTCTGAGGGCATATTGGTCTTTTCGTACAAGTTATCTGAAAATAAAACCAGCAGCAGAGGATGAATCGGAATCTCTATCCCCCATTTCCACTCCTCTTTATCCGATTCCTCATCGGTCTCGCTTGCATAATCTGATCTGGATCGTCCTTTGAATCTCTGTGAGGAAGACTTCACGATTTTGATCCTGAATCTTAGTCTCTGTACAGGAAAAGTTTGAATCCGATTCCTCCTAGCTCCGATCCTTGAGGTAATTAATGATCGATCTGACGATGTTGAACTTACTGAAGAGATTTTATAGACTGTCTGAACTAGTTTCCTCGATTTTTCTTTTTCTGATGATGATGATTTGAATTTGTTGTGCTTGAAATTGCCTGATTAGTTGAGATGAGGTGAGTTTTGGGGCTTTTGAGCTCTGTGCACTACTGTGGATAAATTCGATTCAGACGCGCGCTGGTCGCTTTGCTTTTGTGTATTTTGTGGAATGGAATTTGTTCGGTTGATTATTTTCTGCACTGAATTGTAGAAAAGATTGTTGATCGCTCTTTTCGGCATCTCCACTTCTGTTTGATCTTAAGTTTCTGAAAGTTTCAGTCTGATTGAGTGTGATCATCCTTGTTTGTGATGTTAGAAATCCTGCATTCTCTTCTGGTATTATCGTTGTCTTGGAGTCATCTGGATGAAGAGTTGACTTTTGGAAAGAGTATATTATGATAATTGATAATGTTGAACATGACTTTTCAAAAAAGCTGAAAATCTTGGGATAAATTTGTTGTATTACTATATAATGATTAACATCACAAAATAGTAACTATGCTGATGACAAATTAAGGGTTCTGTCATTATTGGAACCTCTTAGGACTAATATATATTAATGCCAATATGCTATTAATGTTGTCATGTAGAGCATGCCATCTCTGTCATGTTATTTGCTAGATTAGCAAATGTTTTTTTATATTTCTGGAAGTTGATCAAATTGGATCTTTCACTCTTTGATGCTTTAAAGTACACAAGATGGCAACTCTGCAAGGACCTGTTGTTTGCCCCACCATCCGCTCAAGACGAGCTGTTGCTTGCACGATGATGGCCAATGGGGCTTTTAGGAAGGCTACACTTACAAGAAGTCAGTTCTGGGGATGTAATGGTATCCGTGGGTGGAAGGCTAGTACAACTCGACGACTTTGTGCCAAAAGGAGATTGACAGTACATTGTACTTTTAGTTCTTCATCAAATGACAATGGTAGCAAAGCTGAAAATTTCAATGAGAGTGACGAAGATTATGTCAACTCTAGCATCATGGAAGCTGGTATTTTACTCTATTATCACCATGATCACGTGAATGATTTACTTGAATATTATCAATAAGCCATTTTCTTATATACTGATTTCCATCTCATAGGCTTCCATTCAGTAATGTTAATATTTGGTTAAAACTTGTTAGCTAATCTGATAAGGATGTTAATGTTTGGTTAGATATTGGAAAAGTCCAAGTTGGTTATTCTTGTATTAGGCAGTGCCTTGCTTGGGTTCTCTCTTCCATTAAGGGGAAGCGTTGATCAGTATTCCCTTCTATTGGTTGCTTGTAGTTGAGGTCAAGAGTGGTTCTGATGGCTTCACTGTTAAGATGAGAGATGGTAGGATCTTGAAATGTGTCCATAACAATCTACAAGGTGGGCATCTACCCGATTATGCTCCACATCCTGCTATTGTGCTGAAGATGGAAGATGGAACAGGACTTCTTCTTCCCATAATTGTTTGTATGTCCATGAGCCTTTCTTTAAGCATATAAATACATACTTTTATGATTCGTTACCTGAGTTTGTGTTGCATCTTCAATTGCAGTGGAAACCCCAAGTGTGCTGCTCTTGGCAGCCCTCCGTGATGTGCATATAGTATGTTTATTTCTTCTCACTACACCAGCCAATTTTACACTACTATTTTTATTTTTTTTTTGCTATAAAAGGAAACTCTTCTGGTTCCTTACCAATGTAAATGCTAATCTACAGGCTAGGCCAACTATGTATAATGTCATAAAGGAGATGATTGAGAAGATGGGTTATGTGGTAAGTTGTGTGTGGTTTTATTCTCTGCAGTGTTGCTTAGATGATAGCATGGATGGGTTGCACTTGCACTACATGGGCCAAAATGGTCAGGCAAATTTATAGATTGTGCAGTTGAAATTATATATATTGGGAGTTCCTAGACAAGGGGCATCATTTCTTCCATGTTATGTTGAAGTAATGTAATTGAAGACATTCCCAAGATGACAGATAGTAACACAGTATGAAGTATTTGCAACAGATGACGAAAATTATAAGGCTTTCACTGTAATCGTGAGAAATATTGAGTTTAATCAAATAAATTGAGAAGAATCCAGGAATGGGTCAGAGTAGGAAAGGCCAAAAAAATTCCTACACTAAGCTAAATGAAAGGGTAACAAAAACAGATGGTAAATCATGTAGATCTTTAAGATCAAATTTTACCTTGTTTAGACATGAATGTCTTTTGATCGTGTTTATGGCATGATATTTAATTAGAGGTGTCATTGTTATCTCCAGGTTAAACTTGTTAGGGTAACTCAGAGAGTGCACGAGGCTTATTTTGCTAAGATTTACCTCTCAAAGGTAAGGGTTACTTCTGTCAGTTTTAATCTTGACAATAACGTTGAAACCTGAATACTAGTGGTTATACAGTTTCTATTTTCATGGCGATAGGTTGATAACGAAGCAGAGTGTATCACCTTTGACCTCCGGCCTTCTGATGCCATTAACATTGCAGTAAGATGCCAGGTACTTCTGCTTGAACACTGTGTTGCCCTTCATTGATTAAGTGGCTATTTAAAGGAGCCTCGTGTCATTCTGAACTTATGCTGGTTCTTAGCTTTTTCCTATAGCTACATGTAGAAAAGATGCTTACATTATTTTTTTCCTCTAGCTCTAAAGCTTTTGATAAACTAAGACTTTGTATAATGTCGCAGGTGCCAGTACAGGTTAACAAGTATTTGGCTTACAGCGATGGGATGAGAGTGATTGATGAAGCTGTAAAGCCTTCAACTTATGGTCCTGGATCAGATGGATTTTTAATGACAGAGATGGATAGGTATGTGAATAGACCTTGGCTAATTTTGTTGAACTTGAACCTCCCCTTCACTCTTATGAAAAGGGTCACCTAGACCCATTCCTTCTAAATTTGTAGTCATTTGGCAAGTCTTGTGAGTAGCTGCTAATTTGCACATTTTTGCAATCTCGGTGCCTCTCAAGGATGATAGCATTTGCTGCTGCTCATTGCCATATGATCATGAACATCTATGTTTTGATTAAAAGAGTTTCAATGTTCTTTCTGCTTGATGATTGTAATTATCCAGGAAGGCATTCTAACAGGGCTCAACCCAGTTATCTGCACAAAACAATGTTTCTTCTGAAAAGCTTTTTGCATTGATAACTAATGATTTTTGATAGAAAAATATTGTTATTTCTTGTGGATCTTTCATTCTTTCCTGCCAAGGAATAGTGTGCCCTTGAAAAGTCATTTGCGGGGTAGTCCTGCTTAACTGAGATTAATAGGAAAATGTTCTCTTTTCTTATTAGTGAGGTTGCTTTAATACTGACTGTTTCTACTTCAGGCCCAGTGGAAAGACGAGTGTTGAGACCGAAGAATTCAACTTGCTCCGTAACATGATGGAAGCTGCCAGTGAGGAACGCTATCAGGATGCAGGTACCCGTCAATCCAGTTAGTGTTATAATTGGTCTGGGTACTAGCCAAAAAAAAAATATATGATTACTATCATTTACAATCACATCTACATCACTTGATATGTTTTTGCAGCTAAATGGAGGAACGAACTTACAAGACTCCGGGCTAAGAGGAACTGGGCATGACAAGTAACTAAGTAAGTACTCTTTGATTTGAACTCTAAAAACTCAATTCGATGATCTTCAGAACATCTAACTTATATTGACTTTAAATTTTCATTTCCAGTTAAGTAGATCAATGCAAACTGCATGCAGTCGAATCTCCTTTAAAGCCAATGACAGCGTTTCCTCGCGTATCTATGCTTTATCTACCTGTCCACCTCTCTACTTCTGTATAAACTTCTGTTATATGTATATAGTGTGTATATAACTGATTATAAAAGCAGGACTGATCATGTCTCTGCATCACTTGGGCAACTGCTAACATTGGCATTTTGAGAAATTGGCTTTTTAACTGCCTAAAATCAAAATGTGAATATATATTTCTGCTACAACGATGATGCAAATGTTTTTTTTTTCACCAATTTACTCTCTATAACCATTTCCGTTGCTAGTTAAGGAGTGTAGTAAAACTGGACTTGGGTGGTACTTGTAAGGTCATATTTTCCCCAGCTCTTCGCCCTTCGAGTGCATAAACTCGATCAAGCCTTTCAGCGCAGCGTCAACATCATCGCTCTTCATCAGCTCTCCAGCAACCGCAGCTGGTGTCACTCGAACCCGACCCAACAACTCATCTATCTCTCTGTACATCTGATGCTCCTGAACTCCGAGATAGCTGGCTGCTAATACCTTGAATCCGCTGAAAGAGCAATAAGACATCTCAATGTGCACGTCCATTCGCCCCGGCCTCAACAATGCTGGATCCAGACGGTCTTTATGATTCGTGGTGAAGATTATTATCCGTTCGTCTCCGCAACTCGACCACAGCCCATCGGTAAAGTTCAGCAATCCAGACAGAGTCACCTGCAATCGGCAATATGATGAACCATTACAATGCGGTTTCAATTTTCATTGTAAAATGGGAAGAAATTGAACCTTATCGTCGTTAATGGCGCATTCCTCTGCGTTTTCCCTGTTCTTCAAATCCATCGAGCAATCGATGTCTTCGATCACCAAGATCGACTTGCTAGCAGTCCCGACTAAAAGCCGCCGCAAATCCGAATTGCACATCACTTCCTTCAAATCGAGATCATACACATCGAACCTCAAGTGATTTGCTATGGCCGCGATCAAGCTTGATTTCCCCGTCCCTGGCGGTCCGTACAGCAGGTAGCCGCGTTTCCAGGCCTTTCCGACTCTCTTGTAGTAGTCCTTCCGGCTACGAAACCTGTCCAGATCTTCAATCAGTTCCTTCTTCCGATCTGGATCCATGGCGATCTTGTCTATTGTTGCGGGATGATCCAGATTCACGCAGCTCCAGTAATCAGTCCCGTTGTAATCGACGGTGTGGAGTTTGATCTCCTTCTTCTCCCGCTTGATCGACTTCGAAGCTTCGAGAACGTGCGGTAAGTATCTCCTGAGCGCCATCTCCTTGTGCTTCCGATTGAATCTGAGCTCGTAGTATTTCAGCTCCGATTTCCACGAGGTTTTGAGTTTGTTGCTGTTTCCCTCTCGCGGAGTGCTGATCCGCGTATTGAGCAGAGTCCACCTCATCTTCACCCCTTGGTACCGATCGACGAACTCCTCCTTCTCGTCAATGGTGAACGCCAGCTCTTTCTCCTGATCCGATTTATTCGCCTTGATTCGGCGGATCGAAGGAGTGATTTCAGACCCGAGGTAAATGGTGGCGGCTTCGAAGAGCTCATTGGGAGCGATGCCATTGAATTCCTCGACGACGACGGTGAACTCTGAGGAGAGCTTCTTCGAGATGCTCCGAATTCGGGAGGAGAAATAATCGCCGAGATCCGCGGGAACGAGGTCGGCGGTGACGGTGCGTATAAGGACGGCAGTGGCGGCGACTGAGGCCGCCGTGGAGACAATTTGTTTCAGCGCCGGAAGGTTTAATCCTTCACAAGATGGGAACGAATTCATCGTTCTTGTGGATTAGCGCTTTCAATTCTGAAGATTCAGCTTGGAGAGAATTTTTTTTAATATAAAAATAAAATAAATAAAATATGGAGGTGACTTGGAGAAGAAGAATAGAAGATAGAGGATGGGCTTTGAAGTATTGGGCTGGATTTCAGACTATTCTCATAATTTTGGGCCGATTGTTGGGCAGGCCCAGCTCAAATTGTTTTTTCACTTGCCCAACATCTAATCCGATGATCTTGATCAAAAGTTGATGGTGGGTAGGAGTGAGTGTTATTTGAATAATTGAATCGAATGAGCCGAGTTTGACATGTTAAAGTTTGGTTCATTTATTAAATGAGCTCGAATCAAGCTCAATTTTTAAACGAGCTTTGTTTTTTTTATCAAGCTTGGCTATTTTAAGAAAAGAACGAGGTTGACCCGAACTTTTTTCGAGTTTTAAACAATTCTACTTGGTTACAACATATTGACTAAAAAGAAATTTTATAAATTTTATAAAATTCGAACTAAGATCCAACTTTTCAATCGAGCTTAAAATCATATTTAGACTCGGCTTGTTTAGGTAAATGAACGAGCTCGAGTCGAGCTTTTTACGAGCAGATCCCGAGCCGAGCTCAAGCTGTTCAGTTCATATAATAGCCCTAATAACGGGTGTGGTGGCTTGAATTTTCTTTGAAATATGGAATCACTTTCAAGTAAGAGCGTCAATCTCTTAAACAAGTTATTCAATACCTGATTTAAGTATAGAGCGACTCAATTAAGTCTAGCGGAATAAAACAGATTCTCATGTCATGAGCTACGAGTTTTCTTGGAAATATGAAGTCGATGGTAAGTGGGAGCATCAATCTCTTAAATATGTCACACAATACCCAATTTAAATATAGAGTGGCCCAATTCGATCTAGCGAAATAAGACAGATTCTCGTGTCATGAGCTACGAGTTTGAGTATGTGCTCGAATACAAGTCCCCCTACCCAGTCAGGCCCGGCCCAAGGAGTAGGGCAAGAGGGGCGACCGCCTAGGGCCCATGAATTTTAGGGGCCATAATATGTAATCTATCTATAATAATTACTACGGAGTATAAAAGTAGTGACCATTATGAGTACTTCAAATTATTTTTAAAAAAAATCAAGTGTCTCGAAATTTTTACAGTATTTAACAATATTCCTAAGAAGTCCTTTTTAAAATAACCTCCGTTGAGTGAAAAACTTGTATTGTCTCAAAAAAAAAAAAAAAATAGTACTAAATATATTCCTTATAAGTGTGAGTGCTTCTAAATGTTTTTACTTTTTTCAGATCTTTTTCGTATTTTTTATATAGTAAATATGATTAAATTGTGCGGTTAGATTATACGAAAACTCACATCATTGTATAATTTATAGAATACCCCAAATTTTTGTTTCGCCAAGAGCCTACATATTGATAGGACCGGTCCTGCGCCTAGTATCTTGGAATATTATCGTCGTAGTAGCTAGCTAGCATGCTAGTTCCTATGCAAGTACAATGTGCTCACCTTATAAATTTCCTCTCTTCGATCATAATACATCCATACCTCATATTGAAAGAAATGACACATAAATGTATGGTTGATATAACATTAGGGCATGGACACTTGAATGTTTGGGACCATTTGGTGTAAGGTTTTTAGCTCCTTCTTAACGCCATGAATTGGTGGAAATTAGTGGTACCAAAGTCATATTTTGTAGTGTACCCAACTATGCCTATGGGCTATGGACCATGGCTATTAATTTTTCTTAAATTTTGAATGGTTAAACCATTCAAAATTTGCGAAAATTTTAGTCCGGCAAATTGTGAGATAAATGATGTTTTTGGGTTCTTTTGGACGAAGTTAATAAACTAACTAAAATTATAAACATGGTAAAATTTATAAATTGTTGGTAGAAGTAGTTAAAAATTTAAACAACAAGAAAATCTCCGTATGAGGCGAAAAACAGTTGATTTGTAAAAAATTGAGTTTATTTGGTTGCTATTAGGAGTATTGTGGTACTTTCAAACCAAATAAGATAAAAGAGAAGGGGTAAGACAGTACTTGTACAAAATAAACACCTAAATAGCCTTTATTTTCTAGCTTTTTTTTAACACAATTTTATTTATTTTAATCATCTAACAACTAAAAAAACGGTTTAAAAAATAAAAACCACACATGATTCTATTTTGTGAACCATACAACGTAATGATTTTATTTTATTTTTGTTTGACAAAACTGACGACTGACGAGGCCGGGCTGACTTTTCAAACACGCCCCACACAATCTATGGGAAATAAAAATTGATAAAAACGCTTGAGGTGACGACTAACTAACTCGTCATATACTCCCTCAGAGGGGTGGCAATGTCACCCGCATCCAATGAGTACCCGCTTCACCCGATCCAAAAAAACGGGTGAAAATCCGATACAAAGTGGATATTAAACGGGTGATGGGTGGACGGGTGATGGGGCAGGTCGGATGCGTGTGATAGTAATTTCACCCATCACCCGACCCGTCATCCGACCCATTATCCGAACCGTGCATCACCCGACATATTTTTAATATAAATATACATATATATAATATTTTTTATCCAACCCTAACCCTTTATTTGTTAAATAGATGCTGTTTTTTTATATTAAACAAGAGCTGTTTTTTTTTAAAGGCTGAATTTTATACTACGTAGTAATTAGGGGCTGTTTTTTTACATTAAACAAGTACTGTTTTTTCTTAAGGCTAAATTTTATGTTAATTAGGGGCTGTTTTTTTCTTTAATTTCGTAAACAATTTTTTTTTTTGAATTTGTTAAACTGTTTTTTTAGATTTATTTGTTTAAATTAAACGGGATGTTTTTCACCCGAATTTTAACCCGATCCACCTGATCACCCGATGGGTGACGGGTGAAACGGTGCGGGTGATAGGGTTGGCGGGTGGTGGGGCGGGTCTGGTGGTGATTTCTGGGTGGTGGATCGGGTGAAAATTTGAACCATCCACCCATCACCCGAACCATTGTCATCCCTTCCCTCTGTCCCACAACTGTGTTTGTACTATTTATACACGTTTTTTAATGAGCTAAAAAATATATAAAATATTATTTTTTAATTAATTATTCAAAATAATTCTATACTTATTAATAATATGTATGATATTATTTAAAAATATTTAATAAAATATTGATATTTTATATAGTTTTTAGCTTCTTAAGAAAATGTGCATGAATAGTAAAAGACATCTATTGTGGGACGGAGGGAGTATATGTTTTTAATAATTTCAAAAAATAAAGTAAAATATTTATTATTTTTATTAACATTTTAAATAAGCGTAAACTTATTTAAAAACAATTATTACAAAATTAAAATTTTATTTAATTTTTGACTCATTAAAAATATGTCAAAAAGTCAAAAGATTTATATTTTTTTATCAGAGAAATTCTTAAACACTTTTCAAGTGTTTGGTTATATAATTTAAAGTATGTTTAAAATAACTTGAATTTAAAGTAAAATAATATAAATTGTGTCAATAAATTATAGTATTAAGTTTATAATATAATTATAAACACTTTTTAATAAATTTATTTTAAATTTACAGTATTTTATTAACATTTTAAAATGATATAAACGTTTGAAAAGTGTTCAAGTGTATAACTTCATTTCCATTTTGATTACTTCTACCATCTCATGGGCCGTTGAGCGGGTAAAAAACTTCCTACTTGGAGGGGAGCTACCCTAGAATGTTATTATGACATCTTTGTACGTAATTAGAACTAGCAGATCATCCATATAGTTATAAAAGCCAACAACATCTTAGTTAAATTCTCCGTTGAGAAGAATATCTTCTTCCATCAAACCTTCTACAATAATCTAACTAGATATACTTTTTAAAAGGATAAATTTTATTTAGGATAAAATTTGATTGTAAGAATATATAGGTAATACCCTTAAAAATGTACAATTACTTACCTAAAACAAAACTCAAAGAGTACAATTACTTTAAAAAAAGGGGTTGTTAAATACACTGGTAATTTTTACTGGATACACCACTAATAGGTCCGCAACTTGTCGCGGAGCCTTATGGACCCACTAGAGGTCCCACTTCATGATTAAAAACTAAAATAAAAAAGAGGTCCACAACTTGTTGTGAGCCTCTTAGCGGCGTATCTAGTAAAAATTACCGGTGGTCCCACTTAACGTGATGAATTAAGCACGATCGAATAGCTCGAATTTTATAGAATTTCTAAAATTTCCTTTAAGTTACTGTATGATGAGCAAGTAGAACTGCTTAAAGCTCAAAAAAAAACTCGGCTCGAGCTCGTTCATTTCCTATACGAGTCGAGTATGACTACATTTTTTAAGCTCGAATCAAAATTTAGATTTGGGTCGAGCTCGTTCATATCCTAATGAATATAAACAAGCAATACTCGACTCGGGCTCGTCTCAGCCTTATATTTTACCATTAAACTCCCTATATAAAGTAGGATAAATACCGTATCATTCCATAATCAACACATAAAAATTGACAAATTGGAGATCGATCATGGATGTCACCCAAGTGTTGCACATGAACGGTGGTGCCGGCGAGGATAGCTACGCCAACAACTCCACCGTCCAGGTTTAAATCTCTTTATTAATTTTTTCCCCCAAATTAATAAATTATATATTATATTCAATAATTAATTAATTAATTATGTTAATGCAGAATGATATATTATCCATCACAAAGCCCTACACGGAGCAAGCCCTAGAGGACTTCTTCAGGGGCCGGCCCACGGTGGAGGGCAAAATCGGGATAGCCGATCTCGGCTGCTCGTCGGGGCCTAACGCGCTAGCGGCCGTGTCACACGTGCTGGAGGTGGTGCAAGCGGCGTGGCGGAGGAAGGGAGGGGAGTCGCCGGAGGTGGCGGTGTACCTGAATGACTTGCCGGGGAATGACTTCAACAACGTTTTTGGGTCGCTGCCGGAGTTCTTTGCGAAGATGAGGGAGAAGAAAGGTCTCGTGTTCGATCCCTGCCTCGTTTTTGGAGCTCCGGGATCGTTTTATGGACGGTTGTTTCCGGCCGGAAGTCTGCACTTTGTGCACTCTTCCTCTAGCTTGCATTGGCTTTCTGAGGTAGTCAATTTGGTACTATATTTTATGTACGGTCGTTAATTATAAAATAAATTCGAAGAAATTAAGGTTTATAAACTTTTTAAAATTCTTTGTAAAAATTGATAAAAAAATAATTAAATTAAATTCTAAAATCTTTCCTAATTTGGTGTCGTAATTTATCCTTTTTTAAGTTTATATATTCGATCGATTTTTCAGCTGAGGTTAACGATTTTTAAATTTTAATTATTTTAACTATTTTATAAACGGTTTTTCTATGCTATTCTCCAAGGGCATAGGAAAATACACTAAATTGGGAAAGATTTACTACAAAAAAAGACAAGCGACCCTAAAAATCTAATTAAAAAAAATGCTAAACTAATTCAAGTTTTAAAAAAATTCCAAATTTAGGGTCTTATCCTATGTCCCATAGGATAAAAAAATCGTTTTATAAAATGATTTTTCAAGAGTTTATGGATTCTTTTCTCGTTTTGTTTTTTTAAGATATAGGTTGAGAAATCAATTTATATGTTTTTGTTAGGCTTCAACTTTCTAACAAGGTACTATAATATCTACGAAATTGTTAAAAAAATTATTTAAAAAACTAGATATTTTATATAGTTTTTAGCTTCTAAAAAAGCGTACGTGAATAGTAAAACGTCAAGTTTTGCCGAACAGATGGAGTATTAAACAACCTCAAAATATAAATATTCACTTTTAAAAAGTTTTTTTTTCCTATTTTTAATGCATTAATCTTAGGATCAATGCATTAAAACTAGGGTATCTTTCCTTTTTGAGGACTGTTAAAACAAAAGAATGTACGTTATCCCATGTGGCAACACCAAAAGACTCCGTTTCACATAGCGAAGTCTAAGAGCATCATTACTCATGTGGTTTGATTTCCCCCACAACACTCTCTCTCTCTTGCTAAAAGGGAGCCTTATGAGTGGGATGAATCCCATTCCATCAAGAGGAAGGGGCAACCCTAGTGGAATAGGTTAAACCCATCCCCTCCCCCATCCCATTTTGTTTTATAAAATTAATAAAAGTGATGTTTTATATTTTTTTTATTAAGTGGGTTAAATTTTGATTGGTTAAAATATGTGATGGGGTATAATTAAAGTTAAAAAATTGTAATGGGGTAAACTTATGGATGTGGGATAAAAGTTAAAATTCTTAAAGAATGGGGTAGAGTTAGTGAAAAATGAGGTGTCAAAATATTACAAGGAGAGAGAGGGATGAGGTTACCCCATGAGTGTTGATGCTATAAGGTTTGACACAAACTTCATTCACTTTCTCATTATCACGTGGACCAATAAAAAATATTCACTTAATTGGTGTTTGCCAAATGCCACATCATTCTACTACTCATCCCACTTTCTCACTACTTCTTCCACTCATTATAACACTACTAATTACTCCCTCTGTTCCGCAAAACTTTTCATTTTAGTTTCTTTCAAAAGTTTTAAGTCAATTAATAAATGTACTAATTTATCCTCAATTATTACCCTCCTTTTTTACTTTATCGAAAACTACGTACAACTAACAAACCATCAATAATATCAAGGGTATTTCTGTAAAGTGAAGTGTAAAATACCTACAATGACAAGTTTTTTTGAACAAAAATAACACCCTACAACGACAAGTTTTGGCAAACGGAGAGAGTATTTATTTTATATTTACTAAAGTAAAAAATATATTCCAACATTCAAATACTCATCCATATTATTAATTACATTAAATAATAATTTTATTTATAAAAAAAATACTAATACCGAGTGGTTTTTTTTTCTTTTCTATATACTCTGCATTGTATAATGTCCTATATATTACTTTCATATCATAAATATGTATTAAATAGTAACATTATGCCCTTGAGACATAGGATATAGTTTCTCTAAAACAGGAATCTTATCCCGTACCCTTGGAGCATAGGATAGAAAAACCGTTAAACAAATTATGAATTGATGTAATGTTTTTTAAATTGTAGCTTCCTCCGGGGTTGGATCCGAAGACTAAGCCAGCCCTAAATAAAGGGAAGATAAACATATCAAAGACGAGCTCAAAACGAGTTGTCGAAGCTTACACGAAACAATTTGAAAGCGATTTCTCGTCGCTTTTGGAATCGCGATCAAAGGAAGTGGTCGCAGGAGGACAAATGGTGTTTTCGTTCATGGGAAGAGCTTCTGTCGATCCGACGGAGGATGAAGATAGCTACCTTCAATGGGAACTCATTGCACGCTCCCTCATCACCTTGGTTTCAAAGGTAACAATCCGGCCCTCAGTTTTATAATTATAATTCACAAATCACTTGGTAAATAAATGTATCATATAATCTCAAAATTAATATCTATAAAATATGGTAATAAATACTGATCAATTTGTGACGATAAAGAGTTGCATTTCATAGTAATGAATAAGATAGACTAAAAACGATTACTAAAAAAATCCCTATATATCTACATGATAAAAGAAAAGGGATAATCTTTTACTCATATCTAGTCAAACGGAAATTAGGGTCAAAAGTAAAACGAATGAATATTGTGTCATATTTATATGAATATTATATTATATTATATGAACATATGAACATATGGATATTATGTTGTATGAATATGAATACGATGTAAATATGGGCATATAAATATGATATTATTTATATTCACATTACATAAAATGAATAACACCTTATTCATATTGATACACCATAATATTCACATATGCATATCCACATAACTCAATATTCATATTAATATTATACAATATTCATTCATTTCACTATTGCACCGTATTTTCCGTTTCACGAGAACTCTGGTTTAATTCACCCAAAAAAATGCAATGTCTATTACTATTGTAATAATCTAAGCATCTTCATTCCACATGATTTCATTGAGGGAAAATTGCAAAAAATAGGACTGCACTAATCTTTTCGAGGGCTCTGTATCTATACGACTATATCACATGGAGCGGGTTGAGTTGGTTGGGGGTTCTCCACCCTTAGACCATTCATAATAGTTTTGATTAAAATGCACACATTTGCAAAAGATTTGTAAAAATACATCGCTTTTTAGTAATTAAACAGAATGACGATTGTATATGGAACATGAGTACTAATTGTTTAGTAAAAGACGAAAAATTAAAATAGTTCGCTTTGTGCTTACAGTGTGGTTGTGTCGTGAATATTATTTGTGTTTCCTATAACAACGCATCCACGGAAACTTTTACAGTTTGAATTTTAATAGTAACCTTTCAAGTTGTAAATCGCATCCATAACTATACACAGGCCAAAACTGAAACAAAGTCAAACAAATATAGATCCAAACAATCCGTACAAGTTCGTGTGGTTCTGAATAGTTTATGTGTGGTTCTACTCATGTCACTTGTCAATTCGTGTTTGTCTCACTAATGGGATTCTAAAGTTTTCCATCACAACTTTACAATCGTATTTGTGTCTTATTCATTGTAATTAATTAGCTAACGTGGTTTGATATAGGTTGCTTTCAAAACTACTTCATATATACTACTCACTCGATCCATTCGATAAAACATGTCATTTTATTATTCATGTACATGTTTTGCCAAACGACATGTAGGATGATGATCCTGCCGAAACCTGTAAAACGGCAACTTATTAGCGTGTTAGGGATGTAGGCCGAGCCGTGTTTCTGTGAAGGGGCGAAGGCTGCGGTGAAGCGTGGTATGGGAGCCATTGAATGAGAAACGTATTTGCCCCCGACAGTGGTGCAGATCGTATGCGAGGCAACGTCCTCCAAGGATTTCACCGGCTTCTCTCACAGGTGCACTCGAGGGATAGAAGTTGGAATCGGAACAGGCGCTTAGAACGGGAAAAGGGTATGAGAAAACAGGAGAGGGAGAGAGGCGATTGTGTTCGCTGTGTGTTGAAAAGCGGAACCCTAACCCTCCTTATATAGGCTCCGAAATCCTCCTTAGCCCGCAAGCAAAGGAGAGATTCGAGTCTATCAACAGAAGGTTTGAGTTCATCCAAAACGGTTTTAAAAGATTTCAGAAAAGATAATTTTCCAGTGAAAAAACAGATATTCGCGGATAAGCACGAACAAGCTAATCCGTAATATCTTCGGCCTCAAAGAATAATTTTTCCGCATAACTCCAATCTTGGAGCACGAGCACGACGGGCGGCGGCAGTGGGCGCGCGTGTGGGTGCCCCATCTCCTCCTCAACCTCTCAATGTAGATAGTGGAAGAGTCTCCTTAAAAACTCTTTAGGGTACCCTTGAACTTTCCATGAGGGATGTGGGAAGTTCAAAGGACACCTTCCTTAAAACCACCCTCTATATGCATTAGCTCCAACACGACATATCCTAAAGAAGCGTACATAAATAATAAATAATATGTATTGCCGGATTGATGGAGTACTATTTTAAACGTTTTGTTTTGCCTTGTATACAAGGATGAACATATCTATTTTTTTCCACTAGTGAGAAGCTTCCAAATCTAGTCGAATTAGAACTGATAAGCTTATTTTTGCTTACACTTGGATATTCGATCAACACATTTTATTGTTAAAATGTGAAAAGATAAGTAAGTTTTGCCTATAAGTCGGGGGCTCCTTCTACTGTCAATTCATTAGGCCTGTTTGGCGCGTCAGAGATTAATCTAGTTCAAGATTAAAAGATAGATGAAATTTTTGTCTTTGTTGATAGATTAGATTAAAAGAGTAAATTCTTATTTAATATGACAAATTACATATAGTTTTATAAAGCTATTTTTTTGAAAACCACGAAAAGCTATTTCAAGCCATTGTTGACGAGATCGAGTTCGATAGCAATATTATGTCTAAATTAAATGGAGTTTTTGACTTTAACTTGCAGGGAATAGTTGAAGAGGAAAAGGTGGACTCTTTCAACATACCTTACTACGCTGCTTGTCCTGAGGAAATCAAGCACCTTGTTCAAACTCAAGGTTCCTTTGAGATCGATCGCCTTCGACCCGTTGAGATCAACTGGGACGGGTGCCATGGAACCGAGTCAAAATCAGATGAAGACACCATCGATGGCTCGATGAAGCCAACGAGAGGAGAGACGATCTCTAAGATTCACAGAGCCGTAGTTGAGCCCATATTGGAGTACCATTTCGGAGAGTCGGTGATGGATGAGTTGTTCAATAGGTATAGCAAGATGTTGGACTCTTACCTCTCCATAAGAGAGCCTAAGTTCATCAACTTGATCATCTCACTTGTCAGGAAACCACATTGAGTTTATACTACCTCCAATCCAAAAAGATTGTCGTTTGACTTTTTAACACGTATTTTAAGGAACTAAAAACTAAATAATATATTAACTTTTTTTTTTTATAATCTAATACTTATTACCAACAAATATTAAGTTGTAAAAAAATAATTTAAAAAAAGTTAATATTTTATATAGTTTTTAGCTCATTAAAATACGTGTTAAAAAGTCAAACGACAATCTTTTTGGATCGGATGGAGTTTAGTTTATCAAGATTTACATTGAATTAAACATTTATGGGTTGAATTTGTAATCTCTTATGTATTTCCTTCATTGATGATTAACTCATCCTTCCGCTCAATGGGCTTTGGGCCTGCAAAACCTTACAACAAAAAGCCCAATAGGATTGGGCCTGTCATATTTAGTACTATAAAAACTAAAGGAAGCCCACTATGTATTCCGATAATTGGTTGCGGTTTTGATCAAAACAGTTTGAAAAATTGTGTAAAATCAAAATCGATCATGAAATACCGGATCTTCTACTCCACATTTCTACTCCCCTCCCTACATTACAAAATTATTTTAAAATATAATTAATCTTTAAAAAAAAATTATATTTATATTACTAACATCTATTTTTATATATTTATAAAATTTTATTTGAAAAAATCATGTTTTACAATTTTTAAAAATTAAAAAGGCAATAATTTACAATATATAATTATTAAAAAATTTAAAACATGATTTTTCAAAATTAAATTTTATAAACATATAAAAATACATGTTAGGGATATAAATATAATTTTTTAAATTTTTTTAGATTAAATAAATGTTAAAATAAAATAGTGGAGTAGGGAGGGGTGTAGGGTGTGATGTAGAAAATCCGGTTTGATGAAACACATATGACTAAACATTGTTTAACAGATATCCATATATTAGGCATAAAGAATTAAAAATCTAAAATCACTCTACCCGAAAACATAAATGATTCTCACTAAAATGATAGATAAATTTCTCAAGAAGAAACTAAAATTACACAAAATAAATTTAATTAAGAGAAATAGGTGAATAAAACGAATTTTTTTTGAAATATTTAAGAAAAAATAAATATTTACGAATAAATTCACAAAATTAAAGTATTTACACAAATATTCAAAAATTGCAGAGTTTTCAGAGAAACGCGGTTTCAACCCGCGTCTTTATGGGTTTTTATTTTCAAATTAAAAAAAAAACAAATTGATTAGTAAAACGCGGATTGGTTCCGCGTTTTACCTTATAAAATTAAAAAAAAAAAAAAGGAGGAGGAAGAAGAAGAAGGGGAAAGGGTAGGCCGGCAGGGGATGGGAGGCGGGGAGCCAAAACCGGAGCTGTAGGAGCCTCGTCCACCGCCGACAGCGCGAAGCCAGGAGTCCGCGCCTTCAACTCCCCGTCGGAAGTCAGGAGCCTCTTCCCGGAGCCAGGAGATGGGGAGACGACTTCTTCCCCGGGAGCCGAGCGGCCCAGCCCTATGAATTGGAGGAGGAGTCGCTCCCAACCACCGCCGGCCGTCCCTCGTCACCGACGGGCTTCAGATCCCCAAATCTCCCTCGTCACCGGCGTCCTCGTGAGCAGAGCCGCCCACCACCACCTGCGAGACCCTGCGCCGCCCACTGGCACCGCCATCTTCGCCTGGACTCCTCCGCCCACTGCCGCCACCACCTTCTCCGGAGGTCCTCCGCCGAAATCGAGGCCTCCTGTGACCGGAAGAAAGGAACCAGTCCGCGTCGGCTCCCCGCCTCCCATACCGGCATACCCTGACGGCCTGACGGCCCTGACCTGCCCTTTCCCTTCTTCTTCCTCCTTACTTTTCCTTTTTTTTTTTAATTTTATAAAATAAAACGCGGAACCGTTCCGCGTTTTACTAATCAATTTGTTTTTTTTTTTAATTTGAAAATAAAAAACCATAAAGACGCGGGTTGAAACCACGTTTTTCTGAAAATCCTGCAATTTTTTAATATTTGTGTAAATAATTTAATTTTGTGAATTTATTTGTAAATATTTATTTTTTCTTGAATATTTCGAAAAAAAATTCGAATAAAACCGTTGATATTTTTTTTTAAAAAAATAGTTAGTTTAAAGAATGGTCAATAAAATTCATTCATGGTAATGTGGTGGCTAATAAAGTCGCACACTTTTATCATGTATATCAGAGGAGCCATCTACAGAATCATCAAGGTATTCATAACCTCATTATATGTAAGAATGTAGTTGAACGGTTTAAACCTATGATCTAATCGTCCCGAAATTTTTACTTGTTTAAAAAAAAATCAAAAGAAGAACCGATTGAATTGGTTGAGGCTTGAGATATGTGAATTTATCTTACTGAATCGAGCGAAGTAGTAGACTAGTAGTAGATGATGATAATCTTGTTGAAAGACAAAATTGGTAAAAGAGAGGATGGGATGAAAACAAGAAATTTTTACAGACACTGCAGTCACATATAATGGAGGGTGTGGAAATTGTCAATCAGTCACTCCTACTTTCACCTGCACAACACCATGAGCCTATATTCGAACTCAGACAAAGTTAACTGAGACGTGTCATTTTGGCATCGGTAAGGTTATATATACCTAGAAGCCGAGAACATGTGTTATATACACGCACACTAACGGATTATAGATCCGTTTGAACCTCAACTGAGACAGATCCAACATTAAATGAGCCTGACATTCACTAAAATTCGACCCGATTTGAACCTAATCTGCTACTATGTAAAATTCCAAGAAACTTCAGTCGAGTCGTATGAAAATGAGATTCATATTGACTTTTATTTTATTTCTTATTGTTATTGATTTATTTTTGGGTGTTGTTAGATACATCGCAAATCACCCTTTTAAAATGCACGTTCAATCCAACGTGCAATCTTTTTTAATTAATTAACGGGCTTTACTTATACGTTCATTCCGACGTGCAAATTTGGGGTGTATTTATCCGGACCGTTATTTTTAGCTCTTCCTCAAAAACCTAACACATTAAATTACAGGTTTGCTGAGCGCACGGCCAATTTCTCGCCAAATACACGGTGGCTGCCACAGTTTCGAAAACCGCGAGAATCTGGGCTGTCACAGTTTCGAAAACCGTGGGGAATAATGTGGCGACAGTTCTGAAAACCGTAGCAATTGTCGCTGTCACAGCTTCTCAAATTGTAAGAAAATTGTTACACCGCCAGAAAAAAAAACTATAAAAGGTCATCGGGAATCCGCGTGCTACAGTTCTTACGGTTTCCAGAACTGTGGCAGTAGGAAATTGGGCCTCTTTTTAGGGTTTTTTTTGGGGTTTTGTTTTGGGCTTTATTTTTTTGGGCTTTTTTTTGTTTTGGGCTAAGCCCACGATTTCCAACTCCGTAGCCGTGAATTTTTCTACGGTTTTCAAAACTAAAACCACAATATTTCCCTACGGTTTTCAATTTCGTCACCGCCACCGTGTGATTGACGATATTTTAGCCGTGCGGATAGTCTCCCCCTTAAATTAGTATGGAAACTTTAAATCAATCAACTCAATATGAGTGACTAATTTTAAAGAACGGTGGACGTGGTAAATAAAACTGGGTATGATTCTGTGTGGGTACCAACGTATCAAGCCACCGCACTCTGTGGGTGCGTTTTGCAGCTGGTCATGGTAAATTTAAAATTTAATTAATTAATTAATTAAGTTCCTAAGTGAAAGGCTAATTATTACATCTTCTTTCCAAGTAATGTTTATGCGCAAATTGCATGCAAATAAAGGACATCGATCATCTCCTAAGCAAGGCCTATCAAACTTCCATCGAATAAGTAATGGGAGGTTTCAGGTTCGATTCCTTCCTCCGTCATTTTTCTAAGTTAAAAAAGAAATAAATTGCATCTTATTTTTTACCATAGAGTCTAGCCGGTCAGCACAGGCTGATTTATCTGATTTGTAGGTCTTGCCGTCGAATGCTCTTAGACTCATTAAGCAGAAATTTTATAACTTTCAAGACCGTCGGAATGTAAACATAATTATTGAATTCAATTACAATATATAAAGTTGGGTGTTTAGGAGATATAGAGATCAAACAAACTATAAGATGGTTTAATTTTGGTACAAAAACATTCCATATATAATCTTCTTCAAATCTTAGAGAGTCAATCAATTTGATAAAATAAAATAAAATAAAGTTCTAAGTAGTCATTATCGATATAATGCGATATTTGCCTTTTGGGCCATGTGCAAGACATATATATTTTGGAATCTATTATTTTTATTTTATTTTTACTTGTTTTAAAAAATGGTAAGGTGGGACAAAGTAGAGATCTTTAGCATCACCTCCAAATCACACCTTTGGATAATTATCAAATTAGTTATGTTACGTTTTTGTCAAAGAAGATGATATATTAACCTCCCATAGCCTTTCAGGAATAGGAATCAACACTTATTTTCCAATCAATCAAACCTCTAAAGTTATATATGCAACATATATATTTCATCAAACCTTCAAAAGGGTTTGGCATATATTCTTGTTGCATAATCCATAACTCCTTGAGTCAGCCCCATATGCAATGAATTCCTCCAACTTCTTTTAAAAATAAAAAATTGAAATCAAAACTATCCATCACCTTCATCCCCTTCTTGATCTATCGAGATTGTCCGGTGTATCAAATTCTTTGAGGAAACTCATCATTTGGTGGTAAATCCGAGCACGTGACCCAGTCGTGCACCAAGTAAACCGGTTTGTGTCGACCGGTTCGATCGACTTGTATGGAGAAGGCACCATTTCACTTACATGGTGAACCTCATCCGACGTAAATATTTGAGTGGATATCCCATGATCGGTCTCGAACAAAATTATATACTCCTCGATACAGTACAGACAACGTATAGTGGCTGTGCCGAATCTCAATGCTAATCTACACTATAGTCAGAGTGAATGTAATCGAAATCCCTTCTACTCCAAGAAACCATCATTTTACATTTTCCAAATTCAAACACTCATCAATTGCTCTTTAATTTGCAAGATTTGTGTCAAATGTATCCACACAAATTTGTTAATTTTAAATGTATTTAGCATTTTCATAGGATTATGAGATGAACACCAGTAGTAGTAGTTGTAGTACTAAGGCTTCAGCTTCACTTACACTATTACATCCATTAGTCGATCTTTCCTATACGTACAACGATCTCCAAATCTTCAGACGATTTCACTAAAAATATAGAAATCAAATGAACAACAGAGCACGAACTTGCGAGAAATTCGAGGTGAAGTTATCTCTGTTACCTCTAAAAGCACAGATTCGGTTTC
Source organism: Persicaria maculosa (assembly GCA_963922045.1). Lineage (NCBI taxonomy): Eukaryota > Viridiplantae > Streptophyta > Magnoliopsida > Caryophyllales > Polygonaceae > Persicaria > Persicaria maculosa. Next base: position 67,292,012 of record OY998262.1, read on the forward strand.
AATTTCAGGCGGAGACGATGGAGAACGACTCCTCTCGCAAGAATCTCTTGTGCCGCGCTATCACAGCCTCTACCTTCTGCCGGAACTCCTCGCTGCTGAGATTATCGTCGTCAAACGTCATCCGGATCGGCGCCGTTTCGGCCACCGAATTCCGGCGAGGCTCGGTTTCTGACCGCTGGAGCTTGATCTTCTCCGTTTTCTTCCGATCGAACACCTCCGATCGCGATCTCAAGCACTTCTTCGCCTCCGGAAAATCCTTCCTCTCCTCCACCACGCGGATCTCTTTCTCAGCAGGAATAATCTGTTTCGCCTCGGGAACCGTGATTACGTCATACGGAGGAACGACTTCGGCGATCTCGTAGTCGTCGTCATCGGCGGAGCTCTGATCGTCGCAGGAGAACTGACCGAACTTGACGAAGAGCGCGGCGATGATGCCGTTTCCGACTAGGAAGACGAAGTGATGGTTGACGATGAGCGCGGACAGGCGGCGGAGGAAGGCGCCGAGGAGATGGAAAACGGCGGAGAGATAGGGAGAGGATCGGCAGATCGACCAGGAGAGAAACAGAAACGCAAAGAAGAACTCGAGAGTCCTGAAAACGTTGCCGATCTTGTTGAGGCGGAGGTAGCGCAGCATTGCTCTCTCCTTCTCGATCTTCAGGCTGTCGATTCCTTCGTAGAAACTCATCGAATTCACAAATTGATTTAATTTCCGCTCGCTCTTCGGAAACGAAGAAACAGAGATTGATATCGGAAAAAGTTGCAAAGGCGCTTCAATTTGGCGCCGTGGAGAGGACGAATTGGTGGAGGAGTGGATTCAATTGGTTGCTCTGTTTTCAGTTGGAAAGAGAGAGAGAAGATTTTGGGAATGACTTGAAGAAGGAGATGAGAGGTATTTATAGTGGGGGTTTATAATCACCCGCGTTTGTTTTACCCAAATCAATTCTCAAACTCAGGTAATTAAAGTGCTGTAATTATAGGAAAATTGACCAACACAAGTTTAAAAAAGAGAAGGTAGTTTTTTTTTTATTTACTCATAATTTTTTGATATATTTTTCTAAAAATTAAAAATTCTATAAAATATTAATTTTTTAATTTTTTTTAATAATTTCATACTAATAAATATATTATAATTTTTTAAATAAAAATTAATATTAATCAGCACAACTTATTTTAATAAATTATAATATTTTATAGAATTTTTAGTGTAAATCAAACAACTTATATTTTAAGACATATAAAGTAGTTTGTTTTGTTGTTGTCTATTAACATTTTAGATTTTACAAACTATTTATAAGGTTTAAATGATGTGCTACCCTCCTTCAGTCGTATTACTTAATTATTTTATTTATAAATAATTATGTTAAAAATTATATTTATATTTTATGCACTTACATTAAATGTTTATAATAAAAATTATATCTTTCGGAAAAAAATAAAAGAATTATTTTTTAAAATAATTGATTTTTTATTTTATATTTTTTAAAACATAATTTTTATATGGAAATTTATAAATATGATATAAACATAATTTTTTTGAAAAAAAATGGTTTTAATTCGGGATTTTGAGGTTTAATATGAATTAATAAGCGTGTTGCAAAATCATTATATGACGACCCATCCATCCATTACGGTGTAAATTTCTTCCTTAAATTAGGCTTGTATTATTTATATAAAAAAAATATATGTTATTTTATATTTAAAAAAAATAAATGATTCCATAAAATCCAATGCAGAAACCGGCTAAATGGGAGCCGAATTAGTACGTTTGCGCAGAAATCCTGTCTTCTAAAATCAAACACCTAAATCAACTACTCCTGTATATGTTATACGGAGTATACATTAATTTTAGTCAATCTTTTAACGTGATATGTTAAATGTTCGATATGATATTTAAAATATCTTGAATGTTATTTTCGTAGGTTAGTTATGAACTTATGATACTTAATTTGTGGTTGCCTTTTCATTCAAAACTTGAACATTAATATACATGTGTAGTGGCCTATTCCCAACTCTATTGTCGATTGATTTTAATATGAGATGGTTTAGCTTAATTTAATGTTGGATTAATCTTGTATATAATTAATATGTACACAATTCTTTTAGTGTTTTGACCTCATCGAATTCAATGGACTTTTCATAGTATATTTCCTTCATTCAATATGAGTTACACGGTGTTTTTTAACACAAGGAAATAATTTGATCGAGTGGCATCAGAGATGAAGTTGTAATTCATACGGATGAAGTCAATAGACTTGGGCACGGTGATTCCAAATGATATTGTTGTGGGTATAGTGGTTAAAGTGTGCAACCTTATACACCACTAATTTACACTTGTAAAAGATATGAATGATACGAATCATCCATATATCTGGGCAACAATTTAGACAAGGGTACGTGTCTAAAATATTTATCTCAATTTTCCATGGGCGTCAATTTCAAATACACTTAAACGAGTTAGACATTAATCATCCTAGCAGGCCCGATCTGAGTAATCGAGGGGCCCTGGGGCAAAATAGAAATTAAGACCCCTAATAAAACTTTTTTATAATTAAAAAAAAAAACAAATGGGCCCTTTTCTAAATTCGAACCTACAACATGTGGTATAATTATCATAAACCTACTAACTGGGCTACTTAGTATGTTTGTTTATACTTTGTAGATATATTACTACTATTACAAATTTACTTATTATGGGCCCCTAAAATTTACGGGCCCTGGGCCGTCGCTCCTCTCGCCCACCCCCGTGGGCCGGCCCTGCATCCTAGGTAGACAAATAAATTAGATTGGAACTCGAGTGAATTTATCTATTGTAAGTTTAACTATATATGGTTTTATCTATATAGTTTCTAGCTACTAGCAAGATAATATATCGATGCATGTTATCTCTCTCTCTCTCTCTCTCTCTCTCTCTCTCTCTCTCTCTCTCTATATATATATATATATATATATATATATATATATATATATATATATATATAGAGGTTTATCTATATGTTCTATCTATATAAATTTCTCTATTATAAATAGAGGGGTGTAGAGTTGGAATTTTTGAGTGTATGCGTGTCCAACAAAGTATAACAATATATAATAAGAAATCTTAATTAGCTGCAAAAATTATATTCCTTTTGTCTCGTTATTTTTTCATTATCTTTTTCCTTATTGATATTCACTCATAGAAATTCACAACAACAGTGTAATTGAGGTACATATTGTTGAAAGTTGCGTCTTTACCATACAATTTTGAAATTGTTTCTTTTAAAAGAAAAATTAGAAAAACATGTACAAAATATATGAAAATATAGTTGAATTGGCCGGTGTCCTTTTTTAGGATCAATCAATACCGTAGTTACTCACGCTGCTGTTATCACGGAGGGAGGGAGTTGATAAAATAATCACAAACATGGAACTTTATTTGTTCATGAATAGTAAATTGATGACAACAATAAACAAGTAGTGGGTAAGGTGGCTATAAAATGACACTGTCATATATAGATGAAGCAGTGTAAAACTTTTTTTTTTTCTTATTACTAAAATGTATATAAAAAGTCCATTGAATTCGATGATAGTCTCGGGACGGTTATTTTCTGTCGTACGTGTCCGCCCTTGCGGTTCGGTTTATGCGGAACTTGTGGAGTGTCTTGGTCTTTTGATGAGACTCCGTGCAGCATCTAGGTTGAGATTCTCTAGCCTTGAGGTGGAGGACGATTGCCTGTTGCTGATTAATGTCATGAAAGGAAATTGACAGTGTCCTGGGGAGCTAGCTAGAGATGGTAGTCTCGGATGCTCTTGCCTATTGTCGTGCTTTCAACAGCGTCTGCTACTCCCACATTTTTTAAGAAGGGAATCAGATGGCGGATAATTTGGCGCATATCGATCTATCCTCGTCGTTCGTCGTTGATCGTGCTCCTGCTGAGTTGGGAGTCGTCGTTCACTATGACGCACTTGGACGGTGGTTGAACCGCGATTGACCACCCCAAATCCTCCCTTGTATTAAAAAAAATGTGTGCTTTCTTCCCCTTCAAATTTAGTAAATTTGAGTTGATTCGGCTTCAGTTATCGTCTTATTAATGAACTCCGTACAATATCCTTAATTAATAAGTTAATTAATTAATCAGTTAAATCTTACTAACTTAGCTGATAAAGTTATGAAATAAGCATCTCTCGTGATGCTATCAGTTTTTTTGATCACATATCCAATCCTCAATGATCTTTTTATTTTCCATATAGTTGCAACTTAAAAAGAAAAAGAAAAAAAGAAGAAGAAAGAAGTACGTTGAAGCATAGCACATGAGTCTAACATATAATTAATATAATCACAAAAGAAACTAATTAATAATAAGTGAACAAATTGATAGAAAGAAAAGGCATCCATCAAATTAATTAAACTTTTGGATGAATGGTTGAGGATATCACCCTCTTGTAGACGGAAGACACCAAAAGGCTAATTTGATGCGGTTGTACTTTGTATATTTGATGTGTTCATGCCAAAGCCATGAAGATTTAATTGATTTGTTTGCCTAAAAGGAAAGATGTAGAGGAGATATATTAAGGCAAACAATGCGGCTATTAAGATATACATAGGACGCGCGCGTAGCAGTTATGGCATTTTCGCAAGTTTAATGTTTGATATGTTGATGTTAAAGTTTGTTAAGAATCGTCTGGTTATAAATTGGCCAAATGCTATCATTTGTTTGCATAAGTTGCTTGTCCGTGCGGTTAGGAAGAGGAAACATATATTATATATCCAAGTTGTTATGTTATTTTCCTTAAAGAGTGATTGAAAGATACATTTATGATTAGTGGTGGAATAGGTTACCACTAATCTATCCTATTTATTCACATATTTCAATTCGCCTGGTCCTCAATCTGCTAATTAAAGCAATTCGAGATGAATTGGCGGATTTAGAATTTTTGTGAAGGATTCAAATTTCATACAAGTTTTTTTTAATACAAAAACTGTGTTAATCACGCTAAAGACGTATGGTTACAGATCATCAACCAGATATGATTTTCTGTCTCCATAAAACTCAAGGTTACAGAGGTATGAGCCTATAGAACCGAACCGATCCTGTTCAAATAAGGTAGTTCATACTACATCAGTAAGATATTTTGTAAAATTTTAATTTGTGGCAATCTCAAGTGATCCTATATTCCTATGTCGTTGTAGGAACTAAAAATTGTACTATATGGTCTATTTCTTCCAATCTCTGAGTTCCTCTTGTATTGTGTATGCCACTAGGCCAGCAGCTTCAGATTGGAACGCAGCGTTTTAACAAAGAGAGTGAGTGAACGACAGATGGAGGGACAGCAGTGTTTGACGGGCTAAACTTAAGCACAACATGCACAAGTGGGCCCAAATCTGCCAAAACGCAGAGTTTTGTACTTTCTTAACCCACTGTACACTCCAGTCCACTCTTCCCCTGGGGCCTGGGGCTCACATCCTATAAATTGCATTGCCCCCGTCAAACATGCGATCTCTGCCTAACGCTGAGTCGTCTCAAAATTATTTTACGGTTTCTGTTACATCTGTCAAACGGGTCAATCGGATCGGATTCGGATAATGTCACTTCGAATTCCGGGTAATACAGATCCCGGATAATATCGGTTTCAGGTATATTCGGATTGACTTGAACCCGAGTTTGACCGGGTTTCGGGTCGATTTCGAATTTGTCAATTTTTTCTTTTTTAAATTAAAAAAATCATGATTTGATAATTCTGCGATAATTTTAAAATTCTAAAATTAAAGACGTTGTTCATAAGTTCCAGTGCTCGTAATTATATAATTTATTTGATCTAAAATGTTTGATTTTGATTATTTCTCGTAATTTTTAATAAAATGTAATAATATATAAATATCAAAATATTTAAATAATTTTTTAAAAATAATTTTATTGAAAATTTGATATTTTATATATTATTACATTTTATTAAAAAACATTTGATTTTTATTATTTATCCTAATTTTTAATAAAATGCAATAATATATAAAATATCAAAATTTTAAATAATTTTTTAAAAATTATTTCATGCAATTAGTAATAAGCATATAATTTTTTAATATTTTAATATTTTTTAGAAATTTATCTTCTTAAAAATTGAGTTGAAAAAAAAATTCTATCGATTGGATAGAGTATTACACATAAAAATAAATATAAAAGTTGATTTGAAAATGAAAGATCAAGTGTTTGTAATTATAAAATGTTAGATAATTATTTTTTATGGAAATTTTCCAATTAAGGATCTTAACATATAACCTAATTAGAACATAGAATAGAAAGATCATTTATTTTAATCTTTATTTTATTTTAAAATAATATTTACATTATTAACAACCATATTTATATAGTTTAAAATTTTTATCTTAAAACCCCATGTTTAGATAAATTTTAAAAAAAAATGATTATATATACAAATTATTATTATTTATAGACAATATATCATACGTACACATCTCTTATGTATCATGTATTCATGTTAACAAATCTGTGTCATTGAACTAACAAGATCAATGGTTGAGATTAAAAGTAACCTATAAGTATTCGGTGGTATTAGATAATTATTCGTTGGAATAAAATTATATGGTGGCACTGGTGATTATTCATTTGAAAGAAACTTACACTTTTTTTATAATTTTTATTGGTGAATAATTACATTGTTATAGACAAATAATTATGTGTAAACAGACAAATAATCATAAGAAAAGCAAATGAATAATCTTTATGTAATTTTCTTTTATCACAATAGTTATTTTCCTAGTAATTTTCATATGATGATTTGAAGAGAATTGGAGAACACGGATAGTGTGATTAAGGCATCATTAGCTACTTAATTTATAAAGATTAGGGAAAGTTAGCTTGATTCTTGATTGTTAAAAACAAATGAGTTTGAGAGTAATTAGCCTCTCAAATTTCAAAGGGTTTAATTAGAACTTAACCGGGTCCCCAAAGAGAAAAAGAGGGATAAGGGTGTGTGCTTAAAGAGTTAAATGGGCTTACTTTGGGCCCACCTAACCCATCAAAAGGCTATAATCTATTGTATATTTTCTCCTCCTTGCAATTGCTAGTATTTTTTAAACTTTCATTTTTGAGGCCATTAGCAAAGTGTTAATTATTGCCTTAATCATGCTACAAATATAATGATTATGCCTTCCATTTGGAAACTTCCCACCTAGAGGCACTCTTTTTCTTTCCAAGCCCTTTTCATTTCAAACTCCAAAGTGAGTTCATCTTAATCAACCTCTCAATCTCATTGGTAATTTATAAACTTGTAATTAAGTTAAAATTGATTATCTTGTGATAAAAATGAGAAATTTTAACTTGAGAGGTTGATTTTTGATAAAAATGAGGAATTTATAAAAATGAAGAATTTTTTATATACTAAAATAAAAACCCTTCATTTTTGGTAATTGACTAATTAATCTAACTTGAGGCATGATTCATGAACGACATTAATGGGGATAAAAAGTGCCCTTTTGGGGGCACCTTATCTCCAAATTTTTATATAAATGTAAGAAAGAAAAACAAATAAATTAACAAAATTTGGAAAACATAAAACAAATTGAAGGAAGAAATTAAATGAAGAAGGAAATTAAAGAAGTGGAAGACAAAATAAGAATGGTCGGCGAAGGGGAAAGCACAAGTGCTAAAATAAGCCTTCATGATTAACCCTTTAGGCAGTCGTATTTTTTTATTAATTAATTAATGTTGAAAGACTAATTGTATATGTTGAGCCTCTTGACTAAACTGCGGAATCCTATATTAACTTTAGACCTTATGGTATTATTTAACAAGAGTTAGGGTATAGCTAGGCCAAATGGCTATCCATGGGGATCTAATTTCCCATCATTACGCTAATTAAACGTGGATTTGGTTAATTACCCACTAATTAAGAAAGACCCATATCAACAATTTTATAGTTCGAAGCTTCGAACTTCATATAACCGGCCATTTCAATTTGATAAATCTTCAGTGTACGTTTTTTTTTCATGATGTTAAGGATCACTAGTTTACAGTTAAGTCAATATGCACCATTAGTGTCGATAAACGATGTTTGACTTTTGTGCTTTTAGTTTTAGGAGCTAAAAACTATAATAAAATCTTATCTATTTTAATTATTTTTTTTCCACAATTTAATACTTACTACTAATAAATATTAAACTATGAAAAAAATTAATTAAAATAAATAAGATTTAATTTTTAGCTTCTAAAACTACGTGAATAAAAGTAAACATCGTTTATTTTCGATCGGATAGAGTATATTTTTTTAATGTTTTTGGTGGAATTTATTCTGCATATATTGTGCTCTCGGATACTCTAGCTTCAAAATAAGTGGAACCACTAAGTAGGTAGTTAAGTCCAAAAATTAGGTACAACTTGGGACTTGAAGTTTAAGATATACATATGCGGCTTAAATGCAATAAATATACACCAAAGTAGACATTTTTTTCAAAAGTGGGGAAAGTAAAGATTAACCCTTCACAAAAAACTACTCATATTTATATTTATTTTTCATAAATCGCCACTATTTCATTTTTTGAAAACATTAAAACAACCTTAAACATTCATAAAGCCAAGGTGGAGACATCTGAACTTGGGTTTGGTTCTAAAACTAGTTGACAATAGAAGGAGTGGTTCACCGACTTATATACTAAAACTTATTATGTTATACTTTCGATGTGAGACTCTTTTGATCCTATTCACATATAAGAGCATTTTCTTCGAGGATAAAAAGGGGGTGTTATTTTATAAACTAACATAAGTTGGTGGGCTTTTGTAAAATTTAAAAGTAAAGGTAGAAGTGAAGATATATGTGCATATAGAAAATAGAAAGTAGAGTTGAATCACGCGAAATCTGGGAGGGGGGGTATTATCCCACTTTTCAAGCTTTATTCACAACTTTGTGGGTATTTTGATTTTTGATTTTTTTTATCCCTCTCTTTTTACTCATTGATTTGTAAGAATGAGTCACAGGATAACTCCCAAAAAGCCCATTTGTTTTGATAATTAAGTCTTTCACAAAAAGAAGTCCTCCTTTTCTTTTATTGTTTGCTCAACCTCTTCTTCTTCTTCTAGTCTAGTCTTGTTCTGATCCGAGCTCCCCAAATCGAAGGATATCTGAAAGACTGAAAAACAAACAAACAAACAAAAATAGATAATCTATTTTTGCCGCACAGATCGATTCTTCACAAACTTGGACCGTGAACCAAATGGATACACTGTTAGTATTGTACAAGCACATGAACCCCTTGTATTTTGGATGGGAGTTGTGTCAGATTTATTTTATTTTTGGTTATAAGGAAGGAATCCACCTTTTAAAACAAAAGGCTTAAGCCATTGTATAGGGTTTTACCTCCCCTTATATTTTGATTTGATTTTCGTCAATTTTTAATGTGAGACTCTACCCACAAACCTGAACAGATATCGTGTCATTCTCATAACATATTAGTGTTTAATTTGATGGATCTTGAGGTCTAAAACACTTGTATTTTTTTTTCACCGAAAAAGTGCTTCTTGGTTGCTCAATGAAGAGGTGATTTTTTTGGGACAAATTTAGGATGTGATTTATTATTATTATTATTATTATTATTATTATTATTATTATTATTATTCATCGTTGGGTTTTATCATCAATTATTGATCATATAGGTTTCATTCCGATTATGTGCCGATTGAACATTTTAATGGGCCAACATTTTGGGCTCAGTGGTCCATTATATGAACTGGCCCAGTTGATAAGGCGTACGGGGACTTCTCTTATCGGCCCTATATAAACACAATATTAAAGTCGGTCCAATTCGGATTCGTGTTCTTGTATTTGCCTTTAGTTAGATTGATTGTATATTTGAAACGGGTGTTTGTTGGAAAGTAATCCACATTGTTTAGGAGTGACAAAAATCAGCAATATATAACAATATACATTGCCTTACTTGGTTATTTCATTTGTGTTAAGAGTTTTCTTCCAAACCCTAGTAACCATCTTCCATTTCATATGGTTGTTGCGTCGATGACTATCTTTTTCTGACTTCACCAACATTACGAGAAATCCAACCATACGAAACCTCCCTCCCACACACCATTCCCAAAACTTGATAGAAACACGCGAAACCCTTAAAAACGATCCAGATCAGCTCGTCCGAGTTATTGTCCCAAATGTCTTCCCCTAATTTTTATTGGAAGATACACCAAATGGTCAATTTCAAGGGCAAGAAGGATCCAAACCCTCATTTACTAAAAATTGACAATTTGAAACAAAAAATATTCCAAAAATGAAAGGTAGTTGAAAGTTAGTTGGGAGAGTAACAACTTCAACTTCTCCTCTCCATTAATTTCTCTTTCATGGTGTGAAGTCGAAGTTCGTTATGCATATATACCTGCATTTACGGGAAACATATCTTAAAATAAAATATTGCATAGATTGTATAAATCAAATACTCAATACGGAGTATTGTGTTAAGTTTGTAATTACCTTATAAACTTAATATAATTAATTTACACAATTTATAAGATATTTTATTTTAAAATTATGTTATTTTAATATCTTATAGTTTTTTTAACCAAGCAATTTAAAAGTGATTATGTTTATACGCATAATGCATTGGGAATCCAAACACACCCGAAATTCCAATAATTTTTTTATTAAAAAAAAATCATCAAATAATAAATGGAAAATACTGAGGTATGCACGTGGACAACAACTAGTGGTAAGAGTGAAGTGCTTCATTGTGTCTCACTACAATGAGGTCAAGGGTTCAAATCCCACTAGGAGCAATTTGTGATTGAGTGGGTACTCATGTAGGGATGGCAATGGGGTGGGGACTCCCCGATCCCAGCGGGGAATCCCCGTTGCGGAGACGGGGATGGGGAAATTAAATGGGGATGCGGACGAGGATGAGGTCAAAGTGATTTCCTGCACGGGGATGGGGTTGGGGACGGGGATAGTTGTCCCCACCCCGTTCCCGTTAGGGAACCCCGCGGGGATTCCCGATGGGGAGTATGAAATCCTCATCTGTGTTTAGATCTTACATATTTTAAAATAAATTTTCTTTTCTTTTTAAATTTTTACCTTATAATTTACATTTATGAGATATTATATGTAATATTCATATTATATTTTTACATAACTTTAATAATATCTTATAGTTTTCTATTAAACTAGCTCAGTACCCCGTGCATTGCACGGATCTTGTTTTAAAATACTCCTATATGTTTATACAATATCATTTATTATTGTTTACATAAATATTATAAGTATCACAAACAAAGTAATAAAAAATAAAGATTCTCTAACATATTGAATACCAAATATAAGCATTAGAATCAAATATAAGCATAAAGTTATGCAAATATTGGTAAAGCTTGTAAATATTATTCGTATCAAAATGATGCTAATAAATATTAGAATAATAATGAAACTAAATAAATAAGGCAATGTAAAAAATAAAACTAAAGAATACATTTGAGATACCATTGAGGTAATTAAAAAAATTGAGTCTTCCAAATAGCTCAAAGTATATGTAATGGTGGTAATGTTTTGTCATTTTTTTTTCATGTCGATGATGTTTCGTTAATCAAGAGTGGTGGAATGGATTTTCTTCACGAATCACACTAATATAAAAATAATTACATGAAGAAATTAAATATCCATTCCACCATTCTTGATTATAGAAATATCAACTACCTAAAAAATTATTTAAAAAATGAATAAGTTTAGGAAAAAATACAATTTAATGGAATAGATACATCATACATTAATGATGTTACATAATGTATGCGCCTGAATTTGTATTTTTATAAATTTGTATTTTTTTAAAGAAACAAAACATTAGAAATCAACCATATCCTAACTAAAAAGATATGAATAAATATATTATAATTTTTATTTTATCGAATGAATATCTAAACCAACCAACCATAATGTAGAGATTATCTCAACTAATTTTGTGCAATCAAATATGCAAATTTGCTTATATCCTTACGCAATCAACGTTTGTGTGGATGTTTGCTATTAATTGTTATCTTTAATAATTGTATATATTTTAATTTAATTTTAATTGGAATTGTAAAATAACTTAATAATCAATATCCCTAACTAAAAATCCCTACATTAAAAGAAAAGATGACACATGGGTTAGACGACTTCTTTTTTAGTATTATATTAGTATAGTAACCCGCATCTTATGCGGGATTTTTGTAAATAAAAATATTTTTAACTCTCTATAATTGGCAATAGTAGGTTAATAAATGTCATATTTTAGTTCTTTGTTTTATTGCCTTTTCATTTGTGTGAAATGAGTTAGTTTGTCTTTCATTGCCTTTTCATTTGCAGAAGTGTTTATTATAAGACAATAAAATTGATCATTTTTTTTTCAAATCTAGATATTAAAAAAATCTCTGCTATTGTTAGGATGATCGTGATTAAGATTGTAAATTTGAAAAAAAAAATTACAATATTAAGATATTGTTAGGATTAGGTCAATGTCTTATTAGTTATTTCATATTTGAATTTTAACAACAACAAAACTCCAAAGATTTTAACCGATTATGTTAAATTTTTCTCAATAAAAAAATATTTGAGTTTATTTTTTTAATTTAACAAATAAAATCAAATTAGGTTTTAAGTAAAATAGATTGAATTGAAAATTCAAATAATACTGTGTAAAAATAATTAAATAAGGTGTCAACATTTATGTTCAATCAATCAAATTGCGCAAATAGCATTACCATATGGGAGGCACGCCATTTGAAAATAACAGCTCAATTGTGATACTATTAATATAATTAATTAATTTACCTCCGTCATAAATTAGCTTATTAACTTTTATGATCCTATACGATGAGTATAAACCATATCATTACATGCGATTAAAATAAAAATAATTGAATCACTCATCTTCTAATTGATTTGAATAAAATATTAATTTTTTCAAATCTTTATTCATTTTCTTTTTTCATTTGAAAATAAGATTAAGAAAAATATAATAAAAAAGAGTCTAGGTTTAGATTAAAAATTATATAATAAGTGAATTATACTAACTAAAATAAACTGGAACAAAATTAATTAATGGGATTTAACCTAAAAACTTTTATTTACAAAAGCATAATATATAGATATATAATCACATATATTGACGATTTTATATTTAATAATTAGAATTTTAAAAAATTAATATCAACTTAGTTAATTTTTAAGGATTAACATCAAACGGTCGATCAATTGATTATCACTTTATTTGATTTCGTGACTATACTCATTATGGTTCATAATTAGTCAAGTAACTCTTACAAACAATAATCCAAGTACTTAAAGTCAAATTTTGATTCTCACAGGAGATCGTAACCCGATATACATCGTTCAACTATTCTGTCTTCATTCGTTGAAAATTAAGATATTTCATTACTATATTTTTTAATCAGTTTCATCCCATAGAGTTTGATCAAACGTATAGCGGATCGGTTGAAATAAAATAGTATCAATTACCCATGAACTAATAAAACATGAGTACCAAGTACCAACTAAGGGATATGAACGAATGACTTATATACTTAACCAAATAAATTACAATATAGAGTTATGAATACAAACAAATCTAACATTGAGAATGTGAAATTGAAATTAAAAAAATACAAAAATAAAAGAGAGCGAGAAATCAAATTGAGTCTCACCAATAATTTCCACCATTGTTGATTAGTATTATTAGTATGATTGTACGAATTTATCCTTTGAACAGATGCAAAAAACTTGAGGTAGAGATAAGAAGAAGAAAAATGTAAAGGAAGTGAGAAGAAGGGTGATTATATAGTAAATGATGGTGAACATACATAAGAAGAGACACAATTAAAAATCTAAACAAAAAAAAAAGTCATATTTGATTTATTAAAATAAATATGATTTTATTTTAATCTTATCCGATAAATATCAAAACTAACCAACTAAAATATCAAATATATCCACTGAATTCGTATCCAAATCTTAACCGACCAAATCTTAACCGAATTAGATTTAATTAATTAATTAAACTTACTTAATTATCCAAACAACTCCATTAATAAATAATTAAATTAAAAATACCTACTTTAAAGGAGAAACCGCCACATGTCGTAGGCGACTTCTCCTTTAGTATTATAATATAGATGGGGAAACTATGAGTTTTAAATGGGGAACTCGACGGAGAAACCCGCGGAGAATGCAAACGGAGAAAATTAAGCGGGGACGGGGATTTTCCGATGGGAACAGGGACCCGATGGGAACGGGGACCCGACGGGGATGGGGACGGGGGGACTTTTTGAAAACGGGGACGGGGAGGGTACTCCGCGCCCCGTTGCCATCCCTACTCATGTCTTGCTTTACTTTGGCATGAGTTTAGCCTGTTTTGTGGTTCGAGTGCTTTGCAGGCTAGTGCTTAGCCCGTGAAGAACTAGTCGATAACCTCGGAACCCCACGTCATCAAAAAGTGTTGGTGAATTATTTTTGGTGCGATGCTTTATTCAATTATTTTTTTAAGCAGCAAATGGTTTTGTTGATCGATTAAGGGATTTGATTCAAACAATTAAACAAAGCAATATCATTAATTCAGAACCAATCACAAGTAGATGAAGCGCAACTTCAAGAGTTACGGAGTATCGAACTATGATTAGGAGATTGACCGATTGAGGGAGAAGCCGAGAAGGAGAGACGAGAGAAGACGAGTCGGTGGGCTGGTGGCCGGTCACCTCACCGTCAGGTGGAGAACGGAGAGACTGGAGAGGACGAGGCGGCGATTGCGAGTGCAAAAAATTGCAAGCGGCTACAGTATGGGTTATTTGGTTAAGGGATTTAGAAATAAAATATAAAATAAATTTCGGTTTTTTTTTCGGTTTAATTGAACCTGAGTAGAAATCGAACCGAAAACAGAAATTAAAAATTCCTAAAACCGAAAACCTAAACTGAAACACTTAGATTTGATTTAGGTCTAGTTATTTTGGTTCGGTTCAGTTAAAAAATTTGGTTCAAATCGATTTCTGAACAACCTTATCCTCAAGCTCTTCCAAGTCTCGTCTTAGCCTTCCTGAGTTCCGTTTATTGTGTTTCTTGCCTCGGATCTACGAATTTGTGCACAAAACTATCAAAATAGCACACGTAGATTCCAAATTCGAGCACCACAATGACAAAGTATGCGAATCAATACTAAATGCCACTAAAACTTCCCACTAAAACCTATATAAAATAGGTATTATCATCCAACTTCTTCCTTCCTTAATCAATTAACCATCGGATTTTAGGGATTCTCTACACTTTCTCTTGGAATTGAAGGATATTAGGGCTCTTCCTCTCATTCTTGATCTTGCTCCAAAAAAGGTGAAATCGCTCACTTTGTGTCCCCCTTCTCTCGGTCCGACGGGTACTCTGAGCGAGAGGAGGTAAATCATGGTGAGTCAACTGGTAACAAAGGCATGGGATCCGTGCTCACTGCGCATAAGGAGCCCCCTTTATTTTGAGAGGTTGCTCCCACACTACCTCTGGTCGTGAGACTCGATCCTTCGTCCCTTGCTCCAAATGTCACCCCTGTGACCGGTTGAGCTAAGACCATACATGCAAAACTGTGGTAGGGTAAACTTTTTATAGTGATTGCCCTCACCGCTTCGCGACCACATACCCTAGAAACCCCTTGCGGAGTTTTTTGAGGAGGTTCAGTTAACTTTCGCAAAGTGTTATCCACGGTCGCAACCTCACCTACCTACACGCGGACCAACTCCACGGAGGACCGCCACTTCGGCTTGGCCTTACGGATTAATATACACCGCTTAGTCGTACATGCTTGTGGGAATTGATATGGCCCAAATGCACCAGGTGAGATTCGAACCCGATACCTCTCATTTGGGGCACCTCACCTTTACCACTAGAGGAAGATATCATTGATAAAACTTTAGTCGGGTAAACTTTTTATAGTGATTGGCCCCACAGCTTCGCAGCCCCATACCCCACCTATCTGCACGCGGATCAACTCCCTGGAGGTCCACCACTTCGGCTTGGTCCTACGGATTAGTATACACCGCTTGGCGGTACGCGCTTGTGGGAATTAATATTGCCCAAATGCACCAGGTGAGATTCGAACATGTGACCTCTTCTTTGGGGTACCTCAACTTTTCAGAAAACCCCCCCGGCCGGCACTAAGTTCGGGTTTGGGGTGCGCGTAAATTCGAAGAATAAAGAATGTGGGACCCAAGGGCCTTACATCAAACTACAACCCTTTAAAAGCTAGGGCGCATCCTAGACTTTCCAAGGATTAGTAGTCAAAACCAAGTGTTAAGGTGTATGTTCCTTCTGGCACGTAGACCATTAAGACACATACCAATGCATGAACAAAACACACAAGGGCATACCTTGGACACGCTGCACGCAGGCCCAAGAATCATGCCATAAAAACACAAAATGAGTCATGTTCCAAGGGGACTCAACCCCAACCGGACACATGAGCTCACAAATCAAACCCAGGCTCCAAAGGCACGCAGGCCCTAGGACACAACCCTAAAATCAAAATCAACACATAGTTTCTCAAGTCGAACTTAGGCCAACAGTTCTCAACATCAATGATGGGGAAGGAGTTATAGGCAAGACGGTAGACATGGGTGAGGATGAGCTTCACAATGGCATCTTTATGTATCCGATTGGCCTCCATAGCAAGAGCATTTCGAGCATGCCAAAGGAGGTAGACGGTGGTGGAAAGGGCGTATCTTCGGCTAGAGCAAGAGGGTATTGATAAAACTTTTGGTAGGGTAAACTTTTTATAGTTACTGGTCTCACTGCTTTGCGGCCCTATACTCCAGAAATCTCTTGCGGGATTTTTTTAGGAGGCTCAGTACCACTTTCGCAAAGTGTGATCCGCGGAGTAGCAATCTCACCTAGAGAAGATCACAATTCAAAGAAGTTCTATTTTTTTTTAAAAAAAAAAAAATCAGATTCAAGGGGAAGTTATAAATTATAATTATATCATTGGTGGCCGCGAGATTTCCTAAAGGGGCCGAAATTTCGTTTTGATTTTTTTTCCTCGGTATATATATAATAAAGAAATTTTAAAAAATATTGAAACAAAGTCATACAATGTGGTGTAAATATGATATTTTATTACAAAAATTCATACAATAAATTTTTTTCCATATATTGTATATGTGTAGCATGATGAATATTTTTTGAAAAATATTAAAAGCAAATTATAATTTTATAAAAAAAAATATGCATTTGTAAATGAAAAAATTGATTCGATTAAAAAGTGTAAAAAAACCCCCATAAATTGTGGTTTAAATATGATTTTGATTCTAAAAAAATGATAGGTATAAAAATTAGAAGAAAATTTTAAAATATATGTGTAGTATAGTGAACACTCTTGTGAAAAATATTAAAAGAAAACTATAAGATTTAATTTAAATGTAACATTTATAGTAGGAAAAATTTGGTAGGAAAAATTGGTACAATATTGAACAAATATGTTTTTCCTTTTTCTTATCCCAAACAAATTAACATGCTTTTTTTTTTGTGGAACCCAAATAAACCTGTTTAATTATGTCAAATTTGTATTTGCTTTGCAACGCAATTGCTTCTTCGTGGACCGTGGTGTTCTAGACGAACAAAGTTGCAAAGAAATATTGTATCGTTAATTTGAAGGGATTGTGTTGTGCACACCAACAATAAGTGCTAAATGGACTCCACCAATGACCTCTTGCCCTACTGGTAAGAGTGAGGTGCTTCCTTATACTTCACTACCATGAGGTTAAGGTTCAAATTCCCCTAAGAGTCTAAGAGCAATTTGTGCTTGAGTGGGTAATCATGTCTTGGTTTACCTTGACATGGGTTTAGCCTGTCTTGCGGCTTGCCGCTTAGCTTACCCGGCTCGTGTGCTTTGCAGGCTAGTGCTAGGCCCGTGGAGAATTATTCAATAACCTCGGAACCTCCTCCACGTCATAAAAAAAACTGCTAAATGGACTCCAAACGTGCTAATTATATCCGTTTAAATTACGACATGACATATATTTGCATATATTTAGCAATAATGATAAGTTGTCGAAAAAAAAAATACGTGCGGATTATAGATCTGTTTAAACCACAACATGACATCCTCATGTTTGGAGTATACTTAGTACATGTTGCTGGTGCATATAACCAAACTGATTTTAAGGGTATGGACACTATGTTTAATTGTTCATTGCGGACACTATGTATAAATGTCAGTTGTGACTTGTGAACACTCATTTCATATGAAAAATAATTTTTTTGTCCGCAATGGACATAATCATTATGTCCGTTACTGACAATCTTGCTCTAAATAGAAAAAATCTCTTGCTAAAAATTACCCAATCAAAAATAAAATTTAACATATATATTCCTCTCGTCGATAGCTTCGATTTGATATATTATAAGCTCGAATTTGATATCTGAGCAAAAAGTTATAGGCGTTTCAATTTTCAGCACTGAACATATGTAAATTAATTACAATAGTTCCTACATCATTTACCAAACCGATATATATCATTTATTAATTTCATATCTTAATAATATAATTATATCCGAGAACTTTAAATTAGGAGATTATATTGAAATATGTGAAAATCATGAAATAAAGCATGCAAGATTTATATTTCGGAAATTTCGCGAGGTACCCTTGGGATATTGCAATTTTCGCGAGGTGTACAACTTTTTTACATATTTCGTGTGGTACCCCTGGCTGGGGTTTTCAATTTTTTTTCGCCTCACGCCCTTCTAGGTTAAATCTAACGGATTAGGTTTGTCCTCCATTAGTTTCAATTAAAAAAAAAACACGACGCTCTACCCTCTCCATTTGCAGTTCTACTCTCTCTCCAATAGGAAGAACACCACCATGGAATGAGACCTCCAGCGGGAAGAACGCCACCATGGAATGGGAACTGAGAATGAATTTTCAATTCTAATTCCAAGCCCTCTCTACTAAACCCACAATTTCACATTCCCATTCCTAGACTTTCAAGCCCAAATTCATCCTCACGTTCTCTCTCCTCCTCTGTTGTCCAATCATCTTCGTCCTCGCTCCCAGACTCCTCCTGTTGAGAGATGAAAGGTGTGAAGAGACCAAAAGAGTCCCACATCGACAATATGAACAAAGAAGCCTTAGTATATAAGCTAGTGGGTTACTCCTCATAGGGCCAATTGGTTTTAGGATGGAACCCCGCTCGGCTTATGTGCTAGGCTATCAGCGCAAGGGCGCACGTGTGCAAACGACCCCTGATCTCGAGTCCCAACGGACTTCAGTATGGTATCAGAGCGGAAAAGCCAAACGGCCCGACTCTCGATCCTGGGCTAGCTAAAAAGAGAATGAGATGCTAGACACATTGTCCAAGTGTCAACTAGAGGCGAAAGACGACCCTAGTTGCACTTGCGGGGGCGTGTTGAGAGATGAAAGGTGTGAAGAGACCAAAAGGGTTCCACATCGACAATATGAACAAAGAAGCCTTAGTATATAAGCTAGTAAGTTACTCCTCCTAGGGCCAATTGGTTTTAGGATGGAACCCCGCTCGGCTTATGTGCTAGGCTATCAGCGCAAGGGCGCACGTGTGCACACGACCCCCGATCTCGAGTCCCAACGGACTTCAGTACCTCCCTCCCCGCTAGCTCCCCATCCATCCCCGGCGACCTCTAGGACTTGGCCCTCTTCAACTGTGCGCGCACTGCTGGGCTACCGCCGCTCGTTGCTGCTCGAAGGTGGTCGCCAAGCCAGTCGGAGCTGCTGTGCTGCTCGAAACGGAGGTGACCATGAGGGGAGTGCGCTTCTCGTAGCCCATCTTCCTCGACTCGACCTGACTGTCGTACCAGAGCCCCCACCCGTTCACAAGGAGGCGGGCGCCAGACTCTACGACCTTCTTGAAGCCATCGTCGGCAGCTAGTGAGATCCCGGAGAATCGAAGGGTTGTAGAAACCATCGCTTTCCGGATTTTGCACAGCCATGGCGGGACTGCAACTGCACCCAGATTTAAATTTTCAATGAGAAATTGGATAGGGATGATGGGAATTGGAAAGGAGCTCCGAGCAGCAGCGAGCGTCCCTTCTTCTCCTTCGCTCTCTATTCTTCTGTTCAGTGTTCTTTTTTTTTTATTGAAACTAATGGAGGATAAACCTAATCAGTTATATTTAACCTAGAAGGGTGCGAGACGAAAAAATTGAAAACCTCAGGGGTACCATGCGAAATATGTAAAAGAGTTGTACAACTCGCAAAAATTGCAATACCCCAGGGGTACTTCGCGAAATTTCCGCTTATATTTTATTCTAGTTACACATCCACAACATTGAGGGTTTAATTTTACCGACAATATTTTTTTACTGTAATTTTCCACCCCCTCAATCAACAATTTCAGGATCCGCCACTGGCTACACCACTTTTTTACTTTCTCAAAAACTACGACTAGCAATCTATTAATCATTATAAGGACATTTTCGCAAAGTATTGATTAAAATACCTACAATGACGTGTTTTTTAAACAAAATTAATACTCCAAAATGATATAATTTGCCGAATAGAGGGATTATTATAAATATTTTTTACATCAAAAAACTTGGTAAATATTTTATTTAATTTTATAACACTAATTTATTATATTATGAAATTATTAAGATTTTATAATACTAGTATAACCTTATTAAGTTATTCATCACTATATCTAACAAGTGACAACAAGTGAACCTAACCCTCCTTCAATTCCGGGGTCTAACTCCTAATCTGTTGTTGGTGTTGCACGTGCTACCAGTCCCCCAATCACGTGCATTAATCTTCCAATACCTTCCAACCTATTCAATATGAAACACTTATATATGTCCCAAAAATTTCACTTCACAAACACTTATCACCTTACACTTGAATTTCCTCTCTAACTTCATTTCAATTCACAACAAAAAAACTCCACCATGGTTGTTGAAGGAGAGGTCGTTTGCGTCACCGGTGCCTCCGGCTTCGTCGGCTCATGGCTCGTCATGAGGCTCCTTGAGCGCGGCTACGTCGTACGAGCCACCGTCCGTGACCCTAGTAAGTCAACTTCCTTTTTTGACAATTAATTTAATTGATGCTTATTTTGGGAAATAGTATTAACACTTGTAAAAAATGATGATACTATAGCCAACATGAAGAAGGTTAAGCACTTGTTGGATCTGCCTACGGCGAAGACCCACTTGTCGCTATGGAAGGCGGACTTGGGCGAGGAGGGGAGCTTCGACGAAGCCATCAATGGCTGCGCCGGTGTCTTCCATGTTGCCACTCCCATGGACTTCGAGTCCAAGGACCCTGAGGTAATCTAATTTGCTCGATTTATCTATCCATAACTTATATTATCTAATAAGTTATCTTATATAGTTTGCTTAGGAGATGTATCAAAGCAATAAGATCATGTATGAAATTTTACTTTCTTTATTAAGTATGAAATTGGAAGGTTAGGTGAATGATACTATTTTTCTTTTCTTGCCTAAATTATTTCTCATTTAAGTTGAAGATATGATTTTGATTGCTTTCTATCACAAGCCACTTGGTTATTATTTCAAAGGGGGGCAAGATCTCCTAGCCCTGGTCCATTTATTTTATGAGATGAAATTTAATTCTTTAATATTTTTCAAATTAAAGTGATAGTGTTTTTGAGTATTTTAATAGCTATCCACCAATCAAAATAAACATGCGGTGAAATAAAATATAGTTGATATTTGAATTTTTTTGATAATTTTTTTAAAGAGTTAAAAAACTCTATAAAATATTAAATAATTAAATAATTTCATACATATTAGTAATAAGTATAAAATTATTATAATAAAATTAATAAAAATATTAAATAATTTCAAAGAAACTATTTTAATCATCATAATTTAATACAAAAAACAATGATTAAAACATTATTATAATAATAATACATAGCATAATTTATTATGACACCGCTCAAGAGCGCGAGTAATAATACTAGTAAATTATAAAAGTGGAATAGAAAATCCTTATGAGGAAAATGACATGGACTAAAATCCTTTCTATTTTTTTTTTTTGTTTGTTTGTTAGCTTAGAGATGTTGACATATTTCACTTGCTCATTTGATATTAAATGAGGGATAGGTAGGCCAATATATAATGCTATTTATGGGGGAAAATAATCCAATTATTGCAATATTAGTTGTGTGGTCCGTTATCACTTATATATAAAAAAAGAGTTCTTTTAAACCAAATATCTCGAATCTAAACTCTCAAAATTAACAATGAATCCAATGGTCCAACTCTTGATTCATTGAGCAAGGCAAGCTGATTTTAGGCGGTGTTTGGTTAGCATTCGAGTAAAGATAGAAATCGGTAAATAATTTCGAGCATTAAATATAGCCGAACCAAACACCGCCTTATCAAAGCCTCCCATCATGAACAAACATGAACCACATGAAAAAATTGCATTTATTTTTGAGATGGAAAGCTCAAAGGGCAATCAACATCTACCAAAATCACAATATTAAGGCTCAATGTACTTAATATGTACATTGGAGATTGGACAAACAACTACACATGAATTGAAGTTAAATCTTTTGTTATTTTCAGTCAATTTTAAAGATAGAGTTGATTTGGACATTATAACTAATTGCAATTTCTTCACACACATAGAATGAGGTGATCAAGCCAACCATCAATGGGATGCTAGACATCATGAAAGCATGCCTCAAGGCCAATGTCCGCAAGCTCGTGTTCACTTCGTCAGCTGGGACTGTCAATGTCGAAGAGAAACAGAAGCCTGTCTATGACGAAAACTGCTGGAGCGATGTCGAATTCTGTCGCCGTGTCAAGATGACCGGTTGGGTATGTTGCCAATACAATCACACTAAACTCTCTTGTACTACATTAGTACATTGTATCTTTTGTGTCATCTAATCCATCAATTTACACACACATATGTGTAGATGTACTTCGTGTCGAAGACACTGGCCGAGCAAGCAGCTTGGAAGTTCGCCGAGGAAAACAAGATGGATTTCATAAGCATCATCCCTACACTCGTTGTCGGACCCTTCATCATGCCGAGCTTCCCTCCGAGCCTCATCACCGCCCTCTCCCCAATCACAAGTACTCAATTGATCAATCTCTCTAAGAAACTCAACACATGATCTATATTTTTAGTACTATAAGTGCTTAGTTTCGCGGTTTTCGGAAACTTTGTGTAGGGAACGAGGGTCACTACACAATCATCAAGCAAGGGCAGTTTGTGCACTTGGATGATCTGTGTATGTCTCACATTTACCTCTACGAGAAGCCCGAATCGAAGGGCCGTTACATTTGCTCCTCCCACGACGCCACCATCTACGAGCTTGGCAGGATGCTTCGAGCCAAGTACCCCGAGTACAACGTTCCGACCAAGTAAGTGATCACATCGCGAAAATGGAAAGAAAATCGCCTACTTTGTTCGATCGAGTACATATCGAATAATGCAATTGTTCGTATATATGTATGGGCAGGTTCAAGGATTACGACGAGAACATGGAGAAGGTGACATTCTCGTCGAAGAAGCTGATAGAGTCGGGATTCAAGTTCGAGTACTCGTTGGAGGACATGTTCGTCGGGGCGGTTGAGACCTGCAGGGAGAAGGGCTTGCTCCCCAAGTCAATTGAAGAGATTGAGAACACTGTAAATGGCAATGCCCACTAGATTTTATTCATCAATTGATCTTGAATTAAGGGCAAAATGAATTTATGTGACCGTTAATTCGTTTGGCCAGATATGATAATGAAAGGGAGTGAGAAAGAAAGGAAGTCAGTAATGTTGATGATGCCTACTTTAATTGTTGTCCTTAAAGTTGTTATATAATTCATCCGATCAACAATAGTGTCATTTTTAGATTTGAGCTCTCAAGTTTTAATAAAAGTATCAATTCACTTGCATTTTGTAATGATTACATGTGCTTTGCCACCTCTATTTTAGTCCAATTGATAAATAATTTTGAGTAAAAAGTAGACATTGTTTCAATAAAAATCTCTTAACTCAATCCTAATTATTTATCTGCAAAACTTATTAAACAGTTGAAGTTGGTCAACCAATATATGGATTTTTATGAACTAAAACCGCATTTAAATTGATTGGATAATGTCCAAATGAATCCAAAGTGTCCAGTGACACAACTAGGGGTGGGCGCGGGACGGGACGGGACGGGACGGGACGGAGGTCGTCCCGCGTCCCGTCCCGCGTAATTTTTGCGGGACGGGATTTACTCTTTTTTTCTTTGTCCCGCACGGGCCTTATCCCTCACGGGACGGGACGGGACCGGGACGAAACGGGCCTTGTCCCTCAAATTAAAAAGATTATGAAAAAATTAAAATTTCATGTATATTTGCGATTTTTAAAGACTTAACATGTACCGTTCTATAATTTTTTTTATATTTTATGAGTATCCGTATATATTATACGTGTGTTATATACACCGATGCAATAGAATTACAGTGATGCAGTGTGTATACACTAATAGTCTAATACACATATGCATGTAGCCACTGTATGTGTATATTAGTGTAATCTATGTATATTATTATTATTACAGTATGTAATCTATATATATTACATTATTACTATTATTATTATAAGAATGGTAACTAGTTATTATTATTATTATTATTATTATTATTATTATTATTATTATTATTATTATTATTATTATTATTATTATTATTATTATTATTATTATTATATATGCGGGACGGGACGGGACTTGCGGGATTGGGACGGGTCGTCCCGCGTCCCGTCCTGCAAAAATTATGCGGGACGGGACCGGGACGGGATTCACTATTTTTTTCTAAAATCCCACCAGGATCGGGACGGGATCGGGATTTGCGGGATTTGTGCCCACCCCTAGACACAACTGTTTAGACGACGGGTTCATGTATTTTGGAATGGAGGTAGTACTATACTATGCAATGCAAAATGTACTTGCTTGCACTGGTTTTGACAAAACAACAAAAAAATAATTGTAAACGGTTGAAGGAATCTTCAAGCTAGTGTTGTCATCTCAACTTATATCATACAAAAGTTGAGGAGAAAAGGACTTTAAGCAAGCTAGGTAGTGACATTATCTCAGGTGTCATAAACTAAACATATTTAGGTGTCATCAGTCTCAACTTAACCCCTAATTTGCTGTTAGGTGAAGAAAGGTAATGGTTAAACTTCTGAATCTAATCGATTTCCTTTCCCCCATTTCATACAAATTTTACCTATAAGGCCTAAATGTGTTTGATCATGTGTTAATCAGATGAGTAGATAGATTCAACTAACTTTCTTGGACTGGCAGCACTGCCTTACCTACCAGCTGAAAACCTGAAAGAGTTGCTGAAGTCGCCGACAGCAATAACTTCATTTGGTCGGCCTCCGACAGTCCGACTGATTCGGCTCCATATCAATAGCTGCATTATTGAGCTTGTGTTCTGTAATGGGCCCTCGAAATTTAAGGGCAACAAATTGTTCAAGAGACCAGAGATTGATCTGACTTTGGTATCAATGCTTATCATTTCATTTTCCCAAATAGGGGATAATAAATCTGTTTTTGGAAGGTACAGTGCTCTAAGCTTGTTTCCAAGGAATAATTAATTTCTAGTTAGTGTATATTATACCTCTCCAGAACAACTCTGCCTTATCTGTCATCCGGATTAAACTTGTGCCAACCATCCTGCAGGAAATGATAAATCAAAATGTACTGTGATGCCAGTCCAGAGGGAAGTAAACTCTCAAGTACAGAATACAAGTTACTTTACCTTCAAGAGATCAAAAACTTTCTCGCAAATGTACTTCTGCTGAATCGTTGCACGGCGTTGTTGCAATTTGTCGGGATGGACGCAAAGTGCGGCCCTTTTGTAGGCTTTTCGGACAGCTGTTGTTGTCACCAGATCTGTTAAGGGAATCGGCTGCCAGCCACTATCTGGTCCCAGGATCTGTACGAGTTGAGAATAAAATTCATGTATGCATCAATGATTCACCAGGAAATTTTGGTAAGCTAATTATAGGAATGTTACTATGTATGTTTTAGACTGCAACACAACCATGTGCACATTGAATTTTAGTACATACATATTGGAGAGTCGAAAGCAGTGAACGCAAGTTCCCCTCTTTCCCACTCGACCACCTTTTGACCTCGGCATCATAGGCACTCGCAAACCTCTGCCAGAGAGAAATGAATCATGGGTATCACAATATTATCGAATAGTGAGGGAACAACAACGCTTAAAGATCCACCTTAGTTTCGGAATCAAACTCACATTTTTCTCCGCCTGCTCCTTTTGTGCAAGAAGATCACGCATGTTCTTCTCTTCAAGTGCCTTTGCCTGCAGTGTTATGACAATGAAGCAATCTTAGTAGGTGCCAAGAGACTGGTTTAATTTTTTAATTCTAAATCTAGCTTGAAAAAAACATACTGCTCGTTCTGTGGTTCGCTTATTTCTTTCTGATATAGCCTTTCTCCTCTGTGGTGATTCAGTCACGGTCCCATTGGATCTATCGCTGGTGAATGGAACTTCATGGCACAAAAATACATTCTTTTTAGAATCATGAAACATAATCCTAACAAAATGGATTTTATGATGACCAAAAAAATAAGATTCTGGAGTTTCTAGAAGGTAGTACCAGAAGTAGAGTATCCAGAACTGCAGGACGGGCCCGAGTTCTGATTCTTTCCATCCTGCAACATCTTCTAGATGTTAAAATATTTGCTCTTAACGAGAATAAATGTGAGATCAAAACATAAGAATAAAAAATGGATACTGTATTAGAATGAGTAAGGACCTTCTCTCTGGACTTCAAAGTGACCTTATCGGACATTGCTTTCTGTAGAGCACGTTCTCGAGCCTCTGCAGTTGCTCTTTCTACTGCTGCTCGCTCTGCTTTATACTTTGCATCCACAGAGGCTTTATCAGAAGACGGGTTAGCCTCAGAAGAAGCCTTCCCTTGCTTGTCTTGAGCAGCAGCTGCTGCCTTCAAACGTGCCTCCGCAGCAGCCCTCTCTCGAGCATCAGCAAATGCCCTCTGACGAGCTTCCCGCATCGCCCTTTCAACAGCTAGTTTTTCCTTCTCTTTGTCCCTCTCCTTGCTGTGCCCTTCCCTCTGGTTTGTACTAGCCAAGTCTTCTGATGATGAGGCTTCACGAAGTTCATGTTTTGCAGTATCTGCTCTCATCTCAATCTCTTCCTCTCGCTCGGCAGTCACCTCATTATCTTCAAGGATGGCAGGGCCTGGTCTTTGAGCTGCTCCATATTTCTCTCCGTTTTCAAACCATCTTCTTCTTCGGTTGCCTTCTTCAGTGCTAGCTCTGCGTTCTACTTCATCATTGGAAATATTAATACCCATCCCATCTGCACCATCTTTTCCGTCATTCATTAATTTGTCAACGCCACTTTGTGTACTAACATCCTGTTTAGCTTCTTGAGCAATCTCATGATCCATGCCTGCTGTCACTCCAGCCCCATTAAAAGGGATAGGTTTAAGCTGTACTTTTTCACCACTGTTTACGAACCATCTTCTTCTCCGGTGAGTACCTTCTGTGCTATGAAGACCTTCACCGTCCTGATCTTGATCACTACCAGCATCAGCCTGCTCCATATGTACACTGTCTCCAGATTCGTTCACAATTTCATCAACACAATTTTTCACTCTATCTTCAACTTTTAAGCCCTCTTCATTCTCCTGGTGCATTTCCACGGTTCTCTCAATCCCTTGAAATATACCAGGTAGCTGGAACTCCCCTACTTTCTCTCTGTTCTCAAACCACCTTCTTCTCTTGTGAGATGATTCACCATTATGTGAACTGACATCCTGCTCATAAGCCTGATTAGCATCACTTGTACTAACATCTGACTCATCATCCTTATTGTCTGAGCCAATATAAGCGGTGAAATTCCGAGTTTCTTCATCAGAATGCCTCTGCTCAAATTTTGAAACAGTATCACAATCGGTTATCACATCATCTGTACACGAGTGGACTTCATGAGCTTCTTCACTTTCCTTCTCAGTTTTAGCCGGCTCCAATATATCTCCAGCTGGCAGAGATGTATCTGCCATCTGTTCTCCAATTAACTCATTCACATTCTGTGTAGGACTGGGTTGTTCTGTCCCTTCAAATTCAGAGGTGCCTTCACCAGTTGTCATCTCATCCTCCTTGGCAACAGCTTTAACTTCTTGGGCATACTGATTTCCGCCTTCAAGATAAGATTCATCCGCTGCAGGTAGATAATCATCTTGCTCCGTGGAGCTATCAGCAGCTTCACTATGGGACCCTGCATCTCCAGACCTATATCCTCCATTCAACTCACAATCAACCATCTGTACAGATTTGGAGTCCTCAACGCCCCCTTTGGGTTCAAGGGTAGTAGAAGTTGCCTGTGTCAGCCTTTCCTTGTCATTAACAATAGCTTTTTCATTTCTGTTTGGAGATAAAAATTCATCCTGCTCAGAAATATCGTCGACTGCAGGAAGATACTCATCAAGCTCTGAGTCATCATCAACCACTTCAGAAGAACATAGTGTTTCTTCACATATCCCTTCTCTAAATAACTCATTGGCTCTATGTACAGAATTGCACTGTTTAAGATCCTCCTCGGGTTCAAAAGGAACTGGAGCTGAGTCTGTCATACATCCCTTGTCCCCTGGGGGAAATCCCACACCTGATGGATATTGTATTGTTTCATCAGGCACGCTAGCTTCTTCATTTTTGCTCAAAAATAACTCATCCTGCTTTGTGTCATCAGCTGCTGCAAGATGCTCATCATGCTCAGAGATATCACCAAAAACTTCAGTGAGAGCTCCAGTTGCTTCAGCTGTAATATCTTTTCCTGTGACTCTCTCAGCATTTATCACTTTGGCCTCTACCACTCTTTCACAACGCCCTTCCACCGTACAAGCCTCTTCTATCATTCCGGCATGTCCTTGCTGCATTTGTGCATCTTTCGGCATCTCTATTTCTTTCAAACTGCAATCCTCAATCTGTCTACTGTTCACATCATCACTGTCGAGGGACTCATTGACGCTCTTCTTAAGAGGTTCTAGGCCTTGGACCTTGTTCTCTCCCTCCTCACAAGCTTTTTCTGGGATCTCGTCACATTCTTCTAGTTCTATAGTGCCCACTTGACTCTCATCTCCTGTCTTCATTGTGGCATCTAAAATCTCTTGATTTTGTTCCTGAACTTCCTGCAAAACTTCGCCTTGAACTTCAGTGTACACATCTTCGTTCAATTCATTTGTGCTGTTTGTGGTCTCTTGAGATTCTATGCATTCCAATTCTTCTTCAGATTCAGACTGCGCACGTTGTTTACTGGTGAGCATTTCAACATCTAGAGATGATGTTGCCTCACTTTTATTCACTTCATTTTCTTCTCCACAAATTTCCATGTCAACACCGTTTCTTATAGAATCATGTGCACTCTCTCCAGTCTCAGAACATGTGCTATGAATCATCTCAACTTTCTTTTCAATGTTTTCTAGATCAGCGTCCCTCTCCTGGTTCGTGTCCACGTTTTGCACTTTAAATGCTCTTTCTTCAGATTGCTCCAGAGACTCACATTTACTTGGTGCCTCCTTTTGTACCACCGTCTTCTCAACATCAGCTTGCTTGGAAATGAAGCTCACTAACCTATTCTTCACTCCAGTCAAAAGTTGACTTAAATGCTTTGCTGCTTCCCATTCCCCTCCACCTTCATGCTTACAGCTATCGTTGGCTAATTTCAATTCTTCACGAGCAGTCATATTGTATGCCAATCCTCCATCATTTACAGAATCTGATTGCTGGAAAGATTCGGGAGTTTCTTGAAGGGTTTCAGGTGCAGAAGGTCTTCTCATTGTAGTATCCATGCTCAAGCAATTTCCTGCAACCCCGTGCAACTCTTTATTTAGTTTCTCAAGTTGACTCTCACTTGTGTCCAAATCATCCTTCAGTTTTGTTTCACCTGCTTCGCTGGCAAGACTATTCTCAGCTGAAGCTTTAACTTTCAAATGACTGTTTCTTCTTCTTCTCACTTTTTCCTCATTGATGCATTTCTTCTTTCTTGCAGCTTTCAAACCACCATTTTGATTTGGCCCATAAGTTTCATAGGAATGACATGTGTCAGTTGTAGCTTTGACTTTGAAACTGTCCTTAAGAGTCGGTTTTATGAAGCCAATGCCCTCCAGCCCCACCAAAAACTCCTTAGCCCACCGTATTCTCTCTTCAGCCTCCTCTATCGCCCTTTCCATAGCAGCTGCAGAGACTGCAGCATCTGAGTTCACATCAAACTCTTCGTCAAGGAGCGGAAATGAATCATCAACAGCATTCTTTGCTTGATTATTTGTAGAACCATTGGATCTTCGGCTGACCGATCTTTTAAAGTAATCACTGCCCCCAAATGACTGAGGTGAATTGGACACTGACATGCTACGTGTCTGAGGTTTACAACCGAATTCTCGTTTACTATGAGATGCAACAAAATGGCTGCCATCCCCACCAAAACCCTCTTGAAACCCAGGACTGTGATCACATACCTGTTTATTAGTACCAAGGTCTGAAACAGCTCTAGTGTGTTTCCCCTGCCTCGATACTTTACCAACTTCACTACTGAAATCAGCATCATTCATGCTCAAACGTTTTGCCTTAACGAACCCGGTTTTCCTCACAGGACCAGCTTCATCACACAAAAGAGTATATCCTGGAACAGCATGAAGATGAGCTATGTGCATCGTACCATTTGTGCCATCTTTGCTGAACTGCTTGGTTTCGTTATATGAAACACTGACATGTTCCACACTTTCAACTGACTGGTGGGGTAATGCACCTGCTGTTGTTTGATCATTTGGAGAATTGCCAGACACTTCATCACCTCTTGAAAATGGACTCCTTGTTTGTAGTGGAGTGGTTGATATTTGATTGTTCGAAAAATGACCAGAAAACTCTTGACTTTTTGAATGCTCCATCCTTGTCTGAGCTAAACTTGATGTTTGATCATTACCTTGATTACGAGAAAATTCTTGACTCTTTGACGGCTTTCTCCTTATCTGCTGTGGAGTTGATGTTTGATCATTCCCATTATTAAAAGAAAATTCTTGGCTTTTTGCTGGCATTCTCATCGTCTGTGCTGGAGTTGGTGTCTGATCATTCCCATAATTAACAGAGAATTCCTGACTTTTTGATGGCATTCTCATCGTCTGTGCTGGTGTTGGTCTCTGGTCATTCCCATAATTAACAGAGAATTCTTGACTTTTTGATGGCATCCTCCTCGTCTGCACTGGACTTGATCTTTGATCATTCCCATATTCACATGAGAATTCTTGACTTTTTGATGGCATTCTCCTCGTCTGCACCGGACTTGATCTTTGATCATTCCCAGTTTCACACGAGAATTCTTGACTTTTTGATGGCATTCTCATCGTCTGCGCTGGAGTTGATGTCTGATCGTTCCCATAATTACCGGAGAATTCTTGACTTTTTGATGGCATTCTCCTCGTCTGCACTGGACTTGTTGTTTGATCATTTCCATAATTCCGTGAGAATTCTTGGCTCTTTGACGGCATTCTCATCGTCTGTGAAGGAGTTGATGCCTGATCATTCCCATAATTAAACGAGAATTCTTGACTTTTTGATGGCAGTCTCCTCTTTTGTGCTGGACTCCTGCAGAAATGTAAATTAACCACACATAATGAGTGTAATGGCTTCCATAACACCTTGTACATTTATACATAAAATTATATAAATCAAAGGAAGGAAAATTTTCAGCAACTTTACAAGCCATAAACAAATCATAGCAGAGAAATTACACCAACTGTAACCTCCAATTCATCATGACATGATTAAGTCTCAGAAATTATGCTTATATTCTGTAACAGCCATCTTGAGTTCAATTTGTACAGACACTACTTGAAGTCTTTCGGTGAGTCTCTTCACCCTGGGATGGGAATACCTTTTCTACTCTAAACTTTTGTTGAATGAAAACGCTGGTGGTTTTGAAAGACATATCACTAGAGAACTGGTCGACCGGTGGAGCTATTCCATTCGCCCAAAATAGTCTCAACTCTCCACACAGCAATATCTTACATGAACATTATACATTGTTCCTTCGCTATCTATTTTGATTCACATTAATCAGCTCTCAATTTTCAGGTAGTGTTGTAAAAGTCCACCGGATCCCAACCCATGCATAACAGCAGCTTTGAATGTTGTTTTGGCAATTAACTCTGAGCGCCTCCCTCAAATGAACAAGACAAGTTCTTAGAGTAAGATGTATCTACCAAGAACACTTTTCCAATTTGAGCAAGAACAGTGGAACGATAAAATACTTGTCCAAAATATCCATGTCTATTATGCAAGTAAATAAATAAATAAACAGTGGTTCTTCGTGGTCTAGAGTCGCAATTAACTTAATGTCAGAAATCTTAGTTGCAGGTTGCAAGTGTTTGGACTTTGAGTGGGGGAAATATTTAAATTATGATTGAAATAATAGAAAGCCCGTCAAAAATTAAACGACAAAATTGCTACTGGCTAAACAAACGATTGAATCAATCGGAAGATCGACAATTAGATGCATATGAAATCTCAATTTTAAAATTTTAAAGTAGGTAGGTAGGAAGGAAGAGAGAGACAGGGGCAACGAACCGTGGCAGTTGAGCGTCGCGTTTCGCCATCTTCTTCGCATCGCGAAGTAATTGCTCAGGCGGAGGTTCAATTCCATCATTGTCTCCGAAACCTCCAAAAACGCCAGCGTAATCGACACCGGAAGGAGGTCGGGCGGGCCCAGCGCTCCGATCAGCGGCGGGAAGGTCGAGAATCGGAATCGAGGAGCCGAGAGAAGCATTCGAGGGAGGGAACATCTCGCGATAGTCGTCGATTCGAGACGAGAACGGCGAAACATTGAGCTTCGTCGCCGCTGGAGCAGAGAACATGCCGTCGTAGATGTGCCTGGAGGTGTCGTCATTGACGCTAGAGAGCTTCTTGGAAAGATAAACAGAGCGTGAGACATCCGCCATGGCTGAACACTCCGAGTTCTCCCCCCTCTCTCTCTCTTGTTCGTGTCAGGACTACTGAAGTTTCCGTATGGGGGAGAGGGAAAGAAGGAAGAGAGATGGGGTAGGGGGAGGTGGTGTAGCGTGTGGGTGCGGTATGACTGGCGACAGCAGGCGGGGAATGTGAAATCGACGGCTGAGAGGCGGTTGTCTCGGTGAAGGAACGATCGGACGGTGGATGAACCCGTCAAAGTTAAAGTTCCATGTGAGGGTCGGCGTAGGGAATCACTTCCAACCCGGGTCTCCTTTTTTTGCAATTTGAAATTGGGAATAGTTGTTTGAAAAATAAAATAAAAACTAGTTCTTTTCCCGAACCTTGTTCGAGTTTGTCATAATATTTTCGGTCGAGTTTGACATATTAAACAAAATATTCGACACGTCAATTTTCTACTAACATATTGCCCATGTGCATAGTAAATCAGTCGCTTCCACGTTTCTTCTACCATATGTCCTAATTGAAGGCAAATAAAAAAAAAACTTATAGTTTTTGGATTAAGAAAATTTAGTTTGGACCATCTATGATACTTTATCCATTACACATCATGTTACAACTTTTAAATTGGTCTAAATTATAAATTGATTTGATAAAGATACCTTAAAGTTTAAATGTATAAACCCTATATAGCTAAAGAATAAAAAAATGATATTTAGTGTTTGTTTTTTATAATGTCTTAGACCCTTAATCGGAAAATGGTACTTTATATTTTAGTGTATAAACCCTTAGAGGCCAAAACATTAAAAAAAATTACGTTATACCTCTAAAATTAGTCTAAATTATAAATCAATTTCAATACAGCCCCAGAGATTCAATCATGCAATAAAGCCAGTTCCTTGTCAGGATTTACATTTAGTTCATGAAAGACTTGGCCATAGTTATGTTTCCAAATTAAAACATTTGTCTCAGTTCAAACATTTGAGTTGTACAGACTTTTTTTGTGACAGTTGTGTTCTTGCAAAGCATCATAGATTTCCTTTTGAGAGGAGTTAACCGTAGGTCAGCGGTACATCAGGACCCGAACATCCTGTGGGCAGTGAGGACGAAACTCCCCGCAGTCAACCCAAATAACGGAGACGCCACTATACACACCACCACGATCCCAACCTATCCCGACTCCGACAGTCAGGACCAAATCCACAGAGAAGAACGCCAAGCCACGCCGCCGCAGAGCTGCACACAGCCTAAGAAAGAGCACCCCGAAACCCTAACGAGATTTGATCAACCCTAACGGGGTTTAGTCCACGCCGCTACAAGCAGGATTTGATACCCTATCGAGAATTTAATTTAAAATGTACACATCAATCTATATATAAAAATGAATATATAAATAATTTAACCCCATTTTTTATTTATTCTTTTTAATAGTCCGCGTAGATTTGGGCTCAAGGAAATACCTTGGCCCAAAGGAAGGAACTCGGGCCCTACTCCGAGCAGCAAAAGCCCAAAGGAGAAAGGGAAGCTTTCCGGAAAGACGGAAAAAGCCTGGGGCGAAGAATCGGCGATCGGCGAGGAGCCGAGCAAACGGAGCCGAAGGCGAGTGGGCAGCCAGCACCGAGAGGAACACCGGCCTCACGGAAGACAGAGAGGCGACGGTGAAGGTCGGCGGTGGGGTTGGATACTTGGATCCGGACAGAGGAGGCTGGTGATGAATTTTAAGGGCCAAGTCGGAGGCAGCGCTGGCCGAAAGATCGAAACCCCGACCAAAGAACCGAGGGCGGGGAACTTCGGCGATCAGGAGCCACCCGACCGTGGGTGAGGCGGGAGAGTGAACGGAGGGCGGCGTCGAGGCCCACCCTAAGTTTGCAGGGCCGTAGGGGCATCCGGAATCAGGGCTCCTTATGGAGCGATGATGGAGGATGATTGAAATAGGGGGATCAGAACCCAACATCGGGCATGGATAGACTGAAATAAGGGGAAGGAAGTGACAAACTCCAAAAGCCCCAAATCGATTGTTGTTTTCGTTCGACAACTGAAGATAGATCACATCCACCGACAGATGTCCGAGAAGATGTGAGATTAGGGGTTCAAACGAAGTATCAACCTGATCGGGACAGGGATTCTCAAATCCGGGCAAACAAAACGCCCAGATCAACCCATAAGGATTGAACCAAAAGCGATTAGGAGCGCCGATCTAAAGACCTACTCGATCGGGCAAGAGTTCATGATTGAGTTTCCAGCCCCGAAGGGATTTGACAAACTCTCTCTATAGAAAACCAGAGAGCATAGCACAGTGCTTGTGGGGAAGAGAACGTGGTTGCTGAAAGCGGTTTCTTAATTTTGTGAAGGTAGGACACGTGACTCAATTTTTTACAAAGGGATTGCTTCTGAAATTATAAGTATAAGGGGTGGATATTCAAAAACACCATCACCATCTCCAACCGATTTCCTAAAATTTTTCAAAATGGAACAAAATATATATTCTTTAATTTATTTTTGCTTTAACTCTAACCACTTTTTTTATTTTGAAATTTTGGAGAATCAATTAGTCCGGAGAATACTATAGATTTAGAGAATCATTTTGCTTCTCTATTTTGGAGAATATGAAGGGGAATCTATTCGAGCGAAAAATACCTTAAAATTCTCTAAAAATATCAAAATCTTCAAAATGGGAAAACTGTTGGGATGCTCTAACGTCTCTAGTAATTTGAGAGTTTGAAATTATCGATAATATATAGAGAAAGTTTATCGAAAAGATGTGTTTTGTCAAACGAATTTTACGTAATTATATTCGAGTTCTTTTCATTTTTATAAAATAATTACAGATTAGTCCGAGAAATGACAAAGAAATTTAAATTTGTTGAGTCTATAGTATCTCTCTACAAAGTTATTCAAACATATTGTAAAACCTCGGTCAATTTCTTCAAGGCAAACACATACCCTCAGCCAATTTCTAAGAGACAAACATATACCCTTGGGCCTCGGCCGATTTCTATCAGCCTCTTGTGAGAATATTTCTTTTCAAAACCACCGTACAATTAAGAATGAAATGGATCTTAGATATTACAACACAGAATACGTTCTTTGCAGGTTAACTGGTTGTCGTCCAGGGATGTTGTCGGGATTGACAATGATCTATGGATCTCGTCGTATAAAGGTATGATCCGTAGCATCGAGCCATACCACCCTTAACGTGTTGTGCGCCAGTAAGGCCTCATTCAAAACATCCGCGTGATTCGAACTAGCCAATCAAGCGCACTAGGGCGAGGAAGATCAAGAACTACGAGGTGGATTTTGAAGCAGATTATTACAGATGGGACGAGAGATGGAACCACATGAAGCCCACTATTGCCACGACACAACCGACCATTTTGCTGTCGTTGTGGGTGATGGAGGCATGGAACCTGATTAACTAGCCTGGTACGTTTGTTATGGTCACCGTATGTTCTGGAATATGGAGACATCTTTCCTGCAACCACCACTCATGACGAGATCTGCTCCTTTGATCGACCTTACTCAAAGGTATATTTCTATATTTATATGATCTTAGTATAATATACATCCGTGTCAAGTTAAGGATGAAATTGATTTCCGCTAAACTTAAACTTAATGTATTTATCAAAGTCCGACTCGGACCGATGACTGGGAGGGGCGCACATGCGCTAGTAGCATAGGCATAGCACACAAGTCGAGTGAGGTTCCATTCTAAAACCAATTGGCAATAAAAGGAGTAATCAATTGACAATAAAAGGAGTAGCTCACCGACTCATATACTAGAGCTTAATATGTTCAACTTTCCGATATAGGACACTTTTAATCTCATTCACATCTCAATACGTTCCCACAAATGTAACTAGAAATGATCATCTAGTTGACACTTATTTAAGTATATGCAATACCCTTTTAGGTTATCAAGCGGCCTATGCAGTGTATCCGAATTGGATTGAATCATATGTACTGTAATACTCCAGATTTGATTGGACCAAACACGGGTAGAGAGCAAAACAAAAACGAATATCGAGATAGAAAGATGTCAAATGACATTATTAAGTCAGAGCGTCTACCGATGTTTGTTTCTTGTCTCGGTTGCATTTTATTTTGTTTTGTTTCAAGTAAATCTATTTCAAGTTGAATGCTCAAGCCTCAATTCAAACTTATAGGGTTGGTATGGGACGGGGTTAATAAACTGACTAAAATTATAAACAGGGTAAAAATTTATAAACTGTTGGTAAAAGTAGTTAAAAATTTATGAAAAAATATAAACTCCGTATGGGGCGAAAAACAGTTTATTTGTAAAAAGTGGAGTTTATTTGTTTTTTATTAGGGGTATTGTGGTACTTTCAAACCAAATAAGATAAAAGAGAAGGGGTAAAATATTAATCATGGAATATAAACCTCAATAAGCTGCATTGGCCGGCTTAAATTTAAACCAAAATTTTTAACCGGTTTTTGACTTCTTTTGGCTCCCATACCCAATTAAACCGGTTTAATTTTTTACACAGCTACAAGCTACTAATTTCAGCCGGTTGAATTGGGCAACCATACACAGCCATAGTCGGCCGGTTGCATTTTGTTTTGTTTTGTTTCAAATAAATCTATTTCCTGATAAAATAATTTGAAAATGTCCTTGGAGATGTAGTTAAAATTAATGCAGATGCTTCATTGAAAAGTAATACTCAATCACAGATCGGTTGTGTTGTAAGGAATAATAATGGTCAAGTTATTCGGATATATAAATGTAACATTATGATGGGTTCTGTCATTTTAGCAGAAGCTTATGCTGTTTATACAGGTATAAGACTGGTAGTGGAGATGGGGATTCGAAGACTTATAGTTGAAAGTGATTGTGCTGTCATCATCGATGCAATCAATCATGCGAACAATATACCATGGGAGGTCGCTCAAATAGTCCAAGAGATGCACTCATTAAGAAGAGATTTTGAGAGCATCACATTTCAACATTGCTATAGAGAAGTAAATGGTGCAGCTGATTTTATTGTTAAATCTCAATTCAATTGTAATTTTATTTTGAGTGCTTATTGTTGTGAGTTCCAGAACATCATATTACGAGATGATTATGGATGTCGGTAGTACATCCAATTTATTGCTTACTGTAAAAAAAAAAAATTATAGTCGGCCGATCGAATAAGGGTGTGTTTGGATTTCAAATGCATTATACTTATAATGCAAAAGCAAAATGATAAGGTGGTGTTTGGTTAACACAATTTTTAAGGTGTTTAAATTATGTTGTTTTTGGATTCCTCGATGTATTGATCATAATGCAATTATTTTATTTCTTTTATGTGATTATTTGATTAAATTACGGTTTTACCTTGCTTTTTACGGGATTTTTATTTTTAAAACCAAACGCTCACATAAAACGAGGTAAAATAATTACATTATAATTAAAATGCAATGGAATCCAAACACACCTTAGTGTGTTTTAGACATTTTTATTTTGTTTTGTTTCAAGTAAATCTATTTCAAGTTGAATGCTCAAACCTAAAAACATGACTCGGTTAGAAAGATTTATGTAGTAACCGATTGGTTAAACTCTATCATAAATCCCGGACACATAAATTAATCAACAAGAGCTAGATAAACTGATTTGTGTCGGTCAGCTAAATCCAATGGTAAGATGCAAGGTGAATTTATATTTTTTCACCCAAGATAAAGGATGGATGCACAAATCAAATTCGAAACCTCTCATTAACCCCTCTCACTCCTTAGGCCTTACCATTAAATCACTCTATCAAGGGCGACATGAAAATCATTCCTCATTTCACACTTTAATTTATTGAATGTTTTTTGTAACATTTTATTGACCCTAATAAATTTCCTTTACTGGCTTTTTCCTTCAATAATTTCTCTATTTGTCATTTTTTCTTGAGTCCCTCGATTTGTTAATGCATGTCCAAGTCATATATTCTAAACTGTTTTTGGTTTAATTCCAATTTCTAACATCTTCTTCATTATAAAATTTATCTCAAAATTATATAGTTTCCCCCAAATTTAGAGAATAATCTCCTCTTTTTTTTTCTCATTCTCTATTTTGGATAATGTAATTGAGAAGCTAATTCCTCGTATCATTCTCCAAAAGGAGAAGTAGCAGAAAAAAATAAAACGATTTCCTTAAATTTGTAGCATTTTTCAAAACTAAATGATTATCCAAAATATTCAAACTAGAGAATATGTTTGAGTTAAAAAAAAATTAAATAATATATATTTTATTTTCTCATCTTGGAGAAATTTTAAGAAGATCATTGGAGATTATCTTAGACATCAATTTATCTAGTATTTATAATTTTTGCTTTGTTTCAAATTTAAAATAAAAAAATCAAACTCTATCCGGTATGTATAAATTTTTTTTATGCAGGAAATAGTTGGGAGACACTATTAAGATAGTGTCATCTAAAAGCATCGATATTACAAAGACCTTGATCGTTTCAAAAGTTATAATCTTTTACAGTCTTATCTGCCACGCTGTTATCCGTTCCAACAACATGAAGCGGACACACTTCTAAGAAGCTCCAAAGATAGATCTTTTATTCATTACTATCATTTATATTTCCCATAAAAAATTTACAGATTCCTTTTATACATTTACATTTTATGACGGTAAGTGAATCACTTTATCTGATCTCCAGTCATCTAATTTGTAGAGAGTTGGCCTTTTTAGCACCGTATCAAATGTAATGTGAAAAGATTAATGTAAAGGAAAGCAAGTAAAACTATACATTTTTTTTCATTTTAGTAATTAATGTTAGTTATTAGTCCTTCTCTCTATATGTATTTATAGGGCTATTATATGAACTGAATGGTTTAAGCTCGGCTCGAAAAAGCTCGACTCGAGCTCGTTCATTTATCTAAATAAGCTGAACTTGAACATAATTTTAAACTTGGGTGAAAGCTCGGCTCGTTCAATTTAGTCTCGAATAGCTCGAATTTTATGGAATTTCTAAAATTTCCTTTAAGTTAATATGTTACGACCAAGTACAAGTACTTAAAGCTCGAAAAAAGCTTGGCACGAGCTCGTTCATTTACTAAACAAGTCAAGGTTAATAAAAAAATAAGCTTGTTTAAAAATTGGGCTCGACTTGACTCGAGCTCGTCTAACAAACAAACCAAGCTCGGATCGAATATCACCCCTATGTATTTATAAAAAAAATTTACCATCAATAATAAATTGATAATAATTTAAAGTTGTTTCAGAAAATTAAATGTAAAACCAAGAAAAATGAATAAGACAAATAAACAATTATAAAAATAAAATCTTTTAGTAAAGGTTTATTGGGATTTTATATAGTTAAAAAAAATGACCAAAAGAAGAAAAAATCTACTTGATTTGGTGACATAAAATAACAACTAAATTTAGTTTATAGTTAGATGAAATATTCCATTGAAATATTTCAAACAAACTATTTTAATCTTCACACTTTAATTAAAAATAATAATTAATATAATAAAGTACATTGTATAATTATAAAAAAAAATCAAAGGTACCGCACAAAAGTGCAGGCAATAATACTAGAGATAAATAAAAATAAATGGTTTTTTTTCGAAGAATATAAAAAATACCGAAATTAAACTTATAAATATCTCTGTTCTACAAATAATATTCCTTTAATAATCATTCACATCGTTCCCACACGAGCTTATCATGATCTGACCATTCTAGATCGATGAGTTTGTCTCAACTATAATTGCCAAGTGAAGAAAATCATATATAATATTTCATGCTCGATCAATACCATATTTATTTTTATTTTTTTTTAAAAAGAAAAAAACTACCTAAACATATTCCTTACACACCTACCTAATTCTTGTAAATATATATGGCTGGTTTATTATTTCACAAAATGATGAGACGTAGCAAATTTAATCTCTAATTTCGGCCCTTAACTAACACTAACATTAGTAACATATATAGCATAGAAAAAAGGACGTAAACCTAAAGGGAGGGTGCTGTAGACGATGGTTGGATGATTAGTCCACAACAATGGAAGCTAATTTTTTTTTTTTTAATTAGGAAATAATTCGAGAGTCAGGTATACCTGACAACTCGAGATGCCGACGAGGTCTATATATATATATAAAAAGGTGCAACAACTAGCTACAAAGTGGGAGGCGTAAACCCGGACGAGCAAGCGAGCCAAACCCGTACACGCTGGAGACAACGTAGACTAAGATCCGACAACAATGAAAGCTATGATGTGGGGAAATCCCACCAAACAGCTCCTATGTAGTATGTAAGTTTGATAAATATCCCTTTCACAATCAACCATGTGGAGGAAGAAGGGTAGTTTAGAATGAGTGGCGAGTTGAAGTGATCGAACATCAATATATCAACTAAATAAAAGTTTCCATGGTTGAAAAAATCACAAACTAAATATAAAAATCTTTTTAAAAAAAAGTTAAGGGTTGAAATTTGGGTTTTATCACTACCAAATCACTATCCAATGGTGTTTTTCGGTTAAGAATCAAAATCTCGGAATGACAACTCAAAAGCGTAGAGTATGAGGAAAACAGAATTCGAATCACTTTGTTGAGCATCGCCAACAGTTTTTCATTTTGCAGATTTTGGAGTTTTTGGAGAATTTTAAGATATTTTCCAGTCCAACAGATTCCTCATCACATTCTCCAAAATGCAGAAGTAGCATAAAAAATATAGAGGATTTCCTAAATCTGCAGCATTCCCCAAACTAAATAATTCTCCAAATCTTCAAAATGAGAAAACTGTTAGAGTCAAAGCAAAAATAATTTAAAAGATATGTATTTTGTTTCCCCACTTTGGAGAAATTATAGAGAAGTTGTTGGAGACGGTCTTAACTACTTGATAACTTTTGTGAAAACGTGGGAACACATGATAAAACGACACTATCAAAAGACTTTAATAAGAATAGCGAGTTTGTTATCGATCATAATCTCGATCTCCCAACGCGAGACTATCCTCTTCAAGTTAAGTTATGTGATTCAAGTTCTTGGCAGGAGAAACAATAGATTAAAAAGACAAATAAAATAATAACAAGAATTGATTGTGAGATTATGAATTTATAACACCATAAAAAATCGGACCAAAGATGTAAGAGCAACCCCAACAGCATCTCTAAAATAGAGAAAAGTGAAAAATTTGGAGAAAAATGAGTGTTTTTTGCCCCAACAGCTTTTGTATATCTATCTGTAAAATAGAGAAATTTGGAGAGAGACTACATTTTTCTCTATATTTGTAGCAAGACAAACTCACTCTAAACTTTAATTGCTTTGGGAGATAGAGGAAAAATTTAATGTTCCACCATCTCTTTTTTGGTAGGATCCACCATTTTTGGGAGAGAGAGTGGAAAACATTAATTGTTTTGGAAGAGAGAGCGGAAAAACATTAATTACTTTGGGAGAGAGGGAAGAAATTTGTATTTATTATATTATATAATTAATATAGAAATCTGTATAATAGAGAAGCTGTTGGAGTTTGAGGGTAAATTTTTTAGAGATTTTGATATTTTGATCTCTATTATAGAGAATTTTTACAAAACCTGTTGGGCTTGCTCTAACCATCGAGTGTATATGTTTGTCTTTCTTTAAAATAATAAATATATAAATAAATAAAAGGGTGCTAATCTCTATTTTCAAACAAAATTAAATGGTGCTCTAATCTTAGGCCCCTCGATCTTAAAGTAGTAATACCATTTCCATCTAGCTTTTCTTTAGCTAAAGTTGACAAGTTGTTGTGCCATTTATCTCCAACTTTGCTTCCTTTATCCCTAAGTTAGGGTATAGACATATACCCTAGTTTGTAAATAACATTATGGCATATGGAAAAATATCAAAGTCCGACTCGAACCAATGATTGAGGGATGAGTGCATAAGCGCACATGCGTTAGTAATCTAGCATATAAATCGAGTGAGATTTTATTATAAATCAATTGGAAATAGAAAATTAAGAGTAACACACCAGCTTATATACCAGACTTGTTATATTCGTATATTTGATTTAATGATGTAGGACGTACACTTATTCTTTCACGTCTCAACAAATAAACATAAATTTTTTACTATATAAAAGCATACTGTATAAGATTGGACATTTATAATGTCTTTTAAATTATATATTTATTATCAATTACTCCCTCTGTTTTAAAATAAAAGCCGTTTGGACTTTAGTGCATGTCTTTTAAGGAGGTAAAAACTCTATAAAATATTATTTATTTTAATCAATTTTTTTTCATAATTTAATACTGCTTCTTAGTAACATGAAATTATTAAAAAAAAATTGATTAATTAGAAAAATAATATTTTATAGAGTTTTTGCATCATTAAAATGCGTGTAGAATAGTAAAGTGACATTTATTTTGAAACAGATGGAGTATTAATAATTAAGTATTACAATAATCTACGTTGCATTGATTTTAAATTTGGCTTAGTATATACTCCCTCCGTTAATTAAAACTTAACGTCTTACTATTCATGCACGCTTTTGTAGGTGTTAAAAACTTTATCAAATATTAACTGTTTTTAATAATATTATACTTATTACAATTAAGTATGAATTTGTAAAAAACAAATGTGAAAAAATGTTAATATTTATATAGTTTTTACCATTATAAAAAAAACGTGCATAAATAGTAAACGACACGTTTTAATTAACAGGGAGAGTATCCAGTATATGAACGGATGAGGATCCACAAAGTAAGATTTGATAACAAATTAATTTTCAAGAGTATGATCCAGTTAGAGGATTCTCTCCGTCACTTGGTTAATCTCTCGAAAAATGTGAGTGCAATGGGCTCATTGTGGGTTATATAAAAGTGGTAATGTAGGTGTAATTTTAAAATATAGGCTCAAAGGCAAAACCAACTTTAAAAGGTGGGTATATTCTGGAATTGTTATGTTTTCCTTTTCTTCCCACATGTAAAGCGTAGGTTGGGGAATTGCGCCTAATGCTTTTCGTTTTCCGTATTATACCCTTTAAACAATTGTCAATTATTTGAGAATTATCTTTAAAGAAAGTTGTCTATGTCGGGATAGAATATTTAAATACTACATCCGATCTAAAAAGATTGTCGTTTGACTTTTTAACACGTATTTTAAAGAGCTAAAAACTACTCCATCCATATCGCAATACTTGTTGTTTTAGCTCTATGCACGTTTATTAAAAAAACCTATATTTACTTTACTTTTATAGGTTAAAACACTTAAAAACAACAATTATTACCTATAAAAAGAGCAATCATTACCTATAAAGATAATAATTATAGCTAAAACAATAAGTGTTTTGATACACCTTTACTAGTCTAAAACAACAAGTATTGCGATACGGAGGGAGTATATAATATATTAACTTTTTTTTTATTATTTTTTTATAATCTAATACTTATTATCAACAAATATTAAGTTGTAAAAAAATAATTTGAAAAAAGTTGATATTTTATATAGTTTTTAGCTCTTTAAAATACGTGTTAAAAAGTCAAACGACAATCTTTTTGGATCGGAGGGAGTATTAATTAGTACTTTTAATATTTAGGAAAAAAAGAAAAAATTTTAATATACAGGAAAAAAAAAAGAAAAAAGTTTCATACTTGCTACATGAAATCATGATCCCCACTATTTTATGTTTTTAACTATGTTATTGTCCATGTAAAACCTTAACTAGAAATTACACTTACATGATTAAATAATCAGGACAATGAAGAAAAAAGCATTTAAGGGGTTTCTATATATGCATCAACAATTTAGCAATAATTTGAATTTTTTAACAAAATAAATGGATAGGTGGTTTGAAAAAAAAAAAAAAGGAAGAAGAATAGGTCAGCATCGTGTAGCTAGTGAGATATCACCTTCTAAATATGGTACAATAATAGTCTAATAGACTGTTAAAGGCAACATAGGCAACATATCTGATGAGTTGAGAGATCGATAGTAAAATTAAAAGTATAAAATTGACATAAACAATTATTATCCATCGGGAATTCTTAAAAAAAGAAGATGAAAACCATTAGATTAATACTCCATATATATATGTGTGTAAAAATATATATAT
Organism: Persicaria maculosa; assembly: GCA_963922045.1. Lineage (NCBI taxonomy): Eukaryota > Viridiplantae > Streptophyta > Magnoliopsida > Caryophyllales > Polygonaceae > Persicaria > Persicaria maculosa. The sequence goes on from OY998262.1 coordinate 67,336,972, forward strand.
ATATTTAACACTACTTACACCTCAAGAATGTAATGACTATGGTCTTATGTTATGTTTTTTTTTATTAAAAAAAAATATGTAGTTTAAATTCAAACAAACCCGGAATCATATAGGTCGATCAAATTACTCTCATAGGGACCGTGTTATCATTCTCGGATTTGACTATTTGAGATGCAAAATCCACACCAAGCTCAGGATGTCGACCACCACCACCACCTCAAACCCAAACCGGCAACCTTATCCCCAAGCTCCCGACCACCGCCATCGCCCACCATCACCAACAACACAAGTGTTTTTATGTTCTTCAAGTAATTGTAATTTTTTTTTGTCCTTTAACAAGCTAGCTATTGTAATGCCTTTTTCTTTCTTTCTTTCTTTAACAAGGGGGTGTAATATGCTTTAGGGAAATCGATAATATCTCATGTAATAACCCAAACTTTTAACAAATTAAATATACCTTATATAAAATATTGCAATTTAAAGAAGTGGAAAGTGATATAAAGTTAAATGTTGGTCTTGTAAATTTGGTGTCTTTTTCCAGTGTAGGTAACACTAGTCTTTCATGGCAGTGTCGTTTCCTTGTTTGCTTACACATGCATTGTCATGTTTCTTCCCTTTCTCTCTCAGTTATATATTAATTACTCACATGTATACGTTTCCACTGGAAAAAGCCACCATTTAAATATTTCAATCTTCATGTGTTTGCCTTTGGATTATTCACATTTACTTTTACAGGAACCCACCCTCCATCTGCCTAATTACATATACTCATATAGTTTACGTGGGGTTCTCTTTCTTGTAAATCTCAGTTCAGCTCCTCGAGCATATATAAGATACGGACAACATATAAACCCAACGGGATTTCATCTGAAAATCAATTGATAATAAGAGACGTAGCATGTCAAACTTATGAGATTTTCAATGTGGTACAACCCCATATTTAACACATACAATACAAGTATATGGATTAAAATAACTTAAAATATTCACTTGATTTATCATCTGAATGAGATTACTTGATACAAAATATATGTCCCATTAGAACATTTTATTTATCATCAATCAAATGGGGTGCTTTGAGATACTAGTGAATGTAAATACGAGAACCCTAATTTCTTCTTCCTATAATGACATAAGCAAACAACCAACTAAAAAGCAAGCTATCAGTACAAAAAGCCTAAACGAAACGAGATTCTTCATTTTTGTAACACCTATGAGATTATTATTCTTCTATAATCTACACAACAACAACAACAACAACAACAACCCAGTTAATCCCGCACTAGAGCGGGGTCTGGGGGGTCAGGATGTACGCACTCTACACAAGTAAATACTAAAATGATTTAGCTTTGTTGTCCGGTAGTCTTCAACAATGTGCTGGTTGAGACGGGACGAGATTCTGAGATTTTCGACTAATATGGTCATTGCCTTTAATATGTTTAGGGCAAAATCTTTTTCAGATGGTAGATGATCTTTTAGTCCGAGAGTTAGCTTTCGTTGGATTTGGTTAGATATGAGTCAAATGTATTTTCCTTTTACTGTAGCTGATGCATGTTATGTTTGGTAAAAAAATAGCTGAAACTGATAGATTATTTGCGTTAAATGTGTTAATAAGTAAGTATGATATTCAGTAAACTTAGGTGTTAGGGTAGTTTATGAAAAGTTGTCAATAAAAATTCAAAATTTTCGAAAAGTTTGGGTGATGTTGAAAAAACTCCGATTTAAAAGCTAATTAAATTAAAATTTTATATTTATTTCATTTAAAACTATATAATATCAAAATCACAAACTCCAACTCCGAAAAGCCAGCCGATTTGCAAACATAGCACAAATTGGTTTTAGACTGATCAATGCAAGAATCTCTCCTAAAAAAAGGTTGCAGGAATTAGGTCTAACAACAAATAAATGGGCTATAGAAATCGTTCATTCAGTGGGTTAATCCAAATTGGCCCAATAATCAGAGAGCCCACAAAGCCAAAACGCGCCGTTTCGGTTTCGCTAGAATCAGATGAAGAAACCGATCGTCTTTCACTTTTTCATCGTCTTCCTCTCAATTTTCCAATTCACCCTTTTCACTTTTTTACCTCATTTTGCCTCATCTGCCTTGCCCGAAAAGAAAACCCAACTTTATTTCCAATAATTAAATCCCTTCTGAAACTCAATTTTTCGTTTTGAGTGATTTTCTGAGAGAGTGAGAGACGCACACCAGTTGTTCGACGAAATTCCCCAGAGAACAGAGGAGGCGACGATGTTCAGGAACCAGTACGACACCGATGTGACGACATGGAGCCCCGCGGGGCGGCTCTTCCAGGTGGAGTACGCGATGGAGGCCGTGAAGCAGGGCTCGGCGGCGATTGGTCTTCGATCCAAGACTCATGTGGTCCTGGCTTGTGTTAACAAGGCCCAATCGGAGCTTTCCTCCCACCAGCGCAAGATCTTCAAGGTTGATGACCACATTGGTGTTGCAATCGCCGGATTGACCGCCGACGGCCGTGTTCTGTCACGGTATATGAGATCTGAGTGCATTAATTACAGTTTTACCTACGAGTCTCCGCTCCCCGTTGGCCGTCTCGTTGTCCAGCTGGCTGATAAGGCCCAGGTTTGTCGACTTTGGATTTGGTTCTGCCCCTCTTCGAATTTGTTACATTTCGTTGAAACTTAAGAATTGGGGAATTGCTGTTGGGAAATTTTAGGGTTTGTTTGGGGTTTGGGGGATTTGCTTGCATAGAAACAAGGGGAAAATGGGAGATTATGGTTGATCATTCCAAATTGGTTGGAAATTATTGGCCTATTTCTTATTGTTTAATCGAATTGTCTGGATGGGTTGAAGTTGGAGAGCGAATAGTGATGCAGTGTGGACTGTGGAGTGAATCAGGTTCAAGTCTCAGACTCTGATAGATAGGTCATGTGCTTATTATGAACTATTAAGTGACTGAAACTAATGTAAGGGAAGGTTTATGCAACAATGTTGAAATGAGAGATTAAGCTGAAATAGGAGATTGTTTAGATGTTAAGAGTGCTTGGAGAAAGGATCAATCTTTAGAAAAGCTTGTTGTTCAAAATTTTAATACCCAAGGGTTGCAGACTTTGTTATAGCTGAAGAGGTCCTGAGGACACTATCCTCAGATTTTTGGCTTATGAACTCATATGACACTACCCTCTTTTTTTTTTTTTTTTTTTTTTAATGTTCAATTGCTGTTGATTATCTTTACTTGATGCAATCTGGAATCTTTCTTGAATGTTCAATTGAGGTAGGTGTCTTGGAGCCGAGATGTATTCATTTTTATGTGCTTCATTTTCATGTCATCCTTGTGCATCTAAATACCTCAGTTGTAGAAGATATTTTTGTTTCTTTGTGGATGTGTTGCCAAGTTTATGGGAGGGACAAAAGTTTCTCTATATCTTTAGGTGGCTTGATGCAAGGGACAATAGAGAAGATTAGAAGATGAGAAGAGGAGAGAAAGCAAAGAGTGATAGAGAATAATGGAGAAGTAGAGACATAAGCAGTCTATACATGAAAATATGCTTTTGATCCTTGAAGCAGCTACACCTTTATATCCCTCGAAAGTCAAAACAATGAAAACATCATAGGTTAATTTTGGTCAATGTTGAATTGGAAGTTTGATGGCATTTTGAAACTTCTGCAAATCATCACATTAGTGATTCACATAATCAATCATATGCCTTAATGAGTTCATTTAGTAATGTTGTCTCTTATTGGCATAAGTCATTCCCCTTTGTTGTTATTGCTGTATGAGTCCATCTTATATTTCATTTGTGTGGACGCAGGTCTGCACGCAGCGGTCATGGAAGCGGCCATATGGTGTTGGTCTTTTGGTAGGCGGGTTAGATGAATCAGGAGCTCACCTTTACTACAACTGCCCCAGTGGGAACTACTTCGAATATCAGGCTTTTGCCATTGGGTCTCGCTCGCAAGCAGCAAAGACCTACTTGGAACGCCGGTTTGAGACTTTCATAGATGCCTCTCGGGACGAGCTGATCAAGCATGCCCTATTCGCCATAAGAGAAACCCTACAGGGGGAGAAGCTCACGAGCTCCGTGTGCACAATTGCTGTGATTGGTGTCAACGAACCATTCACTATGTTAAATCAACAAGCAGTGCAAGAGTTGATCAGCTCCTTTGAAGTTGTCGAGGAAGAAGCCCCTGTTGCTGAACCAGCTGAGGGTGCTCCCGAGGAGGCAGCCCCACCTGCCCCCGACCAGGGTCCTCAGGGTGACCTAGGTGCTGCTCCCATGGACATTTGAGGACATAATTACATGCTATGAACAAACTGGGTCAGTGCCATCTTTTTGGTTTTACTCACTTTTAGAATTGAACGAGTTAATTGGCATCATCTTTCAAATCTGGATAATTGGATATTGTTCCTGCAATTTCAATTCGTCTAGTCATGTTGGTAAGTGGATTTTACTATTCGATGTGCTTGATTCTCAACTTATTGATGCCTAAAACAGGTGAAAACTTTGCCTAGTTTTATCTTATAAATTTCATGCGTTTTAGGCCATAGCTGCAGCATCCAGTCCACTGATGTTCTTTACATTTAGATTATGTTTGTCTTATAAACTAGTTTGACTTTATTTTTGGATTCAAAAATTGATTCATGAGATCAGAAATTTCTCCAAAATAACAATTGTTAGAGCTAACAAAGCAGTAAACTCTCATCACTGGTACGAAAGACGAAACCGCCATCTTAGGCTGATGCTAGTCTGCCAAGGTCAGGAAGAGGGAGTCCATTCACCTGCATTTGCTTGTACATCCACTGCCAGTTCTCAGGAGTTACCTCTCCTCCAAGGGCTCGGATAACTGACCCGCCACTGCAGGAGCCCACTCTGCAACACTCCTCAAGTGACAGCCCCTTCACCAGACCGTACAAAAAACCGCTTGCAAACAGGTCCCCTGCTCCGGTTGCATCAACCGCCTTTGATGCTCCGATGGCCGGAACTCGCACAACCTACACCTCGGCAAATAAACACATGCCTAAATCATCTCTCTTTCAGGGAGTGATGTTTACTGATTTGGAAACTTGACCTGTTTTTACCTCATTCCCATGCTTTGCAATGGATCCGTTAGAACCCAAAGTAACTACAGCCCACCTGCAATGCTTAGCCAGAAAGTTGACAGCAGCCTCGGGACCGAAGCTCTCTTCACCCCTATGAATCGCGCAATTCAAACACAAATCAGCAAATCATCAGGAAAAGAAAGCAACATCCAAGCATTTCAGTTCTACCAGAATCACCTTAGAAGTTCTGCAGCTTCGTCTTCATTAGCGAAACAAAGATCCACATTCCCTGTTTTCAGTAATTGTAGAAGAGGAGCTCTGGAGCTGCGAACCATCTGTCGAAAATCAAGTGATAAGATTGAATTGCTTTGTAGTTCCATTGTTTGGCAAACATTGGGTTGATGATGTACAGTACCTCAAAACTAGCTAAATCAAGGGATACGAATAAACCCTCTTGTTTAGCCAAACAAATTGCCGAATGAATGACATCTAAATTGAGGATCGCGTATCTCAGTACCAACCACTGCAATGGCAGATGGAATAGGGATCAAATAAGTTGGGTTTATGAATGAAAACATTCAAAACAAGAGGACAAGTAGGATCAAATCCACACCTTTGAACGCTTCAAGTCCTCCCTGGTTAATTCATCTGCCTGAAGGACATTCAGGAAGCGAAAATCAGGATTTCTGAGAAATTACTGTTCTTACAAATCACGAAAAAGAGTAATTCATGAACCTGAAGTTTAACAGAACCCAAGAAACAAGGCCGCATTGTCCGATTTCCAAGCTCATCAACCAGGCAAACACACTGTAAGAAACAGCATTCAGTAACAAACCAATGCTAGAACTCCTTGAACAATTAAGGGTTGAGTGCAGCTTACCTGAGCTGTAGAGCCTTTCTTGAGCCTTAATCTTGACAGATTGACGCCACAGGAGGTCATGCTCCTGACAAAGAGACGGCCTTGTTCATCGTCCCCATAGGCCCCAATCAGCCCGGTTTCGAGCCTGAAACCGGAGGAAAGGCCTCGAATCGTATTGGCCACACTTCCACCAGCAATTGTCTTCACAGGACATGACAAGATGTGGGTTCTTACCTCATCTAATATCGGCTCCAGCTCCTCCCTTGCAACCTAAACACAGCAAAAACAATCTCAATTGTCACACTGACATCAATTTCTAAAAGAGGAAACGTACAAAGGAGCGAGCTTTTTACAGGAATGGAGCCGCCGCGCTCGCCGGGGATGCGATCGAGGACGGTGCAGTCGACGCGGGAGATGTGGTCAACCAATGCAGCTGGTTGCAATCCCAGAATTAGAGGAGCCGCCGCGACCTCCGTCGCCGTCGCCGCAGCGGATGCATCTACACCTACCGGCCGGTGAATTGCGAATCCGTTGGGGTTGCAGGTGGTGGTTAGATGCTCAGCCCCCATCTGGGGAAATTGAAGAACAAGGGATTGAAGAAAAAGGAATTGAGGGATTCGGATTTGGATTTTGGAGGGGATTATATATAGTAGGCGGCAACTGGAAGGGGAGTTCACTTCACGCCGTACAGTGACGCTGAAAAATCCACTCCTCGGCTTTTATATTTGATTAAATTACAATAATCACCCCTTAAATATAGTATTATTAAAAAAACTATCTGTAAATTAAGAAATTACAAAAAATATTCATAAGATACGTTTGCAACCCTATTTATTTATAAGTTTGTATTGTTATTTTATTTATCCTATTTCACTCATACTGACTATAAAATATTAAAATTATTATTCGTAAAAAAACATGTTTCAAAGAAATGAGGTGAGTTAACTGGCTATATACCTCTCTCTGACTCCCATCATTAATCAAAGATAAGTGCAACACTATTGCACAAGTATATGGATGTGGTTTTCTTTTTTTTTTTTTGGTGGGGTGGATGTGGTTTTCTTTATTGCCCGGAAAAAGGTACAAAGAAATTAGAAATATAACACTCACAATAAGTGACTAGTCAATTCATAAGATTTTGCTCTTATATGGCATTTTTCGATCCTATTATATATCTGTAACATGACTTCAAACAATCTGGTCCGAACATTAAAATTTATAACTTGAAAACGAACTAATTAGACGTAAATCCCTAACTAACTTCAACATGAACCATGTCCAAATCTAAAGCATACTTGAACTCGAAATAAAATTAGATCATAGATTATTCACTTATTTGAATTTGAATTATAATAAAAGAAAAAAAAAGATCAATCATGAAGTGTTGCTCCATCCCATAACGATTAACAATATAATTGGAAATGATAAATGGCTCAAAACATAAAATTACCCATATACCTCAACTACCTATATGACTCAACTTAACAACCATGAGTGTTAAGAGATTTGAGTGGTGACAATGAGAGGCAGGAATCACGGGTGTGGATTGGCCAGGAGAACATCTGATAGGTGATTTTAGTGGCATCTTTTACTGATTCCCAGTGGGTCCTACCACACTACAATTTTGCAGATTCTCCCCTAAATAATTGACCCAAAAAAATGCCTCTTCTAGCCTCTAAGAGCCACTTAAGAAGCATTAGTCATGCTGCATATATATTGTCCTAATTAAATTAAGATCATGATCAATTGATCATTAACTATACTATTGTATACTATGTTTATTTATTTTTTAAATAACGAGGGCAGACACTAAGCACGTGACCCAATTAGCAAGAGGTACACACTGGACCTCCTATTAAGCTCCTCATTTTTTTTTACCATCGAGCCACCCCATCAGGGTATAATAGGCTTGTTTAATTTAGTTCATAATTTCAATGTGGGCGACTATTTTGGTGTCTCAACATCTTGAAAAACGCCTACAATTGCAAATAGGGTCATTTTCTGGAGTTTTCACTTAGACAATGGATCTAACATCTCATTATCTTTTTAACTAGTCTAATATCAAGAGTCGAACCGTTTGACTTTGTTGCTATCAGAATTGGTATATTGAGTAAATCCTCCTTAGAAGTTTGCCACATTTATTAATCAATATTTTTTTATATATAAAGATTACATACCTTAATGGTAAGTGTAGTCTATCTAGCTATATACTCCCTCCGTTAAGAAAAACATGACGTTTTAGGAGTAAAATCTTGTTAAGAAAAATATGTCGTTTTAGGTATTTTGGTGTTCACTTTCCAAAATTACCCTTGTCATGATTAAATATTTGTTTGTTGTAGTTTTCAATAAAGTGGAAAAGTAAAATAATAATTAGGGGTATAAGTGTATTTTTGTTTGCTTTTATTTGTTTTCTTAAAAAATGTGCAAATGTCTAAAACGACATGTTTTAATTAACGGAGGGAGTACAATATATCTATTATTTCATATTGATCAATCAACCGGTCATACAACAAGTCTAATACTCCACACATTTCTATCTATATAGAATCATGAAAATGTATGAATTCCTCTTAGAATTCCACACAAAACTCCATGGAAGATCAAGGAAGAAGAAGAGAGAAAGAAGAATCTGTTTTTTTGGTTATGGAAATCTGTTACAACTAACAGTAAGGGTTATGGCTTATATAGCCGAGCTACCTTACAACCAATTACCAAAATGCCCTTGTTACATCATCAACATTACATTTATCTATACATTCATCTATATACTTCTATATCCCCCCTTCAAGTTGGACTAGGAATGGACACTAGTCCTAACTTGGAAGCAAGAAAATTGTGTTGAACTTCACCTAAAGGCTTAGTGAACAAGTCTGCCAATTGATGCTGTAAGCGCACATAAACAGGAGTAAGGAATCCTGCCTTCAACTGCTCCCTAACATATAATGGCAATCAAGCTTAAGGTGCTTGGTTCTTTCATGGAAAACGGGGTTCTCAGCAATGTGGATTGCAGCCTTATTATCACAGTGTAAGGCAATTGGTTTGGGGATCTCACATTGTAAGTCTGAAGCCAGTGAATCCAACCAAACCAACTCACTGGATGTCTTGGACATGCTCCTATACTCAGCTTCTGCAGATGACTTAGAGATGGTTGCTTGTTTCTTTGTCTTCCAAGAAACCAAGGCATTGCCCAAAAAAACACAGAAACCAGTTATAGATCTACCACTGAAGACACAGTTGCCCCAATCTGCATCACAAAAGGCAGTGTAGGATACCTCATTATGCAATGGATATAGCAATCCCAAATCAGAGGACCCATGAAGATATCTCACAACATGGAGAGCTGCATTCCAATGAGGGACACGAGGGGAGGCCATGTATTGACTCAACTGTTGGACAGCAAAAGAGATATCTGGTCTAGTCATGTTTATGAACAGCAATCTACCAACCAATCTCCTATACTTCTCAGCATCTGGTAGCTCATCACCTTCATCAATTGACAACTTTAGACCCCTTTGCATAGGAAAAGAAGCACTCTTACAGCTAACCATTTGAGTATCCTCAAGTATGTCTTGCACATACTTTCTCTGGTTGAGCAGTGTCCCATGAGCAGATCTTGAGATTTCCAATCCCAAAAAGTACCTGGCCTCACCCAGGTCCTTAATTGTGTATGCATTATGAAGAGCAAGCTTAAGAGCTTCAATCTCTGTCAAGCTATCACCTGTAACCAACAGATCATCCACATACACCAAGACCACAAGCAGCCCTTCAGAAATTGACTTGGTGAATAAACTGTAATCATAAGAACTTTGAACAAATCCCAACTCCTGTAAGAATCTGCAAAGCTCAGTGTTCCATTCTCTAGATGCTTGTTTTAATCCATACAAGGATCTTTTAAGTCTACAAACCTGAGAAGGAGAACCCTTATCATAACCCTCAGGAATTTTCATGTAGACTTCTTCATTCAAGAAACCATGCAGAAAAGCATTATTTACATCTAATTGATGTACTGGCCATGCTTTTAAAGTAGCATATGCAAACAACAGACGAACTGTGGTGAATTTTGCAACTGGAGAGAAGGTATGATGATAATCCTTACCCTTCACTTGATTGTATCCCTTGGCAACAAGGCGGGTTTTGTATCTCTCTACAGCCCCATCAGGTCTGAATTTGACCTTATATACCCATCTACAACCAATGGCCACATGACCAGGAGGCAATGTGGTTAGCTCCCAAGTGTTGTTAGTATCAAGAGCATCAAGCTCCTTTCCCATAGCTTCTACCCATAAAGGATCAAGAGCAGCTTGCTTGTAAGTCTGAGGTTCAGAAGTAGCCATGACATGTGCTAAAGATGCAAGGTAAGCAGTGGAATAAAATCCCTGATCAGATAACTGTGTAGCTACAAAGGACTGAGACTGAGAGGAATTTGTATGTAGCTGTGGCCCAATAAAATCCACAAACTTAGCAGGCAACTGATGCTGCCTATTAGATCTTCTAAGAACAACACTGGGAGCTGGCATCTGAGATTGAGATGCAGGCATCTCAACTGACTGTACTGGAGACTGAGAAACAATTGGCTCATCTGGCTGTACTGAAGACTGAGAGCTCGATGTATTGGGAATATTGTCAAAGTTCTGATCTGTGTTCTCTGGTATATCAAAAACCACTTGAGGAATGTCACAATCTGTAGCAGGATTAACCAGTGGTAAGGTTGGAGAAATGCACTCCTCATTTACTGTCCTTTTATTTGCTACTTGAAAAGGGAAAATATTCTCTTTGAATATTACATCCCTACTGATAATCACTTTGTGATTCACCAAATCATATAACCTGTATGCCTTTTGCCCAACTGGATATCCTAGTAAGATGCATTTGTGAGCCTTAGCACCAAACTTATCTTTAGGAATATCCCTAGCCAAAGCATAAGCTAGACATCCAATAACTCTCAGATGATCATAAACTGCAGGTTTACCATACAACCTCTCAAAGGGTGTCTCCCATTTTAAAATAGCAGCAGGAAGGAGATTGATGAGATGAGTTGCTGCCAACACACAATCACCCCAGAACTTTAGAGGCAAATTTGCATGAAGTCTAAGAGCTCTAGCAGTCTCTATGAGATGTCTATGTTTTCTCTCAACTCTACCATTTTGCTGAGGTACATAAGGAGCAGAAAGTTGATGAACAATACCTTTTTCTTCAAAAAATGTCTGACAATTGAAGAACTCAGTCCCATTATCACTTCTGACTTTCTTAACCTTAGTGTTAAACTGGTTTTCAACCATCAACACAAAGGTCCTTACAGCAGAACTAGCTTGCCCTTTGCTGTTGATCAACTGTGTCCAAACAGCCCTACTGTGATCATCAAGAAAAGTAACAAAGTATCTAGCTCCAGTTCTACAAGGTACTTTGTAAAGGCCCCATAGATCAACATGCAACAATTCAAAACAAGCACTGGCCATTGAATTACTTGAATCAAAAGGTAAGGCATGATGTTTAGCCAAAATACATGACTCAGAACTGAAATCACCAACAATGGTGCCTTTACAACCTGGGACATGAACCATCTTAGCTACTGAAGCATGTCCCAACCTAGCATGCAATACTGACTTACTAGGTATGGATACAGCTTTATTTGAAGATGCTTCATTATTTGATCTATACACAATTCCCTGGGCTTCACAGTTGCTTGCCAATCCTTTGTGAACTTCAACTGCAACATCTATAGGTTCAAGAGTAGCTCTGAACAATCTGCTATGGATTCTGTCCCCAGTGAGAACTGCATGACCCTTCCTAAGGTCCTGTAAAACACAAGTTTTCTTGTGAAAATTGACATCTACTCCAGAATCATCAATTACTTTCCCAACAGACAGCAAGTTGATCTTGAATTCAGGAATGGAAAACACATCATATAACACCAATCCTGATGCTAAGTGTATATCCCCAACCTCTGTAACCAACTTAACAGATCCATCAGGTAAGGAAACTTTGATATGCAACATCAATTTCCTCTTAAATTGCAACAATTGATCATCAAAGACCATGTGATCTGTGGCTCCACTATCTATAATCCATACATTCCTATTCTCACAGTGCTTTCTAGCAATACTTAGAGCATAAGCATTACTGAAAGTTTTGAAGGTTAGAGGTTTACCAGCAAAATGTGCTTCTGATCCTGCAATTCCCTTTCCTTTCATTGCTTTGATCACTTGCTGGACCACTGAACTGACGAAATCTTCATTATCATCCACATTGTTGCAATTCCCAGCTTCTGATATAGGAGACTCATCTATCTCCATATCTGGTGCATTTGCTTTGGCCTCAGTCTTTCCTTTTGGAGCTTTGAACCATTCTGGATATCCAATTATCTTGAAGCACTCATTCTTGAGATGGCCTGTCATCCCACAGTGAGAGCACTTCTTGTTTGCCTTCTCTGCAGCTCTCTCTTTCTTGTAGTCTCTCTTGACATCGGTTGGTTTGTTAGCAAAGAATGCCTTTGAATCATTGCTGCTCTCTCCAATAGCCCCTGTACCTTTCTTGTCCACTTGCTGAACAAGATATAAGGCTCTATTGAGTGTTGGCAATGGATCCATAGCAAGAATCTGATTTCTCATACTCTCATATCCTCCATCCAGTCCCATAAGAAACTGGATCAGCTTATCCCTATCCTCCTTTTCAGCTACCTTCTTAGTCAGATTACATGTGCAATTCTTATATGCACCACACGAACACTGCAATTTTCCATCCAAACTGAAAATTTCCTCCCACAGTTTCTTCAATTGGCCAAAGTAATCCCCTACACTCATGTTTCCTTGATCTAAATTGCTCAAGCTTTTCTTTAACTGGTACAGTAAAGGACCATTCGAAGGAGCATACCTCTCAACAATCTCGTCCCAGAGTTGCTTTGCTGTTTCTGCACACATGAAGCTTTCGGATACATTTGGCGCCATGGAATTCACGATCCAGCATCGGACCATGTAATCGCACCTGTTCTACTTCTGCAAATCCGTCGGATTCAGATTTTCTTGCCGAGTGCTCCCATCGATAAATCCAAGCTTGAGTTTGGCTCCCAACGCCATCTTAATTCCTCGACTCCAGCTCAAGAAATTCGTTCCATTGAACGTGCTTGCCACCAGCTGTGCTCCTGGATGATCGGAGCCTGACAAGCTCAATGGATCGTTCAAATTGTTATTGATGCCTCCGATTTCCTGCCGAATCGCTGCACTCAGTTCTGCGCTTAGTTCTTCCATCTTTCTTCACGAATTCCTTTAGATATCGTCTCCACAGAGCCTTAATCGATCGGATCGGCTCCCTGTCGCTCTGATACCATGAAAATGTATGAATTCCTCTTAGAATTCCACACAAAACTCCATGGAAGATCAAGGAAGAAGAAGAGAGAAAGAAGAATCTGTTTTTTTGGTTATGGAAATCTGTTACAACTAACAATAAGGGTTGTGGCTTATATAGCCGAGCTACCTTACAACCAATTACCAAAATGCCCTTGTTACATCATCAACATTACATTTATCTATACATTCATCTATATACTTCTATAAATCAACTATTATTCCATCTCGAAATCAATAACATTTCATTATATTTTTTCTCCACATTTCTATCTATAATCTATATGCCTTCTTAAGTTCCCCAACAAAGGGAAAAACAATCATACAATCTCCATGTTCAAAATGGTCTCATGGATTATATTACTCATGCATCCTCAACTATATGAAACAGTCAATTTTGATGATTTTTTTGTTACGTTCGTATCCTATATTTTTTAAATTATTGTTTCGTTATACTTTGTCGTGTTCATTGTATGGGTCTACACTTACATAAATTCTCGGCTATGTATTTCTCAATTACATTAAAAGTATATAATGAGTAGTAACCTACTCCCCCCGTTACTTAAAATCTCACGTTTTACTATTCATTTACGTTTTTAAGATGTTAAAAATTATATATATAAAATATTAACTTTTTAAATATTTTTTTAATAATTTCATACTTATTCGTCCTCGTCTTTTTCGGTTTAGTTGTGTTTAGTTTCGTTTTGTAGAGCGTGTTTGCCTATATGTTGCACCATTTCTGTATTTTTGTTTGTTTTTAGGCGGTTATCCGTCTGCCGACTTGTCGGCCATCAGGGTTCAGATATGTCTGACCTCGAATTTTTACCTAATAAAAAAATGAATTTATAAAAAGAAATGTAAAAAAAAGTTAATATTTTATATAATTTTTACCATTTTAAAAAAACGTGTATTAATAATAAATGACAAGTTTTAATTAACATATGTAGTCCATTTTCTACTCTCAAAGTTGTTTCCATATACTAAAACAACATATTTTCAAAAGATCAACACGAACAAACATGCCAAGAATAACGGCTGGCTGTATGAATCGAATCAGAAAAGAAAAATCACACTCGTTGTAGAGTCTCCCTGAACCTGTACGGCTGGCTGTACCATAGCCCTTTCTACAGAACTCACATTCAAAATTTCAAATCATAAATTCTATGGAGCTACTGTAAATTTCAACACATACAGTACTTTATAACGAAATTCAGGGTCGATTCTCCTCCTCTGTCCAAAATTGCTTCTAAATTTGTGTGTTCCAAACAATTTTTGAAGGATTTAATTTCCGCGGAGTGTTTCGCGGAATGGAATTCGGAAACCCTAGTTTAGGAGGTCAAACGGAGTCTAACACATGTCCCTGTCATCATTAAATCGTTTCAAGATCTAACCTTTCACGCATTTCCCGTGTTGAATTCGGATTCCCGGCAAACAATTTCCCCGATTCGCACCTCCAGATTACAAGCCCCAAATGCCCAACAATCAACCACCAATTTCATAAATCGAAAAAGGAAAAAGGAAATGGCTTTGTATTTGTTTACTATTTTCTACAATACGGCTAGATTCGGTGTGCAGTGCTCATCAATTTCCCACATTTCCTTCACCAATTCCTTGTGCAGCCAAAATGCAAGTTTAAAGGAAAGCCATCAGATTTAGGGAGGGAAAATGCCAATGCCATTGAAAACCATAGTTGAGGAGCTCAAAGGGATAAGGCACATATCTAAAAAGCTTATGAATAAATCCTATATAGCCCCTGAAGGATGCATCTCTTCCTCTTCTTTTGATGGCGATGAGGATGATCAGAGCCCTTGGGCTTGCCTCCCGCCCGAGCTACTTCTCGACATCGTCAGGCGCGTGGAGGCGACCGAGACCTCCTGGCCTGCTCGTCGCGATGTCGTGGCCTGTGCCGCTGTTTGTAGGTCCTGGAGGGATGTTGTTGGGGAGGTGGTTAAGACCCCTGAGCAATGTGGCTTGCTTACTTTCCCAATTTCATTGAAACAGGTGATCATAAAAGGGCTTGTTTCCTTTATGTGTATGATTATCAATTTATCATCAAGTTTTCGGCTTTATGAAATTTGATCATCTGAATAGGGCATTTCATAGTAGTTCCTTAGAACCTTGGTTCTCCCAATTCAATCTTTTTAGATGTTTATGAAATTTGATGATCTGAATAGAGGATTTGCTGGGTGGGTAGTTTAAGAGTTGGGTTGTGCTACCTTGTTTGTTTGTTTTGGATCTTTTGTTGGCTGTTTGTGTACTCGAAAGTGCAAAATGAAACTGATTTTTCGGGTTTGTTTGGATCTGTAGCCAGGACCAAGGGAGCATCCAATTCAGTGCTTTATAAGGAGGGAGAGATCAACTTCGACTTACCACTTATATCTCGGTCTTAGCCCTGGTGAGCAATGTTTTTCGGGCTCTTCTCATTTGTTGATGATCTTCAAATTGATGGGTTTGATGGTCTTTCGACAAATTCAGGACTGCACTGCTTTTAGTTAAGGGCTTGCTTTAATTTTGTATGTTCATTTCCAGCACTGTCAGGTGAAGACATCAAGCTATTGCTGGCTGCAAAGAAGATGAGGAGGGCAGCTTGCTTAGATTTTGTGATTTCCTTGGTTGCTGACGATTTCTCACGAGGTAGCTCGAATTACGTTGGGAAATTGAGGTAAAAGCCTTTGCTTGGTTGCACAAATGTTTCTGATTTCCTCATCTCTAATTGTGTCTCTTTAAAATTGCGTCGATAGATCCAACTTCCTCGGTACAAAGTTCACTGTCTACGACAGCCAGCCAGCTTGGGACGCTGCTACGCAATCAAAGAAACGAGTGCATCGTAGAATCCACTCCAGACAGGTTTCTCCAAGTTTCTTGACAGAGAGTTATCCGGTGGCATCAATTTACTACGAGCTGAACGTTCTACGCACTAGGGGGCCGAGAAAAATGAACTGCACAATGCACTCCATCCCTACCGCGTCCATTGAAGAAGGCGGAGCTGCTCCTACCCCAATGGCATTCACAAGGCTTGCTGATGAATCTGCAAACTCTTTTACTGAAAGCGGCGCAAAGAGCTTGTCAGAAGCATCAGAATCTGCCAATGGGACCACCAAGGAGCCTCTGATCCTCCGGAACAAGGCTCCTAGGTGGCATGAGCAGCTGCAGTGTTGGTGCCTCAACTTCAAAGGCCGTGTGACCGTGGCATCGGTTAAGAACTTCCAGCTCGTCGCTGCCTTGGACCTCCACCACAATGTCTCAGCCAGTGATCAAGAGAAGGTGATCTTGCAGTTTGGGAAGATAGGGAAAGATGTCTTCACTATGGACTATCGGTATCCGCTGTCAGCATTCCAAGCCTTTGCCATCTGCCTAAGCAGTTTCGACACAAAACCAGCTTGTGAATGATCTGTTCTGTCATTAGCTCTAGTATGATTTAGTTTGACAAAAGCACTAGACTAAACTATATTGACCCTGAAAATGTATGTGTAAGATAATCTTCATGTTGCAGAAAATTTCAGACTAGTTAACAATTGACATAGCTTAGCAGCTAAAAATCTCAAGTCAGTTGTATATCTACAACCCTTTGTTATTTGAATCTTCTATATATATATAAATATTTAAAGTGTAGTACTAAATATCAAATATCAAACAAATTCCTTTTCAATTTCTATTCTTTACTCTTACCTTGAAAGTCCCCTGATTTCAATTTCTATTCTTTTCTGGATGGGATCTTGGATTCCTTTTTCATTCCTTTTGGATGTGAGTTTTGTGGCTATTGATTTGGGGTTATGTTGTAAGATTCCCGGAGTTGCCAAGTTGAACAGAAAAAGGATGATGATCCACTAGGCCCTCTAGAAAGGGATAAAAGAAAGGCCGTTCTGCGTATTGCAGCAGCTATCTCCAATCAGAAACAGCAACAAGCTGATCTCACTCAACTGAATCTTTCACAAAAACCAATCAAGAAAATGGAGGATTGAAATTATGTGGATTCTTGAGCAGCCACCAAACCTCTGTCGACATCCTCACGATTGCAACGATTAAAGGCGACGAGATATTGTCCCCTTGGAAGATCTCCATAGTTGTTCTCCCTCTTTACTTGGAAAAGGAAAAAAGTGCAACATATCTAATCCACTAGAATATTAACTGTGTGGATAAATAAATAACTGATTTTCAGAATTTTTGCTGTTCATGTCATCAATTTGAAGCTTCAGCTTGCATCTATCTATCTTCTTATCCTGAAGAACATTTCATAGCAAAAGAAAAGATCCCTATATATAGTTTCATGAAACAAGCCAATGCGATTGATGATTGCGAAAAAAGCATAGGAAGGCATAGGACAAGGGCAAGAATATTAAGCATGACTTTATCTGAGGTGAAGATTATATGTGATAAGGATTCCAAATGCCAAAGCAGTAGTGATGCTTTGAAGATCAACTGGCCTGCCTAGCTAGCTTTTTACTTTGGTTCTCGGAATATCAGATTGAATGGATCGGTCACCTATCGGTAGGGGTCCCAGCAAGGCCATTTCCAAAGTATCTACACAGTTTGTCAATACAGAATAGACCTACATGACAGAGATATTAGTCGGCAAATCCCACTTCTTGATTGACATAGATTGATAGATGCATTGCCTAATCCACACGAAATGCGTCAAAATTTCTCGTCTTTGGCTCAGATCAAAGCCATAAATTGTGCATAAGACAGCCATTCAGCTTCCATTTCAAATGTGCCTTCTTTAACTAAATTACGCAGTTGTACGTACCAAGATTCTCAAAGCAAGAAAGACTAGACTGACTAGTTAAGCACCAGCTACAGTGGATGCTTTCTTACATAGAATCCTCATCTCATCTCATCTCATGTGCGCATCGCTGCTACTATCTTCAAAGAATAAAAGTGTCATCACGCAACCACGAAACTATTATCATTACATGAGCCATGGAATGGGCATCATGATATACTTTGAGGCTTAGCTTACTGTATACTATATTTTTTCCGAATTCTGTGCAAAGGTTGATGCATCTTGTGCTTGTAGCAATGACAGTTGGTTGGATTCCAAAGCCATGGTCCTGCTTCATAGTCGACGTTGCAAATTTATGAACATAGATGTAAATAAGTTGCTGAAACTTCATACTTCAAATTTAATTGGTTCACCTTTATAAGTTGCAGAACCAACAAGAAGCTGAAGGTATCAATTAGATTAAGATTTGAACTTATTGAAGAGTCATGCCATCATTAGCAAAATAGGAAAAAAGCAAAGAAGAAAGAAAGCGAGGTGTATTAAGATAAAAGCGCGCTGCATAGAATGTAGTCGTCGTCAACCTTGAAATTCTTTGGGCTCCACAAATATGCCAACAGCAACAGCAACAACAACAACTACACATTCATTTTGTACAGTATAGTTTGATACAATTTCCTTGAGCAGTTCAAGTAGGATATACCTCTTTCTACTCTATGAAATTCATGGTCTAAGATGAAATATATCCTATGGATTTGTAACAAAAAATGGTATTAATAATGCAACTTAGACTAGTTTAATTTAATACAACTGATTCTTGGTTGGACTTTATTATTGAAATTGGTATCAATATTGCAAGAAAAAAAATCTAGCAGACAAAGATATCAAGAATATTTGAACCTGTTTATCATGGGCTTAGATCAGTTAGCTTGAATTGTGATCTTATCTACCAACTAAGTACAGTTAGTAAAACTATCACAAGATTCCACTCTTCTTTAACAAAGACGTGCAACGAGTATAAGAATGAGAATCTTGTCCAATTGCATTCTTTTTCGGGAGAGAAAATATTCGTCAACTTGCTTCACTAGACCATCCATCTACTTATAAGTAGCTGCCCCAGCAGTCTTTTGTCCATACAACTCAACTTCACTCTCCTCACTCAATAGACTAAGAAAGAGTTATGGCTTCGGGGTCTCTCAGCACATCACGTAGCTCAGGATCGGCTTGGACCCAAAAGCAGAACAAGCAATTCGAGAGGGCGCTTGCCTTGTATGACAAGGACACCCCAGACCGCTGGCATAACATTGCTAAGGCGGTAGGGGGAACCTCGCCGGAAGAAGTGAAGAGGCAATATGACCTTCTTGTACAGGATTTGGAGAATATAGCAACAGGCCAAATCCCAATCCCCAAATACAAGAGCTCAGCCAGCAATGGTAGATCACTCGCCGATGAACAGTGGTAAGTGATTTTATATATAAAAGTTGAGATCCATCTCTACAAGTTACAAGTGTGGATTCCACCATTATGTAAGATATAACAAAGTCTTCGCCGAACTAATTTTGATTCTCTATTGATTTTTGCTTTTTCCATGACAGGCTTCTACGGAATCTGAAGATCTAGGGAAACCAAGTGACACATAAAGCCGACTCTAGAAGGAACACTAAGGATGATTCAATGAAGTAATGCATAAGCAGTGTTTTGTATTGTTACTTTGTTGTTGAGTCTGTAGTAATTATCCAATGACGAACCCAAGAAAGTTCATATCTTGGGTGTGTTCATATAAGTATTGTCTTTAATTGTCCATGATTGTAATCTAATCTCCAGTCTTAATTATGAAAAATATACCTATCTTGGGTGGGTTCTCACTTCTGATGATGCAGTTGCATTTAAATCTTCTATCCTCATATTGTGAGCTTCTCATAAAAATTACTGCAAAAATTGGATGGCAAGATGAAAGATATCCGAAAGATTACAACACAAGGTTGCTAGCTTTCATGCTGGATTAATGCAATTAGGTGCAAACAATAATCTCTTAGACCATTGATTTCAATAGCAGTCTATTCAATTTGTAGCATAAACTAATTATTAAAATTATTATGAGTGTATTTTTCTTGATGATATATATAATCTCAATCCATCTTTTTTTAATGGCGACTCTATATATAACTTTTTTTTTTAACCTTGAATAAAATATCCAAGTAGCTACTATATATATAATTGTGGTATGAATTTCTTTTTGATTTTAATCTGATCTGATCCTACTTGGTCGTATACTCGTATACAATGTATAAAACCTTGTAGAACATAAAGATGAGTGAGGTTCCTTGTTGGCCAGACTCGTGTCTATTTCTTATGATCGAAAGGTTTGTTTGCTTGTCAAATGTCATCCATTTTAATCGTACTCTCTGAGCATCCAACCGCACAAGTAAAGAAGCTTTGGTACAAATACTACTCCAACTGCTCCACATCAACACTCGTCCTGCATCGTATTTCATAGTAATGTTGAGATGTGAAAAAAAAAAACAAAAGAGTTCTACGTCAAAAGCAGTGTTCTAAAAAGCGCTAGGCGGATCCTAGGCGGCGAGGGGCCGCCTAGCGCCTAGGCGGTGCCCAAGCGGTCAAGGCGGACGCCTAGGCGTGCTTAGGCGGCCATTTAACTCTAGGCGGAGGGGGGTCGCCTAGCGCCTAGGCGGTGCCCAGGCGGCGCCTAATCGCGATTTTTAGAACAGTGATCAAAAGATATAAGCCGATAATAGAGATCTTCTACATCACTCCGTGTCACTCACTATAACACAAAATTATTTTAGCACTTAGTTTGTGTTACATCGAGTGGCACAGGAAGTGAATCTCAGTTGAGGGATTTCGCAAAAGCCCATATCACCATTCATGTTACGAGCAATTGTCCTGATGCACAACCCCTTTCTTCAATTTTATTTACACTTCAGGATCCAGTTGCTAGACATTATACACCATCTTGATTCTTGCATTCGAAAAGAGAGGACACCACTATTTGTTCTCGATCTGTCTCAAACGTCATAGAAGTGGTCATACATCATCTTTATCTTAGACAGACACTCATGGTAAAATATCTCTTTCAACATGCTTTTTTACTACCATAGAAAACCCGAACGGTAAGAATAATCTTGATCTTTTACAACAACTTCTTCTCAATGTCAAAGATTCTTCATTAACTAATTTATTGTGTAACAAAATTAGATTAGATATTTTTTCAAAGGATGTTCAACCTAATTTGCAATTTCAACGTATAGTTTCAAACACTTCCATCATAAAAGTTACATATATATCCCAATCATTCCAAATCTTAAAGATTTTTAAATATTAAAAGTTACATGTTTGGTGGAGATGATGTTGAGTATCGATTCCCGTACCTCTGTCATGCTGGAGTATTCTATCATATGATCGAGCTACACCTCTTACTAAACGAGCGCTCTACCATATGAGCTACACCCTTTGTTTAATAAGCGTTCTATACATATGTGCTACACGAGGGCTCTACCATTTGAGCTACATTGCATGCTTAACGAGCGCTCTACCACATGAGCTACATCCCTTTGCTAAATGAGCGCTCTACCATATGAACTACATTGCCTACGTAACGAGCGCTCTACCATATGAGCTACACCCCTTCCTTATTCTTAAAGCGCAATGTGAAAACAAAATAGAGAATAATATTCATTCTTATCACTTCGGGTCATTGATTTTGGTAGGAGTCTCATGTTCAATTCATACCATAAAACTAGCATTAATACCCATTCTCATCATTGTCGCTACTATGTCAAACGAGCCTTTACAACCTCTACAGATGCTCAGGTACCCAAATCTCAATGTTAATCAATGACAAGTGATTCCCATGCCCTTATCACAAACACACCATTTGCTACAAAGTATCAACAATCCCAACTTAACAAGTTGACAATATATCATAAAGAAAGCGGTTGTGTACGATGAGTGCATATGTGTAAGCCCTTTGGGAGGTTTTACCCGAAATCGATTGATAATATGAGAACCACAAATCTTATATACTAGAATATATTTCTGTATTTGCAATTGATTTGCAATTGATGTGGGATAAACATTTGGATAAAGGGGTCTAACATCTCGTTCTCTATGTTGCTAGCCTTAGTAACATGGACAAAAGTGGAGCCATCGCCTATCGGGCTATTCAATGGACTAATGAATGGGCTTGTGTATGTATGAACTATGACAAGGTCAGAAAAAATAATCCAAACTAAAATTAATTGACAATATAAATAATCAACAAAATTATTTTTTTTATTTGTAATAGAGGTTGGTTCTCACATTGATCATTTTTAAAATATTTTATTTATTTATTATGGTCATTACATTATGATTTTTTTAAAATTTATGTGATAAATATAGTAATAATAGTACATATCCTCAAAGTTCCATCTAAACGTTATTGGTCGATCTATTTTTAATAAATAAATACTACGTAAAATTCTTTATTTTGGGAGGAATGAAAGCAATTAAGAAGAAAACAGACGGAGCATCGCTCGGATAAATATTTTAACCCTTCATTTTAATACTTTAAAAACTACTCTAACTATCCCCATACACACCCTAAATAAAATTCTTTAAATGCACACAAATATGATCTCAATTAGCCTCTTAAATTTGCTCAAAAAATTAGCCTCTTAAACCAACGTTTTATTTGGATAGAGTAGAGGAGAAACTCTACTGAGTAAGTTATTTTTTCCTTAAAAAAATACAATTAGTGATGGTGGGTTTGCACCGTTGTATGTTTTGTTCTAGGCGGTTCTTCCGTCTGCCGGCTTAGCCTGTCCTCGAGTTTCAGATATATTTGAATTCGAATTTTTACCTTATAAAAAAAAAGGAATTGATGGGACCCAATTGAACAAGAGCTATGATAAGGGCTTGTTTGGATAGTAATAAATTAAAAAACCCAAAAATAGAAAATCTCAGTATGTAGAGATAATATATACATGTCATGAAAAAACCTATGAATTTGAATTTCTGGAAATTTAAATTCCTCCATTTTGGAAGACATTTACTTACCTAGTCTCTCATATATATAAGTTTCACTTTTATCATTTTTAATTGAAATTTTTTAATTGTTATAATCTAAAATGTAACTAAACATATTTTCTCAATTCCAATGATTTACAACTTATGGGAATTGAGTTCCTCAAATGTTAACTTCCTGGAAATTAGACTTATCATGCTTAACCAAACAAGCCCAAAAAGATAAGATTTTAACCATTAATTAATTTTATTTTAACCGTTGAGATGTTACATATTCTAAGAAAAATGACTAAAAATAATACCAAGTATTGACATTGACTAAAAAATATTACGAACTTTAAAATTGACAGTTTTATATACAAATTAACTATCACCCTATTAACCAAAAAATAATACGAATGTGTTTTCCGGTGAAATTTCCGGCCAAATTTACCACTCCCCAAGTCTGTATTATTTCTGACATGTAGTAAACTATATAAAAAAAAACTATGTCACGTGTGTTTTTGATGTACACGTGACAAATTTTGTTTATTTTCACTATCAATATATTAACGTTTATTTCTATCATACTAGGTAGGTGGGGTGCGCGATGCGCACCGCCTCGTGTTCGATCCCATGACTCTTCTACATTCTTCGCAACCTTGGAAACTAAACCACTGGATGATACCTACAGAAGTCTGCATCATCCCATTTATGCATGAATGGTTGTCCACATCAGAAAACGGTGATGAGCTCTCACAGTTGACCCTATCTAGCTCAGACTGGTCAGATTGGTTAGGCAGCCTGTCACTCGCTCAAGTAGACTCTCTAGCAGAAATTTCATCACAGAGAATGGGAGCTCGCTTCTTCAATGATGCCAAGAGGACAGTCTCTCGTCTACCACGACTGTCTAAAACCCCCAGCAGAACACATAAAGCCTGTATTCCAATTTACAACTTTCAATTTGCAGAAGTAGGTTTGAGCAAAACATATAATATTCATGATAAGGCTTAAGAAAACACGGCTTTACCTCTTTCGTATCAATCACCTGAAAGTGACCATCTTCAGACGATTCAAAATAAACACGCCTATGTCCAGGATCATTAGCAAGACAAGGACCCAAAAAGAGCCAGTACCTATTATATCTCCTATCCGAACCCAGAAGAATAGACTGCATAGGATGCAACTCTTTACTGGGCGATATATCCTTTCCACGCAGCACACAAGCTGAATCTATAGGTTGAGATTCTATCGGCGGATGCATTCCTTGAATTTGACCAGCCCTACTCCTTTCCGGAAAGAAAAGGCTATGTTGAGACAATGATGCTCTCTTTATTTTGGCCCCAGAACCATGTTGGTAAATCTTGGGAGCACATTCTTCTATCACAGTCCCCACATCCTAAAAAACAACCAAGTTCACTGTGTAAACAAATACTAAAAAAAACACATAAATACTTCTTTTGGAGCTTAGTAAAAAGCAGACAATATTTATCCAGAAAAAAAAGAGTGCAGAGAAAATACCTCTATTCTAATACTTGATCCAGAACGTAGAAGATCAATTAATGCCACCATTATATTCAACCTCTCTTCAACACGTAAACCTTAATACTCACCATAAGCCCTAGCATTCATGCTTCCCCAGAATGGCTCTCATCAATTTCAGTACCAGGACTACTCATGTTAATCTCGCATCTATTTGGGCTCGAATTCTTGGATTTTGATGAGTTCCGGCCTGCTCCTAGAGTCACAATCACAGTCATCGTTACCCCTAGAGATTCCACACCCTTTGGATGAGTAATCGATGCTCCCAGAATCTTCGGGGTCAGAATGAGTATCATCATCATCTTCATTTGAAAGACTTTCTAGGCGAAGACGATAAGTTGAAGAGGAGATTTTTTCAAATAATGTAATATCACTGGCTAGTGTAGTGGAAATCAATTCCTCCAGTTCCTCTTTTGCATTGGCAAGATTCAAGTCCACAATCTGGCAAGAACAGGAAACAAAAGAAGAGTCCGTATGAAAATTTAACACAATCTCCACTCAGAATAATGATATTATTTGCATGTACACAACTTACTCTCAAAGATTCTGCAAGATCAATATGTAAGCATCATTTCTACAATCTAGAGGAGCAAGACCCTAAATCAAATCATCAATTTGAAGGCCATAATCCTTAACTCCAAGACCCTAATCCTAGATTTCAAGATTACATGAGGCGTTCAATTTCGAGTCTCCAATCCTCAATTTGAAGTCCCGAATCATGCACCGTTTCTAAAAGCACAACCTTGACATGTAAAGTTGAAAATCACAATCCTCAGTTTCAAGGCCATAAACTTCAATTTCAAGGCTCTAACCCTCAATTAGAAGGTCATAACCCGATGTCTTTTTGAGAAAATGAATGGATGTTAAAGGAACAAAATCGTGACTTACCATGTATTATGTATACTACCAAATATTGGCTCAAGCATTCATTGCATTTGGTAATCTATAATTTCAGATATTGCTTGCTTGCTTATATCATTACACGTGGAAGATTGCTTGCTTGCCTTTTTCACCTAGTTATTTTAATTCATAGGAATATTTTATTATATTGCCATTTGAGGTTAGCTCATCATGCACTGTACACAAGAGGTGATCATAAAAGCCATAGATGTGCAACTTATTAAAACCTTATTGTCTTCTTGTTTTTACCCTTATAAGTCTATAACCTAGGTCCTATGATATGATTCCCCTTAGATCGATTGAGGAAGAAACAAGGTTGTCCAAGGGTTTTTTTTATCCACTTTTTCTATATGTAGGGTTCTAATTATAAGCTTTTAAAAACCAGAAAGTTGCACATCAGGATTTAATTTAAAGAGATGAAAATTTAGAAACCATAAATAGTGGAAAGAGAGATTGCAGTGGAGTACCATTGGCTTCAAAGAAGAGTGGGTAGATAAAATTTAAAAGATGGTTATAAGACTTGACACACTTGCTTGTTGTTGGATAATTTCACATATCAAACAGCAGCTCAAACAATTCAGTGTCGAAAGCCCCAAATTCATTTAATTAAACCTAATAACTAAAAGACACTTGAACAACTAACCCTACTGGCGTTCCTCCATTATCAGCACTAATAATTCCGAGATGAATAATAAATCGAAAACCCTTTGCGAGATGAATTGTAAATCTGAATCTGGTACTGGTAGTCGGAGAAATTAAAAAATGAAGCGGCCAAAGTGTAAAATCTAAATCTTATCATCAAATATAAATCCCTCAAACAAACAAGATCGAAAACTCAAAAGGCAAATAATCAAAATTTGAACAAGCCATAATGAAAAGGTATAATTCAGATATAAAACCCCTAATCTGATTAAGGGGAAAAAAATTCAAAGACGAACCAGATTGAAGAGGGGGACAGATTGAAGTCGATGGCACCAGCACGTCTTCGAAGGTGTTCGCGTGCCTGCTGCCCTCTTTTTGAATCGCACAGGCCGGAGCTCCTCAAGCGCCACCGTCGTCCTCGGAATCACCAACCAACACAGAGAAGACAGGGCCTCTCCAATCAGGAATTGCACAGACGAGAGGAGAGACGCAGAGACGGTGGGAAAGGGAATTAGATGAAAAGACTAAAATGGGCAGTGAAATAAAAAAATAAACAATTTCAAATGGAAGGTTTGAGGGATAAATATGACAATTTACACGGTGAAACATATGAGCCGTTGATCACCTGCTTCCACCATTAAATCGACGGCAAATGTAACTTTGGATAAGGAACAGTGCATTCCTTCCCAATCTTTTATAGTAGTAGAGATATCCTAAAAATAAGATAAAAAGCTAAATGGGGTAAGGTTTATGTATTTATTTATTTTTAAAATTTATTTAGCAAAAATAAATAAGCAAATCACGATGGGCTAGAAAGCCTAGAATACATATTATAGAATTTGTATTTGTATTATTACTATATTTACTAATTTAGGCTTTTAACTTTGATTAGAAAACCGTTAATTACAGTAATTATAGTGATGATAAACCTTTCTAAACTAAACTAATTAAGATGAAATATGATAAATACCTGCTACTATGTATGATCTTACTAACGATGAACTAAGTCTCTAATTTTTACTAAAACCACATTCGAGCCTTTCATTATGCTACAATGCAATTACAACATATTACATATGCACACCACATATATGGTTGGAGTACTATTCGCATGATTAAAATATTGTCAAACGTATAATTACAATAGAAATTTTTTTACTTGAAAATATATAGTTTGTTGACACTGGCTTTCCTAGTAGGTAAAATATCTATATCTTCTTCGAAAACTGGTATCAGTAGACTGTTTTTAGTCAAAAACACCTAGTACGTATCAATTTCAGAAGCAGATATCATAACCGTACCTTACATTTGATGAAAAATTCACAGTGCGGATACAAACCGGTACAATAAAATCTCAGTGCAAGGTGCAATCATTTCAAATGAAACACAACATCCATAACCGGTGTGTACGACATTCTTGTATATCATGAATCTGTTGTAATTCTTGTGGGTCAAGATGAATAAAACATGTGCACACCTAATGGTAAAGGTGAAAAAACATGTCTAAATAAAAAAACTTATAATTATGGGTGTATACTCCCTCTGTTCCAAAATAAGTGTCGTTTGTCTTTTAGTGCACGTTTTTCAATGAGTTAAAAAATATATAAAATATTATTATTTTAGTTAAATTTTTTATACAATTTTATACTTATTAGTAATAACTATGAAATTATATAAAAATTTTGATTAAAAAATATTATTTTATAGATTTTTTAACACCTTAAAACACGTGTCGAAAAGGAAAGTGACATTTATTTTGGAACGGAGGGAGTAATAATTAATAAGTCAATACGCTACTCGGTCAAGGAACTCAATATTTACAATAATTTGGTCTTGTTAACATCATTCGTTATAATGCTATCAGGTAGAGTACGCTCATTCGTTACCTAATAAAAAAAAAAGTCAACACACTTCAAGCAATCATATCATGCCAAACGAACGTCTAGTGTGACTTGTTTACAAATTATAGAATGCATCTTATAAATTATAATGCAGATAAAATACCATTTGAAATATTAATAATGGATAAAAATATCTGATGAATCCGACACGAACATACAAAATGAACATTTCTATACACTTGTACAATAAAATATAGTTTCAAAGATCCCTCAAATAGAAAGGAGACTAAAATATTGATTCAAACTCTCACCTTAAATAAATTCCTATAAAAATAACTCAATACCTCTCTCCATTTTCAAAGCCACGTACCAAACCAAGGGTTCATAACGTTCGGAGTAGGACTGGCTGGGGTTGTGGTGATGTGCTCAGGCAACTCCGTGTTTGAGAATGGACGTCCTTGAAGTTTCGTCTTAACCACCTACAAAATACAGAGTCTGTTCTAATGGACGGTTGGCAACGGTGCTACTTCTTCTGGGTGGTGCTTGACTTCGTTTTTCATCAACATCCTCAACTCGATGAGTTTTATTTTGCTTAGTTTCATCTTTTGTAGATCGATTGCTGCCTGTTGTTATATATACCTTTTTTTTATGGGTTTTTTCTATTGCATGTTTGACGATTTTCCGATTTTTTTTATTGTATGTTTGACGGTTTATTCCAAGTTCCTCCTCACTAGAACCTTATTAAGCGCAATCCTTCGGTTCGGAACATCCATTCTCGGTTCTCTTTAAAGATTTTTTTACTAAAAATAAAAGAATTGTTTTTTTAAAATGGGGAAACTGACTAATTCTAAAAAACAATCATTTTTTTTAATTATTAACCTTTGAGTCTCGATTCAAAACCCAATCTTAGGTTGTGTTTGACGGTAGATTTATTTTTGGAGATAATTTTGGGAGATGTAGATTTTTAGGAAATGGAGATTATTTTTGCAGATTTAGAAATTTTTGGAGATTGAGATTTTTTTTTTGACAATAATCTATACTACTATAAATGTGTGGAGAGAATTAGATCTGGACCATTGAAGTTATAATTATCAACGGTCCCTTTTCGTTTTCAGCTTTCGGAAGTGTTCATCTGCCCTATTTCTTCCACCTCCTGCTTTGCTCCTCCGTCGAAGATGCTGCTCCATCTATTGCTCTCCCTCGTGGGCACTGCCACTTTCCCCTTTCGAGCTCCTTCGACTCTAAAGACCGCCTTTTTCTTCTTCTATCTTCATTGCGCCGCCTCTTCCCGAGAGGTCCTCTTCCCCTTCTTCCGATGCCATCGTAGTCTTCCTGAAGTTCCAGTTCATTGTTCGTGTGCTGTCTCCTTCGTCTCCTGCTTCTGGTTAAAGGTTCGTCTTTTTCTGTCAAGTTCCTTGTTCCTGCTTCTGGTTAGGGTTCCCCTTTTGGCATAAAATTGTTGTTGGATGCTCCAATTTCTGAATGAATTGGAAAACTCTAATTAGTTACGGTTCCTCTCTTTTGTATTTTGATTGTTTACTTTCCTTTTTTGTTGTGTGAGACCTCCAAGTTGCCCCTCCTCCTTTGTAATCTCTAATTAGTTATTTGTCTTTTATATATGTTTCCTATTTTTATAATTCAATATCAAAAGCTTTGGTTATTTTTCTCTTCTGTTAGTTTTATGGTTAAATTGAGGTGTAGATATTGAGACTGTAGGGCTTGGATTCTTGCAAAATTGAAGGTTTTTTTTACTATATATAAGCGTCTAATCCTTGTTTTTAGTGCTGATGTTTGCTTGCTGATTTTATCATCTGTTGATGCTTCTTGAGTTTGACTTAAATGCTGTTTAGTTTGTATCATTTAGATGATGAAGAGAAGCTTGCAAAGAGTTCTTATTTTCATCTACCCACTCTTGATGGCGCTTGGACTGTCTACAGGCGGCGCCTGCATCAATCTGCCCCCCTTGTAGTTCACCGATGTTCTCAAGGCACCTCAATTTCAATATCTAATTGCCTTATTTGGTTCCCGTTCAACAATGATACTTTATTTGGTTCCCTTTCGAAGGTTATTGCTAACGAAGATCTAATTTCTGCTTAAAGATTCCTAAGAATCGAATGGCTGACGCTTTTCCTGTTTTGAAGGATATGAAGGTGCCGGTTAGTACTCGTTCTGGATGTGTAGAATCTTTGGATTGTTATTTGATGTTTTGCTGTTTGAGTATTTATCTCCCAATTTATTAATTTTTTACTGGGTTCGCACCTATGCCTATACATTTCATATAGTACATAGCTAATATTCTTGCTCTTTTTATCATAATATACAATTATAAGTTTATACAACATTCCATTAATTTATACAGTTTAAAACACATTTTGTAATAATGGGCACCTTGGATCCGAGTCACGCCTTTCTAAATTCTCTTTGATCAGGGGAAATACATTATGTTATGGTGTTTGTTTGATGTAAACAATATGAGGTTCATGACAGTTAAAAGGAATCTTGTTGTGGTCTTGCAGGTATCTATATCCATTGGTGATTTATATCTGAAAAAACCGGAATTCCACATGGAGCCACTATATGCAAAGTTCCGCTTAAGAGAACCTTTCAGAAGACTGATATTGCGTTCTGACCCGGCCATTTCTGTGCTTGAGCTGCAACCGCATGAGTCTTTGATATTGTGCAA
This sequence comes from Persicaria maculosa, assembly GCA_963922045.1. Lineage (NCBI taxonomy): Eukaryota > Viridiplantae > Streptophyta > Magnoliopsida > Caryophyllales > Polygonaceae > Persicaria > Persicaria maculosa. The sequence goes on from OY998262.1 coordinate 67,367,524, forward strand.
AATGACTCTCATATGTAAGGGAACTTAACCTCCTTTCTTACTCTTTTAGTCTTTGAATAGAGAAACAAATTGAAATGTCTTGAGAAAAAAAAAACTCAAACTTGTACCTCATTTATGCACACCTGTGCTATAAATTCATCAATCAAACCGGAAACGAAAGTTACAAAACACACCAAAAACTTAGACTCCAACAAATTACATATGGAAATTGGTGCAATGTAGCTAGCAGCCAAGCACAGAGATCTTCTTCAAGATCCCACCACTCTACTTGACCTTGATATTGCCTTTGATATCAGTAGAAATTGATTTAGAGCTTGGAGATTTCCTGATGATCGTTTCGACTTTCAATTTGTTTCACCTTTGACATATTGTTATTGAATTACTTTGAAGCAGGCTTGGCCGGAGCTTCCTCCTTTGGCTGATCCTGCGCGTCTTTTGTCTCGTCTGCATCTTTGGCACTCTTCTCTTTGGGTTTCACCTCTTCTACTTCCCTTTCCTTTATCGCCTCACATGGATATCTTCTCTGCTTTGCTTTCTGAATCCTTAATCTCCTCACAGGTCTCCAAGTGGCCATGTTGCTTGTCTTCAATAGGAGCTGTTACCTTCATCTCCTGTTTCTCCTCCTCAGTCTTGTTTTCCGAGGAAAGCTCAACATCCTTATGAACACATTCCGCCTCTATTGATTTTTCAGTAACTTCCCCAGCAGTGGCACCAGTACTCTCATTCGCAGCATTATCTGTTTGTTGAACCGAACCATTGGTTGCACCATCCTCTTTTAGCTCGCCTTTTTCAGCGCTTTATATAGATATGCTCTTTTACTTCCTTCTTTTTCTATTTTTTAGGGAAAGAGCTAATCAGTTTTATTCTTCAAGCGCCAGTTCAACCACCAAGCTGATACGATGGGGACAATCGTGATAGGCGTGGTCGATCTGCACAGTTTTCTCCTGCTTCAGAAGAGAAGTCTTGGGAATCAGCATGAGATAATAGAGAGTTTGGAAGAGCCGACTCCAAACTCGGCAACCAAAATAACAGTTAACAGTTTGCAAGGGCACAAAATTCCTCAAACCAAGTGGTGAGTACCATCTCAACAATGGATTTTTATGCCTAACTATTCGTTAGATCATAAGCTGTAATTTATAGCTCTTGTGATGTTATGATCTTGGACGACAAGGAGGGATTCTGCACCCTTTATTGTTGTCCTCTATAAGCTTTTCTTATCCTTTACGCCTGTTCATTATTGTGATATTGTTTTCATTAAGAAAACGTTGATTTCACTAGGCTTTTCTCATCCTTTATGCCTATTCATTATTGTGATATCCTTTGATGTTATTTATGTTCCTAATGTGATCTTGGTAATTTCATACGTGCACTTTTTTTTTGGAAATAGGGAGGATCAGCACCAGCTCTTGTCAAAGCTGAGGTACCGTGATCTGTTCGAAGGGGTGCCCTCTCTGATGAAGATCGTGTCTTGAAGACTGTGAAGGGGTAATAAGTAATTACACGTTGGATCTTATAATTTTTAGCTTTGATATTTGCTGGATAATAGTATATTTAGATTCACAAATTGATTCTAGAGATGCTTGTTGCCCGGGGCCCTGTTTATATTATATTTGTTTAATTAATTTTTATGCCGCCATAGGAGGAATTCAAAGTAGGCGTAAATGTGCAATATGTTTTCTTATGCATCTAGCAAAATTTAAAGGAAAGCGTATTTAGTTGGTAGTTAGTCTGCTATCTCCACTTGATTGAATTTTTGTCAAATAAAATAAGAGGAAGGTATTGCTTTCAGGATGCTTAGGCTAAGTGATAAGTGAATATTGAAGAAAGTAACTTTGTTGGTCGGTCTTTGTGAGCTTGTTTTGTATTTTAACAGCTCAGCTGAGCTCATTGATAATTTCTCTTGTTAATCATGTTAGATTTTGTGTATGTTAATATATGTTTGAATTTTTTATATGGAAGTAAACTCTGATATTTCCAGAATAACTCCATTTTGCTAGCTCGAATGAGGTCTGAGAGTTTATCCTCCTCTTTTGTCAATTACAGGATACTAAACAAGCTCACTCCTGAGAAATATGATCTCCTTAAAGGCCAATTGATTGATGATGGAATCACATCAGCTTACATCCTGAGGGTTAAATTCATTATTCAACATTTTTCCCTTCTTTCTCCTATTCTTTGTTTTATTTGTTACCTGACAACTTGACCATTTTTGCTTGTGCTTCAGGGAGTTATGAGGCTCATATTTGATATAAAGCAGTCCTGGAACCAACTTCCTGCCCTATGTTACTATGTATGCCCAGTTGTGCTCCAATCTCAATGAAAAACTTCCTACATTCCCGCCTGAGGAGCTTGATGGCAAAGAAGTTACTTTTAAGAGACTTATTTTGAATAGCTGCCAGGAAGCATTTGAGGGCGCTGGTAAGTTGAGGAGCGAATTAATGCAAATGACTGCACCTGAACAAGAGTCGGAACGCAGGGACAAAGAAAAAATGATTAAATTGTGTACACTTGGTAATATGCGTCTCATTTGTGAGCTTTTGAAACAGAAGATGGTACTTGAAAAGATACACCACATTGTTCAAGTCATTTATTGCTCTATTTTACAGAATCACAGCAGGTTAATTTTTTAGCTGTTTTTTTAAAGTTTGTTTTGTTGTACACAGGAGCTCCTCGGACCTGATAGCAAGAGTTGCCCCGAGGAGGAAAATGTAGAGGCGATATGCCAGTTCTTCATTACTATTGGCAAGCAAGTTGATGAGAACCAAAGGTCAAAGCGCATAAATGATACGTACTTCAATCGGTTGAAGGAATTGATCACAAATCCCCAGCTAGGCCCTCGTCTCCGTTTTATGGTTCGGAATGTACTTGATCTGCGAACAAACAACTGGGTGCCATTGTGCCAAAGCGTGAAGAGGTAGCTGCTTATTCTTATTTTGTTTTCCTTCAAGTAAATTTGTTAAAATGAATCAGCCACTGTATTGCATTACCAATGCCAAATTTTCTGTTTTTATAATGTTACAGGTGAAAGCTAAGACCATATCTGAAATCCACAATGAAGCAGAGAGAAACCTTGGGCTGCGACCTGGGGCAACGGCTAGCATGCAGAATCCCCGTGGTGTACTTTCAAGTCCTCAAGGAAATATCAGCCCCGGGGCTGTTGTTGGAATAGGGAGATGGGCTAACTCGTTTATGCAAAAAAACGGTTGTGGTACTGATGGTTGTGTAGGTACTTCATTGATTGACATGTATTCGAAATGTGGAGCTATTGATGACGGTTTGAAAGTTTTTAGGATTGCATAGTATGGCCTTTTAATGCATAAGGGCCCTTTTTACTTATCTGTGTGTTCTTAATTGGTTTTCACTAACTACGGTGTGATTCTAGGTAGGCGACATTGACATGCTGAGTTCAGATCACTTGCCAACAACTCCTGAACTTAAGTTGTTTCAGTAAGGTGATTTCTTGAAAGCATGGGGTGGAATATCATCTTTGCAGGTTGGTTTCTCTTAATTTGACTCAAAGAAACATCTTATGAAACATTCCTGCTTTTTCTTTGATTGATTGCTCATATAATTTAGTTTCAAGTGACATTGCATTAAGAAATCATTCTTGTGAAACACATGCAATTGGTTCTTCCAGTGACATAAAGTTTTGTACATAAATACGGGGCAACGTTGGAACAACTACCTTTGTGGTGGAGTGAGAGGCTTGCCAAACTGGGTGGTCAAGACCTCAAGGTAGTTCAGTCTATTGTCTTATTTCATCATTTTTGCATATGCTGCTATATTGGGGAAAATGATGTGAGCTTGGGCCAAGAATTTTATTAGCATTATTTCTTTACTTACCAATCATTTAATTTGGAACATTGAAATATGAAAGAAGATCATTAAACCTTAGTTGCTTCTAAGCTGTAGCATTGACTTGTATATGCAGGGTGCAATTGCAGTTGGTAACTATGCAGACATTGTTGCATGGGAGCCTGATTAGTTTGACCTTGATGAAAACTATTCTACTTTTGCAAAGCATCCTGTAAGTCCATTTTTGTTCTCTAATTGCTTCTTATGCATTATTGATCTTTTGCTTTCTCACACTAAAAATGAACTTTTGGTAAGAATAGCATTCTTAAACCCAGCCACGCATAAAAATAGCCCCTAAACAGCCCTCAGAACATCAGGAAAACAACGAAATTCGAAGCCTTTGAGTAATGTGTTCTTTAGTGATTCCATTTAAATAGACTATTCATGCTATAAAATGGATATCAACTCCGCTGATGTATCTAATATTTGAATCATAAAATTGCAAGAAATGAAGGAACAGAAGACACAAGATGATAAAATTGACTAAAATGAAAGAGTAGATGATAAAGTTGACTGAAATGAAAGAGTAGAAGATGCAAGATTATCAGATTGGGTGAGATGAAAGAATAGAAGAGACTTACATAAATTACAAGCATGTAGAGAGCCGCTGCTTCTGTTCTTAAAGAATTAGAGATTGATCTGAGACTGGGCTTGTACCCTTCAAGCTTCCAAGATTCCTATTTGCCACATTGCACTGCTCCGAAGAAACAATATGAGGTATTAATCCTTTCTGTAGTTATCTACTTTATCTCTTCCTATGTCCTGCATTAACATAATGATAAAACACTTTATCAGTGCCAAGTGTCACTCCTCTCTTAATCTTATTGGGTTACATATTTACTATATTGGTTAGGCGGGTATCTAATTTTTGTCAATTCCACCTGCTTGTTATGTTTGAAAATTTATGGCTTTCAAATCTAGAAGTTCTTGATAATAATCCTAATAATCCAGAAGATGAAACCCAATTTAACTATTGCAACCCCCAGCTAATTACAACTTTTTTCTTTTGGAATCTTTCGGATAATTTCTTTTTTCATTTGTAAGAAGAATTTTTTGGGGCAGAAGTGGGCTGGCTAATGGTTATATCCTCCTAACTCATGCTTATGAATAGTTGCTTTGGGTTTCATCTTCCTATGCTATTAGCAAGTTTCAATGAACCACCTCTAATTGAGATCTTTTAAAAAAAATAAAATAAAAATGACACCCTTAATCTCACTACTTTTACCTGACAATTAAAACATATTGTTTCATCATGAGAGAAGTACATAAGACTGTACATCTACCGCAATCTGAACATAAGTAGAATACCATCTTAGCAATTTGAAGAGGGGTGGAATTCTGAGCTTAGGGTGGCTGTATGTGAGTAGAAGGTGTGGACTGTGTGGTGTTGGTTTCAAAATAATAAATTAGGGGTGGTTCATTGAAATTTGTAGAAGGGGTGGTGCCTTACGGAAAACACCCCTATTTTAGATGTGATTTTCTGAAAACAACCCATTAATTATGGAAAACAATAAATAGGCCTAACACTAAAAGTTGGGTTCTTGATTTGGCATCAGCTACACTGCCATGCACAGGACGCAACCAAGTTTCTATCCCCCCATCCAAAATAAAGGGCGTCATCTCTCTCTTCTAGCCTGTATTTATCACTTGGCTTTTCAGCAACATTTTTATTGTGCTATTTACCAATGAGCTCAAAGGGTATGGATTAAACCTTGCCATTATAAAGCGCAATCTCCATTTTCCAAGAAGCTCATGGTGTTCCACTCTCTTGGCCCCCTCACAGGCTATCAGGTTCACTACATCCCTTGCTAGGCAGTGTTGCTCTATGAACTTATTGCTAAATTTAGTTGAAAATGAGTTTTATATGTTAGTATTAGATTTGTGCTTAACTTGTAAGCTCAACGTATAATTTTGGGGCCTAAGGGGACAATATTTCTTTGTTTATTCGCATTCCGGTCCAATCTGGAGAGCTGTTCTTGCACGAGAAATCCTTATAAACAAGAAGCTCTTGGTGTCCAGCTTGCACAGCTAGGCTGAGATGCATCTGCCCCTGAGTACGTAGTATACATCGATAAATCATATAAAGCCCCATTACTTGTACTGTTGTCCTTTTCTAATGCGAACAATTTTATGCTTCTTTGACAAGGTTGCAGGCTTGCAGCCCAATGTCAAAATGCCAAAAAAAATTTGTTGAGATTGAATATGTTGGAGCCGCTGAAAAGATAGAAAAATTACAGGGTGAAGCTTGGATAATGCCTGGAAGAGTGGAAGTTATAGATCAGATTCTATACACAAATAGTTTCGCAAAACTGATCAACATAGGAAGTGTTAAAGCTTCTCTTTCGATTAATGGTTATCCGATCTTGTTTTTCAGGTTCTTGAGAGATTTCTTAGCGAAAGCACGGACACTGAAAAGCTAGAAGATTTGGTCGAGAGCTTGAGATGTGGCAATGGATAAATTCATCCTTCTCATAGGTAACAAACTGAGCTCAAGGGTTATTTGGATTTCATATTGGACGAATAGCTAAGAACGCAGTGTAATGAACTGCTGACCTTTCACAGGCAACCTGACATGTAGGATTCGGCAAGCAGTTAAGAGTACATTAATGGATCCACTAATGCAAGTGAGCAAATAGAACAAACTCAACTAGAAGTGTACATGTTACATGACAATGCTCAAGGAGGGCTGCAAGCAATCAAGGCAAACGATGAAAATACGCACTGAACTTCATACAACAAGATTCTTGCCACGGAAACCACCAATCAAGGTTATTAAACTTCATCTTATTAAATATGCTAAATGATGACCTTTCTCGTTCCCAAAATCGCTTTTATAATTTCTGAAAGTGAAAGGAATCAATTCATGATGCGTTGAAGGAGAGATGGATGAAGGTGTTTCGGCCTTTTTAATGACAAGAGTTTAGCTCACCTCTTCAAATAACTCCACTATTCAGATCCTTTGCGGATGCAGATGCAGTCCCCAGTCCACAATTTTCAGAAAGCGTAAGCTAGCTATCCTCTCTTACCTTCATCCTTAATCTACATATCATTCAAAGTGCCACAGATTGTGTCCCATGTAAGACTATCCACAGTGGTTTTGTCTATAATGTATACGTTTGCACAAGGTGTGTAAAAATACACCTTACTTTTTGCTATTTTGCTCCAATGGTAAAATGTGTATTTTTTACACACCATTCAAATACAATTAATTTAAAACAGAAAAGAAAACAAAAATCATAAAAAAACACACCAATAAGATTGTCTTGTTTTTTGAAAAAGTTTTTGCACATGGGGAGGTGATGTGCTCAAATTTGCACATTACATGCTCAAATGTGCACATTTGCACACCCCAAAAGCAACCATTGGAGCTCACAAATGTCAAAAAAATGCACATTTAGACATTTACACACAACCATTGGAGTTAGTCTAATGTGAGACGAGATTCATCCAGGTGTTATTTCCATTTCTGTATTTTTGCAGGTGAAATTGATTATTCCAGGCAAATAATAACATCAGCATGTTGTGAGCAGCCTGCTATTGAAATCCTTCTCATGTGGGAATGTGGAGTCCTTGGTAGAGGTCAAGCAGATGGTACCTCATGGAAAAGGATCCCGCTCTTGAACATTGTCAAAAACTGATGCTCAAACTGGAGTTATAAATCCTACATTGCCTAAGTTCGATACAAGTCGGAAGCCGTGCGTAGCACGGCCTCTTTACCTAGTCTCTTTATATTGTTTGATATGCATAAGATTTTGGTAAATTGTTTCCCGTTGAAAGCCAAAATTGCCCTTACCCCACTATCCTCCCCTCTCACTCCCAAAAATGAATAAATGGCAACAATGAAATTGAGAGGGATAATATCTTCCTTGAATTTGTAAATAAAAAGCGGCCATAACCGGGGTTCGAATTGGCGACCTTTGGATACCACCCGCAAGTCATTTCCAGAGAACCATTCCGGAATGGTTGAGATAATCTTTTCCAAAATCTCCATAATCTTGGATCCCCAATCTTTCGAAAATCTCACAAAATAATCTCCCATAATCTCCATAATCTGAATCCCGCGCCTCACAATCCACCACCAAACACATTGTATTCATATTTTATTTTTTTGAAATCTCTATAATCTACCATAATTTGATGTCAAACACATCTTTAGCCACCTGGTTTGTGTTTTGTAGTATACTTTCTCCGTTCCAAAATAAATATCACTTTCCTTTTCAGCACGTTTTTTAAGGTGTTAAAATATTATTTTTTAATCAATTTTTTATATAATTTCATAGTTAATACTAATATGTATAAAGTTGTACAAAAAATTTAACTAAAATAATAATATTTTATAGATTTTGAACTCATTGAAAAACATGCAATAAAATACAAACGACACTTATTTTGGATCAGAGAAGTAGCATTAACACATTAAATCAGTGCCCACCTTTATTATTCATCATAATCCATTTGGCATTAAATACTCGACCCCATAAAAAATCACAAAACAAGTAGCTTGGTAGCTGACAGCAAGTTGCAATGCAGCCAGAGCCACAACAACACCGCCTTGCGACGGGAAGGTGGTCACCCACCACTACCAGTTACTTACCCGCCTCAGTTTCTCCTCTTCCTAGCAGTCAACACCCAAATGCCAGCTGCCATTTTTTTTTTCTCTCTTTTGGAAATAAAAAAAAATCAGAGCTTGATTCATGTGACTCAAATCCGCCCCAAATAGTACATTTTCCGAGCACAGAGATTGCATCATAGCGCCCGTAGACGACGACCTTGCTGCAGACGTGGCACTGGCGTAGTTTTATAAACTCTGCCGGCGATTTTTTCTGCCTGGATCTCTTTGTGGCATTTCGTCGAACACCTGATCTGCAAGCTTTGAGCTTTGCAGGTTTGGGTTGAGTTTGGGTGAAGATGAGCTCGAGCTACGATAATGAAGTGGGAGGAGGGGATCTGAAGAAGCCGTTTCTGCACACCGGGAGTTGGTACCGGATGTCTGGGATGGGGTCGAGGCAGTCCAGCTTGATGGGCTCGGCGGCAGCTATCCGAGATAGCAAAATCTCCGTCGTTGCTTGCGTCATGATTGTCGCTCTCGGTCCTATCCAGTTCGGTTTCACCGTAATTGCTTCTCACTGCTTGTTGATTCAGATCAGAATTTGAGTTTCATTGTGCTTCATGTAGCTTGATTCAACTGATTTTCTTTCTGTTTGACGGATTTCGTGTGCAATTTTAGAATGGCTATTCCTCTCCAACTCAATCTGCGATTACGGAAGATCTTGGACTGACGACTTCAGAGGTATAAAGATAGAATTTGTGTTTCAGGGCGCTATGCTGTAATCTCTGGTTTTGTTTAATTTGTTTCTGATTTGATATTTGTATGACAGTTCTCTTTATTTGGATCACTATCAAATGTGGGTGCTATGGTTGGAGCAATCGCCAGTGGTCAGATTGCTGAGTACATTGGGCGAAAAGGGGTAGGATTTTGACTTTTTCGATCCTTGAATTTCTAGCAATGTAATTTGTTTGGCGCAAATAAGATCTTTATCAGATCATTGCAAGCAATAAACACATTTTGGTGGTTGGTATCTACATCTTGTAATGTCTTTTTTTTCTTTGGATTTGCAGTCTCTGATGATTGCTTCCATACCAAACATCATTGGATGGCTCATTATAGCAATTGCCAAAGTGAGTGTTAAGAGCTGATAGTATTTCATGCCAATGTAAATATGTAATGCTGTTACAACCAATTGTAATAATTCGTCGTTCTCAGGATGCCTCGTTTCTGTACATGGGACGGCTACTCGAAGGATTTGGTGTGGGAATAATATCTTACACGGTAGAGCACTGCTGCAAAATTTCTTGTTTATGGGTAGTTTGAGCTTCTGGGGTCTTCATGGGATATTCATATGGTTGTTTGTAGGTGCCAGTCTATATCGGTGAGATAGCACCTCAGACCATGAGGGGAGCCCTGGGTTCTGTTAATCAGGTTGTCTTTCTTCTCTAGAGCTGCGTCCTTTGCTTATCGGAATCTGCTATCATTGTTGATATTGATATTTTTCCGTGGTTCCTTATGATGAAACTTTTGTTTCGTGGTTTTTCAGCTTTCTGTCACAATAGGCATTATGCTGGCGTATTTACTGGGACTTTTTGTTCAGTGGAGAATACTTGCAGTTCTAGGTAAGTCTCAATTTATGAATCATACTGTTAATTGTATGATTTGCTGATGTTTTACTTTTTGTAAACATTCCTTCTATTTTCAAAAGCATCATTAGGTGATTGTTCAACAAAAAATGATCAATCCTCCTTGTATTTGTATACTATAATGTGAAGCTGATTAGACACTTTTGGATATTTCACAACTGCCTCTCTCTGAAAAAACTGGAGTATAAACTATAAAGCAGAGAAGACAATCTGACTTGCCTGTCCTTTTGATTTCACTTGATAGTCTGAAGCTGGTAGCTAGAGTATCTGGACTAGTATAAGTATAAACTAGTCTGAAGCTGGTAAGATACTCAACTAGAGTGTCTAGAATATAAACTAGTTTCTTATTGTTAGGATCTGAATTAGAGACTGAAAAGATGGAGATTAGAGGAAGAGGAGGTACGGGTGAGAGAGTTTCTTTTGCTATCAAAATCTGAATGCCCCCTTTTCCGTCTTTCCCAATCCCAATCTTTTATAGATGGGATCCTATTTTCATTTTATCCCCTATCAACACCACCCTTACATTTATCTACTTTGAGCAAACTATGCTCTTCTCATAACTCGTAAGATACTCAGTTATATATTGCTGAAGAATGCAACTCACAGAGGAAGTGATGTCTGGAACTTGTGCTGGGAAGTGGAATGTTGGGTTCACCTAACTTCTCTTTCTTTGTGCAGGTATATTGCCTTGCACTATACTGATACCCGGGTTGTTTTTCATCCCAGAATCACCTCGGTGGCTGGTAAGTGCATCTAGTTACTTGGCCCTCTATTCCTTGTTGATGCTATATTTTTCTCTGAGAATATCCAATTGTTTATGTCTAGGCAAAAATTGGTAAGACTGAAGAGTTTGAGATGTCATTGCAAGTTCTCCGTGGCTTCGATACTGATATCACCACTGAAGTAAATGACATTAAGGTGATTTGTTCATTTAGTTATTTGTACGAGGGATGGATATTTTGTTTTTGGTAAATTATATGATTTATGACTTCCTAGTAGAGCTACCAGTTCGATTACACTAAAACTCAGCTTTCTTTTTCATAAATTTTGTGAATGTTGGTCATGAATCATGATATGCATTATGTAGAGGGCTGTTGCATCGGCAAACCGAAGGACCACCACCATCACATTTGCAGAACTTAAACATAGAAGATACTGGCTCCCATTAATGGTAATTCCTTGCATTTTGAACCTTTTTTTATTTCCCTTTTTCTGGACCCTTCATCTTAGCTTGGAAGTAATCTAATCTCAGTAATATCCGAGCATCTGTTTTTGTGCAGATAGGAATTGGACTACTAATACTGCAACAGCTCAGTGGAATAAACGCTCTCTTGTTCTATTCGAGTTCAATTTTTGCAGCTGCTGGTAAGTGCATATTTGATTCTCATCTAGGAGAGCCCAATGGGGTTAGCATTTGATAATTGTATAATGAATGGTCAGCAAGAATCTGATATAAGAAAGCTCTCATTGCAAATTCTATTGATACTCTCACACTGGCATATAAACTTCTTTTTTTCTCGGGTAGACAAATAAATCAAAAAATAAGCTAGGTTTTTTTATTGCAAACATAGCCCTAGTTGGTTTTGCTTCATTTCAGCACTAGAGGGTCAAGACTCATTGCGTTACTTTAATTTGATCAGGGGTATCATCAAGTAATGCTGTGACATGTGGACTTGGTGCAGTTCAGGTAGGGTTGTGTGCGTCTGATGAACAGTTTTTGTTTGCTACCATAGCTTATGCTGTCACTTGAAGTTTATTTATAATATATTTATCTTCATGCTGTTAGGTTGCGGCTACAATAGTTACTACATGGTTGGCAGATAAAGCTGGCCGTAGGCTTCTCTTGATAGTGAGTTTTAGCAGATGCACCTATTAAAATTACCGGAGATGATTACATGCACTCAGATTCGAAGGAACTGATTCTCTTTCCTTCTTGTAGATATCGAGTATTGGCATGACAGTTAGCCTTCTGGTGGTTGCCATTTCCTTCTATGTGAAGGTCAGTCCAGAGCTTGTTGAGATCTTATGTTTGATGCGCTAACATGATTATCCTAAAAGACGATTTGCTAATCATATTTTTTATATCAGGACGCTGTATCTGATGGATCTACTGTCTACAAAGTATGCTGTATTTTAGCAGTTGCTGGAGTTGTGGTATGTTCTCCTGCCCCCAATTTTTATGGTTTAACTTTCGACAGTGTACCAGCAAGAAATTCTAGGTCCCTCTAACTGATGCTCTCCCTTCAGGCAATGGTACTTACTTTCTCTCTCGGAATGGGAGCTCTCCCATGGGTTATAATGTCAGAGGTAGTCATGTTCTTTACATTAAGGTGTTTTGGATGATCAAGTCTTGCCTGGAAAACTAGTTATGATCGACTGTATGTGGTTTTTGCTTGGCAGATCCTCCCGGTTAATATAAAGGGACTAGCTGGAAGCATCGCTACGCTATGCAATTGGCTCCTTGCTTTTATAGTCACAATGACTGCAAATTTCCTTCTGGACTGGAGTAAAGGAGGTAACTTACTCTATCCTGATCTTGTCACTTTTATTAGGATGAGAGGCACTGATTGCATCTCTGTGCTGTATAATAACGAATAGGAACGTTCACCATTTACATGGCGGTGGCTGCTTTCTCTGTGGCTTTTGTGTGCATTTGGGTGCCGGAGACGAAAGGGAGATCTTTGGAGGAGATCCAGAGATCCTTCAGATGATGAGCTTATTAGCAGCACCCTTGTCAACAGTTTTGGCATTAAGGGAGAGTCTGCGAGTACGAGCAACAGTAGTAGCTGCTGTGACGGTACACACGATTTCAGTATGTTGTATGTTAAAACCGCTTCAGCCGCCACCAACAGCAAGCTGTATGGGAACAAATGCTCTGTTGTTGTAATTCTTTTAGCTGCCAGGGTCAGGAAGATCATCAGCTGTTGTATTATTTTTGAGTTTTGATGAGTCAAATTTTGTTGTCCAAATTGCTAGGGTCTGAAGTCTGAACTGCATTTTGGGGAGCTCAATTAATCAATTATTGTATCTAAAACTGCCAAATTTTCAAGTGCTGGAGGAATAAAAAACAGTTGCTTTCTCCTATATGCATTAAACAATCTTAATTTTAAATCTTCATAAAATGGTGTGACCCAAATCCATTGAAAAGAGAATGCAGAAGATGATGATGATGAAACATTGTAAGATTTCTCGCATATATGTTTGTATATGGAATTGGAAAAACTGTTCTTTGGTTATGTAGTGATGGCTGATGATGATCGATTTTCCGACTATGATCAATGCGAATATTTATGTAGATAGATATGATAAGTTACCTACTGTAGTGCTGTACTGATCTTGGTGCTGTTAAGTAAAGACTTGGGGTCAATACTTTTGTAAAAGCTGAGTTATAGTAACCACTTGAATAGTACAATGGCATCCCATACATCTAGCTTGCCAAAATCATAACATTTTTGCCAAACAAACAATATCATATTTTTATTTTTTAGGCAAGTGAAAGCACAAAGATTCTTATCATACGCAGTTTCGTCAAAAGAATACGAAGGGTCCTTCAATCCTTTTGTACCAGACAAAATATATGCCTAAGACTAACTAGCTAGAAAAGCCAATTTCGTCCTACAACCATATATATATATCAGGAAGGTGACGAAGCCCATCTTTGGTTCGACGAGGGGTGGGAGGAGTTAACTTCAGCTCCGAGCCAGAAAGTTATGGAAGGGTCACCGTTGTGAGGATCACCACTAGTTGGAGGGACTTTGCTCTCGATAATCGTCTTCGAGTCAGGGATGCATGTATCTTTGAGCTCATCGACCAGAACTCCATGACTTATCACGTCCTCATCTACCGTCGCGCAACAGCTTCATGACTTACTGCGCAACAGCTTGATTACCAAGTCGAAGACATGGTGCTAATAGTTATGAAACTTTAGTAGTTATTTGAAATTGTATGCTTATTAAAGTTGCATACAATTTAACACAACTACTAAAGTTTCATAACTACTAGCACCAAGTCTTCGACTTGGTAGATGTTCGATCAAGCTGTTGTGCGGTGAGTCATGGAGCTGCTGCATCCGCGACACTAGATGTGGACGCGATAGTCATGGAGCTCCGGTTGATGAGCTCAAACACACATGCATTCCTGACTTGAAGGCGATTATTGAGAGGAAAGTCTCGTCAACCGGTGGTGATCCTCACCACGGTAACCCTTCCATAACTTGCTAGCTCGGAGTTGAAGTTAACTCGCCAGTCGCCAGGCCTTATCATCACCGCCCACAACATGTTCCTCGGCCAGCTTAAGAAGCAGCACGTTGCTCCTCGCCCCCAACAAGTACCGTTTGGCATACCTCATTGGGACCCACCTACAAATATTACAATTATATGAATGATACATTGTTAGGATTGCATATCAGGTATACGAGAGCTGCTTACCATGAATGATGTGGACCCTGTAAGCATTGGCTTCCTTGTCTGTGAGCGGCTAACAGGTCATTTTCGATGGCGAAGCTCTTCCATCCAGCACTGAGTATCCCGTTGAAAATCTTTCTCGGTCGCTTAGGGAGATTGGATTCAGTAAGGACATTAACCGGCCAAGTTTCGAAAGCCCTTGCTCTTTCTAGAGCATCAACGATATCATCTTCGCCTGCATTATACAATTTGAGGAAAATTAATTTTAAGCCAATTAAACATCAGAAAATCTTGATTGATGGTCACTTAATTACCTGGATTGTCGTCATCAGTCGGGTTGAACCCCGGAAATGCAATCTTGGAGCAAGATTGCATTTCCGGAAAAGAGGTGGATAGATGTAGATAAGGAGATCGGATGGATGATCGATCGACTTACGAGAGGGTGAAGCTGGAGAGGAGGAAGGATGCTGGTCAAGAATTGGGGGTTGTAGAGGAGATTGGATTCAATTTAATGCAAATAATATTGCTTTGTCATTCAATGCAAAGAAAGAATCGGTTGGTGGTTGGGTTTCAAAATTCAAATGGCCATATTAAATTTTACGAGTTAATGTCAGATAAAGCTACCTGCAAATTGGGTTAAAAAAAAAAGAAAAGAAGAAGCTACCTGCAAATTTAATTGGGTACGTAATTTACAGAAAGTGGCCTTTATTTGGGTAATTCACAGAAATTGGCCTTCAAATTTAATTGTCTGTGGAAATAGCTTATTCGGAGTCATGCTTGATGCTTCCCATTGTTATAAGCGTGATTGGTGATTCCAATTCAAGGGTCAATTCAAATGAGCTTACAATTTAAGATTTGCTAATTAAAGGTATAAACTTTGATCAAAATCTTAACCAATTCCGAACCGATCTAGATCTAGAGAAGAAAGAGTTAAAGAAAACCCACTTGAATTGGGACCGAATACGACAATGCAACGAGGAATCGAGCTCGGGAAGGAGGAGAAGAGGGCTCGGTGAGATGGAGTCCCCTTGGTGAAGGCAGCGAGCGGAATGGGAGAAGAGAGGAGAGTGTGTGTTTTATTTAAGGAAATATATATATGAGTATTATTGATTTTTCTATATCCTATGCCCTTAATTAGGAAAAATTCTTCTTAATGATGAGAAGCGAGTAGTCACCCTACTTCTGGGTCGGGGTGAGCCAGATGGTGGCCATGTAGGGTTAAGCGATAAAGGTATGATTTTTATATGTGATTTCATCTTCTATCCATGAATTACATGATTCTTCTACGACAGCTGAAGATGATCCTTATTTGTATTATTGAAGCGAAAGTGATCTTAATGCAAACTTGGATTAATTATGTGAAAATGGTTAGTAACAATTAAGGTTTATGCGAAAGCCTCTGTATTCCTATTTGTTAATGACGAAAGTTATTGATGAAAAGGCATAATCTTTTATATCTTTGCATGATTCCTGCATGGTTATCGTTGTGGCATTGAAACCCCGATGTTGGAAGTCTTTTAGTTTATTGAATTAAATTACTTTTCCGATGTTTTTATTTATTTTTCTGCAAATTTCGAGTTTCTACGCAATGATCGATATTGAGTATACCAAAGTCAATATCGAGTATACTAAGGTCGATATCGAGTGCCCTTCACTCGATTTCGATTCCGTTGCTTTTGTTGCGCAAGCCTGAAGGAATTTCAACTGACTTCAGTGGATATCGACTAACCCTTGGTCGATATCGAGTGGTCTCTGAGTCAATTTCGAGAGCGACTTGGAACTGAAAAGGCGAGCGCTGACACGCCTCCTCGTGGATACGATCCTGATTCCCTTCCACTACAACGGGAGGAAGTCTTGTAATTTATTTGCGTGGTCCAGGGAGTCGATTTGGAATTTATATTTTATATTTATTTCATACTTGATTTTTCTCCTAACAGCTGCCACCAGGTCCCCGGACCCTCGAAGACGTACGGGCCAAAATCAGCCAGGTGACTCGCCCGATCGTGGATCTTCAGCAGCAGAAGATCCACGGTCTCATCCCTCTACAACCTGTAGGCTCGATGGTGCCTATAAGACATCAGCAAAGTGCCTTGGACCGACTGCGCAGGGATGGGTGCATCACCCGCACCCCTCTGCTCCTCCTGCTGCCCCCTGCCCCTCCTGCCTCTCCTCCTCCCCTCCTGCCTCTTTTGTCCGTCCTCCATCGATCTCCTCTATGACGTCAGGGATGGTGTCATCCGCAGAAGCCAATGATAGCGGCGCTGGTGTGCGGGAGGTCGAAGCCTCAGCATCATGGGTGGCGGAAGTAGAAGCCTCATGGACGGCGGAAGTCAAAGCCTCATGGATGGTGGGGGGCATCTGCTCAGCCAGTCTACCCCCATGGGCCGGTCGACCCCCACGGAAATCAGTGACGCTCCAGCCGAGTACATCTTGGAATGACATCGACAGCTACTGCCCAGCCAACGGATCTCCGAAGCTGCGAAAATTAGGCAGACCCTGCCAGAAGCTGTCATCCATGTCGTACTAGGGGCTCTCCATGGTCTGCTGGGTGTAGACAGTAGCTGCTCATCTACTGGGTCGCCGAGGCCTCCCTAACAACAGGTACCGTCACCCCTCCGCTCCTCCCTCAACCATATCCTCACCCCCACCCTCTGCCCTACACTGACTGACCGCTGCCTGGTCTTCGACCCTAACAAATCTGTAGGGTACCATCAGTCCTTAAGAGTCTCGTCGCCTGTTATTATAAAATGTTTAAGAGTATGTTACTTCCTGTATTACTTTTTTTTTGGTGGGCAAACAGGGAGAAGCGGCTCCCCAAACCGTTAATCAAATAAATAAGCAGAAATAGTTTTACACCCCAGAAAATTCAAAAACACATCACACCACACAGTATCTAGTCCAAGTCCTTCCAATTTCGTCAAGCAGCAGCAGATCGGCTACCAAACCAGGGGGTGAAATTAACTGGTGACAGCCGATCGGCAAGGACAAGGCCAACTCAGCCAGCTTGTCCGCAACCGAGTTTGTCTCGCGAAAAGAATGACGAAACTGGACGGACCAGTCTCTACTTCCTGTATTACTTATGCTAATTCATTAGTTACAGTTGGTTCATACGTTCGTAACTTGTTATTTCGTCTTTTAATGTATTTTTAATGTGTTTTAATGTCTTCTAATGTCTTTTACATAATGTCTTTTAATGCCTTGTAGATATAGTAAAAACTATATTATAAAAACTATATTTTTAATGTCCTTTAATGTCTTCCAATGTCTTTTACATAATTTCTTTTAATGTCTTTTAGATATTGTAAAAACTATATACTATAAACTATAAACATATAATAAATATTTCAAGTAATGAAAACTATATTATAAGAACTATGAACATAAAATAACGTAGAAACTATAAACTATAAACTATAAAACTATATTCCCCAACTATATTATAAAACTATATTATAAAAACTATTAAAATATTAACATATAACAACTATTTCAATTTATTAAAAATATATTATACAAACTATATTAAAAACTATATTATAAAACTATAAATATAAAATAACATAACAACTATAATCTATAAACTATAAAAACTAGAAACTATAAAAACTATCAATTATATACTATAAATTATAAAACTATAAACTATAAAACTATATTATAAAAACTATAAAAATATTAATATAAAATAAAATAATTAAATAATTCAAATAACATACCGGTGGGGTCGGGACATGCGACACCTCCATACAACACCGCTTCCGCGGCGGTAATAGGACATGCGTCACCTCCGGCACCAACTCTGGCATCACCACCTCCGCCTCCGGCTAATCTCCAGCCGCCACCTCCGCCGGCGCCTGCTCCTCCTCCACCCCCACCACCACCTCCTGCACCTCCACCACCCCACCACCACCACCCTCTACCGCCACCGCCTGCTCCTCCTCCGCCACCACCTGGCCTCCTACACCACCACCGCCCCACCACCACCACCCTCTATTGCCTCCGCCACCACACCCCCACCTCCATCCGTCTCCATCTCCGTCTCCCTCTCTCCATTGCCTCCACCTCCGCCATCGGCACCACCACCTCCATAGAAGGAAGTGGGGTGCGTGCAACCCAAAGCTTCATTAAAACCCTAGAAGACTAAAGTCCGTCTTGTTCAACGTCAAACTGGTTGAAATCGTACTTTGGAAGATTCGAAAACCTCCTTCCATCCACATCGACACTCACCCCCACCACAGCGGTCGTGCACCCAACGACTCCTATTCCGGCTGCACCGGCGCGATTACGGCAGCTGGTGGTGTGTAGAAGTAGCGCAGGCGAGCGGAGGCGCATCCTGTGTCGGCCTCTCTCCTCCGTTCAGCAAATCCGGGTATTCAGCCACCAGAAATTTACTCCGGCGGTGGTGCTTCCCTTCGTGTGACTCTAAATCCGACTGGGATACCGATTTTGAAATGGGTAAGCCACAAAATTTCTTGGTTTTTTAGCCTCTTTCATTACACTTATTTTATATTAAAGGAGGAAGGGGCAATTTGGTAATGTCACATATTTAACTGAGAATATGTCGGAACCCTGTGAGGGGTGGTCTTTCGCTAACAGAAGCATTATAAGAGGTGGTTTCCGGCAATTAAGCATTTAAGGGTTGGTTTTGGGCAAATGACCCTATTTAAGGGGTGGTTTTACAAAGTTTACCCTTTAACTAATATCTAGTTGAATTCCACTTGCGGAGCAAGTGGAAAACAAGTAGCAATGTGAAAATTTGTTATTAAGTTTGATGCTAAAATTAGTTTTCATTAAATGTTTTAATATATATTGAATATGATTCTTATTATGTAATACTAAGGTCTATATAAACTTAGTTATTGAAATGTGTTGATTTGAAAAAGTAATTTAATATGAAAAATATGGAAGAAGTTGTGTCTTTTCTAATGGAAGCACAAATTATAAATATTCTAAAATCGATGTGTAATCAACAAAAGAGATGAAGCTCCCCATTATTTAAATATATGGCCTTAAAATTAGGTTTTGTTGATAATTTTTCTTGAATTAATTAAGAGCTAAGAAGGCATTTCTCCTATATTTTTACATGAAAAAATAAAAATAATTTATTGAAATTATATTTGTTTAGGTCAAGCATATCCTTTCGAAATTAGCAAGTATTAAAAAGATCTCTTTTTTTTATTATGTAATATCCTTTATATGTGTAATACTAAGATAAAATGAGTTACTAATGGTAGAGGAAATTTTTTGCAATTTTCGAATGTATTTAAGACTTTTCTTAATGTGTACAGTATTAAATACAAAGTCAAAAGAAAGTATTGAAGCTATCATGAGCATTTTTACAACTTCCTTCGAGTTAATACATTTTTGTCTTTTTTCATAAATAAGAGACACAAATGAGTTTATTTACAAACATATGCCTTTTTGCATTTTTCCTAATTGTGGACTTTTGTAATTCCTCTAAAATATAGGGCCAAAATAAAATATTTAAGTTATTTTTTTATAAGAGAAACTCTTGTTTATGAAATGTAAGATGGTTTTCAAATGTTCACAATGTGATAAGATTTTAGTAACCTTCTTGAATACAAAGTCATTATACTATAATTAAAGTTACTGTGTGGACTTTTACCCTTGTTTTTTGAGGACATTCACTTCATTTAAATGTTCAACTTTAATCCCAATCTTATTGAAATTATCATGTACATGCTTGCAATTTTGATGGAATGTGTGGAATATGAACTTCCTTTTTATTTTTCATAAATAATGGTTCTAAATAAGTTAAGGGTGATTTAGGTAGTTAGTCTATTTAGAATCTTTAATAAGCTAATTAATTAGGCTATAAACTTTTTTAATTAGATTAGCTAATCCATCCCCCTTAAAACACCACACGCGCCTCATTTGACGCGCCCCAACCTTTCTTTCAGCGCCGATCGAAGCTGCATCAAAGCTTCATCCATGGAGATCCATGTCGTCTGCAGATCCCAAATCCAGAGCATCCAAAAGCAATCGTAACGCACCAAAATCTTAGATTCAGGATCGAGATCGTGATTCCATCCAGTGATTCCAACTGAAGCCAGGATCGAGATCGTGATTCCTCCAAAATCTCCGATCGAGCTTCCACCACCAGATTCGAGATGCCAGAAGCCAGAATCGCAGATTGAGATCCGAAAATCTCAGATGCAATCGCAAGCTCGTGATTCCAACTCGATTACGAAGGCGAAATCCAGGTGAACCCACACAAAATCAAGCTTCCCCCTCCCATGAATTATGTCCCCCATGGCCAACATCATTGCTGTGTGAATCAGATGACAAATAAATTTCGGAAGATGACATAAATTCGGAATCAAATAAGGACTCATCCAGATGGTTACATGAAAAAGGAAGAAAATGGAAGCAAATGTGAGCAATTGCACAAAATTGGATACAATTGCATCCAACATCAAAACCCTAGAAATTGGGGACAGTAATATTGATAAAGATGACAGTAATGTTAACAACAAAGAATGCCTCATCAAGATTTTACAATAACCAAGAAGAAATTGGAAGCAATCGCAATCAATTGCATAAAATCGGGGACAATTTCATCCATCATCGAAAACCTAACCACACCCCAAAAAAATCAAAAAACAAACTCAACTGGAGTGGATGCAACGATGACAACCGGCATTTTTTAGGACTATAGAGTGTCACCCGAACCTCGTGCTCAGCAAAAACAACAACGTCGTCACCAGAGACTGCTGAAGAATGGAGGATGAAGGAGAAGGACGCCGCCGAAGACGGATTGAAGAACGACGGACCGAATCGCTGGTCAGGAGAACCAGAACATATCGGGTTGATGGAGGATGAAGAAGAGCTGGACGATGCCGACCGTCTCGCCGCTGGAAGCGATGAGCTTTCCGTCGGAGCGGAAGGATGCAGACGATGGGTATGAGGGGCGGCGATAATGAGAGGCGGAGGGAGGAGAACGAGGGACGGTGAAACGGCGGAGAGAGAGGGGTATGAAGGAGATTAGTGCTGCTAAAAAAATTGGAGTGTGGTTAGAACGGCCCATAAAAGATTGAAATAGGTTAATTACTTAATCTAAAGTTCCAAAAGGTATAATTTACCAAAATTTCTCATAAGTTAAAAAGGGGCATTAATTTTCATATTTTTTTACCAATAGATTTTCTTTACAGTTTATCGTATAAGAAGGGATAGAATAAAATGGGACATCAATATAAATTAACTGATAATAAATTATAATTGATTATCTTATTTTAAACTCTAAAATTATTAATTAATTATTAATTTTCTTAAACTTCATTCTTAATTGTTTACGTTTGACATATATAACTTAATTATTCTAGTGAAGATTTACATTTTTTCATAGCAAATGAATATATTTCTAACGGTATTTAATGTTTTTTTTACAGTATGCAAACAGTTGGAGTTTGCTACGAAAATCGTAACAAACAACCAGGATCATCCCTTAGGATGATGGTGTACAACTCCTTAGTAAGAGGAGATGTAGATCTAGTACAATCGATACCTTTTCTAGCTACGAAGTCAGCTACATTGTTGGCTTCTCTATAACAATGCTTAAATTGTATAAACTCGAACTCTTGAGCCATAATGATGATCTTCTCAACTTGATGGATGACTTACCATGGAGTAGTGATCTCCTTGCTTATAGCTTTGATGATAGTCTGGTTGTCACTTTCAATGATAGCCTTTCGGATCCCTTTACTTCTTGCATGCTGGATGCCTACAATGATTGCTTCTGCCTCTGTTTGTAAAATCGTACCTCTTGATGTATTTTGAAAGAATACATCTAGTAAACCGCTCTCGGTGTCACGAATGACTCCTCCCACTTGGCAAGAGCCTATGGGCTTAACCGAGCCATCTATATTAATTTTATAGATATTGCTCGGTGGTTTAGTCCACTTGATCTTATTCCTATTAGTGTTTCGAGTGGTAGACTTGTTTTCCACTTCTATTTGAGAGTTCCATAATTTTATGTTTGATATAATCTCAAAGGCTATATTGATAGTTGAGTTGGGATTTTTATTTTTAAATATGTAATTATTTCTGGAGTCCCAAATTGCTTGCCATATAAATCCTAATTCTTTTATCGCTAATTTATTTTTATTTTTTTGAACTGTAGGATGTCCTTAATATCTTCATTGTAATCTTCTCTAAGAATTAATTTTTTCGCACTTGCATTTTCATAGTTTTGGATGAGTTGTCTAGCAAAGCTACAATTGATGAATAAGTGGGTAGCATTCTCATCTTCACTATTACAAAGTGAGCATTGTGCTGGGACTCTATTATAATGTTTGTTTAATCTCTGGGTGGTAGGTAATCCATCTATCATTATCTTCCATATAAGGTTTTTGATCCTCGGTGGTATATCAAGTTTCCATATCCATTTGCAATCTTCCATATTTCTATTATTAGTGTTATGATTGATAAGGGTAGTAGATTTGGTTGAAAATCTACCACCCTTTTCTAGTTTCCAAACTAATTTGTCACTAGTATCCCAAGTGGGTATTTTAATTTGTATGATCTGATCAATAATATGACTTGGGAACAATTGTTGTAGGATTGTTAGGTTCCATTGCTTCTGGTTGTTTATTAACTGGGAAACTTTGAGATTTGTATCTTCCAAATTTTGGTATTGACTTAGGTTGACTCCATTCAGCCACGGATCCCTCCAGACATTTATTTGAGTTCCATTGCCAATAAGCCATTTGATCCCAAGTTTGAATTTTTCCCTTAGGGATAAAAGTCTCCCAAATTTTGCCAAGATGTATTTTGATTGTCCCTTTCATTTATATCCATTGTATGTAAGTATTTTTCTTTTATTATTTTTACTCACATGCTAGAGTTGTCTGTATAAATTTTCCAAAGAAGCTTCATCTGCAAACCTTCGTTTAAAGATTCTGCTTTTCTGATTCCTAGTCCTCCTTCATTTTTATTTTTACATATTGAATCCCAACTAATTAGCGGTGTATATCTTTTAGACTGTAATTTGTTCCAAAAGAAATTCTTGTTAATTTGATCTATTTGGTTAAGTATTCCTTTTGGGAGTAAGAAGTTCTGCATAAGATAATTTGTCTTTGAGCTGAGATTAGATTGGATTAATATGGTTCTTCCCACTTGAGATATGGAGGAGGATTTCCATTTGGAGAGTTGTTTTTTTAGATTTTGTAATGCGTCCTCGAAGACGCAATTTTTAACCCTACCATTGACGAGGGGTATTCCGAGATATTTCTGAATTGTTTTCGATATGGGGATCCCCATTTGAGATGCTAGGGATGTACGTAGCTAGTGTTGAGCTAACATTTTTTGAGAATTAGATAGAGCTTTTGTTGTAGTTTATGGTTAATCCAGATATGTTCGCAAAATTATTTAGGGAGTTTTGAATAGTATGCAAGCTCAAGTGAGATGCTTTGGAGAAAATTATGGTGTCATCTGCAAACGTAAGAAAGGGTATCGGTGTTCCTTGCTTAGTTAGTTTGATGCCTATTAAAGCATCTTCCTTTATTGCCTCATGGTGTAATTCTCTTGCAAGACTTTCCATTACTATTACGAATATGTATTTAATGTTTATTGCCTCATGCCTAGCGGTATTTAATGTTTTTTTCTTCCATTGATTGCTAAAATGAATCATTAATTGATAATTAACGGGTAATTTTCAAATTTATGTAAATTGAAGATAATGAAAGAAAGTAATAATCCAATCCTAGTGACACTCTTAATAAAGAGGGGATTGTAGTTGTAGCTAGGCTTGTAGTTGTCTAACTTAAATAAGGGATTTTAATAATTTATAAACTATGAATTTTCATAAAAATTTATGCTTTTTATAAGATAATGATATTTTCTGTCATTATTTAAAATTAAGGGTTAAAATGAAATCCTCAATTTTATATATGGAGATAGATATAGATATAGAAATATAAAAAAAATGGTTCAGATATTAGTTGGAGGTAATCAAATTTTGGTCTTAGAATCGCAATTTTAATTAGATAGTCAATATATGATTTAAGTGTTATTTTGAATGTATCTAGAGAAAGAGATTATTGATGTTTGTTTAGCTTTTATTGAAATAACTAATATACAGAGTATAAAAGTTAAGTGAATATGACTTGAATCATATAAATAAAAATGTATAAATATTTAAAGTTTTTATTCGGCAAATTTATTGATGTTTGTACTCGTTAAGCAAAGTGAGCAACTCTAAATTATATTTTTGTTAAGGCAAACTCATAGAAAACCCTAATCTCAAGTCTTATACTTGGTTCATGTATTGTTGAATGTAGATACTCTCAATTTGGAGTATAGTTTTTAAAAAACTAAAAAATACACACATAACGTTTCATTGAATTTGCTTTACTTTAACATCATCGACATGGAATGATGGGCTTTATTCCAATTTGTTATAGCCTAGAAAGTAGTTCGTAAAAAAATTACGGAAATTATTTTTAAAATAAAAATATATATTTAATATAGTTTGTAGTTATTTAAAAATAAATAAATTTAAATACACACATAATATTTCATTGAATTTGGTTGACTTCACCATCATGGACATGGCATGATGGGCTTTTAGCCCAATATATCATGGCCCAGAAAGTATTTCGTAAAAAATTTAGGGGTGAAATAGGGCAATTCAGTCAAAGAAAGCTGATGGGAAGCCTTTGGTATTTGGTAATTTGTTAAAAAGTTAGGGATAAATTTGGAAAAAAATGTAACTAGTCATCCTAAAGTGTCTCTTTTATATATGTAAGATATTATGATTTGTGGAAACTACAGGGAGAATATAGATAAATAAGAAAAGGAGAAGGATGAGGTCAACTCATAATTGTAGATTAAAAATATAAAAACTTTAAAAAAATGGTTAAAAAAGTAAAAAACTATTTAAAAATAATTAAATAAGGTGTCTAAACATTATGAATAGAGTGAAAAAAAAATTGAGAAGAGCTAACTTATGGTTAAATGATACATGACACGTCAGCTTCTTATGCGTCTGTAACGTTTTGCCATCAGATTAATTGCGGACCAGGCAAGTTTTGGGAAGCCCATTGAAATTTGAATGTCGCCGGCCCATTACATTACAAAGCTCCTAGAACCTTCTTTTCAGGCTCCAAAGGTTTAGCAAATTTATGCCGAGTTCTCTAGTGAGTGTCACAAATTTTCGATCGCCATTGCCAATCTCTACAAGGGGCTGCAAGTGCAACTGCAAGCAGAGCCAAAGGAAACCGTCGAAGGGTTCGAGAACGAGAAAGGAAAATGGTGAACGAGATTCTGATGGACTTGGAGGAGCTTCGCCACTTGCTTACCGTCGCCAAGAGGCCTAGAGTTGTCTCTCTCATTTCCAGTGAAATCGAAAACCTAAAGAAGGTTCTCCTTTCCTTCTTCTATTACTGCTTTCGCAGTGGATGATCCCTCGCCTCTTGATTTTCGTTTTGGCTTGAGTTACATCCTTACATATGTCCCGAAATGTGTTCAACTTATTTCCGTTGATTGATGATTAAGAGATTATCTTGTTCTCAAACGTTCCTGCCAATCAATACTTTGTTGAATCTTCGCTAGCTGTCACTTATTCGCTGAAATCAGGCCTTGGCGCTTATAATATATATATATATATAGACGAAACGTTTCAGTTCCTTGTTTTAATTCATCATCGATGGTTAAATTTTGTGTACAGATTTGTTTGCGGATAGGCCATTCCTTGACTGATGTTGTCAGCTTTTGCGAATTGGTGTTTATTGATGTTCGACAAATTACAAGCCAATTTTGCGTCTCGAGAAATTTCAAGCTAATTTTGCAAATCTATATAACTGGGTCACTGTTTCCTTGCCATTGTGGGGGAAAATGCCTGAATCTGATTTACCTTTTCTATCTAATTCGTCTTTGAAACTTTTGATAGTTGTAAGATTCTCAGTTATTATCACTTCAAATGAGTTCTAATCTGGCTAATGCAGTTAAGGAAGTAATAAAACTGTGCGCTGCACCTTGGCTTACTGTATTTGTTTTATTTTAGTGGACACTAATTTGTCTGGCTTAAAGTTTTCTGCTGGTTGAATGCATAAAAAAACTGCGACTAATTTTTATTTTACTATCCTGTATGAAATTTCTGAATCGAACTTTTGAAGATGAATTAAATTTTTCGGGACATTGTCTGATTGTACTCGATATTCTATATGCAGGTTTCAATAGAGAGTATACCTGCATCCTCTCAGCCCCCTGCTTCAGTTGTGGTATCAACAAAGGTTTCTTCTAGCCCAGCTTTGATTTATACGCCTCTCCCGTCGTTCAGCTGGGATCAAGACAATGAAAAAGTCAAGGTATTATCATTGTACATATGGCACTACCATTTCACTAATGCTTAATCACGATTGCTTTTATTCCTCAAGAACAAATAGTGAGTTGATTTTGGCTCAGAAGCTTCCTGTTTTTCTGTAATCTGGGTAGTGCACTGCATACCTAATGGCTAATGACAATCTCTCTTTTGGATTGCTCATATACTTTCTGTTGTGTAGATATACATATCTCTTGAGGGTGTGCAGGAGGAGAAAGTGGAAAATTTGTTTAGGCAAAGCTCTTTTGAAGTAAAGTTGCATGATGTCCAAGGGAAGAACTACAAGTTTTCCATACCAAAATTGTACAAGGAAGTTGTTCCAGAGTCGTGTAAGGTGCTTGTTAAGCCCAAGAGAGTAATCATCACTTTGCCAAAATCTTCCAAGGGCAACTGGTTAGATTTGCACTTCAAAGAAGACAAGGTAAGTACGTGTCCGCAGTAAAGGTGTTATGGTTAACTTTGTTAAGGACCTAAGTTAGAAGTATTTTGGTTAGAACAGGAAATGATGGTTTGATCTAAATCCTTCATCAACGATTATCCTTTACACTCGGTATACCCTGACACATAGGAACTCCATTTGCACATGCTCTAGTTAAAGCATCAAAGGATGATAAGAGGACAGAGTTGCTAGTTCTCAACTCTAGTTAAAGCATTTGGATTAAATAAATATTGCCAGTGAAGACAGAAATTTGCATGCTTGTGTTATATTGCATACATATTTTTTACTTCTTTTTGCATATCTTTTTAATAGGCGGCCTCATGTGTCTCCTTGTATTTAGGCCAGTCCTCTGTTCCACTTTTCTTGTTCATAAGTTGATCGATGCTTTTGAAAATCTGGTAAATGATTCTGTGTTGTCATGACTTGTAGTTCAAGCCAAACTTGGACAAAGAGAAGGACCCTATGGCTGGAATAATGGATTTAATGAAGGCAAGTTTTCCTTATCTGCCTCTCTTAAAAATGCATGGAAAATCCTAAACCATGAAATGCATGGCCGTTCAATTTCTAACCTGTTTAGTGACTTAGCAGAACATGTACGAGGATGGCGATGAGGATATGAAGAGAACCATTGCGAAAGCAATGAGTGATGCTCGATCAGGCAAGACTGCTGAACCCAATAAAGGATTCCGCTGATATATACAGAATTGCATGGTAGGGACTTGATCTGTGATTTACCGTGTCTTATTCGTGGGACTTGCATCTTTATTGGATTACTCGTTGCTATCCCAGCTTTTGTTCCCTCACAATCAATGAACTAGTAGTTTCAAGTGGCTGCGTTTTCCAAAAGCTACTGCTCATGTACTATGTTGGTGTTCCTTCAAGCACCTTTTTTTTTATTCAGGAAGACGGTGCAATATCAATCTTTAATATATATATATATATATAATGTTAACCGTAAGGAGGTGTTAAATGTTACAGTAACAAATATAGGCCGTTGATCGTATCCAAGCTCTAGTTCATTCTTATACGGTATATTTTTAAAAAGTAGATATTTTCTTTTTAAGAAATTAAAACCCATAAAAATACCTACTTTGTCCTTAATTTTTTGAGAAATTTACAGAAAACCACCCTTTAAATGTGGAGATTTTCACTTAACCACCCCTTAAATGTAAAACTACAAAAACCACCATTTAAATGGTCTTTATTTACAACCCACCGCCTCTTCATCTATTTTCGTTAAAAACCGCTTCAGCCGCAACCAACAGCAAGCTGTATGGGAACAAATGCTCTGTTGTTGTAATTCTTTTAGCTGCCAGGGCCAGGAAGATCATCAACTGTTGTATTTTTTTAAAGTTTTGATGAGTCAATTTTTGTTGTCCAAATTGCTAGGGTCTGAACTGCATTTTGGAGAGCTCAATTATTGGGAGGGTGATACACATACACTAAGTGTATCCCCTCATTCATATACCTTCGGTGGAGTTCAAGGGAAACTCTACCAAGTAGATTTTTAACCACTGATTTCCCGTGCCTTGAAGGCACGGTATATATGTTAAAATTTAAGTAGATGAATATTTTATTATAATATGTTAAAGTACTAAAAATTTATTTTTATCATTAACTTTGAATTAATTCGGTATTTGCATTTGAACTTTTTTATATTTCCTATAATATCTTTTACTTCATACTCCGTATGATTTTTTTTAAAAAAATTCTAGTTTAATGTATTTTCACCTATTTCGACATATATTATACAAAACTACATTCCTATCAAATATAACATAAGTATATCATTATGAGGTCGGGTGCAACCTTTCTACAAACATCTGGATAAATGATACATTTTGATCATTATATATGATCAACATGGAATTAAAAACCACTTACCTAGACCACTCTTATAGTTGTTGATGCATATTGATACAAAGGCGTCTCATCAATCAAATTAATTTCTTACGACAATAATTGATTAGTTACGGAAAACACTTCAAAAGAACAATAACATACATTAAATAATCAAGGGTTCAAATCTCACTACTTATACTTTGTGTAATATATTAGTGGATGTGCAAGCCTTCATTAGCTTGGGTGAGCCTGTCTAGTGACTTCTTGTTGGGTTTACCTGTTTACGTCCTTTGCAGGCTAGTTCTCGGGCCCGTGGGGGATTAGTCGACAACCTTGGAACCCCCACACGGTACAAAATAAAAGAGATAAAGCTTCACATATACCCCCTTTTTTTAGTGGGATTTACCCAAATCTAAATGGTGTCACAATTATATATAAAAAAATTGATTAGTAATTGGGAACAATTCGAAAGAAAACAATAACATTCATTAAAAAACCAAGATTAAACCTCTAAAATAATTTTTTAAAAATATGGAAGAAAAAAGAGTTGAAAAGTGATAAAATAACTTAAAGTTACGAAGGAGATTCAAGAAGGACATTTTTAAAGATTCACATATACGGCTATACATGATTCATTTTAATAAAAATAAAAAGTAAGATATGTCTTTAGTGTATACTAAATTTTTGTTAAAGATACGAATGTAAATTTTTTTTATATCAGGTATTAAATTTGGCGATTCAACGGAATGTATTTGCTAATGAAAGTATATTTTATATGCAATTTATTAATAAGAATCTTAATATATATTCAAAATATGTTTAGATTTAAATGATATTTTAACAACATTAAAAAATAATTAAGGCATTGATATTGGTCTTATAAATAAGTTATAATCAGGGTGTGTTTGGATTCCAATTGCATTTTAATTATAATGTATTTATAAATATAAACACTCGAGTAGTATTTGGTTATCAAATTTTATAATGTGCTTAAAATGATATACCTTTTAAATTAAATAACTTATAAATGGTGTCAATAAAAAAACCACTATTGTGTAAATTTTTTAATTACATTATATAACTTAATGTAATTAATTCACATAATTTACTATGTATTTAATTTAAAGTTTACATTATTTTAAAAATTGTAAAAATTGTTAACCAAACACTACTCAAACATTTATAAATTATAATTAAAAATATATTGGAATCCAAAGTCACCCTCACATAATGTCAATTTTTTTTTTCAAATACACTCATAAAATAAATTATTTGACTAAAAAAATATAAGAATACCTATTTGGATGAAAAGCTTCTTAGGGAAGATTAAACAAATTTAACAAATATTAGAATGAAAAGAAATTTTTAAATTTATTAATGTTTAACAATTATCGATAATTAGTTAATTTAAACAAACACATAAATAACTTTCAACCAATAAGAATATTTGACAATTAAGAAAAATAAATAAATAATTTATCATTTAATTTAAGTGGGGCCATGTTAAATTTAAAGCAGCCACCTTGCCTATTTTTAAGGAATTGTTGCCATGTGGCATCTAAAGCAGCTGATTTAGTATTATATTAGAATTAGATATTAGATATTAGATGTCTTTACAAAATATTGAGCCACGTGTCATTGTCTTAACAAAGATAAGAAGGACGGTTTCACCTTTCTCACCCACGATCTCTTGACTGCTACTCCCAAAAACTGAAATTGAAGCCATCACTCTCCGTCAAAAAACCTCCTTCACGCACTCTAGCTCTGTTTTCAAATTTTTAGGGTTTTGGTTTGGAAACCGTCAGTGAGGGAGCAGGAGGGCTAGGAGGGAGAGGGGCGCCGGGCCTTGGGTCTGCCGGAGAAGAGGGCGGAATCAGGGCGGAGGAAAGACGATTGGAGAGGGATGCACCTGGAGATTTCGTCCTTCGCGACGTCGATGAGATCTTCGTCCTTTGTCCTCTCGCTCGATCTGCTGTCGTGAGATCTTTCCCTTACTTCTTCTTCCCCTTTCTTTTGTTCCTGCTTTCATTTTTGCTTCGATTTCCTTCCATTGTTGCCATATAACGAGCTTATGAGTTCTGGAGTCGGCATCCGAAACCCTAGAGTTGCACGGAATCGGATCTGACTCTTAATGATTTTATTTTGTTTGAATTATTTGTAGATTCCGACGAATATGGGGGAATTCATTTGAGTTTGGTTCTGGATTTGGTATGCTTGAAATCCCTCTCCCTTTCTTATGCTTTCAAAATTAGGGTTTGGACTTATCTTTGTGCAAATGAACACAATTGCTTTGAAGGACAGAGTCATTGGTTCCTCTTGAAGTATCAATCATTTGTTGATTTGAGTACATATTTCCTTCGATGTTGAATTTGATCGTTCTTTGTTGAATTTGTTGAAGCCGATGTAATTTTCGTGTTGTGATTGCTCGGTAGAGTCCTTTCAAAAACTGTCTTTGGCTGTTGGTTTCATTGATTGAATTTGTTGTAGGTATTGCAAGTGTGAAATGCCCTACAATCCAGATGACCTGATGGTGCAGTGCGAGGGATGCACTGACTGGTGAGTTTGCTTTTGTTTTTGGAACTGTAAGGAGTTTCTTCATGAGGCTCCTTTTTTGTTATTTGATTCCATTTAGTATGGTTTGAGTATTTTTGTCCCGTTCAATCTGGTGGCTCAAAAGCCTTTGGAGTTTGTTTGCTGAGATTGTTCCTTGAGTCATGTAAGGTTTAGGGAATTTGGCTTGGGGAGTTACCAAATTTTTTGTCTATAAATTAAGTTTCAATGATTTATCCCATTCTCTTGAGCATGGAAAGCTCCATACCCCAATATGTTGCTATTGTTATAAGATTACTAGCATGGTTTATGTGCAAGTGGTGTCATGCACCATGTTGTAAGAAGGCATCCACCATGTTAAACGTTAATTTCTTCCTTGAACTGATCAGAAATTAATAGCAGCATCTTGAACTGGCACATAAATAGTTTGTCATACACTAGGTACTTTTTCATAAAAGTGGTGTTGGCAATCAAATTTCAGATTGTTAGAGAATGTGAAAATTAATAGATGGGCTGGTTAGTTTTGCAGTGTTAGGCCCCCCAATATGGGATGATGTCCTAATTTCATATGTCTAGCTTGCCTTTGGAAAAAGTTAGGCATATCCAATAGAAAGAAAAGATTACGAGATTGTTATCGCCTTGTAAGTACCAAAACTCTTACAAAGAGTCCTATCCATCTATTGTTTATCTCTCTTTTCTTCTCCAGTGTACCCAAAATACCACCTCATTAACTTCAATAGATTTTTAGTGGAAATTTGATTTAAAAAATAGTTAAATGGAAATTGGATAAAGTCTTGAGAATCCATGATATTATTAACGACTTTTTAGGTTCCTTACATTAGGAGATATTTCATTATTTTTAGTCAAGGGATGAAGTTAGTGTGCCACATGATTTATTCTTTAATTTTGACATTGATATATTGTGGTCATTTTGCTAAACATAATCTTAGAATAGGTTTAATAATATCAATTGCTTGGTTATTTTTGTTTGATCAATGAGTTTGAACCTTCAAATGCTAAACCTACAATAAACTTTCGATTTACATAGCACAATGTGACAATTTGATTGGAAAGACTTCACTTTTTTTGTGCAAATATCTGTTTATTTAAAATTTTCTAACTAAGAGACATGATTAGGACTTTGAGGAATGCATGATTTGTACTGCCCGTTATTTATACTCTAGCGGCAAATGCAATTCCATGAACCATTCCGGAATGGCTCACCGGAAAAGACTTGTGGGTTGTATCCATAGGTCCCTGGTTCGAACCCCGGATATGACCCGCTCTTTATTTACCAAATTCAAGGCAAATGCAATTCCATGATATTTATAATCCTCAATTTTAATTTATCAGGACTTTTTTTATCCAGTGAAAGCAGACATCATGTATCAAGTCCAATCTTCTTTTTTATGCGTCAAAAGAGTTGTTGGGTGCAATTTTCTTTTCCATAAATTTGTTTGTGTATATTTATATTGCAATCTTTTCTCTATCTTGCTGTAGCTAGCTAGCTATAACTATAACTATAACTATAGTTGTGTGCGTGTGTGTGTGAATCATTGGTTGTTGGTGAAAATAAATAAGGCCTTAAAAGTTAAAATGGTTCATCACACACAGTTTTTAAATTGATCAGCCGATTTCACAGCGTCCCAATGAAATACAATATGGATGTATTATTTATATCCACCCATGATCCTTAAAAAATGTGGCCTTAAAATCATTCATCATAGACATCATTGTAATTTTGTTTTGTAATGTTGCTTCTTTGGAGGAAATTTCATTTTGGTGTGATTTTCCCATTATATTTTATTATTTTTAGCATCAACGATGGTAATTAACAAGCCCTGCTATTGATCTTA
The DNA here is from genome assembly GCA_963922045.1 of Persicaria maculosa. Classification (NCBI taxonomy): domain Eukaryota; kingdom Viridiplantae; phylum Streptophyta; class Magnoliopsida; order Caryophyllales; family Polygonaceae; genus Persicaria; species Persicaria maculosa. Next base: position 67,401,004 of record OY998262.1, read on the forward strand.
CCAATCTTCCAAAGATCATTTCCTCCTGATTTGAGTTGCAATAAGGTTATTTCTACATCGATTTTAGTTTAATTTCTTTTACTAAATTTTGATGTTTCATTCAATTGATCGAATCAAGGGTTTTTATTCATGTTTAGTTTCATAAAGTTGGTCAATTCTAAAGCTTTTTTACGTACATTTGTTTTTGTGGACAAGTTTCTGAATATCAAGAGGGATTTCAAAATTTTCAAATTTGTCAAATATTTCATGTTTTGGATTTCAGAATGCATTTTAATTCATGCTAGGAAGGAGACAAGAACGATTTAATATTGGGGAGAGATTAAGGAGATCCAAAACATGAAGAGATGTCAGAATTAAAATGCATTCTGAAATATTTGACAAATTTGAAAATTTGAATGCATGTTTTGGATTTGAAAATTTGAAAATTTGAACGAATATCAATAGGGATTTCAAAATGCTAGGAATGCATTTTAATTCATGTTTTGGATTTCAGAATGCATGTTTTGGATTTCAGAATGCATTTCAATTCATGCTAGAGAAGAGATGTCAAGGAGATCGAGTTACTGATGCCTCCCTTGCAAGTTACCGATGCCTCCAAGGAAGTGGCTGGCAATGGTTTGAGCTTAGGAGGAAAGGGTTTGGGATGGGGAGGAATGACTCATTCAAGGATGATTTGATGCACAAGACAAGTAGGAGGAAGGAGGAAACAGAGATTGCTTAACCTGCCAGGTTTGTTTCAAATCGATCCTGATCAGTATTAGTTAACTGTCTAGATGGATATGTGCTGAATTCATGCGTTTTACAGTTTCAATGACTAGATACAAAAAGACTCTATTGTGCTTGACAGTTAGTTTTTGCTTTGCTAATGTAGTTCTAAACCAAACACATATGCCCGCAAGGTGTTTGTAGAAATGTCAAACAAGAAATTTATGTTGTTTGAGTCCTTTATTGGTTGAAATTTAAATAGGACGGTAAAGAATATGTAGTTTCTTCTACTTCAGTTCTTAAAACCGTCTTTATCTTTTCGCTACCCTTCATATTAACCATGAACTAATGATTGTCTTTATGATCTTCATATCTCAGTTGGAGCTCATATATATTCTCGGAATCCTCTTTTTTATACAAGAGGTGTTTCCGACTTTTGAATAGAAGGTAGAGGTGCGTGATGTGCCCCATAATGTTTTTCCTTCGTGATGTTAGTGTCATCCTTATTCATTTTTTAATGATTAAAACTGGTTTCTTGGCCTTACTTGATTCTATGGAATGTTTATATATTTTGGTCAATAGCATTGCTTATGTAGAAACTCTTCCGAATTGTGACCCTAAACTTCTCTTTTACTTTTTCCTTCATGGAAGAAAATAGGATCCTAACATTTTAAGGTGCACTTTAAGATGGTCCAACTAAGAAATAATAAAAATTTGCAAGAGGCAACCAACTCCTACCGAGAATAAGCTTCCCTAACTATGCATCATGAATTTCTATCCAATGAGTTGTATCCCAATATAGACCTACATTGGCTGCAACTAGCCTTCTGAACTTGTATTATTAAGGCTGACAGGGCTGCAATTTCCTTGAAATTCTGGGTTTTTTTTGAGATCTTAATGCATTTTTCTTTAATGAAGCTAATTGCAGTAGTTTGTGAAATTGCATTCAATTTTCAGGATAAGAATTCTCCGATTGATTATGTTGTCAATATCTCATCGAATATGCGGGTTAGTCCTACCTCCTCCAGTCTTGAGTGAAAGGTCATCGTAATCACAATGTCAATTGCTTGATGCTGACGCTTGCAATGTCTTGATTTTGGCTTCTGGTTGTTTGGATTTGGCAATTGAGCTGAGACTCTTGATTAGATGTGATTTTACTTTCTCATACAAAGTGCTTAAGTTGAGAGAAGATGTGATTGTACTTTTTGATACACTGTGCTTATGTCGACCATTATGATCTTTTGCTCTGTCGATATTACAAGGAACGTTTTTTTAATCCTAAATCTGAGACACAGTTGGTTGAAATTCATTGTACTTGCACTCACTTTTCAGTGATCAATGTGAACTTGCCTTTTTGGTCCTGTTTCCATGGCATAATTGATTTACATTGCTTTGAGAGTCTGAGGTTACCGCATTCTAGGTTAACCCTTCTACTTTGAATACTATACAAGTGAATCTGCCTTCCTGATTAAGTCAATTTAGCTCCTAGGTGCACACTCATGTTGAAGTTGCTTTCTCTGTTTCCTTAATGTTACAGTTTATTTGTCTGTAGTTAATTAGACTGTATAGTGATATTGTTTTGGAAGAAAGTTTCATATGAAAAATTTTGTTCCAGTGCAGGTTGACCCTTGCATACTTTGATTATGGGGGGGGGGGGGGGGGGAGGGGGGGGGTTCATCATGGATTACATATCATCGTTACTCTGCTAATTTGGACCCATGAGAGACTACTTTAGATCATGGGGACTATGAGTCATTTTCCGAGGGTAGTGACGAAGAAAACAAAGCAGTGGTTTTGGTTGATTCGATTATGCCTGATGATCTCTTGGAGCGAATACTCGCCTCTCTCCCCATTGTTAGCATCTTTAGAGCCGGATGCGCTTGTAAAAGGTGGCACATGATAGTTTATTCGAAGAGGTTCCTATGGAACTTCTCACCACTACCTATTAGGAGAATCCTATGGGAAGTTGATCGATAATGGTATAGGAAGTTGTAGACTTGTATGTCATACATTGTTATGATGACTGCAGATATTTTCATGAAAAGGGAAGCTTTTGTTTTTTTTTCCCCTTCTTAAACAGCTTTGAGAAAAGGCCTTGCTTTCCAGTACGTTCTGGGAACTCTTTTAGACTAAATGGAACTTTATTTTAGGTTCTATGTGGAAATAAACGAAATGCAAATTATTGTTCTTTTTTGTATAATTCAGATTCTCATTGGGTCTAGCATTTCCATAGAAAATTCATTTTCATCGATATTAGGTTAATATCATTTTGGGATAGTCAACAACTGTCTTGAATGCTGGTGTTTTATACTCCGTATTAGGAACTGTCTTAAGCTTCTCGAAAATGGATGTTTTAAGTGGATATGATAATCAGTTACAATTTAGTGAAGACATAGTTTGAATGTTGTGTTGCTTCTCCAAGACAAAGACATTGTATATCCTACATGAGCCAATCCAAATCCACGTAAATGTGAAAACAACTGATTTCATGTATTTTTTGTTTAGGCCATATGAATATTGTTTTTTTTTTTATTATTATTAGAAGCGAGGAGAGAGAGAGATTGCAATTAGTCACTAAATTACTTGTGGAGGTGGTTGGGGTTTAAAACTCTAAATTACTTGTGGAGGTGGTTGGGGTTTAAAGTTTTACTCCGTATGATTTGAATATTGTACTTAGTCTACTTTTTCTTCATTTTGTCAATGTTATCGGTATTAATTTCATAGCCATGCTAAGAAAATAATTAGGGTCATAATTAGAATAATAACACACATTATAAAGATTTACAGAAAATTTCACAACCCTGTCATGAAATACAATAAGGTCGTAAAAAAAGAGATAAAAAAATATTATTGATTGAATGTGATATAGTATCATTGGACTCTGATGAAAAGGATATGGCCTCAAAACGCTTGAATTTGTATATTTTTTTCTCAAATTGGTTTATAATTTAGACCAATTTGAGAGGTATAATATGTTATGTAACATTGAAAGTGACATTGAGAATCCGGACTCAGTTTTCTTAGGTCAAGAACTATAATACTCTTTTTTCTTTGCTTCCAAGTAGAGTGCATGTTAGAAGAGGTGTGGAAGTGGTCGGTCTACTATTCTTTCTCAAATTTAGAGTATCAATTTTCTAGATAAAAGAATTCACAATGACAACCAAAGATTTCGAAGAACAACAAGGTGATTGAGGATTGCGAAGATAGCTCTGAATTGATGTATACTGTTAAGCGATTTGTTGATTTCTTGCGGATTTGCATGATTTAGGTTAGAGATTGTGATAGATTTCTTGCGGATTTGCATGATTTTGCACGAGTTTGAGGTTAATTTTATGGCTGAATGATTTGATTGCACAAAATCACAATGTTGGGTAAACTCACTTTTAAGAATTGTTCTAGACTAGATTTGTTCTCCGGATGCAGTTTTGATTGATTCGCCTTTGTTGGAGGCCTTAATCTTGATTTTGTTGTTTTGATTTAGCGTGTGTTTGCTTAAAGCTTTTGATAGCTTTGTGTAGATTGGGGAAAAAATCCATCTTCAACATGAGCGTTTGATTAATCATATTTATTACTAGATGTATCTATGTGGGTAGATTTTAGAAGATGTCAAATGGATATTTTGTCAATCTAGGAAGGGCAAGATTTTAGCAGATTTGAGAGATTTCTAAATCATCTTCTCCCCTTAATACCCCAGGCCTAGCAACCCTGCAGTAAACATTTCCTCTCTAACACCACCATATACACCACCGGGCACCAGCCCACCACCACACATGCCTTCTTTATTCGCAATAGCAAACGAACATCTTAACCGAATCGATCACCGCCACACGTAAGATGAAGACGAAGATGAACATAGGTACACCGTACACAGAGTTCGAGAAATACGATCTCACAAATTAGCAACACATAAAACTCTTGCAGATTTCACCATGAAATCACAAAGACGATCAAGGCAACCTCTAATTGGAACCCAATTTCATTGAATTCAAGCACTAATTTCAACCAATTCATCATAATATATATAGATCGATAGATCGATTTTTAGGGTTTCAAATATTTCACCTTCTAATTTATTAGCTAGTAGATCGATGACCGGAGACGAATTCTCCATAGTTATAGAATGAATTGGATTTTGAAAGAAAAAAGAGAGTGATAACCAGACAGATGAATTGAGTTTGCTGGGGTGCGGCTTTCAGGGAAGCAATTAACCGGAGTTTTGGGGCTTTTGGCACAGGATAGAAAGTATAATTGAATTTTTTATTTATTTATTTCCTTTTATTTTGAATGTCTATTTTAGTAATTTGTCATTTTAAATCCACTCACAAATCTTCAAATATCAAACACCTACAAAGATTTTTTAACAAAAATAAATATATCATAACAACTACTCAAACCTCTAACCATAAATATATATACACGTATACATATACCAACACATCTACATCTACCCATAAGTACCTCGTAGGCAAACACAGCCTTAGTTGATTACTGTGACAAGGATGATTGAAGGGTTGGCACTCGGAGGTGGCTTGTGAGAAGTCAGTTTCCCTTCATAATATGAGGGGAACTAAAGCGGTAAATTTCAATAAAAAAAATATTCACCCGTACAAGGTACGGGAAAAGTACTAGTTCTTTTCATTTTGCTGGGAAAAATATGATTCTATAAATAAGTGTTATGAGAAATAGAATTGATCAAAGTAAATGACACTGTAAAAAAACATATAATCCTTAATTTTGAAAATATTAACAAATTTAATCACATATTTAAAATATTAATAGTAATTTGAAAGGTTAAATCTAAATTAGCTTAAACGTGTTTCTATTTTTTTTATAATATTAAATTAAATCACATATTTAAAATTTTAATACAGTAGTAATTTAAATGTTAAATCAAAAGTAACTTAATTATTTCTAAATACTATACAAAAATGAAGGAAAAGTCTTTTTTTCTTGGTCCGATGAAAATAATTTAAATTAAAATTATTTGAGGTTGAAAATTTCAATTGCGGTTACTTTGAAAAAAAAAATTGCAGTTACTTTTGAAAATTTTGGATTAAAAACAAAATTTAACTCTTTTTTTTTTTCTTTTATTCTCTTTATAAGACAAATGGCATATCATAATTGGTGGGGACAAATCTACACATACACCTGTAGAATTATACACCTTCAATCAATAGTTGATATGTGTAATTTTAAAAAAAAATCTAAAAAATAAAAACAAATCCACTTTCAACAAAAAAAAAACCGTGTTTTTTCAGGTTTAAAAAAATATTAAATTTGAATTATGGAAAAAAATTCAAATTATTAATTTTAGTAACTATATAAGTTAAGTTTAAATATCTTTTATTTCTATATTATCAATAACATTTATGGTAATGGAGTAGTTACTTTGACTTAACATTTCAAATCATGAATATTTTACAAATATAAATATAAAATTTAATTCAATATTATTTTTAATTAAGGGTCCACGAAATATATAATATATGTTATGAATATATAGTGTTGCAAAAAATACATATGATTGCATATATAAATAATAAATATGAAATTAATTAAGACCAAATTATTCAATTTTATGTATGTATTTGATTTTTTTAAACACTGTATTTATATGATACCTTGTATAATATTTATAAAATATGAATCCTTACTTACAAAAAATTTATTCACATTTTTAGAATATTAATTAACAATTTAAAATGTTAAATGAAAGTAATTAAATGTTATTGTTGGATATTATATGAAACTAAATTAAATTAATTTTACAAATATGCATATCAAAATTCAAAACTAATAAATTACGTGGATTTTTTATTGTTAAAATTAAAAATAAAAAAACGGTTACAAATCGGTTACAAATCTGCAAAAGTAATTGAGATTTAATTAATTTTTCAATTAGATATTTTCAGCTTTTTAAAAAAAATTCCCTTTAAATCCACATGGCAATTTTTTATTTGAGGTGTAGAAATTTCAAACATACACCTAGTGTATGTGTATCACCGGATGATACACATACACCAAGTGTATGCTGGTGTATCTTTTTTCCATGTGTAAAATTTTGTAAAATTTATCCACTACTTTTAGAATTGTAAAAATTAACCCTAAAATTTTTCTTTAAAACTCTATTATACCCATATTATAAGGAATAAACCTTAAAAATTTCAATAACCACTAATGATATCCTAAATTTTAAATGGTGAACCCTAGAAAAATAAATTTTCAAAAATAAAATAAAATTGGTGTATACATACACAAGTGTATGTGTAGCCTTTTCCCTAAAACTGCCAAATTTTCAAGTGCTGGAGGAATAAAAAAACAGTTGCTTTTTCCTATATGCATTAAACAATCTTAATTTTAAATCTTGATAAAATAGTTTTTAATTGTTGGGATTTTTTTTTTGGGACTTAGAACATCTTCAACGGCTCTCCCAAAATTTCTCTAAAATGCGGAAACAAAATTCATATTTTCTAGTTTTTTTTCTTAAACTCCAACAGGTTTCCCATTTCGAAAATTTGGAGAATTATATAGTTTTGGAAATATTACAAATTTGGGAAAACCTCACTATTTTTCTATGTTGCTTTCCCATTTTGGAGAATGAGATAGAAAATCTATTGGACCATAAAAAGCCTTCAAATTATCAAAAAACCCCAATCCTGAAAATGGAGAATATGTTGGAGATGCTCTTAGTCCAGTTCGATAGGGCTCAACCGCTTTATATCTGGACCGGATACTGAATTTCATGCTACTGGCAGGAGTCGAACCTTGTCATTTCAATCACTAAGCTATGCTTTGAGGAAGTGTCTTTTTTTTTTTGGTTAAAAGGAGAGACGGCGCTCTCCGCGCTTCAGATGCGCTTTATTAATAAATAAAAAAGGCTAAGTAGTCATCACACGGGGGATAGCCCGACCCCTAACATCGTCATGCAGAAACGGTAAAACACCCTCAGGCGGGTCAAACAATACAGATAAACCAATGTTATAAGAATAAGCTAAGCTAGCAAGATAGTCAGCCACGCGATTAGCTTCGCGGAACACATGACGAAACTGGATAGTCCAGCCTCTTTCAATCAAGCCTTGACATTTGCTAATAAGGCTAGCCAGCGGGTGGCCTCGAGGGGTCTCCTTTCCCAGGATGTTCGCTACAAATTGTGAATCTGTTTCCAGAATCACCTTTTTATAGCCCTCATCCCAGGCGAGTGTTAGTCCTTGTACAATGCCCCAAAGCTCGGCTTTAGGCACTGTACAAACACCAATGTTCATGACAAACCCCCGACGCCACTCGCCAACGTTATTTCTAATAATGCCCGCAGCTGTAGCGTGACCGTCTCTCCTCTTCGCTCCGTCAGCGTTTACCTTCACCCAACCCTCTGGCGGCCTTTCCCAAGCGACTCTAACAGCTTTCCTTCCCTGTGCAACGGTCGGCGAGCTTCGCTTGTTCACACTCTTAATGTACTCTTCAGTCTGGGTCACAATGAAGGTCTTCTTGCATCCGTGCCACGTCTGATCTTTGAACACCCGAGCATTTCGCCACTTCCATATCCACCAGATGGCCACTGCAAAAACATCCTTCCAAGCAATACCATATCTATAAAGAGAAGAGCTTAGTATATTACCTCGAATCCACACTGCGTAGTTGTCCGAGAAGAAACCCCCATTGTTCCTAGCCGTTCCCAAACTGATCCACACCTGACGAGCCTCTTTGCAGTCCCTTAAGGTATGCAGTATGGATTCTTTTATTCCTCCGCAGCTCCCACAGTAAGGATCCGACGCCATATGTCTTCGGACCCGCTCTTGGTTTGTGAGGATCGCACCTTTGATGCACTTCCACACAAAATACCTCACCCTCTCCTGCACTTTCAGCTTCCAAATCGCATTGAAGACGGGCTGGTCATTCGAGCAGGCTTCGTTGTTACCCTGAATAAGGTTGTACGCCGATCGAACCGAGTAGTTCCCATTCTCCGTGTGCGCCCAAGCCAACGAGTCCTCTTCGCCCTCCCTGACTTCCAAGCTCGATAATTCGACCAAAGTATCTCTAGGTAGCAGCCCTTCGAGTCTACCCCAGTCCCAATGTCCGTCCACACTCCACAGATCCGCAACAGTCAGCTCACATTCCTCCTCCGTTATGCCAGTAGCGGCAAGCTGCATCAAGGGTCTGTCACCCGCCCACACGTCCTTCCAGAAGAAGATGTCTTGCCCCTCACCAATCACATGTCTCAACCCTCTCGCCACCACCTCCTTCATGCCCTTTTGCAGGCTTCTCCAAGTATACGACGGATCCGTCGTGGCCTGCCCCGTCCCTCTCGTGTACTTACTGCGGAACACTTTAACCCAGAGTGGCTCGTCCTCCATCAGAAATCTCCAAGCGAGCTTCCCGATCAACGCCAGGTTCATGTCGTGCGCCCCCCTAATGCCCAGTCCCCCAATCTCCCGTGGCTTGCAAATTTCTTTCCATCCAACAAGATGGAGTTTCCTAACACCTTCGGTCTCCCCCCAAACGAAGCTTCTGCATATCCGGTCAATCTCCTTACAAATAGCCGTCGGCAGCATCACCGAACTCATAAAATAGGAGGGTATAGCGTTCAGAACCGATCGAGTCAAAGTGACTCTTCCAGCGAAACTCAGGGTCTTGCTCTTCCACCCCGCCAACCTACCCTTCATCTTATCAAGCAGCTGCGAGAAAGTACCCTTAGACACCCTCTCGTGGAGCATAGGCATACCCAAGTAATTCCCCAAATTGTTGGTCACACAGATCCCACTAATGCGCCCTAACTCATTCTTGAGGTCCGCCGGGACATTCTTCGACACAAAAATCTTAGACTTATCTTTACTGATCTTCTGTCCAGAGGCATTGCAAAACATATGAATGGTCCTCATTATCACTTTCATTTGCCCAACCGAGGCTTCCGCGCACAAAATAATGTCATCCGCGAAAAGCATGTGCGATATGGCCGGACCACCTCTCGAAATGCGAATAGGCTTCCACTCGCCCTTCTCAACCTCATGATTAATAATATGACTGAATCTTTCAACACATAGCACAAACAGATAGGGCGAAAGCGGATCTCCTTGCCTTATCCCTCTCTCCGGAACGAACTTGGTCGAGGCCTCCCCGTTCCAAAGGACCTGCATAGTAGTAGTTCTAGTGCACTCGCGGAGCCATGTAACCCAGTCGGAGGGGAATCCCGCCGCTTCCAATGTACTCTCTAAGAAATCCCACCTGACTCTGTCGTAGGCCTTCTTGAGATCAATTTTTATAATCATCCATTTCTTTCCCGCTCTCTTCTTTCTCATCGAATGGACCACCTCTTGCGCAAGAACGATATTATCCTGTATCAACCTCCCTGGGATAAAGCTGCCTTGAGTCGGGCCAATCAACTCGCCAATGATCCTTTTCATCCTCATCACAAGGGTCTTGGCAATAATCTTGTAAAGCACATTGCAAAGGGCAATAGGGCGGAATTGGTTAATGAATTCAGGTTTGCCCACCTTAGCCAAAAGCACTAAAAGGGTGTCATTAAGCCCCGTCGCCATGGACTTATCACGCAGGAATCTAAGCACCTCTTCAACCACAGAGTTTCCCACCACATCCCAGCATTTCTGATAAAAGACCGGTTGTAACCCGTCAATTCCGGGAGCTTTGTAAGACCCCATGTCCTTGACCGCCCTCCAGATCTCCTCTCTAGTGAAAGGGGCGGTCATTTCTTCCCATCTGGCGGGACTAAGGCAAGGAAACCCATTGATGTCTATATTGCAACTCTGGATCGGGGCGATATCCGCTATACTATACAGCTTTTTGAAGAAATCGACCGCCACCTGTTCCATCTTGGCATCATCCTCCGTTCATCTGTTACAATCATCGAAAATACCCTCAATTCTGTTCCTCTTTCTTCTAATGATGGTTGAGAGGTGGAAAAATGAAGTGTTACGATCACCATGGCAAAGCCATTTTTCACGGGATTTTTGAAACCATAACATTTCCTCTTGTTCTAACACTTTATCAAAATCGGCCAAAAGTTTCTGCTCACGGCTGATCAGCTCGTCTGACATGTTCAGCAGCCTATTTTTTTGCAGAGTATCGATCTCTCTCGACAAGTCCCTTTTCCTATTAAAAATGTTGCCAAACACTTTGCGATTCCAAGTAATTAAAGTATCTTTTAGCACAGGAATAGCATTACATACCTCATTATTGGAGTCCCAACATTTTCTGACGATCGGCATGAACTCCGGGTGTGACATCCATGCCGCTTCGAACCGAAATGGCCTCCTTTCCTCTTTATGACGCATCGTTGGTTTCATCGAAACCAGGAGCGGGTTATGATCCGAGGAGTATCTTGCCAAATGCCGCACTCTAGCCTCCGGCCATTTGAGCCTCGCAACATCGTTCATGAACACCCGATCCAGTCTCTTGGAGACCCGAGTTTTCACATCATTACCTCTGTACCAAGTGAAACTAGGGCCTGAAAACCCCATATCTATAAGGGTTCTTCTGTCAACCAACTGCTTGAATCTTTCCGAATCTTTGTGAAGACCACCCGAACCGCCCTCTCTTTCGTGGTTGGCAAGGATGCAATTGAAATCTCCCCCCACAAGCATGGGGCCTTGTATGTTGGAAAGCTCATCTTCAAGTAATTGCCAAAACCCACGTCTTTCCTCCCATCTAGCCGGAGCATACACCACCACAAGGTCGGCGGCGCAATTATTGAATTTAATTTTCACATGGATGAAGCTTCTATTAGAGCTGACTTCCTCCACCTTCACACATTCCTCTTTCCACAAAAGCCAAATACCACCAGCCCTACCAACAGCCTCAACTCTAATGCAGTTGTTAAAATCAAGTTTGGCACAAACCTTATCAGCCTTATCCCCCGAAATTTTTGTTTCGAAGATAGCTGCCAGATCAATCCTGTGGATCCTGCTAAGATATCTCATAGCCCTTCGAAAACCGTTCTTACCGGCTCCGAAACAATTCCAAAATAATAGATTCATCATAAAAAACTAGTAAGAATGAGAACACGAAAACTTACCTGTGCAGCAGCCCGGCTACTCGTCATGCATCTGACTAGCCTGCCCACCATCCTCGCCGCTCTCCTCTTCCATGATGATCACCTCGGTTTCGTTGCTCCCATTCGTACCCCTCGGATCATCACTTGTATGCTCTCCGTCCATCCTAACCCTCCGTGAGTTACCCTCATCAGCATTCTCACTTGCATTAGGAGGATGAACATTATTCGCCTCTCCCTCGGATTGCAATATTTGATCCTCTGGCACTTGGACTGTACCCCCTGCATATGGGAAGAAGTTTCCAAGCCCCTCACCTTCCCTATCCTCCTGGCGTCGTCTCTTGCACGCACTACTCCCAACCTTCTCTTCCTCCTCCTCTTTACTTTTCTGAGCTTTTTTCCTAGCCAAGCTTCTCAATTTGTTCCTCTTCTTCTTCAACGCTTTCAACTCTTCCTCCCTCCTCATATCGTCCTCACTAATAAAAATGTTCATCGATTCGGTTTGGATCGTTTTCCCCTTTTTAATCTCTTCTCTCCTAGCCTCCTTCCCGACATTAGTATTGTAAAACTTGATCCCTGATGACCCATGACCCGTCTCCGTAGCCTTTGTCTTCTCCCTGCTCATGTTCTCTCCTCCACCTCCGCTTAGCACCTCAAAAGAGTTTTTTGTCTGCATAGATTGGACCTGACCTTCCTTCACCCGGTTCCTCTCCTTAGCGTTGGGGTTAAGCGTTTGACTGTTTCCTACAACTCTCCAGTTTTGTGGCCCCCTTTGTTGATTCTGCTTCCCTTGGAATTTCCCTTTCAGCACATTAGTTCTTTTGCTAGGGTGCATGGCAGGCCCGAACCTAGGTCCCTCAGCAAACTTTGACTCCCCTCTTTTCGGAACTGATTGTGTTTCCTGTTGCTCCTTGTTCTCACCCTTCCCGTCCTCTTTCGGAGTTTCCGCATTATGCTCATCCCCCTTCTCTTCCCCTCTGCCTGTCTTGTTCTGTTTGTGCGAGAAGTTGCAGTGCGAAGCATAGTGACCATATCTGCCGCAGCTGTAGCAGATTATCTGTAATCCTTCATACTCAAGCGGGCACTTTTTCCCATTAATGACAATTGTCCTCTTCAAAGGCCTACTAAGATCGATCTCCACACACACCCTGGCGAATCTTCCCCTATTTGTGTATAGCGTCTTCGGGTCCACCATCACTGGTTTCCCAACCCCAGCGGCCATGTTCCACAAGACCGTTTCCTCGTACCATTGCATCGGGACATCCGTAATCCTAATCCATATTGGGGCAGAATTGATGGCTTCCATTGTTGAGAACTCCGGCGACCACCTTTTCAAAATCAGACATCTCCCAAAAATGGACCAAGGCCCTCCCGACAGCACATTATTCAGATCATTTTCATTCTCAAACTTAGCCAAGAAGAAACCATTCGGAAGATCAATGATCTGCAAATTCTCCCCGAATTTCCAAAGTTCCCTGATCTTCCTCTCCATCACCGGGAAAGCGATTGGATAACCTAGCACTTTGAAAACAATTGAGTTACGCCACACATCCTCCAGAGCTTTTGCTACCTCCCTGTCAACAGTGATCACAGGATCCCCCTCTGGGCCATCTGGAAAGGAAGTAGAGATCTTCCCTTTAAGCGCCTCTCTATCGAGCACCATCCTATTAACATTCTTGCTTCCCTCCCCCACCGCTATCTCTTTCCAAGATCTGATCAGTCCCAGTTGTTGTTGATGATTCGCATCAGTCTTGGGATCGGTTGCGGCCGCGTCGGAGTCGCTTCTCCCAACCACAAAAGTTTTCGGAGTATCCTCCGGGAGATGACCCTACTTATCATTTCTTTCAGTCATGACCGAGTCCTGCCTGCTATTGGGTTTGCTTTTCTCTTCCTCAGTAGAATTCTGAATTTTCTCAGGAGTCGGGATATGCTGACCCCCCTTGTCAGCCATGTCCGAGTCCGTGCTGGACCCACTAAGATCCATGCTTTGCGGCGTAGTGACTTCAGCCGATGCCGGCGCGCAAGCCTCCATGGCCGGCGGCCCAGCCCCACACAAAGTCAACGGTGACAAACTAGGGCGAAAACGAATCTTTCTCTCTCTAGAATCTTTCTCTCTCTAGAGTCTATCAGTTTAATCGCGCATATATTTAGTAGCTAAAAAACATGTCTTTGAGGAAGTGTCTTTTACATCTATAAGATGTTGATAATTTGGTTGGTCTTCATTTTCATGTACCCTTTTTGAAAACCATTGACCTCAATCAAGACCTCCTTTTACAAATTAGCTTTTTGAGATGTTGGTATTTGGATACCAATCTTGATTTTCACACTCTTTCAACACTTCTTCTTTAATAAAGACAAGCTTCTGATTTGTTTGGCAGGAATCCAGGATCTTATCAAATGACTTGATGGACAAAAAGTTATCCACCAAGTTTTACAATATATGTAAAACCAAATTCATTTTCATACAGCTTTTACAAAGTATTGACCCCAAGTCTTTATTTAGTACTCCTTAGTAACAAGATCAGTACAGTACTACAGTAGGTACCTTATCATATCTATCTACATAAATACTCACATCCATAGTCGAAAAATCGATCATCATCAGCCATCACTACATAACCAAAGAACAGTTTTTCCAATTCCACATACAAACATGCAAGAAATCTTACAATATTTCATCATCATCATCTTCTGCATTCTCTTTTCAATCGAGTCGGGTCATACAATTCCCAACATTCACAGTCCTAATCATGGCATAAGAGGGAATGCGACCGATTATGAAGCTCTCTTGGCCTTCAGATCAGACATTTCCGATGATCCTGACTCCGTCTTGAGCTCGTGGAACAATTCACTACATTTTTGTGAGTGGGGAGGAGTCACTTGTGGCCATAGGCATAGACGTGTGGTCAGTTTACGCCTTCCTGCCACTAGCTTGGCGGGCACGTTGTCTCCTTTTGTCGGTAACTTGAGCTTCCTTCACACACTTCACTTATACAACAACTCCTTTCGAGGCCATATTCCCCATCAAATCTCTCATTTGCCTAAGCTACAAGTACTAGTCCTTGCCATGAATTCATTCCACGGTGCAATCCCTACCAACTTGTCCCATTGCCTGCACCTCACTGTACTCGGTCTCAGCAATAACAATCTAGTAGGGAGAATACCTCCTGAGCTTGCTTTCTTGCCCAATTTGCAAATCTTTGACTTTTGCTTTAACACTTTAGGCGGTCGCCTCCAAGATATTGGGATCGGGAACATGAGTAGCTCCTTACAAAATCTATGCTTGACTCAAAATCACTTGCAGGGGAGCATTCGAGATGATATTGGAAGGCTCAAAGGCCTTGGTACTCTTTCGCTCGGAGGCAACATTTTATCTGGCACCATCCCAGCATCACTTTTCAATCTTTCTAGATTGGAAATTCTATATTTAAGTTACAATAAGATCCAGGGACATCTTCCACAAGATCTTGGTCTTCGTCTTCCTCTACTTCGCTTTCTTTCTTTCTCCCACAACTCCCTAACTGGCCAAGTTCCAACTTCTTTATCCAACCTTTCCAAGCTTGAAGACCTTATCATGTCATACAATAGCTTCATAGGCGGGTTTCATCTCAACGGAAACAATTTGCCGTTCCTCTCCATGCTAAACATTGGTTTTTCATTTTCCGCGGGAGGAGAAGTTAGAGATCTAAGCTTCTTGGACACTCTAACCAACTGCACCAATCTAGATACCTTGTTGGCTGCAGGAAATTCTTTCCAAGGAACCTTTCCTCGTTCTATACTTAATCTTTCTACTATCCTTCATTGGTTAGATCTTGACAACAACCAAATTTCAGGACTAGTTCCACTTGGCCTAGGTAAGTTTGTGAACCTATTTTTGTTGGATTTATCAGATAACCATTTCATAGGTCCCATTCCACTTGATAGCTAGAGAGTATGACATATTTTAATATCTCTTATAACAACCTCTCTGGTGAAGTTCCACCCTCTATAGGAAACTTGACTCGATTGAGTGTACTATCCATAGAACACAACAATCTTCAAGGGTTATTGCCGAAAAATCTTGGAAGTTGTCAAAGTTTACAGAAGTTGCATCTTTCTAATAACAAGTTTTGTGGACCTTTTCCTGTTGCGCTGTTTCGCGCCACTGGCTTAATTGACATAAGGATGGGTCATAACAACTTGCAAGGGTCATTACCAACTGAGATTAGCAGGCTTAGTAATTTGTTTTGGTTAGATGTGTCATATAATAGGTTTTCAGGTGAAGTCCCGAGTACTCTTGGTGGTTGCACGAGTCTTACTGTCTTAAACATGAGCGAAAACTCCTTTGTTGGATCAATACCCAAGTCGTTAAGTCCTTTGAAAAGCATCCAATACCTTGACCTTTCTTGCAATGGTTTGTCGGGACCGATTCCAAGTTATTTTTCCGCCTGGCCTTATTTGTTAGGCCTAAACTTGTCCTTCAACAACCTCGAGGGTCAAGTTCCAATGAGTGGAGTTTTTGCCAACACAAGTGCTCTTTCAGTTGTTGGAAACGATGAGCTCTGTGGAGGGGTGCTTCGACTACATTTACCAAGATGTCCTCCGAAAAGTGGATCAAAGAGGAGAAGATTCTCCTTGGAAGTGACCGTGATCATCTCCATTGCTTGTGTTTTGTTCGTCGTATCATTAGTCACATTGTGCTTGTCTTTCCTTTTCTTTACAAGGAAACGGAAGAATACACCCTCTAGCTTACAGGACATCAAGCCTTTGCTTGAAGTGTCTTACCAAATGTTGTCAAGGGCAACAAATGGGTTCTCTCCGTCAAATCTAATAGGTGTCGGAGGCTTTGGATGCGTCTATAAAGGGATTCTGCAACAAGACAACAAGGAGACGGTTGTTGCGGTCAAAGTGATGAACCTTCAAAGTGAAGGGGCTAACAAAAGTTTCATGGTAGAGTGTAACGCCCTGAAGAATATTCGTCATAGAAACCTTGTTAGAATCATCACGGTATGCTCAAGCATTGATACTCAACATAAGGATTTCAAAGCTTTGGTTTTTGAGTTCATGCCAAGGGGTAGTCTCGAGGATTGGCTACACTCATCAAACCTTGTTACCAAAGAACTTGCCGGTGACAATCAATCTCATTGCTTAAGCCTCTTTCAAAGACTAAGCATCGCCATTGATGTAGCTTCTGCACTTGAGTATCTCCACAATGGATGTGCCACTCCGATCATCCACTGTGATCTGAAACCATCCAACATCTTACTTGACGACGAAATGATTGCTCATGTTGGTGATTTCGGTCTAGCAAAGTTTCTTTTGGGAGCCTCAACCTTGAGCACCACAGACCAAACTAGCACAACTCAAGTAAGAGGAACGGTTGGTTATTCAACACCGGGTAAGGCCTTAACTCATACTTCAATAGTACATACGTAGCGGTCAAATGTTATTTAACGCATTTCATTACATTGAACGTGTTTTGTAGAGTATGGTATTCAAAGCAAGGTATCTTCTGAAGGGGATATGTATAGCTTCGGGATCATAGTGTTAGAGATGATGACGTCCAAGAAGCCAACAGATGCAATGTTCGACGATGGTCTCAACCTCCATGACTTTGCAAAATCCGCTCTTCCTGATCGGGTGATGGACATTATTGACCATAGAATGCTTGTCGATGTCAATGTGGTGCCAGCAAGAAATGGCACCGATGTCAAGAAAATGGAGTGCATCAAGTCGTTGATCATGATCGGAGTACAATGTTCAGCGGACGTTGTCAATGAGCTAAAATCTGCAAGACAAAACCTTTTCTCTACAAGTACCTAAAACACTAATAGTAGTTAAGACATTTCACCCTTGTTATTTATTTCTTTCAAAATTCTGTTTAGTGACCCTGAAATTTGGGTAATTCCAGTTAGTATCCCAAAGCTGTTTTTTTTTTGTCTCAATGGTACCCATGAGTTTTGTTATAAGTTCAGCCGATGTCAAATACTCATATTTTCGCCTTATTTTAATGAAGAAAATCACCATTTATTCGCTTTGTTTGCACAAAACTCTCATTTACTTTTAGTATAAGTATCAGTTTCCAAATTCAACACAAGTAATAAAAGCACCCTTAGAAGCAGGGACATAAATTATATCTGGGTTGTGCGACATGTGCACAGTGGCTCCGCTATCCATGTACCGAATAGGGTCCCGGAAAAAATTATGTTATATATAATTAAGGTATTATGTATTATTTACATGTAATAAAACATTTACTAAAATTTATACGTAAAAAACTCATTTATGATATGACTTAGTAATTTATATAATATTTTGAGTTAACAACAAAGAGTGTGAGAAGGTCTCCGTCTTTCAATTTTTATTATAAGTGCAAAACAAGTGATTTTTAAGTAATAACTTATGCTACTCTAATTAATTTATTTAAGTGATGTTAATATTTTATTGGTATAAATTTGCAAAGTAACGATATGTTTTAAAATGTTTAATCATACCGTTTTATATCGCCTCGGGCCCTAAAATTCTCAGGGCCGGCCCTGGACACGCCCATAGGTGTTAGGGTGGCTGGTTGCCTGTGTTGGGATGAAGGTGATGAGGCTGATCCAGATGGTGCGGAGAGGGCCTGAGGAATCCCTGTTGGCTCGTGTATGGCCTCGTTGGAGAGGTGTTTGGGGGAGGCGGAAGCGCTATTACTCTCATTTTGTATAGTTATTTATAATGCCATATTGGATTAGTAGCTAACACTTGAATAGCTTGTTCTAAAGCTCTAATGCCATCAATGTATACTTATTACAACTTTTACAATTGTAACATTTTTTCCTTCTTATCAGGAAACTCCTTGTACTCCTTCAATTTGATTGAGAAAATTGAATGAGCAAATTTTGGTTCGTGTTGGCCGAATTTGAGGAAGCCAATTTGGGTGAATTTGAGTCACAAAATTAGTAACAAAAGAAATTTGAGGTTAAGTTTTGATCAACTGCGATCATAAATATTTTTGGATTAGGAGACTGTAGTAGTCTTTCAAATCTTTTTGGATTAGGAGAGATTCCCCCAAATTGATTAGGACTTTGAATTTTATTAAAGTCCCCAATAAGAAGTGACATAATTTGTTTTTTCGATTTTGCAAAAACCTTTATGTTTGTCTATACAATTACTATCCTTTTATCTATTTTATTTTCGGAATTGCTAAGTGCACGGTGAAATTATCGTCGGTTGCACGGTTAACCTATGCAATGGCGCACTGCGAAAGCGCAGATGAAAAAGGCGGGTCGGCAGCTGCGCACAGCGAATGCGCGGAGGAGTCTGCAGCTGCGCACAGCGGATGCGCGGATGGGGGCCCGCGTCTGCGCATAGCGCGTGCGCCGATGGACAGGAGCGAAGCGACGCCGATTTGACCACACAGTCACGGGCGAGAGAATCTTGCTGTTTGTTGCGTGTTTCCGGAATTCCCGCTGCACTCGCGATTCATGGAGATACGATGTCTTCCATCGCCTATAAAATCCGACCCCAAGCCTACCCTTCGCCACACAGCTTTGCCCATTTCACAAAACTTTGTTATGAAATTTTATGCTTTTCATTGTGTTCATCAAGCTGTTCATCGCATCAACATAAAGGTAAGAGTAATTTTCTTCTTAATGTATTATCTTCACTAATTAAATTTACATTTAGTTAATCGGAAATCATTTATTTTCCTTAGGTTTGCATATGGCTTACATTAATTAAATTTACGTGTAGATAATCGGGAATCATGACATCCAAAATGAAGAAGGTTGCAAGTAGTGTCATGGGTTGGCTTCGAGGGGATCGATCTTCGCAAGATAAGGATGAGCGTCAGAGAGCGAGAGGAGTAAGTTCATTTTAGTTTTGATAAATTTTATGATATTTATAATGTTTAGTGATGGACGGTTTTTAGTCGCGTAAGCCGTATCAAAGTAATTTCGAACCTACCTAACTAATGTAGTGTGGTAAGCACGAGTCGATCCCACAGAGAATCAAGTTATTCGTAAGTTAAGCTTATTTACCAATTAGTATGAAACGGGAGGTTTTTGAGTGATTGAAATAAGAAAGAAAATAAAATAAACTATAAACAAATTAATGGAGATAACGATTACTAAAATAGTTTCACCTACAATTATCCACTTTAGTTGGTTGAATTGATATTGTAACTTCCTCTTGTTCTTTTAGATTTCCTATGAATGTCTGTCCCAACCTAATATAGTTACTAGTCCAACCAGTCCTAGAAACCCTTATCAATCGAATTAACCCAATTGATAGCTTTAAGTTCAGAGATTAACCAAGGTATTTGCAGTCCCTAAAGAGGGATTTAACAACACATTCAACTTCCTACTCATTCAATTAGTTCACCCAGCCTAAAGGAACAAGTTTGCCACTTGGGTTAAGGTTCGCAACCAAGAATCTACAAAACCCTAGCAATTGAATTGATTCTAACTAGTTGCGCGGGCTAGAAAGAATAAAACAATAGACAATCAAGCACAAAGAAGTCGAAACATTCAAAATATAGGAAACAAAGAACAAGAATTAGAAACTCACAATCAATCCAAATAAAGCTTCAAATCGTAGACAAAACGGGAGAGTTTAGATCTCCATAAAAATAAAACAATTAGGGTTCAAAGAATAAAAACCAGTCGGCCGCTGTATTATGTTCCGCCTCTTCCCCCCCTGCCGTATGAAGGAATGTATTATATATATAATATGACTAACTTCTATCTCCTAAATCTAATACGGAGTATATCTAATTTATATAATAATTATTACTATATATTAATTATATCTATCTAATCTAATTTGTAATGCAATAACGGCAAGGCAGCACTTGTAACTTGTAAGCCCAACCAATCACGCGGGTCCTCCTTCCGATGTCCATCCGCTCCAATTGCAAATGTTGCGATCAGTCCATTGTACGATCCGAGTCAGTCCGTCTTGTCTTTTAATTGCAAAATAATCCAACGATTTATGATCAACCTCCAAATTCATACGATCCAGCTTAAAGATACCTGAAATATATAAAAATACTAGTGTAGACTCCGAAAACCAAATAATACAAACTAAGCTATAAAATATATAAAAATGCTCTAAATTAATATGCAAATCTATACTAAAAACATGACTAAAATAGACCCTATCATTTAGTGAGAAGAAAAAAGTTCCATAAAATATTAGAAATTGTAAGATGTAATGACGATGAAAAAAGTTCCATGAAATATTAGAAATTGTAATAATGTTTAGTAAGTTCATTTTAATTGAAATAATTTTTTTATACGAATTTGTATGTATCATTTATGTTGAAATAAGCAACCGAAAATATATGATCGAAATTCTTTATGTCATGAGTTAGATAAAATTACATTGACAATAAGTCAGCGAAATAAAGGTTTTTAGGAGTTACAAAGATAGGAAAAATTAATTTCGAAATATATAAGCAACGGTATAGTTAGCGTCATATTAAATGTTTATGAAAGAAATGTAAATGCTAAAAAAAATGTAAGATTTCACCCTAAACCCAAAAATAGGTAAATGAAATACCAATGAAAATAGGTAAACAAAATACCCTTTAAAATAGGTAACTGAAATTAGATAAATGGAAAAAAGTAATTCGTATTTATCAATTATAACCTTATAAGAATAGATAAACATAATTGATGTGTACGGACTAATTTTTGGATATTTGTACTCATAACAAATTGTAACATTGTTTATTTGTTATGCAATATGATAGAAAATTTCTACGGCATTGGAGCGGCGACGGCCCACGGCTTCGGCCCGTCGAGGTGAACATGAAAGGGCTGAGGAGGCGCAAGAGAAGGCTTCAGCTACCGCCACTATTGTACCCGCTCGGGCAAGTACATCAATTATAAGGGATAGGACACGGTCTCCTGGGCCGAGTCGACCTACTCTGAGACGCTCCTCCTCAGAGCGTACACCGTCTCCTTTCTTGAGCGGGACATTAGGGCTCGAGGATATTCAGTCGGACGACGCAGCTGGGTCAGATGCGTCCGATGAAGAGGAATTTGAGGGCGCCAACACATATGATGGCGATAATCAGGAGGCATTCGGTCCCGAAGCGTATGACTACCACAATGAGGCGACGGATGCTGGTTATGACTACGAGCACTATTATGAGCAACAAGAGCATTCACATCAGCAGCCGGTCCATCAGGACCCACCACAACAAGGGGCACAACACATAGATGAGGAACAACTACAACCACCAGTTACCAATGACGACCGACCACTAGAGAATCAACCATTGACGTGGTATAGGACGCACAGATGTAGACTTATTTGGATGGGTGAGGTATGTATTCATTTATATTTTCTTGTGAAAGTTCTTACTTAAATTAAATATTTAATTATTACCTAAAGAATTATGTGTTTTTCCCCTGTAGGAGGACAATCTAATTCGATGCATTCGACGCAACACCCACATTCAGTTCCTCAGAAACTTGCCTCGTGTTGTTACCCCTATGAGTTGGTTCGGGCTTGCAAGACTAAGTGGCCTTACAGATTTGGAGGACATCGAGTTTGGCACGGTGGATCATTCTTTGATCCAAGCATTTATCTGCCGATGGCACCCCGAGACGAACACGTTCCACTTTCCCTGGGGTGAGATGACTATCACCCTCCATGATGTAGCCATCATACTTGGCCTACAGATTGACGGAGTTGCCCCACGTACACCTATGACCGATGCGCAACGCCGGTCTTTCCTCACCAACAGACTTGGCATATCCACTGCAGACATGAGCAGTCGAGGGGCGTGCTTCCGTCAGGCAAAGTTAGAGGAGATGATGAAGGCGATGATTCCTAATGGCGATGCTTATGCCCAATCTGTTGCGACCGGGTATCTATTGATAGTACTTGGGGCGATCTTTATCAATGATAAGTCGACTACACACATACCCTTGTGGGCAGTTGACTTAGTCTACAATCATGCTATGACGGGGCAGTACTCATGGGGTGTTGCCATGCTTGCCCTCTTGTATCGAGCTCTGGGCATCGCGAGCAGGGAAGGGGTGGGAACCATGGGTGGGTGCGCTGCATTGGTTCAGGTATTCTTATAAGGTTTACATACAAAATTCGTGCTTTCAATCAATTAGACTAATTTGTTTTTCTTTTATATGTATAAAGTTTTGGATTTGGGCACATTTTCCGGCATTTGCCCCTGCAATGGCTGAGGAGCGGACCCGCCAAATTGATCGTAGGTGGGCTTGTCGGTGGACGCATAGAGCGACACCACCGCGTACTCTGGAGAGGGTACACAACATTACCACTCAGTTGGACACGATGAGAGCCGAGGACGTAAGGTTCATGCCGTACGAGGATAGGTTCATTAACTTCGACGCTGACTTTCAAGTTTCTCGATATAGAGGGGTTTTGTCCATTTCAGATATCCATGAACCATACATGTCGGACCGCGTATTAAGACAGTTCGGACGTGTGCAAAACATACCCATGGACCGTATCCCACCCACTATTGAGACTCGGCCTACTGGTACAGCCCACTTGAAGTTGACCTTTTCGGATATGTTCGATGTCTGGGATTAGCGACACATCCCCACTAATTTGGTGAACCTTCACAACCTGCCTCTTGCATATGAGGGGTATCTGGTTACGCCCGACTATATGGAGTGGTTCAGTCGTCATTGCCATCCCTATGTTCTACAGAGTACAGTTGAGGCCCAACCTATCGAGGAGGAACCGACACCGATATCCACAATACAAGCTCGGGTATGAATTGTGCCTTAAATATTTCATTACCTGTATTGCATTTGTGATCGTGACAATGTGTTTTTTTTTTTTTTGCAAATGATAGCAATTGTACGTGTTAGGGGAGAACATCCGGAAAATGCTAGACCGTCGTGAGGATTTTTACAGCCATCAAGAGATTCTCAGTTACTACTTCGAGGCAATGGCAAACCCAATCCCACGCGCCCCCACTCAAGTTCGGGCATCACAACGGCAACTGTGATATACTTTGGTGTTCAATGTTAGGGAGTTTATGTATTTCAGATATGTTTGATGTCATGCACTCTAGTTAAGAAAATGTTTATTCATTAATTTTATGCTCTACTCAAGTTTGAAAGCAAAATACATATATCTATTTGATAACAAGAAATCTGAAATAGTTTAACATAAACTTCTCAATCTGATATATTATGATATACTCTATCGCCGTCTTGGTGTCCTGAACGATCAGGATCAGCACGTCGAAGGTTGAGGTACTCTGCCATCCTTGTATTAAATGGTCCATCCCAACCGTTTACGCTCTGGTGGTGGAAATGATCCCATTCTGAAGTTTTTGGAGGGATCGGTGAGTCTGATCGAAGCCATACCTATTTAATTTGTTATGAAATACAATAATTAACAATTCATACAATATGTAGGAATAGTAATAGTAAGGGTGGAAGTTCACTAACCGGTACCCAGTGCACTCCGCCAATCAACGCCATGGAAATAATATCTGTCGGCGGCCTTGCGGTCGTTGTAGGTGCCATCATCGGGATACATGTATGCGGACCACCCTTGCTAAGGACGGCCACAACAACTTGATATCGTGTCGCGGCTGCCAAAGGAACCATCGGCGCCTCCATCCACCTCATCGGACTACATTCACCGGGATCCTTGATGTCAACATTACCGATCAGCCCTTCAATATCGTTCAACAGCGATGCTGCTTGATACAAATCCTTGTTCTTACGCAGCTCATCAGCCATCTCTTGTCGGACCCTCATATACTGGTTCTCCCCATATCCAAGCAACACTGCAAGCATTCGATACCCACAATGCCCATCCGAACTCACATTTTGAACGCGATCAACATAGCGTGGGACAAACCAGTCCACATGGACGGACAAAAATGTCGTGGGGTCAATTGTCATTGGCTCGCCTCGACCGCTTCGACGACCTCGACCATTTGGACGACCTCGACCGCTCCCTCGACCTCGGGTGGCTGACCGTCGCACTGCATGCTCAAGTGCCGTTGGTTCGCGCATCATTGATCACCTCCCTGTTGGTCAACCTCTAGGATTGCTTATAGGTTGTGTTGTCATGTTAGTTTCTCCGGGATTCTCCATATCCATGAAAGCTGTGGCAAGAAATTTAGCTTGTTGAGGAGTGAGATCATCTGCCTCAAGCCTTCTCTTCAACCTGAGCAACATTAACCTGGTCTGGTCTATATCTTCCACAGGTTCGCTGCCCTCCTCTGCCATAATAGGTCCACTCCACATCACTTGCCTCCAGAAGGGATGAATTTGACTCAAGCTTATCGGCGTACGGGTGGATATGGCTTGTAAAAATTCATGAACACATGGCACGCCATACACATCTCGCCAATACTTGTCCCGACAGACCCCATCATCAGTGGGTCTACCTATCACCGTGGTGTAATTGTTGAGCAATAATTTGAAGCACTCAGCTGTCACCTTCATAACGAGGGGAGCCAATAGTGGGTTACTAGAAACACTCCTAAGAACATTCATGCGTGACATCTCAAGGGAACCCTTTATTTGCTTGATCTGCCCGTTGACCATTCTGTCGATGCACTTGACCACGTCTTCAAACCCCCCTATTGACGTGTTCAACATATCCTTCAGCTTCCCATGCTGCGACTCACAACTGCATGGTTTTCAATAGGTTGGCGGTTAAACATCTATTTATCCAAAATAACATTCATACGTAATTCACTAGTACAAACATCCAAAACACTTACCAGTTATTTGTTCTAGTCCCAAAGTGAGGATAGCAATCAACCCAAGCTCTAACAAGTGCCTCCTTAAAGTCCTTGAGCCAAGTGGTTTCAAGGTATTCCATGAGGCTCCAACGTCCTTCCCACTTGGTCTGCATTGATTGAAGACGTCGTTTGTAGCTTACTTCTGATGTCGACTCTACCAAGGCATAACAATCACGGACAAACTCATTTTCTTTAGTTTTTGATCGTGTGATCTTTGCCTTCACTTCGATATTTGACATTACATGCCACCTGCACAATAAATGCTTCACGGTTGGGAACACTTCCTTGATGGCTTTGATTACTGCCAACTCTCAATCTGTGACAATCACATCTGGCATTCTATGTTTACAGAGATCTCGGAGCGTCTGCATCACCCAGCTGTAGTGATCTGTGGTCTCCTTCGTCATGAATGCAAATGCTATCGCAAATGTCTTTTTTGTGCTAGTGAACCCAACTATTTGCAGCAATGGCATCTTATACCTACATGAAAGGAAGATAGTCAATAAATCATGAGCAACTAATTAGACAAAATTTAAATCTATTTGTACAATAAATAAATAAAAAAGGATACACGTACTCATTTGTCTTGTATGTTGCATCCATCATGATGACGTAGGAAAATAACCTCCATAAATGTTGTGAGTCTGGGTGAGAAAACATTAAATCACTCAGCTGATTAGACCCGTGCACTCTACGTACGAAGAAATCGTACTGCTTTCCTTCGAGTGAATGCAATGCTTGTTGTATATCTCCACGACCCTCCGCCTCTACCCTCTTCATCTTCTGAACAGAGTTGTACACTTGACGGATACTCGTCACACATTGGGAATCTTCATCTTCAAGGATACTCAACAACTGTCGAGGTTTTAACCCAATCATTGCACCGCGTCGTACCTTATGATGCTGTTTATCAGTCAACCTTCCGGCAAAGGTATGTCCATACAAGTTATCCGGAAGATTATGGTTGTGAGAACCACATATAACAAACATTCTCCATTTACCTGTCTTGTATTCACGACCCTCGAGCTCAAATGGACATCCAATTTTCTTCGATGGTTTCTCTCGGTGTGATGATGGTGGAAAATCCTTATCCACATCGGCCGCATCTCTAGGATAGCCATAGTACTCACAAACCAAACGAAAGACACCTAACCCGTTTCGCTTGTTCTTCCAAGACCTATGAGTTATTAACACCATATTTCTAATTCTACCCATAAAACGAGCCCACTCCTTTGCGTTCTTGGAGTCAAAGAAATATCCATCTATCCGAAACATATCCGAATAATCGGTACCCTCTTCTAGAGAAAAGTCGGCGAGATCCTACAATTCGAAACATATTGATGATATAATACACACACATTGGAAACAAAAACATTCAAAACATATAATCCATCCGTTTCATTATACATTGTCACCTCACTTTTTAAAAAAAACATCATTATTCTACTAACTTTTTCACAAATATTATTATTTTCATATACCCACTACACATTTTAACCAATTATAATATTTTCAAAAGTAAACAATACACAAAACAATACAAATTATTACAATCACCTACCTATAAAATATCTAACATCATCTAATTTGAAGCAAAAATTACCATCTAAAATACCCAAGTATTGTGAAATCGATAGAGTAGATGTTAAATAAATCTCTCTAATATTGACATATACAACTATATATTCAAAAATATTGGAAACATGGAAGATATATACATGAGATTTTAGTACAATCGTATTTAGACTTACATCGACATGAGTTAGAAGTTCTTGCGGATTGCTGTAATCGTTAACAACGTGATATTATTATTATTAGATATTATGGTTATTATTAGATAGAATCCTTTGTGTATATCCTTACCATATCTTGTATAGTCTTATCTTGGAGAGCAAGACAATCTCTCTATTTATGTAACCTATTGTGATTAATGAAAAGTAACAAGTTCTCTCAAACTATTATGGTATACAGAGCCTAGGGTTTTTTTTTCGGCCGCCCCTATCGTCTTCTCCTCTTCATCCGCCACAATGACCACCTCAAACACTAGCACCATCCTTCTCAACAATGGCAAAACCGGCCAACTTCAATTCCCATCCATTGCAATCAAACTTGATCGTTCCAACTATTTCGCTTGGAAAAGTATCATCTTTTCCACCCTTGAAGCCTTCGAAGTCGACTCCTATGTCACGGCTAAACCCGCTGAAGTCCCCAAGTCGGGTGCTGAACAGGCTGTCGTCACCGCCTACACCTCGTGGAAGAAGACAGACAGACTCGTCCTTGTCTGGCTTCAATCCACCTTGTCCGACAAGCTGGTCGCCTATGTCGCCCGTGCCACCACGTCTCACGGTCTGTGGACTATGCTGGCGGCTATGTTCAAGTCTCAAACCAAAGCTCGCCTGATGCAGTTGAAAGGTCAGCTTCAAAGTCTTCCCAAAGGTGCTCTGTCAATGATGGACTACATCGAACAAAAGAGGTCCATCGCTGATTCATTGGCCGATTGTGGCTACATGGTTAGCGACGATGACCTACTAGCGTCAATTGTCAATGGCCTAGACTCCAGCTATGGGCCGTTCCGTACCTCTCTCAATATGCGTGTCGATGATGTCTCGCCCGATGAAAAGCTCCTTGCTGAATCACTCGCGGCTGCGTCCATCAACAGCCCGTCGCCGCCCCCGTCGTCTGCCTCCAATCCGCCTGCTGCCAACACCGTGTCATCATCCTCCGGTGACCGCTCCTCCTCCAGCCGAGGCCACGGTCGTGGTTCTTACTCTGACCGTGGCCGTGGTCGCGGCTCCGGGAGAGGTCGAGGCCGAGAGTCTTCGCAGTCTGATCAATCCCACAACGGTCAGTCTGGCTACGGCTTCAACGAACGTCCTGTCTGTTAGATTTGTGACCGTGTTGGTCACCCTGCTAAGAACTGCTGGAACCGGTTCGACACTACGTTCAATCCTCCGACTGGTCCTAGCCCGAAGCAAGCAAATCAGGTGACTCAGGAGCACTCTGTCAACCCGTCCTCTATTGAGGCTCCTTGGTATATCGATTCAGGTGCGTCTCATCATGTTACTGACAATCTGCAGAATCTCTCCTCTCACTCCCATTATTCCGGCAATGACCGCCTTGCCCTGGGTGACGGTAATCTCATTCCAATTAGCCACACTGGTTCTAAGTCTCTTGCCCCTTCTCAGTTACAATTAAAGAATGTTCTTGTCGTCCCTCAAATTTCCAAGAATTTGTTAAGTGCTTCCGCTTTTACCAAAGATAACAATGTCCTAATCGAACTTCATCCTTCTTGTTGTTTTGTGAAGGATCCACAGGGGCGCATCATCCTGACGGGAACCGTTGAGAATGGACTATATCGACTGCCCACCTCCGTCCCTCCTACCGCCCACCACGTCTCCTTGGATGACTGGCATCGTCGTCTTGCTCATCCCAATCCTGTTGTCCTCAATAAATTAGTCTCTTTGTTTCGTCTTCCTTTTTCATCAAAAACTTTGTCGTCTGTTTGTGAGCCATGTCAATTAGGCAAGAGTCGTCGCCTACCTATTAATCAGAGTCATGTCCCTAGTCCTCATTGTTTTGATTTAGTTTATGCTGATGTATGGGGCCCTGCCTCTACTCTTTCAATTTATGGGAATAAGTACTTTGTTCAGTTCGTTGATGATCACTCCAAATTTTGTTGGGTGTATTTTTTGTCTCATAAATCTCAAGTTCATCAGACATTCATTCTCTTCCACAAAATGGTACAAACACAATTCAACACCACAATTAAAACTCTTCAAACAGATGGTGGTGGAGAATTTGTCGCTCTCTCCTCCTTTTTAGAGCAAAATGGCATTCTTCATCGTATGTCCTCACCCTATACTCCCTCTCAGAATGGTGGTGTCGAACGACGCCATCGCATAGTTCAAGAAAAGGGCCTTGCTCTCCTCGCTCAGGCATCTCTTCCCTTTCAATTTTGGGAAAATGCATTCCACACTGCGGTTTATCTCTCTAACCGCACCATTACCCCACTTCTCCACCACAAGTCCCCCTATGAACTTCTCTACAAACACGCTCCGGATTACTCCCGGCTTCGTGTCTTTGGGTGTCAATGTTACCCATACCTTCGTCCCTACAACACCACCAAACTCTCCTATCGGTCCCTGTCTTGTGTGTTCATTGGTTATACTTCCAAGTACAAGGGTTACCTGTGTCTTCATATCCCGACAGGGCGTCAATACATTACGCCTCACGTCATTTTTGATGAGCAACGCTTCCCATATGCTCACCACTCCTCCACATCATCACGCCCTTCAGTCCGGGCCGGCCCTTCGGTCTCCACAAAACTCCTTGCCTCCGCAGTGCGTGGTGACCCACCGTCCCCAACACCCAGTTCCCCGTCCTCTTTGCCCCTAGCCGAGCCCTCCGATGTATCTCAGCCGGCCTCACCGATCTCCGTCCAGTCTCCCTCCACCGAATCCACCAGCTCCTCATCCGAGTCGAATAGTCCCTCGTGGGTGTCTCAGACGGATGACAGCGCCACTGCGGTTCAACCCGAGCCACCCGCTCCCTCTCACATGCGTCCCTCGGACGTCTCCACTCACGCCATGGCCACTCGTGCCCGTACCGGTGACCTTAAACCCCGTATCCTCCACACGTCCAAACACAACCCTCCTCCTGATTCATCCATAGAAAAAGAGCCCACCCGCTTCGCCATGGCATTCAAAAACCCCTCTTGGCTCGCTGCTATGCGCCAGGAATACACCGCCCTCACGGAAAACAATACCTGGAGCCTTGTTCCCCGTCCCCCTAATGTCAATATTGTCGGAAATAAATGGGTGTACAAAATCAAGAGGAAAGCAGATGGTTCTGTTGAACGGTACAAAGCCAGATTGGTTGCCAAGGGGTTTCATCAAGAAGAGGGTGTAGACTACTTTGACACATTTAGCCCGGTTGTCAAGCCGACGACTATTCGCGTCATCCTCTCTATTGTCGTGTCTCGAGGCTGGCACCTTCGCCAACTGGATATTAATAATGCCTTTCTCAATGGCGATCTTCAGGAGCTTGTGTACATGGATCAACCGACCGGTTTCGTTCATCCATCATATCCTGATTATGTCTGCCGACTTCACAAAGCTCTGTATGGGCTCAAGCAGGCACCTCGGGCTTGGTTCAACAAACTCAAGTCGTACCTCCTTCGTCAGGGCTTCTATGCGTGTCATTCGGACACGTCGCTGTTCGTGCGTCACAAAGGTTCGTCTATCACCTTCCTCCTCGTGTACGTTGATGACATCATCCTGACTGGCTCCGATCCTGAGTACTTGCGTCAATTTGTTGCGGCTCTTCATCATACATTCACTCTCAAGGATCTTGGGCGCCTCACGTATTTCTTGGGCATTGAGGTAACCTATCCATCCCCCGCCTCCTTACATTTGTCACAATATAAGTACCTTCGGGATCTGCTTGAAGAGTGTGAGATGCTTGACGCGAAGGGAATCTCCTTCCCTGCCGATCCTAGCTCCTCCAAACGGGCTCCTATCCCCGATATTCCACTGGATAATCCCACTGTCTACCGACGAGTTGTCGGCACTCTTCAGTACGCCACCATCACTCGACCTGAACTGAGCTATGCTGTCAACCGTGCCTGTCAACATATGCATCGGCCCCTACAGTCTCACTGGCGAGATGTCAAACGGATCTTACGGTATCTCAAAGGCTCACTTGATCTTGGCCTTGTCATCACAGCCTCGCCCGGGTCGGACATTGTCGCATATTCTGACTCAGGTTGGGCTTCCGATCCTATCGATCTCCGCTCACAGCATGGGTTTGCTATTTTTTACGGTGGTAACCTGATTAGTTGGTCCAGTCGCAAGCAGAAGGTTGTTGCCAGGTCGAGTACAGAGGCCGAGTACCGTGCTCTCTCCTTCACTACCGTTGAAATTGTCTGGCTTCAGCAATTGTTGACAGAAATTGGGTTCCCACTTCGGCGTGCCCCTGTTCTCCATTGTGATAACTTATCGGCCACATTCCTTGCCAACAATCCCGTCATCACCAGTCGCTCCAAACACATCCAGCTTGATTTCCATTATGTTCGAGAAAAGGTGGACTCCAAAGATCTTGTGGTTCGTCATGTTCCTGCATCCGATCAGATTGCTGATGTCTTCACCAAAGCTCTCACGGGTCATGCTTTTACTTCATGTCGGTCCAAGCTGTTGGTCGTCTCCCGCCCATCATCTTGCGGGGGGGTAACAACGTGATATTATTATTATTAGATATTATGGTTATTATTAGATAGAATCCTTTGTGTATATCCTTACCATATCTTGTATAGTCTTATCTTGGAGAGCAAGACAATCTCTCTATTTATGTAACCTATTGTGATTAATGAAAAGTAACAAGTTCTCTCAAACTATTAATCGTATGGGTTGAATGGTAGATCATCTTCAACTGGCGACGACATATGGAGAAATTTAGGATCTTCGAAATATTAGCTTTACTAGAGGTGTCAAAATTTTCATATTTGTGACCCAAACAGACATTGTATATATAGATATCATCATCTTTTATTATTGGAAAAAAATATATCTATTGGCATTTATCTCCAAATATATCTATATCTAAATATATAGGATATATCTTTCGATTATCTATCTTATTTTATTCCGTGTACATATCATTATCTATCCTATTTCGATTCATATATATATATATATATATATATATATATATATATATATATATATATATATATATATATATATATATATGTTATCTGATTTATTTTCGGTAGAAATAAATATATCGGCGTACGCGCAGCGCGCATACACTGATTTATAAAATAATATATATTCGTGCACATGCACGGATTTATTTAAAAAAAAAAAAGCGCGACCGCGCACCGTGTAAATGGCGAGATATCGACCGTGCATATAACAACCCCTTTATTTTTCTTTTTTTTTTTGGTGCAATGGCCGGGCAGAACCCGGAAATGAAATTAACTTAAGAAACTAATAGAGTTTGAATACAAAGTGGTGGAACATCAAAAATAGCCAGTCCGTCCGGGACTTTAAAGGCATGCTTCGCAAGCGCATCGGCCACTTGATTGGCTTGCTGTTTGACGTGAGTGACACGTGCCTCCCAATCCAAAGTCGCAAGGAGGCGTCTGCAGTGAGCCACCAGCTGCTGGTTCGCGCCAGGGAGCATCTCATCCTCTGTGAGCCTTGCATATGCTGTTGCACTATCGGTTTCGACTATTAGCTTCCGAATTCCCCAATCTCGAGCAATTTTCAGGCCATGGAAGACAGCCCAAATCTCCGCCCTTTCTGCTGAGCAGTGCCGCACTTGAATGTGAAACCTTTCTGAAATAGACCCATCTCGTCTCTAAAAACTCCGCCTCCTCCTGAAGGCCCCGGATTTCCCTTAGAAGATCCGTCCGTATTGAGCTTCAGCCAGCCCGGGTCGGGAGGGTCTATTTCATTTTTCTTGATGGGTACGTTCCATCATTTTATCCAAACTTGATCATTGATCTTTTTTTACCTTTTGACTTGTTTAAAGAATTTGATCATTTTCATCTTCCCTCTGTTTTATTTGTTTTTTTTTTTTACCCTCCTTAATTTGTTAGATTGTTTTTTATATCTATTTTGACCATTTCTCCTACAAATCCGGTTCTGTTTAAAATTCTAATTTTGACCACTTGGGTGTTAAATACTTAAATATGGTTGATCGTCACACGCCGAATTACAGACTTGAAAGATACGAACGGCCGAAAAAAAATAAAATCTCAAAACGATGCAGTACTTCGATCACTTCAACATTGACGAATGAATGTTACATAAATTAACCGTCACGGATTAATTAATTAAGTGAATTGAAACACATCCATCGATCAACAACGATCAACATATTAATTGGATGGATCAGTAGGGGCGGGTGCCGATGTAGTTACCGGGCGGGTCATAGCTGCAGATGACGAAGACGCCGGCGTCGTTGTCACAAACGATGCGGGCGCAGCCGAGGCGGGAGGAGGTGCGCCACACGATCTGGGTGTAGTGGCCGCACTCGCCGTAGGAGCACGAGTTGGTGTTGATGTCGTAGTACTTGGCCTCCTCGGTCCACGATTTCACAGCCTCCGCCGCAGTCCAGTCGGAGCCGCTCCCCCAGAAGATGTTCTCGCCGTAGGGCCCGTCGGAGTGGACTAGGGCGCAGTCCTCGCGCCGCTGCTCCGCGTACGAGGCCGCGTACCCGGCAAGCCCGGCGTCCCACTCCAGAGGCGGCAGGCCCAGCGCCGACCGCACCACGTTGTGGGGCTTCAGGAACTGGTAGGCCAATGAGTGAATGCTCAAGTAGGGGGTGTGGTACCTTGGGGTCCTCGGAGGCTTAGGCACCGGAACGGGCATAGCGGGCCGCCAGTAATCGGCATTGGCGGCGGAGACAAGGAGGAGGAGGGTGGCGAGGGCCAACGTGTTGGTGGTGGCAGCCATTTTTTTGGGGTTTGTTTTTGTGTTAACACATCAAGGGGTAGGACTATTTATAGTGGAAAGTTATTTTTTTTAAAAACAAAATTTCAATTTTTTATTTTAATTTTTTTTCAATAATTTTTAAAAAATTTGTAAAGTTACCATTAAGTGTTCGTTTGGATTGGTTTGAAAAACCCAGGAAGTTGAATATTAAGAAGGTTGGATAGAATATCGGTATTTGGTTAAAATTTTTCATCTAAAAAAACCCAGGAATTGAAATTCCCATTAATTTAACTTCCCGTGAAATACATGAATTTGAATTACCAAGGGCTACATGGTAAGACAACTTTCTACATTTTCTTACTAATAAAAATCATTTATTTATCTCATTATATCAAATCCACCATCATTTCATTTTTCAACCAAACATTTTTCATAAAATCCTAGAAAACATAATTCATGGAAAGTAGACTTCCCAGAAATTAAATTCCCGAGAAGTAGACTTCCTACATTTATCCAAACGAACACTAAGGTCTACACTCACTAGAAGTTCGAGTATATTTTTTTTTTAATTTAAAACCCCAATTTTCAAAGTTAAATGAGATATACACACCTTAGTGCGCAAGTTGTGGATGCGCACAATTACGCCCTAAGTGGATGCGTAGAATTACGCACCCACTTAGGGCTATTAAATGTACCATTTTTTTTTTATAAGCTCATGCTATTTTGTGAAATTATTGCAAAACTGGGATTCTTTCCAAAAAAACTTGGGCGATTATGATTTTTGCGTATATATGATTTGGCCTGTTTAATTGGGAGTGGTGGTGGGAGGCATGTCTATGAACTATTTAAAGTGAAGACGGCAAAGGCTTTCACATATGCACGTTATGTTTGGCTTTGGCTTCAGAGTTAATTAATTAGCAGCCTATAATTATATTATATTCCCTTCGTGTAAAAAAAAATTTGATACTTTATTTTCGAAAAAAATTTTAACATAAAAATGGCATAAAATATTAATTTTTTAAAATAAAATCTATATATATCTATATATAACCTTAATTTAGAAGACTTTGCTTACGTGTCAATCTTAGAGGAGTTTTAGGAATATTGATCAATTGATCTAATTATGTTTTTTTCCTTGATTTTTTTATTTCTCCTTTTCTCTTTTTTTCCATTAATTTTTTTAATCCTCCATTCTCTTTTATTCTTAACATATTTACTAACAATTGAGCTTAATTCAAAACATTGAATTCAATCTAATATAAGTATATAACCATTAGGCTTAACTCACATTTATGTACTAACTATTGAGCTTAATTCAAAACATTGAATATAATTATTAGTTGTGACACATCACATTTAAATGCATGATTCAGATTTCAAAATTTCTAAAAAAGTATTATTATTACTGGGTGATTTAAAATATCTGCATTTATGTATTATGCTTTAGACGAGTTATAAAAAGAACATTTCAGAATTATAAGATACATCTTCGGTAAAGTTTTTTTATCTTAACTTTTATTAGTATTTTATAATATATTTATATATATTATTAATATTTTAGTTTTAAAAAACCGCGCCATGGCGCGGAAATTGTACTAGTTTCATATTTAATACTATCATTTAAAAATAGATTTTTTTTAATAAAATTAGCATTTTAAAAAAGTGTATCTAAAAGTAAAACATCACGTACATTTTTTGAAATAGTGAGTATATAATTAACTAATTACTAGAGTATCGTGGAATCATCTTTGCAAGATTAGATTGATACGTTCGGTTAAATAAATCACGTATTGACCGGCCAATAATGGAAAGAATCTCTCTTATCTAAATGAGAACCTTTGGCCAGTTTATGAGCTACCTTACCTTCACTCAGCTGCAGCTTGATTAGGAGCTTAGAAGGTGATCAGCTGAATACACGTGTACGGTCTAGATGCAAGTGGTTGTTACAAGATGTGTATAAATACCTCTCCTTGTAACCAACTAGACAATCAAGTCACAATGAATCAATCTTCCATTTCTCCATTTTCTCTG
Organism: Persicaria maculosa; assembly: GCA_963922045.1. Taxonomy (NCBI): domain Eukaryota; kingdom Viridiplantae; phylum Streptophyta; class Magnoliopsida; order Caryophyllales; family Polygonaceae; genus Persicaria; species Persicaria maculosa. The sequence goes on from OY998262.1 coordinate 67,436,909, forward strand.
TTCTTGATCTCCTGAAATTCCGATTACTTCCGCTGCATATGGTATCAGAGCGAAGGAGATTATGTTGAATCATCTTCGTTCCTCCTGAGATTTTGAGCTTTTTGTGTGTTGATTGCTGTTCTGAAGAAGATGACGGATTCATACGCTTCGGTTTTGCGCAACAATGGAGGAGGAATTGATGCTCAAATCCAGATGGCGTCCAATGATCCATTAGCTCTGGCAAGCTCGGATCATCCAGGAGCACAGCTGGTTACGACAATCTTCAATGGAACAAATTTCATAAGCTGGACGAGAAATGTCAAGATGGCTCTTGGCGCGAAATTGAAATTAGGTTTCATCGATGGATCTACGACAAAGCCGGCTGGTGATTCGCCTCAAGTTCAGAGGTGGATTCGCGCTGACTACATGGTCAGATGCTATACTGTGACACCATGGAAAGCAGCTTCAATCCCAGTATCAGGAGCATCTGTACGCATGATGTATAAGCCACTGATTCTATGTCCTTTCCCCACCAATTTCTTAGTGAAAAGGTCCTGAAAGATACACTGATCAGCAGTGAACATAGCCATCAAACCACTTTCTTCAATCAATTTACCCACTGATAAGAGATTGTGCTTAAAAGATGGCACCAGAAGCACATTATTCAACACAAGATTAGAGCTAAAACTCACTGTCCCAACAGTATCAACTGTAATAACAGAATCATCAGGCAAAGCAATTTGAATTGGTTTCAACAACTTTCTTTTGCACTCAAGCAATGAAACATCATATAGCATATGATCGGTAGCACCTGTGTCTACTATCCAGAAGTTTTTACCAACTAATTTTTCAATCATCAAGGCTTTAGAAGGAGCATAATTACCTGAGAAATTTGCTGCAGCGAATTGAAGCAGTCATCATTCTCAGCCTTTATCTGCTTGCCCTTCATTTGTCTCAGAACTTCCTTGCACACAACATTGACAAGAGCCCCATCAAATGATCCCTCTGAGCTGCTGCCAATAGGACTGTCACTGCAATTCTGGATATCAACAGCATTAGCCGATGAACGACCATATTGCTTCTCCTTGGATCCCTTTTCCTTATCAGGATATCCATGAAGCTTGTAGCACTTGTCCCTCAAATGACCAGTGTTTCCACAAAAGTCACACTTAGGAGGACCATGTAACTTGTAGCAAGTGTCCCTCACATGCCCCTTATTGCCACAAAAATCACATTGCTTAAAATCCTCCCTCTGCTTCCTTGAGTCCTTATCTTTCTTCCAATTGCCAGTTTGCTGTCTTCCTGCATTCAGAGCAGTAGCATCTTCACCCATCCGACGGCTTGATGTACTCCCTGCAGGGCTTCCACCACACTGTTCCACCTGTTGAGCTATGTGAAATGCTCTATTCACATTTGGCAGTGAATCTATTGCCAAGATCTGATTTCTTGTAGGCTCGTACTCCTCATTCAAGCCCATCAAGAATTGCATTGTCTTGTTAGTATCCTCCATATCAAGGACTTTCTTGATAACCTGACAGGTGCACTTATCCAAGGCTCCACAAGCACAGTGTGGAACCCCAGCAATGGTCGCCAATTCATTCCACAATTTGACCAATTTTCCATAATAAACACCAATCGGATCCAGACCTTGCTTCACAGAACTGAGAGATTTCTTAAGCTGATACAAGAGAGGAGCATTTGAATGTCCATACCTTTCAACGATTTCGCTCCACAATTCACGAGCTGAGCCAGCGTGCATGAACGATTCTCCAATTGAACTCTCCATGGAATTGACAATCCAGCATCTAAATGAGAACCTTTGGCCAGTTTATGAGCTACCTTACCTTCACTCAGCTGCAGCTTGATTAGGAGCTTACAAGGTGATCAGCTGAATACACGTGTACGGTCTAGATGCAAGTGGTTGTTACAAGATGTGTATAAATACCTCTCCTTGTAACCAACTAGACAATCAAGTCACAATGAATCAATCTTCCATTTCTCCATTTTCTTTGTTCTTGATCTCCTGAAATTCCGATTACTTCCGCTGCATACAGTTAATAAAAAAACGCTTTAAGTGTCGGTTTAGACACCGTCAAGGCAGTTGGCGTAGGCTAGCCGCCAAGACCCAACTAAGGTGATTGTCGTTTAGCATTTTGACGGTTTGTTTAAAACTTGAGATTGATTTTTGTTGTTTTATTTTGTTAATGTAGAAATTATGGATTGTGATATTTATTTAAACATGTTTATGAGATCTTATATTTGATTTTATGTTTGAATCTAACAACGGTTAAAATGATTATGATGTTTATTTGATTTTTATGATTTTTTTATTAATTTAAACATATTAATGGCTTTGAAAATGCATATTTTATTACATTATACTGTATGAGTTTTAAATATGTTCAAGAATTAAATATAATAAATTGTTTGTCTTTCAGTTTAGTTAGTTGACAATGTATACTATCATTAAATATTACTCATTGTGCCTTTGTTTTCCATCTAATTACCGAAATTAGGGCCCCCAAATCTGTATCGACATGGGAATGACCCGGAAATGTAGCCTTGATTATCGTTAGAAGTTTTTGTTCATTAAGAGGTGTTTGGATTCCACCAACTTAAATTTAAAGATACCTAAAATAAACATTTTCTCTCTGTATTTGAGTGGTTGAAATCTAATTATCAATTTTACTGTGAATTTAGTTCCAAATTCTTTGGATCTTATCCATTTCATAACAATCAATCTTATGCTAATGGATTCTGACCCGGAATACACACGATCGAGTACGATAGGAGCAAGGGGTTCCGACCCGGAATGCGCAAGTTTTGACCCGAAATTATCATATTCCAACCCGAGACTATCTTATTCTGCAAGACAAAACTTCCTCTCTACAAGTACCTAAACACTACTTACTCCCTCCGTTCCAAAATTGACGACCTTTTACTTTTTTGGTACGGTTTTTAAGAAACGAAAGACTCTATAAAATATTATTTTTTTAATTAAAAATTTTATACTATTTGATACTACGTACTTGTTACTAATAAGTATCTAATTATATAAAAAAAATTAATTAAAAAAACAATATTTTATAGAGTTTTTCGCTCCTTAAAAAGCGTATTGAAAAGTAAAAGAACATGTATTTTGGAACGGATGGAGTAATAGTTAAGGCATTTCACCCTTGTTAATAAAGCATGAAGTCTGACAAGGGACATGACATACCATCTCATCTTCAATATATGTTGGGATCCAGGGTGACGCCTTCTTTTCGGACTTAAGGAGGATATCATTCTCCTCCACTTGTTCTTGAATGGAGCCGGTGATGAATAGTGGGGAAGGAGCAACAACCATGAAGCAACATGTAGGAGGAAGAGGAACTGTTAGAATAGGTGCCAAAATAATTCGAGGACTAGCAACCCCAAATGCAACACCTTTATGCGCGATTATTGAACGGGCTTGATCTTCAATAAGCATAAATAGGTATTTTTCTGTAAATTTAAGGAGTGGTTAAGTGAAAACCCCCCATATTTAAAGGGTGATTTTCTGTAAATTTCTCAAAAAATTAATGACAAGGTAGGTATTTTTATGGGTTTTAATTTCTTAATAAGAAAATATCTATATTTTTTTAAATAATATACGTACAGTATATAAGAATGAACAGTATATAAGAATGAACTAGAGCTTGGACAAATATGGTAATGTTTCATATATAGTATATTGGTGTTTTTATCCTATGTCCCAAGGACATTAGGATAAACCTTAGTTGAGAAAGATTTCCTACCAAACATAGTATCTACTCTAGGAAAACAATTCTCGGAAAAGCTAAAATAATTTAATTTGGAAAAATCTTTTATAGTTAAGGGCATATGAAAGAAAAATCGATAATATTAGCATATGTTTCCTTAAACAAAACACACACTCTTCCGATCCTCTCCTATCCCACTCTCCGAGCTCGTTGCCTTCAACAAGGGGACTTTATCTCACCTATCCAAAACGCCCTTGGATCTCCTTCGCCACTTCGTGTTCTTCACCAACTCGCCCTTTGCTTTCTTCTCTCTCGCTCTCTTTCTTTCTTCTTCTGTTTCTCTTTCTGTGTTTTCAGTTGTCACGCTCTGTTAGAGTTGATGCTTTGATGGTGCCGAAGTCAGTTGTCAAAACGTTGCGTACAAGCTCCAATCAACGTTACTGATGCTGCAGTAAGTGGAATGTCAACATGGGCTTCAAAACACATGGGCTTTTGGCCCAACTTGAGCCTTCAGTTTTGTACAACAACGAGCACTGAAGCATCACTCCCTTTTACAAAATACAAAGACAGCCTATAAACACAACTAATTACAATAGATAAAACTTATACAAACTAAGAATAGAAAGGCCAAACAAGAATTACAAATCCTTATGTGGTCCAACTCGAGGCAATTTAGCAGAGCTTTAAAAATCAACCCCGTAGCTATATCAAAGATGGAGTTCACGTACTGCTTGATACTTTGACAGCTTGATAAAGGAAGGCAACCACCACAAAGCTGATATTGGTTTTTATATATATAGGATAAGGTTCTGGTGAAACGAAAGATATATCATATATACGACGCAACGGTGAAACAGATGAATATTTTATAATATTCAAATGAAAAAATGATATTTGCTTGTTTGAATATGAATATAAGGTAAATATGAGTATATGAATATGATATTATTTACTTTTAACCAACATAAAATAAATAACATCGTATTCATATTCACACGTAAATATACCCGCACATATAATATTCATACTACTGTAACACAATATTCATCGAGTCATTGTATTTAACAGGAAGCTGTGGTGTCTGAGTGCATTTATTGCAATTGATAAGATGTAAAACTATTAACTAATTAAGTCTGTGCTTCAAAGACTGGCGTAGTGGCAGGAAACAATATATGCTAATTGGTACAGAGTCATCATCTTCAAACAATTTAAAGTACAATGGATAAGATATAAAATCTTTAACTCTTCGAGTGCACATCAAAACCTAATAGGACAAAGTACATTGGACTAGTTAAGTAATCACGGTAAATAAGTTCAGCTAGCTACTAAGCTGAGTTCAACATTGAATGAATTGAAATTTAGTGTCCATCTGAGAGGATCTTCCGCCTTGCCGATTTCAACTCATTGAGTGCACTACTTATGCTCATCCTCTCTTGTGGTTGCGCCATAGAACAATTGACTCCGACCGTGATGAGTGACTTGATGCACTCGATTTTCCTAATATCACCACCACATCTTGGATGCAACACATTGGCATCACCAAGCATTCTTTGGTCAATGATTTTCATCAACTGATCAGGAAGGGCTGATTTTGAATACTCGTGAAGGTTGAGATTGTTGTTGAACATCGGATCTGTTGGCTTCTTTGATGTCATCATTTCTAACAAAATGATCCCAAAACTGTAAATGTCACCTTCAGGAGAGACCTTGCTCCCAAGACCATATTCTGCATAACATGAGCAATGGAGTACATGACATGTTAAGTAACTTGAAGGTACCACTTAAGGGTCCTTATTCTATAATAAGAAATACATAAATCATAAATAAAAAGAAATGTTAGTACTCATAAAATTGACCACCTGGTGCTGCATATCCAACAGTTCCTCTCACTTGAGTTGAACTAGTCTTGTTCATAGTGTCCGAGGTTGAGGCCGCATCTGAAAGAATCTTTGCTAGTCCAAAGTCGCCCACATGAGCAATCATTTCATCATCAAGCAAGATGTTGTTTGGTTTCAGATCACAGTGGATGATCGGACTGGCACACCCGATATGGAGATATTCAAGTGCGGAAGCCACATCAATGGCGATGCTTACTCTTTGAAAGATGCTTAAACTGCAAGGCAGATTGTCATCGACATTCTCATTGGTGACAAGATTTGAGGAGTGTAACCAACCCTCAAGACTTCCCCTTGGCATGAACTCGTAAACCAAAGCTTTAAAATCATTACACCATGTGTCAATGCTTGAGCACACCGTGATGATTTTACAAAGGTTCCTGTGACGAATGTCTCTCAGGGCATTACACTCTGCCATGAAACTTTTGCCAGCTCCTTTATTTTGAAGATTCAACACCTTGACTGCAACCACCATTTCGTTCTCATCTTGGCAGAGGATTCCTTTATAAACAGATCCGAAGCCACCAACACCGATCAGATTTGATGGAGAGAACCCATCTGTTGCACTTGACAACATTTGGTAAGATACTTCAAGAAAAGGCTTCTTCTGCAATCCAAAGGATGTGGCCTTTTTCGTCTTAGAAGAACAAACCAAATAAAAGCATAATGCAAATGCCAATACAACAGTCAGGATAGAAGTTACGGAGATGATCACGACCACTCTTAAGGACAATCGTCTCCTCTTGGATTCACTTTGTCGAGGGCAACTTGGTAGATGTAGCTCAGGCACTCCTCCGCAAAGCTTACTATTGCCAACAACGGACACAACACTCGTTTCGCTGAAAACTCCACCGAGTGGAACTTCACCCTCGAAGTTATTATAGGACAAGTTCAGACTGGACAAGTACGACCAATTGGAAAAATAACTTGGAATTTGTCCGGACAAGTTATTGTAAGAAAGGTCAAGTGCATTCATGCTTCCTAAAGGACTTAAAGACTCGGGTATTGATCCAACAAAGGAGTTTCCACTCAAGTTTAACTCAGTAAGACCCTTACACCCACCAAGAGCACTTGGTATTTCACCCGAAATCCAATTCCGTGATACATCCAGCCATGCCAAATTCTTTAGCCTGCTAATTGCAGCGGGCAAAGAACCTTGGAAATTGTTATGGCCAATCAACAGGTTAACTAAACCGGAAGCATGAAATAGTTCAGCAGGTATAACCCCACTCAACTTGTTATCGGTAAAATCCATGTTTTGCAAAAACGAGCAATTCCCAAGACTCTTAGGTATCGATCCTTCAAGATTGCTGTGTTGGAGGTACAACTCACTCAAGTGAGGTAGGTTTCCAAAAGAGGATGGGATTTCTTGCGAGAAGTTGTTAAAGGATAAATCAAGATATACCATACTTTCAAGGGTACCAATATCTGCTGGGATCGGGCCTGTGAATTGGTTGTCAGCTAAAACCAATGCATATAGATTCGCCAATTTGCTCAGCCCGGAAGGGAGCTGTCCTGATAAATGGTTACTCTCAACCTCTAATACTTGAAGGGTAGTGGAAAGGTTAAGTATTGAAGGAGGAAATATTCCTGTATATGAATAACCCATCAGCCTCAACGCTAGTAAATTGGTACAGTTGGTTAAGCTGTCCACGAATTTCAGATTTCTTCCAATCGCTCGGACCGAGGAAAATCCATTGGCAATATTTAAGTGTTTGAGGTGAGGCAAATTTCTCCCATCGAGAGAAAATGTACCCGTGAAACTATTCTGTGAGATGTCAATGGAGTAGAGCATAGAAAGATTCGATAACACAGGGATTTGACCGGTTAGGGAGGTGTTTGAGACATCAAGACTCCTAAGTCGAGGAAAATGGATGCTAAGATCTTGGGGAAGATTTCCATGGATTCCCGTGTTAGTTAAATAAATCAACTCTATCCTAGAAAGATTGTAAAAGGAAGGCGGGATGATACCGGAGATTTTGTTGTCCCCGAGAATAAAACAAGCAAGGCTTTGGAGTTTTCCGACATCGCCGGGAATGCTCCCATGCAAGAAATTGTTATCTATTTGGAGTGCTATCAAAGAAGTCATATTCCCGATCCCAATGTCAAGAAGGTTACCACTTAAGTTGTTGGATGAAACAGTAAAGTTTTTCAGATTAGGGAGGAGGCTGAGCTCAGGTGGGATTCTACCCACCAACTTGTTCTTTTGAAGATCTATATTTACTAGTTGCAAGCAACGGGACAAGTTGGTGGGGATTTCCCCTTCGAAAGAGTTTTCTCCCAAGAATAGGAATTGTAGCCTATGCAAATGAGAAATTTGATGGGGAATGTTCCCTCGAAAGAAGTTGGAGGTTAAGTTGAGACTATGAAGGAAGCTCAAGTTACCTATGGAAGGAGACAGTGTACCGGCCAACTTGTTGGAGGAAAGGTCTAAACTGACCACACGGCTATGCCTACGACCACAAGTAACGCCTCTCCATTGGCAGAAATGGAAGGAGTTGTTGCCCCATGAGGCCAACACGGAATTAGGATCATCGGAAGTTATATGAGCTTTGATGGACAGGAGGGCTTCGTAGTCGGTCTCATTTGCTCTCAGCCCGGGAATATTAATGGTGCTGCCCAACAGAAATGGGGGAAGTGTACTGCTGATGGAGATTAGTGTGAAGAAGAAGAGGATAGCTTGCTGCATCTTTATAGAAATCAAATTAAGATATGGAAAAGGTTTGAATTGGATGGCTGATAAGTTTGTGATGAATATACCTTTTATTTATAGATGTCCTCCGTATCCGTAGAGTTTGAGTTGATTTATTGGTCTTTTAATTGTAGGATAAATTGCATAAAATAGCACGAACTTTAGGGGACGTGGTTGCACACAGTGACACAAACTTAAAAAAATACAAAAATAATCACCAACTTTGGGGTTTAGTTGCGGTCAGTGGCACGTACCCCTATCTTGCCAATGTGGACTAGTGGGGTGCTTACATGGATTTTTTTAATTAAAAAGGCATATAACGAGATATGAATTAGTGGGAATGTATACATGGATTTTTAAAAAAAATATTAAAAGACATAAAAGATGTGCCCAAATTATGAAACTAGTTAGATTCCATTTTTATTTTTTATTTCATGTAATTCCAAATCAAAGATAATTGCTGAAATCGAAGTTGCTGAAATTAGTTTTTTTTTCCCGCGCGTTGCTGAAACCGGAGTTGCCTTTTTTTTCTTCGCGTCACCACTTCAACACCGGAGTTGCTTTTTTTTTCTTTTCGCGTCACCACTTTTTTTTTTTTGCGTCGCCTTCTCGACACCTGAGTGGCTGAAACCGAAGTTTTTTTCCCAGTATAACTAATTTTCAGGTCTGATTATAAGGATTCGAACCGGATCTCCTCGGATTCAATATAATGCATAGATCGGAGATAATTGAAAATTGTTACAATTGATTTGAATAATTTGAGGAATTTAGTTCTTCTGAAAAGATCGGATGAACTGCGTTCAATTTTCAATACGAGGAGATCCGCCTGAAGTGCACAATTTTCAATTTTCAGATCTGATTATCGAACTAAAACAAACACAAACTCGGATGTTATTATATGCGTTTTAAAATTTTAAATAATGTATAAAACATAGTATTTGTCTTATTCGATTTCATGCCTTTTTTGTCTTAATTGGTTGGATATAGACAAATATATCAATTCCTTCTCTTCTTTAACCGTCTGGATGCTTTTACATATATATATTGAAGGTTTACATAAACTTGGTAGAAGATTTCATAATCCTACAAATTGATTTATAACATGACATTTTGATTTATTAATTCAAATCAATTTTCGAGAGGTTTTAAGTCTATTAGCTCAAATGGTAAAGCGTTATGCTCACGCACAAAAATGTGAGTTCGAATCTCGTATAGACTATATTTGGTTATGTGTAATTGCGTAGTTATCTTGTTGCTTAGCTTTTGGTCTTTTGTGATCAATTGAAATATAATTCAGGTAAAAAATTTCATAAACAAAGATTGAAGTTGTAAAATCTGAAATTATACAATTAAGAAAAACAATAGAAGCTGAATTCATGCTCATACATGACAACAATGATTGAACAAAATCTATAAAATTAAGAATAGAAGCTGTAAAAAAAACTTAAGCTGTAAAAAATTTGTCTACTTTAAAAATTCAGCAGCTGTAAATACATAAATTGGAAGTTGTAAATCACAGAAATTTGAAGATGTAAAATATATAAATTTTAAGATATAAAACATAGAAATTTAAGTAGGATAGCAACACTAGTTTGCAAAATTTTAATGTAAAATTCAGAAAATAATAACCAACTGAACCATAACATGATACAATAAGAAGCAACACATAACTTACTTAAACATGGATTGATAAAGTAAAATCAAACTAACACAAAACACAAAAACAATAATCAACTGAAACATAAAAACTGTATACACATGTACTCAATGCAAGTTTCTACAAACTAAACATTTTTGTGAAAAACTTATTTATACACTACATTAGTAGTAGAGGTTAAAAAATTAGAATATTCATCATATACATACAATTAAACATTCGAGTTATTTACAACATGAAGCTATTATAGAAATTTATAAGAAAAATAACTCAGTTAAAACTTTTTGCATATATAAATATTTACACGCATATAAAAAGTAACGTGTACAAAGAAAAACAACCAAAATTACAACTATTTATATATATATATATATATATATATATATATATATATATATAGAGGTTGGGTCAGGTGTTTACACCCCTTATTGTGTTTTGTGTTAACAAATATAGGACATTGATTGATTAGAAATGAATGGGTGAGATTAATTGAGACTTTCCCTTTTTATTTAAATAAAAAAGAGTAGGTCCCACCACTTTAATAGCTAACTTGCTGTAGAGGAAGCGCGTGCGTTGATTTTTTTAGGTAACTTTTTTTTTTGTGGGGATGAGGAGATTTTGCTTCCACTCTGCGTTCGATGAAAATATTCGCTAGGATAATAGTAAATATTCGCTAGGATAATAGTAATTATTCGCTAAATTGAATGTTATTATTCGTCTATAAATATGAGTTATCAATAATAGCAAAAAGGTTGGTCAATTTTTCAACTATTCGCTAGGCTGATAGTAATTATTCGCCAAGTTGACAGTAATTATTCGCTAAGTTAAAAGAATATATAAATGTAATTCTTGATTTCCACCTCTAATATCACCGAATAATTCTTTACTATCACCGAATAATTCCTTATTATTACCGAATAGAAACTGTGAACTTGTCGAATAATTCCTTACTATCACCGAATAATTCTTTATTATTACCGAATAGAAACTATGAACTTGTCGAATAGTGACTCTGAACATGAGATTAATAGAACAATCATATGAATTCCACCGAATAATTGCTTATTATCACCGAATATAAACTATAAAGTTGTCGAATACAAAGACAAAAATGTTGATTCAACAAATAAAAAAATTCTGAAATTCAAAGACAAAATTGTTGATTCAACAAAGAAGAAAAGGGGAAAAAAGAAGAGAGATGGCTTGAAGATAGAGGAAGTTATCAACCATTGCAGCGGAGCCGAAGACGGGGCGGGGCGGCAGAGCCATTGCAGCGGCGGCGCCACCTAGGGTGCGGAACCATTGCAGCAGCGGCGGCGGAGCCGAAGACGGCGGCGCGGCGTTTCATCGTCGTCGAGGAAGATGGTTGCATCAGTGGCGGTTTCTGGCGATGCGCGATTGTTCCGCAGCGGCTCCGGCGTTTCATCGAGGAAGATGGTTGCAGCGGTGGCGGTATCCGACGACGTGCATCCACCTAGGGTTTCCGAAGATGGTTGCAGCGGTGGCGGTTTCCGAAGATGGTTGCAGCGGTTTCGCGGATGTCGCCACCTAGGGTTCCTGCTACGACGATGCTTGCCATCGGCTTCCTCAAATTGAGAGTCGAGGAGGGAGGCCGGTGCTGGCCACCATCTCGAATCTGAGCGAGGGAGGCCATCGGGGTTGCGGCGAGGCGGCGAGGCGAGGAGGCCGCAGGAGACGACTGGGAAGTGCGGCCGCGGCCGCCTGAGGAGCGATGGCGATAGAGGCGGCGCTTTCGCCGTCGAACAAGGCCGTCCTCATCGCTGCCGCCTGAGGAGCGATGGCGAATCCTAGTGCGATAGAGGCGGAGCTTGCGAATTGGACCCCGACATCAGCCAATCGATGACGAAAAAGCAAGATCGAGGGGGCAGATGTGAGGAAGACAAAGGGCTCCAATGTGAGGGAGGAGCAGCCATGATTCCCATGAAGCAATTTCCAGATCTGAACAAGGATGGGGGCTGCGATGTGAGGGAGACGAGCGTTGGGTAGTTTTTATTGACTGGGTTAGGGTTTTGTTAAAAAAAACTGCATCCGCGCGCTTGTTTCAAAGGTGGGGGTTGATTTGATATGGGCCCCACATTAGTTTAATTAAAAAAAACAAAAAAAAAACGTTTAATCTACACCCTTGATTCATCTCTAATCAACGCCTCAGATTTGTTAACACAAAACATGTTAAGACTTGTAAACATTTGATCCATACTCTATATATATATATAATGTGGTTCAAATGTTAACAACTCTTATGGTGTTAAATGTTAACAAATATTGACCATTGATCTAATTAAAACGAAGGGCTACGATTATTTAGGATTTTTATAATTTTTTTTTTAAAAAAGAGTGGGTCCCATAGAAAAACTTAACCTACTCTCAATCATCCAGACGTGTGAATTACAACTCAAAATCCAGATCTGGCTTTCAACGAGGATCCATGGCCGCTCCCCTTCACCATCCCTCACCACCGTCTTACCCGACGGAATCCATGGCCAGATCCACTTCACCATCCCTCACCAAGTCACCAGTCACCACCGGCGACTTCCCCCAGACAGTCGATGTAACCAACTCCCTCTCCTCTCCCTCGCTAGGATCTGGTGCGATGAGGGTTTCAGCAACCGGCGGCGAAGCGTTGATGGTGATGGCGATGGCAAAGAGGCGATGGTGAAGAGGCAATGGCGAAGCAACGATGGCAATTTGTGGATGCGGCGATGACAATCTACAACTTCGATTCCTCTTCCTCGCCTTATTCGATCTTCATCTCCAAGAATCTCAAACTCGAGAGGTTAAGAGTCTCGCACCTTCACATCTCTGTAATCTCTCAATCGATCTGGTTTTTGGCAAGTTATATTCAAAATAAAAGAGGGGTTAATTAACCCAGATTTGCTTTACAATTATTCTTTGTTTAAAATTGTTCTAGAATTTATCTTATATTCGGCAAATTCAGAGTAATTATTCATTGATAATCATGAATTATTCAGGCATATAGGGGAAATTAGATGTAGGTTTCGTGAAATTCAAGCTGATTGACTATTCGGCAAGTTCACAGTCGATATTCGTTGATAATAAGGAATTATTCGTATGGGTTATCAAGGATTATATTTATATACTCTTTCAACCTGACGAATAATTACTATCAACTTAACGAATACTTACTATCAACCTAGCGAATATTTGAAAAATTGACCAACCTTTTGCTATCATCTAAATGTTAACTCCTCCTTATAGACGAATAATAACGATCAATTTAATGAATAATTACTATTAACTTAGCGAATAGTTGCAAATTTGATCAACATAATGCAAGCAAAATCTCTTCCTCCCCACAAAAAAAAAAATATGTTGTCTCCCCAAAAAAAGAACACACGCGCTTTGCCAGCAAGTTGGCTATAAAAGTGGTGGGTCATACTTTTTTTTCTTTAAATAAAAAAAGAAATTATCAATTAATCTCACTCATTCATTTCTAATTAATCAATGGTCCAGATTTATTAACATTTAAAACCGTAAGGCTTGTTAACACATTACCCAATATATATAATGTGCCTGACCTATTGAATTTAAATGGCTGAACAAAATTTTAGTAGCTGGCAATCTAGCATAGGCGTTTTCCACCGTTCATGGCCAGCACATACTGTATTTGAGTATAAGTTTTATAACCTTTCAGGTAAAAGATCAAATCGAAAACATCAGCGTGAAGGAAGTTCCACACGGTCCATGACAGTACTAATTTGATTTACATTATTATGTCGTGCGACTTGACTTTGTACAGTGGTTAATGGTTCATAACTCATAAGTCATAACTTTAATTTGTACGTCAATTCTCCTATAGTTCGTCTTGCAAGTTGCAACTCCATTTAGATCCCTTTCCCTTATAAACACTTTGTGTATTACTATTACGTTCGGTGTTACACTTAGTTATTTCGGATATAAATTCACATTAAAAAATTATATTTATACTTTATACTCTTATATTAATATGTCTATAAACTTTTTCTATTAAAATATATGTTATTTAAAAATATAAAAAATATTTTCTAAAATAATTAATCATTTAATTATCCATAATTTTTAATAATCATTTTCTTAATAAAATTTTATAAACAAGTTAATATAAGTGTATAGAATATAATTAATATAAATTTTATAAATTTTTTTAATGTGAATTTATACCCAAAACAATTAAGTGTAATACCAAGTGTAACACCCGGTGTTATAGGGAATCCGGCCTACACATATAGGCCCCTAGTTAATCAATTTAGATCTCCTATAATACTTTGTGTGTTACATTCGATGTTACACTTAATTATTTCGAGTATAAATTCACATTAAAAATTTTAAAAAATTATATTTATATACTATATATACACTTATATTAACATGTCTATAAACTTTAATTATTAAAATAAAAATATAATTTTTTTTTGTAAAATAATCAAAATTTTTTTTTTTCTAAATATTTAAAAATATTAATTTTTTGCAGGGTTGTCATAAAAACGCGTTCTCATACCGCATTTTATTCACAAGGTGGAAAAGTTGAAATTAGAGTCATTAAAATACCAGAAAAAAAAAACAAAAAACGCGCCCTGAAACCGCGTTTCTTTTTGTTAATTTTATTTTAGATTAAATTATGTAATTAGATAAAAATTTATTTACTCTAGACGCGGTTTCAGATCAAACCGCGTCTCTTGTATTATTATTTTTTTTTTTTTTACCAAAAATTGTAACAAGGCATCTCCTGCTCCGACTCTCAAGCAACATCTTCCTCTGATTACCGGAGCGACATCTTCCTCCGGTAGTAGTTTGTGCGTTCAACTTGTAGATGAACACGGGAAATTGAAGTCTGTGTTGCAAAATTGTACCAGTGGCAGTGGAGAAGAGGGTGGTGCCGCCTGTTTTGACGGTGGTGGCGGAGGAGGAGAAGGAGTCGGTGGACATGGTGGAGGTGACGGTGGACTGTAAACCTTTCTTCTCTCCAATGGAGTTTTGTGCGATTATCATTTGTTGATTTCTATCAAATTGATCTTTGTTTTGGTGATTGCAAATAGCACTGATCAATTTCAAATGGTATCAGAGCTCATGAGTGATGATCTGTGTCCTCTGTTTGGGAGGATATGAGATTTGTGTTTCTTGAGGTGCGAGACTGTGGTGTGATCTTCGTCTTCTTCGTTTCCTTTCGTCTTTGATATGGTGGGACGAGGTACTGTGAGGTGCTGGTGCTGGGAGAGGATGGAATTTTGCAAATCCAGGCATCCAGTTTAGGGACATGATGCAAGGTATGTCAAGTGCTCATGTTAATCCTCTCTTCCTGTCAAATTCAGATCACCCAGGGATGGTGTTAGTTTCAACTCCATTTAATGGTTCCAATTTCACGAACTGGAGTTGGAGTATAAAAATGGTGCAAAGGCAAAACTAGGTTTTATAACTGGAAGTTGTGTTAAACCGTGCGTTGAAAGGGAGTGATGATTTTGAGAAATGGAAGGTGTGCTGATTGCAAATAGCATTGATCAATTTCAAATCTTGATATCAAGATATCGGTATCGATATCAAGATATCGGTTTTGGTATCAAGATATTGATATCGGGTGATATCGATATCAAGTGATACCTCCTAAAAAAATCAGTATGTCAAATTTGCCTAATTTTGATTTCTAGATATCAAGCGATATCGATATTTAGCGATACCAAACGCATATATAAGATATCACTTACCAAAAACTATATCAATATCTAGCTATACGTACTGATAACTCCACTCTCTTGATGAAAATCGGAATATGCTTCAAAGGCTTTGACAGTTTGTTTCTGTCAAAGGTCTTGAAGATTTTACAGTATTGATGAAACACAAAACCTTTACTTTATTATATTATGTTCGAATATTATTTTATATTATTATATGCTTCCAGATATTATATTCTAACATTTCAGGAAGCTTTTCAAATATTATCTCCTTCCAAAGTCGAAAAGTTAAGAAGGATACAATCGGAGATCATGGCTTCAAAAGTTTCCAAGTTTAGAAGATCTCGAAGATAGCCATGATCAGCCTAGCCGTTGGAGAAGATTCCTTCCTCAAGTGGCGCCGATGATCTTGACTATATAAAGGAGATGAAGAAGAGAGAGAGAGGACTGACGTACATTCACGAATATCATTGCACAATCAGCCCTCAAGTTTACAATCTCTCTTCAGCGTGTTCTCTCTGCTTGTTCTTAAGAGTCTTATATTTTGTTTCAAAGCATTTGAGAGATACACAGTGAGCTTATAGGATATATTCAAAGAGAGTGTTATACTCGAGAGTTTATAACTCAGGAAGTGAGCACTAGGCTATTGATTCGCGAGAGTAAGAGGATTGTACTAGATAGCTGAGAGAGGTGGGGCTCTTCTAGATTGGTCTAGGACTCCAAGGGAACGTGAGTTGACTAGATTGCAATTGTATATGAGAGAGGCTTCTCGGTGAGCTATTAGGATCCTAAGCTTTGTGAATCAATAAAGCATGTTGAATCCTAGGGTTGTGGAAGAACCCTAGGCGGGACGTAGGCCAAGTTCGTGCCGAACCTCGTTAACAATTCGTTGCGTCCTTTACTTATTGCTTTACCATATTTCCGCACTTGTTTCGAACTGTATAACTTGTTTGTGATTCAGGTTTCCAGAGAAAAGACTAAGTCTAATCTCAAAGGGTTTTGCGAGCAATTCAAAAGTCTTGAGATTATCTGCGAAAAACCGACATACTTTATTCAACCCCCCTTCTAGAGTATTTTTATATTACTTTGTTATACATTGTCGAACCTTCAATTGGTATCAGAGCTTTACTCACTGCTTTTTGATCTAACAATCTTGTGAGTTTTCGATCATGTCTGGTGAAGCAAGCGGAAGATTTGCACAGGGAAGGTCCACGAGCAGACCACCACTCTTTGTAGAAAACAACTTTGTCCACTGGAGATCTTTGATGAAGATGTTCATCATAGACCAAGATCTGGAACTTTGGAACATTATAGAGAATGGTCCGAAGATTCCAGAGAAAGATGGACCAAATGGAACCAAAATTGAGAAGAAGAAGTCTGAATATATCCAAGCGGATCTTGAACTCGTCTCCAAAAACTACAGGGCTATTAACTTACTTTATTGTGGTCTTAGCACTGATGAGTTTAATCGTATTTCATCTTGTAGGTCAGCTAAAGAGATTTGGGACAAGCTGGTCGTCACCTATGAAGGAACCAGCCAAGTGAAGGACACCAAGATCAGTATTTTCCTTCGAAAGTGTGAGCTTTTCAAAATGAAGTCTGATGAGTCTATCAAGGCCATGTTCACACGATTCACAGAAATCACCAACAACCTTAACTCTCTCGGCAAGAGCTTTACAAATATTGAGAAAGTAAGAAAGATATTGAGGTGTCTCCCAAAGGAAAAGTGGGGTCCTAAAGTAACAGCTATAGAGGAAGCCCAAGACCTCACCACTCTACCCATTGATGACTTGCTTGGGAAACTGATCACGCATGAGATGATCCTTAATGAAGACGATGGAGAACTTACAGCAAGCACTAAGAACTTGGCGCTCAAGTCTAAGAAGGATGAGCCCAAAGATGTGTCTGATTCTGAAGATGAGGACGGTGATGAGGATGATCCCTTTGATCTCATTACAAGGGGTCTTTCTCGAATCCTCAAGATGAAGAAGCAATTCAACAACAAAGACGGATCAGAGTCTTTTAAATTTCGAGGTAAGTCTCAATACAACAAATATGACAAGAAGACTAAACCTTTGTCTTGTTTTGAATGTGGTGAAACAGACCATCTAGTGAAAGATTGTCCTCAAAAGAAGAAGAGTCAATTCAAGAAAGGTGACTCGGATTCCGATGATGAAAAGGCCAACCTTTGTCTCATGGCCATAGGAGATGAATCCCATGATAAGCAACTTGAGGTAACCGTAAGAGAGCTTATGGCAAGTCCAAAAGAGGTATTATCGGAATTCCTTTCTAATATGATTGCCAATGAAGAAAAACTTATTGCTCAAACTAACACTTTTATCAGGAAAACCGTGGACCAGGAAAGAACTATTGAGGAACTGTCTAGGAGGGTCAAAAGTCTTGAAACTTCTTATTCCGGTCTTGACATTAAAGTCAAGACTCTTGACTCAGAGAAATCTGAACTCAAGCAAGATCTCTCGTCTCTGAGAAGTGAACATCATGACTTAGAGAACGAGAAGATCTCCTTGAATAATAAGATTCAAGACCAACAGACAGCTCTCATAAGTTTTACCAAGTCCAAGGGCACTCTTGATAGGATGTTGGGTGAGCAACAAAGTTCTCTAAACAGAAGTGGTATTGGTTACAACCCGAGGTTTTTAAAGAAGCAACACATTACCACTTTTGTGAAGGCAAAAGGAAGCAGAACCTCTCCTATATGTCACCACTGTGCGAGAAAGGGACATGTAAGAGAGACCTGCCCCTATAGAAGAAAGGATCCTCATATTATTCGCAATACATTTCCTATTCACTTGAGAAAAGAACGGATAACGCAAGTTTGGGTCCCCAAAAGCACTATTTTACCAAATATGGTTTATCCCAATAATGGATCTAAATTTGCTCACTGGTCTAGCCACAAAGGTTGATGTTTGTTTTGCAGGAGATCACCAAAGTGAAGGAGCAAAAATGGATTATTGATAGTGGATGCTCGAGGCATATGAGTGGGAAGAGTTCTCTCTTTCATGATCTAAAGGAGCAATCCACAAGAACAATCACTCTTGGTGACAAAGGAAAATGTGACATCGTTGGTATTGTGGCAATGATGTCAGATTTAACAAGAAAAGATGTCTAGTATGCAAAGAAGATACATGTGAAGTTATACTGACTACATATTGATCGGTCTAAAACCAACACCCCGCAAGCGTACGGTGTCAATTGTAGTAATCGAGTGTCGAATCTCAGGGACTGTGTGAATACCAATTGCAGAACCTCAACGAGTTTACTAAGCCGAATAACGGAAGTGATTTTTGAAGGAATAAAGAAAATAAGAAGAAGAAAATAACAAATTGCAAGTGTTTGAATATATGATGAGAAACATTCCAGAGTCAGGGTTTACCACAACAATGCATCTTCGATAGACTATATAATTTTCATGCCTTAACAAATTGAAAAGAGATATTTGAAGGTAAACTATCTAAATTCATTATCACTCAGCCTACGCATCTCGCAATAACTATGTCCATTTCAATCAATTATCACTCAGCTTGCGCTTGTTGTAGATTAATCAATCAAATTGGACTCATTAAGCACTTAGACCCTAGTGAGCAAATCGATCAAACAATCGCAGGCGCGATCCGCATAATCAATTCAAACCTAGGTTGTCTACGATAGTTTATTATCCTCAAGAGAATTAAATAGATTGCTCATAAACAATTCTCAAGTTCAATCTATGTTTTCCAACAACTTTGTCTATGTATCCAATCTCAATTCGCAGCTGGCGCGTGTTGACTATCAAAAGGATTCCAATCAATCATAGGATTAATTGGACTAAGCACTCATGGATCGAATCAAACAAACAATATAATTCATTCAGGCAATCATCATGCACATGTCTATCTCAGCATCGTTGGGATCACCCCAACCCCAGAACAAGAAAATTAGCCAGACATAGATTCAGACATAATCAAAGAATTCATCATGGAAGAATATAAAACTAGATTAAAGGAACTTATCTTGAATCCAGCAAAACAAACCTTCAAAAAGAAATCTCTGAAAAGCCTAAGTTATCAATGTCTGCAACTAGCGTCTGTGGAATGAAAATTGGACGTCCTCTGATCCAACCCTAATTCTCTATCTATATTCCTAAAAAAGATCT
Organism: Persicaria maculosa; assembly: GCA_963922045.1. Classification (NCBI taxonomy): domain Eukaryota; kingdom Viridiplantae; phylum Streptophyta; class Magnoliopsida; order Caryophyllales; family Polygonaceae; genus Persicaria; species Persicaria maculosa. Next base: position 67,456,709 of record OY998262.1, read on the forward strand.
GAAAATAGTCCTAAAATAATAATAAAATATAATAAAAAAGTCGTTTAACAAAATATAAAAGCGAATAAAAATCCCGACTATCTGACGCTGAGGACAAGTATCGACTCGATACTTTTGAGTATCGACTCGATACTTCAGTACTATAAGTGTTTCTTTCACTCGAAAGGTTCAGGTACCGAGTCGGTAGTTTCAAGTATCAACTCGGTATGTCGTAACTTTCTTCTCTGCTCGGTATACCGACTCGGAATGCTTGGATACCGACTCGATACTACATGGTTCCGGGTCGATACTTTGACTCAGCATCAACTTCTTGGCTCGATTTCACCCTATTTTAGGCCGAATTTGCAAAAGTGCTCAACACGAAAGTTGTAGATCTTTGAATCATCTTCCCAACAAGCTATAGAACGTCTCGATCCGAATTTTATGGAGCTCAAACGACTCATTTTACTGAGATGTCGCTAAACAGGATTGCTCCAGAAAACGTGGATTCGACAATAGGCTCTTCTTAGCTTGATTTCTAGCACTTGAGACCACTATGCAAGGCTCTTTCGGCGTCCATGAACATCTCAAACTTGGCTTCAATGAATCTTAATCCATCGTGATTTCAAATTTGCATTGAACAAGCTCTAAATCACCTGAAAACAAATAAAGACACGAGTGTAGACATCTATTCTAGAAACTAAACCAAAACCTATATAAAACATGCAAAACATATAAAAATGACTTCAAAACGACTATAAACTATTTCCTATAATACGTAAAATATGATGATATCACATATCATTACAACAATATATACGCCGTGAATGCTGATCAAGTGGCACAAGGAAGCTTAACCTGTCTAAAGGCTTTGACGCATGATCCAAAGCTCTGGCACAGGAGACTCGGTCATGTGAGTCCACATACAATACAGAAGCTTGTATCCAAAGGGCTTGTAAGAGGACTACCTGAGATGGACTTCAAAGGTATTGATATGTGCAAAGCATGCACACGAGGTAAACAAACACGTAGCTCTTTCAAACCCAAAAAGGTTGTAAGTACTTCTAGACCCCTTGAACTTTTACATATGGATTTATGTGGTCTTATGCAAGTCAAATCTCCCAATGGTAAAAAGTACATGCTTGTTGTCATATTTGATGAATGCAATGACGGTTCTTTAACTGAAAGTGTTGCAGATCTAGATCTTAACAACCATACAGAGAACAAGGAAGGTGATGATGCTGCCACCAAGAACACAGAGAAGAGGAACATGCAGGAACAGATTCTCAACACTGAAGAATTGGCCCAAGGTGTTGAAGATGCGTCCAAAGCCCTTGGTGTCCAATCCAACAGTGTTGAAACGTCAGAAACTGCTGTAACTGAACCTAACAGAACTATGGAGTCAGATGTACCTCAAATCAATCCTTCTGGTGTGACGAATCAAGGAGCTGAGACTAGCAAAAGAAAATTCAAATACTCATTATCACACTCATTAAAGGATATCATTTATGACCCTACATCTAGTGTTCAAACTCGTTCTAAACTTAAAGATCTTTGTGCTTTTCACGCGTTTGTTTCTCTTATTGAACCAAAGAAGGTAGATGAGGCACTTCAAGAGCCAGACTGGATCATTGCCATGCAAAGTGAGCTTAACGAATTTGAAAGGAACAAAGTCTGGACCTTGAAGCCTAGGCCAAAGCATCAATCAGTCATTGGCACACGATGGGTATTTCGAAACAAGCTAGATGAGAATGGTAAGATCGTGAGGAACAAAGCAAGGCTTGTTGCTCAAGGCTACAATCAAGAGGAAGGTATTGACTACGAGGAGACCTTTGCTCCCGTAGCCAGGCTTGAAGCCATTCGCATTTTATTAGCATTTGCATCTTTTATGAGCATAAAGTTATATCAAATGGATGTCAAGTGTGCTTTTCTTAATGGTTTCTTAGAGGAAGAAGTTTATGTGGCTCAACCCCCAGGTTTTGAAAGTACAGAATTTCCTAATCATGTTTATAAACTTGACAAAGCGCTTTATGGTTTGAAACAAGCCCAAGAGCTTGGTATGAGCGCTTGTCAAAATATCTTTTAGAAAATGATTTTAAAAGAGGGTTGATCGACAAGACTCTTTTTATCAAGACCAAAGGAAAGGACATTTTGGTTATTCAAATTTATGTTGATGATATATTATTTGGTGCTACTAACACAGTACACATCTTTGTGCAAGGAATTTTCTGACATTATGTGCAGTGAATTTGAGATGAGCTTGATGGGTGAACTCAACTTCTTTTTGAGATTACAAGTTCATCAAGCCAAGTAAGGAATCTTTGTCAACCAAAGCAAGTACACTAAGGATCTCTTGAAGAAGTTCAAGATGGATCAATCCAAAGCAGCCAAGACTCCAATGAGCTCAACATTATCTCTAGATCAAGACAAGACTGGGAAGAGTGTCAATCAAAAGGAGTATCGAGGGATGATTGGATCTTTACTATATCTTACAGCTAGTAGACCTGACATCATGTTTAGTGTTTGCATGTGTGCTAGGTTTCAAGCTGATCCTAATGAATCTCACCTCGTGGCTGTGAAGAGGATCTTTCGATATCTCAATGACACTAAGGAGATTGGACTATGGTACCCAAAGCAAAAGGATTTCACATTAATCGGGTATTCTGATGCAGATTTTGCAGGCTATAAGGTGGATAGGAAGAGCACATCAGGATGTTTCCAATTCTTAGGAGCATCTTTGATCAGTTGACATTCTAAGAAACAAAACTCAGTTGCCCTATCCACTGCAGAAGCCGAATACATAGCAGCTGGAGCATGTTGCTCCCAAATCCTTTGGGTAGCTCAACAAATGAGAGATCTTGGCATCAACCTCAGAGGTATTCCAATTATGTGTGACAACACAAGTGCCATATCAATCACGAAGAATCCTGTTCAGCATTCAAGGACCAAACATATTGATGTAAGGCATCACTTCATTAGAGACCATGTCGAAAAAAGTGATGTGTCCATATCCTTTATTTCTACTGATTATCAATGGGCTGACATTTTTACTAAGCCTTTGGCAGAGGACAGGTTCACCTTCATTAGACGTGAGATCGGAATGCTTAACAGGGATGCACTTTCGTAGGGGGAGCTTTCCCTTTACGAAAGATACATTCTACTCGGTGTCAAGATCCTTGAACCTCATTTCAAAGGTTGTGAACTGAATAGTAGAGTACATATGACATATCAGATATTTGGTTGGTATCTCTTTAGATATTTGATCAAATATTGCTTTAATGGATTTTAACCTTCTCTATATTTTACCTATTTTATTTTTCGGGAAAATCTTTATAATTGCATGTTATCCGATTATATTCTTTTTTTTGGAAATTTTTTAAATCGGATAAACATCTCTTGCCTTCATCGTTAAGATTCGAACGACTCTTGGTTTAAATTTTGAAATTGTTTTGGTGACTGTTTTACCTCCTCCCTTTGTTGAAAGACAAAAAGGGGGAGATGATCTGCTGTGGTTTAGACCTTGAAAACTTCTTATGCTGTGAAGGTCTTGGAAGACCTTGGTTTTGTTTTCCGTTGGATATTTTTCATGCTTTAAAATTTTGATCCAACATTTGACTAACCCATGCAGGTACTTAGTCCGATTTTGCTTATGATATATCTGTTTGACTAAGTTGCAGGGATGCACAGGTTTTGTCTTTCATCAAGGGAGAGATTGATAACTCCACTCCCTTGATGAAAATCGGAATATGCTTCAAAGGCTTTGACAGTTTGTTTCTGTCAAAGGTCTTGAAGATTTTACAGTATTGATGAAACACAAAACCTTTACTTTATTATATTATGTTCGAATATTATTTTATATTATTATATGCTTCCAGATATTATATTCTAACATTTCAGGAAGCTTTTCAAATATTATCTCCTTCCAAAGTCGAAAAGTTAAGAAGAACACAATCGGAGATCATGGCTTCAAAAGTTTCCAAGTTTAGAAGATCTCGAAGATAGCCATGATCAGCCTAGCCGTTGGAGAAGATTCCTTCCTCAAGTGGCGCCGATGATCTTGACTATATAAAGGAGATGAAGAAGAGAGAGAGAGGACTGACGTACATTCACGAATATCATTGCACAATCAGCCCTCAAGTTTACAATCTCTCTTCAGCGTGTTCTCTCTGCTTGTTCTTAAGAGTCTTATATTTTGTTTCAAAGCATTTGAGAGATACACAGTGAGCTTATAGGATATATTCAAAGAGAGTGTTATACTCGAGAGTTTATAACTCAGGAAGTGAGCACTAGGCTATTGATTCGCGAGAGTAAGAGGATTGTACTAGATAGCTGAGAGAGGTGGGGCTCTTCTAGATTGGTCTAGGACTCCAAGGGAACGTGAGTTGAATAGATTGCAATTGTATAGGAGAGAGGCTTCTCGGTGAGCTATTAGGATCCTAAGCTTTGTGAATCAATAAAGCCTGTTGAATCCTAGGGTTGTGGAAGAACCCTAGGCGGGGACGTAGGCCAAGTTCGTGCCGAACCTCGTTAACAATTCGTTGCGTCCTTTACTTATTGCTTTACCATATTTCTGCACTTGTTTCGAACTGTATAACTTGTTTGTGATTCAGGTTTCCAGAGAAAATACTAAGTCTAATCTCAAAGGGTTTTGCGAGCAGTTCAAAAGTCTTGAGATTATCTGCGAAAAACCGACATACTTTATTCAACCCCCCTTCTAGAGTATTTTTATATTACTTTGTTATACATTGTCGAACCTTCACGTACCAAACACTAGATATCAGATATCGGGGGCTGATATCCGATAAGATAACACAATTGTGTAAATCTCTTAACTTAATTGGGCTTGTTTGTGATTGAACCAATTTCTAGAACAAAATGAAAAACTTAAGTACTTGACAGGTATCACAAATTCACACAGTATACACAGTCTTTTTCTCCAACAACCAGTTGGCTAACGAGCACTTGACCAATACACAGTATACACAGTCTTTTTCTCCAACAACCAGTTGGCTAACGAGCACTTGACCAATTTGGCTATGGTATGGGATCAATTCCCACTTTCCCCTTCCCCTTATTCACGGCATACGAAACGAGACATGGCTTTTGATCGAAAAGTGACGAAACTAAAGTCGGCTGGGCCTTGTGGGGTCAAAGACAAGCTGGAAGGAGGTCGTGTGTGCGGGGCCCACATACGGGAGACTCGAACAACACATAAATCCGAATGGGGTTCCATCTCAAAATAATTGACAATGAGAAGAGCCCTTCAACCTTATGTGTTGTTCAAGTATTCTCTATATAACCGATGTCGGACAACCACATTTCAACAGGGAAGGTTCTACAAGATCCCTTCCGTCAATATAATTAGCAATATAAGAAAGCTACTAAGACCATCTTCACCTGCTTCTCCAAAATTTTTTCAAAATGGGAAAAAAATCTACATTCTTCAAATTATTTTTGATTGAACTCCAATAGTTTCCCCATTTTTAAGCTTTGGAGAATACTCTAGATTAAGGGAAACTACTCTATTTTTTCTATTTTTGCTGTTGCTTCCCATTTTGGAGAATGAGATGAGGAATCTGATAGACCTAAAAATACTTTAAAATTCTCTAAACACTCCAAAATCTTCAAAATGGGGAATCGGTTAATGTTGCTAATAAAATTCTATTTTCCCTAATGCAAAAGCTAAGGTACCTTAATACATGCATCTATAAATATTAAATACCCTTAAATTCATTAATCATCGCCCAAATTTGTATTTTCCCTAATTCAAAAGCTAAGGTGCCTTAATACATGCATCTAGAGCTGGCAAGTCGGTCGTTCGGGTCGGGTTCGGGTCCGGCTTGCTCGGGTCGGGTCAATTCGGGTAAAATTTATGCTCGGGTATTGGTCGGGTCGGGTTCGGTCATAACGAATTTTAGATTGGTCGGGTTTCAGGTTAAGTCGGGTCATGCCCATTCGGGTTCGGGTCAAAGCGGGTCGGTCTCGTTCGGGTTTCGGGTCAAGAGGCGGGTCGGTCTCATTTGAGTTTCGAATCAAAGTTGGTATAGCGGTATAGTTGGTTTGAGTTTTCGGTCGAATCATATTCGACCCGTTTGGATAATTATGTTGATTTTGACTCGGTTGAATACTTAAATATGTAATTTACTTAAAATAAATGATTTTGACTCCGTTAAATACCTGAATATGTAATTTTGACTCGGTTGAATACAGTCACTGTTATTGACTCATCGGCTGTCGACCGATTTTCAAAAAAGTCATAATCGGAAATTCGATATTCGACAACATCGTCTTTTTTTAAACATTTAAACCAATTGATCGGTGCTATAATTAAATCAAATTAATTATACATTTAGGTTTTAACCTTATTTTAACTAGCAAGGTGCAAATGAGCTTATTTGTGGTTTGACTATATCATTGACCCATATCATTTTCAACTCCGTATCATTTTTAGCAAGTTGCAAGTTGCAAATGGGTGTAAACTTTTGAAAGATGGCAGATTTGGATGGCCTTCAGAGTTCAAATTAATTAACAAATTGGGAGGGTAAACACATGCCTAGAATTTCAATTCTCTTCTCTGTCTATTTGATACTTTGGTTTCCTAAAACTTGTCATCACTAACCTATGTTGTTTAGATATGAGGACTGCAGATAATTTCTAGAAAGAACAATGTGTGGATGTATCATTTCATTTTCAAAAGATCAAAAGAATAAAGTAAACACTTGTACTTTCCAAACCCAAAATAATTACTGGATTATTTTAGTTCCTTTTAGTTTACATCCTAACTTGTACGTGGTGCCATTTTCTGAATTTGCGAGGGTATCGTTGCGAGAGAAAGTTGATTGGGTATATGAACAAATTTTGCTTTGTGTGGAGATCGTTGGATCCTCCATTACCTCCTTCAGAAGATCAAATAGATTAAGGTATCACTTTCACTTCCGAAGCTTCTATAATGTTTTCTTTATTTCATATAAGTTTATTTACTTTGTTTTCCATCTCTTGTATTCCTGCGAGAGGAAGTGGCTTATTTGGGGATACAAACATATTCTGATTGGATTCAGTCGTCTAATACCCCATGTTCACTATTGCCAAAACACACAAATTTTGATTGCCTTAAAAAAAACCTTTTCCCACCTCCATGTAAGGCACACCTTCTCTCTAGATCTAATTGCTTTCTTAATTTAGTGGTTGTTAATTCTTTTATATCATTGGAAATTTATGTTTAACTTGTGTTCCAACTCCTGAGTCTGTGAGGTTATCTCGTGAAGTTGAAATAGCTGATTGGATATACAAAAAAAATCCTGCTTCAAGTGAAGATTCTGCTAATCGAAGCCAAAATTGGAATGGAAGTTCCATTCCAATTTAAGTTTTGAGTTTTGTTAGTACGGAGTATTATTATTATTATTATTTTTTTTTGTGTTTTTCTCACCACAGTGCTAAACCCAGGCTAATCAAAATCGCACCTTTTTCTTGGTTAATTATGTGCTCTTATCTCAATTTTTTTTCCTCATTATTTATCTAAAGCATTTTGAATCCACTTTCCATTTTCAGTTTAAGAAGATTCCAATGAGTCAGGCTTATTTTGAATCTATTTTAAAAATAAAATTATAAACTTGGTTTATTTTATATGAAGTATTATTTTCCGTTGTAACTTGTAAGTGATCTTATTTACACTAAAATAAACTTTGGGTTTTAAAAGTATTTCTAAATCTGGTTTACTAAAAAGGACTAAAATGTATATAACTGTAAGATTGGAGGCTGTATTTAGAGAGTAAAATAAAACCCAGAAAAATTAAAGACTATTTTATAATATTTTAATGTTACAAATTAAATCGAAACAAAGAGAAAATGTTAGTGATTTTGTAAAATAAAATTACTTTTGAAAAAGACTTCAAACTATGCACTCACATTAGGTGGAAAAAAAAATCGATCATTTTCATATTTTTTTTTAAAAAAAATTTAAAAACGGTCATTTCCATATGTTATAAATGTTCTTATCGAATTAAATTCGATAAATGTTTAATTGAGTTTTATTAATTTTGTATCAACATCTTTTAACTGGTTTTATTAAAAATAGATCTTTTAACCGGTTTTATAAAAAATAATTATGAATATGTTTTGGAGTAATATTTTGCATTCTTGTAGATTTAAATCAATGAAACGAGCAATATGTTGCATCACATAAAATCTCATGTGGACCCCTTTATATTTCCAAATGAGTTCATCTTAAAAAATCTCGAGCGAACTTTAACTCCGTGTAATAACTTTGACCCTGTGTATCAATCTTTTCCTATTTAACCCAAGTCTTAGGTTGTGTATGGTTGCCAATATCAACCGGTTAAAATTATAAACTTGTAGCTGTTGAAATTAAAATTCGGTTTAATTGGGAGTATGTGAGGCAAAATGAGTCAAAAACCGATTAAATTGGGGGTTTATTTGAGAAGCTATCATACTTTTGATAGCTTTTGGGAGCTTATGTGGTTTATTTTATTTGAAAATACCATAATACCCCTAATAACAACCAAATAAACTCCACTTTTTACAGATAAACTGTTTTTCGTCCCATACGGGGTTTATATTTTTTCATAAATTTTTAACTACTTTTTACCAACAGTTTATAAATTTTAACCTGTTTATAATTTTAGTCAGTTTATTAACTCCGTCCCATACGAACCCTTATTATGGAAAGAGAGATTATTCTCAAAGATAAAAAAGTGACGTTGCAAACTTGCAATCCCCAAAAGGCAAAAAATACAGCTGTTTCCCGCCCAATCTCGGGCGATACTTTTACGATTTTGCCCCTTTTTAAGTCGGTTTACCGTAACGGTGCTATTTGTAAGTCGGGTGAAATATACAGACCGAGTCAACAAATGATATTTTTGGAAGTCGGTGAAATAACGTTGACCGGGTCATCTACTCTAAATGTTGCTTTACTTGGACGCACTCATCGTTTCTATATAAGGCAACGGGATCGCTCTCACCGCATCTCTACTGTAGCCTAAAGTCACTCTCAGCTTCTTTCTTCTTCTCTCGAGTCTCTCTCTACCACTTCCCCTCCCCTCTTTCATCGCCGTGATTTCGTCGTCTCCCACGCGCGGGATTTCTTCCGCTGGCTGGTTTGTCTCTCACCGACTCGGCTTACCGGAACCCTAGCTTCATCCAGAACGATCGATAGCGCGAGTCCATCGCCCGCCAGTGTACGAGAGGTGCCCTAGGTAAGTTTTACGAGAGCGATCTAATTTGTCTTCCCTCTTGTTAATTCTTCGCCAATTGGACTTGGTTAGGGTGCTTTGCCGCTAATATTTCAATTTGCTGTTGTAATGCAGCGTTATTCGTCTCCATGCTGTAACGAAGCCTTCACTTCAAGATTCGCCTAATCCGCGAGTTTCCCGGCGCCGACATCGTTCGGATTCAGGTTATACTTCTTTCTTTTGCGCAATTCCATTGAAATTCCCCGAAATTGGAGTTTTAGGTTTTGCGATTTCAGGATGCTTGAGATTTGGATGTGGTGCTGGATGGATGTACGGAGGTTCAGTGATCCGAGCATACTCGATCACCACGGAATGACGCCGCGTGGGTGCTGCTCTGCATTTGCGAGTGGGCCAATTCCTAAGTTCTACCCCGAAGGTTAAGCCGCTTAATTCCCGTATTCCTCTCTCTAGATTTCTCTTATTTTATGGGATTTACTTTCGATGTCGCAACCAACTGCTGTAAGTGTTCTCCGCTCCCGTCCTCAATCTAGAGATATGTGATTTTTGCCCCCCACTGATTTTGACGCATTAGACATGAATCTGAATTGAATAAACTTGCTTCCTGCTTCCTTGAGTGTGTAAACAAAATCTTGTTTATCTGTACACTGCTGTTTTTTCATTCTAATTCCCAACTTCCAACTAGTCCTATAGAGTTGCTCTTGTTTTAAGATACATTATTTGATTATTTGATATTTGATTGTTTGATTTATTTTTCTTTCTTCATAGTTGCATTTTAGCATCATTATATGATTTGTATTGTGGAGTATTGAGCAAGCATGAGCAAGCATTTTAGCATCATACATCATATATCATACATCATACATCATCATACATCATCCATCATACATCCATCATCATGCATCATCATGCATCATACATCATCATACATCATCCATCATACATCATGCATCATACATCATGCATCATCATGCATCATACATCATGCATCATCATGCATCATACATCATGCATCATCATGCATCATACATCATACATCATGCATCATGCATCATGCATCATACATCATACATCATGCATCATCATGCATCATCCATCATACATCATGCATCATCATACATCATCATGCATCATCATACATCATCCATCATACATCATGCATCATCATGCATCATACATCATCATACATCATGCATCATGCATCATGCATCATACATCATGCATCACCATGCACCATCATGCATCATACATCATGCATCATGCATCATACATCATACATCATACATCATCATCCATCATCCATCATACATCGATAAAATTTCTTCATATGGTTTTTAAAAAGGTATTGAAATTTTCGATACTAGGTATTGACTTTAAACTTTTAAATTCCTAATATAATTTAAAAAAATGTCCCGTTGAATACCATGGCAGGAAATTTTTGATACTAGTTATTTCTTTTTATCTTATGAATTTTACATTGTCTAACTTTTGTTACAAATGTGCGAGGTTACCTTGGGAAAGAGGGGGTGGCTGATTGGATACATGAGTAGATCCTTCTTCATGCGAAGACCATGATAAGCCATAGCAGCCAAGCTATGAATGTGTACACTCGTATTCCCTACTACTTCTAAAATCTCTACACCTTATTCTTGATTTCTTTTAATTTCTTGATGATCTGTATAGTCTCAAAACACCTTCTCTATGATCAGTACTCCCTCAAAAAGCAGGTTTGCTATCATTCTTCTGAGAAGCATTATTGATTATTGCGATATACTCTAGGGCATCCAATTGTCCCATAAGCCTATAACAAGTATGGGTATGCTCTTTTACTTGATCCATCTTCATTCAATTTTTATATTTGGTAGTATTTATCTCACTTCAACATTTTTTTTTAATAGGCGAAGGCTAGCACCCACACTATCATTGCATAGAGGTTTGCCTCATAATTGCTCTCATTGAGGTTATCAAATTGAGCTAATCTTGTCTGTATTGTTGGATCTTTGTATTCTTTTATTTGAAATGATGCCAAGTTAAATCTTCTAACTAGTGCTTATCCTTTCGTGCAGGATTCAATGTAAAGTAGTAACATTATAGACTGGAAAAATGGACCTTGTGACTTACTAATGTTCTAACTTTTGAAGAAGAACTTTTGAGTTATCTATATCAAGTTGTTGAGGTAAATTAATATTGCTTATGACCTCTGGTTCGTGTCCCTGTTTTGTTAATTCTACATTGTTATAGCATGTTATGCCTTGCATCTCTATTGTTTCTACAAATTTATTGCATTTTAGTTTCTGAACTTAATTTTAATTTGAAAGGGGAAGATGCTGATTGGATAGAGGTCAACTTCATTATGTGGTATTATTGCTCTTTTGTTTGCCAATTTGCCTCTCAATCTTGTTTTCATACTCACACTATTAATTGTATGATTTGCTGATGTTGTACTTTTTGTAAGCATTCCTTCTATTTTCGAAAGCATCATTAGGTGATTGTTCAACAAAAAATGATCAATCCTCCTTATATTTGTATCCTATAAAGAAGCTGATTAGGTACTTTTGGATATTTCACAACTGCCTCTCTCTGAAAAAACTGGAGTATCTAGAGTATAAACTATAAGGCAGAGAAGATAATCTATCTGACTTGCCTGTCCTTTTGATTTCACTTGATAGTCTGGAGTTGGTAGCTAGAGTATCTGGAGTGTAAACTAGTCTGAAGCTGGTAAGATACTCAACTAGAGTGTCTAGGGACTGAGAATTAAGAGGGGAGAAATTAGGGAAAAGATGGAGATTAGAGGAAGAGGAGATACGGGAGAGAGAAGGTAAAGTGGTAAGAGAGAGCTATCAAAATCTGAATGCCCCTTTTACATCTTTCCTGATCTTTTATAGATGGGATCCTATTTTTCTTTATTACACATTTTATCCCTTATCTTCACCACCCTTATATTTATCTACTCTGAGCAAACTATGCTCTTCTCATAACTCGTAAGATACTTAGCTATATTGATGAAGAATGCAACTTAGAGAGGAAGTTATGTCCGGAACTTGTGTTGGGAAGTGGAATGTTGGGTTCACCTGCCTTCTCTTTTTCTGTGCAGGTATATTGCCTTGCACTATACTGATACCCGGGTTGTTTTTCATCCCAGAATCACCTCGGTGGCTGGTAAGTTCATCTAGTTGCTTGACCCTCTATGCCTTCTTGATGCTATATTTTTCTCTGAGAATATCCCATTGTTTATGTCTAGGCAAAAATTGGTAAAACTGAAGAGTTTGAGATGTCATTGCAAGTTCTCCGTGGCTTCGATACTGATATAACCACTGAAGTAAATGACACTAAGGTGATTTGTTCATTTAGTTATTTGTACAAGGGATGGATATTTTTTTTTTCTGGTAAATTTTATGATTTATGACTTCCTAATAGAGCTACAAGTTCGATTACACTAAAACTCAGCTTTCTTTTTCATAAATTTTGTTAATGTTGGTCATGAATCATGATATGCGTTATGTAGAGGGCTGTTGCATCGGCAAACCGAAGATCCACCCCCATAACATTTGCAGAACTTAAACACAGAAGATACTGGCTCCCATTTATGGTAATTCCTTGCATTTTGAACTTTTTTTTTCTTTTTTCTGGACCCTTAATCTTAGCTTGGAAGTAATCTAATCTCAGTGATATTCGAGCATCTGTTTTTGTGCAGATAGGAATTGGACTATTAATACTGCAACAGCTCAGTGGAATAAACGCTCTCTTGTTCTATTCGAGTTCAATTTTTGCAGCTGCTGGTAAGTGCATATTTGATTCTTATCTAGGAGAGCCCGGTGGGGTTAGCATTTGATAATTGTATAATCAATGGTCAGCAAGAGTCTGATATAAGAAAGCTCTCATTGCATATTCTATTGCTACTCATTCTGGCATATAAACAAGTTGAAGTTCTTTTTTTCTCGGGTAGACAAATACATAAAAAAATAAGCTAGGTTTTTTTTTATTGCAAACGTAGCCCTAGTTGATTTTGCTTCATTTCAGCACTAGAAGGTCAAGACTCATTGCGTTACTTTAATTTGATCAGGGGTTTCATCAAGTAATGCTGTGACATGTGGACTTGGTGCAGTTCAGGTAGGGTTGTGTCCGTCTGATGAACAGTTTTTGTTTGCTACTATAGCTTATGCTGTCACTTGAAGTTTATTTATAATATATTTATCTTCATGCTGTTAGGTTGCGGCTACAATAGTTACTACATGGTTGGCGGATAAAGCTGGCCGTAGGCTTCTCTTGATAGTGAGTTTTAGCAGATGCACCTATTAAACTTACCGGAGATGATTACATGCACTCAGATTCGAAGGAATTGATTCTCTTTCCTTCTTGTAGATATCGAGTATTGGCATGACAGTTAGCCTTCTGGTGGTTGCCATTTCCTTCTATGTGAAGGTCAGTCCAAAGCTTGTTGAGTTCTTATGTTTGATGGGCTAACATGATTATCCTAAAAAGACGATTTGCTAATTGCACTTTTTATATCAGGACGCTGTATCTGATGGATCTACTGTCTACAAAGTATGCTGTATTTTAGCAGTTGCTGGAGTTGTGGTATGTTCTCCTGCCCCCAGTTTTCACGGTTAACTGATGGATCTACTGTCTAAATATTTTTTGGATTTATCTCAATATCTTTTTATCTTATGAATTTTACATTGTCTAATTGATTGTGATTTGATTTTTGGAAGTACCATTCTGAGAATATTGGGCTATTCATTGAACCTTGGGTTTGCTATCTGTAAATACCTCTGATATAAACAATCAGGTATTGTTTTTGTTTTTTTAATTTGCCCGTTTCCCAATAATTCCCATAAAAAAACAGGTAACCCTACATTTCAACCGATAAATCCATCAATTCTCCATAAATCATCATCCATCATACATCATATCATACATCCAAAAGTAATTACAAAACATAAATCGTGCCACTTTTAATATTATTATTATTATTATTATTAAAGTTAATGTTGATAATATTATTTGTTTATTTATTATTATTATAAAAAAAATTATTTATTCCATTTTATTATTATTATGATTGTATAAATCGTGCCACTTTTAATATTATTATTATTATTAACGTTAATGTTGATAATATTATTTATTTATTTATTTATTATTATTGTTATTATTAATTTATTATTATAAAAATTATTTATTCCATCTTATTATTATTATTATTATTATTATTATTATAATAAAATTATTATTATTATTATTATTATTATTATTCGGATTCCGATTCCAAGCTGCAGTTCACTCTCGAGCACGCTTTTGGTGACTCTGATTTCTCTCCTGCTGGCACCTTCACTGCTCGTCTCAAATCTTGGCCACACGGCAGTCAGGTTCGCATGAATTCTCTCATGTTGTTTGATTTACTGATTTTTTCAGGCAATTGTGCTTACTCTTCAGGCAATGGTGCTTACTTTCTCTCTCGGAATGGGAGCTATCCCATGGGTTATAATGTCAGAGGTAGCCATGTTCTTTACATTATTCCCTTTACTCTAACTTGATCCATCTTCATTCAATTTTTATATTTGGTAGTATTTATCTCACTTCAACATTTTTTTTTAATAGGCGAAGGCTAGCACCCACACTATCATTGCATAGAGGTTTGCCTGATAATTGCTCTCATTGAGGTTATCAAATTGAGCTAATCTTGTCTGTATTGTTGGATCTTTGTATTCTTTTATTTGAAATGATGCCAAGTTAAATCTTCTAACTAGTGCTTATCCTTTCGTGCAGGATTCAATGTAAAGTAGTAACATTATAGACTGGAAAAATGGACCTTGTGACTTACTATTGTTCTAACTTTTGAACAAGAACTTTTGAGTTATCTATATCAAGTTGTTGAGGTAAATTAATATTGCTTATGACCTCTGGTTCGTGTCCCTGTTTTGTTAATTCTACATTGTTATAGCATGTTATGCCTTGCATCTCTATTGTTTCTACAAATTTATTGCATTTTAGTTTCTGAACTTAATTTTAATTTGAAAGGGGAAGATGCTGATTGGATAGAGGTCAACTTCATTATGTGGTATTATTGCTCTTTTGTTTGCCAATTTGCCTCTCAATCTTGTTTTCATACTCACACTATTAATTGTATGATTTGCTGATGTTGTACTTTTTGTAAGCATTCCTTCTATTTTCGAAAGCATCATTAGGTGATTGTTCAACAAAAAATGATCAATCCTCCTTATATTTGTATCCTATAAAGAAGCTGATTAGGTACTTTTGGATATTTCACAACTGCCTCTCTCTGAAAAAACTGGAGTATCTAGAGTATAAACTATAAGGCAGAGAAGATAATCTATCTGACTTGCCTGTCCTTTTGATTTCACTTGATAGTCTGGAGTTGGTAGCTAGAGTATCTGGAGTGTAAACTAGTCTGAAGCTGGTAAGATACTCAACTAGAGTGTCTAGGGACTGAGAATTAAGAGGGGAGAAATTAGGGAAAAGATGGAGATTAGAGGAAGAGGAGATACGGGAGAGAGAAGGTAAAGTGGTAAGAGAGAGCTATCAAAATCTGAATGCCCCTTTTACATCTTTCCTGATCTTTTATAGATGGGATCCTATTTTTCTTTATTACACATTTTATCCCTTATCTTCACCACCCTTATATTTATCTACTCTGAGCAAACTATGCTCTTCTCATAACTCGTAAGATACTTAGCTATATTGATGAAGAATGCAACTTAGAGAGGAAGTTATGTCCGGAACTTGTGTTGGGAAGTGGAATGTTGGGTTCACCTGCCTTCTCTTTTTCTGTGCAGGTATATTGCCTTGCACTATACTGATACCCGGGTTGTTTTTCATCCCAGAATCACCTCGGTGGCTGGTAAGTTCATCTAGTTGCTTGACCCTCTATGCCTTCTTGATGCTATATTTTTCTCTGAGAATATCCCATTGTTTATGTCTAGGCAAAAATTGGTAAAACTGAAGAGTTTGAGATGTCATTGCAAGTTCTCCGTGGCTTCGATACTGATATAACCACTGAAGTAAATGACACTAAGGTGATTTGTTCATTTAGTTATTTGTACAAGTGATGGATATTTTTTTTTTCTGGTAAATTTTATGATTTATGACTTCCTAATAGAGCTACAAGTTCGATTACACTAAAACTCAGCTTTCTTTTTCATAAATTTTGTTAATGTTGGTCATGAATCATGATATGCGTTATGTAGAGGGCTGTTGCATCGGCAAACCGAAGATCCACCCCCATAACATTTGCAGAACTTAAACACAGAAGATACTGGCTCCCATTTATGGTAATTCCTTGCATTTTGAACTTTTTTTTTCTTTTTTCTGGACCCTTCATCTTAGCTTGGAAGTAATCTAATCTCAGTGATATTCGAGCATCTGTTTTTGTGCAGATAGGAATTGGACTATTAATCTTGCAACAGCTCAGTGGAATAAACGCTCTCTTGTTCTATTCGAGTTCAATTTTTGCAGCTGCTGGTAAGTGCATATTTGATTCTTATCTAGGAGAGCCCGGTGGGGTTAGCATTTGATAATTGTATAATCAATGGTCAGCAAGAGTCTGATATAAGAAAGCTCTCATTGCATATTCTATTGCTACTCATTCTGGCATATAAACAAGTTGAAGTTCTTTTTTTCTCGGGTAGACAAATACATAAAAGAATAAGCTAGGTTTTTTTTTATTGCAAACGTAGCCCTAGTTGATTTTGCTTCGTTTCAGCACTAGATGGTCAAGGCTCATTGCGTTACTTTAATTTGATCAGGGGTTTCATCAAGTAATGCTGTGACATGTGGACTTGGTGCAGTTCAGGTAGGGTTGTGTCCGTCTGATGAACAGTTTTTGTTTGCTACTATAGCTTATGCTGTCACTTGAAGTTTATTTATAATATATTTATCTTCATGCTGTTAGGTTGCGGCTACAATAGTTACTACATGGTTGGCGGATAAAGCTGGCCGTAGGCTTCTCTTGATAGTGAGTTTTAGCAGATGCACCTATTAAACTTACCGGAGATGATTACATGCACTCAGATTCGAAGGAACTGATTCTCTTTCCTTCTTGTAGATATCGAGTATTGGCATGACAGTTAGCCTTCTGGTGGTTGCCATTTCCTTCAATGTGAAGGTCAGTCCAGAGCTTGTTGAGTTCTTATGTTTGATGGGCTAACATGATTATCCTAAAAAGACGATTTGCTAATTGCACTTTTTATATCAGGACGCTGTATCTGATGGATCTACTGTCTACAAAGTATGCTGTATTTTAGCAGTTGCTGGAGTTGTGGTATGTTCTCCTGCCCCCAGTTTTCACGGTTAACTGATGGATCTACTGTCTAAATATTTTTTGGATTTATCTCAATATCTTTTTATCTTATGAATTTTACATTGTCTAATTGATTGTGATTTGATTTTTGGAAGTACCATTCTGAGAATATTGGGCTATTCATTGAACCTTGGGTTTGCTATCTGTAAATACCTCTGATATAAACAATCAGGTATTGTTTTTGTTTTTTTAATTTGCCCGTTTCCCAATAATTCCCATAAAAAAACAGGTAACCCTACATTTCAACCGATAAATCCATCAATTCTCCATAAATCATCATCCATCATACATCATATCATACATCCAAAAGTAATTACAAAACATAAATCGTGCCGCTTTTAATAATAATATTATTATTATTATTATTAAAGTTAATGTTGATAATATTATTTATTTATTTATTATTATTATAAAAAAATTTATTTATTCCATCTTATTATTATTATGATTGTATAAATCGTGCCACTTTTATTATTATTATTATTATTAACGTTAATGTTGATAATATTATTTATTTATTTATTTATTATTATTATTATTAATTTATTATTATAAAAATTATTTATTCCATCTTATTATTATTATTATTATAATAAAATTATTATTATTATTATTATTATTATTATTATTATTATTATTATTATTATTATTATTATTCGGATTCCGATTCCAAGCTGCAGTTCACTCTCGAGCACGCTTTTGGTGACTCTGATTTCTCTCCTGCTGGCACCTTCACTGCTCGTCTCAAATCTTGGCCACACGGCAGTCAGGTTCGCATGAATTCTCTCATGATGTTTGATTTACTGATTTTTTCAGGCAATGGTGCTTACTCTTTAGGCAATGGTGCTTACTTTCTCTCTCGTAATGGGAGCTATCCCATGGGTTATAATGTCAGAGGTAGCCATGTTCTTTACATTATTCCCTTTACTCTAACTTGATCCATCTTCATTCAATTTTTATATTTGGTAGTATTTATATAACTTCAACATTTTTTTTAATAGGCGAAGGCTAGCACCCACACTATCATTGCATAGAGGTTTGCCTGATAATTGCTCTCATTGAGGTTATCAAATTGAGCTAATCTTGTCTGTATTGTTGGATCTTTGTATTCTTTTATTTGAAATGATGCCAAGTTAAATCTTCTAACTAGTGCTTATCCTTTCGTGCAGGATTCAATGTAAAGTAGTAGCATTATGGACTGGAAAAATGGACCTTGTGACTTACTATTGTTCTAACTTTTGAACAAGAACTTTTGAGTTATCTATATCAAGTTGTTGAGGTAAATTAATATTGCTTATGACCTCTGGTTCGTGTCCCTGTTTTGTTAATTCTACATTGTTATAGCATGTTATGCCTTGCATCTCTATTGTTTCTACAAATTTATCGCATTTTAGCTTCTGAACTTAATTTTAATTTGAAAGGGGAAGATGCTGATTGGATAGAGGTCAACTTCATTATGTGGTATTATTGCTCTTTTGTTTGTCAATTTGCCTCTCAATCTTGTTTTCATACTCACACTGTTAATTGTATGATTTGCTGATGTTGTACTTTTTGTAAGCATTCCTTCTATTTTCGAAAGCATCATTAGGTGATTGTTCAACAAAAAATGATCAATCCTCCTTATATTTGTATCCTATAAAGTGAAGCTGATTAGGTACTTTTGGATATTTCACAACTGCCTCTCTCTGAAAAAACTAGAGTATCTAGAGTATAAACTATAAGGCAGAGAAGATAATCTGACTTGCCTGTCCTTTTGATTTCACTTGATAGTCTGGAGTTGGTAGCTAGAGTATCTGGAGTGTAAACTAGTCTGAAGCTGGTAAGATACTCAACTAGAGTGTCTAGAGTATAAACTAGTTTGTTATTGTTAGGATCTGAATTAGGGACTGAGAATTAAGAGGGGAGAAATTAGGGAAAAGATGGAGATTAGAGGAAGAGGAGATACGGGAGAGAGAAGGTAAAGTGGTAAGAGAGAGCTATCAAAATCTGAATGCCCCTTTTACATCTTTCCTGATCTTTTATAGTTGGGATCCTATTTTTCTTTATTACACATTTTATCCCTTATCTTCACCACCCTTATATTTATCTACTTTGAGCAAACTATGCTCTTCTCATAACTCGTAAGATACTTAGCTATATTGATGAAGAATGCAACTTAGAGAGGAAGTTATGTCCGGAACTTGTGTTGGGAAGTGGAATGTTGGGTTCACCTGCCTTCTCTTTCTCTGTGCAGGTATATTGCCTTGCACTATACTGATACCCGGGTTGTTTTTCATCCCAGAATCACCTCGGTGGCTGGTAAGTTCATCTAGTTGCTTGACCCTCTATGCCTTCTTGATGCTATATTTTTCTCTGAGAATATCCCATTGTTTATGTCTAGGCAAAAATTGGTAAAACTGAAGAGTTTGAGATGTCATTGCAAGTTCTCCGTGGCTTCGATACTGATATAGCCACTGAAGTAAATGACACTAAGGTGATTTGTTCATTTAGTTATTTGTACAAGGGATGGATATTTTTTTTTTCTGGTAAATTTTATGATTTATGACTTCCTAATAGAGCTACTAGTTCGATTACACTAAAACTCAGCTTTCTTTTTCATAAATTTTGTTAATGTTGGTCATGAATCATGATATGCGTTATGTAGAGGGCTGTTGCATCGGCAAACCGAAGAACCACCCCCATAACATTTGCAGAACTTAAACACAGAAGATACTGGCTCCCATTTATGGTAATTCCTTGCATTTTGAACTTTTTTTTTTCTTTTTTCTGGACCCTTCATCTTAGCACTAGAAGGTCAAGACTCATTGCGTTACTTTAATTTGATCAGGGGTTTCATCAAGTAATGCTGTGACATGTGGACTTGGTGCAGTTCAGGTAGGGTTGTGTCCGTCTGATGAACAGTTTTTGTTTGCTACTATAGCTTATGCTGTCACTTGAAGTTTATTTATAATATATTTATCTTCATGCTGTTAGGTTGCGGCTACAATAGTTACTACATGGTTGGCGGATAAAGCTGGCCGTAGGCTTCTCTTGATAGTGAGTTTTAGCAGATGCACCTATTAAACTTACCGGAGATGATTACATGCACTCAGATTCGAAGGAACTGATTCTCTTTCCTTCTTGTAGATATCGAGTATTGGCATGACAGTTAGCCTTCTGGTGGTTGCCATTTCCTTCTGTGTGAAGGTCAGTCCAGAGCTTGTTGAGTTCTTATGTTTGATGGGCTAACATGATTATCCTAAAAAGACGAGTTGCTAATTGCACTTTTTATATCAGGACGCTGTATCTGATGGATCTACTGTCTACTAAGTATGCTGTATTTTAGCAGTTGCTGGAGTTGTGGTATGTTCTCCTGCCCCCAGTTTTCACGGTTAACTGATGGATCTACTGTCTAAATATTTTTTGGATTTATCTCAATATCTTTTTATCTTATGAATTTTACATTGTCTAATTGATTGTGATTTGATTTTTGGAAGTACCATTCTGAGAATATTGGGCTATTCATTGAACCTTGGGTTTGCTATCTGTAAATACCCTCTGATATAAACAATCAGGTATTGTTTTTGTTTTTTTAATTTGCCCGTTTCCCAATAATTCCCATAAAAAAACAGGTAACCCTACATTTCAACCAATAAATCCATCAATTCTCAATAAATCATCATCCATCATACATCATATCATACATCCAAAAGTAATTACAAAACATAAATCGTGCCACTTTTAATATTATTATTATTATTATTAATTATAATGTTGATAATATTATTTATTTATTTATTATTATTATAAAAAAATTTATTTATTCCATCTTATTATTATTATGATTGTATAAATCGTGCCACTTTTAATAATATTATTATTTTTAATGTTAATGTTGATAATATTATTTATTATTATTATTATTATAAAAATTATTTATTCCATCTTATTATTATTATTATTATTATTCGGATTCCGATTCCAAGCTGCAGTTCACTCTCGAGCACGCTTTTGGTGACTCTGATTTCTCTCCTGCTGGCACCTTCACTGCTCGTCTCAAATCTTGGCCACACGGCAGTCAGGTTCGCATGAATTCTCTCATGATGTTTGATTTACTGATTTTTTCAATCTTAATTTCGTGATTCGAATTGTCTGGAAATTGAAACTCATTGGCAGATTCTCTGAAATTGGAAGTATAACGGAAAGTATCTGTTATAGATAACCGGTTGTGAATTTTTTTTTTCCAAACCAAGTGTTTGTAAACTTATATCCTAGAAATTCATATATGGGTACCATCTGTGAGTCTTTTAAGCTGTTGAATTTGGAGTTATCTTTTGGGGTTTGACAACTTTTGGGAGGATGGATATGCAAAGTCAAGAAAAGATGGTGGAGAAGTTAAGAAAACAATTGGGTGTTGCAGTTAGGCTGCCTGCATATCATTGATTGCTCTTGAAATCAGGTCTTTCGGTTTCATCCTTCTCCTTCGATGTCTGCTGCTATTCAGTACGCTATTTAAGCACTATCGCTAACTTATTTTATCCTAGGTTAGCACTTTCGTTGTCAGTTGCTGCTGTTCAGTACGCTATTTATGCGGCAATAGCACCATTGTGTATCCTAGGCTCATGACTGCTCTAAGTTGAGGCCTTGCTTCATCAATGCCCTAGAAATAAGGTTTGTCCCTAATTTATTTGTCTTCTTTAATTCTGTTTCTAAAATTCAAGATCTTCAAATCTGCTCTTAATTTCGAATTTGTAAATGTAAATACACCTTGTGTTCTTAATTTGTAAATGCCCTAGAAATAAGATTGATGCCACAACTGGTGTTTTGTTGTAGAGATTGGTATTTTGTTGCTGAGATTGCCCAAAATTCAGTGTTTCGTGTGGATTGGTAGAAGGTGGAGCAAGCTTCTTGTGCTAGGAGGTCGGTACCTCCAACTAACCTTTCTATTTCCTAAACTATTAAGACAAAATTGCTTGGTAATTTTGTTAAAGGGATGGGATGACTGGTGGCTCTTTGAGGTTTGGTCAATGGGGATGTATAGGAGCCCAGTAAACGCCGGTCTGTACAGGGGTGTGCTCAGACCAAACTGCTTGGTAATTTCTACCCTCTTCTCTACTTTTTTTTCCAGTTAAATTGTGGGTTTGATTAGGAGATATATATTAGGATTGAATTTGTGGTTCACTGATTCAAGAACAAGGAATCAGTCTGTGGTTCTTGTCAATTCAAAGAGGAAGAAATGTCTTAGCATGTTTTGTGGGTCTTTCTTTCTACAGGAGAACATAGCTGTTTGGGCTGTTACTCTACTGTTAGTCTTTGACCTGTTGTTGGCTATGTTTAAATTGCACATTCTATGCAATTTAATTTAGGTTTAATCAATATCAAAATCAGTTGGGTTCCATTGCCAAAGCTTTGGAATTATAGAAAAATAAAATAAATTTGAAAGTTGCATTTTAGCATCATTATATGATTTGTATTGTGGAGTATTGAGCAAGCATGAGCAAGCATTTTAGCATCATACATCATACTTTTGTGTTTATTTGTGGCTGATTGGGGGTTCACTACTTTTTTTTAATAGTCATTCACCTTTTGTGTTTATTTTAGGAGCGGTGATAACAAATGAGCAGCTCCCTAGCATGATTATTGTAGAGGAGAAACTTGTTGTCATCCATGGTGCTACCTTCTCGTTGACAAGTACTGCCATGAAACACCTTCTCAATGATCAGTGCTGCCCAAAACAGGTTTTCTACCATTCTTCTTTGTTAAGATGCATGTTCCCCCCCCCCCCCCAATATTTCTTAAATCTTATTTAGTAAGACTTTATTTCTATTTATATATTTTTGATGCAGGCGGCAATGGACCCCTTATCTGCAAAGGAAGTGTAGCCCTGCTTTTATTCTTAATATCTGCTAATGATATGGATGCAATGGTGGAACCCTTCCGTGCAAACAAAACTAGAATGATTTCTATAGGAGTGGAACCATAATGAAACAGGTTTGCTTGGTTTTTTATGGTTAAGAAGGTGTTTTATCATATTTTTTTCATTTTCTTTTTATTTGTTAGTCTACCTTCTGTTTTTATTTTTTTTCATTGCAAGATGCTATGGAACCCTCCCCTGTGCAAAATCTGGTGTTCAATCTACCTTCTGTTTTATTCATCATTTTTTTTTCTTCAAACAATCTTTCCCAACCTCTAGGTAAGACGTTCCCATCTCTTAAGATTTTGGTCTTCTTTAGTAGTTGCTATTTCCTCTAAACTTTAGATTGTTTCGTTCAACTTGTATTCTATCTACGAAATATGTGAGATTATCTTTTGAAGTGTGTGTTGCTGATTGGGATATATGCTACTCTTGTTACACTGCAATGTTCTTTCTTTCTTTTGTTTTTGCTAATCTAAAATCCGGTTTTCATGGCAGGCATGCGCAATATATAGTAACTGGTGGCCACTGTTATCAGGTAGCTTCATTTGTTCTAGCAAACAAATTCAAGAATTTATTTGCTTTCACACTAATTATTGACATGTCATTCTTTCAGCTCTCATGTATGTGCTGGTTCCTATGCCTTGTTTGTTCTTTGGAGGCGGGTCCACTCAGTTCTTAATAAGTCGTGATGGTGGTGGGTAAGTTTATTACAGCATGAAACTAAACTGAATATGATTCTTTATTCTGTACTAAGGGAGTATGTTATGCATACAACATAAGTGTTGCTGTTAACTTGTGAGTGTTTGACCCATCAGAGTTGAGATCGAAGTTTATTTTCTTACACATAAGTTTAGATTGTGTCAATTGGATCTTACATCTAATCTCAGTGCTTTTTTATCCATCATTTGGAGAAGTACATTGTTGAGCTATCTCATCAAAGGGCCTTTTCAAATTGACGTCTCATCTGAAAAATAGCAACAAGTCAGTTTTACACTTAAATTCCATCAAAGGGCCTTTACATCTAATCTCAGTGATTTTTAGGTACAAGCTCCTGTTTATGTTTCAAATTTCAAATACAACACTATGCTAGAAAACTTGGCTCTTGTTTTTTTTTTCATGTTATCAATCCATTTGGAGAACTAGATTTTTGAGCTATCTCATCAAAGGGCCTTTTCAAATTGATGTCTCATCTGAAAAATAGCAACAAGTCACTTGTACGCTTAAATTCCACCATTTGTAGTTTTTTTGTACCTTGGATTTATGGACTATTGTGGAATTTCCTTATACTTGATACCTTCTTCACCTTTGTGGACAAAAACTCCATTTGAGAACAAAAAGAAATGGTTTCTGTCAGATATATAATAAATTAATGCGAGAAAGTTATTTTTTCTCTTGGTTGTATTTTTCAAATAATTTGTGTCGGTACATAGGGGTTTTATTAACGCTTAGAGGCTTGAAAGATCACGTTCTTTTAAGTGATATTTGTTTGCATTACTTGTTGGGTCACAAACAAATTCACTCCTAAGTATACAACAAAGCTCTAGAACAATCGGACAAATCTGAACAGTTCCCTTCAAATAATCAAATGACCATAGAGGAGAATAGTTTTAAGTATTTATAGAAGAGGAAAATGACAACTGAACTGTAATTGATAAGCAGTTAATTTGGTTATGACAATTGGAAGGATGTAATTACTCCCTAGTTGTTTCTAGTTGTCTTTGGCATGGTGATATAATAACACAGATTTTCCTATCTCATGATTACTCAAAGTTTCCTTTGCCTTGAACCCTACTTACTAGGGGAATAGACCTCTCTGAATGTTTTAATGATGAAGATCATAAAGAACACCGATTTTCTGACTCAACATAGAGGCAAGGGGTGTCCCAAGTTAGAAACATGCCCATAAGTTTTTTTCTTGTCAATTAAAATCAGTGTTCTAACTGGCAGCTGCCTTGACCCTTTGTGTCTTGAAATCTAAGAGTTAAGTTGCTTGGCATGGATGCTTCTTGTTGGGATGTATGGCATCCCTTGTTGGTCTAGGTGCCTTTGTAGTAGAACCCGATTTTAGCCAAACCACCCCAACCCCCCAACCCACCCACCAAAAAATACTACTAAACCTGCAGGCTGTCTTTCTCTTAAGTGTTTCATTCACAGTAAACCCACAGGCTCTCAGTTGAACAATAAGCATTATGTTTTATGTTTATTTAATTTGAATATGTTGCAGCGTATGGAACTATGGAAGCCTATGAGAGTTCATTAGTTTATGTACGTCTTGGACATGGCCTATGGGTAAAAATACATATCAAATCAAATTAGTGAATCCGCCTAGACCCTCGACCTAAGCACTATTTAGAATGTCTATTAAAATCCCTGAATTTTTGAGAAATTTTCAAAGGGTTCCTTAAATTTATGTAATACGGTTATTTTTTTTGGGTGATTTATTTTGATGGAAGGCATTGTCTTGACACCAATTTTCATAGTTCAAAGACTTTAATTGACCAAATAATTGCTTAGGTGTCCTGGACACATCTGTAACTCTCTCCAAAGGAGCTTTAATTGAACGAAAGCTTAGGGACTTATTTGTAGCTTTCTCTAAAGTTCAAGTACCATTGATGATGGATTTTTACCCTTTTAATTTGAGCAAGTCCCATCTTGTAAGCTGGGTAGGTGGGCGAGTAATAGACTGACTGTCGCTTTTGTGATGCTTGTGCGGTGTTAGCGCATTGATTATAAGGTTTATTGTTGGATTTGTTGTTCTGATAATTATTTTGCTCAAAGGTCATCTTCCTTTCTTTAAGTAGCTGATTTCTAGTGGAATAATAGAACAAGACAACCTGAAAAAGATCTTAGACTTCCCTTTGTTCTTCTTCAAAACCCTCCCAAAATGCTTAAAGGTCATCTTCCTTTCTTTCAATAGTTGATTTCTAGTGGAATAATAGAACAAGACAACATGAAAAAGATCTCTTTGTTCTTCCTCAAAACCCTCCCAAAATGTGTTGTTTCTGCTTCTTCAATCTCATTTGTATTAACATTTGTAAAAAATGACATGTTATTCTGGTAGATTTCCTGGGTAAAGAAAGAATTCATCCATAGTTGTCGTCTGCCCTACCTCTTTCTCGACCATGGCTGAGTCCTTTTTATAAATTCAGTTGTTATAACCTTCTGGTAGATTATAACTGACATGTTTCTGCTGTAGCTGCCACTACCTCTTTCCCAACCATGGATGGATATGTCCTTTATAAGATGAACTGTTATAGCGTTCTGGTTATGGTTCATACTCCCTAGGGCTTACTGTGGTAGTTTGCCCTCCCTTAGTAATGACACACACACAACAGGATGGAAAGGTGCTTCCCGGATGCAGAAGTTGTCTCTGGCACTGATCAATAACTTTAGACATATGGAATATAAAAAACTGCTTTATCCGGTGATGCATGAATAAATCATTTGGTCTATCATTTCACAAGCTTAATGTACATCAATATTCAATATATCCAACAAACAAATTGTAGGATTATTAGTTTTTTATTTCTCATGCCCTCATAGAGTAACATATGTCAAGCACGCTGTTTATCTTCGAATCTAATTCCCCCCTTTTGCCTCCAAACTTCCAGATGGATAGATGCTGCCAAGTTCCTGACAGGAGCATCAGTTGTAGGGAGCATTGCTATCCCTGTCATCCTTCGGCATGCCAATATGATTGAGACTGGCCTTCTTCATTTTCGTATGCACAGTCCTCTGCTTCCACCGTGCTAGCCTTGATGATGACTGGTGATTGACTTCTCAAGTCAAACAAGCAGAGGATAGTGCACTTGTTGTCATCAAGCATTACTAAAACTAAGAACCACATATCATTATGAATGGATGCAGATTCGTAAATCAAAGCCTGCTTTTATCGCCTATCCTATATTCCTATGTATATTCAGGAGCACATGCTTTGTGTATTTCTCAAATCAATACAAAATTCCTTCAACTGCAAAAAGAACATTGTTGGTAGTGTGGGGGACAGGCGGACAGCTGCCTCCGTTGTAACGAGTTAGCTAATTTGAACTTTATTAATCAAGTCTGAGAGTTTTAGATTTGTTATACAAAATGAGACATATTGAACTCTAACACTAACCCCTTACATTTTCTTACGTTTCGGCTATATACACCGCAAATCCCCACGTCCTTAAGGACGTGCAAGTGGGGTGAGAGCCACCCAAATCCGGACGTGCAAGCACGGTTTTTTTGTTTTTATAATAACGTGCTTGCACGTCCTTGGGGACGTGCTTGCACGTGTTTAACCACGTGCTGCACGTCCTTAAGGACGTGCAAGCCCGTCCCTTAAAGACGAAGAGGCACGGACGTGCCTCTTCGTCTTCGTCTTCATCGTCTTCAGAAAATCGAGCGAGAGAGAGAGCCGGAGCATCTCAGAGAGACCGAGACCGAGAGAGAGAGAGACCCAGAGAGAGAGAGACCGAGAGAGATGGAGATAGAAAGAGAGAGAGAGCTCGAGGCGGCGGTGGCGGCCTTGGAGGCGGATCTGATGGCGGCGACCGAGGGTGGTGGTGGTGCGACAACGATGGAGGTGGAGGGTGGTCGAGGAGGAGGCGGAACCGCCGCGGAAGGTGGCGGAGGGTGGTCTGGTGCCGGCGACGGAGGCCGAGTAGTGGCCGAGGAGGAGGCGGCCGCCGCGGAAGCGTCGGACCATTGAGGTCTCCCCGATCCCGACTCCACCGGTATGTTATTTGAATTACTTTTTGTTTGATTTATTTTTAGAGTTTTAAAATATAATTTGATAGATAATATAGTTTTATAATAGAAGTTTATAGAATATATGATTGATAATATATATTGTTTGATAGAATATAACTGAAAATATATTTGTTGATTTATTTATATATTATAATGTTTTTTTATAGTATATAGTTTGATAGAAAATAATATAATTGTAATATGATAGAATATAATACATAGAAAAAAATTACAATTGAAAGACAATAAAAAACATTAAAATATATTATAATACTTCAAAAGTATTTAATTAACATTAAAATATATTTGAATATATTCAAATATATTCAAATACATAAAAATAAATTTATATTGAAAGATAATAAAAAACATTAAAAAAATATTAAAATACTTCAAAATTATTTCATTTACATTAAAATATATTTAAATATATTCAAATACATAAAAATAAATTTATATTGAAAGATAATAAAAAACATTAAAAAAATATTAAAATACTTCAAAATTATTTCATTTACATTAAAATATATTTAAATATATTCAAATACATAAAAATAAATTTATATTGAAAGATAATAAAAAACATTAAAAAATATTAAAATACTTCAAAATTATTTAATTTACATTAAAATATATTTAAATATATTCAAATACATAAAAATAAATTTATATTGAAAGATAATAAAAAACATTAAAAAATATTAAAATACTTCAAAATTATTTAATGTTTACATTAAAATATATTTAAATATATTCAACTGGATCATAATAACAGGCAGGGAGGCTCGTGAGGGGTGATGGTACCCTTCGGCCTATTAGGTTCGGCGACCGGGCAGCGGTCAGCCAGGTACAGGAGTCTACGGCACCCCCCGATCAGACAGTCGACGATCTGCTCGCGTCTGCAGAGCGGTAGCAGCAGTCGATGGGGACCCCCTCGGCCGACGAGCACGACAGCTTCTGGAAGGGTCTGCCACCTTGGGATCCTTCTAGCGATGCGATGATGGGGTTGCAGCCTTCTTTAGAGCCCTCTGAGGTTTTGAGTGGCTGCATCACCGACGTAGTCGCTGGGCGACGGTGTAATACCCCTATCGGTATATTATTATTATTATTATTATTATTATTATTATTTTATTTTTTTTATGAGCTATATTGCATTGCTTACAAAAACTCAATGTATGCACTTAAATATTTAATCATTTGCCGTCTTTCTTTAAAATAATAATAATAATAATAATAATAATAATATACCGATAGGGGTATTACATTTCTCCCCTCCTTAACACAAACTTCGTCCTCGAAGTTTAATCCTTAATATTAAAAAAAATAAATATCTCTTATTTTAGAATTCCATCCCACGACGCTCTTATTAATACATACAATCATTTACAAAAGGGAGATATTGACAAGATTCCTAATACAGGGCCTCGACTCTACCAAATGCGACAGGCTGGAACGCCTGATGCACCCACCACCCAAGGTACTCTATGTATTGGTTCCATGATGATATATATTCTATTTGACTCTGGTGCAACACATTCTTTCATATCAAAAAGGTGAGTTGACCATCTTGGATTACAATGTGACGTTTCATCTGAACCTTATATTGTGATTTTATCCAATGGAAGCAGGATAAAAGGCACCAAGGGACTATCTGGCTTCCTAATTACCATTGAAGGGCAGAAATTTTGTGCCAATCTGATTGTTATTCCAATGATTCCCCATGACATCATACTCGGAACAGATTGGTTGACAGAACACGGGGCGGTAATTGATTTTGAAGCCAAGATAGTCATAATAAAAGGAGACAGAAACTTAAGATGTAAATTTAGAGGGAAAAATCCTACTAAGGAAGGTGATGTAATAAATGCTATGACAGCCACCAGACTACTTCGTCAAGGTTGTGTGGGGTATCTCTGCTACATAGAGAAGCCAGAAGAAAAAATTGAAGATGTATCCAGAATTCCAGTAGTGCAAGAATTTCCAGATGTATTTCCTGATGAAATTCCTGGAATGCCTCCTAAGCGAGAAGTTGAATTTGCCATTGAGTTGGAGCCTGGAGCTACCCCAATATCTAAGGCACCCTATCGAATGGCCCCATCAGAGATGCAGGAATTAAAGAAACAATTAGCAGAACTACTTGAGAAAGGTTATATTCGACCTAGTGCTTCACCATGGGGAGCACCTGTTTTATTTGTTAAGAAGAAGGATGGGTCACTTAGGCTTTGTATAGATTATCGGGAGCTGAATAGAGTAACTATCAAAAATAGATACCCGTTACCTCGAATTGATGACCTGCTGGACCAGTTACAAGGAGCTAAAGTATTCTCTAAGGTCGATTTAAGGTCTGGATACCATCAACTCAGAGTTCGAGAAGCGGATGTTGCCAAGACAGCCTTCAGAACCAGATGTGGACATTATGAATTTGTAGTCATGCCCTTTGGACTGACAAATGCTCCGGCTGTATTTATGGATTTCATGAACAGATGTTTTCATTGTTATCTGGATAAATTTGTGGTTGTATTTATTGATGATATCCTTATATATTCACCAAGTTTGGAGTCACACACTGACCATTTGAGAATCGTTCTGACTTTGTTAAGGCAACATCAGTTGTATGCTAAGCTTTCAAAGTGTGATTTTTGGATGAAAAAGGTAGTTTTTTTGGGCCACGTGATTTCTGAGGAAGGAGTGATGGTAGATCCTCAAAAGATTGAAGCAATTGCGAGTTGGAAACAACCTCAGAGTGTTAGAGAAGTTCGCAGTTTCTTGGGACTCGCTGGATACTATAGGCGATTTGTGAAGGGATTTTCTAATATTACCCAACCTCTTACATGTTTGCTTCGGAAATCCCATAAGTTTGAATGGAATCAGAGGTGTGAGGATAGCTTCCAAGAATTGAAGAAATGTCTTACTAGTGCTCTCGTATTAACTCTTCCAGAAGGAACTGAGGGGTACGTGGTGTATAGTGATGCCTCAAAGCAAGGATTAGGATGTGTATTAATGCAATACGATAAAGTAATAGCCTATGCCTCTCGTCAGTTGAAGCCATATGAAGAAAGTTACCCTACACACGACCTGGAGTTGGCTGCCATTGTTTTTGCTCTTAAAATTTGGCGTCACTATCTTTATGGTGTACACTGTCAAATTTTCACAGATCATAAAAGTCTGAAGTACATGTTTACTCAAAAGGAGTTGAATATGAGGCAACGAAGATGGTTAGAGCTCATTAAGGATTATGATATTGAAATCCTATACCATCCTGGAAAAGCAAATGTTGTAGCAGATGCGCTCAGTCGAAAAGGGGTACAAGAAGGGTTAATGGCTTGCTTGACAACTCAACCAGTCCTACAACAAGACTTACAGAAGCTAGAGGTTGAGATATGGTTTGAGAAACATCAAGGCCAACTCTGTTATTTGAGAATTGAGTCGGATCTTTTAGATAAAATTAAGTTATCTCAAGTAAAAGATTCAACTTTAGTCAAGTTATGTGCAGATTTTTATGAAGGAAAAGCCCCAGGTTTTGTAATTCAGGATGATGGTTCCTTGTGGTTTGGGAAACGTATTTGTGTACCAAATGATTCAGAACTTCGTCAGGCAATACTTCAAGAGGCTCATACTTCAGCTTATTCTGTTCATCCAGGTTCAAGTAAAATGTACAAGGATCTCAGACGTAATTACTGGTGGTCAGGCATGAAGAATGAAGTAACTGAGTATGTTTCCAAATGTTTAGTTTGTCAGCAAATTAAAGTTGAGCATCGTCAACCTGCTGGTAAACTTCAACCTCTTCCAGTTCCAGAGTGGAAGTGGGATCATATCTCAATGGACTTTGTCATAGGTTTACCTAAGGTCCAAGGAGGAAAAGATGCCATATGGGTGATAGTGGATAGACTCACAAAGTGCGCACATTTTGTTCCAATTAAGTCTACCTGGAAAGTGTCGAAATTGGCGGAGTTATATATCAACCATATTGTGCGCCTTCATGGGATTCCAGCAACCATAGTCTCAGATCGCGATGGGCGATTTATCTCTAACTTCTGGAAGAAACTTCATAAGGGTTTGGGAACAAAGCTCAAATTTAGTACAACCTTTCACCCCCAAACAGATGGTCAGTCCGAACGTACTATACAGACTCTGGAGGATATGTTAAGAGCATGCGTAATGGATAGACCCACTGATTGGGAAACTAGTTTGATTTTAATTGAGTTCACATACAACAACAGCTGGCAGTCATCAATTGGAATGGCCCCTTTCGAAGCATTATATGGGCGGAAGTGTAGATCACCTGTTTGCTGGGATGATTCTGTTGACGCGATTATTATAGGTCCTGAATTATTGGAAAAGACTGCAGCAGAAGTGGACATGATCAAGCAACACATGTTGGCTGCGCAAAGCCGGCAAAAGGCATATGCTGATGGTAAGAGAAGAGATTTAGAATTTCAGGTTGGTGAAAAGGTGTTTGTAAAAGTATCACCGACCAAAGGTGTATTTCGTTTTGGGAAACGTGGAAAATTAAATCCTCGCTTTGTGGGTCCATTTGAGATACTTGAACGAGTAGGTATGGTTTCTTACCGTCTAGCTCTGCCACCAACCGCTCATCCAGTACATGATGTTTTTCACATTTCATTGCTTCGGAAGTATGTTTCCGATCCATCTCACATCCTGAATTATCAAGACATTGAGGTTCGTTCTACTGGGACATATGAGGAGGAACCCGTTCGTATTTTAGAACGAAGGGAAAAGAAACTTCGAGCAAAAATAATTCCACTAGTAAAGGTCCTTTGGTCTAAGCACGGAACGGAAGAAATGACTTGGGAAACTGAGGACGAAATGAAGAATAAATTTCCACAGTTATTTAAAGTTTAAGTTCGGAACTAAATTTAGTTAAGTTATCCATGATACCCCAACTGCAATTCCTTGTCAATATCTCCCTTTTGTAAATGATTGTATGTATTAATAAGAGCGTCGTGGGATGGAATTCTAAAATAAGAGATATTTTTTTTTTAATATTAAGGATTAAACTCCGAGGACGAAGTTTGTGTTAAGGAGGGGAGAAATGTAATACCCCTATCGGTATATTATTATTATTATTATTATTATTATTATTAAACTTCGTCCTCGAAGTTTAATCCTTAATATTAAAAAAAAAATAAAAAAAAATAATAATAATATACCGATAGGGGTATTACAGACGGGTCGACATGGGTAGACCTTCTACTCGTGTTCCACCCACCATCCCGGAGGCATCTTCTTCAGCCGTTCCGGAGACTTCTGCTTCAGCCGTGCCAGAGGCTTCTACATCCGGCACACACGAGCCCGAGCCTTCGACCTCCGCCACACCAGCGGCGATCTCCTTGGGCTCTGCAGATGATGTGATCCCTGACGTCGTTGAGGAGGCTGACGACGGTCAGGAGGGGCAGGCTCAGGGTCAGGGGGCCCACAGGTAGAGCCCGAGCCCATCCCTGCACAGGCTGCCGCACCGGCTGTGCAGGTCGACCCTTTGTTGCCGCCGGGAGAGCTGCTTGTGTCTTACAGGCATCACCGTGCGTACCAGGTGTGGAGAGATCCTACGGTGGAGATGCCGCTGCTGAAGTTCCACCACCGGGCGACTCACTTGCAGCCTTTCGAGCCCTAAATATTTGAGGGCCCGGGGACCTGGGTGCAGGATCTGCTCCCATCCATACGAGGAGGTAAGGGAAAGGTTTGAGAGAGAAGAAGCGCGTGCTGCTCGAAATGCTGCTCGGCCTCGTCCACAAGCGACCTCAGCTCGACGTGGACGTGATGATGTGTTCGGAGGGTTCAACTGGGGTCGAAACAACGTTGATCCCTTCATGCTCGGTCATATTCAGACGGTGAGAGACACTGTTGGAGATGGTCATTGTGGCTACCGTGCTTTGGCGGCTTTGACATCACCGATCGGCGAGACTGCTTTCCCGGAACTCAAAACGTTACTATGCAATCACTTGGAGGATCACGCCGATCTGTACGCCGGTTGTTATACGGGAGAGTACCCATTCCAGCAGTTCGTCGACTACCAGAGATGGGCGGGAGCAACACATGGTGATAGGAGACGGTGGATAGAGCTACCCATCATGGGTTTAGTATTTGCGACGGTATATCAGATTCCTCTCGTCGTCCTAGCTTGGCATCATCCGTTCACATGTCTCCCCATGATCTCGCCAACACCTGCTAACAACCCTCAATCAGCAAATCTTGGTGTAGCCTGCATCGGAAACCAAGACCATTTTGCCGCGGTACGACTTCAAACGTCTTTTTTATTACCTATTCATGCTTTTCATACATATGTCAATACTAACTCTAAATTTTTGTTCTCATAGATCTGGTTGCGTCCTAACGCTCCTCTTCCGCCGCCTCCACTAGAATGGGTCGAACATCATCATCCGAGCGTCAAAGGATGGGATGCTCCGTTTCAAGCTCAGATTGAGAGATTTAGAGCCTTGCGTGCCGAGTCCGGCCGTCCTTTACTATTTTCCTAGATTGTATTCCACAACTTTATTAAAATTATGAATGTAAACCTTTTTTTCCGTTCCTTGTAACGTTATTCGCATATTATCCGAATGAAAACCTTAACAATTCTTGTGTTCTATTTAATTTCACCCTAAATCCTTCAAATCCACTAGCTAAACACAATTTTATCAATTAACATTACAAAACCGTCGGAAAACCTAAACCCTAACTAGGGTTTGCACGTTCTTAACAACGTGCAAGCATTGCACGTCCTTAAGGACGTGCTTGCACGTTGTTAAGGACGTGCAAGACTTTTTTAGCGGACGTGCACCGTCCCAGACTTGCACGTCCTTAAGGACGTGCAAATCCTTAATCCGGATTTGCGGTGTACATAGTGACACCCTTTTTTTACTCACTTTTTATTTTTTGAGTTTTTTTACTCTCTTTCAAACATTTGATTGTCTATAGGAAAAATGACCGAAGATAATACGAACTATCAAGGGTGAACCAAAAATAATACAAATTTTCAAAATCATAAATTCGTATAAAAACTATCACCTATTAAACCAATATTAATACAATGTCCATAATTCACAAAGGAAAAATTAATTTGTACCCAAAACATAATAAATAAGAAACTTTGGTTTACAATTGCAAAATTTGAGAGTAAACATTACTGTTCATCATCTTCTTAAACAACCCATCACTGTAACTTGCACGCCGGAGTGAGTTTGCCATCGGGGTATTTTTCTTATCGGATATCCGACACGAATCCCACAACACATTTATTTATTTTCGTGTTGGATATCCGATACTAATCGTTTTGTGTTTCGATCGGGATTTTAAACGTTAATGATTTCGAATACCCCATATGATTAACCGTGTAGTGTATATGATTAACCGTGTAGTGTCAGGTAGCCGTTTATGCACACCAAATTGGAGGTTACTGTAAGCCCTTGAATCAATTAGAATCAATGAAATTGAGGATGGCAATTCAAATGACTAACACTTTTCTTGTCTTTTAGCGGTATAAATCCATTCAAATGAATACAGCGCCTGTGGAGGGTGAAATGAAGCATGCCGGTGGAATCAAAGTAGAAGCTCATACGTACTGTATTTAATAAAGTCCAAAATGTCGACTTGAATTCAGCTGAAAAATAACAGGTGATGCATATATATCTTGGCCATTTAAGTCGTCCAAAACCAGCCAAATTGATTAACTGGTGATGCATATAAATTTCATGGTATTATCATCAGAAATTAAACTTGTCATCCATTGAAACATCTTCCACAGCATAACCTTTCTCATAAGCATTCGAGCAATGGGCCGAGATTTGGTCCTCTTCTTCACTATACTGATCTCCCTCAGTAGTACAAGTCCCCACCTTCTGTTGGCCAACACCCTTATTCCCAGTATCCAACATCCAAGTCATGGTTTGAGAGGGAATGATAGTGATTATCAAGCTCTCTTGGCCATCAAAGCTCAGATTTCTGATGATCCGAATTCCATCTTGAGCTCCTGGAATAGCTCCCTTCATTTCTGCCGGTGGAAAGGGGTCACTTGCGGGCATAGGCACATCCGTGTGGTCAGTTTGCACCTTCCTTTCTCTAATTTAGTTGGCTCGTTGTCTCCTTTCATTGGTAACTTAAGCTTCCTTCGTGATCTCAACTTAACAAACAACTTCTTCCGAGGCAACATTCCCCATCAAATTTCTCACTTGAATAGACTAAGAACACTAGTCCTGACGAGCAACTCTTTTGAAGGAGAAATCCCTGCCAACTTTTCCCGTTGCTCGTCTCTCATCACTCTCTTACTCAATCACAACAATTTGGTAGGGAAAATTCCTATTGAGCTTCTCAGCCTTCCTAATTTAGTTACCTTTAGCCTCGGCACAAACAAGTTAAGTGGTCGCCTTCAAGACATTGGGATTGGGAATATGAGTACTTCATTGCAATCATTATACTTAAACCAAAATCACTTTCTAGGGAGCATTCCTGAAGATATTGGAAGACTCAAAAGCCTGAGAGAACTTGCTATTGGAGACAACATGTTATCTAGTACTATCCCAACTTCTTTTTTCAATCTTTCCCTCTTACATTACATCTATTTAAGTAACACCAAAATTCATGGAAATCTTCCCCAAGATCTTGGCACACGTCTTCCCTGTCTTCGTGAGGTTAATCTAGGAAACAACTCCCTAACTGGGCAAATTCCAACCTCCTTATCAAACCTTTCTGAGCTTGAAGTCCTTGATATCTCAGTCAATAGTTTCAAGGGAAGGTTTTATATCAACGGAAACAATTTGCGGCACCTCTCCTACCTAAATATTGTTTCTGCATTTTTGGACACTAAAGATCTGAGTTTTCTTGACACCCTAACCAACTGCACCAATTTAACTCACTTGCTGATCGGTGGCAATTCTTTTACAGGAACTTTTCCTCATTCTATACTCAACCTTTCCTCTAGCCTTCTAGTTTTGGATGCTCAAAGCAATCAAATATCGGGACAACTCCCATCCGGACTAGGTAAGTTTGTGAACCTATATTCCTTGAATTTAAAAGATAACTACTTCTTAGGCCCTATCCCTGAGGATATTGGTAAGCTGGAAAGAATGGAGGAGCTCGATTTCTCTTACAATAACTTCTCAGGGGAAATCCCATCCTCTCTAGGAAACTTGACTCGGTTGAGTACACTCGCCCTGGGATACAACAACCTTGAAGGGTCCATACCAAAAAGTCTTGGGAACTGCAAATATTTACGAATCCTATTTCTTCCTTATAATAACCTTGGCGGGGTTTTGCCGGTGGAACTATTCCGAGCTTCAGATTTAATTTCCCTGGCGATTCGCCAGAATAACTTGCAAGGGCCATTGCCAGCTGAAATTAGCAATCTAAATCATTTGTATTCGTTGTATATGGAAAAAAATAGGTTTTCTGGTGAAATCCCAAGTGCTTTGGGTCAATGTACGAGTCTTACTTTCTTAGGGATGAGTTATAACTCTTTTTTTGGATCAATACCGAGTTCTTTTAGTTCTTTGAAAAGCATTCAAGAGCTTGACCTTTCTTGCAACAACTTGTCAGGGAAGATTCCAAATTATTTATTCCAATTGGCCACATTTGTAAACTTGTCTTTCAATCGTCTTGAGGGTGATGTTCCGAATAATGGTGTGTTTGCCAACACAAGTGCTGTGTCAGTTATCGGCAACAAGAAACTTTGCGGAGGAGTGATCCAGCTACAACTATCAAAATGCCCACAATTAATAGAACCAAAAAGAAGAAGATTACCATTAGCAATAGTCATGATCATCTCCATTGTTTGTGCCTTGATTTTATTGTTTCTAATTGCATTGTGTTATTATTTGCTTTTTTCTTCAAGAAAAAGCAAGAATAATACACCCTCCGGATTACAAACCATCAAGCCTTTGCTTGAAGTGTCTTACCAGATGTTGTCAAGGGCAACAAATGGGTTTTCTCTGTCAAATTTGATAGGAGTTGGTGGTTTTGGATCTGTCTATAAAGGAAGCTTGAATCAAGATGATACAGAAGTGGTGGTTGCAGTCAAAGTGATGAACCTTCACAATGATAGGGCTAGCAAGAGTTTCATTGCAGAGTGTACAACATTGAGGAACATTCGTCACAGAAACCTTGTCAAAATCATCACAATATGCTCAAGCATTGATGCTCAACATAACGACTTCAAAGCTTTGGTTTTCGAGTTCATGCCAAGGGGAAGCCTTGAGGATTGGCTACACTCATCAAACCTTGTCACCGATGAACATGTTGGTGGTAATCAACCTTGTAACTTAAGCCTCGCTCAAAGACTAAGCATCACCATTGATGTAGCTTGTGCACTTGAATATCTCCACCTCAGGTGTGCGAGTTCGATTATCCATTGTGATCTAAAACCATCAAACATATTGCTTGATGATGAAATGACCGCTCATGTTAGCGATTTTGGGTTGGCCAAGTTTCTTTCGGGAGCCTCAACCTCAAACTCTATTAGCCAAAGTAGTTCAACACAAGTAAGGGGAACTATTGGATATGTCGCACCAGGTACTAAAACTGAAACTTCACACCATTTTTTCCTTAATTTGACATAATAACCCCATCAATAGTATCTTAAAGTACTTTATTAATTTGATTCATTTAATTCCATTTAAACCTGTTATGTAGAATATGGTCTTGGAAGCAAGGTTTCTCTTAAAGGTGATATTTACAGCTTTGGGATTGTCATTTTAGAGATGATGACATCCAAGAAGCCAACAGACGCAATGTTCAAAGACGGTCTGAACCTCCACGACTTTGCCAAATCCGCTCTTCCTGACAGGGTGATGGAAATCATTGACCTAGGAATGATTGGCGATGCAAACCTGTTGTATCCAAGAACTGTTGCGGATAGTAACAAATTGGAGTGCATCAAGTCATTAATCATGATTGGAGTACAATGTTCTCTAGAGCAACCACAAGACCGAATGGGCATACACGATGTTGTCAATGATCTAAAATCTGCAAGTCAGAACCTTCTCTCTACAAGAACTTAGAAATTCACCAGTTTTCAATATTGAGCTCAACTTTCATAGTTAGCCTTTGTACTGTTTTTATATGCAACTTTGTTGATGAAGTTGTTCATCTATCCGGAAGTGGCTTCCAAGTTGCACCAACGAAAGCTCTCACTTCTTATGTTTGAGCACATACTTGAAGTCTTTTCACGAAGACGACAACTTTATCAATTATGGATGAGACCGACTTAATATCATGTTGAGTGAATCGGCTAAGGAATCGCAATATTTCATTGTATTGCTCAGTTCTCGGTCGTGTTTTCATCATCTTGTAATTATTGAAGTTTGACATGAAAAGGGCGTCGACGTCATCGCCTGCCTCTCCATCAACGATGCCTTCGTAATGAGGGTCTGGAAGGAGGATTTGAAGATTGATCAGCGACGAGGTTTTGCTCCTCAGCACGGCAATTTGGAGTTCACGAAGGCGATTGGCGCCGAACTTGACCTCAGCGGTAAGTCCCCGGGGCTCGTGGTTAGGTTGAAACGGTACTCGAAGCTCGTCGATGATGGCGTTGTGAAGGTGCTGAATGTGGAGGAGGGAGGAGCTTTTACTTGGAGCGGTGCAGAATACATTCTCAAGATGCTCTGAATTGGGTGAGAGCTGCCTCCAAGGTGTTCGATGAAATGTCTAGACGATTTGAGTCTGTTTTTGTTGTTCTCTGGTAACTTAGTTGGAATAAAATCTGGTTTTGCAAATTTGTATCCCAGGGAAGATGATAGGAGCCAATCCTCCTTGTTAATGAGCTCTTGTTGTTGCTCAATTAACCCTCTATCCAAATCAGGGCAATTCTGAACTATCTCAACTCTAATTTCATCCTACTGCCCTGATGAAATTGACTAGATGCAGGTTCTACCGTGTCTGATAACTAAATTTTAATTGGTAGTGTACTGATAAAAAAGATCATGAAAAACAAGGCAATGGTAGGCTTCCCTGCTTTATACATAGGGCAAATAATGCTCATGATTAGAACTTCTTTCATGTTATACAACTTCCATTGCTTTTGCAATTGTCCATTTATACGGGTTTTATTGTAACGGGTAACTTGGTGTTTTTTTTAAATCTCCCCTGAGCAACTAAGTCATCGTTGATGTTTATACGTGTTATATGTTATATCAGCAATCAACATATTATTAACATTTGCTTCTTAACACAGGTACACTGACTTTGGCGAGGATGGTGGAGTTGCTGCAACTACTTTGAAACCTAAGTTTGATGCTTTTTCAAAACATGTAGTGAGTAGTGACTCAAACTGGAATTCAACTGCCACCAATTGAGGTATTATGTGATATAAATTGCTTGTTGCTGCTACATTTAATGTTTGATTCAACCTAAAAGGCAAGTGATCCATTTCTCTTTAGCTAGCTAGCTAATAAGTTTAGCTAGCTAATAAGCTGAGTTCAACATTGAATGAATTGAAATTTAGTTTATAGGTCTATCTGAGAGGATCTTCCGCCTTGCTGATTTCAACTCATTGAGTGCATTACTTATGCTCATTCTCTCTTGGGGTGGCTCCATAGAACAATGGACTCCGATCGTGATGAGTGACTTGATGCACTCGATTTTCCTAATATCACCACCACATCTTGGATGCAACACATTGTCATGATCACCAAGCATTCTTTGGTCAATGATTTCCATCAACTGATCAGGAAGGGCTGATTTTGAATACTCGTGAAGGTTGAGATTGTTGTTGAACATCGAATCTGTTGGCTTCTTTGATGTCATCATTTCTAACAAAATGATCCCAAAGCTGTAAATGTCACCTTCAGTGGAGACCTTGCTCCCAAGACCATATTCTGCATAACATGAACAATATAATTAATGGAGTACATGACGTGTTAAGTAACTTGAAGGTACCATTCAAAGGGTCCTTATTCTATACTAAGAAATAAATCGTAGTTAAAAGTAATGTTAATATTAATAAAATTGATCACCTGGTGCTGCATATCCAACAGTTCCTCTCACTTGAGTTGAACTAGTCTTGTTCATCGTGTCAGAGGTTGGGGCCCCATATGAAAGAATCTTTGCTAGTCCAAAGTCGCCCACATGGGCAGTCATTTCATCATCAAGCAAGATGTTGTTTGGTTTCAGATCACAGTGGATGATCGGACTGGCACACCCGATATGGAGATATTCAAGTGCGGAAGCCACATCAATGGCGATGCTTATTCTTTGAAAGATGCTTAAGCTGCAAGGCAGATTGTCATCGACATTCTCATTGGTGACAAGGTTTGAGGAGTGCAGCCAACTCTCAAGACTACCCCTTGACATGAACTCGTAAACCAAAGCTTTAAAATCATTACGTTGTGTGTCAATGCTTGAGCACACCGTGATGATTTTACAAAGGTTCCTGTGACGAATGTCTCTCAGGACGTTACACTCTGCCATGAAACTTTTGCTAGCTCCTTTATTTTGAAGGTTAAACACCTTGACTGCAACCACCATTTCGTTCTCATCTTGGCGGAGTATTCCTTTATAAACAGATCCGAAGCCACCAACACCGATCAGATTTGATGGAGAGAACCCATCTGTTGCACTTGACAACATTTGGTAAGATACTTCAAGAAAAGGCTTCTTTTGCGATCCAAAGGATGTGGCCTTTTTGCTCTTAGAAGAACAAACCAAGTAAAA
This sequence comes from Persicaria maculosa, assembly GCA_963922045.1. NCBI lineage: Eukaryota > Viridiplantae > Streptophyta > Magnoliopsida > Caryophyllales > Polygonaceae > Persicaria > Persicaria maculosa. Next base: position 67,498,500 of record OY998262.1, read on the forward strand.
GCATAATGCAACTACCAAAACGACAGTCAGGATGGAAGTAACGGAGATGATCACGACCACTCTTAAGGACAATCGTCTCTTCTTTGATTCCCTTTGTCGAGGGCAACTTGGTAGATGTAGCTCAGGCACTCCTCCGCAAAGCTTACTATTGCCAACAACGGACACAACACTCGTGTTGCTGAAAACTCCACCGAGTGGAACTTCGCCCTCGAAGTTATTATAGGACAAGTTCAGATAGGACAAGTACGACCAATTGGAAAAATAACTTGGAATTTGTCCGGACAAGTTATTGTAAGAAAGGTCGAGGTAACTGATGCTTCCAAGAGGACTTAAAGACTCGGGTATTGAACCAACAAAAGAGTTTCCACTCAGATCTAACTTTGTTAGACCCGTACATCCACCAAGAGCATTTGGTATTTCATCTGAAAGCCTATTCTGTGATACATCCAGCCATGCCAAATTCTTTAGCCTGCTAATCTCAGCAGGCAAAGATCCTTGCAAATTGTTCTGGCCAATCACCAGGTTAACTAAACCGGAAGCATGAAATAGTTCAGTAGGTATAACCCCACTCAACTTGTTACCGGTAAAATCAAATTTTTGCAAAAACAAGCAATTCCCAAGACTCTTAGGTATCGATCCTTCAAGATTGTTTTGGTAGAGGTACAACTCACTCAAGAGAGTCAGGTTTCCCAAAGAGGACGGGATTTCTTTCGAGAAGCTGTTAGTGGATAAATCAAGAACTCCCATACTTTCAATGGTACCAATATCTGCTGGGATAGGGCCCGTGAAATGGTTGTCAAATAAACCCAAATAATATAGATTCGCTAATTTGCTCAGCCCGGAAGGGAGCTGTCCTGATAAATGGTTACTCTCAAGATATAATGATTGAAGGCTAGTGGAAAGGTTAAGTATAGAAGGAGGAAAGAATCCTGTATGTGAATAACCTTCCAGCACCAAGATTTGTAAATTGGTACAGTTGGTTAAGCTGTCCAGGAATTTCAAATTTCTTTTAATCGCTCCTACCGAGGAAAATGCATTGCCAATACTTAGGAAATTGAGGTGAGGCAAATTTTTCCCATCGAGAGAAAATGTACCCGTGAAACTATTAAATAAGATGTCAATGGTGTTGATCATAGAAAGATTCGATAAAACAGGGAATTGACCGGTTAGGGAGGTGTATTGGAGATAAAGACTGCGAAGACGAGGAAAATGGAGGCTAAGATCTTGGGGAAGATTTCCATGGATTCCAGTGTGACTTAAATCAATCCCCTCCATCCAAGAAAGATTGTAAAAGGAAGGTGGGATGATACCGGAGATTGGGTTGCCCCCGAGACTAAAAAAAGCAAGGCTTTGGAGTCTTCCGACATCGTCAGGAATGCTCCCCTGCAAGAAATTGTCTTCTATTTGGAGTGCTATCAAAAATGTCATATTCCCGATCCCAATGTCATGAAGGTTACCACTTAAGCTGTTAGATGAAACAGTAAAGGTTCTCAGATTAGGGAGGAGGCTGAACTCAGGTGGGATTCTACCCACCAACTTGTTCTTGCCAAGATCTATAATCACGAGTTGCAAGCAACGGGACAAGTTGGCAGGGATTTCCCCTTCGAAAGAGTTTTCTCTAAAGAATAGGAACTGTAGCCTATGCAAATGAGAAATTTGATGGGGAATGTTCCCTCGAAAGAAGTTGGAGGTTAAGTTGAGATGATGAAGGAAGCTCAAGTTACCTATGGAAGGAGACAGTGTACCGGCCAGCTTGTTGGAGGAAAGGTCTAAACTGACCACACGGCTATGCCTACGGCCACAAGTAACGCCTGTCCATTGGCAGAAATGGAAGGAGTTGTTGCCCCATGAGGCCAACACGGAATTAGGATCATCGGAAGTTATACGAGCTTTGATGGACAGGAGGGCTTCGTAGTCGGTCTCATTTGGTCTGAGCCCGGGAATATTAATGGTGCTGCCCAACAGAAATCGGGGAAGGGTAGTGATGATGGAGATTAGTGTGAAGAAGAAGAAGAGGATTGCTTGCTGCATCTTTCTAGAAATCAAATCAAGATATGGGAAAGGCTTGAATTGAATGGCTGATAAGTTTGTGATGCCTTTTATTTATAGACGATCAGGTGATTTATTTGTCTTTTATTTTCTAAGAAGGATTGACTTAGTCGACAGCAAATTCAATATATGCAAATTCAAAGTGCGTGGAAAATGAAGTCAATACACTATCTAACATTCATAAATACTTTTATTTCTGGGGCGGATATTTCACCGCTAATTTTTACTATTTCCACCGCTAATCACCGCATAGGTTGACGGTGACCTTAATCCGGTTTTTCTAAGCCCACCGCATGTACATGCGGTGGAGGCGTTGATCGTATACAAACCCACCGTTATGACGACGGTTCAAACCCACCGTATACGCATGCGGTGGGTTATGACGACGGTTTTGGGCCATAATGGTGACGGTTCAAACCCACTATATACATATGTGGTGGGTTATGACGACGGTTTTCGACTGTTATGGCGACGGTCTGGTCACCAACCCCGAAAAATGCGTCATCCAAGACGGCAACCGTCAACTTATGCGGTGGCCTCGTTGACTGTTATTAAAGCCACCATAAACCTATGCGGTGATTAGCGGTGGAAATAGTAAAAATTAGCGGTGAAGATATTATGAACTTTTTAGTTCATTATGTTTTCTAAATGTTAAAATATTTTATTTACATATATACTTTAAAACTTACTCTGTCTAGGTGTATTTCATTTTATTTTACAAGAACAAGAATATAAAAAAATATAACTTTATTCAATTCCCTCTCTGTACAGTCACTCGTGCGTCGTGAGCCTATATTTTGAAGGGTGTGGATCCTCTCCTAATATGGTCTTCCTAATAGTTTTCTAATAAACAAATAATGGCCATTAGATTAATTAAAATTAATGGTTAAGATTTAGTCTCCTAATATTTAACTTAATTTCCTAATTTCTAAAATCCCATTAGTCTGAACATCGTATCATTTTTAATTCCTCTTCAATCGTCGGAACTCGGAACCCGGTAGCACCGCCTTCTCCTTCCTCCTTCTCGGCATCGGCAGCCTCTGCTAATATGGGCACCCCCACCAACCTTCTCCTTTCTCTAGCGCATTTGTGACCTCCCGACATCGACACCGACCTAAGTTGGAGTGAAGGCTTCAGGGCCGGCGAAGAGAATGACCTTCTTGCTGGCGGAGAGGGAGTGTACGAAGATGTCCTGCTTCTGGCCATTCTCTGTAAGATTTCTATTCGATTTCGATCATGAAATCAATCAAATCAGGATCTAGATTTCAAACAATTCAAACCCTAATTCTATACCGAAGACTAACCTTGGTCCATTAGCGTCTTCGTAGCGGAACCGTGAATCAACTTCTCGTCCCTGTAGCCTTTTCCTTAATTCGTCTTTGATGGAAGAGACGCTCTACTGTCTTTCTCTTTCACTTCTGGGACGTTCAAGTTGCAAGGGAAAAGAAGAAGAAAACCGTACCAAATAAAAGAAGAAGATAACCGTTATCTTCTTTTCTTTTATTTTATTTTATTTTTTTTCCCTTTTAATAAATCCCATTATATTAATTTTATGAGAAAAACAAACTTTCATATATTATAGGCAAGGGATGAGGGAGTATATAATTACCCCCGGATTTAATTCCTTAATCAAGACCAATCTATCACGGTTTCGACTCTTATATTAAATACAACAACATAATATATATGGACCAAATACTCAATTAAACCTAATCACATGAGCCACATAAAATGTTTATAAACATTCTAGCATTCTCGTCGAAGAAGGAGAGAGTCCCGTCAGGAATGGTATCTCTGGCGGCGATAGGAGCCATTGGTTTACTTCTTGGAATCTAACGGTGTTGAATCTGACGGTTCATCAATTATTAACCCCATTATTGTCACATATAATCTCAAATTCTTAACCACATTGGCTTGATTTAGTGATTGGGTTTGGTTAGATTCAAATCCCCACTGAAATTGTCATTGAGAAATTGAATAGAAGTGCTTTTGTTATGCATTGGTGGGATTGATTGAAATTACTTGAATCTGAATTACTTGAATCCCTATTCTCCCCCTTTAAAAACACTTTGAAAATGAAATTCGAGAGAAAGGGAAGTCGTACAGGAGAGGATCGATGGAGAAGGTAGGGCGTGACAGGGGGAGATGATCGACGGAGAGGAAGGATCTATACACATACTACATAGTCCAAGTCGAGGACGAAGGCTAGTTCAGGAGAGATTGATTGAGTGATTGACTTAGGTTTAGTTTTATGGGTTAATGGTTAATTAATTTATGGGACTTAATTCGGGCCATCGATTTGATTGAATGGACCAGATTAGTTTATTAGGAGGTTATTAGGCAAGTTCCATTAGGGGAGGTTCCTCCTCCCATTTGAAACATGTGAATATAGCTATATAGGCAGTGGCGGCCGCAGGATCCTCCGAAAGGTGGGGCGAAATTTTCTAGCTATTAGAGATATGATATATTATTGTTTATACTATCCTTGTATATTACGATATGTAAAGATTTGTTCTTATCTCTTCTGTAATCATATTTGTCTATATAATGTGATATCCTCTGAATGATAATTCATCAGAGCTTCCACAATCTTTTATGGTATCAAGAGCAGGTTTTTTCTAAACCCTAGTCTCTCTCCTCAGTCGGTCGCCCAAACCCGTCACCATGTCTGCTACCGACAGCACCCCAGACGGCAATTTCGGCGACCAAACACCACCTCCTAACCCAACTCCGTCCCACACCGACGACAATGTCTCGTCCCGCTCCTCTGGCGCTTCCCTTCTGGCCGCCGCTCTAAATCCCTCAGGCAATTCCAACCTCCAATTGCCCACCTTCTCTGTCAAACTTGATCGCTCCAATTATACGATCTGGCGAGCCAACCTTGTTGACACACTTGATGCTTATGAACTCCAGGATCACGTCCTCATTGGAACTTCTCCACCCAAAACCATCACCACCATGTCTGCCGAACCCTCATCCTCCCAAACCAACCCGAACCCTGAATATCTTACTTGGAAACGCAGGGACAAGTTTGTCCTTGTTTGGATCCGAACCACCATCTCGGCCAACCTTCTCGGCTATGTCACTCGAGCCACCACTGCTCGTGAGGCATGGCTTACTTTGGAGCACATGTTTCAAGCTCAGTCCCGTGCCCGGTCTATGCATCTCAAGTCCCAACTGCACTCTCTTCCCAAAGGTAATCTCTCTGTCATTGAGTACTATGAGAAGAAGCGGGACATCGCGGATGCTCTTGCGGATTGTCTCCAGCCGGTCTCTGAGGACGACTTCATCGCCTCGGTTCTCCACGGCCTGGATCCGTCTTACGGCCCTTTCTGCGCCGCCATCAATGTCCGTCTGGATAATCTGACATCGGACAACCTCCTTGGTTTCTTGCTCCGGGAGGAAGAACGCCTGCAAGAGGTTGGGCGTTATCTTCAAACGCATCAACCGGCAGCCAACTATGGCCAGTCTCGCCCTCGACGCCCTGATCGTCCTTCACCGCGCACCAACCAGCCCTCGTCGCAACAGCAGCGGGGTCCCCCTCCTGAGCGATCGTCCTCTCGCTCGGCTGGTGGCATCTCGCCCAGCACTGAGGATCAGGGCGCCCGCTCTCGCAACCGCCCACAGTGCCAATTGTGCGATCGCACCGGGCACCTTGCGAAGGACTGTTTCAGCCGACTGAACTTGCAGGCGATTCCCTCTCGTCACCCGGCCGAGCGCCTCAATCAGCAGCAGTCCGGCGCTCCCTCTGCATATGCGGCGTCCACATCCTCTCTTCACGATCCATCCTGGTACTTTGATACGGGAGCAACTGACCATGTCACCGGCGACTTCAACAAAGTCTCTATCAACTCCGACTACAATGGTGGTGACCAACTGGCCCTAGGTAATGGCTCTGCCCTCCCTATTTCCCACATTGGTAACACCTCTTTTGCTACATCCTCTCGTCCTATATCCCTTTCCCATGTCCTTATTGTGCCTTCCATGAATAAAAACCTTGTCAGCATCTCCAAACTAACCCGTGATAATAATGTTTTTCTTGAATTTCATCCTACCTTTTGCCTTATTAAGGACATGCAGGGGCGAGCTCTTCTCAAAGGCCTGGTCAGTGATGGCTTATACAAGCTGCCTTCGTCTTCCTCTGCGATCACCAAGCAAGTTCTGGTGGGCGAGCGCACAACCCCGGCGCACTGGCACAATCGTTTCGGTCATCCCAGTCCTGCCATTTTACAATTCCTGTTGCGTCAGTTTCATTTACCTACTGTGTCCAATAAGGCCCTTGGCCCTTGTCAGTCCTGTTCTTTAGGAAAAAGTAAGCGTCTTCCTATTTTGTCAACTCATGTTCCCAAAACAGCTCCCTTTGAATTGGTTTATTCAGATGTTTGGGGTCCTGCCCCCACTTTATCATTGAATGGTTATCGTTATTTTGTGTTGTTTGTTGATGATTGCACTCGTTTCACATGGATATACTTCTTGACTCACAAATCCCAAGTCTTGGATTATTTCCGTCTCTTTCAAACAATGATCAAAACACAATTCAATGCCACCATCAAAGAGCTACAAACTGATTGGGGGAGGGTGAATTTTGGTCCCTCACATCTCTGTTACAACAGCAAGGCATCATTCATCGCGTCTCCTGCCCATACACACCCTCACAGAATGGTATGGTTGAACGTCGCAACCGTACCATTCAGGAAAAAGGCCTTACCTTGCTTGCCCAGTCTCGTCTTCCTCCCCAGTTTTGGGAGCACGCGTTCCACACTGCCATTTACCTACATAATCGAACACCCACCCCAGTTCTCCAGTTCGACTCCCCATATCATCGTCTCTACAAACGTCTTCCTGATTACAAGTCCTTCCGGTCCTTTGGTTGTCTCTGTTTTCCTTACTTGGAACCCTACAGGTCCAACAAACTGGAATTCAAGACCTTACCTTGTATTTTTCTTGGCTACAGCTCCTCTCATCGTGGTTACCTCTGCTATCATGCAGCCACTAACCGCACATATGTCAGTCGTCATGTCATCTTTCATGAGTCCGAGTTCCCGTCCACTGTCCCATCTTCCTCCTCTTCTCCATCGATGTCCGACACATCCGTCCCTTCGCCTGTGCCAGTGTCGCCTGATATCCTAGGGGCGGCATTAGCCGTTCCCCTTGTGCCACCGCCGCGCTCCTCACCATCTGTGATCGCTCCGGAGCCCGCCTCACCGACCAGTCCTACGGAGAGTGACTCGTCCTCCTCCTCGGCCATGTCCTCCCCCTCGCCATCCCCTCCGTCTGCTCCCCAGCCCACTGACCCGCCCTCTCCTGAAGCTGACTCCCCTGGCCATCCTTTACCTCCACCGGCATCTCTACCGCACCTCCGTCCTGCTGACCAGAGCACTCACCCCATGCGCACCCGAGCTCAATCTGGGAAGCTCAAACCGAAAGCCCTTACCTCCTCTCGCCATCCCTTACCACCCGACCCCCACCCTCACCTTGAACCCAAAACTTTTCGCCAAGCCGCCATTCACCAACCGTGGGTCACCGCCATGGAAGCCGAGTTTGATGCTCTGTGTCGCACGGGTACATGGTCTCTCGTGCCCCGCCCTCCTCGGGCTAATATAGTTGGCTGCAAGTGGGTCTACAAGATTAAACGAAAGGCTGATGGTTCGATTGATAGATACAAGGCTCGTTTGGTTGCTAAGGGGTATCATCAGGAGGAAGGTGTCGACTACTTCGACACTTTTAGCCCCGTCATTCGCCCGACTACCATTCGCCTTGTCCTCACTATTGCTTTGTCTCGTCAGTGGCCGATTCGTCAACTTGATGTCAACAATGCCTTTCTGAATGGGGACTTAGCGGAACGGGTTTACATGGAACAGCCGCAGGGGTTTGTGGATTCCACTCGCCCTTCTCATGTCTGTTTGTTGAGGAAAGCACTGTATGGGCTGAAACAGGCTCCTCGGGCGTGGTTCAGTAAGCTCAAGACTTTCCTTCTTTCGTCTGGTTTTCGAGGGTGTCAGTCTGATTGCTCCCTCTTTGTGCACACCAGCTCCGCTTGCACCATATATGTCCTTGTCTATGTGGATGATCTGATTGTGACTGGCAGTTCCATTGACCATATCGATCGCTTCACTGCTCAGCTCAACCGTATGTTCTCTTTGAAGAATTTGGGGGATCTTCATTACTTTCTTGGCATTGAGGTCACGCGCACGCCTGCTGGTCTTCACATGTGTCAGCAAGGCTACATTCGGGATCTCTTGACGAGGTCTAAGATGGCTGATGCAAAGGCCATCTCCACCCCTGCCGAGCCACACTCCCGCCTGACCATGTCTGGTGATCCGATGCAGGATCCGTCTCAGTATCGAAGCATAGTTGGCGCCCTCCAGTATGTTACTATTACTCGCCCTGAGATCTCCTATGCTGTGAACCGAGTGTGTCAGTATATGCACCGTCCGACGGAGGAGCACTGGTCGGCGGTTAAGCGCATTCTTCGCTACCTCAAGGGTACTATCACCCATCGTTTTACCCTCCGTCCTACCTCAGAGTTTACTGTGACAGCATTCTCCGACGCAGGGTGGGCCTCTGACGTCGACGATTGTCGGTCTCAGTTTGGCTATGCCATCTACTTTGGCTCCTCCCTCATCAGCTGGACCTCTCGCAAGCAGCGTGTTGTTGCCAGGTCAAGCACGGAAGCTGAGTATCGGGCTGTTGCAGCGGCAGTCGCAGAGCTCAGTTGGATTCAGCTCCTGCTTCTTGATTTGCGCCAATCTGTGGTTCGCCCGCCTTCGTTGTTGTGTGACAGTCTCAGTGCGACATTCATGACTCGCAATCCTGTTCTCAACAACCGCTCCAAACACATTCATATTGACTTTCACTTTGTTCGTGAGAAGGTGAATGCTCGAGAGCTATTTGTTCGTCACATCAGTACACACGATCAGATTGCCGATATCTTCACCAAAGCCCTTGGCTCTCGTCGGTTTGATCTCCTCCGTTCCAAGCTCCACGTCGGTCCTCCGCCTTGAGCTTGCCGGGGGGTATTAGAGATATGATATATTATTGTTTATACTATCCTTGTATATTACGATATGTAAAGATTTGTTCTTATCTCTTCTGTAATCATATTTGTCTATATAATGTGATATCCTCTGAATGATAATTCATCAGAGCTTCCACAATCTTTTACTAGCGTACTTAGATATTGGTCTTGAATAAACACCTTTACCTAAGCTACGATTTTCAACTTAGCAGTGGATTATAGAAAAGTAGGCTTACAATTACTTACATTTGCTTTGTTGCTATGATCGTTGTTTCTCGTCATTCATTGGAAATTCAGGCATTTGTCATATTTAGGAGTGTAAACTTATCAAAATTCAATCATGTTAAATTCAAGGCTTTTGCATATTAGCTAGGATTGTAAACTCACCAACTTTATAATATCTTTTGGTTCCCAAAGACATGATAGAAATTGTGATTTGAATATGTAGGTTACGAAAAATACAAATATTGCATAAAGCTTCACAAATTCAATTCACAAACCCCAAATTCAATTCATAAATTTCATTCTCAAAATCACATACACAATAATTAAAACACAAAATTTATTCTCAAAATCAAAACTCTAATGAAAATTTTACAAACTTTATTCTCATAATCAAATCATAATTTCACCAATTTTATGGGGTTTAATTAGTTTATAGCTAGATAATTTGTATATAGTAGGGAGCTCGAGAAGTGGGAACATAATTAAATAAGGGGGTAGAAACATGGAGAGTAGGTGAAAGTCGAACAAAGAATAAAGAAAACTTTTTTGAGGGAGGCGATTTTTTTTTTAAAAAAGAGGCTAATTTCACCAATTTTATGAGGTTTAATTAGTTATAGCTAGATAATTTGTATATAATAGGAAAGTCGGGTCCGTCGGGAAGTGAGAATATAATTAAATAAAGGGTAGAAACAAAGAAAGTGGGGTGTAAGTTGAACAAATAATAAAAAAAGCTATTTTTAGGGAGGTGAAATTTGTTTTAAAAAATGAGGCTAGTGGGACTTGAACCTCAACCTTTGGTCTAAGGTTAGTTTCCTTCATTCCCACCAACCAACTAAGCAAAGTAGACTAATTGATTCTATATTCATCCTAATTTTACTTATTACAACACTTATATATATATAAATTATTTTTTATTTTTTTTCCAAACCCCGGGACACATGGGTCGAAGGGTGGGACGGCTGCGTACGCCCGCCCCACCCTGGGGCCGCCCCTGTATATAGGAGTAGGACAACATGGATAAAATAAGTTAGACCATTAACTAATATGTTGTCATAATTGGGTGATTAATTAACGTGGCTCAAAGAGATAAAACCATATTATAGTTATAATACGACACATGTGTAAATTGCATCAGAAGTCATTTTAAGCCTCTGTCTTAGTGTGTGTGTATACAGCAGCAGCAAGCCAACAACAACAACATTTCTATGATATCCCGCTCCGAATAGGGTCTGGGAGGTCGAGATGTAAACCGCTATATAAATCACTCTAAAAAAAAAAAACTTATGCCAAAGTAATAATCCCTAAATGGTTCAAAACCGATCCGATCCTAAATATATTATACTTTAATTAGATGTTTATAACACAGTTTAAACAATAAAAATCATTATTTGGGTGACTAATGTGCATATATATATATATATATATATATATATATATATATATATATATATATATATATATATATATGCCTTAATATTCCACGCGTGTTTAATAAAGCTATACATGAATTGAATATGATTGACCTCGATCAGGTCAGGTCGTCCCCTATCGAATAAGTGGGATTTTTCCTCCAATAAGTGGGATTATTATTTTTGTTGGTATATAAAGCTAAACGCAATAATTAACTGTGTATCCTTAATTTCCAAAGAGAATTCCTTTGGAAGAATTCCTTTGTTGACAGTTTGTCCAAAGTGGGATTCCTTAATTTCCAAAGTGGGATTATTTTTGTTGGATGAATTCCATTGTTGGCATCCTTTGTTGACTGTAAGTGTTTAGAGTTGTATTGATTTCATCGAGTGGTTCATAAAATATGGATTAGTAAAAGGGGATTAGCTAGATGTTCATATTTTCAATCTTTATTAGCTAATTCAATGTCCACTTCGATCTCAATCCTACACCAAGATGACACTGAATTGGTGTTTGCAGTCAAGGTGATCGATCATCAACCTTCAAAATTACAAAAGAGCTGGCAAATGCACACTTTTATCAAAAGAGGGAATTAGAGGATCATGACCCAAAATAAGGCGTGGTTTGATTTATGACAAATAAATATATCTTGGTCATTTAAGTCGTGTGTGTGTGCTTATACTGATAGGGAAATCCATTGACCCCAAGTCGTCCCTTTGTGATCGTACGATGTCATTGATCATCGAAGTATCTATAAAATTCATGGTATGATCATCAGAATTAATTATCTCCCACTGAAACATCTTCCAGAGCATAGCTTTTTCTCATAAGCATTCGAGCAATGGGCCGAGATTTGGCCGTCTTCTTCACTATACTGATCTCCCTCGGCAGTACAACTCCCCACCTTCTGTTGGCCAACACCTTTATTCCGAGCCATGGCTCGAGAGGGAATGATAGTGATTATCAAGCTCTCTTGGCCATCAAAGCTCAGATTTCAAATGATCCGAATTCCGTCTTGAGCTCCTGGAATAGCTCCCTTCATTCCTGCCAGTGGAAAGGGGTCACTTGCGGGCGTAGGCACATCCGTGTGGTCAGTTTGTACCTTCCTTCCTCTAATTTAGTTGGCTCGCTGTCTCCTTTCATCGGTAACTTAAGCTTCCTTCGTGATCTCGACCTAACAAACAACTGTTAGAGATGTGAATGAGACCAAAAAGTGTCCCACATCGGAAAGTTAAACATAACAAGCCCTAGTATATGAGTCAGTGGGCTACTCCTTCTAATGCCAATTGGTTTTAGAATGGAACCTCACTCGGCTTGTGTGCTAGGCTACTAGCGCATGTGCGCCCGTGCACACGACCCCCAATCATCGGTCCGAATCGGACTTTGATATGGTATCAGAGCGGTTAGCCTAACGGCCCGTGTCGATCCTGGTCTGGGTTACCCAGTTGTCCAAGTCTCAACTAGATGGTCATTCCTAGTTGGACTTGCGGGGGCGTGTTAGAGATGTGAATGAGACCAAAAGTGTCCCACATCGGAAAGTTGAACATAATAAGCCCTAGTATATGAGTCGGTGGGCTACTCCTTCTATAGCCAATTGGTTTTAGAATGGAACCCCATTCGGCTTGTGTGCTAGGCTACTAGCGCATGTGCGTCCGTGCACACGACCCCCAGTCATCGGTCCGAGTCGGACTTTGATATGGTATCAGAGCGGTTAGCCTAACGGCCCGTGTCGATCCTGGTCTGGGTTACCCAGTTGTCCAAGTCTCAACTAGATGGTCATTCCTAGTTGGACTTGCGGGGGCGTGTTAGAGATGTGAATGAGACCAAAAAGTGTCCCACATCGGAAAGTTGAACATAATAAGCCCTAGTATATGAGTCGGTGGGCTACTCTTTCTATTGCCAATTGGTTTTAGAATGGAACCTCACTCGGCTTGTGTGCTAGGCTACTAGCGCATGTGCGCCCGTGCACACGACCCCCAGTCATCGGTCCGAATCGGACTTTGATATAACAACCTCTTCCGAGGCAACATTCCCCATCAAATTTCACACTTGGGTAGACTACGAACACTAGTCCTGATGAGGAACTGCTTTGAAGGAGAAATCCCAGCCAACTTGTCCCGTTGCTCGTCCCTCACCACTCTCTTACTCAACTATAACAATTTGGTAGGGAAAATTCCTATTGAGCTTCTCCGCCTTCCTAATTTAGTCATCTTTAGGATCGGCACAAACAAGTTAAGTGGTCGCCTTCAAGACATTGGGATTGGGAATATGAGTACTTCCTTGCAATCATTATACTTAAATCAAAATCACTTTCTGGGGAGCATTCCTGAAGACATTGGAAGACTCAAAAGCCTGAGAGAGCTTGCTCTTGGTGACAACATGTTATCTAGTACTATCCCAACATCTTTCTTCAATCTTTCCCTCTTAAATTACATCTATTTAATCAACACCAAAATTCATGGAAATCTTCCCGAAGATCTTGGCACACATCTTCCCCATCTTCGTGAGCTTCATATCGGAAACAACTCCTTAACTGGGCAAATTCCAACCTCTTTATCAAACCTTTCTGAGCTTGAAGAACTTAACATCGCAGAAAATAGTTTTAGGGGCAGTTTTTATATCAACGGAAACAATTTGCCGCATCTCTCCTACCTAAATATTGATAATGCATTTTTCGAGTCTAAAGATTTGAGATTTCTTGACACCCTAACCAATTGCACCAATTTAGCTTACTTGCTGATTGCTGGCAATTCTTTTACAGGAACTTTTCCTCATTCTATACTCAACCTTTCCTCTAGCCTTCTAGTTTTGAATGCTCAGAGCAATCAAATATCGGGACAACTCCCATCCGGACTAGGTAAGTTTGTGTACCTATATTTCTTGAGTTTAAAAAATAACTACTTCTTAGGCCCTATCCCTGAGGATATTGGTAAGCTGGAAAGAATGGAGACTCTCTATTTCTCTTACAATAACTTCTCAGGGGAGCTCCCATCCTCTCTAGGAAACATGACTCGGTTGAGTACACTCTCTCTAGAATACAACAACCTTGAAGGGTCCATACCAAAAAGTCTTGGGAACTGCAAATATTTGCAAATCCTAAATCTTGTTTCTAATAACCTTAGTGGGGTTTTGGGGGTGGAACTATTCCAAGCTTCAGGTTTAATTTACGTGTTGATTGGCCGAAATAACTTGCAAGGGCCATTGCCAGCTGAAATTAGCAATCTAAAGCTTTTGTATCCGTTTCATGTGTCAGAAAATAGGTTTTCCGGTGAAATCCCAAGTACTTTGGGTCGATGTACGAGTCTTATTTTCCTAGGCATGAGTTATAACTCTTTTTTTGGATCAATACCAAGTTCTTTTAGTTCTTTGAAAAACATTCAAGAGCTTGACCTTTGTTGCAACAACTTGTCAGGGAAGATTCCAAAATATTTTTCCGATTGGCCAAATTTGATAACTCTAAACTTGTCCTTCAATAGTCTTGAGGGTGAAGTTCCGACTAATGGTGTGTTTGCCAACACAAGTGTCGTGTCAGTTGTCGGCAACAAGAAGCTTTGCGGAGGAGTGATCCAGCTACAACTACCCAAATGCCCACAATTGATGGAACCAAAAAGGAGAAGATTACCCTTAGCAATTATCATGATCATCTCCATTGTTGGTGCCTTGATTTTATTGGTGTCAGTTGCATTGTGTTATTATTTGCTTTTTTCTTCAAGAAAAAGCAAGAATAATACACCCTCTGGATTACAAACCATCAAACCTTTGCTTGAAGTGTCTTACCAGATGTTGTCAAGGGCAACGAATGGGTTTTCTTCAACAAATTTGATAGGGGTACGTTGGTGGCTTTGGATCCGTCTATAAAGGAAGCTTGAACCAAGATGGCACAGAAATGTTGGTTGCAGTCAAGGTGATGAACCTTAACAATGATGGGGCTAGCAAGAGTTTCATTGCAGAGTGTACAACATTGAGAAACATTCGTCACAGAAACCTTGTCAAAATCATCACAGCATGCTCAAGCATTGATGCTCAACAAAATGATTTCAAAGCTTTGGTTTTCGAGTTCATGCCAAGGGGTAGCCTTGAGGATTGGCTACACTCGTCAAACCATGTCAGCAATGAACCTTGTAACTTAAGCCTCGCTCAAAGACTAAGCATCATAGTTGATGTAGCTTGTGCACTTGAATATCTCCATGTTGGGTGTGCAAGTTCGATCATCCATTGTGATCTAAAACCATCCAACATCTTGCTTGATGATGAAATGGGCGCTCATGTTGGCGATTTTGGATTGGCCAAGTTTCTGTCGGGAGCTTCAACCTCAAACTCTATCAACCAAAGTACTTCAACACAAGTAAGAGGAACCATTGGATATGCCGCACCGGGTACTAACACTGAAACTTCACCATTTTTTCCTTAATTTGGCATAACAGCCCCATCAATAGTACCTTAATGTACTTTATTTGATTCATTTAATTCCAATGAACCTGTTTTTGTAGAATATGGTCTTGGAAGCAAGGTTTCTCTTGAAGGTGACATTTACAGCTTTGGGATTGTCATTTTAGAGATGATGACATCTAAGAAGCCAACAGACCCAATGTTCAAAGACGGTCTCAACCTCCACGACTTTGCCAAATCTTCTCTTCCTGACAGGGTGATGGAAATTATTGACCAAGGAATGATTGGCGATGCAAACCTGTTGTATCCAAGAACTGTTGCTGATAGCGAGAAATTGGAGTGCATCAAGTCATTCATCATGATTGGAGTAAAATGTTCTCTAGAGCAGCCACAAGACCGAATGGCCATACACGATGTTGTCAATGATCTAAAATCTGCAAGTCAGAACCTTCTCTCTACAAGAACTTAGAAATTCACCAGTTTTCAATATTGAGCTCAACTTTCATAGTTAGCCTTTGTACTGTTTTTATATGCAACTTTGTTGATGAAGTTTGAATTTCCCACTTTGCATTGTTTTTTGTTTTTGTTTGTGTTCCTTGAGCCGCTAATCATATATTGTGACTTTTCAGAAAAAAGAGGATAAGCTCGTGCTCTTGAATGTCTAAAATTAAAAGGCCAAAAGAAAACAACCAAAACGAACTAACAACACCGCCACCTCACCACCCCACCACCGCACCAGTACTGCACTACCGCACCACCACCGCCACCCCACTACAGCACCACCGCACCACCCGGTCCACCCCACCACCCTCTCCCTAAGGGAGCATTCCAAATGATATTGGAAGACCCAAAGGCCTTGCTAATCTTGTTCAAGAAAAGCACTTGTGCTGTCAATGATCTAAAATCTGTATGCAGAACCTCGTCTCTATGAGTTATTGATCTTCATTCAGCTCATCAGCATTCATAGTTCGGCTTTTTTAACACTTTAGGCTGAGCTAAATGTGCAATGTGAACCAAAGATGTTGCTGATTTCTCAGTTAAATTTTCCATGATGAAATTTGAGTTTCCCACTGTGAAATCAGGCAGTATGAAGTTGTAATATTTATATGACATTTGTAGCCAACACCTTTTGCCCTCTTTTTTAACTTATCAAACAACTTCTTAGGAAGGTATGTTCCAGCCTCGTTATCTATTTAAGTTGCTTACTCGATGTCTCTCTGACTCGTGCTTTAGAAGCACAGTCCAGTGCATATATCTTTACCTCTTGAAGTGCACATAAAAACTTAATAGGGCAAAGTACATATACTTTAATTAAGTAACTATAATTACGCACTCACTTAAATTACATATACTTTAATCATGGTAAATAAGTTCAGCTAGCTATACTAAGCCGAGTTCAACAGTATTGAATGCATTGAAATTTAATTTCTAGGTCTATCCGAGAGGATCTTCTGCCTTGCCGACTTCAACTCATTGAGTGCATTACTTATGCTCATCCTCTCTTGTGGTAGCGCCATAGAACAATGGACCCCGACCGTGATGAGTGACTTGATGCACTCGATTTTCCTAATATCACCACCAGATCTTGGATGCAACACATTGGCATCACCAAGCATTCTTTGGTCAATGATTTCCATCAACTGATCAGGAAGGGCTGATTTTGAATACTCGTGAAGGTTGAGATTGTTGTTGAACATCGAATCTGTTGGCTTCTTTGATGTCATCATTTCTAACAAAATGATCCCAAAGCTGTAAATGTCACCTTCAGGGGAGACATTGCTCCCAAGACCATATTCTGCATAACATGAGCAATATAATGGAGTACATGATGTGTTAAGCAACATGAAAAGGTAGCATTCAAAGCTAGGGTCCTTATTCTATACTAAGAAATAAATCGTAGTTATAAGTAATGTTAATATTATGAAATCGATCACCTGGTGCTGCATATCCAACAGTTCCCCTCACTTGAGTTGAACTAGTCTTGTTCATAGTTTCTGAGGTTGAGGCCCCATCTGAAAGAATCTTTGCTAGTCCAAAGTCGCTCACATGAGCAATCATTTCATCATCAAGCAAGATGTTGTTTGGTTTCAGATCACAGTGGATGATCGGATTGGCACACCCGACATGCAGATATTCAAGTGCGGAAGCCACATCAATGGCGATGCTCACTCTTTGAAAGATGCTTAAGCTGCAAGACAGATTGTCATCGACATTCTCATTGGCGACAAGATTTGAGGAGTGTACTAGCCAACCCTCAAGACTTCCCCTTGGCATGAACTCGTAAACCAAAGCTTTAAAATCATTACGTCGTGTGTCAATGCTTGAGCACACCGTGATGATTTTACAAAGGTTCCTGTGACGAATGTCTCTCAAGGCGTTACACTCTGCCATGAAACTTTTGCCAGCTCCTTTATTTTGAAGTTTCAACACTTTGACTGCAACCACCATTTCGTTCTCATCTTGGCGGAGGATTCCTTTATAAACAGAGCCGAAGCCACCAACACCGATCAGATTTGATGGAGAGAACCCATCTGTTGCAATTGACAACATTTGGTAAGATACTTCAAGAAAAGGCTTCTTCTGCGATCCAAAGGAGGTGGCCTCTTTCGTCTTAGAAGAACAAACCAAATAAAAGCATAATGCAACTGCCAAAACAATAGTCAGGATGGAAGTAACGGAGATGATCACGACCACTCTGATGGACAGTCGTCTCCTCTTTGATTCCCTTTGTCGAGGGCAACTTGGTAGATGTAGCTCAGGCACTCCTCCGCAAAGCTTACTATTGCCAACAACGGACACAACACTCGTGTTGCTGAAAACTCCACCGAGTGGAACTTCACCCTCGAAGTTATTATATGACAAGTTCAGATAGGACAAGTACGACCAATTGGAAAAATAACTTGGGATTTGTCCGGACAATTTATTGTAAGAAAGGTCAAGTTCATTCATGCTTCCTAGAGGACTTAAAGACTCGGGTATCGATCCAACAAAGGAGTTTCCACTCAGGTTTAGCATATTAAGACCCGTACATCCACCAAGAGCACTTGGTATTTCACCTGAAAGCCTATTCCATGATACATCCAGTCATTCCAAATTCTTTAGACTGCTAATCTCAGCAGGCAAAGATCCTTGCAAATTGTTCCGGCCAATCTCCAGATCAAATAAACCGGAAGCATGAAATAGTTCAGCAGGTATAACCCCACTCAACTTGTTATCGGTAAAGAAAATGAGCTGCAAAAACAAGCAATTCCCAAGGCTCTTAGGTATCGATCCTTCAAGATTGTTGTGTAGTAGGTACAGGTCACTCAAGAGAGACAGGTTTCCAAAAGAGGATGGGATTTCTTTTGAGAAATCGTTAAAGGATAATTCAAGAGTTACCATACTTTCAAGGTTACCAATATCTGATGGGATCGGGCCTGTGAAATGATTGTCACGTAAAGTCAACAAAGATAGATTTGCCAATTTGCTCAGCCCGGAAGGGAGCTGTCCTGATAAATGGTTACTCCCAAGATATAAAAATCGAAGGCTAGTGGAAAGGTTAAGTATGGATGGAGGAAAGAATCCTGAATATGAATAACCTTCCAGCGCCAAGTGCAGTAAATTGGTACAGTTGGTTAAGCTGTCCAAGAATTTCAAATTTCTTCTGATCGCTCCTACCGAGGAAAATGCATTGTCAATATTTAGGTATTTGAGGAGAGGCAAATTTTTCCCATCGAGAGAAAATGTACCCGTGAAACTATTATCTGCGATGTCAATGATGTAGACCATAGAAAGATTTGATAACACAGGGAATTGACCAGTTAGGGAGGTGTTTGAGATTTCAAAAGCGCGAAGTCGAGGAAAATGGAGGCTAAGATCTTTGAGAAGATTTCCATGGATTTCAGTGCTAGTTAAATAAATTGATTCCATCCTAGAAAGATTGTAAAATGAAGGTGGGATGATACCAGAGATTGGGTTGTCCCCGAGAGTAAAATAAGCAAGGCTTTGGAGTCTTCCGACATCGTCAGGAATGCTCCCCCGCAAGAAATTGTCATCTATTTGGAGTGCCATCAAAGAAGTCATATTCCCGATCCCAATGTCATGAAGGTTACCACTTAATCTGTTGGATAAAGCAGTAAACTTTTTCAGATTAGGGAGGAGGGTGAGCTCAGGTGGGATTCTGCCCACCAACTTGTTGTTGCCAAGATTTATACTTATGAGTTGCAAGCAACGGGACAAGTTGGCAGGAATTTCCCCTTCGAAAGAGTTTTGTCTCAAGCTTAGGTACTGTAGCCTATGCAAATGAGAAATTTGATGGGGAATGTTTCCTCGAAAGAAGTTGGATGTTAAGTTGAGACGATGAAGGAAGCTCAAGTTACCTATGGAAGGAGACAGTGTACCGGCCAACTTGTTGGAGGAAAGGTCTAAACTGACCACACGGCTATGCCTACGACCACAAGTAACGCCTCTCCATTGGCAGAAATGGAAGGAGTTGTTGTTGCCCCAGGAGGCCAACACGGAATTAGGATCATCGACAATCTGAGCTTTGATGGACAAGAGGGCTTCGTAGTCGGTCTCATTTGGTCTGAGCCCGGGAATATTAATGGTGCTGCCCAACAGAAATGGGGGAAGGGTAGTGATGATGGAGATTAGTGTGAAGAAGAAGAAGAGGATTGCTTGCTGATGCATCTTTATACAAATCAAATTGAGATCTGCAAGGAAAGGTTTGAATTGGATGGCTGATAAGTTTGTGATGCCTTTTATTTATAGAAGCTCTCCGTAGAGTTTCAGGTGATTTATTTGACTTTATACAAATTTCATAGTGCGTGGAAAATGAAGGCAGTCAATACACTATCTATATCAATATTTATTTATATAAGCTCGTAAAGTGAAATGTATCATATATATCTCCATTTTAACAAGTTATCGATTTTTCTTTTTTTTTTTACCATTTCATCTTTCACATAACCCTCTATATCAATATATTTATATCCATACAAACTCTTAAAACAAAAGAGTTTACATATGTGTCACATCCAGGTTAATCCTCTTATTTTCAACTAATTACCTTTCTTTTTTTTTTTTTTTGGTAGAAAACCGTGAGAGGCAGGCTCTCATCAATAAATAACAAACGGACTACACATGCACTAAACGGGAAGTAGTCCTTCCCCTAGCGTCCTCCTCAACAATGAGTTCAATCTCTAAAGGCGGAAAAGAAATGCTATGTACACCAAAAGGAAAAGTATAGGCTAGAGCCGCGAGGGAGTCGGCGACGGAGTTCGCTTCCCTGAAGACATGCCTCAACTGGACCTCCCAGTCTCGACTAAGTAAGCTCCGGCACTGCTGTACCAGGCTGGAAAGGGGGTGATGACTCCCCACTCCCTTCTGCAGCAAACTGATTGCAGTCTTGGAGTCCGACTCAACAATCACATGCTTGTGTCCTGCCTCCCACGCCAATCGGATCCCATCCTACAGACCCCAAAGCTCGGCAATTGGCACCGTACAGCACCCAATGTGCCTAGCATAACCGGCCAGCCAACGCCCATCTGCATCTCGCATAACTCCGCCTGCACCAGCACTCCCATCCGACGCAACCGAGCCATCAGTATTCACCTTAACCCAGCCCACAATCGGCTTCTCCCACCCGATCTCCGCCCTATGCTTCTCGACGGCGGATGCCCTGACACCAAGGCGTTGGCAAGCAGCAGCGTACTCTAGTGCTTTTGTCTTGATGAACTGCACTCTGTCGACTACACATTCCTTACCATTAAACACACGGTCATTCCGCCACCTCCAAATCCACCAAAGCGCCGTCGCGAAAACACATCCCCAATCAACTTCGCCAACATAAACCTGTGTCACAAGCAGCTGCTCCCTAACCCAGGCAGCAAAAGGACTCTCGAGGAAAGCCCGGCTGCTCGTCGGCCTACCAAAAGCCATCCACAACCCGTCAACCTTGCGGCAATGCCTGAACAAGTGATTGAGGGTCTCGGCTTGGTCTGAGCACGCACCACAGGTTGGATCCGTCGCGATATGGCGTCGACACCTCTCCTCATTTGTAAGAATAGCCCCTCTGAGTATCAACCATATGAAACACCGGACACGTTCCGGCACCTTCAACCCCCAAATTCTTCGAAACACATGTGAATCATTGAAACTCACCTCATGGGAGCCCCTAATCAACTCGTATGCCGATTTGATGGAATAGTTACCATCAGGTGTCGCCTGCCAACATAGCCGATCCTCCGACATGTCGACGTCTTCCAGCCCAATCGCTGCCAGCTTCATCAAGCTAGAAGCCGGGAGTAACGAGGACAACAATTCCCAATCCCAGCCCAGTTGAACCCTCCAGTACGACCGTACTGAACGACTAAGGGTGGCTTCGTCAAGCTGACCGCGGGCTACATCCAGCAACAACCCATCCCCCGTCCAATTATCCCTCCAAAATCGAACGAGCAATCCGTCACCAACAATCCACCGAACCCCAGCAGCAACCACCCCATTCGAGCACTGCAACATGCTCGACCAGACATGGGATGTACCGGTCAAACCACTCGCCATGGTGCGGGTATACTTGGCCCGGAGTATGTCGCTCCAAGTCTCCCCATCATGGCTAATTAAAAACCTCCACATAAGTTTCCCCGTCGTGGCCAAGTTGAGGTCCCTCATGGCCCTAATGCCCAACCCGCCGAGCTCCCTGGGGCTGCACACCACGTCCCAGTTGACAAGATGCATCCGTCTCCGCTCCTCGCTGCTTCCCCAAAGAAAGCTCCTACAAATTTTATCAATTTGTTCACATGTATTAGCAGGCAGCATAACCGACGCCATAGTATAAACAGGGATTGAAGATAGGACAGATTTAGTGAGTGTGATTCTCCCTGCAAGGCTCAGGTATTTGCCCTTCCATGTTGCAAGCCTGGCACTAATCTTATCAATCAGTGGCGCGAACGTGTCCTTGTTCACTCGCTTATGCAGAACAGGCATCCCTAGGTAGCTCCCAAGGTCCTTCGTCACCTCAAACTCAGAAGCGCTCGTCAATTCTGCCAACGCTTCACCACTGACATTCGGTGAAATAAAAAGCTTAGACTTAGCTCTATTCACACGCTGTCCAGAGGCGGCGCAAAAACGATCCATGACCTCCTGTATCACCCGAAGTTGCTCCACCGAAGCTTCCGCAACCAGAACAATATCATCTGCGAACAAGACATGGGAGATGTTAGGCCCGTCCCTAGTAATCCTAGCCGGGATCCACCTCCCATCCTCCACAGCACTAAAAATCATCTGGCTAAGCTTTTCAATACAGAGGATAAACAAGTAAGGGGAAATAGGATCTCCCTGTCTGACGCCTCTGTTCGGCCTGAATTCCTCCGCCATCTCTCCGTTCACCAGGACCCTCGTAGAGACCGTGGATATACAAGCTTCCACCCAATTCAACCAACATTGTGGGAATCCTGCATCTCGCAACGTCTCGACCACAAAATCCCAACGCAATCGGTCATAAGCCTTCTCAAGATCTACTTTGAGAATCATCCAACCTCTCCGCCCTCTCTTCTTCCTCATCGAATGGACAAGCTCCTGCATGACAACAATGTTATCAGTTATCAATCGGCCCGGAAGAAAACTACCCTGCATCGGACTAATGAGCAAAGGGAGAATGGGCCTCATCCTGTTCACGAGAACCTTTGTAATGGTTTTATACAACACATTACAAAGGCTGATCGGCCGGAATTGCGTAATTAACTCCGGCTTGGCCACCTTAGCAAGGAAGACAATCAAAGTGTCATTCAGCCCCTCCAGCATAGTACTAGACTCGAAGAACTGCCGAACACACGTCTTGACTGATTCCCCGACCTCTTCCCAACACTTCTGAAAGAAAACGGCTTGGAACCCATCCACACCCGGCGCTTTGAACGACCCCATCTCCATAATAGCCCGGTGTATCTCCTCGTCCGTCACCGGCCGCTGAATAGCATCCCACTCAACAGCCTCAATCGGGGGAAACCGACCCGAATGCAAGGGCGCAACAATGAACTCCGCTTCCAGAATTGTATACAATTGCCTAAAGAAGTCGTTGACCAGCCTCTCGATCTCCTTACCATCAGTGACGTCTTCTCCCGCACTGTTCTTCAGCATCTCTATCCTGTTTCTCTGTCTCCGGACGATTGTCGAAAGATGAAAGAAAGTAGTATTGCGATCGCCGGCACAGAGCCATTGCTCCCTAGATTTCTGAAACCAGAGGAGCTCCTCCTGTTCTAAGGTGCTCGCCAACTCCCTTTGAACCTCTTCCTCTCTTCTGAGAAGCTCCGACGTGACATGAGAGCCCAGCTGCACTTGGATCTCATTAAGTCGGTTCTCGAGCCGGAGCTTCCTCTCAAATATATCCCCGAACGTATCGCGGTTCCATCTCAGCAAACAATCCCGGAGCTTACGCAGCGCAACCGGAGTGGCCCTATCCCTATCCCAGGAGTCATGAACAAGGGTCTTGAACTGGGGATGGGTAACCCAAGCCGCTTGGAAGCGAAAGGGTCGCCTGCCTTTGTGAACCCGTCTCCTCGGACAAAGTTCCAACAAGAGCGGGCAATGGTCCGATCCGAACTTCGGGAGATGCCTCACAGCGGCGTCGGGCCAACCCAGCCGGCCCATAGCATTCGTAAACACACGGTCAATCCTACTGGCAGTATACGTCGCAGGCGTTCGACCTCTATCCCAAGTGAATTCAGGCCCAGAGAACCCCATATCAATCAACTCAGCCGTCTCAACCCAGTCCCGGAATCTCCCGGAGTCCGGCGAGAGCCCCCCGTTATCCCTGCTTCGCTCCGAACTGTACAGTACACAATTAAAGTCACCCCCCACGAACGACGGCCCGTCCACAGAGCGCAAAGCGTCCTCAGTATCGTCCCAGAACCGCCTCCTCTCATGTTCTTGAGGGGGCGCATAGACGACAAGCAACCGAAGTTTCTGATCTCCGATCTGGACATCCACCGCAATGAATCTCTCGTGCGTCTGCCGAACAGTAAGATCAATCTTGTCTCTCTTCCAAAGGAGCCACACTCCCCCTCGGAAACCTACCGCATCCACCACAACCGAATCAGTAAATCCCAGCCTGTCACGCACCGTCCTAGCTCTGTCCCCCGAAATTTTAGGTTCAAGAACGGCAAACACATCAACCCTATGGCGTCTACTCATATACTTGACAGCTCTGCGGAACCCGTCGCTACCAGCTCCGCAATAGTTCCAAACGATGCAATTCATCAAGAAGAGAGGGGGTTGGGCGTCGACGCCGTCTCGACTCCCAAGTTCGCTGTCTTACCTTCAACCATCATACCTTCCATGACGATAGCTTCATCACTGGGCGAGACCGCTCCCGGGGCCGCACTGGCATCACTGGCATTCCTAATCATATCCCCGATTCCTCGCGCGTCATCCATGCTCGGTATCCTCACTGTAGTCCCAATGTTGCCGTCACCATCCAAGCCTCCTTGGGAAGATCTAATCTCGGTGTTCTGGTTAGTAGTGAATACATTCCTCTCCTTCCAGACCTGGGCCGCCTCGTCATGGCGTCTCTTCTTAACTGGCCCTGGCGAATTGCCCGAATTCTGTCCACTGAACTTAGGCCCGTTCCTTCTATTGCTGGGCTTCATAGAGCCCTTTCTAACTATCCTATTCCCCACTTCCTTAGTTCCTGGGGTGAAAGTCACCGACTAATCCTTATTTGATTCTCTAATATTCTCTCTCTGAATATTAATAATTCCCTTATCATTATCCATAACCAAGAGATTCTTACCTGTTGGGTTGCATCACAAATCCTCATTGGACTTGGATCACTCTTGGGCTTGCTCATTCTTGGACCAATCCAAGGAAAAGTCTAGAAGAAGTGAAGAAGTTTTCTCCAAACTTCTCCATCCTTTCAAAATTCTACAAGGATCTTGAAGCTTCTAATTCTTCTAGCATCTACAAACTTCTACTCTCACAAGTCCCCTAACTTCTACAAGCTTCTACTCTCCCAAGTCCCTAAGGCTTTGTGGCCTATAAATAGGAGGCTCCTTCCCATTTCCAAACTATCCACAAAATCTCAAACCTTCAAGCCTCCCACACAAAAACCATCTTCCTATACTTAGCCTTCATCTTTCACACATATCCACTACTTGTAAAAGAGTCTTCCCACTACCTTGTACCATCCTACAAGGATCTTTGTACTCTTTCTATTTTATAGTGGATATTATTGGCTCTTGCCGCCCGTGGGTTTTCCTCCCGGTACTCGGGTTTCCCACGTTAAATCTGTGTGTGATCTATCTTACCTTACTTTCTCTATTGTGTGATTCCGTTCTTCCGCTACGTGCTCGTGTACTTATTACCACTAAATCCTAACAAGTGGTATCAGAGCTTGCTAAGATCATTCTTGGAATCACATCCTCAATGTCGACCGTCACTAAGTTCGATATTGAGAAATTTGATGGCAAGATTAGCTTCTCTATCTGGCGAGTCCAGATGAAGGCCGTTCTC
Organism: Persicaria maculosa; assembly: GCA_963922045.1. NCBI lineage: Eukaryota > Viridiplantae > Streptophyta > Magnoliopsida > Caryophyllales > Polygonaceae > Persicaria > Persicaria maculosa. The sequence goes on from OY998262.1 coordinate 67,524,070, forward strand.
ACTCAAAACGGTTTGAAGAAAGCCTTGGATGGAAAATCCAAGAAGCCGTCAACTATGACGGATGAGCAATGGGACGAGTTGGACGAGAAAGCTTTGTCAGCTATCCAACTCTGCTTATCTCGCGAAGTCTTGCGCGAGGTGATTCATGAGACCACTGCTGCTGAGTTGTGGTTGAAGCTTGAATCACTTTATATGACGAAGAGTCTTGCCAACAAGCTCAGGCTGAAGGAGCGTCTCTACACTCTTCGCATGGCTGAAGGTACCCCTATTCAAACTCATCTCAGTGAGTTCTCTTCTATCCTCGTTGATCTTGAGAATTTGGATGTTAAAATTGATGATGAGGATAAAGCTGTTTTGTTAATTGTCTCTTTGCCCCCTTCTTATAAGCACTTTAAAGAAATCATGCTATATGGAAACAATGCCGACACTCTGTGCTTGGAAGATGTTAAGGCTAACTTACTAGCTAAAGAAAAATATGATGTTGATAACCGTTTTGAGAAACCTGGTGAAGGTTTAACGGTTAGGGGGCGTAGCACTGAAAGAGGCAATAGCAGTAATTCTTCTAGGCCTAGATCAAAGTCTAGAAGTAAAAAATCATGCAATTACTGCAAGAAAACGGGGCATATTATTTCTGAATGCTACAAATTGAAGAACAAAAAGGAAAAGGGTAAAGGGAAACAATCTGATGATTCTGATAAATCCGCCGAAGCTGCTATTGTTGATGCTTGCTCTGATGGGGATGTTCTCTTAGCTTCTAACACCGATGATAGAAGTAAAAATGAGTGGATTCTTGATTCTGGTTGTACCTTCCATATTTGTCCACATAAAGATTGGTTTTCCTCCTATGAACCAATCAACGGTGGATCTGTCTTGCTTGGAAATGACAATCCTTGCAAGGTTGTCGGGAAAGGTACTATCAAGATTAAAACTCATGATGGTACTATTCGATCTCTAACGGGTGTTAGACACGTCCCGGAGATGAGACGAAACTTGATTTCTCTAGGCACCCTAGAATCTCATGGGTGCAGGTACGCAGCTGAAGGCGGAGTTCTAAAAGTTTCCCGTGGCTCTCTAGTCTTGATGAAAGCTACCCGTGTTGGTAGTCTATATGTCCTGCAAGGTGCTACTGTTGCAGGCTCAGCTTCAATTGCCTCATCTTCTACCTCTCTTCATGATGATACTCAATTGTGGCATATGCGCTTAGGCCACATGAGTGAAAAAGGCATGCACTTGCTCTCAAAGAGAGGTCTTCTGGGTACTCATACTAGCTGCAAGATCAACTTCTGTGAGCACTGTATCTTTGGCAAACAGAAGAGGGTCAGCTTTGCTAAAGGCCGCCACACAACCAAAGGTATTCTGGATTATATTCATTCTGACTTATGGGGTCCTTCTCATGTTCCTTCTCTTGGTGGGCGTTCTTATATGCTCACTATTATTGATGATTATTCAAGAAAAGTCTGGGCTCTCTTTCTACGCCACAAAAATGAAGTCTTTCCCAGGTTTAAGGAATGGAAAACTCTTATTGAAAATCAGACTGGGAAGAAGGTTAAAACGCTCCGTACTGATAATGGTCTTGAGTTCTGCAACTATGAATTTGACAAATTCTGTGCCGAAGAAGGCATTGCTAGGCACCACACTATTGTGGGCACACCCCAACAAAATGGGGTTGCAGAACGCATGAATAGGACCATTCTAGAGAAAGTGCGTTGTATGCTTTCTCATGCTGGCTTGGCTAAAAACTTATGGGCAGAAGCTGCCTATGCAGCCTGTTATCTTATCAATCGCTCTCCACATGCTTCTCTTGAAGGGAAGGTTCCAGAAGAAATCTGGTCAGGTAAACCAGTTGATTACTCTAATCTAAGGATCTTTGGTTGTCCTGCTTATGCTCGGGTTAATGATGGTAAGTTAAACCCTAGAGCTATAAAATGCATTTTCATTGGTTATCCTGATGGAGTTAAAGGATATCGATTGTTTTGTCCGGACTCTAAGAAGATCATTAAGAGTCGAGATGTCACTTTTAATGAAAATGCATTGTTATCTTCTGGAAAGGAATCTGTTGTTGTTCCTTCTGCAGGCAATCAAAGTGATGCCACTGAGATAGTGGAAATTGAAACCTCTGGTTCCAAGTCAGCTGATGCTTCCTCCTCTGGCACACAATATGGTGATACACCGGTTACCACTCCTGAGGCCATGGATCCACAACAAGAGCATTGTATTGCTCGTGATCGTCCAAGGAGACATGATGTTCGGAAACCTGCTCGCTACGACGATGAAAGCCACTTTATTGGATATGCTCTGGCCGTTGCCGAAGAGATTGAAGAAGTTGCCGAACCCAAGAGCTATTCAGAAGCTATCTCCTGTGCTAACTCCTCTAAGTGGCTAGTTGCGATGCAGGAAGAGGTTGAAAGCCTTCACAAAAATGACACTTGGGATCTAGTGAAATTGCCAAAGGGCAAACGAGTTATTACCTGCAAGTGGATCTACAAGAAGAAAGATGGCATTCCCGGAGTTGAAGATGCAAGGTTCAAGGCAAGGTATGTTGTTAGAGGTTTTAATCAAAGAGAAGGTGTTGATTTCAATGAAATCTTCTCTCCTGTCGTTCGTCATACCTCTATTCGTATATTACTTGCCTTGGTTGCTCTGTATGATTTGGAGCTTGAGCAGCTTGATGTCAAGACTGCCTTCCTCCATGGCGATTTGGAGGAAGAGATCTATATTCAACAACCGGAAGGTTTTGTGGTCTCAGGAAAGGAGGACCACGTATGTCGTCTAAAGAAGTCTCTCTATGGTCTCAAGCAAGCTCCGAGACAATGGTATAAGAAGTTTGACTCATTCATGTTGAGTCAAGGTTATTCCAGGAGCCAATATGACAACTGTGTGTACTTCAAAAAGGCGCCCGATGGGTCTTTTATATTTTTGCTGCTTTATGTCGATGATATGTTGATTGCAGCTCGTGACATTACTCTCATCAATGAGCTAAAGACCCAGTTGAGCAAGAAGTTCGAGATGAAGAACTTGGGCGCGGCCAAGAAGATTCTTGGGATGGAGATTCACAGGGATCGTCAAGCTGGAAAGCTCATGCTAAGTCAACAGAAGTATATTGAGAAAGTGCTTGACAAGTTCAATCTAAGAGACGCTAAGCCTGTGAGCACTCCTATTGCTGCACACTTTAAGTTGTCATCTGATCAGTGCCCAAAATCAGAGGAGGACAAGGAACGGATGACAAACGTTCCATATGCTTCCGCAGTTGGAAGTCTCATGTATGCCATGGTTTGCACTAGGCCTGATTTGGCATACGCTGTGAGTTTGGTCAGCAGATACATGCACAATCCTGGAAGAGAGCACTGGAATGCAGTGAAGTGGATACTTCGCTATTTGAAAGGTACTGCTGATATTGGCCTGACTTTTGATAGGAAGAGAGCAGGATCTAGCCATATTGATGGCTATGTTGATGCCGATTATGGTGGTGATTTGGATCGGAGAAAGTCTATCTCAGGATATATTTTCTCTTTATGTGGATCTTCTATTAGTTGGTGTGCTTCCCTTCAATCGGTCACAGCTCTATCAAGTACTGAAGCTGAGTACATTGCAGCCACCGAAGGAGTAAAGGAAGCTATTTGGCTCCGAGGATTAATCCATGAGCTGGGCTTGTCACAAGACGTCCTTACTGTCTTTTGTGATAATCAGAGTGCTATTCATTTAACGAAGAACAGTGGCTATCACAGTAAGACCAAGCACATCGACGTCAAGCACCACTTTATTCGGGATATTGTCTCTGACGGCGAGGTTGTTGTAAAGAAGATTCATACAAATGACAACCCTGCGGATATGCTAACGAAGCCACTTCCTATTGCCAAGTTCAAACACTGTTTGGACTTGGTTGGTGTTTCTCAACACTGAGTGCCCTTCGGGGCTTCATGCGGCAATGAGCTCATTCGGATATTGATGCAAGGCGGAGTTTGTTGGGTTGCATCACAAATCCTCATTGGACTTGGATCACTCTTGGGCTTGCTCATTCTTGGACCAATCCAAGGAAAAGTCTAGAAGAAGTGAAGAAGTTTTCTCCAAACTTCTCCATCCTTTCAAAATTCTACAAGGATCTTGAAGCTTCTAATTCTTCTAGCATCTACAAACTTCTACTCTCACAAGTCCCCTAACTTCTACAAGCTTCTACTCTCCCAAGTCCCTAAGGCTTTGTGGCCTATAAATAGGAGGCTCCTTCCCATTTCCAAACTATCCACAAAATCTCAAACCTTCAAGCCTCCCACACAAAAACCATCTTCCTATACTTAGCCTTCATCTTTCACACATATCCACTACTTGTAAAAGAGTCTTCCCACTACCTTGTACCATCCTACAAGGATCTTTGTACTCTTTCTATTTTATAGTGGATATTATTGGCTCTTGCCGCCCGTGGGTTTTCCTCCCGGTACTCGGGTTTCCCACGTTAAATCTGTGTGTGATCTATCTTACCTTACTTTCTCTATTGTGTGATTCCGTTCTTCCGCTACGTGCTCGTGTACTTATTACCACTAAATCCTAACATTACCTTTCTCAATATTCTCGTAACTGCCCCCATCAATGTCATGGGCGGAAATCACGGGCTCCACCTCCAACACATTGTAACCGTTTCCGATGCCAGTTTTCCTTCTGTTGATCGCACTCCCCTCTCCGGTAGCACCTCCGGCGACTGTCGAAATTCCTTTGTTGTTGCGGCGTCGGCGCGGGACGTCCATCCAAGGACCATAACACCCACTTCTATCCTCCTCCATGTGGCTATCCATCGCCCCTCCCGATTCAGCATTGTTCAAAGCACCCTCCTTCACAGTCGGATCCGGCACCCTAGTCTGACTCCCGGTCGGAGCAGTCGGAGTCTCTTTCGGGCATTGCATCGCAAGATGCCCATACCGGCCACACTTGAAGCATATCTTATGAAGACCCTCGTACTCCAAATAATAACGCCGATCGTTGATTGTGATCGTCCCTTTCAAGGGCTTGAGCAAGTCGACCTCCACACAGATCCGGGCATAGCGCCCACGGCTTGAGAACAAAGTGCGAGTATCAACCTTGACAGGAACACCGATCCCTGAAGCAATCTTCCACAACACATCCTCATTATAGAAGAGAATTGGTAACTTCGATATCCTAACCCAGGCCGGTGAAGTCGTGATGATGTCCTTCTCCGGGTCAAAATCTGGGCTCCATGCCTTAGTGATTAAGTAGTGGCCAAAGATCATCCATGGGCCGCCAGTCAGCGCATTGCAGTAGTCATGGTCATTATCAAATCGAACCACATAGTAACCATTTGGCAGATCCGCCAAGAGGAAACTCCCGGTAGGTCTCCAAATTTCTCTCAATTTTCTTTCCATAGCAGTGTAGGGCACAAAACCTCCAAGCGTTTTCACGATCACCGATGACTTCCAAGCCGAGGCTAGGACGTCTATCACTTCCTGCCCGATGTCGACAACCGGATCTCCATCTTCACCGTAAGGAAACGAGACCGAAACTTTCTCCGCAGGCACTTCTGGTTGTAGCTCTACCCTCCGCGAATTCGAGTCGCTCATCACCATGTCCTTCCATGATTTCTGACCATCTGGCGGGTCCCCGGGCGGCCGGAGCCTGCCATTGATGGCCGGAGTTATCCTTAGGTTACTCATCGCCCTTCTCTAAACGCTTTTCCCAGTACGCGCGTGATACTACCTTTCTTACCTTTCTTTTTTCTTTTTACTTTTTTTTTTGCATATTATTTTCATCTTTCACAATACCCATCTATATCTATCTATATTATAAACTCACCTTAAATTAAATATTACTATCCACAAAAACTTATCTCTACGTACTTATTTATTATTGTAAAAATTATTATTATCTATAACTTAACATAAATACTTCGATTTCATTATGTTTTCTGAAAGTTAAAATACTTAATTTACATATATACTTTAATTTGAAACTTACTCTATACTCTGTCTAGGTTTAATTATTTCATTTTATTTTACAAGAACATAGAATATAAAAAATATATAACTTTATTCAATTCCCTCCCTAAACAATCACTCGATCGTGCGTCATGAGGCTATATTTTGTCCAAAAATATATATGTAAAGATGCTAAAATATAAGCTCATTTGAAACCTGTGAATATAAACTTGCTAGTGTGGTCACAATATTAATTCATCGATCTTTTATCCTTCAAGTGCATACATAGGTAGTATGAGCTTAATTGACTGATCCTCAATACACCTTGTATTCAAGCCCTTTCAGCCAAGAGATCTAGGCGGGAATACAGTGACACGTGTAAGGAGAGGATCAGTTAGGTTGTTGCTCTAATTGCTGTATAAGTAGTTATAATCGTCAGTTGTAAAATCAAGAACTTCAGTTGATCAATAAACTACATCTTCACAATTCCTCCCTTCCACCTCTCTGTGTTTCCTTCATTGTTGAGCTCGGTATAGCTCTTCATAGGTAGCCGAACACATTTACGTACGTAATAATCACGTACTTTTATATCACATACATAAATAACAGTTGCCCGGTCAGGCAATGTCCGGACTATATATCACGTACTTGTATATCGGACTTGATTACTATCCCGTTCTGGTCCGGACTATATACCTTTACTTGTTATCCCGAACGATGCAATGTCCGGGCTAAAATGCTCTCTAAATCTATCTATATATATTTAATTATTTTAGAACCCGGCCTGAGGTCATCTTAGAGGCCAAAATTGTCAAGAGTTTTTAAAAACCCCTGAAATATGATTTTCGGAAGGGAGTTTTTTTAAGCTTGTTTCTTTTTTTAACAAAAATTGACTACATTCTCTCGGGATTTAAATCTTAACTCCTGATAAACACCAATCTATATCGGGAGGGTTTTAGTAAAAGACCCGAAATATGCTTAACTAGTACTTTTCCCGAACCATGTTCGGGTTTTTTTCGATATATTTTCGATCGAACGTCAATTTTCAACCAATATACTTCTCACCTTGTTGTTCTTCGAAATCTTTGGTTGTCATGGTGAATTATATCAAACTCCCAAACTATATTTCATACCATGAAAAATAACAACTCGACCCAAACTATATCAAACTCCCAAACTATATGAAACTATGTTAATTAAGATGCAAGCTACATTGAATCCAAATACACATGATCCATAACAATTTCATCCTTCACAACAAACTAAAAACTTTTACTCAGCACATTTCACAACACGGGCATGAAAAAAAATATGGCCATAACAACAGCAATGGCATGTGTTAAACAGATCTAACAGCTACGCCATGAAATAAGTATGGTTATAAGAACAGCAATCAACCAACACAACTCAACATTAATAAGCATTAATCCCGAATTCCAATCCCAATTCCTCTATCAATTTCTCCTATTTTTTTTGTTCAATCTCAATCTTCGGGTTCGCAACCAGGGGAGATGATGACGGGCGACAAAGTGCCAAGCTCTGCCGGCGGGAGCCCCAGGTTTCTGACGGCGTTGCAAACAGGATTAAGGAGTTGGTTCATTTTTTGGCTGCATAGTCGGTCGCGTTGCAAACAGGATTAAGGAGAGGAAGTTCACTCTTGATGGTGCTGACTACTCCTTGCCCATCAACAACCATCCGAATAGTCTCCATGGTATATATCATTCTAATTCATTTCAGGTTTCAACCTATATAAATTCGCTCTATGAATATAATGTTTACAATATCCACAGCTTGTTTTTAGTCATATACAATTAACCTGTTAGTAACATTAGAGTTTTCACCGTTCATAATCACCAAAAATACACTATACTGTGAGCATCAATCGTTTTGTAGCATGCGTCTGTCTCGAGTCAAGAAGCCTTAACTCAATCTTGTCTGTAAGTTTGATTCCTCAAAATTGCATTTCAAAATGTTATTTCAAAACCATAAATTCAGACAAATTGATTTCGGGAACCACTAATCTTTTTTTCTCGTGATTCTCTCTATGGCATTTCATCAAACAGGTAGAGTGCATGACTAAATGGTACTTCAAAACCATAAATTGAAACCCCTAAGGCCCTAACCCCTAATTGAGTTTGAGTTGAGCCAAAATTATCAACCTCGGATTGAACTCAAATACCACATTCAATCTAACCAACAAATTGAGTCAGAATTCATGAAATTGAAAGAAGTAAATTTTGACAAAACTGAAAACTGAAAATGGAATAAGGTGAATACCTCTTTTGATGAATTTTCTAGTTATTTCTAAAACCTAAATCAATGACAAAAAAAAAGAGGGCGTTAAGGGTGCATACCAATTGCCCTCCTCCCGGTGCCGACTGATTCCGCTCGTCCAAGATTCCAACGGCGAGGCGAGAATAGGCGAGTGGAGTTCTAGTAGAGCGACGGCCAGGCGGCAAATCCGAGCGAAGAATTCATATTGGATCCACGCGAGGGAGGCCGTGGATCTGGTAGAGCGACGGTCCGACGGTTACGGTTGACAGTAGAGCAACCGTCCGGCGAGAGGAGATGCGAGGGAGGTCGTGGATCTGGTAGAGCGACGGTTCGGCGGAGAGGAGATGCGAGGGAAGCCGTGGGGGTGCTGCGCGGCAAGGGACCTCCACCTTCTCCGGATCTGGGTGCCCCGACCTCGAATCCGAGCGAGGGAGATGAACGGATGTGAGCGAGACTGCGATGTCGATTGTGGAGCGGCAATGAAGCTGATGTGAGGGATAGGGTTGTGCAGAAAAACCCGATACGACTGACCCAACACGAAACCGGGGTGATACGACACGAAAAAACACGACACGATAAGGACACGACACGATAATGACACGAACCGTGAAAACACGAAAATTAATGGTTCGTGTATGGTTCGGGCAAATCTCGTTACCGGATACCCGACACAAACCATCGAACCGTTTATTTTTATTTTTTTTAAAAAAAATATAGCGAGCTGTGTATTTATATATATTAGATGTAGTTAATTAGGATTACTAAGTCATGATAGCTCAATTGGTTGGCCGTGTGGGGAGAGTTTCAAAAGAGACTTGGAGTGGTGGGTTCGAATCCCATTACTTCCTAATTTTTTGCGCCGAAAATCTCCCAATTGAACAAGTAATTGCAGCGGAGGATCGACAATTCTGCAGATTCTCTCCTCTCCCTCTGTTCCTTCGCAAGTTCCTCGTCTTACTCTTCGCCCTTTGTTCGTTTGTCCACTGTTCAATCTCATCGCCCTTTGCAAAGGAGGGACAGGCCAACCATTCAGAACATGCTTCTATCTTTGCCCTCTTCGCTCAATTAGGGCTCTCAGGTTTGCCATTTTCCTTTCTCTTCATCCTCTTCGATAATCAGTTGGCGATTTTGTCTTCTTCCACTAATTAGGGTTCGCTGCTTCTGTCTTCGCTCTCATGTTCATTAGCTAATTCTCTATTCAATTAGTGCCTCTCTCTAGTCAATCAGTTGGCGGCTGCAGATGATGGGGGCCATGTATAAACAGGCTGTGTATGAGAGAGCTGAAGCAGAGGCGGCTGCAGAGGTGAACAAAGCAAAAATGATCCAACAAAACCCGGAGAACGCACCCTCGATTCCCAAAAGCCTCGGCTGAGACAAGATTGCATTCATTTGTCTATGAAGAATGGCATAGTGAACAAGTATGTAATATCTCGCTTCTAAATTGCTCCTTCTGATACACTGCTGAGTGTTTCCTCTCTTCCTATCTTAGTTTACTATGATAAAGCATATATGATACATGAATTGGATTTGGCTATAGCCGTATGTACTCGATCAAGGGGTTTGAGTCGAGTCATTTATTAACTTAGCCTCTAATTCTAAAATTCTTACACTTGGTAGATCTTGTTGGTTGATTCTATATACCTTTTATGTTTCTATGCATCTCTGGTTTGCAATTCACTTTTCCAGTCTGACATATTAGACTTGCCTCGACGCACTTTCACAAAAGAGAAGGCTCTTAGGGGGTACATAATGTTGCAGCAAGGGTTGGAAAGCTACAACACCCTCCCTTTTTATTGTGACTAAGAACTAGTAGTTGTAGTTTTCACATAAGTTCCTTTGAATATGGTATGATTGCTCAGAGTTGTAGACCTGCTTGCAGAAACTGAAGTTATCGGCCTAAAACAACTGAGATACTAAATTACTATACTGTGAATGGACAATTAAAATAACTACGAAACTGATTCAATCAAAACATATGAAATCAGAAATGTGATGAAAATTACACAAGGGTCTCCCGATTTATACATTAAAAGCTTCAAGTCTGCAGCAGCCAATATGTTGCCATGTGGGAAACTAAAATCATCTCGAAATGGGATAAGCGATAACCCTAACACAATTAATTACTTTAGACCAATCAGCTTATGTTACCATTGGTTGTTTGACACATTGAACAACTATACTAAAGCTAAATTTGATCTTGTGCGATACGATAGTCTAGTGGCTCCTTCGTCGTTATTTGAAGATATGCAATTGCAACGCCTTTGCCTTCCCCCATTCTTAGCTATACCATCATTTGGCAGGTAAATTCTTACCCGTTCTCTACATGTTTGCCTTTTTTTTTTTTGCTAATCATTCATGTTAATTACATTACTTCACTTCAGGGAATATGCATCATCTTCTTTGAAATTTTGGGAACTGGACATGGCTATCAATGTACCCGCTTAGATCATTTCATTTCAACTAAGGAGTATGGATTAACGTTTGTCTGAGTGCTTTTTTGTCTTCTACTTGTCTTTGATCATTGTTACCATATAATTTTCAGAGTTATTTGTTCTGCTTTAGAGATTGTCTTGCATCAAGCTTTAGTTTAACAGTTAAACTAAAGGCGGTTGTTACAATTTTCCTCTAATGCCATTAACTTGCTATTTGCTAAACCATTTTGTTTGTGTTCATGAATTTACCCAGATATGGGATAAGGCGTGTGCATACAGATCTGCTTATCGAACTTTCCCAATTTTGGATTCCTTGAAACCCTAAATCTCGAGTCCATCAAGTAAGTGCTTGAATGAAACTGACATTCAATTATTTACTCGAATTTTTGTTGAACAATGATCCGTATACAGTACTATAATTTTCAGTTTGATCTTTTTGGCTTATCCGTTATTCAATTGTTGAACAATGATCGATTAGAGACTTTTCGGTTTCCAATTGAAGATACTTTGTGCGCTGAACCATGTTTGGAAGAAAAGTAGAACACCCAAGTTTCTTGAATTTCATTGTAATTGCAGATACTTGTGAACGAAAGGAAGAAAGTACCTAAACTTGGGATCATCTATTGTCTATTCTTTGCTTTTGTTGCCTAGTTTTTGCCTCTATATGAACTTGGAATCCATGCTTCTGTCAAATATATATTTCAATATATGAAACTTGGTATTCTTCCTACTGTCTAATTTTTTACATTTATTGAATGTATGTTTCCAGAACTTCTGAACATGGAATCCATTTTTTATGTCTTTAATACCATGGATGTTTTCATCCGTGCAAATTTTAGAATCAATTTGCCATCTCATTAGATATTTTAGCTTTGTTTTTTCTAGTTGTTGCTTACATTAATTGGCCGTGTGTTTATGAAATATGTTATGATTATAAATTATCTTCTCACGAAGGTTCTCCACGTCTCGTTATAATTATCAATTAGGTTCTATACTTCTTCTGTATAGTTCTTATAGTCTTTAGTTTCATGATTTTACTTTCGAAAATTTTGTAGATCAATTTGCATATGAGATGCAGCCATGTGTGACATTTTGGGAGATGCGCTTGGTGTCCTTGATGGGTTTCACAAACACATTATAATGTAAGTCTCTCTTTAAAACAATCTTGAGATACTATTCTGTTCTTTCATTCATTCTCTAATGGTAGTTTTGTGCATGTATGTAACCGTAGGAGTACAAGTTGTTGTATCTGTAGAGGGAAAGACCGAAGAATTGTCGAGGTATTATTTTATTATGTTAGACTTTTGAATAATAGAAAATAGTCCAGAAATCCACTTTTTCCCATAAAAATATAAAAACATGATATTCATTGCTACTTAGTATTTCCATCTGTTTCTAAGTTCTACGTATTATTTATGTTTAACTTTGTAGTGCTTTTGAGATTTACTTGCACCTTCGACAACAACTTCATAATGAGTTACGAGAGGAGCGGGGCGTCTAATCGGCTATGATATATTTGATAATTTGATATATGTGATATATTGATATATATACGGATACACATTGGTACCATTTTACTTGAGCTAGTTAGAATGCTAAGAGAAAATGTGATTGTTTTTTTTGTCTAATTATAGCTAGTTTTGTGCTTCTTTTTTTTTACATTTATTAGATACTTTGATAAATTGCCGCAAAAGTTGAAATCTTTTGAGTACTAAGATTGGATGATGCATTGTGAATGTTTGTGATCTTTAAATCCTACATATATTCTCCTGCATCGACTCTATGTATGAATTGCATTTTGGTTTTTGGTTGTGGTAGCTGTGTATTGGAATAAAAATAAATTAATTTTTTTTAGAATAAAAGAGATCTGTCGGCGGTTTTTCTAAAAACTCCCGATCGAATCATTAATAAAAAAGCCTGCCAAAGAAAAGCATTCTCTCGGGAGTTTTTCTGACCGAAAATTTTCTCTCAGGGGTTTTTATAAAACACCCGATAAACATCTCTCAGCTAAGGGTATATAAGGAGGTCGAAAACTCCGGTTTGCTTTGTAAAAAAACACCCGATAGACGTCTATTCTGTACTAGAATGAAGTGCACCAAGAGGGTGCATGGCCTGAGATGTTTATTGTAAACGGGTCTATTGGTTTTCTATATTAGGCTTTCAGTCCATTGTCTGTTTAGGATTTCATGAGTCTCTTCATATACTCATGAAACGCCGACCACTTGTAACTCTAATATGTTTTTGCTTCCTCTAATATAAATCTGGTTCTCTACTCGTGGACGTAGGCAACACACCGTTGCCGAACTACGTAAATCTCTGTGTCTTTCTTCGCTATTACTGTTCGAGAAATTTGCGGATTGAGCCTATTACTGATCGATTAGGTGTGTTACAGATCGATCATACATGATTGACTACCGCAGGTCTCAGGTCATCCACTATCGAAACGCAATAACTCTAGTAAAGAAGTGGGATTATTTTTGTTGGACTAAATTTCCATATATATATATATATTCTACAGCTGACTGTGTATCCTTAATTTCCAAAGAGAAATATATGTTAGTTCAATTATGTTTATATAACACAGTTTAAACAATAAAAATGATTAGTTTGGTTGACTAGTGTGCATATATGCCTTAATATTCCACACCTGTTTAATAAAGCTATACATGGATATGATTGACCTCAGGTCAGGTCGTCCCCTTGAATTCGTAAATAAATAGCGGTCATTTGGGTTCGAATCGGATACCTTTGAATACTACCCACAAATCCTTTCCGGTTGAGCTATTCCGGAATGCTTAAAACCTTGGTAGAGCAAACTTTTTATAGTGACTGATCCTCAGTGTACTTTCGCAAAGTGTGATCTGCGGTCGCAACCTCATCCTTACCACTAGAGCAAGAGTTCATTGGTCCAGGTCGTCCCTTATCGAAACGCAATAAGTCTAGTCGTTTCGATCTCCTTTTCATCGCCAAAGAATTTTTCATCCAATAAGTAGGATTATTATTTTTGTTGGTATATAAAGCTAAACGCAATTTTTTTTTTTTTATTATGTAATAATTCGGATGGGAAGCTAAACGCAATAACTCTACTATAGTCGTTGTATAAAGCTAAATGCAATAATTAACTGTGTATCCTTAATTTCCAAAGAGAATTCCTTTGGAAGAATTCTTTGTTGACCGTTTGTCCAAAGTGGGATTCCTTAATTTCCAAAGTGGCATTATTTTTTGTTGGAAGAATTCCTTTGTTGTCATCCTTTGTTGACTGTAAGTGTTTAGAGTTGTATTGATTTCATCGAGTGGTTCATCAAATATTAGAGAAGGTAGCTCTCATTTATTTGTTAATTAATATAAAGATTACAATGTTTGTTGGGAAATAAGCTAACATAAAGATATCAAATATCAATAAACTAAAGTTATCAAATTTATATTTGTATCCTAATATATATGAAGTGCGGAATAGGCAGTGAAAGAGCACGTAAATACTCTATAGGGGGGGTGGGTTGGATAGAGTATGTAATCTTTTCGCAATACGCAAATGTAAGACCTTACCGAACGCTGTAAGACCTTATCTGTGGCAACAAGACAGATTAGTAGCAAATAAGATAGAAAGCGGTAAGGAAAACAAAACGCAAAGGGACACGATACTTGTTAACGAGGTTCGGCACAACCGCCTACGTCCCCGCCTAGGGTTATCCAACCCGTAGGATTCAACACACTTTATTTCACTTTGCCTTATGAGTCCTAGATACAACCTCTAGAAGACTTACACACTTCTAGACTACCTTACTATCTAGCAACCCAAACTCTCTAGTGAAACAAAGCAACTAAGGATACCGAAGTACCCTATACTTTTGGGTAAAGAAACCCTTAGTATAACCTAGATGAATTGTACTATAAAGCGTAATGAAACCTCACACACACTCAAAAGTAAATACAAACTCTTGCGTGAGGAGCTGTGTGAGATCGAATGTATGAAGAAGACTTGAATGCAGTGAACGAGTTGAGCGCTGTAGAAGATATATGCTTCAGCAAACGTCTTCTTCTTCTTTTTATAGCCAAGCACCCAGATTCGAATATTGAACGTTTAAACCACAACGTCTACACCGAAACTTCCGGGCGAGATCTTGGCCGACTCCAGAACCTTCTCTTGATATGCTTGAGAAAAACCGTTGAAGATCTGGAGAGCTTGATTTGGCTGTTAGAAGATATGTAAAGATCCCTGCAAAATCTCAATACCAAATACAAACATATATTCCAGAACAATGGAAAGCACAAGTCCGAAAATATCCACAAACATAGCGAGCCCAACCCACGTTTGGCCCAATAAAAACATAGGCCCATGGATTTCGGACAAAGAGACTAAAAGGCTCTATGGACAATGGATCTCGGTTTTGGGCTTAGAGTAATTTGGGCCTGTTTAATAAATAGGCCCATTTATTCTAAACCTACTCCCGAGTCCAGTGAAGATCAATCAACGTCTTGAGCCATAAATTGGTAAGACCTTACCAAACTCAGGAATCCCGAGTTTTGGCTTTCATCAACCAAGGCCTTACCTCCTTTAGTTAGATCTTATCATTAAGGTGGAGTTAACAATCTCCCCCTTGATGAAAGACAAAACTTATGCACCTTTTTACCTGTAATATAAATCACAGCAATTCATATATAATAGTGCAGTAAAATTAAAGCAGCAATGTTGGATCATTGTTTTCAAAACACCACAACCAACACAGTAAGACCTTGCAAACCAAAAGTAAGGCCTTACTCCAGTTTTACCAACAACAACATCATAAAACCTAAAAACCAGAGATATCTCCCCCTTTTTGTCTTTCAACAAGAAGGGAAGAGAAATTGTTTCAAAAACCAGAGAGTTTAGAGCAGAAAAGGACAAAAGAGTTCAAGAACTTCATAAGAACTTCCACCAGGTCACTCATCATTAGACACCACCACCACATCCTCATCATACCACTGGCCATACTTCGGAGGGACACCATCTTCATCTGGATGGTTTGAGTAAATCTTCTGACGCCAGCGATCCTTGGCTTGCTTGACATGATGAGCACTCCACATCTTGGCTTGAACCCTGGCCTCCTCATCACGCCACTTCTTCACAATACCATACTCCTCAACAGTGAGGATGTTTGGTTCTGGGTAAAGAGGACGAAGCACGGGAAACCTGTAAACCCTGCGTTCACAATTGAGGAGAACGTTCTTCGTAGTTTCCTCGACATGCTGCACAGAATCAGCATCCATGGGCAAAATAGAAGTAGTAGCCCGATGATTGAGACCGCATAGCATGAAAAGCTGATTCAGCTTTTCATTGAGGATCAAAATCTGCCGGTGAGAGCTGTCCTGGTGATCCACAATATCAGCACGAGCGGCATTGACATCCTTCCTCAGCGAATCCACCTCTGCCTCTAGACACTCAATTCGTTCCTCCAGCTTTACAGAATCTCCCTAAGACTGTGAGGGTGGCTTCAAAATCCAGCCACCGGCCAGATTTTGTTCAACTCCCAAGCGCTTCCAGCAGTCCTCATCAATACGACTGGTGTGGGAGATAAATTCCTCACCTTCAGTGTCAACGTCGAAGAACTCGAAGATTTTGGGGAGGAAATTTGCATAAGGGAGAGGAGCAGTCACAGGGGTATTGATTGTGTGGAGCATGTAGGTCAAGATGAGATCAGGAATGTCCAATTCGTGCCCTGCCATGATCAGAGAGAGGTAGTGCAGCAAGTTGTCGGTGACAAGCTCGCGGGAGTTTTTCCTTGGCAGGACACATCGAGCCAGAATGGTGAAGACCATCTTAGCATCGAGAGAGAGAACATTGTGGGTGAATTTGGGCTTGGATTTTGAGGATTCAGAGGTGTTGGAACGGCGAGTAAACAGTTCCTTCTGGCCTTTGTGAATGCAGTAGGCTTTGGTGGGGTGAGAGCTTGTGTTGACATTTTCGAGAATTTCAAGAATTAGGGCCAAGGAGGAGCGGGTAAGGGTGATTTGACGCTGTTTAACCTGAGAAGTAAGAGTAAGACTCCCATCTTCTCGGTTTGCAGTGAGATTGAGGAAAAAGAGTCTGGTCAAACGGGGGTAAGCAACAGTGCCAGGGTTAAGGAAGGACCAAACCCGAGAGTTCTTCAACAGGTTGACACAAGGGAGGTTTGTGGACTCTAGAAATTCTAGATCCACATGCTCACAACAGTTGATCGGCCTGTGAGCATACCCATCCCTCCACATCCCAGAAGTAGTGTGATTTATAAACCAAGCATGAGGAATGTCAGAGAATACCTCGTGAGGAACAGGGGTCCGGAGAGCATGCTGGCGAGATACCATCCTTGGAGCGCGAGGATTCACTTGCCTTGGATGATTGTGAGAGGGATATCGAGGCTCCCTTTTGATGATCTTCCGGTGGTGACGGGCCCCTTCTTTCCGAGTCTCTTCCCCTTCACTCTCTGAGGAGGTATCCAGTTGCTTGACCAGGGCTTTCCCCTTGAAATCGTCGTCAATTGCAACACCCTTTCCTTTGTAATCTGAGGAACGGTGACGTTTGGCTCCAGATCTGGTAGTAGGGGGAGAGGAGGGTTTCTTGGGAGCCATGATGAGAGAAAGGGGGGAACGTACTTGAGTGTTCTTGGGAAGAGATGAAAAACAGAGAGAGAAGAGAGACGGAAGAGGTGAAGTGATATGACCAGGGGAAGAAGGGATTTAAATAGGGGAGGAAAAACGTTTGAACTTCCAAAAAAAATCCAAAGAATCCGGTCATATCTTTATCCAAGATCCTAACCAATATTTAAGATAAACACAAGAAAAAAAAACGGGTAAAAGGAATTTTAAAAAAAATCTTTAAGGATAAATATCTAAGGAGATATTTCCTAAAAGATTTGATCCAATATTTTTGTTTGAAATTCAAATTTAACATCAGTCTATTTTAGGATAAGATGTTAAATTTTAATTCAAGATCTTGATGTAGGAGATAATACGAATATCATAAGATACGATTGCTCCCCCTACATCGATGCTTCCTTATTAAGCATTCCAAGTTATAATCGAATGAAATTAAATCTGTCTTCGGGAAGAGGTTTTGTAAAGATATCTGCAAGTTGAAGCTCAGTAGAGATGAATGTCAAAGACACATCTCCTTTCTCAACATGATCTCGAATGAAGTGGTGTCTCACATCAATGTGCTTTGTTCTTGAGTGTTGTACAGGGTTTTTGGATATAGAAATAGCACTAGTGTTATCACATTTGATGGGAATACCCTTGTAGTTGATTCCAAGGTCTTGGAGTTGTTGTGCAATCCATAGGATTTGCGAACAACAAGCTCCAGCAGCAATATACTCAGCTTCGGCTGTTGAAAGCGCTACTGAATTTTGCTTCTTGGAATGCCAACTTATAAGGGATGCCCCAAGAAATTGACAACACCCTGAGGTGCTTTTTCTATCTACTTTATACCCTGCAAAATCAGCATCGGAAAATCCGATAAGATCAAAGCCTGTTTGATGAGGGTACCATAATCCGAGATCTTTAGTTCCATTAAGATATCTTAAGATTCTCTTCACCGCGATCAGATGTGATTCCTTAGGATTGGCTTGAAATCTTGCACACATACAGACACTAAACATAATGTCAGGTCTGCTGGCAGTAAGATAAAGGAGAGAACCGATCATACCTCTATATTCTTTCTGATTTACCTCTTTACCGGTAAGATCTTGATCCAGAGAAAGTGTAGAGCTCATAGGCGTTTTGGAAACCTTGGAATTGATCATCTTATACTTTTTGAGTAGCTCTCGTGTATATTTTCCTTGATTAAGGAATATGCCTTTAGAGCTTTGATGTACGTGAAGTCCGAGAAAGAAATTCAATTCTCCCATCATGCTCATCTCAAACTCCTTGCACATAATGTTAGAAAATTCCTTGCACAACACATCATTAGTAGCACCGAAAAGAATATCATCAACATAAATTTGGACGACTAGTATATCCTTTCCATGAGTTTTGATGAAGAGAGTTTTGTCGATCAAACCTCTTTTAAAATTGTTTTCCAGGAGATATTTAGAAAGCCGCTCGTACCAAGCTCTAGGAGCTTGTTTTAAACCGTACAGAGCTTTATCCAGCTTGTAAACATGTTCCGGAAATTCATCGTTTTCAAAACCAGGAGGTTGAGCAACAAAAACTTCTTCATCCAAAAACCCATTTAGAAAGGCACACTTAACGTCCATTTGATAAAGTTTGATATTCATAAAAGATGCAAAGGCAAGAAGCATACGAATGGCTTCGAGTCGGGCTACAGGAGCGAAAGTCTCCTCGTAGTCAATTCCTTCTTCTTGATTATATCCTTGTGCAACTAGTCGAGCTTTGTTTCGTATAACATTGCCTCCTTCGTCAAGCTTATTTCGAAATACCCAACGAGTTCCAATAATCGATTTCCCCTTCGGCTTAGCCGTAAGAGTCCATACTTTATTACGTTCAAACTCGTTAAGTTCATTCTGCATGGCTATGATCCAATCTGGTTCCTTGAGGGCCTCGGTGTATTTCTTTGGTTCTGTAAGAGATACAAAAGCATGAAATGCACACATGTTTCTAAGATTGGAACGAGTTTGAATACCCGACGAAGGATCTGAGATGATGTCAGCCAGGGAGTGTGAGGAAGCATGTTTGAATTTCCTTCGCGCTGATCCTTGATTAGACGTTGAAGCACCATGAGAAGAGGGTTCAGGCTCTTGAGGTTCAGGAGGATTTGTGGGAAAAGGTTCAAGAAGCTCAGGAGGAATTTCATTTTCTAGACTAGCTTCATCGGTAAGGCCTTGAGACTGAAGTCCAGGGCCTTGCGACAGCTCAGTAAGATCTTGAAATGGCTCCTGCATGTTTCTTGATTTTCTCTTTTCTTGACCATTGCTTCCTCCATCCGACTCATAATCCTCATAAGTGTTTAACTTGAGATCTGCAAAGCCTTCACTCAAGGTACCATTATCACTTTCATCAAATAATACATGTATGCTTTCCTCGACGAGTTTGGTACGTTTGTTGAATATTCGATAAGCCTTGCTTTGATTCGAATATCCAAGAAATATACCTTCGTCGCTGCGTGCATCAAATTTCCCAAGATTATCCTTCCCATTGTTATGTACATAGCATGTACATCCAAATGGTTTGAAATAAGATATACTTGGTTTTCTTCCTTTAAAAAGCTCATAAGGAGTTTTCTTTAAAATTGATCGAATTAGACATCTATTGAGAATATAGTTTGCTGTATTTACAGCCTCTGCCCAGTATGACTTGGGCAAATTATTCTCTAATAGCATAGTCCTTGACATCTCCTCCAGGGTGCGGTTTTTTCGTTCCACCACCCCGTTTTGTTGAGGTGTCCTTGGAGCAGAAAAATTGTGAGAAATCCCATATTTCGCACAAAATAGGTCGAAGTTTAATTGATCAAATTCTCTACCGTGATCACTTCTAATAGAAACGATATGTAGGTTTTTCAATGTTTGTAACTCCTTACAAAGTTTTGAAAAATAAAACAGAGTTTCTGATTTATCTTTGAGAAAGAAAACCCAAGTGAATCGAGAATAATCATCAACAATTACAAGAATGTATTGTTTACCTTTGGGAGATTTGACGCGCATAGGTCCGTATAAATCCATGTGTAACAATTCTAAAGGTCTAGTAGTACTAATGACCTTCTTTTTCTTGAAAGAGCTACGAGTGTGTTTTCCCCTTGAGCAAGCATTGCATAGATCGTCAACTTTAAAATTCAGATTCGGTAGTCCTCGAACCAGATCTTTAGACAATAGCTTTCCGAGGGAATGCATGCTGATATGCCCAAGACGCCTATGCCACACCCTTGGATCTTCTGATAAGGCCTTGAGACACTTTAGATTCGAGGAGGGAATGCGATCTGTATTAAGAGCATAAATATTAGAATCTCTTTTAGCCGTAAGAACCACATCTCCTGTCTTCTCGTCTTGAACGATGCACTTTTCCTTGTTAAAGCAAACACGATTGCCTTTATCACAAAGATGTGAAACACTGAGAAGATTATATTTGAGACCATCAACAAGATATACATCTTTAATAAAATCTTTTGAATTAACACCGATGTTACCAATACCGACGATGTCGCACTTTCCCTTATCACCAAGAGTTATAGTACCGCTGGATTGCTTCTTTAATTGATGAAAAAGAGATTCTTTTCCACTCATATGCCTGGAGCAACCGCTGTCCATAATCCATTTTCGATCCTTAGCCTTGGTGATGTCCTGCAAAACAACAAATCAACCTTTCCGGCTTGACCAATAGACCGATTTGGATCCGTTATGGGGGTATACCATATTTGGTAATTTTGTTCCCTTAGGGACCCAAACTTGCCTTATCCGTTCATTTAATCGAACAGGAAATGTGTTTCGGATAATATAAGGATCTGTTCTCCTATAAGGACAGGTCTCCTTTACATGACCCTTTTTGCAGCAGAAAAAACATGTAGGAGTTCTCCAGCTTCCTTTAGCTTTAACAAACTTGGTAGTAGGTTTAACAGGAAAATTCTTGTTATAACCTATACCGTTTCGGTTTAAAGAAAGTTGTTGTTCTCCAAGCATCTTATCGAGATTAGCCTTGGATCTTGTAAATTGCACTAAGGCTTTTTGCTGATCTTGACATTTTTCAGATAATTTTGCCTTTTCGTTCTCAAGACCAGTGTTCTGATCAATGAGAGTTGAAAGTTTTTCCTTTAGTTCGGAATTTTCCGATCGTAAGGTCTTACTTTCATTGATAAGGTCAGAATTCTGATTATCAAGATCTTGCAATTTCTGTGACAGCCTTTTAATGCAGGTCTCTTGATCCAAAACTTTTTCTTGTAGACTGCTGATTTCTCTGCAGGTGCTTTCCTCATTTGAGATCATATTTTTGAGAAATTCAGAAAGAACAACTTTGGAACTAGACAGAAGGTTTCTTACCATTCCATTAAGGTGTTGATCTTTTTCATCGATTTTGGCCATGAGACAAAGATTGGCTTGTTCATCTTCAGAGTCCGAGTCGCTTGATGCGTCTGAGTCACTCCAAGCTGCTATGACTTTCTTGTTGGATTCTTTCCTCTTTGCCTTGTTACGCTTTTTGAGAGGACACTCCTTAACTAGGTGATCTGTTTCACCACATTCATAGCATGTTAAGACTCAGTTCCTTTTAGAAGGAGTAGAAGACTTACCTTGGCTCCTTGAAGATCCTCCAAATTCCTTATTGGAAAATTGCTTCTTCATTTTGAGAATGCGAGCCAAACCCCTTGTTATAAGAGCAAAGGGATCTTCCTCTTCATCATCCTCTGAATCTTCAGGAGCTTCTTCTTTCTTGACCCTCAGCGCTAAGTTCTTGACATTTGTGGAAGGCTCCCCATCGTCCTCATTGAGGATCATTTCATGGGTGATTAGTTTTCCTAACAAGTCATCGATAGCCAGCGTGCTAAGGTCTTGAGCTTCTTCAATGGCGGTCACCTTGGGACCCCATTTAGATTTAGGAAGACAACGAAGTATCTTCCTGACCTTTTCTTCATTCTGGAAGGTCTTTCCCAAGGAGTCGAGATTATTAATGATCTCCGTAAAACGGGTGAACATTACTTTCACAGACTCATCAGATTTCATCTTAAACAATTCGTATTGTCTGAGATAAATACTGATTTTCGATTCCTTGACCTGACTAGTTCCTTCGTAGGTCACAACCAACTTATCCCAGATTTCTTTTGCCGTTTTGCAAGAGGAAATCCGGTTGAATTCTTCAGTGCTTAGCCCACAGTAAAGAGCATGAACTGCTTTACTGTTTTTGGCTGTTTTTTCCAGATCCGTCTGATTGAATTCTTCCTCAGTCTTATCTACCTTTGTATCATTTGGTCCGCCTGGTCCATCCTTCTGGGGAACATTTGGCCCTCGCGTAATGATATGCCAGAGCTCTAGATCCTGATCAATGATGAACATTTTCATCAGAGATTTCCAGTGCATAAAATTATCCCCAACAAAGAGAGGAGGACGGGAGATAGATCTTCCTTGTCCGAATCCGCCTTGTCCTTCGCCTGCCATGGTTAGTACTCACAGATAGTAATATCCAAATACGTGAGCTAGGCTCTGATACCAATTGAAGTGCGGAATAGGCAGTGAAAGAGCACGTAAATACTCTATAAGGGGGGGGGGGGTTGGATAGAGTATGTAATCTTTTCGCAATACGCAAATGTAAGACCTTACCGAACGCTGTAAGACCTTATCTGTGGCAACAAGACAGATTAGTAGCAAATAAGATAGAAAGCGGTAAGGAAAACAAAACGCAAAGGGACACGATACTTGTTAACGAGGTTCGGCACAACCGCCTACGTCCCCGCCTAGGGTTATCCAACCCGTAGGATTCAACACACTTTATTTCACTTTGCCTTATGAGTCCTAGATACAACCTCTAGAAGACTTACACACTTCTAGACTACCTTACTATCTAGCAACCCAAACTCTCTAGTGAAACAAAGCAACTAAGGATACCGAAGTACCCTATACTTTTGGGTAAAGAAACCCTTAGTATAACCTAGATGAATTGTACTATAAAGCGTAATGAAACCTCACACACACTCAAAAGTAAATACAAACTCTTGCGTGAGGAGCTGTGTGAGATCGAATGTATGAAGAAGACTTGAATGCAGTGAACGAGTTGAGCGCTGTAGAAGATATATGCTTCAGCAAACGTCTTCTTCTTCTTTTTATAGCCAAGCACCCAGATTCGAATATTGAACGTTTAAACCACAACGTCTACACCGAAACTTCCGGGCGAGATCTTGGCCGACTCCAGAACCTTCTCTTGATATGCTTGAGAAAAACCGTTGAAGATCTGGAGAGCTTGATTTGGCTGTTAGAAGATATGTAAAGATCCCTGCAAAATCTCAATACCAAATACAAACATATATTCCAGAACAATGGAAAGCACAAGTCCGAAAATATCCACAAACATAGCGAGCCCAACCCACGTTTGGCCCAATAAAAACATAGGCCCATGGATTTCGGACAAAGAGACTAAAAGGCTCTATGGACAATGGATCTCGGTTTTGGGCTTAGAGTAATTTGGGCCTGTTTAATAAATAGGCCCATTTATTCTAAACCTACTCCCGAGTCCAGTGAAGATCAATCAACGTCTTGAGCCATAAATTGGTAAGACCTTACCAAACTCAGGAATCCCGAGTTTTGACTTTCATCAACCAAGGTCTTACCTCCTTTAGTTAGATCTTATCATTAAGGTGGAGTTAACAATATATAATAATATGAATGATTGAATCAAATATATCAAAATAAATACATCCTAATATATATCCAATACGCGAGTTGACGCGGGAGTAGAGCAACAAACTTTGAAGACCGGAAACAAAATCAATAAAGATAGATCAGATTTGGTCGATGTAGACGGCTAGATCATGAACGTTGAGAGTACAATAGCCATATATCAACAATGAATAATGAGGACACCCTCCCTCCAATTAGACAAGGTAGAGATTGGCAAATCAGATCGAGCTAACATCAATGATTTGAACATCCGTGTAATAAAAAAAAAAAAAGAACTACACCTACACCCCATATATGGCAAGAAGCTAGATCGGTATTATTGAACCAAAATCAGTAGAAGTTGGAGAATAGGTGATCAACCACGACAAGTAGAGAGCCAAGGACGAAGAATATGGGGGAGATTTGTGGTGATGAGAACCTGCTTCCTACAAGAACTTGTGCCGATGTGAAGAACATGGAGTACTGCATCAAGACACTGAATTATTGATCATGATTGGAGTCGGCTCGAGCTCGAAATCTTGCTCATACACATTCGTTTTGAAATATAAATGAGTTCGAGCCGAGTATTATACGAGTGGAGCCCAAGCCAAGCGCTCGAGTAGCCCGAGCTGAGTTGAGCTACTCAAGCTCGGCCATTGAACTTGGTAAGTTATATTACATTGATTCCAACATAAGCAAATGAAAGCCCAAAACAAGGCCTCAAAAACAGGTATAGATCAGTGCACCGAAGATTTCACTAAAAAATAAATATTTAACAAAATATTCGCATCTTTAAACTATTTACGAAAATATTCATTTTTGTCACATGCAATAGAAAAACGCGGTCTGAGATTGTGTTTTACTTGTAAAATTTCAGATCTGAAAGTGGGAAAAAAATGAACAAGAGACCGCGTTTCTTTTTTAATTCCCAATTACTAAAGAAAAAAAAAACAAAAGGACAAACGCGGACTAGGCCCGCGTTTTACAGCTCTCCAAGCTCCGACCATCGCCCCTCCTTCGCTCAGCCAGGCCAACCTTGACTCCGCGCGCCTCCTCCCTCGCCAGCCAGGCCAGCCGTCACCACGCCCGCCCCCCTCTCCCCCGCCTACCACCACCAGTCCACAACCACTCGCATCCCTTCTGTCCACTACCATCGGAGTCGTAGACGAGATTCCGCGGCGAGGAGTCGTTCGGAGCTTCTAATCGAATGAAAAGGCGAGAACAAGTTGACTTCTTGCTGATCCCGGAGCTTCTAATCGAGGATTCGTGGCCGGAGGATATTATAATCGAGCTTCTTGCTGAGTCGGCGACGAGGGTCGGCGGCGAGGAGTCGTGCGCGGTCGGAGCTTCTAATTAATCGGAAGAACGAGAGAGACTTGTGGACGGCGCGCAGGCGGTTGTGGACTGGTGATAGGCGGCGAGGAAGAGGCGCGGAGACGGCCGGCCTAGCTGGACAGGGAGGAAGTGCAGAGACGCAGAGTGAAGGTCGGCAAGAGGAGCCATGGCGCGGAAGGCGTATAAAGCGCGGCGGCGTTTGTGTTTTTTTTTCCCTTTTTTTTCTTCATTAATTCAGAAATAAAAAATAAAAATAAAAGGTTCATTTTTTTCAACCTCAAGCTCTGAAATTTTATGAGAAGTAGAGGTTAAGAGTTTTCATGAGAAGTAGAGGTTAAACAAACTTAGATTCATAAATTTACTTTTTACTTTTGTATGCACGAGAACCGGTGTATAAAGTGCTATTTTTGGTCCAACTCGAGGCAATTTAGCAGAGCTTTAAAAATCAACCCCCTAGCTATATCAAAGATGGAGTTCACTGCTTGATACTTTGACAGCTTGATAAAGGAAGGCAACGACCACAAAGCTCAAATTGGTTTGAGTAATTGAGTGCACTTAATTTACAAAAATCTATATACATTTATCAAAGATGGTGTTTGAGTGGCATGAGACAATGCCTTGGTACATAGTCATCATCTTCAAACAAAGTACAATTGATAAGATGTCAAATCCTTAACTCTTCAAGTGCACATTAAAAACCTAACAGGACAAAGTACATTGGACTAGTTAAAGTAATCATGGCAAACAAGTTTAGCTAGCTACTAAGCTTAGTTCAACAATGAATGAATTGAAATTTAGTTTCTAGGTCCATCTGAGAGGATCTTCCGCCTTGCTGATTTCAACTCATTGAGTGCATTACTTATGCTCATCCTCTCTTGTGGTTGCGCCATAGAACAATGGACTCCGACCGTGATGAGTGACTTGATGCACTCGATTTTCCTAATATCACCGCCAGATCTTGGATGCAACACATTGGCATCACCAAGCATTCCTTGGTCAATGATTTCCATCAACTGATCAGAAAGGGCTGATTTTGAATACTCGTGAAGGTTGAGATTGTTGTTGAACATCGAATCTGTTGGCTTCTTTGATGTCATCATTTCTAGCAAAATTATACCAAAGCTGTAAATGTCACCTTCAGGGGAGACCTTGCTCCCAAGACCATATTCTGCAAATCATGAGCAATCGAGTACATGATGTGTTAACTAACTTGAAGGTACCATTCAAGGGGTCCTTATTCTATAATATAAGAAGTAAATTGTAATTAAAAAGTAAAGTTAATACACATAAAATTGATCACCTGGTGCTGCATATCCAACAGTTCCTCTCACTTGAGTTGAACTAGTCTTGTTCATTGTGTCAGAGGTTGGGGCCCCATCTGAAAGAATCTTTGCTAGTCCAAAGTCACCCACATGAGCAATCATTTCATCATCAAGCAAGATGTTGTTTGGTTTCAGATCACAGTGGATGATCAGACTGGCACACCCGATATGGAGATATTCAAGTGCGGAAGCCACATCAATGGCGATGCTTACTCTTTGAAAGATGCTTAAGCTGGAAAGCAGATTATCATCGACATTCTCATTGAAGACAAGATTTGAGGAGTGTAGCCAACCCTCAAGACTACCCCTTGGCATGAACTCGTAAACCAAAGCTTTAAAATCATTACGTTGTGTGTCAATGCTTGAGCACACCGTGATCATTTTACAAAGGTTCCTGTGACGAATGTCTCTCAGGGCGTTACACTCTGCGATGAAACTTTTGCCAGCTCCTTTATTTTGAAGGTTCAACACTTTAACTGCAACCACCATTTCATTCTCATCTTGGCGAAGGATTCCTTTATAAACAGATCCGAAGCCACCAACACCGATCAGATTTGATGGAGAGAACCCATCTGTTGCACTTGACAACATTTGGTAAGATACTTCAAGAAAAGGCTTCTTCTGCGTTCCAATGGATGTGGCCTTTTTCGTATTAGAAGAAAAAACCAAATAAAAGCATAATGCAACTACCAATACAACAGTCAGGACGGAAGTAAAAATGATGATCACGACCACTCTTATGGACAATCGTCTCCTCTTTGATTCCCTTTGTCGAGGGCAACTTGGTAGATGTAGCTCAGGCACTCCTCCGCAAAGCTTACTATTGCCAACAACAGACACAACACTCGTGTTGCCGAAAACTCCACCTAATGGAACTTCACCCTCGAAGTTATTATATGACAAGTTTAGACTGGACAAGTACGACCAATTGGAAAAATAACTTGGGATTTGTCCGGACAAGTTATTGTAAGAAAGGTCAAGTGCATTCATGCTTCCTAGAGGACTTAAAGACTTGGGGATCGATCCAACAAAGGAGTTTCCACTCATGTTTAAGAAATTAAGACCCGTACATCCACCAAGAGCACTTGGTATTTCACCTGAAAGCCTATTCCTTGATACATCCAGCCATTCCAAATTCTTTAGACTGCTAATTTCAGCAGGCAAAGATCCTTGCAAATTGTTCTGGGCAATCTTCAGATCAACTAAACCGGAAGCATGAAATAGTTCAGCAGGTATAACCCCACTCAACTTGTTATCGGTAAAATATATGACCTCCAAAAACAGACAATTCCCAAGACTCTTAGGTATCGATCCTTCAAGATTGTTTTGTTTTAGGGACAGGGCACTCAAACGAGTCAGGTTTCCAAAAGAGGATGGTATTTCATTCGAGAAATTGTTATAGGATAATTCAAGAGTTACTATACTTTTAAGGTTACCAATATCTGCTGGGATCGGGCCTGTGAAATGGTTGTTACCTAAAGCCAATGCATATAGATTCGCCAATTTGCTCAGCCCGGAAGGGAGCTGTCCTGATAAATGGTTACTCTGAAGATTTAATATTTGAATGTTGGAAAGGTTAAGTATAGAAGGAGGAAAGAATCCTGTATATGAATAACCTGCCAGCTCCAAGATATGTAAATTGGTACAGTTGATTAAGCTGTCCACGAATTTCAGATTTCTTCTGATCGCTCCTACCGAGGAAAACGCATGGTTCATATTTAGGAAATGGAGGTGAGGCAAATTTTTCCCATCGAGAGAAAATGTACCCGTGAAACTATTCTGTGAGATACCAATGGCGTAGAGCATAGAGAGATTTGATAACATAGGGACTTGACCAGTTAGGGAGGTGTTTGTGATCATAAGAAAACTAAGTCGAGGAAAATGGAGGCTAAGATCTTTGGGAAGATTTCCATGGATTCCAGTGTTGGGTAAAGAAATCCTCTCCATCCTAGAAAGATTGTAAAGGGACGGAGGGATGATACCGGATATTTGGTTGTACCCGAGAGTAAAATAAGCAAGGCTTTGGAGTCTTCCGATATCGTCGGGAATGATCCCCTGCAAGAAATTGTCTTCTATTTGGAGTACTATCAAAGAAGTCATATTCCCGATCCCAATGTCATGAAGGTTACCACTTAAGCTGTTGAATATAACAGTAAAGTATTTCAGATTATGGAGGCGGCTGAGCTCAGGTGGGATTCTACCCACCAACTTGTTCCCTCGAAGATCTATATCTACGAGTTGTAAGCAACGGGACAAGTTGGCGGGGATTTCCCCTTCGAAAGAGTTTGGTCCCAAAAGTAGGTACTTTAGCCTAGGTAAATGAGAAATTTGATGGGGAATGTTCCCTCGAAAGAAGTTGGTGCTTAAGTTGAGACTATGAAGGAAGCTCAAGTTACCTATGAAAGGAGACAGTGTACCGGCTAGATTGTTGGAGGAAAAGTTCTATTCTTAAACCAAATCATGTTTTAGTTTTACCATATATGTTTGCTTAAGAATGTCGAAATGCTTGACAGTGATCACACTGTTGCTGGAGGAGATGCATCTGGAGAGAAGAAGAAGAATAAAAAGAAGAAAAAGAAGGGGAAGGAGGAGGGATCAGCAGGTCAGAAGGGAGAATCTGATACTGCTATGACAGTTGAGAATGGGTCTGCTACAGATAGTGGGTCGAAGAAATCTAAAGAAAATCCTGGAAATGTAAGAAACTTTGCTAATGGATTAGTCATCGAGGAGTTGCAAATGGGAAAACCGGATGGAAAAAGAGCATCTCCTGGAAAAAGGGTATTTACTTATTTTATAGTTTCCATGTTTGAGCTTGGTACAGGATGTTGAACTATAATGCTGTCATATGTCAAGAGAAATTTCGCTTTGTCTATGTATGTTTGTAAATACCTTGTCCATATATTTCAGGTCAGTGTTCGTTATATTGGGAAGTTACAGAAAAATGGCAAAATCTTCGACACTAATATAGGCAAAGCACCTTTCAAGTTCATCCTAGGTGAATAAAAATGATTTTCAAGCACTTTTGTGGTGGTGGTGGGGGGGGGGGGGGTGATTTTGTTACGTGGCCTATAGATATAAAAATGATTTTCTAATAATCTTTGCAGGTGTTGGAGAAGTAATCTTTGCACTTCTGAATGGCCAGACCACTTTTTTTCTAAGTGTTGTATCATTTTTTTTTCCTAGTTTTATCTGACAAACTCATTGGCCTGGATAGGTATGCGAGTTGGGGATAAAAGAAAGCTTACAATTCCACCATCTATGGCGTAAGTTCTATCTACCATTCGTTACTTTTTTTGTTTGTTTGTTTTTGAGTTATATGCAGTTTGATTCATCTTTGAAGGTTTCTATCTCGACTCGAGTGTTGGATCTTTAATCAGTATCTATATACTGAGGTTGAACCCATGTTTGCAGTGTGTTTTCTGCCATTCCTGATTCCGGCGAATTTGTGGTTTTACATGAATGGGTCTAAGGGCATCGGGGCTACCCCTGCCAACTCTTGGTTGGAATTCAATGCAAGTACACTAATTTCTTCTCTCTTTAGCTTTGACAGAGCAGTACTATAATCGGAGCAATTATTTAAGCAACATTGTGGTGTTCTAGATGTTGATGTTGCTGATGTCGGTAGGCAAGCCTTGTATATATTCTTAATGGTTGCAAAACTGAAGTTATGGTATGTTTGTTCAAGAGGGAGGGAATGAGATATGTTTTTAGCTCTAATGTGTTTCTAAATAAAAAGAATGCAAATCATAAGGCGGGGAGAGATAATATTATTTTATTTAAGCCTAGTAGCTCAAATGGTAGAGCGATGTGCTTAAGCACAAAGATGCAGGTTCAAATCCTGCATAGGCTATTATAATAATTAGAAAAAAAATTTACTATTTATTATTAATGAGGAAATAAATATTTTAGCGAGGAAATCACTTTTATCGATAAATATATATTCAATGACCAATCTCGAATCCTTCACCTATTTTTGCGACAAAATCTATGTCTTCTTACGATGAAAATTTTAGTCGACAATAATCATTAACGACGAAAAAAAATGTTAGCGATGAAATTGCATTTGACGCCAAACACATTCAATGAGTAATTTTGAATCCTTCCACTTCCTTGGTGACAAAAAATTTGACTTTTTACGTTGAAAATATTAGTCACTAATAGTTACTGCGAGAAAAAATTGTTTCATCGCTAATACTTTTAGCGACGAAATATTTTTTCCTCGATTAACCTTTCCTTGACGAGCTTTCTGCGAGAAACTGGCGACGAAATGTATTTCCTCGCCAAATCTCTTTAGCGACAAAAACTCAATTTTCAATGACGAAAAATTTCCCTGCTAATAGGCATTTCTGTTGTAGTGACCCCTTAAATTCAAAATTACAGAAACCACCCTTTAAATGGTATTTGTTTACAATTCACCACCTATTCAACTATTTTCGTTACTTTATCATTAAATATATTATATTTTAGTATTTTTAAACTCAAATTTGATTGTAAATATATTCAAAATTTGAATTTAAAGGCCCAATTATATTTTAGGGATCATTGTATTTATTTTGAAAAATAATAATCAATAATGCCTAGAATTATTATCTTAATTTATGTTTGAAAATGTTTATAAATTTTTAAAACATTATGTAAATTACTCTTATTTAAAATATAAATAAATAAGAGTAATTTCCATAATATTTTAAAATTTTATAAACATTTTTAACCATAAATTAAGATAATAATTCTAGGCTATATTTATTAATTTTTTAAAATAAATAAAATAATCCCTAAAATATGATCTAGCCCTTAAATTCAAAATATGAATATATTTGCAATCAAATTTGAGTTTAAAAATATTAAAATATAATAATATAATTTTTTTTTATCGGTAAATATAATAATATATTTAATGATAAATTAAAGAAAATAGCTAAATGGGTGGTGAGTTGTAAACAAATATAATTTAAAGGGTGGTTTTCTGTAATTTTTCCTTTTATAAATGTGTGATTTTTAATAGAAGAACTGTTTTTGTTTTGATGGAATACTATTGTTCTAGACTAAGCTCATTAATCTCCAATTTGTTGGTAGATCATTTTATGATATGCAAAACGAGGAGCAAATTATATTCCTTAGATTCGAAATTAGCAGTTCAATCGTACTTTACTCGATGCAAGGTTTTGGATTATTGTCATTTACATTTCATTCTTGTGTGTCTGTTTACAAGTTATATAATTTTGGACTGTTACTGTTACTTGGATTTGTAAAGCTGTCCCCCTCTTGTAATCTTGACTCTTCTCACTGTCTTCTCTATTTTGTGAGTCAATTATAGGTTTTCCTTAATTTACATCTCATCAGATGAATATTTGGTACCTGAATTTGGGATAAACTCTGGCTTGTTCGATCTTCTCTTCGAAGTTTCTATTGGAAATTAATTGTAATCAATTGGATGAGGTATATGCGAACTTCTAACGTTCCAAATTTACGAGAGGCTTAATTTATGAATTGAAAAATCCTAATTTAAATTTACTTTGCATATTTTGACGGCATGTTTCATTGATGTATGTCAACTTAAAACTGTGTAATCTAGGTCAGTTGGCTCCTTACATTACCTTGTATGTGATTTGATCCATCACGTATATCTCTTACCTATTACCACATCTATCGGTAAACCTTTCCAATTTGATCCAATACTTATTATTCACATCACGCATGTTTTTTACCTTATAGAAATTCATGTTTTTTAAAATTATTTTCCTGTGTTTTTGTTATGTCATCCTTGACGCCATATTTTCCTCTTGATTTGTACAATGAATGAGTCTTTTTAACCCTTGAACGTTTTTATCTTGGACACTATATTTTCCTCTTAAGCTTTTGAACCTTTTGTGTTTCTGGTTGATGCTTTGCTTGATTTTTTATCGTCTACACTGTTTATGGATTTCGTTTTGACCCTAATTTAGGGTTTTCCTTTTGCTCGTGGATTTAGAGATGTGTTTGAATAGTGACACAACCTCTCCTTGGCTGCTAAAACTCCAATCTTCACCTCTAGGCCAGTCATAATTTGCCTGTACTTTTAACTTGTTTGTATTGTTTCTGCTTTTTTTTTATATATATATTTGCTTTGTTTGTTCAATCACAATTGCTCTCTTTCTCTCTTCACCTTTGTCTTGGTTTGATTTCATTGTGGCTTCAAATAGGGGTGTGCATGATTCGGTCCAAACCGAATTTTTGGGCTGAACCAACACAAACCGAACCTAACTGAAGTTTTTCGGTTCGGTTTGTGTTAAACCGAATTTTTTTATACACTATATAAATTAATACAGTGTATAGATATTTGTAAACTTATATAGATACTTCATGTGTATACGTATAAATACACATATATACACTGTATTGTATGTGTATACACATATGCAATGTATAAGTACACACATACACTGTATTTGCTTGTGTATACACACATACAATGTATAAAAATACACACATATGCACTGTAAGTATTTGCATGATATGTATGTGCATATATATATTTGGCAAAATGACCCCAAATAATACAAACTATCACCTATGAACCGAAAATAATACAAACTTTAAAAATCACCAATAGGTATACAAACTATTGCGTATTAAACCAATTTTGATACGAAACCATTTGCGACCAAATTTCCCACGACCCGCATGACGTGGCAACCAAACATGCCATGTCACTTAACTTTTTTAAAATGAAAAAATAAATGAATTACCTTTTTAAAATGAAAAAAAAAATGAATTAGCTGGGAACCTAACCGGAGTTGCCGAGTTGAAGCCGCCGGCGGAATCTTAAACATGAATTGCAGCCCGAGGAGACCATCGAGTAACTCCTCCAACCTGTTAACCTGCTATCGTCGCCGCCACTGGTACTGGTACAATTCCGTACGTCCAACTTCTCCTCCCTCGACACCTCTATTTGGGGCTCCGCCGCCGGCTCTAGCTACTATTTTCGCCCCACTTTTGCTTTTAAAGTCTCTCGCCGGGTCCCACCCCTTCCACACCTCCAGACTCGCCCTCGCCCACCACCACTATGACGCCGCAGCCGCCGTCTCGTTCGGATTTCACCAGCAGCAGCAGCGTTTGGATTTCAGGGAGGATATTTTCAAGGACGATAACTCCGAGGCGATGAAGGATGCAACAAGCAACTGAAATCGGCGATGAAATCGAACCAGGACGCACCCTCCGGTGCGGCGGCGGGGGCTTCTATTGCAGGTCTGATCTGACCACCTGGGGTCTTACGATGTGGGCGGGGAACACGCTCTAGATGTTGCCGATGACTTTCGAATCCGGTCAGCCACCGACCTCGGCAATGGTGGCTGCGCAGATATGGAGGTCGAGGAGCGCGCTGCAATTCATGCCTAGGTTCATTCCATTGGCGGCGACGGCGCGATTTCAACTCCGGTTCTAGGGTCCCCAATTCCCACTAATTCAATTTTTTTTTTTAAAAAAGTATAGTGACATGGTATGCCATGTCATGAAAAAAAATTGATGTTTGGTTGCCACGTCATACATGTCGCGAGAAATTTGGTCAGAAATGATTTCGTATCAAAATTGGTTTAATACGCAATAGTTTGTATACCAATTAGTAATTTTGAAAGTTTGTATTATTCTCGGTTCATAGGTGATAGTTTGTATTATTTGGGCTCATTTTTCCTATATATTTTTTATATTTGTATACTTTATATTGAAATATATGTATATATGTGTAAATACGTACAATGTATATATGTATTTGTATACTTTAATTTATTTATTTTTATGGAAATTCGGTTTAATTATGTTAAAACCGAACCGAACACAAACCAAACCGGCAAATAACCGAACCGAACCTAATGCTTTCTGTTCGGCTTTCGGTTTGAAATTTTGAGATTTTCGATTTCGGTTCGGTTCGGTTCAACCCGGTTCGGTTAGGTTTTAGACCGATGCACACCCCTAGCTTCAAAATGCTTCCACTTTGGCATGGCAATTCAAGCTTAATGTTCCTCCATACACTTTCTTCACTATTTTTTTTTTTTGTTGAGTATTCTTCACTATTGGTTTTTCATATGGTATTGTTGTACCTTATAACCGTACAATTTCAAATTTGAATCGCAATTGGTCTCCATTCCTTGCATTTTTCTCCTTACATCCATACAATGAGCAAAAGCCTTATAAAAGAACCAAAGGGTGGAATGAACAAGCTAGTGTTATATTACAACATCGTTTTATGGAAGGAGATCCGTTTTATGGCTTCAAAATGCTCCTCCTTCGGTGCTTCCTCCTCCGCCCCTTCTTATTCATCTATCTCCTACTGTATTTCACCTCCTTTGCCCCTTCTTCATCTCTCTCCTCTCCCGTCGCTCTCCCTTCGTCCGACTTCTCTTCCTCCTGCCATCAGTCCCCGACGCCCCCCGAATCGCACCCCGATGCCTCTTGAATCGCGCCGTTTGCGTGGCTTAGGGCTTGATTCGGTGAGCATTTGCACTTTTTGGCCTTCAATTTGAGTAATTCCTGCTATTTATGTGTTTGGATCGATTTTAGGAATTTGAGTTTTAGGGTTCTTTAGTGTGCACAAATGATTGACTTTTTACTTGCTAATTCCTGAAAAGTTGATGTTGGTAGGGTATATCATCAAAATCAGGGCAATCGGTAATTGATTAGATTTTCCTTGTTTCATTTGATAAGGTGCTATACTTCATAGCCTATTTTGCAGTTTCACCGGGCTTTGCTTTACATACATTAAAATGTCATGGTCAGGGAATTTGATTGGATCTCTTGTCAATTGTAATGCTGCTTCTTTGTCCTTCGTATATGATTTTCTCTTAAAATCTTTAACTCTTCAAGTGCACATTAAAATCTAATAGGACAAAGTACATTGGACTAGTTAAGTAATCATGGTAAATAAGTTTAGCTAGCTACTAAGCTGAGTTCAACGTACATTGTATGAATTGAAATTTAGTTTCTAGGTCCATCTGAGATGATCTTTCGCCTTGCCGATTTCAACTCATTGAGTGCATTACTTATGCTCATCCTCTCTTGTGGTAGCGTCATAGAACAATGGACTCCGACCGTGATGAGTGACTTGATGCACTCGATTTTCCTAATATCACCACCACATCTTGGATGCAACACATTGTCATGATCACCAAGCATTCTTTGGTCAATGATTTCCATCAACAGATCAGGAAGGGCTGATTTTGAATACTCGTGAAGGTTGAGATTGTTGTTGAACATCGAATCTGTTGGCTTCTTTGATGTCATCATTTCTAACAAAATGATCCCAAAGCTGTAAATGTCACCTTCAGGGGAGACCTTGCTCCCAAGACCATATTCTGCATAACGAGCAATATAATGGAGTACATGATGTGTTGAGCAACATGAAGGTAACATTCAAAGGGTCCTTATTCTATACTAAGAAATAAATCGTAGTTATAAATAATGTTAATATTATGAAATCGATCACCTGGTGCTGCATATCCAACAGTTCCTCTCACTTGAGTTGAACTAGTCTTGTTCTTAGTGTCCAAGGTTGAGGCCCTATCTGAAAGAATCTTTGCTAGTCCAAAGTCGCCCACATGAGCAATCATTTCATCATCAAGCAAGATGTTGTTTGGTTTCAGATCACAGTGGATGATCGGATTGGCACACCCGATATGTAGATATTCAAGTGCGGAAGCCACATCAATGGCGATGCTCACTCTTTAAAAGATGCTTAAGCTGCAAGACAGATTGTCATCGACATTCTCATTGGCGACAAGATTTGAGGAGTGTAGCCAACCCTCAAGACTTCCCCTTGGCATGAACTCGTAAACCAAAGCTTTAAAATCATTACGTCGTGTGTCAATGCTTGAGCACACCGTGATGATTTTACAAAGGTTCCTGTGACGAATGTCTCTCAAGGCGTTACACTCTGCCATGAAACTTTTGCCAGCTCCTTTATTTTGAAGTTTCAACACTTTGACTGCAACCACCATTTCGTTCTCATCTTGGCGGAGGATTCCTTTATAAACAGAGCCGAAGCCACCAACACCGATCAGATTTGATGGAGAGAACCCATCTGTTGCAATTGACAACATTTGGTAAGATACTTCAAGAAAAGGCTTCTTCTGCGATCCAAAGGAGGTGGCCTCTTTCGTCTTAGAAGAACAAACCAAATAAAAGCATAATGCAACTGCCAAAACAATAGTCAGGATGGAAGTAACGGAGATGATCACGACCACTCTGATGGACAGTCGTCTCCTCTTTGATTCCCTTTGTCGAGGGCAACTTGGTAGATGTAGCTCAGGCACTCCTCCGCAAAGCTTACTATTGCCAACAACGGACACAACACTCGTGTTGCTGAAAACTCCACCGAGTGGAACTTCACCCTCGAAGTTATTATATGACAAGTTCAGATAGGACAAGTACGACCAATTGGAAAAATAACTTGGGATTTGTCCGGACAATTTATTGTAAGAAAGGTCAAGTTCATTCATGCTTCCTAGAGGACTTAAAGACTCGGGTATCGATCCAACAAAGGAGTTTCCACTCAGGTTTAGCATATTAAGACCCGTACATCCACCAAGAGCACTTGGTATTTCACCTGAAAGCCTATTCCATGATACATCCAGTCATTCCAAATTCTTTAGACTGCTAATCTCAGCAGGCAAAGATCCTTGCAAATTGTTCCGGCCAATCTCCAGATCAAATAAACCGGAAGCATGAAATAGTTCAGCAGGTATAACCCCACTCAACTTGTTATCGGTAAAGAAAATGAGCTGCAAAAACAAGCAATTCCCAAGGCTCTTAGGTATCGATCCTTCAAGATTGTTGTGTAGTAGGTACAGGTCACTCAAGAGAGACAGGTTTCCAAAAGAGGATGGGATTTCTTTTGAGAAATCGTTAAAGGATAATTCAAGAGTTACCATACTTTCAAGGTTACCAATATCTGATGGGATCGGGCCTGTGAAATGATTGTCACGTAAAGTCAACAAAGATAGATTTGCCAATTTGCTCAGCCCGGAAGGGAGCTGTCCTGATAAATGGTTACTCCCAAGATATAAAAATCGAAGGCTAGTGGAAAGGTTAAGTATGGATGGAGGAAAGAATCCTGAATATGAATAACCTTCCAGCGCCAAGTGCAGTAAATTGGTACAGTTGGTTAAGCTGTCCAAGAATTTCAAATTTCTTCTGATCGCTCCTACCGAGGAAAATGCATTGTCAATATTTAGGTATTTGAGGAGAGGCAAATTTTTCCCATCGAGAGAAAATGTACCCGTGAAACTATTATCTGCGATGTCAATGATGTAGACCATAGAAAGATTTGATAACACAGGGAATTGACCAGTTAGGGAGGTGTTTGAGATTTCAAAAGCGCGAAGTCGAGGAAAATGGAGGCTAAGATCTTTGAGAAGATTTCCATGGATTTCAGTGCTAGTTAAATAAATTGATTCCATCCTAGAAAGATTGTAAAATGAAGGTGGGATGATACCAGAGATTGGGTTGTCCCCGAGAGTAAAATAAGCAAGGCTTTGGAGTCTTCCGACATCGTCAGGAATGCTCCCCCGCAAGAAATTGTCATCTATTTGGAGTGCCATCAAAGAAGTCATATTCCCGATCCCAATGTCATGAAGGTTACCACTTAATCTGTTGGATAAAGCAGTAAACTTTTTCAGATTAGGGAGGAGGGTGAGCTCAGGTGGGATTCTGCCCACCAACTTGTTGTTGCCAAGATTTATACTTATGAGTTGCAAGCAACGGGACAAGTTGGCAGGAATTTCCCCTTCGAAAGAGTTTTGTCTCAAGCTTAGGTACTGTAGCCTATGCAAATGAGAAATTTGATGGGGAATGTTTCCTCGAAAGAAGTTGGATGTTAAGTTGAGACGATGAAGGAAGCTCAAGTTACCTATGGAAGGAGACAGTGTACCGGCCAACTTGTTGGAGGAAAGGTCTAAACTGACCACACGGCTATGCCTACGACCACAAGTAACGCCTCTCCATTGGCAGAAATGGAAGGAGTTGTTGTTGCCCCAGGAGGCCAACACGGAATTAGGATCATCGACAATCTGAGCTTTGATGGACAAGAGGGCTTCGTAGTCGGTCTCATTTGGTCTGAGCCCGGGAATATTAATGGTGCTGCCCAACAGAAATGGGGGAAGGGTAGTGATGATGGAGATTAGTGTGAAGAAGAAGAAGAGGATTGCTTGCTGATGCATCTTTATACAAATCAAATTGAGATCTGCAAGGAAAGGTTTGAATTGGATGGCTGATAAGTTTGTGATGCCTTTTATTTATAGAAGCTCTCCGTAGAGTTTCAGGTGATTTATTTGACTTTATACAAATTTCATAGTGCGTGGAAAATGAAGGCAGTCAATACACTATCTATATCAATATTTATTTATATAAGCTCGTAAAGTGAAATGTATCATATATATCTCCATTTTAACAAGTTATCGATTTTTCTTTTTTTTTTTACCATTTCATCTTTCACATAACCCTCTATATCAATATATTTATATCCATACAAACTCTTAAAACAAAAGAGTTTACATATGTGTCACATCCAGGTTAATCCTCTTATTTTCAACTAATTACCTTTCTTTTTTTTTTTTTTTGGTAGAAAACCGTGAGAGGCAGGCTCTCATCAATAAATAACAAACGGACTACACATGCACTAAACGGGAAGTAGTCCTTCCCCTAGCGTCCTCCTCAACAATGAGTTCAATCTCTAAAGGCGGAAAAGAAATGCTATGTACACCAAAAGGAAAAGTATAGGCTAGAGCCGCGAGGGAGTCGGCGACGGAGTTCGCTTCCCTGAAGACATGCCTCAACTGGACCTCCCAGTCTCGACTAAGTAAGCTCCGGCACTGCTGTACCAGGCTGGAAAGGGGGTGATGACTCCCCACTCCCTTCTGCAGCAAACTGATTGCAGTCTTGGAGTCCGACTCAACAATCACATGCTTGTGTCCTGCCTCCCACGCCAATCGGATCCCATCCTACAGACCCCAAAGCTCGGCAATTGGCACCGTACAGCACCCAATGTGCCTAGCATAACCGGCCAGCCAACGCCCATCTGCATCTCGCATAACTCCGCCTGCACCAGCACTCCCATCCGACGCAACCGAGCCATCAGTATTCACCTTAACCCAGCCCACAATCGGCTTCTCCCACCCGATCTCCGCCCTATGCTTCTCGACGGCGGATGCCCTGACACCAAGGCGTTGGCAAGCAGCAGCGTACTCTAGTGCTTTTGTCTTGATGAACTGCACTCTGTCGACTACACATTCCTTACCATTAAACACACGGTCATTCCGCCACCTCCAAATCCACCAAAGCGCCGTCGCGAAAACACATCCCCAATCAACTTCGCCAACATAAACCTGTGTCACAAGCAGCTGCTCCCTAACCCAGGCAGCAAAAGGACTCTCGAGGAAAGCCCGGCTGCTCGTCGGCCTACCAAAAGCCATCCACAACCCGTCAACCTTGCGGCAATGCCTGAACAAGTGATTGAGGGTCTCGGCTTGGTCTGAGCACGCACCACAGGTTGGATCCGTCGCGATATGGCGTCGACACCTCTCCTCATTTGTAAGAATAGCCCCTCTGAGTATCAACCATATGAAACACCGGACACGTTCCGGCACCTTCAACCCCCAAATTCTTCGAAACACATGTGAATCATTGAAACTCACCTCATGGGAGCCCCTAATCAACTCGTATGCCGATTTGATGGAATAGTTACCATCAGGTGTCGCCTGCCAACATAGCCGATCCTCCGACATGTCGACGTCTTCCAGCCCAATCGCTGCCAGCTTCATCAAGCTAGAAGCCGGGAGTAACGAGGACAACAATTCCCAATCCCAGCCCAGTTGAACCCTCCAGTACGACCGTACTGAACGACTAAGGGTGGCTTCGTCAAGCTGACCGCGGGCTACATCCAGCAACAACCCATCCCCCGTCCAATTATCCCTCCAAAATCGAACGAGCAATCCGTCACCAACAATCCACCGAACCCCAGCAGCAACCACCCCATTCGAGCACTGCAACATGCTCGACCAGACATGGGATGTACCGGTCAAACCACTCGCCATGGTGCGGGTATACTTGGCCCGGAGTATGTCGCTCCAAGTCTCCCCATCATGGCTAATTAAAAACCTCCACATAAGTTTCCCCGTCGTGGCCAAGTTGAGGTCCCTCATGGCCCTAATGCCCAACCCGCCGAGCTCCCTGGGGCTGCACACCACGTCCCAGTTGACAAGATGCATCCGTCTCCGCTCCTCGCTGCTTCCCCAAAGAAAGCTCCTACAAATTTTATCAATTTGTTCACATGTATTAGCAGGCAGCATAACCGACGCCATAGTATAAACAGGGATTGAAGATAGGACAGATTTAGTGAGTGTGATTCTCCCTGCAAGGCTCAGGTATTTGCCCTTCCATGTTGCAAGCCTGGCACTAATCTTATCAATCAGTGGCGCGAACGTGTCCTTGTTCACTCGCTTATGCAGAACAGGCATCCCTAGGTAGCTCCCAAGGTCCTTCGTCACCTCAAACTCAGAAGCGCTCGTCAATTCT
Organism: Persicaria maculosa; assembly: GCA_963922045.1. Lineage (NCBI taxonomy): Eukaryota > Viridiplantae > Streptophyta > Magnoliopsida > Caryophyllales > Polygonaceae > Persicaria > Persicaria maculosa. Next base: position 67,565,154 of record OY998262.1, read on the forward strand.
GCCAACGCTTCACCACTGACATTCGGTGAAATAAAAAGCTTAGACTTAGCTCTATTCACACGCTGTCCAGAGGCGGCGCAAAAACGATCCATGACCTCCTGTATCACCCGAAGTTGCTCCACCGAAGCTTCCGCAACCAGAACAATATCATCTGCGAACAAGACATGGGAGATGTTAGGCCCGTCCCTAGTAATCCTAGCCGGGATCCACCTCCCATCCTCCACAGCACTAAAAATCATCTGGCTAAGCTTTTCAATACAGAGGATAAACAAGTAAGGGGAAATAGGATCTCCCTGTCTGACGCCTCTGTTCGGCCTGAATTCCTCCGCCATCTCTCCGTTCACCAGGACCCTCGTAGAGACCGTGGATATACAAGCTTCCACCCAATTCAACCAACATTGTGGGAATCCTGCATCTCGCAACGTCTCGACCACAAAATCCCAACGCAATCGGTCATAAGCCTTCTCAAGATCTACTTTGAGAATCATCCAACCTCTCCGCCCTCTCTTCTTCCTCATCGAATGGACAAGCTCCTGCATGACAACAATGTTATCAGTTATCAATCGGCCCGGAAGAAAACTACCCTGCATCGGACTAATGAGCAAAGGGAGAATGGGCCTCATCCTGTTCACGAGAACCTTTGTAATGGTTTTATACAACACATTACAAAGGCTGATCGGCCGGAATTGCGTAATTAACTCCGGCTTGGCCACCTTAGCAAGGAAGACAATCAAAGTGTCATTCAGCCCCTCCAGCATAGTACTAGACTCGAAGAACTGCCGAACACACGTCTTGACTGATTCCCCGACCTCTTCCCAACACTTCTGAAAGAAAACGGCTTGGAACCCATCCACACCCGGCGCTTTGAACGACCCCATCTCCATAATAGCCCGGTGTATCTCCTCGTCCGTCACCGGCCGCTGAATAGCATCCCACTCAACAGCCTCAATCGGGGGAAACCGACCCGAATGCAAGGGCGCAACAATGAACTCCGCTTCCAGAATTGTATACAATTGCCTAAAGAAGTCGTTGACCAGCCTCTCGATCTCCTTACCATCAGTGACGTCTTCTCCCGCACTGTTCTTCAGCATCTCTATCCTGTTTCTCTGTCTCCGGACGATTGTCGAAAGATGAAAGAAAGTAGTATTGCGATCGCCGGCACAGAGCCATTGCTCCCTAGATTTCTGAAACCAGAGGAGCTCCTCCTGTTCTAAGGTGCTCGCCAACTCCCTTTGAACCTCTTCCTCTCTTCTGAGAAGCTCCGACGTGACATGAGAGCCCAGCTGCACTTGGATCTCATTAAGTCGGTTCTCGAGCCGGAGCTTCCTCTCAAATATATCCCCGAACGTATCGCGGTTCCATCTCAGCAAACAATCCCGGAGCTTACGCAGCGCAACCGGAGTGGCCCTATCCCTATCCCAGGAGTCATGAACAAGGGTCTTGAACTGGGGATGGGTAACCCAAGCCGCTTGGAAGCGAAAGGGTCGCCTGCCTTTGTGAACCCGTCTCCTCGGACAAAGTTCCAACAAGAGCGGGCAATGGTCCGATCCGAACTTCGGGAGATGCCTCACAGCGGCGTCGGGCCAACCCAGCCGGCCCATAGCATTCGTAAACACACGGTCAATCCTACTGGCAGTATACGTCGCAGGCGTTCGACCTCTATCCCAAGTGAATTCAGGCCCAGAGAACCCCATATCAATCAACTCAGCCGTCTCAACCCAGTCCCGGAATCTCCCGGAGTCCGGCGAGAGCCCCCCGTTATCCCTGCTTCGCTCCGAACTGTACAGTACACAATTAAAGTCACCCCCCACGAACGACGGCCCGTCCACAGAGCGCAAAGCGTCCTCAGTATCGTCCCAGAACCGCCTCCTCTCATGTTCTTGAGGGGGCGCATAGACGACAAGCAACCGAAGTTTCTGATCTCCGATCTGGACATCCACCGCAATGAATCTCTCGTGCGTCTGCCGAACAGTAAGATCAATCTTGTCTCTCTTCCAAAGGAGCCACACTCCCCCTCGGAAACCTACCGCATCCACCACAACCGAATCAGTAAATCCCAGCCTGTCACGCACCGTCCTAGCTCTGTCCCCCGAAATTTTAGGTTCAAGAACGGCAAACACATCAACCCTATGGCGTCTACTCATATACTTGACAGCTCTGCGGAACCCGTCGCTACCAGCTCCGCAATAGTTCCAAACGATGCAATTCATCAAGAAGAGAGGGGGTTGGGCGTCGACGCCGTCTCGACTCCCAAGTTCGCTGTCTTACCTTCAACCATCATACCTTCCATGACGATAGCTTCATCACTGGGCGAGACCGCTCCCGGGGCCGCACTGGCATCACTGGCATTCCTAATCATATCCCCGATTCCTCGCGCGTCATCCATGCTCGGTATCCTCACTGTAGTCCCAATGTTGCCGTCACCATCCAAGCCTCCTTGGGAAGATCTAATCTCGGTGTTCTGGTTAGTAGTGAATACATTCCTCTCCTTCCAGACCTGGGCCGCCTCGTCATGGCGTCTCTTCTTAACTGGCCCTGGCGAATTGCCCGAATTCTGTCCACTGAACTTAGGCCCGTTCCTTCTATTGCTGGGCTTCATAGAGCCCTTTCTAACTATCCTATTCCCCACTTCCTTAGTTCCTGGGGTGAAAGTCACCGACAAATCCTTATTTGATTCTCTAATATTCTCTCTCTGAATATTAATAATTCCCTTATCATTATCCATAACCAAGAGATTCTTACCTGTTGGGTTGCATCACAAATCCTCATTGGACTTGGATCACTCTTGGGCTTGCTCATTCTTGGACCAATCCAAGGAAAAGTCTAGAAGAAGTGAAGAAGTTTTCTCCAAACTTCTCCATCCTTTCAAAATTCTACAAGGATCTTGAAGCTTCTAATTCTTCTAGCATCTACAAACTTCTACTCTCACAAGTCCCCTAACTTCTACAAGCTTCTACTCTCCCAAGTCCCTAAGGCTTTGTGGCCTATAAATAGGAGGCTCCTTCCCATTTCCAAACTATCCACAAAATCTCAAACCTTCAAGCCTCCCACACAAAAACCATCTTCCTATACTTAGCCTTCATCTTTCACACATATCCACTACTTGTAAAAGAGTCTTCCCACTACCTTGTACCATCCTACAAGGATCTTTGTACTCTTTCTATTTTATAGTGGATATTATTGGCTCTTGCCGCCCGTGGGTTTTCCTCCCGGTACTCGGGTTTCCCACGTTAAATCTGTGTGTGATCTATCTTACCTTACTTTCTCTATTGTGTGATTCCGTTCTTCCGCTACGTGCTCGTGTACTTATTACCACTAAATCCTAACAAGTGGTATCAGAGCTTGCTAAGATCATTCTTGGAATCACATCCTCAATGTCGACCGTCACTAAGTTCGATATTGAGAAATTTGATGGCAAGATTAGCTTCTCTATCTGGCGAGTCCAGATGAAGGCCGTTCTCACTCAAAACGGTTTGAAGAAAGCCTTGGATGGAAAATCCAAGAAGCCGTCAACTATGACGGATGAGCAATGGGACGAGTTGGACGAGAAAGCTTTGTCAGCTATCCAACTCTGCTTATCTCGCGAAGTCTTGCGCGAGGTGATTCATGAGACCACTGCTGCTGAGTTGTGGTTGAAGCTTGAATCACTTTATATGACGAAGAGTCTTGCCAACAAGCTCAGGCTGAAGGAGCGTCTCTACACTCTTCGCATGGCTGAAGGTACCCCTATTCAAACTCATCTCAGTGAGTTCTCTTCTATCCTCGTTGATCTTGAGAATTTGGATGTTAAAATTGATGATGAGGATAAAGCTGTTTTGTTAATTGTCTCTTTGCCCCCTTCTTATAAGCACTTTAAAGAAATCATGCTATATGGAAACAATGCCGACACTCTGTGCTTGGAAGATGTTAAGGCTAACTTACTAGCTAAAGAAAAATATGATGTTGATAACCGTTTTGAGAAACCTGGTGAAGGTTTAACGGTTAGGGGGCGTAGCACTGAAAGAGGCAATAGCAGTAATTCTTCTAGGCCTAGATCAAAGTCTAGAAGTAAAAAATCATGCAATTACTGCAAGAAAACGGGGCATATTATTTCTGAATGCTACAAATTGAAGAACAAAAAGGAAAAGGGTAAAGGGAAACAATCTGATGATTCTGATAAATCCGCCGAAGCTGCTATTGTTGATGCTTGCTCTGATGGGGATGTTCTCTTAGCTTCTAACACCGATGATAGAAGTAAAAATGAGTGGATTCTTGATTCTGGTTGTACCTTCCATATTTGTCCACATAAAGATTGGTTTTCCTCCTATGAACCAATCAACGGTGGATCTGTCTTGCTTGGAAATGACAATCCTTGCAAGGTTGTCGGGAAAGGTACTATCAAGATTAAAACTCATGATGGTACTATTCGATCTCTAACGGGTGTTAGACACGTCCCGGAGATGAGACGAAACTTGATTTCTCTAGGCACCCTAGAATCTCATGGGTGCAGGTACGCAGCTGAAGGCGGAGTTCTAAAAGTTTCCCGTGGCTCTCTAGTCTTGATGAAAGCTACCCGTGTTGGTAGTCTATATGTCCTGCAAGGTGCTACTGTTGCAGGCTCAGCTTCAATTGCCTCATCTTCTACCTCTCTTCATGATGATACTCAATTGTGGCATATGCGCTTAGGCCACATGAGTGAAAAAGGCATGCACTTGCTCTCAAAGAGAGGTCTTCTGGGTACTCATACTAGCTGCAAGATCAACTTCTGTGAGCACTGTATCTTTGGCAAACAGAAGAGGGTCAGCTTTGCTAAAGGCCGCCACACAACCAAAGGTATTCTGGATTATATTCATTCTGACTTATGGGGTCCTTCTCATGTTCCTTCTCTTGGTGGGCGTTCTTATATGCTCACTATTATTGATGATTATTCAAGAAAAGTCTGGGCTCTCTTTCTACGCCACAAAAATGAAGTCTTTCCCAGGTTTAAGGAATGGAAAACTCTTATTGAAAATCAGACTGGGAAGAAGGTTAAAACGCTCCGTACTGATAATGGTCTTGAGTTCTGCAACTATGAATTTGACAAATTCTGTGCCGAAGAAGGCATTGCTAGGCACCACACTATTGTGGGCACACCCCAACAAAATGGGGTTGCAGAACGCATGAATAGGACCATTCTAGAGAAAGTGCGTTGTATGCTTTCTCATGCTGGCTTGGCTAAAAACTTATGGGCAGAAGCTGCCTATGCAGCCTGTTATCTTATCAATCGCTCTCCACATGCTTCTCTTGAAGGGAAGGTTCCAGAAGAAATCTGGTCAGGTAAACCAGTTGATTACTCTAATCTAAGGATCTTTGGTTGTCCTGCTTATGCTCGGGTTAATGATGGTAAGTTAAACCCTAGAGCTATAAAATGCATTTTCATTGGTTATCCTGATGGAGTTAAAGGATATCGATTGTTTTGTCCGGACTCTAAGAAGATCATTAAGAGTCGAGATGTCACTTTTAATGAAAATGCATTGTTATCTTCTGGAAAGGAATCTGTTGTTGTTCCTTCTGCAGGCAATCAAAGTGATGCCACTGAGATAGTGGAAATTGAAACCTCTGGTTCCAAGTCAGCTGATGCTTCCTCCTCTGGCACACAATATGGTGATACACCGGTTACCACTCCTGAGGCCATGGATCCACAACAAGAGCATTGTATTGCTCGTGATCGTCCAAGGAGACATGATGTTCGGAAACCTGCTCGCTACGACGATGAAAGCCACTTTATTGGATATGCTCTGGCCGTTGCCGAAGAGATTGAAGAAGTTGCCGAACCCAAGAGCTATTCAGAAGCTATCTCCTGTGCTAACTCCTCTAAGTGGCTAGTTGCGATGCAGGAAGAGGTTGAAAGCCTTCACAAAAATGACACTTGGGATCTAGTGAAATTGCCAAAGGGCAAACGAGTTATTACCTGCAAGTGGATCTACAAGAAGAAAGATGGCATTCCCGGAGTTGAAGATGCAAGGTTCAAGGCAAGGTATGTTGTTAGAGGTTTTAATCAAAGAGAAGGTGTTGATTTCAATGAAATCTTCTCTCCTGTCGTTCGTCATACCTCTATTCGTATATTACTTGCCTTGGTTGCTCTGTATGATTTGGAGCTTGAGCAGCTTGATGTCAAGACTGCCTTCCTCCATGGCGATTTGGAGGAAGAGATCTATATTCAACAACCGGAAGGTTTTGTGGTCTCAGGAAAGGAGGACCACGTATGTCGTCTAAAGAAGTCTCTCTATGGTCTCAAGCAAGCTCCGAGACAATGGTATAAGAAGTTTGACTCATTCATGTTGAGTCAAGGTTATTCCAGGAGCCAATATGACAACTGTGTGTACTTCAAAAAGGCGCCCGATGGGTCTTTTATATTTTTGCTGCTTTATGTCGATGATATGTTGATTGCAGCTCGTGACATTACTCTCATCAATGAGCTAAAGACCCAGTTGAGCAAGAAGTTCGAGATGAAGAACTTGGGCGCGGCCAAGAAGATTCTTGGGATGGAGATTCACAGGGATCGTCAAGCTGGAAAGCTCATGCTAAGTCAACAGAAGTATATTGAGAAAGTGCTTGACAAGTTCAATCTAAGAGACGCTAAGCCTGTGAGCACTCCTATTGCTGCACACTTTAAGTTGTCATCTGATCAGTGCCCAAAATCAGAGGAGGACAAGGAACGGATGACAAACGTTCCATATGCTTCCGCAGTTGGAAGTCTCATGTATGCCATGGTTTGCACTAGGCCTGATTTGGCATACGCTGTGAGTTTGGTCAGCAGATACATGCACAATCCTGGAAGAGAGCACTGGAATGCAGTGAAGTGGATACTTCGCTATTTGAAAGGTACTGCTGATATTGGCCTGACTTTTGATAGGAAGAGAGCAGGATCTAGCCATATTGATGGCTATGTTGATGCCGATTATGGTGGTGATTTGGATCGGAGAAAGTCTATCTCAGGATATATTTTCTCTTTATGTGGATCTTCTATTAGTTGGTGTGCTTCCCTTCAATCGGTCACAGCTCTATCAAGTACTGAAGCTGAGTACATTGCAGCCACCGAAGGAGTAAAGGAAGCTATTTGGCTCCGAGGATTAATCCATGAGCTGGGCTTGTCACAAGACGTCCTTACTGTCTTTTGTGATAATCAGAGTGCTATTCATTTAACGAAGAACAGTGGCTATCACAGTAAGACCAAGCACATCGACGTCAAGCACCACTTTATTCGGGATATTGTCTCTGACGGCGAGGTTGTTGTAAAGAAGATTCATACAAATGACAACCCTGCGGATATGCTAACGAAGCCACTTCCTATTGCCAAGTTCAAACACTGTTTGGACTTGGTTGGTGTTTCTCAACACTGAGTGCCCTTCGGGGCTTCATGCGGCAATGAGCTCATTCGGATATTGATGCAAGGCGGAGTTTGTTGGGTTGCATCACAAATCCTCATTGGACTTGGATCACTCTTGGGCTTGCTCATTCTTGGACCAATCCAAGGAAAAGTCTAGAAGAAGTGAAGAAGTTTTCTCCAAACTTCTCCATCCTTTCAAAATTCTACAAGGATCTTGAAGCTTCTAATTCTTCTAGCATCTACAAACTTCTACTCTCACAAGTCCCCTAACTTCTACAAGCTTCTACTCTCCCAAGTCCCTAAGGCTTTGTGGCCTATAAATAGGAGGCTCCTTCCCATTTCCAAACTATCCACAAAATCTCAAACCTTCAAGCCTCCCACACAAAAACCATCTTCCTATACTTAGCCTTCATCTTTCACACATATCCACTACTTGTAAAAGAGTCTTCCCACTACCTTGTACCATCCTACAAGGATCTTTGTACTCTTTCTATTTTATAGTGGATATTATTGGCTCTTGCCGCCCGTGGGTTTTCCTCCCGGTACTCGGGTTTCCCACGTTAAATCTGTGTGTGATCTATCTTACCTTACTTTCTCTATTGTGTGATTCCGTTCTTCCGCTACGTGCTCGTGTACTTATTACCACTAAATCCTAACATTACCTTTCTCAATATTCTCGTAACTGCCCCCATCAATGTCATGGGCGGAAATCACGGGCTCCACCTCCAACACATTGTAACCGTTTCCGATGCCAGTTTTCCTTCTGTTGATCGCACTCCCCTCTCCGGTAGCACCTCCGGCGACTGTCGAAATTCCTTTGTTGTTGCGGCGTCGGCGCGGGACGTCCATCCAAGGACCATAACACCCACTTCTATCCTCCTCCATGTGGCTATCCATCGCCCCTCCCGATTCAGCATTGTTCAAAGCACCCTCCTTCACAGTCGGATCCGGCACCCTAGTCTGACTCCCGGTCGGAGCAGTCGGAGTCTCTTTCGGGCATTGCATCGCAAGATGCCCATACCGGCCACACTTGAAGCATATCTTATGAAGACCCTCGTACTCCAAATAATAACGCCGATCGTTGATTGTGATCGTCCCTTTCAAGGGCTTGAGCAAGTCGACCTCCACACAGATCCGGGCATAGCGCCCACGGCTTGAGAACAAAGTGCGAGTATCAACCTTGACAGGAACACCGATCCCTGAAGCAATCTTCCACAACACATCCTCATTATAGAAGAGAATTGGTAACTTCGATATCCTAACCCAGGCCGGTGAAGTCGTGATGATGTCCTTCTCCGGGTCAAAATCTGGGCTCCATGCCTTAGTGATTAAGTAGTGGCCAAAGATCATCCATGGGCCGCCAGTCAGCGCATTGCAGTAGTCATGGTCATTATCAAATCGAACCACATAGTAACCATTTGGCAGATCCGCCAAGAGGAAACTCCCGGTAGGTCTCCAAATTTCTCTCAATTTTCTTTCCATAGCAGTGTAGGGCACAAAACCTCCAAGCGTTTTCACGATCACCGATGACTTCCAAGCCGAGGCTAGGACGTCTATCACTTCCTGCCCGATGTCGACAACCGGATCTCCATCTTCACCGTAAGGAAACGAGACCGAAACTTTCTCCGCAGGCACTTCTGGTTGTAGCTCTACCCTCCGCGAATTCGAGTCGCTCATCACCATGTCCTTCCATGATTTCTGACCATCTGGCGGGTCCCCGGGCGGCCGGAGCCTGCCATTGATGGCCGGAGTTATCCTTAGGTTACTCATCGCCCTTCTCTAAACGCTTTTCCCAGTACGCGCGTGATACTACCTTTCTTACCTTTCTTTTTTCTTTTTACTTTTTTTTTTGCATATTATTTTCATCTTTCACAATACCCATCTATATCTATCTATATTATAAACTCACCTTAAATTAAATATTACTATCCACAAAAACTTATCTCTACGTACTTATTTATTATTGTAAAAATTATTATTATCTATAACTTAACATAAATACTTCGATTTCATTATGTTTTCTGAAAGTTAAAATACTTAATTTACATATATACTTTAATTTGAAACTTACTCTATACTCTGTCTAGGTTTAATTATTTCATTTTATTTTACAAGAACATAGAATATAAAAAATATATAACTTTATTCAATTCCCTCCCTAAACAATCACTCGATCGTGCGTCATGAGGCTATATTTTGTCCAAAAATATATATGTAAAGATGCTAAAATATAAGCTCATTTGAAACCTGTGAATATAAACTTGCTAGTGTGGTCACAATATTAATTCATCGATCTTTTATCCTTCAAGTGCATACATAGGTAGTATGAGCTTAATTGACTGATCCTCAATACACCTTGTATTCAAGCCCTTTCAGCCAAGAGATCTAGGCGGGAATACAGTGACACGTGTAAGGAGAGGATCAGTTAGGTTGTTGCTCTAATTGCTGTATAAGTAGTTATAATCGTCAGTTGTAAAATCAAGAACTTCAGTTGATCAATAAACTACATCTTCACAATTCCTCCCTTCCACCTCTCTGTGTTTCCTTCATTGTTGAGCTCGGTATAGCTCTTCATAGGTAGCCGAACACATTTACGTACGTAATAATCACGTACTTTTATATCACATACATAAATAACAGTTGCCCGGTCAGGCAATGTCCGGACTATATATCACGTACTTGTATATCGGACTTGATTACTATCCCGTTCTGGTCCGGACTATATACCTTTACTTGTTATCCCGAACGATGCAATGTCCGGGCTAAAATGCTCTCTAAATCTATCTATATATATTTAATTATTTTAGAACCCGGCCTGAGGTCATCTTAGAGGCCAAAATTGTCAAGAGTTTTTAAAAACCCCTGAAATATGATTTTCGGAAGGGAGTTTTTTTAAGCTTGTTTCTTTTTTTAACAAAAATTGACTACATTCTCTCGGGATTTAAATCTTAACTCCTGATAAACACCAATCTATATCGGGAGGGTTTTAGTAAAAGACCCGAAATATGCTTAACTAGTACTTTTCCCGAACCATGTTCGGGTTTTTTTCGATATATTTTCGATCGAACGTCAATTTTCAACCAATATACTTCTCACCTTGTTGTTCTTCGAAATCTTTGGTTGTCATGGTGAATTATATCAAACTCCCAAACTATATTTCATACCATGAAAAATAACAACTCGACCCAAACTATATCAAACTCCCAAACTATATGAAACTATGTTAATTAAGATGCAAGCTACATTGAATCCAAATACACATGATCCATAACAATTTCATCCTTCACAACAAACTAAAAACTTTTACTCAGCACATTTCACAACACGGGCATGAAAAAAAATATGGCCATAACAACAGCAATGGCATGTGTTAAACAGATCTAACAGCTACGCCATGAAATAAGTATGGTTATAAGAACAGCAATCAACCAACACAACTCAACATTAATAAGCATTAATCCCGAATTCCAATCCCAATTCCTCTATCAATTTCTCCTATTTTTTTTGTTCAATCTCAATCTTCGGGTTCGCAACCAGGGGAGATGATGACGGGCGACAAAGTGCCAAGCTCTGCCGGCGGGAGCCCCAGGTTTCTGACGGCGTTGCAAACAGGATTAAGGAGTTGGTTCATTTTTTGGCTGCATAGTCGGTCGCGTTGCAAACAGGATTAAGGAGAGGAAGTTCACTCTTGATGGTGCTGACTACTCCTTGCCCATCAACAACCATCCGAATAGTCTCCATGGTATATATCATTCTAATTCATTTCAGGTTTCAACCTATATAAATTCGCTCTATGAATATAATGTTTACAATATCCACAGCTTGTTTTTAGTCATATACAATTAACCTGTTAGTAACATTAGAGTTTTCACCGTTCATAATCACCAAAAATACACTATACTGTGAGCATCAATCGTTTTGTAGCATGCGTCTGTCTCGAGTCAAGAAGCCTTAACTCAATCTTGTCTGTAAGTTTGATTCCTCAAAATTGCATTTCAAAATGTTATTTCAAAACCATAAATTCAGACAAATTGATTTCGGGAACCACTAATCTTTTTTTCTCGTGATTCTCTCTATGGCATTTCATCAAACAGGTAGAGTGCATGACTAAATGGTACTTCAAAACCATAAATTGAAACCCCTAAGGCCCTAACCCCTAATTGAGTTTGAGTTGAGCCAAAATTATCAACCTCGGATTGAACTCAAATACCACATTCAATCTAACCAACAAATTGAGTCAGAATTCATGAAATTGAAAGAAGTAAATTTTGACAAAACTGAAAACTGAAAATGGAATAAGGTGAATACCTCTTTTGATGAATTTTCTAGTTATTTCTAAAACCTAAATCAATGACAAAAAAAAAGAGGGCGTTAAGGGTGCATACCAATTGCCCTCCTCCCGGTGCCGACTGATTCCGCTCGTCCAAGATTCCAACGGCGAGGCGAGAATAGGCGAGTGGAGTTCTAGTAGAGCGACGGCCAGGCGGCAAATCCGAGCGAAGAATTCATATTGGATCCACGCGAGGGAGGCCGTGGATCTGGTAGAGCGACGGTCCGACGGTTACGGTTGACAGTAGAGCAACCGTCCGGCGAGAGGAGATGCGAGGGAGGTCGTGGATCTGGTAGAGCGACGGTTCGGCGGAGAGGAGATGCGAGGGAAGCCGTGGGGGTGCTGCGCGGCAAGGGACCTCCACCTTCTCCGGATCTGGGTGCCCCGACCTCGAATCCGAGCGAGGGAGATGAACGGATGTGAGCGAGACTGCGATGTCGATTGTGGAGCGGCAATGAAGCTGATGTGAGGGATAGGGTTGTGCAGAAAAACCCGATACGACTGACCCAACACGAAACCGGGGTGATACGACACGAAAAAACACGACACGATAAGGACACGACACGATAATGACACGAACCGTGAAAACACGAAAATTAATGGTTCGTGTATGGTTCGGGCAAATCTCGTTACCGGATACCCGACACAAACCATCGAACCGTTTATTTTTATTTTTTTTAAAAAAAATATAGCGAGCTGTGTATTTATATATATTAGATGTAGTTAATTAGGATTACTAAGTCATGATAGCTCAATTGGTTGGCCGTGTGGGGAGAGTTTCAAAAGAGACTTGGAGTGGTGGGTTCGAATCCCATTACTTCCTAATTTTTTGCGCCGAAAATCTCCCAATTGAACAAGTAATTGCAGCGGAGGATCGACAATTCTGCAGATTCTCTCCTCTCCCTCTGTTCCTTCGCAAGTTCCTCGTCTTACTCTTCGCCCTTTGTTCGTTTGTCCACTGTTCAATCTCATCGCCCTTTGCAAAGGAGGGACAGGCCAACCATTCAGAACATGCTTCTATCTTTGCCCTCTTCGCTCAATTAGGGCTCTCAGGTTTGCCATTTTCCTTTCTCTTCATCCTCTTCGATAATCAGTTGGCGATTTTGTCTTCTTCCACTAATTAGGGTTCGCTGCTTCTGTCTTCGCTCTCATGTTCATTAGCTAATTCTCTATTCAATTAGTGCCTCTCTCTAGTCAATCAGTTGGCGGCTGCAGATGATGGGGGCCATGTATAAACAGGCTGTGTATGAGAGAGCTGAAGCAGAGGCGGCTGCAGAGGTGAACAAAGCAAAAATGATCCAACAAAACCCGGAGAACGCACCCTCGATTCCCAAAAGCCTCGGCTGAGACAAGATTGCATTCATTTGTCTATGAAGAATGGCATAGTGAACAAGTATGTAATATCTCGCTTCTAAATTGCTCCTTCTGATACACTGCTGAGTGTTTCCTCTCTTCCTATCTTAGTTTACTATGATAAAGCATATATGATACATGAATTGGATTTGGCTATAGCCGTATGTACTCGATCAAGGGGTTTGAGTCGAGTCATTTATTAACTTAGCCTCTAATTCTAAAATTCTTACACTTGGTAGATCTTGTTGGTTGATTCTATATACCTTTTATGTTTCTATGCATCTCTGGTTTGCAATTCACTTTTCCAGTCTGACATATTAGACTTGCCTCGACGCACTTTCACAAAAGAGAAGGCTCTTAGGGGGTACATAATGTTGCAGCAAGGGTTGGAAAGCTACAACACCCTCCCTTTTTATTGTGACTAAGAACTAGTAGTTGTAGTTTTCACATAAGTTCCTTTGAATATGGTATGATTGCTCAGAGTTGTAGACCTGCTTGCAGAAACTGAAGTTATCGGCCTAAAACAACTGAGATACTAAATTACTATACTGTGAATGGACAATTAAAATAACTACGAAACTGATTCAATCAAAACATATGAAATCAGAAATGTGATGAAAATTACACAAGGGTCTCCCGATTTATACATTAAAAGCTTCAAGTCTGCAGCAGCCAATATGTTGCCATGTGGGAAACTAAAATCATCTCGAAATGGGATAAGCGATAACCCTAACACAATTAATTACTTTAGACCAATCAGCTTATGTTACCATTGGTTGTTTGACACATTGAACAACTATACTAAAGCTAAATTTGATCTTGTGCGATACGATAGTCTAGTGGCTCCTTCGTCGTTATTTGAAGATATGCAATTGCAACGCCTTTGCCTTCCCCCATTCTTAGCTATACCATCATTTGGCAGGTAAATTCTTACCCGTTCTCTACATGTTTGCCTTTTTTTTTTTTGCTAATCATTCATGTTAATTACATTACTTCACTTCAGGGAATATGCATCATCTTCTTTGAAATTTTGGGAACTGGACATGGCTATCAATGTACCCGCTTAGATCATTTCATTTCAACTAAGGAGTATGGATTAACGTTTGTCTGAGTGCTTTTTTGTCTTCTACTTGTCTTTGATCATTGTTACCATATAATTTTCAGAGTTATTTGTTCTGCTTTAGAGATTGTCTTGCATCAAGCTTTAGTTTAACAGTTAAACTAAAGGCGGTTGTTACAATTTTCCTCTAATGCCATTAACTTGCTATTTGCTAAACCATTTTGTTTGTGTTCATGAATTTACCCAGATATGGGATAAGGCGTGTGCATACAGATCTGCTTATCGAACTTTCCCAATTTTGGATTCCTTGAAACCCTAAATCTCGAGTCCATCAAGTAAGTGCTTGAATGAAACTGACATTCAATTATTTACTCGAATTTTTGTTGAACAATGATCCGTATACAGTACTATAATTTTCAGTTTGATCTTTTTGGCTTATCCGTTATTCAATTGTTGAACAATGATCGATTAGAGACTTTTCGGTTTCCAATTGAAGATACTTTGTGCGCTGAACCATGTTTGGAAGAAAAGTAGAACACCCAAGTCTCTTGAATTTCATTGTAATTGCAGATACTTGTGAACGAAAGGAAGAAAGTACCTAAACTTGGGATCATCTATTGTCTATTCTTTGCTTTTGTTGCCTAGTTTTTGCCTCTATATGAACTTGGAATCCATGCTTCTGTCAAATATATATTTCAATATATGAAACTTGGTATTCTTCCTACTGTCTAATTTTTTACATTTATTGAATGTATGTTTCCAGAACTTCTGAACATGGAATCCATTTTTTATGTCTTTAATACCATGGATGTTTTCATCCGTGCAAATTTTAGAATCAATTTGCCATCTCATTAGATATTTTAGCTTTGTTTTTTCTAGTTGTTGCTTACATTAATTGGCCGTGTGTTTATGAAATATGTTATGATTATAAATTATCTTCTCACGAAGGTTCTCCACGTCTCGTTATAATTATCAATTAGGTTCTATACTTCTTCTGTATAGTTCTTATAGTCTTTAGTTTCATGATTTTACTTTCGAAAATTTTGTAGATCAATTTGCATATGAGATGCAGCCATGTGTGACATTTTGGGAGATGCGCTTGGTGTCCTTGATGGGTTTCACAAACACATTATAATGTAAGTCTCTCTTTAAAACAATCTTGAGATACTATTCTGTTCTTTCATTCATTCTCTAATGGTAGTTTTGTGCATGTATGTAACCGTAGGAGTACAAGTTGTTGTATCTGTAGAGGGAAAGACCGAAGAATTGTCGAGGTATTATTTTATTATGTTAGACTTTTGAATAATAGAAAATAGTCCAGAAATCCACTTTTTCCCATAAAAATATAAAAACATGATATTCATTGCTACTTAGTATTTCCATCTGTTTCTAAGTTCTACGTATTATTTATGTTTAACTTTGTAGTGCTTTTGAGATTTACTTGCACCTTCGACAACAACTTCATAATGAGTTACGAGAGGAGCGGGGCGTCTAATCGGCTATGATATATTTGATAATTTGATATATGTGATATATTGATATATATACGGATACACATTGGTACCATTTTACTTGAGCTAGTTAGAATGCTAAGAGAAAATGTGATTGTTTTTTTTGTCTAATTATAGCTAGTTTTGTGCTTCTTTTTTTTTACATTTATTAGATACTTTGATAAATTGCCGCAAAAGTTGAAATCTTTTGAGTACTAAGATTGGATGATGCATTGTGAATGTTTGTGATCTTTAAATCCTACATATATTCTCCTGCATCGACTCTATGTATGAATTGCATTTTGGTTTTTGGTTGTGGTAGCTGTGTATTGGAATAAAAATAAATTAATTTTTTTTAGAATAAAAGAGATCTGTCGGCGGTTTTTCTAAAAACTCCCGATCGAATCATTAATAAAAAAGCCTGCCAAAGAAAAGCATTCTCTCGGGAGTTTTTCTGACCGAAAATTTTCTCTCAGGGGTTTTTATAAAACACCCGATAAACATCTCTCAGCTAAGGGTATATAAGGAGGTCGAAAACTCCGGTTTGCTTTGTAAAAAAACACCCGATAGACGTCTATTCTGTACTAGAATGAAGTGCACCAAGAGGGTGCATGGCCTGAGATGTTTATTGTAAACGGGTCTATTGGTTTTCTATATTAGGCTTTCAGTCCATTGTCTGTTTAGGATTTCATGAGTCTCTTCATATACTCATGAAACGCCGACCACTTGTAACTCTAATATGTTTTTGCTTCCTCTAATATAAATCTGGTTCTCTACTCGTGGACGTAGGCAACACACCGTTGCCGAACTACGTAAATCTCTGTGTCTTTCTTCGCTATTACTGTTCGAGAAATTTGCGGATTGAGCCTATTACTGATCGATTAGGTGTGTTACAGATCGATCATACATGATTGACTACCGCAGGTCTCAGGTCATCCACTATCGAAACGCAATAACTCTAGTAAAGAAGTGGGATTATTTTTGTTGGACTAAATTTCCATATATATATATATATTCTACAGCTGACTGTGTATCCTTAATTTCCAAAGAGAAATATATGTTAGTTCAATTATGTTTATATAACACAGTTTAAACAATAAAAATGATTAGTTTGGTTGACTAGTGTGCATATATGCCTTAATATTCCACACCTGTTTAATAAAGCTATACATGGATATGATTGACCTCAGGTCAGGTCGTCCCCTTGAATTCGTAAATAAATAGCGGTCATTTGGGTTCGAATCGGATACCTTTGAATACTACCCACAAATCCTTTCCGGTTGAGCTATTCCGGAATGCTTAAAACCTTGGTAGAGCAAACTTTTTATAGTGACTGATCCTCAGTGTACTTTCGCAAAGTGTGATCTGCGGTCGCAACCTCATCCTTACCACTAGAGCAAGAGTTCATTGGTCCAGGTCGTCCCTTATCGAAACGCAATAAGTCTAGTCGTTTCGATCTCCTTTTCATCGCCAAAGAATTTTTCATCCAATAAGTAGGATTATTATTTTTGTTGGTATATAAAGCTAAACGCAATTTTTTTTTTTTTATTATGTAATAATTCGGATGGGAAGCTAAACGCAATAACTCTACTATAGTCGTTGTATAAAGCTAAATGCAATAATTAACTGTGTATCCTTAATTTCCAAAGAGAATTCCTTTGGAAGAATTCTTTGTTGACCGTTTGTCCAAAGTGGGATTCCTTAATTTCCAAAGTGGCATTATTTTTTGTTGGAAGAATTCCTTTGTTGTCATCCTTTGTTGACTGTAAGTGTTTAGAGTTGTATTGATTTCATCGAGTGGTTCATCAAATATTAGAGAAGGTAGCTCTCATTTATTTGTTAATTAATATAAAGATTACAATGTTTGTTGGGAAATAAGCTAACATAAAGATATCAAATATCAATAAACTAAAGTTATCAAATTTATATTTGTATCCTAATATATATGAAGTGCGGAATAGGCAGTGAAAGAGCACGTAAATACTCTATAGGGGGGGTGGGTTGGATAGAGTATGTAATCTTTTCGCAATACGCAAATGTAAGACCTTACCGAACGCTGTAAGACCTTATCTGTGGCAACAAGACAGATTAGTAGCAAATAAGATAGAAAGCGGTAAGGAAAACAAAACGCAAAGGGACACGATACTTGTTAACGAGGTTCGGCACAACCGCCTACGTCCCCGCCTAGGGTTATCCAACCCGTAGGATTCAACACACTTTATTTCACTTTGCCTTATGAGTCCTAGATACAACCTCTAGAAGACTTACACACTTCTAGACTACCTTACTATCTAGCAACCCAAACTCTCTAGTGAAACAAAGCAACTAAGGATACCGAAGTACCCTATACTTTTGGGTAAAGAAACCCTTAGTATAACCTAGATGAATTGTACTATAAAGCGTAATGAAACCTCACACACACTCAAAAGTAAATACAAACTCTTGCGTGAGGAGCTGTGTGAGATCGAATGTATGAAGAAGACTTGAATGCAGTGAACGAGTTGAGCGCTGTAGAAGATATATGCTTCAGCAAACGTCTTCTTCTTCTTTTTATAGCCAAGCACCCAGATTCGAATATTGAACGTTTAAACCACAACGTCTACACCGAAACTTCCGGGCGAGATCTTGGCCGACTCCAGAACCTTCTCTTGATATGCTTGAGAAAAACCGTTGAAGATCTGGAGAGCTTGATTTGGCTGTTAGAAGATATGTAAAGATCCCTGCAAAATCTCAATACCAAATACAAACATATATTCCAGAACAATGGAAAGCACAAGTCCGAAAATATCCACAAACATAGCGAGCCCAACCCACGTTTGGCCCAATAAAAACATAGGCCCATGGATTTCGGACAAAGAGACTAAAAGGCTCTATGGACAATGGATCTCGGTTTTGGGCTTAGAGTAATTTGGGCCTGTTTAATAAATAGGCCCATTTATTCTAAACCTACTCCCGAGTCCAGTGAAGATCAATCAACGTCTTGAGCCATAAATTGGTAAGACCTTACCAAACTCAGGAATCCCGAGTTTTGGCTTTCATCAACCAAGGCCTTACCTCCTTTAGTTAGATCTTATCATTAAGGTGGAGTTAACAATCTCCCCCTTGATGAAAGACAAAACTTATGCACCTTTTTACCTGTAATATAAATCACAGCAATTCATATATAATAGTGCAGTAAAATTAAAGCAGCAATGTTGGATCATTGTTTTCAAAACACCACAACCAACACAGTAAGACCTTGCAAACCAAAAGTAAGGCCTTACTCCAGTTTTACCAACAACAACATCATAAAACCTAAAAACCAGAGATATCTCCCCCTTTTTGTCTTTCAACAAGAAGGGAAGAGAAATTGTTTCAAAAACCAGAGAGTTTAGAGCAGAAAAGGACAAAAGAGTTCAAGAACTTCATAAGAACTTCCACCAGGTCACTCATCATTAGACACCACCACCACATCCTCATCATACCACTGGCCATACTTCGGAGGGACACCATCTTCATCTGGATGGTTTGAGTAAATCTTCTGACGCCAGCGATCCTTGGCTTGCTTGACATGATGAGCACTCCACATCTTGGCTTGAACCCTGGCCTCCTCATCACGCCACTTCTTCACAATACCATACTCCTCAACAGTGAGGATGTTTGGTTCTGGGTAAAGAGGACGAAGCACGGGAAACCTGTAAACCCTGCGTTCACAATTGAGGAGAACGTTCTTCGTAGTTTCCTCGACATGCTGCACAGAATCAGCATCCATGGGCAAAATAGAAGTAGTAGCCCGATGATTGAGACCGCATAGCATGAAAAGCTGATTCAGCTTTTCATTGAGGATCAAAATCTGCCGGTGAGAGCTGTCCTGGTGATCCACAATATCAGCACGAGCGGCATTGACATCCTTCCTCAGCGAATCCACCTCTGCCTCTAGACACTCAATTCGTTCCTCCAGCTTTACAGAATCTCCCTAAGACTGTGAGGGTGGCTTCAAAATCCAGCCACCGGCCAGATTTTGTTCAACTCCCAAGCGCTTCCAGCAGTCCTCATCAATACGACTGGTGTGGGAGATAAATTCCTCACCTTCAGTGTCAACGTCGAAGAACTCGAAGATTTTGGGGAGGAAATTTGCATAAGGGAGAGGAGCAGTCACAGGGGTATTGATTGTGTGGAGCATGTAGGTCAAGATGAGATCAGGAATGTCCAATTCGTGCCCTGCCATGATCAGAGAGAGGTAGTGCAGCAAGTTGTCGGTGACAAGCTCGCGGGAGTTTTTCCTTGGCAGGACACATCGAGCCAGAATGGTGAAGACCATCTTAGCATCGAGAGAGAGAACATTGTGGGTGAATTTGGGCTTGGATTTTGAGGATTCAGAGGTGTTGGAACGGCGAGTAAACAGTTCCTTCTGGCCTTTGTGAATGCAGTAGGCTTTGGTGGGGTGAGAGCTTGTGTTGACATTTTCGAGAATTTCAAGAATTAGGGCCAAGGAGGAGCGGGTAAGGGTGATTTGACGCTGTTTAACCTGAGAAGTAAGAGTAAGACTCCCATCTTCTCGGTTTGCAGTGAGATTGAGGAAAAAGAGTCTGGTCAAACGGGGGTAAGCAACAGTGCCAGGGTTAAGGAAGGACCAAACCCGAGAGTTCTTCAACAGGTTGACACAAGGGAGGTTTGTGGACTCTAGAAATTCTAGATCCACATGCTCACAACAGTTGATCGGCCTGTGAGCATACCCATCCCTCCACATCCCAGAAGTAGTGTGATTTATAAACCAAGCATGAGGAATGTCAGAGAATACCTCGTGAGGAACAGGGGTCCGGAGAGCATGCTGGCGAGATACCATCCTTGGAGCGCGAGGATTCACTTGCCTTGGATGATTGTGAGAGGGATATCGAGGCTCCCTTTTGATGATCTTCCGGTGGTGACGGGCCCCTTCTTTCCGAGTCTCTTCCCCTTCACTCTCTGAGGAGGTATCCAGTTGCTTGACCAGGGCTTTCCCCTTGAAATCGTCGTCAATTGCAACACCCTTTCCTTTGTAATCTGAGGAACGGTGACGTTTGGCTCCAGATCTGGTAGTAGGGGGAGAGGAGGGTTTCTTGGGAGCCATGATGAGAGAAAGGGGGGAACGTACTTGAGTGTTCTTGGGAAGAGATGAAAAACAGAGAGAGAAGAGAGACGGAAGAGGTGAAGTGATATGACCAGGGGAAGAAGGGATTTAAATAGGGGAGGAAAAACGTTTGAACTTCCAAAAAAAATCCAAAGAATCCGGTCATATCTTTATCCAAGATCCTAACCAATATTTAAGATAAACACAAGAAAAAAAAACGGGTAAAAGGAATTTTAAAAAAAATCTTTAAGGATAAATATCTAAGGAGATATTTCCTAAAAGATTTGATCCAATATTTTTGTTTGAAATTCAAATTTAACATCAGACTATTTTAGGATAAGATGTTAAATTTTAATTCAAGATCTTGATGTAGGAGATAATACGAATATCATAAGATACGATTGCTCCCCCTACATCGATGCTTCCTTATTAAGCATTCCAAGTTATAATCGAATGAAATTAAATCTGTCTTCGGGAAGAGGTTTTGTAAAGATATCTGCAAGTTGAAGCTCAGTAGAGATGAATGTCAAAGACACATCTCCTTTCTCAACATGATCTCGAATGAAGTGGTGTCTCACATCAATGTGCTTTGTTCTTGAGTGTTGTACAGGGTTTTTGGATATAGAAATAGCACTAGTGTTATCACATTTGATGGGAATACCCTTGTAGTTGATTCCAAGGTCTTGGAGTTGTTGTGCAATCCATAGGATTTGCGAACAACAAGCTCCAGCAGCAATATACTCAGCTTCGGCTGTTGAAAGCGCTACTGAATTTTGCTTCTTGGAATGCCAACTTATAAGGGATGCCCCAAGAAATTGACAACACCCTGAGGTGCTTTTTCTATCTACTTTATACCCTGCAAAATCAGCATCGGAAAATCCGATAAGATCAAAGCCTGTTTGATGAGGGTACCATAATCCGAGATCTTTAGTTCCATTAAGATATCTTAAGATTCTCTTCACCGCGATCAGATGTGATTCCTTAGGATTGGCTTGAAATCTTGCACACATACAGACACTAAACATAATGTCAGGTCTGCTGGCAGTAAGATAAAGGAGAGAACCGATCATACCTCTATATTCTTTCTGATTTACCTCTTTACCGGTAAGATCTTGATCCAGAGAAAGTGTAGAGCTCATAGGCGTTTTGGCAACCTTGGAATTGATCATCTTATACTTTTTGAGTAGCTCTCGTGTATATTTTCCTTGATTAAGGAATATGCCTTTAGAGCTTTGATGTACGTGAAGTCCGAGAAAGAAATTCAATTCTCCCATCATGCTCATCTCAAACTCCTTGCACATAATGTTAGAAAATTCCTTGCACAACACATCATTAGTAGCACCGAAAAGAATATCATCAACATAAATTTGGACGACTAGTATATCCTTTCCATGAGTTTTGATGAAGAGAGTTTTGTCGATCAAACCTCTTTTAAAATTGTTTTCCAGGAGATATTTAGAAAGCCGCTCGTACCAAGCTCTAGGAGCTTGTTTTAAACCGTACAGAGCTTTATCCAGCTTGTAAACATGTTCCGGAAATTCATCGTTTTCAAAACCAGGAGGTTGAGCAACAAAAACTTCTTCATCCAAAAACCCATTTAGAAAGGCACACTTAACGTCCATTTGATAAAGTTTGATATTCATAAAAGATGCAAAGGCAAGAAGCATACGAATGGCTTCGAGTCGGGCTACAGGAGCGAAAGTCTCCTCGTAGTCAATTCCTTCTTCTTGATTATATCCTTGTGCAACTAGTCGAGCTTTGTTTCGTATAACATTGCCTCCTTCGTCAAGCTTATTTCGAAATACCCAACGAGTTCCAATAATCGATTTCCCCTTCGGCTTAGCCGTAAGAGTCCATACTTTATTACGTTCAAACTCGTTAAGTTCATTCTGCATGGCTATGATCCAATCTGGTTCCTTGAGGGCCTCGGTGTATTTCTTTGGTTCTGTAAGAGATACAAAAGCATGAAATGCACACATGTTTCTAAGATTGGAACGAGTTTGAATACCCGACGAAGGATCTGAGATGATGTCAGCCAGGGAGTGTGAGGAAGCATGTTTGAATTTCCTTCGCGCTGATCCTTGATTAGACGTTGAAGCACCATGAGAAGAGGGTTCAGGCTCTTGAGGTTCAGGAGGATTTGTGGGAAAAGGTTCAAGAAGCTCAGGAGGAATTTCATTTTCTAGACTAGCTTCATCGGTAAGGCCTTGAGACTGAAGTCCAGGGCCTTGCGACAGCTCAGTAAGATCTTGAAATGGCTCCTGCATGTTTCTTGATTTTCTCTTTTCTTGACCATTGCTTCCTCCATCCGACTCATAATCCTCATAAGTGTTTAACTTGAGATCTGCAAAGCCTTCACTCAAGGTACCATTATCACTTTCATCAAATAATACATGTATGCTTTCCTCGACGAGTTTGGTACGTTTGTTGAATATTCGATAAGCCTTGCTTTGATTCGAATATCCAAGAAATATACCTTCGTCGCTGCGTGCATCAAATTTCCCAAGATTATCCTTCCCATTGTTATGTACATAGCATGTACATCCAAATGGTTTGAAATAAGATATACTTGGTTTTCTTCCTTTAAAAAGCTCATAAGGAGTTTTCTTTAAAATTGATCGAATTAGACATCTATTGAGAATATAGTTTGCTGTATTTACAGCCTCTGCCCAGTATGACTTGGGCAAATTATTCTCTAATAGCATAGTCCTTGACATCTCCTCCAGGGTGCGGTTTTTTCGTTCCACCACCCCGTTTTGTTGAGGTGTCCTTGGAGCAGAAAAATTGTGAGAAATCCCATATTTCGCACAAAATAGGTCGAAGTTTAATTGATCAAATTCTCTACCGTGATCACTTCTAATAGAAACGATATGTAGGTTTTTCAATGTTTGTAACTCCTTACAAAGTTTTGAAAAATAAAACAGAGTTTCTGATTTATCTTTGAGAAAGAAAACCCAAGTGAATCGAGAATAATCATCAACAATTACAAGAATGTATTGTTTACCTTTGGGAGATTTGACGCGCATAGGTCCGTATAAATCCATGTGTAACAATTCTAAAGGTCTAGTAGTACTAATGACCTTCTTTTTCTTGAAAGAGCTACGAGTGTGTTTTCCCCTTGAGCAAGCATTGCATAGATCGTCAACTTTAAAATTCAGATTCGGTAGTCCTCGAACCAGATCTTTAGACAATAGCTTTCCGAGGGAATGCATGCTGATATGCCCAAGACGCCTATGCCACACCCTTGGATCTTCTGATAAGGCCTTGAGACACTTTAGATTCGAGGAGGGAATGCGATCTGTATTAAGAGCATAAATATTAGAATCTCTTTTAGCCGTAAGAACCACATCTCCTGTCTTCTCGTCTTGAACGATGCACTTTTCCTTGTTAAAGCAAACACGATTGCCTTTATCACAAAGATGTGAAACACTGAGAAGATTATATTTGAGACCATCAACAAGATATACATCTTTAATAAAATCTTTTGAATTAACACCGATGTTACCAATACCGACGATGTCGCACTTTCCCTTATCACCAAGAGTTATAGTACCGCTGGATTGCTTCTTTAATTGATGAAAAAGAGATTCTTTTCCACTCATATGCCTGGAGCAACCGCTGTCCATAATCCATTTTCGATCCTTAGCCTTGGTGATGTCCTGCAAAACAACAAATCAACCTTTCCGGCTTGACCAATAGACCGATTTGGATCCGTTATGGGGGTATACCATATTTGGTAATTTTGTTCCCTTAGGGACCCAAACTTGCCTTATCCGTTCATTTAATCGAACAGGAAATGTGTTTCGGATAATATAAGGATCTGTTCTCCTATAAGGACAGGTCTCCTTTACATGACCCTTTTTGCAGCAGAAAAAACATGTAGGAGTTCTCCAGCTTCCTTTAGCTTTAACAAACTTGGTAGTAGGTTTAACAGGAAAATTCTTGTTATAACCTATACCGTTTCGGTTTAAAGAAAGTTGTTGTTCTCCAAGCATCTTATCGAGATTAGCCTTGGATCTTGTAAATTGCACTAAGGCTTTTTGCTGATCTTGACATTTTTCAGATAATTTTGCCTTTTCGTTCTCAAGACCAGTGTTCTGATCAATGAGAGTTGAAAGTTTTTCCTTTAGTTCGGAATTTTCCGATCGTAAGGTCTTACTTTCATTGATAAGGTCAGAATTCTGATTATCAAGATCTTGCAATTTCTGTGACAGCCTTTTAATGCAGGTCTCTTGATCCAAAACTTTTTCTTGTAGACTGCTGATTTCTCTGCAGGTGCTTTCCTCATTTGAGATCATATTTTTGAGAAATTCAGAAAGAACAACTTTGGAACTAGACAGAAGGTTTCTTACCATTCCATTAAGGTGTTGATCTTTTTCATCGATTTTGGCCATGAGACAAAGATTGGCTTGTTCATCTTCAGAGTCCGAGTCGCTTGATGCGTCTGAGTCACTCCAAGCTGCTATGACTTTCTTGTTGGATTCTTTCCTCTTTGCCTTGTTACGCTTTTTGAGAGGACACTCCTTAACTAGGTGATCTGTTTCACCACATTCATAGCATGTTAAGACTCAGTTCCTTTTAGAAGGAGTAGAAGACTTACCTTGGCTCCTTGAAGATCCTCCAAATTCCTTATTGGAAAATTGCTTCTTCATTTTGAGAATGCGAGCCAAACCCCTTGTTATAAGAGCAAAGGGATCTTCCTCTTCATCATCCTCTGAATCTTCAGGAGCTTCTTCTTTCTTGACCCTCAGCGCTAAGTTCTTGACATTTGTGGAAGGCTCCCCATCGTCCTCATTGAGGATCATTTCATGGGTGATTAGTTTTCCTAACAAGTCATCGATAGCCAGCGTGCTAAGGTCTTGAGCTTCTTCAATGGCGGTCACCTTGGGACCCCATTTAGATTTAGGAAGACAACGAAGTATCTTCCTGACCTTTTCTTCATTCTGGAAGGTCTTTCCCAAGGAGTCGAGATTATTAATGATCTCCGTAAAACGGGTGAACATTACTTTCACAGACTCATCAGATTTCATCTTAAACAATTCGTATTGTCTGAGATAAATACTGATTTTCGATTCCTTGACCTGACTAGTTCCTTCGTAGGTCACAACCAACTTATCCCAGATTTCTTTTGCCGTTTTGCAAGAGGAAATCCGGTTGAATTCTTCAGTGCTTAGCCCACAGTAAAGAGCATGAACTGCTTTACTGTTTTTGGCTGTTTTTTCCAGATCCGTCTGATTGAATTCTTCCTCAGTCTTATCTACCTTTGTATCATTTGGTCCGCCTGGTCCATCCTTCTGGGGAACATTTGGCCCTCGCGTAATGATATGCCAGAGCTCTAGATCCTGATCAATGATGAACATTTTCATCAGAGATTTCCAGTGCATAAAATTATCCCCAACAAAGAGAGGAGGACGGGAGATAGATCTTCCTTGTCCGAATCCGCCTTGTCCTTCGCCTGCCATGGTTAGTACTCACAGATAGTAATATCCAAATACGTGAGCTAGGCTCTGATACCAATTGAAGTGCGGAATAGGCAGTGAAAGAGCACGTAAATACTCTATAAGGGGGGGGGGGGGTTGGATAGAGTATGTAATCTTTTCGCAATACGCAAATGTAAGACCTTACCGAACGCTGTAAGACCTTATCTGTGGCAACAAGACAGATTAGTAGCAAATAAGATAGAAAGCGGTAAGGAAAACAAAACGCAAAGGGACACGATACTTGTTAACGAGGTTCGGCACAACCGCCTACGTCCCCGCCTAGGGTTATCCAACCCGTAGGATTCAACACACTTTATTTCACTTTGCCTTATGAGTCCTAGATACAACCTCTAGAAGACTTACACACTTCTAGACTACCTTACTATCTAGCAACCCAAACTCTCTAGTGAAACAAAGCAACTAAGGATACCGAAGTACCCTATACTTTTGGGTAAAGAAACCCTTAGTATAACCTAGATGAATTGTACTATAAAGCGTAATGAAACCTCACACACACTCAAAAGTAAATACAAACTCTTGCGTGAGGAGCTGTGTGAGATCGAATGTATGAAGAAGACTTGAATGCAGTGAACGAGTTGAGCGCTGTAGAAGATATATGCTTCAGCAAACGTCTTCTTCTTCTTTTTATAGCCAAGCACCCAGATTCGAATATTGAACGTTTAAACCACAACGTCTACACCGAAACTTCCGGGCGAGATCTTGGCCGACTCCAGAACCTTCTCTTGATATGCTTGAGAAAAACCGTTGAAGATCTGGAGAGCTTGATTTGGCTGTTAGAAGATATGTAAAGATCCCTGCAAAATCTCAATACCAAATACAAACATATATTCCAGAACAATGGAAAGCACAAGTCCGAAAATATCCACAAACATAGCGAGCCCAACCCACGTTTGGCCCAATAAAAACATAGGCCCATGGATTTCGGACAAAGAGACTAAAAGGCTCTATGGACAATGGATCTCGGTTTTGGGCTTAGAGTAATTTGGGCCTGTTTAATAAATAGGCCCATTTATTCTAAACCTACTCCCGAGTCCAGTGAAGATCAATCAACGTCTTGAGCCATAAATTGGTAAGACCTTACCAAACTCAGGAATCCCGAGTTTTGACTTTCATCAACCAAGGTCTTACCTCCTTTA
Source organism: Persicaria maculosa (assembly GCA_963922045.1). Classification (NCBI taxonomy): domain Eukaryota; kingdom Viridiplantae; phylum Streptophyta; class Magnoliopsida; order Caryophyllales; family Polygonaceae; genus Persicaria; species Persicaria maculosa. The sequence continues at coordinate 67,592,461 of OY998262.1, forward strand.
GTTAGATCTTATCATTAAGGTGGAGTTAACAATATATAATAATATGAATGATTGAATCAAATATATCAAAATAAATACATCCTAATATATATCCAATACGCGAGTTGACGCGGGAGTAGAGCAACAAACTTTGAAGACCGGAAACAAAATCAATAAAGATAGATCAGATTTGGTCGATGTAGACGGCTAGATCATGAACGTTGAGAGTACAATAGCCATATATCAACAATGAATAATGAGGACACCCTCCCTCCAATTAGACAAGGTAGAGATTGGCAAATCAGATCGAGCTAACATCAATGATTTGAACATCCGTGTAATAAAAAAAAAAAAAGAACTACACCTACACCCCATATATGGCAAGAAGCTAGATCGGTATTATTGAACCAAAATCAGTAGAAGTTGGAGAATAGGTGATCAACCACGACAAGTAGAGAGCCAAGGACGAAGAATATGGGGGAGATTTGTGGTGATGAGAACCTGCTTCCTACAAGAACTTGTGCCGATGTGAAGAACATGGAGTACTGCATCAAGACACTGAATTATTGATCATGATTGGAGTCGGCTCGAGCTCGAAATCTTGCTCATACACATTCGTTTTGAAATATAAATGAGTTCGAGCCGAGTATTATACGAGTGGAGCCCAAGCCAAGCGCTCGAGTAGCCCGAGCTGAGTTGAGCTACTCAAGCTCGGCCATTGAACTTGGTAAGTTATATTACATTGATTCCAACATAAGCAAATGAAAGCCCAAAACAAGGCCTCAAAAACAGGTATAGATCAGTGCACCGAAGATTTCACTAAAAAATAAATATTTAACAAAATATTCGCATCTTTAAACTATTTACGAAAATATTCATTTTTGTCACATGCAATAGAAAAACGCGGTCTGAGATTGTGTTTTACTTGTAAAATTTCAGATCTGAAAGTGGGAAAAAAATGAACAAGAGACCGCGTTTCTTTTTTAATTCCCAATTACTAAAGAAAAAAAAAACAAAAGGACAAACGCGGACTAGGCCCGCGTTTTACAGCTCTCCAAGCTCCGACCATCGCCCCTCCTTCGCTCAGCCAGGCCAACCTTGACTCCGCGCGCCTCCTCCCTCGCCAGCCAGGCCAGCCGTCACCACGCCCGCCCCCCTCTCCCCCGCCTACCACCACCAGTCCACAACCACTCGCATCCCTTCTGTCCACTACCATCGGAGTCGTAGACGAGATTCCGCGGCGAGGAGTCGTTCGGAGCTTCTAATCGAATGAAAAGGCGAGAACAAGTTGACTTCTTGCTGATCCCGGAGCTTCTAATCGAGGATTCGTGGCCGGAGGATATTATAATCGAGCTTCTTGCTGAGTCGGCGACGAGGGTCGGCGGCGAGGAGTCGTGCGCGGTCGGAGCTTCTAATTAATCGGAAGAACGAGAGAGACTTGTGGACGGCGCGCAGGCGGTTGTGGACTGGTGATAGGCGGCGAGGAAGAGGCGCGGAGACGGCCGGCCTAGCTGGACAGGGAGGAAGTGCAGAGACGCAGAGTGAAGGTCGGCAAGAGGAGCCATGGCGCGGAAGGCGTATAAAGCGCGGCGGCGTTTGTGTTTTTTTTTCCCTTTTTTTTCTTCATTAATTCAGAAATAAAAAATAAAAATAAAAGGTTCATTTTTTTCAACCTCAAGCTCTGAAATTTTATGAGAAGTAGAGGTTAAGAGTTTTCATGAGAAGTAGAGGTTAAACAAACTTAGATTCATAAATTTACTTTTTACTTTTGTATGCACGAGAACCGGTGTATAAAGTGCTATTTTTGGTCCAACTCGAGGCAATTTAGCAGAGCTTTAAAAATCAACCCCCTAGCTATATCAAAGATGGAGTTCACTGCTTGATACTTTGACAGCTTGATAAAGGAAGGCAACGACCACAAAGCTCAAATTGGTTTGAGTAATTGAGTGCACTTAATTTACAAAAATCTATATACATTTATCAAAGATGGTGTTTGAGTGGCATGAGACAATGCCTTGGTACATAGTCATCATCTTCAAACAAAGTACAATTGATAAGATGTCAAATCCTTAACTCTTCAAGTGCACATTAAAAACCTAACAGGACAAAGTACATTGGACTAGTTAAAGTAATCATGGCAAACAAGTTTAGCTAGCTACTAAGCTTAGTTCAACAATGAATGAATTGAAATTTAGTTTCTAGGTCCATCTGAGAGGATCTTCCGCCTTGCTGATTTCAACTCATTGAGTGCATTACTTATGCTCATCCTCTCTTGTGGTTGCGCCATAGAACAATGGACTCCGACCGTGATGAGTGACTTGATGCACTCGATTTTCCTAATATCACCGCCAGATCTTGGATGCAACACATTGGCATCACCAAGCATTCCTTGGTCAATGATTTCCATCAACTGATCAGAAAGGGCTGATTTTGAATACTCGTGAAGGTTGAGATTGTTGTTGAACATCGAATCTGTTGGCTTCTTTGATGTCATCATTTCTAGCAAAATTATACCAAAGCTGTAAATGTCACCTTCAGGGGAGACCTTGCTCCCAAGACCATATTCTGCAAATCATGAGCAATCGAGTACATGATGTGTTAACTAACTTGAAGGTACCATTCAAGGGGTCCTTATTCTATAATATAAGAAGTAAATTGTAATTAAAAAGTAAAGTTAATACACATAAAATTGATCACCTGGTGCTGCATATCCAACAGTTCCTCTCACTTGAGTTGAACTAGTCTTGTTCATTGTGTCAGAGGTTGGGGCCCCATCTGAAAGAATCTTTGCTAGTCCAAAGTCACCCACATGAGCAATCATTTCATCATCAAGCAAGATGTTGTTTGGTTTCAGATCACAGTGGATGATCAGACTGGCACACCCGATATGGAGATATTCAAGTGCGGAAGCCACATCAATGGCGATGCTTACTCTTTGAAAGATGCTTAAGCTGGAAAGCAGATTATCATCGACATTCTCATTGAAGACAAGATTTGAGGAGTGTAGCCAACCCTCAAGACTACCCCTTGGCATGAACTCGTAAACCAAAGCTTTAAAATCATTACGTTGTGTGTCAATGCTTGAGCACACCGTGATCATTTTACAAAGGTTCCTGTGACGAATGTCTCTCAGGGCGTTACACTCTGCGATGAAACTTTTGCCAGCTCCTTTATTTTGAAGGTTCAACACTTTAACTGCAACCACCATTTCATTCTCATCTTGGCGAAGGATTCCTTTATAAACAGATCCGAAGCCACCAACACCGATCAGATTTGATGGAGAGAACCCATCTGTTGCACTTGACAACATTTGGTAAGATACTTCAAGAAAAGGCTTCTTCTGCGTTCCAATGGATGTGGCCTTTTTCGTATTAGAAGAAAAAACCAAATAAAAGCATAATGCAACTACCAATACAACAGTCAGGACGGAAGTAAAAATGATGATCACGACCACTCTTATGGACAATCGTCTCCTCTTTGATTCCCTTTGTCGAGGGCAACTTGGTAGATGTAGCTCAGGCACTCCTCCGCAAAGCTTACTATTGCCAACAACAGACACAACACTCGTGTTGCCGAAAACTCCACCTAATGGAACTTCACCCTCGAAGTTATTATATGACAAGTTTAGACTGGACAAGTACGACCAATTGGAAAAATAACTTGGGATTTGTCCGGACAAGTTATTGTAAGAAAGGTCAAGTGCATTCATGCTTCCTAGAGGACTTAAAGACTTGGGGATCGATCCAACAAAGGAGTTTCCACTCATGTTTAAGAAATTAAGACCCGTACATCCACCAAGAGCACTTGGTATTTCACCTGAAAGCCTATTCCTTGATACATCCAGCCATTCCAAATTCTTTAGACTGCTAATTTCAGCAGGCAAAGATCCTTGCAAATTGTTCTGGGCAATCTTCAGATCAACTAAACCGGAAGCATGAAATAGTTCAGCAGGTATAACCCCACTCAACTTGTTATCGGTAAAATATATGACCTCCAAAAACAGACAATTCCCAAGACTCTTAGGTATCGATCCTTCAAGATTGTTTTGTTTTAGGGACAGGGCACTCAAACGAGTCAGGTTTCCAAAAGAGGATGGTATTTCATTCGAGAAATTGTTATAGGATAATTCAAGAGTTACTATACTTTTAAGGTTACCAATATCTGCTGGGATCGGGCCTGTGAAATGGTTGTTACCTAAAGCCAATGCATATAGATTCGCCAATTTGCTCAGCCCGGAAGGGAGCTGTCCTGATAAATGGTTACTCTGAAGATTTAATATTTGAATGTTGGAAAGGTTAAGTATAGAAGGAGGAAAGAATCCTGTATATGAATAACCTGCCAGCTCCAAGATATGTAAATTGGTACAGTTGATTAAGCTGTCCACGAATTTCAGATTTCTTCTGATCGCTCCTACCGAGGAAAACGCATGGTTCATATTTAGGAAATGGAGGTGAGGCAAATTTTTCCCATCGAGAGAAAATGTACCCGTGAAACTATTCTGTGAGATACCAATGGCGTAGAGCATAGAGAGATTTGATAACATAGGGACTTGACCAGTTAGGGAGGTGTTTGTGATCATAAGAAAACTAAGTCGAGGAAAATGGAGGCTAAGATCTTTGGGAAGATTTCCATGGATTCCAGTGTTGGGTAAAGAAATCCTCTCCATCCTAGAAAGATTGTAAAGGGACGGAGGGATGATACCGGATATTTGGTTGTACCCGAGAGTAAAATAAGCAAGGCTTTGGAGTCTTCCGATATCGTCGGGAATGATCCCCTGCAAGAAATTGTCTTCTATTTGGAGTACTATCAAAGAAGTCATATTCCCGATCCCAATGTCATGAAGGTTACCACTTAAGCTGTTGAATATAACAGTAAAGTATTTCAGATTATGGAGGCGGCTGAGCTCAGGTGGGATTCTACCCACCAACTTGTTCCCTCGAAGATCTATATCTACGAGTTGTAAGCAACGGGACAAGTTGGCGGGGATTTCCCCTTCGAAAGAGTTTGGTCCCAAAAGTAGGTACTTTAGCCTAGGTAAATGAGAAATTTGATGGGGAATGTTCCCTCGAAAGAAGTTGGTGCTTAAGTTGAGACTATGAAGGAAGCTCAAGTTACCTATGAAAGGAGACAGTGTACCGGCTAGATTGTTGGAGGAAAGGTTTAAAATGACCACACGGCTATGCCTACGCCCACAAGTAACGCCTCGCCATTGGCAGAAATGGAAGGAGTTGTTGCCCCACGAGGCCAAGACGGAATCAGGATCATCGGAAATCTGAGCTTTGATGGCCAAGAGGGCTTCGTAGTCGGTCTCATTTGGTCTGAGCCCGGGAATATTAATGGTGCTGCCCAACAGAAATCGGGGAAGGGTAGTGATGATGGAGATTAGTGTGAAGAAGAGGAGGATTGCTTGCTGCATCTTTCTAGAAATCAAAGGTCTGGAAAAGGTTTGAATTGAATGGCTGATGAGTTTGTGATGATTATACCTTTTATTATTTATAGATACATGTTGTCCGTAAAGTTTCAGTTGATTTAAGTAATTTATTGGTCTTTTATTTTGTAGGAAGGGTTGACTTAGTCGATGGCAATTGGATCGCGTTCAATTCATAGCTAGTTTGGAACCAACTGACAAATGGGAGTCAATATATGCAAATTTCAAAGAGTGGAAAATGAAGTCGATCAGTCAATCAATACACAATATATATCTATATCTATCTATGTCTATATATCATCATTATCATTACTATATAAAAGGTTTAGTTCAACATTACTGTTCATTAATGCCAATTACACCATTAATTAATAATATATAAAAGGCTAAGTTCAACATTACTGTTCATTAATGCCAATTACATCATTAATATAATATATATATAATAATATATAAAAGGCTAAGTTCAACATTACTGTTCATTAATGCAAATTACAATTTTACCCTTTGATTTCATTCATCTTTATGGAATAATTTAGGGGTAAATTCAGAATTCTCTTGGCCAAGGAGCTGTTTCCAATTTCCAATTTTCCATTCTCTTCCCCTTTACCATTAAGCTTCACGTCGTCTTCTCCGTCCAGCCTCCACCGCCCTTGGCCTCAGTTGTCTTCTTAATCTCCCATCCCTTTCCAGTTTTGTTCAACCTCTGGCATCTCTGCTCGCGTTTCTCTCTAAATTCGCTGACCATTGATTCCCATCAACTGTTATTCGGATCCGATATAATCGAGTGCTCAATAGTCCATCTTCCTCGCCCCTCAATAGCATCAAAATGTTCAAGGGTTTGATCTATTGATCCCCTTTTCCAATTTCTGATCGCTCTTCTATGGTTTCTAGGGTTACTGGTTTTCTTTCTAGGGGTTCTTGATTCAAGCGTCACCTCAAAACTCCTCTTCGATAGATGACAAGTCAAATTCGAGGTCAGAGAAGAGTAACGCCAAATTGGATTATGAATCTCGTGAACAATAGGTTTAATCCACTGAACTGCCATGTCATGGGTCACCAAAACCCTCAGATTCGACCTCTTCTCTCGAAAGGTTTGCATTTTATTTTTATAAAGGCAAAATTACAGAAAACCACCCTTTAAATATGGGTGTTTTCACTTAACCACCCACTACAACAGAAAAGCCTTTTAGCGACTAAAATTTTAGCGACGAATTGTTTTTCCTCGACAAATGTGGGCTTTGGCGACGAACATATCCGCTCCTCACAAAATGGCACATGAACTTTAGCAAGAAACCTATATTCCTCGTTAAAAGTGGTATTCAACGACAACTTTTTTTATTCGTCGCTAATTGATAGTATAATGTGGTCGCGTATATTGTAAGGAAAATAGTGACGAATTTGGAGCTTTTATTGAGGAATGTTTTCATCGCTAAAAATACATTCATCGAGGAATTTTTAATTTTGTCGTTATTTATTTGGTGGGAATTATGTAAAACCCGCCAAGTTTATTAGCGACAAAGATTTTAATTACTCGCTAAAAGTACGTGTTTCTCAAGGAAAAAATTTGTTGCTAAACATATTAATCAACGAGAAAACTTTATTTTCAACGTTATTGTCTATGCACTCCTATTTGCTAAAAAGGATATAAATTCTTACAATGTTACATTTTTATAAATTAAACTTATTAGAAAAATAAAAAAAATGATGTTATAAAATAATCAATCTTTTAATTATTCATAATTTTTAAACATAATAAAATTTAAAAAATATGTTAATATAGGCCTATAGAGTATAAAAATAATTTTTATATTTTTTTGATTTGAATTTACAGGAGTATTATTTACAGAAGGTCTCGCTGAAAACCTAATCTTTAGCCCTTCACTTTCGGATCTCAGTTCCTCTCTCTCGCCTCGTGTTTCTGTAGCCTCCTTCCCCGCCTCCCCGGTACCTCTTCTCGTCCCTTCTCCGTCGGAACGATAACTGACCTCTTCTCCCCTGTCGGAAATCGCTACAATGGGGAACCCAGATAAGTCGTTCATCCCGTCTCGCGCTCTCTCTGAACCGACATCACCCACCGCCTAATCGCCATCGTCACACCTCTGCTGTAGGCCTCATTCGACACCTCGTCGCGGGCCTTCTCTTTCCCAATCTGACCACACAGCCACTACACCGTCTCTGTTCGTCTCACCTGTGAGGTAGGTCTTCGCTGCCCCTAATTGGCTTCAATTTGCCTTCATCCAATCGACTCCGAATTTTCCCGACTTCGATTTCGATCCAATAAGTTCACCTTGTTGCTTAATATCTGATCCTCTGATTTAATGGAAGAGGGTCAGTGTTGAATTAGATTTTATAAAATTGTTCATATTTTATTTTTGATTTTGTTGTTTGTTGTTGCATATCTGTCATCAGATTTGGCTGTTGAATCATCTTTTCTCTGCTGAGATTGAGTAGAATCTGCTATTAAAATGTCGATTGGGTGAGTACTTGCTTGAATCTGTTTTGAGAATGTGGTGATGCTAGGGCTGAGCTTGATTGGCAATATTGATTTGATTGTGATCTTACCATTCTTACTAGCCTTCACTATTGAATTAAATTTAGAAGTGGAACTTAACTGATTCAATCAAAAGAGAAAGAAATTTAGAAACCCCACGTACACTAAACCTCTAATTTGTTTCTCTCAAGCATCCAATGTCTCCTTTTCTTTGTGTATTTTTGTTGCCTTTTATCTCTTTTTAGGTAAAGGCGAAGCCTTTTCTTTGTGGCAGGACTTGCTTGGAGGTACTGTTCTCTCATCTAGCCTCTTATTTGTTTGATTTATCTTCTTGCACCTAGTTACTGAAGTTGCAATTGGGTAGTTTATTCATGAAAACAGAAGGTAATAAAAATGTCACCTTTTTTTTCTGCAAAAACTGTCCAACTATTGTGAATTGTGAATGGAGATTGGGATATAGAAGGGAAGCTTCTTACCCATTCATACAATTGTGAAAGTTTGTTCACTTAACCTTACCCATTCATACAATTGTGAAAGTTTGTTTCCCTTCCTTGATAAATTTAGGTTTATTCTAGTTTATATTTATCATTTCGATGGTTCAGATTCATCCTTTGCTCTTCTTTGGTTTGACACCTATTTTTTCCCTGTGTCCAACTGTCCGTTGTATGCCTGTTGATTGCTCTGTATCAGTTAAAATTGTATCCCTTTCTTTCCAAAGAGTTTTGAGTTATAGGTATCTAACCTCATGGGGGCCGTGAAAGTTCTATTCTTAAACCAAATCATGTTTTAGTTTTACCATATATGTTTGCTTAAGAATGTCGAAATGCTTGACAGTGATCACACTGTTGCTGGAGGAGATGCATCTGGAGAGAAGAAGAAGAATAAAAAGAAGAAAAAGAAGGGGAAGGAGGAGGGATCAGCAGGTCAGAAGGGAGAATCTGATACTGCTATGACAGTTGAGAATGGGTCTGCTACAGATAGTGGGTCGAAGAAATCTAAAGAAAATCCTGGAAATGTAAGAAACTTTGCTAATGGATTAGTCATCGAGGAGTTGCAAATGGGAAAACCGGATGGAAAAAGAGCATCTCCTGGAAAAAGGGTATTTACTTATTTTATAGTTTCCATGTTTGAGCTTGGTACAGGATGTTGAACTATAATGCTGTCATATGTCAAGAGAAATTTCGCTTTGTCTATGTATGTTTGTAAATACCTTGTCCATATATTTCAGGTCAGTGTTCGTTATATTGGGAAGTTACAGAAAAATGGCAAAATCTTCGACACTAATATAGGCAAAGCACCTTTCAAGTTCATCCTAGGTGAATAAAAATGATTTTCAAGCACTTTTGTGGTGGTGGTGGGGGGGGGGTGATTTTGTTACGTGGCCTATAGATATAAAAATGATTTTCTAATAATCTTTGCAGGTGTTGGAGAAGTAATCTTTGCACTTCTGAATGGCCAGACCACTTTTTTTCTAAGTGTTGTATCATTTTTTTTTCCTAGTTTTATCTGACAAACTCATTGGCCTGGATAGGTATGCGAGTTGGGGATAAAAGAAAGCTTACAATTCCACCATCTATGGCGTAAGTTCTATCTACCATTCGTTACTTTTTTTGTTTGTTTGTTTTTGAGTTATATGCAGTTTGATTCATCTTTGAAGGTTTCTATCTCGACTCGAGTGTTGGATCTTTAATCAGTATCTATATACTGAGGTTGAACCCATGTTTGCAGTGTGTTTTCTGCCATTCCTGATTCCGGCGAATTTGTGGTTTTACATGAATGGGTCTAAGGGCATCGGGGCTACCCCTGCCAACTCTTGGTTGGAATTCAATGCAAGTACACTAATTTCTTCTCTCTTTAGCTTTGACAGAGCAGTACTATAATCGGAGCAATTATTTAAGCAACATTGTGGTGTTCTAGATGTTGATGTTGCTGATGTCGGTAGGCAAGCCTTGTATATATTCTTAATGGTTGCAAAACTGAAGTTATGGTATGTTTGTTCAAGAGGGAGGGAATGAGATATGTTTTTAGCTCTAATGTGTTTCTAAATAAAAAGAATGCAAATCATAAGGCGGGGAGAGATAATATTATTTTATTTAAGCCTAGTAGCTCAAATGGTAGAGCGATGTGCTTAAGCACAAAGATGCAGGTTCAAATCCTGCATAGGCTATTATAATAATTAGAAAAAAAATTTACTATTTATTATTAATGAGGAAATAAATATTTTAGCGAGGAAATCACTTTTATCGATAAATATATATTCAATGACCAATCTCGAATCCTTCACCTATTTTTGCGACAAAATCTATGTCTTCTTACGATGAAAATTTTAGTCGACAATAATCATTAACGACGAAAAAAAATGTTAGCGATGAAATTGCATTTGACGCCAAACACATTCAATGAGTAATTTTGAATCCTTCCACTTCCTTGGTGACAAAAAATTTGACTTTTTACGTTGAAAATATTAGTCACTAATAGTTACTGCGAGAAAAAATTGTTTCATCGCTAATACTTTTAGCGACGAAATATTTTTTCCTCGATTAACCTTTCCTTGACGAGCTTTCTGCGAGAAACTGGCGACGAAATGTATTTCCTCGCCAAATCTCTTTAGCGACAAAAACTCAATTTTCAATGACGAAAAATTTCCCTGCTAATAGGCATTTCTGTTGTAGTGACCCCTTAAATTCAAAATTACAGAAACCACCCTTTAAATGGTATTTGTTTACAATTCACCACCTATTCAACTATTTTCGTTACTTTATCATTAAATATATTATATTTTAGTATTTTTAAACTCAAATTTGATTGTAAATATATTCAAAATTTGAATTTAAAGGCCCAATTATATTTTAGGGATCATTGTATTTATTTTGAAAAATAATAATCAATAATGCCTAGAATTATTATCTTAATTTATGTTTGAAAATGTTTATAAATTTTTAAAACATTATGTAAATTACTCTTATTTAAAATATAAATAAATAAGAGTAATTTCCATAATATTTTAAAATTTTATAAACATTTTTAACCATAAATTAAGATAATAATTCTAGGCTATATTTATTAATTTTTTAAAATAAATAAAATAATCCCTAAAATATGATCTAGCCCTTAAATTCAAAATATGAATATATTTGCAATCAAATTTGAGTTTAAAAATATTAAAATATAATAATATAATTTTTTTTTATCGGTAAATATAATAATATATTTAATGATAAATTAAAGAAAATAGCTAAATGGGTGGTGAGTTGTAAACAAATATAATTTAAAGGGTGGTTTTCTGTAATTTTTCCTTTTATAAATGTGTGATTTTTAATAGAAGAACTGTTTTTGTTTTGATGGAATACTATTGTTCTAGACTAAGCTCATTAATCTCCAATTTGTTGGTAGATCATTTTATGATATGCAAAACGAGGAGCAAATTATATTCCTTAGATTCGAAATTAGCAGTTCAATCGTACTTTACTCGATGCAAGGTTTTGGATTATTGTCATTTACATTTCATTCTTGTGTGTCTGTTTACAAGTTATATAATTTTGGACTGTTACTGTTACTTGGATTTGTAAAGCTGTCCCCCTCTTGTAATCTTGACTCTTCTCACTGTCTTCTCTATTTTGTGAGTCAATTATAGGTTTTCCTTAATTTACATCTCATCAGATGAATATTTGGTACCTGAATTTGGGATAAACTCTGGCTTGTTCGATCTTCTCTTCGAAGTTTCTATTGGAAATTAATTGTAATCAATTGGATGAGGTATATGCGAACTTCTAACGTTCCAAATTTACGAGAGGCTTAATTTATGAATTGAAAAATCCTAATTTAAATTTACTTTGCATATTTTGACGGCATGTTTCATTGATGTATGTCAACTTAAAACTGTGTAATCTAGGTCAGTTGGCTCCTTACATTACCTTGTATGTGATTTGATCCATCACGTATATCTCTTACCTATTACCACATCTATCGGTAAACCTTTCCAATTTGATCCAATACTTATTATTCACATCACGCATGTTTTTTACCTTATAGAAATTCATGTTTTTTAAAATTATTTTCCTGTGTTTTTGTTATGTCATCCTTGACGCCATATTTTCCTCTTGATTTGTACAATGAATGAGTCTTTTTAACCCTTGAACGTTTTTATCTTGGACACTATATTTTCCTCTTAAGCTTTTGAACCTTTTGTGTTTCTGGTTGATGCTTTGCTTGATTTTTTATCGTCTACACTGTTTATGGATTTCGTTTTGACCCTAATTTAGGGTTTTCCTTTTGCTCGTGGATTTAGAGATGTGTTTGAATAGTGACACAACCTCTCCTTGGCTGCTAAAACTCCAATCTTCACCTCTAGGCCAGTCATAATTTGCCTGTACTTTTAACTTGTTTGTATTGTTTCTGCTTTTTTTTTATATATATATTTGCTTTGTTTGTTCAATCACAATTGCTCTCTTTCTCTCTTCACCTTTGTCTTGGTTTGATTTCATTGTGGCTTCAAATAGGGGTGTGCATGATTCGGTCCAAACCGAATTTTTGGGCTGAACCAACACAAACCGAACCTAACTGAAGTTTTTCGGTTCGGTTTGTGTTAAACCGAATTTTTTTATACACTATATAAATTAATACAGTGTATAGATATTTGTAAACTTATATAGATACTTCATGTGTATACGTATAAATACACATATATACACTGTATTGTATGTGTATACACATATGCAATGTATAAGTACACACATACACTGTATTTGCTTGTGTATACACACATACAATGTATAAAAATACACACATATGCACTGTAAGTATTTGCATGATATGTATGTGCATATATATATTTGGCAAAATGACCCCAAATAATACAAACTATCACCTATGAACCGAAAATAATACAAACTTTAAAAATCACCAATAGGTATACAAACTATTGCGTATTAAACCAATTTTGATACGAAACCATTTGCGACCAAATTTCCCACGACCCGCATGACGTGGCAACCAAACATGCCATGTCACTTAACTTTTTTAAAATGAAAAAATAAATGAATTACCTTTTTAAAATGAAAAAAAAAATGAATTAGCTGGGAACCTAACCGGAGTTGCCGAGTTGAAGCCGCCGGCGGAATCTTAAACATGAATTGCAGCCCGAGGAGACCATCGAGTAACTCCTCCAACCTGTTAACCTGCTATCGTCGCCGCCACTGGTACTGGTACAATTCCGTACGTCCAACTTCTCCTCCCTCGACACCTCTATTTGGGGCTCCGCCGCCGGCTCTAGCTACTATTTTCGCCCCACTTTTGCTTTTAAAGTCTCTCGCCGGGTCCCACCCCTTCCACACCTCCAGACTCGCCCTCGCCCACCACCACTATGACGCCGCAGCCGCCGTCTCGTTCGGATTTCACCAGCAGCAGCAGCGTTTGGATTTCAGGGAGGATATTTTCAAGGACGATAACTCCGAGGCGATGAAGGATGCAACAAGCAACTGAAATCGGCGATGAAATCGAACCAGGACGCACCCTCCGGTGCGGCGGCGGGGGCTTCTATTGCAGGTCTGATCTGACCACCTGGGGTCTTACGATGTGGGCGGGGAACACGCTCTAGATGTTGCCGATGACTTTCGAATCCGGTCAGCCACCGACCTCGGCAATGGTGGCTGCGCAGATATGGAGGTCGAGGAGCGCGCTGCAATTCATGCCTAGGTTCATTCCATTGGCGGCGACGGCGCGATTTCAACTCCGGTTCTAGGGTCCCCAATTCCCACTAATTCAATTTTTTTTTTTAAAAAAGTATAGTGACATGGTATGCCATGTCATGAAAAAAAATTGATGTTTGGTTGCCACGTCATACATGTCGCGAGAAATTTGGTCAGAAATGATTTCGTATCAAAATTGGTTTAATACGCAATAGTTTGTATACCAATTAGTAATTTTGAAAGTTTGTATTATTCTCGGTTCATAGGTGATAGTTTGTATTATTTGGGCTCATTTTTCCTATATATTTTTTATATTTGTATACTTTATATTGAAATATATGTATATATGTGTAAATACGTACAATGTATATATGTATTTGTATACTTTAATTTATTTATTTTTATGGAAATTCGGTTTAATTATGTTAAAACCGAACCGAACACAAACCAAACCGGCAAATAACCGAACCGAACCTAATGCTTTCTGTTCGGCTTTCGGTTTGAAATTTTGAGATTTTCGATTTCGGTTCGGTTCGGTTCAACCCGGTTCGGTTAGGTTTTAGACCGATGCACACCCCTAGCTTCAAAATGCTTCCACTTTGGCATGGCAATTCAAGCTTAATGTTCCTCCATACACTTTCTTCACTATTTTTTTTTTTTGTTGAGTATTCTTCACTATTGGTTTTTCATATGGTATTGTTGTACCTTATAACCGTACAATTTCAAATTTGAATCGCAATTGGTCTCCATTCCTTGCATTTTTCTCCTTACATCCATACAATGAGCAAAAGCCTTATAAAAGAACCAAAGGGTGGAATGAACAAGCTAGTGTTATATTACAACATCGTTTTATGGAAGGAGATCCGTTTTATGGCTTCAAAATGCTCCTCCTTCGGTGCTTCCTCCTCCGCCCCTTCTTATTCATCTATCTCCTACTGTATTTCACCTCCTTTGCCCCTTCTTCATCTCTCTCCTCTCCCGTCGCTCTCCCTTCGTCCGACTTCTCTTCCTCCTGCCATCAGTCCCCGACGCCCCCCGAATCGCACCCCGATGCCTCTTGAATCGCGCCGTTTGCGTGGCTTAGGGCTTGATTCGGTGAGCATTTGCACTTTTTGGCCTTCAATTTGAGTAATTCCTGCTATTTATGTGTTTGGATCGATTTTAGGAATTTGAGTTTTAGGGTTCTTTAGTGTGCACAAATGATTGACTTTTTACTTGCTAATTCCTGAAAAGTTGATGTTGGTAGGGTATATCATCAAAATCAGGGCAATCGGTAATTGATTAGATTTTCCTTGTTTCATTTGATAAGGTGCTATACTTCATAGCCTATTTTGCAGTTTCACCGGGCTTTGCTTTACATACATTAAAATGTCATGGTCAGGGAATTTGATTGGATCTCTTGTCAATTGTAATGCTGCTTCTTTGTCCTTCGTATATGATTTTCTCTTAAAATCTTTAACTCTTCAAGTGCACATTAAAATCTAATAGGACAAAGTACATTGGACTAGTTAAGTAATCATGGTAAATAAGTTTAGCTAGCTACTAAGCTGAGTTCAACGTACATTGTATGAATTGAAATTTAGTTTCTAGGTCCATCTGAGATGATCTTTCGCCTTGCCGATTTCAACTCATTGAGTGCATTACTTATGCTCATCCTCTCTTGTGGTAGCGTCATAGAACAATGGACTCCGACCGTGATGAGTGACTTGATGCACTCGATTTTCCTAATATCACCACCACATCTTGGATGCAACACATTGTCATGATCACCAAGCATTCTTTGGTCAATGATTTCCATCAACAGATCAGGAAGGGCTGATTTTGAATACTCGTGAAGGTTGAGATTGTTGTTGAACATCGAATCTGTTGGCTTCTTTGATGTCATCATTTCTAACAAAATGATCCCAAAGCTGTAAATGTCACCTTCAGGGGAGACCTTGCTCCCAAGACCATATTCTGCATAACGAGCAATATAATGGAGTACATGATGTGTTGAGCAACATGAAGGTAACATTCAAAGGGTCCTTATTCTATACTAAGAAATAAATCGTAGTTATAAATAATGTTAATATTATGAAATCGATCACCTGGTGCTGCATATCCAACAGTTCCTCTCACTTGAGTTGAACTAGTCTTGTTCTTAGTGTCCAAGGTTGAGGCCCTATCTGAAAGAATCTTTGCTAGTCCAAAGTCGCCCACATGAGCAATCATTTCATCATCAAGCAAGATGTTGTTTGGTTTCAGATCACAGTGGATGATCGGATTGGCACACCCGATATGTAGATATTCAAGTGCGGAAGCCACATCAATGGCGATGCTCACTCTTTAAAAGATGCTTAAGCTGCAAGACAGATTGTCATCGACATTCTCATTGGCGACAAGATTTGAGGAGTGTAGCCAACCCTCAAGACTTCCCCTTGGCATGAACTCGTAAACCAAAGCTTTAAAATCATTACGTTGTGTGTCAATGCTTGAGCACACCGTGATGATTTTACAAAGGTTCCTGTGACGAATGTCTCTCAAGGCGTTACACTCTGCCATGAAACTTTTGCCAGCTCCTTTATTTTGAAGTTTCAACACCTTGACTGCAACCACCATTTCGTTCTCATCTTGGCGGAGGATTCCTTTATAAACAGATCCGAAGCCACCAACACCGATCAGATTTGATGGAGAGAACCCATCTGTTGCACTTGACAACATTTGGTAAGATACTTCAAGAAAAGGCTTCTTTTGCGATCCTAAGGATGTGGCCTTTTTTCTCTTAGAAGAACAAACCAAGTAAAAGCATAATGCAACTACCAATACGACAGTCAGGATGGAAGTAACGGAGATGATCACGACCACTTTTATGGACAGTCTTCTCCTCTTTGATTCCCTTTGTTGAGGGCAACTTGGTAGATGTAGCTCAGGCACTCCTCCGCAAAGCTTACTATTGCCAACAACGGACACAACACTCGTGTTGCTGAAAACTCCACCGAGTGGAACTTCACCCTCGAAGTTATTGTATGACAAGTTCAGATAGGACAAGTACGACCAATTGGAAAAATAACTTGTTATCGGTAAAATACATGATCTGCGAAAACAAGCAATCCCCAAGACTCTTAGGTATCGATCCTTCGAGATTGTTTTGTTGTAGGTACAGGTCACTCAAGAGAGACAGGTTTCCAAAAGAGGATGGGATTTCTTTCGAGAAATTGTTAAAGGATAATTCAAGAGTTACCATACTTTCAAGGTTACCAATATCTGCTGGGATAGGGCCTGTCAAATGATTGTCACGTAAAGTCAACAAAGATAGATTTGACAATTTGCTCAGCCCCGAAGGGAGCTGTCCTGATAAATGGTTACTCTCAAGATATAAAAATTGAAGGCTAGTGGAAAGGTTAAGTATAGAAGGAGGAAAGAATCCTGTATATGAATAACCTGCCAGCCCCAAGTGCTGTAAATTGGTGCAGTTGGTTAAGCTGTCCAAGAATTTCAAATTTCTTCTAATCGCTCCTACCGAGGAAAATGCATTGTCAATATTTAGGTATTTGAGGTGAGGCAAATTTTTCCCATCGAGACAAAATGTACCCGTGAAACTATTATCAGCGATGTCAATGGTGTGGAGCATAGAAAGATTCGATAACACAGGGACTTGACCGGCTAGGGAGGCATTTGCGATATCAAGAGCGTGAAGTTGAGGAAAATGGAGGCTAAGATCTTTGGGAAGATTTCCATGGATTTCAGTGCTAGTTAAAAAAATCGCCTCCATCCTAGAAAGATTGTAAAGGGAAGGTGGGATGATACCGGAGATTCGGTTGTACCCGAGACTAAAATAAGAAAGGCTTTGGAGTCTTCCGACATCGTCAGGAATGCTCCCCTGCAAGAAATTGCTATCTATTTGGAGTGCTATCAAAGAAGTCATATTCCCGATCCCAATGTCAAGAAGGTTACCACTTAAGCTGTTGTATGAAACAGTAAAATATTTCAGATTAGGGAGGAGGCTGAGCTCAGGTGGGATTATACCCTCCAACTTGTTCTTTCGAAGATCTATATTTACGAGTTGCAAGCAACGGGACAAGTTGGTAGGGATTTCCCCTTCTAAAGAGTTTGGTCCCAAGAATAGGAATTGTAGCCTATGCAAATGAGAAATTTGATGGGGAATGTTCCCTCGAAAGAAGTTGGTGCTTAAGTTGAGACTCCGAAGGAAGCTCAAGTTACCTATGAAAGGAGACAGTGTACCGGCCAGCTTGTTGGAGAAAAGGTTTAAACTGACCACACGGCTATGCTTACGCCCACAAGTAACGCCTCTCCATTGGCAGAAATGGAAGGAGTTGTTGCCCCATGAGGCCAAGACGGAATCAGGATCATCGGAAATATGAGCTTTGATGGACAAGAGGGCTTCGTAGTCGGTCTCATTTGCTCTCAGCCCAGGAATATTAATGGTGCTGCCCAACAGAAATCGGGGAAGTGTACTGCTGATGGAGATTAGTGTGAAGAAGAGGATAGCTTGCTGCATCTTCATAGAAATCAAATTAAGATATGGGAAAGGTTTGGATTGAATGGCTGATAAGTTTGTGATGCCTTTTATTTATAGACGATCTCCGTAGAGTTTCAGGTGGTTTATTTGTATTTTATTTTCTAAGAAGGGTTGACTTAGTCGACAGCAATTGGATCGAGGTCAATTCAATTCCTAGCTTGTTTAATTACTAATTGACGAATGGGCCTCAATATATGCAAATTTCAAAGTTCGTGGAAAATGAACCCAGTCAGTCAATACACTATCTATATCTATATTTATTTATATAAGCTCTTAACAAGTTATCGTTTTTTTTTTCACCAATGATTTTCATCTCTCACATAACCCTCTATATCAATATATTTATACCCCGAACAATGCAATTTCCGGGCTAAAATGCTCTCTATCATATCAATATATATATATATATATATATATATATATATATATATATATATATATATATATATATATATATATGGGATTGACCCCAGGTATCTCAGGTCTTCCACTATCAAAACGCAATAACTCTAGTAAAGAAGTGGGATTATTTTTGTTGGACTAAATTTCCATATATTCTACAGTACAGCTGAATGTGTATCGATCCTTAATTTCCAAACAGAATTATGCTAGTTCAATTATGTTTAAACAATAAAAATGATTAGTTGGTTGACTAGTGTGCATATATGCCTTAATATTCCACGCCTATTTAATAAAGCTATACATGGATATGATTGACCTCGGGTCAGGTCGTCCCCTTAAATTGATAAATAAAGAGCGGTCATCGGGGGTTCGAATCGGAGACTTTTGGGTACTACCCGTAAATCTTTTCCGGTTGAGCCATTCCGGAATGGTTAAAACTTTGACAGGGTAAATCTTTTATAGTGAGTGACCCTCAGTACCACTTTCGCAAAGTGTGATCTGCGGTTGCAACCTCACTTACTTGGATGCGGACCACTTCACCACTTCAGTTTGACCGTATGCGCTTGTGGAAATTAATATGACACAAATGCACCAAGTGAGATTCGAATCCGATACCTCTCCTTTGGGGTACCTCATCCTTACCACTAGAGCACGAGTTCATTGGTTCAGGTCGTCCCCTATCGAAACGCAATAAGTCAAGTCGTTTCGATCTCCTTTTTATCGCTATGGAATATATGATCATAAGACATTTTTGATCATATATAACATACTATCTCTAAGCTGCTGCATGGGTAATTTGGACATTTCCTTTGATGTACAGATTGGTGATTCATAAGGGTGGTTTAGGCGCCAAATTAGTTAGAGTTTTCGGTTGTAACAAACTCCTTCTTGAGAGCTCAAATGGAAGCTCTAGATCAATGATTCATGAGGTCCAATTTCATCAATTTCGACTAATCTCTATTGTTCAAATGGTATCAGAGCACAATTCGATCCGAAATTGCGCTTGATTGATTCGTTTTCCTTCGATATTCGAAGCTGGTTCCTCGTCGGAGTTTCGACGACAGATCTGATTTGCTTGCTGTTGATTTC
This sequence comes from Persicaria maculosa, assembly GCA_963922045.1. Classification (NCBI taxonomy): domain Eukaryota; kingdom Viridiplantae; phylum Streptophyta; class Magnoliopsida; order Caryophyllales; family Polygonaceae; genus Persicaria; species Persicaria maculosa. The sequence continues at coordinate 67,612,059 of OY998262.1, forward strand.
ATTGATTTGCTATGTCTGGGAGAGGATCGCCGAATCCAGGCACGTATGCTGATGCTGTTAATGGAGGAAGAGGAAGCGGAGGCAGAGGAACCTTCGTTAATGTGACACCTCCTGCTCCTGGCGCTGGGAGAGGTGGAGCTGGAATATTCAACGGAATTCAATTCGGAGATCTGACTCAAGGAATGAACGCGATGCACTATAACCCGCTATTCCTCTCAAATTCAGATCATCCAGGTATGAATCTCGTCAATGTTGTGTTTAATGGCTCGAATTTTGCTAGCTGGAGTAGAGCTATTCGAATGGCTTTGGGAGCCAAGGCAAAACTAGGTTTTGTTACAGGGAGTGTGGTAAAACCTCGGGTTGAGAGTGAGGAATTTGAGAAATGGGAAAGGGCCGACTACATGGTGAGGTGCTGGCTAGTGAATTCAATGGCACCAGAAGTCTCTGAAACGCTTATGTATGTAGAATCTGCAGCAGAATTATGGAAGGAAATTAGAGAGAGGTTTTGTGAGTCCAATGATCCATTAATATACCAGCTTCGTCGTGATTTGGGAAATATTCGACAGGAAAATTTGTCTGTTGGGGCCTACTATTGCAAGATTAAGAAAGTGTGGGATGAGCTGCAGCTTTTGGATGCTATTCCAGGTTGCAATTGTGGAGGTATTGGGAATTGCTCCTGTGGACTGCTTAAAAGGATCATTGAAAGGGAGGAGAAAGCCAAGGTAATGTAGTTTTTGATGGGGCTTAACGATGTGTTTGAACCATTGCGTGGAAATGTACTGTCAAAGGATCCAATGCCAGGATTATTGAAAGTTTTCCAAATGGCAGTTCAGCTGGAGAGATCCAAAGGTGTCACCTCTACCATCCCAGGTGACATCACTGCTCTAGCAGTGACTAAGTTCCAGCAATCTGAAGCTGAGGCTAATGCAGTCAACAAGTTCAACTATGCTAAGCAAGGGGAGCTATCCAGGTTTGAGCAGGCAAAAAGGGACTATAAGAAGGCCAAACTTGAACGTCAATGTGAGTATTGCAATGAGAGGGGCCATACCAAGGATACATGTTTCAAGTTGGTTGGCTATCCAGAATGGTTCAAGGGACCCAAAGAGGATGACAGAGGTATGCCACAGAGGAGATTTGCTGCTCTGTTTGAAGTTCCACAGGTTGACAGCCCCCTAGATCATGGTTTTCAAGAGATGAAAACACCTGATCCTGCTATGGTTAATGCTATATTCAATGAAGTTGTCAAAATGATGAAAGGGAAAAGTGCTGTTGATCAATCTGAGAGCTCTGTGAACCAAGCTATGGTTCATTTTGCAGGTACACTTAGTGTATCTTTTCTTGTTGGTACTAATAGAGGTGATAGAAATGCTTGGATTGTTGATTCAGGGGCAACTGATCACATTGCTTTTGACAAAGGAATATTTACTGAGATCATTCCTTTGTCTAAGGCAGTCTCATTGGGGTTACCTGATGGATCTCACATCTCAGTTAACTGGTGTGGGACTGTGAAACTGCAGGATACCTTTGTGATCAGAAATGTATTATTTGTGCCTGAATTTTGTCACAACTTGTTGTCTGTTTCAAGAGTTCTTAAAGATCAGAAACTTATATTCAAGTTTGATGAGATGTGTTGTTACCTACAGGACCATATAACTGAGAAGCTACTGATCAGAGGAAGGGAAGAAGGTGGCCTTTACAGGATTCATACTGCCTGTGACAGAGATAAGTTTGATGTTGTTTCAGTTCATCATAATTTGTTGTGTAATAATGTTGATAGCATGTTTTTAACTCATGCTAGACTTGGCCACATGTCATGGTAAAAAATGAAACATTTATCTTTGTGCAAAGATATTACAGACTGCAATTTCAGTTGTGATGCTTGTTCATTAGCTAAGATTCACAAACTGCCTTTTGATAGAAGCACATCCTTAGCTGCAGCACCATTTCATTTGTTGCACATGGATGTCTGGGGACCCTATAGAACTCCTTCTGTTTGTGGTGCTAAGTACTTCCTTACCATCCTTGATGATCACTCAAGAACCACTTGGGTTTATTTGATTAGAGATAAATTGCAAGTCCTGGGATGCATTACCAAGTTCTTAGCATTGATAGAAACACAGTTTCAGGTTTCTGTGAGGTGTATTCGAACTGACAATGGTACAGAATTTACCCAGCATGGTTGTGTTGAATTGTTTGATACCCATGGAATCATTCACCAGAGATCTGCTCCTGGTGTTCATGAGCAAAATGGCCGAGTTGAAAGGAAACATAGGCATTTGCTTGAGACTGCTAGAGCTATTAGGATATATGCTGGGTTACCCATCAAATTTTGGGGAGACTGTGTACTAGGGGCTACATACTTAGTAAATAAAATGCCCTCTTCCATATTGGGATGGAAATCTCCTTTTGAGGTATTATTCCACACTCCACCCTCTTATGAGAAGCTCAAGGTCATTGGTTTCCTGTGCTATGCACTACAACCCAATGACAGAAGGGACAAACTTGGACACATTGCTAGAAAATGTGTTTTCTTGGGCTATCCACCTGGCCAGAAAGCTTACAAGCTATATGATTTGGAAAGAAAGGCCATCATAGTCAGTAGACATGTGAAGTTTGTGGAGTCTGTCCTTCCTTTTAAGAATGATCCATCATCCACACCAGTGCCCATGTTTCCTAAGGAGAATGGTTGCACTACAGATGATGATCCTATCACTCTACTTGATCCTCATCACTCTCAGGGCAGTCATAGATTCTCTCCTCTAGCATCCACTAGTACTGGCTTCTCACTTCCTGCTACTGCTGACAGTCATAGCCATGAAGGATCTGGCATCAATGACATTGTGTCATCACCATCCCATGATTCTTTTGGACATTCTTCATCAAATGAGAGTGTCACCGGCCCTCCTCCTCTTCCCAAGAGATCTATTAGACCTCCCCACAAGTTTCAAGATTACATCTGTCAAAATTTGCCCTTCAGACATGATTCAGAGTCTGGTGAATCCATGTCACAATCCTTTGCAGTTTTCTCTCTTCAGAACTTGTCTCACCTTTCTTCAGCCTATGTTCAATATGTTTGTGAGGTCTATGAACCTGGCAGCTATGCCCAGGCCAAGGGCAACTCAGAATGGGAGAGAGCTATGAAGGCAGAACTATTAGCTCTAGAAACCAATCACACATGGTCTATTACTCCACTTCCCCATGGCAAGAAAGATATTGGTTCCAAGTGGATTTTTAAAATCAAATATAAGCCAGATGGTTTCATTGAAAGGTATAAGGCTAGGTTGGTGGCAAAGGGCTATAATCAGGTGAAGGATAAGGACTATAAGCAAACCTTCTCTCCTGTGGCAAAGCTCTCAACTGTGAGGGTCATCCTAGCTTTAGCTGCTGTCAAGGGGTGGGTGTTGCATCAGCTTGATGTCAACAATGCTTTCCTCCATGGATTTTTGGATGAAGAGGTGTATATGGTCCCTCCCCCAGGATATCCTGTTCCTACTGGCCATGTTTGCAAGCTCCACAGGTCACTCTATGGTCTCAAACAGGCCAGTAGACAGTGGAACACTGAACTCACCAGGTTCATGATCAAGTTGGGATTCTCTCAATCCAAACATGATTACTCCCTCTTTGTGAAATCTTCTGGCACCTCCATGACCATAGCCCTTGTATATGTTAATGACATGTTACTCCTTGGGAATTCTTCAACTGATATTCACAACACCAAGCAAGCTCTTCATTCTGCATTCACCATTAAGGATCTTGGAATTGCACGATACTTTCTTGGCATGGAAATTGCAAGATCCTCATCTGGCATATTGTTCAATCAGAGGAAATACATTCTTGACATCCTCAAGGATTCTGGCATGGAGAATTGCAAAGCCACCAGTTTTCCAATGCAACATGGCACCAAGCTCTCCTCATCTGAAGGAGATCCATGTGAGCACCCTGAAGCCTACAGGAGGATCATTGGGAGACTTCTCTATCTCACTCTTACTCGTCCTGACATCTCCTACACTGTGCAACAGCTAAGCCAGTTCCTTCAACACCCTCTTCAGCCTCACTGGAATGCAGCCATGTATCTTCTTAGATACTTGAAAGGAAGCTTCAACATGGCATTGTCATTTCCTGCCTCTTCCTCTCTTCAACTGAAGGCCTTCAGTGATGCTGACTGGGGTAATTCTAGAGACACTGGAAGGTCTCTTACAGGGTATTGTGTCTTCCTAGGCTCCTCTCTAGTCTCTTGGAAGACGAAGAAACAGAGGGTGGTCTCCAAATCATCCACTGAAAGTGAGTACAGGGCAATGTCTACTGCTGCTAGTGAGTTAGTCTGGTTACAGGGTTTGTTGTCTGACTTAAATGTGATTGTGTCTCTTCCCATCTCATTGCACTGTGACAACAAGTCTGCCCAAGAGCTAGCTGCTAATCCTTTGTTCCATGAAAGAACAAAACATGTGAGGTTGGATGCACATTTCATCAGAGAGATGGTGCAGATGGGATTCATTTCTACCTCCCATGTTTCATCTTCACAACAAATAGCTGATGTCCTCACCAAGGCATTAGGATCACACCAGCATCAATACTTGTCATCCAAGCTTGGCCTTGTCTATCCAACTCCAATGCAAGCTTGAGGGGGGGATATGGAATATATGATCATAAGACATTTTTGATCATATATAACATACTATCTCTAAGCTGCTGCAGGGGTAATTTGGACATTTCCTTTGATGTACAGATTGGTGATTCATAAGGGTGGTTTAGGCGCCAAATTAGTTAGAGTTTTCGGTTGTAACAAACTCCTTCTTGAGAGCTCAAATGGAAGCTCTAGATCAATGATTCATGAGGTCCAATTTCATCAATTTCGACTAATCTCTATTGTTCAAAATCGCCAATGAATTTTTCATCCAATAAGTGGGATTATTATTTTTGTTTTCTATATAAAGCTAAACGCAATAACTCTACTATAGTCGTTGTATAAAGCTAAATGCAATAACTGTATCCTTAATTTCCAAAGAGGATTCCTTTAATTGGAAGAATTCTTTGTTGACCGTTTGTCCAAAGTGGGGTTCCTTAATTTCCAAAGTGGCATTATTTTTTGTTGGAAGAATTCCTTTGTTGTCATCCTTTGTTGACTATAAGTGTTTAGAGTTGTATTGATTTCATCGAGTGGTTCATCAAATATTAGAGAAGGTAACTCTCATTTATTATAGAGATTACAATGCTGGTTGGGAAATAAGTAACATAAAGATTATCAAATTTATATTTCTATCCTAATATATATAATAATATATATGAATGATTGAATCAAATATATCAAAATAAATACATCCTAATATATCTCCAATACGCGAGTTAACGCGGGAGTAGAGCAACAAACTTTGAAGACAGGAAACAAAATCAATAAAGATAGATCTAAGATCTGGTCGATGTAGACGGCTAGATCATGAACGTTGAGAGTACAAATGAATAGCCATATACCAACAATGAATAATGAGGACACCCTCCCTCGCAATTAAAAAAAGGTAGAGATTGGCAAAATAGATCGAGCTGACAAAGGTAGATATGAACATCAATGATTTGAACATCCGCGTAATAATAATAAAAAAAAAAAGAACTACACCTACACCCCCATGGGAAGAAGATCAGTATTATTGAACCAAAATCAGTAGAAGTTAGAGAATAGGTGATCAACCACGAAAAGTAGAGAGCCAAGGACGAAGAATATGGGGGAGATTTGTGGTGATGAGAACCTGCTTCCTACAAGAACTTGTGCCGATGTGAAGAACATGGAGTGCATCAAGACACTGAATCACTGATCATGATTGGAGTCAGCTCGAGCTCGTGATGAGTTCGAAATCTTGCTCACACTCGTTCGTTTTGAAATATAAATAAGCCTGAGCCGAGTTTTATACGAGTGGAGCCCAAGCAAAGCGCGCTCGAATAGCCCGAGCTGAGCTGAGCTACTTGAGCTCGGCCATTTAAGTCGGTAAATTATATTACATTGATTCCAACATAAGCAAATGAAAGCCCATAACAAGGCCTCAAAAACAGGTATAGATAAGTGCACCGAAGATTTCACTAAAAAATAAATATTTAACAAAATATTCACATCTTTAAACTATTTACGAAAATACTCATTTTTGTCAGATGCAACAGAAAAACGCGATCTGAGACCGTGTTTTACTTGTAAAATTTCATATCTGAAAGTGGGAAAAAAATGAACAAGAGCGTTTCTTTTTTATTTCCCAATTACTAAAGAAAAAAAGAAAATAAAAAAAAAAAACAAAAGGACAAACGCGGACTAGGCCCGCGTTTTACAGCTTCTCCAAGCTTCGACCATCGCCCCTCCTTCGCTCAGCCTGGCCAACCTTGACTCCGCGCTCCTCCTCCCTCGCCAGCCAGGCCAGCCTTCACCATGCCCCCCCCCCCCCCCCCCCCTTCTCCCCCGCCTACCACCACCCGTCAACAACCGCTCACACCCCTCCTGTCCACTACCATCGAAGTCGTAGGCGAGATTCCGTGGCGAGGAGTTGTTCGGAGCTTCTAATCGAATGAAAAGGAGAGACCAAGTCGACTTCTTGCTGATCCCGGAGCTTCTAATCGAGGATTCGTGGCCGAAGGATATTATAATCGAGCTTCTTGCTGAGTCGGCGACAAGGGTCGGCGGCGAGGAGTCGTGCGTGGTCGGAGCTTCTAATCGGAAGAACGAGAGAGACTTGTGAACGGCGCGCAGGCGGTTGTGGACTGGAGATGGGCGGCGAGGATCGGCGTAGAGACGGTCGGCCTGGCTGGAGAGGGAGGAAGCGCAGAGACTGTTGGAATGGTGGTTGTCCCACATCGGTAATTTAGAGAATACTTGAACAACATATAAGGTTGATGGGCTACTCCTCTCATTGCCATGAGGCGGAAGGCGCATAAAGCGCGGCGCCCTCACACCGCGTTTGTGTTTTTTTCCCTTTTTTTTCTTCATTAATTCAGAAATAAAAAATAAAAAGAAACGCTTTGAAGATGTGAATATTTTGTTAAATATTTATTTTTAGTGAATATTTTGAAAAAAATTCCAGAATTTAAATGTTAAGAGTTTTCATGAGCAGTATAGAGGTTAAACAAACATATATTCATAAATTTACTTTTTACTTTTGTATGCACGAGAACCGGTGTATAAAGTTCTGTTTTTGGTCCAACTCGAGGCAATTTAGCAGAGCTTTAAAAATCAACCCCCTAGCTATATCAAAGATGGAGTTCACTGCATGATACTTTGACAGCCTGATAAAGGAAGGCAACGACCACAAAGCTGAAATTGGTTTGAGTGCACTTTACTAAAATCTATATATACATTAATCAAAGATGATGTTTGATTGCATTTATTGCAATTGATAATTCAGTGCTTCCAAGACTGGCATGAGACAATGCTTTGGTACATAGTCATCATCTTCAAACAAAGTACAATTGATAAGATGTAAAATCCTTAACTCTTCAAGTGCACATTATAACCTAACAGGACAAAGTACATTGGACTAGTTAAGTAATCATGGCAAACAAGTTTAGCTAGCTACTAAGCTGAGCTCAACATTGAATGAATTGAAATTTAATTTCTAGGTCCATCTGAGAGGATCTTCCGCCTTGCTGATTTCAACTCATTGAGTGCATTACTTATGCTCATCCTCTCTTGTGGTTGCGCCATAGAACAATGGACTCCGACCGTGATGAGTGACTTGATGCACTCGATTTTCCTAATATCACCACCACATCTTGCATGCAGCACATTGGCATCACTAAGCATTCTTTGGTCAATGATTTCCATCAACTGATCAGGAAGGGCTGATTTTGAATACTCGTGAAGGTTGAGATTGTTGTTGAACATCGAATCTGTTGGCTTCTTTGATGTCATCATTTCTAACAAAATGATCCCAAAGCTATAAATGTCACCTTCAGCGGAGACCTTGCTCCCAAGACCATATTCTGCATAACATGAACAATATAATTAATGGAGTACATGTCGTGTTAATTAAGTAACTTGAAGGTACCATTCAAAGGGTACGGTCCTTATTCTATACTAAGAAATAAATCATAGTTAAAAGTAATTTTAATACTCATAAAATTGATCACCTGGTTCTGCATATCCAACAGTTCCTCTCACTTGAGTTGAATTAGTCTTGTTCATAGTGTCAAATGTTGGGGCCCCATCTGAAAGAATCTTTGCTAGTCCAAAGTCTCCCACATGAGCAATCATTTCATCATCAAGCAAGATGTTGTTTGGTTTCAGATCACAGTGGATGATCGGACTGGCACACCCGATATGGAGATATTCAAGTGCGGAAGCCACATCAATGGCGATGCTCACTGTTTGAAAGATTCTTAACCCGCAAGACAGATTGTCATCGACATTCTCATTGGCAACAAGATTTGAGGAGTGTAGCCAACCCTCAAGACTTCCCCTTGGCATGAACTCGTAAACCAAAGCTTTAAAATCATTACGTTGTGTGTCAATGCTTGAGCACACCGTGATGATTTTACAAAGATTCCTGTGACGAATGTCTCTCAAGGCGTTACACTCTGCCATGAAACTTTTGCCAGCTCCTTTATTTTGAAGGTTCAACACCTTGACTGCAACCAACATTTCATTCTCCTCTTGGCGGAGGATTCCCTTATAAACAGATCCGAAGCCACCAACACCGATCAGATTTGATGGAGAGAACCCATTTGTTGCACTTGACAACATTTGGTAAGATACTTCAAGAAAAGGCTTCTTCTGCGATCCAAAGGATGTGGCTTTTTTCATCTTAGAACAACAAACCAAAAAAAAGCATAATGCAACTGTCAATACAACAGTCAAGACAGAAGTTACAGAGATGATCACGATCACTCTTAAGGACAGTCGTCTCCTCTTTGATTCCCTTTGTCGAAGGCAGCTTGGTAGATGTAGCGCAGGCACTCCTCCGCAAAGCTTGCTATTGCCAACAACGGACACAACACTCGTGTTGCTGAAAACTCCACCGAGTGGAACTTCACCCTCGAAGTTATTATAGGACAAGTTCAAATAGGACAAGTACGACCAATTGGAAAAATAACTTGGAATTTGTCCGGACAAGTTATTGTAAGAAAGGTCGACGTAATAGATGCTTCCAAGAGGACTTAAAGACTCGGGTATTGAACCAACAAAGGAGTTTCCACTCAGATCTAACTTTGTTAGACCCGTACATCCACCAAGAGCGCTTGGTATTTCACCTGAAAGCCTATTCCGTGATACATCCAGCAATGCCAAATTCTTTAGGTTGCTAATCTCAGCAGGCAAAGATCCTTGCAAATTGTTCTGGCCAATCCACAGGTTAATTAAACTGGAAGCGTGGAATAGTTCAGCAGGTATAACCCCACTCAACTTGTTATTTGTAAAATCCATGTTCTGCAGAAACAAGCAATTCCCAAGACTCTTAGGTATCGATCCTTTAAGATTGTTTTGATCGAGGTACAGTTTACTCAAGAGAGTCATGTTTCCAAAAGAGGATGGAATTTCTTTCGAGAAGCTGTTAATGGATAAATGAAGAATTACCATACTTTCAATGGTACCAATATCTGATGGGATCGGGCCTGTAAAATTATTAGCACTGAAATCCAAGAACCGTAAATTCACAAACTTACCCAGCCCAAATGGGATATTCCCTGATATTTGGTTTGTATGAAGATCTAAAATTTGAAGGCTAGTAGAAAGTTTAAGTATAGAAGGAGGAAATAATCCTGTATATGAATAACCCCCGAGCCCCAAGCGTAGTAAATTGGTACAGTTGGTTAAGCTGTCCAAGAATTTCAGATTTCTTCTGATCGCTCCTCCCGAGGAAAATGCATCGTTAATATTAAGGTGATTGAGATGAGGCGAATTTTTCCCATCAACAGAAAATGTACCCGTGAAACTATTATCTGCGATGTCAATGACGTTGAGCGCAGAAAGATTAGATAACACAGGGACTTGACCAGTTAGGGAGGTGTTTGTGATAAGAAGAACGCTAAGTCGAGGAAAATGGAGGCTAAGATCTTTGGGAAGATTTCCATGGATTCCAGTGTTAGATAAAGAAATCACCTCCATCCTAGAAAGATTGTAAAGGGACGGTGGGATGATACCGGAGATTGGGTTTTCCGCGAGATTAAAATGGGCAAGGTGTTGGAGTCTTCCGACATCGTCAGGAATGCTACCCTGCAAGAAATTGTCTTCTATTTGGAGTGCTATTAAAAATGTCATATTCCCGATCCCAATGTCAAGAAGATTACCACTTAAGTTGTTGGATGAAACAGTAAAGTATTTCAGATTAGGGAGGAGGCTGAGCTAGGGTGGGATTCTGCCCACCAACTTGTTCTTGCCAAGATTTATATTTACGAGTTGCAAGCATAGGGAGAAGTTGGCAGGAATTTCCCCTTCGAAAGAGTTTTCTCTCAAGCCAAGGTATTGTAGCCTAGGCAAATGAGAAATTTGATGGGGAATGTTCCCTCGAAAGAAGTTGGAGGTTAAGTTGAGAGTATGAAGGAAGCTCAAGTTACCTATGGAAGGAGACAGTGTACCGGCCAGCTTGTTGGAGGAAAGGTCTAAACTGACCACACGGCTATGCCTATGCCCACAAGTAACGCCTGGCCATTGGCAGAAATGGAAGGAGGTGTTGCCCCATGTGGCCAACACGGAATTAGGATCATCGGAAATCTGAGTTTTGATGGCTAAGAGGGCTTCGTAGTCGGTCTCATTTGCACTTAGCCCGGGAATATTACTGGTGCTGCCCAACAGAAATCGGGGAAGGGTAGTACTGATGGAGATTAGTGTGAAAAAGAGGATTGCTTGCTGCATCTTTATAGAAATCAAAGGTCTGGAAAAGGTTTGAGAATTGAATGGCTCATAAGTTTGTGATGATTATATATACCTTTAACTTACCCTAAAATTACAGAATCACCCAATAAATATTGATTTTTTTAATTAACCACCGACAAAATTTGAAATTACACAAAATCACTCGTTTAATACGATTTGTAAAGAAATGACCACCCAAGCAAACACATACATCAAACCATCAATGAAAATGACTAATTTACCCCTATTTTTTAATCAATTTTTTTTATCCCCGCCATCATATATAATTCATACGCTAATTAGACCTTCAATTTGCAAATTTTTCAGTAAATATGCATGTAATAAGTACAAATGCGGAAGTTGAATCCCTCAAAAAAGGATATATTGGTCATTAAAATTTTTTTTTTTCAAAAAAACCTTGACATAATTTTATCACGGCTTGAGATTTATTAACAAATTGTACTTAAGTGGGCGATTTTGTATAGTTTCTAATTTAATGGATAGTTATGTTAAAAATATGATATTCAGTAGGTGGTTTATACTGTATAATTTACCCTTTATTTTTTACCCTTTATTTTGTAGATGTTCTCCGTAGAGTTTCGATCAGTTGATTATTGGTCTTTTATTTTCGGGTTTTCTAAATACACCGTTAATTTTTACTGGACACACCACTAAACTTCGCAACCCTCTGCGAACCGAGCTCCGCTAGCCCTTGCGGATCTCCCTAGACATTGTGCCAAACACGCCCTAATATAAAAGTCACTCCTAAAAGTCCCTCGACAAAACGTCTACAAGACGTTGCGGAGAGAGGTCCGCGTTAGGATGCGGAGTTCCCTAACCTGTATAAAAACAAATATTTCAAAAAAGTTCCGCAGGGAGGTGCGGACCTCTTTTTATTTTATTTTTTTTACTCCTTGGATTTCCCCCGCAGTAGCAGCGCCTTGACGTGGATCGGAGGATCGGAGTTGGATCGGCGGATCGCAGAGCTGCTTCATTGATCTTGGTTAGAGAGGTACACTTGCTGAGCTGCTTCATTGATCTTGGTAGCCCTCCAGAGATTGAATTCTAGCCTAAATTGATGGACTGCAACTGAGGACAACCGAGAGAGTTCGCGACTTCGGAGCTCTCGATCGGAGGCTCGCTATGGCTCGTTAGACCTGCGTGGCACATAGGTTAGGAGGGTGGTGAAGTCCGAGGATGGTTTGGATCGAAAACGAAGTAGAACGACTCACCGAAAGTTTGGTTCACGATTGAATCGGGCGGCAGGGAGAGAGCAAGAGGCAGTGGGGGAGTGAAAGAGGTCTGCATCCCCCTTTTCTTTTTTTCTTTTTCCTTTTTTTTTGTTTATTTTTTAAAAAAAAATATCCAAAGTATTCCGCAACCAAGTGCCGACTTAACTCTGCAAGGAGTTGCGGAGATTAGCGGAGTAAAAGTTGTTTGGCACAACGTCAAAAGTATTACGCAACATGGTGCGGACTTAACTCTGCAAGAAATTGCGAAGATTAACGGTGGTTTAAGTAAAAATTAACGGTGTATTTATCAATCTCATTTATTTTCTAGGAAGGGTTGACTTAGCCGTTGACATAGTCGACAGCAGTTAATTTGGGTGGTTAGTGGTTACACCGGTACCCCTTACAGGATGTGGATCGGTAATCGTTACTTATCCCAATCCCCAAAACAAACTTTCCTTGTCATGCCACTTGCGAAAATGGGAGGACTTTTGAGTCAGTACATGGTTACCGACAAATTGAGAGAAGGATTGTAATCATTAATCAAAAGGGAGATAATTACGTAACTCAACCCAAACTAACCATACGATTAGATATATGATAGAGATATAATAAGATTAAAAGATATATATTTCTTTAAATATAGATATATAAATAAGCAAGTAACTAAATAATTTATATTAGTATTAAATTCTACCATTGTTTTTATAGAGTGCGTTTGCCTGAATTTGCACCGTTATGTATTGTTGTTTGTTTTGATTTTTGACGGTTTTTCCGTCTGTCAATTCAGCCGACCTTCGAATTTCAGATATAGCTAAACTCGAATTCCAAGCTGTATTCCTTGCCTCGTCAAGACACGAACTTTTTATTGTGTGTTGTGTCTCTTAAGATAAGATCAGCACGTTCCAAAGTTGGAAGCATACTATGCTACGACAAAAGTAAGCTGTCACACCTTCCAAGTTAAAGCTCTAAGTTTTTATAAATAAATTTATTAAAATAAATTGGAAAGTTCTCGTTCAAGTTTCGACTTTTCGCACTCGCAATCGTCCCTGTTTGACCTCTGGATTGGCAGTCTTCTGACTAGCTTTGGAGTGGTGAGACTTGTTTGGTTCTTGGTTACTTCCGGAGGAGGAGTAGTCTAGCGGTCCTATTGATCAAGATGATCGCGGTCGTGTTTGTTGACTCCACCTTGATGAATATATGTGATATATTTTTGTAGGGATGATGGAAGACAAACAAGGTAGTATTTTATGCAAATATCAATTATATTATATAGTTCTTTTATTTGATTTGATTTATTATGCGGATATATTTATTATGCGGGTATATCTACTTAAAATTAGATTTGGTTTAAAAGATTTATTTGATTTCTTTAAATCTGATTTTTAGAGATTTGTTATTTGTTTTTTATATATAGCTATTTGGTTTACAAGGTTGTTACAGATTTTGTGCAAACTTCAAATAAAGATATGCTAGAAGAATTTGTTGAAGACCGCTGATTTGATTGAATGAGTATTCAAGTTCAAACGGGCTGATTTTGTGGAAGAAGTTAGTGCAGATTTTGAATTCAAACCGGCTGATTTTTTGTGCAACCAAAAATCAGATTTGGTGGGATTTATTTCGAATTCAAACCGGCTGAAATTCAAGGTAAAATCTGTAATTTCCAGCTACAACAAAACAACCCATGCGCCTATAAAAGACGAGAGCAAGTGCTGAAGAAAACACACACCACAAGCACATCATTCAAGCGAGCACTTCAAAGCCAAAGCAACCGTCTTCAAGCTTGATTTATTTTATTTCTCTCCCTCATTGTAATTGCTTTTATTTCTAGTTGAGAGAGAAGAAAAAATCTGAGCGTTATAGGATAAATCATTCTCGTTATACTAAGAGTATCCCTATACTCAAACGTATACACACGTTGGTGTGATTAGGGCTATTATTTCACAAGTGTTTTGGGTTGACTAGATAGTAGCGGGTCAGGCTACGAGAAGGGTAGTTCTTCTAAATTGTATCTAGGACTCTAAGGGATTTGAGTTGACTAGGCAGGAGCGGGTAAGTCTCCCAACAAGATAACGCCCGGTTATCGGCACCTGTTTCAAATACTGAAATCAAAACTTCGGTTTCTCCATTAATGCAGACAAATCACCTAGACCTGATGGAATGACAGCTGGGTTTTACTAAAAGTATTGGACCATTGTCGGCCCATCGGTCATCAAAGCAGTGAAGAGCTTCTTCTACTCAGGTAAGCTACTCAAACAAACCAACCATATATACGTTTATTGCGTTGATTCCTAAAATTGATGACCCTGCTTCTATTAATCACTTCCGTTCAATTAGTCTTTGTTCGACCATTTACAAAATCATTGCAAAAATTCTAACGGCTAGACTAGCCCCAATCCTTAAAAAATTCATCCACCCATTACAAGGGGCCTTCACAAAAGGTCGTTCCATCCATGACAATATTCTCATCGGTCATAAAAATTTCCACTCCTTTAAAGCAAAGAAGGGTAAGGTCGGGTGGTTAGCCATTAAGCTTAATATGGAAAAGGCATACGACCAAATTGAATGGTCGTATCTACCGGTCGTTCTTCAAAAACTAGGTTTCCAAAGTACGTTTGTTAATTGGATTATGGAATGTGTCTCCACTGTATCCTGCTCTATCTTGATTAATGATGCTCCGACCAAGCAGTTTTTCCCACATAGGGGTCTTCGACAGGACGGCCCTCTATCGCCCCTACTATTTATCATTGCCTCAGAATTTCTCGCTCAATCGTTGCAAAATACATCTTCCTTGAATTGTGACATTGGCTTCCCGATTACTAAAATGGGCCCTACCATCCCTTTTCTCGCGTTCGTCGATGACATGATGATATTCCTTAAAGCTTCTGCGTCTGCATCTCAAACTATTACCTCCATTCCAAATGACTATTGCAGGATTTCTGGACAAAAAAATTAACTTCCATATACAAATCCTCCTGCCAGGTTTCAAATAACACCTCTAATGCTGCAAAAGCAACTATTACATCTCATTTAGGCATACCGTGTTCTACTGTTTTGGAAAAATATTTGGGCTACCCAATCATAAATGGCAGAGTCAACAAGGACACATTTGCAGATGTTGTTTTTAAGACTAAACATCAACTAATTAGGTGGAAGGGTTCTTCGCTCTCGGTTGAGGGTCGTAAGGTACTTAATTATCAAGGCAAACCTAAGTGCTCAACCCATTTTCTTGATGCAATCTTTTATGTTACCTTCTTTGATTCTTACGTACTGAATTAGATAAGGTCTACCGAAGCATCTTCTAGAACAAAGAAGGTCGACACACCCCACTTATCAGCTGGGACAAAATTTGCTCTGACACCCTTAACGGTGGTCTAGGTATTTACAAAGCAGAAACAATGAATGCAGCTTTACAGCTCAAACTCCTTTGGAACGTTCTTGCTGAACAACAAAATCCTTGGGTACAGGTCATTCAGGCAAAATACCTTAAAATGTCATCGCTTAAGACTTACAGGAAGGTTGGTGGATCCTTCTGGTAGTGGTCAAAGCTAATCAAATTACGCCACTTACTTGAAAAGGGTTTGCGTTGGAGTGTCGACAACGGTGATGACATTCTTTTCTAGACTGGTCATTGGGTTCTTGAGGAGGGCCTTGCAAATCTTATAGCTACAAATTTGACAGGTGAACAACTGACTTGGAAGGTTAGTCGGTTTATTACAAGTACTAAAAGTTGGAATTTAGATATCTTACAATCTCATCTGCAAGGTTTGGCTACTACCAACACATATTACCTATCATATTACTACTTTACCACTGCCCGTTTCTAACCTCTCAGACAGACTTTACTAAGGTCCTGACCCTAAAGGGTTGTTTACTACCAAATCTGCAGTAGATTTGGTGCCTAATGGTGCCCACAATACTCATTTCCAGTGTAACTAGATTGGGAATTTAAAAGCTCCCTCCAAACTAGAGCACTTCGTATGGAAAATTGCTACTAACTCACTTGCAGCCAAAGAGCGTCTCCAAAGGTCCTAGGTGAGAATCCTATGAAATGTGCATTATGTGATTGTTTATTTGAATCAACTCAACACTTACTATTTGATTGCCCGATTACCAAGAGGGTTCTAAGTACTTTTAACTATAACATACCCAGTGGAGGCTTAGCTAATTTTGATTACAGTCTCCCCAACAATGTATTACAATACTTATATACCGGTACTAATAAATTAGACTTACGACCTGTTTTATTGTTGGTGGGCTATTTGGTTCTATCGAAATAAATTGGTCTTTGGTTCTTCCACTACAGTTACAATAAATCAAATTCAGATACAGATGCTTTCTACAAAACAAAGTTGGAATGAGGCAAGTGGCTTTGGTCTGGCTTCTAACTCCGTTGGCCCGGTAAAGGCATGCTCAACTGCTAACAACATCTCCGTTAGGCGCCGTCTTCAAAGCAAAGACATCAAACTTCATTGGAACAACCCACCAGGGCAGGCTTTCAAACTAAACTTTGACAGATCATATAGGGCTTCTCGTGATGGCTCTTTCAGATTCATCATCAGGGACTCAACAGGTACGGTTGTCTCAGCAGGTTCTGGCCTCTGTCACAAATATTCCGCCCTTTATTCTGAGGTACTTGCTCTACAGAACGGTGTGCTTCGGGCAAGGGAATTGGGCATCACGAATCTACTGACACTACTACAAAATTGGGTATATAACCCATGGAATGTAACACGGGCGTGTCATTCATGGGTTATAAAGTGGTGAAACTGAAAAAAGTAGATTAGGATAGCCTTTATATACCGGGTATTGTTCCGTCCGGTTTATAAAAGAACATTTTTGTAATGAAATAACCCTTAAGATAAACGCTCGGTTTATATTTAAAAATAAAAAATCCGGGTTATTTGATCTATTTCTGAAGAGAAAAAGGTGCCAATGTGATTGGAAGGAAAAGCCTGAGACGTGGAAAAAAAACTCTCTTTGCTATCTTCCCCCACCCAAAGGAAAAAGTGGTAGCCCTCGCAGTATCACACCAAACCCCATGAAACCTAAGTCATCAAATTATTCCCCCTTGTACCACGATTATGGAATTTGATATGAGGTTTGGTACATCCTCGTCAGTCTTTCTAGCCCCTTTTCTTCTTCTGGGAAAGGGGCTCTCAGAATAGTTGAGTTTTCTCCCAGTTCTTCTTGGGTAGTGAATGTCAAGTTGGGGTTTTCAGATTCCTAATGATGGGATCAGGGTGGCTATTATGAGGCTTTGGACAGTTTACTGGTGGTGGTGGGAAGGCTTCTGTGTGCGTCTGCTCGCTCCACATAAATCTCGGTCTGACTGTGTTCGGACGGTTCAGGATTTAACCATTGAGGAATGGCTCACTGGAAAGGACTTGCGGGTAGTACCAAAGGTCCCCAGTTCGAATCCCGGATATGGTCGCTCTTTATTTACAAATTCAAGAAAGGGCGATTTCGTGGGTAGAGTTAATCTCTCTTTGGTTGGATTGGACTAATGAGCAGGATCTCCAGGAATGGCTCTTGGGTGCTAGTTACCGATCCTTTGGATTGGCCTATTTTAGATAGATGATATGATTGATTCAGGGGCGGAGCAAGGAATCTGTCCAGGGGGGCTCAACTTCTGGATGGATTGGAGCCACCGAACTAAACTTGGAGGGCGAGCCTTGTTGTCTCACTGCGCGCTGCACCTTCCTATTTCTCTCGGTTAGAAGGGTTAACAAAAAAATGAAAATAAGATCCTGTTTCTCTCGGTTAGAAGGAGGTAAAAAAAAATTGAAAACACCTTTCTATTTCTCTCGGTTAGAAGGAGGTAAAAAAAAAGAAAATAAGGTCCTGTTTCTCTCCATGAGTGTTCCTCAACAAGTAATAATGCCTGCAACATCGCTGTCTACACGAGCACAGTTGGGCTACAAGTACAAATTGTGGCTGGTCTTAGTGAAGACGGATTATCACTTTCAGCAGCAAATGAGAGGTAAAAAAAATTGAATATAAGGGCGGAAAGGGGAATCGAACTCCAGACCCCCATCCTCCTCTTCAACCAATTAATTAATAATTTGTGAAAGCAATTTATCAAATTTATAATTTGTGAAATTTATTTATTTAATTGCTAATTGTTAAAGAGGGACCCACACATAATTATAATTAATTAATTTAAAATGAAGTCATTATCTTCAACCAATTAAATTAAATAATTAATTAAAGTGGGGTCATGACTAATATTAAGTTGCCACCTAAGCTAAAATGGAGGAAAAACTACCATGTGACATGTTCAACATGTGTTTTAGTATTATACTAGATATTAGATATTCGATATAGAAGATATATAAATATATAGATTTTTTAATTAGATTAAATTTAGGAGAAAAGTTTAGCATTTTTTAAATTGTTATACTGTCTATTGAGGGAGAGCGATTTCTTTTAGAATTGTATCTATTTTTTTTCCCCCAAATAGTCCCTAATTAATGGTTCAAAACTGATTAAAAATATATTACTTTAGATCCTATATATAATATATATACACACGGATTGACTCCGGTGAAAACCTTAAATTGCTCCGTGAGGACTATTCTATAACTCGGTTCATTTGAAACCCGTTCTAACAACCTCATTTTTTAAATTTCAAAGTGACTTTATAGCTCGGTTCAGACAAAAAATCGTGATTAAAACTTATGTGCTTAAAATTATACAGGGACTTTATAGCTCGGTGCTAAAAGGTTCTGACTTTATAACTCGGTTTTATTTAGAACCGGTCTAAAAAGATGGTAAACCGGACTAAAAAACCGATCTCACGGTTTTTACCTCAATTTTAGTTTTTACCGGAGTACGATTGAGCCCAGGTCAGGTCGTCCACTTGGCTCTGTCGAAACGCAATAACTCTAGTTGTTTCTCCTTGCCATCGCCAATGGATTTTTCTTCCAAAAGGGGGATATCATTATTTTTGGTGGCCAGTATATAAAGCTAAACGTTAATTAAAATATGAAGTAGAATTTCAATTAGGGTTGTGCATGATTCGGTCCAAATCGAAATTTTGGGCCGAACCAACACAAATCGAATTTAACCGAACCGAACTGAAGTTTTTCGCTTCGAGAATTTTCATTTTTCGATTTCGGTTTGGTTTGTGTTCGGTTTCGATTCGGTTTGTGTTAAACCGAATTTTTTTATACACTGCATAAATACAGTGTATGTATATTTACATACTTTATATATACACATATTTAATGTGTATACACATATACAATGTATAACTATACATATATACACTGTATTGTATGCGTATACACATATACAATGTATAAGTACACAGATATACATTGAATTTGCATGTTTATATATGTATGTGTATACACACATATGCACTGTATTTGCATATTTTATTTGTATACTTTTTATATTTGTATATATTGGAATATACATGTATATGTGTAAATACAGTGTATATATATACTTTAATTTTTTTTAATCAAAATTCGGTTCAATTATGTTAAAATCAAACCGAACACAAACCAAACCGGTAAATAACCGAACCGAACCTAATGCTTTCGGTTCGGCTTTCGGTTTGAAATTTTGAGATTTTTGGGTTCGGTTCGAATCGGTCCGGTTCAATTCGGCTTTAGACCGATGCACAACCCTAATTTCAATTCTATAGTTGACTTGTATCTTAATTTCCAAAATAGAATTCCTTTAATTTGTTGACTATATATAAGTGTTTAGAGTTTTATCAAAAAAGAGTTGCATTAATTTGAATGGTTCATAACTAGACCTGTCAAAACATAACCCGATTCGAAAATCCGACCCGATCGTCCGAATTTTTTTGGGTCAAGACCCGAAAATTTTGACCCGGAAATTTTTTTCGACCTGAACCTGAAAACCCGGAAATTTTCCGGGTAATCTGGGTTTCGATCCGGCGACCCGATTGACCCGGTAATTTTGACCCGATTTACCCGATTGACCCGGTGACCCGATCGACCCGGTTGATTTATAATTAAATATAATTAATTTTTTTTATATTTAATTAAAATTTATTGCAAAATTATCAAATTATGATTTTTTTAATTTAAAAAAGAAAAAACCGGTCAAACCCGGGTTCTCGTCAACCCAAAACCCGTTTTACCCGAGACCCGAAATGACCCGATCCGAACCCGACCCGAATGACCCGTTTGACAGGTCTATTCATAACATATGGATTAATAAAAATCATCCAAAAAGATAAATTGCTATATTAAAACACCTCCTCAAGACAGATGAGTATATTTAAACCCTTTAGGGACATATTGGTACATAAAAATATATGCTCTATGGAGACAATATGCACTTTTTTCCTCACTAGACCCTGGTTCACTCATATAATCTGATTTAGATTTTTAAAAACCGGTTTAAAAAAGAGAGAGAATCAATAATAAAAAAACATAATAATTTATATAGTTTTTAACTTCTTAAAAAATGCGTCACAAAGTCAAACAATATATATTTTAGAACGGAAGGAGTATAAGAACTAATAAAATGGCCAACCAAAAAATAAGAACTAATAAAATAATAAAACACTTTCTCCTTCCTCTTCCCAGTTCCCTTCACTGGTTCATCATCATCTTTTTTTTGCTTCTATGGATAAAAAAAATAAAAAATTCTTTGCTTCTTCTTAATTAGGTTTTGAGCAAAATGTGAAGTTTTAGACTTTTAGGGCTAAAAGATTAAGTTTATAAATTAATGGAAAAAAAAGAGAATAAAATTGGGTTGTCTTGCTAATTTGCAATCAACTGTGCAGTGAAAGATGAGTAATAAGCGCCTCTGTCCTTCGACTTGTTGCCGCCATCGCTTCCACATCCTGTAGAACTATATCAGTTGTAATATTAGTTGTTCAATGGTTAGTTTGTTAGAGGGCAATACGTGTAATAAGGTTAGCTTGGTAGTTCTCTCTGTAACAGACTTGGCTATATAAAGCCTTGGTGGTACTTTGTACAGACGGTGTGACATAATAACAAACTTCAGAGTTTTCTACCAAACCGTAATCTCCTCTCTCTTCCTACTTTCTTCCTCAATCCAGGTTTGCTTAATCCGTGAGGAACAACCATGAATTTTAGATCACAATCCATGGATTTAATTCCTTAATATGGTATCAGAGCTCGAATCCAGCAAGGAGCTGTGATTGAGTTTTGAATTGTTGATTCGATCCATGTTGTTCTGCTTCGTTTTTTTGCTTTTCGTCCAATTGCTTCGAGCAAAATGATCGTCCATGGTTGGACGAACATCGACGCTTACTGCAATTGTGACTGCTGCAAGCTGTGAATTGTTTTTACTTGTATGAATTCGCAATTGATTGATTGTGCGAAGATACGGTCTGATTCGTTATTGTGATTTCTTGCGTGATTTCTGATTGTTTTCCCTTCAATACTTGTGATTCAGTTGAATCATTGATAGATCTGTGATTTTGGCCTGTGATTCAGCCGATTTGTTGATAGATTTGTGTTTTGGCTTGTGATTCAGTTGAATCGTTGATAGATCTTTGATTGTGCTGGTTGCTGCGAGATCCTGGCTGAGCGCGTTGAATCCTCTGGTATTCCGATTGATCGGAATGATAGGGTGATGAGCCCGATAGTTGAACCTGCAGATCCCTACCATTTGACCAACTCTGACCATCCAGGGATGGTGTTGGTTGCTATCCAGTTCTCGGGAGCAAATTTTCAGAGCTGGAGCAGGGGGATCAAAATGGCACTGGGAGCTAAAATGAAACTCGGTTTCATTAATGGCGTCTGCGTGCGCCCGGAAGAAGGAACAGCGGAGCTGGAGCGCTGGATCCGGTGCGATTATATGATCATGTGCTGGATACTGAATTCAATGAAGGCCGAGATCGCGGAAAACTTCATGTATGTGACATCGGCGATGGAATTGTGGGAAGAGATTCTGGAAAGGTTCGCCGAATCCAATGCACCACTGATTTATCAGTTGCAAAGGGAGATCAGCGACATTAAGCAAGAGAACTTATTCGTGTCGACATACTTTGGCAAGAGGAAAAGGGCCTGGGATGAACTTCAAACCCTACAGGGCACTCCAACCTACACCTGTGGGGTGATGAAGGCCTGTACATGCTTGATCTTGAAGAAGATGCTTGAAAGGGAAGCCACTGCAAAATTAATGCAGTTCTTGATGGGCTTGTCTGACCAATTTGAGAATATTCGCAACACAATTCTTGCCATGGATCCTCTTCCGTCCGTCAATAGGGCGTATCAGATGGTGACTCAGGTGGAGCGCCAGAAAGAGGTCACTTCCAGGATGAATGGGAACCATGACATTTTAGCTGCTGGAAGGTTCAACAACTCCAGATTTGACAAAGGTCAGTCATCAGGAAAGCCATCAGAGACTAAGAGGGATTTTAAGAAGATGAAGATGGATAGACAGTGTACCTATTGCAAGGAAAAAGGTCATCTGAAGGAGACATGCTTCAAATTAGTAGGAATTCCCGACTGGTATAAGGAACTGAAGACACAGGGAACACCCAAAACCAATGGTGGGAATGGGAAGTTCATTGCTAATGTGGAAGAAAAGCAAGTTCACAGTGATCATCCTCTTGTCATGGATGTTGAATCCAACACTGCGGGTGGGGATAAGCCAACTCCAGATGAACACATGATCAACGCTTTCATAGCTGAAGCAATGAGGAAGGTCCGAGGCAAAGGCAAGGCAGTGGATGATGGACAGGCCAGTGGTCCTCTTGGTGTTGTGAACTACGCAGGTAAATTGATTGCTTACACTGATGTCGCACATCGATCTGTTATTGAGTGTAAATGGATCGTGGATTCAGGTGCCACGGATCACATTACATTCAACAAAGATTTGTTTACTGAACTTCGGGTTTTGGATAATCCCATCCAAATTGGATTTCTTGATGGGTTATTCAAACTGTCAAGCATGCAGGGACTGTGTTGCTCAATGATTCGATCACACTTTCAGATGTCCTTTACATGCCCAACTTTCATCATCATCTATTATCAGTCTCTAAGTTGCTTCATGATGGGGATCTTGTCTTCTCATTTTACAAAACACACTGCATTTTACAGGCTATTTCAACTAAGAAGAATGTGTTGACTGGAGTTAGGCGTGCTGGTCTTTACCACTTCAATGGATTCTGTTGTGAAGTGCAGCATCTGGATGTTAGAAGGGTTGCTGTTTCTTCCATCAATAATTTCCCTCAGGGATTGAATAAGGGTGAGCAGTCATCACCCTCCTTTGTTGGTAACTCTAGATTGGATTTTTTACAGAATTTACATGCTCGTTTGGGTCACATGTCCCTTTCAAAAATGAAACATTTGGCTCAGTGTAAGGGCTTAGCTCTGGATAACTTCTTCTGTGAAGTTTTTGCTCTCTCTAAGCATCATCAATTACCCTTTCCTACAAGCTCTTCTCGTTCTGATGATCTGTTTGAATTGGTTCATCTAGATTTATGGGGACCATATAAGGTTCCATCTATATGTGGTAGCAGGTATTTTCTAACAGTTTTGGATGACCACACTAGAAGTACCTGGACCTTTCTGCTCAGAAGCAAAGAACAGGTCTTCCAAGTTGTTGTTGGGTTTTTTAACTTTGTTCATACTCAGTTTGGGTTGTTGATCAAGGTGATTCGGACAGACAATGGTTCTGAATTCATCAATTCCAAATTCAAGGAATTCTTGAGCACCAAGGGAGTGGTTCATCAACGTTCAACACCCTATGTTCCACAACAGAACGGGTGTGTTGAACGAAAGCATCGGCATCTCGTAGAGATCGCTCGAGCTTTGCGCATCAATGCTGGCCTGTCCATTACATTTTGGGGTGAATGCGTATTATCTGCCACTTTCTTAATCAATCTCATGCCTTCACCTGTCCTTGGTTGGCAATCTCCTTATGAGATCATGTTCAAAAAGCCTGTTGATTTTGGTTTCTTAAAGGTTGTTGGATGTCTGTGTTTTGCATTGATTCCTAAACATTAGAGAGCCAAGTTTGAGCCCACTGCCCGTCGTTGTGTCTTGATTGGATACCCACCAGGCCAAAAGGCCTATAAGGTATATGATCTTCAGTCTCAGTCCATCTTCATCACTAGGCATGTTACTTTTCAGGAGCATATCTTCCCCTTCAAAAATTCTTCTAAGGATGGTCCCATTGAGGGGAATCCTCCCTCCCTACCTATGGTTAATTTTGACTCTGAGTCAGGTGCTGGTGTTCAGCCATCTACTTCTCATCCCTCTGTTAGTCTCGGCACTGATCATCTCAGCTCTCCTCCGAATCCAGATTTGGATAATAGTCTGTCACCTCCATCGCCTATGCCAGCCTCCACTGCCTCTTCCACAGTTTTGGTTGATCCTCCTATTGCACCTGTCATCGGTTCGCCTCGTGCTCCTAGGCAAATCAGACGCCCCTCCAAGTTTGATGATTTTATTGGTGGGGAGGTGCCTCGTAGAACTCGGTGCATCTCTCCTTCTGAATCCTTGTCAGCTGCTTTCTCTGTGATCAGTTTTGAGGATCTCAGTCACTACTCTCCTGGCTTCATTCATTCCTTATGCAATGTCCTATCTGTCCATGAACCTTCCCATTACACACAGGCTCAGCAAGATCCAGCTTGGGTAGAAGCTATGAATAAGGAATTGTTGGCTCTTGAGGCCAATCACACATGGGACCTCACCCCTTTACCGCTTGGTCACAAACCAATAGGTTCTAAATGGGTTTACAAAATAAAATTCAGGCCTAACGGGGAGGTTGAGAGGTTCAAAGCACGGCTAGTAGCTAAGGGTTACAATCAGGTTAAGGATCGGGATTACAAGCACACGTTTTCTCCGGTTGCGAAATTCTCTACAGTTCGTTGCTTAATTGCGTTAGCAGCTGTTCGGGACTTGCCTTTACATCAGCTCGATGTAAACAATGCCTTCCTACATGGGTTCTTAGACGAAGAAATCTATATGACACCTCCCTTAGGATACTCTAAAGCTCTCCCTGGTCTTGTTTGTCGCCTCCGACGATCATTGTATGGCTTAAAACAGGCCAGCCTCTAGTGGAACATCGAACTTACAAAGCACTTGGTTCAGCATGGCTTTACCCAGTCTAAGTTTGATTACTCTTTGTTCACTAAGGTTACTGATTCTCTTATTGCGGTCGCTCTGATCTATGTGGACGATGTCCTACTTTCTAGGAATGATATTCCTTCGATCCAGGCTTTAAAAACATCTTTGCATCAGGCCTTCACAATTAAGAACTTAGGCCTTGCTCGGTATTTCCTTGGAATGGAAATTGGGAGATCTGACGATGGGATCCTATTGAACCAACGTAAGTATGTGATAGATATGCTCCAGGATACGGGTTTCACGAATTGTAAACCTGCTTCTTTCCCTATGCAGCGCAACCTTCGTCTAAGCACTGAGATTGGGGATCTATGCACAAAGCCTGAGGAGTATCGACGCCTTGTGGGTCGGCTCTTGTTTCTAACTATGACTCGTCCTGATATATCGTATACAGTCCAGCAATTAACCCAATTCATGGCTGCTCCTCGAGTTCCACATTTAAATGCTGCTCATTATCTGCTGCATTACCTTAAGGGAACAATCAATTGTTCTCTTTTCTATCATAAATCCTCTGCTGTCCCCATTCGGGCTTACTCCGATGCCGATTGGGAAAGTTGCCCCTTTTCATGTCGCTCTTTGACGGGCTATGGTGTGTTCTTGGGAGACTCCTTGATATCCTGGAAGACCAAGAAACAGAAGACAGTTTCTAACTCTTCAACGGAAAGCGAATACCGCGCTATGTCTACAACAAGCAGTGAATTGGTTTGGTTAGTTGGTTTGCTACCTGATTTCCATGTTCATGTTTCCCTTCCAATTCCCCTTTGTTGCGACAATAAGTCAGCTCAACACCTTGCTACAAATCCCGTGTTTCATGAGCGTACTAAGCATTTACGGATCGATTGTCACTATGTTAGGGAGTTGGTCCAAGACGGGTTCCTCTGCACTGTCCATGTGCCTTCCCGACTGCAGCTGGCTGATATTTTTACCAAGGCATTGGGTGCTGATCAGCACCTCTTCCTTGCCTGCAAGCTGGGACTCGTTTCCATCCCACTCGTCCACCTTGAGGGGGGGGGGGGGGGTGCAGAACTATATCAGTTGTAATATTAGTTGTTCAATGGTTAGTTTGTTAGAGGGCAATACGTGTAATAAGGTTAGCTTGGTAGTTCTCTCTGTAACAGACTTGGCTATATAAAGCCTTGGTGGTACTTTGTACAGATGGTGTGACATAATAACAAACTTCAGAGTTTTCTACCAAATTGTAATCTCCTCTCTCTTCCTACTTTCTTCCTCAATCCAGGTTTGCTTAATCCGTGAGGAACAACCATGAATTGTAGATCACAATCCATGGATTTAGTTCCTTAATACATCCTACAGTCACGACCACAATTGCAAGAAAGGCGTCTTCAATCTCCGACTTGCTTTTGCCAACACCTTTGAACAAATTCCATGTTATCGAATCCCATAGGTCATAGGTCTATTTTGAAGGAAGAATAAGACAAAAATAATTGATTTTTATGAGACTTTCTCACATGTTGTCAAAATGCAAATGGTTCATAGTAGTGGCGAATCCACTTGTATTAGTGGGGATGCTCTAGCATCCAAAAAAAAAAAGATTTTTTTTAGTGTTAATTTCCTAGTATTTTACGTCAAGCATCCCCAACCCGGGAAAAAAAATTACAAAAGAATTTTTTTTACCTTTAAACATTCTCGGAATGATGAAAATTTTACCTTCAATTATCCCCGAAATGTCGGTCCAGGATCCGCCCCTGGTTCAGAGCCTTATTTCAATTACAGCTTGCAGGAAATGGATTGTTCATCAGCTAGATGTGAATAATGCTTTTTTACATGACAGATGTTTATATAAAAATGCCTGAAGGATTTCCTAATTCTGATCAGCTTGTTTGTAAGCTCAAGAAATCTCTTTATGGCGTCAAGCCAGCCTCCAGGCAATTGTTTCATCGGTTATTTCTGCCTCATTGGAATCCCTGGGATTCACCCAATCGAAGAACGATTATTCTCTCTTTATCTTGGCTCGTGATGGTTAGTTTGTTAGGGCAATACGTGTAATAAGGTTAGCTTGGTAGTTCTCTCTGTAACAGACTTGGCTATATAAAGCCTTGGTGGTACTTTGTACAGATGGTGTGACATAATAACAAACTTCAGAGTTTTCTACCAAACTGTAATCTCCTCTCTCTTCCTACTTTCTTCCTCAATCCAGGTTTGCTTAATCCGTGAGGAACAACCATGAATTGTAGATCACAATCCATGGATTTAGTTCCTTAATACATCCTACAGTCACGACCACAATTGCAAGAAAGGCGTCTTCAATCTCCGACTTGCTTTTGCCAACACCTTTGAACAAATTCCATGTTATCGAATCCCATAGGTCATAGGTCTATTTTGAAGGAAGAATAAGACAAAAATAATTGATTTTTATGAGACTTTCTCACATGCTGTCAAAATGCAAATGGTTCAGAGTAGTGGCGAATCCACTTGTATTAGTGGGGATGCTCTAGCATCCAAAAAAAAAAAGATTTTTTTTAGTGTTAATTTCCTAGTATTTTACGTCAAGCATCCCCAACCCGGGAAAAAAATTACAAAAGAATTTTTTTTACCTTTAAACATTCTCGGAATGATGAAAATTTTACCTTCAAGTATCCCCGAAATGTCGGTCCAGGATCCGCCCCTGGTTCAGAGCCTTATTTCAATTACAGCTTGCAGGAAATGGATTGTTCATCAGCTAGATGTGAATAATGCTTTTTTACATGACAGATGTTTATATAAAAATGCCTGAAGGATTTCCTAATTCTGATCAGCTTGTTTGTAAGCTCAAGAAATCTCTTTATGGCGTCAAGCCAGCCTCCAGGCAATTGTTTCATCGGTTATTTCTGCCTCATTGGAATCCCTGGGATTCACCCAATCGAAGAACGATTATTCTCTCTTTATCTTGGCTCGTGATGGTTAGTTTGTTAGAGGGCAATACGTGTAATAAGGTTAGCTTGGTAGTTCTCTCTGTAACAGACTTGGCTATATAAAGCCTTGGTGGTACTTTGTACAGATGGTGTGACATAATAACAAACTTCAGAGTTTTCTACCAAATTGTAATCTCCTCTCTCTTCCTACTTTCTTCCTCAATCCAGGTTTGCTTAATCCGTGAGGAACAACCATGAATTGTAGATCACAATCCATGGATTTAGTTCCTTAATACATCCTACAGTCACGACCACAATTGCAAGAAAGGCGTCTTCAATCTCCGACTTGCTTTTGCCAACACCTTTGAACAAATTCCATGTTATCGAATCCCATAGGTCATAGGTCTATTTTGAAGGAAGAATAAGACAAAAATAATTGATTTTTATGAGACTTTCTCACATGTTGTCAAAATGCAAATGGTTCACGAGCCAAGATAAAGAGAGAATAATCATAGGCCAAATTTTACTCCCACCATAGGCCAAAACTCATTTTAGCCTTTTTGTTTTTGGCCTATTTCCAAAACAAAGGCTAAATTTGGCTTCCTCTTTTGGAAGGCCAAATGCAATTTATTTATTTATTGATTTATATTAAGTGTTTAATATTTATGTAAATCTATAAATAATACAATTATAAATCTATATATTATATAGTTATGATTTTTAATTAAAAATAAAAGTTGTAGTATTGTAAAGATATTCATGAGTTCTTCGATATGAATATAATATTTGACATATTTAAATTATCATTTCATAAATAATATTTTTAGAAGATGACATTAATCTTTTTTAATATAGATTCATCAAAATTATAATAAAAATAAATATTATGTTGCTTAATGTATTAAAGATAGAATCAAGTGACGGAAATGAGATGTAAAAGTTCTAAATTATATTAGTATTTATAGGAAATTTAGCCTACCAAAATTGGCCTACGGCGAGAACAAAAAATTCGTATTATAGGCTAAAAGAGAATATTCTATAGAATATTCTCTTTTGGTAGGCTATTTCCCCTAGCCATTATGGCTTACGAGGGAAGATGCTCTAACAGAATTAGCCGAAAAGCAGTCTAGCATATAACAGAATTAGCCGATATAGATTGCCCAAGTTAGTTTTCATCTCGACGTAGTTCTGAATCTAATTTATGTTGACTTTTACCATTTATTAGTTGGTGCAAACAATCACTTAGTTTGGGGGTGGTTGCATTGGTAACATGGACTTTGGATAATTTTAAAAAATCCCACAGCCACCTATTAACGTTAGGAAGAACAAAAAATCTGGTGTATAGAAAAATAATGATAATAAGAACACTCACGGTGAAAGAATTCTCCATACAACTTTATATCTCACATTCAATGACATTATCTTTTCCAAGCTAAGGGGCCATTCAGGATCAAAAAGCATGACTACTAACTGTTCAAGACCAGCACAGAGTCAAAGAGGTAGAGTCCAAACTTAGCAATGCAAAAAATTATGAACATAACTTGCTTATTTCTTCACTTTAAGTCAATAACATAAGTTCTCAACTATTTCAATGGTTATTGGGTAGTAAGGATTACTCTTTTCAGACCTTTATGTCAAACAATATTTTAAGTCTACTCTCTACACTTACAAAGTTACAATATACACCATGATCAGCATCTAACAGAACTTCCATATAAAAAATTGATATGGTAAAGTTAGTAATAACATGCATACACAGGTTCTATGCAGAGCATACATTTTCCAGTACGAGCCAAGTATAATTAAATTTCTATAGGCTGTTATAATCAAGCGTTTTGTATCAACTTTCTATAGGCTGTTAATTAACTGATTTTGGAAAGCATAAACTGATTTTGTGGCGCCTAGTATAGCATAGCATGGTTTAAACTTTTGTCTTATCATTCTCAAATTTCCTGACAGGTAGATACATGAAAATAAGGTATGAATGGATGGTACCTGAAACGAGTTCTGTTTTGGCAGTACTATCAGTCAACATCCAGTGTTATTGAATGGAAACATCTGAAAGATGTACATCTTAACTACTGTGTTATGATGTGCAGGTAGGAACCTAATACCTCTTGGCCTTCAATCTCATAAGAACAGGACTCATTATCCTCGCCTTTCCTCATCATAATATTACTGTGTTATAATGATCTGTCCACTGTCCCACATCCGTGTCCTTAACATTACTGTGTATATGTAGAACCCCACCCTCATTCCTACAGATTCAGCGTTAAAAAAAAAGCTTGTTAGAGTAAATAATTGTCCAATTGCAGAAACCACATAAACCAATGCGGCCAACTACCTTCACTTGATGGTAGGAGATCACGGTTTAAGTATAACCACATAAACCAATGCGGAAAATAAAGTTCATTGTATAGGTCAGAAAATTCACCTTGCCCTAATTGCAATAAGCCAACTACCTTCACTTGATGGTATGAGGACAAGACACACTCAGTTGGCAAACCCCTGTAAAATTTGCATAATTGTTAATAGATCAGCCCATAGAAGATCTTCTTTCATGTCTAACTCTACTAGATACAACTTCAGCTCTGCTAACTTAATTATGGATTCAAACTCACAATAATAATAGTGTATTAATCTATTTCAACTAAAATTCAGTTGTAATACTCATCTCAATCATTTTAAGAAGCATATAACATCAAAACCAAATTGATGCACAGGCCAATAAAAGTAACATTGGAGCCTAGATCTTAATTTGGGTGTTGTCAACCTGTTGGTAGAGGAACCAATCTTTGCTGAGCTTGGACAAATAGGCGAAACGAGATTGAGAATGAGTGACATTGAGAGCAGCCGAGATCGCAACTTGTTGGGGTTCTTTTTAGGGGGCGATTGGAGCAGTTAGGGCTTGAATCGTTGAGGGAGGATTGGGTGAAGTGGGTTGAGAAGTGAGAATGTACAGAAACCTCCAACAAAGGTCGGATAAATGCCATGAAAAGGTGAGCGCGCGGTAGCAACGATTGAGCGAAGACGGAGGTGAGGGAACTGGAGAGACATTAAAAGAGAGTTGAAAGTGGAAGAGTGAGAGTAGACAGTAGATGCGAGAGAGGAAGGAGGTAAGGGCTTGCTTGTACCAGATGACGGAGTGAGAAACTAAAGAGAGAGGAAGGAGCCGCCATGGCGAAGCCTTAGGAAATTAACCCTAGGAGAACTGGAGAAGGGTAAGAAGCGCCATTAACAAAAATTGGGCACGAAGTTATTTTATAAAATAATACTACTATATAACCCGGATATTTTTACTCCGGGGCAGGGGCAGAGGCAGGGGGGCATGCGGTGGCTCGAGCCCCCGAAAATTTAAAAAAAAAAAATTATATATGTCTGATATATATAGCAAAAGAGGGCATTAAAGATACAACACAACATTCTGGCACAAGTGGTTGGAGGGTGGGCTGGGGTAAGTGAAGGTCCTGGGTTTGAAACCCCTTTCACCCTCAATTGAAAATTGCAAGCTAATACCCCGCCCCGGCCCGGATATTTAACAGTTAAAACGCCCGGGCTATATAATAGCAGTGACCTATTGCCACATTTGAATATAGCCCGGATATGATTAATATTATCCGGGGTAAATAATTTTCAATGAATTAAAGATAAAAAGAAATGCCTTTTAGCCATTATACCCCAAGAATTTGTGATCCGGACTGAATAGACTATGGGCTAAATTCTCATTTTTGTACTATAAATACTTGTATAACGTACAACATAATAAAATTCATTCAGTTTCTTTTTTTGGTCCGACAAATTCATTCAGTTTCTGCCCCCAACTCATCTCTTCTTTCTCTCCGTTATGCAAATCTCCCAACTGTAACACTCTGCATTAACATTTAATACTTTTACACTCTCCTTTTAATATGAAAATATGTTGAATTTCGTAGAATAAGTACACCTATTGTTTTTCTAATTTTTGAAACAAAACTGATCTTCCGTGTGTTGTTTTCTATTGTTCCTTAAGCAAAAAAACTGGGTCTACATTCTCTCGACCTGTTCGGGGTATGAGTGTGTACATCCTGACCCCCAGACCCCGCTTTACAGCGGGATTAACTGGGTTGTTGTTTTTGTTGTTTTAAATTGAGAGAAAATCTATATTTTTATTACAAATTGACACTTTTGTCAAAAAAAGGGAATTAGAGGATCACAAAAGAAGGCGTGGTTTTTGTGCTGATTTTTGGACAAATGAGTGATTTTCTATAATTTCAACATTAAGGTGTATATAGATTTATGCAAAATATGCCAAATAATGAGGTATGCAATGCAAGGGATTTGGTTCTTTTTTTCAAAAGTAGTTCAATCCAGACAAGACGTTGATTAGATCAGATTTTCTAGTCAAAATGACAGGTACTGATGCATTTATATCTTTGGCCATTTCAGTCCTCCAAAACCAATCCAAATGGATTGACAGCGCGCATCAAATATATAGGAAGCGGACGATGACTAGACGTCGTGTGTGTACGATATCATTGATCATCGGAGCATCTATAAAATTCACAGAGCCCAAGTCGTCCTTTTGTGATCAAGAATTCATGTACGATATCATTGATCATCGGAGCATCTATAAAATTCCTGGTATGATCATCAGAAATTTCTCACCCATTGAATTTCATCTTGTGTGTATCGCACACACACGCACTGTATTTTTTTTTCAACTAAAAATTCTAGAAATCAAGCAACAAGCTTGATCCTTGAAAGGTCTACGGATCGGAAAACGAACTAATTGTCATGATACTTTATAATGGAAAAACAAAATAGAAAAGAAAGGTGAAACAACATGATAAGCCATAAGAGGTGTTAACATATGCAAGATATGTACTGTGTGTGTGGTGTGTGTAAAAAATGACAAAAAATAATACTCCACCCGTTAAGAAAAATATGTCGTTTTAGGAGTAAAAACTTGTTAAAAAAAACATGTCGTTTTATATATTTTGGTGTCCACTTTCCAAAATTACTTTTGTAATGATTATGGATTTGGTAGTTGTAGTTTTAAATAAAGTGAAAAAGTAAATTAATAATTAGGGGTTTAAGTGTATTTTTGTTTGCTTTTATTTGGTTTCTTACAAGCAAATGTCTAAAATGACATGTTTTAATCAATGGATGGAGTACTAAGTATCAACCTTGAACCAAAAATAACACGAACTATAAAATTCACAATTTCATATACAAACTATCTCCCTATTAACCAAAAATAATACGGATGTGTTCTGACCAAATTTGCCACATGTACGTCGGAAATACATGTGGCGTAATTTTTTTTTTTTAACTCACTATACGTCAAAAATAATACAACTTGAGCGAGTGACAAATTTGGTCGGAAATTTCACCAGAAAACACATCTATATTATTTTTGGTTAATAGGGCGATAATTTGTATATGAAATTGGCAGTTTTAAAGTTCATCTTATTTTTGCTTTGAAAGAGGCAATTATTCGAAATAGCAGACAACACCAATGTCTACTAAATCGAGAGAGCAGAAAAAAAAATCAGCAAATGAACTAACCATCATGAAACAAAAAAAGAAAAACAAGCGTACAAAAAGTAGGGCCAAAAGATCCAAGCCTAGCAGAACATAACCACAATCGGACCGGCTCAATAATAAGTCGAGGTAGACCCGAGCATGCAGTCCCACTCTATTGAATTGCCTTGGCCGGGTGAGAGTGGTTGACAGTTTTTGTATATATATTTTATATGGAGTCTTTATTTAAGAAGGGAAGGTGGTGGCGGTTGGAAGGTTACTCCATCAAGATCACTTCACTCAACATAACAAAGTAAGAAAGCGAATAATAGTTCTTCATACATACGATCTATAAATACTCTTCATCCATCATCACCCTACATTAATATCCAAAACCTTTGTTTTTTGTACATGAACTAAAAATGCCAGCAATATTCAAAGAATTCATCATCTTGTTTTCACTATTTACCATCAGCACACATTCCTTGTTTGTGTTGGCCAACACCACTCCAATGCATCAATTCCACAATAGCATCAAAGGAAATGAGAGTGATTATGAAGCCCTTTTGGCCATCAAAGCTCAGATTTCCGATGATCCTGATTCCGTCTTGAGCTCCTGGAACAACTCTCTTCATTTCTGCGAGTGGAGAGGCGTCGCTTGTGGATCCAGGCACAAGCGTGTGATCATTTTGGATCTCACTTCTAGCAATTTGGCAGGCACACTGTCTCCTTTCATCGGTAACTTAAGCTTCCTTTACGTACTCAACTTAGAAAACAACTCCTTTAAAGGTGAAATTCCCTATCAAATTTCTCATTTGCCTAGGCTACGCCGACTAATCTTGAGATTGAACTCCTTTGGAGGAGAAATTCCTGCTAACTTGTCTCACTGCTCGCAACTCATCCATCTTGATGTTGAGAAAAACAAGTTGTTGGGGAAAATTCCTCCTGAGTTGGCTTCCTTGCCTAACCTTAGATGGTATGCTCTTGGCCGTAACCATTTAACCGGTTACCTCCAAGACATTATTAGGATTGGGAACATGAGTCAGTCCCTGCGAACGATATCTTTATATGATAATCTCTTGCAGGGGAGCATTCCGGATGATGTCGGAAGGCTCAATGGCCTTTATACCTTTATTATTGGAGACAACAATATAGGTGGTACCATTCCAGATTCCCTTTTCAATCTCTCAAGCTTGATAAGTCTCTATTCACCTAACAACCCAATTCAAGGACATCTTCCCCAAGATCTTGGCCTACGTTTGCCCCAACTTAGATATCTTCAA
The DNA here is from genome assembly GCA_963922045.1 of Persicaria maculosa. NCBI lineage: Eukaryota > Viridiplantae > Streptophyta > Magnoliopsida > Caryophyllales > Polygonaceae > Persicaria > Persicaria maculosa. Next base: position 67,646,838 of record OY998262.1, read on the forward strand.
ATCTCTAACACGTCCTTAGGCGGACAGGTTCCGGCTTCGTTATCCAACCTTTCTAATCTTGTCATCCTTGACATTTCACTCAATAGCTTTACGGGCGGGCAGTTTTACCTCAACGGAAACAATATGCCATACCTCTCCATGCTACGTATCGAATTTGCATATGATCCCTTGGGATCATTAGGCAGAGATTTGAGCTTCTTGGATACCCTAACCAACTGCACTAGTTTAACGTCCTTGTACTTGGGAGGCAATTCTTTCGTAGGTGAATTTCCTCGTTCTATACTCAATCTTTCCACTAACCTCCAGTGGTTAGGTCTTCAGGAGAACCAATTATCAGGACAGCTTCCATCCGGACTAGGTAAGTTTGTGAACCTATATGGCTTGTATTTGTATGATAACCATTTCACCGGCTTGATCCCACCGGATATTGGTATCATGACGAGCATGGAGCTTCTAAATCTCGACATTAACAACTTCTCCGGTGAAGTCCCGTCCTCTCTAGGAAACTTGACTCTACTGAGTGATCTGACCATGAGTTACAACAATCTTGGTGGGCCATTACCCAAAAATCTTGGCAACTGCAAGTCTTTACAAAACTTGCATCTGTCCAACAATAAGTTCAGTGGGGTTGTCCCTGCTGAATTGTTTGGTGCTTCAAGTTTAATTCACATAGAGATTGGCCAAAACCAGTTGCAAGGGTCAATACCAGCTGAGATTAGTGGGTTGAAATTTTTGGTTTGGTTGGATGTATCAGATAACAAGTTTTCAGGCGAAATCCCGAGTGCTCTTGGTGGATGTAGAGGTCTTGCTACTTTGAACATGAGCCGAAATTCCTTTGTTGGATCGATACCCGAGTCCTTCAGTGCCTTAAAAAGCATCCAAACACTTGATCTCTCTTACAATGATTTATCGGGACACATTCCCGATTATTTCTCCAACTGGTCATATTTGTTGAGCCTAAACTTGTCCTTCAACAACCTCAGTGGTGAAGTTCCAATTAATGGAGTTTTTGCCAACACAAGTGTTGTGTCAGTTATCGGCAACACTAAGTTGTGCGGAGGAGTGACTGAACTGCATCTACCAAGATGCCCTTCACATGGAGAAACAAAAAAGAGAAGATTGTCCTTGCCAATGATCGTGATCATCTCCGTTGCTTCTGTGTTGATTATCACACTATCAATCACATTGTGCTTCTATTTCCTTTGCTCTTCAAGGAAAAGAAATGCTGCATCATCTGGGTTAGATGACATCAAGCCTTTGTTTGAAGTATCTTACCAAATGTTGTCAAGGGCAACAAGTGGATTTTCTCCTTCAAATCTGTTGGGTGTTGGTGGCTTTGGATCTGTCTACAAAGGAATCCTACACCAAGACGACACCGAATTGGTGGTTGCAGTCAAGGTGATCAACCTTCAAAATAAAAGAGCTGGCAAGAGTTTCATCACAGAGTGCAACGCGTTGAGGAATATTCGTCACAGAAACCTTGTCAAAATCATCACTGTATGCTCAAGCATTGATAATCAAAGTAATGATTTCAAAGCTTTGGTTTATGAATTTATGCCGAGGGGTAGTCTTGACAGTTGGTTGTACTCATCAAAACTCATCAACAATGAAGATGTTGATGGTGACCAATCTTGCAGTTTAAGCATCTTTCAAAGACTAAGCATCGCCATTGATGTAGCTTCTGCAATTGAGTATCTCCACACTGGATGTGCCACTCCAATCATCCATTGTGATCTAAAGCCATCCAACATCTTGCTTGATGATGAAATGACCGCTCATGTTGGCGATTTTGGATTGGCCAAATTTCTTTCAGGAGCCTCAACCTTAAACACTATAAACCAAAGTAGCTCAACACAAGTAAGAGGAACCGTTGGATATGCAGCACCAGGTAAACTCTTGAGAATTAAACTTCACAATTTTTCCCTTAATCTGACATAGTTGATAACCATTTAATTGCATCGAACATGTTTTGTAGAATATGGTCTTGGAAGCAAGGTTTCTCTTGAAGGCGATATATACAGCTTTGGGATCGTCGTTTTAGAGATGATGACATCCAAGAAGCCAATAGATCCAATGTTCAAAGATGGTCTCAACCTCCATGACTTTGCAAAATCCGCTCTTCCTGATAGGGTGATGGAAGTTATTGACCAAGGAATGATTGGCGATGCAAACCTGCTGTATGCAAGAACTGCTGCTGATATCAAGAAACTGGAGTGCATCAAGTCATTAATCACGATTGGAGTACAATGTTCTCTAGAGCTACCTCAAGACCGAATGAGAATAAATGATGCTGTCAATCATCTAAGATCTGCAATGTAGAACCTCGTCTCTATGAGTCATTGATCTTGATTGAGCTCAGCATTTATATTTCGGCTTTTTGAACACCTCAGGCTGAGCTAAATGTGCAATGTGAACCAAATATTTTGCTGATTTGTCTATGAAATTTGAGTTTCCCACTCTGATTGTTTTGTATGTTGATTTTCTCAGTTAAATTGTTTCTGGTGATTATTTGAAGGATGTTCAGATATCAAATGGTCATATATTCAGGTTTAACTCCAATTGCTAAACAAACACAATGTGATTTTCCATGGTTGATGAAATCCATACTTTGTGAAATCAGGCAGTATGAAGTTGTAATACTTATATGACATTTGTATCGCAACTCGAATCTCATTTAACCATTTAGTGCAGGCTGAAATTGTAATATTCACAGCAGGACAAGCAAGCAAACAAACAACAGCAGTCGCCGTAATTGTCATCATGTACAAATGGTTGTAAGACAATGCTCACTGCACTGGCTCCGGGGAAAAAAACAATGGCATCAAATTCCTAGAAGGAAAAATAAGCTATGCGCACTCCCGTGGTATGTGATTTGCTAGTCGCCCAAAGAATCACCATTGGTACTTTGCAGCAACGACAACTTCCTCGTACATTTCGGCAGCCTGGTCCCAGCTGAGATTCCGCATCATCCCACGTCGTTGGAGGCCTTCCCAGCTCTGCCTATACTGTCTGAAAGTCAGCAAGCAGTTCCAAAGAGCGTCTTTCAGCTTGTCAGAATTAGCCGTGTCAAAGGTCCATCCATAACCTGAGTCATTGAACGGGTCAAAGGGCTCTACCGTGTCCTTGAGCCCACCAACTGCGTGAACCACGGGAATGGTCCCATATCTCATTGCATAGAGCTGGTTTAGCCCACATGGCTCAAATCTTGATGGCATGAGCAGAATGTCGGCTGCAGCTGTGATTCGGTGAGCTACCTTCACGGAAAATCCGACCCACCCTCTGATCCTGTCGTGGTGCTCTCTCTCGAAATGCTTGAGCATCTCCTCGAGATCCCGCCTCCCCGTCCCAAGCATGACGAGCTGCACATCTTGGTCCATCATCCAGGGAATTGCCTCTCCGATGATATCAACACCTTTCTGATGATCCAGTCTTCCTATAAAACCGATCAAAGGGACTTCTTTCCTTACGGGCAAGCTCAACTCCCTCTGTAGGGTTGCTTTGCACTGAGGCTTTCCAACATTTAGGGTGTCGAGGGAGTAGTTTACGTAACCATCAGATTTTAGATAGACATCAGACTCTGGGCTCCATTCCTCGGTATCGATCCCATTCACAATTCCTCTTAACTTCCAGTCACTTTCGTTGATAATGTTGTGGAGACCCCAACCACCCTCCTGAGTTTTCAGCTCCCAGGCGTATCCATGGCTGACAGTGACTATGCGGTGACAAGCTTTTAAGCCAGCAGCAAAGATGTTTAAGTGATCTCCTCCAACTGGGTCGTACAATCTGAAGTTATCCAGGTAATGGGCAGGAAGATCCAGGTATGGGAATTCATCTAATGGACCACGACCCTGGATGCCAAATTAGGTAAAGTTCAGTTAACAGAGTGAACTCATCATTATAGGAAGATGGGCTGAACTATCTCGCGCAGTAAATATTCATGTATAATATTGTTTCGAATGAGTTTGAAAAAGACAATACAAGTGCGTACAGAATGAGCATGTAAAATGCAACTGCATAAAAGAATTATTCATATATGTAAGAGAAGATCGAGTGTGAACATGAACACACAAGAAAATATGAAAATGAACATATTTTTATTTAATTATGATCTCATATAAATGCATCCATTTATATGTGTAGGGTATTCTTTATGTTTTTCTCATATGATTATAGGCCTTTTGTTTCGACACATGAAAACGTCTGCAAGGTCTAACTTCTAAACAAATTTTCAGGGCAGAAGCAAGCAAATGTACTAGAGTAAGAACCTGGTGAGCTATGTTATGGATGACAAGGGTTGATCTTGCATATATCATCAAATCATTGTCATGATAATATGCCTTTAGATACACAGGCAGTAGCGCAGTATGCCAGTCGTTGGCAATGAACACTAGGTTTCCATCTCCATAGCAGACCCCACCACAAGGAACATGCCACGGAACCTGGAAATAGGAAATAGGAAATAGGAAATAGCAAATTGAGTTTGGTTCAACAATGTCAGTATGGTGCATCATCATTCTCTAATAAGGGAAGATGTCTCAAAAATATAGCAGCCTTGCAGAAAAAAGTGTTACCTCTATAGCAGCCTTGCAGAACAAAACCATACGTCTCAAAATATCCTGCAAGAGAAAGTTCCAAATTAAAAGAAACTCTAGAAATGGAAGAACAAAATATTAATAGGTGCATTGTAATAGGGGAAGAATAAAGAGATAAGATGGAAAGAAGAACATGGTCGCTTGAGTGGTTGTTGCAACTATCGTATGTACGCCTTTAGTAAATTTTTGAAAACTAGTTACCAACTATTTTACTCAAGAGATACAACTGTCTTTGTGTAAGCAAGGACCCTGGACCCAATTTAATGCATCGAACTTTGAAATTCCAGATATAGCATTAAGACTGACAGTAACAAAGCACAATCAATAAATATTATACAACTACATATTTCTTCAAAGTTGACAAAAGAACAACTACATTACCTGCCTATTGCCTCCATATATATCCTTCCCGAGGCCACGGAACAAAGCACAATCAATAAATACAAAATCCACTCCATCAATAAATCTATGGAAATAAGATACTTCAATATCCTGGACAAGAAAAAGATTCTTTGTTCAGAGTCATGGTAATATATTCCAATTAATACATCAATATGAATCCTGCTTCAACTATTACCTGACCAGCAACCTCATAGCTCTTCATAACCCCTATTTTTTGTGTTTCAGGGTAATCTTCATATCTGGGAACGACAACCTACAAATTACCAAAGATTTAACAGTAACGATTATTAAACAAATGATGATCATTCAACATTAACACAGATTTTATCAATGAAATTGATCCGAGCGGTGAAGAAAATATAACACTTTATTCTAAATGAACCATGAAAAGAATATGAAGTTTTCAAACAACTAGACTGGAATCCTAAAAGAGCTAGCTGTTCACAGCATCCCTCATCATGACAGAAATCAGCACTTTAAGTTGAAACTACCAAAATAAAATCCCTTATGGAATGATTTAATGGTTATCAAAATAATATAAATGATGAGCATGTATGATAACTTATCATACATGGAGCGAAAATGTAAGTTAATCGACTAGTCCTATGAACCAGAAGCAAATGTAAATATTAAAACATAATAGTCCTATAAACCCAATATTGTAAGTAGAATATTTTGTTTTAATTACCATGACCCTATGTCCACGTCGAGCCAAAGCTTTTGGCAAAGCTGCAATTACATCTCCAAGCCCACCTAAGTAAACTCATCATGATGAATAGATATACAAGTATACATTACAAAGAAGAAACAATGTCAAGTCAATCTGCTAAATGGGAAAGCACTATTAAGTTAACACAATCACAATTCACTATTTGTCTAATGCTGCGAAACAATTATCTTTATCACTATTACTAAGTCAAAACCTAACATTTTAGATTATTGCCAGCCAATTTGCAAATTCAAGCCAAAAGCCTTCCATTCAGTTCTCGAACTTATGAATTGATTGCTATGGTAATAACTCCTAATCTTATTATTCATACAGAAACTGCACAAGCACTTCAATGATGTTTAAGTACGTAACAGAATTTCTATCTCAGAGCAAACAAAAATACCAGTTTTAGACCATGGAGCACATTCTGCAGCAACTAATAGGATATTCATCACATTATCGCCTGCCAACGGGGTAGGCTTGTTCATGCTCACTTCCTCCACTGGCGATTTTTCTGACAGGGTATGCTCATTCATATGATTGGTCACATCCTTCACTAGGGATTCTTCTGAGGTCTCATTATATTGGAGGGTAGAAGCCCTATTTAACAGAAATGCTGGTATGCTACTCATTCCTTCATTTTTTTTACCTGAACTCGAGGGATCCTTATACAATGATGTGCTTGACACTAGATCATTTTCAGAATTGGAAAACTTCCCATCTAACTTAGTGGATGACCTAGGTATGTCTTCAGCAGAAGCTGAGGTCACAGAATTCTCACTGGAAACGGAGGGAAATGAGGCAGTGGTATACTCTTCACCAAAAGCCTTCAAATCACTCAAGTTGCCTTTCGAACCAGCACTAGAAGCAGAGGAGATGGAGTCAACCAGAGTAGCAACAGATTCATCAACTATCTCTCCATCCACAGGGTTCGTTATACTATTTTTTATAGAGTGAAGCAGCTTCCTTCTTTCAGCAATCTGAAAACAGAACAAAATTACCAAATGTACACACACATCTTCCAATATTTGAGACCAACAACACATCATGTAGTGCATTCAACATAGTTGGATCATCCAAAGTTTACATCACAGAAAACCTCAAAATCTCATCCTTGATAGGATTACTGCTTGACTGATCTAGCAAATAAAGAATCCAATCCAGAAACATAATTAAGCTCTTTAATAGGAATATAGGATAAATCTGGCTCCTATTAAATTTCTTCAAGAGATCTAGTATTGATTGTTGGGACGTCAGCATTGGTTAAATGATGAAATTGGGACAGGATCTCTGAAGCTAAAAATTGAGGGACGTAGAGAATTAGAGAGAGACTAATCAGAGTGAGGAGCAAAAGGGGGAAAAGCCACCACTTTCTAGGTTACACAATCACAAATGTATCACTTTCAACATAGTTTATCAAAAACCATTTCTCTCACATAAAAAGCACAATTAAAGTGCACTTTACCAAAAAAGTGGAAAGAAAGCAAATCCAGCTTAGGACAGAGTTCATCAGAGTGAGGAACAAACTCAAATTCTTGCTAAAGAATGGATAAATCTTATTCCAATCAAGCGCAATTTAGAACTACTGAATTAGTTAATCGAAATATACTTGATTAATGACAGAGCTGGGACAGAAACTTGAAGCAAAAAGTTAGGGCTTATCGAGAAAATCTAATCAGAGTGAGGAACAAAGGGGGAAAAAACTAGCACTTCCTAGGTTACGCAATCACAAATGTATCCCTTTCAGCATAGTTTATCAAGAACTATCTCCCTCCCAAAAAGGCACAATTCAGGATTCCTTTAACTAAAAAAAAAAGTCGAAACAAAAGCAAATCCAAACTTCAGAAAACTGAAAAGCGATAATGCAGCTCGATTAAAGTGGCAAAAAAAAGAAAAGAAAGCTAAACAACAATACTATTTACCTTTTGAAGTATCTCCTTTTGCAGAGCCAGAACCTTCTTGCTCTTTTCGATCGTTTCCTGAAGAGCGTCCTCCGAACTCTCCTCAGATTCAGCAAAATCGTTTCCCGCTGATCTTAAACGCAGCCTCCGCCAAGAGCAACCACCAACTGCTCTTGCCACCCCCAAATTGCATCTTCCAAGATAATCGGCGGCAGATTCAGAACTCCTCTGGTATCTGAAATTGAGGTGCCCCGGTGGCAATTTCCGGCGGAAATTCGCCAGAAACCTAGCATTTGCAGAGCCCACCGTTGCCCCGTCGATCGAAAACTGTAAAGAACTCGAGGAAGCCATTGAAGGGTTTAAGCGAAGCCAGTTTGAGTGTGTGATGTGAAGAGATGAAATGGATAGTGTCTGACTGTGAGTGTGAGGTGAGTTTTTTTTTATTGTTTGGATTTTGAGAAAATTTTGGGGGAAGCACCGAAAATTATGTTTGGCGACTGAAAAACAAAATCTATTTGAAACGTCATACACTAAAATCAAAACTTTCTTTTTCTATTTCAAAAACAAATTTAAAAAATTGCATCAAAACCTCAAAACACTCCATTTTATTTGGTTTTTTTTTCTATCATATGCTATGTTTTGTTGGAAAAAAAAAATTCAAAATTATATTATTTTGTCTTGTTTAAATGCACGTCATCCTTACCAAATAAACTAGTAAGACATGACTAAAAGTTATATTTCTAAAGTCGATATTTTTTTTTGGTAAATAACAAGACCAACAAAAAAAAAAAAAAGTCAGGGAAGCAATAGAGTTTGCAAGACAGTTAGCTTCTTGGTAAATATGGCGGAACTCAGTTTCTACTAAAAAAGTCGTGGGACGCATATACCAGGCTAGCACACGTATGAGTAGGTCTGACCGATTTCTGGATCGCCTCAAGTAGAAGAAGATAAAGTATCACATAAAAAAGACAAAAATAAGATGACAACTCTGGAGGAAAAATAGGGATGTAAAAATTGAATAAGGTCTTCCTTCAAACATTAGTTTCACACATAGGAACATGCTTTTCTTCTGACTCTCCATCAATAAGAGAAGTGGTAGCTAGACCTGTCAACCCGACCCGGTGATCTGATCCGACCGACCGAAATTTTTTGGGTCAAGACCCGGAAATTTTGACCCGGGAATTTTTTTCGACCCGAACCCGAAAACCCGAAAATTTTCCGGGTAATCTGGGTTTGGACCCGGTGACCCGATTGACCCGGTAATTTTGACCCGATTTACCCGATTGACCCGGTGACCCAGTTGACCCGGTTGATTTATAAATAAATATAATTAATTTTTTTATATTTAATTAAAATTTATCGCAAAATTATCAAATTATGATTTTTTTAATTTAAAAAAGAAAAAATTGACAAACCCGAAATCGACCCGAACCCGCCCGAAACCCGATCAAACCCGGGTTCTAATCAACCCGAAAAACCCGAAACCCGTTTTATCCGGGACCCGTTTTACCCGAGACCCGGAGTGATCCGACCCGAACCCGACCGGAATGACCTGTTTGACAGGTCTAGTGGTAGCAGAAGACGTTGTAAGAGTTTCGCACCCTAATTGCATTTCATAATTAAATTTACATACCCTAAGATTAATTATAACCTAAGGATACATATATATATGGTTAAGCAATAACCATCATTACATCAGAATGCACATCTATTAAACAGGGAGGCATGGTAGGGGACAAACTTGAACATGTGTAAATGCCAAACTCGAAGTAAGACCAGAGGTAGCACCACTGCTTCCATGGATAGCTCATTTCCTTAACTCTAAAACAATATGTTAATAGTGTACGTACATAATTCAGGAACACTAAATGGTTCATAAAAAGGACCAATACATTAGGAATGCCAGATTATAAAAGAAACGGCCCCGTTAAGTTCTGATGAAATAAACTATTGACCTGTGAGGATAGCATGTACAACTTACTTTTTTGAATCGGCAACTCTTGCTGCAAGCTTACTAGCTAGAACTAGCAGATATGCACAATTGTCAAAACCAGATTTCGGATCTAAACCCTAGAACAGGTATAATGGAGAGCTAAGCACAGATAAACGAAAGCAAGAGAGAACACGAGAATTGTTGACGCAGTTCGGTTACCCTACTCTGCGGAGCCTCAAGAGGGAGAGACTCAAACCCATTAATTCACTAAGTATGATCGAATACAGGACATGGATACAGATGATAGACAAGCTAGAAAGTAACCCTAGATCTAGCGGCTCAAGAAAGCAGGTAATCAAAGAGAAACTCGAAGAATAGGAACAGATACTCCCTTTCACTCCATCTGAGAAGACGAAGGTGAACAGAAGCTGGTGAAGAGCCGAGGTTGAGCACCAAGAAGCTTCTCCTTCCTAAGTTGAGCTCGGACTCCTTGGATCATGTCAAGAGCTTGAGAATCAAGCTCGTCGGAGTGTGGAACAGCAAGCGTCGCCGCGGATCGCCGAATCGCCTCTAGGGTCTCTCTCTCTCTCTCTCTCTCTCTCTCTCTCTCTCTCTCTCTCTTTCAGAAGTGGAAGCGTTGGAATGAAGCTCTCAACCCGTTAGGGTTTCCAAAAGCGAGGCTATATACCCGAGCCCTAACTAAAGGAAACGCATCGTTTCAACAAGCAAGGACATGAGCTTTAGAGAGCCGTTGGAAGCTTTCAGAAACGAGTGGGCAGAGAGAGCAGAGAGTTGGGCCTAAGCTACAGAGATGGGCTGACGTCTTCAGCTTCAGCTTTGGACATAGAACCATTTGAAGTCAGCTTGGCGCCATGGAGCCCTTAGGCTTGGCAGAGTCTCTTCCACTTGATCCTAGCCTGAGCCACCTTAGATCCTGGTCCTAGAATCTAGCCTAACCATGCATGTATCCATAGCCCCTAGTACATATGCATCTAGATTACATTAGGCATAACAATTTGCCCTCCTAATCTAGCCACCATATGTGGTATTCGATCATTTAAATAGGGAATCAAAGGTTTAAGTCTTCAATCCGTCCATCCTTGGCTCGTGTAACTGCATGGTTAGTGAACATCAAGTATATGAAAAAAGTTCCTGCAAAAGTAGAACTTGTTGGAAGGAACTATCTTCGTGCCAAAATCATGGGTTGAGCTCTCCCTTGATCTTCTTCACGTCCAGTGCCTTGTCTTCGACCCTGTGCCTGATGAAATGAAACCTAACATCTATGTGCTTGGTTTTCTCATGATACATTTGGTCTTTACACAGGTACAAAGCACTTTGGCTATCCATGTTTATAACAGGTACAAATTTCTTTCTGAAAATCTCTCCAAGAATGCTTTTCAACCATATAGCTTCCTTAGCAGCTTTAGTTGCTGCCATGTATTCGACTTCAGTTGAAGATAAGGCAACCACATATTATTGTTGAGACTTCCAGGATATGCAGTTGCCTGCCCAGGTGAAGTAATAGGCGGTGGTGGACTTCCTTGTATCCTTGTTGTTGGCATAGTCAGAGTCCACATACCCTTGGAGATCACCAGCAGGTGCATAGTCTGAGTACACAAGGCCAAGATGATTAGTGTCATTCAAATATTTAAGCATATATTTCATAGCATTCCAGTGTGGCATTCCAGGATTGGACATGTATCTACTAAAAACACTAATTGCAAAAGCCAAATCAGGCCTAGTACATAGCATAGCATACATGATTGAACCAACATCAACATCATAGGGAACATTAGACATGTCTTTCTTTTCATGTTCAGTTTTAGAGCATTGAGTCTTGCTCAAAACAAGGTGCCCTTCTAAAGGTATAGGTGAGGATTTAGAGTCAAACATACTAAATCTTTTGAGAACCTTTTCAATATAATCAACCTGGGAAAGCATAAGTTTCCTCTTGGGTCTATCCCTAAGGATCATGACCTCTAGAATCCTCTTGGCATGGCCAAGGTCCTTCATATCAAAGTGTTTCATTAAATTTCTTTTTGTGTCAGAAATAATTCTCATAGATGCACAGACAAGGAGAATGTCATCCACATAAAGCAGGATAAATAATGGAAATTTAGTAGTAACACCTTTGATATACAAGTAGGAGTCATATTCACTTCTAATAAAACCAAGAGATCTCATGCAAGAGTCAAATTTTATGTTCCATTGTCTTGGAGACTGTTTAAGACCATAAATAGATTTTTTCAACAGACAAACATGATTTGGTTTATTTTTATCAGTGAATCCCTTAGGTTGTCTCATGAAAATAGTTTCATCCAGATCACCATGAAGAAAGGCAGTCTTAACATCCATTTGTTCAAGTTCCCAATCAATGACAGTAGCAATAGCAAGAAGTAATCTAAGGGTTTTGTATTTAACAACTGGAGAAAATATGTCATTATAATTTAACCCTTCTCTTTGATTAAACCCCTTTTCTACAAGTCTAGCTTTATACTTAGGTGGTTCATCAGATTTTATCCCTTCTTTGACTTTAAAAACCCACTTACAGTCAAAAGTTTTAGCATGCTCAGGTTTAGGAACAAGAATCCAAGTTTTATTTGCTTCCATAGACTCAAGTTCTTCTAGCATAGCTTTAAACCATTTCACAGAATCAGAGGACCTCATGGCAGATTCAAAAGTCTCAGGAATAACATTTTTTGACAATCTCAGAAGCAATATAAGCGAACTCAACAATATTAATGTCATCAGTGTACCTTCTATTAGGAATTCTAGTTCTAGGACTCCTATCTCTAGCAAGTTGATAGTCATGCAGCACAGAGTTATCAACAATAGGCACAAATGAAGTAGAAGAAGAAGAAGAAGAAGCATGCTCAGTCATGGAAGGCCCAGAAGAAGAAGAACTGGGAGAATCAGAAGAAGATTGAGGGTTTAAAGGTACTCCCTGAGTTTTGTTTTCGTCATTTCTTTCAGGTTGTTGCTTTTCATCATTTTCTCCTCATAATTGTTGTGTTTGTTGTAATGGAGCATCAACTGGGATTGCTTGGTTTGCAGGAGGAGATCTATAGTGAGTTGGGACATAGCCTATGTCAAACTCATCATCTCCTTCTTCAGAGGTTGTGGATGACAGCAACTGGTCATCAGGTGCAAAGAACTTTGAGGTCTGATCAGAGTTACCTGTATTCTCATTTCTAGGTGTTAGAACACTTTTAAAATGAAATTCAGATTCATTGAAAGTAACATTTCGAGAGACAATGACTTTATATCCTCCAGGTTGAATTAGGAGGATCTTATAGCCCTTGACTCCTTCTGGATACCCAAGCATGACACCTTTGAGGGCCCTAGGTTGCAACTTGCCTTGAGAGACTTGAGCATAAGCTGTGCAACCAAAAGGTTTTAGGTATGTTAAGCTGGGTTTCTTACCAATCCACAATTCTTGTGGAGTTTTGAAGCCAATTACAGAGGATGGGGATCTGTTGATTAGATATGCTGCAATGACAACAACTTCTCCCCAAAGAGTGTGCTTTATGACTGCTGTGAAGAGAAGACATCTGGCCTTCTCTAACAGTGTCCTGTTCATCCTCTCAGCAATACCATTCTGCTGAGGGGTGCCAGGCACTGTGAGTTGCCTTCTGATGCCATTCTCCCTGCAAAAATCATTTAAGGCAGTATTGCAAAACTCAAGTCCATTATCAGTTTTGAAGCACAGAAGTTTGTTACCAGTTTGAAGCTCCACTTTAGTTTTCCAGGTTTTGAAAGCCTGAAAAGCTTCATCTTTTATTTTTAGCAGAGTGAGCCAAACTTTCCTGGAGAAATGATCAATGAATGAAATGAAGTATCTCTTCCCACCAATTGTGTCCACCTGTGCAGGCCCCCATAAGTCTGAATGAACATACTCAAGGGGCTTGTTGGCAGTGTACAAGGACTTGGGGAATACCTGTTTAGTAGCTTTCCCAAAGACACAGTTCTCACAGAAAGACAAGTCAGTAGGTTTTTCAGATAACAAACCATGCTTATGCGCGCAGATAATAAAGCCCTTTGTTTCCAATATGACCTAGCCTAAGATGCCACAGCTTTGTTAAATGAGAAGTCATGTATGCAGAGTTGGCAAGAAGATTGCATTCATTTTAAGGAGTAGTGACATGATATAAGCCCTTCCTTCTAATGGTCTTGACAATGCATTTTCCATTCCAGAGAACTCTTTTAATGCCATTACTAGTTGTGATGTCATAATTCATGCAATAAAAAACAGACTCAGACATAAGTCTCCTCCTTAATTCAGGCACCCACTTAACATCTTTAAGGGTGATAACATTCCCATCAAACATTTTCAGTGATACATCCCCCACCCCCTTGATGGCAAGAGAGTGATGGTCACCAAGTTTGACCACCCCTCTCCTACTCTGATCAAGGTTATCAAAGCAAGCTTTGACTGGGGTGGCATGTATGGTGCAGCCAGAGTCAAGAATCCAAGAAGATGGATCACTGTCTTCTGAAATACACATGAAAAGTTCATTAGGATAGTTACCAACATCAGACTCAAGCAAAGAAACAGACATAGAATTCTTGAGTTTATTTTCATCAGCCCTCTTCTTCTTCCTGCAGTCCTTTATCCAGTGTCTAAGGTGTCCACAATAATTGCACTTGGAATCCTTGGGTACCTTGGAACTGGATTCATGATTAGAAGCATTTGAATTTTCATCTTCCTTTTTCTTTTTGTTTTTAGACTTATTGCCCTTAGGTTTGTTTGTTTTAGCAAACAAAACCTTAGATTTCTCAGAGGTGTCAGACTTGACACCATGCTTGGATTTGAACACTTTGAGCATCTCATTCTTCTCAGAGATAGTCTCCACTATACGTTCCATAGTGAGAAGCTCTCTTGAGAACTGAATGACATCCTGAAAATGATCAAACTATGAGGGCAATGAGTTTAATAACAATATGGCTTGATGAGAATCTTTAATGCTATCATCACATCTCTCTAGCTCTTGTGTCATTTTTAAAAACTAATCCAGATTACCATTTAATGTAATAGATGTGTCCATTTTAAAGGTGAAAAGCCTACAGAGCAGAAAGATGCGACTAGGCAGGGATTTAACAAGAAATAAGTCCTCTAGGTCTAACCAAAGGGCCCTGGGGTCATCTACCTTGACTACCTGTCTGGCCACATGTCTGTGAGCCTGAGCATAATCTCGGCATGAGCTTGTTCTGAAACTTCTTGAGGAACTGATGGTACTACAGGTGTGGTGGGTGGTGTTTTTTTTTACTGAAGGGACTCCCAATGGTGTGGAGGGTGGAGTGACAGGTGAAACAACTCTCCTGCATTTTTCTTTGATTAAGATGGCTTTCATCTTGACCTGCCACATGGCAAAATCTATCTTGCCATCAAATGGCTTGATTTTGACATAGGAATCTGCCATGGTACCTGAGACAGAAAAGAAAACCAGGGTTAGTTTGTTCAACTGGAGGTTTAAGACAGTAAATAAGCTAACAGATAATGAAACTAACACATAAACACAGAGAAAACGTTTTGAAAAACAAATATGTTTTGAAAACGGTGTGGTACGTCGGACGGGAGAGGAACAGCGCGCGGCCAGTGGACACTATATGCGGCCTGCCCAATGTCCACGCCCCCCCGGATCTATTTCCCACGTCTACAGAGACGAGATAAAGGAAGAAAAGGGACAATCAAGCTCTGATACCACTTTGTCAAAACCAGATTTCGGATCTAAACCCTAGAACATGTATAATGGAGAGTTAAGCATAGATAAACGAAAGCAAGAGAGAACATAAGAACTGTTGAAGCAGTTCGATTACCCTACTCTGCGGAGCCTCAAGAGGGAGAGACTCAAACCCATGAATCCACTAAGTATGATCGAATACAGGACATGGATACAGATGATAGACAAGCTAGAAAGTAACCCTAGATCTAGCGGCTCAAGCAAGCAGGTAATCAAAGAGAAACTCGAAGAATAGGAACAGATCGGATACTCCCTTTCACTCCATCTGAGAAGACGAAGGTGAACAGAAGCTGGTGAAGAGCCGAGGTTGAGCACCAAGCATCTTCTTCTTCCTAAGTTGAGCTCGGACTCCTTGGATCACGTCAAGAGCTTGAGAATCAAGCTCGTCGGAGTGTGGAACAGCAAGCGTCGCCGCGGATCGCCGAATTGCCTCTAGGGTTTCTCTCTCTCTCTCTCTCTCTCTCTCTCTCTCTCTCTCTCTCTCTCTCTCTCTCTCTCTCTCTCTCTCTCTCTCTCTCTCTCTCTCTCTCTCTCTCTCTTTCAGAAGCGAAAGCGTTGGAATGAAGCTCTCAAGCCGTTAGGGTTTCCAAAAGCGAGGCTATATATCCGAGTCCTAACTAAAGGAAACGCATCGTTTCAATACGCAAGGACATGGGCTTTAGAGAGCCGTTGGAAGCTTTCAGAAACAAGTGGGCCGAGAGAGCAGAGAGTTGGGCCTAAGCTACAGAGATGGGACGACGTCTTCAGCTTCAGCTTTGGACATAGAACCATTTGAAGTCAGCTTGGCGCCATGGAGCCCTTAGGCTTGGCAGAGTCTCTTCCACTTGATCCTAGCCTGAGCCGCCTTAGATCCTAGTCCTCGAATCTAGCCTAATTACCATGCATGTATCCATAGCCCCTAGTACATATGCATCTAGATTACATTAGGCATAACAACATTTTCCGGCCGCTACCAGCTTGAAGAAATACTATTGGCAAAGTTAAAGAAACAAAGCCAAAGAGAGTATGGGGGGAAGAAGAGCACAATCCAGTTAGAACAATAAAATCAACAAGCTAAATCTTATAACATCTATATTGACTATGCAATAATCGGGTAAGGAATTGTTAAAGAATCACTTACTCAGAATTCAAAACCTATTCAAAGAGCACAATCCAGTCAGAACAATAAAACCAGCAAGCTGATCAATCTTATAACATCTATATTGACTATATAATAATCGGGTAAGGAATTGTTAAAGAATCACTTACTCAAAACCTATTTGAAGAAATACTATTGGGATGATAAGAAGCAGTGGCGGATCTGCGGGGGATCGGGGTGGCTGAAGCCCTTGCTGGCCAAAATAAGGGTATATGTATATTTTTATTCATCTGTTAATTTAATAATATATATAAGTAAAGGGAAAATAAAAACACAAAGACAAGTTAGCTCAGCGGTACTGTAGTAATGAATATTGGAGATTTTGTGCATATTCAAGTGGGACAACTAATGGCAAAGGTACGTGATTAAACTGATTAAACTCAATTGAAACTCAGTTTAGTGACATTTTGACAATAAACTTTTGTTCAATTTATTCCTGCTTTGCATACATTCTATATTTTGATCCGAACAAAAAAAGGGTTTAACCCTTAATAATTGCCATTCAAATCACACACCAGCCTCTGTGTACATGGTTTTGTTGCTAACCCAACACAATTGAAAACCCTAATCGGCACTCCGGTCTCGAAAATGGAATCGAATTAATCCTTCAATCTAAACTTCAAAAGGTAAGTTATTTTTCTTCTCTTCCTTTTAATTTGAATTGATTGTTTTTAAGTTGAATTGATTGAGAGTGAATCAATTTTGATTAGAATTTGTGCATTTGAGATTTGAGGAATGAGAATCAATTTGGGGATTTTCGATTAGGGTTTGTGATTTGTGAGAAATAAATTTGTATCTTTGCGATTTGTGATTTGAAAATTAAAAATATGGTTTATGGTTGTGGTGAGAAATAGATTTGAGAATTTGTTGTTTGTGATTCAGAATTGTGGTTTGTGATTATGGTTGTGACAATGAATTTGTGAATTTGTTACTTTACTATGAATAACCACCATTATAAATTTGCACATAATTTCAAAGTTGGTCAGTCAGAAACTTGTGCTTGTGAGAGCAGTGTGGTTTTGCATATTTCAAAAAATTAATTGAATGATATTATAGTTTAGCTGTAAAATTTTGAAGTTCAGTGTTAGATTACAGTTGGCAATGTAGGTTCCTGAATCCGAAAAACAGTATAATGACGTTTTTAATTAGTGCTATTCAACAAATAAGCAGGACTGAAGGTGTCAAGGGCGTATATAGTTACAATTTCAGACTCGAACATTTCAAACCGTCATTTTTCAGGAAAAAAAAACAATCAACCCCCTGCAAAAATTCCTGGATCCGCCACTGCACTTAATGAACAGAATAAATGACATTATTATAATTTATATTGAAGGTAGCCAAGACATAAATTAATTGCCTTATTTCCCACGCTTTGAAATTTCTATAAATTTGACTATGTCCAATTCGCCATTTTCCAGAAATTGATGGATAGCCCATTATGAATTTGATGACCAATAAATCAACTGAACCTCTCCACAAACAAAGTCTATAAAATTCAAGGTATAATATATAATTAATCAGCACATACATCCAATCAAAATTCAAACTTAATTAACTCGACTGTATTGACTCCTCCGATCAAGTCGTCCGAGTGTGGGGGGTGCTCTTTGATCTTAAGTCGTCTCCAAATTATGTACATGATTCAACTCCATCGGTTTTGCTTAAACTAGCTTGCATAATTCAATTGAAACTAGCTATTCGATCAAGTGATGTAGAAAACTTGCATTCTCACATAAAATGATAAAATAGTTGGGGATAGCCATTAAAGTACCACTAATATTGAGCAATAAAATAATACTAAAATAAGTGTGCTCGCTTATAGAGAATTAGCGAACAGTAATACATCCATGATGTTTGAGCCTCTATAAAGTATCTATGAAGAGAAACATATCATCCATTGAAACATTTTCTGAATTAGAGATTGAAATTTCACATAAACATGCAATCAATCAAAGATTTCATAATCTTCTTCTCACTCCTATCCTTTTGCGGTTTGAGCACTCATTCTCACGGCTTCAAATTAGGGAATCAGAGTGATTATGAAGCCCTTTTGGCCATCAAGGATCAGATTTCCGATGATCCTGATTCCGTGTTGAGCTCCTGGAGCAACTCTTCCCTCCATTTTTGCCAATGGAGAGGCGTTACTTGTGGCCGCAGGCATAGCCGCGTGGTCAGTTTATGCCTTTCCTCCAACAAGCTAGCTGGTACACTGTCTCCTTTCATAGGTAACTTAAGCTTCCTTCGTGATCTTAAGTTATTCAATAACTCCTTTCAAGGGGGCATTCCCCATCAAATTTCTCATTTGCCTAGGCTACGAGTGCTAGACCTGGAGAAGAACTTGTTTGTAGGAAAAATCCCTGCCAACTTGTCTCGTTGTAGGCACCTTACTGTGCTCGCGTTCAGCGGCAACAATCTGGAGGGGAGAATTCCTACTGAGGTGGCCACCTTGCCTAATTTGGTACATCTTCATCTTTTTAATAACCACTTTAGTGGTTATCTTAAAGATATTGGGATTGGGAATATGAGCAGTTCCTTGCAAGTATTACAGTTAGGTCAAAATCAACTGCAGGGTAGCATTCCAGATGATTTTGGAAAGCTTAAAGGCCTTAATTATCTTACTTTCCACGACAACATGTTATCTGGTGTCATCCCAGCATCCATTTTTAATCTTTCTAGCTTGACTTGTCTTGAGTTTAGTAGGAATACTAAAATGAGCGGAAATCTTCCCCAAGATCTTGGCCTACGACTCCCCAAACTTCAATATCTTCTAGGAACAAACACGTCCCTAGATGGACGATTTCCAACTTCATTGTCCAACCTTTCTGAGCTTCTAAAACTTGATCTCTCGGACAATAGTTTCAAGGGTGAGTTTTCCTTCGATGGTAGAAATATGCCGAATTTAACGTTCCTTGCTATTTCGTTCGCATTTACTTCTGGACAAGCCACAAATCTTGGCTTCGTGGACACCCTGACAAACTGCACCAATTTAGTCCTATTGGAAATTGAAGGCAATTCTTTCACGGGACCATTCCCTCATTCTATACTCAATCTTTCAACTAGCCTTCAGTTTTTAAATATTGCCCACAACCAAATATCAGGATATGTCCCCTTCGGGATGGGGAGGTTTGTGAATTTATATGCCTTGGATTTTAGAGATAACCATTTCACAGGTCCAATTCCAGCTGATATTAGTGAGCTCCAAAATCTAGAACTTGCCATGTTTTCGAATAACAATTTCTCAGGAGAAATCCCGTTCTCTCTTGGGAACATGACACTTTTGAGTCAACTGGCTATGGATTACAACAATCTTGAAGGATCAATACCTAAAAGTGTCGGAAATTGCAAGTATTTAGAAATACTATTAGTTAATTCAAACAAGCTTATTGGAGTTTTGCCGGCTGAGTTGTTTCATGCTTCAAATTTGATCGAGCTAGACATTGGTCAAAATAGCTTCCAAGGATCACTGCTGGATAAAGTTAGCATGCTAAAGAATTTGGTTCAGTTGGATGCATCAGATAATAGGTTTTCAAGGGAAATCCCAAGCACTCTTGGAGGTTGCACGAGTCTTACAATCTTAGACCTAAGGAAAAACTCCTTTGTAGGATCGATACCCAACTCTTTAGGTCCTTTGAAAAGCATTCAAATACTTGACCTTTCTTCCAATCATCTGTCGGGACAAATGCCCAAATATTTTTCCTCCTGGCCATATTTGTCATATCTGAACCTGTCATTCAATAACCTCGAGGGTGAAGTTCCTACTAATGGTGTATTTGCCAACACAAGTGTGGTGTCGGTTGTTGGAAACAATAAGCTTTGTGGAGGAGTGTTCGAGCTACATCTACAAAGATGCCCTTCCACTAAAGTATCTAAAAGGAGAAGATTGCCCTTAGCATTGATTGTGATCATCTGTGTTGCTTGTGCCTTGATTGTTGTACTATCAGTTGCACTATGCTTCTATTTGCTTCGCTATCAAAGAAGAAGAAAGGATGCATCCCCAGGCTTACAGAACATCAAGCCTTTTCTTAAAGTGTCGTATCAAATGTTGTCGAGGGCAACAAATGGGTTTTCATCATCAAATTTGATAGGGGTTGGAGGCTTTGGATCTGTATATAAGGGAATCCTACACCAAGATGATGCAGAATTAGTAGTTGCGGTCAAGGTGATTAAGCTTCAGAATGATGGAGCCGGTAAAAGTTTCCTTGCTGAATGTAAAGCTTTGAGGAACATTCGTCACCGAAATCTTGTTAAAATCATCACAGCATGCTCAAGCATTGATACTCAGCGTAGCGACTTCAAAGCTTTGATTTACGAGTTCATGCCCATGGGTAGTCTTGAAGGATGGCTACATCCCAACCATGTCACCAGTGAACATGTCGATGATGATCAAACTTGCAAGTTAAGCCTCTTTCAAAGGCTAAACATTGCCATTGACGTGGCTTCTGCGCTTGAATATCTCCACATCGGATGTGCCAACCCAATCATTCACTGTGATTTGAAACCTAGCAACATCTTGCTTGATGATGATATGACTGCTCGTATCGGTGATTTTGGATTAGCCAAGTTTCGTTTAGCTGGAGCGTCAACCTCTAGCACTACAAACCAGACTAGTTCAAATCAAGTGAGAGGAACCATTGGATATGCTGCACCGGGTAATTTATTGACATTAACATTGCTTTATATATGATTCATTTCTTAGAATATATAATATTGCTTTTAACACGTACATTATTACACTGCACATGGTATGCAGAATATGGTGTCGGGAGCAAGGTCTCGCCTGAAGGTGACATCTACAGCTTTGGGATCATTGTGTTAGAGATAATGACATCCAAAAGGCCAACAGATCCACTGTTCAACAATGGTCTCAACCTTCATGAGTATTCAAACTCAGCTATTCCTAATGGGGTGATGGAAATTATCGACCAAATAATGCTCGGTGACACTAATGTGCTGCATCCAAGAACCGGCGGGGATATCGGGAAAATTGAGTGCATCAAGTCACTCGTCGTGGTTGGAGTCCAATGCTCTATGGAGCTACCACAAGAGCGGATGAGCATAAGTAATGCTCTTAATGAGTTGAAATCAGCAAGGCGGAACTTCCTCTCAGGTGGACCTAGCAACCAAATTACACTTGAAAGTTGAACTTAGTTTAATTAGTGGCCGGCCAAGAACTTTTTAAAATCATGTTTACATGTTAATTGCACTGTGTACTTTAAGTATAGAGTATATTTCATTAAGCACTTAGCTTTTGTACATTTTATGTAACATGTAATGTGTGTAATGGTTGTATGTTATATGAGCTATGATTGAAAGGTGGAATTGGGTCAGGCTAAGCTCGGTTTTGGGTGTTTGCTCTATAGCTGCCAAAACCACAGTTGGACCCCCAAACCTGTTGAGCCCAACCCGGCCCATTTCTCCTTTGTGGAAGTTGAGCTCGATTTCAGCTTGTGTGGAACGTTGCGTTTGATGCTAGGGTTCCCATGCGAGCTCGTCTATAAATACACCTTACTTCCTGCCTGCTTGTCACTTTTGAAGCTTTCCGTCTAGGTAAGTCTAAAGAAAGAGAGAGAAAGAGAGAGAGAGGAGTGAGCGCCAAGAAACCCTAGCGCTGCCATATCCATTTTTGGGAGCGTCGCTTGTCTTGGTGGCCGATCTGTTGCTCCTCTTCAGATCTACCTTCGACGAAGATCTTCTTCGTCTTGCTCTTGTTTTTTCTTCAGTGTTTTGTAGTTTCTTGTTGTTGCATGCTATTCATGCTTTCTGTGTTTTGTGTTACTCTGTAAGCCTTTGAACATTTGAGTTAGTGGATTTAGGGTCCGATCTGAAGGCCCCGAGGGGCGAGGACGTAGGTCATTTGAACCGAACCTCGTAAAATCGTTGTGTTCTTTGCTTGAGTTTACTTTCGCTTCCACTTATCTGATTGTCGAACTCTTATCTGTTGAACATCTGCTATATCATTAAGTATAATTATTTTGCCCTATGTTGGGTTGTATTTGCATTTGCACCCGCAGTCTGCATAATAAAAGAACTTTGCCCTGTTTTCTTTTTTAATTGCTTAGCCAAGAAACAAATTGGCGGCCCAATATGAATATAGAGAGTTGCATGTGTATTGACTGCCTTGTTGAAAGATGGCATCCAAGATGCCCACAAATCCAATGTTCAACAGCAATCCCAACCTTCATTAGTATGCAATGTTTACTGATTTGAAATGGAAATCCCTCTCACATAATTAATGTTTCTGTTAGATTATAAAGGGTAACATTGGTATTGTATAGGCCAGCTGTATGTTGATCCTCCCTCTATATAAGACACCATATTGTAATCGGTTTGGAAGTAATGAGAATCAGACAAAATTCAGAGCCTCTGCATGCTCAGACAATGGTGGGAGGCACAATCCTTTCCCACTACCAATTCTGACATTTCCTTTTCCTCAAAACTTCTGTTACATTCATCACAAATTCATCCTATTCTATCTCAAATCCAGAATCGAATTTCATGTTATAACATGGTATCAGAGCTTTGTGCTTGATTAGAGATAATTTCCATCGTTTCCATGGCTACCCAAACAGATAGTGAGCTCTTTCTTCACCACTCAGACCACCCAAACTACGTCTTGTCCACCAGCCTGCTGAATGAAAGGAATTACAGCCATTGGAAGAGGTCCGTTGAGGTCTCCCTAACAGCGAAGAACAAGCTCGGCTTCATCAATGGAACTTGCTTGCGTTCGACAACTAATGCCCAGGATGGACTCAAGTGGGATCGCTGCAATTCCATGGTAATATCCTGGCTCCTTCACTCTGTTGAAAAAGAAATAGCTGAGTCTATCTTGTATTGTAAATCTGCTGCTCAGATTTGGAAGGAACTTGGGAAACGATTTGGTAAATCAAATCGTACAAGGATTTACCAAGTTCAAAGGGATCTTGTGTCTCTAAATCATGGAAATAGCTCGATTTCAACATACTTTACCAAGATGAAAAAGTTATGGGATGAGTACTTGATGCTTGTTGAAGATGTTGTTTGTGCTTGTGGCTCTAGAACTGTTGTGAACAAGATTGTGCAGGATCAGCAAGTTATCCACTTTTTGATGGGTTTGAATGACAGCTACAATGCTGTTAGAGGGACTATTTTGATGACGACTCCTCCTCCTGATCTTGATCAAGTGTATCAGATGGTCCTTCAGGAGGAACAGCAAAGGGGCATTGGAAATTTGCTCAAGACAAAGACTGAGAATATGGCGTTTGCTGCACAGAAGAACCCAATTTCCAGCAATCAGAAGGGTAGCCAGCAGAAGCAATATTGTGACCATTGCAAGGTTGGAGGTCATTCTATGGAGACTTGTTGGAAACTCCATGGATATCCGACCACTGGACCTACAAGCTCTAACTTCTGTGACCACTGCAAGGTCAAGGGACACACCATGGAAAAGTGTTGGAAGATCCATGGGTTTCCTCAAGGTAAAGGGGAGAGCAAGTTCTATTGCACACATTGCAAGAATGGTGGACATACTGTGGAACGCTGCTGGAAATTACATGGTTATCCACCTGGGAAGGCACCACCTACCATGGCAAATATGACCATTTCAGAGACCACTGCGCCTAGCACTTCCTCACCACCCATCACACAGCAGCAATATGAACATCTGGTGAGCCTACTGAGCAAGCATTCAGGGCCTGAAGGACTCAACCATGCTGCATTCTTAGCAGGTAAATCATTCTCTCTCTTTTCTTCAATCAATAATTCTTCTTGGATCTTGGATAGTGGAGCTACAAACCATATAACACCACATCTCAAGTATTTCCACACCTATACTGATGTTAAAAACCCCATCACCATCATATCACCTTTTGGAAGTTCTGTTTCCACTGTCTTTCCTACTTCAGACCAAGCTTTTTGTAATAATTCTAGCTACAATGTTGGTGAACTATGGCACTGCCGTATGAGGCATCTTTCCTTTGATCAGTTGAAACATATTGACATTGTTGGTGGCACCTTTAAGCCTAATTTCATTTGCCAAGTTTGTCCTAAAGCTAAGCAACACAAGAAGTCTTTCTCTACTTCTTTATCTCGTGCTGATAATCCATTTGATCTTATTCATTTAGACACATGGGGTCCTTACAGAAATCCCACTCATGATGGCTTTACTTATTTTCTAACATTGGTTGACGATCATAGCAAAGCTACATGGACCTTCCTGATGACACATAAAAGTGACGCTCTTACCATCCTCAAAAACTTTGTCTCAATGGTTTCCACACAATTCAAAACCAAAATTAAGTGCATTAGATCTGATAATGCTAAAGAATTTTGTGATATGTCTACCAAAACTTTCTTCAACACCAATGGCATCATAAATCAAACTTCGTGTGTTTACACACCCCAACAAAATGGTGTTGTTGAAAGAAAACATAAACACTTATTGGAGGTTGCTAGAGCCCTTCTCTATCAATCTAATTTACCAATTCCATACTGGGGTGAATGCATTCTCACTGCCACTCACCTCATAAATAGATCTCCCTTACCATCTCTCCAAAACAAATCCCCTTATGAACTCCTTTTTCAGAAACCACCAAATTACAATGTCATCAAGGTCTTTGGATGCTTGTGCTTTGCTAGTTCTCCAACAAGAAACAGAGACAAATTTCAGTCGAGAGCCATTCAGTGCTTATTTTTGGGATACCCATTTGGCAAGAAAGGATACAAACTCCTTGATCTTGAAACCAAACACATCTTTGTTTCTAGGGATGTTACCTTCCATGAATTCCATTTTCCATATCATAACTCACCTCCTTCAAACAATACACTCCCTTTACCCACACCATCCAGTGAGATCCCTTCCCATCTATTTATCCCCACAACCACACCAGTTGCCACCCATGTCAATCCCAATACTGATCATGATCATGCCCCTCCTCCTGTCCCTTTGAGAAGATCCAACAGACCACACTCCACACCTTCATACCTTCAAGACTATGTCTGCTCCTATAGCCCTGCTGAACCAATCACTAGTGGCATCATTGCTCCTTTCCAATTGCCTAACACATTTCATGCTTTTCTAGCCAAAGCCATCACATACACTGAACCTACCTCTTTTTCCCAAGCCTCAAAGGATCCAAATTGGATTATTGCTATGAGAAAAGAGATTGATGCTTTACAAGCTAACAACACTTGGTGTTTAGTCCCTCTTCCTGCAGGTAAACGTCCAATAGGATGTAAATGGATCTACAAAGTGAAATTGAGATCAGATGGCACCCTTGAGAGATATAAAGCTCGACTTGTAGTTGTAGCCAAGGGGTTTACACAACAGCCTGGCATTGACTATCATGATACATTTTCACCAGTCGTCAAGATGACAACAGTTAGAGCCCTCATCTCCATTGCATCTGCTAAGAATTGGCCACTCCATCAACTTGACGTCAATAACGCCTTTCTTCATGGTGATCTACATGAAGAGGTGTATATGACAATGCCAGAAGGGATTCCAAACCCTCACAACCATGTCTGCTTGCTCAGAAAGTCCATCTATGGCCTCAAACAGGCCTCTCGCCAATGGTTTCATAAACTCACCACTTCACTTCTTTCAATGGGCTTCCTTCAATCCAAGAATGACTACTCTCTCTTCATTCTGAAACAGAATTCTGACATCACCATAGTTGCTATTTATGTTGATGAACTTCTAATTACAGGCTCATCTGCTGCCACAATTACCAAACTAAAAGCACTACTCGATTCCCAATTCAGCATCAAAGACCTTGGTGCACTACATTACTTTCTTGGCCTAGAGATCACTCATCTACCAGGAGGCATTGCCATCACTCAATCAAAGTTCACATTTGAACTTCTTGCTGAGTCTAAATTAACCCCATCCACCCCTGTGTGCACACCACTACCTCTTAATACCAAACTCAACAACACTGATGGTGACATCATTCCAAATGCAACTCTCTATAGACAAATTGTAGGTAAGCTCAATTACCTTACTCACACACGTCCAGACATCTGCTTTGCTGTCCAGACTCTCAGTCAATTCATGCAGCAACCTCGTACCCCTCACTTGGTTGCTTTTCACCACACTCTGAGATATCTTTCTGGCACTATTGGTCATGGCATCATTTTACATGGGTTTGACAAACCAGTCATTACAGCATATTCTGACTCTGATTGGGCAGCTTGTCCAATATCACGAAGATCTGTCAGTGGCTTCCTAATCCTACTTGGCTCTTCTCCAATTGCTTGGAAATCCAAGAAACAAAGCACTGTATCTCGAAGCTCTTCTGAAGCAGAATATAGAGCAATGGCACAAGCCACTTCTGAGCTCACTTGGTTGATTCGCCTACTTGAAGAGCTCGATGTTGGTCCCTTGTTACCAGTTAGTTTGCATTGTGACAACCTTTCAGCAATTCAGATTGCACAAAACCCAGTATTTCATGAAAGAACGAAGCACGTGGAGATTGACTGTCACTTCACACGTGAGAAGGTAATGGAGGGTTTAATTGATCTTTGCTTCACTCCATCATCCGAGCAACTTGCAGATGTTCTTACTAAAGTTTTACCATCGTCACAGCAAAATCATCTTCTTTCCAAGCTGGGGATGACACACCCTCCAGCTTGCGCGGGGGGGGGGGGGGTGTTAGATTATAAAGGGTAACATTGGTATTGTATAGGCCAGCTGTATGTTGATCCTCCCTCTATATAAGACACCATATTGTAATCGGTTTGGAAGTAATGAGAATCAGACAAAATTCAGAGCCTCTGCATGCTCAGACAATGGTGGGAGGCACAATCCTTTCCCACTACCAATTCTGACATTTCCTTTTCCTCAAAACTTCTGTTACATTCATCACAAATTCATCCTATTCTATCTCAAATCCAGAATCGAATTTCATGTTATAACAGTTTCCAAGCTGTGGCTACTGGCTATTGTTTAACTTGAAGATTAAGGGCATGTTTGGCAATAGCGTTCCAAAGGGTTGGATAATAAATGACATAATTATTTTATATCGAATGTTAAACGACAATCTCAACCTTCATTATTTCATATCCGATGTTCAAACAATGTACTGATCGAATGAGTTGAAATCAGGGTAAGTTTTTTTTTTTTTTTTTTGACGTAAAGGCGGCACATTTTATTATAAAAGATCGATTTCCGCAAGCTCAATCAAACTTTGCGGAAACGGAGCAAGATATACGTGATCATCACCTACTGGTGGAACAAGTCTTGCTACGGAATGTGCCAGCGTATTGCCGCTACGTACGGCGTACATGACTAATTACAAATGAGGAGAAACCTGCTGCTATCTCCCATATATCTGCTACTAAGATGCTGGTGTAGGAATAGGTTGAGTTGAAATCAGGGTAAGTTAAATAACCGATTCAATCTGTTGTTTGGTTGAGTAAATTAAGAGTTAGCTGTCATTTCCATTATATAAATTCAATCACGACTCGGCTTGAAATAAATTATTTTGTTGTAATTTATTATTGATTTGAACTTGGGTTATGTTAAAAACCTTATTAGTTGGATAAAATATATAAGAGCATCCGCATCCATGGAACTCAATTCGGTTCCTTAACTCTCATTTTTTATCTTTCTCTCTCCTTAAGAAACCCAATTTAATTTTTTACCCATATCTCTACAACCCATTTTATTATAAACTAAATAATATAAAATTAAAAATATCTCCACCAGGTACTTATCCAAAACCCCCACTTTCTCTTTCCTACCCTCTCACATATGCCTCTCATCTTCTTTCTTTCTTTGGTTTTTAAGGGTTCCTTAGTAGCAAATCCATCACATCATTCCTTAATAAAACATCTCCCTCCCTTATTATTTTATTCTTAAGTTTCTTATTTTTCTTCTTTAAACACCCCAATGTGGGTGCTCTAAGGTGTCGAAATTCTATAAAAGCATGAATTGTTTTTATTATTCTTTCATGCTAGATTAAGTATTTGATTTGATCGATCACCTAGTCACAATTTGATGATCACCTATTTGATTTAAAGTTGACTATTCAAGGAGACTTAAAACTGCTCAAATTGTACCCAAATTAGCAATTTCAGGATTAAAAAAATCAGATTCTCATTGATCAACACCACCTGTATGAGTATACTCAAAACAATGACAGGTGATGATTCAGCCCAAAACTGAGCAACTGGACAGTAGAAACTATGACAGCAATGAAGATATATATACCTTCTCCTTCATGAGTTAGCAAGATGTTTGGACATTAATGATTCCTGCAACAAATGTAATCACAAATTTAACACATTCAGCAAGCAGAAAAAGCAGCAAATATTTGTCAAACACTTTCAATATATTTAGAATTATAAGTATAATAGATATTGAGAATCCAAACAAATCACCTTAGCATTGAATGAACAGAACAAATGGCATTATTATTATGTTGAAGGTAGCCAAGAAATAAAATAATTTTCTTCATTTTCCACGCTTTGAAATTTCTATATATTGAATCTGTCCAATTCACCATTTTCCAGAAATTAATCGATGGATATCCCAATATATATAAATTTGACCAATAAATCAACTGAACCTCTCCACCAACAAAATCTATAAAATTCAAGGTATAATAATTAATCATCACAAACACCCAATCAAAATTCAAACTTAACCCCACTCAAGAAATCTAATTATTATCCGATTGATCAGCATGTACTATATCTTGGCTTGAAAAGTTTGTTAAATCTCACCACCTATCAGTAACGATTGAACAACTTATAACCTAATCCTCTGTTAAGAAAAACATATCATTTTAGATATTTTGGTGTTCACATTACAAAATTACCCTTGTAATGATTAGAGATTTATTAGTTGTAATTTTCAATAAAGTGAAAAACTAAACTAATTAATAATTAATCTTTAGTCGTCTCCAAATTATTTTCATGATTCAACTCCATCTGTTTTTGTTTAAACTAGCTATATATACTCAATTGAAACTAGCTATTCGATCAACAGATGTAGAATTCAATTCAATATATTTTGACAGATGTGATCGATTGAATTGCTCATCTGATGTTTTAGACAAAACACAAAACTTAAGGTTCTCATTCATAAAGATATGTTAGGATATATATATAGTGTACTATTCAACTGTTGTAGTCTTTGGCTTCTTAACACACAAAAAGGAAATCAATATATATATTTTGTTATACAAATATAAAAATAAAAAAATCTTGCATTCTTACATAAAATGAAAAAATAGTTGGGGATAGCAATTCAAAGTATACCACTAATAATGAGCAATAAAATAATACTAAAATTAGTGTGATATTCAAAGTACGAATAATAATGAGCAATAAAATAGTTGAGGATATATAGTCCATATCATATATATCTATGATGTTTGAGCCTCTATAAAGTCCATCATATCTATGAACAGAAACATATCATCCATTGAAACATTTTCTGAATTAGGGATTGAATTTTCACATAAACATGCAATCAATCAAAGATTTCATAATCTTCTTCTCACTCCTTTCCTTTTGCTGTTTGAGCACACATTCTCACAGCTTGAAATTAGGGAATGAGAGTGATTATGAAGCCCTTTTGGCCATCAAGGATCAGATTTCCGATGATCCTGCAGATTCTGTGTTGAGCTCCTGGAGCAACTCCTCCCTCCATTTTTGCCAATGGAGAGGTGTTACTTGTGGCCGCAAGCATAGCCGTGTGGTCGGTTTAGTTCTTTCCTCCAACAAGCTAGCCGGCACACTTTCTCCTTCCATAGGTAACTTAAGCTTCCTTCGTGAACTTGAGTTATTCAATAACTTCTTTCGAGGGGACATTCCCCATCAAATTTCTCATTTGCCTAGGCTACGAATCCTAGACCTGCAGATGAACTCGTTTGGAGGAAAAATTCCTGCAAACCTGTCTCGTTGTAGGCACCTTATGGCACTTGGGCTTAGCAACAACAATCTGGAGGGGAGAATTCCTACTGAGGTGGCCACCATGCCCAATTTGGTGCATCTTAATCTTTTTATTAACCACTTTAGTGGTCTTCTTAAAGATATTGGGATTGGGAATATGAGTAGCTCATTGCAAGTATTACAGTTAGCTCAAAATCAACTGCAGGGGAGCATTCCAGACGATTTTGGAAAGCTTAAAGGCCTTACTTATCTTAGTCTAAGCGGAAACATGTTATCTGGTGTTATCCCAACATCCATTTTCAATCTTTCCAGCTTGACTGTTCTTGAGTTTAGTAGGAATATTAAAATAAGTGGAAATCTTCCCCAAGATCTTGGTCTACGTCTCCACAAACTTCAAACTCTTTTAGCATCAAACACCTCACTAGTTGGACGAGTTCCAAATTCATTGTCCAACCTTTCTGAGCTTCAAACACTTGATCTCTCAGTCAATAGTTTCAAGGGTGAGTTTTCTTTCCATGGAAACAATATGCCGGATTTAAAGTTCCTTAATATTGCATTTGCATTTTCCCCTGGACAAGCCACAGATCTCGGCTTCATGGACACCCTAACAAACTGCACTAGTTTAATGAATTTGCAAATTCATGGCAATTCCTTCACGGGACCATTCCCTCATTCTGTACTTAATCTTTCGACTACCCTTCAATTTTTAGTGATTTCCAAAAATCAAATATCAGGATATGTCCCATTGGGGCTAGGTAGGCTTGTGAATTTAATTAGGTTGGTCTTTGAAGATAACCTTTTCACCGGCCCGATCCCTGCTGATATTAGTAAGTTACAACGTCTAGAAGTTGCTGGTTTTTCGAATAACAGTTTCTCAGGAGAAATCCCATTCTCTCTCGGAAACATGACACTTTTGAGTGCATTGGGTATGGCATACAACAATCTTGAAGGATCATTGCCTACAAGTGTAGGAAATTGCACATATTTAGAATACTTAGATCTTTATTCAAACAAGTTTAGTGGAGTTTTGCCGCTTGAGTTATTTCATGCTTCTAGTCTGGTCTCCATATCCATTAACAAAAACAGCTTACAAGGATCATTGCCTGATGAAGTTAGCATGCCAAAGAATTTGGTTAGGTTTGATGTATCAGATAATAGGTTTTCAGGTGAAATCCCTAGTTCTCTCGGAGGTTGCACGAGTCTTAGATTGTTATACATGAACGGAAACACCTTTGTAGGATCAATACCCAAATCTTTAGGTTCTTTGAAAAGCATCGAAGAACTTGACCTTTCCCACAATCATTTGTCGGGAGAAATCCCAAAGTATTTTTCCTCCTGGCCATATTTGTCAAATCTAAACCTGTCATTCAATAACCTCGAGGGTGAAGTTCCTACTGATGGTGTTTTTTCCAACACAAGTGTTTTGTCGGTTGTTGGCAACAATAAGCTGTGTGGAGGAGTGTTCGAGCTACATCTACAAAAATGTCCTTCCACTAAAGTATCTAAAAGGATCAGAAGATTGTCGTTAGCAGTGATCGTGATCATTTGTGTTGCTTGTTCCCTAATTGGTGTACTATCAGTTGCATTGTGTTTCTATTTGCTTTGCTATCAAAGGAGAAGAACGGATGCATCCTCAGACTTAGAGAATATCAAGCCTTTTCTTAAAGTGTCTTATCAGATGTTGTCGAGGGCAACAAATGGGTTTTCGTCATCAAATCTGATAGGTGTTGGAGGCTTTGGATCTGTTTATAAAGGAATCCTACACCAATGTGATGCAGAATTGGTAGTTGCGGTCAAGGTGATGAACCTTCAGAATGATGGTGCCGGTAAAAGCTTCCTTGCTGAATGTAAAGCTTTGAGGAACATACGTCACCGAAATCTTGTTAAAATCATCACAGCATGCTCAAGCATTGATACTCTGCGTAACGACTTCAAAGCTTTGATTTACGAGTTCATGCCCAGGGGTAGTCTTGAAGGATGGCTTTATCCAAACCATGTCAGCGATGAACATGTCGATGATGAACAAGCCGGCAAGTTAAGCCTCTTTCAAAGGCTAAACATTGCCATCGATGTGGCTTATGCGCTTGAATATCTCCACATCGGATGTGCCAACCCAATCATTCATTGTGATTTGAAACCTAGCAACATCTTGCTTGATGATGATATGACTGCTCGTATCGGTGATTTTGGATTAGCCAAGTTTCGTTCAGTTGGAGCGTCAACCTCTGGCACTACAAACCAGACTAGTTCAAATCAAGTGAGAGGATCCGTTGGATATGCTGCACCGGGTAATTTTATTGACATTAACATTGCTTTATATATGATTCATTTCCTAGTATAATATTGCTTTTAACACATCATTACACTGCACATGCTATGTAGAATATGGTGTCGGGAGCAAGGTCTCGCCTGAAGGTGACATCTACAGCTTTGGGATCATTGTATTAGAGATGATGACATCCAAAAAGCCAACTGATCCCATGTTCAACAATGGCCTCAACCTTCATGCGTATTCAAACTCAGCTCTTCCAAATGGGGTGATGGAAATTATCGACCAAATAATGCTCGGTGACACTATTGTGCTGCATCCAAGAACCGGCGAGGATATCAGGAAAATCGAGTGCATCAAGTCATTCATCATGGTTGGCGTCCAATGCTCTATGGAGCTACCACAAGAGCGGATGAGCATAAGTAATGCGCTTAATGAGTTGAAATCAGCAAGGCGGAACTTCCTCTCAAGTGGACCTAGCAACCAAATTACACTTGAAAGTTGAACTTAGTTTAGTGGCCAAGAACTTTTTAAAATCTTGTTTACATGTTAACTGCACTGTGTACTTTAAGTATAATTACTTTGCCCTATGTTGGGTTGTATTTGCATTTGCACCTGCAGTCTGCAGAATAAAAGATCCATTGAGATGAAATCATCATTTATTATGACTAGCCCTGTTTTTTTTTTCGAAAATTTCGCCTAGTGCCCCTCAAGTAAGGCTTTTTTCACGAGGTGTACAAAATTTTGGCATATTTCGCCGAATACCCCTGAGGTTCGTATCTTTTTCGTCCCGTGCCCCTCCAATAGCTTTTAAAATAAACCGTTTAACACTCCGTTAATTAAATTTTGTTAGAGAAAGAAAGAAAGGAGGAAAAGACATTTGCGTGCAAAGGGTGAGAGGCAGCCGGACTCCTCTTCACCGTCGCCCCTTCACCGGCCTCCTGTTGCACAGTCACTAGACTCCTCTTCGTCGCCCTCCTCTTGCACAATCATCTGACTCCTCATTCTTGGCCTCCTGGTGCATGATTGAAGATCGGTTCGTTCGGTCACTAAACCCTAAATTGCAGATCTAATTCTCGCCATGTCTCCCGCGGCCTCCAATTCTTCTCGACATCGGTGTTTCTCCTTGTTTGAATTCGAAGTGGTGGTAGTAAGCTCCAACGCCTTCTCCCTTCAATCCCAAGTAAGTCATCTTCTCTTGGTTCTCCTTGTTTCTCCTTTGAACCAGTGAATGTTACCGCTGACGTGAACGACCTTGAATTAATTGTTCAAATTAGGGGGTTTCGTTAGCTGGATTGGGCCTATCAATTATAAGATGAACCAAGTTCATCTTTATATTGATTCAACACATTAGCGGTAGGAAGACACCAACCAAGTCACCAAGCACCACTGGCTAGCTCACCGAGCCATCCTTGGTCCATGCTCGAGCCACCTGTGACCTAGTCCTAGTCCTTGAACTTCAAGTCATTACAAGCATACACACAACATACATCCATCTAGATTATAAGACATTACATGATGTGATATAAACGTTTGTATATCTATGCTAGTCATTTTAATTGCTATCGTCCATCTTTAAAGTTTCTAGGGGGGATAAGTATTTGATTTGATCACCTAGTTATATATTTAATAAACAGTTTAAAGTTGATCGACTATTCCATGAGACTAAAAACTGCACAAATTGCTACCCAAATTAGCAATTCCAGGATCAAATTAAAATCAGATTCTCATTCAACACCACCTGTTTGACTATACTCAAAGCAATCACAAGTGATGATTCAGCCCAAAAACTGAGCAACTGGACAGTAGAAACTGTGACAGCAATGAGTTAGCAAGATGTTTGGACATTAATGATTCCTGCAACAAATGTAATCACAAATTTAACACATTCGATCAGCTGTTGAGAGAATGAAAGGTGTGAAGAGATCAAAAGAGTCTCACATCGATTATATGAACAAAAAAACCTTAATATATAAGCTACTGAGTTACTCCTCTGTAGATTCGAGATCGACTTCCTATCTCTCAGATCGGAGATAAGAAGTTAGGGTTCGAGTGTAAACAACCAAGATAAACCGTAAAATAAAGCGACACAGCAGATTTACGTGGTTCGATCCGAAGATCTACTCCACGGGGCCTCAGCAGGGAGGCACCGAATCAAATCCACTAAGTACTAATCGGTATTACAGAGTATGGTTGCCGATGGACCAATATCAGACAAGGCAAGCAAGAATAGAGCAAGATACAAGAGGAAAGTGAAGAAGTAAAGCAAGAAAAGGTAGAACACTCCCCAGATCTGAAGAACAGGTCAGATCTGTGCACAGGAGCTCGCCGGAGAAGAAGGACTTCGTCGAAGGAGGTGCTGATGCCTTGTTCTTCCTTGCCGTGGACGAGATCTAAGGTCTCGCAAGGAGATGCGCCTTAGAACTCGCCGGATCTTCACAAACGCCGCCGAGGAGCACCGGAAAACCCTAGCTCCCAGAGCCTCTCTCTCTTCTTTCTCTCTCTGCCGCTTTGGAACTGAATTAGGTTAAGAGAAACCCTAGAGCTGCTTCAGCTATATAGGCGTGCCACTAACCAAAACGCAGCGTCGAGCAACTGGAGCGAGCTCAAGGAACATGGGCTTCAGGTGGAGCTTGCTTGGGCTTCTCCAGAGATGGGCTCAAGGGAACAGGCCCAATCCGGAATAGCCAAATGATCCAACACACACATTATACAACATATAACATATACTTTAACATATATGTGAGCATAGTTATGTTAACTACACTTCTAACATATAGTCATAGTATATAATATGTGTATAATATATGTTAGTATCTTGTTAGTCGATCTTGCCTACGTCTTTAATCCGATATTAGTTAATCTACCATCCTATACTCCTAGATAAAATATGCTTAGGATTAAGAAGACATAACAATTTGCCCTCCTAATCTGGACCATATTTAACCTATTAAAATACTGTTAGTACCCTAGTGGATTTGAGTCAGTACCACATCCTGTTTCATCATTGGCCCAGTACCTGTGCGTCTAAGGAAGATCTCCGAGGTGGAGAAAGTCTCTGCAGAAGAGAAACTTGTTTGCTGGGACGATCTTTGTACCGAAGTCAGCTGGGTTGACGTCGCCTTTGATCTTTCTGACGTCTAGCTCGCCTGATGATACCCTTTTTCGTATGAAGTGAAACCGAAGGTCGATGTGTTTGGTTTTTTCGTGGTACATCGGGTCTTTGCACAGATACAGTGCGCTCTGGCTATCCATGTTTATAACAGGCTTGAACGGCTTTCTTAGAATCTCTTGAAGAACCCCTTTGAGCCAAATTGCTTCTTTTGCTGCTTCAGTGGCGGCAATGTATTCTGCTTCTGTGGATGATAATGCAACAACCGATTGTTGCTGAGATTTCCACGTTATGCAGTTGCCTGCCCAGGTGAAGTAATATGCTGAAGTAGACTTTCGATTGTCTTTATTACTGGCGTAGTCGGAATCGACATATCCCTGTAACTTAGTAGCAGATTCATGCAAACTATAGTGTAGACAGAGATTCTTAGTACCAACAATATAACGGAGTAAGTACTTCATAGCATTCCAGTGATCTAAACCAGGATTAGACATAAAACGACTTAAAACACTTATGGCAAAAGCAAGGTCGGGCCTCGTACAAAGCATAGCATACATCAATGAGCCTACAGCTGCGTCATAGGGCACCTTACTCATTTCTTTGACACTTTCGGGTTTAGAAGGACAACTCTTTTTGGTGAGTTCTAAATGCCCTCCTAAGGGAATGGTAGTGGGTTTGGATGTGGACATATGAAAACGGTCTAGGACCTTTTGGGTATAGTCATCTTGAGATAACCATATAGATTTCTTATGTCGGTTTCTAATGATATTTATGCCAAGTATCTTCTTGGCACTGCCTAGATCTTTCATCTCAAAGTATTTCTTCAAATTGCTTTTAGTAGTGCTAATAGGAGGCATGCTATCACAAATAATAAGGATATCATCAACGTATAAAAGCACATAAAGCATGGAAGAAGGAGAAATGCTTTGAAAATAAAGACAAGTATCATAACTGCTTCTAGTAAAGCCTAATTTATGAATCACAACATCAAACTTGAGATTCCATTGCCTAGGGGACTGTTTAAGTCCATAGATGGATCTCTTAAGTAAGCAAACATGATCAGGATATTTAGGGTGTTCAAACCCTTTAGGCTGTCTCATATGGATGGTTTCATCCAGAGACCCATGCAGGAAAGCAGTTTTCACATCCATTTGTTCCAATTCCCAGTCAAAGACAGCACACATAGCAAGCATTAAACGTAAAGTCTTGTACTTAACTACGGGAGCAAAGATATCATTGTAGTCTATACCTTCCTTTTGTGAGAACCCTTTGGCTACTAAACGGGCTTTATACCTAGGAGGATCTCTAGGGTTTTGACCATCCTTAATCTTAAAAATCCACTTGGAATCAATAAGACGGGTTCTCGGAGGTCTTGGAATCAATATCCAGGTCTGATTGACCTTCATTGAGTCCATTTCTTCTTTCATGGCATTTTTCCAGTGTATAGCATTAGGATCTCTAATGGCTTCAGAGTAAGAGTTTGGAGTGGTAGGGTTCCTAAGGGTGTCAGCAGTCAACAAAGCATATTCAATAATGTAATTGGTGTACTTCCTATTAGGTATACTAACCCTGGGTTCTCTATCCCTAACTAACTGGTAATCATGCAAGTTAGGAATGTTAGTCACAACATTATCATTAGCATGCATATCAGAAGTGGGGGTTGAGGAGAAAACAGAGGATCCCGAGGGATCATTAGAAAGGCCAGTTACATCACCAGAAATAGAGGGAGAAGAGGAAGAAATAGAAGGAGAAGAGGAAGAAAAGGAGGCTCCAGCAGTAGCTGCTGGAGTTGCTTGAGTGTCAACATCAGTGGTAGAGTCTCCTAAGTTGGCTGAAGCAGTATCCTTGTCTGTGTTGTCATTTTCTTTCTCTCCATTTTCTTCTTCTTGATTGTTCCCCCCGTGATTTGTTGAAGCTGGAGCTCTATAGAACCTTCCAGTGTCGTACTCATCTGAGAAGTCATCTTCTTCTGGAGGACTGGAGCTGCTGATTTCTTCAATCTGCTTTGGGGTACCTGTTACCTCAGAAAAAGAGGTTAGAGAACTCTTTAGAGGAAACTCCTTCTCATTAAATCTACAACTCCTAGTGGTTATTACTTTGTAGGCTCCAGGCTGTAAAAGTAACACCCTAAAGCCCTTTACTCCCTCAGGATACCCTAGAAAAATACCCTTTAAAGCTCTTGGCTGGAGCTTACCCTCATTGACATAAGGGTAAGCTGCACAGCCAAAAGGCTTTAGATAGGATAGATTTGGAGGCTTTCCTGTCCATTTTTGTTGAGGAGTAACAAAGTTAACAACACTAGAAGGAGATCTGTTTATAAGGTGGGCTGCTGTATGAACAGCTTCACCCCAAAGAGAAGGTTTTAATCCAGAACTAACAAGTAAACATCTAACTTTTTCTAACAGGGTTCTATTCATACGTTCAGCTGTGCCATTTTGCTGTGGTGTACCAGGTACAGTTAAGTGTCTTTTTATCCCATTAGATTTGCAATAATTGTCAAAATTAAAATTGCAGAACTCCAAACCATTGTCAGTTTTAAGGCATTTAAGTTTATGAGAGGACTGGCTTTCTACCATCACCTTCCAAACTTTAAATGCCTCAAAAGCTTGATCTTTGGTTTTGAGTAGACTAATCCAAACCTTTCTAGAGTAATGATCAATGAAACTGATGAAATATCTCATGCTACCAACAGTAGGGACTGGTGAAGGTCCCCATAAATCAGAATGCACATATTCTAATGGAAGTTTAGCAGTATAAGAAGAAGTAGGAAAACTCAGTTTAGATGCTTTTCCTAGTACACAGTTTTCACAGAAATCAATACTCACAGGTTTCTTAGGTATTAGTCCAGTTTCATGCAATTTAATAAGGCCTTTGTTTCCTATGTGACCAAGTTTGTTATGCAAATCAAGAGTTTCAGAGAGGGTCATAACATCTTTGGAGGAAACTGTATTCAGTTCCACTTTGGAAGATTGGATGTAGTAAAGCTTCTTTATCCTATGGGCTTTTAGGATAACCTTGTTGTTAAAGGTTACTGTCCTAATCCCATTGGATGAAGCTATGGTACAACCAAGTTCTTCCAAAGAGGACTCTGAAATCAGGTTTCTCCTAAGACTGGGAACATATTTGACATTGGTGAAAATTCTAATAACATTATCATGCATACACATAGAAATATCACCAGTACCAGCAACATGTAGAGTAGTATGATCACCAAGCATAACATCACCACCAACAGACTTATCTAAGTGTTTAAACAAGTTTTGAATGGAAGTAACATGCATGGTAGCACCAGAATCAAGTATCCACACATCAGGGTCAAATTGTAAAGACACATCAGCACACATGAACAATTCAGATGGGCAATCATTCATGTTTTCAAGCACAGCAGCAGATAAATCAGTATGATTCTTTTTAGCAAGTTCTTCAGCTCGTTTTTTCTTTCTA
The DNA here is from genome assembly GCA_963922045.1 of Persicaria maculosa. NCBI lineage: Eukaryota > Viridiplantae > Streptophyta > Magnoliopsida > Caryophyllales > Polygonaceae > Persicaria > Persicaria maculosa. Next base: position 67,685,954 of record OY998262.1, read on the forward strand.
CATTCCTTAACCCAGTGTCCAAGATTGCCACAGTAGTTGCACTTAGCATTAGGATCAGATTTCTCGGACTTCTCATTCTTGGACTTACTGTTCTTGTTCTTTTTATTCTTTGCCTTAGGTCCTTTTTGGTTATTTTCATTTGTTTTAGAAAACAGAACCTCAGGTTTCTCAACTTTGTCAGATTTAAGACCTTTAATTTTGAAAACTTTCATGATCTCATTTTTTTCAATAATGGATTCAATTAGTTTATCTTTAGATAGGTCATCACGACTGAACTGGATCACATCTTTAAAGTTGTTGAATTGAGTTGGCAAAGAATTAAGAAGCAAGATTGCCTGATGAGAGTCTTTGATATCGTCCTTACATCTTTCAAGTTCTTGAGTCATTTTTAAAAATTTGTCAAGATTGTCATCCAAAGTAAGTGCAGTGTTCATTTTAAAAGTAAACAAACGACAGAGCAAAGAGATTCTGGAGGGCAAGGATTTAGATAGAAAAAGCTCCTCCAGAGCATGCCATAGAGAGGAAGCGGATGAGTATTTTACCACCTGACGGGCTATGCCGTCAGTTAACCGTAGCATGATCTCGGCGTGGGCCTTCTCATCGAGCTCCGGGTCGATCGTTGGTGGATCCTTCAGCACGCCTTCAATTCCTTTGAGCTTTGAGTCCCCTTTGTCGGGTGTCTCAGTCGTCGAGGATTCGGTGCCGTCACCAAGCTTGATCCCCGGAGCCGGAGTTGCCGCTGGTGCGGTTGCCTTTACGGCCTTCCAGCACCCCTCCTTGATCAGTACGACCTTCATTTTGATTTGCCACATGGCGAAATCAATGTTGCCATCGAAGGGTTTAATGCGTAGAGCACTGTCCATTTTCGAGTACCTAAGAAGCAAGAAAACAAGCAGTGAGTACCAGATCTGCGAAGCGGAAGCAAGAAATAAAGGTTTTCAAGATGGATCTTGAAAACAGTAAACCCTAGGACCGGATCTGAGTGCTATCAAGCTCTGATACCACTGTAGATTCGAGATCGACTTCCTATCTCTCAGATCGGAGATAAGAAGTTAGGGTTCGAGTGTAAACAACCAAGATAAACCGTAAAATAAAGCGACACATCAGATTTACGTGGTTCGATCCGAAGATCTACTCCACGGGGCCTCAGCAGGGAGGCACCGAATCAAATCCACTAAGTACTAATCGGTATTACAGAGTATGGTTGCCGATAGACCAATATCAGACAAGGCAAGCAAGAATAGAGCAAGATACAAGAGGAAAGTGAAGAAATAAAGCAAGAAAAGGTAGAACATCCTCCTATAGCCAATTGGTTTTAGGATGGACCCCGCTCAGCTTATCTGCTTATGTGCTAGGCTATTAGCGCAAGGGCGCACGTGTGAAAAAGCCGAAAAAGCAGCAAACATATGTCGATCGGGAAATATCCCAAAATTTTATTTCTTAACAAACACTTTCAATACTCCGTATATTTATAATTATAAGTATAATAGATATTGAGAATCCAAAGAAACCACCTTAGCATTCAATGAACAGAATAAATGACATTATTATTTGGAAGGTAGCCAAAAAATAAATGAATTGCATTCATTTTCCACACGCTTTGAAATTTCTATATATTGACTGTGTACAATTCGCCATTTTCCAGAAATTGATCGACAGCCCAATTTGGGTGCCACTGTCATTTTTGCACACTCTTTATGGACTCCGATCAAGTCGTCCGAGAGTGGGGTCTCTTTAATCTTTAGTTGCCTCCAAACCGGACGCAGAATTCTAACTTTGATTATGTTAAAATTAGCTATATGTCCTTGTTACATTATATTTCGATCATTAAATTATTTTGCATGATTCAACTCCATCTGTTTTGTTTAAACTTAGCTTGCATATTCAATTGATTAATTTCTTACATGTATCTAAGATAATTCAACTCCATCTAGCTATTCTATTAAAACTAGCTATACTCAATTGCTTTAAAACCTAGAAGAAGCTAGAACCAAGAAGAAGAAGCTCTACTCGATCAATTGATGTAGTCTTTGAATTCAATATATTTCGACAGATGTGATCGCTCACAGTAGCGGAGCCAGGAATCTCGACCAGGGGGTGCTAAAAAAAATTCGTAAAATATTTTTTTTATGTATACTTATTAAGAAGATTTTTAAAAAAAATATTGAAAAAACACTAAAATTGTTATTTTTTAAAATGTGAATCACGACGAATTGCTTTTAAAACAATATTGAAAGAAAAATGTTAAATATATAATTTAAACATAAATATGATATTTTTTTAATGGAATAGTTTATAGAAACAAAAAAATATAGAGAGAATTTTTAATGAAATAGTTGATAGAAACAAAAAATATATAGAGAAATAAAAAAGAATTAATGATATAAATGTATAATTTAAACATAAATATGATATTTTTTAATGAAATAGTTTATAGAAACAAAAAATATAGAGGGAATTTTTAATGAAACAGTTGATAGAAACAAAAATATATAGAGAGAAATAAAGAAAAATTAATGATATAGTAAAAGTGTAAAACAAATAAAAAGCGAAAAAATTGGGAATTGAACCAAAACCTTTTGATTTTGATTCTCCTTCCCTCATTCCCTTACCACTTGAGCTAGATACCACTTTTGTTTCAAATATCCTTTAAAGATGTTATATTACTTTAAAAATGCTAAATATACGCAAAAAAATTATTATTATTTTTTTTTTTTTCCGTCAGTGGGTGCTCGAGCACCCCCTGGCTCCGCCCCTGATCGCTCATCTAATGTTTTAGACAAAACACAAATTTATGTGTGAGGAATTCAAAATTATGTGTTAGGAATAGGATAGTCATATATTCAATTGTTTTAGTCTTTGGCTTTCTTAACACACACACACAAATCAATATATTTTGTTAAAACATCTGTTATACAAATATATAAATATAAATATAAATATAAATAAGAAAACCTTTCATTCTTACATAAAATGATAAAATAGTTGAGGATAGCCATTCAAAGTACCACTATTAATATTGAGCAATAAGATAATGAGGGATTTAAAGGAAGTAACCCCCGCCCCGGTTTGGTTTGCTAGCCTAACCCCCTATCCGTTTCAATTTGCAAGGGCTAACCCTCCTCCCTAAAAAAATTCCACCCCAGGCGGTAAACATTACCTGGAGTAACCGGTGTGCCTCCCTTTCCTTTCTCTCTCTTGCCTCAAATCGATAGCAGAAAATCAGGGAGATAGAGATGAGGGCCGATCGAGTCCACAAGGACGGGGAGGAAGGCGCGCAGGCTGGAGCTCGACGGTACAGATGCGAGGGAGAGCCCGGCGCAGGCAGAGGCGGAGGCTCCGGCGCAGGCAGAGGCGCGGCGTAGTCGACCCGAGCCTTGAACGGCTCTTTCCTCCATTGATTTGCAGCTGCTCGTTCAATTGCTACACAGGTACTCCCCGCCTCCCACTGCTCGCTCTGCTCTCATATCTCCAACTCTCCCCGTCTCCCATTACAACTAAGAATTTGAGATCTCCCTGTCCCTTCTCTCTTCGATTGTCAAACTGAGATCTCCTTATCTCCGCTCCCATTACAACTGAGGTCTGCCCCTCTTTCCCTTTCCCAATCCAATTATTTAAAATTTTTTAGGGTTCGAATTTTTAGGGTTCGAATTGCAACTGAGGTCTGTCAAACTGAATTGAAGACGGATGAAGAGGATGATAGCATAGCACTGATTGCAGTCTGTCATAGGGAATATTAATCTTGTAATATTGATATATATTCACTTTTTATTCGCTTATGTTCAAGGAAGCAAAGATAGGGATTTGTCAAATTCTATGTCCTTTCTTGCAGATGGATGAAGCCCTCGCAGTTGTGATTGAAGATTTGTTTCCACCGCAAACATGATAAAGGTAAGTGAAACAGCAACTTAAATCTTTCCTTTTGTCCATTCCTTTACTCTACCATCAAGATTAGGTTCTTAATTCCCAATCACAAGTTGCTTGGATAGGTTATATAACTTATATGGTCAAAATAGCAGCCAAAGAAAAGAAAATAGATAGAGGTTTTCTGCTCTTTTTGGTTAAATAAAATGGGTCATTTCTGATTGACCATGAAACAAATTCAAGTATAGTTCTATTCTTATCGATCATGCAACCATCCTTTCTACATTGTAAATTTGTTATTCTTATCTCACAGATAAAGGAAATCAGTTCAAATAAAGGATACATCATACATTTAATCCTCTGCTCAGCACCTTCTTTGGAAATCAGTTCATATGAGATTCTAAAATAATTGCTTGTTTATAAACTGGAGCATTATATAGGTGGTGACCACTTGGGAACGCAGGAATTGCCATATAGGTGGTGACACTATAAGAGGTTTTACTATTGCTGATCAGGTTGTGTTTTTGTTCTTTCGACTGGTTGTGTGTGAGAACCACATATTGACATTCATATAAGAGTAAATACCGCTTGCTTGTTTAACCTTACTTGCAAAGTGAACGGAAATAATTATCTGAAACTTGGTGAATCTTAGGAATCTTGCAGAGTAATAGGAAAACGAATGAGGGGTGTTATTCTAAACGAAACTTATTATAACTTGGAATGGATGTTACAAGTTCTTACTGAATGAGGGCCAAGGGGAGTAGTTTAGAAAACTCTAGAATTCCATAGGATGCAACTCTAGAATTCCATCTGGGCTGCAATCATATAATGTATAACTAGTGTAGGTGAGTATCATGAATGAACGAAAAAGTACTGCCTATATAAATGATTAATGTGGAATACTCCTGTTAAGAAATATGAAGTGATTATACCATTGCTGCATTTTCTAATTTATCAGAGAGTGAGCTATTTCTCAAGACATAACAGTTTATTATATCTATCAGTTGATATGTCTTCTGTAGCAAGAACAACAGCCCTGTTTCACAAACCAAGTTTTGAATAGGTGGTCTATATCACAATCAGGCTGGGCATATCCGAAAGTAGCAACCAAAAGTATCAAGATTGAGGATTAATAATTTACACTTTATTTCATGATTTGGCCAAAGATGTGAAGTATATCTATCTTCTGATGTCAGTGGGAAATGCTTATGATTTCTGAAAGCAAAGCTATGTTCCTTTGTTGACCGTGTCATGTCATAGAATTTTTGTGAGATTCGTGTAGTTTTCCTTGTTTAAAAAATGCTCATATAGCCTATTAGCTCAATGGGAGAGCATTGTGGTCATACACAAAGATGTGGGTTCAATTCCCACATAGGCTTATTATTCATGAATCAATGCCGACTATCAAATTATGTTTAGAACAAGTCAATCTTGCTACATCACCAAATTATAGGCAGTTTCATATCAAAATAAATCGAAAGCCAAGATACTTCATTTTTCTGGTTGAATTCATCGTAAGATGGGTTTTTAACATGACAGGTAACAACTTTGACATGTCACCTACGTCACTTCACATGACAGTCAAACTGAGCGGACTTTTGCACGGCCTTGGCTTTGAGTTCCTTAAGCGCCTGAGCGGACTTTTGTGAGTGCTCTCAGAGTGGAATTCTTGTAGCTACTTGTTGATTCATGTATCTTTCAATGTTTTGTCTCGAGAGCAGTTCTGACTTGTAAATGGGAGGAAGCACGGATATTAACAAACAATTGAGAGGCAACAAACATGCTATGTATATTTTTGAAGAAGCTCTTCATCAATAAGGAACGCCCTAGACTGTACAGCTTGAAGAGCAGGAACTTGTGTTGCTCTCTTACATAATAAAGACAGAACTTTGACAGTGTATATAATTCTCTCTGGGATTAAACAGAATTTATGTTCTGGTGATCTGATTAGTACAATCTAATCATTGTCTTTACTTTGTTAGCTGATTTTTAGTTGGTTTTATCTTTAATTAATTGCATTACTGTCAAACCTATTACCTGTCATGTTAAAAACTCATCTTATGATGAATTCAACACACAAGGAAGATGAATTTGAGGTTAAAAACCATCTTCAAATGAGACTTGCTTTCCATCTTAGTCATTGCCTACTTTAACTCGAACAATGTCTCTCTTTTACCGAATAAGCTTATAGATTGCAGATCAGCAAATAACTTGTCATGTTAACGGGTATGACCTGTCATGTTAATAGCATTACCTGTCATGTTATTTTCTTTCATTAAGGAGAAGATGATCGATTCGCATTACCTGTCATGTTAAAGGTTATTACCTGTCATGTTAAATGGTATAACCGTCATGTTAATAGCATTACTTGTCATGTTTTTTTCTTTCATTAAGGAGAAGAGGATCGATCGATTCACATTACATGTCATGTAATTCGGATTACATGTCATGTTAAAGGGTATAACTGACATGTTAATAGCATTACCTGTCATGTGATTTTCTTTCCTTAAGGCAAGTTTTTCACAATCAATATCTTTTTTAAATGAAGATTATATATAAGGCAAATAAATAAAGATATAGCCTATAGGATAAAGAAGGAATAATTGGAATAAATAAAGAAGGCAAATGGCTCAACAGCTACACAAAGGATAGGTACTGAAGGAGGGCGGGCGATTTGTGAGGAGCTCAAGTGTTGCAGGTGGGCCAGCACTTCCGGCAAGCTCCCGTGGATCTTGTTCGCGATGCTCACATTTGTCATGTCAAACGAGAGAGAGTTGTCAGAGAGGTCGAGGAAGCCCATGGCCGTCTTGGATAGAATTGACATGTAGCCAGGTTGCCTGGAATACAAAAGAAAAAGAAACAACCCATAAGTGAGGAAACTAGACTCATCCTTACTAAACAGATCAATATTTTAGCATATCTTCCTACCAAAATACCACGATATCTGTGTAGAAATGAAAATGAGAACATAGCCACATACAGATCCACCTGCTGCAAGGGCTGTTAGGTCCTCAAGCAAGTGAAGCCCAAGCTTTCCAATTTCCTCAAGGTTTCCCTCCTCAGTGAAGATAACTCCAATAAACATTAGGAAATCTTATGCAGTTGCTCAGCTCACTGAGTGCATTAAAGACACTCACTGAGTCTATAATACCATGACCAGAATTAATCTTATGTAGTTGCTCAGCTCAATACCATGATCAGAAACAAAACCATCTTCATATGAAACAAAACCATCTTCATATGACATGTTAATAGCAGTTCATGCCTTGTACATCGTCTTTGATATGCACCCGATTAAACAACTAACCTAGTCAGTCCCACGAAACCATCTTCATATGAAACAACTAATCAGCAACCGAAACAATGATTTTGCAAAGTCAGCAACCGTCATGTCAAGTAACATAAGTGACGTGTCAAACCTATTACCTGTCATGTTAAAAACTGTCATGTTAATAGCATCACCTGTCATGTTAAAGGTTATAACCTGTCATGTTAAAGGGTATAAACTGTCATGTTAATAGCATTACATGTCATGTTATTTTCTTTCATTAAGGAGGAGGATCGATTCGCATTACCTGTCATGTTAAAGGGTATAAACTGTCATGTTAATATCATTACATGTCATGTTATTTTCTTTCATTAAGGAGAAGATGATCGATTCGCATAACCTGTCATGTTATTCGCCTTACCTGTCATGTTAAATAGTATAATCTGTCATGTTATTTTTATTAAGGCAAGCTTTTCACCATCAACATCTTTTTTAAATGAAGATTATATATATAAGGCAAATAGATAAAGCTATAAAGAAGGCAAATAGATAAATGTCAAGCTTGCAGTAGCAAGAAATCGAACGTGGACATTCTCAATCTATGAAGCCAAAGAAAGTTTAGCAAGCTTGATGACTTAAGATGCCTTTGGATACAATAACACTACTAACACTGAAGTCTACCATATCAAGTACATTTATAATCTTCTTCTTCAACCTAACTAATGACGAACACAATAAAGGAGACGGCGCATACATTAAAATAAAAACAAAAAATAACGGACACCCTATGGTTGTCTACTAGACACCTTATGGTTGTCTACTGGACACCTTATGGTTGTAGAGGGAATTCAAGGCTTGTTTTAGGCTAAATTTTATGAGCAGAAAGGCAGATAACATTTTTATTAAGGTAGATAACAATTCATCAATTTATTCTTACCATTTACATCTTTATGCACTTTATCCTTTTTTTGGAGGCAATAAAAAAAGACATCTAAATACTCAATTGAAACACAATCATCAAACACATTACGACAGCTTGAGCTCTTTTTTTTTTGTCACTACAGAAGCTTGCTGTTTTCTCCTTGACTCTTTCTGTTGCTTTTGCTCCTGATTTTCAGTTGTGGTTTTCTGCGTTTCATTCTCCTGAGCAGCTCCCACTTCACTTGTGCTCGGACCCTTCTTCTCATTCTTCTTTTCTATCACATCTTTCTCACTGATTTTTTCCAGCCTTTCCATCACACTCTTATCATTGTCTAAGCATGTTCTAGCACTCGACATAACCCCTGCAACATGGACAGACAAAGAAAGCTGAGGACCTCCATGAAAACGAACACAAAATTCAGGATTGTTTCATCATCTTGCATGTTCTGGAGATCACATATCAAATAACAGAATCAAAATTCAGGATTGTTTCGCTTTGCAGCTGGATACATGACAATGTCATACAACTTACATCAGCAGCAGTGAGCTTCGATGGTGACAAAGAACACTCTGAAGAGGTCTTCCAATTTGGGGGGATCACAGGTGATGATGGATCTCTATAAGGGTTAAACCCAATCGGTCCAGGGCATCCAATAACAAATCCATACAGAATTTCCTCTACAAGGAAAACCAATTCACATATAAATTTACTTAAGACCTCAACCAACCAAATTCTACACCTAACAATAACAAATGCATATATATAGAGATTACCATGTATGAACTCACCAATTAAGTGAACTAACTGACTGCTTACATAAGAAGCCAAGTTCAAAATCCTAGCAAAAACGTCATCCATTGATCATCATCTTCCAAGCTGCTCAGAGGGAAAAGGTGAACAAAATTCCTTAACAGTTGAACTTGCACAGAATTCAGATCAGCTTTTGTGTTCAAGCGGTCACATAAGCACTAAAGCATATCAAACAAAGAGAAAAATAACCTTAAAATAAGATCATATATACATGAACTGTTGGAATCAAAACACATTCCCAAAAGCAAGGAACAAGATAGGAAGAGAAGATCTTGGAGAGCAAAAGGATTTATGCAAAGGGAGAAAGAAATGCAAAATAGATACTGTGTAAACTTTCATCATCTATTTCTCAATATATGCATATTACAACTACAGCCTAAAAATTGCCTCCAATGTAATGATAAAGAAGGGAAAAAGAGAGAAAAAAAATCATTAAAAGATACATAAGGAAGCTTGGTAGTTTTTGTGTTCATGAACTAGTGATGATGATAAGCAGTGACATCGAGCCATGGACACGACTAAAGCATTCTGTTACACACACAATGAGACAAAATCCACAATAACAACCAGTCAACCACTAAGGAAAAATTCATATAACTAGACTAGAAGTGCTATCAACACCATGTCAAAGTCTAAACTTCTCCGGGTGAACCCCAATCACAGCTAAGAAAGACACTTTCATGTACAAGAAATTTAGCAGAACTAGGTTAATCAAAGGAATAGATAGCATTGAGAATTCCCTAATTTCATTCCATTCACTGGCTTAGTTCTATAGCAATCATACAAGTGTGAAATTGTTCAGTGAAAATCAAACTTCAACTCGGAAATAAAGAAAACATGTGAAAATCAATCTTCAACTCGGAAATTGAGCAGATAGAAGAACTGAATACCAAATTCAGAAGCTATTCTCAAAATCGACAAAAACAAAATAAAAAGGGGGAGAGATCAGCAAGTGCACATGAACAGCTCAACAGCCGCGAGTTACAAGTAGCAGGCAAAAGAATCCATAGAAAAAACAAAAGCGAGAAATTTTTTTTACCTATAAACAACGACGAGCTCATCGAAGTCCGAGCGTGCAGTGTAGAGAGAGAGGGGACGGAAGCGCAGAGAGACGGGGCGTCATCGCGAAGGCTTTCAGATATGAGTGGATGCGAGGGCGAGCGATGGAGATCCAGGAGCACAGTGCCGATCGGCGCCTCCATCGCTCAAATCAGGAGAGGGGAGACGGAGGAGGCAGATGAGCCCCGAGAGGGGAGACAGGGCATCATCGCGGCGCCTCCCACTGAGCCTGGAGCCTGGAGCCTGGAGCTCGGAGCCCTCCGCCTCCGCCTCCGCCTGCGCCGCGCCTCAGATCCCCTTCTCTCTTCCCTTTCTCTCCTTTGCAACCGGCTACCGGTTGAACTAAAAAACCGGATATCCGGACATGTGCAATTTTTTTCCGGATGGGGTTAGACGTGCAAGGGTTTCACCCAAAAGGGTTATTTTAGCAAATTTCCCTAAGATAATACTATCAGGGGCGGATCCAAGGATGGGCGACACCGGACCGTTGCCCACCCCGACCCCGGAAAAAATACAAGAATATATGTGTTATGTAAAAAAATTATAAGGTAAAATACAAATATCTTTAGTGACTTAGTGGTTAAGCCCACCTCATTTTAAATAGTAGTCAATCAACCCTTGTTCAAATCCCACTAGACACATATTTTCATTTATTGTTTCCCAACTCCATTTTCCATTATTTTAAAATTCTTATAATTTATTTGGTATTTTACAATTAAATAATTATAATTTTTCTTACAAATTTAAGATATGTTTTCATATATTTTTTTTCTAATAAAAATAATATAAAAATTATCAAAAAAAAAAAATTGTGCCCACCCCTAAAAAATTTATGGATCCGCCCTGAATACTATAATAATAATTAAGGTCAAAAATAATTAATGTAAACAATAATACTAAAATAAAAAAAAAATAAGTTTGCTCGCTTAATTAAAAGGTTGGAAATTAAAGTCTCGTTAATTAAGGTCAAAAATATTACGTAGGGAACAGTTGGCAGATGCGTAGGGTTGGCAAATGGTACGGAAATTACCATACTAACCACGTACCAACCACAAACCGTCTATGTTGGTAACCACCCTTGTGGTAACCAACATGATGGTAACCATCTTGGTGGTAACCACGTGAAGGTGGTACGGTAATGGTAATGAAATCTAAATACCATGGTTACCAAGTATATATATTAGTTTTTTTATTTAATGTTCTATTGTTATTACCTTTAAATTTTAAGTTTTTAATTTATATTTTGTGTTTTGATTTTTGACCTAAATTGGTTCTTTCTACTTTTTCTACTAGAAACAGTAGGAACATTTTGAATGTTTGAAGACTTTGAACTTGTTTTTTTTGAACTTGTAGGAACATTTTGAATGTTTGAACAATTAAACATTTAAACTTGATTTGTTTCAAGACTTTGGACTTGGTTGGTTTGAATTGGTTTGTACTTTAGGTTGTGAACTTCATTTATTTGAAGTTTTAATTAATAGGTGGTAACTATATTATTTTTTGTAACGATATTTTTTCATTCGATAACTTTGGTGACTACCACAAGGTAGCCAGGGGTTTCAAAAAAATACAAACAGAATCACAGCTTGGTAACCATGGTAATGTACCGATGGTAACCACAAGTCATGGTTACCACATATGCGGTAACCACGACTTGTGGTTGGTATGTGGTATGAAAATTTGCGTACCACCAGTTTGTGGTTCGTACGTGGTAATCACCATTTTTTGGTGGTTACCGTACCATGCCAACCCTACAGAAGCGTACAGTAAGTGATACATGCATGATGCATGTGTGCGACTGAGCGCCAGCCTCTATATATAAAAGTCCATCATATCGTTTCATAGGAACATATCATCCAATTACTATTGAAACATTTTCTTGAGTTAGGGATTCAATTTTCACATAATTAAACATGCAATCAATCAAATATTTCATATTCTTCTTCTCACTACTGCTATCCTTTAGCTGTTTGAGCACTCATTCTCACGGCTTCAAATTAGGGAATCAGAGTGATTATGAAGCCCTCCTGGCCATCAAGGCTCAGATTTCCGATGATCCTGATTCCGTGTTGAGCTCCTGGAGCAACTCTTCCCTCCATTTTTGCCAATGGAGAGGCATTACTTGTGGCCGCAGGCATAGCCGTGTGGTCAGTTTACGCCTTTCCTCCAACAAGCTAGCTGGTACACTGTCTCCTTTCATAGGTAACTTAAGCTTCCTTCGTGATCTTAGGTTATTCAATAACTCCTTTCGAGGGGGCATTCCCCATCAAATTTCTCATTTGCATAGGCTACGAATGCTAGACCTTGAGGAGAACTCGTTTGGAGGAAAAGTCCCTGCCAACTTGTCTCGTTGTAGGCACCTTACTGCGCTCGGGTTCAGCAGCAATAATCTGGAGGGGGAAATTCCCAATGAGGTGGCCACCTTGCCTAATTTGGTACTTCTTAATCTTTGGAATAACCACTTTAGCGGCCATCTTAATGATATTGGGATTTGGAATATGAGTAGCTCCTTGAAAGTATTACAGTTAGGTCAAAATCAACTGCAGGGGAGCATTCCAGATGATTTTGGAAAGCTTAAAGGCCTTACTTATCTTACTCTCAATGACAACATGTTGTCGGGTATCATCCCACCATCCGTTTTCAATCTCTCCAGCTTGATATGTCTTGAGTTAAGTAGGAATATAATCAGTGGAAATCTTCCCCAAGATCTTGGCCTACGTCTCCCAAAACTTCAATATTTAATGGTATCAAACACCTCCCAAAGTGGACGAGTTCCAAATTCATTGTCTAACCTTTCTGAACTTCAATTCCTTGATCTCTCACTAAATAGTTTCAAGGGTGAGTTTTCCTTCCATGGAAACAATATGCCAAATCTTATGACACTTATGATTGATTTTGCATTTTCCTTTGGACAAGCTACTGATCTTGGATTTGTGGATACCCTAACAAACTGCACCAATTTAATGCATTTGCAAATTGAAGGCAATTCTTTTAGGGGACCATTCCCTCATTCTATACTTAATCTTTCGAATAGCCTTCAAATTTTACTAATTGGCCACAATCAATTATCAGGATATCTACCATTCGGGCTAGGTAGGTTGTTGAATTTATATGCCTTGGATTTTCATGATAACCATTTCACTGGCCCAATCCCTGCTGATATTACTAAGCTACAAAGTCTGCAACTTTTCTTATTTTCAAATAATAATTTTTCAGGAGAAATCCCGCTCTCTCTTGGGAACCTAACACTTTTGAGTAAATTGTATTTAGAAAACAACAATCTTGAAGGATCATTGCCTACAAGTGTAAGGAATTGCACGTATTTACAGGAACTATATCTTACATCTAACAAGCTTAGTGGTGTTTTGCCGGTTGAGTTGTTTTATACTTCAAGTTTGATCTACCTAAAAATTGGTCAAAACAACTTTCAAGGATCATTGTCGGATAAAGTTAGCATGCTAAAGAATCTAGTTGGGTTTGATGCATCAGATAATAGGTTTTCAGGTGAAATCCCTAGTTCTCTCGGAGCTTGCACGAGTCTTAGATTCTTAGACATGAATGGAAACACCTTTGTAGGATCGATACCCAAATCTTTAGGTTCTTTGAAAAGCATCGAAGAACTGGACCTTTCTCACAATCATTTGTCGGGAAATATCCCAAAATATTTTTCATCCTGGCCATATTTGTCATATCTAAACCTGTCATTCAATAACCTCGAGGGTGAAGTTCCTACTAATGGGATTTTTTCCAACACAAGTGGTGTGTCCGTTGTTGGCAACAATAAGCTCTGTGGAGGAGTGTTCGAGCTACATCTACAAAGATGCCCTTCCACGAAAGTATCTAAAAGGAGAAGATTGTCGTTAGCAGTGATCGTGATCATTTGTGTTGCTTGTTCCCTAATTGGTGTACTATCAGTTGCATTATGTTTCTATTTGCTTTGCTATCAAAGCAGAAGAAAGGATGCATCCTCAGACTTAGAGAATATCAATCCTTTTCTTAAAGTGTCTTATCAGATGTTGTCGAGGGCAACAAATGGGTTTTCGTCATCAAATCTGATAGGTGTTGGAGGTTTTGGATCTGTCTATAAAGGAATCCTACACCACGATGATGCAGAATTGGTAGTTGCAATCAAGGTGATGAAGCTTCAGAATGATGGAGCCGGTAAAAGTTTCCTTGCTGAATGTAAAGCTTTGAGGAACATACGTCACCGAAATCTTGTAAAAATCATCACAGCATGCTCAAGCATTGATACTATGCGTAACGACTTCAAAGCTTTGATTTATGAGTTCATGTCCATAGGTAGTCTTGAAGGATGGCTATATCCAAACCATGTCAGCGATGAACATGTCGATGATGACCAAGCCGGCAAGTTAAGCCTCTTTCAAAGGCTAAACATTGCCATCGACGTGGCTTCTGCGCTTGAATATCTCCACATCGGATGTGCCAACCCAATCATTCATTGTGATTTGAAACCTAGCAACATCTTGCTTGATGATGATATGACTGCTCGTATCGGTGATTTTGGATTAGCCAAGTTTCGTTTAGCTGGAGCGTCAACCTCTGGCACTACAAACCAAACTAGTTCAAATCAAGTGAGAGGAACCGTTGGATATGCTGCACCGGGTAATTTTATTGACATTAACAGTGCTTTATATATGATTCATTTCTTAGTATAATATTGCTTTTAACACATCATTACACTGCACATGCTATGCAGAATATGGTGTCGGGAGCAAGGTCTCTCCTGAAGGTGACATCTACAGCTTTGGGATCATTGTGTTAGAGATGATGACATCCAAAAAGCCAATTGATCCAATGTTCAACAATTGTCTGAACCTTCATGAGTATTCAAACTCAGCTCTTCTTAATGGGGTGATGGAAATTATCGACCAAATAATGCTCGGTGACACTAATGTGCTGCATCCAAGAACCGGCTGGGATATCAGGAAAATTGAGTGCATCAAGTCACTCATCATGGTTGGTGTCCAATGCTCTATGGAGCTACCACAAGAGCGGATGAGCATAAGTAATGCGCTTAATGAGTTGAAATCAGCTAGGCGGAACTTCCTCTCAAGTGGACCTAGCAACCAAATTACACTTGAAAGTTGAACTTCCTCTCAAGAACTTTTTAAAATCCTGTTTACATGTTAACTGCACTGTGTGCTTTTAAGTATAATTACTTTGCCCTATGTTGGATTGTATTTGCATTTGCACCCGCAGTCTGCAGAATAAAAGATTCATTGAGATGAAATCATCATTTATTATGACTAACCCTGTTTTCTTTTTTAATTGCTTTGCCCTGTGTTGGGTTATAGCCAAGAAACAAATTGGCGGCCTAATATGAATTTAGAGAGTTCATGTGTATGGACTGCCTTCTTGGAAAATGGCATCCAAGAGGCCCACAGATCCAATATTCAACAATTTGATCACCTATTTGATTTAAAGCTGACTATTCCAGGAGACTTAAAACTGCTCAAATTGCTACCCAAATTAGCAATTCCAGGATTAAAAAATCAGATTCTCATTCAACACCACCTGCTTGACTATACTCAAAACAATGACAGTAGAAACTTTGACAGCAATGAAAATATATATACCTTCTCCTTCATGAGTTAGCATGATGTTTGGACATTAATGATTCCTGCAACAAATGTAATCACAAATTTAACACATTGAGCAAGCAGAAAAAGCAGCAAACATATGAGAACATGATAATCATTTTATTGCTAAACAAATTAAAACAGCCTAACACAATTAAACTCTTAACAAATACAGTAATGGCTAATTTAAATGTTGCCGTATTACCCAACAACAACATTCATTTAATGGTTTCATGCACTTGATTAACTCAAAGCGTGGCATGTCTAAGGTCCAACATATGCACTGCCCATTTTAATTAATTTCAAGTAGCCAAAGCCATATTAAGGGTTAGTACTTAGTAGTGCCCAATTGACAATGTGCACACCTGCTCTCTTTCAGTAGCTTCTGAAGTGACTTCAGCTCCTTTCTGAGCATCTTGCAACTGTGTCATACCCTCCTTTAGAAATCAAGGAGCAGAACAGGTACTGAGAAAAGAAGAATACTTTTATGGAAACCATCTTCGCATGAAGACTTTCTTCAATTTGATTTCAAGTCATGTGCAGAGGTCACAAAGCAATCAACATCATGATATTCAGCATTTTTTTCTTTTACCATTTTGCTACCACTGGCGATTGTGAAATGTCAGAATATGTTCCGTCACCATTAGCTGAAGACTGCGGAGTGACTGCCTAGATGATCCGTTTGGAGCATTCAAGAAATCTTGCATATCCAACTGTGATAAAATATGCACGCCATAACAAGTCCGCTGATTTTTTATGATCTCGCAGAACTGAGCATGTTACAATTAAGGATTTTCAGTTCAAGTATAATTCCTCAATTATCAATGTATTACTTATGCAAGGTTCTTTAGTGATAAAGTAGCCTCTAAAGCAATCCACTTCCTTCCGCCTTGTTTTTCTTTGAAGAGGAAGGTTGGATAAAGTAATTGCAGAAAAACTAAAATAAGACAATTAGAAGGAATAACAAACCTGCATTGATCTCAGCCCTCAAGTCGTTATTTTGTTGCATCAGTTCTTGATTTTTTGGCCATATAAGCATCCATCTACAAAGCCACAAATCAGAAACTAAGGTAGAAATACAACTGAAGAAAGCGACCTCTGCGAGTCTATTAACCGAAACCCCGATTACTCACAAAATTGGGGGAAAATGGGAAGCAAGTCTATGAACCTAAATCGACAATCACGTGTGAATAATTAGATGAACGAATTCAAAACAGAAAAGACGATGATCGGTGAAATCAAACCTTGGTGGAGATGTATCTATGCCCGACGATTTCGGCGACCTCCTCTGCAGTGACAGAGATCCCACCAAATCCCTCGTCGAAAAGTGCTCTTCGACGCCCTAATCGAATTGGTCTTCATGAAAGATCGGATTGTGGCTTTATTGATTATCACAATTTCCATCTCTCCCTCCAGATCTCGCGATCTTGTGTGTAGTTTCGTTTTGAGTGAGAGAGGGGAAGCCTTTTTTTTTTTTTTTTTTTTTTTTTTGCCGCTTAATAAAGATTAGGTCCGGTCGACCGCAGCAGAAGCTCTTTTCGGACGAGAACAAGCAGTTCTGAATCATTCTCACAGCAATCGTCGGCATGGAATGTATGGGCACTACGAGAAAGCAATCGTCGGCAGGGAATTTTGGGCACTACGAGCAAGATAGTCAGGCACGACATTTGATTCCCTGAAAATATGACGAATAGCAACATAAGAAAATGACGAAATATCTAACAAAATATCCGATTGTAGCGGCTAGATAGTCCAGGGACATTTCCAATCCCCGGTAAAGCCTTTATAACCAGTAAATTGCCCCCTTCGATCTGAAGGTTTACAATCTGCAATTTCTTAGCGCGTAAAATACTCATTTTGAGGTCAAGGTTTTCAGCAAATACAACGGACACATTAGTGCAAATAGCCCGATGTAAAGCGACCACCACACCCCTAGAGTCTCAAATGACAAATCCATAAGACGTCGATCTGCCCGGAATAACTGATTCATCAAAATTTAGTTTGTAACAATTTGTAGGAGGCTTGTCCCACTTTCCGGAGCGTTGTCGAGTATGGCCGGCATGATCAGCCAAATGAAAGCCCGGACGAACAGAACCACAATTACCACCTCGACCAGAAGTAGCAGTAATGGGGGGTCGTCCTCCAGTTTCTTTGTTTGTTTCTAGCAATGAGTACTTGTAGTATAGAGCAGAATTATTTCGTTTATAGTTACTGTGTTGATGTAGTTAAATACTAATTGGTTTCTGAAGAACCACAAGGCCCACCACGCGGGCTGGATTCCTATATTCAGAATTTTTTTTTTTCAGATGAACGGAAAGGGTGGGTAAATTAAAATGAGGGTGTTATTTTTGCATAGTCACTCGCCAAATATTTTCTAAATATAATAGATAGATTTACATTTTCAAATTTAATTACACACATTTCATCAAATTTTATCCTACTATTTATAAAACAAAAATTTAGATTTACACATTTAATTACCCATATCATATTCCTACTCTTCAAATGAAACTATTGAGATATCTAATTCTATCTTTTATTCATTTGAAAAGAGAAAAATGTGTTATTTCATATATATAATAATAACAATCTACTCATCGCGAAACATATTAATAATGAAAAAGATGATGTTCAATCAAGTCGAAGAGGTGGAGTTCCTGGTCACATTACCTTTTATATATCGTGGTCTCTGGTGATACACATAATCTATTTAATGATTATTTTGCGGAGGTCCCTCCATTTGGTGAGTACAAATTTCGTAGACAATTTCGTATGAATAAAAGTTTATTTCATCGAATCGCGAACTCGGTAAAAATCATGATCAATAATATTTTCGATATATATAATTTCGATAAATCTATAATGGAAAAGATGAATGTTATTTTGTAAAAATATTATTTATGCAATGATAATTCAAATATTATAGTCATATTGAAAAACTCTTGAATATCTTTACAATACTATAACTTTTATTTTTAATTATAATTATGACTCTTGAATATCTTTACAATACTATAACTTTTATTTTTAATTAAAATTCATAATTATATAAAATATAGATTTATAATTATATTATTTATAGATTTATATAAATATTAAAAAATTAAAAATAAATAATTTTTAAAACAATCACATTTGACCTTCCAAAAAAAGAAGTCAAATTTAGCCTTTTATTTAAAAATAGCCTAAAAAAACAAAGTTGAACTGGGTTTTAAATTTTTTTTGCTCGGGGAGGGGAGAGGGGTTGACACGTTTTTTAATAAGCTAAAAACTCTATAAAATATTAATTTTTTTCATAATTTGTTTTCATAATTTTATAGATAATTGTATTAAGTATGAAATTATTTTTAAAAATTAATAAAATCATTGATATTTTATATAGTTTTTACCGTTATTAAAAAACGTGTCAAAGGTAAAATGACAAGTATTTTGAGACGGAAGGAGTACTACACATTGAGATTCTTGACAAACCTTTAACTCGACCACAACGGCCACCAAAAAAAAAACTCGACCACAACTTTTTACATATATTTATATAATTATTTTCGGTTTCCGCAATCTTATAAGGGTTTGAAGTCCCGTTCGATAGGGATTAAAGTAAATTTTAAAAGAGCTTGAATTTATAACTCCACAAATCTCGTAAATGTTTGAAATTCCGTTCGAAAAAGCTTGAATTAAATCTTGTTAGAGCTTGATCGGTCTATTTCATCCGGTCCTTCGAGGTGCAATTTGGTCGGGCGACGTACAGCTTTCCTTTGGTGCGTCTAGGTTGACGTTCTTCTTCTTCGTTGGGTTCTGTCATTCGGAGTCGGGACTAGTTAGAGTCGAAGTGGTGTGTACGTGGCGACTATGTGATCGGGAAGGAGCTTCCTGGAGGTTCGTCTTCACTACCAATAGGGATTTCTAATGTATCATTAGCCAGGGTGCTGTTTCAAGACGGTGCTTGACTTCTTCCATAGTTTACGTTCTCAACTTGTTAGATTTAGTTTTGGTTGATTCATCTTTTGTAGACTTTGTTTCCGCTTGTTGTATTGCACATTTTCTGTTTTTAGTTGTATGTTTTGACGGTTGTTCGTCTATCAATTTGTCAGCCATCAAGATTTAGGTATATCTAATCTCGAATTCTTTCTGATCTAAAAATGGACAGAATAAATGACATTGTAATATTGAAGGTAAGCAAGAAATAAATGAATTGCTTTCATTTTCCACACGCATTGAAATTTTTATATATGGACACAACCGTGTCCAAATCGTATTTTCCAGAATTAATTGATCCACAGCCCAATATGAATTGACCAATAAAATCAACTGAACCTCTAATCAAATAAAAAATAAAATTTAAGATACATATCCTCTCGTTGATAGCTTCGATTTGATATATTATAACTCAAATTGAACACCTAAATAAAAAAGTTATAAACGTTTATAGGCTAAACCGGTATAAATTATTTTTCAAATAATTTACCAAATTGATATACTTCTATCGTAATTATCATTTGTTAAACTTCGTAACTTAATGCTATAATTAAACCTAAAAACTTCAAATTAGTATGTTATATTAAAATATTTGAAAACCATAAAATAAAATATCCACGATTTATGTTTTTATTCTAGTTACACATTCATAATAGAGAAAATTTGCCCAACGGACCCATTTTTGGGCATCTATTTGGAGAGTGTCTATCACCCTTGTAAAATTAGGTTTTTGTCCACCTAAATTTTCTGGACAAAATTACCCCCCTAATCTCACATATCCAACTCCTTTTCAGCACCAAAAGTTAAAATTGCCCCTAAACCTATTTGATTAATCTCCTTCTCTCTCGCGCTCTTCTCTCTTCTTCCGCCGACTGAGAGCTTTTCATGGCTGCCCTCCTCTTCCACCTCTCCCCCAACACAGATCCGCGCCACAACCGCCCTCCTCCTCCTCTCCCCCACCACAGATCCGAAGATCGACGACGAAGATCGATGGTTTCAGCAATCAACACAATCACCTCCCTCCCTCCAGACGAGATTTGCCAGATCGAAATCGCTCCGACACAGCCACCTCCCTCCGATTTGCCTCTTTTCTTTCTCCGCCCCCGCCGGAAAATCCAGGTGGAGGTGGAGTGCGAATGATTTTCCAAAAGTTCGTTCGCAGAGGGGAAGTAGAGTGCAGATCGATGATCGATTGCAACAAGCGGCGGTCAAGGAGGCGATCTCCGAGCCAGTGATCATGGCGGAGTCGTGGTGGATCTGCCTCGTCTTAAGATCCAGGGCGGTGATTTTGCAGTGCGGGCACTCGAGCTTGGCGTGGCCTCCTTTCTCCTTACCGGTGCAATCGGTCAGCCCGACCTTGTCGCCGCCCCTGTTGGTGATGGCGGCGTCGAGCTTTGCGACGAGCTCGATCCTGTTGATTTTTGCATCCGATTCCTACTGATTTTTTTCTTCATCGTCGATCCCCCCGTTGTCTCTCCAATCGGTCAGATTTCTTTCTTCGATCTCTCTGCATCCTATTCCTGTTGATTTTTGCTCGCTGTTTCTGTTTCTGGTATTAGCTTTTCTTGATCTCTCTGACTTTTAGGTTTATGCTTCGATTTCATCGTCTTTTGCTTGATTTCAGCTTCTAAATTTTTATTTTTTTGATCTAAATTGCTGAAATTAATCCTCATAGAGAAATTGGTTAGGTTAAAATGCTGAAATTAATTCTTAAATATATTATTTGCATAGTTTTATCGATATGCAATATAGAGTATGAGTGCTAAAAACCGTGGTTTCGGTATCAACAACAGTGCTGAAACCGTAGTTTCGACATCAACAACAGTGCTGAAACCGTAGTTTCGACATCAACAACAGTGCTGAAATCGGGGTTTCAGCATCAACAAAAGCAAATTTTCGAATTGAGCCTGCATTTAAATGTGAGAAAAATTGCGGAGTTTCAGTACCAACAAAGTTGATGAAATCGAGGTTTCAGCATCAACAACGTTGTTGAAACCATATACAACGTTGCTGAAACCCCGGTTTCAGCAGCAACAACAATGCTGAAATCGGGGTTTCAACAACAACGTTGTGGAAGGAAATTTAGAGTTAGGCTCGTGAGAGGAATATTTTTACTCTTTTGGTGATGACTCTTAGTTTAGTCCTTTTTGCTGAAATTGTTGTAACTAGAATTTGCTGAAATTGTTGTTGTTGAACTTGCTTTAAATCTCCTTTAAAAGCCTCTTAGCTCCATGGCATAGCGATGTACTATGCGCAAATACGTGGGTTCGAATCCCGCATAGGCTAAATTTTATATCCCGTAACATTGTTTCATCAACAATTTCAGCATCAACAACGTTGCTGAAATCGGGGTTTCAGAATCAACAACGTTGCTGAAACCGTGGGCTTAGCATCAACAACGTTGCTGAAACCGGGGTTTCAGCATCAACAACAGTGTTGAAATCGGGATTTCGGCATCAACAACAGTGCTGAAATCGGGGTTTGAGCAACTCCGGTCTCGGCAACGTGAAAAAAAAACAATAATGCGGGAAAAAAACAGTAACGCGAAAAAAATACTGCTGAAACAGAGGGTGGCACAGGGCAGCAATTCTGGAAACGCGGAAAAAAAAAATGAAAAAAAAAGTGAAAAAAAAACACTGCTGAAACAGAAGGTGGCACAGGGGTTTCAGCAACTCTGAAAATGCGGAAAAAAAAAGCGAAAAAAAAAACTGCTGAAACAGAGGTTAGCACAGGAGTTTCAGCAACTTTATTTTAGGGGTGGACATTATGCTAATATGGAGAGGGTGGTGAACATTTTCCTAATAAAGCCCAAAATTATGGACATCGAGGTAATCACCCCTTCATAATATTGATGATTTTGTCGGAAAAAAAAATTAGTGATCAATTTTTTGCCCCCTCAACTAACCACTTCAGGATCCACCACCGGCGGTGCCTAGACGAACATAAAGAAATTTTTTATATATATATTTTAACGCATAACGTATCTCAATAATTCATATAATGCAATAGTAATTCATAATATTATTCATAAATCCAAATGTGTAGTGCTTAACTAAAACTAACGTAAATAAACGCAAAAGTAAGCATCAGACTAGCAACTCAAAACCTCATAAAATATGAAATCATAGGTTTAATTCACAAGCAAATACGTATCCCGACTTGTGGCATATATAAAAAAAATACTTAAGTCGACTAATCACTTACCTAAACGCTAAAACTGAATAATCGTCGATCTAAATAGGTCTAGGCGGGTCTAGGGAGTGCGTGAGATTAGGCGGGCCTAGGCGAGTCTATATGGCACGTACCTAGGTGGTGGTGGATTTTCGCTAGAGACCCATCTAAACTTAAAAAAATTTAGGTGCCTTCCCATTTAGCGTAAGCGATGCCTAGATGCGAATTTTTTTAGAACACTATACTAGATGTGGTCATCTCACCGATCTAGACATTTCCCAATATGATCTAAGTAACTTATATAATTAAGGGTGATTTTGGTGGATAGCCTTTTTTGAATATTCAATTAACCACTTAGGCCCCAAATCAATTTAATTAGTTTTGCCCTAGCCCCCTTCCCAATATGGTAGGTTGGTCAATGGTCAACTGTTTGACCATTGACCTGTCAACGGTTGACCATTGATCGGTCAACGTTGACCAACCCAATTTGATGCCAACTTTTTTTTTTTTGATGCCAACTTTTTTTTTAGTGATGCCATATTTTACCGTTTTGATGCCAAAATTTTACTATATTTTATTTTCACTTTGATGCCACTTTTCTAATGAAATAATTGGATGTCACTTTTTTTATGTCACTTTTTTTAAACCTTGATGACATTTTTTGTTTACAGTAATGTCACGTTGATCATTGATGCCATTTTTTTTTGCTGTTAACGACTGATGCCACTTTTTTTTTGTCAATTTTTTGATAATATTTTTTTTACCGTGATGCCATTATTTTTGATGATATTTTTTCAAAAGTAGTATTTTTGATGACATTTTTTTCTTTAATTTGATACAAAATTTTCAAAATGGCATGCATCAATGGTCAACGTGACATTAGAGTAAACAAAAAATGTCATCAAAGTTTAAAAAAAGTGTCATCCAATAATTTAATTAGAAAAGTGGCATCAGAGTGAAAATAAAATGTAATAAAATTTTGGCATCAAAACGGTAAAATAAGACATCACAAAAAATGTCATCAATGTTTTAAAAAAGTGGCATTAAAAAGGAGTCATCCAATCATTTCATTAGAAAAGTGACAATATTTTGATTCCACGTTTTAAGCTCTTATGCCATCAATTATATAAAATTGTCACCATAAAATTTTGGCATCAAAACGGTAAAATATGGCATCACTAAAAAAAAAAAAAATTGGCATCAAAAAAAAAAAAAAAGTTGGCATCAAACTAGGTTGACCGGTCAATGGTCAACGTTATATATCTAGCTAAAAAAACAATTAAGAATGCTTAGCATGCTAAAAAACAATTAATGGATTCATCTAACTAACCAAATATGCTTAAAGGCTCATTTGAACAAAATCTCTCTATAATTAATTCTTACTCCGTATAAACCAAACAATAAGAAAACGTATTAAGAACCTTCGATATGTACTACCCGATTGACCCATAGAAATATTAAAATATTAGAAAGAATAAATGTACTAGAGGTTAAATTTTGGTCACCGTCATTTTTCCACACTGTTTATTAATGACTCCGGTCAAGACGTCAAGTCGACCTTATAAGTCGGGTTGCTCTTTATAGTCTTCATTGACTCCGAGTCTTCTCCGAACTTGACCCTGTGTCTAACATAATTTTAGTTCGATTATGTTTAAAATATACAGTATTTTAAGTAAAATCGAAAAGATATATTCATTGCTAATTTTTAGTGCTCACTAATTGGAAAAGATATATGTTAAATTAATTCTAATCACAACCTACCACAACTTAATTATTACGGTGAACTGTCGTCAACATTTAATTAATTATAATTAATTCTGACTTTGATTATGTTAAAATTAGCTATATATCCTTGTTACATTTCGATCATTAATTTATTTGCACGATTCAACTCCATCTGTTTTGTTTAAACTAGCTTGCATATTCAATTGATTAATTTCTTACATGTCAATACTCAATTGATTTAGAACCAAGAAGAAGAAACACCAAGAAGAAGAAGCTCTATTCGATCAATTGATGTAGAATTCAATTCAATATATTTCGACAGATGTGATCGCTCATCTAATGTTTGAATGTTTGAGACAAAACACAAAACTAGCTTAAGGCTCTTATTCAAAACGCAAAAATGCATAAAACCACAATTTATTCAGGGTTATTTACAAATAACCACCCTTTATTAAAAATTTTGTAAATAACCAACCATTATATACAAATTGGTTGCAACCAACCACTCATACCCACTTTTCGTGTTAAACCTCACTTAAGTCAATAGTAAAAGACAATTATACCGATAACTTTTTAATGTTTTACATATTTCTTTATATTATTCACAACCAAATCAAATTTCCAATCTAATTAGCCAGAGAGAGAGATCCCGGACAAGACCCGATGAACACCAAGAGGTTCCACCAGAGGTCATCGTTGCTAGAGGCGATGAACAGTAGGAGCCGGTAGATCGAGCTGGCAAAATCTGACCCGAACCGGAAAACCCGACCCCATTTATCCGAAACCGATTGTCCTGAATACCCGAAAATATATTGAAATATGTCACCCGAAAACCAACCCAGCCCGACCCATTTTGGACCTGAAATCCGAATAACCTATAACCAAAACTCTCCCAAATCCCAATGAACCGAACCCGATTCAACTGAAACCCATTAAGACCCGAACCCGTTATCATCGAGACCCAAAATAATTCGAACTTAAAGATACATTCTAGTAAAGTTTTAAAAATGAATATTGAAATAATGAAAACTTGAGACAATCCAAACCTGAAATAACCGAAACCCAAGACAACTAAAACCCGAAATAACAAAAACATGAGACAACCGAAATTCGAAATAACCGAAACCTAAGACAATTGAAACCCAAATAACCGAAACCCGATATATCCGAAACCGGAACCCGACCCAACTGAATGACAATTGTTAGACAGTATATATCCGAAACTCGAATGACTCGAAACCTGACTAATCGAACCCGAACCCGAGCCGACCCGCCCGATTGTCATTCATCACCTTTTTTGTTTAGAATTGGAAAAAAGTTAACTAGATTTAAGAAGAAAAGTGTGTATGAGTGGTTAGTTGCAACCAATTTGTATATAATGGGTGTGGTTATTTGTAATTTTTTTTAATAAAGGGTGGTTATTTGCAAACAACCCTGAATAAAAGGTGATTTTATGCATTTTTGTCTATTAAAAACGATGTGTTAGGAATAGGATAGAGTCATATTCAATTGTTGTAGTCTTTTGGCTTTAACTGCACACACAAAAATCAATATTACGTAGGGAACAGTTGGCAGATGCGTACAGTAAGTAATACATGCATGATGTGTGCGACTGAGCGCCTCTATAAAGTCCATCATATCGTTTCATAGAAACATATAATCCAATTGATTAATATTGAAACATTTTCTGAGTTAGGGATTCAATTTTCACATAAACATGCAATCAATCAAAGATTTCATAATCTTCTTCTCACTGCTATCCTTTAGCTGTTTGAGCACTCATTCTCACGGCTTCAAATTAGGGAATCAGAGTGATTACGAAGCCCTCTTGGCCATAAAGGCTAAGATTTTCGATGATCCGGATTCGGTGTTGAGCTCCTGGAGCAACAACTCCCTCCATTATTGTCAATGGAGAGGCGTTGCTTGTGGACGTAGGCATAGCCGTGTGGTCGGTTTAAACCTTTCCTCCAAGAAACTAGCTGGTACGCTATCACCTTTCATAGGTAACTTAAGCTTCCTTCGTGATCTTTATTTATTCAATAACTCCTTTCGAGGGGTTGTTCCACATCAAATTTCTCATTTGCCCAGGCTACGAATCCTAGACTTGGAGATGAACTCATTTGGAGGAAAAATCCCAGTCAACTTATCTCGTTGCTTGCATCTTAGCGTTTTTGCACTCAGCATGAACAATTTGGAGGGAGAAATTCCTAGTGAGGTGGCTACCTTGCCCAATTTGGTGTTTCTTCATCTTTTTAAGAACCACTTTAGTGGCCGTCTTAAAGATATTGGGATTGGGAATATGAGTAGCTCCTTGCAAGATTTACAGTTAGGTCAAAATCAACTACAGGGGAGCATTCCAAATGATTTTGGAAAGCTCAAAGGCCTTACCGTTCTTACTCTCAACGACAACATGTTATCTGGTGTCATCCCACCATCTGTTTTCAATCTTTCCAGCTTGATAAGTCTTGAGTTAACAAATAATATTAAAATCAGTGGAAATCTTCCCCAAGATCTTGGCTTACGTACCCCCAAACTTCAATATCTTCTACTAGGAATCAATTCCCTAGTTGGTAGAGTTCCAACTTCATTGTCCAACCTTTCTGACCTTCTAACACTTGATCTCTCACTCAATAGTTTCAAGGGTGAGTTTTCCTTCCATGGAAACAATATGCCAAATCTCATGCGGCTTAATATTGAAGAAGCATTTTCCTCGGGACAAGGCACAGATCTTGGCTTCGTGGACACCCTCACAAACTGCACCAATTTAAGCCAATTGCAAATTGAAGGCAATTCTTTCACGGGACCATTCCCTCGTTCTGTACTTAATCTTTCAACTAGCCTTCAATTTTTAAATATTGGCTACAACCAAATATCAGGATATGTCCCATTCGGGCTAGGTAGGTTTGTCAATTTATATATCTTGAGTTTTGCAGCAAACCATTTCACCGGCCCAATCCCTGCTGATATTGGCCAGCTACAATGTCTAGAACAAGTTGTTTTTTTGAATAATAATTTCTCAGGAGAAATCTCATTATCTCTTGGAAACCTGACACATTTGAGTGTTTTGTATATGGAATACAACAATCTTGAAGGATCACTACCAACAAGTGTCGGAAATTGCAAGTATTTAGAAAAACTATATCTGCAATCAAACAAGCTGAGTGGAGTTTTGCCAGTTGAGTTGTTTAATGCTTCAAGTTTGATCGACCTAGACATTAGTCAAAACAACTTCCAAGGACCATTACCGGATAAAGTTAGCATGCTAAAGAATTTGGTTCGGTTTGATGCATCTGATAATAGGTTTTCAGGTGAAATCCCGAGCACTCTTGGAGGATGCACGAGTCTTAAAATCTTAGACATGAGCAAAAACTCCTTTGTAGGATCGATCCCCAACTCCTTAGGTCCTTTGAAAAGCATCCAAACACTTGACCTTTCTTGTAATCACCTGTCAGGACAAATCCCAAAATATTTTTCCTCTTGGCGAGATTTGTCATATCTAAACTTGTCATTCAATAACCTCGAGGGTGAAGTTCCCACTGATGGGGTTTTTTCCAACACAAGTGGTGTGTCAGTTGTTGGTAACAATAAGCTATGTGGAGGAGTATTCAAGCTACATCTTCAAAGATGCCCTTCCACTAAAGTATCTAAAAGGAGAAGATTGTCCTTAATAGTGATCCTGATCATTTGTATTACTTCTGCCCTGGTTGTTGTACTATCAGTTGCACTATGCTTCTATTTGCTTCACTATCAAAGGAGAAGAAAGGATGCATCCTCGAGCTTAGAAAAAATCAAGCCTTTTCTTAAAGTGTCTTATCAAATGTTGTCGAGGGCAACAAATGGGTTTTCTTCATCAAATCTAATAGGTGTTGGAGGCTTTGGATCTGTCTATAAAGGAATCCTACACAAGGATGATGCGGAATTGGTTGTTGCAGTCAAGGTGATGAATCTTCAGAATGATGGAGCCAGTAAAAGTTTCCTTGCTGAATGTAAAACTTTGAGGAACATACGTCACAGAAATCTTGTTAAAATCATCACAGCATGCTCAAGCATTGATACTCTGCGTAACGACTTCAAAGCTTTGATTTACGAGTTCATGTCCAGAGGTAGTCTTGAAGGATGGCTATATTCAAACCATGTCACCGATGAACATGTCGGTGATGATCAAACCGGCAAGTTAAGCCTCCTTCAAAGGCTAAACATTGCCATCGATGTGGCTTCTGCGCTGGAGTATCTCCACATTGGATGTGCCAACCCAATTATTCACCGTGATTTGAAACCTAGCAACATCTTGCTTGATGATGATATGACTGCTCGTATTGGTGATTTTGGATTAGCAAAGTTTCGTTCAGCTGGAGCGTCAACCTCTGGGACTACAAACCAGACTAGTTCACATCAAGTGAGAGGAACCGTTGGATATGTTGCACCGGGTAATTTTATAGACATTAACATTGCTTTAAATATGATTCATTTCTTAGTATAATATTGCTTTTAACACATCATTACACTACACATGCTATGCAGAATATGGTGTCGGGAGCAAGGTCTCGCCTGAAGGTGACATTTACAGCTTTGGGATCATTGTGCTAGAGATGATGACATCCAAAAGGCCAACAGATCCAATGTTTAACAATGGTCTCAACCTTCATGAGTATTCAAATTCAGCTTTTCCTAATGGGGTGATGGAAATTATCGACCAAATTATGCTCGGTGACACTAATGTGTTGCATCCAAGAACCGGTGGGGATATCAGGAAGATTGAGTGCATCAAGTCACTCATCATGGTTGGTGTCCAATGCTCTATGGAGCTACCACATGAGCGGATGAGCATAAGCAATACGCTTAACGAGTTGAAATCAGCAAGACGGAACTTCCTCTCAGGTGGACCTAGCAACCAAATTACACTTGAAAGTTGAACTCAATTTAGTGGTCAAAAACTTTTTTAAATCCTGTTTACATGTTAACTGCACTGTGTACTTTAAGTATAATTACTTTGCCCTATGTTGGGTCGCATTTGCATTTGCACCTTCAATCTGCAGAATAAAAGATTCATTGAGATGAAATCATCATTTATTATGAATTAACCCCTGTTTTCCTTTTTCATTGCTTTGCCCTATATTTGTTGGGTTATAGCCAAGAAACAAATTGGCGGCCCTAAAATATAACACTATCAGAGGCCATCTAACTCATTAGAATTTATTCCATAAAATTAATTAGAATTTATTCCTTAAACAAGGAAATGATTCAGAAGCATTACCCAACAGCAGCAACTGACATTGAGGTGAATATTTCATTTGTTGATTTTTGTCCTTGAGGTTAATCTTTAAAGGGAATTTGATCACTCACACAAAACACTTTATAAACAAGTGCAGATTTTGTGGACCTTCAGCAATTTCAAATCAAATTACATGTATGAAGTTTGATGTTTACTTTCCTCCAAAATGATATGCTTTAATTATTTAGCACTTGGACTCAAATAAGATGACAAAGAAGAATAAAAAAAAAGGGGGAATCCATTTTCATGTACTCAGTAAAGCAACTGATCTGCAGGAGGGAATCTCTTTGCAAGAAAACTTAATCCAAGGATGAACTTGGCTCCGAAAATTTTGCTGCTTGCTAGTGTTGCTCAATCCTCTTCCATTCTTGTTGTTTCTTCAGCTTACCAACAGAACTCCTCCTAATTGCTAATGGTAACAAATCACTTTAACTTGCTGATGGCAGAACTGATGTTTGTCAGACAAAGGAGAAGCCTACTGATTTCAAACCGGTGGATGAAAACATGGCCAATACACCGCAAATCAGAGTCATTGTGGGTTATAGCTACTGAGGCAAGGTGCACCCCTCTCAAAATAGCAGCAAAGATCTTCTTCTTCTCTTCTTCAGGGTATCGAACTATTCAACCTTGTAACGAAATCGACATATATGAGAGTACTCGGACGAAGAAATCAGAAGCTGGAAAATTAGAGATAGAACAAGTAATTTCACCAAAAATTTTATCCACTCATCATCATTTGACACTTCATTTATTTTTTTCTTTAAATAATTTTGTACTTTTTCTACCTCTTCTTAAGAGGTTTACCTTGTTAAATATTGGTGTAGAAGAACACACTTTCTATTGATTTGTAGAACGAAGTATATAAGAGCGTACAATCTGATAATGGAGAAGGTGAAGAGAGATTTATTCTAACTACCTTTGACTAATTCTAATCATAAATAATAGAAATAATCAATCTAATTAAATCCTAATAATATAAATATTTATTATTTTCTTAATATGCCCCCGCAGTTAAATTGAGAGATATCGAAACTGAAAACGGGATAAATATGAAATAAACCATAAATAAAAGTTTTTTTTTTTGTGTAAATTATTGCCCGTAATCCCGCACATCAAGGGCAAGCCACGGACGTCGCAGGAAAAGTCGATAGGTTTGATGGCGGACTGGTGGGGAGGTTGAGGTTGTGGACTACTCCTTGAATTGCTTTCAATCGCCCTGATCGAGACCGTCTTCGGTTGGTACGGAGGCGACAATTTGGTTGGCCTATGTGATGATTGTTTGGCAACGGTGGTGGCTTCGACCGTCGGCAGGGACGATGTTGGTGCCTTCCAAAGGCGGATGCAACGCAGCGATGGAAGCAGCCGGCAGCGGTGGTCTTCTCCGGCAGCTCGGTGTCTGAATGCGGTGGAGACGTGCAAGTGGCTAGGGAGGAGATGGCGAGCACAGGAAGTGACGGGGGATTGCAGGGAGTCCGGTGCGGGTCCTTGGTGGCAGATACAATGGCTGAGTGGCAGTGGTCGACATGGTTTTGACCGAAAGTTGGTTGGCAAAATCCAAAAATTGGATTAGCGCGAAGGCGATCTTGTGTGGCCGAAATGGGTTTTGGCCAATGAAAAGCAAGAATAAAGGCCGACATGGTTTTGACCAAAATTTGGATGGCAAAAGCCAAAAATTTTGGTTAGTGTGGAAGGCAAGCGGTTTTGTAATGGCCAGAGCCAAATTTAGATTGCTCGGAGGCGGTTTTGTGGTGGCCTAAGTCGTTGAATATGTTTCTTGACAACG
This sequence comes from Persicaria maculosa, assembly GCA_963922045.1. NCBI lineage: Eukaryota > Viridiplantae > Streptophyta > Magnoliopsida > Caryophyllales > Polygonaceae > Persicaria > Persicaria maculosa. The sequence goes on from OY998262.1 coordinate 67,717,403, forward strand.
TGCCGGAGCATTGGTTTGTGCCAAAAGTTGGAGGATAGTTGCCCGGAGGCGGAAATTGGAGGATCAAAGCCGTTAGGCTAAAAACTCATATACCATGTTAATTATTGGTGTAGAAGAACACTTGTAGAACGAAATATATAAGAGCGTACAATCTGATAATGGAGAAGGTGGAGAGAGATTTACTCTAACTACCTTTGACTAATTCTAATCCTAAATAATAGAAATAATCAATCTAATTAAATCCTAATAATATAAATATTTATTATTTTCTTAATATAGCTTACAATCAATGGGTAACCTTATTTCATCACTTTTTCCATATCATTAGTTTTATTTATAAATAAAATTAAAAAGTGCTTGATATTAATAGTTTTTTTTATTAATATCAAGCAACCAAATTACACTTAAAAGTTGAACTCAATTTAGTGGCCAAGAACTTTTAAAATCCTTTTTAAATGTTAACTGCACTGTGTACTTTAAGTATAATTACTTTGCCCTATGTTGGGTTGTATTTGCATTTGCACCTGTCGTCTGCAGAATAAAAGATTCATTGAGAAGAAATCATCATTTATTATGACTAACCCTGTTTTCTTTTTAATTGCTTTGCCCTGTGTTGGGTTATAGCCAAGAAACAAATTGGCGGCCTAATTAATATGAATATAGATAGTTCATGTGTATGGACTGCCTTCTTGGAAGATGGCATCCAAGAGGCCCCCAGATTCAATGTTCAACAATTTTGTAGAGTATAGTTTATACATGTATAGAATATAGTTTGAGCATTTCTGTAAGGGTATTTGGTCTTTACAACAAGGTTGTTAGTAGTTGAACTGCACTATAAATAGGTGGTCGGTGCTTGTGGAGCAAAACTGATTTTGCTTGCTTCTTTCACAATTCTGTAACAAACTCCAAATCTGTAATGGAGCTTTTGTGTCTCAATTCTTGAATTCTTCCATAATTAAAGTGTTGAAATGGTATCAGAGCTATTTGGATCTCATTGAGATCGTGTGTTCGTTTTCGATCCTTCGCTTGTTCACTCCGTTTTCCTCGCTTCTGTGCCGTGATTCTTGTGATATGTGGTAGCAATGGCTGGACGAGGGAATCAACCAATCAATCGAGCTCCTGGAACTTGAGTTGGAGGAGGAAATGGTGTCGGACGTGGTGGATTCATCAGCATCACTCCTCCTCCTCCTGGAACTTGAGTTGGCCAGAATCCGATCCAATTCGGAGAATTCGTTCAAGGTATGAACAATGTCCATGTTAATGCTTACTTTCTGTCAAATTCAGACCATACTGGAATGCAATTGGTCTCGAATTTGTTCAACGGTTCGAATTTCACTATCTGGAGTAGGGGAGTACGAATGGCTTTGGGTGCCAAAGCGAAATTAGGATTTATTACTGGAAGTATAGTGAAACCAGAAGAGGATAGTGATGATTTTGAGCGATGGTGTCGTGCTGATTACATGGTGATGTGTTGGCTTATAAATTCCATGACAAGTGAGATCGGTGAGCATTTCATGTATGTCCAATCATCCAAGGAGATGTGGGATGAAATTCGTGAACGTTTTTATGAGTGTAATGATCCACTTATATTTCAATTGCGTCGTGAATTGAGTAATTTGTCTCAAGAAAATCTGTCAGTGACCCGTGTCTGCTTATTATGGAAAATTGAAGAAAATATGGAACGAATTACAACTTCTTAATCCAATGCATGTGTGCACATGTGATGGTATTAATCACTGCAATTGTGTGCTTCTGAAAAGATTGATTGACAGAGAGGCTAAGGCTAAGGTCATGCAATTTTTGATGGGGCTTAGTGATGGTTATGAGCTCCTTCATAACAATGTGTTGTATATGGATCCCATGCGCCTACCATCAACAAGGCTTTTCAGGTGGTTGTACAGTTGGAAAGGCGGAAAGGGATTACCACGTACTGCTCAGACTCAGATGAATGCTTTGGCTGTTGGGAGACAGGAAATGGTTGATGGAACTGTCTTTGCAGCAATGAACAAGAATGGGATATTTACTCATCAGTTTAAGAAGGATGCAAAGAAAACTAAGTTTGACAGACGGTGTGACTATTGTCAGGAAAAGGGACATACTAGAGACTATTGCTTCAAGTTAGTAGGCTACCCTGAGTGGTTTAAAGTTCCTAGAGAGGGTGAGAGTCAGAAATCTGTTAATGGGAAATTTGCTGCTAACATTGATGGTTCTCATCAGGAGACTTCTTTTGAATATCCATTGGAGCAGGAGCATGTCAAGCCTGATCCAGGCATGGTGAATGCCATTTTCCAGGAGACTGTCAAGCTGATGAAAGGAAAGGCTCCAATGGAAGGTGGAGAGTCTTCTGTGAATCATGCTTATGTCAATTTCTCAGGTAAACTTAGTTTGTCTTTTTTGGCTGGTGATCATAAAGCTGATAATATGTTGTGGATTGTTGATTCTGGAGCAACAGATCACATTGCTTTTGATAAAAGTATTTTCACTGAGTTACGTGTCTTGGATAGATTTGTATCACTTGGTTTACCTGATGGAACTTCTTTCCCAGTGAAAGAGTGAGGCACTGTGATTGTGTTAGAGAAATTGAGCTTGGACAATATATGTCTTATTTGTGCCTCAATTTCGTCAAAATCTATTGTCAGTGTCTAAGATGCTAAAGGGCAGGAGTTTGGAGTTATGTTTTGATTCAGTCTATTGTATGTTACAGGACCTTATAACTAGAGAAACAGTTGCTAAAGGTATTGAAGATGGTGGTTTATACTTTCTGAAGTCTCAAGTTGGAAAAGGTCATGAAGTTGGAAGATTTCTTTCTGATTTTGATGCCAAGTTGAAGATTATAGTTTGAATAAATCTATTAGTTTTTGTAATAAAGTCAAGTCTGTAGACTTGTTACATGTCAAACTAGGGCATTTGTCGGTGTCTAAGATGAAGCATTTGGATGCTTGTATTGGATATGATTTCAGACATTTTGAATGTGATTCTTGCTGTATAAGTAAACAGGAGCGATTGCAGTTTGATCATAGTGAATCTGTGGCTACTTCTGTTTTCCAATTAGTTCATATGGATGTGTGGGGGCCTTACAGGGTGCCCTCTTACTGTGGGGCTCGATATTTTTTGACAGCCTTGGATGATTATTCAAGAGCTATGTGGGTTTATTTTATTCAAGACAAAGCACAACTGTTTAGGATGATTTGTGCCTTTGTCAAACTGGTGGAGAATCAGTTCAATGTTTCCATCAAAGCTATTCGAATTGATAATAGGACAGAATTTACACAAAAGGCGTGTGTAACTCTATTTGAATCTAAAGGGATTGTTCATCAAAGGTCTGCTGACGGAGGGAAAGTCGTTGATTTCCCTTATCAAAATAATTCCCAAACAAACAAACTAGTATAGGATGTAAGTAAGGGGTCGATCCCACAGAGAAACAAGTATTTCCAAGGATTGTGTATTTATCGATTGAAAGGCAAGATATGGGAATGAAGTAAATAAAAGACCTAGGGTGTGTTTGGCAAAAGCAAGTAGCTTTTCGGAGCTTATGGTTTTGATATTCTATAGTCTTAAATGAAATAAATATAAGATTTTAGTTTAATTAGCTTTTGAAAGCTTTTGAAATCTAAGCTTTTCAATAGCTATTCACCCAAGCTTTTCGGAGCTTTTGGTTTTTATTCACAAGTTTTCAACAACTAGCCTAAAAGCTAGGTTTACCAAACACTATACTAGCTTATTAACATATATTTAACTCAAATAATCCAACAGCTTCAATAACCCAACAGCTTCAGCTCCTTCAACAGCTGCCATTTTGCCAAACACACAATCTAAACAAATGCAAATGATAGTTAAAAGAGATGTTTCCATCCATAAATTCTCGACATTGTTTGGCTTTATTGGTCGTCGAATCCAATTGAAGTTGTTATATACGAATTCCTCCCATCTTAGTTTGAATAGATTAAAGCACAAAGAACACAGTTAATCCCTTACACCTTTATGCAACCTAAGCACGGACAAAGATTTAACATAAAGATAGCACAAGTTCCTAAGAATCTAGGCATATGAATAACAACAAGTAAGCAAGGTAACTGATGTTTAAGACATATGTCGAAATCCCTACTTAGTCATGATCAAACGAAGGTTCTCGCAATCATAAGCATGCTACTACAAAATTCATTCAATGACGAAAGAACAAATACCTAGCAAGATACTATATATCATGGTGATCAATCACAATAATATCAACAATAATTGCAAGGGAAATCGAAAGATATTAAAGAGAGAATCAATACTTCATTGGAAACTCACAAACAACCAACCAAGTCTCAAAAGTGTAGATAAACAATGAGAATTAGCCAAGCATAGCTTACCCAAATCCCTTCTCTCGAATAGAAAACAACGTTAGTCTGTTGGATAAATGTTAGATGAGTGTTAGATGAGTCTCCAAAATGGCTGAGAAAAACCTAATATAAAGCCTAAAGAGGTCGACAAAACCCTAGGTTAGAGTTTCCACAAAAGATAGTAATTGGGCCGCTCGTGCAGATCCGGGACTGATGGGACGGCGGGCGTCGGCTAAACCACGGCGGGTGCCGCCTTGACAGCTTTGCAGACTGAACTTGCAGTGCACTTTCCGGAGTCGTCGTTCGTCCGATTGACGCATATGAATATGCATTGGAAATATTTTTTCAAGGACTACAACTCTCATGAAGAACTCAGAAGCTAATTCCAACTTCTCAGATGCTCAAAGATACGATTCCTTTATGTGCTCCGTTTCCGCTCTTGTTCTTGTGCTCCTTTGCTTCCCCAATCGCTTTCTAATCCTTCCTTGACTTGTTCCTTGCTCTTTGGACATCCTCTTTGGTCTCTTCCCAAGCTCCTCACCATGTCGGCACTACGAATCTGCATAAAACCAATAAAATAGCGTAGTTTCCGAACTCTACTACTAAAAGAGCATAATACGCAATTAACTCTAAAACATAACCAAACAACCTTAAAACACAGATAAAACTACTCTATAAAGACTATCAAAATATGCCTTATCATCTGCACCTGGAGTTCTTGAGCAAAATGGACGTGTAGAGAGAAAACATAAACATTTAGTTGAAACTGCTAGAGCAATCAGACATTGTGCTGGCTTGCCTATTCGTTTTTTGGGTGATTAATTGTATCCTAAGTGCTACCTATTTGGTAAACAAAATGCCATCTGTTGTCAGAAATTGAAAGTCTCCTTTTGAGCTCCTCTACAAGTCTACAACACACCACCTAAGTTGGATAATTTGAGGATCATTGGTTGTTTATGTTTTGTTTTTCAACCATATGACCCCAAAGATAAGCTAGGAGTCAAAGCTAGAAGATGTGTGTTACTTGGGTATCCACCTGATCAGAAGGCTTATAAGGTGTATGACTTAGATAAAAAAAGTCATCCTCGTTAGTCGGCATGTTAAGTTCAATGAAGCCATTTTTCCTTTCAGAAAGAAAGAGTCTGATTCTACTTCTAGTACTCCTATGTCTCTTCCTCTTGTCAGTCATGCAGTTGAGGAATTCCCTTCTATCATGTTACCAAATGGTCATCATTCTTCATCTGCAGACAATATTGTCTCTCCATCTGTTTCCCTTCAAGATGCTCAGTCATCTGCAGACATTCATGTAAGTGGCTCTCTTGATTATGCTCATCAGTCTGGATCAGAAGTTTCAGTTTCATCTCAGTTTCCTGATCAACAAAGACAAGTCAGGATTGATATTGATGAGCCTAGGCCAAAAAGGGTGATTGTTAGGCCTCCTCATCTTAATGATTACATATACACAGGGCTACCTTCTCGCAAAGGGTCATTATCTCAGTCTTTTTCAGTGTTTTTAGTTGGACACTTGGCTCATTTATCTTCATCATATATTCAATATTTGGTTAATGTGTGTGATGTGTTTGAACCTAGGACTTATTCTCAAGCTAAGGATGATATTCAGTGGCATTTAGCTATGAATAATGAGTTAGATGCTCTAGAGAAGAATCATACTTGAGAGATTACTGACCTTCCCCCTGGGAAGAAAGCTATAGGCTCTCGTTGGATTTACAAGATCAAGTACAAAGCTGATGGGACTATTGAAAGGTTTAAGGCAAGATTGGTGGCCAAATGGTATAACCAAATCAAAGATAAAGATTACAAAAAGACATTCTCTCCTGTTGCACAACTCTATACAGTTAGAATTATTTTGGCTATTGCTGCTGCTAAGGATTGGAAACTGCATAAGTTGGATATTAATAATGCTTTCTTGCATGGGTTTCTGGAAGAAGAGGTTTATATGATTCCACCACCTCTACAACAGCTTCTGGTAAAGTTTGCAAATTACTAAGATTTCTTTATGGTTTAAAGCAAGCTAGTCGTCAATGGAGCCTAGAACTCACTAAGTTCCTTATTCAGTTGGGATTTAGTCAGTCTCATCATGAATATTCTCTATTCACCAAAGCGTGGGGCAATTCATTTACAGTTGCTTTAGTCTATGTTGATGATATGTTGATCATGGGCAATGACAGTGATAAGATAGTTAAGACTAAGGAGGCTCTTCATTCTGCTTTTACTATAAAAGATTTAGGGGTGGCTAGGTACTTTCTATGAATGGAGATTGCAAGGTCTTCTAAGGGTATTTTGCTTAATCAACGCAAGTATGTTCTTGATATCTTAACCGATGCAAAAATGCTTGATTGTAAAGCTGCAGATTTCCCTATGCAAAGAGGTAGTAAGTTGTCTTTAGAGGAGAGTGAGCCTTTGCCTGATCTTGAAGGTTACAGGAGGTTGGTGTAGGAAGGTTATTATACTTGACTCTTACCAGGCCTGGCATTTCTTTCACAGTCCAGCAACTTAGTCAATTTTTGCAATGTCCTAGGCAACTTCATTGGAAGGTTGTCATCTATTTATTAAGATACCTCAAAGGCAGTTTCAATGTTGCATTGTCTTATCCTGCTCTGTCTGATTTTCAATTGACTGCATATAGTGATGCATATTGGGGGAATTGTCCTGATACTGGTAGATCCTTATCTGGCTATTGTTTGTTCCTTGTTCCTTCTTTGATATCATGGAAATCTAAGAAGCAAAAGGTAGTATCCAAATCTTCTGCTGAAAGTGAATATAGGAGTATGTCATACACATCCAGTGAGCTTATTTGGGTCCAAGTGTTAATCACTGATCTTCACATACATGTGCAATTGCCAATTACCTTATTTTGTGACAACAAGGCAGCTCAAAGTCTAGCTTCCAATCCAGTGTATCATGAGAGAACAAAGCATGTTCGTATTGATTGTCACTTCATCCAACAAGGCTTATTGGCTACATCTCATGTTTCTACTCAAGTTCAACTTGGAGATGTCATGACTAAAGCCTTGGGAGCGCATTAGCATCATGTTATGTGCTCCAAGCTTGGCCTTGTTACTCCCTCTACAAGTCCAGCTTGAAGGGGGTATGTAGAGTATAGTATATACATGTATAGAATATAGTTTGAGCATTTCTGTAAGGGTATTTTGGTCTTTACAGCAAGGTTGTTAGTAGCTGAACTGCACTATAAGTATATAGGTGGTCTGATGTGATGTCTTGGGATTGTCCCACGTCGAAAAACACGATAACCCGAGTCTTGCATATAAGTAAATGGGTCACTCCTCCTATTGCCAATTGGTTTTAGGATGGAACCCCGCTATTCTTCTGTGCTCGGCTCGGGTGCGCATGATACGCTCTGACGTGTGGACCCCCCACGTTATATGGCCCGTCGGAATTCATCATGGTATCAGAGAAGGTGTGGTTCGGGACCCTGGTCTATCTACTGGGCTGGCCGGCCTTAAGGCTCAAGACATCAAGTGCAACTGGCATATATTGCGAGGCCAGGCAGTTGCACTTGAGGGGGCGTGTTGTGATGTCTTGGGATTGTCCCACATCGAAAACCACGATAACCCGAGCCTTGCATATAAGTCAGTGGCCCACTCCTCCTATTGCCAATTGGTTTTAGGATGGAACCCCGATGTTCTTCTGTGCTCGGCTCGGGTGCGCATGATGTGCTCTGACGTGTGGACCCCCCACATTATATGGCCCGCTGAAATTCATCATGGTCGGTGCTTGTGGAGCAAACCTAATTTTTGCTTGCTTCTACCACAATTCTGTAACAAACTCCAAATCTGTAATGGAGCTTTCGTGTCTCAATTCTTGATTTCTTCCATAGTTAAAGTGTTGAAAAATTTGATCACCTATTTGATTTAAAGTACGTTGACTATTCCAGGAGACTTAAAACTGCTCAAATTGCTACCCAAATTAGCAATTCCAGGATAAAAAAATCAGATTATATACCTTCCCCTTCATGACTTAGCAAGATGTTTGGACATTAATGATTCCTGCAACAAATGTAATCACAAATTTAACACATTCAGCAAGCAGAAAAAGCAGCAAACATTTGTCGGGAAATAAATATCCCAAAATTTAATTTCTTAACAAACACTTTCAATATATTTATAATCTTGTCTTATCTTATCTTATTACATATCTTACTATATAGTAAAGTAAGCTTTTCGGCCATTTATTGCTCATTCATTTTTTTCATATTATTAAATGAACTAATATTAAAATTTAGTTTGAATAAGTAAGACATATAATAAAAACTAACTCATCCGAATAATCAAATGAGTAATGTAAATCAAAGAAGAAAATAAATTATTATTTATATGGAATATAGAGTATCAATTCAGTAGTGTAAATCAATTGAGTAATATGAAGTTACTGATAAAATAAATCGTTAAATCTTACTATATAGTAAAGTAAGCTTTTTGGCCATTTATTGCTCATTCATTAGTGAAATAGAAGTAAGCTTTTTTTTCATATTATTAAATGAACTAATATTAAAATTTAGTTTGAATAAGTAAACCATATAATAAAAACTAACTCATCCGAATAATCAACTGAGTAATGTAAATCAAAGAAGAAAATAAATTATTATTTATATGGAATATATAGTATTAATTGAGTAGTGTCGATCAATTGAGTAATATGAAGTTACTGATAAAATAAATCGTTAAAATTATAAAATTGAAACTATAAGTTAATACGAGTAATATAAATTATTATTTATATGGAATATATAGTATCAATTTTTTTTAAAAGTAAACCCGTGCGTAGCATGGGAACGTCTACTAATTATAAGTATAAATAGATTGACCAAACAAACTACCTTAGCATGTTGAATGAACCGAATAAATGACATTCGCTCTTTATTTACCAATTCAAAGAATAAATGACATTATTATTTTGAAGGTAGCTAAGAAATAATTAATTAATTGCCCTCATTTTCCACACGCTTTGAAATTTCTATATATTGACTGTATCCAAATTCGCCGGCCATTTTCCAGAAATTGATCGACAGCCCAACTTGGGCGCCACTGTCATTTTTCCACACTCTTTATTGACTCCGATCAAGTCGTCCGAGAGTGGGGTGCTCCTTAGTCTTTAGACGTCTCGAAACCGGATGCTGTGTTAACATAATTCTAACTTTGATTATGTTAAAATTAGCTATCTTTGTTACATTCATTAAATTATTTGCATGATTCAACTCCATCGATCTGTTTTGTTTAAACAGATGATGTATCTCATATAATTTCAACTGTACGTCTATTCTGTTAAAACTAGCTATACTCAATTGATTTAGAACAAAAAAAAAAAAGTTTGCTCGCTTATAGAGAATTAGCAATGCAGTTGAAAGATTAAAAGGATAGAAATTAAAGTCTCATTGAGGTAAAAAAATATTAACATGTTTGCTCGCTTATATTAACTAAACATGGTAATATAAGTGTATAGAATATAAATATAATTTTTTAATGTAAATTTATGTCAAAATTATTAAGTGTAACATCGGGAGTAACACCTTGTACGGTATTAGAAAGGATCCGGACCGGTAATACATGCATGCCAAACTGGATCTTCTACAACCCTTCCTATTCCACTTTTTTTTTGACATTTATTTGTTTTTTAAAAAACCTTAAAAAATTATGCATATCCCTAACATCTATTTTTATATATTTATAACATTTTATGATTAAAAAATCATGTTTTCAAATTTTTAATAATTAATTGTATTTTGTAAAATATATATTGTCTTTTTTATTTTAAAAAAATCGTAAAACATAATTATTTAAATAAATTTTTATAAATATATAAAATAGCGGTTAATAATATGAATATTATTTTTATATTTTTTAAGATTAAATAAATCTTAAATATTTTTGTGGTGTAGGTACTAGGGGAATAGCAAATGTGGATCGAGTAGGAGATTTTTTTTTTTTTGATTTTAAAGGTAAATATATTGCAGAAATTAGATATGTACAAATTTTGAGGTTCGACCCTTAGGCACAACCGAGACTAGCTCTATTGTAGCCTTGAAAGTGAGTAAGGCTCACATCCTACATCTGACCATAAGGGTGGGGGACAATGTCCATGTGTGGATCCTACATCTGACCATAAGAGTAGGAGATTTTGACTGCATGCATGATGTGTGCGCCTGAGTGCCTTTATAAAGTCCGTCATATCTTTCATAGAAACATATCATCCAATTAATATTGAAACATTTCCTGATTGAATTTTCACATAAACATGCAATCAATTAAAGATTTCATAATCTTTCTCTCGCTGCTATCCTTTAGCTGTTTGAAGACTCGTTCTCACGGCTTGAAATTAGGGAATGAGAGTGATTATGAAGCCCTCTTGGCCATCAAGGATCAGATTTCCGATGATCCTGATTCCGTGTTGAGCTCCTGGAGCAACTCCTCCCTCCATTTTTGCCAATGGAGAGGCGTTACTTGTGGGCGTAGGCATAGGCGTGTGGTCAGTTTAGATCTTTCCTCCAACAAGCTAGCCGGTACACTGGCCCCTTTCATAGGTAACTTAAGCTTCCTTAGTTATCTTAACTTATTCAATAACTCCTTTCGAGGGGACATTCCCCATCAAATTTCTCATTTGCCTAAGCTACGATTCCTAAACCTGGAGATAAACTCGTTTGGAGGAAAAATCCCTGCCAACTTGTCTCATTGCTTGCATATTGTCTTTTTGGGGCTCGGTATGAACAATTTGGAGGGGAAAATTCCTACTGAGGTGGCTACCTTGCCCAATTTGCTGGAACTTAGTCTTTTTACTAACCACTTTAGTGGTCATCTTAAAGATATTGGGATTGGGAATATGAGTAGCTCCTTGCAAGTATTACAGTTAAGTTACAATCAACTGCAGGGGAGCATTCCAGATGATTTTGGAAAGTTCAAAGACCTTATTATTCTTACTCTCTTTGACAACATGCTATCTGGTATCATCCCACCATCCGTTTTCAATCTTTCCAGCTTGATAGTTCTTGAGTTAAGTAGGAATAGTAAAATGAGTGGAAGTCTTCCCCAAGATCTTGGCCTACGTCTCCCCAAACTTCAACGACTTCTAGTAGCAAACAACTCCCTAGTTGGACGAGTTCCAACATCATTGTCCAACCTTTCTGAGCTTGTAATACTTGATCTCTCAGTCAATAGTTTCAAGGGTGAATTTTCCTTCCATGGAAACAATTTGCCGAATTTAGCAATCCTTAGTATTGCCTTTGCATTTTCCTCTGGACAAGCCACAGATCATGGCTTCTTGGACACCCTAACAAACTGCACCAATTTAATTGAACTGCAAATTGAAGGCAATTCTTTCACGGGACCATTCCCTCGTTCTATACTTAATCTTTCGACTAGCCTTCATATTTTAATTATTGGCAGCAACCAAATATCAGGGTATGTACCCTTCGGAATGGGGAGGTTTGTGAATTTACATATGTTGGATTTTAGTGATAACCATTTCAGCGGCCCAATCCCTACTGATATTAGCAAGCTACAACGTCTAGAATTTGCCGATTTTTCGCATAACAATTTCTCAGGAGAAATCTCGTTCTCTCTTGCGAACTTGACACATTTGAGTGAATTGTTTGTCGAATACAACAATCTTGAAGGATCATTGCCTACAAGTATCGGAAATTGCATGTATTTACAGAGACTATATCTGCAATCAAATATGCTAAGTGGAGTTTTGCCGGTTGAGTTATTTGATGCTTCAAGTTTAATCGACCTAAACATTAGTCAAAACAACTTCCATGGATCATTGCCGGATAAAGTTAGCATGCTCAAGAATTTGGTTCGAGTTGATGCATCAGATAATAGGTTTTCAGGTGAAATCCCGAGCACTCTTGGAGGTTGCACGAGTCTTACAATCTTAGACGTGAGCAGAAACTTCTTTGTAGGGTCAATACCGAACTCTTTAGGTCCTTTGAAAAGCATCAATATGCTTGACCTTTCTTGGAATCATCTGTCAGGACAGATCCCCAAATATTTTTCCTCTTGGCCATATTTGTCATATCTGAACCTGTCATTCAATAACCTCGAGGGTGAAGTTCCTACTGATGGGGTTTTTTCCAACATAAGTGGTGTGTCAGTTGTTGGCAACAATAAGCTCTGTGGAGGAGTCTTCGAGCTACATCTCCAAAAATGCCCTTCCACTAAAGTATCTAAAAGGAGAAGATTGTCCTTAGCATTGATCTTGATCATTTCTATTGCTTGTGCTCTGATTGTCGTACTATCAGTTGCGCTATGCTTCTATTTGCTTTGCTATCAAAGGAGAAGAAAGGATGCTTCCTCAGACTTACAGAATATCAAGCCTTTTCTTAAAGTGTCTTATCAAATGTTGTCGAGGGCAACAAACGGGTTTTCGTCATCAAATCTGATAGGCGTTGGAGGCTTTGGATCAGTCTATAAAGGAGTCCTACACCAAGAAGATGCAGAATTGGTAGTTGCGGTCAAGGTGATGAAGCTTCAAAATGATGGAGCCGGTAAAAGTTTCCTTACTGAATGTAAAGCTTTAAGGAACATACGTCACCGAAATCTTGTTAAAATCATCACAGCATGCTCAAGCATTGATACTCTGCGTAACGAATTCAAAGCTTTGATTTACGAGTTCATCCCCAGGGGTAGTCTTGAAGGATGGCTATATCCAAACCATGCCACCAATGAACACGTAGGAGATGACCAAACTGGTTGGTTAACCCTCCTTCAAAGATTAAACATTGCCATCGATTTGGCTTCTGCGCTTGAATATCTTCACATCGGATGTGCCAGCCCAATCATTCATTGTGATTTGAAGCCTAGCAACATTTTGCTTGATGATGATATGATTGCCCGTGTTGGTGATTTTGGATTAGCCAAGTTTCGTTCGGGAGCGTCAAACTTCGGCACTACAAACCAGACTAGTTCAAATCAAGTGAGAGGAACTGTTGGATATGTTGCACCAGGTAATTTTATTGACTTTAACAGTGCTTTAAATACGACTCATTAATTTCTTAGTATAACATTGCTTTAACACATCATTACACTACACATGCATGCTATGTAGAATACGGTGTCGGGAGCAAGGCCTCGCCTGAGGGTGACATTTACAGCTTCGGGATCATTGTGTTGGAGATGATGACATCCAAGAAGCCAACAAATCCAAGGTTTAATGATGGTCTCAACCTTCATGACTATTCAAACTCAGCGCTTCTTAATGGGGTGATGGAAATTGTCGACCAAGTAATGCTTGGTGAGACCAATGTGTTGCATCCAAGAACGGGTGGGGATATCAGGAAGATTGAATGCATCAAGTCAGTCGTCATGGTTGGTGTCCAATGCTCTATGGAGCTACCACAAGAGCGGATGAGCATAAGTAATGCAATTAATGAGTTGAAATCAGCAAGGCGAAACTTCCTCTCAGGTGGACCTAGCAACCAAATTACACTTGAAAGTTGATCTCAGTTTTGTGGCCAAGAACTTTTAAAAATCCTGTTTACATGTTAACTGCACTGTGTACTGTAAGTATAACTTCTTTGCCCTATGATGGGTTGTATTGCATTTGCACCTGCACTCCTGCATTCTGCAGAATAAAAGATTCATTGAGATGAAATCATCATTTATTATGACTAGCCCTGTTTTCTTTTTTAATTGCTTAGCCAAGAAACAAATTGGCGGCCCAATATGAATATAGAGAGTTGCATGTGTATTGACTGCCTTGTTGGAAGATGGCATCCAAGATGCCCACAAATCCAATGTTCAACAGCAATCCCAACCTTCATCAGTATCCAATGTTCACTCATTTGAAATGGAAATCCCTCTCACTTAATTGTTTCCAAGCTGTGGCTACTGGCTATTGTTTAACTTGAAGATTAAGGGCATGTTTGGCAACAACGTTCCAAAGGGTTGGATAACAAATGACATTATTATTTTATATCGAATGTTCAACGACACTCTCAACCTTCATTATTTCATATCCGATGTTTAAACAATGTACTGATCGAATGAGTTGAAATCAGGGTAAGTTAAATAACCGATTCAATCTGTTGTTTGCTTGAGTAAAATTAAGAGTTATCTGTTGTTTGCTTGGGTTATGTTAAAAACCTTATTAGTTGGATAAAATATATAAGGTGTCCAAATTCTATAAAAGCATGAATTGTTTTTATATAGATTAAGTATTTGATTTGATCACCTAGTTATATATTTAATAAACAATTTGATGATCACCTATTTGATTTAAAGTTGACTATTCAAGGAGACTTAAAACTGCTCAAATTGTACCCAAATTAGCAATTTCAGGATAAAAAAATCAGATTCTCATTGATCAACACCACCTGTATGAGTATACTCAAAACAATTAATGACAGGTGATTATTCAACCCAAAACTGAGCAACTAGACAGTAGAAACTATGACAGCAATGGAGATATATCTTCTCCTTCATGAGTTAGCAAGATGTTTGGACATTAATGATTCCTACAACAAATGTAATCCCAAAGTTAACACATTCAGCAAGCAGAAAAAGCAGCTGTTTGATCTAGGGTTTCTAAGTTTCGAATAGCTTTGAAGAAAACGAACCAAACAAATGCAGAAACAACCAAGAAGGCACACACAAGCTTAATTTGTTTATGCGGTTCGGTTTCCCTACATCCGCGGAACCTCAGGAGAGGAGGTTCACCCAATTTCACTAAGTATCCAAAGGTTAGAGACAGATTACAAAGGTTTTAGATGCACAGTCAAGCACTAAGACGCGATTCAAACTAAACAAGGACTAAGAAAATAAACAGAGAATAGGGTTAGAAATCGTCCGTGAAGAACACTGAGAAATCTCAGGAGAGAGAGATTTCTCCACGCAGAACCCTCCATTCACCTTCTTCTTCGTCGAACGAGCAGGTACTCAGGTAGCATCAACCCAGAAGAGCACCCTTGAAGAGAATCGCCGGCGTCGGGTGACTAGAAAGCCACGCCCTAGTGTTTTTCCTCCCAAACCCTAACCCTGTGGCCCCTTGGTTTACCAGAGAGAATGAGAGCGATGCTACAGTTCTCAGAGGTGTCCATTAGAGGGTTTATAAGGGCTAGGGTTACAACGCTCAAAAGAGAGCCGAGAGACATGGGCTCGGATTTGGGCCAAGTGGAATAGGCCCAAATCTTTACAAGCCCCCATCTGCAAACTTCCAAACACAAAGGACCCAACAACCAACACTTAGGCAATAACCACACCTTAGCTTCATCTTATGAGTCAAGGCTAGCCATTGGTCCCTAACATGGTGAAATCATGGGTCCAATGAGCTTTTCCTTAATCATGGCAATGACTAGGTTATGTTTAGTCCTTAGTGAACCTGTCCTAGTTGCTAGTGTATAGACCTGTCAAAACACAACCCGACCCGGTGACCCGACCCGACCGGCCGAAATTTTTACGCGGAAATTTTTTTCGACCTGAACCCGAAAACCCGGAAATTTCCGGGTAATCTGGGTTTCGACCCGGTGACCCGACTGACCCGGTAATTTTGACCCGATTGACCCGGTGACCCGGTTGACCCGGTTGATTTATAATTAAATATAATTAAATTTTTTTATATTTAATTAAAATTTATCGCAAAATTATCAAATTATGATTTTTTTAATTTAAAAAAGAAAAAATTGACAAACCCGAAATCGACCCGAACCCGCCCGAAACCCGGTCAAACCCGGGTTCTAGTCAACCCGAAAAACCCGGAACCCGTTTTACCCGGGACCCGGAGTGACCCGACCCGAACCCGACCGGAATGACCCGTTCGACAGGTCTACTAGTGCATCATACAAACCAAATAAACCATTGTCTCCTTTAGAACATATTACAAGGATTATAAACACATAACAAATGCCCTCCTAATCCTTGTGATATGTTTTCCTTTGGTCACCAGTAGTGAATTGGGGTCCCTCCAGTCTGTCGTCGGTTCAAGAAGAGCTCGGGAGCTCAGATACCCTCCCATATATGATTATATGCAGGAAATTCCTGCAAAATGAGAATTTGTCAGATGTGACAATTTTGGTACCAAAAGCAGCAAACATTTGTCGGGAAATATCCCAAAATTTAATTTCTTAACAAATACTTTCAATATATATATTTATACTTATACGTATAATAGATATTGAGAATCTAAACAAACCACCTTAGCATTGAATGAACAGAATAAATGACATTATTATTATTATGTTGAAGGTAGCCAAGAAATAAAATAATTGCCTTCATTTTCCACGCTTTGAAATTTCTATATACTGACTGTGTCCAATTCGCCATATTCCAGAGATTGATGGATAGCCCAATATGAATTTGCATTGACCCATAAATCAACTGAACCTCTCCACAACAAAATCTATAAAATTCAAGGTATAATAATTAATCATCACAAACACCCAATCAAAATTCAAACTTAACCCCACTCAAGAAATCTAATTATTATCCGATTGATCAGCATGTACTATATCTTGGCTTGAAAAGTTTGTTAAATCTCATCACCTATCAATAACGAACAACTTATAACATAATCTCTCTGTTAAGAAAAACATGTCGTTTCAGAAGCAAAATCTTGTTAAGAGCAAGCCCAACAACTTTTCTAAAATAGAGAAAATGATAGATTTTAGAGAAAAAAAATCATTTTTTCTCCCTAACAGCTTCTCTAAACTTATCTCTAAAATAAAGAAATTGATGAAGAGAGAGGGAAAAAATCTCTTAATTTAGAAGAAGGGTTAAAATCTGTAAAATTTAATGCGTTCACCTCTTTCAATGACTGCCTATTTATTCATTGGTTGTTGATTATTGATTTAATGTAGTTATTGGAATTTTATTTATTAAATTATGAATTTATGCATCTATTATAGTGTATAATAAATGTAGCAATTTGTATAATAAAGAATCTCTTGGAGTTGTGGTGTAATTTTTTTAGAGATTTTGTTATTTTGTTATCTATTTTAGAGATTTTTTAGAGAAGCTATTGGGAATGATCTAAATACATGTTATTTTAGTTATTTTAGTGTTTACTCTCCAAAATTACCCTTATAATGATTAGAAATTTTTTTAGTTGTAGTTTTCAATAAAGTGAAAAAGTAAAATAATAATTAGGGGTATAAGTGTATTTTTGTTTGTTTTCATTTACTTTTTTACAAAATGTGCAAACGTTTAAAACAACCTGTTTTAATTAACAGATAAAGTATATAAGTTACGAGTTCAATTCCATATTTTCCAATTATGACGATCTAAAGTAACTTAATTCTTATAAAACAAACAATAAGAAAACATATTAAGAACCACGTTTAAAACAACCTGTTTTAATTAACAGATAAAGTATATAAGTTACGAGTTCAATTCCATATTTTCCAATTATGACGATCTAAAGTAACTTAATTCTTATAAAACAAACAATAAGAAAACATATTAAGAACCCTCGATTATTTGTTAAAATTTGGTCAATCATTTTTCCAACGCTCTGTATTAGGGGTGGAGCCAGAAAAAAATCCAGGGGGGCTCAACTATATAAAAATCCATAAATGAAGCTATGGACAATTGAACTCAAGACCTCATTATTCAAATTCTCACCTCAAATCAACTGAGCTAAACACACTTGTTGATCTATTACTTTTTTTAACTAGTTTTACCCCTTTAATTATAAAAAATTACAAAAAAAAAGTACATAATTTTAATTTTTTTTAACATTTTCCTCCAGCTCAGGGGGCTCGAGCCACTGCATGCCCCTCCCTCCGCCCCTGCTCTGTATTGACTCTTCCGATCAAGTCGTTGATCCGAGTGTGGGGTGCTAATCTTTAATCTTTAGTCGTCTCCAAATTATTTCCATCAGTCAACTCAATTTGTTTTATTTAAATTAAACTAGCTATTCGATCAATTGATGTAGAATTCAATTCAATAAATTATGACAGATGTTCGATTAATTGCTCATGTGTTAGGATATATAGTGTACTATTCAACTGTTGTAGTCTTTGGCTTCTTAACACACTTAAAAAAAAAATCTTGCATTCTTACATAAAATGATAAAATAGTTGGGGAGGATAGCCATTCAAAGTATACCACTAATAAAGAGCAATAAAATAATACTAATTAAAATTAATTAGTGTGCTATTCAAAGTACCACCAATAATGAGCAATAAAATAGTTGAGGATATATAGTATACAATTCAACTGTTCGCTTATAGAGAATTAGCAAACAGTAATACATCCATGATATTTGAGCCTCTATAAAAAGTCCATCATATATATGAAGAGACACATATCATCCAATTCATATTGAAACATTTTCTGAATCAGGGATTGAATTTCCACATAATTAAACATGCAATCAATCAAAAATTTCATAATCTTCTGGACAAGCCACAAATCTTGGCTTCGTGGACACCCTGACAAACTGCACCAATTTAGTCCTATTAATTGGAAATTGAAGGCAATTCTTTCATGGGACCATTCCCTCATTCTATACTCAATCTTTCAACTAGCAACCCTTCAGTTTTTAAATATTGCCCACAACCAAATATCGATCAGGATATGTCCCCTTCGGGATGGGGAGGTTTGTGAATTTATATGCCTTGGATTTTAGAGATAACCATTTCACAGGTCCAATTCCAACTGATATTAGTGAGCTCCAAAATCTAGAACTTGCCATGTTTTCGAATAACAATTTCTCAGGAGAAATCCCGTTCTCTCTTGGGAACATGACACTTTTGAGTCAACTGGCTATGGATTACAACAATCTTGAAGGATCACTACCTAAAAGTGTCGGGAAATGCAAGTATTTAGAAATACTATTAGTTAATTCAAACAAGCTTAGTGGAGTTTTGCCGGTTGAGTTGTTTCATGCTTCAAGTTTGATAGAGCTAGACATTGGTCAAAATAGCTTCCAAGGTTCAATGCTGGATAAAGTTAGCATGCTAAAGAATTTGGTTCGGTTGAATGCATCAGATAATAAGTTTTCAAGGGAAATCCCAAGCACTCTTGGAGGTTGCATGAGTCTTACAATCTTAGACCTAAGGAAAAACTCTTTTGTAGGATCGATACCCAACTCTTTAGGTCCTTTGAAAAGCATTCTGTTGAGAGGTTTGGTATGAGAGTGTCCCTCCCACATTGATTATAAAAGAGTAAAAGTGATGAGTTATAAGGATTGGTGAAACTTTACACAATAGCTTAAGCTTTTGTGTTAAGTTGGTGGATCCCGACCTTATATTCGCAAAAATAATAATAATAAATCAATGTAACCCGACACATGTTTGCCCCCCATTAACGGCCCGTCGGATATTTCACACATTCAAATACTTGACCTTTCTTCCAATCATCTGTCGGGACAAATCCCAAATTATTTTTCCTCTTGGCCATATTTGTCATATCTGAACCTGTCATTCAATAACCTCGAGGGTGAAGTTCCTACTAATGGTATTTTTTCCAACACAAGTGTTGTGTCGGTTGTTGGCAACAATAAGCTCTGTGGAGGAGTGTTCAAGCTACATCTACAAAGATGCCCTTCCACTAAAGTATCTAAAAGGAGAAGATTGTCCTTAGCATTGATTGTGATCATCTGTGTTACTTGTGCCCTGATTGTTGTACTATCAGTTGCACTATGCGTTTATTTGCTTCGCTATCAAAGAAGAAGAAAAGATGTATCCTCAGGCTTACAGAACATCAAGCCTTTTCTTAAAGTGTCGTATCAAATGTTGTCGAGGGCAACAAATGGGTTTTCATCATCAAATTTGATAGGGGTTGGAGGCTTTGTATCTGTATATAAGGGAATCCTACACCAAGATGATGCAGAATTGGTAGTTGCAGTCAAGGTGATTAAGCTTCAGAATGATGGAGCCTGTAAAAGTTTCCTTTCTGAATGTAAAGCTTTGAGGAACATACGTCACCGAAATCTTGTTAAAATCATTACAGCATGCTCAAGCATTGATACTCAGCGTAACAACTTCAAAGCTTTGATTTACGAGTTCATGCCCAGGGGTAGTCTTGAAGGATGGCTATATCCAAACCATGTTACCAATGAACATGTTGATGATGATCAAACTGGCAAGCTAAAGCCTCTTTCAAAGGCTAAACATTGCCATTGACGTGGCTTCTGCACTTGAATATCTCCACATCGGATGTGCCAACCCAATCATTCATTGTGATTTGAAACCTAGCAATATCTTGCTTGATGATGATATGACTTATCGTATCGGTGATTTTGGATTAACCAAGTTTCGTTTAGCTGGAGCATCAACCTCTAGCACTACAAACCAGACTAGTTCAAATCAAGTGAAAGGAACTGTTGGATATGCTACACCGGGTAATTTTATAGACATTAACATTGCTTTAAATATGAATCATTAATTTCTTATTATAATAATGTTTTAACTCATTACACTACACATATTATGCAGAATATGGTGTCGGGAGCAAGGTCTCTCCTGAAGGTGACATCTACAGCTTTGGGATCATTGTGTTAGAGATGATGACATCCAAAAAGCCAACTGATCCAATGTTCAACAATGGTTTGAACCTTCATATATGAGTATTCAAACTCAGCTCTTCCTAATGGGGTGATGGAAATTATCGACCAAATAATGCTCGGTGACACTAATGTGCTGCATCCAATTACCAATGGGGATATCAGGAAAATTGAGTGCATCAAGTCATTCATCATGGTTGGTGTCCAATGCTCTATGGAGCTACCACAAGAGCGGATGAGCATAAGTAATGCGCTTAATGAGTTGAAATCAGGAAGGCGAAACTTCCTCTCAAGTGGACCTAGCAATCAAATTACACTTGAAAGTTGAACTCAATTTAGTGGCCAAGATCTTTTTAAAATCCTTTTCACATGTTAACTGCAGTGTGTACTTTAAGTATAATTACTTTTCCCTATGTTGGGTTGTATTTGCATTTGCACCTTTCGTCTGCAGAATAAAAGATTCATTGAGAAGAAATCATCATTCAAATTTGGTTTTCTCCAACTGCAATCTTCTCATCGTTGCAACGAGAGAGGGTTCATGTCGAGTGACGAAGACGGAGAATCTCACCAGTGGTGTTCCCCAATCAGTTCGTCTTGGCTGAAAGTTGGCCAGTCTCAACGGTGGATCTCTCTTCCCCTCCGACTTTTGCATCTAATAAAATCCTTGAGAGCAACAGGGATCGATGGCGGCGAACCAGGCGACTACTCCCCGACGATGCCTCTATCAAGTATGTGACCCCTAATTTGTCAATCCCTACTTTCTCCAATGGAACCGATTATTTTCCTGGAATTGAGTTGTTTGAAATCTCAAAATTGAGTTAATTGAAATCCCTAATTTCTCCAATTCAACCCCTTATTTTTCTTATGAAATTGGGTTGTTTGATTCATTAACGATACTAAATTAGACAACAAGGTTCTATCTACTAGTTTTCATTATTTCTGTCTATTTTTTTGTCCGTTATTGTCATGCTTGTATGATTTATGTGTACAAGTTAATAGAATGAATGCTCCTACTCAACAAGGTACTTTGCTTGACATTTTGCAACGGATTTTTGACATTTTTAATATCTATTTTCAAGTTTCAACTATAACAACTATTTCCTACACTAAGCCTTCTCGTATTGATTCTAGTGTGATGACTATGATGCCTATGCTAAACTCCTTCAAGGCAGTGATATGTGACCTTTCAACCTTTTGAGGTTTGGTCTTGCTGTTGTACATCGGTTGGTGTTCAAGTTGCTTTTTTGCTGCTGTTACTGATTTCCATTCTCAACCCTTGCTGGTGTTCTCTTATATGTGTTGGCCTTGCTGTTGTACATCGGTTGGTGTTCAAGTTGTTTTCCTGCTGCTGTTACTGATTTCTACCGTCAGCTCTTGCTGGTGTTCTCTTATATGTGTTGGCCTTCATTTATATTTTTGCTATATTGTTAGCGTATTAAAACACGGTGTTGGCGTTTGCATGAACATTGAATTAGTTTTCTTGAAGTGATTTTTATTAAATTGTTGGCATACTATATTACTATATGTATTGGACTACATCTTGTTGATGTAGTGATGTTCTATTTTATCTTGATGAGTGTATGGAAGTTATGGACATCATTCCTTGTATGTTTTTGCTAATTTTCCATTTCAATTAGTGATTCATCTTACTTATTCAAGCTTTAATGGTAAGTTAGCCTATGTGGGATTCGAACCCACATCGATGTGTAAAACACATAGCTCTACCATTTGAGCTAATTAATAGGCTGAAAATTTAATTACATCACCCGTCGAAATAGATCAAGGGTATAATGTACCATACACTATCAGCCAAGAAATCATACTTGAATCTCAAAATTAGGTGTGTATATCCTATGCTTAGTTTTTCAACTTTAGAACCCTTAAACACCAGTATGTGTATACTCTGTTTATGTAAATACCGTACTGCCACATCAAAACCTGACAAACCCACATTGTATCAACGAAAGCTAGTACCTTTCATTTAAAGCTTCCATCGTTTTGTGATTCTCTTCTGCTAAACTTAGATGTTTCATCTCCACAAATTACTTTTTTTTGAAAAGGAAATAGTTCGAAATCCCAAAAGACAACAGAAATTCTGAAAAACGAGAGGCCGAAGGGAATCGGCAGACGGGCTAACCGTCATGATACAACTCAAAATAAAAAGGAATCCACAAATTCCTTTACTTTCTCCTCCATCTAGACAAAAAAATCAGCAAGGTAATAAAAAGAAAATGCACAGTTTGATCATGTTAAGTGTACAACATACAAGCAAAGAAAATGTAGTTGGCAAACATGAAGCTTTAATCTTAAATACTATCAAGCTTTAATCTTGAATAATATCAGTTTGAACTAAGAGCCAATTTAGCCAAAAAGGCAGCTGCTTATGACTTTGCTAATAGGTTGTTATTGCATCTGCCCATAGCATGCTAAGGTAGAAAAGTGTAAACATCTTTTTTTTTTTAATATCAACATTTCTTTTTCGGCAACATTATCGACCAAATAATGCTCGGTGACACTAATGTGCTGCATCCAAGAACCGGTGGGGATATCAGGAAAATTGAATGCATCAAGTCAGTCATCATGGTTGGTGTCCAATGCTCTATGGAGCTACCACAAGAGTGGATGAGCATAAGTAATGCGCTTAATGAGTTGAAATCAGCAAGGCGGAACTTCCTCCCAAGTGGACCTATCAACCAAATTACACTTGAAAGTTTGAACTCAGTTTAGTGGCTAACAACTTTTTAAAATCCCGTTTACATGTTAAATGCACTGCGTACTTTAAGTATAACTACTTTGCTCTATTTTGGGTTGTATTTGCATTTGCAGGGGAGTGGCTTCATTATTTACCAAATTTTCAAATTTTTTTATATTAGGCAAAAAAAAAAAGGTGGTTCTCCCCAAGTAGAATATGAACAAGGAATACTCGGCTCGTTCGAATCAAATAACATTCCTACTAATAGGCTCAATGCGCAAATTTCTCGATCAGGTTTGAACTTCAAATGCTAATAGCTAGTCATATACTATTAATTAGAAGGTTGGAGAGGTTTTTACTCGATCCCACCAATAAGTTCGATCTTGTCGATCCCACCAATAAGGTTGGAGAGGTTCTAATTTTGTTTTTCGGATATCGATCATTTCTAGTGCAGAAGAAGTAAGAAAACAAAAAAGCTCAGGGTGGTGGATGCACCCTCTTGGTGCACTGCATTCTGCCGCTCCTTTTTCTAAAAATATTAATTTACAGAGCATTTTAGCCCGGACATAGCGTTGTTCGGGATAAAAAGTAAAGGTATATAGTCCGGACCCTCTTGAAGGATAAAAGATCGATGAATTAATATTATGAGCACACTTTTTGCAACTGTAAGTGGGCTGATCCCATCCATTTCACAACTCACAAGCAAGTTTATATTCACAGGTTTCAAATGAGCTTATATTATTTTAGCATCTTTACATATATATTTTTGGACAAAATATAGCCTCACGACGCGTCCACGAGTGGTTGTTTAGGGAGGGAATTGAATAAATTTATATATATATTTTTTATATTCTGGTTGTTGTAAAATAAAATGAAATAAACCTACACAGAGTAAGTTTCTTAAGTATATATGTAAATAAAGTATTTGAACTTTCAAAAAACATATATAATGAAAAAGTATTTATGTTAGTTATAGATAGTATTAATTTTTACAATAATAAATAAGTAGAGATAAGTTTTTGTACGATAGTAATAATTAATTTAAGGTGAGTTTATAATATAGATAGATATAACTATAGATGGAGATGTGAAAGATGGAAAAAAAAACAAAAGGTAATTTGTTGAAAATAAGAGTATTAAAGTGGATCCAATTGCTGTCGACTAAGTCAACCCTTCATATATAGAAACTCTACGGAGATCGTCGTCTATAAATAAAAGGCATCACAAACTTATCAGCCATTCAATTCAAACCTTTCCTTGCAGATCTTAATTTGATTTCTATAAAGATGCAGCAAGCTATTCTCTTCTTCACACTTATCTCCATCAGCACTACCCTTCCCCGCTTTCTGTTGGGCAGCACCATTAATATTCCCGGGCTCAGACCAAATGAGACGGCCGACTACGAAGCCCTCTTGTCCATCAAAGCTCATATTTCCGATGATCCTAATTCCATGTTGGCCTCATGGGGCAACAACTCCTTCCATTTCTGCCAATGGAGAGGCGTTACTTGTGGCCGTAGGCATAGCCGTGTGGTCACTTTAAACCTTTCCTCCAACAACCTGGCCGGTACACTGTCTCCTTTCATAGGTAACTTGAGCTTCCTTCATAGACTCAACTTAAGCTCCAACTTCTTTCGAGGTAATATTCCCCATCAAATTTCTCATTTGCCTAGGCTACACTCCCTAGACTTGGGAGGAAACTCTTTCGAAGGGGAAATCCCCGCCAACTTGTCCCGTTGCTTGCAACTCGTAAATATAGATCTTGGCAAGAACAAGTTGGTGGGTAAAATCCCATCTGAGCTCACCCTCCTCCCTAATCTGCAATACTTTACTGTTTTTTTCAACAGCTTAAGTGGTAACCTTCATGACATTGGGATCGGGAATATGACTTCTTTGATAGCACTCCAATTAGAAGACAATTTCTTGCAGGGGAGCATTCCCGACGATATCGGAAGACTCCAAAGCCTTGCTTATTTTAATCTCGGGTACAACAAAATATCCGGTATCATCCCACCGTCCCTTTACAATCTTTCTAGGATGGATAGGATTTCTTTATCTCACACTGGAATCCATGGAAATCTTCCCAAAGATCTTAGCCTCCATTTTCCTCGACTTAGCATTCTTGCTCTCACAAACACCTCCCTAACTGGTCAAGTCCCTGTGTTATCGAACCTTTCTATGCTCAACGCCATTGCCATCTCATGGAATAGTTTCACGGGTACATTTTCTCTCGATGGGAGAAATTTGCCTCACCTCAAATACCTATTTATTAACAATGCATTTTCCTCGGTAGGAGCGATCAGAAGAAATTGGAAATTCTTGGACAGCTTAACCAACTGTACCAATTTACAGAACTTGGGGCTGGGAGGTTATTCATATACAGGATTCTTTCCTCTTTCTATACTTAACCTTTCCACTAGCCTTCAATTTTTATATCTTGAGAGTAACCATTTATCAGGACAGCTCCCTTCCGGGCTGAGCAAATTGGCAAATCTATCTTTGTTGACTTTACGTGACAATCATTTCACAGGCCCGATCCCAGCAGATATTGGTAACCTTGAAAGTATGGTAACTCTTGAATTATCCTATAACAATTTCTCGAACGAAATCCCATCCTCTTTTGGAAACATGTCTCTCTTGAGTGAGTTGTACCTACAACAAAACAATCTTGAAGGATCGATACCTAAGAGTCTTGGGAATTGCTTGTATTTGCAGCAATTGGATTTTACCGATAACAAGTTGAGTGGGGTTATACCTGCTGAACTATTTCGTGCTTTCGGTTTAGATAACCTATTGATTGGCCAGAACAATTTGCAAGGTTCGTTGCCCGCTGAGATTAGCAAGCTACAGAATTTGGTATTCCTGGATGTATCAAGGAATAGGCTTTCAGGTGAAATACCAAGTGCTCTTGGTGGATGTACGAGTCTTACTGTGTTAAACCTGAGTGGAAACTCCTTTGTTGGGTCGATACCCGAGTCTTTAAGTCCTCTAGGAAGCATGAATACACTTGACCTTTCTTACAATAACTTGTCCGGACAAATTCCAAGTTATTTTTCCAATTGGTCGTACTTGTCCAGTCTGAACTTTTCCTATAATAACTTCGAGGGTGAAGTTCCACTCGGTGGAGTTTTTAGCAACACGAGTATTGTGGCCATTGTTGGCAATAGTAAGCTTTGCGGAGGAGTGCCTGAGCTACATCTACCAAGTTGCCCTCGACAAAGGGAATCAAAGAGGAGACGATTGTCCATAAGAGTGGTCGTGATCATCTCTGTAACTTCTGTCCTGATTGTTGTTTTGGCAGTTGCATTATGCTTTTATTTGGTTTGTTCTTCTAAGACAAAAAAGGCCACATCCTTTGGATCGCAGAAGAAGCCTTTTCTTGAAGTATCTTACCAAATGTTGACAAGTGCAACAGATGGGTTCTCTCCATCAAATCTGATCGGTGTTGGTGGCTTCGGATCTGTTTATAAAGGAATCCTCCGCCAAGATGAGAACGAAATGGTGGTTGCAGTCAAGGTGTTGAACCTTAAAAATAAAGGAGCTGGTAAAAGTTTCATGGCAGAGTGTAACGCCCTGAGAGACATTCGTCACATGAACCTTTGTAAAATTATCACGGTGTGCTCAAGCATTGACACACAACGTAATGATTTTAAAGCTTTGGTCTACGAGTTCATGCCAAGGGGCAGTCTTGAAGGTTGGCTACACTCCTCAAATCTTGTCACCAATGAGAATGTCGATGATAATCTGCCTTGCAACTTAAGCATCTTTCAAAGAGTAAGCATCGCCATTGATGTGGCTTCCGCACTTGAATATCTCCATATCGGGTGTGTCAAACCGATCATCCATTGTGATCTGAAACCAAACAACATCTTGCTTGATGATGAAATGATTGCTCATGTGGGCGACTTCGGACTGGCAAGGATTCTTTCAGATGAGGCCCCAAACTCTGACACTGTGAACAAGACTAGTTCAACTCAAGTGAGAGGAACTGTTGGATATGCAGCACCAGGTGATCAATTTATGAGTATTAACATTTCTTTTTAATTATGATTTATGTATTTCTTAGTATAGAATAAGGACCCTTAAGTGGTACCTTCAAGTTACTTAACATGTCATGTACTCCATTGCTCATGTTATGCAGAATATGGTCTTGGGAGCAAGGTCTCCCCTAATGGTGACATCTACAGCTTTGGGATCATTTTGTTAGAAATGATGACATCAAAGAAGCCAACAGATTCGATGTTCAACAACAATCTCAACCTTCACGAGTATTCAAAATCAGCCCTTCCTGATCAGTTGATGGAAATCATTGACCAAAGAATGCTTGGTGATGCCAATGTGTTACATCCAAGATCCGGTGGTGATATTAGGAAAATCGAGTGCATCAAGTCATTCATCACGGTCGGAGTCCATTGTTCTATGGTGCTACCACAAGAGAGGATGAGCATAAGTAATGCACTCAATGAGTTGAAATCAGCAAGGCAGAAGATCCTCTCAGATAGACCTAGAAATTAAATTTCAATGCATTCAATATTGTTGAACTCAGCTTAGTAGCTAGCTGAACTTATTTACCATGATTGAAGTATATGTGTAATTTAACTGTGTGCGTAATTATAGTTACTTAATTAGTCCAATGTACTTTTGCCCTGTTAGGTTTTTATGTGCACTTCAATAGGTAAAGATGCGTGGTCCTTTCTTCACAAATGCACTCAAACGCCGCCACAGCTTCTAAAGCACGCTCAAACCAATTTCAGCTTTGTGGTCGTTGTTGCCGATCTCTTTATCATGCTGTCAAAGTATCAAGCAGTGAACTCCATCTTTGATATAGCTAGGGGATTGACAATATATATATACAACAAACATTGTTATATTAAGTTTCTCATTTGCATTTGCAGGGGAGTGGCTTCATTATTTACCAAATTGAAGGGGAGTGTGTTGAGAATGAAATGTGAAGAGACAAAATGTCCCACATTGAAAGTGTGAAACATAAAGCCTTAGCATATAACCTAGTGGGCAACCCCACCTAATGCCAATTGATTTTAGGATGGAACCCCGTTCGGCTTATGTGCTAGGCTATATGCGCTTGGGCGCACGTGTGCACACGACCCCCGATCCCGAGTCCCAACGGACTTCAGTAGAGTGGCTTCATTACTTGTTCTCAGCATTTATGCTATTCAGTGTTTGTTTTGCTTGTGATAATCGTTTTTACAATAATTATAAATATAAATATTTTACAAGTGTTTGTTACACCATTTATAACGAGTTTAAAGTAATGTGAATTTAATATAAAATACCTTATAAATTTTATAAATCAATCAATCTCTATAATATTTATAATTACATTATTAAACTTAATGCAATTAATTTATACAATTTTAAATTTATATTGTTTTAAAAACATCATAATTTTTTTAACAAACACTTTAAATATATAAAATTACACGTACAATACATTGAGAATCCAAGCAAACGTATTGAATGAACAGAATAAATGACATTATTATATTGAAGGTAGCCAAGAAATAAATTAATTGCCTTCATTTTCCACGCTTTAAAATTTCTATATATTGACTGTTTCGAATTCGCCATATTCCAGAAATTGATCGATGGATAGCCCAATATATATGAATTTGACCAATAAGTCAAACTGAACCTCCACACACAAACAAAATCTATAAAATTCAAGGTATAGTATTTAATCATCACAAACACCGTACCCAATCAAAATTCAAACTTAACCCCACTCAAGAAATTTTGTCCGATTGATCAGCATGTACGTATTCTATTGGTGGAAATTTGGTCAACGTCGATCATTTTCCACGCTCTGTATTGACTCCTCCGATAAAGTCGTCCGAGTGTGGGGTGCTCTCTAATCTTTAGTCGTCTCCAAAAATTATTTCCATGAATTGATTCAACTCAATTGTTTTGTTTAAACTAGTTATATAGTTATACTCATGCAATTGATGTTGAGATGTCAATGTGATCAAAAGTGTCTCACATCGAAAGTTGAACATATCAAGTTCTAGTATATGAGTCGATGGGTTACTCCTTCTATTATCAATTGGTTTTAAAATGGAACCTCACTCGGCTTGTGTGCTAGGCTACTAGCGCATGTGCGCCCGTGCACACGACCCCAGTCATCGGTCCAAGTGGTTCTGGATGTGTTAGGACTTAGGATACATAGTGTACTATTCAACTGTTGTAGTCTTTGCCTTCTTAACACACTTAAAAAAAATCAATATATTTTGTTATACAAATATATAAATAAGAAAATCTTGCATTCTTACATAAAATGATAAGTTGGGCTGTTGGGGATTGCCATTCAAAGTATACCATTAATAATGAGCAATAAAATAATACTACTCCGTATTAAAATGAATGTGCTATTCAAAGTACCACTAATAATGAGCAATAAAATAGTTGAGGATATATAGTGTATACTGTACTATATATTCAACTGTTCGCTTATAGAGAATTAGCAAACAGTAATACATCCATGATGTTTGAGCCTGTTCGCTTATAGAGAATTAGCAAACAGTAATACATCCATGATGTTTGAGCCTATATAAATTAAGTCCATCATATCTATGAAGAGAAACATATCATCCAATTAATATTGAAACATTTTCTGAATTAGGGATTGAATTTTAACATAAACATGCAATCAATCAAAGATGTCTTAATCCTCTCACTGCTATCCTTTAGCTGTTTGAGCACACAGTCTCACGGCTTAAAATTAGGGAATGAGAGTGATTATGAAGCCCTTTTGGCCATCAAGGATCAGATTTCCGATGATCCTGATTCCGTGTTGAGCTCTTGGAGCAACTCCTCCCTCCATTTTTGCCAATGGAGAGGCGTTACTTGTGGCCGCAGGCATAGCCGTGTGGTCGGTTTAGATCTCCAACAAGCTAGGTGGCACACTGTCTCCTTCCATAGGTAACTTAAGCTTCCTTCGTGAACTTAAGTTATTCAATAACTTCTTTCGAGGGAACATTCCCCATCAAATTTCTCATCTGCCTAGGCTATGATTCCTAGACATGCAGATGAACTCATTTGGCGGAAAAATTCCCGCCAACTTGTCTCGATGTAGGCACCTTACGGCATTCAAGCTTAGCAACAACAATCTGGAGGGGAGAATTCCTACTGAGGTTGCCACCATGCCCAATTTAATTGGTGCATCTTAATCTTTTTATTAACCACTTTAGTGGTCTTCTTAAAGATATTGGGATTGGGAATATGAGTAGCTCCTTGCAAGTATTACAGTTAGCTCAAAATCAACTGCAAGGGAGTATTCCAGATGATTTTGGAAAGCTTAAAGGCCTTACTCGTGCATCCATTTTCAATCTTTCCAGCTTGACATCTCTTGGGTTTAGTAGGAATATTAAAATCAGTGGAAATCTTCCCCAAGAACTTGGTCTACAGCTCCCAAAACTTCAAACTCTTTTAGCATCAAACACGTCGCTAGTTGGACGAGTTCCAAATTCATTGTCCAACCTTTCTGAGCTTCAAACACTTGATCTCTCAGTCAATAGTTTCAAGGGTGAGTTTTCTTTCCATGGAAACAATATGCCGGATTTAAAGTTCCTTAATATTGCATTTGCATTTTTCCCTGGACAAGCCACAGATCTTGGCTTCATCGACACCCTAACAAACTGCACCAATTTAATGAATTTGCAAATTCATGGCAATTCCTTCACGGGACCATTCCCTCATTCTATACTTAATCTTTTGACTACCCTTCGATTTTTAGTGATTTCCCAAAATCAAATATCAGGATATGTCCCATTGGGGCTAGGTAGGCTTGTGAATTTAATTAGGTTGGTCTTTGAACATAACCTTTTCTCCGGCCCGATCCCTGCTGATATTAGTAAGCTACAACATCTAGAAGTTGCTGGTTTTTCGAATAACGGTTTCTCAGGAGAAATCCCATTCTCTGTCGGAAACATGACGCGTTTGAGTGCATTGGGTATCGCATACAACAATCTTGAAGGATCATTGCCTCCAAGTGTC
Source organism: Persicaria maculosa (assembly GCA_963922045.1). Classification (NCBI taxonomy): domain Eukaryota; kingdom Viridiplantae; phylum Streptophyta; class Magnoliopsida; order Caryophyllales; family Polygonaceae; genus Persicaria; species Persicaria maculosa. The sequence continues at coordinate 67,748,905 of OY998262.1, forward strand.
GGAAATTGCATGTATTTAGAATACTTAGATCTTTATTCAAACAAGTTTAGTGGAGTTGTGCCGCTTGAGTTATTTCATGCTTCTAGTCTGATCTCCATATCCATTAACAAAAACATCTTACAAGGATCATTGCCTGATGGAGTTAGCATGCCAAAGAATTTGGTTAGGTTTGATGTATCAGATAATAGGTTTTCAGGTGAAATCCCTACTTCTCTCGGAGGTTGCACGAGTCTTAGATTGTTATACATGAACGGAAACAACTTTGTAGGATCAATACCCAAATCTTTAGGTTCTTTGAAAAGCATCGAAGAACTTGACCTTTCTCACAATCATTTGTCGGGAAATATCCCAAAGTATTTTTCCTCCTGGCCATATTTGTCATATCTAAACCTGTCATTCAATAACCTCGAGGGTGAAGTTCCTACTGATGGTGATTTTGCCAACACAAGTGTTGTGTCGGTTGTTGGCAACAATAAGCTATGTGGAGGAGTGTTCGAGCTACATCTACAAAGATGTCCTTCCACTAAAGTATCTAAAAGGAGAAGACTGTCGTTAGCAGTGATCGTGATCATTTGTGTTGCTTGTTCCCTAATTGGTGTACTATCAGTTGCATTATGTTTCTATTTGGTTTGGATCTGTCTATAAAGGAATCCTACACCAAGATGATGCAGAATTGGTAGTTGCAGTCAAGGTGATTAAGCTTCAGAATGATGGAGCCGGTAAAAGTTTCCTTGCTGAATGTAAAGCTTTGAGGAACATTCGTCACCGAAATCTTGTTAAAATCATCACAGCATGCTCAAGCATTGATACTCTGCGTAACGACTTCAAAGCTTTGATTTATGAGTTCATGCCCAGAGGCAGTCTTGAAGGATGGCTATATCCAAACCATATCAGCGATGAACATGTCGATGATGACCAAGCCGGCAAGTTAAGCCTCTTTCAAAGGCTAAACATTGCCATCGACGTTGCTTCTGCGCTTGAATATCTCCACATCGAATGTGCCAACCCAATCATTCATTGTGATTTAAAACCGAGCAACATCTTGCTTGATGATGATATGACTGCTTGTATCGGTGATTTTGGATTAGCCAAGTTTCGTTTAGCTGGAGCGTCAACCTCTGGCACTACAAACCAGACTAGTTCAAATCAAGTGAGAGGAACCGTTGGATATGCTGCACCGGGTAATTTTATTGACATTAACATTGCTTTATATATGATTCATTTCCTAGTATAATATTGGTTTGAACACATCATTACACTACACATGCTATGTAGAATATGGTGTCGGGAGCAAGGTCTCTCCTGAAGGTGACATCTACAGCTTTGGGATCATTGTGTTAGAGATGATGACATCCAAAAAGCCAACCGATCCAATGTTCAACAATGGTCTGAACCTTCATGAGTATTCAAACTCAGCTCTTCATAATGGGGTGATGGAAATTATCGACCAAATAATGCTCGGTGACACTAATGTGCTGCATCCAAGAACCGGCGGAGATATCAGGAAAATTGAGTGCATCAAGTCACTCATCATGGTTGGCATCCAATGCTCTATGGAGCTACCACAAGAGCGGATGAGCATAAGTAATGCGCTTAATGAGTTGAAATCAGCAAGGCGGAACTTCCTCTCAGGTGGACCTAGCAACCAAATTACACTTGAAAGTTGAACTCAGTTTAGTGGCCAAGAACTTTTTTAAATCCTGTTTACTTGTTAACTGCACTGTGTACTTTAAGTATAATTACTTTGCCCTATGTTGGGTTGTATTTGCATTTGCACCTGTCGTCTGCATAATAAAAGATTCCTTGAGAAGAAATCATCATTTATTATGACTAACCCTGTTTTCTTTTTTAATTGCTTTGCCCTGTGTTGGGTTATAGCCAAGAAACAAATTGGTGGCCCAATATGAATATAGAAAGTTCATGTGTATGGACTGCCTTCTTGGAAGATGGCATCCCAGAGGCCCACAGATCCAATGACAGTAGAAACTAGCAATTCCAGGATAAAAAAATCAGATTCTCATTCAACACCACTTGCTTGACTATACTCAAAACAATGACAGGAGAAACAATGACAGTAGAAACTATGACAGCAATGAAGATATATATATATACCTTCTCCTTCATGAGTTAGCAAGATGTTTGGACATTAATGATTCCTGCAACAAATGTAATCACAAATTTAACACATTCAGCAAGCAGAAAAAGCAGCAAACATATGAGAACATGACATCATTTTATTGCTACACAAAACATGCTAACACAATTAAACTCTTTGCAAATAATGGCTAATTTAAATGTTGCCGTATTGCCCAACAACAACATTCATTTAATGGTTTCATGCTCTTGATTAACTCAAAGTGTGGCATGACTAAGGTCCAAAATATGCACTGCGCATTTTAATTTCAAGTAGCAAAAGCCATATTAAGGGTTAGTAGTGCCCAAATGACAATGTGCCCACCTGCCCCTGGATTATGCTTCTTGCCTCCACAAGTTGTGCTTCAAGCTCAAGCTCTCTTTCAGTAGCTTAAAACATCACATTTCAGCATTTTTTGTTCTACCGTTTTGCCACCAATGGCGATTCTGAAATGTCAGAATTATATGTTCTGTCACCATTAGCTGACGACTGCCTAGATGATCTGTTTGGAGCATTCAAGAAATCTCGCATATCCGCCTGTGATAAAATATCCAAGAACAAGTCAGAAACAACTTCATGTAATGAAAAGCAATTGCTTGCTGAAGAAATTAATTGCTCAGTATCGGCAGCACTAAGCTTGTTACAAAGGGTTTCCAGTGCAAGGTTCTTTAGTTATAAATCCAATAAAGTAGCCTCTAAAGCAATCTACTTCCTTCCGCCTTAGGAGGAATAACAAACCTGCAATGATCTCAGCAAGGCCCTCAACTCACAAAATTGGGGGAAAAATAGGAAGCAAGTCCATGAACCGAAATCGACAACCACGTGCGAATAATTAGATGAACGAATTCGAAACAGATCGAAAAGAGGGATGACCGGTGAAATCAGACCTTCGTGGAGATGTATCTACGCCCGATGATTTCGGCGAGCTCATCTGTGGTCAGCGAGTGATTCGGAAGCGAGGTTAATCTGATCGGAGCGGAGGAGCGGACCTTGAAGAAGAAGATGAACAGGGGAGCTGACATCTGCGATGGCTTCAAATTCAATTCAGCTTGTTTGAAAATGATTTCTTCTATCATCTTTAATTTCAACAATAAGCGTTGGATATTTAATTAGATAAATCTCATATCGATCTACTCTCTTTCAACCTCTTCTATAGATTGGTAAGATTGCGCTTTGAATCTAGTTATATGGCAATGTATGCAAGATCTTGTTAATTGGGGCTGACAAGTTCAGATTGATGGTAATCTGAGCTCACCACATACGATTGGTTTCAACCTTCAGCTCATTTGGGTTCATTTTTGTAGACGTTGGGTTGGGCGAGTTTATCACTTTGGGTGAATTGAATTTAGTCTTTTTCAGTTCATATATTTTGATGAATTTACAAGTTTTTAGCAGATTGTTGTTTGTTCGCGCGCATTTCTTATCTCCATTTTTTAGTGTGTATATGTTGCTCGTATTTTTGTGTCCGTACTTGGATACTTGTGTATATTGTTTTTTTTTTGCCGAAGGAATGCTGAAATTACAAGTGTTGAGTGTTGTTGATTTTTTATTTTTATTTTTGTTAAAGAGATGCTGAAATTTTTATCGGTCATAATAAATGCTTAATTTTCTTTATCAGCAGCTTGTTTGTCGGCTATTCCTCATAGTTCCGTTTCTTGTCAAAGAGATGCCGAAATTACAGGTGTTGAATATTGCTGAATTTTATTTTTTGTCCAGAAAGATGCTGAAATTTTTGTTGGTCATAATAAATACTGAATTTTCTTTATCAGCAGCTTGTTTGTTGGATATCCCTCATAGTTCCGTTTCTTGGATACGTGCATACTTTATAAAGTTTTTACCTCTTTAAAAAGCGTAAACTAAAAGACAAACGACACTTATTATGAAACAGAGTAAACAATAAGAAAACATATTAAGAACCTTCTATCTGTAGCCCATAGAAATATTAAAATATTAGAAAGGGAAAACTAATTAAAATACCCCCACCTTTAGGGGTATGGTAAAAATATATCATAAACTTTCAAATGTAATAAAAATATCCCGACCTTTGAGGAAAGTGGTAATATATCACCATGGGTTTCTCATGGGTCAAAAATACTGACAAAGCAGTCTGCGTAGATTTTTTTTACAAGAGTTTTCTTGAACGGTTTCTTTACAAAAAAATAATGAGTTGGACCGGGTTCATACCCAACACCTTTTCCTTCCTCCTATTTTCTTCTGTGGTCACCTCTTGAACTGTCTTCCAAGCAACTCATAGTTCCTCTTCAATGACAGTGGTCCTCCCTCGTGGTCGCCTATCTTAAGTTGTCTCTCTCACACCTTCCTCTTTGATTCATTCTAGGACATGGTTGTGTAAGTTCTATTTTCCCCCTCTTCGTTTTTGCTGTTGTTATCGAATTGGTGTTAGGAATACTCGTGTTGTGTTAATTTGAGACAATTTTGGCCAGATTAGTTGCTTGGTTGAAACAATTTCGTTTTTCTGGGTTTATTTTTGTTGTCGGTTTATTTTTTTCCTAAGAAAACCATTCAAGAAAACACAATTTTAGTGCTAATTTGTAACACGTAGGCTGGCCCATCAAAAAAATCAACGTAGGCTGTCTTATTAGCATTTTTTACCCGTGAGAAAACTCGTGGTAATATTTTCACTACCCTTAAAGGTCGGGATATTTTTATAACATTTGAAAGTTAAGGATATATTTTTACCATATTCCCAAAGGTGGAGGTATTTTAATTAGTTTTTCCAATAAGAAAGAATAGATATACTAGAGGTTGAAATTTGGTCACTGTCATTTTTCCACACTGTTTATAGACTCCGGTCAAGACGTCAAGTCGACCCTATAAGTCGGATTGCTCTTTAGTCTTCATTGACTCCGAGTCGTGTCCAAACTTGACCCTGTGTCTACCATAATTTTAGTTTGATTATTAGAATGAGTCTAATTTTTTAGAAGTATTATTTAACTGTATATGTATTAAAGTCATATTAATGACATGGATTCAATATGATTACTAATATTGATTTTTATAATCTACCGAGTATTAATAATCGTAATCATTATTTCTATATAAACATTTTTTATACTCACCCCGTTAAAAAAATATAAGTATTTTTAGGCTTTAAATATATATAGTTTAGAAATATAAGCCCTTTTAGATTTTCTAGGCATCACTACTACATTTTCGACATTTGGTGGCGGTCAAAAACCGCTGCCTAAAGCCACGAAATCGCTGCCTAAGGCCTTTGGCGGCGGTTTACTGATCGCACCATCTGCTCCCGTTTCCATAGACTTATGGCAGCGGTTTCATACGCCTATAGCCACGGTTCTTGTCAGACGTATAGACCGCTGCCCTAGGTACTTTAAACCGATGCCACTGAGTCTATGGGGACAGTTGTGAGTGGGTACTACGGAAGCGGTTTTGGAAATCCTTAGGCAGCGGTTCGACGAAGCCTATAGAGGCGATACAATACACCTATGGCAGCGGTTATGTAGATATGGAAGCGCTTTTTTGAATCTGTGGTAGCGGTTCGAGAGATTAGGCTGCGGTTTGTCAGAGCCTTTAGCAGCGGTTGTGTAGGGTGGTATGGTGATTTGGGAATACTATAGAGGCGGAATTAGGTGTCTGTGGTGGCGGTTTTTGGTTATTTGGAAGCGGATTTGAACCTTTGTGGCAGCTGTTTTTGGCAGCAGTTATATATATTTAATTTTACATTTTTTTATCGCATTTTAAATATTTTAATTATATTTATTGTAAATATTTTGATTTCACAGATTTTATAAATATTAGTTTTGGCATAGAATTTGTTTTTTTCATTGAAAATGATATTTATTTGAAATCATAAATAACCAATAAATATTCATTATAATAATATCTACATATAAAATTAAAGAATCATATTTACATTGATCCATAACATTCATTACATGGAAAAGGAGTGTCAAGAGAGTAGATACTAGTACTAAGGATCCAAAAATACGATATGCCAAATGTGGATGATGTGGGGAAAGAAACAAGAGCAAAAAATCATCTGTAACAGTAGCAAGGAAACCAAAAGAACCTAATGCTGATGCTCAACCAGAATCGAGTGCTAGTGGTAGCCCTGCATGCAAGATGCAAGACATCATAAGGGGTCAAGAAGCAACTGCATAAAAATACATTTATAGTTACATTTAGCCATGCAGATTGTTTTCCTAAATTACATGCATATACATAGAGTCAATCTATTTTTAACTCAACTTTCACTGCAGAAACATATATATTTAGTTCTCAAAACAAGAACAATGACACAAAAATAGATTTTATACTTAATCAGTTACTGCATAAACAAATAAAAGGCCAAAATGCAGAAAATTCCAATTTCAGCAACTTCTTAATTGAAGCAAACAAAAACCTAGACTGAATCAGCAAGAGAGATACTAATATTAATATTTCAATACCAATATACTCCGTATCAATAAACAGTGAGAATCAAACTAAAATCCCAAATCTGAAGGCAAAAGTACACAAGAAAGCACGGTAGATAAATGGAAACCCTTTGCCCATTTTGCAGCAGTGCAACGAGTAAATCAAGCATCCATTGGATTACAAGTGAAGCAGAGGATTCAAGAACAGCAAAGCAAGTATCAAAACAAAATCCCAAATAAAGCCAACCAGGACATTCAAGATGGAGCATTACGAGAATAAAGAGTACCAAACCTGAAAATCATGGTGCTTACCCCTACATAAGAGTACCAAACCTGAAAATCATGAATGCTAAATCAAACACTAGAAGACGTGATTAAAAAAATGACTTCACAAAGACAAACTCATCTCTCACTTCTACGAATTTGAGCTTTTCTAGCCAATTGACCAGAAAGCCTCAGCATCACTTGTCCTCAATCACGATAAGAAATTGTAACACACATGAAATGTGCCTACTGAATACTAAGAAAAAAAGAGTATTTAAAAGAAACCTGCATGCATAAAATATTCTTCCCTTCCATAAATACTCTCAAAAGAGCATTTGAGCAGAGAAATAAAAAAAGGCACATTCATAATTATATGAATCGTCCAAAAACTTTTGATTCATGAAATAAAAAAAAATGGTTACATCTTGCCCCATCCCAAAATATATGACAAATGAAAACCTTTCAGGCGTTTTAGCTAGAGATTATCATACCTGCAATAACATATTCTTCCTTTGCCAGAAACTTTCTCCAAAGGGCATTCCACATCCAAGGATTGTGCACTAGTCTTGGTCGGACCTACAAATGTGATAAAGGGGAAATAATCATGAATAGCATGATAAAAGGAAGGTACCCAAAAGAAAGGATTAAACATGAGTAACATGTAGATATTTGGGGAATGAACCAGTTTTAAGGCAAAAGAATTTCACAACTTACACCCCTAAATATGTGACAGACAACTGACCCAAATATCTCCTGACAAAGGATCAGAAATAACACATTATCAACAGGAGACTAAGGCAAGCTCTGCAAGCATTATAAGCTATCAAAATCCATGTCACATAAGACCAAAGATAAGGGCTAAAGTTGTTGCACACAAGCGTAAATGTGGATTTTACAAGTTCAGGAACCTCAACCATCAGAAGTAGCAAGAAAAACTAGCATTCATATTACCGTGATCAGGAGTAATAAATAGTTATATGCTCTAGCACCAATTTCAATGGCAAAAGCTTGAGTCCATAACTAAACCACATAAATAGGCAAGAGTCTCAAGTAATGATAATGCAAAAGCCATATGAAAGGAGAAGGTATAGGGATAACAAAGCATGAGAGTTATGAGAGAATAGAGCACATAGGAGCATATGGACATCAACATAGAAACTTTAAGAGAGTTCATGATTTCCACTCAAAAGAAACGGACAGGCCTCATGATAAATACTTCTAAGGGTCGAAAATAAAATATATGAACATTTCAGCAATCAAGTATTCAGGCCCAAGAAGATTCCTAAGCACATAAGAAACTTCATTTTAGATTTCTTATATAAAGGGAAAAACATGACAAACCATGAAACACTTATAAAGGGCTGAATTTTAAAGCATCAAACATGGAAGTAAAAATCAGCAAGTAAGTGTTCAAAGTCTCAAAGTTTCAGGACAACAACATATCATTGCATATATCATGCTAAAAGACCACAAAACCAAGTCTGAAATTCAAGAAACTCATATATTTCATATAGAGAAACATCAAGAATATAACAAACATAAAGAGTTCAGCAAGAACTCGCAACTAAGGCCATAAACAATAGCACAACAATTCAGAATCCATAAGCCCTGAAAGAACATCTTCCAAATCAGTCCATATAGCCCAGAATTCAGCAATAACACTTATTAAAAAAATGTATAAAATCAAATCCAACATGGTCACCCTTGTTAAGGAAAGGCTAAATAATGAACTTCACCATGAAAGTTGAATTCATCAATATCTAAATCTCATCAAATAGAAGGAAAAATGACATGTTTTTTTGTTGGACATTTTGTCGAACATGTAGAGTGCGTTATTAAATTATGTGGGTAAACTTTAAATTTGGAGAGCTTTGAATCCATTATCTCGTCAACACACATATAAATCAACTTTATAATTCCAAAATCTTCTGAAGTATCAAAACTAAATACACATTTGTAGAGGGTGTAGTGAGAAACTTACCTTTAGCCTCTGCGCAGACGATCGGAACGATGACTGCAACTATGGCGGACCAGATTGAATGCTTCGTTCATTGGAAAATGTCGACCAACAAAGGAAAATGCTTATGAAAGAAGAAACACATAGCAATGAAGATCGATTTTTGAAACTGAAAGCGAAAATTTCAGAGAAAGCGGGGAAGACGGAGGAGAGGGCATAACCTGGTGGTGAGCCGACGTTATCCTTCTAGGGCCGGATTCCTCTTGAGAGTTGAAAGGCACCGGCCGCTAGACGAATCGGAGAGAGTGAGAGTTGAGCAGCTTGAAGCCTTGGGGAGTCGTGACGATTGGAGAGACGGATAAGAGTTGGGAATTGGGGGAAGAGATCCATTTGCGTTCAATTTAGCGGCTTTTCAAAAAAATTCAGAAAATTGGGCGGGCCGGGGTTAAAATATTAACCCATTAATTCAAGACCGCCCCCTTAGGTATTTTATTTTAGCGGGTTTCGCCGAACCGCTGCCCTAGGTAAATTTAAGAGGAAATGGCACTAAATAGCCTAAAAAACGGGCCTATTTGCTGAAATAGCCAAGGGGTGAAAAAATGGGTCAAAATGGCCGGGCTAATTTGTGCAAATAAAACTGTCGGTTATTTCCCACTGTTTGTAACCGGGATTAGCAGGTGAGGGAGGGGAAAGGAAAACGAGTGGGAGGCCATGGCTGAATCCCGCCCTCTCGCCTCTCAGATCCGAGATCCTTTCCCACCCTCTCGCCTCACCCTTCTCACTCGTCTCCTACCTCTGACCGGCCATGGCTGCTCCTCCCTTCGTCCTCCCCTTCGTCCTCGCTCTCCGACGGCCATGGCTTCTCCTACCCAATTCAAAACTCATTAAAAAAAGTCATCGTGGGGGGTGAATCGTGGGGGGTGAATTGAGAGGAGGAAGACGAAATTCGACCTAGGGGAAAATAACGAGAGCTCACATCCCTCAATGGAGAAGAAGAGAAGCAGGGAGAGGGACCCGATCTCCCTCCGCCGAGATCATACGGTGGCCGCCCTCCTCCTCAACACCCACCACCGTCTAGGGTTCCGCCCATGCCCCTTCGCTCCAGGTCCGAGCCTGTCGATCGAGAAAATGTCTCTCTTTTGTTTCTTTCTTCCTCTCATTAGATACCCTATTTAGCAGTTGCCGGTTCTTATTTTGATGTTTCACCATATTCTTTGTGGTCTATGGATCTTAATTTTTGAGCAATTGTGGCCGCTTCTTCTTCGATCGAATAGTCAATTGGAATTTGTTCCCTTTCTTAGTATTCTATACTTTGGTCATTTTGGAACCCTAAAAATGTAGGTGTTGATATCAAAGGTGAGATTTGAGAAGCGGATTTCATTTCTGTGGCATGCCATTTCTTGCTGCGTTGCAGTTATTGAAGATTCCATTTGTCATTTAATACATGCTTTGAATCTCAAGAAACAGCAAATTTTTTTACTAGGATAACATGAATTCTGATTGTAAACTCTGGTGGAGATGATTAAGTTACCTGTCATGAATTTGCTTGACTTTTGTTTTGTCCTTTGTCTGTCTGATGAAGTTATCCTTTTTCAATCGAGGCTCTAATTCAGTCTTTTTACATTTCCTATTTGAAAAGTAAAGCTCTATACACTTTGCAGTTCCTTGTTCTGAATTTTTCTAGTGTGATTTTAAAAGGATTAAGCATCTCAGACTAGTAATCACTGAGATCATGTACAGATGTAGCAGTGTCTCATTAAGATTGCCTTTAGAATCTTCTTTCTACCTTTAAGCTCTATAAAAAAATGTAGAACCTTTATTTTTATTCTTCAAATGCATAACTCTCGGATACTTTGTTTGGCTGCTGCATATCTTATAGAAAATGTTCTGTCTGTCCAGTTTGTGGTGCATTTGATTCACATGCCACATGTTTTTATTCCAGTGTGTTCAAATTCAAGGGAAAACTCATTAATTTAGCAAAAAGAAGTGGCATTTATCCTATCAATCCTTATGTTGTAATTCTTTTGAGCTTTCCCCCCCAAGTTATTGAAATTCTTATGCCATTTTGCAGTAAGAGCACTGAAAAGAAGAGGAAACAACCTCTATTGGAGTTACCTGATGGTCAAGGTTTTGGTGATCACATCCAACTGTTGCAAATCTATGAGCAGTGGCATAAATACGATTATGACTTTGATTGGTGCAAGGAGCATGGTCTGCAGGTTGTGGTTTCTTCTTTCTAGCATGCTACTAATTAACATGATAGAGTGCATTTTGTGTTTGAGGATTGCTATACTGATATTTACCAAGCAGGCTATGTACTTTGTGACGTTTGTGTCCGCTGGTCTAATTGATTATAAACATGCCTGAGCATTACGTTCTTCAGAGCCAGTAGAAAATGATACCAACATGCATGTGCAGTGTACTGTCAATTCTCTTTTCTAGAATTTCCATAGCTACAAGAATTAGGTAAAGATCATCAGAGTAGATTAATGGTGGAATTTCTGGTGTACTCATTATGATTGCTGGTATCGGTTGGGCTGTCTCTGTTCAGGTGCGAGGAATGAAGTTCGCCAAGGATGTTAGGAATATGCTAAGAGAATTGAAGCTTTCACAAGCCTTATAGTTATTACTCATTGTATTAGCTCTAGAATGTAGACATAGCATGATTATAAATCATTTTACATTGGACACGTAATCCCTGCATGCATTAGAAGTTAAGTTGCCCATGTTCTGGATCTTTTTCATGTCTATCTATGATTAACTTCTCTGGTATAAACTGAGGCATATTTGTCTAAAAGTCATAGTCAATGTGTCACGTTCCCGGTCCTAGAGGTTACACATTATGTTTCTTTGTTTTTTTTCCCTTTAATGCTAGTCCTATATTCGAGTTCTAATATGCAGAATTATGAATTCATTGACAATGATCTGTCGACGGTTAATTCTACTGTGTTGTATACTTATTTATTCTAATGTTTTGTATGCGCACTCTTACCCTGATAAAAGTGAGAAGATTGAGAGGGTGTTTCCAAAATGTGTTGTATACTTATTTTGATGCTTATGGATATGCTTCATGGACAGGTGAAGAACCCCACGGCTCGTATTGAACACGAAGCCAGCACCTCCAAAATCAGAGAAGACCAGCTGTTCTACTTCCAACAGAGGAGAATAGACTATGAGGAAGCCATGGCTGCCATGATTTCTGGGTTTTGCAGGGATGTCTTCAATGAGCTTCCTGATGAGTTTGGCTCGGAGGTGAACCAGGTCATGAGCTTGAAGCTAGAGGGATCTGTGGGCTAAATGTTGCTTCCCCCCTTCCTACCGACATCACATATCTCTGGTTTAACTACAGATTCTCATCTGTTTACGTTGAAGAATCCACTTGTATAGAGAGCTAAAAGAATGCAGCATGTGTTCATATGCGTGTTTGTGATGGACCGCATCAGCCTGGTTTAGCTACATATACTCCTGTCATCTCTTCTTCTTCACTTTACCTTTCTTTGCTTTTTTTCTGGTCTTAGTAAGCAAGCACACAGTACTTGTGACTTGTGAGCAACAAGTGAAAGCCAGTTTTCTTGGTAGGTTGTAAGTCTGTAAATTTAAAGATGTATTTGAGACATTCATCATTTATGGAGATATCTATTCTCAAAATCTTTGATTGATAGATTTTATAAATAGCCTATTAGCTCAATTGGGAGAGCGTTGTGTTTGTACACAAAGATGTGAGTTCGACTCTCACATAGGCTAATACAGAGTATGCGTTCATATCTCTATGGACTTATACGATTGAACATGGTAGGAAATATATACACTAATGACAGGACAAATTTGTGAATCTGGTGCGACAAATTTATGAATTATGAATATCTCTGAACTTATAAAATTATGAACTTGGTAGGAAATATATAGACTAGGGGTAGGACAAATTTGTGAACCTGGTAGGATAAATATATGATATTGGTATGATAAAAATGTAATCACCGAAATTCCTAAGTGTATAACTTGACACTAATGGTAGGATAGAGGTACACGAATGGTAAGATATATTTGTACTATTGGTAAAGAATTAGAATTAATATTGACCAATCCACAAATCATATACTAGTAATCATTGAGGCGTGAATTGACCCTAATCTCAATTTCAATTACCAATCCATAAATCCCAATCTCAATCCAATTTCTATCAATCAAAATTCATGAATCCAATCTAATTCAATGCTAGAACGACAGAATTAGAGCCTCTACCATTGGATATAATGTTACTTAGGTTTCCTTCATCTTCTGTTGTAGACTGGAAACCCTCTACCCTTTGTTGTTTTTTTGGAAAATGTGGAACATAATTTGTTACGGTTTCTAGCTTAATTTTCCTTCAAAGCTATTTAAATTGGTAGGATAGATGCACAAAAATGGTAGGATAGATGAAAACTAATGGTAGAAGAAAACGACGATATTGGTAGGATCAGAATGGTAGGATTGATGGAAACTAATGGTAGGAGAAAATAACGATATTGGTAGGATCATAATGGAAACCCAGTAATTCCTGTATAACTTGACACTAATGGTAGGATAGATGTACACTGATGGTACGATATATTTATACTATTGGAAAAATGTAAATGCATAATTGACTTTACGAAAAAAAATTACTTCCACATGAATCTCAGAAAAGCAAAAGGAGAAGGCAGGCTCTACAGGCAGAGACTGAAGTTATATGAACCACAGATGCAAAAGCTATACATGGATATATCATGTGCGATGATGAATCTCAAGCTATGGTCCCTATCCTGGATAAAGTTAGTGCTACACTGAAAGACAAGATCCAAGTAGTGAATATTGACACTCACAAGTACCCAGTCATCGCTGACAAGTTCATGATCATCACAGATTTGTCCTATCGCCAATGTATATATTTTCTGTCATGTTTATAATAGTATAAGTTCAGAGAGATTTATGAATTTGTCCTAACATGTTCGTAAATGTGTCATACCATTAGTGTATATATTTTCTGCCAGGTTCATAATTGTATAAGTTTAGAGAGATTCATGAACACACATACTCCGTATTAGCCTATGTTAGAGTTGAACTCACATCTTTGTGTGCAAACACAACGCTCTACCAATTGAGCTAATAGACTATTTTCAATGGGTCCTTATGATCGTCTAGACATCAAGAAGTGATAATTTCGCAGGAAGCAAAAATAGCGCTTCAATTTGTTATCTTAATTTGTAAGTCATGCAATTGATCAAAAAGAGAGTATAAATTACGAACTCTCTGCAACCGGTCTTGTGAAACCGTCACCTTGGGGTAGTTCTGTTATAAGAAAAATGAATAACTACAAAGGATAGGTACAAGATCACTTACACATCGTTGCCACTGTCATCGGACAAACTTCTTGCACTTTTTCAGGTATGAAAGGACAGTTGTACACTATTGGTATGACGGAAATATTCTATTGGTAGGATGGGGACTGTATCGTTTCCTAGAATGGACGGGTAACTTTTTCCTCGTCCTTTCCGCTTTTTGCAGAGCATGTTATGGTGTTTCAGATCCTCCTTTCAAGCTTATATATGTTTTTGGGGGACACCCATCAATGCAATCATTGCATTTTCTCCTCATAAATGCTCCCCCCTTTTCTCAAAAGAGGAATTCTGTTTTGGCGCCAAAAGTACACTGACAGCCCGCCAAATCAGCTACAGTGAATCCCCTCCAGATTCTTTCCAAAATATCTCCAGGTATGGAAAGACAGGTTTAGCCTATTGGTATGACAAATTAATTATATTGGTAAGATGGACAGTCTACAGTTTTCTGAAATGAACGGAGGATGCCTTTTGGTGCCACATGTCACTGACACCTACTGACAGCTACAGTGTAGCTACAGTGTCCCCCACCTTCACCTGCAACTTTCTCTTCCGGTTGCTATTTTTATTTGCAAAAAATGGCCACTTTCTACCCCATGCAAATAATCTAGCCACTTGGCTATTTGTGCAAAGTTTTTTTTTTATGTGGCTAGTTATGCAAATCGCCCTAAATTTAATTTGAAAAACCGCTTCTAAAGGGTAGTCAAACCGCCACCATATATATGAGATTTAAAAACCGCTGCCATAACCGCTACTATAAACTAATTTCCTTCCAAACTCATAGCATTTTTCTAAACCGCCACCATGAACCGCCTCCTTAACAAACCGCAACCATAAACCGCACCCTTTGCTCTTAATTGTAGTAGTGCATTGAGAGAAAAGAAAAATACATTTTTGACTTGTTTATTGAAATGTTATTGGTTATTAGCGGTTGTGGATAATTAATAAGGGGTAGAAAAGTAATATTTTTATGTTTTTCTTAATATGTGTGCAAACACCTAAAAAGACTTATAATTTTGAACGGATGAAGTATTAAAAAACTCAATCACTTGTAATAATATGGAGAGAAAACATTCTTATTTGATCATATGTTATATCTCACAAATCAACTCAAATGACAATTTTGATTGTAACTTTATTTTGAAAATATGATTATTAAAATCAATATTCAGATACATATTTAAATAAATATGTCCATCACTTTAAATATTATTGGATCTTGAATAATTGAGTTTATGTAAATAGCTTATTTAAATATATGTATTATTGACAACCAATCATATGTTAGCTTAGTCTTTGATTGAAATAATACAAACTTATGTAAAATCATGGTAAATTTGTATCTATTATGTTCAATATTGTATCATTGACATTTTAGATACGATTGTGATAAATTTAAGATGGGAAACACATATTTAAACTTTTAAAAGATACAATCGACAAATATGAAATTAAATTCATTGTAAGTAAACCTTTTCTGAGATGACTGTGATAAAATTAAAATAGAAAACATATATTCAAAAATCTCGTCAATAAAACCAACCAATAAGCTAGAAAAGAGGCAACTAATTAAAAAATTCAACTTTAATTATGGGTGCGTCACGTCAACAAAATGCTAATAGACTTAGTATTATTAATTAATAATAGATATATAGATAGATTAATAGATAATAGATAGATAGATAGATAATATATAATAAATAGATAGATAGATAGATGTTTAAAATATATGTTAAATTTAAATCGAAAAAATATTTAAACCGTTCAATTTCATGGATATTATTGACGATCTGCAAAATTTTAAGAAAATTTTGTAATTTAATTAGAGGAATTCAAATCTCAAAAAGAATCCAATAAATTTCTGGTCAGATTTTCTATGTGAACTTGTGACAAAATTTTGAGAAAAGCTAGTGAAAGTTTCTAAGCCGATCAATCAATTGGCATTTGCTATTGCATGTGTGTGAAAGGAAAAAAGTTGGTGAATATGTACATGCAGGAAGGATATGATGTGTGCCTTTATAAAGTCCATCTATGAGGACAAGCTTATCATCCAATATTCAAACATTTTCACAGAAACATGAAACCAATCAAAGATTTCATAATCTTCTTCTCACTGCTATCCTTTAGCTGCTTGAGCACACATTCTCACGGCATGAAATTTGGGAATGAGAGTGATTACGAAGCCCTCCTGCCCTGGCCATCAAGGCTCAAATTTTCGATGATCCTGATTCCGTTTTGAGCTCCTGGAGCAACAACTCCCTCCATTTTGGCCAATGGAGAGGCGTTACTTGTGGGCGCAGGCATAGCCGTGTGGTCACTTTAAAACTTTCCTCCAATAAGCTAGCTGGTACACTATCTCCTTTCATAGGTAACTTAAGCTTCCTTCATGTTCTTGACTTATACAATAACTCCTTTCGAGGGGACATTCCCCATCAGATTTCTCATTTGCCTAGAGGCTGCGATTCCTAGACCTGGAGATGAACTTGTTAGGAGGAAAAACCCCAGCCAACTTGTCTCGTTGCTTGCATCTTACCGATTTATGGCTCAACAACAATAATTTGGAGGGGAGAATTCCAACTGAGGTGGCCACCTTGCCTAAATTGGTAAATCTTAGCCTTTACGCTAACCACTTTAGCGGCCCTCTTAAAGATATTGGGATTGGGAATATGAGTAGCTCCTTGCAACTATTACAGTTAAGTGACAATCAACTGCAGGGGAGCATTCCAGATGATTTTCGAAATCTCAAAAGCCTTCTTTATCTTATTCTCAATGACAACATGTTATCTGGTATCATCCCAACATCCATTTTCAATCTTTCCAGCTTGTTACGTCTTGACTTAAGTCGGAAAATAAAAATCAGTGGAAATCTACCCCAAGATCTTGGCTTACGTCTCCCCAAACTTCAATATTTTGTGGTGTCAAAAACCTCCCTAGTTGGGCAAGCTCCAACTTCACTGTCTAACCTTTCTGAGCTTGTAGTACTTGATCTCTCCAACAATAGCTTCAAGGGTGAGTTTTCCTTCCATGGAAACAATATGCCAAATCTCATGTATCTTTTTATTCATTATGCATTTTCCTCTGGACAAGCCACTGATCTTGGCTTCGTCGACACCCTAACCAACTGCACCAGTTTAACATACTTGTCAATGCAAGGTAATTCTTTCACATGACCATTCCCTCATTCTATACCTAATCTTTCCACTAGCCTTCAAGTTTTAGATATTGGCAAAAATCAAATATCAGGATATGTCCCATTCGGGCTAGGAAGGTTTGTGAATTTACAAGCCTTGGGTTTTAATGACAACCATTTCACCGGCCCAATCCCTACTGATATTAGTAAGCTATATCGTCTACTACATGCCGATTTTTCAAATAGCAATTTCTCAGGAGAAATCCCGTTCTCTCTTGGGAACATGACATTTTTGGCTGACTTGGGTATGCAATCCAACAACCTTGAAGGATCACTACCTAGAAGTGTCGGAAATTGCACGTATTTGCAAAAATTGTTACTTGGTTCAAACAAGCTTAGTGGAGTTTTGCCGGTTGAGTTGTTTCATGCTTCAAGTTTGCTCTACCTAAACATTAGTCAAAACAACTTCCATGGACTATTGCCGGATAAATTTAGCATGATAAAGAACTTGGTTGAATTGGATGCATCAGATAATATGTTTTCAAGTGACATCCCAAGCACTCTTGGAGTTTGCAGAAGTCTTACAATCTTAGACATGAGCAAAAACTCCTTTGTAGGACCGATACCCAAATCTTTAGGTCCTTTGAAAAGCATTGAACAACTTGACCTTTCTCGCAATCATTTGTCGGGGAAAATCCCAAAATATTTTTCCTCCTGGCCATATTTGTCATATCTAAACCTGTCATTCAATAATCTCGAGGGTGAAGTTCCTACCGATGGTGTTTTTGCCAACACAAGTGTTGTGTCAATTGTTGGAAACAATAAGCTTTGTGGAGGAGTGTTCGAGCTACATCTACAAAGATCCCCTTCCACAAAAGTATATTCACCTTCTAAAAGAAGAAGATTGTCCTTAGCATTGATCGTGATCATTTCTGTTGCTTGTGTCCTGATTGTTGTACTATCAGTTGCACTATGCTTCTATTTGCTTTGCTATCAAAGGAGAAGAAAGGATGCATCCTCAGGCTTACAAAATATTAAGCCTTTTCTTAAAGTGTCATATCAAATGTTGTCAAGGGCAACAAATGGGTTTTCTTCATCAAATCTTATAGGCGTTGGAGGCTTTGGATCTGTCTATAAAGGAATCCTACACCAAGATGGTACGGAATTGGTAGTTGCGGTCAAGGTGATGAAGCTTCAAAATGATGGAGCCGGTGAAAGTTTCCTTGCTGAATGCAAAGCTTTGAGGAACATTCGTCACCGAAATCTTGTTAAAATCATTACAGCATGCTCAAGCATTGATACTCTGCATAACGACTTCAAAGCTTTGATTTATGAGTTCATGCCCAGGGGCAGCCTTGAAGGATGGCTATATCTAAATCGTGCCACCGATGAACATGTCGATGATGATCAAACTGGCAAGTTAAGCCTCTTTCAAAGGCTAAACATTGCCATCGATGTGGCTTCTGCACTTGAATATCTCCACGTCGGATGTGCCAATCCAATCATTCATTGTGATTTGAAACCTAGCAACATCTTGCTTGATGATGATATGACTGCCCGTATTGGTGATTTTGGATTAGCCAAGTTTCGTTCGGGAGCATCAACCTCCGGCACTACAAACCAGACTAGTTCAAATCAAGTGATCAGAGGAACTGTTGGATATGTTGCACCGGGTAATTTTATTGACATTAACATTGCTAGCTTTAAATATGACTCATTAATTTCTTAGTATAACATTGCTTTAACACATCATTACACTACACATGCTATGCAGAATATGGTGTCGGGAGCAAGGCCTCGTCTGAAGGTGACATTTACAGCTTTGGGATCATTGTGTTGGAGATGATGACATCCAAGAAGCCAACAGATCCAATGTTTAATGATGGTCTCAACCTTCATGAGTCATGACTATTTGAACTCAGCTCTTCCTAATGGAGTGATGGAAATTATCGACCAAGTAATGCTTGGCGATACCAATGTGCTACATCCAAGATCCGGTGGGGATATTAGGAAGATTGAATGCATCATGTCACTCATCAAGGTTGGTGTCCAATGTTCTATGGAGCTAACACAAGACCGGATGAGCATAAGCGATGCGCTTAATGAGTTGAAATCAGCAAGGCGGAACTTCCTCCTAGGTGGACCCAGCAACCAAATTACACTTCAAAGTTGAACACAGGTAAATGTAGTAACGTTGCTAGAACTTTTTTAAATCCTATTTACATGCAGTAATGTAACTGTGTACACTTTACTATTATTAGTTAGCCATATGTTGGGTTATATTTGCACTTGCAGAATAAAAGATTCATTGAGATGAAATCAACATATATTATGATTATTAATCCTGTTTTTTTTTTAATCCACTTGAAGATTAAATGGAATTATTATATTATATTACATAGAAGGTAACCAAGAAAGAAATTGGCGGTCCAGTTCGTCACTTTGTTCAAACTGAATCTCCACTCTATATATAAAATTTAAGGTGTAATCAACTTATCTCATATCTTTGATTTCTATAAAGATGCAGTAAGCAATCCTCTTCTTCACACTAACTAAACTCAATCAGCACCATCCTTCCCCGATTTCTGTTGGCAAATGAGGGTGGCTACGAAGCCCTCTTGGACATCAAAGATGAGATTTCCGATTATCCTAATTTCCGTCTTAAGCTCATGGGGCAACAACCCAATGGCGACTTCTTTCAAGGTAATTAATATTCCCCGTCAAATCTCTCATCTTCTCATTCCTCAGAAAATGGTGCCTGACATCAATGTGCTTCGTCTTCTCATTGGTTAAGCATATTGCACTCAATCTGTCGCAATACACTAAAGCCTGATCCTGATGTAGGCCTAGATCATGGACAAGACCCTTAAGTCATATTCGCTCCTTTCCAACTCACCACAGAACTTTCAAGAGTGAAAACGTAGCCAATTAACGTTAGGTGGAGTAGCACATCCACTTATATGTTAGGTTCAGAATCTTCCCACTTCAGATGTGGGATTCACAATTGTCCCAACAAATCCCTCTCACTCTTGTAAATCCATCACAAGTGTAGCCCAGTTGGAATTGAGACCCCCACGAAACGGGTTCGACTAATCCGTCACCATATACAGATGTTGAGTCCATCTCAATCTTTGGTGATACCAGTTTGTTGGGGAAAGTCTTATTGAGCCCGACCCGAAAGCCCAACATATAAGCCAGATTGGGGCACCATCCCAAATCCAATTGGTTTTAGGTGGAGTAGTCCATCGACTTATATCTTAGGTTCAGAATCCTTTCACTTCCGATGTAGGATTCACAATTGTCCCAACAAATATATATATATATATATATATATATATATATATATATATATATATATATATATATATATATATATATATATATAGTATGGATCATATGTACTCAGCCCTTAACGTGTATCATGTACACAAATATGGGCCATTGAATTAAGAAGATCAACGGATGAGATTAAAAGTAACTTCTGATTATTCGATGGTATGAGAGATTATTCGGTAGAATGAAATTATGCAGTAGTATTGGGCGATTATTCAATAGAATAAAATGTACATTTTTTTACAGATGAATAATTACGTGAAAACAGATGAATAATCATGAACAAATAGATGAATAATTTTTGAGTACATGATACACGTTAAGGGTTGAGTACACCGGAACCAACCCATATATATATATATATATATATATATATATATATATATATATATATATATATATGCAGATTATGATTTTATTGATTTAGTGGAATTGAGTTGAGATCCACCATCTTAACTTATTATTATAGAAAATACTAAATCAATAGATAGAACTTCACACTATCCTTATAAATTATCGTTCATACTCTTACAATTCCAATAGGGAACATACATCAAATATTCAAATAATTCCCATATAGGCATATACAATTAACAAAATCCTCTAATTGGATGGCAAGAGAAAGAAAGCAATGATTGACAATTGGCACACACAAGTTGAAATTTGGGCATGTCTTCATTCATTTTCCACACGCTTTGAGATTTCTGTATATAATATCGACTGTGTCCATGCCAATTCGCCATTTTGCAGAAATTGATGGACAGCCCAATATGAATTTGACCAATAAATCAACTGAACCTCTCCACAAACATAGTCTATAAAATTCAAGGTATAATAATTAATCATCACAGACATCCAATCAAAATTCAAACTTAACCCAACTCAAGAAATGTAATCCGATTGATCAGCTTGTACTATATCTTGGCTTGAAAAGTTTGTTAAATCTCATCACCTATCAATAACAAGTTAACATATACTTATAAGTTACGAGTTCAATTCCACATTTTCCAATTATGAGAATCTAAGTAACTTAATTCTTATAAACCAAACAATAATTAAGAAAAACATATTATGAATTGGCCCATAAAAATATTAAAACGCTAAATTATACTGCTTAATTTATAAAGAATAGATGTACTAGAGGTTAAAATTTGGTGACTGTTGTGAGATCATGAGATTGATTGTAATGTCCTCCTTAGGGTTTCCATTCATTGATATAACATATATATAGGTTACAAAGGTATTGGGCCTTAATGGGCTTTTAGCCCACTATACAATATTAAGACCTATGTAATCTATCAAACCCCCGCAGTCGAAACTGGAGGGGGTCGTACAGTGAGACTGGAGCGAAAATCAATGAACAACTGTCTAGGTAAACCCTTGGTGAAAATATCAGCGTACTGATATGAGGACGGGACATGGAGAACGCGAACATGTCCGATGGCAACCTTGTCCCTGACGAAGTGGAGATCAAGCTCAATGTGCTTCGTGCGTTGATGTTGGACCGGGTTGCTAGCCAGATAGACTGCCGAAATGTTATCAGTGTAGACCAGAGTGGCCTTCATAAGAGGGCAACGGAGCTCAAGCAGGAGATTGCGGAGCCAAGAGCACTCAGAGACAACGTTGGCAACGCCCCTGTATTCGGCTTCAGCGCTGGAGCGAGACACGACGGACTGACGCTTGGCCGACCACGACACAAGGGTGTCATTGAGGAAGACACAGTAACCAGACGTGGAGCGACGCGTGTCAGGACAACCACCCCAATCCGCATCAGTGTATGCAACAAGGTCAAGCTTAGAGGAAGGAGTGATCGTGGTGCCGAGCTCGAGTGTGCCGCTGATGTACCGAATGATCCGCTTTAAGGCATGAAAGTGGGGTTCCCTGGGTGCATGCATAAACAAGCAGATCTGCTGAACGGCGTAACTGATATCAGGTCTGGTGAAGGTGAGATACTGAAGAGCACCAGCAAGGCTCCTGTATAATGTCGGATCATCAACCAAAGGACCAGAGTGAGCGCTGAGCTTGTCGGATGTATCGACAGGGGTGGCGACCGGATTGCAGTTACTCATGTTAGCCCGAGCAACAATTTCAGCAGCATACTTACTCTGTGAGAGGAAAAGCCCAGACGCATGCCGCTGAACAGCAACCCCCAAGAAGTAAGACAACTGGCCCAAATCTGACATAGCGAATTCAGCACTTAGCCGTGAAATAATCGACGTCCGAAGAGCATCAGAAGAGGCGGTGAGAATGATGCCGTCAACATATAGTAGCAGAAATGCCATGTCGGAGCCTCTGCGATAGATGAACAGGGACGAATCCGAGCGGCTGCCAATGAAACCCAAGCGGAGCAAATGAGAAGCAAAGCGCTGGAACCAAGCTCGTGGAGCCTGTTTCAGACCATACAGAGAGCGCTTCAGGAGACAGACGTGCTTAGGACGACCGACATCAGTAAATCCCGGCGGCTGAAACATGTAGACTGTCTCATTCAGGTGACCATGCAGAAAAGCGTTCTTGACATCCAGCTGATGAATGGCCCATTTGCGCGACAGAGCTAAACTCAATACCACCCGGATAGTGGCAGGCTTGACCACGGGGCTGAAGGTCTCATCACAATCAATACCTACCTGCTGGGATCGACCGTTGACGACAAGACGTGCTTGATAGCGCTCCAACGTCCCATCAGAGCGGAACTTGTGACGGAAGAGCCACATACAGCGAACGACGTTCGCCGCTGGAGGGCGCGGGACAAGAACCCAAGTACCATTCTTTGTAAGGGCCCTGTATTCGTCGAGCATAGCCGCCTGCCAATTCGGGTCGAGGAGGGCTGTTTTGTGGGAGGTGGGGATGGGGGAGAGGGAGGTTTGGGAGCCGGGAAGGACGGGGGAGGCGGGTGCAGGTGCGGCGGGCGCTGCCAGGGGGGGTACGAAGCGGCGGGCGCCGCCAGGGAGGGTAAACATGCGGCGGGTGCCGCATTTGGGGTTGCGGCGGGCGCCGCAAGGACTGCGGCGGGCGCCGCACGTAGGGGAGACGAGGGTGTTTGGCGATGTGATGGACGGTGGATAGCGGGGTCATGGGCGGTGGTCATGGAGACGATCTGACGGGGTCGGAAGACTCCGGAGACGCTGCGGGTGTGTGGTCTTGTGGTGGGGGGGGGCGAGGGAGGTGGGGGAGGGGGAGACGCAGGAGCACCGGGAGAGCTCTGGGGAAGAATGAAGTGAGGGAATGGTGAATCAGACTCTGTCGACGACACAGGGGGTGTGGGAGATGCGAAGGGAAATCGCGACTCATCAAAGGTGACATGACGAGAGAGAATGATCCTGTGAGTCTTGATATCGAGGCAAATATAACCGCGATGATCAGACGGGTAGCCAAGAAAGACACAAGGGGTGGAACGTGGGTGAAGCTTGTGGGGGGCAGTGGATGACTGGTTAGGGAAGCATAAGCAACCAAAGGTACGAAGGTGATCATATATAGGCATAGTGCAATACAGTGCCTGAAACGGTGAGCGATGGTTGAGGGTGGTGGAAGGGAGTATGTTGAGGAGGTAGCATGTGGTAGCCAAGGCATACGGCCAATAAAGGAGGGGAATGGATGCGTGGAAAAGAAGGGTGCGCATCATATTGGTAATGGTTCGGATGATTCGTTCGGCTTTGCCATTTTGTTGAGAGGTGTAGGGGCAACACAAGCGATAGGAGATCCCATTGGTATTAAAGAAAGTGTGAAAATCTTTGTTGTCAAATTCGCGGCCATTGTCGCATTGGAAACACTTGACAGAGGCGTGAAATTGTGTTTTGATGTAAGCGTGGAATTTGGCAAAGATAGGGAACACTTGAGATTTAAAGTGCAAAGGGAAAACCCATAAGAAGTGTGTATAATCATCCAGAAACAAAAGGTAATACTTATGACCCTCCTTGCTAGGCACAGGAGATGTCCAAATATCACTATGAATAATATCAAAAGGTGCGAATGTAGTGTTTAAAGATCGCTGAAAAGGAAGTCTGGCATGCTTGCCTAACTGACAAGACGAACATAAACTAGAGTGATGCTCTTTATTACATTGGACAAGACTCTTAGAACGAAGTAAATCTAAAACTGCAGGACTGGGATGACCAAGACGAGCATGCCAAAGACTGGATGATGATGCCGAGAGGGCGACTGGACTTGACGGGCTGGATGGTGAGGGCGACGACACAGGATAGAGCTCCCCGGTGCTATTACATCTCAGGCGAGTAACCCCCGTAGTAAGATCCTTCACAGAGAAACCAAACGGATCAAACACAAGAGAAACATTATTGTCAGTGGTGAACCGACAGACAGAGATAAGGTTTTTGACAAGTTTGGGGGCAACAAGGACATTGTTGAGGTGCAAAGGGTTGGTAGGGGTTGGTAGTGTGGTGTGGCCAATGCCCGAAGTAGCAAGGCGACCACCGTTGCCGACGATAATAGAATGAGCAGGACCCTTAAAAGAAAGAGATGAGAGAGTACCTGAGGAGTTCGTCATATGAGAGGTAGCGCCAGTGTCCATGTACCAAGCGGCGTCAGGGGGTGTCAGCTGTATGGAAGAGAAGGCGTTGTGTACATCAGTCGGGTATGCCTGATCAGACGACGGGCGGGGAGCAGGACCCAACAAGCCCTGCTGGCGGTTGGGATATGGGGCAGGTCCACGAAACGACGCACCGGGGTAGCATAGGGCATCCAAGGAGGGTAGCCAGGGTTGGGGTACCAAGAGGGGTGGCGGGGATCGGAGTGCTGCGGGCGGCCATTGCTGCGGCCGCCGCGGCCTCTACCGCGGCCGCGGCCGCCGCCCCTTGGTCCCTGCTGATCGTTGCTGCGGTCAGGCTGTAGGGCAAGTTGCTCGATGATGTCACTAGATGAGACCAACGCCGTCTTGTCTTTGGCGGCGTCGGTTGTCTGACGGTGAAGGCGAGTCTCCTCCAGGATCAGTTGGGACCGGGTCTTTTCGAACGTGGGGAGAGGTTTCGTCTGCTGTATATGGGTAGCAGCAGCATTGTATTCAGAAGGGAGGCCCGAGAGTACCTGGAGGACGAGGCGTGTGGCGCTGGGTTTGGAGTCAACGGCGTCGAGTTGATCAGCCAAGGTCTTGATGTGCTGACAGTAGGCAGATATCGACGGGAAAGAAGAAAGTTTGCAACTGGAGAATTCGTGCTCAAGGTAGACAGCACGGGTGGACTTGTTGTCTTGAAAGATATCCTGAAGTTTCTTCCAAGCATTCAAGGCGGAGTCTTTGGGGTCGAGGATGGTGGTCAATAGATCTTTTGAGATGGTGTTGAAGATCCATTGGAGGACAATGGTGTCAAGTTGAGCGAAGAGATCATCGTCTTCGCTTTCAGGGCGTTTGGCGGAGGAGTCAATGTGGTGGAGGACTTTATGAGCCTTAACATGGGTCGTGAAGAGGTGCGACCACATGGTGTAGGTACTGGATTCATGATCAAGAATGATAGGGATGCAATTTTTGATGTTGGATATGGTTAGGGCGGAATGAAAGGGTGATTTTGTGGCGGTGGTTTCGACAGACATGGTGGCGGGAAGGATAGAGAAAGAGGGGAGGGATGGTGCGGCGGCGGCAAGGGGACGGGGAGGCCGACGGCGAGGAGAGAGAAGGAGGTGGCGGCGAGGAGGGAGAAAGAGGGGAGGCCGGCGGCGGGAGGGCGGCGGCGAGGAGAGAGAAGGAGGTGGCGGCGAGGAGAGAGAAAAGGCTAGGGTTAGAGAAAAAGAAATTTAGGGTCTTTGGATCTTAGGCTGTGATACCATGTGAGATCATGAGATTGATTGTAATGTCCTCCTTATGGTTTCCATTCATTGATATAACATATATATAGGTTACAAAGGTATTGGGCCTTAATGGGCTTTTAGCCCACTATACAATATTAAGACCTATGTAATCTATCAACTGTCATTTTTCCACACTCTGTATTGACTCCGATCAAGTCGTCGGAGTGTGGGGTGCTCTTTAATCTTTAGTCACGTGTCTCCAAATTATTTGCATGATTGTTGGAATGTCATTGTTCTACATCGGTAATATAGATAATGCTTGAAACACACTAAAAAAAATCAATATATTTTGTTAAAACTAGCGATGAATTGAAACCATCTGTTACACAAACATATCAATAAGAAAATATTTCATTCTTACATAAAATGATAAAATAGTTGAGGATAGTCATTCAAAGTACCACTAATATTGACCAATAAAATAATACTAAAATAAGGTGTGCTCGCTTATAGAGAATTAGCGAACAGTAATACATCCATGATGTTTGAGCCTCTATAAAGTCCATCATATCTATGAAGAGAAACATATCATCCATTGAGACATTTTCTGAATTAGGGATTACATTTTCACAAAAACATGCAATCAATCAAAGAATTCATAATCTTCTTCTCACTTCTATCCTTTAGCTGTTTGAGCACTCATTCTCACGGCTTCAAATTAGGGAATAAGAGTGACTATGAAGCCCTCTTGGCCATCAAGGCTCAGGTTGAAAAGAATCTAATAGATGTGAAGAAGATTAAGGGAGACCTTAATCCTGCTGACTTTGGTACTAAGATTGTCACAGCTGACAAATTCTCCTTTTGCAGGAACTTCCTGCATATATGGGAGAGTACCTAAGTGCCTTAGCTATTCATGAACCGACGACGGACTGGAGGGAATCCCAATTCACTACTGGTGGCCAAAGAAGGAACTGTATCACAAGGATTAGAAGGGCATTTGTTATGTTTTGTAATCCTTGTAATAAGTTGTAAAACAAGACATTGGTTTATTTGGTTTCCTAAGATGCACTAGGAATCTAGGACATGTTCTCTATAGGCTCTACTAGACTTAGCCATTGCCATGGTCAAGGAAAAGCTCATTGGACCCATGGTTGCACCATGATTAGGTCCAATGGCTAGCCTTGAGCCATTAGGTGAAGCTGAGTGTGGTTATGCCTTATTAGAGTTATTTGTTGGGTATGTTTGTGGTTGTTGCTTGCAGGCTTGAGCTCACGCGAGATTTGGGTCTATTCCATCTGGCCCAAATCTAAGCCCAGCTCTCTTGGCTCTCTATCGACCGTTGTAATCCTAAGCCTATATAAGCTCTCTTCCGGATGCCTTTGAGAACTGTAGCATCGTCTCACTCTCTCTGGTAAGACAAGGGGCGATTAGGGTTTGGGAGAAAAACACAAGGGTCCGGTTCTCTGGCCACCCAACGTCGGCGATTCTCTTCAAGGGTGCTCTTCTGGGTTGATGCTACCTGAGTACCTGCTTGGTTGACGAAGAAGAAGAAGAATGAAGGGTTCTGCAAGGAGAAATCTCCCCTGAGATTTCTCGGTGTCCTTCACGGACTTTCTCTAACCCTATTCCTCGTTTATCTTCTTAGTCTTTGTTTGTTGGAATCGCGTCTTAGATCTAGTGCATCTAGAACCTCTGTAACCTGTCTTGAACCTTTGGTTGCTTAGTGAAATTGGGTGAACCTCCACTCCTGAGGTTCCGCGGATGTAGGGAAACCGAACCGCGTAAACAAAGCTTTGTGTCTCTCGTTTATGCATGTTTATCGCTTTACTTGAGTTTGTCGAAAGCTATTCGAAGTGAGAAACCCTAGATCGAACAGATTTAGTGGAACTGAGTTGAGATCCACCGTCTTAACTTATTATTATAGAAAATACTAAATCAATATGTAGAACTTCACACTATCCTTATAAATTATCGTTCATACTCTTTACAATTCCAATAGGGAAAATACATCAAATATTCAAATAATCACATATACAATTAACAAAATCCTCTAATTGGATGGCAAGAGAAAGAAAGCAATGATTGACAATTGGCACACACAAGTTGAAATTTGGGCATGCCTTCATTCATTTTCCACACGCTTTGAGATTTCTATATATAATATCGACTGTGTCCATGCCAATTCGCCATTTTGCAGAAATTGATGGACAGCCCAATATGAATTTGACCAATAAATCAACTGAACCTCTCCACGAACAAAGTGTACAAAATTCAAGGTATAATAATTAATCATCACAAACATCCAATCAAAATTCAAACTTAACCCAACTCAAGAAATGTAATCCGATTGATCAGCTTGTACTATATCTTGGCTTGAAAAGTTTGTTAAATCTCATCACCTATCAATAACAAGTTAACATATACTTATAAGTTACGAGTTAAATTCCACATTTTCCAATTATGAGGATCTAAGTAACTTAATTCTTATAAACCAAACAATAATTAGGAAAAACATATTATGAATTGGCCCATAGAATTATTAAAATGCTAAATTATACTACGTAATTTATAAAGAATTGATGTATTAGAGGTTAAAATTTGGTGACTGTCATTTTTCCACACTCTGTATTGACTCCGATCAAGTCGCCTGAGTTTGGGGTGCTCTTTAATCTTTAGTCCCGTGTCTACAAATTATTTGCATGATTGCTGGAATGTCATTGTTCCACATCGGTAATATAGATAATGCTTGAACAACATATAATGTTGAAGGGCTACTCCTTTCATTGTTAATTATTGGTTTTGAGATTCCGTTCGGATTTATGAGTTAACATATTCAACTCCATCTGTTTTGTTTAAACAAAATTATTTGCATGTATGGTGTATCTAGCTAGCTAAGATAATTCAATTCCATCTATTCTGTTCAAACTTATATTCAGTTGATGTAGAATTCTATTTAATATATTTTGACAGATGTGATCGATTGCTCATCTGATTTTTTAGGCAAAACACAAAACTTAAAGGTTCTCATTCTGTTGAGAGAAGGAAAGATGTGAAGAGACTAAAAGAGTCCCACATCGATCGGTAATATGAACAAAAAAGTTTTAGTATATAAGTTAGTGGGCTTCTCCTCCTATTGCCAATTGGTTGTATGATGGAACTTCGCTCAGCTTATGTGTTAGGCTATTAGCGGAAGGACACGTACGTGTGCACACGACCCCGATCCTGAGTCCCAACGGACTATTCATAGAGATGTGTTACTCTATATATAGAGTACTCTATTCAACTGTTGGTATTTGGCATCTTAATTAACACACTAACAAAAATAAATATATTTTGTTAAAACTAGCGATGAATTGAAACCATCTGTTACACAAACATATAAATAAGAAAATATTTCATTCTTACATAAAATGATAAAATAGTTGACGATAGCCATTCAAAGTACCACTAATATTGAGCAATAAAATAATACTAAAATAAGGTGTGCTCGCTAATAGAGAATTAGCGAACAGTAATTCTTCATGATGTTTGAGCCTCTATAAAGTCCATCATATCTATGAAGAGAAACATATCATCCAATTCATATTGAAACATTTTCTGAATTAGGGATTGAATTTTCACATAAACATGCCCTCAATGAAAGATTTCATAATCTTCTCACTGCTATCCTTTTGCTGTTTGAGCACTCATTCTCACGGCTTCAAATTAGGGAATCAGAGTGACTATGAAGCCCTCTTGGCCATCAAGGCTCAGATTTCCGATGATCCTGATTCTGTCTTGAGCTCCTGGAGCAACTCCTCCCTCCATTTTTGCCAGTGGAGAGGCGTTACTTGTGGTCGTAGGCATAGCCGTGTGGTCAGTTTACACCTTTCCTCCAACAAGCTAGCTGGCACACTATCTCCTTTCATAGGTAACTTAAGCTTTCTTCATGAGCTTTGGTTAAACAATAACTCCTTTCGAGGGGACATTCCCCAACAAATTTCTCATTTGCCTAGGCTACGAATCCTAGACCTGAAGTTTAACTTGTTTGGAGGAAAAATCCCTGCCAACTTGTCTCGTTGTAGGGACCTTATCACGCTCACGTTCAGCAACAACAATCTGGAGGGGAGAATTCCTACTGAGGTGGCCACCTTGCCTAATTTGGTACATCTTCGTCTTTTAGAAAACCACTTTAGTGGTCATCTTAAAGATATTGGAATTGGGAATATGAGTAGCTCCTTGCAAGTACTACAGTTAGGTTACAATCATTTGCAGGGGAGCATTCCAAGTGATTTCGGAAAGCTCAAAGGCCTTACCTTTATTACTCTCAACGACCACATGTTATCTGGTGCCATCCCGCCATCCGTTTTCAATCTCTCCAGCTTGACATGTCTTGCGTTGAGTAATAATATTAAAATCAGTGGAAATCTTCCCCAAGATCTTGGCCTACGTCTCCCCAAACTTGAATATCTTCTAGTAGCAAACATTTCCCTATTTGGACGAGTTCCAACTTCATTGTCCAACCTTTCTGAGCTTTTATTACTTGATCTCTCACTCAATAGTTTCAAGGGTGAGTTTTCCTTCCATGGAAACAATATGCCAAATCTCATGGGGATTAATATTGAACAAGCATTTTCCTCTGGACAAGGCACAAATCTTGGCTTTGTGGATACCCTAACAAACTGCACCAATTTCCTCCACTTGGAAATTGTAGGCAATTCTTTCTCGGGGCCATTCCCTCGTTCTATACTTAATCTTTCAACTAGCCTTCAATTTTTAAATATTGGATACAACCAAATATCAGGATCTGTCCCATTTGGACTAGGTAGGTTTGTGAATTTATATCTTTTGAGTGTTGCAGAAAACCATTTCACTGGCCCAATCCCTGCTGATATTAGTAAGCTACAACATCTAGGACTTGTTTCTTTTCTTAATAATAATTTCTCAGGAAAAATCCCATTCTCTCTTGGAAACTTGACACTTTTGAGTGTTTTGGATATGGGTTACAACAACCTTGAAGGATCACTACCTAAAGATGTCGGAAATTGCACGTATTTACAAAAACTACTTCTTGAATCAAACAAGCTTAGTGGAGTTTTACCGGTTGAGTTATTTGATGCTTCAAGTTTGACCAGCCTAGAAATTAGTCAGAACAACTTTCAAGGATCATTACCGGATAAAGTTAGCATGCTAAAGAATTTGGTTCAGTTTGATGTATCAGATAATAGGTTTTCAGGTGAAATCCCAAGCACTTTTGGAGGTTGCACGAGTCTTACAATCTTAGACATGAGCAAAAACTCATTTGTAGGATTGATACCCAACACTTTAAGTCCTTTGAAAAGCATCCAAATACTTGACCTTTCTTGTAATCATCTGACAGGACAAATCCCAAAATATTTTTCCTCTTGGTCAGCTTTGTCATATCAAAACTTGTCATTCAACAACCTCGAGGGTGAAGTTCCTACCGATTGGGTTTTTTCCAACCTAAGTAATGTATCAGTTGTAGGCAACAGTAACCTTTGTGGAGGAGTGCTCAAGCTACATCTACAAAGATGCCATTCCCCGAAAATATCCAAAAGGAGAAGATTGTCCTTAGCAGTGATCGTGATCATTTGTATTACTTGTGCCCTGATTGTTGTACTGTCAGTTGCACTATGCTTCTATTTGCTTCGCTATCAAAGAAGAAGAAAGGATGCATCCCCAGGCTTACAGAACATCAAGCCTTTTCTTAAAGTGTCGTATCAAATGTTGTCGAGGGCAACAAATGGGTTTTCGTCATCAAATTTGATACACTACAAAAAAAGATTCAATTAGCCACACTTGTTTGCCACGGTATTGATTTGCCGTGGCCAATGGTCCAAAATTAGCAACGGCTAATGGATAGCACCACGGTTGTTACATGGTAGACCACGGCAAACCCATACCGACGCATCCTCATGTCTAAACAAACCTAAAATCCCCCTCTCACCCTCTCACTTCACTTCTCTTACCTTCTCAGCCGCTACTCGGCCCTGCCTCTCGTCGATGCACACTGCGTGCCCCCCATCCCCTTGCTTCACTTCTCTTCTCACTCTTTGCCTGCCTAGTGTCAACATCGCTCCTCTATCTGCCTCATCTCTCAACCTCGTCTAAGTCGTTCTCACCAAAGTCGCCCTCGCCGCTCTCACTGAAGTCACCCTCGCCAAAGTCGCCCTCGCCGAAGACGCTGTCTGTACTCTCTCGAGAAGTCAAGCCTTGCCTCCTTCAAGCCTTAGGTAAGTATAATTTCTAAATCCAAATCTAGGGATGCAATTTTGAATCTATTGACGGTTGCAATTTAAAATCTAGGGCTGGAATTTCTATTTTGGATTTTGAATGGTAACCTGTCATTTTAGGTTTACTTTGAATGGAGGATGCAATTGGGATGTAATAATGTCTTTTGCCGACTTGTTTCTTACTGATGGATTAATAGCGTGCTAGTCATATTTTTTTTATCATCTATAAACTAGCTATGAAATCCCTAACTGGATGAATCATGAATGGAAAAAAATATAGACAGTTTTAAGTTAATGATGGAAATGCTCATGTAGTTACTTAAATAATACAGTAGAAAATAATGTAAAATATTGCAACTTAAAATTTCCAAATAATCTAATGTTCCACTTCAACTTGTTAAATTTTCTTTTTACTTCCTGCATATAATAGGTACAACCAACCTCTACATTACAATGTCAGTAGATAAGTCATGGATTGATTGGCCTAGATGTTCTGTGTCATATTTTGCTAAGTTAGATGAGTTTTTAGACTTTGCATATGCCAACAAGGATGCGGGTTCAAGCATATACTGTCCTTGTAGAAAATGTAAAAATAGGCTTCTTTTCGGAAGGGTAGTTGTGAAGAAGCATCTTCAGGAGAATGGATTTCTAGTGACATATAAGAAGTGGACAAAACATGGTGAAATGATTCAACGAACAGTGGCCTATACTTGTTGATTATTGGAGCAGTGAAGAAGCAGAGGTATGATATACCTCTTTGTATGTATCAGTCACTCCTTAAATTTGAATTTGAGGAAAAGAAAGCTAAAGCATTGTTTGCGTAAACCAAGTATTGGAAAACCTCAAATCCTAATTAAACCTCAAGTTTTGTTTTGATAGGTGATATCAAAACGGAACTCAGTCAATCGGGAAACGCGTGGACCACCACACATCACTGGTCGAACGTCTCATGCCCAAGTTAGATATGATGTAAGTTGCCTCATTTTGATGCAAGGGACCAATATATATATATATATATGTTATAGTTTTGATCTTTTGGGAGCTTTTAATGTTTCTATCATCTTTGTTATATAAGTGCTTTATTATTATATTATTGGACGAAATTGTTACTGTATGTTGTACTTGACAGATGCAACAAAAGGGGGAGCCCACTGATAAGATGACCGTTTGGCTGAAAGCTCGCAACCAAAATGACGCTGATGTTATTCAAGCCCGTGTATGTTGTGTATCATTGTATATATTAGTAAAAATGCCCTATGTTTGTCTCAATCTCTATATTAATTGATATTTAAATTCAATATTTGTAGATGGATTACCAAGAGGCGTTGGATAAGGAACCTGAGGACCAACGACAACTCACTTCTGTAAAAGATCGGATTTTCCATGAACTGATTGGACAAGATGGTCACGGTTATTGTCGGACATATGGTTCTAGTGTACCACGAAGTTTAGTGTATCCACAAAACCCGACTTCACCACATGTTAGCACCTCAGAGCTCATGGAGAATATCAATAAAGAGGTAACAAGGAGGTTGACCGAAGTCACCGAACAGTTCGATCTTCAGATCCTGGAATTGAGCAAGAAGTATGATGAGGTGATTAGTCAACTACGTCAGATGAGTTGTAGTGGCGAGAGAACCTCGGTTCCAAATGCCCCGGTTAGTCCAATTATTTAGTTAATGTCTTCAAGTTGATAATTTAGCTTTTTACTAACATTTCATAATTTAGTCTATTCAATTAATTAAATTTCTTCACAATAGATTACAATCTGAATATATAGAGAGTATGAATGGAGTATTAAGGCAATAAAAGTCAGTGTCTTATTCCCCATGAGTAAATGCCCCAAAGGCTGAAGTACTATAGGCATAAACATGTGAAAATAGAACAAAAAAAATCTGTTTTGGTGCATTAATTCAGCAGCTACCCATTTTGATTCTTTAATTTTTATAGAATTTGAGCATAGTTTGTCAAGGAATAAAAATGCACGCTAGCTATCTACTCCTTTTTTTTTTTTGCTAAATAGCTAGCTATTTAGCAAAAAAAAAAAAAAAATCTTATTATTTTACTTGGAAGAAGAAATAGCTCATAGTTTGCAAACAGCTGATTTCAATTTTTTTATTATGATGTGCAATAGGTACAAGATGCTAGTAGTGGTCATCACAGGGAGTCCGTAGGAGATGGAATGAATCTGTTAGTAGCCGATAAAGATCTATTGCTCATCGATGATGACGAGGAGGAGGATTTGACATGATCAACTTTTTCCATAGGAGATGGAATGAACTCGATCTCTCAGTTGCACGTTTTTATAAGTGGTTGAATGAACAAGTAATGTTTTGCGGTTATATTGGTGCATGTGGTTGCATTGTGGGCCAACTTATGTTCAATTATGTGCTTCTAAAAATGTAACACATTTGAATGTTTGTGGAATGACTTTGGAATGCTACTAATCCTACTATATATATATATGTTAGGTTGCTTTTATTGTCGTGGTGTATTTGTGCTTATGCAAAGCCGTTGAGGGGAGTTGGATTTCTGTTTCTGCAAATGTATTGTTGTCATAGATTTCAATTGGTTAATAGCAAAAAGCAAATCTGTATTTTTCAGGTAAAATAAATTTTGCCACGGCAAGGTACTATCGCCACTACCATGCTAATATTTATTAAAATGAAAAAAAAAATATTTGGAATAAAAAAAGTTAGCCACGGCAATGTGCCGTCGCATGGCCACTACACCATGTTACGCTGTCGCATGGCCGAAGCTAAAACTCTGGCCACGGCTGTTTGCCGTGGCAAATTGGAATTAATACGGCAGAAGTAGCCATGGACAGATTGCCGACGCATAGTCGTGGCCATTGCCTGTTTGCCACGGCAAAATGAGTATTGGCTACAGCTTTTCCCCGTGGCAAATTGGATCTTTTTTTGTAGTGATAGGCATTGGAGGCTTTGGATCTGTCTATAAAAGGAATCCTACACAAAGATGATACAGAATTAGTGGTTGCAGTCAAGGTGATGAAGCTTCAAAATGATGGAGCCGGTAAAAGCTTCCTTGCTGAATGTAGAGCTTTGAGGAACATCCGTCACCGAAATCTTGTAAATATCATCACAGCATGCTCAAGCATTGATACTCTGCATAACGACTTCAAAGCTTTGATTTATGAGTTCATGTCCAAAGGTAGTCTTGAAGGATGGCTATATCCAAACCATGTCAACGATGAACATGTCGATGATGACCAAGCTGGCAAGCTAAGCCTCCTTCAAAGGCTAAACATTGCCATTGACGTGGCTTCTGCACTTGAATATCTCCACATCGGATGTGCCTACCCAATCATTCATTGTGATTTGAAACCTAGAAACATCTTGCTTGATGATGATATGACTGCTCGTATCGGTGATTTTGGATTAGCCAAGTTTCGTTTAGCTGGAGCGTCAACCTCTGGCACTACAAACCAGACTAGTTCAAATCAAGTGAGAGGAACCGTTGGATATGCTGCACCGGGTAATTTTATTGACATTAACGTTGCTTTATATATCATTCATTTCTTAGTATAATATTTCTTTTAACACATCATTACACTGCACACCCTATGCAGAATATGGTGTCGGGAGCAAGGTCTCTCCTGAAGGTGACATCTACAGCTTTGGGATCATTGTGTTAGAGATGATGACATCCAAAAAGCCAACAGATCCAATTTTCAACAATGGTCTGAACCTTCATGAGTATTCAAACTCAGCTCTTCCTAATGGGGTGATGGAAATTATCGACCAAATAATGCTCGGTGACACTAATGTGCTGCATCCAAGAACCGGCGGGGATATCAGGAAAATTGAGTGCATCAAGTCACTCATCATGGTTGGTGTCCAATGCTCTATGGAGCAACCAGAACAGCGGATGAGCATAAATAATGCGCTTAATGAGTTGAAATCAGCAAGGCGGAACTTCCTCTCAAGTGGACCTAGCAACCAAATTACACTTGAAAGTTGAACTCAGTTTAGTGGCCAAGAACTTTTTAAAATCCTTTTCACATGTTAACTGCACTGTGTACTTGAAGTATAATACTTTGCCCTATGTTGGGTTGTATTTGCATTTGCACCTGTCGTCTGCAGAATAAAAGATTCATTGAGAAGAAATCATCATTTATTATGACTATCCCTGTTTTCTTTTTGAATTGCTTTGCCCTGTGTTGGGTTATTGCCAAGAAACAAATTGGCGGCTCAATATGAATATAGAGAGTTCATGTGTATGGACTGCCTTCTTTGGAAGATGGCATCCAAGAGGCCCACAGATCCAATGTTCAACAATTTGATCACCTATTTGATTTAATGTTAACTATTCCAGGAGACTTAAAACTGCTCAAATTGCTACCCAAATTAGCAATTCCAGGATAAAAAAATCAGATTCTCATTCAACACCATCTGCTTGACTATACTCTAAACAATGACAGTAGAAACTATGACAGCAATGAAGATATATATACCTTCTCCTTCATGAGTTAGCAAGATGTTTGGACATTAATGATTCCTGCAACAAATTTAATCACAAATTTAACACATCCAGCAAGCAGAAAAAGCAGCAAACATATGAGAACATGATTATCATTTTACTGCTAAACAAAACAGGCTAACAAAATTAAACTCTTAACAAATAATGGCTAATTTAAATGTTGCATTGTCGTATTGCCCAACAACATTCATTTAATTGTTTTATGCACTTGATTAACTCAAAGTGTGGCATGTCTAAGGTCGAACATATGCAATGCACATTTTAATTAATTTCAACTAGCAAAAGCCATATTAAGGGTTAGTAGTGCCCAATTGACAATGTGCACACCTGCTCTCTTTCAGTAGCTTCTGAAGTGACTTCAGCTCCTTTCTGAGCATCTTGCAACTGTGTCATACCCTCCTTTAGAAATTAAGGAGCAGAACAGGTACTGAGAAAAGAAGAATACTTTTATGTAAACCATCTTCCCATGAAGACTTTCTTCAATCTGATTTCAAATCATGTGCAAAGGTCACAAAGCAATCAACATCATGATATTGGGATAAAAATTCTAAAAGCTTAAAACATCACATTTCAGCATTTTTTTCTTCTACCATTTTGCCACCAATGGTGATTGTGAAATGTCAGAATATGTTCCGTCACCATTAGCTGAAGACTGCCTAGATGATCCGTTTGGACTTTGGAGCATTCAAGAAATCTCGCATATCCACCCGTGATAAAATATGTGCGCCATATCAAGTCCGCTGATTTTTTTATGATCTGGCAGCACTAACCATGTTAGCCTCTAAAGGAATCCACTTCCTTCCGCCTTGTTGGATAAATTAATTGCAGAACAACTAAAACAAAACTAAAACAAGACAATTAGGAGGAATAACAAACCTGCATTGATCTCAGCAAGGCCCTCAAGTCGTTATTTTCTTGCATCAGTTCTTGATTTTTGCGCATCTAAGGCCCTCAAGGGATATCTACAAAGCCACAAATCAGAAACTA
This sequence comes from Persicaria maculosa, assembly GCA_963922045.1. Classification (NCBI taxonomy): domain Eukaryota; kingdom Viridiplantae; phylum Streptophyta; class Magnoliopsida; order Caryophyllales; family Polygonaceae; genus Persicaria; species Persicaria maculosa. The sequence goes on from OY998262.1 coordinate 67,786,927, forward strand.
AGGTAGAAATACAATTGAAGAAAGCGACCATTGCGAGTCTATGAGCCGAAACCCCGATTACTCACAAAATTGGGGGGAAAATAGGAAGAAAGTCTATGAACCGAAATCGACAATCACGTGCGAATAATTAGATGAACGAATTCGAAACAGATCGAAAAGACGATGACCGGTGAAATCAAACCTTGGTGGAGATGTATCTACGCCCGATGATTTCGGCGAGCTCCTCTGCAGTGACATGAGATCCCACCAAATCCCTCGTCGAAAAGTGCTCTTCGGTGATTTGTGGTCGACGAGTGATTCGGAAGCGAGGTTAATCTGATCGGAGCGGAGGAGCGGACCTTGAAGAAGAAGATGAACAGGGGAGCTGACATCTGCGATGGCTTCAAATTCAATTCAGCTTGTTTGAAAATGATTTCTTCTATCATCTTTAATTTCAACAATAAGCGTTTGATATTTAATTAGATAAATCTCATATCGATCTACTCTCTTTCAACCTCTTCTATAGATTGGTAAGATTGCGCTTTGAATCTAGTTAAATGGCAATGTATGCAAGATCTTGTTAATTGGGGCTGACAAGTTCAGATTGATGGTAGTCTGAGCTCACCACATACGATTGGTTTCAACCTTCAGCTCATTTCGGTTCATTTTTGTAGACGTTGGGTTGGGCGAGTTTATCACTTTGGGTGAATTGAATTTAGTCTTTTTCAGTTCATATATTTTGATGAATATAATTTACAAGTTTTTAGCAGATTGTTGTTTGTCTGTGTTAGGATTAGATATGCCTTAGATAGAATTTACCTTCTAGGATAGGTCATATCTTCACAATCTTTTATCTTCCATCTATATCTTGTATAGCCTTGGAGAGCAAGGATTGTCAATTTGTATAAGTACACATGAAATCAATGAAGTTAGGCATCAAGCCTTTTCACAAAACACTTTCATAAGTTTACAGCATTTCTTATCTCCGTTTTTTAGTGTATATTTTGTTCGTATTTTTGTGTCGGTACTTGGATACTTGTGTATATTGGTTTTTTTTTTTTGCCAAAGAGATGCTGAAATTACTAGTGTTGAGTATTGTTGATTTTTTTTTTGTTAAAGAGATGCTGAAATTTTTACTGGTCATAATAAATGGTCATAATAAATGCTGAATTTTCTTTATCAGCAGCTTGTTTGTCGGATATCTCTCATAGTTCCGTTTCTTGGATACGTGCATACTTTATAAAGTTTTTACCTCCTTAAAAAGCGTACCCTAAAAGACAAACGACAATTATTATGAAACGAATGGAGTAAACAATAAGAAAACATATTAAGAACCTTCTATATGTAGGCCATAGAAATATTAAAATATTAGAAAGAATAGATATTCTACATCATATAGAGGTTGAAATTTGGTCACTGTCATTTTTCCACACTGTTTATAGACTCCGGTCAAGACGTCAAGTCGACCGTATAAGTCGGATTGCTCTTTAGTCTTCATTGACTCCGAGTCGTGTCCAAACTTGACCCTGTATCTACCATAATTTTAGTTTGATTATTAGAACTAGTGTATACCCCGTTCCCTTCACGGAAATATATTAACACAATATTATAGAACTTCACTTATTATCTATAAAAAAATCCTATTATAAATATAAAAATAAATAAATAAATATGAATTATATTATGATAATTAAACTAATAAGTGGAAATATAAGATTAAAATTAATCTAGATCTAAATAACTCATTCTCCTAAAAAACAATATAGATATAAATAAAATAACTATGAAATAATTAATTTTGATATAAATAATTCTTTCCACACTAAATAAACGATATATAAACCGTCCATATGCCAAATTTATATATATACCGTCCATTGAAAAGATTATTTATAATCCAGATGAAGATACACTTATATGACAATTTGTATATCTGTATATGCCAAATTTATTACTATTATTGTGTTTAATTATATTGATATAATTATTTCCTTATATAATATTTACTCTTGTATAATATATTCCATCTACTCAATTATATGAATTAATGGTAAAATAAAATAATTATTTTTAATTATATAGATTAGAACTATCTTATTATTTTTATTAGCTTTCCTTTTTGAAGGGAGAAAGTTTTGCGAGACGCACTCACGCGCCGCCACGTAAGCAAATTCACTCACATGCCGCCACGCAGGCTTCAATGCATCGGTTTTAGTATATATGTATATAGATGAGTCTAACCGTTTTTTTTAGAAGTATTATTCAACTATATATCTACTGAAGTCATATAAACAATATGATTATTAATATTGATTTTTATAATCTACCGAGTATTAATAATTATAATCATTATTTCTATATAAACATTTTTTATATAAAAAAACTCAATCACTTGTAATAATATGGAGAGAAAACATTCTTATTTGATCATATATTATATCTCACAAATCAACTCAAATGCCAATTTCGATTGTAACTTTATTTTGAAAATATGATTATTAAAATCGATATTCTGATACATATTTAAATAAATTTGTCCATCACTTTAAATATTATTGGATATTGAACAAATATGTATTAAATTATTGTCAAAAAGGGTTAAATAGATTACTTTCATCCCGCGTCGTTAGCTATATTGAGAATTTTGATTTAAAAAAGATATCAAAAATCACATTTAATGAAAAGTATTAATCTATTTAAATATGTATTGTGCAATATTTAAAACCAAGGTTAATTCTTTATGGAAATAATATGAATAATTGAATTTATGTAAATAGCTTATTTAAATATATGTATTATTCACAACCAATCATATGTTAGTGTTTGATTGAAGTAATACAAACTTATGTAAAATCATGGTAAATTTGTATCTATTATATTCAATGTATCATTGACATTTTAGAGAAAATTGTGGTAAATTTAAGATGGGAAACAATCGACCAATAATAAATTATATTCAATGTAAGTAGACCTTTTCTGAGACGACTGTGATAAAATTAAAATAGAAAACATATATTTAAAAATCTCCTCAATACAACTGACCAATAAGAAAAGAGGCAAATGATTAGAAAATTCAACTTTAATTGTGGGTGCGCCACGTCAACAAAATGCTAATAGGCTTAGTATTATTAATAATAGAAGATTAATAGATAGATAATAGAGAATACATAGATAGATAATAGATAATAGATAGATAGAAGTTTAAAATATATGTTAAATTTAAATCGAAAAAAATATTTAAGCCGTTCAATTTCATGGATATTATATAGACGATCTGCAACATTTTGAGAAAATTTTGTAATTTAATTAGAGGAATTCAAATCTCAAAAACAATCCAAAAAATTTCCGGTCAGATTTTCTATGTGAACCTGACAAAATTTTGAGAAAAGTGAAAGTTTCTATGCCGATCAATCAATTGGTATTTGCTATTGTGTGTGAAAGGAAAAAAGTTGGTGAATATGTACATGCAGGATGTGTGCCTTTATAAAGTCCATCTATGAGGACAAGCTTATCATCCAATATTGAAACATTTTCCAAATTAGGGGTTTAATTTTCACATAAACATGAAACCAATCAAAGATTTCATAATCTTCTTCTCACTGCTATCCTTTAGCTGCTTGAGCACACATTCTCACGGCATGAAATTTGGGAATGAGAGTGATTATGAAGCCCTCCTGGCCATCAAGGCTCAGATTTTCGATGATCCTGATTCCGTGTTGAGCTCCTGGAGCAATAACTCCCTCCATTTTTGCCAATGGAGAGGCGTTACTTGTGGGCGTAGGCATAGCCGTGTGGTCACTTTAGAACTTTCCTCCAATAAGCTAGGTGGTACATTATCTCCTTTCATAGGTAACTTAAGCTTCCTTCATGTTATTGACTTATACAATAACTCCTTTCGAGGGGACATTCCCCATCAGATTTCTCATTTGCCTAGGCTACGATTCCTAGACCTGGAGATGAACTTGTTTGGAGGAAAAATCCCAGGCAACTTGTCTCGTTGCTTGCATCTTACCGCTTTATGGCTCAACAACAATAATTTGGAGGGGAGAATTCCAACTGAGGTGGCCACATTGTCTAATTTGGTAAATCTTAGCCTTTATGCTAACCACTTTACCGGCCATCTTAAAGATATTGGGATTGGGAATATGAGTAGCTCCTTGCAACTATTACAGTTAAATGAAAATCAACTGCAAGGGAGCATTCCAGATGATTTTGGAAAGCTCAAAGGCCTTCGTTATCTTATTCTCAACGACAACATGTTATCTGGTGTCATCCCAACATCTGTTTTCAATCTTTCCAGCTTGTTACATCTTGACTTAAGTCGGAATATCAAAATCAGTGGAAATCTTCCCCAAGATCTTGGCTTACGTCTCCCCAAACTTCAATATTTTGTGGTATCAAAAACCTCCCTGATTGGGCAAGCTCCAACTTCATTGTCTAACCTTTCTGAGCTTATACAACTTGATCTCTCCAACAATAGCTTCAAGGGTGAGTTTCCCTTCCATGGAAACAATATGCCAAATCTCATGTATCTTTATATTCATTATGCATTTTCCTCTGGACAAGCCACTGATCTTGGCTTCGTCGACACCCTAACCAACTGCACCAGTTTAACACACTTGTCACTTCAAGGCAATTCTTTCACAGGACCTTTCCCTCATTCTATACTTAATCTTTCCACTAGCCTTCAAGTTTTAGATATTGGCAAAAATCAAATATCAGGATATGTCCCATTCGGGCTAGGAAGGTTTGTGAATTTACAAGCCTTGGGTTTTAATGACAACCATTTCACCGGCCCAATCCCTACTGATATTAGTAAGCTATATCGTCTACTACATGCCGATTTTTCAAATAGCAATTTCTCAGGAGAAATCTCGTTCTCTCTTGGGAACATGACATTTTTGGCTGACTTGAGTATGCAATCCAACAACCTTGAAGGATCACTACCTAGAAGTGTCGGAAATTGCACGTATTTGCAAAAACTGTTACTTGGTTCAAACAAGCTTAGTGGAGTTTTGCCGGTTGAGGTGTTTCATGCTTCAAGTTTGCTCTACCTAAACATTAGTCAAAACAACTTCCATGGACCATTGCCGGATAAATTTAGCATGATAAAGAACTTGGTTGAATTCGATGCATCAGATAATAGGTTTTCAAGTGACATCCCAAGCACTCTTGGAGTTTGCAAGAGTCTTACAATCTTAGACATGAGCAAAAACTCCTTTGTAGGACCGATACCCAAATCTTTAGGTCCTTTGAAAAGCATTGAAGAACTTGATCTTTCTCGCAATCATTTGTCGGGACAAATCCCAAAATATTTTTCCTCCTGGCCATATTTGTCATATCTAAACCTGTCATTCAATAACCTCGAGGGTGAAGTTCCTACTGATGGTGTTTTTGCCAACACGAGTGTTGTGTCAATTGTTGGCAACAATAAGCTCTGTGGAGGAGTGTTCGAGCTACATCTACAAAGATGCCCTTCCACAAAAGTATATTCTCCTTCTAAAAGGAGAAGATTGTCCTTAGCATTGATCGTGATCATTTCTGTTGCTTGTGCCCTGATTGTTGTACTATCAGTTGCACTATGCTTCTATTTGCTTTGCTATCAAAGGAGAAGAAAGGATGCATCCTCAGGCTTACAAAATATTAAGCCTTTTCTTAAAGTGTCATATCAAATGTTGTCGAGGGCAACAAATGGGTTTTCGTCATCAAATCTGATAGGCGTTGGAGGCTTTGGATCTGTCTATAAAGGAATCCTACACCAAGATGATGCGGAATTGGTAGTTGCGGTCAAGGTGATGAAGCTTCAAAATGACGGAGCCGGAAAAAGTTTCCTTGTTGAATGCAAAGCTTTGAGGAACATTCGTCACCGAAATCTTGTTAAAATCATCACAGCATGCTCAAGCATTGATACTCTACATAACAACTTCAAAGCTTTGATTTATGAGTTCATGCCCAGGGGCAGTCTTGAAGGATGGCTATATCCAAACCATGTCACCAATGAACATGTCGATGATGACCAAACTGGCAAGTTAAGCCTCTTTCAAAGGCTAAACATTGCCATCGATGTGGCTTCTGCACTTGAATATCTCCATATTGGATGTTCCAGTCCAATCATTCATTGTGATTTGAAACCTAGCAACATCTTGCTTGATGATGATATGACTGCCCATATTGGTGATTTTGGATTAGCCAAGTTTCGTTCAGGAGCGTCAATCCCTGGCACTACAAACCAGACTAGTTCAAATCAAGTGAGAGGAACCGTTGGATATGTTGCTCCGGGTAATTTTATTGACATTAGCATTGCTTTAAATATGATTCATTAATTTCTTTGCATAATATTGCTTTAATACATCATTGCACTACACATGTATGCTATGCAGAATATGGTCTCGGAAGCAAGGCCTCGCCTGAAGGTGACATTTACAGCTTTGGGATCATTGTGTTGGAGATGATGACATCCAAGAAGCCAACAGATCCAATGTTTAATGATGGCCTCAACCTTCATGACTATTTGAACTCAGCTCTTCCTAATGGAGTGATGGAAATTATCGACCAAGTAATGCTTGGCGATACCAATGTGCTACATCCAAGATCCGGTGGGGATATTAGGAAGATTGAGTGCATCAAGTCACTCAACAAGGTTGGTGTCCGATGTTCTATGGAGCTACCACAAGAGCGGATGAGCATAAGCAATGCGCTTAACGAGTTGAAATCAGCAAGGCGGAACTTCCTTCCAGGTGGACCTAGCAACCAAATTACACTTCAAAGTTGAACTCAGCTAAATGTAGCTAGTAATGTTGCTAGAACCTTATTAAATCCTATTTACATGCAGTAATATTAATGTAACTGTGTCCACTTTACTATTATTAGTTAGCCGTATGTTGGGTTATATTTGCACTTGCAGAATAAAAGATTCATCTGAAACAAATCGATCTCTGGCAGAAAACTATTTCGAAGGGGCCGGGAAATCCCGGTCAACTTGTCCCGTTCCTCACAACTCAAAAGATTAGATCTCCGTAAGAAGAAGTTGATGGAAATTATATATTGACCAAAGAATGCTTTGGTGTGATGCCAATGTGCTGCATCCTAGATCGATCTGGCAGTGATATTTGGCAAATCGATCGAGTGCACCCAGTCAATCACTCAGCTCACTCATCATGGTTGGAATCCAATGTTTATCCATGGCATCCTTTAAGGATTTTGTACCATATATATTCTATAACTCAACCAATAGGCCCAATACTCAAACTTCTCAGACCGGAACTTCAAACTCTAATAGTCAAAAGATTGGAGGTTTCACTCCGGCCAATAAGTTGAAGCTCTTGTGGATTTCCCTTTTTATCATCTTCTTTTAATTTTAACTTGCATTTCTAAATTGGATATCGATCATTTCTAGTACAGAGGAAGAAAACAAAAAAGATCAGGGTGGTGGATGGACACTCTTGGTGCACTCTGCTGCTGCTTGCTTTCAAATTTTTTTTAAAAAAAAATAGGATTTTAGCCCGGACGTTGTATTGTTCGGGATAACAAGTCAAGCTATACAGAAAACTGAGAAACCTCCAGAATAATAATGTCGTTTTTTTCCTCAAACAACGGATTTTTTAGCCCGTACATTGTAAAGTTTGGGATAACAGATCAAGGTATAAAGTCCGGACAGTTATTCTCCGAAAGTGCGAACTTTTTTTCCTGGAGAACTGTGCAAATAAGAAGATCTCGATCGTCGGAAGGTGCGGTCTCATCAGAAGTGTTTGAATCGTAACACATTGATATATGAGTTTTTTTTTTGGACTGTTAGAGATCATTGCAGGACTTAAATTAGGGTTTTTTTTTTTGGCAATTTCTTTTCCGGTGAATTCCAGTTTATCGGTTCTAAGGTTTTCGTTGCTTACGAATCTCTCTGAGGGAATCTCGCGTTTGCGTGATTTCGTACTTCCATTCTGCGTCACTAGAGGATTCAGTAGGATGCTCAAATGGGTCGACCCGGTACTAGAGTCTGCATCAATATATGCAGATTGCAGAGCAACAATATATATCTAGCCATGGCCGGTCTAATTACTTTAGATCGATGATTTATTGATTTAGTGGAACTGAGCTGAGATCCACCATCTTAACTTATTATTATAGAAAATACTAAATCAATAGATATATAGAACTTCACACTATCCTTATAAATTATACACTTCCAATTCCAATAGGGGAAGATGCATCAAATATTATACAACAATATCCTCCATATAGAGATTGAATGTTTGTGAGAAAAGCTTGATTCATTCATTCACAATGTGAGAATAAATAGGGTTACAAGTCTTGGAGATCAAGGATCTCCCTAGGTAGGATATACATAGAAAGATATGGAAAGATACAAAAAGATATATTCTATCCTAATACCCCCTGCAAGCTCATGGCGGAGAGCGCGCATGAAGCTTGTCACGAAGTGTGATGAACCGGCCACTACCGAGCGCCTTGGTGAAGATATCGGCTGTCTGATCCAAGGACCGAATGTGACGGACAACAAGGTCACCAGCCTCTACTTGTTCACGAACAAAGAAATAGTCAATGCGAATATGCTTGGACCGCTGATGCAGAATAGGATTTGCAGACATGTACGTCGCACTTAGGTTGTCACATAGGACAATCGGGGAGCCTGCAACTAGCGCCTGAAGCTCGGACAGAAGCTGACGAAGCCAAAGGAGTTCTGCTGCAGTGAAGGCTATGGCGCGGTACTACGCCTCGGTGCTAGAGCGAGCGATGACCTTCTGCTTTCGAGAAGACCAGCTGACCAGATTACCACCATAGAAGATGGCGAAGCCGTGCTGGGATCGGCAGTCATCCATGTCTGAAGCCCATCCAGCATCTGTGAAGGCAACCAATCGAGCGTCTGAGGCTGAGCGGAGACGGAGACCATGAGATATGGTGCCTTTGAGGTAGCGGAGGATGCGCTTGACGGCAGACCAATGAATTTCAGTGGGGTTATGCATAAATTGACATACTCTGTTGACAGCATAAGAGATCTCCGGACGAGTGATGGTGACGTATTGAAGGGCACCAACAATGCTCCTATACAGATGAGGATCAGCGACAGGGTCGCCAGTTTGGACTAAGCGAGAACCTGGTTCAGCCGGAGATGCAATAGGTTTGGCGTCCGTCATGTTGCTGCGATGAAGCAAGTCCCGAATGTATTTCTGTTGAGTCGACAAAATAGATCCATTCTGAGGAAGGAGTTCGATGCCAAGGAAATAGTGCAGAGCCCCTAAATCACAAAGGGAGAATGCCCCATTCAGGCGATGAACAAACTGATCGATTGCTGATGAGGAGGATCCGGTAATGATAAGATCGTCAACATAGACAAGGACCAGCAAGGTAAAGCCACGAGCTCGACAAATGAAAAGGGAGGAGTCAGACTTGCAAGCTGAGAACTGATTCTGTAGGAGAAAGAGCTTGAGTTTGGTGAACCAAGCCCGAGGTGCCTGTTTGAGACCATACAAGGCCTTCTGAAGGCGGCAGACATGTGTAGGCCGAGTGCTATCAACAAAGCCAGGTGGCTGATCCATAAAGACCTGTTCAGACAGATCACCATTCAGAAATGCATTATTGATGTTTACCTGGCGAAGAGGCCATTTGTGGGTGATAGCGAGACACAAGATGATGCGAATGGTGGTCGGCTTGATGACAGGGCTGAAAGTGTCAAAATAGTCCACACCCTCCTCCTGATTGAAGCCTTTGGCCACAAGACGAGCTTTGTGACGCTCAATGGATCCATCTGCATGACGTTTTATCCTGTATACCCTTTTACATCCAACAATGTTAGTCTTAGGAGGACGCGGGACAATGTCCCAAGTCCCATTACGAACGAGTGCCTCATATTCAACCTGCATTGCATTTTGCCATTCAGGAAATTTGGAAGCTTGGTTAAAGGTTTTGGGTTCAGGGTAAGGGTCGGTGGAGGGAGGAAGGGGGTGTTTTGTGGTGGTGAGCGCTTTGGGTTTATCACAAACAAAGTCCTTGAGGCGGACTGATGGTTGGCGCTGTCTGGTGCTCTGCCGAGGGGGAGGTGGGGGCGGCGGTGGAGGGGAATCCGAGACCGCCGAGGGAGATGATGAGGTAGAGGAGGGAGAAGGCATACCGTGGGGTGCCGAGTCGGAAGCTCCAGGAGTTGCCGAGAATGGTGCTGGTGATGCCGGCGGTGTGACCTCATCCTCAAGGTGAAATGGTATGGGAGGAGATATTGGACTGACTGTAGGAGACTCAGGAAGAATGGATGCTGCTTGCTGAAGGATAGAGAGAGGGGTTCGGGAGGCTGAAGGAGCAGGCACAGCTTGAGAAGGAGACTCATGAGATGGATATGGAAACACAGACTCATCAAAGATGACATGACGGGCAATATAGAGACGACGAGTGGGGACATGAAAGCACATGTAGCCTTTGTGTTTGGAGCTGTAGCCGACAAAGATACAAGGAAGGGACAAAAATTCGAGCTTGTTGACGTTGTAGGGGCGAATGAATGGGTAGCAAAGACAACCAAATGACTTGAGAAACCCATAGTCAGGACCTTTCCCATACAGACATTCATAAGGGGATTTGTTTTGAAGAATAGGGGTGAGAGTGCGATTGTGGAGGTAGACAGAAGTCTGAAAGGCATGCTCCCAGTGGCAGGTGGGCATATGAGCATGAGCGAGAAGAGCTAAGCCTTTTTCAACGATAGTGCGGTGTCGCCGTTCGGCTGCACCATTCTGAGATTGGGTGTGCGGGCAGGAAACTCGATGCAGAATGCCCTGTGTTTGTAAGTAGGTAGAAACATTTCGATATTCACCACCCCAATCAGATTGCAGATGTTTGATTTTGGTTGAGAATTGGGTTTCAACCATCTTTTGAAACATTTGAAATGTGGGAAGAACCTGGGATTTTTGAGATAGGAAATATATCCACACAAATTTGGTGCAATCATCAACAAATATCAAGAAATAGCGATTGGCATTGATAGAAGTAACGGGGGCTGGACCCCAAACGTCTGAATAAACAAGCTCAAAAGGAGATAAACTAGACTGATGTATGTTTTGTAATGGTAAACGATGACTCTTTGCTAACTGACAGGACTCACAAATAGAATGCAAATTGTTTGAAGAAACAGGCAATTTAAATCTAGAAATTAAACGACGAAGGGAGGACTCATGAGGGTGACCAAGGCAGTGATGCCAAGTCTGTAGACTGGTACGCTCGCCGAGGAAGACACGAGGAGGAGAGGATGAGGGCGGTGGCTGCGGCTGAGGAACACCAAGACGATAAAGACCATTCTCAACGGTTCCTTTTAGGAGCGTCCGACCCTGCAAATCCTTCACAAGACAACAAGATCGATAAAATAGCATGTAGACATCATTGTCACGGGTAAGTTGAGAGACACTAAGCAAGTTTTTGGTGATTTGGGGGACAAATAAGACATTATGCAATTGCAGAGTTCGATTCTGCGCAGGTAAAATAGATTTGCCCAGTTTCGCAATGGGAAGGGACATACCGTTGCCAACCTGAAGACCGTCATTGCCAGAGTAATCAGTGCTCACAGACATGTTGCCAAAGTCGTTGGTGATGTGATTGGTGGTTCCTGAGTCAACGTACCAAGCGGGATCGACGATGGTGGATGGTGGGACCTGGACGTTGTAGGCGTTGCGCTGCTGAGGAGCGGATCTGCTGGAGCCAGAACCGTCACGGAAGGCACCCGATCCTGGTCCCTGTTGCTGCGAGGGTTGGCGGCGGTATGTGGGAGGGAAGTCGGATACATTGAGTCGCTGAAAGCAGTTCAGCGCCTCATGGTTGGTACGCTTGCAGATTTGACAGGGTATGCGAGGGCGATCCGAAGATGGCGAATCCGAGGCTGCAGGAGACTCACGATTGCGAGTCGAGGGACACTGGTTGCGCGAGCTACCCTTGCTAGCAGTGTTGGCAGAGGGCTGCTGCTCCTGCCGAGTCTGGAGGCTTTGGTTCTGACGATCCTCCTCTTGAAGAAGAAGACCGAAGAGATCCTCCGAAGTGATGGGTCCGGGCTGCATATGAAAGGAGGTTCTGAAGGCGTTGAAGGAGGCATCCAAACCATGAAGGACACACGCAACGAAGTCATCATCGGGTACAACATGGTTGCACTCGGCAAGGGAATCAGCAAAGGAGCGCTTTTTCTCAAAGTACTCCATGATAGAGAGATTGCCTTTGGCGAATGACTGCATCTGTTGCTTGAGATGCATCTCACGAGCCTTCGTCTGGGCATGAAACATCCGCTCCAAGGTGGCCCAGACAGTAGAGGCAGTGGTGGCTCTAGCGACATGGGCAAGGAGAGGAGCGGAGAGAGTCGACCGGATCCACAACAGGACCAGGCGATCCTTGCGCTTCCACACAGCAAAGGCTGGATTTTCAGTCGGTGGAGCGGGAGAAGAGTTGGCATCAGTAGGGGTCGACGGTGATAGGTGGGTGGGAGGGGCAGAGTTTGCGATGAGGAAGGAGTCGAGTTCGTAGGCTTCAAGAGCGGATTTGATGGTTTGGCGCCAAACGGTGTAGTTGGTCCGTTCGAGCTTGATGGTGAAGTTGGGAAGGCTGATGGTGGCGGTGGTTAGGCCGGCGGCGGCGTGAAGGGGGTTCAGATTCTCGGTTTTGGTGGAGACCGATGAACTGGAGGAGGAGGACTCGGTAGACATGGTGAGTCGGAAAGGTTAGGGTTTTGGCGGAAGAGGATCGAAATTAGGCTGATACCATATCAAAGTCCGACTCGGACCGATGACTGGGGGTCGTGTGCACAGGCGCACATGCGCTAGTAGCCTAGCACACAAGCCGAGTGAGGTTCCATTCTAAAACCAATTGGCAATAGAAGGAGTAGCCCACCGACTCATATACTAGGGCTTGTTATATTCAACTTTCTGATGTGGGACACTTTTGGTCTCATTCACATCTCTAACACGCCCCCGCAAGTCCAACTAGGAATGACCATCTAGTTGAGACTTGGACAACTGGGTAACCCAGATCAGGATCGACACGGGCCGTTAGGCTAAACCGCTCTGATACCATATCAAAGATTGAATGTTTGTGAGAAAAGCTTGATTCATTCATTCACAATGTGAGAATAAATAGGGTTACAAGTCTTGGAGATCAAGGATCTCCCTAGGTAGGATATATACATAGAAAGATATGAAAAGATACAAAAAGATATATTCTATCCTAATACTCCAATTGGATGGCAGGAGAAAGAAAGCAATGATTAACAATTGACACACACAAGTTGAAATTTGGGCATTTCTTCATTCGTTTTCCACACGCTTTGAAATTTCTATATATTATATTGACTCTGTCCAATAATTCGCCATTTTGCAGAAATTGATGGACAGCCCAATATGAATTTGACCGATAAATCAACTGAACCTCCACAAACAAAATCTACAAAATTCAAACTCAACCCCACTCAAGAAATCTAATCCGATTGATCAGCATATACTAGATCTTGGCTTGAAAAGTTTGTTAAATCTCATATTACCCAACAACTTAACTAATATAAATTAGGAGTTCAATTAATTCCACATTTTCCAATTATGATTAATATTTAAGTAACTTAACTCTTATAAACCAAACAATAATTAAGAAAACATATTAAGAATTGGCCCATAGAAATATTAAATTAGCTTGCATAATTCAACAAATTATTTCCATGAATCAACTTCATCTGTTTTTGTATTGAAGGATATTAACTTGATCCTTATCGGTTATTTATGTATATAGTATCATATGAGATAAGATCGTATCTCTATCTTTATCTTGTAACTGTGTATATATATTTTGCCCAAGAGGTTAATGAGAATGAGGAAAAACTCTCCAATTTGAGTTGTTTTATTTTGTTTAAATTAGCTTGCATATATAATTCAACTCCATCTGTTTCGTTGAAACTAGCTATACGCAATTGATTTAGAACAAAAAAAAGCTTTATTCGATCAATTGATCGATGTAGAATATATTCAATTCAATATATTTTGACAGATGTGATCGATTGCTCATCTGATGTATAAATACGAAAATCTTTCATTCTTACATAAAATGATAAAATAGTTGAGGATAGCCATTCAAAGTACCACTAATATTGAGCAATAAAATAATACTAAAATAAGGTGTGCTCGCTTATAGAGAATTAGCGAACAGTAATACATCCATGATGTTTGAGCCTCTATAAAGTCCATATATCATATCTATGAAGATCGAGAAACATATCACCCAATTCATATTGAAACATTTTCTGAATTAGGGATTACATTTTCTTATAAACATGCAATCAATCAAAGATTTCATAATCTTCTTCTCACTGCTATCCTTTAGCTGTTTGAGCACTCATTCTTACGGCTTGGAATTAGGGAATGAGAGTGATTATGAAGCCCTCTTGGCCATCAAGGCTCAGATTAATTTCCGATGATCCTGATTCCGTGTTGAGCTCCTGGAGCAACTCCTCCCTCCATTTTTGCCAGTGGAGAGGCGTTACTTGTGGGCGTAGGCATAGCCGCGTGGTCAGTTTACGCCTTTCCTCCAAAAAGCTAGCTGGTACACTCTCTCCTTTTATAGGAAACTTAAGCTTCCTTCATGATCTTGGGTTATACAATAACTCCTTTCGAGGGGACATTCCCGATCAAATTTCTCATTTGCCTAGGCTACGAGTGCTAGACTTGCAGATCAACTCGTTTGGAGGAAAAATCCCTGCCAACTTGTCTCGTTGTAGGCACCTTGTCGCGCTCGCTCTCAGCGACAACGATCTGGAGGGGAGAATTCCTACTGAGGTAGCCACCTTGCCTAATTTGGTACATCTTCGTCTTTTAGAAAACCACTTTAGTGGTCATCTTAAAGATATTGGGATTGGGAATATGAGTAGCTCCTTTCAAGATTTACAGTTAGGTCAAAATCAGCTACAGGGGAGCATTCCAAATGATTTTGGAAAGCTCAAAGGCCTTACCTTTCTTACTCTCAACGACAACATGTTATCTAGTGTCATCCCACCATCCATTTTCAATCTTTCCAGCTTGACATGTCTTGACTTAAGTAGGAATATTAAAATCAGTGGAAGTCTTCCCCAAGATCTTGGCCTACAGCTCCCCAAACTTCAATATCTTCAAGTAGGAAACAACTCTCTAGTTGGACGAAATCCAACTTCATTGTCCAACCTTTCTGAGCTTATAATACTTGATCTCTCTTTAAATTTTTTTTAAGGGCGAGTTTTCCTTCCATGGTAAAAATATGCCGAATTTAACGATCATTAATATTGCATTTGCATTTACCTCTGGAGAAGCCACAGATCTTGGCTTCGTGGACACCCTAACAAACTGCACCAATTTAATCGAATTGCAAATTGAAGGCAATTCTTTCATGGGACCATTCCCTCATTCTATACTTAATCTTTCCACTAGCCTTCAAACTTTAAATATTTGCAACAACCAAATATCAGGATGTGTCCCCTTCAGGCTGGGTAGGTTTGTCAATTTATATATCTTGAATTTTCAAGATAACCATTTCAGCGGCCCGATTCCTACTGATATTAGTAAGCTACAACGTCTAGAACTTGCCGGTTTTCATATAACAATTTCTCAGGAGAAATCTCGTTTTCTCTTGGAAACCTGACACATTTGAGTGCATTGGTTATGGAATACAACAATCTTGAAGGATCATTGCCTACAAGTATCGGAAATTGCACATATTTACAAATACTATATCTGCAATCAAACATGGTCAGTGGAGTTTTGCCGGTTGAGTTGTTTGATGCTTCAAGTTTAATCTACCTAAACATTAGTCAAAACAACTTCCATGGATCATTGTCGGATAAAGTTAGCATGCTAAAGAATTTGGTTCGGGTTGATGCATCAGATAATAGGTTTTCAGGTGAAATCCCGAGCACTCTTGGAGGTTGCACGAGTCTCACAATCTTAGACATGAGCAAAAACTCCTTTTTAGGATCGATACCCAACACTTTAGGTCCTTTCAAAAGCATCGAAATGCTTGACCTTTCTTGCAATCATTGGTCCGGACAAATCCCAAAATATTTTTCCTCTTGGCCATATTTGTCATATCTAAACCTGTCATTCAATAACCTCGAGGGTGAAGTTCCTACCAATGGGATTTTTTCCAACAAAAGTGGTGTGTCAATTGTTGGCAACAATAAGCTCTGTGGAGGAGTGTTCGAGCTACATCTACAAAGATGCCCTTCCACTCAAGTCTCTAAAAGGAGAAGATTGTCCTCAGCAGTACGTGATCGTGATCATTTGTGTTGCTTGTGCCCTGATTGCTGTACTATTAGTTGCACTATGCTTCTTTTTTATTTGCTATCAAAGGAGAAGAAAGGATGCATCCTCAGGCTTACAGAATATCAAGCCTTTTATTAAAGTGTCTTATCAAATGTTGTCGAGGGCAACTAACGGGTTTTCATCATCACATCTAATAGGTGCTGGAGGCTTTGGATCTGTCTATAAAGGAATCCTACACCAAGATGATGCGGAATTGGTGGTTGCGGTCAAGGTGATGAAGCTTCAAAATGATGGAGCCGGTAAAAGTTTCCTTGCTGAATGTAAAGCTTTGAGGAACATTCGTCACCGAAATCTTGTTAAAATCATCACAGCATGCTCAAGCATTGATACTCTGCGTAACGACTTCAAAGCTTTGATTTATGAGTTCAAGCTCAGGGGCAATCTTGAAGGATGGCTATATCCAAACCATGTCGCCGATGAACATGTCGATGATGACAAAACTGGCAAGTTAAGCCTCTTTCAAAGGCTAAACATTGCCATCGACGTGGCTTCTGCGCTTGAATATCTCCATGTCGGATGTGCCAGTCCAATCATTCATTGTAATTTGAAACCTAGCAATATCTTGCTTGATGATGATATGACTGCCCGTATTGGTGATTTTGGACTACCCAAGTTTCGTTCAGGAGCATCAACCTCCGACGCTACAAACCAGACTAGTTCACATCAAGTGAGAGGAACCATCGGATATGCTGCACCGGGTAATTTTATTGACGTTAACAAATATTGCTTTAGATATGACTCGTTAATTTCTAAGTATAATATTGCTTTAACACCTCATTACCATGCAGAATATGGTATCGGGAGCAAGGCCTCGCCTGAAGGTGACATTTACAGCTTCGGGATCATTTTGTTGGAGATGATAACATCCAAGAAGCCAACCGATCCAATGTTTAATGATGGTCTCAACCTTCATGACTATTCAAACTCAGCTCTTCCTAATGGAGTGATGGAAATTATCGACCAAGTAATACTTGGCGATATCAATGTGCTGCATCCAAGAACCGGTGGTGATATCGGGAAGATTGAGTGCATCAAGTCACTCATCAAGGTTGGTGTCCAATGTTCTATGGAGCTACCAGAAGAGCGGATGAGTATAAGCAATGCGCTTAACGAGTTGATCGAAATCAGCAAGGCGGAACTTCTTCCCAGGTGGACCCAGCAACTAAATTACACTTCCAAGTTGAACTCAGCTAAATGTAGTAATGTTGCTAGAACTTTTTCGAATATATCCTATTTACATGTAGTAATGTAACTGTATGCACTGTACTATTATTAGATAGCCCTATGTTTGGTTATATATATTAATTGCACTTGCAGAATAAAAGATTCATTGAGATGAAATCAACATTTATTATGATTAATCCTGTTTTTTTTAATGCACTGCGCTTGAGGGATCAAATGGAATTACTATATTATACTATATAGAAGGTAGCCTAGAAACAAATTGACAGCCCAATACAGAGAGTTTGGGTATTGACTCCAACTCGTCACTTTGTTCAAACCAGCTATGAATTTACCGATAAATCAACTGAATTCCTCCTCTAAAAAAATCTATAAAATTTAAGGTATAATCAACTTATCTCACATCTTTGATTTCTATAAAGATGCAGCATGCAACAATCCTCTTGTTGTCTTGTTGACACTAAACTCAATCATCAATACCCTTCCCTGATTTCTGTTGACAAATGAGAGTGACTACTGAAGTGCGGAATAGGCAGAAATATAGCACGCAAATACTTTATAAGGACATCTTTCCCCGTAAGCCATAACGGCTGGGGAAAATAGCCTATCAAAAGAGAATATTCTGTAGAATATTCTCTTTTGGTCTATTTTACGATTTTGCCGTTCCCCTCGTAGGCCAATTTTGGTAGGTTAAAGTTCCTATAAATACGAAAGTAATCATGAACTTTCACATCTCATTCCCGTCATTCGATCCTATCTTTATTTTTTATTTTAATTTTGATTAATCTATAATTAAAAAAAAAGATTAATGCTATTTTCTAAAAATATTATTTATACAATGATAATTCAAATATGTCAAATATTATAGTCATATCGAATAACTCTTGAATATCTTTACAGTTCTACAACTTTTATTTTTAATTAAAAATCATAATTATATAATATTTAGATTTATGATTGTATTATTTATAGATTTATATAAATATTAAATAATTAAAAATAAAAATAAAAGATAGGATTTGGCCTTCCAAAAAAGTAAGCCAAATTTGGCCTTTCTTTTGGAAATAGGCCAAAAACAAAATGGCCAAATTGAGTTTTGGCCTAGGGTGGGAGCAAAATTAGGCCAAAACCCAATTTTTAGCCTACCGGAGATGGCCTAAGGGCGGGTTAATAGAGTATGTAAACTTTTCGCGAATGCTGTAAAGATAAGATTTTACCAGCTAGATATAAGACTTAATCTGTAAAACAAACAAAGTTAAACCGAGAAAGCTAATAGGAAGAAACGAGGAAACAAGCACAAAGGTAAAGAACAGGAAATAAAGAACACAGTACTTGTTAACGAGGTTCGGCACAACCGCCTACGTCCCCGCCTAGGGTTATCCAACCCGTAGGATTCAACACACTTTATTTCACTTTGCCTTATGAGCCCTAGATACAACCTCTAGAATACTTACACACTTCTAGACTACCTTACTATCTAGCAACCCAAACTCACTATTGAAACAAAGCACCTATGGATACCGAAGTACCCTATACGTTTGGGTAAGGAAACCCTTAGTATAACCTAGATGAATTGTACTATAAAGCGTAATGAAACCTCACACACACTCAAAGTAAAAACAACACTTAGCGACAAGAGCTGCGTGAGATCGAATGCTTGAAGAAGACTTGAATGCAATGGACGTTTGAGCGTTGTAGAAGATGTGTTTTCCGCAAACATCTTCTTCTTCTTTAAATAGAAAAGACCTCCTGTTTTCGAATTCAATGCTCCTGAAATCGCTCCAAGGTTTGTTGAGATTGTTGTGCCAAAGTATTCTGGAGATCTTCTTGAACGTTGTGGTTTCTTCCAGATTCTTCACTGAATTTGAACGTTGATCTCTTCTAAGCAAATCTCTAGGCAAAATCCCTGGAAGATCTCAACAGTACAACTAATATATAACAATATAATAGAACAATACTAATCGAATGGATCTGATTAGACCCAACAGAGATTCAAACGAAACCCCAACACTAAATAGGCCCAAAACGTGTTCAAGCAAAGTTCCAACAGAAGTGGCCCTTTAAAGAATGGAACTCGGTTTGGTTAAAGTAATTTAGGCCCGTTTAACAAATAGGCCCATTTACTCTAAGCCAATATCCGAGAGTCCATTTGTATCAACCTCATACCGTGAGCCTTTTGGTAAGACCTTACCAAACTCAGGATTCCTGAGTTTTGGCTTTCATCAACCAAGGCCTGACTTCCTCTTACTTCCTCTTAGTTAACAATCTCCCCCTTGATGAAAGACAAAACTTATGCAACTGTTTACCTGTCACAAATTTACAGCAATCCACATATAACAGTGCAAGCATATTATAGCAGCATGTTGGATCATAGTTTTGCAGTAAGACCTTGCAAAAACCAAAAGTAAGGTCTTACGAAAGTTCACCTAAAACCCATAAAACCAAGAGATATCTCCCCCTTTTTGTCTTTCAACAAGAAGGGAAGAGAAATTGTTCAAAAACAACCAGTTTAAAATAGAAATAGATAAAGTTTCCAAGATCAGCGCAAGAACCAGAACCACCAGCACCATTACTCATCATCAGAGAGAACCACCACATCCTCGTCGTACCACTGCCCATACTTCGGAGGAACTCCATCTTCATCCAGGTGGCCTCTATAGATCTTCTCACGCCAGCGATCCTTTGCATTCTTGACATGATGAGCACTCCACATCTTAGCTTGAATCCTAGCCTCCTCATCTCGCCATTTCTTAACTATACCGTACTCCTCAACAGTGAGGATGTTCGGCTCAGGATAAAGAGGGCGGAGGATAGGATGATTACGCACCTTGCGTTCACAATTGAGGAGAACGTTCTTAGCCGTTTCCTCGACGTGCTTAACTGAGTCGGCATCCATTGGCAAGATTGAAGTGGTTGCACGGTGATTCAAGCCGCATAGCATGAAGAGCTGATTCAGCTTTTCATTTAAATTCCTAATCTGCAGGAGGCTGTCCTCATGGCGATCAACAATATCTGCTCTGGCGGCGTTGACGTCCTTCCTTATGAATCAACCTCAGCTTCCAGAATCTCGATCCGTTCCACCAGCTTCACTGTGTCTCCTTGAGCCTGAGAGGGAGGTTTCAGAACCCAGCCTCCGGCTAGAGTTTGTTCTACCCCCAGGCGCTTCTAGCAATCTTCATCGATACGACCGGTGTGAGAGATAAATTCCTCACCTTGGGTGTCAATGTTGAAGAACTAAAAAATCTTAGGAAGGAAATTGGCGTAGGGGAGAGGTGCAGTCAAGGGAGTGTTGATAGTGTGGAGCATGTAAGTCAGGATGAGATCGGGGATATCCAATTCATGACCGGCCATAATCAGGTAAAGATAGTGCAGCAAGTTGTCAGTGACAAGATCGCGAGAATTTTTCCTCGGCAAGACACAACGAGCAAGAATAGTAAAGACCATTTTGGCTTCAAGAGATAAGACATTATGGGTATGCTTAGGCTTTGGCTTAGAGAATTCAGCAGAGGCAGAATGACGAACAAAGAGTTCTTTTTGGCCTTTGTGAATGCAGTAGGCTTTGGTAGGATGAGTACTAGTGTTGACGGTTTCAAGGGTGTCGAGAATGAGAGCTAAAGAAGAGCGAGTAAGGGTGATCTGGCGCTGCTTCACCTGAGAGGTAAGAGTAAGAACCCCATTTTCTCGACTAGCAGTAAGGTTGAGAAAGAAAAGCCTAGTCAGGCGATGGTAAGCCACAGTTTCAGGGTTGAGAAAAGACCAGATATGTGAGTTCTTCAGCAAATTGACGCAAGGGAGTCTTGTGGATTCTAGAAATTCTAGATCCACATGCTCACAACAGTTAATGGGTCGATGAACGAACCCATCCCTCCACATTCCTGAAGTCGTATGATTAATAAACCAGTAGTGAGGGACATCGGAGAATACCTCATGAGGAACAGGTGTCTGAAGAAGGTGTTGACGATATGCCTTCTTTGGAGCTCGGGGGTTCTTCTGGCGTGGATGATTGTGAGAGGGATAGCGGGGCTCCCGTTTGATTATCTTCCGGTGGTGGTGAGTCCCTTCTTCCTCACTCTCGGAGGAGGTTTCCAGTTGCCGGAGAAGAGCTTTCCCCTTGAAGTCGTCGTCAATTGCTACTCCCTTGCCCTTGTAATCAGAGGAACGTTGACGCTTTGCTCCAGATCTGGTGGTGAGAGGTGAGGAGGGTTTCTTCGGAGCCATGGTGATGGGGAGGAAGTACTTGAGTGTTCTTGGAAAGGGATGAAAACACAGAGAGGAATAGAGGGAGAGAGAAGAGAGTGTGTCATGTGACCGGGTGATGAGAGAGATATAAATAGGGGAGAAGAGGCTGTTGAACTTCCAAAACTCATACGCCAAATCCGGTCAAATCTCTTAAAGATTACAACCAATTTTCAAAAAGGAAATAAATACAAAGGATTTAGGTAAAAAAAATTTAACCTTGAAGAAAATCCGGAAAATATAAAAACCAAAAGATCTTATGGGTAAATATCTAAAGAGATATTACCTAAAAGATTTGATCCAAAAATTTGTGTTTGAAATTTAAATTTAATGTCAAACTATTCCAAAGTAAGACACGAAATTTTAGT
Source organism: Persicaria maculosa (assembly GCA_963922045.1). Lineage (NCBI taxonomy): Eukaryota > Viridiplantae > Streptophyta > Magnoliopsida > Caryophyllales > Polygonaceae > Persicaria > Persicaria maculosa. Next base: position 67,808,996 of record OY998262.1, read on the forward strand.
TCAAGATCTTGATGTAGGAGATAATACTAATATCATAAGATACGATTGCTCCCCCTACATCGATGTTTCCTTATTAAGCATTCCAAGTTCTAATCGGATGAAATTAAATCTGTCTTCGGGAAGAGGTTTCGTAAAGATATCTGCAAGTTGAAGCTCAGTAGAGATAAATGTCAATGACACATCTCCTTTTTCGACATGATCTCGAATAAAGTGGTGTCTCGCATCAATGTGCTTCGTTCTTGAATGATGTACAGGGTTTTTGGAGATAGAAATAGCACTAGTGTTATTAAATTTGATGGGAATGCCCTTATAGTGAATTCCAAGATCTTGGAGTTGTTGTGCAATCCATAAGACTTGCGAACAGCATGCTCCAGCAGCAATATATTTAGCTTCGGCTGTTGAAAGCGCTACTGAATTTCGCTTCTTGGAATGCCAAATTATAAGAGATGCCCCAAGAAATTGACAACACCCTGAGGTACTCTTTCTATCTACTTTATACCCTACAAAATCAGCATCGGAGAATCCGATAAGATCAAAGCTTGTTTGATGTGGGTACCATAAACCGAGATCTCTATTGCCATTAAGATATCTCAAGATCCTCTTTACCGCGATCAGATGTGATTCCTTTGGATTAGCATGGATTCTTGCACACATACAAACGTTGAACATAATATCATGTCTGCTAGCAGTAAGATATAGGAGAGAGCCGATCATACCTCGAAATTCTTTCTGATTTACCTCTTTGCTGGTAAGATCTTGATCCAGAGAAAGTGTGGAACTCATGGGAGTTTTAGCCACCTTGGAATCGATCATCTTGTATTTCTTGAGTAGCTCTCGTGTATACTTCCCTTGATTGAGGAATATGCCTATAGAACTTTGATGTACGTGTAGACCGAGAAAGAAATTCAGCTCTCCCATCATGCTCATCTCAAACTCCTTGCACATAATGTTAGAGAATTCCTTGCACAAAGAATCATTAGTAGCTCCGAAGAGAATATCATCAACATAAATTTGGACGACAAGTATATCCTTTCCATGGGTTTTGATGAAGAGAGTTTTATCAATCAACCCCCTTTTGAAATTATTTTCCAAGAGATATTTTGAAAGTCGTTCATACCAAGCTCTTGGGGCTTGCTTTGAGCCATAAAGAGCTTTGTCAAGCTTAAAAACATGCTCTGGAAATTCATCGTTTTCAAAACCCGGAGGTTGAGCAACATAGACTTCTTCATCCAAAAACCCATTAAGAAAGGCACACTTTACATCCATTTGATAAAGCTTGATATTCATGAAGGATGCAAAGGCGAGAAGCATACGAATGGCTTCGAGTCTGGCTACAGGAGCGAAAGTCTCCTCGTAGTCAATACCTTCTTCTTGATTATACCCTTGTGCAACTAGTCGTGCTTAGTTTTGAATAATATTGCCTCCTTCGTCTAGCTTGTTTCTAAATACCCATCGAGTTCCAATAATCGACTTTCCCTTCGGCTTAGCCGTAAGGGTCCATACTTTATTGCGTTCAAACTCATTGAGTTCATTTTGCATCGCTATGATCCAATCTGGTTCCTTGAGGGCTTCGGTGTATTTCTTTGGTTCTGTAAGAGAGACAAACGCATGAAATGCACACAAGTTTCTAAGATTGGAGCGAGTTTGAATACCCGATGAAGGATCCGAAATAATGTCTGCCAAGGAGTAAGAAGAAGCATGTTTGAATTTCCTTCGTGCTGATCCTTGATTGGACGTTGAAGCTCCATGGGCAGAAGATTCAGGCTCCTGAGGTTCAGTAGGACTTGCGAGATATGGTTCAAGAGGCTCAGGAGGAATTTCATTTTCGAGACTGGCTTCATCGTTAAGGCCTTGAGACTGAGTTCCAGGGCCTTGTGACAGCTCAGTAAGATCTTGAAATGGCTCCTGCATATTTCTTGATTTGCTCTTTCTTTGATCATTGCCTTCTCCATCCGACTCATAGTCCTCATAAGTGTTTAAGTTAAGATCTGCAAATCCTTCACTCAGGGTACCGTTATCACTTTCATCAAATAATACATGTATGCTTTCCTCGACTATTTTGGTACGTTTATTGAATATTCGATAAGCCTTGCTTTGAGTCGAATATCCAAGAAATGTGCCTTCATCGCTGCGTGCATCAAATTTCCCAAGATTATCCTTCCCATTGTTATGTACATAGCATATACATCCAAATGGTTTAAAATAAGATATACTTGGTTTTCTTCCTTTGAAAAGCTCATAAGGAGTTTTCTTTAAAATTGATCGAATCAAACATCTATTGAGAATATAGTTTGTTGTATTTACAGCCTCTGCCCAGTATGACTTGGGCAGGTTATTCTCTAATAGCATAGTCCTTGACATCTCCTCTAGGGTGTGGTTTTTCCGTTCCACCACCCCGTTCTGTTGAGGTATCCTCGGAGTTGAAAAATTGTGAGAAATACCATATTTCGCACAAAATAAGTCAAAGTTTAATTGATCAAATTCTCTACCATGATCACTTCTAATAGAAACGATGGGTAGGTTTTTCAATGTTTGTAACTCTTTACAAAGTTTTGAAAAGTAAAACAGAGTTTCTGATTTATCCTTAAGAAATAAAACTCAAGTAAATCGTGAATAATCATCAACAACTACAAGAATGTATTATTTACCTTTGGGAGATTTGACGCGCATAGATCCATGTGTACAATTCTAAAGGTCTAGTAGTACTAATGACCTTCTTTTTCTTGAAAGAGCTACGAGTGTGTTTTCCTCTTGAGCAAGCATTGCATAGATCATCAACTTTAAAGTTTAGATCCGGAAGTCCTCGGACAAGACCCTTAGACAGTAGCTTTCCAAGAGAATGCATACTGATATGCCCAAGTCGCATGTGCCATACTCTTAGACAGTAGCATTTCAGATTGGAGGCTGAAATTCGATCTGTATTAAGAGCATAGATATTAGAGTCTCTATATGCCGTAAGAACCACATCTCCTGTCTTCTCATCTTGAACGATGCACTTCTCCTTATTAAAGGATACACGATTGCCTTTATCACAAAGCTGGGAAACACTAAGAAGATTATATTTAAGACCATCAACAAGATATACATTTTTAATGAAATTATTGGGATCAACACCAATGTTACCAATACCGACGATGTCACACTTTCCTTTATCACCAAGAGTTATAGTACTGCTGGATTGCTTTTTTAGATGATGAAAAAGAGATTCTTTTCCACTCATATGCCTAGAGCAACCTCTATCCATAATCCATTTATGATCCTTAGTCTTGGTGATATCCTGCAAAACAAAAAATCAACCTTTCCGGCTTGACCAATAGACCGATTTGGATCCGTTATGGGGGTATACCATATTTGGCAATCTTGTTCATTTAGGGACCCAAACTTGCCTTATCCGTTCATTTAAACGAACCGGAAATGTATTTCTGATAATGTAAGGATCCGTTCTCCTATAGGGACACGTTTCCTTTACATGACCCTTCTTGCAACAGAAGAAACACGTATGAGATCTCCAACTTCCTTTTGCTTTAACGAACTTGGTAGTAGGTTTAACAGGAAAGTTCTTGTTATAACCTATACCACTTCAGTTTAAGGAGAGTTGTTGTTCTCCAAGCATCTTATCAAGATTGGCTTTGGATCTTGTGAATTGCACTAAGGCTTTTTGTTGATCTTGACATTTTTCAGACAGTTTCACTTTTTCATTCTCAAGATCAATGTTCTGATCGGTGAGAGTTGAAAGTTTTTCCTTAAGTCCGGAAATTTCCGATCGTAAGGTCTTACTTTCAGTGATAAGGTCTGAATTCTGGTTGTCAAGATCTTGCAATTTCTGAGACAGCCTTCTTATGCAAGTTTCTTGATCCAATACCTTCTCTTGTAAGCTGTGGATTTCTCTGTTATAGCTTTCCTCATTTGAAATCATGTTTTTGATAAATTCGGACAAGACGGCTTTGGAACTAAATAGAAGGTTTCTTACCATTCCATTCAGGTGTTGATCTTTATCGTCGCTCTTTGCCATGAGACATAAGTTGGCTTGTTCTTCTTCAGAATCCGAGTCGCTTGACGCATCTGAGTCACTCCATGCAGCCATGACTTTCTTGTTTGATTCTTTCCTCTTGGCCTTGTTCCGTTTCTTGATGGGACATTCCTTAACAAGGTGATCTGTTTCACCGCATTCATAGCAAGTTAGGACACGATTTCTTTTCGAAGGAGTAGATGTCTTACCTTGATTTCTGGATGATCCTCCGAATTCTTTATTCGAGAATTGCTTCTTCATTTTGAGAATGCGAGCCAATCCCCTTGTGATAAGAGCGAAAGGATCCTCTTCATCTTCATTCTCAGAGTCTTCAGTATAATCCTCTTTCTTAACCTTAAGAGCGAGGTTTTTGACATTTGAAGAGAGCTCCCCATCGTCCTCATCGAGGATCATTTCATGGGTGATCAATTTTCCTAACAAATCGTCAATAGCTAGCGTACTGAGGTCTTGAGCTTCTTCAATGGCGGTCACCTTAGGACCCCATTTAGATTTGGGAAGACATCGGAGTATCTTTCTAACTTTCTCTTCATTTTGGAAAGTCTTTCCCAAGGAGTCAAGATTATTAATGATCTCCGTAAAACGGGTGAACATTACTTTCACAGACTCATCTGGTTTCATCTTAAACAATTCATATTGTCTAAGGTAGATACTGATCTTATACTCTTTGACCTGGCTTGTTCCTTCATAGGTTACGACCAATTTATCCCAGATTTCCTTTGTAGATTTGCAAGAGGAAATTCGATTGAATTCTTCGGTACTCAGCCCACAATACAGTACATGGACTGCTTTGCTATTCTTGGTCGTGCTCTCCAGATCAGTTTGAGTGAATTCTTCTTCCGGCTTGTCTATCTTTGTTCTGTTGGGTCCATCCTTCTTGGGTACATTTGGCCCTCGCATAATGATATGACAGAGCTCTAGATCCTGATCAATGATAAATATTTTCATCAGGGATTTTCAGTGCATGAAGTTGTCCCCAACAAAGAGAGGTGGACGAGAGATAGATCTTCCTTGATCGAAGTCTCCTTGACCTTCACCTGCCATGGTTAGTCTCACATATAGTAATATCTAAAGTACGTGAGTTAGGCTCTGATACCAATTGAAGTACGGAATAGGCAGAAATATAGCACGCAAATACTCTATAAGATGGGCGGTTAATAGAGTATGTAAACTTTTCGCGAATGCTGTAAAGATAAGATCTTACCAGCCAAAGATAAGACCTAATCTGTAAAACAAACAAAGTTAAACCGAGAAAGCTAATAGGAAGAAATGAGGAAACAAGCACAAAGGTAAAGAACAGGAAATAAAGAACACAGTACTTGTTAACGAGGTTTGGCACAACCGCCTACGTCCCCGCCTAGGGTTATCCAACCCGTAGGATTCAACACACTTTATTTCACTTTGCCTTACGAGCCACTACTACAAATTTGGTCAAATAACCCGCTATATATAATCCAGGCGTGTGTTTATTGGGTTATAAAGCCATGGAAACTAAAGAATCACACCAAATAATCCGGGCGTTGCATCATTTGGGTTATTTGTTATTGTTTTTTAATTAAATAACCCGGAAAAGAAATGCCCGGATTAATTAACATTGAATTCGTAAAAGAAACCGGGTTATATGTTAACCCTCCCTACACCTCTGCTCCTCCCCTTGGTTGCACTTCACCGCTGCTCTCCCTCTCTCTCCCTTTCTCTTCGTCCCTCAGAGTCCCAGATTGAGCTTTCTTCTTGTCCATTACTCTTCATCTCCACCACCACACGACCCCCCTTAGGCCGTGTTCGCTCGCCGGTTGAGGCGGTTAAAAAAAAAGACAACCGCTCCCGCATGTGTTTGCTCGCCGGTTCCGATTGTCGTCGGTGGAGGTTGTAGAGCGGTTAATACCGTCCAATCCATAACCTTGGTCAGGCAAGGTTCCCAGATAACCGACATTCTTCCACTTGTGCCCTTTCACGTTCGTCCCCAGAAGCTCGTAGAAAATTGGAGGCTTCAGCGATTTCGGCGATCCTCAGGCGGCGACTCCAACGAATTCAGGTCCAATATGTTCTCCCCCTCCACTCTATCTTCCTCCCTTGTATTGAATTTCTAGGAGAAATTCGAATGGCTCTTCGAAAAGATATTTCAAATTTTTTGATACCTAGGGTTAGGGTTTCAATTTGGGGCGAAATTTTGATTGAATTTGCTTGCTATGATTTTTGTTGTGTGCTTTGTCACCCACGACATCAAAGACTCGCCAGGAATCGACCACCGGAAGTGGGATGGAGCGACTACAGTGCCGAAATGGGGTGTCTTCGTCGTCTTCTTCCTGACTGTTACTTGCAACTACTCCAACTTGTAGTGAGACTCGAACAATGCCACCAATAGACATAACCGTTGTAACAATCACATTCGTCTTCCTAATGGTCTCCGAACCAGAATCCAGATCCCTATGTTTGATTTGATATTGGTAAGTTCTTGACCTGCTCGACTCCTTGTATTGAATTCCATTATTGTTTGATTTTTTGGATAGAAACTTTAAATCAATGTGCTAGCTAGTCTTAGTCTGAGTTCCATTTGTCTGTTGCGCGACTTGTGAATCCATTTGTATCTATGAATTTGTGATCTTGACTAAGAATAACGCTTAGGTTCATTTTGATTTTTGCTGTAAAATCTTGAACTCTTTATGCCCTCACGGTTGCTTGAGTTGCTTCGTATTTGACATTTGAGTCTTTACATTAGCTTGAGATCAATACTGGACTACCATTAGTAGCCTATTTATTTATTTATGCTAGCAAATATTTTTGTTTGTTCTTTTGATCGGGATTAATAGATTAAGACTTGTTCATATTAATGGATATCAAATCAATTAAAGTGCCTAAATTTTATGGTTTTCAATAAGTGAAAATTATTTTAATTTCTTTTTAGTTTTGTTTATGTGAATTCTTGTCAGTGATTACATAGTTAGATGGAAGACAGGATAGTTTTAGATTTGATCAGGTTACCATGGAACAATAAAATTCTCATGCTAGGTATTACTTTGCTTGTGAATACATAGAAGAGAGGAGGATATATAGTCTAATGTCTTGATACTTTTTCTGTTTTGGATATTAATTTGAAGGGGAATCAAACACAAAAACAATCAAGGAAACTTTCAAGAAGGGTCATAAAGATCAATTACTTAGGATGGATATGAAGATAAACTTTACCTAATTATAACTTGTCCACAACTTATTTACCCTCTTTAAAATTTTATGAAGTCAAATACTTTGTTCCAGTACGAAGTTAATCAACTAAATGGGTTTGAAGGATTGTGTGATGCAAACTATTAAAGTGAGATTCATGGTTTGGAAAGTTGAATTTTCTTAGCTCATGTTGTTGCTAGACCCGATGGGCGAGTTTGCATTTTTGTATACTTTCACTTTGAAATTTTAATGTCAATCTCTTTATATTCATGATTGTCTAATAGTTTTGCCAATTGTTTCATACAACTGACTTACCTCTCTTACACTTAACTGTTAATATGGTCAAAGATTTTCTATATAGTCAAAATATTTACCAATTCAAGATGCGCGCACAAACCCAATTGATGCTTTATTTTTTTAATATTTTTCGCACATAGCTTAGGAACTTGACACTTGTACACATTTTTTTTATATAGATTATTATACATACACAAGTTACTTGAGCTAATGAATCTACTGGTTGATTGATTAGTATTTGACTAGAATTAGATGAACTTTATCATAATTGCATAAAAGGATATATACTTATCGATATAATTGATATAGATGTATATATGTACATGATATATAATTAGAAAGCCTGAGACCTCATGAAAAATCTTGATATTCATTCACTGCCTTTATAATCTTTGGATGTTTTAGAGAAGATACTTTGTTGGTGCAGAGTGTAGACAACAAGGCCCCCATTATGTTTATATGTGATATGATAGGAATAAAAGGAAGCTGAAACGTAAAACTAAGGTGCATGGTGGAAATCACATTCATGAATGTTGATAAACCTTTTTATTTACTTACTTTATTTTATAGGAACATATTTATTCATTGGTTTCTTCTTTCTCCCCTTTTCTTGTATACTTTTAAAGCAATATAAGCATCTTTTATTTTTTCTCTTTTCCTATCTGATTTTTTATATAATTTTGGTTGATTTATAGTATAAATTAGTAGACCCTTGTGAACTTGCATTCTGGTGATCTTTTGACAGTGTTTTCATAGTCTCTAAGGCTCATATTCAGTTGATCTATATATGCTTTATTCCTTAGGCTAGCTATGAGGGGCAACATTTCTATACTTAAGCAGGCCTTTAAAGATGTAGAGAGAAGCATGCACACTCAGATGGATAACAGCATGTTGGTTCATACAACATGAATTGCAGGTTCATGATGGGGAATTCTGATGCCTATAGTCCTCTATAATGTAAGTTTGAGAATATGCTAGGAGGGAACTTAGTTCTCCATAATCTGTGTTTTTCTTCCCCGTTTTTGGGAGTGGGGGCATATTGTCCCCCCATTTAAGTATATTTTTTTTTAACATTTTGATCAAACCTTTCTTTCCATGACCGCTAGTCACAACTTGGTAGGTCTTCTGATAAAAAAATTTGGCAATAAGTAGGCAGCTGGAATGCTGGATTTCCTGTAAGTTTATCATTTGGCATTCTTTTTCTTTTTGCTTTTGTTCTCATTTACAAGTCATGTTCGTCTTATGATGTATTTTGGTTGGTACCTGAGCAGCGGCATGTTTACACTTGGAAGCATACAAGAAGACGAGAGCATATTTTTGAGGATATTTAGAAGGGGAGTAATGGTTGAGTTTTGTTGACTTGTTGTATAAATGGAGCAACTATCATGCTTTGCTTGCTACTTAGTTGCTAAACCATAGTTGGATAAATTTATCGTGATTTGCTCATTCTCTAGGAACTTGTCTTGGCATAGTTGGCTTAACTTGATTTATAATGTAAAGCAATTATTTTGATGTGATAAGTGGTTCCATTTTTCTTATATGATCTATTGTGTTTACTGTTTTTTCAAATATAAAAAGTTTTTTCTAGCCGGTTCAGTACATGAACCGGGGTAGGAAATCCCAGGGTTATTCCCGGTTTGGTTTTATGAACCGGGGTAGAACCCACTGGTTTTTTTTTTTTATAAAAAAGGCGACTATATAAACCGGACCTACATAGGTCCGGTTTATATATGGTGACATTTGGATATCCAATTGAAATATCCGGGTTATATAGTCCCTATTATATAACCCGGATATGATATATATCCGGGTTATATAGCTACCCAAATAACCCGGACAATCGATGTATAATGTACTGGAATAACCGGATTTCCCATAGAAAATAACCCGGATATTGGGTCCGGGTTATATAGGTACCCAACTATATAACCCGCTGACCATTAACCCGGACCATATCCGGGTTATAAAGGGTCAAATATCCGCGTTATATTCCCTTTTCTGTAGTAGTGAGCCCTAGATACAACCTCTAGAAGACTTACACACTTCTAGACTACCTTACTATCTAGCAACCCAAACTCACTAGTGAAACAAAGCACCTATGGATACCGAAGTACCCTATACGTTTGGGTAAGGAAACCCTTAGTATAACCTAGATGAATTGTACTATAAAGCGTAATGAAACCTCACACACACTCAAAGTAAAAACAACACTTAGCGACAAGAGCTGTGTGAGATCGAATGCTTGAAGAAGACTTGAATGCAATGGACGTTTGAGCGCTGTAGAAGATGTGTTTTCTGCAGACGTCTTCTTCTTCTTTAAATAGAAAAGACCTCCTGTTTTCAAATTCAAACCTCCTGAAATCGCTCCAAGGTTTGTTGAGATTGTTGCGCCAAAGTATTCTGGAGATCTTCTTGAACGTTGTGGTTTCTTCCAGATTCTTCACTGAATTTGAACGTTGATCTCTTCTAAGCAAATCTCTAGGCAAAATCCCTGGAAGATCTCAACAGTACAACTAATATATAACAATATGATAGAACAATACTAATCGAATGGATCTGATTAGACCCAACAGAGATTCAAACGAAACCCTAACACTAAATAGGCCCAAAACGTGTTCAAGCAAAGTTCCAACAGTAGTGGCCCTTTAAAGAATGGAACTCGGTTTGGTTAAAGTAATTTAGGCCCGTTTAACAAATAGGCCCATTTACTCTAAGTCAATATCCGAGAGTCCATTTGTATCAACCTCGTACCGTGAGCCTTTTGGTAAGACCTTACCAAACTCAGGATTCCCGAGTTTTGGCTTTCATCAACCAAGGCCTTACTTGCTCTTACTCCCTCTTAGTTAACAACTACGAAGCCCTCTTTGCCCTCAAAGATGAGATTTCTGATTATCCTAATTCCGTCTTGAGCTCATGGGGCAACAACTCAATGGCGAGTTGTCACTTGTGGCCAACTGGCCATAGGCATAAACGTGTGATTGATAAGAACAAATATGAGCTGAACAGCTCGAGCTCGGCTCGGGATCGGCTCGAAAAAAGCTTGACTCGAGCTCGTTCACTTACCTAAACAAGGCGAGCCTGAACATGATATTAAGCTCGGTTGAAAGCTCGACTCGTTCAATTTAGGCTCGAATAGCTCGAATAATATGAATTTCTAAAATTTTCTTTAAGTTAATATGTTTTGATCAAGTAAAACTACTTAAAGCTCGGCTCGAGCTCGTTCATTTACTAAAACAAGCCGAGCTTGAACAAAAAAGAAAGCTCGTTTAAAATTTGGGCTCGGCTCGGCTCGAGCTCGTTTAACAAATGAACAAGCTTGAACATGTCAAGCTCGGCTCGTTCGGCTCGAATAACACCCCTATGAGTGTACATGCTATCTTATTGGAGGATCATTTTGAAAGATAATCGGAAATCCCTGCCAACTTGTCCCGTTGCTCACAACTCAAAAGACTAGATCGATCTCCGTAAGAACAAGTTGGTGGGCAGAATCCCACCAAAGTCACTCATCATCATGGGTTGGAGTCCAATGTTCTATGGCACTATACAGCAACAGCGGATGAAATCATCAAGACTGAAACTAAATTTCAATTGAATGTTGATCAAAGTAAGCTTAGTATAAATAATTTGGCCAATGTAAATGTAGGGCTACATCTTCAGTTGAAGAATTGAACATTAAAACACATCAATTTTCAATAATGAATACACGCCACAAATTAAGAGTTTAGCAGCATAAATCAATAAAGAAAACCACTTCCTTGGCATAGAAAAAGCTGTGGCAACCATATGTCTTCTATAACTCAACCAATAGGCCCAATACGTAAACTTCCAGGTTTGAACTTCAAACGCTAATAGCCAAAAGAATGGAGGTTTTTACTCCGGCCAATAAGTTTAAGGCTAGGTCTTCTCGATTTCCTTTTTATCGATCATCTTCCTTCTGGTATCACTTTTTTAACCGCTACAATAGCCCTTTAATGTAGTAGTGTCTGCTGAGGCGGAATATAGGAGTTTGTCTAAAACCGCAAGTGAACTCGTTTGGTTGGATTCCATTTTGGAAGAATAATGCATTGTTCTAAAGCCTAATCTTCATTGCGATAGCAAGGCCCAATTTTCCAACATTGTGGATTAATTTTGGAAGATTAATGCATTGTACACAATGCCCTTGATGGCCTTTGTTGGTGACGAGAGTGAGAGAGGAAGTGCTGACAATCAATTTCAGTTCACCCATCCCTCTGCTCCATGGATCTCGATCCCTCTTGTCCCCTTCCTCTAGTAGATCGAAGACGAAGAAGAATCAACGGCGTGTGGGAGACCCCGTGAGAGAGGAAGTGCTGACAATCGCGAAGGAGAGAAGCTTCGAGGAGGTTCGAGTGAAGGAGAAAGCGAGAGGCTTGCTGCATCTTCGACTTGTTATCGGCTTCGCCACCAACGCTTCGAGAAATTTGTCAGTTGTCCACTGTCCATTGTCCTCTTGATGTCAATCTCGATATAGACGAGTGGCTTTCCATGAATGAACCAGCTGACATTTACATTCTTGGGTGAACAAACACCTTTTTATTTTGGGTCTCCCTAGCCTTCATACATATGAATTGTGTTCTGGATCAAGTTTAACGTACGGCCTTCTCCTTGAATTTGATAGGTTCTAGGAAGTTGCCCCGCTGAATACCGGCCGCGGAAATGTATTTGACAGGTTCCGGATCAAGTTTATTTTTGGTGGAGGTAATGTTCACAATGGGAATTTTTCAACTTGTCTTTTGAACTTCTTTGTCCCACATTGATTGCAAATGTAGTTGAGGAGTTGATTTTAAAGGTGAGTTTTTGTAAAAGCTATTGAGAGTTAAAATAGGAGTCCCACACATTCGCACTATCACTGTGCCGCCACCAATCTGTGTTCGTGACATGTGACACCACAAAACACAGTTTCGTTACCTTGTTTTTATAAACGGTTTGAAAATGTGCTGATTTCATCATTTTTATATTTCGTCGAGCTTGGAGATGGCGTATGAATTGTGAGTCGTCAGCCATGAATAAACGGCTCGAAAATGTGCTGATTTCATCCTTTTTATATTTCATCCATTTTTTTAATCGGAAAGGTGCTGATTTTTTTTCTTTGTAATCGGAAAGGTGTTGATTTTTTTTTTTTTTTTGAAATCGGAAAGGTGCTGATTTTTTTTCTTTGTAATCGGAAAGGTGTTGATTTTTTTTTTTTGAAATCGGAAAGATGCTGATTGAGAGTCTTAGCAGTCTGTTGCCAGTTAGAGAGATGGAGAGAGTGTTGTCAGCATAAAAATTTCATTCATTTTATATTTCATCCGTTTTTTTAATCGGAAAGGTGCTGATTTTTTTTTTTTTGTAATAGAAAAGGTGTTGATTTTGGAAATTTTCAACTAAGTTAGAGCCTAGAGGGATGGAGGGAGTCTTATAATTAAGTAGTCCGTTGTCAGTTAGAGGGCTTGAAAATGTGCTGATTTCATCATTTTTATATTTCGTCGAGCTTGGAGATGGCGTATGAATTGTGAGTCGTCAGCCATGAATAAACGGCTCGAAAATGTGCTGATTTCATCCTTTTTATATTTCATCCATTTTTTTAATCGGAAAGGTGCTGATTTTTTTTCTTTGTAATCGGAAAGGTGTTGATTTTTTTTTTTTTTTGAAATCGGAAAGGTGCTGATTTTTTTTCTTTGTAATCGGAAAGGTGTTGATTTTTTTTTTTTGAAATCGGAAAGATGCTGATTGAGAGTCTTAGCAGTCTGTTGCCAGTTAGAGAGATGGAGAGAGTGTTGTCAGCATAAAAATTTCATTCATTTTATATTTCATCCGTTTTTTTAATCGGAAAGGTGCTGATTTTTTTTTTTTTTTGTAATAGAAAAGGTGTTGATTTTGGAAATTTTCAACTAAGTTAGAGCCTAGAGGGATGGAGGGAGTCTTATAATTAAGTAGTCCGTTGTCAGTTAGAGGGATGGAGGGAGTCGGTTGTCGGTATAAAAATTTCAACTAATTTAGAGGGATGGAGAGAAGGAAGCGGGCAACAATTTAGGGGTGACCAATGAGGCAATGACATTTAGCTAATAAATCTTGGATGATGGACATTTAGTTAATTAGGCCTTATTATATGGACTTTTTTTTCTCCATAAATATATTTTCTAATATAAAAAGAAAAGTTTCAAAAAGTTTGAGGTAAAGTATTCATAAAATTCAATTCCAATTAAAAACTAATTAAAATATAATATTAGATTCATCTAATTTAAAATTATATAATATCAAAATCAAAAGCTCTGAAAATCTACTTATGTTGCCAAACGAAACTTTAAAAATAAAATAAAAGAAGTTATATTCAATCAATCTATTTTTTTGGATAGGATTACTCATCTATCTTATAGTATCGATCTTTGATGCTAGATGTTTTGAGGAAGATACAGAACTCAAAAATATTCCCATACATCCATAAAAACATTGGCGGATCCAAGGGGCTTGGATCGTGTTACGAAAATCTTGCGGCTACGCCTAAACAAAATACATATTGAAGGAGATTTCCTCATCATAATTAACCACTTGCTGGACAAACATTCATGTCCATGGGAAATTGAAATGATTATCACTGATATTAAAATCCTGCTATCGACGGTGAAAGAAGTCTCCATCTTCCACGTGTCTCAATTATGCAATAGAGTGGCTGATAAGATTGCACACCTTTGCCACTTTGCCCGGGGCGTCTAACAACCTGATAAGTCTTGTTAAGATATGATTTAGGAAATCTTTAAGATATTATATTTGGAGTAGATCTCCTCTCTCTGTATTGTGTATATATTGTAACCTCCAATATTGAAATCAAGTGTGAAGAGTCAAAAGTTCAATTACAGTCAATTGATCATTCTCTTTATGGTATCAGATTAGCCAGGTTTTCTCCTCATTACTCCAATTTCCTCCCGTTCAACTCGTCTATCACTCTCATGGCGAATTCATCCCCCGTTAATACTACCCTTCTTTCCTCATCAAACACAACTAATATCCAATTTCCTAACCTCTCGATCAAGCTTGATCGTACAAATTACTATTCCTGGCGGAGTATTGTTCTCTCTACCCTTGAGGCTTTTGATCTCGATACCTATGTCACAACAAAATCCCTGTCCAAACCCAAAGAAACTGATGTTGATGCCTTCAAAGCATATTCAGAATGGCGAAAGAAAGATCGCCTTGTTCTTGTCTGGATCCGAGCAACCCTCTCGGACCGTCTTTTGTCTTATGTTGCTCGAGCATCTTCATCCTATGATGCTTGGGTTATGATTCAACGGATGTTTCAGTCTCAAACCAGAGCACGTCTTATGCATCTCAAAGGTCAACTTCAGACTCTCGTCAAAGGATCTCTCTCGATGATGGATTACATTGAGAAGAAAAGGAACATTGTTGATTCACTTGCGGAATGTGAGTATGTTGTTACTGATGAAGATTTTCTTGCTTGTGTCCTTCAAGGACTTGATTCTTCATATGGCGCTTTTAAGACTTCTGTCAATATGCGTGTTGAACCTATTCTTCCCGATGATCTCACTGGTCTACTCCTTCAAGAAGAAGATCGACTTGAAGTGGAATCCAAGATGGCAGCTGAAACCGTCTCGGTCAACACCAATCTATCATCTTCCCCCTCTGCCAATTTGGCGACATCCGGTTCAACTACTGATGATCGTCCCTTCAATGGTCCACGTCGAGGTCGTGGTGGTCGGGGTGATAGAGGTCGAGGGCGTGGAAGAGGCTCCACCAATTCAGGTTCTGGTTCTGATTCCCGAGACTCTTCTCAAGGGCGAGGTCGCCCTGTCTGTCAGATTTGTAACCGAGCGGGCCATCAAGCTCGGAACTGTTATGATAGGTATGATAACTCTGCTTATCCGCCTTTTCCGCCAAAGTCTGCAAATACAGTCTCACCTTCTGCCTTGGTTGATCCCCAATGGTATGTCGACTCGGGGGCTTCTCATCATGTTACTGCCAATATGCGCAATCTGTCTCTGAGATCGGATTACGGTGGTTCCGACCAATTGGCTATGGGTGACGGTAATACTATTCCTATCACTCATTCTGGTGAAACTCGTTTATGTGGTTCAAAATCTTTATTGCTGAAAAATGTGCTTGTTGCTCCTGCTATATCTAAAAGCTTGCTGAGTGTTTCTCAATTGACTCGTGATAATAATGTTTTTGTGGAATTGCACCCTTCTTGTTGGTTTGTGAAGGACATGCAGGGGCGGATCATCCTGAAGGGAATCGTTGAAGATGGTCTATACAAGGTGCCAGCTCCATTCCCACCAACCCAACGCTCTCAACCTGTTGTTTTCAATGCTGTCCGCACCTCTCTATCGGGATGGCATCGTCGTCTCGGGCATCCTCATGAGTCGATCCTCAAGCGTTTAGTGTCATCGTTCCATCTTCCTGTTTCAAATAAAAATTTGCCTAATATTTGTTCCCCTTGTCAATTAGGCAAAAGTCACAGACTTCCTATTTCCTCTCGGCATAAATCAAGTCAGTCCATGTTTGATCTCGTCTACAGTGATGTTTGGGGGCCAGCATCTGTTCCTTCCATTTACGGGTCACGCTACTTTGTCCAATTTGTTGATGATTATTCTAAACATATTTGAATTTATTTTTTAAAGCAGAAATCTCAAGTTCAGCAGATTTTCATTCAGTTTCATAAGATGATTGATACTCAGTTTAATTGCAAAATTAAAAGCTTGCAAACCGATGGAGGAGGAGAATATCAATCTCTTCTTCCTTTTCTTCGATCACAGGGAATTATTCACCGAATCTCATGTCCTCACACCCCTTCTCAAAATGGGGCGGTTGAGCGTCGTCATCGTATTCTACAAGATAAAGGGTTTGCTCTGTTGGCTCAATCATCCCTCCCATTTGATTTTTGGGAAAATGCTTTCCATACAGTGGCCTATCTCTCCAACAGGACTATAACTCCAACATTGGGTTTTAAGTCTCCATTTGAATTGATATATAACAAACCTCCAAATTATGGACTGCTCAAAACTTTCGGGTGCCTTTGCTTCCCTTACATTCGTCCATACAACTCCACAAAAATGGCCTATCGTTCCCTCCCATGCATATTTGTTGGCTACAGTACCAAACACAAGGGTTATCTATGTCTCCATCCGTCCACGGGTCGCATTTACATCTCTTCACATGTAATTTTTGATGAAGATACTTATCCGGCAGCTACCGCTCCAAGACATCAATATTCTCTGCACAAATCTCCACCAAATTCACCTGTCACCACACATCTCCTTGATGCTGTCAACACCATCCCGTCACAACCACTGTCACCGTCTACCAGCTCCTCCTTGCCACTTTCACCTTTGTCTAGTCCTAGTCCGTCGATATCTCCGCCTAGTCCATCTTCCAATCTCCCTAGCCCCATCTCATCTGCATCTTCCAACCACTCAACCTCGCCGGTCTCATCGACATCAAGTATGCCCCCCATCACCTCTTCCTTTGGCATCTCGTCTAGTCCATCGACATCGACTCCCTCGGATACGTTGCTCCAGGCTCCGTCTGACCCAACAACAGTTTTTCCACACTTGCGCCCTTCAGATGTCTCCTCTCACCACATGACAACACGAGCACAAACAGGGAAGCTTAAACCTCGAGTGTTACAGACCTCTAAACACCCATCACCGGCTCCGCTTGATGAAGATTCTGAACCATCTACTTATGCTCAGGCCTCAAAGAAACAACAGTGGTGTACTGCTATGAAGGCTGAATTTGATGCATTACAAGCCAATCGCACATGGGTCTTGGTTCCTAGACCATCTGGTTCCAATGTTGTGGGCAATAAGTGGGTGTTTCGCATCAAACGAAAGTCAAATGGTCAGATTGAGCGTTACAAGGCTCGTTTAGTAGCAAAGGGATTTCATCAAGAAGAGGGTGTTGATTACTTCGACACATTCAGTCCGGTGGTTAAACCAACAACAATCAGATTGGTTATCTCTCTTGCTTTATCTTATGGCTGGGAATTGCGTCAATTAGACATTAATAATGCCTTCTTGAACGGAGACTTATCCGAAACTGTATATATGGAGCAACCAAAAGGATTTATTGATATGAAGCACCCAACTCATGTCTGTAAGCTGCAAAAGGCGCTCTATGGCTTGAAACAGGCCCCTCGGGCTTGGTTTAACAAGCTGAAATGCCATCTCCTTCGTTGTGGGTTCAGAGCATGTTACTCAGACACGTCTCTCTTTGTCCGTGCTTCCGCTACTGACATTCTTTATGTTCTAGTATATGTTGATGATATTATTGTGACAGGTTCAAAGTCTGTTGTGGTCCAGCAGTTCATTCAGACACTTGACTCTGCCTTTGCCTTAAAGGACCTTGGTCGTCTGTCATACTTTTTAGGTATTGAAGTATCATATTCGGACGACTCTATTCATCTATCACAATACAGATACATCCGTGAGTTATTGGATAGGTGTGGCATGTTAGAGGCAAAGCCAATTTCGTCACCAGCAGGGCCTATTTCTGGATCTGATCCGTCCGAAGATTTATTGCCTAATCCTACGACATACAGACAGGTTGTTGGCAGTCTCCAGTATGCCACTATTACTCGTCCCGAAATCAGTTATGCTGTCAACCGGGCTTGTCAACATATGCATCAACCTCGTACTAATCATTGGCGCGATGTCAAGCGTATCCTTCGGTATTTAAAAGGCTCCATTGACCATGGCCTGCGGTTCAAACCATCAACGTCCAACACTGCTGGTCTGGTGGCCTTTTCAGATGCTGGTTGGGTTTCCGATCCAACCGATCTTCGCTCCCAACATGGTTTCGCCATTTTCTTTGGAGGCAATCTTGTTAGTTGGGCTTCCCGGAAACAAAAGGTGGTTGCTCGCTCAAGTACGGAGGCTGAGTACCGTGCTATTGCTTTTGCCACAACTGAAATTGTTTGGATACAACAGCTGCTCCAAGAGCTTTGTCAGCCACTTCACAGCCTACCTGTTGTCCTATGTGATAATCTTTCCGCTACATTCTTAGCCGTTAATCCAGTCATCAATACTCGCACAAAACACATCCGACTAGACTACTATTTTGTTCGGGAAAAGGTTGATGCTGGTGAGCTCCACGTCCGGCATATTCCAGCTACTGATCAACGAGCTGATGTATTTACAAAGCCGATCTCTGGGCGGTTCTTTGCTGATTTACGAGCCAAGCTTCTGGTTTTTCCAAATCCATCAGCTTGCAGGGGGTAACAACCTGATAAGTCTTGTTAAGATATGATTTAGGAAATCTTTAAGATATTATATTTGGAGTAGATCTCCTCTCTCTGTATTGTGTATATATTGTAACCTCCAATATTGAAATCAAGTGTGAAGAGTCAAAAGTTCAATTACAGTCACTTGATCATTCTCTTTAGCGTCGATATCTCAAACAATTCTAGCCTTCCTTACCTCATACGCAAGGATACTCTCGGTTAGCTAGAGTCTCTCTCACCCGAATTCTTTCCTAATAAAAAAAAGAATATTATAGTAAATAATTATTTTTGAGTGAATATTTTGGGAAAAACATTCATAGAGATAAAAGAGTTTAAAAAGAATAAATTACTACAAAGACAACTTAACTTAATTGGTAAATAAAATGTGTATTTATTTTTTTGAGGTCATGTGTAAAAATCCCTTTAATCTCACTTTCTTTTATATAATTTTGTAAATTTAATGTTTTCTCCAATATATTTAAACAAAAACATTTTTTTTCATATATTACATATAAAAAAATTCTCATTTTCGATAATTGTTTTTTTTCTACTAAAAATGAAAATTCAAGTAATAAATTTATGGTTTTTTCTAACATATTTAAACAAATAAATTATTCCACATATACATGCAAAAATAAACAAATTTTTGTTTTTTCTGTTCGGCAATTTGGCTAAATTCTGCTCAGAGATATTTTATATGTGAACTACTCAGCCGATCAGTCGACTACTAATATATATTTGGACGGTTTGAGAAAAGTGAAAACTACGTACTCAGCAGATCAGTCGATTGCAAATTGTGTGTGAAAATAATGGGTGTTAGGTAGCCAAAAGTTGGTCGATATTATGTTCAGTAAGTAATATATGCAAGATTATGAAATCTATAAATCCATCGAGCTATGAAGACAAACGTACTTATCATCCAATATTGAAACATTTTCCAAATAAGGGATTGAATTTTTCACATAAACATGCAATCAATCTAAGATTTCATAATCTTCTTCTCACTACTATCGTTTAGCTGCTTGAGCACCCATTCTCACGGCTTCAAATTAGCGAATGAGAGTGATTATGAAGCCCTCTTGGCCCTCAAGGCTCAGATTTCCGATGATCCAGATTCCGTGTTGAGCTCCTGGAGCAACAACTCCCTCCATTTTTGCCAATGGAGAGGCGTTACTTGTGGCCGCAGGCATAGCCGTGTGGTCAGTTTACACCTTTCCTCCAACAAGCTAGCTGGTACACTATCTCCTTTCATAGGTAACTTAAGCTTCCTTCGTGATCTTAGGTTATTCAATAACTCCTTTCGAGGGGACATTCCCCGTCAAATTTCTCATTTGCCTAGGCTACGAATCCTAGATCTGCAGATGAACTCGTTTGGAGGAAAAATTCCTGCCAACTTGTCTCGTTGTAGGCACCTTATCGCACTCAAGCTTAGCAACAACAATCTGGAGGGGAGAATTCCTACTGAGGTGGCCAGCATGCCCAATTTGGTGAATCTTCATCTTTTTCTTAACCACTTTAGTGGTCTTCTTAAAGATATTGGGATTGGGAATATGAGTAGCTCCTTGCAAGTATTACAGTTAGCTGAAAATCAACTGCAAGGGAGCATTCCAGATGATTTTGGAAAGCTTAAAGGCCTTACTTATCTTACTCTCAGTGACAACATGTTATCTGGTGTCATCCCAACATCCATTTTCAATCTTTCAAGCTTGACAGGTCTTTATTTAAGTAGAAATATTAAAATGAGCGGAAATCTTCCCCAAGATCTTGGCGTACGGCTCCCCAAACTTCAATATCTTGTAGCAGCAAACAACTCCCTAGTTGGACGAATTCCAACTTCATTGTCCAACCTTTCTGAGCTTATAATACTTGATCTCTCATTCAATAGTTTCAAGGGTGAGTTTTCCTTCCATGGAAACAATATGCCGAATTTAATGGACCTTAATATTGATTTTGCATTTTCCTCTGGACAAGCCACAGATCTTGGCTTCCTGGACACCCTAACAAATTGCACCAATTTAATGTTCTTGCAAATTGATGGAAATTCTTTTACAGGACCATTCCCTCATTCTATACTTAATCTTTCGACCAGCCTTCAACTTTTAGCGATTAGCAATAATCAAATGTCAGGATATGTCCCATTCGGTCTAGGTAGGTTTCTGAATTTACAATTCTTAGATTTTGATTATAACCATTTCACTGGCCCAATCCCTGCTGATATTAGTAGGCTAGTCCGTCTAGAATCAGTCGTTTTTTCGAATAACAATTTTTCAGGAGAAATCTCATTCTCTCTTGGGAACATGACACTTTTGAGTCGTTTGTTTCTAGAAAACAACAATCTTGAAGGATCACTACCAAAAAGTGTCGGAAATTGCATTTATTTAGAAATGCTAGATCTTAATTCAAACAAGTTTAGAGGAGTTTTGCCGTTTGAGTTGTTTCATGCTTCAAGTTTGATCTACCTAAACATTAGTAAAAACAACTTCCAAGGATCATTGCCCGATAAAGTTAGCATGTTACAGAATTTGGTTCAGTTTGATTTATCGCAGATTTGGTTTTCAGGTGAAATTCCAACCACTCTTGGAGGTTGCACAAGTCTTGTAAACTTGTACATGAGCAAAAACTCCTTAGTAGGATCAATACCCAAATCTTTAGGTTCTTTGAAAAGCATCCAAGAACTTGACCTTTCATGTAATCATTTGTCGGGAAAAATTCCAAGTTATTTGTCCTCTTTGCCATATTTGTCAAATCTAAACCTATCATTCAATAACCTCGAGGGCGAAGTTCCTACTGATGGGGTTTTTGCCAACACAAGTGTTGTGTCGATTGTTGGAAACAATAAGATTTGTGGAGGAGTGTTCGGGCTACATCTTCAAAGATGCCCTTCCACAAAAGTATCTAAAAGGAGAAAATTATCCTTTGCATTGATTGTGATCATCTCTGTTGCTTGTGCCTTGACTGTTGTACTATCAGTTGCACTATGCTTCTATTTGCTTCGCTACCAAAGGAGAAAAAAAGATGCATCCTCAGGCTTACAGAATATCAAGCCTTTTCTAAAAGTGTCTTATGAAATGTTGTCGAGGGCAACAAATGGGTTTTCGTCATCAAATCTGATAGGTGTTGGAGGATTTGGATCTGTCTATACAGGAATCCTACACCAAGATGATGCGGAATTGGTAGTTGCGGTCAAGGTGATGAAGCTTCAGAATGAGGGAGCCGGTAAAAGTTTCCTTGCTGAATGTAAAGCTCTGAGGAACATACGTCATCGAAATCTTGTTAAAATCATCACAGCATGCTCAAGCATTGATACTATGCGTAATGACTTCAAAGCTTTGATTTATGAGTTCATGCCCCGGGGTAGTCTTGAAGGATGGCTATATCCCAACCATGTCACTGATGAACATGTGAATGATGACCAAACCAGCAACTTAAGCCTCGTTCAAAGGCTAAACATTGTCATCGACGTGGCTTATGCGCTTCAATATCTACACATTGGATGTGCCAACCCAATCATTCATTGTGATTTGAAACCTAGCAACATCTTGCTTGATGATGATATGACTGCCCGTATTAGTGATTTTGGATTAGCGAAGTTTCGTTCGGGAGCGTCAACCTCCGGAACTACAAACCAGACCAGTTCAAATCAGGCGATTAGAGGAACTGTTGGATATGTTGCACCGGGTAATTTTATTGACATTAACATTGCTTTAAATAGGACTCATTAAATTCTTCGTATATTGCTTTAATACATCATTACACTACACATGCTATGCAGAATATGGTCTCGGAAGCAAGGCCTCGCCTGAAGGTGACATTTACAGCTTCGGAATCATTGTGTTGGAGATGATGACACCCAAGAAGCCAATAGATCCAATGTTTAATGATTGTCTCAACCTTCATGACTATTCAAACTCAGCTCTTCCTAATGGTGTGATCGAAATTATCGACCAAGTAATGCTTGGCGATACCAATGTGCTGCATCCAAGATCTGGTGGGGATATTAGGAAGATTGAGTGCATCAAGTCACTCGTCAAGGTTGGTGTCCAATGTTCTATGGAGCTACCACAAGAGCGGATGAGCATAAGCAATGCGCTTAATGAGTTGAAATCAGCAAGGCAGAACTTCCTCCCTGGTGGACCCAACAACCAAATTACACTTCAAAGTTGAACTCAGCTAAATGTAGTAATGTTGCTAGAACTTTTTTAAATCCTATTTACATGCAGTAATGTAATTGTGTGCACTTTACTATTATTAGTTAGCCATATGTTGGGTTATGTTTGCACTTGCAGAATAAAAGATTCATCGAGATGAAATCAACATATATTATGATTATTAATCCTGTTTTTTTTTTAATCCGCTTGAAGATCAAATGGAATTATTATATTATATTACATAGAAGGTGTTGAGAATGAAACAATGTGAAGAGACAAAATGTCCCACATTGAATATGAGAAACATAAAGCCTTAGCATATAACCTAGTGGGCTACCCCACCTAATGCCAATTGGTTTTAGGATGGAACCCCGCTCGGCTTATGTGCTAGGCTATTAGCGCAAGGGCGCACGTGTGCACACGACCCCCGATCCCGAGTCCCAACGGACTTCAGTATGGTATCAGAGCGGAAAAGCCAAACGGCCCGACTCTCGATCCTGGGCTAGCTAAAAAGAGAATGAGATGCTAGACCCGATGTCCAAGTGTCAACTAGAGGCGAAAGACGACCCTAGTTGCACTTGCGGGGGCGTGTTGAGAATGAAACAATGTGAAGAGACAAAATGTCCCACATTGAATATGAGAAACATAAAGCCTTAGCATATAACCTAGTGGGCTACCCCACCTAATGCCAATTGGTTTTAGGATGGAACGCCGCTCGGCTTATGTGCTAGGCTATTAGCGCAAGGGCGCACGTGTGCACACGACCCCCGATCCCGAGTCCCAACGGACTTCAGTAGAAGGTAACCAAGAAACAAATTGACAGTCCAATTCGTCACTTTGTTCAAACTAGCTATGAACTGAACCTCCACCCTATAAAGATGCAGCAAGCAAACCTCTTCTTCACGGACACTAGCTAATCTCAATCAGCACCACCCTTCCTCGATTTCTGTTGGCAAATAAGGGTGGCTACGAAGCCCTCCTGGCCAGGGGCGGATCCTTTAAAGGACCGGGGGTGGCAGTCGCCTCCCCCCCAATCAAAAATGAAATTTAATATACATATTCCTCTCGTCGATAGCTTCGATTTGATATATTATAAGCTCAAATCCGATAACTGAGTAAAAAGTTATAAACGTTTCAAAATTGAAGCGATATAAATTGTTTTTCATATCATTTACCAAATTAATACACTTCTATCGTACTCGTCATTTGTTAAACTTCATAACTTAATACTATAATTAAACCCAAAAACTTCAAATATTGATGATTTTTTCGGAAAAAAAATTAGAGATCAATTATTCGCCCCCTCAACTAAACGCTTCAGGATCCACCACTGCTCCTGGCCATCAAAGATGAGATTTCCGGTTATCCTAATTTCCGTCTTAAGCTCATGGGGCAACAACGTACCCAATGGCGACTTCTTTCAAGGTAATTAATATTCCCCATCAAATCTCTCATTTGCCTATGCTACTGATTCTGAAGTTGGCAGAAAACTTCTTCGAAGGGGAAATCCCAGTCGATCAACTTGTCCCGTTCCTCACAACTCCTTCGAAGGGGGAATCCCAACTAAGCTTGCCATCATGAGTATTCAAAATCAGCCCTTGCTGATCTCCTAGATCTGGCAGTGATATTAGGCAAATCACTCATCATATATGGTTGGAATCCAATGTTTATCCATGGCTTCTTTTTAGGATTTTGTACCATATGTATTCTATAACTCAACCAATAGGCCCAATACTCAAACTTCTCAGGCCGGAACTTCAAACACTAATACTCAAAAGATTGAAGGTTTTACTCCGGCAAGTAAGTTGAAGCTCTTGTCTTTATTCTGGTAAAGAGAGAGCGGTCATCCGAGAGTCGAACCGGGAACGTTTGGGTACTACCCAGCTCGACCACCCTACATGGTTAGTTGAAGGCTTGAAGCTCTTGTCGATTTTCCTTCTAATTTGAACTTGATGCATTTCTTTTTTTTTTGGTTGGATATCGATCATTTCTAGTACAGAAGAAGAAACAAAAAAAAATAAAAAGATCAGGGTGGTGGATGGACACTCTTGGTGCACTCTGGTGCGGCTTAAAATTTTATAGGTTAATTATCACATAAAATTATCACTATGCTTAAAATTCACTAATTATCCACATGCTTACAGTAACGTTTCCATTATGTTTACCATAATACTATTTATTGTAACACGATAACAATTACAATAACTTATCCATTGAACTATATTATGACATCACAATATAATACTCCGTATTTCTTGTAACACAATATGACATTATAATAACATGTTATAATAAAACTTTGTTTTTCATTACACTAAATTTTACACTTATTGTAAGAACATATAATCACCTCCAACTCCCTTCTCACATACCTCCCCCGGTGCTAAAATATGTATAAAATGTTAATTAATTTGGCACTCATCTATTTTGGTCTTGGCCTTTGTATTTAGGTATGCACTCATATGGAAAGTTGTTGAGATCTCATACGGCTTCTCCAGGCCGTTTTCAATTACAAAAGATATGGAATTGGTTGAGATTTTGCAATATCTTTTTTTTTTTAAATATTAATTTTCAAAATCAATTTTGTAATGGATATCAAAACTAAGGCTATTTATGTCATTATAAATTAAAAATGTCTAAATTACAATAAAAATAACAAAGGGGTCTATTTGCCTCTCCAATTAATGAATAGAATCTAAATACCCCGTTCACTCTTTCTTTTATCGCCTAACAACTAGGGTATCTTCTGTTTTCCTATTTAATAACGGGTACATCCCCTGAGACATTATTCATTTTTAATCATATTGTAATTATTTAGAGAATTTCCTCTCTTTTCTAGTGGCCGCATTCCAGTTTATCGGTTCTAGAGTCTACATCAATATATATGCAGATTGGAGAGCAACAATATCTGGTCATGGCCGGTCTAATTATTTTAGATGATTTTATTGATTGATTTAGTGGAACTGAGTTGAGATCCATCATCATAAGTACTTATTATAGAAAATATTCAAATCCCATATACAATTATCAATAGGAAGAATAGCAAAACACACAAGTTGAAATTAATTTGGACATGCCTTCATTCATTTCTCCACACGCTTCATCCATTTCGCCATTTTCCAGAAATTGATGGACAATATGAATTTAACCAATAAATCAACTGAACCTCCACAAACAAAATCTATAAAATTCAAGATATAATAATTAATCATCACAAACACCCAATCATAATTCAAACTTAACCCCACTCAAGAAATCTAATTATTATCCAATTGATCAGCATGTAGCACTATATATATTGTTGGAACACTTGTGAATCCACGTTGGAATTGAAAGGATTCACCCTAACATATAATAAGTGGATGAATTACTCCACCTAATGTCAATTGGTTTTGAGATGGTGCTCCAGTCTGGCTTATGTTGGGATTTATGTCGAGCCCAACAAAGATGTGAGATTAACAAGTGTCCCAACAAATCCTCCTCTTCGGTGCAATCGGCTCACTTCGAACTCTGCTCTATTACCTACGTCTACAGGTAGGGGAATATGATTCTTTATTATGGAGGCAAACAAGAAACTGGGGTTATAATTTGTTAGGTTTCCTGAGGTACTATTAACAGATAATTAATAAGTCCAATTCAAGGCCTATTAACATGTAAATTGGCTTGAAAAGTTTGTTAAATCTCATCACCTATCAATAACAACTTAACATATATAAGTTACGAGTTCAATTCCACATTTTCCAATTATGATGATCTAAGTAGCTTATTCTTATAAACCAAACAATAATTAAGAAAACATATTAAGAATTGCCCATAGAAAAAAATCTTCAGCTTTAGAATTTAATTCAACTGTTGTAGTCTTCAGCTGATGTAGAATTCAATTCAATATATTTTGACAGATGTGATCGATCGCTCATCTGATGTTTTAGACAAAACACAAAATTTAAGGTTCTCATTCATAAAGATGTTTTAGGATATATAGAGTACTATTCAACTGTTGTAGTCTTCAGCTTCTTAACACACTAAAAAAAAATCAATATATTTTGTTAAAACTATTATAAATAAGAAAATCTTTCATTATTACATAAAATGATAAAATAGTTAAGGATAGCCATTCAAAGTGTACCACTAATATTGATCAATAAAATAATACTAAAATAAGTGTGCTTGCTTATATGGAATTAGCGAACAGTAATACATGTGGATGTGTGCGTCTCTATAAAGTACGTCCATATCTATAAAGAGAAACCTATCATCCAGTTAATATTGAAACATTTTCTGAATTTTCACATAAACATGCAATCAATCAAAGATTTCATAATCTTCTTCTCACTGCTATCCTTTTGCTGTTTGAGCACTCATTCTCACGGCTTGAAATTAGGGAATGAGAGTGATTATGAAGCCCTCTTGGCCATCAAGGCTCAGATTTCCGATGATCCTGATTCCGTGTTGAGCTCCTGGAGCAACTCCTCCCTCCATTTTTGCCAATGGAGAGGCGTTACTTGTGGCCGTAGGCATAGCCGTGTGGTCAGTTTACACCTTAACTCCAAAAGGCTAGCTGGTACACTATCTCCTTTCATAGGTAACTTAAGCTTCCTTCATGATCTTAAGTTATTCAATAACTCCTTTGAAGGGGACATTCCCCATCAAATTTCTCATTTGCCTAGGCTACGATTCCTAGACCTTGAGAAGAACTCGTTTGGAGGAAAAATCCCTGCCAACTTGTCTCGCTGTAGGCATCTTACCGTGCTTGCGTTCAGCACCAACAATCTGGAGGGGAGAATTTCCAGTGAGGTGGCCACCTTGCCTAATTTGGTATATCTTCATCTTTTTGATAACCATTTTAGTGGTCTTCTTAAAGACATTGGGATTGGGAATATGAGTAGCTCCTTGCAAGTATTACAGTTAGGTGATAATCAACTACAGGGTAGCATTCCAGATGATTTTGGAAAGCTTAAAGGCCTTACTTATCTTACTCTCAATGACAACATG
This sequence comes from Persicaria maculosa, assembly GCA_963922045.1. Classification (NCBI taxonomy): domain Eukaryota; kingdom Viridiplantae; phylum Streptophyta; class Magnoliopsida; order Caryophyllales; family Polygonaceae; genus Persicaria; species Persicaria maculosa. Next base: position 67,836,855 of record OY998262.1, read on the forward strand.
TTATCTGGTGTCATCCCAACATCCGTTTTCAATCTTTCCAGCTTGACATGTCTTGACTTAAGTAGGAATATTAAAATCAGTGGAAATCTTCCCCAAGATCTTGGTCTACGACTCCCAAAACTTCAAATTTTTATAGCATCAAACACCTCCTTTGTTGGACGAGTTCCAACTTCATTGTCCAACCTTTCTGAGCTTATGGCACTTGAACTCTCATTCAATAGTTTCAAGGGTGAGTTTTCCTTCCATGGAAACAATATGCCGAATTTAAATTACCTTAATATTGCATATGCATTTTCCTCTGCCACAGATCTTGGCTTCATGGACACCCTAACAAACTGCACCAATTTAAGGCTTTTGGATATTAGAGGCAATTCTTTCACGGGACCATTCCCTCGTTCTATACTTAATCTTTCGAATAGCCTTCAAGTTTTATTAATTGACCAAAACAAAATATCAGGATATGTTCCATTCGGGCTAGGTAGGTTTGTGAATTTATATTGTTTGGGTTTTAATGATAACCATTTCTCCGGTCCAATCCCTGCTGATTTTAGTAAGCTGTATCATCTAGAAAATGTCAGATTTACAAATAATAATTTCTCAGGAGAAATCCCGTTCTTTGTTGGAAATCTTACACATTTGAGTGAACTTCATATGGGATACAATAGTCTTGAAGGATCACTACCTAAAAGTGTTGGAAATTGTAAGTATTTAGAACTATTATATATTACCTCAAACAAGTTTACTGGAGTTTTGCCGCTTGAGTTATTCCATGCTTCTAGTCTGATCTACCTAGACATTAGTCAAAACAGCTTCCAAGGATCATTGCCGATTGAGGTTAGCATGCTAAAGAATTTGGTTGAGTTTGATGCATCATATAATAGATTTTCTGGTGAAATCCCTCGTACTCTCGGAGGTTGCACGGGTCTTACATACTTAGACATGAGCAAAAACTCCTTTGTAGGATCGATACCCAACTCTTTAGCTCCTTTGAAAAGCATCCAAATACTTGACCTTTCTTGTAATCATCTGTCAGGACAAATCCCAAATTATTTTTCCTCTTGGCCATATTTGTCATATCTAAACATGTCATTCAATAACCTCGAGGGAAAAGTTCCTAATAACAGTGTTTTTGCTAACACAAGTGTTGTGTCGGTTGTTGGCAACAATAAGCTCTGTGGAGGAGTGTTCGAGCTACATCTACAAAGATGCCCTTCCAATAAAGTATCTAAAAGGAGAAGATTGCCCTTACCATTGATCGTGATCATCTCTATTGCTTGTGCCCTGATTGTTGCACTATCAATTGCACTATTCTTCTATTCGATTTGCAATCAAAGGAGAAGAAATGATGCATCCTCAAACTTGCAGAATATCAAGCCTTTTCTTAACGTGTCTTATGAAATGTTGTCGAGGGCAACAAATGAGTTTTCATCATCAAATCTGATAGGTGTTGGAGGGTTTGGATCTGTCTATAAAGGAATGCTACACCAAGATGATGTGAAATTGGTAGTTGCAGTCAAGGTGATGAAGAATCAGAATGATGGAGCCGGTAAAAGTTTCCTTGCTGAATGTAAAGCTTTGAGGAACATACGCCACCGCAATCTTGTTAAGATCATCACAGCATGCTCAAGCATTGATACTCTTCATAAAGACTTCAAAGCTTTGATTTATGAGTTCATGCCCAAGGGTAATCTTGAAGGATGGCTATATCTAAATCGTGCCACCAATGAACATGTCGGAGATGACCAAACCGGTTGGTTAAACCTCCTTCAAAGATTAAACATTGCCATCGATGTGGCTTCTGCGCTTGAATATCTCCACATTGGATGTGTCAATCCAATTGTTCATTGTGATTTGAAACCTAGCAACATCTTGCTTGATGATGATATGACTGCTCGTATTGGCGATTTTGGATTAGCCAAGATTTGTTCGGGAGCGTCAACCTCCGGCACTACAAACCAGACTAGTTCAAATCAAGTGAGAGGAACTATTGGATATGTTGCACCGGGTAATTTTATTGACATTAAAATTGGTTTAAATATGACTCATTAATTTCCTAGTATAATATTGCTTTAACACATCATTATTCATTACCCTCCACATGCTATGCAGAATATGGTCTCGGGAGCAAGGCCTCGCCTGAAGGTGACATTTACAGCTTCGGGATCATTGTGTTAGAGATGATGACATCCAAGAAGCCAACAGATCCAATGTTTAATGATGGTCTCAACCTTCACGAGTATTCAAACTTGGCTCTTCCTAATGGGGTGATGGAAATTATCGACCAAGTAATTCTTGGTGATACCAATATGTTGCATCCACGAACCGGTGGTGATATTAGGAAGATTGAGTGCATCAAGTCACTCATCATGATTGGTGTCCAATGTTCAATGGAGCTACCACAAAAGAGGATGAGCATAAGCAATGCGCTTAATGAGTTGAAATCAGCAAGGCAGAACTTACTCTCAGGTGGACCCAACAACCAAATTACTCTTCAAAGTTGAACTCAGTTTAGTAGCCAAGAACTTTTTTAAATCATGTTTACATGAACCATGCACTTTAGTATAATCACTTTGCCCTATGTTGGGTTGTATTTGCAACCATAGAATAAAACATGTTCACATGTTGGGTACGTTGGACCTGATCGATAACATGTACTGTAATGTTTATTTCTTTGGTGTCATGCTTTTTACTTTTTCTTTTTTTTTGGTGGAACTGCTTTTTACTTTATATATTGTCGTGTTTTTATAATTTGGCTTGTTTTTATTCTTGATTTTCATTTATTTATTTCTCATTTTGCTGTTTGTTTCGATCGTTTTCAGATTTTTCGACCATCGGTTTTTCAATTCCTCAAACGTCAAGTCGACCCAATATATGTCGGTTTGCTCTTTATTGACTCCAAGTCGTCTCCAAACTTGACCCTTCGATTATGTTTAAAATATATGTTTAACTAAAATGTTAATTTATAAGGTAACAAGGTGTTTGATAACTCTAGCTACATGATAGGGCTGCTATACAAACTAGTTTATGGGAGATAAAAATTAAATATATTTGTTAATATAAAAAGAAAATTTTCGAAAAGTTTGAGGCAGGTATTTATTGAAAATTCAATTTCAAAACTAATTAAAATATAATTAGATTTATCTAATTTAAAATTATATAATATCAAAATTACGAGTTCTATAAATTTACTTATGTTGCCAAACGAAACCTTCCAACCCAAAAACAAAATAAAAGAAGTTACCTAACATAATTCTAGTTTGATTATGTGTAAAATATAAATGTTAAATTAAAATGTTTATTTATGTAATAAGGTTTTTGATAACTCTAACTACTCAGCCGATCAGTCAATTGCATATTGTGTGTGAAAGTAATGGGTGTTAGGTAGCGAAAAGTTAGTCGATAAAATCCATCTATGAAGAGAAACTTATCATCCAACATTGAAACATTTACTAAATTAGGGATTGAATTTCCACATAAACATGCAATCAATCAAAGATTTCATAATCTTCTTCTCACTGCTATCCTTTAGCTGTTTGAGCACTCATTCTTATGGCTTGAAATTAGGGAATGAGAGTGATTATGAAGCCCTCTTGGCCATCAAGGGTCAGATTTCCGATGATCCGGATTTCGTGTTGAGGTCCTGGAGCAACAACTCCCTCCATTTTTGCCAATGGAGAGGCGTTACTTGTGGGCGTAGGCATAGCCGTGTGGTCACTTTAGACCTTTCCTTCAACAAGCTAGCTGGTACGCTATCTCCTTTCATAGGTAACTTAAGCTTCCTTCATAAGCTCATAATAGGAAACAACTCCTTTCAAGGGGACATTCCCCATCAAATTTCTCATTTGCATAGGCTACGAGAGCTAGACCTAGAGATGAACTTGTTTGGAGGAAAAATCCCTACAAACTTGTCTCGTTGCCTACATCTTATCGATTTGGGGCTCAGTCAAAACAATTTGGAGGGGAGAATTCCTATTGGGGTGGCTACCTTGCCTAAATTGGTGTATCTTAGTCTTTATGATAACCAATTTAGCAGTTATCTTAGAGATATTGGGATTGGGAATATGAGTAGCTCATTGCAAGTATTAGAGTTGAGTGAAAATCATTTGCAGGGGAGCATTCCAGATGATTTTGGAAAGCTCAAAGGTCTTACTTATCTTACTCTCAATGACAACATGTTATCTGGTATCATCCCAACATCCGTTTTCAATCTTTCCAGCATGACAGTTCTTGAGTTAAGTAGGAATATTAAAATGAGTGGAAATCTTCCCCAAGATCTTGGCGTGCGGCTCCCCAAACTTCAATATCTTTTGGCATCAAACAACTCCCTAGTTGGACGAATTCCAACTTCATTGTCCAACCTTTCCGAGCTTCAAACACTTGATCTCTCACTCAATAGTTTCAAGGGTGAGTTTTCCTTCAATGGAAACAATGTGCCGGATTTGGAGTTCCTTAATATTGCATTTGCGTTTTCCCCTGAACAAGCCACAGATCTTGGCTTCGTGGACACCCTAACAAACTGCACCAATTTTATGAGTTTGCAAATTGATGGCAATTCTTTCACAGGACCATTCCCTCAATCTATACTTAATCTCTCGATTACCCTTCAAGATTTACAGTTTAGCAAAAATCAAATATCAGGATATGTCCCCTTCGGCCTGGGTAGGTTTGTGAATTTATATGACTTGGCTTTTAATGATAACCATTTCACCGGCCCAATCCCTGCTGATATTAGTAAGCTAGAACGTCTAGAACTTGTTGATTTTTCGAATAACAATTTCTCAGGAGAAATCCCGTTCTCTCTTGGGAACCTGACATTTTTGAGTGGTTTGGGTATGGAATACAACAATCTTGAAGGATCACTACCCACAAGTGTCGGAAATTGCACGTATTTACAAGAACTATATCTTAATTCTAACAAGCTTAGTGGAGTTTTGCCAGTTGAGTTGTTTCATGCTTCAAGTTTGATCAAAATAAACATTGGTCAAAATAGCTTCCAAGGATCACTGCCGGATAAAGTTAGCATGCTAAAGAATTTGGTCTGGTTGGTTGCATCGGAGAATAGGTTTTCAGGTGAAATCCCGAGCACTATTGGAGCTTGCACGAGTCTTACAATCTTAGACCTAAGCAGAAACTCTTTTGTAGGATCGATCCCCAATTCCTTAGCTCCTTTGAAAAGCATCAAAATACTGAACCTTTCTTGTAATCATCTGTCAGGACAAATCCCAAATTATTTTTCCACGTGGCCATATTTGTCAAGTCTAGACTTGTCATTTAATAACCTCGAGGGGGAAGTTCCTACTGATGGGGTTTTTGCCAACACAAGCGGGGTCTCAGTTGTTGGCAATAGTAAGCTCTGTGGAGGAGTATTTGAGCTACATCTACAAAGATGCCCTTCACCAAAACTATCAAAAAGGAAAAGATTGTCCTTAGCATTGATCGCGATCATCTCTGTTGCTTGTGCCTTAATTTTTGTACTATCAGTTGCACTATGCTTCTATTTTCTTCGCTGCCAGAGGAGAAGAAAGGATGCATCCTCGGGCTTACAGAATATTAAGCCTTTACTTAAAGTGTCTTATCAAATGTTGTCAAGAGAGCAACAAACGGGTTTTCATCATCAAATCTGATAGGTGTTGCTGGCTTCGGATCTGTCTATAAAGGAATCCTACACCAAGATGATGCAGAATTGGTAGTTGCGGTTAAGGTGATGAAGCTTCAGAATGATGGATCTGGTAAAAGTTTCCTTGTTGAATGTAAAGCTTTGAGGAACATACGTCACCGAAATCTTGTTAAAATCATCACAGCATATTCAAGCATTGATACTCAATGCAACGACTTCAAAGCTTTGATTTACGAGTTCATGCCCAGGGGTAGTCTTGAGGGATGGCTATATCTAAATCGTGCCACCAATGAACATGTCAGTGATGACCAAAATGCCTGGCTAAGCCTCCTTCAAAGATTAAACATTGCCATCGATGTGGCTTCTGGGCTTGAATATCTCCAAATCGGATGTGCCAACCCAATCATTCATTGTGATTTGAAACCTAGCAACATCTTACTTGATGATGATATGACTGCCCGTATTGGTGATTTTGGATTAGCCAAGTTTCGTTCAGGTGCGTCAACCTCTGGCACTACAAACCAGACTAGTTCAAATCAAGTGAGAGGAACAGTTGGATATGTTGCACCGGGTAATTTTATTGACATTAACATCGCTTTAAACATGACTCATTAATTTCTTAGTATACTATTGCTTTAACACATCATTACACTACACATGTTATGCAGAATATGGTCTCGGGAGCAAGGCCTCGCCTGAAGGTGACACTTACAGCTTCGGGATCATTGTGTTAGAGATGATGACATCCAAGAAGCCAACAGATCCAATGTTTAATAATGGTCTCAACCTTCATGACTATTCAAACTCTGCTCTTCCTAATGGTGCGATGGAAATTATCGACCAAACAATGCTCGGTGACACCAATGTGTTGCATCCAAGAAATGGCGGTGATGTCAGGAAAATTGAGTGCATCAAATCACTCATCATGGTTGGTGTCCAATGCTCTATGGAGCTACCACAAGAGCGGATGAACATAAGCAGTGCGCTTAATGAGTTGAAATCAGCAAGGCAGAAGTTCCTCCCAGGTGGACCTAGCAACCAAATGACACTTCAAAGTTGAACTCAGTTACATGTTCTAATGTAGCTAGAACATCTTTAAATCCTATTTACATGTAGTGATGTAGCTGTATGCACTTTACTATTATTATTATTATTATTTTTATTTTTATTTTTTTTTTATTTTTTATTTTTTATTTTTTTTTTTATAATAAATTCCAAATAGTATAGAAATCAAACAACCAAATGTTTACAAGAAGTTAGCAGACAACCGAGAAACAAGCTGCGCGCCAACCCCCTTAGCAATGGAAAAACAAACTCTGGTAAAAATATGAGTAGCTAGGCGAGAACTAGAATCTAAGGCTAAAGAGAAAGAGCGAATCCGTCCCAGCAGCGCAACAGCATCCCCATCCAGCTCACCAAAGGAGGAGAAAGAAAAAGGCAAAAACCCATAACCAGCAGCAGAGCACACATCCCGATACTTGGTGCACTTACGCCGCGCAGCGTCGAGAACACACCGTCCAGGAGCGAAGGAAGTCAAGCAAGTCTGAGTGAGGGGGGAGGAACCAGTGATATCAACACACACATCTCGACCCCGATCCCAAGAGTAAAGAAGAATGTCGGCGGGCCTAAGGGGCCCGCCAAGACTGTCAACAACACCAATGTCCACCTCCTTCCCAGAGGAGATCCCGGCACGGAAGCAAATGTCGAATAGGGTATCACAAACAAGATTATGCCGATGTTTGAGCCCAACGGAACTCGAACACGACACGGCGTGATCCCCAAAAATATCATCCTCAAAAACCCGACCACATGCAGAGCAAGGAAGACCAGCCCGAAATAAAGGGATACCCAAACGATAACAGAGCACAGACCTGTAAGTCCTACCATTCATGGTCTGACCGAGCCCCGAAATAGGAACAGCTCTGAGCCAATCAGACGAATGGGGCCCATGCTGAGACCTCCACAACACCACCTGCCGCGGGGTCAATGAAAAAACCGTCTCAGAAGAAGCCACAAAATAAAAGATTCATTGAGATGAAATCAACATTTATTATGATTAATCCTGTTTTTGAATGCACTTGAAGATCAAATGGAATTATTATATACTATAGAAGGTAGCCAAGAAACAACCGTTGTGTATTGACTGCCTTTCTTTTCCAAATGCTTAGAAATTTCTACATATATATTGACTCCAAAACGGTACTCTGTTCAAACTAGCTATGAATTGAGCAATAAATCAACTGAACCTCCACCAACAAAATCTATAAAATTTAAGGTATAATAATCACCAACTTATAACCCACTCCATCCAAACTTCTCTCTTTTGTCTCCGTTTGTTACAATGCTCCATAGAGTTTGTTTTTTCCTTTTCTCACCAGCTATGTTACAACAAAAACATTCTCAATTAGTCCTGCCTAGGCAGGGTCTGAGGTCAAGTTATACGTACTCTTTCTACGATTATGTCGAAAGTGTTTTCGAGTGATTTCACCAGCAATGTAAGTACGTGAAATCTCTTTAACACTGAACTCAAGCAAGAAGATGAAGAACAACTAGAAACTTGGCTTCTTGCATTTAAAGACGGAAATCGAAAGAAATTAGATCTGTTCTAACTAATTACTTTCTACTAGCTTCATCTGAGCTTTTATACTAGGTCAAATTGCAGGAAACCACCCCTTAAATACCCCTTTGCAATAAACCATCCGTTAAAAGCATAATTGCAGTAAACCACTCTTTAAAACACAAAAATTTACAAAACACCACCCACCCTTAAAATCCATAAGAGTTTGTGTTAAAAATATATAAAAAGACCAAAACACCCTTATTAAAAGATCAAATTTTCCCTTATTTACCACTATATATAACACCCCTCCCATTTTTTTTTTAGCCGATGCTTCACCAATCTATAGCAAAACCACACCATAAGGCAAGTAATAGCTTGACTTTTTTTGAAATTTGATTCTCAATCCTCTGAAATGCTATGAAATGAATTTTTTCAATTTACCCCAAATTTGAGTAGAATTAGATGGAATTTTCAATTGTTTTATGCGATTCAAAATTGTGATTTATGTGCGAAATTGGAGGTATGCCGTATGCCCGACAATAGTAGTGGCATGGGGGATCTCCAGTCATCGGTTAGGCCTGGCTATGTTGGTGGAAGGTCAAATCTCCATTGATGGGGGGTTGGAAGAGATGGAGAATTGAGAGGATGAGAGAGTGGAGTAGCATATTAGGAGAACATGTATGGTGAAGAGGTTACCGGCGACGACTGAAGATGGTGGGAAGCCCGACGGCGGACCTATGCAGTCCCTGCGATGGTGGGCACTGGCCAGGAGGGGCGACCACTTCGCATTTCTTCAATTCCATTTCATTTTTTTTTAATTATTAATTGCAAAAGACGAGGGTATTTTTGATATTTTCAACATTATTTGGTGTTTTGTAAACTTTTGTGTTTTAAAGGGTGGTTTACCGCAATTATGCTTTTAACGGGTGGTTTATTGCAAATGAGGTTATTTAAGGGGGGGCAATTTGGCCTTTATACTAACACGAGCTCGGTTGGGCCGGCCCAAACATAGAAAGTTATAAGCCCAATTTATTTGTGCATCTATGCGGTTTGGAGCTAAACAACAAATGTAAAGTGTAAATATGTGCTCCTCCCGTTAATTAAAATTTTACGTTTTACTATTCACATATATTTTTTGAGATGTTAACAACTATATAAAATATTAAATTTTTTAACCTTTTCTTTGACAATTTCATACTTATTACTCCCTCCGTTCGACAAAACTTGACGTTTTACTATTCACGCACGCTTTTTTAGGACATAAAAACTATATAAAATATCTAGTTTTTTACATAAATTTTTTAACAATTTCGTAGTATTATTAATAAGTACAAACTTGTTAAAAAAAATTTTAAAAAAATGAATATTTTATATAGTTTTTATCATTCTAAAAAAGCGTACGTGAATAGTAAACAACAAGTTTTGCCGAACGAAGGGAATAATATTAAGTATGAATTTATAAAAACAAATGTGAAAAAAAGTTAATATTTTATAAAATATTAAATGACTATGCAACGTCTTGCGGAACAGAATTTTCAAAAACTTTCGAAATACATCGTATTCTTCGAGACGTTTCGCAGGCCAATTCCCATCCATATTTATAAATAAAAAAAAACCCAATTACGCAACTAGTTACATAATAAATAGAAAAAGGCATGAGAACTCCACAACATGTTGTGAAGTTCCCATATTTAATTTTTGACAAGGTTTTCCTTAACAAGTTGGACTAAGATTCTGCAACATGATGCGGACATTTTGCCTTAGTACGATGTCCCTCGTTTAGTTTGGATTTTCCCCTGTTCTGCAATAGGTTGCATAATCCACTCTGCAACATATTGCGAAGATTAGCGGTATATGAAGTAAAATTTTATGGTGTATTTATCCATATTCGAAATAACTGAAACTTAAGTCAATCGAAGCCTGAAATAAGCATAAGACTAATCCATCCGACCCAACCCGACTCAATATTCAAATGACCAACTTATCAAAAATGACACAAAACCTAATTAAATGACCCGAAATCTCAATAACCAAACCTTAACGTACCCAACTAGACCCACCCAAATGACCTCTTGCTTGAAAGGATAGATTACAAACAAAACAAATGTGTGGTCTTTTACAGACGTATAAAAGATGGATACCTCCACTAGTACGTTGTTTGAATCAGTCGTTGTTGTCTTTATATATACATTGTGCTGTCAACTTGGTTGGCTTTGGAGGACTTGTTAAATTGGAAGTGATCACTAGCTGCACACAGGTACGTACATTACATGTTCTCAGTCGGAACAATCATTGAATTGTAATCTAGCTTCTAGAAGGATCTTTGGTTTCTATATATGCAAGTCCACTAGCTAGCTTGAGAGGATGTTCCGCCTTATTGATTTCAACTCATTGAGTGCGTTACTTATGCTCATCCGTTCTTGTGGTAGCGGCATAGAGCATTGGACTCCAACCATGACGAGTGAATTGATGCACTCGATTTTCTTGATATCACCACTAGTTGTTGGATGCAGTACATTGGTATCACCAAGCATTGTGTGGTCAATAGTTTCCATCAACCGATGAGGAAGAGATGCGTTTGAATAGTCATGAAGATTGAGACCATCTTTAAACATCGGATCCGTTGGCTTCTTGGATATCATCATCTCTAACACAATGGTCCCGAAGCTATAAATGTCACCTTCTGGCGAGACCTTGCTCCCAAGACCATATTCTACATAGCAAAATGCAATGTAATTAATGGTGTGTTAAATAACTTAAAAAGTTTTTAAGAAATGTATCCATAAAATCACCTGGTGGAGCATATCCAACAGTTCCTCTGACTTGAGTTGAATCTGTATTGCTAGAGGTTGACGCTCCCGAACGATATTTAAACTTGGCTAATCCAAAATCACCAATATGGGCAGTCATATCATCATCAAGCAAGATGTTGCAAGGTTTCAAATCACAATGAATGATTGGGTTGGCACATCCAATGTGGAGATATTCAAGCGCAGAAGCCATGTCGATGGCAATGTTTAGTCTTTGAAAGAGGCTTAACCTACCGGCTTGGTCATCACCCACATGTTCATCGGTGGAACGGTTTGGATATAGCCATTCCTCAAGACTACCCCTTGGCATGAACTCGTAAATCAAAGCTTTGAAGTCGTTGCGCTGAGTATCAATGCTTGAGCATGCTGTGATGATTTTAACAAGATTTCGGTGACGTATGTTCCTCAAAGCTTTACATTCAACAAGGAAACTTTTACTGGCTCCATCATTTTGAAGCTTCATCACCTTGACCGCAACTATCGATTCTTCATCATCTTGGTGTAGGATCCCTTTATAGACAGATCCAAAACCTCCAACACCTATGAGATTTGATGACGAAAACCCATTTGTTGCCCTTGACAACATTTGATAAGATACTTCAAGAAAAGGCTTGATATTATGTGACTCTGAGGATGTATCCTGTCTTCTTCTCTGAGAGCGAAACAAATAGAGGCATAGTGCAATTGATAGTAGAACGATCAGGGTGCAAGCAATGGAGATGATCAGGATCAATGCTAAGGACAATCTTCTCCTTTTGGATACTTTCGAGGAAGGGCATCTTTGTAAATGTAGCTCGACGGCTCCTCCACAGAGCTCATTGTTGCCAACAACTGACACAACACTTGTGTTGCCAAAAATCCCATTGGTAGGAACTTCATCCTCGAGGTCATTGAATGACAAGTTTAGGTTTGACAAATAGGGCCAAGAGGAAAAATAACTTGGAATTTGCCCTGACAAATTATTGTAAGAAAGGTCGAGTTTTTGGATGCTTTTCAAAGGACCTAGGGAGCCGGGTATCGATCCTACCAAGGAATTTCTGCTCATGTTTAAGATAGTAAGACTCGTGCAACCTCCGAGAGTACTTGGGATTTCACCTGAAAACCTATTATCCGATCCATCCAACTCAAACAAATTGGTGAGGTTGCTAATTTCAGCTGGCAATGATCCTTGCAACTCATTCTGATTAATCCTTATGGAAATCAAACTTGAAGCATGAAAGAGTTCAACAGGCAAAACTCCACTGAGCTTGTTCGAATAAAGAGAAAGCTTCTGTAAATTCATGCAATTTCCGAGGCTTGTAGGTAACGATCCTTCAAGATCATTGTACTCCATGGACAGTTCACTCAAATATGACAAGTTTCCAAGCGAGAATGGAATTCCACCTGAGAACTTGTTACTTCCAAAGTAGAGATTTACCATTCTTTTTAGCTCACCAACATCAGCTGGTATCACACTTGTGAAGCTATTACCCCTTAAATCCAAGTAATGTAAATTCCCAAACCTACCCAACCCTAATGGGATCTGTCCTGATAGTTGATTTCCACTAAGATCCAACATTACAAGGCTCGTCGAAAGATTAAGTATAGAGCGAGGAAATGTTCCTGTGAAGGAATTGCCCTCCATTAACAAGCTCCCCAAATTGGTGCAGTTGCTTAGAGTATCTAAGAACCCTAGACTATTGGGTCCTGTCTCTGAAAATGCAAATCCAATGTTTAAGTGTGTGAGGAGTGGCAAATAGTTTCCATTGAGCGAAAAGTCGCCCTCAAAGAAGTTGAATGCAACTTCAAGGAACATAATCTGAGAAAGGTTGGACAAGGAGGTTGGGACCTGCCCACTAAGGGACATGTTCCCTATATAAAGATACTGAAGTCGGGGAAGACGTAGGCCAAGGTCTTGTGGAAGATGTCCATGGATTTGAGTGTTACCCAAAGCGAGCTCGTTCAAGCTAGAAAGATTGAATAGGGATGGTGGGATGGTACCGGATAGCAAGTTGTTCCCTAGGAGAAGATAAACAACGCCTTGGAGCCTTCCGATATCACGTGGAATGCTCCCTTGCAATTGGTTATAAGCTACATTTAAGATCTTCAAGGAGCTACTCATGTTGCCAATCCCAATGTCTTGAAGGCGACCGCTTAAGTTGTTAAAGGCGACACTAAAATCAACTATGTTTGGCAAGGTGGTAAGCTCCCTAGGAATTCTCCCCTCCAGCTCATTTTCGGTGAGCTGGAGGATTTGGAGGTTCAAGCAACGCGATAAGTTGGCAGGGATTTCTCCTCCGAATAAGTTGTTTGTTAAATCTAGTGACTGTAGCCTAGGCAAATAAGAGATTTGATGGGGAATGCCGCCTCGAAATAAGTTGTGAGTTAAGTTGAGTGCAAGAAGGAAGCTCAAGTTACCGATGAAAGGAGAGAGTGTTCCAACGAAGTCGCCATAAGAGAGATCAAGGCTGACCACACGCGGGTGCCTACGACCACAAGTGACGCCTTCCCACTGGCATAAGGGAAGAGAGTTGTTCCAGGAGCTCAGGATAGAATGAGGGTCGTCGGAGATCTCAGCTTTGATAGCTAAGAGGGCTTCATAATCCCTCTCATTCTTGATAGTTATGGTTTCAGCCAAAAAGAAGTGGGAATTTGTGAAGTACAAGAGTGAGAGGAAGATGATGAAATTTGGGATTTCTTGCATGATATGTTTACCAGAAACAAGATTTGGGAAGTGTTTGAATGGGTGATAAGCCTGGAATTTAATGCATTTTATCCGTGAGGAATGGCTGGAAAATGACAAATACAAGAGACGACTTGGAGTCAATAAATCCATTTTCTTTAATTATAAACAGTGACTTGGCTGGAAAATGACTGCTTTCACTTCACTAGCTAGGAAAGTTCGTAAGGTGTTATTGTGTTAAGTTAAATGGATGACGAAGTTGAATAATCAAAAGAGAATTTCAAATAAAATTTGATACTCCCTCCGTTCGGCAAAACTTGTCATTTTAGGGTGTTAGTTTTGTTAAAAAAACTTATCATTATAGGTATTTTGCCCTCCAATTTACAAAAATACCCTTGATATGATTGATGATTTGTTAGTTGTAGTTTTCGATAAAGTAAAAAAGGAGGGTAATAATTGAGGGTAAATTAGTACATTTGTTAATTGTCTTAAAACTTGTGAAATAAGCTTAAATGACAAGTTTTGCCGAACGGAGGAAGTACTAGATTTTTTAATTAAATTAAAAAGGTACTTCGTGTTCATTTTATTGAGATATGAAAAGATAAATGTGTGTCACATCACATTGGAGGGAGAGTGGTGCATGAAAAATGATGTATAGTGTAGAAAACGATTTGATCCTAGATGCTAGCACAGAAGAGGGATCGGAAATCAAACATGCAAAGCGGAAGCTAAATAACACACAGATTGATAACGCAGTTCGATTTTTCTACTCTGCAGAGCTTCAAGAGGGAGAGACTCAAACCCTAGAATCCACTAAGTATGAACGAGTTACATATCATGGATACAAGTAGTGACAAGCTCAAGGAAACAGATCTAGGTCAAGCAACTCAGAAACACAGACAGACAAGGAGAGAACACAGAAGAGGAACAAATACTCCCTTCACTCCGAAGAACATCGAAGCCGGAGGAGAGGAGGTGAAGACGACGCTGTAGCGGTTGAGAAACCAGGTCGGAAGCTCGTCTTCTTCCTCTTCAGTGTGAGATCTCCGTCTGCGGCGCTTGGGAACCTAGGGTTTCACCTCTTCGCTCTCTCTTTCTCTTTTCAGATCGAAGAACAGTGAATGAGCTCGCAAGTAGGGTTTCGGAGAAAGAGGCCTCTTATAGGGAGCGTCATTTGGCAAAACGCAACGTTTGAGACAAACACAGCAATGAGCCGTTTGAAGCTCGTCTTCAGAGTTGGAGCAAAGAAGTGGGCCGGGCTTTAGCTGGATTGGGCCTATCAATATAAGATGAACAAGTTCATCTTTATATTGATCCAACTCATCAGCTAGAGGGAGACGCCAACTAAGTCACCAAGCACCACTGGCTAGCTCACCGAGCCACCCTTGGTCCATATTTCGAGCCACCTGTGACCTAGTCCTAATCCTTAAGCTTCTAGTCATTACAAGCATACACACAATACATATACATACATCTGGATTATAAGACATTACATATAGAGTGTACATATAGTACCGAATAATGAGTTTCAATGGGTTTTAATAATTCTGTGTGTTTGTTCTACCGGAAATTTGACCTAGAGCCCTAGAGGTGGAGTAATCTCATGAAGAATGATGTGTATGAATTTTCTCCTATATCCTTTTCAGTCTTGTCCAAGGTCGACTATGTTTGCTTACCTTGTAGTAGTTGACTACCTAAACTTTATGAGTTATATTTTATATTAATTTATTTGATATTAAAAAAACTTATAATTAAAATTTTTAACCCTTAACTACCACTATACAGTAGATAGTAGATAGTCTTTTTCCTGTAGGGTGTGTTGTCACTTGTTGTAATATTGCTCCGCTTTTTTGTTTTCGCATTAGTTAGTATGTATTGACGGGTTTCCGTCTGCCGACTTGTTGGCCATCGAGATTCAGATATATCTGATCTCGAATTATTTCCTAATCAAAAATAAAATAAAATAGATAGTCTTTTTTTAATTTAAAAAAAAATTCAATTGTTATACTGTATCAAATATCAATAGCAGAAATCAATTTGCATATATTCTTTCAATTTTTTTAATTTAAATAAATTTTGTGTTGACCACCCATTTTAATAAATTAATATTTACATATAACTCATAACTTCCATACCTGGAGAAGTATCATTTTCTCAAATGGAACTGTTGGAAGAGATTTTTTTGGGGGGGAGGGGGGTGGTACCGGGCTAGTTTTTGCGCTAAAACAGGCTTATGCAATGATTGTATTTAAGGGTGTCCCTCAAAAACATATATAAGTTGGAGTGATGGATGTGAAACACCATTAATTGCTCTGCAAAAGAGAGGCAGAATAAGAGAGGAGTGGAAAGGTCGGAGGAAAAGTCACCCGTTCATTTATGAAAACGATACAATCTTCATTCTACCAATAGATGATGCAGGAGCATTTTTATCTTTAGTTAGGATATTTATCTTTTAATTAGGATTATCTATTTTATAGGTTTTTTAAGATAAATTAGGAATTTATCTATTTATTTCATATATTTTTATTGATAGAATTTTATTTTGCCTTAGGGCCCAAGTTAAGAATTAGGGTTTCCTTAGGAGTATTCCCTATATAAACTCGTTGTAGTCTTTATTTTCAATGAATCTGATTGATGAATTTTTAGAGAGTTTCTCTTTTATCCCCTTCGTGGATTCCAAGACCCTTTCTGGTGGATTCCAGACCTATCCCGTAGGGTTTCGACGCTTGCGAACCCTTTATCCGTGAGAACCCGCGCTAGCGTGTTTCTCAAAACTTCCGACTGCGTCAATAGAAGACCTCGGTCGTACCATGCATTAGTGTAAAATTTTCCTTCTATACTTGAAAAAGTGCAAGCAGTTTGTTCGGTGGCAGTGGCAGCGATGGATAAGTGATATTGCACTTATCCTGCGTAGTTGTTCCTTTTTCTTATAACAGAACTCCCCCCCCC
The DNA here is from genome assembly GCA_963922045.1 of Persicaria maculosa. NCBI lineage: Eukaryota > Viridiplantae > Streptophyta > Magnoliopsida > Caryophyllales > Polygonaceae > Persicaria > Persicaria maculosa. Next base: position 67,853,453 of record OY998262.1, read on the forward strand.
CCCCCCCCGGCCCCCCAGGTTGATCCTCTCTTCTTGTCTCGTGCCACAGGTGATAGGGTATGTCTTAAGGTCGTCTTCGGCGGTTGGTGGGCTCCTGGGAGTGGCAACTAAATTGGTGTTCAAGGGAGAGGTACGTAGTGCAGCTATGGTGGTGCCACAAAATATTGGCTACGACCAACTGAATGAGAAGATCATTTCCAAATTCAACGTTGACATGGTCTTATACGACATTGAGCTCACCTCCCTTCTTTGATGGGGCGGGCCACTCTGATTCGGGTCCAAGATGACGATGACCTAGAAGCCTACAAGTTCAACAATAATGAATCTGGTGCACGAGCTTGGCCAATCGCACTGCACATCCCCTTATGGTGCAAAACCACAAGCCCATCCACTCCCTCCCATGGACATCAATCGAAAGACTCGGAAGGGGTGGACGACGTCTCGACTCCCACTTAGGATGACTTGGATGAGGGTCTTGATAGAGGAGGAGGGGCGGATGAGAAGGGGCGAGGATCAATCGAGGAAGAGGCGAGGATCCCACCATGTGCACATGCCATCGCGGCGGCCAAGGTCTGGCGGATTGACGTCTACTCCCTCGGCCATCATCTGTACAAGGTTGAGGCTTGGCGCGCGTGCTACGAAAATGTGAGATGAGTCCTTCTAAGAGCTTACTTACCTCCTTCTTCGACCGGCCTGAGTTCCTCCTTGGACGAGATGAGAGTCGCTGACAGTCTTTCTCTCCTTCGCTCCTTCTTTTTCTCCTATGTATTTCGTTCGTCTCTCTCCCGCTTCAAACCATCAGTGCATAACCCTTCCCCTCCTCGGATTTTGATTTAATAACCTGCTCTCATCGGCAACAGTAACCTCCCTCATGGTTACTTGTATTGGTCGGTCATAACTGTTGGGGGAAACCGGCTCATTTTGGCTAATAATTTGGGCCCCAGCTAGTTTTGCAATTTTTGGGTCTCGTGGTCTAGTTTTGCAAACGGGCCTTTTTTTTGCCCTAGTTTGTGCCATTTCCTGTTATAAAAAAGTGTGCATGAATAGTAAACGACAAGTTTTAATTAACGGACAGAGTAATATACGTACATAATATCGCCACCAAATCTTTAACTTCCAAGCTATATGTCAGCATCCCCTCAAGATGGAGATGGTAAAACTAGACCCAACTTTGGGATGAGTGATTGCAGATGAGTGCTTGGTAAGAGATGGTAAAACAAAACCAGACCCAACTTGGAGATGAGTGATTGCAGTGCTTGGTAAGTTCTTAGTGAGAATGTCTACTAGCTGTGCTTGGTAGACACATGATGTGAGATGAGTCCTTCTAAGAGCTTCTCCCTCGCGAAGTGGGAATTTAGATCAATATGCATTGTCCCCTCGTGAAACGCAAGATTCTTAGCAATGAATATAGGCTTCGTTTTGGTTAAAAAAAAAATGTCAGCCAGCTTATTGGATCTTTTGATCGATTTTGATATTATATAGTTATAAATGAAATAAATATAAGATTTAATTAGCTTTTGAAAGGCGGGTATTTCATCAGCTACTCCTCGAAGCTTTTCAGAACTTATGATTTTCTGTTCACAAATTTCCATCAGCTACAACCGCTAGGTTTGTCAAACATTATACTAGCTTATTAACATATATTTAATACAAATAATCAATTAATGATACTAGCCTATTAGAAAGTTTTAGTGTAATCCACAACTTGCTTCTGTGTGAAACTTCTTAGCAACCCTGCTTTATGTTCGTCAATGCTACCATCTGACTTTGTTTTTACCTTGTAAACCCAATTGTAACTTATTTGCCTTTTCCCTTTAGGCAAATAAAATTTTAAATGATTTTAGCCATTTTTAATAATGTTTTTCTAATATTCAAGCATCCAAATATAAAAAATCTTTCCTAATATAATTTGCTTATTTCATGCTCTTAAATATAAAAAATCTTTCGGAATTTTCGCCGGGTGCCCCTGAGGTAAGGATAAATTCGCCGGGTGTATAAAAGTTTGGGTAAATTCGCCAAATACCCCTGATGTTTCGTTTTTTTCGCCTGGTGCCCCTCGGTTATAACTTTTGTACACCCGGCAAATTTACCCTTACCTCAGGGACACCAGGCGAAAATTCCGAAAATCTTTCCTATATACTCATTAAACCCATCAAAAATACGCCCAAATATTGGACCTTGATGATGGCAATCAGAGTTTGATCTCTTTGAATTTGATGTGTACCTAACATATTTGACCCTAACTCATCCCTTTGTCGTCTTATGAATTGATTTGTGGCTAACATGATCCAAGCTGGTTTCGAACAAAAAACAAATACAGTAATTCAGCTGGAACTTTTGTTTTTATATGTAATTTTTGCTATAGGGATAAAAGAACCCCTTTTTTACATGTATAAATGTACTAAAAATATCTTATACTCCCTCCGTTCGGCAAAACTTGTCGTTTTAGAGTTTTGTTTTTGTTCGGAAAAACTTGTCATTTTAGGTATTTTTGCTTTTACTTTACTAAAATGCCCTTGATTTGATTGATGTGTTGTGAGTTGTAGTTTTTTGATAAAGTAAAAAATAGAGTAATAATTGAGGGTAAATTAGTAAAAAAGAAGTGTAATTATTAGTTTTATTAAAAGTTGTGTGGAGAGTTAAAATGACAAGTTTTGCCGAACGGAGGGAGTATGTAGTTACTATTAAGGGTTGTTTATATGCACTCATTGAGTCATTGAGCTAGAAACTTTTTGAAAAGGAGAGGGAATTTTTTACAAACTGTTCAATTTTTTGATACATTTTTTCTTTAGTTTAACGAACTAAAACTACGACGTCTTAGTTTAAACGACAGTGTTTTAGCTTAAGAGAATTTTTTTTAGTTCAAAACGACAATATATTAAAACGAAACTATCAACAAATAAAGCTAATATAAGTGACTCGTTTGATAAAAGATAAAGTTGTCTCCCAACCCCACCTATAATTATATGAGCCGAATAGTTCAATCTCGGCTCGAATTCTTTTCCCATTACCAAACAAGTCAACCCAAAAATCATATTGGCCCCATCCTGTTTATTTTCCACATCCCATCCCATCCCCGTTCCCATTGCATCCCTCAAGAATCAATATATCCCTTTCACATTACCAAATTGCGGCATCTTGGGTCTTTATCGATATAAATCCGGTCAACGGTTCGTAGTACAGTAAGCCAGTAAACGGTTCATTGACTAAAATTTTCCGACCATTAATTTTGTACCTTTTATTTACATTATATATGATCTCAAATTCTCAATATATAAAAGGTATGATCAATTGATCATTCAAAGCTTAATTCAACTTTCTCACAAACATGAAGCGAGCAACCATCCTACAATATTTCCTCTTCATCTTCTTCCTGTCAGCCAAAGCCATATCCAGCTTGAGAGCGAATGAGAGCGACTATGAAGCCCTCTTGGCCATCAAGGCTGAGATTTCCGAAGATCCGGACTCCGTCTTGCGCTCCTGGGGCAACACCTCCCTCCATTTCTGCCACTGGGGAGGCGTCACTTGCGGCCGAAAGCACAACCGTGTGGCCATCTTAGACCTTTCCTCCAGCAAGCTGGCCGGAACACTGTCTCCATTCGTCGGTAACTTAAGCTTCCTTCTTGTACTTAACTTATCCGACAACTCCTTTCGAGGCGACATTCCCCATCAAATCTCTCATCTCCCTAGACTACGCCGGCTATCCTTGTGGAAAAACTCCTTCGGAGGACCCATCCCCACCAACTTGTCTCGTTGCCCGCAACTCGAGCTACTCAATCTCCGCGATAACAAGCTGGTGGGTCGAATCCCACCCGACCTTGCACTCCTCCCTAACCTACTATCATTGATCCTTACCTCTAACAGCTTGGTTGGATCCATTCAAGTCGTTGCAAATATGAGTAGTTCCTTGATAGTGTTAGAATTGGATCAAAATCGGTTCCAGGGGAGCATTCCGGATGGTATAGGGAGGCTCGGAAACCTCATAGTTCTTGCACTTGGAGCCAACGAACTCTCCGGTGCCATCCCTACATCGCTTTTCAATCTCTCTAGCTTGCAATTTCTCTCTTTAACCAACACTAAAATCCGCGGGAATCTTCCTCAAGATCTTGGCTTCCGACTTCCTCAGCTTAGCACTCTTGCTATCTCAAACACCTCCTTGAGTGGTCGAGTTCCGGCTTCATTGTCCAATCTCTCTAACCTCTACACCCTCGACATCTCACAGAATCACTTCACCGGTAGCTTCTTTCTTGACGGAAACAATCTGCCTCGCCTATCTTACCTAAATATCGGAGTTGCATTTGCCTCGGAAGAGGCTAGAGACATTGGTTTCTTGGATACCTTAACCAACTGTACCGATTTGTCGACCTTGGTGATTAGAGGCAACTCTTTCACCGGGATCTTTCCTCGTTCGATACTTAATTTTTCTACTAGCCTTAAATCTTTGGATGTTCAGAACAACCACATTTCAGGGCAACTCCCATTCGGGCTGAGTCGATTTGTGAATTTATATAGCCTGGTTTTAGATTCTAACAGCTTCACAGGCCCCATTCCATCCGATATCGGTAGTCTGAATAGTTTAGGACTTCTTTCTTTCTCCGATAACAACTTCTCAAAGGAAATCCCATCCTCTTTCGGAAACTTGACTATGTTGTCATACTTGTACATGGCCCGAAACAATCTTGAAGGATCGTTGTCGAAGAGTGTTGGGGATTGGCAGTACTTACAGGAGCTAGATTTGTCGCGAAATAGGTTGAGTGGTGTTATGCCTGCGGAACTATTTCAAGCTTCAAATTTGATTCAACTGATGGTCAGCCAAAACAACTTACAAGGACCATTGCCGTCTGAGATCGGCAAGCTGAAGAGGTTGGAGGTGCTGGATGTGTCGCTGAACGGGTTTTCTGATGAAATCCCGAGTACTCTTGGTGCTTGTACAAGTCTTGTTACCATAAACATGAGCGGAAACTCGTTTGTTGGATCAATACCCGAGTCTTTAAGGCCTCTAGGAAGCATCCAAACACTTGATATTTCTTACAATAATATGTCCGGACAAATTCCAAGTTATTTTTCAAACTGGAGGTATTTGTCAAGTTTAAACTTGTCCTTTAATAACTTCGAGGGCGAAGTTCCAATCGCTGGTGTCTTCAAAAACACAAGTGTTGTGTCGTTTGTTGGCAATAGTAAGCTTTGCGGAGGAGTGGCCGAACTGCATCTACCAAGATGCCCTCAACATAGAGAATCAAAGAAGAGAAGGTTGTCCTTAGGAGTGATCATCAACATCGCCATTGTTTCGGCCCTCATTGTTGTAACATTAGTTGCACTATGCTGTTATTCGTTTTATTCTTCGAGAAAAAGGAAGAATACACCGGTTGAATCACCGAACAAAAGCCCCTTTATTGAAGTATCTTACCAGATGTTGTCAAGCGCAACCGAAGGGTTCTCTCTGTCAAACTTGATCGGTGTTGGTGGCTTCGGATCTGTCTATAAAGGAATACTTCACCAAGATGAGAAGGAAACGGTGGTTGCAGTCAAAGTGTTGAACCTTCAACATAAAGGAGCTGGCAAAAGTTTCATCGCAGAGTGCAACGCCTTGAAAGACATCCGTCACAGGAACCTATGTAAAATCATCACGGTGTGTTCAAGCATTGATGCACACCGTAATGATTTCAAAGCTTTGGTTTACGAGTTCATGCCAAGGGGCAGTCTTGAGGATTGGCTACACTCCTCAAATCTAGTCACAAATGAGCATGTCGGTGACAACCTTTCGTCCGGCTTAAGCATCTTTCAAAGAGTAAGCATCGCTATTGATGTGGCTTCCGCACTTGAATATCTCCATGTCGGATGTGGTAGCCCGATCATCCACTGTGATCTGAAGCCAAACAACATTTTGCTTGACGATGAAATGACAGCTCATGTGGGCGACTTTGGACTAGCAAAGTTTCTTCAGGAGGCCTCGACGTCAAATACTACGAACCAGAGTAGTTCAACTCAAGTGAGAGGAACTGTTGGATATGCAGCACCAGGTGATTTTATGAATATTAACACTACTTTAAATACGATTTATTTCTTATTATAGTACCTTAGAGTTATTTAACACGTCACTTAATTGCACATGTTATGCAGAATATGGTCTTGGGAGCAAGGTCTCCCCTGAGGGTGACGTCTACAGCTTCGGGATCATTTTATTAGAGATGATGACATCCAAGAAACCAACAGATCCAATGTTCAACGACGATCTCAACCTTCATGAGTATTCAAAATCAGCCCTTGCTGATCAGTCAATGGAAATTATCGACCAAAGAATGCTTGGTGATGACAATGTGTTGCATCCAAGATCTGGCAGTGATATTAGGAAAACCAAGTGCATCAAGTCACTCGTCATGGTTGGAGTCCAATGTTCTATGGCGCTACCACAGGAGAGGATGAGCATAAGTAATGCACTCAATGAGTTGAAATCGGCAAGGCGGAACATCCTCTCAGGTGGACCTAGAAAATAAATTTCAATGCAGCGTTGAACTCAGCTTAGTAGCTAGACGTTTACACCCTGATTATCTGTAATTTAACTGTGTGCCCAAGCAGAGTTTACTTGAATGTTTAAAATAAGAACAAATCAAAACAAAGAGAAGATAAAAACAAGGGCAAATTATATTCGTAGCAAAAAATTGAACACCTTGTATACAACTGCGTACATCTTAAACACCCAAAAACAACCACTGGAACTCAATTAACATCAAAAGATATGCATTTAAGCATTTACTAAGTAGGGGTCAACAACGGTTGAAATTTGGGTACTGTCATCATTTTCCCACGCACTTCAATCCACTGTCCTCATTTTTCCTGGTCGTCCAAAATTGACTAAAACTGAAGATAAATGGAATTAAAGATTGCACATTAGTGATGAAAATAGTAGTTTATTACGAGGTTAGATTCTAAAACCAATTGATAATAGAAAGAATAGTCCACCGGCTTATATACTAAGACTTTGTATGTTCAATTTTCGATGTGGGACTCTTTAAGGTCTCATTTACATCTCTCAACACTTACATACTAAAGCTTGTTTGGTCTCTTCACATCTCTCAACAATCGTAGCGTGGTGAACGGTTCAGGGACTAATTTTTCCAATTAGCTTTAAAGATCTAAATCTATAAAAGCCAGGGTATGATCATCAGAAACTCATCATCCATTCAAACCTTTCCCATAACTTTGATTTTAATTCTCATAAAAAAAAATGCAGCAAGCAACCCTACAATGTTTCATCGTCCTCTTCTTCACACTATTTTCAATTCCCAGGTTTCAACGCCCTGTGCAAGGCTTGAAATTAGGGAATGAGAGCGATTACGAAGCCCTCTTGGCCATCAAAGCTAAGATTTCCGATGATCCTGATGCCATCTTGAGCTCCTGGGGCAACACCTCCCTCCATTTCTGCCAATGGAGAGGCGTCATTTGTGGGCGTAGGCATAGCCGTGTGGTCGTTTTACATCTTTCTTCCAGCAAGTTGGTCGGTACACTCTCCCCATTTGTAGGCAACTTGAGCTTCCTTAACATACTCGCCTTGGCCAACAACTCCTTTCAAGGAGACATTCCCCATCAAATCTCGAGTTTGCCAAGGCTACAAATACTCATCTTGACGATGAACTCCTTCGAAGGGGAATTTCCCGCCAATTTGTCCCATTGCTCACAGCTCAGAAGAATAGATCTCCGCAATAACAAGTTGGTGGGAAGAATCCCGCCTGAGGTAGCACTCCTCCGTAATCTGATAGAATTGGCTCTTTCCTTTAACAGCTTCAGCGGTACGCTTGAAGCCATTGGGATTGGGAACATGTCTACTTCTTTACAGATACTACAAATAGACAACAATCGCTTGCAGGGGAGCATTCCAGATGATATCGGAAGACTCCAAAGCCTTAGTTTTCTTGGTCTTGGAGACAACAAAGTATCCGGTATCATCCCACCATCCCTTTTCAATCTTTCTAGCATTGATAAGATTTACTTAACAAACACTGAAATCTATGGATATCTTCCCCGCAATCTTAGCCTCCATTTTCCTCTACTTAGCGGTGTTGGTATCTCAAACACCTCCCTGACCGGCCAATTTCCTGATTTCTCAAATCTTCCTATGCTTGGGATTCTTGATCTGTCACTGAATAGTTTCTCCGGTAAGTTTTCGTTCAATGGAAATAATATGCCCAACCTCAAACACCTAGATATCGATCATGCTTTTGCCATGGGAGGCGAACTCAGAAGTCTGAAATTCTTGGACACCTTGACCAACTGTACCAGTTTACTGAGCATCTGGCTGGCAGGGGGTTCTTTTACAGGACTTCTTCCTCCTTCCATACTGAACCTTTCCACTACTCTTCAAGTTATAAATCTTCCATATAACTACGTATCGGGACAGCTCCCTTCAGGGCTGAGTAAGTTTGTGAATCTGTCTAGATTCGTTATATCTGGTAACCATTTCACAGGCCCGATCCCAGCTGATATTGTCACCCTCAAAAGTATGGCATTTCTTGATTTCTCCTATAACAACTTCTCCGGAGAAATCCCGTCCTCTTTGGGAAACCTGACTCTCCTGACTCTACTGCGCCTCCAATACAACAATCTTGAAGGATCATTGCCTAAAAGTCTTGGGAATTGCCTCTATCTCGAGGGAATGGCCTTTACTGATAACAAGCTGAGTGGGATTATGCCTGTGGAAATCTTTGATCCTTCCAATTTAATTTTCGTATTTTTTGGCCGAAACAACTTACAAGGATCTTTGCCCGCTGAGATTAGCAGGCTAAAGAATTTGCAAGAGCTGGATGTATCGGAAAATAGGCTATCAAGTGAAATACCGAGTTCTCTAGGCGGCTGTACGGATCTTCTGTTGCTAAACCTGAGTGCAAACTCCTTTGTTGGATCAATACCGAAAACTTTGAGTTCTTTACAAAGCATCAATGCCCTTGACCTGTCTTACAATAACTTGTCCGGACAGATTCCAAGTTATTTTTCCAACTGGACACATTTGTCAAGTCTAAACTTGTCCTTTAATAACTTTGAGGGCGAAGTTCCACTTGGAGGAGTTTTCAACAACACAGGTGTTGTGTCAGTAGTTGGCAACAGTAAGCTTTGCGGAGGAGTGCCTAAGCTACATCTACCAAGTTGCCCTCAACAAAGGGAATCAAAGAGGAGACGATTGTCCTTAAGAGTGGTTGTGATCATCTCTGTTACTTCTGTCCTGACTGTTGTATTGGCAGCTGCATTATGCATTTATTTGGTTTGCTCTTCAAAGACAAAAAAGGCTACATCCTTTGGATCACAGAAGAAGCCTTTTCTTGAAGTATCTTACCAAATGTTGTCGAGTGCAACAGATGGGTTCTCCCCATCAAATCTGATCGGTGTTGGTGGCTTCGGATCTGTTTATAAAGGAATCCTTCGCCAAGATGAGAGCGAAATGGTGGTTGCTGTCAAAGTGTTGAGCCTTCAAAATAAAGGAGCGGGCAAAAGTTTCATCGCTGAGTGTAACGCCTTGAGAGAAATTCGTCACAGGAACCTTTGTAAAGTCATCACGGTGTGCTCAAGCATTGATGCGCAATGTAATGATTTCAAAGCTTTGGTTTACGAGTTCATGCCAAGGGGTAGTCTCGAGGGTTGGCTACACTCATCGAGTATTGTCACCAGTGATGAGCAGGTTGGTGACAACCTATCAAGCGGCTTAAGTGTCTTTCAAAGAATAAGCATCGCTATTGATGTGGCTTCCGCACTTGAATATCTCCATGTCAGATGTGCTAGCCCAATCATCCACTGCGATCTGAAGCCAAACAACATCTTGCTTGACGATGAAATGACAGCTCATGTGGGCGACTTTGGACTAGCAAAGTTTCTTCCAGAGGCCTCAACCTCAAATTCTACAAACCAGACTAGTTCAACTCAAGTGAGAGGAACGGTTGGATATGCAGCACCAGGTGATTTTATGAATATTAACATTGCTTTAACTAAGATTTAAATAGTACCTTAAGAGTTAGTTAGCACATCACTCCATTGTACATGTTATGCAGAATATGGTCTTGGGAGCCAGGTCTCCCCCGAAGGTGACGTTTACAGCTTCGGGATCATTGTGTTAGAGATGATGACATCCAAGAAGCCAACAGATCCAATGTTCAACGACAATCTCAACCTACATGGCTATTCAAAATCAGCTCTTTCTGATCAGTTTATGGAAATTATTGACCAAAGGATGCTTGGTGATGATACCAATGTGCTGCATCCAAGATCTGCCGGAGATATGAGGAAAATCGAGTGCATTAAGTCACTCGTCAGGGTTGGAGTCCATTGCTCAATGGCACAACCACAAGAGCGGATGAGCATAATTAATGCACTCAATGAGTTGAAATCAGCAAGGCAGAAAATCCTTTCAGGTGGACCTAGAAACTAAATTTCAATTCGATGTTGAACTGCTTAGTAGCTAGACTTGTTTACCTTTATTATCTGTATTTTAATTGTGTACCATAGTAATAGTTACTTAGCCCTATGTACATTGCCCTAGTAGGGCTATATGTGCACTCAAAGAATAAAGATGCATTCAGATCACTTTTTACACCATTTTCCTTTTTCACAAACTAGTTTTCACAGCTTCAATTTCTCTCCTCTTATTATTTTCTTCCACGTTTCTTCATTTATATGTTTCGACAGGCAACTAATAATATGGTTAAATCTTAAATGTTTAAACTGAGAACAAATCAACATTCATTAGTAAGACAGAAACACAAGGAGAAGATAAAAACAAGGCCAAGCAGTGACAGCTAAGTTGTAATCATAATTAATTTGAATATGCACTGTTTACTCTAACTGAATATTAGCCACAAAGGTTCCAAGGAACAATATTAACCGCGTAAATCAAGGTTTGTGCAATCGTAGGTCAGGTATGTATTTGAGAGGAGAAGTAACCTTAGACTAGACTGATGTTCATCAAGAGAGGAGAAACTTCTGATGAGATGCCTAGCCTCATACCTCCTTCAGAGCATCTTGTATGAGCCTCTCAGCTACAGCCTTGGGGAGCCCCATCACGCTATCAATTGAACCTACCTGCAGAGTTACATCACCGTTGGAATAGTTTGGATAGTAATATTATCACATAACCCAAGAATAGCATTAATGATTTATTACATAAAGAAGGGAGAAGACAGAGTGCACAAACCACTTCTTTGACATAAGGTAGTATGAGAGGATGTTCGATTAGTAATCCACCGGCCACATTGAGGGTAACACCTTCCTCAATCTGAAGGAGAAGAAGCAGCAGCAACCACAAATATAAGAAGGTATCGGTCATATTACAAATAAGGAAGGTGGAAATGTGAATATTCTCACCAGTTTGTCCATGGCTTCTACTGGAATATCATCAAACAAAATCTGCAAAAAGAAAATTTATGCAGAGTAAATTTATATACATACCCAATTGACAGTAACATGTCATAAACTCGTAACTCATAAAACTAAGAAGTTGCTCTTTTGGGTATGGGTATCATTTAAAAACAAAGCAACAACCAGCGATCCAAGAATAGATACAACAACCCAAACTTCTAGCTGGACGGCAGTGAACTAACACCCTCATAACATGCATCATTCAGTTTGACGAGGGCTTCCATAGCATGAAAGAAGAATAGAAAGTGCAAGAAAAATGTACCTCTACTCTGTCCCATTCCCCTTTTCTGAGCCCTGTCTTAAGATTCATCACAAGAACAGAGCTCACCGTTGAAGCACTATGTCCAGAATAATCTGTCATTGTCCGGAAAGCATGATCATTGGAAGTCAGAAAGTATCAACAAAAGAGAACTGCATAAAAAACGAATGGTGTGGAACCTTTGAGAAACTGGCATGCCTCTTCCTTATTAGCGGGTTTTTCCCGGATCACACCTTCATACACCACCACCTCAAATCAATATGAAATTAAGTGAGAAGTCGAAACAAGCTTGAAAATAGTCTAAACAAAAAAATTCCAGATGTAACAAGTCATTGACAAGCCTGTTGAAAGTACACAACACAACAACCTACCCTGCATTAAAATCACCGAAGTTCTTATCACATTTAAGCCGCATCCATACTCATCTACACCATTTTGTCCATCATGTGCTCCTTTATATTGGCAACTACAATTTGGACTATTCCCCATAAGGTTTAACTATATAGTATTCTCAAATGAGTTGGGAACGTAATATTGTCTTAAAGGGGAAGAAAAGGGTCCATATGGCTCATGTAACTTAACCAAGAGGCAAACTTATGGGTTGGATTTTCAAACACTGATAGTCATATACAGACATAGGCTATCAAGAAACCATTGTTTTTTGAACATTACAGAGGGAAAGGTTGAGTTAACCAGTTATTTTTTATCATGAAACTTTCCAAGTTAACATTGGACATGAAAAGACAGCAATCCATAGAAGACTAATTGGTGAGCGGTGAGCCTTCCATATTTTGCAGTGAAGTCTATAACACTAAGAGTCTAAGATAAATAGAAGGAATAAAAGAAAAGGGGTCGAAAAAGCATAATAGATGACTATTCCTCAAACAGACCAATAATGGACATAAGATTGACACTGAAATTAAGAAACAGAATATAGTGAGCAGTGAAAATATATACTTGATCTCCTGTAATTAAGAGGGTAGGTGCAGCCTCAGTTTTCTGCTCAGAGATGGGATGCTTTGGTACCATAGGTTCTGCCTGGAAGACATATTGATACATAATCTTCAGCAGAGCATCACTAGAACCAATTTAACCCCCAAGAAAGACATCTCACTGAGGAAGGCTAATGATCTTGTAACCAACTACTTGAACTGAAATACATCTATACTAGTGACTAGTGATCAGTGAGGATGTAATCCTACAGAAGAATTGAAGATGTATCACACTCTTTAAAAAAGGAGGGGCAAATACCATAAGCAATGCACATAAAGAAACAGTGACACTTTGAATTTACAGATAGTTTAAAAGAACAGCAAATTGATGTCCCTGCAATACCACAAATAACTAAGCTAACATTATACTTCAGGCATGCATTAGTTACAAATTCAATCTGCTGAACCTAATGGAGGATATGACTTCGGACAGAGACCACTGGAGGAGGAGCATTCGAGCTGCTGATGTTTAGTGTCATTTGCTATGGTTTTGATTTGAGCTGTGTTCTCGTGCCATTGTTTGCTTTCTGGCCTTCCTATCCCCTGCTGTCTCTGCTTCATTCTTTGAGACCTACTACTATGTGGTTATTGCCCTATCGTTATGGGTCTATCGGAAACACTCTCCCGATCGGTTCGGGGTATGAGTGCGTACATCCACCCCCAAGACCCCGCTTGAGTGCGGGATCAACTGGGTTGTTGTTGTTGTTGTTGTCGTCGTCTAACATGTATTCACAATAGGACTAATAATTAAGTGAATATGTAATTTAAGCCAGATCTATTGATTTCTTAAGTTAACTTTGTTCAAAATCCAAGGAATAAGTAGATGTACAAAGGAATACATACTGTGTCAGCTGCAACCAGCAGTGTTGGTTCAGCATCCTTCACCTCCTTATCAATTATACGGAGCTTTGACACAATGGCATCAGCCTGAAAGACATTTAGGTAAATCAATCTATAAGCGGTTTGCCCCATAAAGACTTTACATGCGCAATAGCTAACATACCAAATCATCAATCTAACAACCGAGCAAGGATAAGAAAAGTGGGCCAAACATTCCCTTTTGAGTAATACACTCATTTTAGGTCAGGGATGGGTTGGAAAGGACTCATGTGCTACTACTGGTGAAATGGGTGTTCCAGTTATCAGCCAACTACACAATCTACTATTCTAATAGTAAAACAATTTTTTTTTTTAAAAGCCATTCAAGTGTAGAAGGTAGGTGAGGTGAAGAAACTGCACCTTTGCCTCAGCAAGAGCCATAACTAGCTCTTCAGGCTTTTCTGTCCGGATGCTCTTTTCATCAATATCTGCAGTCTTAAGTAATAACGGGTGTCAAACTCTATACAAATTTAGGATGCATCATAAAATTGGACAAGAAATTACCACAATGCTGAATTCATATCCCATTTCAGCTAGTATCTTCTTGCGCGCTACAGATCCTGACCCCAAGATCAGCTGCAAACAAATAACCACATTACAAGAACAAATCGGATCATATTTACATAAATTTATCGAAATCCGTCAATCAGTCATATATCACACAGTATAACAGGGGGAAAAGTATATTTGATTTCAGCTGCAACCTAGTGAGCTTGTACATAAATTAGTCAGGGAGATGCAGGAATTCAGTAAGACCATCGCTCAGAAACCCTAAACCCTTGAAAATCGAAGAGAATAAGCCAGCAAATAAAAAAATTGATACGCATTCAACATTGAATGGAATTCAAGAGCGCGATTGAAGGATGTAGTGAAGTGGAGGACATCGAAAGGGAGTTTGTTTACCTTGAAAGGGGCGGATTTGGAGCCCATCTTCTGCGAGAAACAAGAAATCAGGCGGCGCGAAGGCGGTGGTGTTGTCCGAAATAGCGGGAGCGAAGAGTAGTGGGCGGCGCCGCGTCGAAACCACGCTGAAGGCCGAGCGGAGCGGATAGGCAACCCAACCCTGCTGAGATTACACAAAGAAATCATTGGATTTTGTTTCCTTTTTTTTTTTTGTACAGTATTTAATGTATAACTTTTTAATTTATCATTTTATCGTAGTCCCGCCACTTTTTTTTTCCGCCATTTTTTTTAATACGTAACGATTTAGGTGATGTTAGATCCACGTTTTTTCGGGCGAGAATCAGTAATTTTAGATGAGTAATTATGGTTGTTATATGAACTGAACAGTTCGAGCTTCACTCGGGATTGGTTCGAAAAAACTCAATTCGAGTTCGTTCACTTATCTTAATAAGTCGAGTTTGAACAGAATTTTAAGATCGGTTAAAATATACTATGTTGCAATTAAGTGTGTTCTTTTGATAGATGTCCGAGAGTATTTGGGAATGCTCGAGTATCCAATACGCGAACACGCGAAGGGCTAGGTATTAGCAGTGGCGGAGCCAGGTTTTCGGGTAGGGGGTGCTAAAAAAAATTCGTGAATTTTTTTTTGTGTGTGTATACTTGATAAGAAGATTTTGTAAAAAAAATATTGAAAAAACACTAAAATTGTGATTTTTAATGATTTTTTTGTATTTAAATAGTTGAGAGTAACAAAAAAAAAATAGAAGAGAAACAAAAAATATAGATAAAAATGATGAAGAATTATTTTAAACCAATATTAAAAGAAAGAGTTTATTATATAATTTAAACATAAATATGACATTTTTTAATGAAGTGGTTGATAGAAACAAAAAATAAGATTTTGTAAAAAAAATATTGAAAAAACACTAAAATTGTGATTTTTAATGATTTTTTTTGTATTTAAATAGTTGAGAGTAACCAAAAAAATAGAAGAGAAACAAAAAATATAGATAAAAATGATGAAGAAATATATTATAGACCAATATTAAAAGAAAGAGTTGATTATATAATTTAAATATAAATATGACATTTTTTAATGAAGTGGTTGATATAAACAAAAAATATAAAGAGAAATTAAGAAGAATTAAATAAATAAAAAAGTTAAGAGAGTGGAATTTGAACCCAACACTTTTTGATTCCCCTCACTTTTTTTCATTTCTTCCCTTGCCACTTGAGCTAGATAAAACTTTTGTTTCAAATATCATTTAAATGTATTATATTAACTTAAAAATATTAAATATATGCAAAACAAATTATTATTTTTTTGTTTTTTTTTTTCCGAGCCAGGGGGTGCTCGAGCACCCCAGCTCCACCACTGGGTATTAGCGTACAACATAGTTCACCTCCGTAATTTATTTAAAAATGTGGAAGAATAGAATCGCGCAAAAGGACTAGAGGAAAAAAGGCGTGTCAAAGATCGCCATCTCACTACTAGAGGCAAGAAAGATGTTATTGTATAACTTTTGCTTTTTAGGTAAGAATTTAATAACTTGGTAGATTGAGAGGTCGAAAATATTGGTTAACTTAACTTAACTATAATGTAGATCGAGACAATGAGAGCAAAATGAGATGGTAGTAATGGCTAAATTCTTTCTGCATTCATACATTAACTTCAAGAAAGAAATTAGGTTACATTACAACACATAACTTACACTGAAAAACAGCCATAGAAAACAAACATGATTGAGGATAAAGATACAAGGATCATTCCCCTTTTATGATGATCCGCTACTAAGGTTCCCGTTTCGGGTTGCGATTTCCCGCCACGAGTGGCTCTGTTTCCATCCAATTACAGCTTCAGATACCTCAACCTACAATCAAGTAATCCATTCAGGCTAATTGCATCCATATACATTATCCCTTTGTGCTGTAAAATATATATGTACCTTTGCTCATCATCAATGAACTTGTAAGCTTTGTTGTTTCCTCCAGAACTATTTCTGTAATTGGGGATAGGTATTCTGCCAGACTCAATCTGAATGATATCTTGCACCAGCTTCTCATAATGCCTCCTCACTTCCTCCGGCGTCTTCCCAACCGCCCTTGCCAGATTCTGCCAGCGGTCTGGTGTGTCCTTGTCGTACACCGCCAATGCATTCTCAAACAGCTTGTTTTGCCTTGCTGTCCACGTTGAGTTAGACCCCATTTTTTCTTTTGTATAACTACCTGGCTTAGTGTACTAGATTTCTATAACCACCTTTGCTCGATCTGTGTTGAAATCACTACACTACCTTCATCTCTATTTATACTAAAATGTCGCTCTTGTCCAGCTCGGGTTTCACGAATATAGTGGTTTTCCCTGTGCGCTTTTCGTGTGTGTAATGCGAGTTTACGTAGTTTTGTTGTTAACGCCAATGAGGATTTTCTTAGTATAAGAAAAGTTATATATTCTTATTGTCCTTTGTTCTTCTTTGTTTACTACCACTTGTTCTATCTTCCTCTTTGTTCAAAGCTCCAACATGTGGGGCTATGAATTATTCGGGAACTTGGTTGCTTTTTCACGTCGAAGCTCACATTCATCAAGAGCATGTATGTTGTATCATTATGCTACTGTGATCCCGTGGGGCTTGAGATGTCGAGCATTTCTCAATATGATCGAGTAAACTATTCAAGAATCATCTATCTCTTTATCGTTTTATCCTGTTATACAGAGTAGTCAATCCACCAATAAACAAGAAACCAATCTAACAAAATCCAATGACAGAATTTAGCATATTTCGTAGATATTTCGGAATTATGCTTTGTTTGGAGATAACACGTACGTGTGTTCGTGATGAAATGAACTTCAACAGTATGGAGAAATGAGAATCCTTATCATCCACGTCGTCTTTCCCCAAAGGCCTGAGCGGTCTATGGATGCTAGCTTTTGGCATATTTATCTCTGTTCTAGCCGTAGTTCTGTGAACTATATTTTTTCTGAGCGAGGTTCCATTTTAAAACCAATTGACAATAAAAGAAATAGTCCACCGACTCATATACTAGGCTTGTTTATGCTCAACTTTCGAGGGGGACTCTTTGGTCTCATTCACATCACTCAGCATAGAAGAAAAATGACAACTAAAAAGAAATAAACACTTGCTTAATTCTTTGTTATAACTGAGATAGCACATCAGCAATATTATATTGTCCGTGTAACAACAGATTTACATTTTACAATTTACATCTGTTGCAAGACTTGCACAGCTTTCGGTTTCATGAAATCCGATCTGGATTGGCTCAAGCGACCAATCATCTAACACACGTGCGACTCTATCTCCTTTCGGGTTCTTTAAAAGCTTACGAAAGAAGAAACCTATAGCTTCTGTGGAAGGTAGCGTTACACGATACATAATCCTTATCATATATGTTTATTCGCACGCGAGTGATTCTTT
Source organism: Persicaria maculosa (assembly GCA_963922045.1). Classification (NCBI taxonomy): domain Eukaryota; kingdom Viridiplantae; phylum Streptophyta; class Magnoliopsida; order Caryophyllales; family Polygonaceae; genus Persicaria; species Persicaria maculosa. The sequence continues at coordinate 67,871,314 of OY998262.1, forward strand.
CATATATATTATCTCTCTTTACTCCTTTTTCTTGATCCCTTAGCTCTTTCCAAGTGGGGTATATATGTCTGTATAAGGATGTATATATATACAACTCCTCATTGGAGTATTAACATTTACTTCAGTATCTTTCAATTTTATAACTTTGTGCCTTTCTAATAGGGTATCTCCCTGTAAAGTTACAAGGCTTTATCCCTTTGAAGAATCTCAAATAAGCTTCTAAATGAAGCTGAAAACAAAATGATGACATAATATGTTGTAATTTATCTTTCTGGTCAAGATTCGCGTTGGAAGGAAAAAGGATATATATACGAGTGATCGATGAGAATCTGATCGCCAAACTTTCCTTGAGCATCCGTAGATATTCGAAAGCTGATGCCTTTTTGTGCCTATTCTCTAATTCGGCATCTACAAAAGAGGACACTGATCGAGGCTCAAGTCATGTATACATGGCTGATGAAGGATATATAATACATTAGATAGATAGATTCAGAGGAATCTTATCAATAATCCAAGGAGATATAGGTGCAAATATACTTATTCTATCGTCCTCGTCGGGTCATTTTCACCGCCAAGCGAAATCCTGAATCTACATAGACCTTTGGTTTGTCAATCAAGTTGCCTCAAGTAGTATATATATCGATCTCTTGATATTCTCCACTTTGTCTTACCCCTACTTTCTTGCATTAGTTTAATTTATGATTTTAGCTTGTGTGAGTGTACGTTTGTTCCTTCTATAGTGATGGAAAGTTGAATGGAATCAAATTCAAGATTCTAGTAGATTAGGCTGATTGCCCATGGAGAAAGATGAATCTGGGGATTTACTAGCTGAAAAGATGGACTAGACTAATGAGTGAAGGATTAATCTTTGATCTCTTTATTGGCGCGTGACGAGTAAGCCTTGTAGATGTGGCGGAATTGAAGACCTGGGCAAATGCAGGCTCGCTTGGTCGAGTAGTAGTTACATTAGGACTACAATGGGCTGCAAATCACAATCCTAGGCCCGGCCTTTGTTAGCAATTCGCAAAGAGGGATTATCACTAACGAACAATGATAACAACATTTACGGTTTATCCTGTCTAAACAAGTTTTGGAAGATTAAGTTGTACACACCTTTTTTCCAACTACATTGAGATGATGTTTTTGAGTGGCCCGAGCATAGACAGAAACACACAACGAACGACAAATAGGGGATGATTATTGACAAAAAGTCATAAATTAACCAAGGCTTTCACCTGTTTGTAGATCCATGGGTTTAAATTTTGTGTATAGTTTGAAATTAGTATGAATAAAACCTAGCTTTGCTAAGATCTAGAGAGGGTTGCTAGGTTATTATATATAGGAGTTGAGTAGTTGAAGCTTAACTTGTATTTACATTTCTAAAAAGACGAATATGAGCTCATTTTTAAACTCGGTTCTTTTTACCATTCCAGAGTGCATCCGTGATTCTCTGTACTCCTCCCCTCATCATGGGGCTACAAAATTTTGTAGAATCTACAAAATTCTAGCACGAATCCTGGTGCCAAAAAATAAAAAAAACTCAATTCTAGCACGAATTTTGTAGAATCTACAAATTTTTCCCTAGCTAGGTTGCTATGTCATTAACAAATAGGAATGTTTTTTGAGTTGAGTAGCTAAACCTCATATCGAGCACAACTTGCAAAAAGTTCGATTTAGGTTTGCTCATTTTACTAAACAAGTCGAATATGAGCACTAACAAATTTAAACTCGAAATCGACTTTTTGCCTCATTTCTAAAAGAGTTGACCAATACTTGACTTATTTGACTCATTTGAATTTACTTGAATAACAACCTGCCATAAACGGTGAGTGGTATGCATGTATTTCTAAATTTGATGCCCTCCATGGTGAATATGGAAAGTTGGCATTGCATTTTGATTTATTCCATGCTATCTTCGTCTTTATACCCCAAAAGAATCAAGAAACATAGCCACACAGGGTTTATTTAAAAAAAAAAAAAAAAGATTTAAAAGTGTAAATAGTAAAATTTAAGGGTGAATGCAACCCGTTTCTAAATTTACCGGTAGTTTTGCGGGTAAAAACACAAATTCATACTTTAAAGGCGATTTTATGCAATTTAGCCAAAAGAAAAAGAAACACAAGGTGATCTTCGTTCACTGGATGTACGGTCGCCACGCCCGCGCATATCTTAGTCTTAGGAGTTCATTGCAGGGACGCGCAAGGCAGTAAGCAGAACCAGCTGTGAAGGGTAACCGACCATGAGCCCCGTCCCACTCCGTTTAACCGACTCTTGTTTCCCGCCAAAACTGTCCAGCTTACCGAACCACCATCGCCACAGATCCCTCCATACCAAACTCAACCTGTTCTCTCACACGATTCTCTCTCAATTTCGACCGCCATTGGAGAGGTTGTCAGTTTCTCGCAGAGATCTCTCCCTTCTCATCTCCCTCGGCTCTTTCCTGCCTTCTCTACCCGCTTCCGCCTTCGACCTCGGAATCTGTGAGCCTTTGGAATTCTCGATTGAACTCAATTTCGCGATCCTCAAACCCTAATTTCTCCGTTTTATTGGCGTTTTTGTTGGTGCAGCAGGACCGAAGGATTGGCTTAAGGAGCAGAAGAAGAAAACATCGAAGTATCTATTGGCTCCGATTGACGCTTCTAGAGAGATCCTTCGATCCGTTTTTCTCTTGCTCAGTATGATTGATGATTCTCTATCTGTGTAGTTGTCCTTTACCGTTTTAGATTTGTCACTTGCCGTTTTCTGTAATTGCGTGATGGTTGGCAGCGACGAAGGATTCTGATTATGAGAGTAAGGACTTGGAGGAAGTTCAGAATCTGGTTAAAATGGCGGCCAGGGATTGCGTTCCTGAGGAGAGAAACTCCTTTGTTGAATTTCAAGCAAAAACTGGAGTTGAGGTACTTTGGCTTTCCTGGTCTCTGAAAGAATGAATTCACTTGTGTGTATATTTTAGAGTTGTGTTGGTCTCAACTGTCAAATCGACATGACCAGGTAGAGAATGAAATGCTGCAAAATTCTAATAGCCCATTGATCATCCAGTATCTTAGTTTATTAGTATTGCTGTGCAGGTTTGTACATTTAAGTTAGTTGTGAAGAATGCATCCTCCTTGCTTGATGCTAAGGATCCTGTGAAGCTGGAAGCTGAAGCTATGTTGAGTGATCTTGTAAGGTAGTACTCTTTTAGTAGTTTGTGCTACTCTATTGTCTTTGTACACTTTGCTCCTAGAGGGTGTTCCAAGTGTTGAAAAAACAGTAGGTAAAAAAAAACACAAAGCATTGCCTTCTTTACTGATGATACGGCTCGTTACATATATATCCTGAAAAAGTTCATTTGCAAATTTTCTAGAATTGCTAAGTTTTAAATTCAAGCTTGGAACTGTGATCAAACTGAGACCATAATAAGCCTAACCCCAAACATTAGTCCATATGTCACATGCCATATTTTATGCTGAATTATATACATTGACATCTTCTTCTGGGACATTATGCTGTGTTCTCAGATCATTTACCACTCTGAACAATTTGGCAAATGAAGCTGATATACAAGTTGTTCCAAACAGGTATGTGTATTCTTTAAACTTAAACGATATTAGAAATTTTCTGGCTGTTTTTTCTTGGAAATAAGTACCGGTTCTTATGTTTGAGATAATGTGTTGCAATACACAATGGCGTACTTTCTTTTCCCTTCATGAGAAAAAGATGACCTTGTCCTTCCTTGAACTAATATCTAACCCTTTAAATTGTTTTAGGTTTATGTTTATCTCAATGCACTTACAGTAAGTGAAGCTAGAATTACGTGCGACTCTAATTCATTCCAGTATTCTCTCTTCTCTGCAGACAGGAGGTTGCAAATGCTGTCATGAATGTCATATCTTCCCTGGACAAATTCGAACAGGGAGTCAAGAACATTCTTGAAGTTTGAGTGAATCAGTAGAAGCCTACAACCTCAGAGGATCTGTTGAATTACTGCTCTTTCCGAAGCTCATCACGTTGTAAGCATTTATGAGTTATCTGGACTCTTCCTCTGCCATATCCAGAAAAGGTGATTTTTGAATTAACCTCTGGTCAATGCGCCCAAACTGGGGTTTAAACTTCATTGTAATTTATGTTGGGCAACCAACTTCATGTTTTGTAAGCAGTAGTTTTGGTTGATTTATTCATCTTAAACTTTAAACCATAGTGGAATGTAATGCTCTTCCAAAAGTGGATGGTAGCTGATTGCAGAGAGGGATTTAATCTTTCAAATTTGCAGATTGACCGAACTTTGCACATATATGTACTGTTTTGGTTGTGTTCCACGGATCCATGTTTCTTGGTCTGTTGCATTTTGTTAGCTTCAGTCAGGTATCAATAGCTGCAGTAGCAGTTAAAGTAATTCTTTCCGTGCTTTAGTCCAGTTTGTTGGACCGTTTTATGCTTTCAAGGCATGTGGGTGCATAGACTAGCCCATTGACATGCTATCTATATACACCAAATCATGCTACAATAGTTGTATTCCATCTCTATGATCATGAGATTAGTGCGGTAATTTGTAGTCTTGTGTTATTTAGATCTAGCTACTCAGTCACATTGTCTTCATGGGGATTCTTAGAATTTATGATAGCTAGATAAAGATACATCTTGCCCAAGGTTGCTGCTGGATCTGCAGTTTAGTCTGTTGCGTCTTTATTTTCAATCTTCCTCATTTCTATCCATCTTCTGATTGCATCCATTAAGTGATACGCTGCTACTGTTACTTTATAACATGAGAATTGAAAATCGGAATAGTTCATGAAAATTGACGTCATCTTATTTCCTGCTTTGCTGCTGAGGTTTAACTGAAAGAGTGGAGCCATCTGAATGTGCTGAGAACTGTCATGCATTTCATTCCTCAAACTCACCTGTGATATTTAGCTAAAAGCTGCCTTGAGAAAGAAACTAACCATGCTCATCAAACAAAGTCTTAAATGTATTATTGATTATAGGTAATCTTTTTGCTTCTTGTCTGTAATAATCTTTGAGTGAGTTCTTTTTAGCTGATACGCTGTAATCCCCTGTTTGAAGGGCATGGAGCATCAGGAGGCCATTTATGAGCTTGGCCACTTGTATGTATTTGTTGGGTAGCTTGTGTTAGTAACCAATACAAAAAGACACTAACAAAGAATGATATGCCTAAATGCAGCACTATTGTTGGAGCTGATAATATAACAAGGGAGTGACCTTATTTTAGCCATCTATGAGGCACCCCTATCAGGAGATCCAGAAGCTTGCACTAGATATAATCGGCAACATGGTGTTCCATCATCTGGGCTGGTTTGGACGGTCCTTGGAATAGTGCGCAGCTTATTGAACAGATTTAACGGATCCTGTGTGAGTCCAAAGTGAGCATCTGGATCACCAATTTGTGATAGCTTAACATCAGGAAATCCTATAGATGGCAGTAGTTGATCAGGCCAATCACTATAAAAATGGTAAGTTGAGTTTGACAATGTTGTAGATTGTTTGTTCATAAAATCGGCCAGGAGGACAGTCTGAGTGAGAGTGCAGTAGTTGGCTATGGTCTTTAGTATGCGTAGGGCATCAGGGTCCAACAGGTAGTACAGGATACCTTCCAGAATCCATACAGTGTGTTTCTCTGGCACAAATCCTGAACTCTGGAGCGTTATGAGCCAGTTGTCATCCTTGAGATCACCTGCTACCCTTGTTAAAGATTTTGATTTTTGCACGAGGTCTGGACATTCCTCTGTTGAATCTTCAGCTGCTTGCAATATCTTTTCTTTCATCAGCAGCACTTCTGGAAAGTCAACCTCAAAGACAACACTGTTCTTCAAGAAGTCAAGGCGGTATGCTCTGGTATCCATGCCTGTTATTAGGATCAATTTTTCATGTTTAATTTAATTATGTGAGGCACTTCATCTCTAGCATGAAAATAACAAAATGTGTAGCACTTTTATTTGATGCTGAGATTATAGAACAAATATGCTAAATAGTACATCTTGATTTGGCAGTGTAGATGAAGACTATGAAGTTCATACTCTTTTCTGGGAGCAGCGAAATTGCTGTGTATATTCCAAGATTAGCCACAGAAAAGTTTTCAGGTAGTATATCAGGTAGTTTAGATGTTCTTCCACACATGTTGAAATGGTGTAGATAGCTAGCTCTAAACTTGACTTCTTTCGTTATCAATGGTGTGGGATAAAAGTTTTTGTAAATTATCCTTTACGGTGGGAGTGTGGGACTACAATCTGCACATAATGCATAGTTGTACGTTCTACTGAAGAGTTTAGGGGTCATGTGGTAATCAAAACATAGATGGAATTTTTTTTGTGTACAACCTAGTGAAGTTTGACGTATTGAGGTTTGACGTATTAGTTTTCGGGTATCATTTAATTTTAGTAATTTGGGATATGTGATTTCATATTTATTTTTACTTATGTGTCACTGTTAGCTAACCTGAATAAAAAAATCAATTCAAGCCTCCAAACGATTCCTATTTGAAGATTTTGTTACATGTCATCCATTTGGTACACATGAGTAGGAAACGGTTAAAAATCTTTATAAATATATTGTATTAGCAGTATATTGGCAGATACGTACAGTTCAAATTCTTCAAGTTTTCCCAACTCATATGGACCAAGTGGATCACATTTGACAAACTCTTTCAATGTATGGGATAGTTTCGAGGCTTCAATTGATTTTTTCGCATTTATGTTGCTAAAAAAATCACCTAAATGAAAATAAATATCAAAAAACCCATTTTGATGAACCTAAATGGTACACTTAAAATAGTATGTCAAACCTCATTGCATCTAAATGAAAATTCTCCTAGATAGAAAGTTAGAAACCTAATTTTACAATAACTATTCTAAAGTGATTTAGGAAATCAATTTAGATACAACTGGTTAGTTTAATATGCAGATTAAACTGTATTTCCATATTTTAACAAGCTTCCTGACAGTTTTATGAAACATGCAGCTATTTAAACAAGACAGAGGCAAGGCTACTAACCTGCGCCCAGGATAACAACCTGTGCTTCCTGAGTGTCAAAGGAGCTAAGAGCTGCCTCAAGTTTTGTATCAAACCAGAGTGTTCTGACTGCAAGAATCACCCCAGAAACTTCGCGGGCATTCCTCAGACAATCTTTTCTAATCTTCTCATAGAACTTTCTAAGGTGAGTCTCTCCTGCAAGTAACTCAGCGAGGGGATCATTCGTCACATGCTTCCACAGGGCCCTTCCTGCTGCTGTTTGGCATGCAGATTGCCGAAGGCTATCCCATTCAGCTTCGATCCCAGCATGTAGCTCCCGGAGGCTATCCTCAAACAACAAGCTCGGCAGCCTAAGCTCGGACCACACAGGTTGGTCTTCTGATTGCCCATTTTCCTGCCCCATCATGTTCATCTCTCTAATCACTCGAAACTTAGCGTTTAGGCTGTACAAGAGAAGCTTATCTGATAATGCATTGCAATATTTATGCGTTTAAGGTGGAAACACAAGGCAAAGCACATAGTGGTGGCCGGTGGATAAGGAAAGAGAGCCACATAAATATCAGCTATATCATATCCTGTCCTTTTTCTTGCTTCAAGGGAGTAAAAGGTAAGGAGAACTCCACGACGACCTCTATTTCATGTGTCCTCTAAATCCTCCCTCCTCCGTGCAATCTGCTAGTCCTATTTAGTGATTGTCAACATCTCTCGTGGCACATATTTCTCCACAGCCATCAGGTGGTTCCCACCCAAAATGAATGCTTTACCAAAGCTAAGTACCTTTTGGGTTGGACAAGCTAGTGTTGTTTTGGGCACATATTGCAATTGGCAAGTGCAACTACTTCTTTATTTGGGTATCTGATTTGATATGAGGTTAAGTTGCATCCCGTCTATTTTTGGACGGCCTAGTTTTTGCATTTGTTGTTGTTTGGTTTTATGACACTTTTGGTCATTTATAAACACCCTAGTCGAAGAAAGGGTGTTTACAACTCGACTCCAGACCCTATTCTTAACGGGATATACTTGGTTTGTTGTTGGAGGTGAATAGGTGATACTTCCTTGGACAGAATGAAACAGGGAAGGCGATAAGTGGGTTCGGGTATCATACCAAAACCAATGCAGGGTTCAGATAGCTTATTGAGGAGGACAACCCTACTCGGAGAGGCTTTGGCAATGTTGTTTGCTTGTGATGTTTTTGTTAATTGGCATTCATTGAAGTTAGGTTTTTAGCCTTGTTATCCCATCCCATGTGCCATAAACTCATGTGGTATTCAGCCTTCACAGTTGACAATCCCTTTCCTTTATTATTAGCCTTCTACTCCTTATCCTGTGTTTCGGCATATGTTGCCATCGGTAGGATTCCATGTTATCCTTGTGGAGCGGGCTCTTTGCCGCCGGGCCAGGCCCAATCCACACACACAAAAAGGCCCTGGGACCATTTCTGGATCCCGGATTCCCTTGGGGAGTGTTTGGGTCATTGGGCCTTGCATTTGAATATTTGAATATCCATTCAGGTGACAAGTGATCTGAATCTTATCTCGTATAGTACGGCAATGGGACGAAGATTCCCAATTCCCATGGAATCTCTTGTTTAGAGACGGAGATAGAAAAATTAACATTTCCCACTTTACAAGGTTAAAATTTTGAAAAGGAAGAAAAAATGAAGAAAAAAGTTAGAATTGTAGACTTGGTACTTTTTCCATAGCATTTTATCACATGTTATCTTAGCACTTGTAGTGTAAAATTAAAAAATTTATACCTAGTGGAAATGTATCATGGTCCTATTGATAAACCGGAAAGGAAGATATCGATGAGCAATCAAAACATATACTCTTCCTCATCGTAGTCATCAGCAGTACGGTAATAGCGGGGGGAAGGCGGGCAATCTTCCCCAGGGTGATCGTCCTTGCCACAGAGAGAGCAACGATAATATTCAACACGTCCATCCTCAGTGACCCTATATCCAGCCAAAAGACAATGAGTGGGGCAATTGAAACTGTCATGGTCAACATACTTGGCACATAAATAGCAATCAGCCGGCTATTCTGGACGTCTTCAGAGGTTGGCGGTGGTGGAGAAGGACACAGGCGTGGAGAGCTTATGAGGGAGTCTGGGTGAATGTAATTTGGTCCCTTTCGGCTTCGCATCAAGATCGCGCAATAAGACATTTCACCGTCGAATTCTTCAATCACTTCATATTCCTCCGCATCGTCGGTGCAGAGCCTTCTGCAGACCCTACAAGGTTGGTTCTTGTGAACATCAACCATGACTTGCTACATCAGGTCCTCGCTGTTTCGTTTGCAAAGGAGCCTGATCAAGTTCTTTCAAGGTAGTTGCTTTATCTTGAATTGTGTATTATCTTATATATCTCTTGTTTGAATATGCAATGGTAATGAACTTCTCAGTCTATGGCTTTTTAATATTTTTATGTTGATGACATCTGATTCCAGTTGCAGTAATGTTGATGGGTTCATCTATGTCACTGATGTTAACGTCCCAAGGTAACTCGCGTTCAAGTTTCAACTACTAAACGATAGCGTAAATCTGAGTATATTTTTTTACGTGTAATCGAATTCAAATTGCAGGAAGCAAATCACATACCTTGCACCATCAGCTGGGGAGCTACCAAGTCGAATCCTGATTATAGGAATATTGTTGTGGAACGAGATTTGAAGGGGGCAACCGAACTAGATAGAGGAAGAAACTTCAAATACATCCGGAAGATGAATTTTGAGCTTGCAACAGCTTCCCTGCACTTCTTAGTTCTATCATGCTGTAAATTAATGTTTGTCCGAGAACGTCTATATTAGAGTAATTTATGCTCGTTCATCCATCCTTTTCTGGTTTGATCTGGAGCACAGTGAGTTGTTGTATCTTGTGTGCCTACTGGTGAACATCATTCATTCTCATAGATTAATAATTCCAATTCTTCCAAGTACTAACTAGTCACATATGCGGATATGCCATTTATGTTTCATTATAGTATGAATGAAGTACAGGTTTTATCTTTAGTTTACAGCTGGTCGATCTTTACATTTTAAGGTTGCTTGATGAACATACTTGTAAAGTTGGAGATCCGATTTCCGTGTTGGGTAAACACACTTCATAAATCACACTTGCAAGATAAAGTGGGTATAACGTCACACTCAAAAGCAAACGAAAGGCAAAGTCTAGCTATACATAAATCATGCTTGCGTTGATCTCTTGGTTCACATGTTAAGACGAGACTTATTGCCCGATTCGGGGGGGGGGGAATTGTATTGTTATCTACCGGGAATCAAATTAAGCAGATTTGGCCTTAGATAGCTCATTGCTCGTATATGATACAAAAGAAATGTAAACTCAGGATAACAAACAAACGAAACAGACAAGAGTTTTGAGTTTAGGCAACGAAACATAAGAGTTTTGAGTTTAGGCAACGAAACATAAGTACGAAACACAAGAGTGAGCTTGGGTGACCCTCCAAATTCCTGGTTTCAAAATTAACTAATTCGTACAATTTAAAATTATTTTCATAAACTATGAACTTCTAATAATATTTAAATTCCATACCTCCTAAAATATTCGCGCAGATCATCTCCAATCATAGGAAACTCATCTGCGATTATATGCGGGATGAGCAAGAAAAATGTCTTAGTGCTAATCTTCTCATCATACTCTTTCCAATATAGGTCCAAAATATCATGGAGTGGTTTCGACACCCATATGTCTTTTTACACGTCATACACTGAAAATAAGATATCAACAATCAACAATTATAATGGAAGAAAGTAACAACAGAATTCAACGGTAATATATGCTTACCGCATATAGGCCCGCCACTTTGTGGATCATGAAAAGTCCCAGCAAAACACAAACGTGTGGTGTACTCCACACACTTCGTAGAAGAGGACGTTTCAAAATCGAAACATCCTTTCTGAACCTGCTCATTCGAAGCTCTCTCCATAGCAAACCTCTCGCCTGAACCAATGCTATAAAGATCAGTGGCTTCTGCAGTCCCTACCTTGTATTTCTTATCTTCTTTATCTTGCGTGATGAATGCAGCATGAATCTGAAATGTTGTTTTGAAAAAAGTAAAAACATAAATCAATATTTCAACTAAAAACAATATGCCTTTTTGATAAAACTAGTGTAATACCCGTGCCTTGGATTTTGATTTATTTTAAATTGAACATCATTTTATATATCTATATAATACTATATTAATATATACTTATAAAGTATTTTTTTAACTTATAAATTAGTTGGAAAGCGATAAAATATAATTTTTTTAAATGATTTAATAAGGTAAAGTAGTAATAAAACTCAAACATGCCACCTATTATAATTTGAAATACATATATAATTATTATCATTAGGATAAAACTAAAAAGGAAAATATAAGATGTCATATAATGATTAAAAAAATCACAAGCACATGATTGTGTGAATACTTTGGAAGTTATGAAGATATACGTAACTTATTCATTATTTTCATGAGAAAGATGGCTAGAAAGAGAGAGAAATAAATAGAGAAAATAAAGGTAAGATGGTAAAAAAAAATTGATCTAAGGCTTCTCATCTAAGATGTAAAATAAGTAATGCTTGTAATTCTTAATTAACTTTTAAAATAAGTAAATTGTAAGAAAAAAATTGGCTCTAATTGATTTTTATAGTTAACTTTTGAAATCGAATATTCACAAATTAATTATTTTTACTAACTTTATATATAAAAAAATTGCAGGTCTTATTGAAATTATAATAAGGGAAATCTAGGGTGTTCTAAGGTGTATAAAATAAATATAGATGTAAAATATTCATTTTGGGGATAAATATTTTTTTCTTCGATATTTGAAGCCAAACACCAAAAATTAATCATAAAAGAGTGTTTATTTATTTATTTTTAAATGATAATATATGCAAATTTCACATTTTATGTTCTCAAAATTATTCAAATTTTGTTTGTAGATCTTAAAATGTTATTTTTTGTATTCCAAATAGTCATTTAAGATGTTTAAAATAAATTTAATTTATCTCTAAAAAATCTTTTGTTAAAAATTTATAGAGATGTCATGTAGAATGTGCAGAGTAAGTATATATTTAAAATATTCATTTTGGATAATTATTTTCCTCAATTTTTGAAGGTTAATAGGTGAAAAAATAATTTCTTCTTAAAATTAATGATGTTTTGCTTCTATCTCCAAAAATATTTAAAAAAATGTATAAAGAAAGTCATGAATGAAATGTATAAAGAAATTCATGATACTAATGAAATAATGATATAAAAGACCACACAAAATGATAATATCCAAAATTGTGGTCCGACGTATCAATGTACATACTCTTTTCTATGAAAAAAAATGAAAAAAATATATTTAAAATAGATCCAAAATTATTATAAGCATATCAATTTAAATATTTTTTGTATGAAAAATAGGAAACAAATATATGTTAAATAGGAAACAAATAATTTCAGAATAATATTGACCAATAAGAAAATACCATTTGAATAAAAAATTCAACTTTATTTGTGGGCGTGACACGTCAGCAAAATGATAGCAGAATTAGTAATATTAATAGATAGATAAGATTTTGCTCTGAATAAAAATGGGGCTCTGTATGGTTTCTTCAATGGGCAAAGGGGCTTAAGGCAAGGAGACAAGGGAGACACCCTGTCTCCTATGCTCTGTCTTATGCACGGATTACCTATCCAGGTTGCTCAAATGCAAGAATAGGCACACACCACCTTTAAATTCCATCCTAAATGTGACTCCTTACAAATCACAAACCTAGCCTTCGTAGATGATCTCATCTTGATTTGCAGAGGGGTTAGCCTTTCTGTAAGAACATTACTAGACCGCTTAACAATGTTCAAGGAGTGCTCTGGGCTGGAGATAAACATAGAAAAGTCTTCTTATTATGCAGCAGGAATTGCGGAACAGGACATGGAAAATCTGGTACAATGGACTTGCTTTACCGCAGGGTCCTTCCCCTTCACTTGCCTCAGCATACCAATCTCATCAGGGAAGCTCACTTACTCACAATTCTCTCCCCTTCTTGATAAATTTGCTCTTACTATTGATGTTTGGAATGCTAAAACCTTATCTTATAAAGAAAAAGTATAACTAATTAAATCTGTTCTACAAGGCATTGAAGCATTCTGGTTTTCTCTCATCCCTTCTCCAATGGCTGTTATTAAAACTTTAAATAGCGTATGTGCAGATTTGCTATGGAAATCACATAGGGTAAGATGGAACGATGTGTGCCTACCAAATAATGAAGGGGGACTAGGGTTGAAAAACCTTTATGAATGACATAATGCTTTTATTTGTAAGCTTATGTGGGATATAACCAGGAAAAAAGACAACCTCTAGGTTAGGTGGATACATGCATCACCAATATTTATGGAGACAAACATTTGGGAATGGAATGTTCACAGAGTAAATGAATCACCCTTGATAAAGAAACTTTTAGCTATGAGAGATCTAACTCTCAAACTTGCGGGTAACATTCCAAGTAACAATAGTCACTGATTTATACCAATATAGTATTTTAACCAAAAATGTAATAATATAACTGATTAATTAAATCATCAAACAAAAATTTAACGAATTAATTGTGAATACCTTACTCCCATGTCCACATATAACAACACCATACGCACTATCAGCCGTGTGGGTTTGCGTTTCTAGGTATTCCACAACAAATTTAAGCACCGACAAGACATTATCCTGTGGAAAAATAGGAGGATAAAAATAGTTAATTTTTGCCTTTCATTTTTTTTATTATTATTTACAAATATGTCAAAAACAAGAAAGAGATAACATACCATTTGTTTACATTGCTCTTTCATTACTTTTCGCATAATAATTGTATTTTTTCCATCTCCAACCATAACACACATGATTCGGCTATTTATTCCATAGTGTTTCTCCCAATGGTCTCTAACTGTAAAATAAATAAATTTAAGTATATATATTAAATTTTAGGTTATATGAAATCGAAAAAAACTTACTTCTTAATTTTGGAACAGGTTGTATATTCTGTGCTCTTCTCTTCATAATGTAACACCCCCGTCTCATATTGGATATCATAAGGATGTACGGAGTGATTTATAAGTGATTCAAGCCCTACCTATGTCACAAGAGCTCTTCCTTTTCAGGCTCCAAGTGAGGACAACGGACCTGAGAGGGCTTGGTGGCATGGGCCGGCGTCTCTTAAGACCCCGGGTATTACAGATGGTATCAGAGCCGACTCCGGACTTGAAGGTGCGTCGACAGTATGCTCGGGTACGCTCCTCCCGGAGGGCAGTACCTTGGGCTCTCACCACATTTTTTAAGGAGTGGAAGGAGGTGGAAGGGGGTGGAGGTGGGGGAAATTTCCCCACCTTTGTGAGAGGGGGTAGGGGAGGTGGAGGGGGTGGAGGATCTAAATGAAGGTGGAGGTGGGGAAAAGGAAAACATGCCCTAAGCGGGGGAGATTGTAACACCCCCGTCCCACATTGGATATCATAAGGATGTACGGAGTGATTTATAAGTGATTCAAGCCCTACTTATGTCACAAGAGCTCTTCATTTTCAGGCTCCAAGTGAGGACAACGGACCTAAGAGGGCTTGGTGGCATGGTCTGGCGCCTCTTAAGACCCCGAGTCTTACACATAATTGTCCTCTCATTTGAACCTCGTGAATCTTCAGCTACGATATAACCTTCTTTATAGCGCACTACAACTATAGTTGTTCAATGAAGCCTTTCTCCAACATCTCCCATCTACTGAAAGTGGAGTAAGAAGTATATAATCAGCTCATTTGAACCTCGTGAATCTGCAGCTACGATATAACCTTCTTTATAGCGCACTACAACTATAGTTGTTCCATGAAGCCTTTCTCCAATATCTCCCATCTACTGAAAGTGGAGTAAGAAGTATATAATCAGTGAACCAAATGTCATGTCACGATAGGGTAAACAAGAAAAAGAATTCAGTACACAAAAAGATGGAGAGTTCAAGATATATTACCACAGTCAAACGCAATAATAGGCTTTAACTGTTAAAGTTAAACTTAATTTAAGCTTTTAATTTATCAAGTTTCATGTATGCATTCAAGGTGGAAGTTCATGCATTGTAGAAAACGTACGAATTCAAGCCTTGGGTGTTAAAGTCATAAGTTTCTAGCTTTAATGTATAGGAAGTTTGTGTTAAGATACATGCACTACTAGTTCTATAAATAGCTTGTATCTTTTGAGTTGGAATAAGAGTGAAATACACAAATAAAGAGTGAAACACATTCCAAGAAGCATTTGAGCTTCTATTCCTCTTCTAAATTGTCTCTTCCAATATTATTTCCTCTTCAAATTCTATCAAATTGGTATAAGAGCCGGTTATGGCTAATTCACGTTTTCCGTTCCAATTTCCTCGTCTCACAAAAGAAAACTATGAGGATTGGTGTCTCCGCATGAAGGCACTTCTTGGTTCCCAAGATATGTGGGAGATTGTCGAAAGAGGCTATGAGATGCCTCAAGACGAAGCTTTGTTGACTCCCACCGAGAAGGAGACCTTTCAAAAGACCCGGAAGAAGGATCAACAAGCTCTCACTCTCATCCACCAATGTCTGGATGAGTCCATGTTCGAGAGAGTGGCCAATGAGACGACTGTCAAGCAAGCGTGGGAAATCTTGAAAACATCTAACCAAGGGGTTGACAAGGTGAAGAAGGTGCACCGACAATCTTTGCGAGAAGAATTTGAAGGTCTTCGAATGCAAGAGTTCGAATTATTTGCGGATTTATTTGCAAGATTGTTAGCCGTGGTCAACCAAATGAAGCGATACGGAGAAAGCATCAAGGATGCTCGAGTTGTTGAGAAGATACTTCGTTCGTTGCCGACGAAGTTTGATCATGTTGTAGTCGCCATCGAAGAGTCGAAAGACTTGGAGACTATGACGGTTGAAGAAGTCATGGGTTCTTTACAAGCCCGTGATGAGAGGATCAAAAGCAGAAAGGACGAGCCAACAGAGCAAGTCCTATCCATCAAGCACTCAACTCAAGAGAAGAGTGATGGTCAAGAGAAGTCTCAAAGAGGAAAAGGACGAGGACGTGGACGTGGATCTTTTCGAGGAAGAGGAAGAGGAAGAGGCGGACCACCAAACCATGACTCCAATGACGGAGAAAGTGGCCAATCCTCGAGAGGACGAGGAAGAGGAAACTTTTGCAGACATGATAAATCGAAGTTTCGATGTTATAATTGCCAGAATTTTGGGCACTATGCTCTCTCATTTCAACCAAAAAATTGACTAAAATATAGTAACATCAAATAGTTTTCTAAAAAGCGGGGAATTTTCTGAGTTTAAATGGAGAACCCAATGGGGATCATAGGGAATATAAATGAGAAAAATTAAGTGGAGATGGGATTGGGACAAGGATGTTTTTAAATCCCCGAACGGGGATGGAAACGGGACAAAGACGGTTTTAGTAATTAGGGATGGGGAGAGTTATAATGGCCACTTATAGAGAAGAGTTGGAAAATTAACCGAAGTTTATAATTTAGTTTAAGGTAAAGTTTATATAAAATAGATACTGAACGGTTATGGATTAGATAAACGTAGTTTGGTATATATGTAAAAGAGTTTATTATATATATTATATATATATATAATTAGGATTTGGTTTGTATTTTTTATGCTATTAAGAATAGTTTGATCTCTTTTCATCAAATAAACTCTAATAATTTCTTATAACGAAGTTTATCATTTCAACTCTTAAATAATTCCCCATAATACAAAATATAGCTTGCCCTCAATAAAAATTTCAACTAGATTATGGCTCTCCATATGAAAAATCGTAAGGTAATTTTTATTTATTAATCCTATACATTTAAATTAAGTAATTTCAATGCTAATAATATCATTAATTAAAGATATTAATAATGGTCTTTCTCAATGTTTAATTTATGTATTTAGGACATAGGTTAGAAGAAGTTGGACAAAATTCAAATGATAACTCACTTCGAATTTTCTCAATTTGCTTGGAAGAGACTCCAAATCACATGGTTACTAGCATTATTGCTAACCCAACAAAATCTCCTCCCCTTTTTTTTAATTCAATTTACAAATCTCAAACCCAGTTGAAGATAA
Source organism: Persicaria maculosa (assembly GCA_963922045.1). Classification (NCBI taxonomy): domain Eukaryota; kingdom Viridiplantae; phylum Streptophyta; class Magnoliopsida; order Caryophyllales; family Polygonaceae; genus Persicaria; species Persicaria maculosa. The sequence goes on from OY998262.1 coordinate 67,888,379, forward strand.
ACTCTGGCACTTTCCTTTTCAGTTGTGTACACTGCCGGTACTTGTGTGGGTTCCCTTTTCTTGATCTCGCTACTGTTTGAGAGCAACCATGGACTTGAATCATTTGCTGATTGCTCAACTTGTCACTCTCTAAAGTCTAAAATCACCATCTTTCTGAATCTTCACCTGCTTCCCGTCCTCCCCAAATCTCCTGCTTCCACTGAATTTTCGTTCTGGGCGGGGAACAATACAGAAATGACGATTGCTAGATATGGGCGTCAGGCAAAATCGGCTTTTGCTCGATGGAGTCACCAATTGAAACGCCCACACGGATTATGCGCGAAGTTAACAGCTGTGGTGATTTTAGGCCTCTGCTTCGTCTTCATTTGGTCCTTTTTTTCTTCTACCCCCAATTCATTCACAGATCGGAGGGAGAGCTTCGGTGAAATTGCTGAACCTGCAACTGCTGTTCATACCCCAAAGGTCAGTACCAATTCTCATTCTTCAAGAGCTCAATCTCACAAACCCCAATCCCAAAAGCGCCCACATCAAACTAGGAGTAGCAAAAACACTCATTTGCAATCTGATCTGAACAAGAAGAAGAAATCAGTTAGTGAGAGGGTTGATAAAGGAGCTGCTACTGTTAATCCTTCTAAATCTAGGCATAGTTCTGGCTCTAATAAGGAGATTGGGAGGAAGAAAGAAATTCATGGGGCTAGGGTTAAGTTGAATTCAACAGAAGAGGTGGTAAAGGAGGGAGATGGAATTGAGAGATCTGAGGATGGGGTTGATGTTGAAGTGGAGGGGGAGGTGGCGGATGGCAAGGAAGAGGGATCTGAGGGTGGAGAAGGGGAGGCAAGTGATGGAGTTGAAGGAGATGAAGAAGCGGAAGCTCGGGAGGAAAATGCAGAACTTGATTTGAAGGAGGGGGATGAGAGGGTTTCCGGGTCTGATGATGCAATTGGGAAGAATAAGAAGAAATTGGGGCCTTTGTTTGATCCAAATGCAAGTTATAGTTGGAAGCAATGTAGTGCTAGAAGTAAGCATAATTACATTCCTTGCATTGATGTTGAGATGGCGACTGGAAAGGTTCAGATGTATCGACATCATGAGAGGAGTTGCCCTAGGACACCTCCAATGTGTCTTGTTCCACTTCCTGCTGGCGGGTATGATACGCCCGTACGCTGGCCTGAGAGCAAGAACAAGGTATCTGAATCCGAGTTCCTACATTCTTCTTGTTCAATCCGTGTGAACCAATCCTGCTCTGCTGATTGATTTACATCTTTTGCAGATAGTCTATAAGAATGTTGCACATCCAAAACTTGATGCATATATTAAGACTCAGAGTTGGGTGGTTCAATCTGAAGAATATTTGATGTTCCCTCAGAATGAATCTGTCATAAAGGGTGGCATTTCTCACTATTTAGAATTCATTGAGGAGGTATTATATCATACTGCTTTAATCCTGTTTTTAATGTGTTATCTTCTATTAACCACATTGCTTGCTTTTTGACCCATTGATGATTTTTCTGTAACATGGCCTAGCCATGTGAATGTTCAGATTGAACCATTAGGCTGCAGTCCTGGGTCATTGTGTGCCTATATTATCATGTCATGGATGGATGCCTCTATTTTCGAACAAAGGAAATTAAATAGAATTTGCCGGTAAAAGATGAGACTGAAATTATGATATGAAATCTACAAGAGGGAGCTTTTTCCCATTCATCAACTTTGGTGTTCATCTCCTGATACAACTTTAATGAAATTATTTCATGATTTAACACGTCTCAGACTTGACACCTTCTCATATTATTTAAATGTTTGTTTGTATCCCATAGCTGAAGTAATGAGATTCTGAAGATTTACTAGCTGTTGACGAGCAATATAATGATTTTGACTTTCAACTCTATCTTCACTCTGTAGTATTTTTCTCTCTAATGAATTTTTTTTGGATCTTGTAGATGGCACCAGATATTGAATGGGGGAAAAATATCCGTGTTGTTTTGGACGTGGGATGCACAGACTCAAGCTTTGGAGCTTTGCTGCTCTATAAAGACGTAGTAACTTTATCCCTCGGGTTGAAGGATGACCTCGTGGACTTGGCACAGGTTGCACTAGAGCGTGGTTTTGCCACAATTGTTAGCCCTTTTGCATCTAGAAGGCTTCCTTTTCCGAGCAATGTTTTTGATGCAATTCACTGTGGTGGATGCGGCCTTCACTCACATTCTCATGGTCTGTCTCCCCTTTGAATCTATACTCATGCATTCACACTTCTCTGCATCCACATCCTTTTTTATAAGGTTGAATGTGTACTTAAACTACTTAATTAGATTGCTCTGATTCTGTGCAGCGGGAAAGCTCCTCCTAGAGATGAATAGAGTGTTGAGACCTGGTGGATACGTCATCTTTTCAACCCAACACAACAGCATTGAACAGGAAGAAGGTAAGATCATTTGTATTAATTTCTAACATGATCTGGTGTAAATTCAACCATAGATAGAAGAACCCTCCAGTATTATCGCAACTGAATTAACAGTTAGTAATCTTATGTCGCGTCAAGTTGCTCTCTGGATACCCAGGATAAAATTCATTCCTATGTTGGTCTGCCAGTGCTACTTTTGGTTGTATGGTTCATTTTTACTTCTTTTTTTTGTTAACATTTATGACTTTCTTGCCAGCCATGAGATCATCAACTGCATCTATATGCTGGAATGTACTAGCTGATAAGGCAGATGAAATTAGTGAAGTGGGAGTTAAGATCTATCAGAAACCAGAGTCAAATGACATATATAATCTAAGAAGGAAGAGGAATCCTCCCCTATGCAAGGAAAATGAAAACCCAGATGCTGCCTGGTAAGTAAGCCTAAACATTACAGCATGACTCATCCGTTATCTTATCTACTTGAATGCTCCTATTCTTGCATTTCATTTCTGGCTCTTTCTGGGGTAAATAGCCTGCGGATGATGAATTTTGTGAGTGCCTTGTTTTCTAAATGAAGTCATTAAATATATTTAAAGCTTGAAAAAAATACAAAACACGATATTGTGATTTTCCATGTAACCTGAGAAATTATGTCTCTTGAGACTTGGTTTCTGATTTTAGGAAATCATAAATGGTGACAGGTACGTTGCCATAGGAAACTGTTTGCATTCTGTTCCATCTGCAATTGAACAACACGGGAATGAGTGGCCTGCAGAGTGGCCCGGAAGGCTTGAAAGTTATCCTGAGTGGTTGGAAGACAAGGAGAAAGTAAAGGCGGAAACCCGACACTGGAAGAATATTGTTGAGAAGTCTTATCTTACTGGAATGGGAATTGAATGGGGAAATATCCGAAATGTGATGGATATGAAAGCTGTCTATGGAGGGTAATTCCCAATAATACATGATTCGATCTTTCCAATAGTCTTGTTTTAAATTTGATCGAACGTTTACTGAATGAGTTACAATTCCGCAGATTTGCTGCCGCCCTCTCACAACACAAGGTCTGGGTGATGAGTGTGGTTCCAGTTCATGCACCAGATACCCTTTCCTACATTTACGAGCGCGGACTGTTTGGTGTTTACCATGACTGGTGTGAATCTTTCGGCACTTACCCAAGAACATACGATCTATTGCATGCTGATCATCTCTTTGCACGGCTCAAGGGAAGGTTAGAATTCGATTTCTCATTTATTACACAAACTTTACTTGCACACTCCAGCTGGATATTTGTATTCATCTTATCATTGTCCTTTTTTCCTAATCAGGTGTAGATACCCAGTGAGTATTGTAGTTGAGATGGACCGCATTTTACGGCCTGGAGGTTGGGCCATTGTCCGAGATAAGGTAGAAATTCTGACACCTCTAGAAGGAATACTGAGAAGCTTGAACTGGGAAATCCGAATGATGTTCGCTCAAGGGAAGGAAGGCATCCTGGTTGCCCAGAAAACAATGTGGAGACCCTGAAACCTCTCCGTCTTGTTCTTTTGAGATGGATTTTGCGCTGTTGAAATACGAGAAAATGGCAACCATATACATCTGACTCTCCTCAAATACACCCTTGCTGAACTCGGCATCACAAAACAATGGAGCCTTGAAGACCCTTGCTTGGTAACCTCTAACCGGATGGACACTCAAAAAAGAACATGGAGGTTACATAGGACATCCTGATCCCTGGCTTCGAGGGCGTCCCAACGAAAATCAAGTTGACAAACCGATGAATTTTTATAGTTACATAGGATAGTTTCTTGCGAGTGTAGTCTCTTTGGGCGAGGGTGTTTCATTGTTTGAGAGTTTCTTCTTTTCGGAAGGCTTGTGTGATTTTGTTTTCCCTCATTTTTGATTCATCGAGAGGTGTTTTCATCAAAGACGAGTTATGAGTGTATAGATGTGTAATGTAATAGCTTCCTTGATTAGTTACCACATTACTATGTGCCTATGTGGTGTTCCTAAGCACCCTTCAAAGATTCGAGTTCGAATGATGAGAATGAAGTATCTATAAACTTTATGAGAGAGCACTTTACTTCTTTGTGAAGGTTAGGATTTTTTATGGTACATAGGCAAACAAAATTAGCATTTCGGAAACATTTCCATGATTAGTCCGGGGTAAGAATGTGTGAAGAATACAAAGTTGTAAATCAAATCCGTTTGAAACAAAGATGCTCCTCTTTTTGTATGTTTTTTTTATCTGTGAAAGATTTTGGACAGAGATCAAATCCTGCTGATGCTCCAATTAATAGCGTCCTTTCAGACGAGAGTCGTGCTCTCAAAGTGAGTTATAATCGACGCATCATCCATCAAGAAAGCTATAGAAATTGCTTTGTCGATCACTTGGTCACTCTTTTGAGGACACATCCGATATGAGCATCTTCTTTTTGTATGTATTTGTTTGTGTTTATTTTGTCTACCTTCTTGTAATTTCTGAATTACTCGGAGATAATCTTACAATGTAGTCGGAAAAATAGTGTGTGGATCTAGATTTCTATTGCCAAATATATATATGGATTTATTATTGTTGACATTATTGTTGTTGTTGATGCTGACAATTAACCATGCTGAAATTGTAGTATTCACAACAGATCTATTTGAAGCACATTGGGCCGGCCCATTTAGAAGTTTGGGCCCATGAAATGTGCTTTCAGGCGGTTAAACCCTCCAATACTAAACCCTTCACCGCCGGCGAAATGACCTTCACTCTCTCCCTCCTCTTTTCCGCCGCGAAAATACCGAACCGCCACTAGAACGCCACCACCGCTTCGCCGGAATGTTGACTACTTCTCTCTCATCCACCTCTTCCCGCATCACCATCCTCGCCCTGCTCTCCGCCACCACCTTCTACTGCTTCTACAAGTCTCTCCGCCTCCGATCTCTCAAGCTTACTAATAGCACCCGCTCTCCTCCTCGATCGTCGAAGATTTTATGTATCTCGCAAACCGGCACCTCGAAAAACCTAGCTCGCCGTCTCCAGAGCCTGCTCTCTTCACAGGGCTTCAATTTCGATCTTATTGATGTGCAGGAATACGATCCGGAGGATCTCGCGAAGGAAACCCTAGTTTTGATTGTGGCGTGCACTTGGGAGGATGGAAAGCCGCCACCGAGTGCCATGTTCTTTGCCGATTGGGTTGATGATAGTGTTAATGATTTTAGGGTGGGATCGTTGTTGCTAACTAAGTGCAAGTTCGCGGTGTTTGGTGTTGGAAGCAGGGGTTACGGGGAGAGGTTTAACGCAGTTGGTAGAGGATTTTCTAAGAAGTTGAAGGAATTGGGGGCGAAGGAGGTGTTGAAGTTTGGTGAAGGGGATGTTGATGGAGGTGAATTGGATGTGGAGTTCAACGATTGGGGCGAGAGATTGGTTGGGGTTTTGAAAGGTGGATTGGTGGAGAATCAGAATGGGGGCTCTGCCTGTGGAAGTCTGGAGTGTAAGAGTGACTGCGAGGCATCTGAGGTGTGGGAGTCAGAGGATGAAGAGGAGGGAGCAAATGGCGACGAGTCGGATATTGTTGATCTCGAGGATCTTGCTGGGAAAGGTCCGTCCAGGAATTCGAAGGCCAAGTTTGAGGTTAATGGGGTGAAAAACGGTCAGAAGGAAATGGTGACTCCTGTAATTAGAGCGAATTTGGAGAAACAGGTAGTCTAAATCTCTCATTATTATTGGTTTTGCCTATTTTTAATCAGCTGTCAGTTGTTCTTGCCTTAAGCTTTTATACCATTCAGTATGTTTTGATGTTTATACTGTGAATGTAAAGGGAAACATTCAAGAATGACCTAGTGAAAGAGAAACTGATAAACACTTGCAGCACCGTACTCAAAAAGGACTCAACAGGGCAGATGGAAAAGGGAGTTTTAAAATTATAGGACACAGACATGGCAAGTAAAGGCCAATATAAATTCAACCTTATCTTTAAAGTTTATAGGATACAAATATAGAACCAATCATGTAAGAGTATTAAGTAGTAACAATAAATTAGCACCAAATATATGATAAAACATGAATTTAACAAGTTGAATGCCAAAGATTAGAAGAAACAAATAACACTACGTAAACTAATAGTACATTTCCTTGACGTGCCTGGGGGGTTTCTGACAATGCAAACGAGACACCCACTTGAGGTGTAGGTGCTTGATAGGCTTAAGGCTTATACACATGCTTATGTGCGGAGTATGTGGATGATGTATGGAATATAAATACTTTTGGGGTAAGCATAATCTTTGTGCATGAAGAATCAGGAAGCAGAAGCAACATGCTAGTTGCTTTTCTCATTTGTGTATGGCATAAGATGTTAACTAGATGAATAACATGTGGCGATTGGGGGTAGATGAATTTTTTGATTTACATTATGGTGTGTTTTATTTTTTGCAGGGCTATAAAATAATTGGCTCCCATAGCGGTGTTAAACTGTGCAGATGGACCAAGGCGCAACTTAGAGGTCGTGGAGGTTGTTACAAGCACTCATTTTATGGGATTGAGAGTCATAGGTGATTATACTTGGGTTTAGATTTTGTTAAACCATGAGATTTCCTTTCCACGTTTGGCATGGTTGTTGATGTTTTTATGCATTTAAGCCAACTTTATTACCTGGACGGTTTAAGCATTGCAAGTTTTTGTTGGGCTTTAGTAGATTTTGCTCCCTTGTGAGTAATATTCAATCTATGTGATTTCAAATTTCCAATGATGAGGAAACTGATTTCCTCTGTATATCAGGTTCCATGTTTAATTAAATGTAGGCTTTTATCTTGGTTTCACCAACAACTTGAAATTATAGAAATATTTCCTTTGGAAATAATCTGACCCAACCAAATGAGCCTAATGTTACTTTCTGTTTGCCTCATATGATTCTTTGATTGCTCTTAGCTATTTTATTTGCACTGATTCTTATAACTTTTTCGCTAAATTTACCTGTTTTTATCTTGAAACAGGTGCATGGAAGCTACCCCAAGTTTGGCATGTGCTAATAAATGTGTGTTTTGTTGGAGGCATCACACAAACCCTGTAGGAAAGAAATGGCAGTGGAAAATGGATGATCCTTTAGAGATTGTTAATAGTGCTATAGAATTGCATAAAAAAATGATAAGGCAGATGAAAGGAGTACCAGGTATTATCAATGTAATCTTTAATACAGTAATTCTGACGTTAGTTAATGCTGTTTTTTCTGTATCGATCTGTACTCAAGTTAAAATTGGAAGAGAATCGTTTAGTGTTTCACTTTTTCTTCTTCAATCTTGCGTACCACATCCATTGTGGCACTTTTATTTCAGTTCTCAAGGGCCAATTTATATAATACTCTATACTAGGTGTGAAGGAGGAGCGACTATCTGAAGGCCTTTCTCCTAGGCATTGTGCACTATCACTTGTCGGTGAGCCTATCATGTACCCTGAGATTAATGCGCTTGTGGATGAATTGCATCGGAGGCGTATGTCCACTTTTCTTGTGACAAATGCCCAGTTCCCTGAAAAGATTAGAACGCTGAGACCTTTGACCCAGGCATGCTGACTTCTGTTCAACAGTCTGAAGTTTTTTTTTTAATGCATTTACTGATTCTATTTATAAACTCTAATCAAACTTTGGTTTCTTTTTGTTGACATTTCTGTTCATGCAGTTATATGTGAGTGTTGATGCTGCAACAAAAGATAGTTTGAAGGCCATTGATAGACCTCTCTTTGGAGACTTTTGGGAGCGCTTCCTGGTGAGTTTACATTTAACTATTATTCAGAAGGGAGGAAGTGGTTATGAATATTATCAATAGATATTATTCAGAGTTTCTCTGGTTTGGTTTTTATTCTTGCAAGTACCCTTCCTGCTCCTGTTCCCTGCTGCCCATGGGTTGTCCTAAGAATACAATGAACTAAAACGGTTACTTTTAAGCAAATAAAAGTCCCTCCCATTAATATAAAAAAGTAATATAAATAATTTCAGAACTTTGACATATTTGTCCAAGGTCTTGAAATTGATAGTCACAATATGGTTATCTTACCTTGTTCCATATCTTTCCATGTTTACGTGTTTTATTTATCATGTGTCGCAGGACTCTCTAAAATCTCTTAAAGACAAGCAGCAGAGAACTGTTTATCGTTTAACATTGGTCAAGGGTTGGAATACTGAAGATTTAGAAGCCTATTTTAACCTCTTATCTCTCGGGAAGCCTGACTTCATTGAAATCAAAGGCGTAACCTACTGTGGATCGTAAGTTGCTGCCTGCACTAAAAATTTGTTCTTGTTTGTGCCATGCTGTTACCATTTGATGTTCATTCCTCTTACAGAACTGCCACATCAAAGTTAACGATGGAGAATGTGCCCTGGCATGCGGATGTGAAGGAGTTCTCCGAGGCCTTATCTTCTAAGAGTGAAGGGGAGTATGAGGTTGCCTGTGAGCATGCCCATTCGTGCTGTGTTCTATTGGCAAGGACTGACAGGTTTAAGGTTAACGGGCAGTGGCACACTTGGATTGACTATGAAAAGTTCCATGATCTGGTCAGTTTTTAAGTCAGCGATCTTTATTTTTTCCACGTCTAAAACAAAGGATTTCAATCATTGTAACTCGTTTTCGTTTGGAAATGTAGGTGGCTTCTGGGCAGCCTTTTAGCAGTGAGGATTATATGGCTCCTACACCATCTTGGGCTGTTTATGGTGCTGAAGAAGGCGGTTTCGATCCGGATCAGACTCGCTATAAGAAAGAAAGGCATCACAAGGCAAAGCCTTGATAGTTCACAGGTGATTTCAGTCTTCTATAAGAGCTTGATATTTTTATCTTACTTCCAAAAGTCTTTCATAGAGGAAATCTACACTTAATATTAGTGGTGCCCTGTTTTGTTGTATCTGCGGTGTCACTTTGTAATTTTTAAACTGTTCCGTGGATTTACCATCTCAAAACATATAAACTAAGATTTAGTCAGTGTTATAAATCTTTATCTCACTGATTTTTTTTTTATTTCTTAAAAACGAAAACGTAAGGCAGCATATTGCTTCTCGAGATGCCGTTATTTACTGTTTGAGTTGGTGAGATTTTGTGGTTATAATAATTTGTGTAGTGTTTGCTGGCGTCGATGATGCTGACTTTTTAGAGTGATATTTTGCCATTCGACTTGAGCTTGAAGAGTAAATAGATAGCATTAGTAGCCCATCTCAGAGCTTGATGGCTCTAACGAGTTTATACTGTGTTTTTTTTTTCCTTCCCAAGTTTCATTGCCCGGTTATTGGGGCTTGTGATTGTTATTAGAATTAACATCATACATATATATCAATATGTTTACAGTAAGCTTTGTTTACAAGTAGTATGGAAAACTGCTGAAAATTCTTGCTTCTTTTTTATTGCTAACTTAAACAGATGAATGAAATAGGTTTCTACATACGATAAGGTTACACATAAAAATTCATTGATGCTTGAAGAGTAAATAGAGTGGAGGTTTTCATGGCCCATCACCTGTGTATTTCCTGCAATTTTCCCTGTGGGGTAATACTTATTAAAGGTTCAACACCCCCCAAAAAAGAAGATGCCTGAATAATTTAGGTATAAAATTTGAGCTGTACCTGTGTTATTTACTGTCTTTGCACCTTGTAAAACTTGTCAGATTGTGTCTAGAGATCACACAAATTATTATAAAGTTTACAATGGATGTTGCCTATTATGACTCTTTCTTCTACAGTCATATGTGAGGAGTACTTGCCATGTGATAAAAAGAGGGGAGATGAGAGTTGTCTGTTGATACGGTGGCAGTGAAAGTGGCATTCTGCAGAAATCAGTCCTCCCCATTTTAGATGGTCTTTGACTCTTTTACTATGCTTAGTGAAAGTAACTGCAGTAGTTAAGTTGATCCTCTTTACCTTCCTTGACAAGCAGAGCTTGCAAAACACTGTGTGTAGACCCTTTTGGAGGAGGACGAAGCAGGTGTTGCGCCGATTGCTTATATTGTAAGGTGATTATACGATTCGAGCAGATTTGACAATTCGACATTGTTTATGTTAACTGGTTTTCACTTTAGGTTGGCATTCAAGTTTAATGAGGAATCAGTTTGGCCTTTTGGTTGTTATGTTCTAACTTTCTAAGCTGATTTCTTGTATTGTTTACATTTCTCAATCCAAACTGATGAAGTTCCAGCATCACCTTGTACTATTAGGAAAAATCCAGAGGAACAAAATGCAGATGCACCCAAATTGCATACCTAACAAAAACAAATTTGGAAGAACAATGCAGAAAAGTTGAAAAGGAAAAGGCCAAAAACTGTGTGAAAACAACTGAACTCAACACACACAGACACACACACACATTGATGATTGATGTGTAAAACAAAAGCAACCTTATCAGAAAATGAAAGGAAAATCAATAGCAACACTCAAGTGTTGATGTATCAATTTTTCATAGTAAAACCCCATCTTAGCCCTATCCAATATCCATACACTAACACAGTCAACACAATGATAATGACATATTACAACATCAAATCTCCCATAAACCAATCCACAACCATAAATTACACACAAGGAAAAAACAATTAAAAAAAAAGTGTAAACTGAGAACAAGTAACAAACTTAGCTGCTCTTATGGGGTTTGCTCTTTCTTCTTGCTTTACTCTTTGGCTGATCCTCCTTTGACGAATCTCGATTATCAGCCATAAGAGATGTTTGCTCACTTGCCTCTAAAAGCACCTCTTGCTGGCTTTCTTGCTCTTGTGTTTGTGCTTTCTCATCCGATGCCTTCAATTCGTCTTCGAAAACGATCTTCCGAGGCCGTCCCCTTTTTCTTGGAGTGCTACTGCTCTGACCTTCTCCTCCTGCTGAAGAGGCCTCATCCATGGCTACTGATATCTCCTTTGTCTTCTTCCTTTTCTTACCCATCAAACTATCCTCTTTTATATTGGTTGTTATGAAATATGAATGATTTAACAAAACCTATTCTATAGATTACAAGAACAAGAAAATTAAAAAAAAAAAAACTAAAAAAGAGTGGATGAGATTGGGAAGCTCCAAAATCAAATGATGAGATTGCAACTTCCCGGAGATGCTCTCTCCATCTCTCTGTATATCCTAATTTCCTAAAAGCTATGACTGGGAATTATTTTTCCTTTTTTCAAGCCGCAATGGAAAAGATGAGTTATAAACAGAATGAAAAGCATTAAGATGAGGTAGCAACTTATCTCTCGACCCCTGCAAAAAATAAAAATAAAAAAAATAAATAAATGAAAGTAGCAACTTGTCGTAACTATGGTTAAGTCATAACCCCACTCCTCCCCACCCGTCGGAAAAAAATATTATATTTTACACTATGGGAAAATATAATTTGTCCGACTATTTGGAAAAATTTAGGGCTCAGTTGGTTGGCAATAAAAAAACCAACGAAGTAAAAATTCAGGAAGTTAATGTATGTGTTTTGTCTTATAAAAATCCAGAAAATTGAATTCCTGAGAATTTAACTTCTCCCATTTTAGAGGAAGTTTACTTACCTAGTCGCTAAGTTACACACTTCCAGCATTTTTAATTGAAAATTTCTAATTCCCTCATTTTAATTCATATATTCCAAAATCAAACCACATACATTTTTTCAATTCCCATGATTATAATTTATGGGAATTGAGTTTCGAGGAAGTTAAATTTTCGAAAATTATACTTTCCCTATTTAACCAAATGAGCCTTAAATTTGTCCAAATAGTTGGACAAACTGAGAAATCGCAGAATTGATGAATCTAGAGTGAAGGACCAATAAGACCCTAGAATCAAAGAAAAGAAAATTACAAGGAGGAAATCGAGTGAAGTTGTAAGATGAATTTTTATGGTTCAGTGCATTCGTCTTGCTAGGCCTTTGATCTGCGACTAGCCGACTATGTCGATAGAGTTGTGAAAACAAAGTGGTGTAGCTCGACGTCTGAACCATCTTGATAAAGATGACATGTATTGATTAATAGGTTATGAGTTCGACCCCCACCCCAATTGTAATGAGCATAAATGTCTTCTTTTAATTTTTTTTTTAAATATCAATCTTCTCGACAACTCAATTAACCATGTTGGTTGCATCAATTTCTTTCATTTTGAAAAAATAATAAAATAATGTAACAATGTCTATGAAGTTGGTGAGCCTAGTGTTTGGGCTTGGAATATCCAGTGGGCTCAAATGGGCTATCGTGTCCTAATGTGTATTGGGCTTCCGGCCCAATAAGCAGTCATGGTCTGTTGATACAGCAACACGCCAACACCCATCTGCTCCAACACCGAAGCACCTTGATGGCTCTTCCTCTCCTTATCAAAAAGCATTAATCGACCGACCTCCATGAAAATCCAGTCTGGATTTTGGGGATAAGATCATCAAAAAATATAAAATCTTTGTTCTGATCAGATAAGCGTGGGCCCAGATGGTTGGCGACGGCTTAATCAGGGCGTAGGATCTGATTTTCCTCGGAAATTCGTAGAATGAGCACTGCGAGCCACAAATTGTGTTTCGTTTCCGGGTCAAGATGTCGGCCGCAACGTGAGACAGTGGAGGAAGTAACGCGATTTGAAAATTCAGTGTGATTTGTGAAAGGGATTTGACGCGAAGACAATTTTGCCAGATTCGGTTTTAATGGCTGTCGCCAGAGAGAGATAGAGAGAGCTCAAGATCGTGTACTGTGTCCGCCGCTGGTTCCGCTTCCATTTATTGAAATCAGTTCGTGTTCTTGTGCGACGTGTTCAATTGTTGCTGGATTCCGAGCAGTTCTTATTCGCTAGTTTTGGAAGTTCTGAGATTTCCTCCCCTTTCGGTAAGCTTTTGGTCTGAGATTTCATCCCCTTTTGATTTGCATCTGAATTGAATACTGTGAGTCTGTGAGTTTCTTGCTTGAACTTTGATTGAGCAATAATTGCTCCACTTTTCTGAGCAATTGTCTTCAGGAATTTGCTGTTATCCCTGGATTGTGGAAGAAATTATGATCTTTTTCCCCCAAAAAGAAATTATGATGCTTTTTCCCCCAAAAGATGAAGTCAATTTTTATAGTATCTATTTTAAGCTTATGCCAAATTTGAGTCTGATTCTTTGAAAGAGACTAGGGATCTTGTCATTTTCCATGTATTGATGTTTTTGAGATTGGCTATCACCTCATTAAAGCTTAGTCACTTTGATTTATTGTGATGAACAAGCAATTTTTTGTTTTACTTGTCAGGTCTTCAGTGCCTCTGTGATTGATTGTTACCCTATTGCACTTGTGTTGATGGTTTCTAGAGGAAAATTTGTGCAGTTAGAAAGCTGTTAGGTCATGGGTTCTTGCGGAAACGTGAATGGAGATGAGGTAGCCTGCAATGGCTTTCATATTATCAGGCATACCCCTTTTCAACCGGGCGGAAACCGGCATCCGTGTTGGTTTGATGTGAGAGTCTTTTATGTCCGAGTCAGCCATTTTGTGGTAGATGATTCCACCCCGGGATCACTTGCGCTCAATCACATTCCTCTGGATCCTGATACCCTTCTTGAAGTTAATGGCCAGAGATGTGGCATTAACTCGGATGGAATTTCATCGGTTCTGCGTAGGGATCGTCTGGATAAGAGGTCTGAGGAAGTCACCTTTGTGAGCACTGATAATGTCAGATTCACAGGAAGTGTGAAGTTTCAGGTTTTCAATAGAGAGGATCTTGTGCTCAGTGGAGTTTTGGAACTGGGCAACAACAATGGTACTAATGGAGAACAGCAAAACCTTGATAAGAGATGGAGTTTGAGATTTGAATCTGAACTTGTTGCCTGCTCGAATTTCTTAAAGACGCAGTACAATGGCAGACCTGAATGTGATCCGCCCACTATTGAGGTCTATGTCGCAGGATGCTTTTCTGGAGCTCCAATTATTTTGACTAAAACTTTGCAGCTTAGTGCTCGGAAGAAGAACAATAGAAAGGTTGCATTAAATGCAATACCAGAACATGAAATGGCTGGAACCTCAAAAGATCCCAATAGTCTGAATTCCCTGAATTCGGGTTCCCCTGGGCTTGATCTGCAGGTAATGTTGCCGAAGCACTTCACCCTTTTCCGCCATTTTCAGTTATCATGCTTGTTCATGCACTAAAATGTGATTCTTCCATGTTAGAAACAACTGTAGTTGATGGAAATAGCCTTTCAATCTTTTGGTCTGTTGGTGTGATACCGAGCATGCCTGTTTGGTCGTGTTGGAAGTCTAGCAAATATTGTCAATACATGTATAGAGGCAGCCGAATCAATGGTTAAAAGGTGTTAAATTAGCTCACCTGTTTGCCTTTTGGTCAGCAGGAAGCAGAGTACACAGATTACAAAATGGACGAGGAAGAAGAACTCAACCTGTACTGGAGAAACCAGGAATACATGGAAGGTGAAGACAGTGAGGTCTCATGGTTCAATGCCGGGGTACGGGTGGGTGTGGGGATCGGCCTTGGAGTTTGTATTGGCGTGGGATTAGGTGTCGGCTTGCTGGTCCGGACTTACCAAACAACCACTCGAACTTTCAGGAGACGGTTTATCTAGACTCTTGCCGGTGATGCTCCATGGCTGTCATATCCTCATCAGACGGTAAAAGTTTAGCAATTTTGCTATGTTTTGGATAGGAAATCAGAAACATCCTTTACAGTTAAGTGTGATCAGTATCTTCTAGAGTGGTGGTTTCTTTTGTTACGACTTGATTCGTATATGTGTGTTTCCTGATCCTTGAGATCTTAGCCTAGTGTCAATATCACCCAAGCTTTTGAGACAACCATGTCTTGTAAATGAGCTTGCGTTAATTGTAATACGACAGTTTCGCCTTCTGTAATGAAAAGAGCAACTTCTTTATGCATAAACACTTGTAACAATGTTCCCAAACAAGTAAAGTAACCCTCAATCAACCTAAATGGTAACAAGCTTCAAATGGCACGAACATTAATTCAAATCCAAAACTAATCATACCAATCCTACCGGACCAGACCTTTTTGGATGATCATCTCTCCTCATAGATCTCTCCTAATATTTACCTAATAGATCTCTCCTAATATTTACCTAATTATGTAATCGCTTATTTCCGATCGAAGAGAGTAATATTTTAAGAATATATATATAGATAGATATAGATATAGATATTTTTGGTTTCGATAGTAGATAAAATTCTACCTTTTAATATAGGCGAGAATGAAAAATCGATTTTAATATAAGATAGATAAATTCCAATATGAAAAAAAAAACAGTTAGGATCATATTAACGAAGCAAAAATATTTAAAGGTAACAAGAAACAAATAGTTTGGGCATAGACAAAAATAAGCCCCAAAGGCCCAAATTCAATAACGATGGTCCGGCCCATTAACAGCCCGATGAACGCGGCAAGGTAGTTGGCGTTGACCGTCAAAGGCGGTAAATGACGTGGCATCAACGAACTCTATCACGTTTCGTTCCACCGCCTTTCAATCCTAGCCGCTCTTTCTCTCTATAAATAAAAATTTTTTGCCCCTTTTTGTTTGTTCCAATTTCCTTTTTCTTTTTCCCTCCGCTCCCTTCGAGAAATTGAATCGACTTTCTCTGCTTTTCAGATCAATGTCGATCGATCTATCTCCTGCGCTCCGTTTCATCGTTGACGACGCATCGTTCAGCTATGAAGTCCCTTAAGCAGAGGATCTTCCTAATTGGCTCTGGTTTTGCGCGTTGGATGATCATCTTCGGCGGCGTCGTTTTCAGGTACGTCGTTGATTATAGCCCGATTTGCTTTATTTTGATTGAATCGCTTGATCTTGAATTCGATTTATCTGCTTTCTTTGTTTTTTCTTTTGGTTCAAGTTTGATTATAACCCGATCGTGTTTGTTTCTGATCAACCTTCAGGCTCGATCGATCTGTCAAGATCTGTTCAAGGCCGCGATCTTCTTTTTTCCAGAGGTTTCTCTGGTCCCAATTCAGTAGATTATAAGCATACGCCATTCAATTGGCTTTATCAAAAACATAATTTCCTTTGTTTTGTTAGGATCTTAGGTTAGGATTAGCGAGTCTTTAGGTTTTGTAGTGGTAGAAATCATAGGTCGACCTTTGCCATGTCGGGTGCGCTTGCTTGGCAGGTCACAAAACCCAGGGTAATAAAAGAGGAGTTTTTTTGGTGGTGGAGGGAGAGGCACGGCCGCACGGTGGTTTTTTGACCGGCTCTCCCTCCGATTTTGGTGTTTGGGGGAGAGGCACGGTGGTTTTTGACCGGCTCTCCCTCCCTGTGTGTGCTTGTTCTCCCTCTCCCTCCCCATCCCCAAAAAAAGCGAAAAAAAAGCAAAAAAAGCGAAAAAAGAAAAAAAAAACGAAGCAAAGAAAAAAAAAATAGCGATCCCCGGAAAACCAAACAATCTAAATTATTACAAGCGAGCATCAACACCTCAATTTCGGGTTACTGAGCGAATTCCAGCAACCAACTCCTCAAAGTTGGGTCACGAGTGCAATCAGTTCACTCAAATTTGGTACGCACAACTCACATTGGTATCACAAATTCGCTACATTGGAGCAAACAGTTTCTTCAATTTCGTCGCACTCGAGCATCAACTCTTGTTGATGGCCTAGCGAGCAAGGTATTCATCTTATTGTCGATTGTCCAAATGCAATTCTCGAGCATCCAACCTGAAATCATTTGGTTGTTTCATTGTACAATTATGAACTTTCTATCCAAATTGGATAATGTTCAATAAAATCACATTAATTCACACCTCATCGAGTTATTTGTTGTTAATCTTTTTCAGAATTCCAGTTATCATGATTCATTATATATTTGTATGATAATTTACACTTATGGCATTGAAATGTAATGCTGTTGAGATTATATCAAATTGGCGGGTTTCTCGTTTGATTTATTTGCTGTAAATTTGTAATGATTATAGTGAGCAATGTAATTGCTTGGATGAATTATCAGACGTCTGTGGTTATATTTTTGGCTTAAAATAATACTCCCTCCGTCTCGAAAAATAAGTCGCTTTAGATTAGTTGATTTGTATCAAAATACACGTCGTTTTAGGTTTTTCTAGGTAGGAGATAGTAATTATTTGTATTAGTTTTTGTGTTGTTGACTTTTTAAAATAGTTTGATTGGTTAAAAAATATAGTGGGTATTTAAAAACAATAAAATTAATGAAAAAAGATAGTAGAATGATGATATTGATTGATGGGTGATAGGGTGAGTGTTTTATTAAAACTAATGCACAATCCTAAAACGACTTATTTTTCGAGACGGAGGGAGTAACTTACTGCAACAGCTTTGTTTTGCCACCAATCAAAGTTGTTACATTCCTGTGTTGTGAAGATCCATAAGCTCAAAAATGGAAGGAGCGCCTGGACGTTAATGTTCGGGAGGTTTGGTGGTTCAAGTCCACCTGGATCTGCATCTACCTTTCCTGATCAACATGGTAGTAAACACATTCACCACATGATATATTACTGTAGGAAGGCACTCAAAACATGTTAATTGTTGAAAAGTTACTTATATGGACCGATTATGGGGGTACGAATAGACTTGTTTTGGTTTTGCCTGAACCCGAGAACATCTCCATATATCCGCAGTGATACTTAGCTGCAGTAGAACTACTGACAGCCAACGTGGAGCTCAATCAGCTTGGATATCAACAGTTCTCCGATGCTGAAGATCATCAATGGTAGGAAGGTCCCATTGTACGTTTCAATGCAAGAAATTAAACGACATGAAGAAACCACCACATTCTACAAGCTCCTCAACTCTCAAGGGAGTTCTCTTAAAAAGCTTGGGCGATATCAAGAATTGGTTAAACGACGTGGCAGATTTGATTACGGTACGTACGATCATATATATAGTTATATATATATATATATATATATATATATATATATATATATATATATATATATATATATATATATATATATATATATATACACCGGTCTTTCTAACATATGTCCTAAAAAGATATAGATAATTGAGAAAAATTCTCTATCAAATAAAGCAATATATCCTAAAAAATCAAAATTAAAAAAAAAGTTCAAATAATTTAATTATGGAATATTATTCCTTTTTTTTTTGGTGCTAAGGAATATTATTCCTAATTGAGAAAAAAATAATACAAATTAGACTTCTTATCAGGATAGAAAAATCGTCACCTTTATATCTTTTCAAAGCTTTCCTTTGTCATATTTACAGAAATCTAACTGATTAGTATATATCTAATATCTATCTGTCTATATAAATCCCCCAATTTCCTACTCCTTATCCTTCCTATAATCGATCGATCAAGGTCCAGCAGGTATGAATTGGCCAACTATTGATTGATTCTTCCTACTCTATGCCTAAAATCTAACCTTATTTCTGGTTAGGTTATAAAAGTTTCAATTTGTGTGTTTATCTGTCGGTTAATTTCTTCTTTGGGTTGGGTTGAAAGATTTGATTTTTACCTTGCCTTTTTTTGCATCCCCAAACAATACATGCTCTTTTAGGTTATAAAGTTTCAAACATTCAATTAGTGATTTATCCATTGTTCTGATTCGCTGTTTGGACTATTAAATATTGAACTCCTCTATCTCCATATGTTTCATATATACCCTTTTATGCTTTAGCTGATCACATACACATCTATTCATACAAATTTTCACCGTAGGTAGCTCGAAGAAACACAACAAATGGGAGGCAGGAAGTTCAAACCCAAGGAAACTGGTGAGCCCTCTGCGGCTAACAAACCGCGAAAAGGGAGGAGATCTCGTCGATCAGCAGTCAAGGAGGATACTATTGTACAGATGGAGGAGACTATATGGAAAGAATTACCCGAGGAACTACTAGAGAGTGTCATTGCAACGGTTCCCCTTGCCACCTTCATCCGGTTTCGGTTGGTTTGTCACAAGTGGAACTCCTTGCCTTTCCTACAGCGTCTGGCGCCACAAGAGCTACCTTTGATCTGTACAACAGCAGTAGCGGAGTATGGACGGGAAGCCATGTATGACCCTTTGGTGAAGAAATGGTACTATAACACCCACACCCCACCGGATCCAGATTATCATTGGAATATTAACCCTTCCTGTGATTCCGGTGGGGGACTCGTATGTTATGCTGATGAGCGCGATGCTTCCTTTCGTGTAGGCAACCATCTTACCCGAACTTGGAAGGCGTTTCCTTGGTCTGAGCTAGTCTTTCAAAAAAGCCTTCCATACAAGCCTTTTGTACTGGCGTTTGTGTATAATCCATCGGGGGCCGGTGGATACAAAATCGTATGAGTGGATTGGGAAGGCAGATATGGAGTTCTCGACTATTCCTCCTCGGAGGAGAAGACTACAATTACTCAAGGGAGAATTCCCGATAAATTCGCACTGCATTCCCCTATGAAATGTAACGGGTTGGCCATTGGCAGTGTTGCTTACTTCCGATGCCGCAACCCTGAGGGAATAATTTCTTACGACGTGGTGAGCGGGACATGGGAGCAACTCCTGATCGCAGATCCACCCAACTCAGGTTTCGTTTCTCTTGCAGAGGGCGGGGGGCGACTTTTGCTAGTTGGCGGGGTGTATTGTAATAAGAATAATAATGAAGCAGATGGAGATGGGAATCTTGGGATCCGTCCATGTGTATGTGTTTGGGAGCTTGATACGCAGATCCGCAGCTGGACAGAGGTTGATAGGATGCCAACCTCGTTTTGCTCTGAGTTTGAGGATGATGCCGTGATTGTTGGTTTTCATGTCGTGTGTCTGAGCACTAGGAGACTGCTTGTGATCTCGCTTAGTGTGAGCTTGGTGAAACAAAGAACGACGCCAGTAAGTATCAATGAGATTGTCGCGTATGATGTGGTCAGCCGGGAGTGGTCCAAGGTTCCTGAGTGCATCCCACCAGGTTGTTCGTGGCCAACGTACGTCTGGTTTGGAATCAGCTTTTTTCCTAGTCTCTCTGCATCCCCATATGAATGACGGATTTATTTATCAAACCGAATCTCATCTCATAATAAGGCAGCTTTAGATCAAGTTATGAACTTGAATTGTGTATATATATTTGAATTGTTGTGCAAGTTTTTTTTAGTCTTGGCATCTCTTTAACAGTTAATTGGCGTCAAAAGGCTCGTGAAAACAAATGTTAACCAGTTGAGAGCCCACTCTGCCTTGACGATTTTAGTCTTGGCATCGCGAAAACCGATCATCCTTATGTGCAGAAAGATCGAGTTTACAGTGAACGGTTTTCGCGATGCCAAGACTAGCTCCAAAGTTCGTGGTTTTTACTCCTTCAAACAATGTAAATAGAATAAATCTTTTAACAATAGGTGTTTTTTTTCCCCACAAGTACCCTGAGAACTCTAGGAGCTTGTTGAATGACGTGTTTTGAAGTTTAAACCAATCGGCAAACAAATAGAGGGGTTGACGACTTGATGGAGATGAAACGAGGAGAACTAATGTCGGGGATTACTGCGGTGCAGGGCCGTCCAATCAAGTTTGGAGGCGCCGTACAAATATGAAAGTGAGACCTTTAATATTTTAATTTCTCTTACAAAGTATTTTTTATATAAATATAAATTTTATTTTATGTGTAGTTATTCTATTAATATTGTTATGTAAACAAATACTCGAATTCTCAAAGTACCAAAATAGTTTCAATAATTTTCATATTAAAAAAAAAATCCAACTAAAAGGTTCACGGTAGACCACGTGAAAAACATACTGTAATAAACTAAGAGATAGCTGATGAAATATGTCAAACAGTTGTACATCACGTGAATTAACCCTTGTCTCAAGGTACCTCGTGAAATTTCTGGTTTTTTTTTTTTTAATTTAAAAAAAACTCTTACCCAATTCATCTTGATTAATTCTTATGTGATTTCACAATCATTTAGTTTTCTCTGGTTTCTACTTTCTTCAATCTCCAAAAATCAATATCTTCCTTTCAATTTATCAAAAAAAATAAATAAATCTTCCTTTCAAATTTCAATAACCTGGTTTTAAATTAGTTTTCGAACTAAAAGCTCGTATAGATTTACGGGTAATTATAATCAAAATTGGGCTAAAGAGTCTTAGTCAGGGCAAGCCCAACTTCGTAACCATCCGGCCCACTATCGGAATGATAAACGCGGGAAGTTAGATAGCGTTCGTAGGACGCGGTAAACGACGCGGCAGATTTGATTACGGTACGTACGATCAATGGTTCCAGATTCTTCCACCGCCTCTATCTATCTAACTATCTATCTATAAATAAACGCTTCTTAATCTCAAACTCACCTCCTTTTCTTGCCAATTTCATCTCTTTCTGAGAAATCGAATTGATTTTCTGACATCCTCGATCTTGTTATGTTTAGACGATGGATCGATCCACCCCCTGCGCTCCCAATTTTCGTTTATGGCGGTTAGCGCAACTACCGGATTTTCAGCCATGAAGTTTGAGCAAATCCAGATTCTGATCCAGTTATTAAGGTGTGGATGAGCGTCTTCTTCGTTCACAACAGGTCTGGTTAATATTTATCTGTTCTTTTGATCATGATAATGATTTTGACTTTTTTTTTTCTTTTTCCTTGTGCGTCACTTTTTTTAATTCAATTTTTTGTTAGGACCAAATCTTGTTTATGTTTATCAGTTCTTTTCATCTAATTGACTTGTTGCTTTCAAACTTTCCAGGCTCGATCTGTCAAGATGCGATGATGGAACCTCGATTCGCTCGATCTTTCTCTGGTCCTGCTTCGGCGATTACAACTCGTTTATCCGTTTACTGGATCTGGAGACTTCTGGTAGCAAGGTTTGTTGATTGAGTCTTTAGGATTAGTGATTCTGTCAATGTCTTCTAGTATCATTGGCTAGATGTCCTTGAATCGACCTTTGCCATGTCGGGTGCGCTTGCTTGGCAGGTCACACAATCTAATAAAACAACTCTTTGGTGTTTGGGGGAGAGTTACGGTGGTTTTTTTTGACCGGCTCTCCCTCCTGTGTCTGCGTGTTCTTCCCCCTCCCCTTTACCTTTCCATTTCCCCCCTCCCAACCAAAAAAAACAAAGCAAAAAAAGGAAAGGTAAATAGCGATCGAATGGCTAATTATATCAGGGAAAGCCAATCGAACAGGTTGCGCGCGAGCATCAGCAGCTCCGCCAATTCGTTACAGATTGATTCCATAATTCATCAATCAAGTCGGTGCGTTACACCTCCAAATTCGTTATACACCGCCAAATTCTTTTACACCGCCACATATTCGTTACAATCCCTTCACGAGCATCAACACCTATTGGCGGCCTTCCATATTTTAACATTAAGGTATTGATTGTTATTATCAATTTTCACACTGCAATTTACACGCATTCAGGCAATTTTGATTAGTAATTTTGAACTTGTTCAAATTAACATTTGCACCTCGTTATTTATACATTAATACTAATTAATTATTTATGCAATAATAAATTAGTGTTACTCTGCTATTATCATTGTTCCTTTTATTATCATATACCGCAGGGAAGAAAACATTTGTATCCGCTATTTCTGTATAGCAAATTAGCATCCGAGTTAATGTCATATTTCTTGTAAAGTTTGAGTCTTTATGGCAACAAATATGTAAAGATCAAGGTTGGAGTTCATCTGCCATTATTAGAACAATTGTTGATTGGTTGTAGGTTTGTTTTTGTTTTAAAGCAGTTCTTTCCCATGGTTATTGTTTTTGTATTCCAGCCAAAGTTATATTTGTGTTGACCTTTACAGATCCCTGCACATTGATGCATTGAAGCACATTGATTAATGTTTGCAGAATTCCACCACCTAAAGAAGATACTAATCACAAATGGCAAATTTGTTAACCTTCAAAACGTTTTGTCTTCAGTTCAAAGCCTTATTGTTTTTGTTTTTGAATGAATCTGATAGGGTGTTTTTGTCTTCAGTTCAAAACACGTATTGTTTTGCTTTGACTTTTCAATCTTCAAAACCCTCCCTACAATAATCTTTGGGTTTAAATTAGTTTTCGAACTAAATTTGGTTGAAATTTTTGTTTATTGTGAATCGCCCAAGTTTGAGCAAATCCAGATTCTGATCCCGTTATGAAGGTGGGAATGAGCATCATCAACCTGTGTTCTTTTCAGTACGCCTTCCTATTGTAACAGGTCATAAGTTGATCATGATCAGATCATGTTTGTGTTTACAGGGCATTTTCTTGTACAGTTCAATCCTTCATGTTAAGCTCATTTGTGTACCAAATTGACTGCAATATATGCACAAATGTTGACTTGTGTGGTTCTGAAAAGTGTTTATGCCAAGGGTTTAAGCAAAAAGCCATTATTACAGATTGCAATAGCTGCTGTTAGTTGCATCTCTGATGGACTTGAGAAGTTGAGATGGGTACAGTTCTTTGCTATGATAAAAGAACAGAACAGAACCCCAATTGGGTTCTTTGGTGTGATATGCTATGAGGAGGTAACTCGTAACCAATAATCTTCTGTAATTGTGAGTATAAGTCAACTTGCTAGTTGTTCCAACTATGCTTGAAAAACGTTTTTATACCGGTAGTCTGTGATTTTTGCATTTAATTTGGGAAATTGACGAGCTTGAGTCTATCCTAAATCTGTGTTCATGTTTGAATAAAATCGCCATATTTCATATGAATGAAGGTCCATAAGCTCAAATGGAAGAGCGCCCGGACATAAAAATGTTTTGGGAGGATGGTGGTTCAAGTCCACCTGGATCTACATGAGCTTCTGTAATGTGGATTTTTATGTTTTCTGTTGCTCATGAATTTCTATGAGGAATTGTAATTGAAACCAAGGAAGATGATGACATCCAAAACCAAGGCCTAAAAAATCCACAACCTAAATCAGGAACTAAATCCAAAACCTAAATCAAAACTTTGTCCACTACTTTGAGAATGTATGCAATCCTCCTTCGAAATCTTGGAAGTGAACGACACACCTCTTTCAATTGAGAAATAACAATAGAGGGGATTCAATCCATTCATAAACTGCATCCAATACATGAATTCAAATATATAATTCAAGTTCATACTTGCACCAGGATATATATAAATATATTTCATGACAGTTGAGTTAATATGTTTCATGGGGATGCAGAGGGACAAGGAAAGAAGCTTGTTCCATACCAGAGCCACTGTGGATGCGAACCACCTGGTGGGATGCACTCAGGAACCTTGGACCACTCCCGGCTGACCACATCATACGCGAAAATCTCTTCGATTCTTTCTCTAATTTTTTGTTTCAACCCATTAAACGAGATCACAAGCAATCTCCTATTGCTCAGACACCTAACAACCATGTCGTTTTTCCGAAACTCAGAGCAATATGATGTTGGCATCCTATCAACCTCTATCCAGCTGCGGATCTGCATATCAAGCTCCCAAACACAAACACATGGACGGATCCAAGCTGCATCTGCCGCATTATTATTCTGATTACAATCCACCCAGCCAACTAGCAAAAGTCGCCCCCCGCCCTCTGCAAGAGAAACGATACGTGACTTGTTGGGTGGATACGCGATCAGGTGTTGCTCCCATGTCCCGCCTACCACGTTGTAAGACATTATTCCATCAGGGTAGTGGCATCGGAAGTAAGCAACACTGCCAATGGCCAACCCTCCCAAAGCGAGATGCTGCGTGAAGTTAGCGGGGATTCTCCCTTCAGTGATTGTAGTCTTCTCCTTTGAGGAGGAATAATCAAGAACTCCATATCTGCCTTTCCAATCCAACCATAAGATTTTGTATCCACCAGCCCCCAATGGATTATACACAAACACCAGTGCAAAACCCCATTGTGCAGGACTAGCAGGCCACCGAAATACCTTCCAAGTTTGGGTAAGATGGTTGCCTACATGAAAGGAAGCAGCGTAATCATCAGCATAACATACGAGTCCCCCACCGGAATCACAGGCAGGACCATCCCGATCATAAAATGTTGCCGGTGGGGGGTGGGTGCTATAGTACCATTTCTTCACCAAAGGGTCATACATGCCTCCCTGTCCATGATCCCATACTCTTGCATAGATCAAAGGTAGATCTTGTGGCGCCAGACGCTGTAGGAAAGGCAAGGAGTTCCACTTTTGACAAACCAACCGAAACCGGATGAAGGTGGCAATGGGAACCCTTGCAATGACACTCTCTAGTAGTTCCTCAGGTAATTCTTTCCATATAGTCTCATCCATCTGTACAGAAGTCTCCTCATCCATCGGTACAGATCGAAGTCTTCTCCTCAACTACTGATCAACCAGCTGCCCTCTTTTTTCGCGGTTTCTTAGCCGCCCCGAGGGCTCACCAGGTGAATCAGTAATCTGTAATCTGAAAATTTTGCATAAATAGATGTATAAAACACAACCGAGGGATCAAATTAATTTGCATAAATAGATGTATGAAACATATAAAGAGATGGAGGAGTTCAATATTAATTTAAAAGTCCAAACAGAAGTAATCTGAAAAATGGATACATCACTAATTCAAACTTTATAACCTAGAGTACGTTTGAATTGGGGATGCAAAAAAAAAAGGCAAGGCAAAAATCAAATCTTTCAAAGAAGAAATTAAGAAGAATGAATCAATGGACAATGGTTGGCAAATTCATACCTGGCAGGCTGGACCTCGATTATAGGCGCAGGATATATAATTAAGGAGTAGCGTCGGAGAAATTGGGGGATTTATATAATTATTTATATAGGTAGATTAATAGAAAGATATTTTTTTTGATCACGATTAATAGAAAGATATAAATTAAGATAATTAATCCTATATGATCGTACGTAAGATTTTTGTAAATAGATCTCCGAAGAGCTTTTAAAAATCTCATCAAACTAAGATCTTTTATTGGCCTTGTAAAAGTTTTTTACAAAAATAAATTTACAAGTTAACAGATATAATCAAACAGGGATTCGGCTCCCATCCCGTTTGATATTAACTGGAGCCTGCATTTGGACAATTTCCCACCCTTTGATTAAATCAACGGCTAAAATTATTTTTTATTTTTTATTTTTTTTAAAAAGGAAAGCGTGAATCTGCACCAATTGATTTTTTCTTGGGATTTCAAAGTGAGGTCTCCCCTTCCCCTCAGTCCACCACTCCACCGCCATGTCTCCATCTCTTTCTCCAACCTCCCCACCGGAGCTAGCGGCAACCACTACCGGAGCCGCTACCAGTACCAATCCTCCTATCTCATCATTTGTTAATTCAGCATCGGTGAACCCTAACCCTCGCTGCCGTCTGTCTCCTCCCTCCATCGGACACCACTGCAACGCCGGCCGCCAAGTCCACCACTTGTTGTCGCCACCCACCACAGCCCACACAACCCCACCACCGCAGTACCGCACCGGCACAATCCCACAAGGCCACAACTACTCTCGCATGTGTTCACCGCGCCTTCTGCAACGCCGGCTGCCAGCACTGCTTCGGTACACCTCCCTCCGACCACCGGCGCCTCCCAGCCACAATTTCCGCCCTGTTGTCCGGCCACCAATTCTTCCCCTTCCTACATTGAACCCTTGAGAACATAGACAACGATGAAGGAAATCCACTGCTTCTCGGATGACCCACGACCATGGGTTGAATTGCAGAATCAAGGTTGAATTGTAGGTAATTAGGTACTATGTATGTGGAATCAAGGTTGAATTGCAGAATCACACCGGCCAGGAATCAAAGTTTGGAGAAGAGGGGGAGGAGTTGGTGGGAGGGGAGGAGTTAGAGTGGTTTTATTTTTTTTAAAAAAATTAATCAAAATTAATCCTAGCCATTAATTTAATCTAATGGTGAGAGATTGTCCAACTTTAGCCTCCAGTTAGTTTACTACTGCACTGGAGCCGGACCCATTAAACAGATATTTTTATCTATATCTTTAATATCTTTTATTTTTTTTAAGCAATTATATATATAAGCTAAAGAGAATTAGATAAAAGAGTAGTTTCCAAAAAAAAAAAAAAGGTGATTGGTGGTTAATTTCTTCATGTTGTTTTCTTGCATTGAAACGTACAATGGGACCTTCCTAACGTACATTGTAACCACGTGGTGCTAAGTATCACTGCGGATGGAGGTGTTATTGGGTTCAGGCAAAAATCGCACCCCACGAAATCGGTCCATATAAGTAACTCATCAACAACTAATATATTCAAGTGCCTTAATGGTAGTATGCATGGTTTCTTTAAGGGACAAAGAGGTTTGAGGCAGGGGGACCCAATTTCACCTCTTATATTTGTGCTTTCTGTGGATTACTTGTCTAGAGTTCTCAAATGCACAATAAGGCTTCCTTCTTTCAGCTTTCACCCAAAATGTGGTACATTGCAAATCTCTCATTTAGCATATGCAGATGATATCATCCTTTTATCCAGAGGAGATAAAGATTCCATCACAATTTTGCTTGACTCGTTAGAGCATTTCTCCCAAGCTTCTGGTCTAGAGGTAAGTGCATCTAAGTCTTCCTTCTTTATAGCTGGAGCTAAATCTGAAGATAAGGATTATCTTGCCAGAAGAACAGGTTTTCCCCAAGGTACCTTTCCCTTTAGATATCTGGGCATACCCATCTCCTCAGGAAAGTTAACGGTATCTCAGTTTTCCCCTTTTCTAGATAAATTATTAGCTAACATTAGTTATTGGAATTCAAAGACTCTGTCATATGCAAGAAAGGTGGAGCTTATAAGGGCAGTATTGCAAGGGATCCAAGCTTTTTGGTTCTCAATCCTGCCCTCACCCTCCACTCTAATAGACAAGGTAAATAGTTTGTGTGCCAAATTTTTATGGAAATCACATCGTGTGAGATGGCAGGATGTGTGTCTACCAAAGGCAGAAGGAGGATTAGGACTAAAGGATCTGAAGACATGGAACACAACTTTCTTATCCAGGATCCTTTGGGACATTTTAAGGAAGAAAGACAGTTTATGGATAAGATGGATACATCACCAATACTTACAAGAAGGAAGCGTTTGGGGTTGGGAACCCCACAAAGTCAATGATTCTCCTCTAATAAAAAAAGTTTTATCTATCAAGAATGAGATACTAACAATTGCAGGTTCTGAAGAGCAGGCTCAACTGCTACTAAACTCGTGGTTCATGGGTGGAAAATACAGGATCAGTGCTGCATATGACGTCTTCAGAAGGAAAGCCCCGAAACCTCCATGGTGCACTGTTGTTTGGGACATAGAAATCATACCCAAACACTCTTTTATATTGTGGCTAGCAGCAAGAACAAGACTGGCTACCAAAGACAAGATCAAGACAAGGGAAGTTGACTTAAGATGCACATTATGTAATCAAGCATCAGAAACTCATGATCATATATTTTTTGCTTGTAATTTTTCTTCTCAAATATGGTTTCAGGTGAAGCAATGGGTGGGAATTTGGAGAGGAATGAATACACTAAAAGGAGCTCTCAAGTGGCTAAAAAAGGAAGCAAGAGGAAGAAGTTGGCAATCAAAAGCAAAAAGGGTTGGCCTAGCAGCTACTGTGTATTACATATGGAGAGCTAGAAATGAGAAGATTTTCGAAGAAACCATGAGGAGTCAAGATGAACTCATACATCTCATAAAGATCCACGTGTACAAGGTGCTAAGTCATAGGTTCTCATTGCACTTCAATGCAGCACCTCAACTACAAGATGGACTAATCAATGAGAACCTACCCATGGAGGCGCTATAACGATGAAGAATATGTGCACAGGTATTACTTTTTGCTTGCTGCTGTGCACAACCATGGAAGGCCGCCAGAATATGACAAATACAAGACCTAAGCCCAGGATTCATGTGTGTAGGCAACCTTTTGGCCTTGTTGCTTCACCTTTGTAATAGGTCTTTGTGTTTGTACTGAAAAAGGGGTAATTTTGTATCGATAGGCTGAATTTAGAATCAGGGTGCTCTATGTGTTATGGTGTAACCTCCTTGATGGCCGAGCCGAAGAGGAGGGTACCTCATAACATATAGAGGTGTGTGTCCGACTTCGAATAGCCGTGGCTTGAAGAGACAAGATCCACACATGGACATTGTCCCCCACCCTTATGGTCAGATGTAGGATGTGAGCCTTACTCACTTTCAAGGCTACAATAGAGCTAGTCTCGGTTGTGTCTAAGGGTCGAACCTCAAAATTTGTACATATCTAATTTCTGCAATATATTTACCTTTAAAAAAAAAAAGTGCCTTCATACAGTAATCATGGATGGGGTGAATGTGTGCCGCAATGTAAATCAGGAAAGGTAGATCTAGGTGGACTTGAAACAAGACAGTGAGGTCTCATGTTTCAATGATGGGGTATGGGGTGGGTGTGGGCCGGGGATCGGCCTTGGAGTTTGCATTGGTGAGGGATTAGGTGTTGGCTTGCTGGTCCGGACTTACCAAACAACCACTCGAACTTTCAGGAGACAGTTTCTCTAGACTCTTGTAAATGAGCTTTAGAGACAACCATGTCTTGTAAATGAGCTTGCGTTCATTGGAATACGACGAGTTTCGCCTTCTGTAATGAAAAGAGCAACTTCTTTATGCATAAAACACTTGTAACAATGTTCCCAAACAAGTATCCCTCAATCAACCTAAATGGTAACGAAGAATAATTCAAATCCAAAACTAATCATACCAATCCTACAAGACCAGATTTTTTAGGTCTTTGCAGCACAATGACAAAATGATCCAGAACTAAGGATTGAAAGATGATCCAGAACTAAGGATTCTCGTCTACAAGGATGTACTAAGACAGTGTTTGGCAATGGGCGACTTCTCCTAAATTTTATCTTGCGTCAAAAAAATAAAATAAAAAAACTCGTTCACCGTAAACTGGGAACAATATTTAAGGGTTTTCGGAAGATCTTTTAAAAATCTCATCAATCTGAGATTCTATACCCACCAATTTGTGTATCAATGCTGATCTTTATTATTGTGCTTTCATTAATGATATTTTCATCATCGACAAAAAGGATTCTTAGTGCCAATAAGCAGTTTATTAGGTATAATCTTCATCTCTTATCTCTATCTCCTAAATGCAGTATCTAACTACATCTTGTGATATATGTCAATTTGTCCACTACTTTGAGAATGTATGCAATCCTTCTTCGGGATCTTGGAAGTGATCGATACACCTCTTTCAATTGAGAAATAACAAATAGAGGAACCATTCCGGAATGGCTCACTGGAAATGACTTGTGGGTAGTACTTATAGGTCTCCAGTTTGAACCCCAGAATGACCGCTCTTTATTTAATTACCAATTCAAGAAATAACAAATAGAGGAATTCAATCCATTCATAAACTGCATCCAATACATAAATTCAAATATATAATTCAAGTTCATAGTTGCACCAGGAGATATATATGTAAATATATTTCATGACAATTGACAATATATTTCATGGGGATGCAGAGAGACAAGGAAAGAAGCTGATTCCACACCAGAGCCACTGTGGATGCGAACGACCTGGTGGGATGCAATCAGGAACCTTGGACCACTCCCGGCTGACCACATCATATGCGAAAATCTCTTGGATTCTTTCTCTTGTTCTTTCTTTCAACAACCAACCACTAAGTAAGATCACAAGCAATCTCCTAGTGCCCAGACACCTAACATTCACGTTGATGTTATTCTGAGACTCAGCAAAGCAATACGAGGTTGGCATCCTATCAACCTCTATCCAGCTGCGGATCTGTGTATCAAGCTTCCAAACACAAACACATGGACGGATCCCAATTGCATCTGCATTATCATTATTACAATCCACCCAGCCAACTAGCAAAAGTCGCCCCCCACCCTCTGCAAGAGAAACGTCGTGTGAGTTGGGTGGATACGCGATCAGGAGTTGCTCCCATGTCCCGTTCACCACGTCGTAAGACATTATTCCATCAGGCTGGTGGCATCGGAAGTAAACAACACTGCCAATGGCTAACCCTTCATATGCGCAATACAGCTCCAAGTTAGCGGGAATTCTCCCTTCAGTAATTGTGGTCTTCTCCTCCTCCGAGGAATAGTCAAGAACTCCGTATTTGCCTTCCCAATCCAGCCAGACGATTTTTTATCCACCGGCCCCCAATGGATTATACACAAACGCCAGAGCAAAATCCCATTTTGAAGGACTAGCAGACCACCGAAATACCTTCCAAGTTTGGGTAAGATGGTTTCCTACATGAAAGGAATCATCGTGATTATCAGCATAACATACGAGTCCCCCACCGGAATCACAACATACGAGTCCCCCTGCGGAATCACAGGCAGGACAATCCCAATGATAAGATGGTGGGGCGTGGGTGTTATAGTACCATTTCTTCACCAAAGGGTCATACATAGCTCCCAATCTTTCATTGTATACTGCTACATAGATCAAAGGTAGCTCCTGTGGCGCCCGACGCTGCAAAAAAGGCAAGGAGTTCCACTTGTGACAAACCAACCGAAACCGGATGGTGGTGGCAATGGGAAGCCTTGCAATGACACTCTCTAGTAGTTCATCGGGTAATTCTTTCCATATAGTCTCATCCATCTGTACAATAGTCTCCTCCTCGATTGTTGATCAACGAGATTTCCTCTCTTTTAGCGGATTCTTAGCCGCAGAGGGCTCACCCGTTTCCTTAGCACCCATTTGTTGTGTTTCTTCGAACTACATTTGGTGAAAGCAACCGATCAAATTTATATAAATAGATGAAACAGTCCAATATTTAACAGTCCCAACAGGTGAATCAATCAGTAATCTGAAAAATGGATACATATCAATAATTGAAACTTTATAACCTAGAGATGTTTGGGGATGCAAAAATCAAATCTTTGAACCCAATGAAGAAATTAACCGAATGAAAAACACACAAATTGAAACTTTTATAACCTAGACCGTGTGTTTTGAATTAGAATTTTTAATTGATACGATACTATGAATAGATTCGAGTATTCGACTGAAATTCAACTAGAAATAAGGTTAGAATTTAGGAATAGACTAGTACAGTAAGAAGAATCAATCAATGGTCGGCCAATCTCCATTGAAGGATAAGGAGTAGCGGCAGGGAAACTGGGGGATTTAATTATCTTTTTGGGTAGAGTAATTTTTATTTTTATTTTGTAGAGATTGGGGGGTCTATCTATATAAATAATTATATAAAAGATTTTTGTAAATATGACAATTAGGAAATCTTTGAAAAGATATAAAGATAACTTTGCAATCACGTTGGCAGTGGCGGATGCTCTTGTATGAGCATCAAAAAAAAAAAAAAAAAATTTAGTGTTAGTTTCCTAATATTTTACGTCAAGCATCCCAACCCGGGAAAAAATTATAAAAGAAATTTTTTTTACCTTTAAACATTATTGGAATGATGAAAAATTTACCTTCAAGTATAACCGGAATGTCGGTCTAGGATCCGCCCCTGCACGTTCGAATACAAATTATCCACTGCACGTTGTAATACAAATTATCCATTTAAGAGATTTTTTTTAATAGCTAACAAAATAATAAATAATGGATGATTTAACCAAGGGGAACTCCCTTGAGAGCCTGTAGATGGATCATCTTTTTCCGCCTTTATCAGTTATCATGCACTAAAATGTGATTGTTCCGTGTTAGAAACAACTGTAGTTTGCGGAATCTTTGGGTCTGTTGGTGTGGCACCAAACCTGCCTGTTTGGTTGGAATGAGTTTTCATTCGTATTGGAAGTGTAGCAGATATGTTCAATACATGTATAGACACAGCTGAATCAATGGTTAAAACTTGAAAGCTGTTATACATTAGCTCACCCATATAATATTTACCTTTTGGTCAGCAGGAAGAAAATCTGTACTGGAGAGAGAGTGAGGTCTAATGGTTCAATGATGGGGTACGGGTGGGTGTGGGGATCGGCCTTGGTGTGGGATTAGGTGTTGGCTTGCTGGTTCGTACGTACCAAACAACCACTCGAACTTTCAGGAAACGGTTTCTCTAGAACCTTGACGGTGATGCTCCATGGCTGTCATATCCCCTCATCAGACAGTAAAGTTTAGCAATTTTGCTATGTTTATCAGAAACATCCTTTGCAGTTAAGTGTGATCAGTATCCCCATCAGACACTAGCTCAAATTCAAATCAAACCTAAATGGCAACAAGCTCATGACGAATAATTCAAATCCAAAACTAATCATACCAATCCTACAGGACCAGATTTTTTAGGTGTTTGCAACACAATGAGAAAAATTCATAAGCAACAGAAAACTTAAAAATCCACATTACAGATTTGCAAGCATCGCTCATGTAGATCCAGTCGGGGAAAGGGTGCGTACAATCCGACCCCCCAGACCCTGCTCTTTGAGCGGGATATACTGGGTTTGTTGTTGTTGTTGTTGTTGTTGTTGCTCATGTAGATCCAGGTGGACTTGAACCACCATCCTCCCAAACATTTTTGTGTCCGGGCACTCTTCCAATTTGAGCTTATGGACCTTCGTTCATGTGGAATATGGCGATTTAGTTCAAACATGAAAAAATTTAGGATAGACTCAGGCTCGTCAATTTCCCAAATTACATGTAAAAATCACAGACTACCAGTATAAAAATGCCGTACGTTCAAACATAGTTGGAACAACTAGCAAGTTGACTTATGCTCATCAGAAGCAGATTAAGATATCATCTGATGTTCACAAGTTTAAAGTAGATATATTTTTTCTTTGAACTCGCAAGTACAAAAGATTATCGGTTACCAGTTACCTCCTTAGGGCACATCACACCAAAGAACCAAATTGGGGGTCTGTTCTTTTATCATAACAAAGTCCTGTGCCCATCTCAAGTCCATCAGAGATGCAATGACCAGCAGCTATCGCAATCTGTAATAATGGCTTTTTGCTTGAACCCTTGGCATAAACACTCTTCCCACCCACAGAAGTAAACATTTGTGCATTGCAGCCAATTTGGTACACAAATGAGCTTAACCCAAAGGACTGAACTGTACAAGAAAATGCTCTGTAAACACAAACAAGGCGGAGTTTGTTGGGTTGCATCACAAATCCTCATTGGACTTGGATCACTCTTGGGCTTGCTCATTCTTGGACCAATCCAAGGAAAAGTCTAGAAGAAGTGAAGAAGTTTTCTCCAAACTTCTCCATCCTTTCAAAATTCTACAAGGATCTTGAAGCTTCTAATTCTTCTAGCATCTACAAACTTCTACTCTCACAAGTCCCCTAACTTCTACAAGCTTCTACTCTCCCAAGTCCCTAAGGCTTTGTGGCCTATAAATAGGAGGCTCCTTCCCATTTCCAAACTATCCACAAAATCTCAAACCTTCAAGCCTCCCACACAAAAACCATCTTCCTATACTTAGCCTTCATCTTTCACACATATCCACTACTTGTAAAAGAGTCTTCCCACTACCTTGTACCATCCTACAAGGATCTTTGTACTCTTTCTATTTTATAGTGGATATTATTGGCTCTTGCCGCCCGTGGGTTTTCCTCCCGGTACTCGGGTTTCCCACGTTAAATCTGTGTGTGATCTATCTTACCTTACTTTCTCTATTGTGTGATTCCGTTCTTCCGCTACGTGCTCGTGTACTTATTACCACTAAATCCTAACAAGTGGTATCAGAGCTTGCTAAGATCATTCTTGGAATCACATCCTCAATGTCGACCGTCACTAAGTTCGATATTGAGAAATTTGATGGCAAGATTAGCTTCTCTATCTGGCGAGTCCAGATGAAGGCCGTTCTCACTCAAAACGGTTTGAAGAAAGCCTTGGATGGAAAATCCAAGAAGCCGTCAACTATGACGGATGAGCAATGGGACGAGTTGGACGAGAAAGCTTTGTCAGCTATCCAACTCTGCTTATCTCGCGAAGTCTTGCGCGAGGTGATTCATGAGACCACTGCTGCTGAGTTGTGGTTGAAGCTTGAATCACTTTATATGACGAAGAGTCTTGCCAACAAGCTCAGGCTGAAGGAGCGTCTCTACACTCTTCGCATGGCTGAAGGTACCCCTATTCAAACTCATCTCAGTGAGTTCTCTTCTATCCTCGTTGATCTTGAGAATTTGGATGTTAAAATTGATGATGAGGATAAAGCTGTTTTGTTAATTGTCTCTTTGCCCCCTTCTTATAAGCACTTTAAAGAAATCATGCTATATGGAAACAATGCCGACACTCTGTGCTTGGAAGATGTTAAGGCTAACTTACTAGCTAAAGAAAAATATGATGTTGATAACCGTTTTGAGAAACCTGGTGAAGGTTTAACGGTTAGGGGGCGTAGCACTGAAAGAGGCAATAGCAGTAATTCTTCTAGGCCTAGATCAAAGTCTAGAAGTAAAAAATCATGCAATTACTGCAAGAAAACGGGGCATATTATTTCTGAATGCTACAAATTGAAGAACAAAAAGGAAAAGGGTAAAGGGAAACAATCTGATGATTCTGATAAATCCGCCGAAGCTGCTATTGTTGATGCTTGCTCTGATGGGGATGTTCTCTTAGCTTCTAACACCGATGATAGAAGTAAAAATGAGTGGATTCTTGATTCTGGTTGTACCTTCCATATTTGTCCACATAAAGATTGGTTTTCCTCCTATGAACCAATCAACGGTGGATCTGTCTTGCTTGGAAATGACAATCCTTGCAAGGTTGTCGGGAAAGGTACTATCAAGATTAAAACTCATGATGGTACTATTCGATCTCTAACGGGTGTTAGACACGTCCCGGAGATGAGACGAAACTTGATTTCTCTAGGCACCCTAGAATCTCATGGGTGCAGGTACGCAGCTGAAGGCGGAGTTCTAAAAGTTTCCCGTGGCTCTCTAGTCTTGATGAAAGCTACCCGTGTTGGTAGTCTATATGTCCTGCAAGGTGCTACTGTTGCAGGCTCAGCTTCAATTGCCTCATCTTCTACCTCTCTTCATGATGATACTCAATTGTGGCATATGCGCTTAGGCCACATGAGTGAAAAAGGCATGCACTTGCTCTCAAAGAGAGGTCTTCTGGGTACTCATACTAGCTGCAAGATCAACTTCTGTGAGCACTGTATCTTTGGCAAACAGAAGAGGGTCAGCTTTGCTAAAGGCCGCCACACAACCAAAGGTATTCTGGATTATATTCATTCTGACTTATGGGGTCCTTCTCATGTTCCTTCTCTTGATGGGCGTTCTTATATGCTCACTATTATTGATGATTATTCAAGAAAAGTCTGGGCTCTCTTTCTACGCCACAAAAATGAAGTCTTTCCCAGGTTTAAGGAATGGAAAACTCTTATTGAAAATCAGACTGGGAAGAAGGTTAAAACGCTCCGTACTGATAATGGTCTTGAGTTCTGCAACTATGAATTTGACAAATTCTGTGCCGAAGAAGGCATTGCTAGGCACCACACTATTGTGGGCACACCCCAACAAAATGGGGTTGCAGAACGCATGAATAGGACCATTCTAGAGAAAGTGCGTTGTATGCTTTCTCATGCTGGCTTGGCTAAAAACTTATGGGCAGAAGCTGCCTATGCAGCCTGTTATCTTATCAATCGCTCTCCACATGCTTCTCTTGAAGGGAAGGTTCCAGAAGAAATCTGGTCAGGTAAACCAGTTGATTACTCTAATCTAAGGATCTTTGGTTGTCCTGCTTATGCTCGGGTTAATGATGGTAAGTTAAACCCTAGAGCTATAAAATGCATTTTCATTGGTTATCCTGATGGAGTTAAAGGATATCGATTGTTTTGTCCGGACTCTAAGAAGATCATTAAGAGTCGAGATGTCACTTTTAATGAAAATGCATTGTTATCTTCTGGAAAGGAATCTGTTGTTGTTCCTTCTGCAGGCAATCAAAGTGATG
Organism: Persicaria maculosa; assembly: GCA_963922045.1. Classification (NCBI taxonomy): domain Eukaryota; kingdom Viridiplantae; phylum Streptophyta; class Magnoliopsida; order Caryophyllales; family Polygonaceae; genus Persicaria; species Persicaria maculosa. The sequence continues at coordinate 67,925,397 of OY998262.1, forward strand.
CCACTGAGATAGTGGAAATTGAAACCTCTGGTTCCAAGTCAGCTGATGCTTCCTCCTCTGGCACACAATATGGTGATACACCGGTTACCACTCCTGAGGCCATGGATCCACAACAAGAGCATTGTATTGCTCGTGATCGTCCAAGGAGACATGATGTTCGGAAACCTGCTCGCTACGACGATGAAAGCCACTTTATTGGATATGCTCTGGCCGTTGCCGAAGAGATTGAAGAAGTTGCCGAACCCAAGAGCTATTCAGAAGCTATCTCCTGTGCTAACTCCTCTAAGTGGCTAGTTGCGATGCAGGAAGAGGTTGAAAGCCTTCACAAAAATGACACTTGGGATCTAGTGAAATTGCCAAAGGGCAAACGAGTTATTACCTGCAAGTGGATCTACAAGAAGAAAGATGGCATTCCCGGAGTTGAAGATGCAAGGTTCAAGGCAAGGTATGTTGTTAGAGGTTTTAATCAAAGAGAAGGTGTTGATTTCAATGAAATCTTCTCTCCTGTCGTTCGTCATACCTCTATTCGTATATTACTTGCCTTGGTTGCTCTGTATGATTTGGAGCTTGAGCAGCTTGATGTCAAGACTGCCTTCCTCCATGGCGATTTGGAGGAAGAGATCTATATTCAACAACCGGAAGGTTTTGTGGTCTCAGGAAAGGAGGACCACGTATGTCGTCTAAAGAAGTCTCTCTATGGTCTCAAGCAAGCTCCGAGACAATGGTATAAGAAGTTTGACTCATTCATGTTGAGTCAAGGTTATTCCAGGAGCCAATATGACAACTGTGTGTACTTCAAAAAGGCGCCCGATGGGTCTTTTATATTTTTGCTGCTTTATGTCGATGATATGTTGATTGCAGCTCGTGACATTACTCTCATCAATGAGCTAAAGACCCAGTTGAGCAAGAAGTTCGAGATGAAGAACTTGGGCGCGGCCAAGAAGATTCTTGGGATGGAGATTCACAGGGATCGTCAAGCTGGAAAGCTCATGCTAAGTCAACAGAAGTATATTGAGAAAGTGCTTGACAAGTTCAATCTAAGAGACGCTAAGCCTGTGAGCACTCCTATTGCTGCACACTTTAAGTTGTCATCTGATCAGTGCCCAAAATCAGAGGAGGACAAGGAACGGATGACAAACGTTCCATATGCTTCCGCAGTTGGAAGTCTCATGTATGCCATGGTTTGCACTAGGCCTGATTTGGCATACGCTGTGAGTTTGGTCAGCAGATACATGCACAATCCTGGAAGAGAGCACTGGAATGCAGTGAAGTGGATACTTCGCTATTTGAAAGGTACTGCTGATATTGGCCTGACTTTTGATAGGAAGAGAGCAGGATCTAGCCATATTGATGGCTATGTTGATGCCGATTATGGTGGTGATTTGGATCGGAGAAAGTCTATCTCAGGATATATTTTCTCTTTATGTGGATCTTCTATTAGTTGGTGTGCTTCCCTTCAATCGGTCACAGCTCTATCAAGTACTGAAGCTGAGTACATTGCAGCCACCGAAGGAGTAAAGGAAGCTATTTGGCTCCGAGGATTAATCCATGAGCTGGGCTTGTCACAAGACGTCCTTACTGTCTTTTGTGATAATCAGAGTGCTATTCATTTAACGAAGAACAGTGGCTATCACAGTAAGACCAAGCACATCGACGTCAAGCACCACTTTATTCGGGATATTGTCTCTGACGGCGAGGTTGTTGTAAAGAAGATTCATACAAATGACAACCCTGCGGATATGCTAACGAAGCCACTTCCTATTGCCAAGTTCAAACACTGTTTGGACTTGGTTGGTGTTTCTCAACACTGAGTGCCCTTCGGGGCTTCATGCGGCAATGAGCTCATTCGGATATTGATGCAAGGCGGAGTTTGTTGGGTTGCATCACAAATCCTCATTGGACTTGGATCACTCTTGGGCTTGCTCATTCTTGGACCAATCCAAGGAAAAGTCTAGAAGAAGTGAAGAAGTTTTCTCCAAACTTCTCCATCCTTTCAAAATTCTACAAGGATCTTGAAGCTTCTAATTCTTCTAGCATCTACAAACTTCTACTCTCACAAGTCCCCTAACTTCTACAAGCTTCTACTCTCCCAAGTCCCTAAGGCTTTGTGGCCTATAAATAGGAGGCTCCTTCCCATTTCCAAACTATCCACAAAATCTCAAACCTTCAAGCCTCCCACACAAAAACCATCTTCCTATACTTAGCCTTCATCTTTCACACATATCCACTACTTGTAAAAGAGTCTTCCCACTACCTTGTACCATCCTACAAGGATCTTTGTACTCTTTCTATTTTATAGTGGATATTATTGGCTCTTGCCGCCCGTGGGTTTTCCTCCCGGTACTCGGGTTTCCCACGTTAAATCTGTGTGTGATCTATCTTACCTTACTTTCTCTATTGTGTGATTCCGTTCTTCCGCTACGTGCTCGTGTACTTATTACCACTAAATCCTAACAGAAAATCTTTTGGACAATCTTTTGGACTGTTCGTGACTTTTTTTTAAGCCACCCACTAAGCAAGATCACAAGCAATCTCCTAGTGCTCAGGCACACGCCCCTCACGGGGGCATTATCAAAATGAGGGCAATACGAGGTTGGCATCCTATCAACCTCTATCCAGCTGCGGGTCTGCGTATCAAGCTCCCAAACACATACACATGGACGGATCCCATTCCAAGCTGCATTATTATTCTTATTACAATCCACCCAGCCAACTAGCAAAAGTCGCCCACCACCGCCCTCTGCAAGAGAAAGGATACTTGAGTTGTTGGGTGGATCCGCGATCAGGTGTTGCTCCCATGTCCCGCTCACCACGTCGTAAGACAGTATTCCCTCAGGGTCGCGGCATCCGAAGTAAGCAACACTGCCAATGGCCAACCCGTCACCTTCCTTAGGGGAACGCAGGGCAAAGTTAGCGGGAATTCTCCCTACAGTAACCTCCTCCGGGGAGGAATAGTCATGAACTCCATATTTGCCTTCCCGATCCAGCCATACGATTTTGTATCCACCGGCCCCCGATTGATTATACACAAACGCCAGTGCAAAACCCCATTTTGCAGAACTAGCAGGCCACCGAAATACCTTCCAAGTTTGGGTAAGATAGTTGCCTACATGAAAGGAAGCATTGCGATAATCAGCATAACATATGAGTCCCCCACCGGAATTACGGGGAGGACCATACATGCATTGATAAAATGGTGCCGGTGGGGTGTGGGTGTTATAGTACCATTGCTTCGCCAAAGTGTCATACATGGCTCCACATCCTCCACCGTATAGTGCTGCATAGATCATAGGTAGCTCTTGTTGCGCCCGACACTGAAGAAAAGGCAAAGAGTTCCACTTGTGGCAAACCAACCGAAACCGGATAAAGGTGGCAATGGGAAGCCTTGCAATGACACTCTCTAGTAGTTCATCAGGTAATTCTTTCCATATAGTCTCGGCCATCGGTACAGAAGTCTCCTCCTCAACTACTGAAAAATTTGCAGAAATAGATGTATAAAACATATGGATCAAATTTGGTGAAAGCAACCGACCAAATTTGCATAAATAGATGTATGAAACATATGGAGATGGAGGAGTTCAATATTTAAAAGTCTAAACAGGTGAATGAGTAATCTGAAAAATGGATACATCACCAATTGAAACTTTATAACCTAGAGTACGTTTGGGGATGAAGAAAAAGGCAAGGCAAAAATCAAATCTTTCAACCTAAAGAAGAAATTAAGAAGACTTTTATAACCGGAGTCCGTTGGCAAATTCAACTAGAATTAAGGTTAGATGATTTTAGTAGGAGTAGAGTAAGAAGAATGAATCAATGGACAATGGTTGGCAAATTCATACCTGGAAGGCTTGTAAAACCTATAGATCGCTAAACGAGATAGGCAAATATGCGGAAGCGTATGAAATCGAGCAAGAGATAACAGATCAGATCTAAACATGCAAGTCGAAGAACGAACACAAGAGATTTTACGTGGTTCGGCTAAGCCTACATCCACGGGGCCTCAAGAGTTGGCCAAATCCACTATAAGAAGTTCGTACAGGGACAGATCAAGTAAAGAGATACAAATAACCTAGATCTAGACATGCATGAGATCAGAAACCAAGAGAGAAAGAAATCCCCCTGTGTGGGAACCAGAGATCGAAGAAGTCTTCGATCTCAAACCCTAGATCGCCTGGATAAGGAGAGCTGCTGCCCAGAGCTTGGAGCGCCGGCCACCAGAGAACCACCAGGGATGCTGTCGGCCACCTCCTTCGCTTCGTGGCTCGGTAGATCTTCAGGCAAAGGGAGAGGAACACCAAACCCTAGAAAACCCTAGAAGAGAGCGTTTGTGGAAGATGAAGAGAGAGAGAGAGCTCAAACAGTACGACGGCAGAAAAGCTCCAACGCGAGCTTATATAGCTAGGTCACCAAAGGAGAGCGCCAACCAAAGCCAAAACGCAGCGTCTGACTTAGGGTTGCAGCTGGCACGCGGGCTTCAAGCTCATGGGCTCCTCAATCCAAGTCCGGCAATCATGGGCTTGTCTCAGCTAATGGGCTTAAGCCCAATAACGAGGTAAGCTCCTTTCTCTTGGTACATACATATTATACATATAGCTATATCATATATTATACATATGTATTATCACACCATACTTTATACATATATATTCGTTAGAGGATCAAGCTATAAAGCTCAATACGACTCAGTCGAATATATATTAAAGTATGCATCCATACATATATATATATATGTTACCTATATGTAATATGTACAATCATCATATACATACATGTTACAAGCATACACACAATATTACAAGTAACATATAAAGCAAACAAGACATAGGAAATTAACACATAACATTACAAATGCCCCTGTAATTTTCTAAGTCTTGCACTGGGCAGACTCAGCTTCACTCTAGTGGATTCTTATGCCAGGTCCGTCCTCAGCCCACACTCACACAGCAAATCAAGTGAGCTCCTCCAAATGGAGGAAGTTCCTACAATACAAAAACTTCTCATAAGGAACTATTTTTGTACCAAAATCTGCAGGATTATATCTACCATTAATTTTCTTAACATGAATCACATTATCTTCAACTTTTTCCCTTATAAAATGATATCTCACATCTATATGCTTAGTTCTTTCATGATACATGGGGTCACGACACAAGTAAAGAGCACTTTGGCTATCTATATGCAATACAATAGTATAGTGCTTCTTCTCAATCTCTTTCAGAATACCCTGCAACCAAATTGCCTCTTTACAGGCCTCAGTGGCTGCAATGTACTCTGCCTCAGTAGAGGATAATGCAACTATAGGTTGCTGCTGGGATTTCCAGGAAACACAATTACCTGCCCATGTATAAACATAGGAAGTAATAGATTTCCTGGTATCCTTGTTGCTAGCATAGTCAGCATCAACAAAACCATGTAAATCATAAGATGAAGAATGTTCAGCATATAACAGGGATAAGTTCACAGATCCAAGCAAATATTTAAGCAGATATTTCATTGATAACCAGTGCTTCTCAGCAGGTTCAGACATAAACCTACTAAGGGTGCTAATTGCAAATGCCAAGTCAGGTCTAGTACAAATCATGGAGTACATAACAGATCCAACAGCAGCATCATAAAGAATAGATTTCATTCTTTTAGACTCAACCATAGACATTTTCTCTTTAAGCTTAGTTAAGTCAAGATGAGGACCAAGAGGAATGTTATTCACTTTATCTCCAGTCATATGAAATCTATCTAGCACTTTCTGAACATAATCACATTGATGCAACCAAAGTTTTTTATGCTTTCTATCCCTAACAATGGACATGCCCAGAATTTTCTTAGCCATGCCTAAGTCCTTCATGTCAAAATGTTTTTGCAAATTCTTCTTAATATCAAGGATGCAATCAGTAGACTTAGAAATAAGCAAAATATCATCCACATATAGAAGAACATATAACACAGGACCAGCATGCTTTAAACCTTTAAAGTACAAACATGTATCAAACTTACTTCTCTTAAAACCCAAGCTAAATCTCATACATCTATCAAACTTGATATTCCACTGTCGTGGAGATTGTTTCAAGCCATATATAGATTTATTAAGCAAGCAGGCATAGTCAGGATGAACAGGATCAATGAAGCCTTTAGGCTGTCTCATGTAAATAGTTTCATCCAAGTCACCATGAAGAAAGGCAGTTTTAACATCCATTTGTTCAAGTTCAAATTCATAGACAGCAGTCATAGCAAGCAACAATCTAAGAGTCTTATACTTCACAACAGGAGCAAAGATCTCATTGTAATCCTCTCCTTCCCTTTGAGTAAAACCTTTAGCAACCAACCTAGCTTTGTATCTAGGGGGGTCAGACTTAGAAATTCCCTCTTTGAGTTTAAAGATCCATTTACAATCAATCAATCTAGCATCAACAGGTTAGGGAACCAAAGTCCAGGTTTTATTAACTCTCATAGAATCTATTTCTTCATTCATAGCATGCTTCCAGAATTTAAAGTGAGCACATCTAACAGCTTGTTCATAGGTTTCAGGAGTATAGTTTTGAACCACAGAAGAAACAAGACAAGCAAACTCAACAATGTTATTAATGAATCTCTTATTAGGGATAACAGTCCTAGGACTTCTATCTCTAGTCAATTGCCAATCAGTTAAATCATGTCTTAAAGCATCTGAAGAACTAGAATTGCCAGAACCAGAAGCAGACATAGATTCAACAACAGTTTCCTCATCCACAGAAACAGGAGTAACAGAAGAGGAAGAAGGCAAAACAGATTCATTAGTTGCTTCCCCATCCAATTGGTGAGGTTGCATAATCACAGAAGCAGGAGGGGCAGAAGAAGAAATAGGGAGAGGGGAGGGAGAAGAATAACCACTGTCAAACTCATCATCAGAATCAGAATCTATGTTCTTTGGAACATAAAACTGATCATCTTGTTCCTGCAAGTTAGTCTCTTTAAGCACAGAAGCAGAAGCCCTTTTAAAATGGAATTCATGCTCATTAAAGATAACATTCCTGCTCACAATTGTTTTGTAAACACCAGGTTGAACAATTAAAAGTTTATACCCTTTGACACCTTCAGGATATCCCAGGAGAACACATTTCTGTGATCTGGGTTCCAACTTACCTTGATTGACATAAGAATAGACAGTACAACCAAAAGGTTTTAAGTGATCAAGTTTAGGTATTCTTTTAGTCCATAACTCATAAGGTGTTTTAAAAGCACTCACAGATGAAGGAGTTCTATTAATCAAATAAGCAGAAGTAACCACAGCTTCACCCCATAAGCTATGTTTCAAACCAGAAGAGATTAACATGCATCTAGCCTTTTCAAGAAGAGTCCTATTTAACCTCTCAGCTGTACCATTTTGCTGAGGGGTCCCAGGAATAGTCAAATGTCTTTTTATACCATGCTCATGACAGAAAGAATTAAACACAGAATTGCAAAACTCCAAACCATTGTCAGTTTTCAAACACTTAACAGATAATCCAGTTTCTTTTTCAACTCTAGTTTTCCATATCTTAAAAATTTCAAAAGCTTCATCTTTAGTCTTCAACAAATACACCTAAACATATCTACTGTAATGATCAACAAGAGACATGAAGTATCTTTTATGACCAACAGTTGAAACTTGGGCAGGGCCCCAAAGATCAGAATGTATATAATCAAGAGGAGCATTAGAGACATGAACAGATGACTTGAAACTTTTTCTAGTATGTTTACCAAGCACACAGTTTTCACATAACTCAATAGTGCAAGGTCTAGAGTTAAGAATGCCAGATTTATGCAAGTGTTCTAAACCTTTATTTCCTATATGACCTAACCTGTTATGCCACATAAGAGTATCATTTAAAGACATGGTTTTCACAGAGTTAGCAACAGTGAGAGCAGTAGCAGAAGAGAAATTCATCACATGAGTAGCAATTAGTTCATATAAACCACCCTTTTTAAGACACTTTATAACAGGCTTACCATCCTTAGTGACAACTCTCACACCTGCAGAGCTAAACACATCATAATTCAAATCTTCAAGGGTACTTTCAGACATCAAATTTCTTCTTAAAGCATGAACCCATTTAACATCCTTAATGACTCTTACCACATTATCAAACATCTTTAAAGCAATAGATCCAACACCTTTAATTTTAAGCACAGAATGATCACCAAGCATAACAGTGCCACCATCAAAGCATTTAAGATCATGAAACCAAGACTTATGATAGGTAGCATGCATAGTACATCCAGAATCCAAAATCCAGGTATTAGAATCAGCAGTGTTTAATAATGCAAGCACTTCATGAGTATAATAAGGATGAGATTCAAACACATTAGACACATTAGGTTGCTTTCCAGCAGCCTTTTCATCTCTTTTTCTTTTGAAACAATGTTTTTCAATATGACCAGACTTAGAGAGCAGTAAGAACACATCAAGTGAGATTTATCAGGCTTGTCAGATTTTCCATGTTGACTAGACTCAGGTTTACCAATTTGTCCTTCTGAGGTTTATTCCTGTTTTGATTTTGGTTGTTGTTAGGCTTATTGCCTCTGAACCTACCTTTAGAAACAAGAACTTCATTCTTATTTTCAGTTTTGGTGTCAGATTTAGACTCATATTTGTTTTTAAACACTTTCAATGCATCATTTTTCTGAATAATAGACTCAAGGATAACCTTTTTATCTAATTTATCAGTGCTATATTGAACATCTTTAAAAGTGTCAAACTGAGCAGGCAAAGCATTCAACAACAACACACATTGTTGAGTTTCCTCAACTTTATCACCACAGCGTTGCAAATCTTGAATAATAGTCAAAAACTTATCCAGATTCTCAGATAAAGGACAGGACACATCCATTTTAAAAGTAAACAACTTATTAAACAGATTAACTTGAGAAGGGAGAGATTTTACCAAATAGAGGGCTTCCAACCCCTCCCACGGCTTCTCAGCTGTCTCAAGATTATAAACCTGTCTAGCAACTTCATCTCCCAAGCGTAGCATAATCTCACTGTGGGCTTGTTCATCAGTTTCCAAGATTTTTTCCTTAGCAGTGTTATCAAGAAACTTATTTGTCACAGCAACCCAGCATTTTTCTTTTGTCAAAATTGCCTTCATTTTTATTTGCCACATAGCAAAATCTGTGTGGCCATTGAAGGGCTTTAGATAGGTGCCTTTGTCACCCATAGTAACCAGTACCTTGCAAAAAACAAAGAAACCAAGTTAGTAAGTGAATCAACACACTTTCAGATTCAAGAAAACCTTGAATCTAGACAGTAACAAAGTAGATCTAACACAATATTGCAAGAACAAGCAATAAACACACAGATCTACACACCAGAAGCCAGAAATAAAGCACAGAGACCTAGATCTAGCAAACAAGGGTGTGGTATGTTGTGCAGGGGGGGGGGGTGCGGCACCAGCGATGTCGCCTTTTAGGTCCGCCCGAGGCCCTACACCCGTTCTCTATCCCTAGAACTCAATAATGAGCCAGGAAATCAAGAACGCGACACTCAAGCTCTGATACCACGTTGTAAAACCTATAGATCGCTAAACGAGATAGGCAAATATGCGGAAGCGTATGAAATCGAGCAAGAGATAACAGATCGGATCTAAACATGCAAGTCGAAGAACGAACACAAGAGATTTTACGTGGTTCGGCTAAGCCTACATCCACGGGGCCTCAAGAGTTGGCCAAATCCACTATAAGAAGTTCGTACAGGGACAGATCAAGTAAAGAGATACAAATAACCTAGATCTAGACATGCATAAGATCAGAAACCAAGAGAGAAAGAAATCCCCCTGTGTGGGAACCAGAGATCGAAGAAGTCTTCGATCTCAAACCCTAGATCGCCTGGACAAGGAGAGCTGCTGCCCAGAGCTTGGAGCGCCGGCCACCAGAGAACCACCAGGGATGCTGTCGGCCACCTCCTTCGCTTCCTGGCTCGGTAGATCTTCAGGCAAAGGGAGAGGAACACCAAACCCTAGAAAACCCTAGAAGAGAGCGTTTGTGGAAGATGAAGAGAGAGAGAGCTCAAACAGTACGACGGCAGAAAAGCTCCAACGCGAGCTTATATAGCTAGGTCACCAAAGGAGAGCACCAGCCAAAGCCAAAACGCAGCGTCTGACTTAGGGTTGCAGCTGGCACGCGGGCTTCAAGCTCATGGGCTCCTCAATCCAAGTCCGGCAATCATGGGCTTGTCTCAGATAATGGGCTTAAGCCCAATAACGAGGTAAGCTCCTTTCTCTTGGTACATACATATTATACATATAGCTATATCATATATTATACATATGTATTATCACACCATACTTTATACATATATATTCGTTAGAGGATCAAGCTATAAAGCTCAATACGACTCAGTCGAATATATATTAAAGTATGCATCCATACATATATATATATATGTTACCTATATGTAATATGTACAATCATCATATACATACATGTTACAAGCATACACACAATATTACAAGTAACATATAAAGCAAACAAGACATAGGAAATTAACACATAACATTACAAGGCTGGACCTCGATTATAGGCGCAGGATAATTAAGGAGTAGCGTCGGAGAAATTGAATTGGGGGATTTATATAATTATTTATATAGATAGATTAGAAAGATATAAAGATAATTAATCCTATATATGATCGTACGTAAGATTTTTGTAAATAGATCTCGGAAGAGCTTTTAAAAATCTCATCAAACTAAGATATTTTATTGGCCTTGTAAAAGTTTTTTACAAAAATAAATTGACAAGTTACCAGATATAATTAAACAGATATTTTTATCTATATCTTTAATATCTTTTATTTTTTTAAGCAATTATATAAGGTAAAGAGAATTAGATAAAAGAGTAGTTTCCAAATAAAAAAGTGAATAGAGATTTGATTTATTTATAGCTAAAAATGGATGCTTTAAGCCTTTAACCAAGTCTCGATATCGCCCAAGCTTTTGAAGAGAACTCCCTTGAGAGCTTGTACAATGTAGATATATTGGTGGTTTCTTCATGTTGTTTTCTTGCATTGAAACGTACAATGAGATCTTCCTAACTTTGTAAATCATGTGGTTCTAAGTATCACTGCGGATGGAGATGTCAGGTTCAGGCAAAAACCAAAACAAGTCTATTCGTACCCCACAAAATCGGTCCATTTAAGTAACTTATCAACAACTAATATATTCAAGTGCCTTCATACTGTAATCATGGGGTGAATGTGTGCCGCAATGTAACTACATCTTGTGATATATGTCAATTTGTCCACTACTTTGAGAATGTATGCAATCCTTCTTCGGGATCTTGGAAGTGATCGACACACCTCTTTCAATTGAGAAATAACAAATAGAGGAATCATTCCGGAATGACTCACTAGAAATGACTTGTAGGTAGTACCTATAGGTCCCCAGTTTGAACCCCGGAATGACAGCTCTTTATTTAATTACCAATTCAAGAAATAACAAATAGAGGAATTCAATCCATTCATAAACTGCATCCAATACATAAATTCAAATGTATAATTCAAGTTGCACCAAGAGATATATATGTATATATATTTCATGACAATTGACAAATATATTTCATGGGGATGCAGAGAGACAAGGAAAGAAGCTGATTCCACACCAGAGCCACAATGGATGCGAACGACCTGGTGGGATGCACTCAGGAACCTTGGACCACTCCCGGCTGACCACATCATACGCGAAAATCTCTTGGACTCTTTCTTTCAACAACCACCCACTAAGTAAGATCACAAGCAATCTCCTAGTGCTAAGACACCTAAGATTCACGGTGATGTTATTCTGAAACTCAGAGCAATACGAGGTTGGCATCCTATCAACCTGTATCCAGCTGCGGATCTGTGTATCAAGCTTCCAAACACAAACACAAGGACGGATCCCAACTGCATCTGCATTATCATTATTACAATATTCCACCCAGCCAACTAGCAAAAGTCGTCCCCCGCCCTCTGCAAGAGAAACGTCGTGTTAGTTGGGTGGATACGCGATCAGGAGTTGCTCCCATGTCCCGCTCACCACGTTGTAAGACATTATTCCATCAGGTGTGTAGCAACGGAAGTAAACAACACTGCCAATGGCCAACCCTTCATATGCGCAATGCAGCTCCAAGTTAGCGGGAATTCTCCCTTCAGTAATTGTGGTCTCCTCCTCCGAGGAATAGTCAAGAACTCCGTATTTGCCTTCCCAATCCAGCCATACGATTTTGTATCCACTGGCCCCCAATGGATTATACACAAACGCCAGAGCAAAATCCCATTTTGAAGGACTAGCAGACCATCGAAACACCTTCCAAGTTTGGGTAAGATGGTTGCCTACATGAAAGGAAGCATCGCGATCATCAGCATAACATACGAGTCCCCCACCGGAATCACAGGCAGGACAATCCCAATGATAAGATGGTGGGGCGTGGGTGTTATAGTACCATTTCTTCACCAAAGGGTCATACATAGCTCCCAATCATTCATTGTATACTGCTACATAGATCAAAGGTAGCTCCTGTGGCGCCCGACGCTGCAGAAAAGGCAAGGAGTTCCACTTGTGACAAACCAACCGAAATCGGATGAAGGTGGCAATGGGAAGCCTTGCAATGACACTCTCTAGTAGTTCATCGGGTAATTCTTTCCATATAGTCTCATCCATCCGTACAATAGTCTCCTCCTCGACTGTTGATCGGCGAGATTTCCTCTCTTTTTGCTGATTCTTAGTTGCAGAGGGCTCACCAGCTTCCTTAGCACCCATTTGTTGTGTTTCTTCGAACTACATTTGGTGAAAGCAACCGATCAAATTTATATAAATATATGAAACAGTCCAATATTTAACAGTCCCAACAGGTGAATCAATCAGTAATCTGAAAAATGGATACATATCAATAATTGAAACCTTATAACCTAGATATGTTTGGGGATGCTGTTGGAGTTGCATCAACACCCTCATTTGGGTTTGGATCTTTGGGCCAAGGATGAGGAGTTTTGAGGTTCTTCTAGAAGCTTCTTAAACTTGGTAGAGATTCCAAGTTTCTTCCATTCTCTAGAAGCCTCCACAAGCCTCTTCAAATTGGAGAATTCTAGAGAAACCACCAAGCTTCTTCATGCTTCCATCAACCACCTCCTCTTGATTTATCTAGAACCTTCTTTCCAACCTTGGCCTCCATGGCTTCAAGTCTATAAATAGGAGGTTCCTCCCTACATTTCAATCCATCCACAAACATTTGCCCATCAAAGCCTACACACAAATTAGTCTCCTTCCAAGCATCCTATTCCACTTTGTTGTAAAGAGAGAGTCTTGTCCATTACCCCTTGTAGTCCATACAAGGTTTGTTGTACTCTTTCTTATTTTATAGTGGATTTGTTGGCTCTTGCCGCCCGTGGGTTTTCCTCCCGGTACTCGGGTTTCCCACGTTAAATTTGTGTGTTCGATCTTGCCTTATTTCTCTCTATTCGTGATTCCGTTCTTTCCGCTGCGCGCTCGTTCTTATTACCACTAAATCCCTAACAAGTGGTATCAGAGCGTTCTAAGATCATTTTTGGAATCACTGTCTCAATGTCGGTTGTTACCAAGTTCGATATTGAGAAATTTGATGGCAAGATTAGCTTCTCTATCTGGCAAGTCCAGATGAAGGCCGTTCTCACCCAAAACGGCTTGAAGAAAGCTTTGGATGGGAAATCCAAGAAGCCGTCTACTATGACGGATGAGCAGTGGGATGAGTTGGATGAGAAAGCCTTGTCAACCATCCAACTTTGTTTATCTCGCGAAGTCCTGCGTGAGGTAATTCATGAGACCACCGCTGCTGGTTTGTGGTTGAAGCTTGAATCGCTTTATATGACGAAGAGTCTTGCTAACAAGTTGCGACTGAAGGAGCGCCTTTACACTCTTCGTATGTCTGAAGGTACCCCGATTCCAACTCATCTCAGTGAGTTCTCTTCTATCCTTGTTGATCTTGAGAATTTAGATGTTAAGATTGATGATGAGGATAAAGCTGTTTTGTTGATTGTCTCTTTGCCCCCTTCTTACAAGCACTTTAAGGAAATCATGCTTTATGGGAATAATGCTGATAGTTTGTGCTTGGAAGATGTTAAGGCTAACCTTCTTGCTAAAGAAAAGTATGATGTTGATAACCGGTTTAATAAACCTGGAGAAGGTTTATGTGTTAGGGGGCATAGCACTAAAAATGGCACTAGCAGTAATTCTTCTAAGTCTAAAGGCAATAAGACATGTAATTACTGCAAGAAATCAGGCCACTTTATTTCTGAATGTTATAAGCTGAAGAATAAGGAAAAGGCTAAAGGGAAACTATATGATGATAAATCCGCCGAAGCTAGTATTGTTGATGCTTGCTCTGATGGTGATGTTTTACTAGCTGCTAACACTGGTGATATTAGTAGTCATGGGTGGATTCTTGATTCTGGATGTACTTACCATGTGTGCCCACATAGAGATTGGTTCTCTTCTTATGAGACTGTTGATGGTGGATCTGTCTTGCTTGGAAATCACACTCCTTGCAAGGTAGTTGGGAAAGGTACTATCAAGATTAAAACTCATGATGGGACTATTCGATCTTTGACCGGTGTTAGACACATCCCAATGATGAGACAAAGCTTGATTTCGTTAGGCACCCTTGAATCTCATGGGTGCAAGTACTCAAGTGAAGGCGGAGTGTTGAAAGTTTCCCGTGGCTCTACGGTTTTGTTGAAAGCTAACCGTATTGGTAAATTATATGTGCTAGAAGGTGCTACTGTTGCAGGTTCAGCTTTTGTTGCCTCATCTTCTACCTCTCATCATGATGATACTCAATGGTGGCATGCACGTTCTAGCCACATTCGTGAGAAGGGCATGCATTTGCCCTTAAAGAGAGGTTCCTTGGGTAATCATACCCGTTGCAAGATCAACTTATGTGAGCATTGTGTCTTTGACCAACAAAAAGGGGTCAACTTCTCCAAAGTTCGTCGTACACCTAAAGGTGTTTTGGATTATGCTCACTCTAAAGGTGTTTTGACCAACAATGGATGCGAACGACCTGGTGGGATGCAATCAGGAACCTTGGACCACTCCCGGCTGACCACATCATATGCGAAAATCTCTTGGATTCTTTCTCTTGTTCTTTCTTTCAACAACCAACCACTAAGTAAGATCACAAGCAATCTCCTAGTGCCCAGACACCTAACATTCACGTTGATGTTATTCTGAGACTCAGCAAAGCAATACGAGGTTGGCATCCTATCAACCTCTATCCAGCTGCGGATCTGTGTATCAAGCTTCCAAACACAAACACATGGACGGATCCCAATTGCATCTGCATTATCATTATTACAATCCACCCAGCCAACTAGCAAAAGTCGCCCCCCACCCTCTGCAAGAGAAACGTCGTGTGAGTTGGGTGGATACGCGATCAGGAGTTGCTCCCATGTCCCGTTCACCACGTCGTAAGACATTATTCCATCAGGCTGGTGGCATCGGAAGTAAACAACACTGCCAATGGCTAACCCTTCATATGCGCAATACAGCTCCAAGTTAGCGGGAATTCTCCCTTCAGTAATTGTGGTCTTCTCCTCCTCCGAGGAATAGTCAAGAACTCCGTATTTGCCTTCCCAATCCAGCCAGACGATTTTTTATCCACCGGCCCCCAATGGATTATACACAAACGCCAGAGCAAAATCCCATTTTGAAGGACTAGCAGACCACCGAAATACCTTCCAAGTTTGGGTAAGATGGTTTCCTACATGAAAGGAATCATCGTGATTATCAGCATAACATACGAGTCCCCCACCGGAATCACAACATACGAGTCCCCCTGCGGAATCACAGGCAGGACAATCCCAATGATAAGATGGTGGGGCGTGGGTGTTATAGTACCATTTCTTCACCAAAGGGTCATACATAGCTCCCAATCTTTCATTGTATACTGCTACATAGATCAAAGGTAGCTCCTGTGGCGCCCGACGCTGCAAAAAAGGCAAGGAGTTCCACTTGTGACAAACCAACCGAAACCGGATGGTGGTGGCAATGGGAAGCCTTGCAATGACACTCTCTAGTAGTTCATCGGGTAATTCTTTCCATATAGTCTCATCCATCTGTACAATAGTCTCCTCCTCGATTGTTGATCAACGAGATTTCCTCTCTTTTAGCGGATTCTTAGCCGCAGAGGGCTCACCCGTTTCCTTAGCACCCATTTGTTGTGTTTCTTCGAACTACATTTGGTGAAAGCAACCGATCAAATTTATATAAATAGATGAAACAGTCCAATATTTAACAGTCCCAACAGGTGAATCAATCAGTAATCTGAAAAATGGATACATATCAATAATTGAAACTTTATAACCTAGAGATGTTTGGGGATGCAAAAATCAAATCTTTGAACCCAATGAAGAAATTAACCGAATGAAAAACACACAAATTGAAACTTTTATAACCTAGACCGTGTGTTTTGAATTAGAATTTTTAATTGATACGATACTATGAATAGATTCGAGTATTCGACTGAAATTCAACTAGAAATAAGGTTAGAATTTAGGAATAGACTAGTACAGTAAGAAGAATCAATCAATGGTCGGCCAATCTCCATTGAAGGATAAGGAGTAGCGGCAGGGAAACTGGGGGATTTAATTATCTTTTTGGGTAGAGTAATTTTTATTTTTATTTTGTAGAGATTGGGGGGTCTATCTATATAAATAATTATATAAAAGATTTTTGTAAATATGACAATTAGGAAATCTTTGAAAAGATATAAAGATAACTTTGCAATCACGTTGGCAGTGGCGGATGCTCTTGTATGAGCATCAAAAAAAAAAAAAAAAAATTTAGTGTTAGTTTCCTAATATTTTACGTCAAGCATCCCAACCCGGGAAAAAATTATAAAAGAAATTTTTTTTACCTTTAAACATTATTGGAATGATGAAAAATTTACCTTCAAGTATAACCGGAATGTCGGTCTAGGATCCGCCCCTGCACGTTCGAATACAAATTATCCACTGCACGTTGTAATACAAATTATCCATTTAAGAGATTTTTTTTAATAGCTAACAAAATAATAAATAATGGATGATTTAACCAAGGGGAACTCCCTTGAGAGCCTGTAGATGGATCATCTTTTTCCGCCTTTATCAGTTATCATGCACTAAAATGTGATTGTTCCGTGTTAGAAACAACTGTAGTTTGCGGAATCTTTGGGTCTGTTGGTGTGGCACCAAACCTGCCTGTTTGGTTGGAATGAGTTTTCATTCGTATTGGAAGTGTAGCAGATATGTTCAATACATGTATAGACACAGCTGAATCAATGGTTAAAACTTGAAAGCTGTTATACATTAGCTCACCCATATAATATTTACCTTTTGGTCAGCAGGAAGAAAATCTGTACTGGAGAGAGAGTGAGGTCTAATGGTTCAATGATGGGGTACGGGTGGGTGTGGGGATCGGCCTTGGTGTGGGATTAGGTGTTGGCTTGCTGGTTCGTACGTACCAAACAACCACTCGAACTTTCAGGAAACGGTTTCTCTAGAACCTTGACGGTGATGCTCCATGGCTGTCATATCCCCTCATCAGACAGTAAAGTTTAGCAATTTTGCTATGTTTATCAGAAACATCCTTTGCAGTTAAGTGTGATCAGTATCCCCATCAGACACTAGCTCAAATTCAAATCAAACCTAAATGGCAACAAGCTCATGACGAATAATTCAAATCCAAAACTAATCATACCAATCCTACAGGACCAGATTTTTTAGGTGTTTGCAACACAATGAGAAAAATTCATAAGCAACAGAAAACTTAAAAATCCACATTACAGATTTGCAAGCATCGCTCATGTAGATCCAGTCGGGGAAAGGGTGCGTACAATCCGACCCCCCAGACCCTGCTCTTTGAGCGGGATATACTGGGTTTGTTGTTGTTGTTGTTGTTGTTGTTGCTCATGTAGATCCAGGTGGACTTGAACCACCATCCTCCCAAACATTTTTGTGTCCGGGCACTCTTCCAATTTGAGCTTATGGACCTTCGTTCATGTGGAATATGGCGATTTAGTTCAAACATGAAAAAATTTAGGATAGACTCAGGCTCGTCAATTTCCCAAATTACATGTAAAAATCACAGACTACCAGTATAAAAATGCCGTACGTTCAAACATAGTTGGAACAACTAGCAAGTTGACTTATGCTCATCAGAAGCAGATTAAGATATCATCTGATGTTCACAAGTTTAAAGTAGATATATTTTTTCTTTGAACTCGCAAGTACAAAAGATTATCGGTTACCAGTTACCTCCTTAGGGCACATCACACCAAAGAACCAAATTGGGGGTCTGTTCTTTTATCATAACAAAGTCCTGTGCCCATCTCAAGTCCATCAGAGATGCAATGACCAGCAGCTATCGCAATCTGTAATAATGGCTTTTTGCTTGAACCCTTGGCATAAACACTCTTCCCACCCACAGAAGTAAACATTTGTGCATTGCAGCCAATTTGGTACACAAATGAGCTTAACCCAAAGGACTGAACTGTACAAGAAAATGCTCTGTAAACACAAACAAGAATACAAGATCTGATCATGATAAAAATTAAGACCTGTTGTGATCGACGCAGGTTGATGATGCATTATTTGCTCATTAGCTTATTTTTTTCAGATGTTTGTAAGATTAACATATCTTTAACTGAAATTTTTATCTTCTATTGGCCTTGTAGATGTATTTTTGTTGGGTTGCCTCTATATCCTCAATTGGATTTGGATCACCTTTCAGTTGGGCTTGAATGGGTTCATCAACCTTTGGGCTAAGGAACATTCTAAAAGGATTTGTGTCATCAAGCTTCTCCAAGCTTCATCCTTCCCTCTCGATTCATCTAGATCTTTCCTTAAGCCTTATCACATCCTTGAGCCTTCTCCCACTCTCTAGAGTGTTCTTTTGATCTCATCCAAATTGGTGAAGACTCTAGAGAATTCTCAAGGCTTTCTCCCAAGGTTTTGAGGTCTATAAATAGAGACTCAAGCTTAGTCTCTTGGCGGATCATTCCCTTGAATCATCCCACACCATTCAAGCTCCATCCACATAAGTCTATCCAAGCCTCCACACAATGCCTTCATCATACATACACATTCTATTCCACTATATTGTAAAGAGAGAGTTTTGTCCATTACCCCTTGTATTTCCTACAAGGTTCGTTGTACTCTTTCTGATTTGATAGTGGATTCGTTGGCTCTTGCCGCCCGTGGGTTTTCCTCCCGGTACTCGGGTTTCCCACGTAAAAATCTGTGTGTTCTATCTTGCCTTACTCTCTCCATTCGTGATTCTATTCTTCCGCTGCGCGCTCGTGGTTCTTATTACCACTATTCCCTAACAATTTTCAAAGAGATATTTATATGGACAGTTTATCCAACAAAGTTATTAGAGATTTAACAGCTATTGTTAGTTACACCCCTATCAAGTTTATTAACAAAAAAAAAGGCTTTGAATGACGATACTTGTTTTGAAGGTCAGCAAATTTGCCATTTGTGATTAGTATCTTCTAGAGGTGGTGGTTGTGTGTTCCAACTTGGGTGAGGATGTGGTGTTTTGAAGGTTTTTGTATTTTGTACCCTACTCAAATGGTGCAAAATATTCAGAAAACATTAATCAATGGTGACAAACACTCAAAACACAAAATGCGGAATGCGGAATCAACTAATATGCAACCAACCACACCAATGGTTACACAAAAAATGTGGAATCGACCAATTAATATGCAACCAACCACACCAATCCTTCTTCGGGATCTTGGAAGTGATCGACAACCCTCCTTCAATTGAGAAATAACAGTAGAGGAATTCAATCCATTCATAATAAACTGCATCCAATACATGAATTCAAATATATAATTCAAGTTCATACTTGCACTAGAAGATATATATAAATATATTTCATGACAGTTGACAATATATAATATATTTCATGGGGATGCAGAGAGACATGGAAAGAAGCTGATTCCAAACCAGACCTCCTGCGGCCACAAACGACCTGGTGGTCCTGGTGGGATGCAGTCAGGAATCTTGGACCACTCTTGGCTAACCACATCATATGCGAAAATCTTTTGGACAATCTTTTGGACTGTTCGTGACTTTTTTTTAAGCCACCCACTAAGCAAGATCACAAGCAATCTCCTAGTGCTCAGGCACACGCCCCTCACGGGGGCATTATCAAAATGAGGGCAATACGAGGTTGGCATCCTATCAACCTCTATCCAGCTGCGGGTCTGCGTATCAAGCTCCCAAACACATACACATGGACGGATCCCATTCCAAGCTGCATTATTATTCTTATTACAATCCACCCAGCCAACTAGCAAAAGTCGCCCACCACCGCCCTCTGCAAGAGAAAGGATACTTGAGTTGTTGGGTGGATCCGCGATCAGGTGTTGCTCCCATGTCCCGCTCACCACGTCGTAAGACAGTATTCCCTCAGGGTCGCGGCATCCGAAGTAAGCAACACTGCCAATGGCCAACCCGTCACCTTCCTTAGGGGAACGCAGGGCAAAGTTAGCGGGAATTCTCCCTACAGTAACCTCCTCCGGGGAGGAATAGTCATGAACTCCATATTTGCCTTCCCGATCCAGCCATACGATTTTGTATCCACCGGCCCCCGATTGATTATACACAAACGCCAGTGCAAAACCCCATTTTGCAGAACTAGCAGGCCACCGAAATACCTTCCAAGTTTGGGTAAGATAGTTGCCTACATGAAAGGAAGCATTGCGATAATCAGCATAACATATGAGTCCCCCACCGGAATTACGGGGAGGACCATACATGCATTGATAAAATGGTGCCGGTGGGGTGTGGGTGTTATAGTACCATTGCTTCGCCAAAGTGTCATACATGGCTCCACATCCTCCACCGTATAGTGCTGCATAGATCATAGGTAGCTCTTGTTGCGCCCGACACTGAAGAAAAGGCAAAGAGTTCCACTTGTGGCAAACCAACCGAAACCGGATAAAGGTGGCAATGGGAAGCCTTGCAATGACACGCTCTAGTAGTTCATCAGGTAATTCTTTCCATATAGTCTCGGCCATCGGTACAGAAGTCTCCTCCTCAACTACTGAAAAATTTGCAGAAATAGATGTATAAAACATATGGATCAAATTTGGTGAAAGCAACCGACCAAATTTGCATAAATAGATGTATGAAACATATGGAGATGGAGGAGTTCAATATTTAAAAGTCTAAACAGGTGAATGAGTAATCTGAAAAATGGATACATCACCAATTGAAACTTTATAACCTAGAGTACGTTTGGGGATGAAGAAAAAGGCAAGGCAAAAATCAAATCTTTCAACCTAAAGAAGAAATTAAGAAGACTTTTATAACCGGAGTCCGTTGGCAAATTCAACTAGAATTAAGGTTAGATGATTTTAGTAGGAGTAGAGTAAGAAGAATGAATCAATGGACAATGGTTGGCAAATTCATACCTGGAAGGCTTGTAAAACCTATAGATCGCTAAACGAGATAGGCAAATATGCGGAAGCGTATGAAATCGAGCAAGAGATAACAGATCGGATCTAAACATGCAAGTCGAAGAACGAACACAAGAGATTTTACGTGGTTCGGCTAAGCCTACATCCACGGGGCCTCAAGAGTTGGCCAAATCCACTATAAGAAGTTCGTACAGGGACAGATCAAGTAAAGAGATACAAATAACCTAGATCTAGACATGCATGAGATCAGAAACCAAGAGAGAAAGAAATCCCCCTGTGTGGGAACCAGAGATCGAAGAAGTCTTCGATCTCAAACCCTAGATCGCCTGGATAAGGAGAGCTGCTGCCCAGAGCTTGGAGCGCCGGCCACCAGAGAACCACCAGGGATGCTGTCGGCCACCTCCTTCGCTTCGTGGCTCGGTAGATCTTCAGGCAAAGGGAGAGGAACACCAAACCCTAGAAAACCCTAGAAGAGAGCGTTTGTGGAAGATGAAGAGAGAGAGAGAGCTCAAACAGTACGACGGCAGAAAAGCTCCAACGCGAGCTTATATAGCTAGGTCACCAAAGGAGAGCGCCAACCAAAGCCAAAACGCAGCGTCTGACTTAGGGTTGCAGCTGGCACGCGGGCTTCAAGCTCATGGGCTCCTCAATCCAAGTCCGGCAATCATGGGCTTGTCTCAGCTAATGGGCTTAAGCCCAATAACGAGGTAAGCTCCTTTCTCTTGGTACATACATATTATACATATAGCTATATCATATATTATACATATGTATTATCACACCATACTTTATACATATATATTCGTTAGAGGATCAAGCTATAAAGCTCAATACGACTCAGTCGAATATATATTAAAGTATGCATCCATACATATATATATATATGTTACCTATATGTAATATGTACAATCATCATATACATACATGTTACAAGCATACACACAATATTACAAGTAACATATAAAGCAAACAAGACATAGGAAATTAACACATAACATTACAAATGCCCCTGTAATTTTCTAAGTCTTGCACTGGGCAGACTCAGCTTCACTCTAGTGGATTCTTATGCCAGGTCCGTCCTCAGCCCACACTCACACAGCAAATCAAGTGAGCTCCTCCAAATGGAGGAAGTTCCTACAATACAAAAACTTCTCATAAGGAACTATTTTTGTACCAAAATCTGCAGGATTATATCTACCAT
Organism: Persicaria maculosa; assembly: GCA_963922045.1. Taxonomy (NCBI): domain Eukaryota; kingdom Viridiplantae; phylum Streptophyta; class Magnoliopsida; order Caryophyllales; family Polygonaceae; genus Persicaria; species Persicaria maculosa. Next base: position 67,948,027 of record OY998262.1, read on the forward strand.
CAATTTTCTTAACATGAATCACATTATCTTCAACTTTTTCCCTTATAAAATGATATCTCACATCTATATGCTTAGTTCTTTCATGATACATGGGGTCACGACACAAGTAAAGAGCACTTTGGCTATCTATATGCAATACAATAGTATAGTGCTTCTTCTCAATCTCTTTCAGAATACCCTGCAACCAAATTGCCTCTTTACAGGCCTCAGTGGCTGCAATGTACTCTGCCTCAGTAGAGGATAATGCAACTATAGGTTGCTGCTGGGATTTCCAGGAAACACAATTACCTGCCCATGTATAAACATAGGAAGTAATAGATTTCCTGGTATCCTTGTTGCTAGCATAGTCAGCATCAACAAAACCATGTAAATCATAAGATGAAGAATGTTCAGCATATAACAGGGATAAGTTCACAGATCCAAGCAAATATTTAAGCAGATATTTCATTGATAACCAGTGCTTCTCAGCAGGTTCAGACATAAACCTACTAAGGGTGCTAATTGCAAATGCCAAGTCAGGTCTAGTACAAATCATGGAGTACATAACAGATCCAACAGCAGCATCATAAAGAATAGATTTCATTCTTTTAGACTCAACCATAGACATTTTCTCTTTAAGCTTAGTTAAGTCAAGATGAGGACCAAGAGGAATGTTATTCACTTTATCTCCAGTCATATGAAATCTATCTAGCACTTTCTGAACATAATCACATTGATGCAACCAAAGTTTTTTATGCTTTCTATCCCTAACAATGGACATGCCCAGAATTTTCTTAGCCATGCCTAAGTCCTTCATGTCAAAATGTTTTTGCAAATTCTTCTTAATATCAAGGATGCAATCAGTAGACTTAGAAATAAGCAAAATATCATCCACATATAGAAGAACATATAACACAGGACCAGCATGCTTTAAACCTTTAAAGTACAAACATGTATCAAACTTACTTCTCTTAAAACCCAAGCTAAATCTCATACATCTATCAAACTTGATATTCCACTGTCGTGGAGATTGTTTCAAGCCATATATAGATTTATTAAGCAAGCAGGCATAGTCAGGATGAACAGGATCAATGAAGCCTTTAGGCTGTCTCATGTAAATAGTTTCATCCAAGTCACCATGAAGAAAGGCAGTTTTAACATCCATTTGTTCAAGTTCAAATTCATAGACAGCAGTCATAGCAAGCAACAATCTAAGAGTCTTATACTTCACAACAGGAGCAAAGATCTCATTGTAATCCTCTCCTTCCCTTTGAGTAAAACCTTTAGCAACCAACCTAGCTTTGTATCTAGGGGGGTCAGACTTAGAAATTCCCTCTTTGAGTTTAAAGATCCATTTACAATCAATCAATCTAGCATCAACAGGTTAGGGAACCAAAGTCCAGGTTTTATTAACTCTCATAGAATCTATTTCTTCATTCATAGCATGCTTCCAGAATTTAAAGTGAGCACATCTAACAGCTTGTTCATAGGTTTCAGGAGTATAGTTTTGAACCACAGAAGAAACAAGACAAGCAAACTCAACAATGTTATTAATGAATCTCTTATTAGGGATAACAGTCCTAGGACTTCTATCTCTAGTCAATTGCCAATCAGTTAAATCATGTCTTAAAGCATCTGAAGAACTAGAATTGCCAGAACCAGAAGCAGACATAGATTCAACAACAGTTTCCTCATCCACAGAAACAGGAGTAACAGAAGAGGAAGAAGGCAAAACAGATTCATTAGTTGCTTCCCCATCCAATTGGTGAGGTTGCATAATCACAGAAGCAGGAGGGGCAGAAGAAGAAATAGGGAGAGGGGAGGGAGAAGAATAACCACTGTCAAACTCATCATCAGAATCAGAATCTATGTTCTTTGGAACATAAAACTGATCATCTTGTTCCTGCAAGTTAGTCTCTTTAAGCACAGAAGCAGAAGCCCTTTTAAAATGGAATTCATGCTCATTAAAGATAACATTCCTGCTCACAATTGTTTTGTAAACACCAGGTTGAACAATTAAAAGTTTATACCCTTTGACACCTTCAGGATATCCCAGGAGAACACATTTCTGTGATCTGGGTTCCAACTTACCTTGATTGACATAAGAATAGACAGTACAACCAAAAGGTTTTAAGTGATCAAGTTTAGGTATTCTTTTAGTCCATAACTCATAAGGTGTTTTAAAAGCACTCACAGATGAAGGAGTTCTATTAATCAAATAAGCAGAAGTAACCACAGCTTCACCCCATAAGCTATGTTTCAAACCAGAAGAGATTAACATGCATCTAGCCTTTTCAAGAAGAGTCCTATTTAACCTCTCAGCTGTACCATTTTGCTGAGGGGTCCCAGGAATAGTCAAATGTCTTTTTATACCATGCTCATGACAGAAAGAATTAAACACAGAATTGCAAAACTCCAAACCATTGTCAGTTTTCAAACACTTAACAGATAATCCAGTTTCTTTTTCAACTCTAGTTTTCCATATCTTAAAAATTTCAAAAGCTTCATCTTTAGTCTTCAACAAATACACCCAAACATATCTACTGTAATGATCAACAAGAGACATGAAGTATCTTTTATGACCAACAGTTGAAACTTGGGCAGGGCCCCAAAGATCAGAATGTATATAATCAAGAGGAGCATTAGAGACATGAACAGATGACTTGAAACTTTTTCTAGTATGTTTACCAAGCACACAGTTTTCACATAACTCAATAGTGCAAGGTCTAGAGTTAAGAATGCCAGATTTATGCAAGTGTTCTAAACCTTTATTTCCTATATGACCTAACCTGTTATGCCACATAAGAGTATCATTTAAAGACATGGTTTTCACAGAGTTAGCAACAGTGAGAGCAGTAGCAGAAGAGAAATTCATCACATGAGTAGCAATTAGTTCATATAAACCACCCTTTTTAAGACACTTTATAACAGGCTTACCATCCTTAGTGACAACTCTCACACCTGCAGAGCTAAACACATCATAATTCAAATCTTCAAGGGTACTTTCAGACATCAAATTTCTTCTTAAAGCATGAACCCATTTAACATCCTTAATGACTCTTACCACATTATCAAACATCTTTAAAGCAATAGATCCAACACCTTTAATTTTAAGCACAGAATGATCACCAAGCATAACAGTGCCACCATCAAAGCATTTAAGATCATGAAACCAAGACTTATGATAGGTAGCATGCATAGTACATCCAGAATCCAAAATCCAGGTATTAGAATCAGCAGTGTTTAATAATGCAAGCACTTCATGAGTATAATAAGGATGAGATTCAAACACATTAGACACATTAGGTTGCTTTCCAGCAGCCTTTTCATCTCTTTTTCTTTTGAAACAATGTTTTTCAATATGACCAGACTTAGAGAGCAGTAAGAACACATCAAGTGAGATTTATCAGGCTTGTCAGATTTTCCATGTTGACTAGACTCAGGTTTACCAATTTGTCCTTCTGAGGTTTATTCCTGTTTTGATTTTGGTTGTTGTTAGGCTTATTGCCTCTGAACCTACCTTTAGAAACAAGAACTTCATTCTTATTTTCAGTTTTGGTGTCAGATTTAGACTCATATTTGTTTTTAAACACTTTCAATGCATCATTTTTCTGAATAATAGACTCAAGGATAACCTTTTTATCTAATTTATCAGTGCTATATTGAACATCTTTAAAAGTGTCAAACTGAGCAGGCAAAGCATTCAACAACAACACACATTGTTGAGTTTCCTCAACTTTATCACCACAGCGTTGCAAATCTTGAATAATAGTCAAAAACTTATCCAGATTCTCAGATAAAGGACAGGACACATCCATTTTAAAAGTAAACAACTTATTAAACAGATTAACTTGAGAAGGGAGAGATTTTACCAAATAGAGGGCTTCCAACCCCTCCCACGGCTTCTCAGCTGTCTCAAGATTATAAACCTGTCTAGCAACTTCATCTCCCAAGCGTAGCATAATCTCACTGTGGGCTTGTTCATCAGTTTCCAAGATTTTTTCCTTAGCAGTGTTATCAAGAAACTTATTTGTCACAGCAACCCAGCATTTTTCTTTTGTCAAAATTGCCTTCATTTTTATTTGCCACATAGCAAAATCTGTGTGGCCATTGAAGGGCTTTAGATAGGTGCCTTTGTCACCCATAGTAACCAGTACCTTGCAAAAAACAAAGAAACCAAGTTAGTAAGTGAATCAACACACTTTCAGATTCAAGAAAACCTTGAATCTAGACAGTAACAAAGTAGATCTAACACAATATTGCAAGAACAAGCAATAAACACACAGATCTACACACCAGAAGCCAGAAATAAAGCACAGAGACCTAGATCTAGCAAACAAGGGTGTGGTATGTTGTGCAGGGGGGGGGGGTGCGGCACCAGCGATGTCGCCTTTTAGGTCCGCCCGAGGCCCTACACCCGTTCTCTATCCCTAGAACTCAATAATGAGCCAGGAAATCAAGAACGCGACACTCAAGCTCTGATACCACGTTGTAAAACCTATAGATCGCTAAACGAGATAGGCAAATATGCGGAAGCGTATGAAATCGAGCAAGAGATAACAGATCGGATCTAAACATGCAAGTCGAAGAACGAACACAAGAGATTTTACGTGGTTCGGCTAAGCCTACATCCACGGGGCCTCAAGAGTTGGCCAAATCCACTATAAGAAGTTCGTACAGGGACAGATCAAGTAAAGAGATACAAATAACCTAGATCTAGACATGCATAAGATCAGAAACCAAGAGAGAAAGAAATCCCCCTGTGTGGGAACCAGAGATCGAAGAAGTCTTCGATCTCAAACCCTAGATCGCCTGGACAAGGAGAGCTGCTGCCCAGAGCTTGGAGCGCCGGCCACCAGAGAACCACCAGGGATGCTGTCGGCCACCTCCTTCGCTTCCTGGCTCGGTAGATCTTCAGGCAAAGGGAGAGGAACACCAAACCCTAGAAAACCCTAGAAGAGAGCGTTTGTGGAAGATGAAGAGAGAGAGAGCTCAAACAGTACGACGGCAGAAAAGCTCCAACGCGAGCTTATATAGCTAGGTCACCAAAGGAGAGCACCAGCCAAAGCCAAAACGCAGCGTCTGACTTAGGGTTGCAGCTGGCACGCGGGCTTCAAGCTCATGGGCTCCTCAATCCAAGTCCGGCAATCATGGGCTTGTCTCAGATAATGGGCTTAAGCCCAATAACGAGGTAAGCTCCTTTCTCTTGGTACATACATATTATACATATAGCTATATCATATATTATACATATGTATTATCACACCATACTTTATACATATATATTCGTTAGAGGATCAAGCTATAAAGCTCAATACGACTCAGTCGAATATATATTAAAGTATGCATCCATACATATATATATATATGTTACCTATATGTAATATGTACAATCATCATATACATACATGTTACAAGCATACACACAATATTACAAGTAACATATAAAGCAAACAAGACATAGGAAATTAACACATAACATTACAAGGCTGGACCTCGATTATAGGCGCAGGATAATTAAGGAGTAGCGTCGGAGAAATTGAATTGGGGGATTTATATAATTATTTATATAGATAGATTAGAAAGATATAAAGATAATTAATCCTATATATGATCGTACGTAAGATTTTTGTAAATAGATCTCGGAAGAGCTTTTAAAAATCTCATCAAACTAAGATATTTTATTGGCCTTGTAAAAGTTTTTTACAAAAATAAATTGACAAGTTACCAGATATAATTAAACAGATATTTTTATCTATATCTTTAATATCTTTTATTTTTTTAAGCAATTATATAAGGTAAAGAGAATTAGATAAAAGAGTAGTTTCCAAATAAAAAAGTGAATAGAGATTTGATTTATTTATAGCTAAAAATGGATGCTTTAAGCCTTTAACCAAGTCTCGATATCGCCCAAGCTTTTGAAGAGAACTCCCTTGAGAGCTTGTACAATGTAGATATATTGGTGGTTTCTTCATGTTGTTTTCTTGCATTGAAACGTACAATGAGATCTTCCTAACTTTGTAAATCATGTGGTTCTAAGTATCACTGCGGATGGAGATGTCAGGTTCAGGCAAAAACCAAAACAAGTCTATTCGTACCCCACAAAATCGGTCCATTTAAGTAACTTATCAACAACTAATATATTCAAGTGCCTTCATACTGTAATCATGGGGTGAATGTGTGCCGCAATGTAACTACATCTTGTGATATATGTCAATTTGTCCACTACTTTGAGAATGTATGCAATCCTTCTTCGGGATCTTGGAAGTGATCGACACACCTCTTTCAATTGAGAAATAACAAATAGAGGAATCATTCCGGAATGACTCACTAGAAATGACTTGTAGGTAGTACCTATAGGTCCCCAGTTTGAACCCCGGAATGACAGCTCTTTATTTAATTACCAATTCAAGAAATAACAAATAGAGGAATTCAATCCATTCATAAACTGCATCCAATACATAAATTCAAATGTATAATTCAAGTTGCACCAAGAGATATATATGTATATATATTTCATGACAATTGACAAATATATTTCATGGGGATGCAGAGAGACAAGGAAAGAAGCTGATTCCACACCAGAGCCACAATGGATGCGAACGACCTGGTGGGATGCACTCAGGAACCTTGGACCACTCCCGGCTGACCACATCATACGCGAAAATCTCTTGGACTCTTTCTTTCAACAACCACCCACTAAGTAAGATCACAAGCAATCTCCTAGTGCTAAGACACCTAAGATTCACGGTGATGTTATTCTGAAACTCAGAGCAATACGAGGTTGGCATCCTATCAACCTGTATCCAGCTGCGGATCTGTGTATCAAGCTTCCAAACACAAACACAAGGACGGATCCCAACTGCATCTGCATTATCATTATTACAATATTCCACCCAGCCAACTAGCAAAAGTCGTCCCCCGCCCTCTGCAAGAGAAACGTCGTGTTAGTTGGGTGGATACGCGATCAGGAGTTGCTCCCATGTCCCGCTCACCACGTTGTAAGACATTATTCCATCAGGTGTGTAGCAACGGAAGTAAACAACACTGCCAATGGCCAACCCTTCATATGCGCAATGCAGCTCCAAGTTAGCGGGAATTCTCCCTTCAGTAATTGTGGTCTCCTCCTCCGAGGAATAGTCAAGAACTCCGTATTTGCCTTCCCAATCCAGCCATACGATTTTGTATCCACTGGCCCCCAATGGATTATACACAAACGCCAGAGCAAAATCCCATTTTGAAGGACTAGCAGACCATCGAAACACCTTCCAAGTTTGGGTAAGATGGTTGCCTACATGAAAGGAAGCATCGCGATCATCAGCATAACATACGAGTCCCCCACCGGAATCACAGGCAGGACAATCCCAATGATAAGATGGTGGGGCGTGGGTGTTATAGTACCATTTCTTCACCAAAGGGTCATACATAGCTCCCAATCATTCATTGTATACTGCTACATAGATCAAAGGTAGCTCCTGTGGCGCCCGACGCTGCAGAAAAGGCAAGGAGTTCCACTTGTGACAAACCAACCGAAATCGGATGAAGGTGGCAATGGGAAGCCTTGCAATGACACTCTCTAGTAGTTCATCGGGTAATTCTTTCCATATAGTCTCATCCATCCGTACAATAGTCTCCTCCTCGACTGTTGATCGGCGAGATTTCCTCTCTTTTTGCTGATTCTTAGTTGCAGAGGGCTCACCAGCTTCCTTAGCACCCATTTGTTGTGTTTCTTCGAACTACATTTGGTGAAAGCAACCGATCAAATTTATATAAATATATGAAACAGTCCAATATTTAACAGTCCCAACAGGTGAATCAATCAGTAATCTGAAAAATGGATACATATCAATAATTGAAACCTTATAACCTAGATATGTTTGGGGATGCTGTTGGAGTTGCATCAACACCCTCATTTGGGTTTGGATCTTTGGGCCAAGGATGAGGAGTTTTGAGGTTCTTCTAGAAGCTTCTTAAACTTGGTAGAGATTCCAAGTTTCTTCCATTCTCTAGAAGCCTCCACAAGCCTCTTCAAATTGGAGAATTCTAGAGAAACCACCAAGCTTCTTCATGCTTCCATCAACCACCTCCTCTTGATTTATCTAGAACCTTCTTTCCAACCTTGGCCTCCATGGCTTCAAGTCTATAAATAGGAGGTTCCTCCCTACATTTCAATCCATCCACAAACATTTGCCCATCAAAGCCTACACACAAATTAGTCTCCTTCCAAGCATCCTATTCCACTTTGTTGTAAAGAGAGAGTCTTGTCCATTACCCCTTGTAGTCCATACAAGGTTTGTTGTACTCTTTCTTATTTTATAGTGGATTTGTTGGCTCTTGCCGCCCGTGGGTTTTCCTCCCGGTACTCGGGTTTCCCACGTTAAATTTGTGTGTTCGATCTTGCCTTATTTCTCTCTATTCGTGATTCCGTTCTTTCCGCTGCGCGCTCGTTCTTATTACCACTAAATCCCTAACAAGTGGTATCAGAGCGTTCTAAGATCATTTTTGGAATCACTGTCTCAATGTCGGTTGTTACCAAGTTCGATATTGAGAAATTTGATGGCAAGATTAGCTTCTCTATCTGGCAAGTCCAGATGAAGGCCGTTCTCACCCAAAACGGCTTGAAGAAAGCTTTGGATGGGAAATCCAAGAAGCCGTCTACTATGACGGATGAGCAGTGGGATGAGTTGGATGAGAAAGCCTTGTCAACCATCCAACTTTGTTTATCTCGCGAAGTCCTGCGTGAGGTAATTCATGAGACCACCGCTGCTGGTTTGTGGTTGAAGCTTGAATCGCTTTATATGACGAAGAGTCTTGCTAACAAGTTGCGACTGAAGGAGCGCCTTTACACTCTTCGTATGTCTGAAGGTACCCCGATTCCAACTCATCTCAGTGAGTTCTCTTCTATCCTTGTTGATCTTGAGAATTTAGATGTTAAGATTGATGATGAGGATAAAGCTGTTTTGTTGATTGTCTCTTTGCCCCCTTCTTACAAGCACTTTAAGGAAATCATGCTTTATGGGAATAATGCTGATAGTTTGTGCTTGGAAGATGTTAAGGCTAACCTTCTTGCTAAAGAAAAGTATGATGTTGATAACCGGTTTAATAAACCTGGAGAAGGTTTATGTGTTAGGGGGCATAGCACTAAAAATGGCACTAGCAGTAATTCTTCTAAGTCTAAAGGCAATAAGACATGTAATTACTGCAAGAAATCAGGCCACTTTATTTCTGAATGTTATAAGCTGAAGAATAAGGAAAAGGCTAAAGGGAAACTATATGATGATAAATCCGCCGAAGCTAGTATTGTTGATGCTTGCTCTGATGGTGATGTTTTACTAGCTGCTAACACTGGTGATATTAGTAGTCATGGGTGGATTCTTGATTCTGGATGTACTTACCATGTGTGCCCACATAGAGATTGGTTCTCTTCTTATGAGACTGTTGATGGTGGATCTGTCTTGCTTGGAAATCACACTCCTTGCAAGGTAGTTGGGAAAGGTACTATCAAGATTAAAACTCATGATGGGACTATTCGATCTTTGACCGGTGTTAGACACATCCCAATGATGAGACAAAGCTTGATTTCGTTAGGCACCCTTGAATCTCATGGGTGCAAGTACTCAAGTGAAGGCGGAGTGTTGAAAGTTTCCCGTGGCTCTACGGTTTTGTTGAAAGCTAACCGTATTGGTAAATTATATGTGCTAGAAGGTGCTACTGTTGCAGGTTCAGCTTTTGTTGCCTCATCTTCTACCTCTCATCATGATGATACTCAATGGTGGCATGCACGTTCTAGCCACATTCGTGAGAAGGGCATGCATTTGCCCTTAAAGAGAGGTTCCTTGGGTAATCATACCCGTTGCAAGATCAACTTATGTGAGCATTGTGTCTTTGACCAACAAAAAGGGGTCAACTTCTCCAAAGTTCGTCGTACACCTAAAGGTGTTTTGGATTATGCTCACTCTAACTTATGGGGTCCTTCTCGTACTACTGCTGATTTCGGCCCGATTGCCAAGTCCAGTCCCTATTTGGACTTGGTTTGTGTTTCTCAGCAGTGAGTGCCCTTCGGGGCTTTATGCGGCATGAGCTTATTCGGATATTGATGCAAGGTGGAGTTTGTTGGAGTTGCATCAACACCCTCATTTGGGTTTGGATCTTTGGGCCAAGGATGAGGAGTTTTGAGGTTCTTCTAGAAGCTTCTTAAACTTGGTAGAGATTCCAAGTTTCTTCCATTCTCTAGAAGCCTCCACAAGCCTCTTCAAATTGGAGAATTCTAGAGAAACCACCAAGCTTCTTCATGCTTCCATCAACCACCTCCTCTTGATTTATCTAGAACCTTCTTTCCAACCTTGGCCTCCATGGCTTCAAGTCTATAAATAGGAGGTTCCTCCCTACATTTCAATCCATCCACAAACATTTGCCCATCAAAGCCTACACACAAATTAGTCTCCTTCCAAGCATCCTATTCCACTTTGTTGTAAAGAGAGAGTCTTGTCCATTACCCCTTGTAGTCCATACAAGGTTTGTTGTACTCTTTCTTATTTTATAGTGGATTTGTTGGCTCTTGCCGCCCGTGGGTTTTCCTCCCGGTACTCGGGTTTCCCACGTTAAATTTGTGTGTTCGATCTTGCCTTATTTCTCTCTATTCGTGATTCCGTTCTTTCCGCTGCGCGCTCGTTCTTATTACCACTAAATCCCTAACAGATGCAAAAATCAAATCTTTCAACCCAATGAAGAAATTAACCGAATGAAAAACACGCAAATTGAAACTTTTATAACCTAGACCGTGTGTTTCGAATTAGAATTTTTAATTGATACGATACGATGAATAGATTCGACTGAAATTGAACTAGAAATAAGGTTAGAATTTAGGAGTAGAGTAAGAAGAATCAATCAATGGTTGGCCAATTCATACCTGGACCTCCATTGAAGGATAAGGAGTAGCGTCAGGGGATTTAAATATTTTTTTTGGGTAGAGTAATTTTTTTATTTTTTTTTTGTAGAGATTGGGGGTCTATCTATATAAATAATTATATAAAAGATTTTGTAAATATGACCATTAGGAAATCTTTGAAAAGATATAAAGATAACTTTGCAATCACGTTGGAATACAAATTATCCATTTAAGAGATTTTTTTTAATAGCTAACAAAATAATGGATGATTTAACCAAGGGGAACTCCCTTGAGCCTGTAGATGGATCATCTTTTTCCGCCTTTATCAGTTATCATGCACTAAAATGTGATTGTTCCGTGTTAGAAACAACTGTAGTTTGCGGAATCTTTGGGTCTGTTGGTGTGGCACCAAACCTGCCTGTTTGGTTGGAATGAGTTTTCATTCGTATTGGAAGTGTAGCAGATATGTCAATACATGTATAGACACAGCTGAATCAATGGTTAAAGACTTGAAAGCTGTTATACATTAGCTCACCCATATAATATTTGCCTTTTGGTCAGCAGGAAGCAGAGTACAGTACACAGATTACAAAATGGACGAGGAAGAAAATCTGTACTGGAGAGAGAGTGAGGTCTAATGGTTCAATGCTGGGGTACGGGTGGGTGTGGGGATCGGCCTTGGTGTGGGATTAGGTGTTGGCTTGCTGGTTCGTACTTACCAAACAACCACTCGAACTTTCAGGCAACGGTTTCTCTAGAACCTTGACGGTGATGCTCCATCGCTGTCATATCCCCATCAGACAGTAAAGTTGTTAAGTGTGATCAGTATCCCCATCAGACACTAGTTCAAATTCAAATCAAACCTAAATGGCAACAAGCTCGTGAAGAGTAATTCAAATCCAAAACTAATCATACCAATCCTACAGGACCAGATTTTTTAGGTCTTTGCAACACAATGAGAAAAATTCATAAGCAACACAAAACTTAAAAATCCACATTACAGATTTGCAAGCATCGCTCATGTAGATCCAGGTGGACTTGAACCACCATCCTCCCAAACATTTTTGTGTCTGGGCGCTCTTCCAATTTGAGCTTATGGACCTTCATTCATGTGGAATATGGCGATTTTGTTTAAACATGAAAAAATTTAGGATAGACTCAGGCTCGTCAATTTCCCAAATTACATGTAAAAATCACATACTACCAGTATAAAAATGCCGTACGTTCAAACATAGTTGGAACAACTAGCAAGTTGACTTATGCTCATCGGAAAGTTTAAATTAGATATATAAGATTATCGGTTACTGGTTACCTCCTCAGGGCACATCACACCAAAGAACCCAATTGGGGATCTGTTCTTTTATCATAGCAAAGAACTGTACTCATCTCAAGTCCCATCAGAGATGCAACGACCAGCAGCTATCACAATCTGTAATAACGGCTTTTTGCTTGAACTCTTGGCATAAACACTCTTCAGAACTGCAGAAGTAAACATTTGTGCATTGTAGTCAATTTGGTACACAAATGAGCTTAACTGAAAGGATTAAACTGCACAAGAAAATGCCCTGTAAAGTGTAAACACAATTAAGATCTGATCAGTGATCATGGTCAACTTGAGACCTGTTATGATTGAAAGCCTACTGAAAGACTACAGGTTGATGATGCTCATAAGTTTCGTTTTTTCAGATGTTTGCAAGATTAACATATCTTGGGACTGAAATTTTTATCTTTTATTGGCCTTGTAATAGTATTTTCCAAAAGATATTTATATGGATAGTTTATCCAACAAAGTTATTAGAGATTTAATAGCTATTGTTAGTTACGCACCTATCAAATTTATTCAAAAAACAAGGCTTTGAAAGACAATACTTGTTTTGAAGGTTAGGAAATTTGCCATTTGTGATTAGTATCTTGTAAAGGTGATGGTTTTTGTGTTCCAACTTGGTTGATGTTAATTATGAAGGTTTTAGTATCTGTACCCTACTCAAATGGTACAAAATATTCAGCAAAAATTAATCAATGTGCTTCAATGATTTCTGGTAGTTTGTAGGTTCATGTTCTTGATGGACTTTCTCTAAAAAAAATTCAAGTCTTGAATCGACTAATATGCAACCAGCCACACCAATGGTTACACAAAAAAAAGTTGACTAACACACAAAAAATAAAGCAATATTACGCAGTAATTCCAGGTGAAATTGAATCATCAGACCTCCCATTCCCAAACACCAAACACCAATCATCAAATCTCACAAATATAACTTCGGCTGAAATGAACTAAGCATTACCCATAGGAATAATTACATAGCTTACCAATTACCATAGCAAAGAACTGCTTTAAAACAAAAACAAATCTAAAACTAATCAACAACCAACAATTGCTCTAATAATCAGCTTAATGCTCTAACAATCAACCATCAACAATTACATAGCTTAAATATTTGTTACTAATCAACAACCAACAATTGCTCTAATAATCTGCTTAATTCTCTAACAATCAACCATCAACGATCGACCATCAACGATCAAATAGCTTACATATTTGTTGCCACCAAGGCCCAAGCTTTACAACAAATATATGACATTAACTCGATGCTAATTTGCAATACAGCAACAGTGGACTGGATACAAATGTTTTCTTCCCTCGGGTATATATGATAATAAAAGGAACAACAATAACGGCAGGGTAACACTCTAGTACAAAAATAATACGTCGTATTGTATAAATAATTATTTAATATTACTGTATAAATAACAAGTTTATATATAAATTTGAACAAGTTCACAATAGCTAATGTATTTGTCTGGATGCGTGTAAATTGCAGTGTGAAAGTTGATAATAAAATCAATACCTCAATGTTATAACAAGGATATAACCGCCCGTTGGTGTTGATGCTCGTGAAGGGATTTAAGGCTCTGTAATGTAACGAACATGTGGTGGTGTGTATCCAATCGGAAGGTGTACCGAACTTGGCTGTGTGACGAATTTTGAGGTGTAAAGAATTAGAGGTGCTGCTGATGCTCGCGTGCAACCTGTTCGATTGGCTTTTCCTGAAAGTTAATTAGCCATTGGATCGCTATTTTCTTTTTCTTTTTTTGCTTTGTTTTTTTTTGGTTGGGATGGGGAAATGGAAAGGTAAAGGGGAGGGGGAAGAACACGCACACACAGGAGGGAGAGCCGGTCAAAAAAACCACCGTGCCTCTCCCCCAAACACCAAAAAAGAGTTCTTTTATTAGATTGTGTGACCTGCCAAGCAAGCGCACCCGACATGGCAAAGGTCGACTCACCACAAAGGACTCCATACTAGAAGACATTGACAGAATCACTAATCCTAAAGACTCAATCGACAAACCTTGCTTCCAGAAGATTCCAGATCCAGTTAACGGATAAACGACTTGTAATCGCCAATTCAGGACCAGAGAAAGATCGAGCGGATCGGGATCCATCATCGCATCTTGACAGATCGAGCCTAAAAATTTTGAAAACAACAAAGTCAATTAGCTGAAAAGAATTGATAAACACAAACAAGATCTAGTCCTAACATAAAATAGAATTAAAAAAATGACGCACAAGAAAAAAGTCAAAAAATCATCACGATCAAAAGAACAGATAAATATTAACCAGACCTGTTGTGATCAGAAATTGGAAGGCGTACCGAATGAACGAAGAAGACGCTCATCCACACCTTAATAACTGGATCAGAATCTGGATTCGCTCAAACTTCATGGCTGAACATCCGGTAGTTGCGGCATCCGCCATAAACGAAAATTGGAAGCGCAGGGGGTGGATCGATCCATCATCAAAATATAACAAGATGAGAGAAAATCAATTCAATTTCTCAGAAAGAGATAAAATTGGGAAGAAAAGGAGCTAGAGTTTGGGATCAAGAAGCGTTTATTTATGGGTAATTATGTTGATGGTCCCTAAACTTTGCTTACTTTTCCTTATTAGTCCCCAAACTTTAAGTTATTCTATTAAGGTCCCTAAACTATCGTACTTGTTGCAATTATAGTCCTTCCGTGTAAAGAAATGTTAAATTGGGTTAAATTGTTAATCCCTAAACTTTAAGTTGTTCTATTAAAGTCCTTAAACTATTATACTTGTTGCATTTTTGGTTCTTCCGTCTTAAAACGTTAAACAATTGTTATGTTGCATTACATATGTGGTAGATGAAAAAAAGAAAAAAGAAAAGAAAATGCAGAATAAGAACAAAATGAAGGGTTTTGTTTCACTGGCAAGTGGCAACAACAGTCCACAGTCCACCGCCCACCGCTCGCCCCCCTTCCCCCTACCCCTCCGGCGACCCCTCCGCCTTTGTTTCCTCCTCTGGAAGCAGCTGCCCCCCTCCCCTTCTACCTCTGGCGGCAGCAACTTCGACTTCTCCCCTTCCCTCCCCTCCCCTCCTCCTTCCGACATCCTCTTCCGCCGTCCGTTCATTTTCAACCCGACCTCCGTCATGTTGAACAACCCGGCCTCCCCCTTCTTGTTGGGATTCTTTAATTCAAAAAATAATAATTTTAACTGAAATTGTTTGAAGTTGCTAATTGATAGAGAAATTTGCTGTCATTGGATTTGTGGAAAGGAGGCGTTGTGCGGTTTTTATCATTCGGTTCCTTTACGCTTGTTCTCATAGGTTTTTATTTTTTTTTCCCTTCATTTTTTTAGCTTTTTGTTTTTTTCTTCGTATCACAACCACATAAACAATTTAACACAATTTAACATTTCTTTAGACGGAAGGACTATAATTGCAACAAGTACGATAGTTTAGGGACCTTAATAGAATAAGTTAAAGTTTGGGGACTAATAAGGAAAAGTAAGCAAAGTTTAGGGACCATCAACGTAATTGACCCTTTATTTATAGATCGATAGATCATAGATAGAGGCGGTGGAAGAATCTGGAACCATTAATCAAATCTGCCACGTCGATTACCGCGTCCTACGAACGCTAACAAACTCCCCGCGTTGTGGGCCAAATGGTTATGAAGTTGGGCCTGTTGGGCTTGCTCTCTATTAAAAGGATTCGAAACCAGGTTATTGAAATTTGAAAGGCCTTGAAGACAAATTGCAGAAAACTATCCGAAGTAGAATTGAAAAGCTTCATATCTTTCTCTTTCAAACCTTGGATCCTTGTTCTTCACCGCCGTGAACAATGGCATCGAATAGCTGAATATCTTACTTGGTCGATTTAACAGCATAATCGGAGTCGATGTCGGATTTCGAATTGTAATTGGAATAAGAATATAAGATACAAGTCCTTCTTCTTGAGCTCTTCCAGCTTATGCAAATCCACCCTGTTCTTTTTTCTCTCTCTCTCTAATGCAGTATCTAACTGCATCTTGTGATATATGTCAATTTGAAACAGCTGCATTCGATCTTTCTGCACATAAGGAAGCTAAGAAGGATTGGGGTGGGTATTCGCGATGCCAAGACTAAAATCGGCAAGGGCATGGAGCTCCCTTTAGCTCTCAACGTTGGGCTCGGTTTTGATCTCTTGGTCGCTTTCAAGAGGGAAACAAAACCTCCTGACCTCCTGTCACCGGTCAACCATGTTGATTCACATTTACATAGATCCGTTCTTTGGATTTCTTTTCTCGTATTTTCCTTCAAGTCGTTGTATGTCATGTTGAAGGAGAGCATGACACAGTATTAGTATGTTATGCTTTAGTATACCATTTCATTGTAATTGAAACAAAGGAAGATGAGCTTTTACATTGACAATTTGACATTCAAACCCAAGGCCGGCTTAATTAAAAAAATGAGAATGTATGCAATCCTTCTTCGGGATCTTGGAAGTGATCGACGTACACCTCTTTAAATTGAGAAAAGCGGAGGAATTCAAATATATATAATTCAAGTTCATACTTGCACTTGCACCAGGAGATATATATAAATATATTTCATGACAGTTGAGTTGACGATATATTATATTTCATGGGGATGCAGCGAGACTAGGAAAGAAGCTGATTCCACACCGGAGCCCCTGTGGCTGCGAACGACCTGGTGGGATGCACTCAGGAACCTTGGACCACTCCCGGCTAACCACATCATATGCGAAAATCTCTTGGACCGTTGGTATTTCAAACAACCAGCCACTAAGCAAGATCACAAGCAATCTGCTAGTGCTCAGACACACGCCCCCATGGCGGTATCAAAATGAGGGCAATACGAGGTTAGCATCCTATCAACCTCTATCCAGCTGCAGATCTGCGTATCAAGCTCCCAAACACATACACATGGACGGATCCCATTCCCACCTCCATTATTATTCTTATTACAATCTACCCAGCCAACTAGCAAAAGTCGCCCTCTGCAAGAGAAAGGATATGTGAGTTGGGTGGATATGCGATCAGGAGTTGCTCCCATGTCCCGCTCACCACGTCGTAAGACATTATTCCTTCAGGTGTGTAGCATCGGAAGTAAACCCTTTATATCCCATAGGGTACTGCAACTCAAAGTTAGCGGGAATTCTCCCTTCAGTAATCTTAGTCTTCTCCTCCGAGGAGGAATAGTTAAGAACTCCATATTTGCCTCTGCAATCCACCCATACAATTTTGTATCCGCCGGGCCCGGATGGATTATACACAAACCCATACAATTTTGACATTTTTACTGCTGTTGCTCTTGCTCAGAGCCCTCACAGCCAGCGCAGCAGATGATATGTCTGAGCATGATCCGCGTATATGGCTCGCATCAATCACAGACAAAGCCTCTTGGCAGTCACATTTGCTTAACAGTTTCTATCACTCTTTACTTTTGAGGCATCTTCATCCTCAATCTCAATGTGGTTACGCATATACAACTTGATCTCTTGGCAGCTTTCAAGAGGGAAACAAAACCTCCTGTCACCAACCATGTTGATTCACATTTACATAGATCCCTTCTTCGGATTTCTTTGCTCTTCTTTTTCTTCAAGTCATTGGAAGTTTGTCACGTTGAAGGAGAGCATGGCACATAACATTAGTATGTTATGCTTTTACATTTGGAAAACATTTCATTGTAATTGAAACTAAGGAAGATGAGCTTTTACATTGACCATTTGACATCCAAAACCAAGGTGTCCGTATGCAATCCTTATTCGGGATCATGAAAGTCATCGACACAACTCTTACGATTGAGAAATACATAAATTCAAATGTTCAATTCAAGTCCATACTTGCACTACGAAGACATAACTCAAGCCTTATCATCAACATGACAAAACTCTAAAGCTGCCTTAATTATTGTGAGATGAACACGAGATTCGATTTGATAAATAAATCCATCATTCATATGGGGATGCAGATAGACTAGGAAAGAAGTTGATTCCATATAACCGGACCTCCTGTGGCGACGAACAACCTGGTGGGATGCACTCAGGAACCTTAGACCACTCCCGGCTGACCACATCATACGCGAAAATCTTGTTCAGTGTTTCTATCCTTGTTTGTTTCAACAAACTCCCACTAAGCGAGATCACAAGCAATCTCCTATTGCTCTGACATGCGGCACCAATCTTGGTGTAATTCTCAAACTCCAAAGAGCAAAACGAGGTTGGCATCCTATCAACCTCTATCCAGCTGCGGATCTGCGTATCAAGCTCCCAAACACATACACATGGATGGATCCTAGCTTCATAATTATTCTTATTACGATAGACCAAGCCAACTAGCATAAGTCGCCCCCTGCCCTCTGCAAGAGAAACGGCACGTGAGTTGGGTGGATACGCGATCTGGAGTTGCTCCCATATATGTCCCGCTCACCACGTCATAAGACATTATTGCACCAGGTTTGTGGCATCGGAAGTAAACAACACTGCCAATGGCCAACCCTTTACATCCCATAGGGTAATGCTGCACGAAGTTAGCGGGAATTGTCCCTTCAGTAATTGTAGTCTTGTCCTCCGAGGAGGAATAGTTAAGAACTCCATATTTGCCGTCCCAATGCAGCCATACGATTTTGTATCCACCAGCCCCCGATGGATTATACACAAACACCAATACAAAAGGCTCTTTTGTAAAACTAGCAGGCCACGAAAACACCTTCCAAGTTCGGGTAAGATGGTTGCCTACACGAAAGGAAGCACCGCGAACATCTGCATAACATACGAGTCCCCCACCGGAATCACAGGTAGAACGACGCCAACCATAAGATGGTTGGGGGTGGGTGATATAGTACCACTTCTTCACGAAAGGGTCATACATGGCTCCATATCCATACTCCGAAAATGGTGCATAGATCAAAGGTAGCTCTTGTGGCGCTAGACGCTGCAGAAAAGGTAAAGAGTTCCACTTGTGACAAACCAACCGAAACCGGATGATGGTGGCAATGGGAACCCTTTCAATGACACTCTCTAGTAGTTCCTCAGGTAACTCTTTCCATATAGTCTCATCCATCTCTACAGTAGTCTCCTCCTCACCAGTTTCCTTGGTCTTCAACTTCCTGTCTCCCATTGTTGTGTGTTTCTTCAAACTACATTTGGTGAAAGCAACCCATCAAAATCAGTAATCCAAACAGGTGAATCAATAATCCGAAAAATGGATACATCACTAATTGAAACTTTATAACCTAGAAGAGGATGTTTGGGGATGAAAACAAAAGGGCAAGGCACAAAAATCAAATCTTTAAAAAATTAACCAACAGAAAAACACACAAACTGAAACTTTTATAACCTAGCCTAGGCATGTGTTTTGAATTACAATATTTAATCCGACCTAAATTCAACTAGAAATAAGGTTAGATTTTAGGCGCAGAGTAAGAATAATCAATCAATGGTTGGCCAATTCATACCTGGAGGCTGGAACTGGAAGGCTGGACCTCGATCGATTATACGTAGGAAGGATAAGAATAGGAAATTGGGGGATTTATTTATACGGAGTAAATGACAATTAGGAAAGCTTATATAAAATTGATACGCCCTTTTATCTTATTTGCCACGTGTCACAAATTTTAATTTCATAAAATTGATTTTATTTTCAATACTCCATTTCCAGCAGATGATGACGAAGAGATGTTAGTTTCCAGGTAAACCAATTTATTGAATTTGCTAAATTTACTGTTGCACTTGATTTAGGTTTTCAATTTAGGGCTATTTAATTTAGATTTCATAGAATTTTTTTTCCCATTGTTCAAAATCAAATCGAAATTGATCTCGGAGTCCAATTTATGTAAAATTTGTCCAATTTGTCACTCTCTTGATTAGAAAGTTTACTAGGTGACACCATGGATCACTGAGTTGATGATTTAGGCTGCAGTCTGCAGATGTCTTGATGCAGGTGAGATAACATGATCCGCATAATTAATGCATCACAATAAGTCTATTGGGCATTTCCTCTTTGTGCTAGTAAATATGCTGCTAACAAATGTTAGATTCTCAGCAGATCATCTCAAATGGTTGGCCAGGTCTGATCTCTCTTTTTTATAACTTGGTGGCTTGGCGCTTATCTTTTTGAAAATACTTTTACAAGGTCAATAAAAGATAAAAAGTTTATAAAAATTTCAGTTAAAGATATATTAATATATACAAACACCTGGAAAAAAAACATAAGAGCACCATCAACCTGCGTTTGAGCATCATCAACCTGCTGTGTTTTCAGAACGCCTTCCGATCATAACAGGTCATAAGTTGCATATGGACTTGAGAAGTTGAGATGAGTACAGTTCTTTGCTATGATAAAAGAACTGAACCCCAATTGGGTACTTTGGTGTGATGTGCTTTGAGTAACCGATAATCTTCGTGTTCAAAAAAAAAAAATGTATCTACTTTAAACTTGTGAACATCAGATGGCATGAGCTTAACCTTAATCTGCTTATAAGGAGCATAAGTCAATTTGGGAAATTGACGAGCTTGAGTCTATCCTAAATCTGTTTTCGTGTTTGGATAAAATCGACATATTCCACATGAATGAAGGTCCATATGCTCAAATGGAACAGCGCCCCGACACAAAAATTCAAATGTATAATTCAAGTTCATACTTGCACCAAGAAATATATATATAAATATATTTCATGACAGCTGACAATATATTTCATGGGGATGCAGAGAGACTAGGAAAGAAGTTGATTGCGCACCCGACCTCATGTGGTAGGATGCACTCAGGAACCTTGGACCACTCCCGGCTAACCACATCATATGCGAAAATCTCTTGGACTCTTTGGACCACTACTGGTTTGTCGAACAGCAACCCACTAAACAAGATCACAAGCAATCTCCTAGCGCTCAGACACACGCCCCTCACGGTGGTATCAAAATGAGGGCAATACGACGTTGGCATCCTATCAACCTCTATCCAGCTGCGCATCTGCGTATCAAGCTCCCAAACACATACACATGGACGGATCCCTTTCCCAGCTGCATTATTATTCTTATTACAATCCACCCAGCCAACTAGCATAAGTCGCCCCTCGCCCTCTGCAAGAGAAAGGATACGTGAGTTGTTGGTTGGATCCGCGATCAGGTGTTGCTCCCATGTGCCGCTCACCACGTCGTAAGACATTATTCCATCAGGTTGGTGGGATCGGAAGTAAACAACACTGCCAATGGCCAATCCGTTACATCCCACAGAGGAATGCAGCGTGAAGTTAGCGGGAATTCTCCCTTCGGTGATTGTAGTCTTCTCTTCCTCCGAGGAATAGTCAAGAACTCCATATTTGCCTACCCAATCCAACCATACGATCTTGTATCCACCGGCCCCCGATGGATTATACACAAACGCCAGTACAAAAGGCGTTTTTGTAAGATAACCAAGGCTAGCAGACCATGGAAACGCCTTCCAAGATCGGGTAAGATGGTTGCCTACTTGAAAGGAAGCGTTGCGATAATCAGCATAACATACGAGTCCCCCACCGGAATCACGGGGAGGACCATGCCAATGATGAGATGTTGGGGGGTCGGTGTTATAGTACCATTTCTTCACCAAAGGGTCATACATGGCTCCCCATCCTTTCGCCGATATTGCTGCATAGATCAATGGTAGCTCTTGTGGCACCCGACACTGCAGAAAAGGCAAAGAGTTCCACTTGTGACAAACCGACTGAAACCGGATGGTGGTGGCAATGGGAACCCTTGCAATGACACTCTCAAGTAGTTCATCGGGTAATTCTTTCCATATAGTCTCATCCATCTGTACAACAGTCTCCTCCTCGACTGCTGATTGACGAGATTTCCCCTCTTTTTGCGGTTTCTTAGCTGCAGAGGGCTCAACAGTTTCCTTGGCACCCATTTGTTGTGTTTCTTCGAACTACATTCGGTGAAAGCAACCGATCAAATTTGTATAAATAGATGAATCATGAATGTGATCAGCTAAAGCATGAAAGGGTATGAAACAGTCCAATATTTAACAGTCCAGTCCCAACAGGTGAGTCAATCAGTAATCTGAAAAATGGAGACATCACTAATTGGAAACTTTATAACCTAGAAGAGGATGTTTGGGGATGCAAAAAAAAAAGGCAAGGCAAAAAATCAAATCTTTCAACCCAAAGAAGAAATTAACCGCCAGAAAAACACACAAATTGAAACTTTTATAACCTAGAGCATGTGTTTTGAATTAGAATTTTTAATTGATACAATACGATGAATAGATTCGACTGAAATTCAACTAGAAATAAGATTAGAGTAAGAAGAATCAATCAATGATACCTGGACCTCCATTATAGGAAGTATAAGGAGTAGCTTTAGGGAAATTGGGGGATATGTTTTTTTTTAGGTAGAGTAATTTTTCTTTTTATAGAGATTGGGGGTTAAATCGTGGGATTTATATAATTATTTATATAGCTAGATTAGATAATACTCCGTATATACTAATCAGTTAGATTTTTGAAAATATGACAATTAGGAAAGCTTTAAAAAGATATAAAGATAAGTTTGCAATCAGGTTGGAATACAAATTATCCATTTTAAAGATATATCTTTGAAAAGATATAAAGATAATTTTTGTAAATATAAAGATATAAAGATAGAATTTTTTTTTATAGCTAAAAATAATGGATGATTTAACCAAGGGGAACTCCCTTGAGAGCTTCTAGATGGATCACCTTTCTCTGCATTGTTTCAGTTATCATGTCTGTTCGTGCACTAAAATGGGATTGTTCCGTGTTAGAAAACAACTGTAGTTGATGGAAATAATCTTGTGAAATCTTTTGGTCTGTTGGTGTGGTACCGAACCTGCCTATTTGGTTTGAATGAGTTTTCACTCGTATTGGAAGTGTAGCAGATATTGTCAATACATGTATATATAGACACAGCTGAATCAATGGTTAAAACTTAAAATTGACAAGGAAGGAGAGGACACAGATTACAAAATGGACAAGGAAGACAATCTGCACTGGAGAGAGAGTGAGGTCTCATGGTTCAACGCTGGGGTACGGGTGGGTGTGGGGATCGGCCTTGGTGTGGGATTAGGTGTTGGCTTGCTGGTTCGTACTTACCAAACAACCACTCGAACTTTCAGGAAACGGTTTCTCTAGAACTTTGACGGTGATGCTCCATGGCTGTCATACCCCCATCAGACAGTAAAGTTTAGCAATTTTGTTATGTTTAATTATCAGAAACATCCTTTGCAGGGAAGTGTGATCAGTATCCCCATCAGACACTAGTTCAAATTCAAATCAAACCTAAATGGCAACAAGCTCATGAAGAATAATTCAAATCCAAAACTAATCATACCAATCCTACAGGACCAGATTTTTTAGGTGTTGCAACACAATGAGAAAAATTCGTCAGCAACAGAAAACATAAAAATCCACATAACAGATTTGCAAGCATCGCTCATGTAGATCCAGGTGGACTTGAACCACCATCCTCCCAAACATTTTTGTGTCTGGGCGCTCTTCCAATTTGAGCTTATGGACCTTTCATTCATATGTGGAATACGGCAATTTTGTTCAAACATGAAAAGATTTAGGATAAACTCAAGCTCGTCAATTTCCCAAATTACATGCAAAAATCACAGACTACCGGTATAAAAACGCCGTTCAAGCATAGTTGGAACAACTATGCAAGTTGACTTATGCTCATCAGAAGCAGACTAAAAGCTCATCTGATGTTCACAATTTTAAAGTAGATACATTTTTTCAGATTATCCGTTACCGGTTACCTCCTTGGGGCACATCACACCAAAGAATCCAATTGGAGTTCTGTTCTTTTATCATAGCAAAGAACTGTACTCATCTCAAGTCCATCAGAGATGCAACGACCAGCAGCAATCACAATCTGTAATGATGGCTTTTTGCTTGAAACCTTGGCATAAACACTCTTCTGAACCACAGAAGTAAACATTTGTGCATTGCAACCAATTTGGAACTCAAATGAGCTTAACCCAAAGGATTGAAACTGTACATGAAAATGCTCTGTAAACACAAACAAGATCTGATCATGATAAAAATTAAGACCTGTTATGATCGGAAGGCGTACTAACAAGAACGCAGGTTGATGATGCATTGATGCTCATCAGCTTATTTGTTTCAGATGTTATTAAGATTAACATATCTTTAACTGAAATTTTTATCATTTATTGGCCTTGTATAAGTACTTTCAAAAAGATATTTATATGGATAGTTTAACTGAATATTTTATCTTTTATTGGCCTTGTAAAAGTATCTATCTTCTATTGTTAGTTAGACCACTATGTGTTTATTCAAAAACAAAACAAAAAATGCTTTGAAAGACAATACTTGTGTTCCAACTTGGGTGAGGATGTGTTTTGAAGGTTTTTGTATTTTGTACCCTACTCAAATGGTGCAGAATATTCAGCAAAACATTAATCAATGTGCTTCAATACATAAGAAGATTTCTGGTAGTTTGTAGGTTCATGTTCTTGAAAAAAAATTCTAGTATTGAATCGACTAATATGCAACCAACCACACCAATGGTTACACAGAAAATGTTGACGAACACTCAAAACACAAAATAAAGCATCATTAAGCAGTAGCTCAAGGTGGATTTGAATCACCAAACCTCCCAAACATCAATGTCCAGACACCCTTTCCAATTCAAGCGTCAACACAAATCGAACTTTGGCTTAAATGAACTAAGCACAACACATAAGAATAATTACATAGCTTACCAAAACAATAACCATATATTGCAATGAACTGCTTTAAAACAAAAGCAAACCTCAAAATAATCAACAATTGCTCTAATAATAATTAATGACAGATAAACTCCAACCTTGATCTTACACATTTGTTGCCACAAAGGCCCAAACTTTACAAGAAATATGACATTAACTCGGGTGCTAATTTGATATACAACAGCAATAGACAATAGTGGATACATACAGATGTTTTATTCCCTGTATATGGTAATAAAATCCCTGTATATGGTAATAAAAGGAACAATGATAAGATTGATAACAGCAGATTAACACTCTTGTACAAAAATATATTATTGTATAAATAATTTATTAATATTACTGTATAAAAACGAGGTGTAAATATAAATTTGAACAGGTTCAAAATTAGTTATGTATTTGCCTGGATGCTAGAAAAAAGATCAAGTGAACAAATGAAGAAAGTTATATTGACCAAGTCACTCACGGTAGGAATTGGATCGTGTAAGTTGCAATGTTAAAATTGATAATAAAATCAATACCTCAATGTTTGATATGGATACCCGCCCATTGGTGTTGATGCTCGTGAAGGGATTCAAGGCTCTGTGATGTAACGAATATGTGGTGGTGATCATCGCGATGCTTGTGTATCCAATCGGAAGGTGTAAATGTAACGAATTTGGCTGTGACACAAATTTTGAGGTGTAAAGAATTTGATGTGCTCGCTTGGCTTTCCCTGAATGGGATCGCTATTTTCTTATTCTTTTTTCGCTTTGTTTTCTTTTCTTTTCTTTTTTTTTTTTTGGTTTGGGGGAATGGAAAGGTAAAGGGGAGGGGGAAGAACACGCACACACAGGAGGGAGAGCCGGTCAAAAAACCACCGTGCCTCTCCCCCCGAAAACCAAAAAAGAGTTGTTTTATTAGATTGTGTGACCTGCCAAGCAAGCGCACCCGACATGGCAAAGGTCGACTCAACATCTAGCCAATGATACTAGAAGAAATTGACAGAATCACTAATCCTAAAGACTCAATCAACAAATCTTGCTACCTGAAGTCTCCAGATCCAGTAAATGGATAAACGAGTTGTAATCGCCGAATCAGGACCAGAGAAAGATCGAGCGGATCGGGGATCCATCATCGCATCTTTACAGATCGAGTCTGAAATTTGAAAACAACAAGTCAATTAGATTTGGTCCTAACAAAAAAATAGAATTAAAAAAGTGTCGCACAAGAAAAAGACGCTCATCCACACCTGCTGTGATCAGATATCGGAAGGCGTACGGAATGAACGAAGAAGACGCTCATCCACACCTTAATAACTGGATCAGAATCTGGATTCGCTCAAACTTCATGGTTGAACATAACAAGAGGAGAGAAAATCAATTCAATTTCTCCGAAAGAGAAAAAGAGCTAGAATTTGAGATTAAGAAGCGTTTATTTATATAGAGGTTTACCGAAAAATAGATAGATAGATAGAGGCGGTGGAAGAATCTGGAACCAATGATCGTACGTACTACGTACCGTAATCAAATCTGCCACGTCGATTACCGCGTCCTACGAACGCTAACTAACTTCCCGCGTTTATCATTCCGATAGTGGGCCAGTTGGTTATGAAGTTGGGCCTGTTGGGTTTGACCTCTCTCTTACTCTTAAGCCCAATTTTTTATTATAACAAACTACCCGTAAATTTATTCGAGCTTTTAGTTCGAAAACTAATTTAAAACAAGGTTATTGAAATTTGATTATTTGAAAGGCCACATATTGGTAAACTGAGTCGAGTAGGTCGAACTCCGACTCGATAAAAACTCGGTTCGATCTCGTTTATTTTCTAAAATTCGAGTATGAACGTATTTTTAAGCACGGTTCAAAACACGACTCGCTCGAATAGCTCAAATTTTGTAAAATTTCTTTAAGCTACTATGTTTCGAACAAGTAGGTCTTCTTAATGCTTGAAAAAGATCGCTAGAGCTTGTTTATTTCCTAAACGAGTCGAGTATAAGCACATTTTTAAGCTTGAGTCCAAATTAAGGTTCAACTCGAGCTCGACTCGTTTCTAAACGAGCTGAAGCAATACTCGGCTCGTTTGGCTCGAATAACCGCCCTATATATTGATATATTAATACGACAAAATTGCTATAAAAAACCCATTAAATGGGATGTCTTGTATAAAATCACTTTTTAAAATTGAAATTGCAGAAAATCACCCCTTATAAACCCTTTATAATAGTTCTGTTAGCAACTAACCACCGATTTCCTAGTTCTACTAGTAAATTGTTAAATTGACTAAAATAACCATTATACCCCTATTAAAATATACCATTATACCCCAATTAATATCTAGTCCAGTTTTGTAATTAACTATGAATCAAACAATCATCATCCTCATCTTCTCTCGCTCCAAACTTCATCAAATGATCCGCATTCACATCATCCTCAACGCCACTCCCCAGATCTGAAGTAGAATAAAAAAGCTTCATATCTTTCTCTTTCAAATCTGGATTCTTGTTCTTTGCCTTGAACAATGCATCGAATAGCTCAATATCTTACTTGGTAGATTTAACAGCGCAATCAGAGTCGAAGTCGGATTTTGAATTGCAACTGGAATCGGATACAATACAAGCCCTTTCTTCTTGAACTCTTCCAGCTTACGCAAATCCTCCCTCTCTTTCAGTTGAGAAAGTATATAAACACTAGAAGAATTCAACCCATTCATAAACTGCATCCAATACATAAATTCAAATATTCAATTCAAGTTCATACTTGCACTACCAAGACATAACTCAAACCTTATCATCAACAAGACATAACTATAAAGCTGCCTTAATTATAATGAGATGAACGAGATTCAGTTTGATAAATAAATCTGTCATTCATATGGGGATGCAGAGAGACTAGGAAAGAAGCCGGTTCCAAACCAAATCTCCTGTGGCGACGAACAACCTGGTGGAATGCACTCTGGAACCTTGGACCACTCCCGGCTGACCACATCATACGCGAAAATCGGTTCGCTACTTACTGACTTGGTTCTTTGTTCCAACAAGGACATATCAAGCAAGATCACAAGCAATCTCCTAGTGCTCAAACACACGACATCAAATTCATCAATCACGGTGTCATCCATAACTAGAGAGCAATACGATGTTGGCATCCTATCAACCTCAATCCAGCTGCGGATCTGCGTATCAAGCTCCCAAACACATACACATGGACAGATCCCATCTGTATCTGCTGCATTATTTTTCTTATTACAATCCACCCAGCCAACTAGCAAAAGTCGCCCCCCGCCCTCTGCAAGAGAAACGACATGTGAGTTGGGTGGATGTGCGATCAGGAGTTGCTCCCATGTCCCGCTCACCACGTCATAACACAATATTCCCTCAGGGTCGCAGCATTGGAAGTAAGCAACACTGCCAATGGCCAACCCCTTACATTCCATAGGGGGATGCAGCGCGAAGTTAACAGGAATTCTCCCTTGAGTAATTGTAGTCTTCTCCTCCAAGGAGGAATAGTCGAGAACTCCAAATTTGCCTTCCCAATCCACCCATACGATTTTGTATCCACCGACCCCGGATGGATTATACACAAACGCCATTACAAAAGGCTCTTTTGCAAAGCTTTTTCCAAAGACTAGCTCAGAGCACGGAAACACCTTCCAAGTTCGGGTAAGATGGTTGCCTACACGAAAGGAAGCATCACACTCATCAGCATAACATACGAGCCCCCCACCAGAATCACAGGAAGGGTCATACCAATGATATTCTGGATCCAGTGGGGTGTGGGTGTTATAGTACCATTTCTTCACCAAAGGGTCATACATGGCTCCCCATCCTTCTTCAGATACTACTGCATAGATCAAAGGTAGCTCTTGTGGCGCCCAACGATGCAGAAAAGGCAAGGAGTTCCACTTTTGACAAACCAACCGAAATCGGATGATGGTGGCAATGGGAACCCTTGCAATGATACTCTCTAATAGTTCCACGGGTAATTCTTTCCATACAGTCTCATCCATCTGTACAATAGTCTCCTCATTGACTGCTGATCGACGAGATTTCCTCCCTTTTCGCGGTTTCTTAGCCGCAGAGGGCTCACGAGTTTCCTTGGTTTTGAACTTCCTGCCTCCCATTTGTTGTGTTTCTTCGAACTACATTTGGTGAAATTTTGTATAAATAGATGTATCTGATCAGCTAAAGTATGAAACATATGGAGATAGGAAGGATAAGGAGTAGCGTTGGGGAAATTGGGGGATTTATATAATTATTCATATAGATAGATCAGAAAGATATATACTAATCAATTATATTTTTGTAATATGACAATCAAGAAAGCTTTGAAAAGATATAAACATAATGCAAGTGCATCACTAAGCTGATGCTCAATCCAAAGGAGGGGGAAAGGTTTTGGCATTTTAGAATCTACAATCATGGGTTTTTGGAATGCAAGACATAAATGGTAATTTCTATGTACATTACAGTATGTTCTTAAAAGTTATTATCAGTAGCAGCAGAAGATTAAGATAGCAAAAAACTCACACAGAAGTTTCTGATTGATATTGTAAGAATGCAAGCAAAGCACAAGGGTGTTTGAATACAGACGAACACAGTTGCACCTGATGAACCGACATCCCTTAGAATATTTGGAGCAGTTACCGTCCAGTGTATTATAATTACAATTGACCTTATCAATGAGATAATGAATCCTACAAAGGCCCCAAATTTTCGGAACCCTAAACCCTAAATTTTCAAATTCGAAACATTCAAGCAACAATCGAATCCATTTCATACCCTAGTGATTTCACCTAATAAATATGAACACATAAAAGAGAAAATTCTATACGAAATTGGAGCTAATCGGCATACTTTGATTGGATTTGCAAAACTAACGTGTTCAGAAGTGTCAAAACCTTCGCCAACTTCTGAGTGCTGTCGTCCACCGCCTCCAGGCCCGAAGCCTTCGCCGCGTCCAGAGCTGCCGCCGTCCCCGTCGCCGCCGGCAGCCACACTTCTTCTTCCTATGTTCGCCCCTTCTATCGAGACCTGACCAATTTAGAAAATATAGAAGAAAGTATGTTATCAGCTAAAGCATAAAAGGGTATAATCTACCCTAGAGCATTTGTTTTGAATTAGAATTTTTAATTGATATACGATACGATGAGATGAATCGACAGAAATTCAAACAGAAATAAGGTTAGATTTTAGGAGTAGAGTAAGAAGAATTCATACCTGGAAAGGAGTAGCGTCGGGCGTCGGGGAAATTGGGGGATTTATAGCAATTGCACACACTGTGCACAGGGCCTCACCCCTTCAATTAATTCTCACACGCCCCTCTGGATGAATTGAAAGCGGGGAAGAAAAAAAGAGCACGCCGCCTCGCCTCTTCATCTTCTCCAATTAATTCTCAGATTACCATCAATCCTCTTCCATTTTTCAAGATTTATCGAATTCCTAAGCCAAAATTGATGTTTCGGCTATTGGACATTTGGACTGCTTCAGTCCGTTCACGCCTCCACCAAAATCATTACAAATTTACAGCAAATAAATCCCGTCAATTTGATATAATCTCAATAACATTACATTTCAAGTACTCCATCAGGGTAAATTATCATATACAAATATTTATATAATGAATCATGATAACTAGAAGTTTAAATTTCCGAAAAAAGATGGAACTATATATTGACAACAAATAACTCGACGGGGTGTGAATCAATGTGATTTTATTGAAACTATTCAATGTTAGATAGAAAGTGCATAATTGTACAATGAAACAACCAAAAGATTTCAGGTTGGACACTCGAAAATTGCAATTGGAAAATAGACAATAAGATGAATGAATACTTTGCTCGCTGTTATCGGACTGTGTTTCAACTTAAAAGACGAACATTCCATTAGTCTTCTGGTAGATCCTCGGATTCCATTCAGCTTCAACAAACTCCTTCAATTCATCCGTGGTAGTTCCCTCTCAGCAAGGCTTTCCACTCCTCCTTTACTACTTCAACGTCCTCTTTTCTGATCTTCACACGCCCTTTAACAACATCGCTCTCTTGATCAATGTTCTCGGATTTCGAATTGTAACTGGAATCAGATACAAGTCCCTTCTTCTTGAGCTCTTCCATCCAATGATAAGTTTAGTTTGTTTCAAATTAGGATTTTCATGTTTACTCTCTCTCCCTATCTCTAGTGCAGTATCTAACTGCATCTTGTGATATATGTCAATTTGGATTTCTTTGCTAGTCTTTTTCTTCAAGTCTTTGGTTGTATGTCACGTTGAAGGAGGGCATGACACACAACATTAGTATGTTACGCTTTAGTATATAAGTATCAATCTGTAGACTGGAAAACATTTCAATGTAATTGAAACTAAGGAAGATGAGCTTTTACATGACAATTTGACATCCAAAACCAAGGTGTACGTCTGTATGCAATCCTTATTCGGGATCTTCAAAGTCATCGACACAACTCTTACGGTTGGGAAATACATAAATTCAAATATTCAATTCAAGTTCATACTTGCACTACGAAGACATAAGCCTTATCATCAACATGACAAAATAAATCCGTCATTCATATGGGGATGCAGAGAGACAAGGAAAGAAGCTGATTCCATACCCGAACTCCTTTGGACACGAACGCCCTGGTGGGATGCACTCAGGAACCTTAGACCACTCCCGGCTGACCACATCATACGCGATAATCTCGTTGAGTGTTTCTATCCTTCTTTGTTTCAACAACTGCCCACTAAGCGAGATCACAAGCAATCTCCTATTGCTTAGACATGCGACACGAGTCAGGGTGTAATTCTCAAACTCAGAAGAGCAAAACGATATTGGCATCCTATCAACCTCTATCCATCTGCGGATCTGCGTATCAAGCTCCCAAACACATACACATGGATGGATCTCATTCCAAGCTGCATTATCATTCTTATTACAATAGACACTATAGACCAAGCCAACAAGCATAAGTCGCCCCCGGCCCTCTGCAAGAGAAACGTCACATGAAAAGGGTGGATACGCGATCAGGAGTTGCTCCCATGTCCCGCTCACCACATCGTAAGACATTATTCCACCAGGTTGGTAGCATCGGAAGTAAGCAACACTGCCAATGGCCAACCCGTTATATACCACAGAGCAATGCAGAGTGAAGTTAGCGGGAATTCTCCCTACAGTAATTGTAGTCTTCTCCTCCGTGGAGGAATAGTCAACAACTCCATATTTGCCTTCCGAGTCGACCCATACGATTTTGTATCCACCGGCCCCCAATGGATTATACACAAACGCCAGTGTAAAACCCCGTCTTGCAGTAATAGCAGACGACGAAAACACCTTCCAAGTTCGGGTAAGAAGGTTGCCTACATGAAAGGAATCATCATGATCATCTACATAACATATGAGTCCCCCACCGGAATCACTGGTAGGACTACGCCAATGATAATATGGTTGGGGTTGGGTGATATAGTACCATTTCTTCACCAAAGGGTCATACATGGCTCCCCGTCCATGATTCGATGCTGCTGCATAGATCAAAGGTAGCTCTTGTGGCGCCCAACGCTGTAGGAAAGGCAAAGAGTTCCACTTGTGAGAAACCAACCGAAACCGGTTGAAGGTGACAATGGGAAGCCTTGCAATGACGATATCTTGTAGTTCATCGGGTAATTCTTTCCATATAGTCTCATCCATTTGTACAGTAGTCTCCTCCTCGACTACTGATCGACGAGCTGCCCTCTTTTTTCGCGGTTTCTTGGTTTTCAACTTCCTGGGTCCCATTGCTGTATTTCTTCAAACTACATTTGGTGAAAGCAACCCATCAAAATTGTATAAATAGATGTATGTGATCCGTGGCGGCCGCAGGATCCTCCGAAAGGTGGGGCGAAATTTTCTAGTGTGTACTGAGATATTGACCTTGAATAAACTCCTTTATCTAAGTTACGATTTTCAACTTAGCAGTGGATTATAGAAAAGTAGGCTTACATTTGCTTTGTTGCTATGATAGTTGTTTCTCGTCATTCATTGGAAATTCAGGCATTTGTCATATTTAGGAGTGTAAACTTATCGAAATCCAATCATGTTAAATTCAAGGCTTTTGCATATTAGCTAGGATTGTAAACCTCACCAACTTTATAATATTTTTTGGTTCCCAAAGACATGATAGAAATTGTGATTTGAATATGTAGGTTACGAAAATACAAATATTGCATAAAGCTTCACAAATTCAATTCACAAAGCCCAAATTCAATTCATAAATTTCATTCTCAAAATCACATCCACAATAATTAAAACACAAAATTTATTCTCAAAATCAAAACTCTAATAAAAATTTCACAAAATTTATTCTCAGAATCAAATCATAATTTCACCAATTTTATGGGGTTCAATTAGTTTATAGCTAGATAATTTGTATATAGTAGGGAGCTCGAGAAGTGGGAACATAATTAAATAAGGGGGTAGAAACATAGAGAGTAGGTGCAAGTTGAACAAAGAATAAAAAAAAACTTTTTTGAGGGAAGCGAATTTTTTTTTTAAAAAAAAAGAGGCTAATTTCACCAATTTTATGGGGTTTAATTAGTTATATCTAGATAATTTGTATATAATAGGAAAGTCGGGAAGTGGGAATATAATTAAATAAGGGGTAGAAACAAAGAAAGTGGGGTGTAAGTTGAACAAATAACAAAAAAAAAGCTATTTTTAGGGAGGTGAAAATTTGTTTTAAAAAATAAGGATGGTGGGACTTGAACCCACAACCTTTGGTCTAACATTAGTTTCCTTCTTTCCCACCAACCAACTAAGCAAACTAGACTAATTGATTCTATATTGATCATAGTTTTACTTATTACAACACTTATATATATATATAAATTATTTTTTATTTTTTTTTCCAAACCCCGGGCACATGGGACGAAGGGTGGGACGGGCGCCCGCCCCACCCTGGAGGCGACCCTGTATGTGATCAGCTAAAGCTTGAAAAGGTAATTAACACGTAGCTAATGAAACCAAACTTTATAACCTAGAGGATGTATGGAGATAAAAAAAGGCAACGCAAAAATCAAATCTTTCAACCCAAAGAAGAAATTAAGCGACAGAAAAACACACAAATTGAAACTTTATTTTATAACCTACCCTAGACCATGTGTTTTGGATTACAATTTTTAATCGATACGATACGATGAACATGCTAGATTCGACCGAAATTCAACTAGAAATAAGGTTAGAATGTAGGAGTAGAGGAAGAAGAAGCAATCAATGGTTGGAGAATTCATACCTGATAGATTACATAGGTCTCATTATGTATAGTGGGCTCAAAGCCCAATAAGGCCCAATACCTTTGTAACCTATATATATGATTATCAATGAATGGAAACCCTCAAGGGGACACTTTACATCAATTCTATATTCCTACATGGTATCACAACCTTTTCTTCCTCACGGAACCCTAATTTGATCCTCCCGCCTCCCCTCTTCTCTTACCGGCCTCCCCGTATTTTTCTCCTTCTCCGCCGGTCATCCCACCGACTCCCGTCGTCGGCCTCGCTCTTGCCTTCCCTCGACCTGCAGCCACGGTCGCCATTCACCACCGCGCCGTCCTCTCTCGCGCGTCTCCGATCCGGACTCCACGAGCCCTGCAACCTCGCTCTCGCTGTCCTCCCTCGCACTCTCGCGTTTGTCCTCCGCGTCTGTCCTATTCCAACGAAGAAGAAAGTTGCGCCCTTTGCAATTTCGTTTCAAGTATTCACATCATCGCCCTTGTTTTATAATATTCTCGCTTTTGGCCCTGAGTTAATTATTTATTAATTCAGGCGGCCAATATTTCTTAAAAAAAAATAAAAAAAAATGCACCGATACTCTGGATATCCCACCCCTCGACATGCCGGTCCTCAGGCCTCTCTGACATCGCCTGACCCAGGCTATGTTCCGCCAGCTCTGCATCACGCTTTCTCCTCTACGCAGCAGACATCTTCAGACACTTCTTGGTACATGGACACTGGTGCCACCTCCCACATGACGAACTTCTCAGGTAACCTCTCCTCTATTTCTTTTAAGGGCCCTGCCCACTCTATTATCGTCGGAAATGGTGGTCGTCTTGCTACTTCGGGAATTGGCCACGCCAAATTACAGACTCCAACCCACCCACTACACCTCAACAATGTCCTTATTGCCCCAAAGATTGTCAAAAACCTTATCTCTGTCCGTCGGTTCACTACTGACAACAACGTTTCCCTTACGTTTGATCCCTATGGTTTCTCTGTGAACGATCTTACTACGGGGGTTACTCGCATGAGATGTAACAGCACCGGGGAGCTCTACCCTGTCACACAACCTCTTGCGTCCAGTCAGTCGTGTCCGGTCGCCCTCTCGGCATCATCATCCAGCCTGTGGCATGCACGCCTGGGCCATCCCAGCGCTGCCATTCTAGATGTCCTCCGTTCCCAGAACCTTGTCACCTGTGCTAAAGACCCACGCTCTGGTTTATGCTCTTCCTGCCAACTAGGCAAACATGCCAGACTGCCGTTCCAACGGTCTTTGACCTCTACCCTTGCTCCCTTTGATATCATTCACAGCGACATTTGGACCTCTCCCGTGCCTAGCAAGGAGGGTCACAAGTACTACCTCTTGTTTCTTGATGATTACACTCATTACTTATGGGTCTTCCCGTTGCATTTCAAGTCCTAAGTGTTTCCTATCTTTGCCAGATTCCATACCTACATCAAAACACAGTTTCACATGTCCATCAAATGTTTTCAATGTGACAATGGTCGTGAATTTGACAACAAAGACTTTCACTCCTTCTTTGCCGCAAATGGGATCTCCTATCGCTTATCTTGCCCCTATACTTCTCAGCAGAATGGCAAGGCAGAAAGCATCATCAGAACCATTACCAACATGATGCGCTCTCTCCTCTTCCACGCATCTATTCCCCTTCCCTATTGGCCTCACGCCTTATCCACCACATGTTATCTCCTAAACATTCTCCCTTCCACTACCCTACACCATCGCTCGCCAGCTCAGACACTTTATTACGCCGAGCCTAGGTATGATCACCTTCGCACCTTCGGGTGCTTGTGTTTCCCAAACCAGTCCTCCACAGCCCCGCACAAGCTTCACCCGCGCTCCACTCCATGTGTCTTCCTAGGTTATCCGCCTGATCATCGAGGTTACATTTGCCTCGATATCAAGACCCACAATATCATTCTCTCACGTCATGTCACCTTTGACGAGTCGCGATTTCCCTTTGCATCTCCCACACCCCCTGTGTCTCCGTCAGAGTCTGAGTCACCATTCCCTCACTTCCTTTTTCCCCAGAGCTCTCCCGGTGCTCCTGCTTCTCCCCCAACACCACCGCCACCACCACCCCCCACCACCAGACCACACACCCGCAGCGTCTCCGGTGTCTTCCGACCCCGTCAGATCGTCTCCATGACCACCACCCATCACCCCGCTATCCACCTCCCATCACCTCGCCAAACAACCTCGCCTCACCTACGTGCGGCGGCCGCCGCAACCCCAAATGCTGCGCCCACCGCCCATACACCCTCCTTGGCGGCGCCCGCCGCAGGCCTTGCGGCGCCCGCCGCCCATAACCCCTCCCTGGCGGTGCCCGCCGCAGGCCTTGCGGCGCCCGCCGCAACCCTCGCCGCATTTGATCCGCCCGCCGCCTCTTCCCCTTGCTTAGCCCCTCTTACCCCCGTCCTTCCCGACTCCCATTCACCCTCTGCCTCCACCCAGACCTCCCTCTCCCCCGTTCCCACCTCCCACAAAATAGCCCTCCTCGACCCGAATTGGCAGGCGGCTATGCTCGACGAATACAGGGCCCTTACGAAGAATGGTACTTGGGTTCTTGTTCCTCGCCCTCCTGAGGCGAACGTCATTCGCTGTATGTGGCTTTTTCGTCACAAGTTCCGCTCTGATGGAACGTTGGAGCGCTACAAGGCCCGTCTTGTGGTGAACGGTAGATCTCAGCAGGTAGGTATTGATTGTGATGAGACCTTCAACCCTGTGGTCAAGCCTGCCACTATCCGAGTGGTCCTGAGTCTGGCTCTGTCGCGCAACTGGGCCATCCATCAGTTAGATGTCAAGAACGCCTTTCTGCATGGTCATCTAAACGAGACAGTTTACATGTTTCAGCCGCCGGGGTTTACTGATGCTGAGCGTCCAAAGCATGTCTGTCTCCTCAAGCGCTCTCTATATGGTCTGAAACAGGCTCCGCGAGCTTGGTTCCAGCGCTTTGCTTCTCATCTGCTCCGCTTGGGTTTCATTGGCAGCCGCTCGGATTCGTCCCTGTTCATCTATCGCAGAGGCTCCGACATGGCATTTCTGTTACTGTATGTTGACGACATCATTCTCACCGCCTCTTCTGATGCTCTTCGGACGTCGATTATTTCACAGTTAAGTGCTGAATTCGCTATGTCAGATTTGGGTCAGTTGTCTTACTTCTTGGGAGTTGCTGTTCAGCGGCATGCGTCTGGGCTATTCCTCTCACAGAGTAAGTATGCTGCTGAAATTGTTGCTCGGGCTAAGATGAGTAACTGCAATCCGGTCGCCACCCCTGTCGATACATCCAACAAGCTCAGCGCTCACTCTGGTCCTTTGGTTGATGATCCGACATTGTACAGGAGCCTTGCTGGTGCTCTTCAGTATCTCCCCTTCACTAGACCTGATATCAGTTACGCCGTTCAACAGATCTGCTTGTTCATGCATGCACCCAGGGAACCCCACTTTCATGCCTTAAAGCGGATCATTCGGTACATCAGCGGCACACTCGAGCTCGGCACCACGATCACTCCTTCCTCTAAGCTTGACCTTGTTGCTTACACTGATGCGGATTGGGGTGGTTGTCCTGACACGCGTCGCTCCACGTCTGGTTACTGTGTCTTCCTCAACGACACCCTGGTGTCTTGGTCGGCCAAGCGTCAGTCTGTCGTGTCTCGCTCCAGCGCTGAGGCCGAATACAGGGGCGTTGCCAACGTTGTCTCTGAGTGCTCTTGGCTCCGCAATCTCCTGCTTGAGCTCCGTTGCCCTCTTATGAAGGCCACTCTGGTCTACACTGACAACGTCTCCGCCGTCTATCTGGCTAGCAACCCAGTCCAGCATCAACACACGAAGCACATTGAGCTTGATCTCCACTTCGTCAGGG
Organism: Persicaria maculosa; assembly: GCA_963922045.1. Lineage (NCBI taxonomy): Eukaryota > Viridiplantae > Streptophyta > Magnoliopsida > Caryophyllales > Polygonaceae > Persicaria > Persicaria maculosa. Next base: position 67,986,040 of record OY998262.1, read on the forward strand.
ACAAGGTTGCCATTGGACATGTTCGTGTTCTTCATGTCCCGTCCTCCTATCAGTACGTTGATATATTCACCAAGGGTTTACCTAGACAATTGTTCATTGATTTTCGTTCCAGTCTCCCTGTACGGACCCCTCCCGTTTCGACTGCGGGGGTTTGATAGATTACATAGGTCTCATTATGTATAGTGGGCTCAAAGCCCAATAAAGCCCAATACCTTTGTAACCTATATATATGATTATCAATGAATGAAAACCCTCAAGGGGGACACTTTACATCAATTCTATATTCCTACTATACCTGCACCTCGATCGGATTATAGGAAGGATAATTAAGGATCGAGTAGAGTTGGGGAAATTTGGGGATTTATATAATTATTTATAGATAGATGAGATATAACCTCTGTACTAATCAATTAGATTTTTATGACAATTAGGAAAGCTTTGAAAAGATAAAAAGATAATTTACCAAATATGATATGATAAATATATTGTGAGATTTAATTTATGTTTTATTGTCCTTGTAAGAGCTTTTAAAAATCTCATCAAACTAAGATCTCTGTAATATTGTAGATAAGATAAATATATTGTGAGATTTAATTTATGTTTTATTGTCCTTGTAAAAGTTTTTACAAAAATATATTTACAAGTTACCAAATAAATGGAAATTCGGTTTAGAAGGTAAAATTTCCATTTAGGCACAATTGGTCACAAGTACAACTACCCTTTTTTTCCAAAAAAAAAACATAATAAACCTTTTAGCCCGGTTCTTACCAAAACCGAGCTAAAAAAGTTGGTCGCAGTGACCATGTGGCAATTGATTGCTGCGATCTGTTTCACTTTTTAGTAAGAATCAGGATAAAAAGTCTTGACCGGTCTGTTTTAGACACTTTTTAGCCCAGTTGTTAAGAACGGGCTAAAAAGCGTCTTTTTTGTATTGCTTAGAAAACATATTTAACTTGTTCTAAAAATTGTCAACATATTAAGAAAAGTATGAATAGATGGATTGAACAGCGGGATATAATAGAATCTACAAGCAACAATTGAACAATAACGGATTAGCAGAATCCCTGAATTAGTAAACCTGCAGGAACACAATTGAACAATGGCGGATTAGAACAATAAACTGCAAGGACACAAACAGACCGATCGACACAAGTCGGAATGGACTGAACTTCCAACAGCCGGCGACCTGCTGCAACCGGCGCCTCCAACAGCCGCCTCCGCCGCCGCCGTGAACACCTCCAATAGCGGTGCTGAACATGAACGGACTGAACCTTCAGGTATTATGCGAACCGTCAGGCCCGTGCTTAAGCATGTTTAGGTGGATCAATCGAACAGGCCCCCAAATTTTTAGGGGCCTAATATGATAAAAAAAATCTAAATATTAAAATTTTCTTTCACCAGTTGTCAATGGTGTTTTATTGGCTTTGTGGAATGAATACGTGCCTCTCTTCAGTCATTCCCAAGTTCGATTCATCTCAGCAACTTTTTTCACCGGTTATTTTCAAACATCTTCTCTTTTTATTTGTTAAATTTTTTCACCGGTTATTCTCTTTTTACTTCAATCATTCTTCCTCGGTCTCCTCCTCCTGCCGCTTCTGATTGAGAGGACGTAGGAGAGCAGTTTGTCTGAACAGGAGAGCAGTTTGTGGGAACGTGGGTGTGACTTGTGAGCAGGGAAGGCTAGAAAAGAAACCGCTTCAAGTTCAAGCGTATTCTTTTCAAAAGAAAAAAATATTGAAAACTCTCCTAAAATCTCTTGGCTCGACACGCGGCAAATTCTTTTCAACAAACATTGCTTTTGCTATTATATTGTAGGGATTTTGATTATAACTATTTAAGGTTTTCGGAAGAGCTTTTAAAGTACTCATCAAACTATAAGATCTATCTCTTCCATATTGTAGATAAGATATTGTGAGATTTAATTTATGTTTTATTGGCCTTGTAAAAGTTTTTACAAAAATATATTTACAAGTTACCAAATAAACGGAAATTCGGTTTAGCATAAGGTAAAATTTCCATTTAGCACATAATTGGTCACAACTACCCTTTTTTCCCAAAAAAAAAAAAATTAATACACCTTCTAGCCCGGTTCTTACCAAACCCGAGCTAAATAAGTTGGTCGCAATGACAGAAAACATATTTACCTTGCTCTAAAAATTGTCAACATATTAAGAAAAGTATGAATAGATGGATTGAACAGTGGGATATAATTGAATCTACAAGCAACAATTAAACAATAGCGGATTAGCAGAATCCCTGAATTAGTCAACAACACAATTGAACAATCCTAGCTAAAACAACTTTATCAATTCTAAAAGAGGGGAAACAATTGAACAATAGCGGATTAGAACAACAACTGCAAGGACACAAACAGACCGAAACAAGTCGGAATGGACTGAACCTCCAACAGTCGGTGACCTGCTGCAACCGGCGCCTCCAAACCAAAGATGGCACTCACTCTCATCTTGTTTCCTCTCAGTTATCTCATATATGTCAGCTTCAACCCCACCTCTTGAAGCAATTTCAGAAATGTATTCAGATTTGGTTCATACTTAGGTTCGCTGCTTGTTTGATGTGAGTCTGTGGCTCTTCAATTCATCAGTGTTGCTCAGGAGCTTTTATCCTTCATATCAGCACAGCAGATGATCAACGTATATAGTATATCCGGGCAAGTCATTCTTACCAAGAATCCTCGAAATGCTGTCTGAATATAGGTAGCCAGCCCATTCTTCCCTCGTCTGCTGGTGATACTCAAATTCAGTGTTCTTGAACCAAGGTAGATAAAGCAGAATCCTCATATTTTCGGCAATCACTCATATACAACTTGCTTACTAGTCTTTGCTTAACAGTGTTTTTCTTTGAGTTGTTGGTTGTATGTCACGTTGAAGGAGAGCATGACACACAACATTAGTATGTTATGCTTTAGTGTATATAAGTATCAATTTTTAGATTGGAAAACATTTCATTGTAATTGAAACTAAGGAAGATGAGCTTTTATATATATGGAGAGTGCCATGAGGTCTAGTCTCTTTGTAGGCTTACTTTCAGAATTGGACCACCGGGTTCAAGAATCGATCAGCTTACTGTCTACTTGGCAAGTTCATCAGTCGAAAGAGGCTGAAGATGAGTTTTTGATGTGAAAAAAGCCTCATTTGTTCTAAAAACTGCATGTCGAAATGTTCATAGCTGTGAAAACAAGGATGAGTGTTGGATGCTGAGATATGATGCTTCTGTTTCTTGTTTAGGGTCATGAATTCGTTTTGTTTCTTGTTTTGCTCTTTTCATGGAGCCTAGTCTCTTTTGATTTTATTGCATAATATATATACATTGTAAAGTTTTTTGAATCTATTGCCAAAAATTTGATCACAGTTGATTAAATTTAAGCATGTATCTGAACCATGCGATGTCTTGGTGGAGAATATTGATTGAGTACTAAGATGAATGAAAGTTTTTTATTCCTAAATAAACAGCTTCTATCTATATGTTGAGTCGAGGTTGATCGGTGCTATTGGTGTTGAACTAGTCCTCATATTTTCTTGATTCTTATCTCCTTGTACTGGGGCTTTAAGTTGCAGTCAGAAAGAGATCAGTCTTACTCTTCAGCACCAACAGGATGATTGGATGAAGAGTCAATCGATTGAGAGTTTCCAACTAAATCATGGGCATGAAGAAAATTGGGTGCGAGAGTTGGAGCAAGCTAACATCTGAGCAAGCTCACTTTGGCGACAGCGCGCTGGTTATTCATGCCACTAAATCCTAACACGGCCCTTAGCAAAAAAACTTCCTTTATAGCATTGCGAGCCTGTCAACATTCTCCAATTAATTCGGGATCTTTAGTATGTTATGCTTTAGTATATAAGTATCGATTTTTAGATTGGAAAACATTACATTGTAATTGAAACTAAGGAAGATGAGCTTTTACATATATTGACAAATTGACATCCAAAACTAAGGTGTATGCAATCCTTATTCGGGATCTTTGGAAGTCATCGACACACCTCTTTCGGTTGAGAAATATATAACAGTAGAGGAATTCAATCCATTCATAAACTGCATCCAATATACGTAAATTCAAATATTCAATTCAAGCCTTATCATCAACAAGACATAACTATAAAACTGTCTTAATTATAATGAGATGAACGAGATTCCGTTTAATAAATAAATCCGTCATTCATATGGGGATGCAGAGAGACTAGGAAAGCAGTTGATCCCTTGCCAGACGTATTGTGGCCACGAACAGTCTGGTGGGATGCACTCGGGAACCATAGACCACTCCCGGCTGACCACATCATACGAGAAAATCCCATTGAGTCTTCCTGTCGTTCTTTGTTTCAACACCCGCACACCAAGCGAGATCACAAGCAATCTCCTAGTGCTCAGACAGATAACATCCATGGCGATGTTATTATGAAACTCGGAGCAATACGAGGGTGGCATCCTATCAACCTCTATCCAGCTGCGGATCTGCGTATCAAGCTCCCAAACACATACACATGGATTGATCCTAGCTTCATAATTATTCTTATTACAATAGATCAAGCCAACTAGCAAAAGTCGCCCCCCGCCCTCTGCAAGAGAAGCGAAACGTGAGTTGGGTGGATACGCGATCAGGAGTTGCTCCCATGTCCCGCTCACCACGTCGTAAGACATTATTCCATCAGGTTGGTGGCATCGGAAGTAAACAACACTGCCAATGGCCAACCCGTTACATCCCTCAGGGTATTGCAGCTTGAAGTTAGCGGGAATTCTCCCTTCAGTAATTGTAGTCTTGTCCTCCGAGGAGGAATAGTTAAGAACTCCATATTTGCCTTCCCAATCCAACCATACGATCTTGTATCCACCGGCCCCGGATGGATTATACACAAACGCCAATACAAAAGGCTCTTTTGTAAAACTAGCAGGCCACCGAAACACCTTCCAAGTTCGGGTAAGATGGTTGCCTACACGAAAGGAAGCATCGCGAGCATCTACATAACATACGAGTCCCCCACTGGAATCATAGGTAAGACCACGCCAATCATAAGACGGTGGGGTGTGGGTGTTATAGTACCATTTCTTCACCAAAGGGTCATACATGGCTCCCCGACGTCCCCATTCATGATCCAATACTTCTGCATAGATCAAAGGTAGCTCTTGTGGTGCCCGACGCTGTAGGAAAGGCAAGGAGTTCCACTTGTGACAAACCGACCGAAACAGGATGAAGGTGGCAATGGGAAGCCTTGCAATGACACTCTCTAGTAGTTCCTCGGGTAATTCTTTCCATATAGTCTCCTCCATAGGTACACTAGTCTCCTCCTCAACTAATAACCGATCAGCTAAAGCATAAAAGGGTATGAGTTCAATATTTGATAGTCCAAACAGGTGAATTAGAACAATGGATACATCACTAATTGAAACATTAACCTAAAAGAGCATGTATTGTTTGGGGAAGGCAAAAATCAAATCTTTCAACCCAAAGAAGAAATTAAGCGACAGAAAAACACACAAATTATAACCCTAGACCATGTGTTTTGGATTACAATTTTTAATAGATACGATACGATGAACAGGCTAGATTCGACCGAAATTCAACTAGAAATAAGGTTAGAATTTAGGAGTAGAGTAGGAAGAAGCAATCAATGGTTGGGGAATTCATACCTGGACCTCGATCGGATTATAGGAAGGATAATTAAGGAGTAGATCGAGTTGGGGAAATTGGGGGATTTATATAATTATTTATAGATAGATAGATTAGATATAAACTCTGTGCTAATCAATTAGATTTTTACGACAATTAGGAAAGCTTTGAAAAGATATAAAGATAATTTACCACTACCACATATGATCGTACGTACCGTGATCCATCAAATAGGCCGGATTTTTTATGAACTTTGGCCTGCTGGGTTTGCTCTCTTTTTCTCTAACTCTTAAGCTCAATTTTGATTAAAACTATTTAAGGTTTTCGGAAGAGCTTTTAAAAATCTCATCAAACTAAGATCTCTGCGATATTGTAGATAAGATATTGTGCGATTTAATTTATGTTTTATTAATTGTAAAAGTTTTTACAAAAATATATTTACAAGTTACCAAAAAAACCGAAATTCGGTTTAGCACAAGGTAAAATTTCCATTTAGAGCACAATTGGTCGCAACGACTCTTTTTTTCAAAAACAAAAAAACAAAATACACCTTAATCAGGCTAAAAAGTATGACCGGTTTCTTTTAGACACTTTTTAGCTTAGTAGTTGTTAAGAAGGACTAAAAAACGTCTTTTTTTTTTTAATGAAAAGTAACTCGCTTTTGATGGCAAACCTCGGACATGTGACCCAGCCGGCAAAAGCCACGCACCAGATAAATCGGTTTGCGCCGACTGGCTCGACCCATTTATAAGGAGCAAGACAAATCTTAGATTTTCACATAAGGAAAGGGGCGGAGGTAGCCGGTAGGGATGGCAATGGGTCGGGGGGTGGGTGGACACTGGCGGATTTAGGGGTGGGCTCGTATGAGCGCGAGCACACCCCAATCCTGGAAAAAAAATACGAAAGGTTAACTATATTAAAAATAAAAAATAAAAAATAAAAAGGTCTAAATTACTTTAGAAGTAAAAATTGATCATAAAGTTTATCTTGCCTAGTTGGTAAAGTATAAATGGGGAACTTTTTCCTCTTTATTAGAGCCTAAGGTTCAATTCCCACTTTTTACATTTTCTTCACTTATTTTTGACTATCTTTTTATATATAAGTTCAAATATATTTAAAATTGAGAATAATTAATTTCAATTGGTATTGTTTGAATTCTATTTTAGTCATTCATTAGGGGTTTCCTTGAATTTTTATTAACTAATTATAAATTTTATTCACTTCTAATAATATGGATAAATCTTTGAAATTTTTCTACATAACCCTTCACAATTAAATTTATTTATAGTTTATCAAAACTCGTTTCATTATTACTTAATTTTTAGCCTAAATCTCGCCCACCCCTATATTACTGGCTGGCTTCACCACTGTGGGTGGATGGACCCCCATTTCACCCGACCCAACATGGGTGACCCATTTTCCCACCCATCACCCCACCCATATCCACTTCACCCATATCCATTTAGCCCATATCCATCGGGTGATCGGGTGAAATGTGGGTGATTTTCCCTAAATGCATGTAATTGAAATCCAATCAATTTGGTACACAAAACACCGTATAAAATATGATTATCTTACACATTTAAGTCTTAAATAAGTCTTAAACACATACATAAGTCTTAAACACATACAATAAGTCTTAAACAACACATGCCACAAGTCTTAAACACATATCATAAGTCTAAAACATAAGAAAAATAAGTAGTCTTGTTTTTTTTTTTTTGGTAAACAAACGGGGCTAAGCCCCACTCCGCAAGGGAGCTCGAATTAAGGAAACGAACAAAAAACACTGGCTAAGCAGTCTGCCATCGGAGAGTAGAAACTCCTCTAGCATCCTCCCCTGCACAGTTCAACAAATCATCAGGACAAAGGTTCAGACAGGAAAGCCCAACCGGGAAGGAAAGAGCAAAACTAGCAAAACCATCGGCGAGACCATTGGCCTCCCGGAAAATATGACGGAGTTGGAGATCCCAGTTCCTACGGAGGAAGCCATGGCAAATGCTCACCAGGCTAGCACACGGATGTGTTTTCTTGATCGGCTTCGATAACAGCTCCAAAGCTCTCTTGGAATCGGTCTCGCAAATCACTTTCTTGACCCCCTTGTCCCACGCCAGCTCCAAACCTTTGGCTAAGCCCCATAGCTCAGCTTCCACCACAGAGCAACATCCTATGTTAAGACGAAGCCCGCGGCCCACTCCCCTTCTTCGTTGCGAAGAACACTGCCTGCCGCTGCAGCCCCCGAGTCCTTCACAGCTCCGTCAACATTCAGCTTAAACCAACCCGGAGGGGGCGAGCACCAGCTAACAGCAATGGGGATCCTCTCCTTTGCCATCGTCACACCAAGAACGTTCCTTCTAGCCATAGCATAGCTTTTGACGAGGTTCAAGCAGCTTTCCGGGGTAACCGGCGTCACCTTATTGTCCTTGAAGACGATCCTGTTCCGTCTATTCCAAATCATCCACAAAGCGGTCACAAACAGATCTCTCCATAGCACTCCATCAGGTCCAGCTCTTGTCGAAGAGACATTGCTCCTCATCCACGCAGCGAACGAGAGGGAAAAGAACTCGTCCTCCCGCTCTGCGCCTTCAATCCGAGAGGATGAAGGGAAGTTGGGAACTTTGCGAAGGGAATTTAGGGTTTACAAAAGTGTATATATTTTATATATATAATATATATATTTTTTAGATAAAAAAATATATATTTTTATATGGGTCGGGTCAGGTGGCGGGTGGTGGGTCGGGTGGTGGATCGGGTGCGGGTGGAGAAAAATTTCACTCCACCCGACCCACCACCCATATCCACTTCACCCACATCCACTTTTCACCCGCTTTTTTTTTTGGGTTTTCACCCACTTTTTCGGGTCGGGTGATTCGGATTCGGGTCGGGTGCGGGTGAAATTGTCATCCCTAGAGGTAGGGATCTAAGATATTGTGAGATTTAATTAATGTTTTTTTGGCCTTGTAAAAGTTTTTACAAAAATATATATACAAGCTACCAAATAAACGGAAATTTGGTTTAGCACAAGGTAAAATTTTCAGTTAACGCACAATTGGTCGGAATAACCATTTTTAATAACAAAAAAGAAACAGAAGACACCTTTTAGCCCGGTTCTTACCAAAACCGAGCTAAAACGTTGGTCACAGTGACCACCGTGGCAATTGCCATTGGTCGCTGAGATCTGTTTCACTTTTTAGCAAGAATCGGGCTAAAAAGTAGGGGTGGGCACAAGTCCCGCAAATCCCGTCCCGTCCCGCATCCCGTCCCGATCCCGGTGGGATTTAGGAAAAAAAAATTCAATCCCGTCCCGCAAAAATTTCGCGGGACGGGACGCGGGACGAAGAGTTTACATCCCGCAAATCCCGTCCCGTCCCGCATATATATAAATACTAGTCTTAGTACCCGCGATCTTCGCGGTTTTTTCATAACTTTTATTTATATAAAATAACTTTTAACTAATTTAAATAATTTTGAAAATATATAATTCTCACACATGTTTATTTGTGCATATATATAAATATCATATGACTTTTTTATAATTAAGGTATTTCAATTAATTATCTTATAACAATATGTGTATGTGTGTGTATATATAGGTTATGATTATGAAAGCCTAAAAATAAGATTAGGTTAAATCTTTAATAGATAGATTATAAAACCTCCTTATTTTAATTAAACATTTTGTTTATATTCAAACAAAATATAGTTACATAAAATTAATTAATAATATACAAAAATTGAAGCTATAATCATATTCATTGTCGAGAGAGTGTTATAAACGTTGGCTTTTATATTCATGTAATTTGCAATTAAATATACTTTATTATTTGTTTAAACCTAATTTAGAATTGTTACGTAACAATATCCTTATCTTTATTAATCTCTTTGTTTACTATCTTCACCTTTTAAAGTTTGTTTTCTATTTTAATCATGTTAATTTAATTTTTCTACCAATTTATTAGAATTTGGATTTTCATAGGATAAAAAAAAAGAAATTGGATTTTCATGTTATGATCCAATTCAATTTGAGGATATAAATCGGACCGTGAATAAACAGTTCACCACCATGCAAACCCGATCATTGGAATTTAATTTCACACATTTTTTACCCTCTATTGGTTAGATAGATTTATCTTTTTTTTTAAATAAGGTGCGGATTAGATAGATTTGTTACCTATGAACATTGCTAATTTGATTACATAATGAAAGTCGAGCTGACCTTTTCTCAAAAAAAAAAATCAATGTATTTATTTTTATTTTTAAAGATATGGATAAAACTAATCTAACCTTTTTTCCTATAAATTAATCTAATTTAGATTTTTATTTTTATTTTTATTTTTATTTTTATTTTTATTTTTATTTTTATTTTTATTTTTAAAAATATGGATAAAACTGCATCCAATACATAAATATATTTCATGACAGTTGCCAATATATTTCATGGGGATGCAGAGAGACAAGGAAAGAAGCTGATTCCATACCCAACCTCCTGTGGACACGAACGACCTGGTGGGATGCACTCGGGAACCTTTGACCACTCCCGGCTGACTACATCATACGCGATAATCTCTTTGAGTCTTCTTGTTGTTCTTTGTTTCAACAACCGCACACTAAGCGAGATCACAAGCAATCTCCTAGTGCTCAAACACTCGAAAAGCACAACGGTGTTATTCTCAAACTCGGAGCAATACGAGGGTGGCATCCTATCAACCTCTATCCAGTTGCGCATCTGCGTATCAAGCTCCCAAACACATACACATGGACGGATCCCATTCCCAGCTGCATTATTATTCTTATTACAATCCACCCAGCCAACTAGCAAAAGTCGCCCCTTGCCCTCTGCAAGAGAAACGACATGTGAGTTGGGTGGATACGCGATCAGGAGTTGCTCCCATGTCCCACTCACCACGTCATAAGACATTATTCCATCAGGTGTATAGCGCCGGAAGTAAGCAACATCGCCAATGGCCAACCCTTTACATGGGCAATGCGGCTCGAAGTTAGCGGGAGTTCTCCCTTCAGTAATTGTAGTCTTCTCCTCCGAGGAGGAATAGTCAACAACTCCATATTTGCCTTCCCAATCCAGCCATACGATTTTGTATCCACCGGCTCCGGAGGGATTATACACAAACGCCAGTGCAAAACCCCATGTTGTAAGACTAGGGGACCACGGAAATACCTTCCAATTAGTTCGTGTAAGATGGTTGCCTACACGAAAGGAAGAATGGCGAAGATCGGCATAACATACGAGCCCCCCGGAATCACATCTAGGACCATCCCAATGATAATATGGTGGAGCGTGGGAGATATAGTACCATTTCTGCATCGAATGGTCATACAGGGCTTCCGATTTTTCATTCATATCATCCCATACTACTGCATAGATCAAAGGTAGCTCTTGTGGCGCCCGACGCTTTAGGAAAGGCAAAGAGTTCCACTTGTGACAAACCAACCGAAACCGGATAATGGTGGCAATGGGAAATTGGGAACCGTTGCAATGACACTCTCTAGTAGTTCCTCGGGTAATTCTTTCCATATAGTCTCATCCATCTGTACAATAGTCTCCTCCTGGACTGCTGATCGACGAGATTTCCTCTCAGAGGGCTCACCAGTTTCCTTGGCACCCATTTGTTGTGTTTCTTCGAACTACATTTGGTGAAAGAAACCGATCAAATTTGTATAAATAGATGTATGAAACATATGGAGATGGATACATCAGTAATTGAAAATTTATAATGTTAATTGGGGTTGATATTAACATGTGTTGGGGATGCAAAAGAAAGGCGCAAAAATCAAATCTTTCAGCCCAAAAAGAAATTAACCAACATGAGTTGATATTTTCAATATGGGACCTTTTGGAGAGCCTAGAATAGGGTCGGGCCGTTTGTGTCTTGTGTACGAGCGCACATGCGCTAGTAACCTAATACACCGAGTGAGGTTCCACTCTTTATTGAGGTTTCACTCTAAAACTAAGGGACAAGTATCTCACTAGCTTATATTAAGACTCTTTTATTCATATTTTCAATGCGATACTATTAGAATTTTAAATCGATACGTTGAATAGATTAGACCAAAATGCAACTAGAAATAAAGTTAGAATTTAGGAGTAGAGTATGAAGAATCAATCAATTAATGGTTGGCCAATTCATACCTGGACCTCCATTATAGGAAGGATAAGGAGTAGCGTCGGGGAAATTTGGGGATTTATATAATTATTTATATACATAGATCAGAAAGATATATACTAATCAGTTATATTTTTGTAATATGACAATCAAGAAAGCTTTGAAAAGATATAAACATAATTTACCATATATGATGGCAAGTAAGGTTTTATCCCTGAACAAGGTATTGCAAATCATGCAAGTGCATCACTAAGCTGATGCTCAATCCAAAGGAGGGAGAAAGGCCTTGACATTTTAGAATCTACAATCCAGTGTATTATAATTACAATGGCCTTATCAATGAGATAACGAATCCTACAAAGACCCCAAATTTTCGGAACCCTAAACCCTAAATTTTCAAATTCGAAACATTCAAGCAACAATTGACTCCATTTCATACCCTAGTGATTACATCTAATAAATATGAACACATAAAAAAGAAAATTCGATACGAAATTGAAGCTAATCGACATACTTTGATTGGATTTGCAAAACTAACCTGTTCAGAAGTGTCACAACTTTCGCCAACTTCTAAGTGCTGTCGTCCTCCGCCGCCGCCAGGACCGAAGCCTTCGCTGCCGTCCAGAGCTGCCGCCGCCCCCGTCGCCGCTGGCATCCGCACCTTCTTCTTCCTCTGTTCGCCTTTCGCACCTTCACCTTTGTTCGCCCCTTCTGTCGAGACCAATTTAGAAAATTGAAGAAAGTATATTTTATTTCTTAAAAAAAAAACCCAAATTTTTTCCAATATTACCTAATATAGCCCTTTCAAAGTTGAAACACACATTTTGCAATCAAAACACAAGTTTTGGGTGCGAGATAAAAATTATCAAAACTACAGGGTTACTCGACGAAAACTTTAAAACCCTTATTTACCAGCCGAATTAATCATACCACATGGTTACCTCGTTAAAAATCCTTTAAACTAATTTAGAGCATGAATGAGCATCAATGGATGCTCGCGAAAACTAATTATCAGGTTGGATATATGCTCGAAAATTGCAATTGGAAAATCGACAATAAGATGAATGAATACCTTGCTCGCTGTTATCGGACTGGAAGGCCATGACTCTAACACCCAGTCCCTATCACCTTCGTGTTTCAACTTAAAAGACAAGCACTCAATTGGTCTTCTGGTAGATCCTCGGAGGCGCCTCTTTCCATTAAGCTTGAACAAAATCCTTCAATTCATCCGTGGTTATTGAATTGTATTCCCGACACAATCCCTACCAGAACGGCTTTGCACATGATGTGAGTGAAGTGTAGGGTAGTGCGTGGAGTTGTGAGTCAAGTGAATACTCACAAGTAAAGTGTGAGTGAGTTAGTCAAAAGTGGCGAGTGTCGGTGAGAGTCCTGGATCGTGAGAGTTATACAAAATATGTTTGTACATTAATACAAGTTCTTGTTTGTAAGAAGATCTTGTCCATATATTCGAGTCACACGTGATTGAGTGTTAGCTACCCTGTTTTCCCAATAAATAGATCCCTTCTTCGGATTTCTTTGCTAGTCTTTTTCTTCAAGTCGTTGGTTGTATGTCACATGGACGGTGAGCATGACAAATAAGATTAGTATGTTATGCTTTAGTATATAAGTATCAGTTAATCTGTAGATTGGAAAACATTTCAATGTAATTGAAACTAATTAAGGAAGATGAGCTTTTACATTGACATTTCAATGTAGATTTGACATCCAAAACCATGGTGTATGCAATCCTTATTCGGGATCTTGAAAGTCATCGACTCATCGACACAACTCTTTCGTTTGAGAAATACATAAATTCAAATATTCAATTCAAGTTCATACTTGCACTACCAAGACATAACTCAAGCCTTATCATCAACGTACATGATCGACAAACCTCTATAAACCTGCCTTAATTATTGTGAGATGATCGAGTTTCGGTTTTATAAATAAATCCGTCATTCATATGGGGATGTGTAAGTGAATAATGTTTGCAGAGAAAGATGTATCGCTCTTCTCATTGATGACTGTATAAATAGAGTACAGAGAGTTTATAATTTGACCTAAAGGGATTTGGAATTATCCTTCCCTTATCAAATCCTAACTGTAACAAACAAGATAAATACAAATAAATACAATATCCTAACAGGCCCCCGCAAGCTCATGGGCGGGAGCGGACATGAAGCTTGGAACTCAATGAATGGAACCGATGATTGCCGACAGCTTTGGTGAATATGTCTGCGATTTGATCAAGAGAACGAACATGGCGAACTGTAAGGTCTCTAGAAGCTACCTGTTCCCGTACAAAATGATAGTCAATCTTGATGTGCTTAGAGCGCTGATGGAAGACAGGATTCGCAGACAGGAATGTAGCACTGAGGTTATCACAGAGAAGAATAGGCGGCCGAGTAAAAGGAATACCCATCTCCTGTAACAATTGTTGCAACCACAACAACTCGGCAGTAGTGAAAGCAATAGCCCTGTATTCGGCCTCAGTGCTCGATCTGGCAACCACATTCTGCTTCTTAGAGGCCCAGCTGATGAGGTTGCCACCATAGAAAATGGCAAAACCGTGTTGAGATCGACAATCATCTGGATCGGAAGCCCAACCAGCATCAGAGAAGGCAACAAGACGATCATCTGTGGCTTGGAAGAGAGACAAGCCGGACGCAATGGAGCCTTTCAAGTAGTGAAGGATGCGCTTCACAGCCGACCAGTGCACTTCAGTGGGGTTGTGCATAAATTGACAGACACGATTAACCGAATAAGAGATCTCCGGCCTTGTGATCGTGACATACTGGAGAGCTCCAACAATTTGACGATACAAGTGAGGGTCGGAACAAGGATCGCCAGATTGGATGAGCCGTGAGCCAGGCTCGGCTGGAGAGGAGATGGGCTTCGCGCCAGTCATGCCACAACGATCCAGAATGTCCGTGATGTATTTCTGTTGACTGAGTTGAATGATGGAGGGAGTCCGAGTGACTTCAATGCCCAAAAAATAGCTCAGAGTGCCAAGGTCCTTCAACGAGAAGGCACGATGAAGGCTGAGTACAAACTCGTCGTTGAAGGCGACATGAGACCCCGTGACGATGAGATCATCGACATATATAAGAACATAAACCACATCCTTGCCATGCTTCTTGATAAATAAAGAAGAGTCAGAGACACAACCTTTGAACCCCTGACGAATGAGCGCATCCTTGAGCTTTTGAAACCAAGCTCTGGGCGCCTGCTTCAAGCCATACAGAGCCTTCCGTAGACGACACACATGAGTGGGGCGATCAGAGGCGACAAAGCCTTGCGGTTGACTCATGTAAACAGTCTCAGCCAGGTCACCATTGAGAAATGCGTTGTTGATGTCAACTTGACGGAGTGGCCAGGACCTCGTGAGGGCGAGACTGAGTACAAGACGGATGGTGGTTGGCTTGATGACGGGGCTGAAGGTGTCAAAGAAATCAACACCAGCTTCCTGACTGAATCCCTTGGCAACTAAGCGAGCTTTATAACGCTCAATGGTCCCATCAGACTTGTGCTTGACCCTGTAAATCCACTTACAACCAACAATATTAGCACCTGGAGGTCGCGGAACTAGGTCCCACGTCCCATTTCTCATTAAGGCATCATATTCCACCTGCATAGCCTGTTGCCAGTGGGGACATTTTGTGGCTTGATGAAAGAATTTGGGGTCGGATGATGCTGTGAGCGCAGTTGGGAGTGGATATTTAGTGGAGTAAAGGACCTTTGGCTTTAGGGAATTTGTGGAAGCTCTAGTGGCCATGGGATGTATGGAGGTGTCGGATTGACGGAACCACGAGGGAGCTATGAGTGGCTGAGCCGGGGAGGACGGAGGTGAGGGGTGAGGGGGGTCGGCAGCAGGTGGTTCCGGGGCCAGCGCTGCAGAAGAGGAGGCTGCAGAGGTGGCTGTGCTGGATGAATTAGGGGCCACGGCGGCAGGCGAGGAAGCTGCAGAAGTGCTGTCATGTAAAGAAGCCGAAGAGGAGGCCGATACGGACGCAGGGGTGACGACAGGGGAGTGACGTAAGGAGGACACAGGAGTTGGGGGAGGACTGGGAGGGGGCTGCGGTACTGCAGAAGCAGTAGGAGGTGCAAATGCAGCCTGTTGGAGGAGCTCAATGGGAGCTGTCGGAGGAGTGTGGGTGGAGACGGTAGGGGGTGATGAATCAGACTCAAAGGGGAATTGAGTTTCATCAAACACAACGAACCGAGAAATATAAAATCGATGGGTTGGAACATGATAGCAAAGGTATCCTTTATGCTTTGAGCTGTAGCCTAAGAAAAGGCAGGGGAGGGACCGAAACTCTAGCTTGTTGTTGGTGTAAGGGCGGAGGAATGGGTAACACCGACACCCAAATGATTTGAGGAATCCATAGTCCGGTGAAGTGTCATAGAGCGCCTGATATGGTGATTTGTAATTGAGATTGGGTGTAATCATACGGTTAGATAGATAAACCGAGGTATGAAACGCTTGCTCCCAAAATTTTTGAGGTAGATGAGCATGAGCTAGTAAAGCTAAGCCTTTTTCAACAATGACTCGGTTCTGACGCTCTGACGACCCATTTTGTTGAGGGGTGTAGGGACAAGATACCTTATGAGCAATGCCAAGTTTTTGAAGCATTGTAGAGACATTGCGATATTCACCCCCCCCCCCCAATCCGTCTGAAATGCTTTAATGGTGGTAGAGAATTGTGTTTCAATGAGCTTGATGAATAGCTCAAAAACTGAATAGACTTGTGATTTTGATGAAAGAAAATAGATCCAAACAAACTTAGAATGATCATCAATAAAACTTAAATAATACGAATTTTTGTTTGTAGATAAAATAGGGGAAGGACCCCATACATCAGAGTGAATAAGATCAAAGGGTTTGGCTGCTGTAGTAGTCCGACGAGGGAGATGTAGTCGATGGCTCTTACCAAGTTGACAGGAGCCACAAACGGAAGCCATTTTATTGGAAGACACAGGAAGATGCTGACTCGAGACTAGACGACGGAGGATAGACGCATGGGGATGAGCAAATCGATGGTGCCAACAGTCAAGAGACGCTCGCTGACCCACGAATGCAACTGGACGACGCAAATTGGAAAGAACAGACTGAGACAGACGCGGTAGACGGTAAAGGCCATCCTCAACGGTTCCTCTTAGAAGCACTTGGCCCTGCAGATTCTTAACCAAGCAAAAATTGGCATGAAATTCAAGATAAACAGGGTTATCATTAGTTAAACGAGAGACACTGAGCAAATTTTTGGAGATGGCAGGGACACAAAGGACATTAGAAACCTTTAAGGGAGGACTAGCAACATGATCAACAGGTAAAGTAGAATGACCAAGATGAGAAATTGAGAGGGCAGTACCATTGCCGACAACGAGATTGTCGGATCCATCATAAGGAGTGTGGGATTGCAGCCCACCGAAGTCACCAGCGACATGGGCATTAGCACCAGAGTCGACTACCCAGGGATCTGAAATCTCCGATTGGCAATTGGCGGAGAAGGCTGCTCGATTGGAGGCTGGAGCAGTGGCGTCAGACCGGCCGAGAGCTGCAGCAGCATGTCGATTCGTCACCGGGTAGTCATTGAGATTGAGCCTGCTGAAGCAATTAGATGCCTCATGGCCGAGCTTTCCGCAAATCTGACACGAGGGCCTGGACCCGGAACGATTAGAAGAGGAGCCGGCATCAGCAAAAGGTGGGCGATCGGACGAAGAGCGACCTCGGCCACGACCCCGACCACGCCCACGAGTGCCAGCAACGTTAGCCATGGGCTGAGTGGTGTCGATGACGAGTTTGGAGTCATCCTCCAGGCGCTGTTCTTCCTGGAGAAGGTAGCCGAGCAGTTCATCAGAGGAGATCGGTGTCTTGTTGAGAGCGAAGGCGGTGCGGAAGGAGGCGAATTGATTCCCAAGTCCGAACAAAATGTACGAGACAAGGTCCTCATCCTTGACCACAACCAACGATTCCGCAAGTTCATCAGCAAGGGCCCTTTTCTTCTCGACATAGTCAAGAACCGACATTGAGCCCTTGGGTAAGGTCTGGAGTTGTTGACGAAGATGCATCTGGCGAGCGGTAGACTGGGCATGAAACATCCGAGCCAAGATCAGCCACGCCTCAGCAGCGGTAGTGGCCCTGGCAACATGGGCCAGAAGCGGAGTGGTGAGAGTGGATCGAATCCAAAGGAGGACGAGACGATCCTTGCGAATCCAAGCTTGGTAAGCGGGATTGGGTGAATCAGGAGCTGCGACACCAGGAGTCGCATCAGGAGTGGAATCGGTGGTGGTGGTAGGGGCCGGGAGGGTGGCCGGTGGAGGTTTGATGGCTTGATCGAGAAACGAATCCAAGTCAAAAGCTTCAAGAGCGGAACGAACAGTATTCCTCCAGAGGGAATAGTTGCTCCGATCAAGGCGAATAGCGAAATTGGGGAGATGAAAATTAGGAAGCGTTCCATCAGAAGAGGCAGAGAAGAGCAATTGGGTGGGAGAAGTAGGGTTGTTGGCCATTGGATCGATTGAATTAGGTTTAGGCTGATACCATGTAAGTGAATAATGTTTGCAGAGAAAGATGTATCGCTCTTCTCATTGATGACTGTATAAATAGAGTACAGAGAGTTTATAATTTGACCTTAAGGGATTTGGAATTATCCTTCCCTTATCAAATCCTAACTGTAACAAACAAGATAAATACAAATAAATACAATATCCTAACAGGATGCAAAGAGACTAGGAAAGCAGCTGATTCCATACCCGATCTCCTGTGGACACAAACAACCTGGTGGGATGCACTCAGAAACCTTAGACCACTCCCGGGTGATCACATCATACGCGAAAATCTCGTTGAGTGTTTCTATCCTTCTTTGTTTCAACAATCGCCCACTAAGCGAGATCACAAGCAATCTCCTATTGCTCAGACATGCGACACCACTCATGGTGTAATTCTCAAACTCAGAAGAGCAAAACGATGTTGGCATCCTATCAACCTCTATCCAGCTGCGGATCTGCATATCAAGCTCCCAAACACATACACATGGATGGATCCCAACTGCATTATTATTCTTAATACAATAGACCAAGCCAACTAGCATAAGTCGCCCCCCGCCCTCTGCAAGAGAAATGACACGTGAGTTGGGTGGATACGCGATCAGGAGTTGCTCCCATGTCCCGCTCACCACGTCGTAAGACATTATTCCATCAGGTTGGTGGCATTGGAAGTAAGCAACACTGCCAATGGCCAACCCTTTATATTCCATAGAGCAATGCAGCGCGAAGTTAGCGGGAAATCTCCCTACAGTAATTGTAGTCTTCTCCTCTGAGGAGGAATAGTCAAGAACTCCATATTTGCCTCTTTCCACCCATATGATTTTGTATCCACCGGCCCCCAATGGATTATACACAAACGCCAGTGAAAAACGCCATCGTGCAGGAATAGCAGACGACTGAAACGCCTTCCAAGTTCGGGTAAGAAGGTTACATACACGAAAGGAAGCATCACGAGCATCTGCATAACATATGAGTCCCCCACCGGAATCAATGGTAGGACTATGCCAATCATAAGATGGTGGGGTGTGGGTGCTATACTACCATTTCTTCACCAAAGGGTCATACATGGCTCCCCGTCCATACTCCGCTACTGCTGTTGCATAGATCAAAGGTAGCTCTTGTGGCGCCCGACGCTCTAGGAAAGGCAAGGAGTTCCACTTGTGACAAACCAACCGAAACCGGATGGAGGTGGTAACGGGAACCCTTGCAATGACACTCTCGAGTAGTTCGTCAGGTAATTCTTTCCATATAGTCTCATCCATCTGTACAGTAGTCTCCTCCCCAACTACTGATCGACGAGCAGCCCTCTTCAAACTAAATTTGGTGAAAGCAACCCATCAAAATTGTATAATTAAATAGATGTACGTATGTGATCAGCTAAAGCTTGAAAGGGTAAATAAGAGATAGGTGGTAACACCGTAGCTACAAAAGATGAAACCAAACTTTATAACCTAGAGGATGTTTAAAAAAAAAAGCAAGGCAAAAATCAAATCTTTCAACCCAAGAAATTAACCGACAGAAAAACACAAAAATTGAAACTTTTATAGCCTGCCCTAGAGCATGTGTTTTGAATTAGAATTTTTAATCGATACGATATGATGAACAGGCTAGATTCGACCGAAATTCAATTAGAAATAAGGTTAGGAGGTAGGAGTAGAGTAAGAAGAAGCAATCAATGGTTGGGGAATTCATACCTGGACCTCGATCGGATTATAGGAAGGATAATTAAGGAGTAGCGTAGGGGAAATTGGGGGGTTTATATAATTATTTATAGATAGATTAGATATAAGCTCTGTACTAATCAATTAGGAATGCTTTGAAAAGATATAAAGATAATTTACCAAATATGATGGTACGTACCGTAATCAAATCTGCCACCCGGCCCCTTCCCGCGTTTATGAACTTTGGCCTGCTGGGTTTGCTCTCTTTTTCTCTAACTCTTAAGCTCAATTACCCCAAGCATGTGACCCAGATGGCAAGAGTCGCACACCAGATAAAGAGCAAGACAAACCTTGGATTTTCACCCAAGGAAAGGGGTGGAGGTAGAGATCTAAAAAGCGTCTTTTTTATATTGCTTAAAAAACATATTTACCTTGTTCTAAAAATTGCCAAGCTAAAAGGCGTGAAACAACATGATACTAAGAAAAGTATGAATAGATCGATTGAACAGCGGGATATAAAATTAAATCTACAAGCAACAATTGAACTAGTCAACCTGCAGGAACACAATTGAACAATCCTAAAACAACTTTATCAATTCTAAAAGAGGGGAAACAATTGAACAATAGCGGATTAGAACAATATCTGCAAGGACACAAACAGATCGATTGGAACGAGTCGCGGAATGGACTGAATTATTCCAACAGCCGGCGACCTGCTGCAACCGGCGCCTCCAACAGCCGCCGCCATGAACACCTCCAATAGCCGTGCTGAACATGAACGGACTGAACCTCCTCTTGATATCTTTCTTTTTTCAAACCTAGATCCTTGTTCTTCACCTTGAACAATTCATCGAATAGCTCAATATCTTACTTAATTGGTCGATTTAACAGTGTAATCGGAGTCAAAACCCTCCTCTTCAAGCAATTTCAGAAATGTATTCAGATTTGGTTCATACTTAGGTTCGCTGCTTGTTTGATGTGAGTATGTGGCTCTTCAATTCATCAGTGTTGCTCAGGAGCTCAGGGCAAGTCATTCTTACCAAGAATCCTTGAAAATTGAAATGCTGTCTGAATATAGATAGTCAGCCCATTCTTCCCTCGTCTGCTGGTGATACTCAAATTCACAGTGTTCTTGAACCAAGGTAGATGAAGCAGAATCCTCATATTTTCGGCAATCACTCACATACAACTTGCTTACCAGTCTTTGCTTAACAGTGTTTTTCTTCGAGTTGTTGGTTGTATGTCACGTTGAAGGAGAGCATGACACACAACATTAGTATGTTATGCTTTAGTGTATATAAGTATCAATTTTTAGATTGGAAAACATTTCATTGTAATTGAAACTAAGGAAGATGAGCTTTTATATATATTGACAATTTGACATCCAAAACCATTAAGGAGTATGCAATCCTTATTCGGGATCTTGGAAGTCATCGACACACCTCTTTCGGTTGAGAAATATATAACACTAGAGGAATTCAATCCATTCATTCATAAACTTCATCCAATACATAAATTCAAATATTCAATTCAAGTTCATATTTGCACTACGAAGACATAACTCAAACCTGGTGGGATGAACGAGATTCAGTTTGATAAATAAATCCGTCATTCATATGGGGATGCAGAGAGACTAGGAAAGAAGCTGATTCCAAACCAGACCTCCTGTAGACACGAACGACCCGGTGGGATGCACTCGGGAACCTTAGACCACTCCCGGCTGACCACATCATACGCGAAAATCTCGTTGAGTTCTTCTATCCTTGTTTGTTTCAACAACTGCCCAGTAAGCGAGATCACAAGCAATCTCCTAGTGCTCAGACATGCGGCACGAGTCATGGTGTAATTCTCAAACTCAGAAGAGCAAAACGATGTTGGCATCCTATCAACCTCTATCCAGCTGCGGATCTGCGTATCAAGCTCCCAAACACATACACATGGATGGATCCTATCTGCATTACAATAGACCAAGCCAACTAGCATAAGTCGCCCCCCGCCCTCTGCAAGAGAAGAGGCATGTGAGTTGGATGGATACGCGATCAGGAGTTGCTCCCATGTCCCGCTCACCACATCGTAAGACATTATTCCATCAGGTTGGCGGCATCGGATGTAAACAACACTGCCAATGGCCAACCCGTTACATCCCATAGGATATTGCAGCTCGAAGTTAGCGGGAATTCTCCCTTCAGTAATTGTAGTCTTGTCCTCCGAGGAGGAATAGTTAAGAACTCCATATTTGTCGTGCCAATCCACCCATACGATTTTGTATCCACCGGCCCCCGATGGATTATACACAAACGCCAATACAAAAAGCTCTCTTGTAAGACTAGCAGGCCACGGAAACACCTTCCAAGTTCGGGTAAGATGGTTGCCTACATGAAAGGAAGCATCACGAGCATCTGCATAACATACGAGTCCCCCACCGGAATCACAGGTAGGACTACGCCAATCATAAACCGGTGGGGTATGGGTGTTATAGTACCATTTCTTCACCAAAGGGTCATACATGGCTCCCCGTCCATGATTCGATGTTGCTGCATAGATCAAAGGTAGCTCTTGTGGCGCACGACGCTGTAGGAAAGGCAAGGAGTTCCACTTGTGACAAACCGACCGAAACCGGATGAAGGTAGCAATGGGAAGCCTTGCAATGACACTCTCTAGTAGTTCCTCAGGTAATTCTTTCCATATAGTCTCATCCATCGCTATAGTCTCATCCATCGGTACGTGATCAGCTAATAATGCATAAAAGGGTATGAGTTCAATATTTGATAGTCCAAACAGGTGAATTAGAACAATGGATACATCACTAATTGAAACATTCTAACCTAGAGCATGTATTAATGTTTGGGGATGCAAAAAAGGGCTAGATTCGACCGAAATTCAACTAGAAATTAAGTGACAGAAAAAACACACAAATTGAAACTTTTATAACCTACCCTAGGCCATGTGTTTTGGATCACAATTTTTAATAGATACGATACGATGAACAGGCTAGATTCGACCGAAATTCAACTAGAAATAAGGTTAGAATTTAGGAGTAGAGTAGGAAGAAGCAATCAATGGTTGGTGAATTCATACCTGAACCTCGATCGGATTATAGGAAGGATAATTAAGGAGTAGAGTTGGGGAAATTGGGGGATTTATATAATTATTTATAGATAGATTAGATATAACCTCTGTACTAATCAATTAGATTTTTATGGCAATTAGGAAAGCTTTGAAAAGATAAAAAGATAATTTATCACTACCACATATGATGGTACGTACCGTGATCCATCAAATCGGCCACCCCTTCCCGCGTTTATCGCTCCGATAGTAGGCCGGATTTTTATGAACTTTGGCCTCCTGGGTTTGCTCTCTCTCTCTGACTCTTAAGCTCAATTTTGATTAAAACTAAGATCTCTGCAATATTGTAGATAAGATATATTGTGACTCTTAAGCTCAATTTTGATTAAAACTATTAAAGGTTTCGGAAAGAGCTTTTAAAAATCTCATCAAACTATATCTATCTCTTCCATATTGTAGATAAGATATTGTGAGGTTTAATTTATGTTTTATTTGCCTTGTAAAAGTTTTTACAAAAATATATTTACAAGTTACCAAATAAACGGGAATTAATTCGGTTTAGCACAAGGTAAAATTTCTATTTAGCACACAATTGGTCACAACTACCCTTTTTATCCAAAAAAATTAAAAAAAAAACAAACATAATACACCTTCTAGCCCGGTTCTTACCAAAACCGAGCTAAAAAAGTTGGTCGCAGTGACAGAAAACATATTTACATTGCTCTAAAAATTGACAATGTCATATTAAGAAAAGTATGAATAGATGGATTGAATAGCGGGATATAATTGAATCTACAAGCAACAACTGAACAATAGCGGATTAGCATAATCCTTGAATGAGTCAACCTGCGGGAACACAATTGAACAATCCTAAAACAACTTTATCAATTCTAAAAGAGGGGAAACAATTGAACAATAGCGGATTAGAACAACAACTGCAAGGATCACAACTTTATCAATTCTAAAAGAGGGGAAACAGACGCCGGTTGCAACAGTCGGTGACCTGCTGCAACCGGCGCCTCCAAACCAAAGATGGCACTCACTCTCATCTTGTTTCCTCACAGTTATCTCATATATGTCAGCTTCAACCCCACCTCTTGAAGCAATTTCAGAAATCTATTCAAATTTGCTTCATACTTAGGTTCGATGCTTGTTTGATGTGAGTTTGTGGCTCTTCAATTCATCAGTGTCTTAAGAGTGTTGCTCAGGATGCCAGTTATACACTCTGGCGACGGACATAAACCGTCACCTGAGCTCAGTTTGGGTCGCTGGAGCATTCAAGAGACGGACATCCGTCGCTTGAACTACCGTCTCCTGAACACCGTCCCATCAGATATCAGGCGACGAGAACAATAAGTCCGTCGCTAGATGTACACTGAAGCGACGAATTTTTGCTCGTCGCTTGAATATCCAAGCACTGTCAGGTGTCCAAGTGACCACCTATGTTCGTCGCTTCAAACTTAAGCAGGCACATTTTTTCCAGGCGACGGCCTAAAAAAATGGATATTGCCCTACAAGTCCGTCGCCTGAGTTTAAGTTTTATAAATAAATAAGCGAATTTGCAATATGCCATTCCCACCTGCCCTGTGCACAGATTCAGAACCTACTTACAACCACAACACACATGGTACTTTGCATTCACAACACAAACTCACAATGCACAACACACATCCTTCACTTAACCTGCATACAATTTACATCATTGCATATCCAAACACACAAAGTTCCATCTTTCTCACCGAAAAAGCTACATCCAAAACCTAAACCTTCCATGTTCAACCAACATTCATGCAACTTCCCAACAATATTTTGACCCAAAAAAAGTGATTATCAAAACACTTACATATAGGCTGAGTTCAAGAGGCTGGTTGTGAAGGAATAAATTGTCGCACAAGTTGCTCTATGGCCTCCATACGCTTCTTCATATCTTCACCTTCACAGATTAACCGGTCGCATTTGTCGTTAGCCTGCTTAGCGTCATCTTTCACCTTCTTGGCTCTCTCCTCAGCCCTCTCCGCCCTCTCCTCAAGTTGTGCCTCTTTGCAGAACCCTCCATGCTCTAACATCCCCCTCTTTTCTTGGCAAGGCCTGCGCACAACTACTCCCATCCCTACCCAATCTCAGTGAAAGGAAAACATTCAGGGCACAAAAGTTTAAAAGACTATGAAACAAAAGTGAACCAAGTACTTTAAAGCTGAGCAAACCAACAACATAAAAACAGCAAGAATTTACAGGGGGGAATTACATTTAACTCATAAGTTAATATAATTTACATTAACTCATAACTTACATTAACTCGTAAGTTAACTTTAACAGAATTTACAGAATTTTTTTTACAGTAGTTCACATAATTTCGAAAACAGTAAGAATTTCCAGAAAAAATAGGACTGAAACAGACCACAAGAGTTTACATTTTAACTTTAATTCAGAAGCTAACATATTTAACTCATACGTTAAAGTTCTAAAAGAGAAAAACATTTAACTTAAGCTTTAAGTTGAAGTTCTAAGATCTAAATATCTAACAGACTAACTCATAAGTTCGTATAAAACACTTCAGCTTGATTCCTTCTATAAAGAACTCATTTCAAAAGCAACACTTGCAGCAACAAATCTCACTTATATCCAAATTTACTCACCTACCATTTTCTTCCTAAACCTTAATGTAACATTTTATACATAATGAATGATAATGTTGTGAAGATTTTCATGACTGATTATCCAACTTTACTCACCTACCATTTTCTTCATGAATGAAAAATCACATGTATATATAAGTTAAGTAAGCATATACGACATATAGCATAGAACAAAGCATATAAGTAAGCTACACATATAGGACATATAACCTAAAAAAGAAGGTTCACTTAAAGATCTGTTCTAAAATCCGAGTGTACAAAAATAGGGAGAATGTAGAACATAAACTTACATAGAAGCATCACCATCTTGGATTCATCAAGGAATCCGTGCTTCAGAGAATTCACACAAAGTTGAGCACGGTTCGTCTTGGCGCTGCCCACGGTTAAGTGTTTCACTGGCCCCTCTCCTAATCCAAAAAGAATTCACACAAAGTTAAGCACTTAAATCAATTACTTTACACCTAAAGTAAAATATCAAATTTGAGTGCGAAGATGCAATCCATACAGAGGGAAGGGAAGTTTAAGAAAGCAAAACAGATAGTGTGCAGAAACTTAGAAAGTAAAGGTAGTGTACAGAAAAATTCACACTTGAATTTGAGTTTGCATATGATTTGTTTTTCTAAGTTGAGCAACATTTCTAGCGAAGATATACAATGTTTAGTTCTTGTCTATCTATCTTCAAGTATTTTCAAATTTTAGAGACAAACTATTTGAAAGGAATTTTTAAAATGACGTTTAAATAAGTTCTATACTTCCAATCACGGTACCTCTTGAAATGTCAGTGGCATCTATACTTCCAATCATGGTACCTCTGCCCCGCATTCTTCCTGATGTAACTCAGGAGCTTTGCATCAGTTTGAATGTTATCGGATAACATTCTTTTCAATCAGCAGACAAGTAAGGGAAGTCAGATTTAGTGAAATGGGTGGGAAAATATACCAAGTCCAACCAGTAAACCACATATATCACTTAACGAACTAAATTATCTTAACATGAAAATATAGGACATCTCTTTAACCAGCTAAATACAACACCAGCACAAGCAACTGTACAACTAAAAAAACACATTCAATCACTGGATTATCTTAACATGAAAATATATGAGCTATAAAAACATTCAATCACAAGCATGAGCATTGGATTTCACTGCAGGGTTTCACCAAAATCTCACAAGCACATTCAATCACTGGATTTCAACCACAAGCACATGCCAGAGATTGATTTCAAATAAAATACAGGAAGAGATGGATGTTAGGAATTTTAGGATTACCTCCATTGTTTTTGCACCTTATGCTGAATAAAGGTGCGACGAGAGCTTCTGGCGTTGTGGAATTCGATGGGGGCAACTCCAATGGTGAGAGGGGGTCCTGGTAGTGGCGGGTTGTAGCCTGCCGGAGTGGGCTCGACAGCGACAGCGGGAGTAAGCTACAGATATAGGACATATAACATAGAACAAAGCATACAAGTAAGCTACACATATAGGAAATATAACCTAAAACAGAAGGTTCACTTAAAGATTTGTTCTAAAATCAGAGTATACAAAAATAGGGAGAATGTAAAACAGAAACTTATAGAGAAGCATTACCCTCTCCTAATCCAAAGAGAATTCACATAAAGTTAAGCACTTAAGTCAATTACTTTACACCTAAAGTAAAATATCAAATTCGAGTGCAAAGATGCAATCCATACGAAGGGAAGAGAAGTTTAAGGAAAGAAAAATAGATAGTGTGCAGAAACTTAGAAAGTAAAGCTATTTGAAAAGATATACAATGTCTAGTTCTCATCTATCTAACTTTCGGATACAAAAGCTATTTGAAAGAAGTTTTTTAAATGAAGTTTAAATAAGTTTTATCTTTGAGATATAAAATGTAGTTTAAATAAGTTCTATACTTTCAATCACGGTAACTCTTGAAATGTCAGTGGCATCTATACTTCTAATCACAGTACCTTAGCCCCGCATTCTTCCTGATGTAACTCAGGAGCTTTGCATCATTTGGTGATATATCGTAAAAATTCTACCAAAAAAATCAGAAGTTAGGAAAATTAAATAAATTAAGTTGCAAAGAGTAAGATGATTTGCTAGAGAAGGTTACCTGCAAATACAATGACAAAATATCTTGATAACGTTTCTCAAGCTCCTTAAAGGTTGATGCAAGTGTGGGGGCATGGTTCTTGACAGTGGTGCCTATGCCCCAGACCAAGAGGTTGAAGATCCTCCTAGTGGGCCCATTATGGAAGTCTGACCACTCAATCTTGATCTTAGCAGAAGCCTTCACCAAGTGGTTCATCTTAGCGCTCGCCACGTTCCATTGCCTTAATCACCCCTCTCCTAAGAAGAATGTAAATTAACCATATTTCAACTGAAAAGGTTGATGCACTATTCCAAATATTAGAGGAACACTACCACATTCACACTTGACAATTAAAAAAAAATGCAGATTCAGAGTTAAGATGACATTAGTTCATGAAGTTTGAAAGTTATCCTTATGAATTATGATAACATTAGTTCATAAGGTTTAATGTTATCCTTAAGATAACAGTCTTTTCAATCAACAGACAAGGAAGGAAGAGAGATTCAGTAAAAATGGGTGGGAAAATATACCAAGTCCAACCAGTAAACCACAATACCACATATATCACTCAACAAACTAAATTATCTTAACATGAAAATATAGGGCATCTCTTTAACCAACTAAATACAACACTAGCACAAGAAACTCTACAACTAAAAAAATACATTCAATCACTGGATTATCTTAACATGAAAATATATGAGCTAAAGTTGGATTTCAATGCAGGATTTCACCAAAATCTCGAAAGTGGATTTCAACCACAAGCACATGCCAGAGATGGATTTCAAAGAAAATACAGGATTTCAAAGAAAATACAAGAAGAGATGGATTTTAAGAATTTTAGGATTACCGCGAGAGGGGTACTAATGATGGCGGGTCGCCGCCTGCAGGAGTGGCCGGAGTGGGCTCGACAGTGAGAGCGGGAGCGGGTGGTGGTGAAGCTCCAGAGGCGCCTGTGGTCGGAGCATCCGTTTCCTGCGGGTTCGAAGGAGCGAGAGGGGTCGCCAGCAGCGGAGCTGATGGTGGAGGCGGTGTAGTGGAGGCCGGAGCCGCCTTCCTTCCTTTCTCGGCGACATTGAGGGTTCGAAGGAGTGAGAGGTGGGGATTAGGGTTCGAAGAGGGAGCGATTGCTAGGGTTCCGAGGTCGGATGGAAGAAAGGTCAAAGAGGGAGGGAGGAGGCACTGAGGAGGCTCGGAGGCGGGTCTGAGGAGGTTGGAGGCGGGATTGGGAAGCGAGAGAGTGGAATGGACTGAAAGGGGAATAGGGTTTGGGTTTCGGATTTATAATTATGTTCCAAAAGACGGACTTAAAAATTATGTCCGTCTCCGACTCCGGAATAAATACAAAATTTTCTAAAAATGTTCGAAAGATTGGAGGGAATTTAAAGTTTTTTGGTGAAAAATAGGTGGGAAAATATCCCGCTAAAGTGAATCCATCTAGGCCACCAATGAAGTCCGTCGTCGCTAGGATGTTATTCAGGAGACTTTATTCAAGAGACGAACTTATAGTATGTCCGTTGCTGGAGAGCTCGGTCTCCACATGCTTAACCCACTCACTTAAGTCCGTCGTCGCTAGGATGTCATTCAAGAGACGAACTTCTATATGTCCGTCTCTTGAGAGCTTGATCTCAATGGCTTGTTCTCAGCCCATCCACAAGCGATGACCCCCTTGAAATTCGTCGCCAAGGTATAACCCAAGAGACGAAGTAATATATGTTCGTCCCCAGGGTGTAGCTTTTCTCCTTCATATCAGCACAGCAGATGATCAGCGTATATAGTATATCCGGGCAAGTCATTCTTACCAAGAATCCTCGAAATGCTGTCTGAATATAGATATCCAGCCCATTCTTCCCTCGTCTGCTGGTGATACTCAAATTCACAGTGTTCTTGAACCAAGGTAGATGAAGCAGAATCCTCATATTTTCGGCAATCACTCATATACAAATTGCTTAACACTCTTTGCTTAACAGTGTTTTTCTTCGAGTTGTTGGTTGTATGTCACGTTGAAGGAGAGCATGACACACAACATTAGTATGTTATGCTTTAGTGTATATACGTATCAATTTTTAGATTGGAAAACATTTCAATGTAATTGAGATGAGCTTTTATTACATTGACAATTTGACATCCAAAACCATTAAGGTGTATGCAATCCTTATTCGGGATCTTGAAAGTCATCGACACAACTCTTTCGTTTGAGAATACATAAATTCAAATATTCAATTCAAGCTCAGATCAAAAAAAATAAAAAATATTCAATTCAAGTTCAGTGATCTTGAAAGTCATTGAAGACATAACTCAAGCCTTATCATCAACATGATCGACAAACCTCTAAAGCTGCCTTAATTATTGTGAGATGAACGAGATTCGGTTTGATAAATAAATCCGTCATTCATATGGGGATGCAAAGAGACTAGAAAAGCAGCCGATTCCATACCAAACCTCCGGTAGAAACAAACGACTTGGTGGGATGCACTCAGGAACCTTAGACCACTCCCGGCTAACCACATCATACGCGATAATCTCGTTGAGTGTTTCTATCCTTGTTTGTTTCAACAAACTCCCACTAAGCGAGATCACAAGCAATCTCCTATTGCTCAGACATTTGACACGAATCATGGTGTCATCCTCAAACTCATAGCAAAACGAGGTTGGCATCCTATCAACCTCTATCCAGCTGCGGATCTGCGTATCAAGCTCCCAAACACATACACATGGATGGATCCCATTCCCAGCCGCATTATTATTCTTATTACAATAGACCAAGCCAACTAGCATAAGTTGCCCCCGCCCTCTGCAAGAGAAGCGACACGTGAGTTGGGTGGATACGCGATCAGGAGTTGCTCCCATGTCCCGCTCACCACGTCGTAAGACATTATTCCATCAGGTTGGTCCCATCGGAAGTAAACAACACTGCCAATGGCCAACCCGTTATATCCCATAGGGTATTGCAGGGCAAAGTTAGCGGGAATTCCGCCTTCAGTAATTGTAGTCTTGTCCTCCGAGGAGGAATAGTTAAGAACTCCATATTTGTCGTCCCAATCCAGCCATACGATTTTGTATCCACCGGCCCCCGATGGATTATACACAAACGCCAATACAAAAAGTTCTTTTGTCAAACAAGCAGGCCACGGAAACACCTTCCAAGTTCGGGTAAGATGGTTGCCTACATGAAAGGAAGCATCACGAGCATCTGCATAACATACGAGTCCCCCACCGGAATCACAGATAGGACTACGCCAATCATAAGATTGTGGGGTGTGGGTGCTATAGTACCATTTCTTCACCAAAGGGTCATACATGGCTCCCCGTCCATTCGATACTGCTGCATAGATCAAAGGTAGCTCTTGTGGCGCTCGACGCTGTAGGAAAGGCAAGGAGTTCCACTTGTGACAAACCGACCGAAACCGGATGAAGGTGGCAATGGGAAGCCTTGCAATGACACTCTCTAGTAGTTCATCGGATAATTCTTTCCATATAGTCTCATCCATCTGTACAGTAGTCTCCTCCTCAACTACTGATCGATGAGCTGCACTCTCTAGTAGTTCCTTGGTTTTCAACTTCCTGACTCCCATTTGTTGTGGTTCTTCAAACTACATTTGGTGATCAAATTTGTATAAATAGATGTACGTGATCAGCTAAAACATAAAAGGTTATGATCGAGTTCAATATTTAATAGTCCAAACAGGTGAATTAGAACAATGGATACATCACTAATTGAAACTTTATAACCTAGAAGAGCATGTTTCGGGATGCAAAAAAAAAAAAAAAAAAGAAGGACAAGGCAAAAATCAAATATTTCAACCCAAAGAAGAAATTAACCGACAGTTAAACACACAAATTGAAACTTTTATAACCTACCCTAGAGCATGTGTTTTATAACCGAAATTCAACTAGAAATAAGGTTAGAATTTAGGAGTAGAGTAAGAAGAATCAATCAATGGTTGGCCAATTCATACCAGGACCTCCATTATAGGAAGCATAATTTAGGAGGAGCGTCGGAGAAATTGGGGGATTTTATATAGATAGATTAGATATATATACTCATCAGTTAGATTTTTGTAAATATGATAATTAGAATAGCTTTGAAAAGATATAAAGATAATTTACCATATATGATCGTACGTAAGATTTATGTTTAAATAGAATTTCCTAAGAGCTTTTAAAAAACTCATTAAACTAAGATCTCTCAATAATCAATATTGTAGCTAGATAAGATATTGTGAGATTTAATTTATCTTTTATTGGCCTTGTAAATTTTTTTTACAAAAATACATTTGCATGTTACCATGGATATCAGTATCTTGGGAATATATCTACCGTTCATATTAATCAATGGCTACAATTACTTTTCTTTTTTTTTTAAAAAAAAAAGACGAGATTAATAGATAAATTTAAAAAAGAAAAGGAAATAGGTCGTCCGGATTGATTCCCCTCGCGCAGTGCCTCCTTCCCGAGTTCTTCACATCTTCCCCAAATTCTTCTCGCCTTTCTCTAGATTCTTCTATCCTACCCACTCAATGGAAAAATCGGAGTATCGGTTTATTGGCGCGTGACGCCAAAGATTGAACATGGCAAGAAGGCGGTGCCGATGCTTATGTTTTGCACAAGAGAGGGGGATAGATATCAGGTATGTGTATTAAGTTGGGGGATTGAGAAAATCAGGGTTTATATATCAAATTTAATTCTCAATTTGTGGTTGAATTGTTGGAATTGAATGGATTCATATATCAAATTTAGCCATTTAGGGGTTTTTGGGTTTTGTGGGTTTGACGTTGGTGTTTTGTTTCTTGTATTTATGGAATATTTGGAATTGAACTTCTTGACAGATACATGTGTGGACAATCATACCTTGTTTCTCAATTTCATCCAATTTACACTCCAGGAATCTGAGCAATATAATGCTTACGCAAATGGGGCTTTGTAGAACCTTGATTTTTTTTTTTTCTGCATATCAAGGCACTAACCTTGCTAGCATTGCAGTGCCCGGTTCTCAAGTGCTTGTGCAGGATCCTAATGGGAAAAGGTGTTGGTGACTTGGTGCCTTCTTGATCAATTTTCTCACGAGAGGAATTTCTGTAGTCGTTTCAAAGGTTGTTGCTGCTCCTATTAAGCTTGGTAAGCTTTTGATTCAAAACCAAGATGAAATTATCAGAGTTAGTAGTTTGTCTGAACCATCAAGATACGTAGAGTGTAAGCCATGTGCTATAAGCCTATAACTATTCTTCATTGTCTCCCAGCTGCATAGTTTTCCATTTGATTGCTTATGTTTTTTAAAGCTAAAAGTGTAGTATGAAAAAAAAATTAAGATATGTGCATAGTTAAAAAAATGTTTAGATACCAAAAAATATAAATCAGCTTATGATTGGGACCGGTATCTTTATGTGGAGAGTGCCACGAGGTCTAGCCTCTTTGTTGGCTTACTTTCAGAATTGGACCACCAGGTTCAAGAATCAGTACTTGGCAAGCTCATCAGTGGAAAGAGGCTGAAGATGAGTTTTTGATGTGAAAAAAGCCTCATTTGTTCTAAAAACTGCACGTGGAAATGTTCATAGCTGTGAAGAAAAGGGTGAGTGTCAGATGCTGAGATGCTTCTGTGTTCTTTTTTTGCTCTTTTCATGGAGACTAGTCTCTTTTGATTTTATTGCATAATATACATTGTAAAGTTTTCTGAATCTATTGCCAAAATTTTGATCATGACAGTTGATTAAAATTTAAGCATGTATCTGAACCATGCGATGTCTCAGTGGAGAATATTGAGTACTAAGATGAATGAAAGTTTTTTATTCCTAAATAAACAGCTTCTGTCTATATGTTGAGTCGAGTTTGATCGGTGCTATTGGTCTTGAACTAGTCCTCATATTTTCTTGATTCTTATCTTATCTCCTTGTACTGGGGCTTTAAGTTGCAGTCAGCAAGAGAGATCAGTCTTACTCTTCAGCACCAACTCAACACCAACAGCAGCAGGATGAATGGACGAGAGAGTTTCCAACACCAACACCAACACCAACAAAATTCGGGATCTGGCAGCCGATCTGTTCATCAAGCCTCAAGACAGCCCACAGATTATTCACAATTTCTGCAATTGTTCTCAATCGATGCCACAAATTTTGATGCAACTGACTCTAGTTCTCAGCATATATAGATGAACGTTGTCTCAAACTTATATTTCTCATCCCGCGCGCAATTTCACATAACAATGTATAAACTGTGGGTATGTAATCAGAATATTCACCTCAAACACTCACTCTCATCTCGTTTCCTCTCATTTATCTTATATATGTCAGCTTCAAACATTCCTCTTCAAGTAATTTCACAAAACATTAGTATGTTAGGCTTTAGTATATACTAGTTATTATCCCGCGTGCTTCGCACGCGGTGGCTCTGATTTAATCTACATCAATACATAGCTCAAGACAGACAATTAAAGAAGAAGAGGGCAGAAGAGATTAAAACAAAGTTGATTAGAATTTAAGGAAGGTTGCCTTTCTATTTCCCTTTGAAGTATTACTTTAAAAAAGTATTACAGGAAAGCAAGAAAGCAATTGACAATCAAACAGGCTAAATTTAAATACCAACTCCTGTATGTTATTTGTTTTTCTTGTAGCAGTTGGGTATGTTCACTCCTCCAGCTGTTCATCTCCTTGAATTTCTTACATCCCTGGATCAAAATGTAAGCTAATCAAAATCAGACTCATGGCACATCCATAAGATTACACATCACCTGTAGAATGATGATTTCTTGTAACAATTACATCAAAATTATGAATTCGTGGAGGCTGAAAATCAATCCATTGCCTGCAAACATCACAGGAATAAACGTGTATGGAGAAAAGGATATCTCTCAATTGATCCACGGGCCATGGGACCATGAATTCTATCAACTACCCTGGCTGATGAATCATCAATATGTTATGATTTTCTCCATTTTATGACTGGGTGGTACACAAACAAAATCATTCAGTGAGCCACTGGAGTCAAACAAACATCTGTAATATCATATCCAATTTATCAGTTTAATTTGATAGGCCTAGGGCCCTAGAGTGTTATACTTTTTTTTTAATCTATGTCATCATTTATCCTGTTTAGATATAGAATATAATAACCTTTCGTTTTTACCTTAGGGAAGTAAATTAAAAGCCCTTGAGAAATTATAGCGTAAACAAAAGCTTTCACTTAGGGAATAACCTGATGAGTAAAAAATAAATTAGATAGTTAATTGTGAGAGAAAGACTAAATTAAGAAGAAAATAATTGCTACCAGCTGAGATACAATAGTGTAATTCCTTTAAGTAATATCCATTCTAAACACTTCATCACTAAAAATAAAAGCTTTCACTTAGGGAATAACCCGATGAGTTAAAAACTAAATTAGATCGTAACTTAATTGAAGGGGAAAGACTAAAGTAAGACACAAATAATTACAGGCTACCAGTTTTTTTTTTTCAAATACAAGAGTGTGATTCTTTAATTAGGTGATATCTGTTCTAAACATTTCATTACTAATGCTTGGAAATAAGTCCACTAAAGAACAACACTTTAAAAGGAATTACTATAAACCAAGGTTTATTGTACAGTTAGTTTCCAGATTTATTTTTATGAGGAAAACAAGCAAATTAGAAGAACCTACTCAATGACATTGCTTGCTTTCAAGTTTCAACTATATCCAAACTCTTGTGAAATGATATTATAATTTTCCCTGCCTTATGATTCACATTAACAAAGAACTTTATTAATACTTTATTATTATACTAAATTTTTGAACACTAAAATTTTCAATTAAAACAGAACAACACTTCTCTAATTTTAACTCTCAGATTCTTCTCAGTTTTTAAATATAAACTTTTTTTGTTTCACAATTTAACTCAACTGTTTCTAAACATAATATTTAGAATAAATTGGTATATTTTGCATTTCTAAAATGAAGTTCACATACTCAAATCCTCTAAATTACTCACCTAAGACCTGACATCTACAAAAGCCTAGGAAAGGTAAAAGAGCATTGCTTTTTTCATCAGGTTTCAAAGATGCAAAATAAATGTATTTCTATAACCTATTCAACACACGCACTACTTTTGCACAACTCATCGACTTTCCAAAACCTTTCCGAACCTAGAAATGAATAAATGGGGTTGATCAACTGATGAGCAACTTAGCAACTTAGACCAACAAATCCAACGATCTAAGCAATTGCGATCAAGTTTCAAAGCACAGTTTGTAAAATTAGTAAAAGAATGGAAAAAAAATAATCAGTAAATTCTAAATTTCTATCTAATCAAGTGAAATCGAAAGGTTCACCGTTCTGGATGAATCAGCCCAAAGCTCTTGTAATCGGACCCCTATTGGAGGAATAGGGCTGATTCGAGTAGGGCACCACTCCCAAAGCTGTTGATAGAGATCTGCTTTTCGGAGGAATTACTACTGCTGGACGATTCGCTGGAGGTCGGCCACAACAAGTCCACCAGCTTAGCTATGCAAGTCATGGTGTTTCACTCCCTTTCTATTTATATTCTCTCTAAAATTAATCATAAAGCATTTATTAAATTGAATATGCATTGGTGGCTTGGTGCTATGAAAATCTTATCCAATTAGATTTATTTTTTGTTTCAGTAAGATCCTAAAGAGATCTTCAAATTTGAGAATTAGTTTTTGGTAAAGCAATTCGCGCATACCTTAGTCAAACTGATTATCTGTTCACTTGCTCAGTACCGAGTTGTACAATTCCAACCAGAAATCATTCAAACCAAACTTTTGAAATACCAACGTCAAATTCCACTACTAAATTTAACCGATCGAATGAATAAGATTTCATAACACCGAAACCCTAAATTCCATTCCTAAATTTGATTACCCTTTAATCAAAACAAGCTAACCTCAAATTCAAATTTTCCATCCAATCAAATCCCCAAAGTTAAAACAGACATACATCTAAACCCTAATTTTTTGAAATTTTAAATGGAAAATCGAAGACATACCTTTTCTCGGGCAAAAGAAAGTTTGTTGGTGCCTCCCCTTTACATCTCAAGTTTGCACATAATCAATCGAAGACGGAGAGCCACAAATGGGATTTCGAGACTCTTTCTACTTCCTCTTCGTTGTCCTCGACGATTGTATTATAATCGAACAGGCTTCAGAAGGAGGAAGAAAAATAAGCACCGTCCTAGGAGCGATCTGAGACGGAGTAAAGGAAAAGGGAGAATGGGAAACCAAAGAAAGGGAAAGGTAAGGGGAAACTGGAAAGCTCCGACTCTGAGGCAACAATTTTAGAACTGGGAGAAGCAAAGAAGATTAGAACTGGGAGAAGCAAAGAAGAGAAAGTGGCAATTCTGTAATTTTCAAAGCACAGTGGCAGACTTAGGGGCAAATTGGTAACTTAACTTTGAGCCTCATTCCCGCTTTTATATATACTAGGATGGTGAAGCGCGCTTCGCGCGCGACATATGTAAAAGCAATGGTTGGTCGCCTGAAATAAGTAATGATATCTAAGAGGCTCTTTATAACTTGCAAAGCCAAAGCATGGTATACAAACCAAAGGTACCATGATCCAATCCATCAACAACATAAATATTACCATGCAATAGAGTACAACTGATGGATTGCTCCTAGAAGACAAATATGTGAGATTTCATACCGTTCAATATTACACAATTCTAAAAGAGGAAAATGATTCATATTCATCATTCATTTGAGCAATTGTGTACATTTTAACAGGGTAATGGTTGTCCTTACCTTGGGACTCTTGACTATTGAAGAACTTAATAACTTAATGGTGGTTGTTGGGACTCTTGTTGAAAATTGTGAAAGTAGGCAAGTTGGATTCTTCAACGAACTTGTCAAGAGCAACCACATGGAAATCCTGCAATCAAAGAAGGCAATGCTTATATAACAAAAGGCAACAAGTTTCAGGGAAAATAAGCCCAGCTGAACGTTTATGATGGGTAAGCACTAAATAGACATGTTGAAACATGACACAACCCAACTTGATCTGTGAATTTTAAGGTTAAGATTAGCCCAGAAAAAAAAGATCAAAACTTGAAATCTCAGTATTAAATAACCTGCACCATAAATGATACATTCATTTATAATGGTCAAAACTTGAAATTTCAGTAGACGTGTATTGAGAAGAAAAGCTCCCTCGGCCACCCCTGGCCCCTCGTCCTTGATTGCCTTGCTTTCGTCTAGAACTTTCTAACATTCTGCCAATAAGCAATATCAATAGTTCTTTGTAAGAACAGCAACTCACGAGAGCTTTAGACAATGTACACTTGAAAATATATCAAGTTGGCATTTTACAAACTAAGCACAATGCAGTGAGATGAAAGAATTATCAAATTAAATTCCCATCATGAAGCTCGTACCAGGTAAAACCTTATTTCTTCTTCCATGAATTGCTGAAAACATTAGACTAAGAACTCTACCACCCCTAGGGATCGAACACAAAACATATTAATTTTTTTATGCTAAAACCTTCCGAGATAACTTACAAAATGCACACTCAATCTACAGATACCACCAAGATAACTAAAACAATAAGTGTTGCCCAAGATTTTTGGATTAAACAGGATATCCGCAAAAGCCCATCAACTTAATGAGTATAAACAATCTATAAAGTAGTTTTTTTGTGTGAAATAGTAGGACTAATGAGTCTAAGCATTTGATGAAAATCTTAACATATACGTAATTTTTTAAAACTTACTTTGATGGTTTATCAACTAACAGTCAAGGCAATACAACCCAATAGCATTCTCCATTAATCAAACCATGATCTACAAAAGATTGACCAGGAAAGGCCCTTGATTATGCAATGATGTTAACATAGGAGTGAAACAAATCTGAAAATTTTGCACCATTAAATAGCAAGTTCACCCAACCACGTTGTGACTAAAAAGAATGAATATTTAGAAAATAATAATAGATGTGAATCTTAGACAAGATTCATAAAATAAAAATGTTTCAGCCCAGATACAAGTCCATACCTCCTTTTTCTTGTCACGTTTCCTTTTGACCTCGTGAAAGGTATCTGCATAAAGAACGGATCCATATTCTCATTATTGATGTCAAAAACAATTTTTTGCAAACAATGATTGGTTCCTAGTATTCCCCAACACATAAAGATTTAATGATAAGAAAACAGAAAAGGAAAGATCATCAAGAAAAAGAAAAACTTCTACACAGAGACAAAGATGAGAAGTGTAATGCCATATAGGTATCAATCTCCCCACTGTCCAGGAATAACAAGTTAATGATATCTAAATATCAGGAAAGAACTGGCCCAACAAGGATAGTCATTTTCAGGTAGAAAGTTACTTTAAGAGAAAATCTTCCCCAGTCATTTCCTAGCCCATCATTTCTTCTAAGTCCAAAAAGTGAGTAATTCACAAAGGTACGCCCAATACATATACACTCAGGAAACAGCTAAGTTAAGATATTGATCACACATATCTTAACTTTGAGAATGCAACATTGCCCGACACCACAGCTGTCACATAATATACAATCATCCCTTTGTCTAACCTGAACATTAACACTGCCATAGCATGCCTGGACGGAGAAATCTATCTACTATGCAATGTAACCTAAGATACTAAAAAAGTTAAAATCTCTAGGAATTAATATGATATTAGCAGTTGATATGATCTCCATTCAAGTACCAACATCACAATCGAGAAAGGGACAAATGAGTAGATAAATTACATTCTAAAAAAAGTAAGGACAACAAAAACCATGTAATTAGGTTGAATGCTTACCACAGCTTTGCAATCTCTATTCGTTCAGGAAAAAGGCCCCCAACTGCACCAGTAATATAGATCATATAAGCCTAATTTACATCTTTACAACTTAATATGAAAATGAAATGAATGAGCTATTCCTCACCTATTATCTCAAAGATTCAGTGCAAAGGCATTCACATTGTTGCCTCTTAAAGTTCCGATTGCTTCCTTTAAAACACCTGCCGTGGATGCTCAAATTCAGCAGAAATACAAATATAAAGACATCTTAAAACCACTTTTTCTATGTTATCAACGGACAAATAATTCAGGGATATGCCAACCATTATTTACTAAAATGTATTTGAGCCAATGCATGAATACTTGATTAAGTATACTTAAAAAAAAAAAAAGTCAAGGATCATATCATGCAGAACTCTTTAATTGTAAAACTCTTAAGTGGAAACTTGAGACCAATGACAAAACTCTACATAGTTTCGGAAATAGGAATAGAGACGCAGAAAGTCAGAAAAAGTGTCCAACATATTAGAAGCATTCTGAGTAAATGAAGCAAACTTGATGTATCCTATCTGGGAAGCATCATTCCCTGAATTTGGAATCTCACATAATCCGAATTTCACTTGGTTGAGTGAAACTTTCTATCGTCTGTCAAAAAAGTAATCAATCATTGAAACTTTCTATCGTCTGTCAAAAAAGTAATCAATCATTAAAACTCCTAAGAATGATCATAATACAGTTTACAATCAACTCAAAAGATGACGATTTTGCTCAAGATAAGAATGAAATCATTTCTAGTGGGTGACAACTTACATCAAATCCAAATGCTTTATCTCATCCCCGCATCGAATAGTTAACTGTACCGAGCTACCTTCGCCCCCCTGCATTCCTCTTTTAAGTTTTTAACTGACTCAGCCAACAATTAAAATTCAAGAAGGACAAAATATTCTTTCTATGCAGCTCACAAGTTATAACATTCACATATGACAATAGGCAAGGGAAAAAAGAAAAGAGTAAATATGTATACAGAATATGTAATGAGGACTCACTGCAAGTGTTTTGCTGCATCGTATACGGTCATAGTCTCTGTACTTGTGGCATCAATCTCCAACATTACGTCTCCTGATGATATACCATCCCTATATGCAGGTCATCCCGGTACAGCTTAGATAACAACAAGGCCATAGGATGTTCCATTAATCCTTGTCGGATAGCCAATTGACAACCCTACCCATGTACGAGATCCCTTTGTTCCAGACTGCCTTCAAAGAATAATTAAGAAAACAATTTATTGAAACAAATCATTCAAAATTTTAAATGACATACTTATAAATTACAAATGCTTGTCTATGTATCTATGACGTGGACAGAGATACAGAAACATAAGATGAAAAAAGAAATCAAACTCATACCCTCAAACTTTTAAACTCCTCAGGTCCCAAAAAATGAGTAAAAGGATCATTGAGTGTAGAAACCATCTTAACCCATTAATGTTTAATCTATCACTTTTTCTATCTCTCTATTTCCATCCAATTTAATGAAATTGATGAACTAAAAAAAATCAATAATATAATTTCATTCAAGATAAACCACCAGAAATGTTGCTTTAAAAAAGTGATCGAAACTAAATTGATTATGAATATGAAGGACAAGAGGATTACCCGGTGAAGTGAATATGAATATGAAGATGAAGGGAAAGAGCAACCCAATATAAACCACATATCTAACTACAACCTTAAAAAAGGAAATACGTAAATTGTTTTGTAATCTTTAAAACCACCAATAATACAACATAACAAAAGCAAATGCAGACTCTCAATTGCAATAAAGGGGGATGAATAGAATTTTAAGTCACTCCTAGAGATAAATGAAACGACACATCAATTCAAAATCGATAGAGTGCATAAACCACTAATAAAAAATACAATTACAGCAAAAAACAGTGGAAATTGCACGCACAGGCAAAATCTATTATTAAAACACACAACTCTAATGATAAACACACTCTAAAATCCAACACAGACAGTAAACACACTCTAAACAAGATTCAACAAAATTGATGAACTTCGACATCAACAGAGACAATAAACACAATCACAAAACCAAATCAAACGAGCCAAACACAGGACATACACAATAGCAAAACGAGAACATCCTCCATTGAACACAGGAAGTTCGGATTCAAGGTAAGGGAAGAGCATGGACATCAAAAGGGATCGAATTTCGGAATGAAGCTTTATAGTCAATCGAAAACAGTCCATGTGGGAAAGGCAATTTCCAATCCGACACAAGTGCGAGAGATGACAGACGAAGACAGCCACTTCTGATGCGAATACGGTTAGAAAAGGTTCGAAGGACGAGGAAGTTCAGAATCGACATACCTTTGGAGTGCGAACGTCGAGTGACGAAGGTCCGAAGCCCGCGTTGAGGGCGAAGGTCGAAGAGGGCCTGAAAATTGGATCCGAAGGCGGTGAATCGAAGCGAACGAAAAGCCTAGGGCTTTCTGTGGAGTGAAGCTGTGAAGGCTTACAGAGGGATACGACGAGGAGAAGACACGAGGGAGGAAGAAATCAAGGCGGTGGAAGCCCCCGCAATCTGAGAGATTCAGGGGGCGTCGGGGACTGTGGCGGGAGGGAGTTGGCGGAGACGTCCGGAGAAGCAAAGAGAGGCGGCCAGGGAGAGTGGGAGGGGAGGGTTTAGGAATTAGTTGAAAATACTGAAAAGCCCCCCTAAACAAAAAAATAAATATTTTTAAATTGAAGGTTTCAGGGCTGAAATTGTAAAAAGAGACATAAACAATCAGGCCCGATAATATTTTTTATAAAAAAGCAATCTGATGGCCCACAATGCACCTCAGGTTTATAAAATTGAAGGTTTCAGGGCTGAAATTGTAAAAAGAGACAAACAATCAGGCCCGTTAATATTTTTATAAAAAAGCAATCCGATGGCCCACAATGCACCTCAGGTTTTATAAAATTGGGCAGACTTGCTGCCTTTATGTAGTAGTGATAGAGAAGTATCAATTTTTAGATTGGAAAACATTTCATTGTAATTGAAACTAAGGAAGATGAGCTTTTAACTTTGCAATGGTTCATTAGCATGACACAAAACATTAGCACGACACATAACATTAGTATGTTATGCTTTACACATATGTTGACAATTTGACATCCAAAACCAAGGTGTCTGCATGCAATCCTTATTCGGGATCTTGGAAGTCATCGACACACCTCTTTCGGTTGAGAAATATATAAAAGTAGAGGAATTCAATTCATTCATAAACTGCATCCAATACATAAATTCAAATATTCAATTCAAGCTCATACTTAGCACCAGGAAGACATAGTACTCAAGCCTTATCATCAACAAGGCATATAACTATAAAGCTGCCTTAATTATAATGAGATGAACGAGATTCGGTTTGATAAATAAATCCGTCATTCATATGGGGATGCAGAGAGACTAGGAAAGAAGCTTATCCCTTGCCAGACGTCCTGTGGCCTCGAACAACCTGGTGGGATGCACTCAGGAACCTTAGACCACT
Source organism: Persicaria maculosa (assembly GCA_963922045.1). Classification (NCBI taxonomy): domain Eukaryota; kingdom Viridiplantae; phylum Streptophyta; class Magnoliopsida; order Caryophyllales; family Polygonaceae; genus Persicaria; species Persicaria maculosa. Next base: position 68,029,032 of record OY998262.1, read on the forward strand.
CCCGGCTGACCACATCATACGCGAAAATCTCATCGACTGTTCCTGTCGTTCTTTGTTTCAACAACAGCCCACTAAGCAAGATCACAAGCAATTTCCTAGTGCACAGAAACCTAACAACCATGGTGTTGTTATTCTGAAACTCAGAGCAATATGAGGTTGGCATCCTATCAACCTCAATCCAGCTGCGGATCTGCGTATCAAGCTCCCAAACACATACACATGGACGAATCCCATTCCCAGCTGCATTATTATTCTTATTACAATCCACCCAGCCAAATAGCAAAAGTCGCCCCCCGCCCTCTGCAAGAGAAACGACACGTGAGTTGGGTGGATACGCGATCAGGAGTTGCTCCCATGTCCCACTCACCACGTCGTAAGACAGTATTCCATCAGGTTTGAGGCATTGGAAGTAAACACCACTACCAATGGCCAACCATAAGATTGTGGGGTGTGGGTGCTATTGTAGACCTTCACGGCTTCGGCGCCGGCTATTGGACAGTTGGACTTGGAGTTGCCGGTTGTTGGATCCTTGGAGGTTCAGTCCATTCCAACAGCCACAGGTGTGAGGTTGGAAACCATTTCAATGTAATTAAGGAAGATGAGCTTTTATTACATTGACAATTTGACATCCAAAACCAAGGTGTATATATGCAATCCTTATTCGGGATCTTGAAAGTCATCGACACAACTCTTTCGGTTAAGAAATACATAAATTCAAATATTCAATTCAAGTTCATACTTGCACTACGAAGACATAACTCAAGCCTTGTCATCAACATGACCGACAAACCTCTAAAGCTGCCTTAATTATTGTGAGATGAACACGAGATTCGGTTTGATAAATAAATCTGTCATTCATATGGGGATGCAGAGAGACTAGGAAAGAAGCTGATTCCATAACAGACCTCCTGTAGACACGAACGACTTGGTGGGATGCACTCAGGAACCTTAGACCACTCCCGGCTGACCACATCATACGCGAAAATCTCATTGAGTTCTTCTAGCCTTGTTTGTTTCAACAACTGCCCAGTAAGCGAGATCACAAGCAATCTCCTAGTGCTCAGACATGCGACACGAGTCATGGTGTGATTCTCAAACTCAGAAGAGCAAAACGATGTTGGCATCCTATCAACCTCTATCCAGCTGCGGATCTGCATATCAAGCTCCCAAACACATACACATGGATGGATCCTATCTGCATTACAATAGACCAAGCCAACTAGCATAAGTCGCCCCCCCGCCCTCTGCAAGAGAAGCGACACGTGAGTTGGGTGGATACGCGATCAGGAGTTGCTCCCATGTCCCGCTCACCACGTCGTAAGACATTATTCCATCAGGTTGGTCCCATCGGAAGTAAACAACACTGCCAATGGCCAACCCGTTACATCCCATAGGATATTGCAGCTCGAAGTTAGCGGGAATTCTCCCTTCAGTAATTGTAGTCTTGTCCTCCGAGGAGGAATAGTTAAGAACTCCATATTTGCCGTCCCAATCCACCCATACGATTTTGTATCCACCGGCCCCTGATGGATTATACACAAACGCCAATACGAAAAGCTCGTTTGTAAAACTAGCAGGCCACCGAAACAACTTCCAAGTTCGGGTAAGATGGTTGCCTACACGAAAGGAAGGATCGCGAGCATCTGCATAACATACGAGTCCCCCACCGGAATCACAGGTAGGACTACGCCAACCATAAGATTGTGGGGTGTGGGTGCTATAGTACCATTTCTTCACCAAAGGGTCATACATGGCTCCCCGTCCATTCGATACTGCTGCATAGATCAAAGGTAGCTCTTGTGGCGCCCGACGCTGTAGGAAAGGCAAGGAGTTCCACTTGTGACAAACCGACCGAAACTAAGGACACTCTCTAGTAGTTCATCGGGTAATTCTTTCCATATAGTCTCATCCATCGCTATAGTCTCATCCATCGGTACGTGATCAGCTAATAAATGCATAAAAGGGTATGAGTTCAATATTTAGTAGTCCAAACAGGTGAATTAGAGCATGTACATCACTAAGTGAAACATTAATATAACCTAGAGCATGTATATTGTTTGGGATGCAAAAAAAAAAAGGCAAGGCAAAAATCAAATCTTTGAACCTAAAGAAGAAATTAAGCGACAAAAAAACACGTACACAAATTGAAACTTTTCTAACCTACCCTAGAGCGCACATGTGTTTTGAATTAGAATTTTTAATCGATACTATACAATGAATCGATTCGACCGAAATTCAACTATAGAATTTTAGGAGTAGAGTAAGAAGAATCAATCAATGGTAGGGTTGGCCAAATCATACCTGGACCTCAATTATAGGAAGGATAATCAAGGAGCAGCGTCGGAGAAATTGGGGGATTTTATATAGATAGATTAGATATATATACTCATCAGTTAGATTTTTGTAAATATGATAATTAGAAAAGCTTTGAAAAGATATAAAAATAATTTACCATATATGATCGTACGTATATAAGATTGTAGCTAGATAAGATATTGTAAGATTTAATTTATCTTTTAATGGCCTTGTAAAAGTTTTTTACAAAAATACATTTACATGTTACCATGTATATCAGTATCTCGGGTTCAGGCAATACACAGTAATCATGTGGTGAATGTGTTTACTACCATGTAGATTAGGAAAGGTAGATCCAGGCAGACTTGAACTACCAAACCTCCCGAACACTAATGTTTGGGCGCTCCTTCCATTTTGAGCTTATGGATCTTCACATGAATGTAATAACTTTGATTCAAATTTATCCATTTTTCTAAACACCGATGGCAAAGCAAAGTTGTTGCAGTAAGTTATCACAGACGACTGATAATTCATCCAAGTAATCTCAACAACAATGTCCAATGCCACAAGTGTAAATTATCATACAATGGATTCATGGTAACCGGAGGTTTAAAATTCCGAAAAAGATGTAACCATTGACAACAAATAACTCAATGAGGTATGAATCAATGTGATTTTATTGAATTTATTAAATGTGGATACAAAGTGCATAATTGTACAATGTAACAACCAATTCAAAAGATTTCGGGTTAGATGTTCAAAAATTGCAATAGGAAAATCGACAATAAGATAAATAATTTGCTCGTTGGCATCGAACTTGAAGGCCATCAACAAGAGTTGATGCTCGAGTGTAACGAATTTGATGGAACTGTTTGCTCCAATGTAGCGAATTTGAGACATCAATGCGCGTTGTGTGTAACCAATTTGAGCGAACTGATTGCACTGGTACCCGAACTTGATGAGTTGGTTGCTCGAATTCGCTTTTGTAACCCCAATTTGAGGTGTTGATGCTCGCTCATAATCGTTGAGAACTTGAGATGGTTTGGATTTCATTTGCTTATTTTGTTTTGTTTTCTTTGCTTTTTTTCTTTTTTCTTTTCTTTTCTTTTCTTTTTTTTTTTTTTTTTTTTTTTTTGCTTTTTTCTTTTTTTTTTTGGGTTGCTCTGTTTTTTTTTTGTTTTTTCTTTTTGGGATGGGGGAGGGAGAACAAGCACACACAGAGGGAGAGCCGGTCAAACAACCACCGTGCCTCTCCCCCAAACACCAAAATCGGAGGGAGAGCCGGTCAAAAACCACCGTGCCTCTCCCCCCACCACCAAAAAAATCCTCCTTTATTACCTTGGGTTTTGTGACCTGCCAAGCAAGCGCACCCGACATGGCAAAGGTCGACCTTTGATTTCTACCACTACAAAACCTACAGACTCGCTAAACCTAACCTAGGTTCCTAACAATACAGAGGAAAATATGTTTTTGATAAAGCCAATTGAACGGCCGTATGCTTATAATCTACTGATTCAGGATCTGTAAAAAAAGAAGATCGCGGCGTTGGACGGATCTTGATTCTTGACAGATCGATCGAGCCTGAAGGTTGATCAAAAACAAACACGATGATCGGGTTATAATCAAACTTGAACAGATCAATCGAATTCAAGAAAACAGGTCAATCGAATTCAAGATCAAGCGATTCAATCAAAACAAAGCAAATCGGGCTATAATCAACGACGTACCTGAAAGCGACGCCGCCGAAGATGATCATCCAACGTGCAAAACCAGAGCCAATTAGGAAGATCCTCTGCTTAAGGGACTTCATAGCTGAACGATGCGCCGTCAACGATGAAACGGAGCGCAGGAGATAGATCGATCGACATTGATCTGGAAAGTAGAGAAAGTCGATTCAATTTCTCGAAGGGAGCGGAGGGAAAAAGAAAAAGAAAATTGGAACAGACAAAAGGGGCTAAAATTTTTAATTTATAGAGAGAAGGAGCGGCTGGGATTGAAAGGCGGTGGAACGAAACGTGATAGAGTTCGTTGATGCCACATCATTTACCGCCTTTGACGGTCAACGCCAACTACCTTGCCGCGTTCATCGGGCTGTTAATGGGCCTGACCGTCGTTATTGAATTTGGGCCTTTGGAGCTTATTTTTGCGTATGCCCAAACTATTTGTTTCTTGCATTGGTGGTTTGCTAATTGCTACCCTTTATATATTTTTTGCTTCGTTAATACTATGATCTTAATTGTTTTTTTTTTTTGTCATATTGGAATCTATCTATCGATATTAAAATCGTTTTTTATTTTTCATTCTCACCAAAAATTATTTATTATCTATACTAGTAAAAAAATATTAAAAGGTAGAATTTTATCTATTATCGAAACCAAAAATATTAATAAAAAAATTAAGAGGACACGTTATTAATTATTTAATCTATATCTATATCTATATCTATATATATTCTTTAAAAAAATAGTTTCAACTTAAAAGAAAATTTGTAAATTTCACAAAATTCGTACTATTTGAGTTTCAATCGAGCCGAGCCGAAGTGTGCTCATAATCAACTCATTTAATTTGTAAATGATGCTCAAGCCGAACTTTTATTGAGCAAAACATGATCTCTAACTACTTAGCTCATATAACAACCATAATCTTTAACTTAATGTTTATTATATTGCGTTTCCTATACTTATATAGTTAAATTTTTTCCGAATATTTCGTTTATATATTTATATTTCTTTCTTTATGACTGAAAAAACCCGATAGCGTTTTATCATAGACTGATGACATTTATCTTAAAATAACATCATTTATTATCGTATTATATTTAATTCTTTATCTCAATTTAATTTAAAACTATATCGTACCTCCGAAATTTTTCTCGCTCTGCCACTTACTGCTATCCATTGAAGTATGTGAACATACACATGGAGAAGGGGAGAGGGGAAGCCACTATTTATGAACAAAAAATGAAGAAGACATCAGACCATGAATTTGAATTGGGCAAAAAGATCAAATCTAGCAAGAAACATACATACGAAGTATATATATATATTAAAGTGAAACAATTAGGAAAATATTGTTAAATTCAACCTCTAATAAATTTCCCCTTTTTTGTTGCTCTTCATCATCTTCTTCTGCCATGTTTTCTTGGATATGAAGTACACCTTGTTCTTGTCGATATTGCACCAAATCAACCCCTTGCCATACTCATAAACAAACAACACCACTCTTCCGCAACCACCATCCCCGAGTTTGTATAGCAGAGTGGTCGGTTCCATCCCGAGTGTTAAGTTTGGATCACACCGAATCATATACCTTTCCCAAGAATCTCCGACTCCATACTCTTTCATCACCCACACAGCCGTCCTTCTAAATTGGAGATCATCGCCAACCAACTTGCAAACACAACACAGTTGTCCATCGACTTCAGACATGATCAAATGAGTAGAGAGCGAAGCACAAGTATACAGCGGTGGCAGCTGTATTTCTCCGAACCTATTGGTATGCAGATCGTATGTAACGATAGCCTCGTTATCGTAATTATATCCTGTCAAAAGAGCCCAATGAAGGACGCCATTAAAGGAGTGAGCTACCTCGCCAGAAAAACTGAAGACTTTATAAGGAAAGCCTTTGAATGAACTCCATTCCTTATTTTTATAGCTGTAGATCCAACACGGACGGCACTCGTGACTGACGAAGATCTTATAATCGTCGCCATAAGAATCGTAACCAAAGCCGTAGTAGTCGAAGCAGCTGGATCGTTCTGGCCGCGGGGGATTTGCGACGGTTTGCAAAGAACCAGTGAACCAGTTGTAAAGAAAGAAGGGTCCTTTAGCCTCTTTAAGACAAGCTATTCCGTGGGAGGTTCCGATCAAAATTTGGGATTATCGGGGCGGGATAGGACTCGGTGCACCGTGAAGGGAGGAACATTCGGGCCATGGATGCGCACCTTGTTGTCGTCGGGGGTGCCGTCGCTTATGGAGACGCAGTAGAGGCCGTCCCATCCGTGGAAAAAGGCCGTACGGGTGATGTCTTTGTAGAGGGGGTAAAACTTGGGATCGTTGATGAGATTCTTCCATTGCCTTGACACAGGTTTACATCGCAGGACCGATCGGAGGGGGAGCCGGTTGATAATCTCTGTGATTATTTCTTGAGGAAGATGAAGAGGAGCCATGCTTGAGATTTTAGAGATTGATTATTGATTGGACCAAACTATGATATATATGGATGGAATTGTCGAATTACCAAAAGCACAAACCCTAAATTTTAATTCATGATTTGGGATCGCATATATATAGATGTATGCGTGTAAAAAAGATAGGTTTATATTATATATCCTTGGGAGTCTAAGAAGTTTTTTTCTACATATCTTCTGTATATTTATATATCTATATCCCACTGGAAAGCACAATGGGATCTCAGTTCAAAAAATAAAAAATCTACAATGGGATCTTCCTAACATTGATCTTCAGCATCGGGGAAGGTTTTTTCTCCCTATTGGTATCCAAGCTGATTGGGCTCCACGTTGGCTATCAATGCTTCAATGTTGGAGTTATCAACAATCAATACTTTAAAGTGCCTTCATACTGTACTCATGTGGCGAATGTGTTTACAACAATGTTCATCAGGAAGGGCAGATCCAGGTGGACTTGAACCACCAAACCTCCCGAACACTAATGTTCGGGCGCTCCTTCCATTTTGAGCTTTTGGATCTTCACAGGAATGTAACAACTTTGATTCGAGTTTATCTATTTTTCTAAACACCGATGACAAAACGCCAAAACAAAGCTGTTACACAGTAAGTTGTTATTTCAAGCCTTCACCAAAAATATAATCACAGATGACTGATATTTCATCCAAGTAATTACATTGCACACTATAATAATCATTACAAATTTATAGCAAATAGCTTAAACGAGGGAGCCGCCAATTTGATATTTCAATGCCATAAGGGTAAATTACCATACAAATAACTTTGATGAGGTGAATCAATGTGATTTTATTGAAATTATTCAATGTGGATTGAAAGTGCATAATTGTACAATGACGCAATCAAAAGATTTCAGGTTAGATGCTTAATCGACAATAAGATGCATACCTTCCTCGCTGTCATCGAGCTGGAAGGCCATCAACAAGAAGTGTAACGAATTTGAAGGAATTGTTTGCTCCAATGTAGTGAGTTTGAGATATCAATGCGAGTTGCGCGTAACACGAATTTGAGGTATTGATGCTCGCTGGTAATCGTGGAGGTGTTGGGTCATGCGGATCGCTATTTTCTTTTTCTTTGTTTTTTTTTTTTTTTTAGCTTTTTTGGGGATAGGGAGGGAGAGAGAACAAGCACACACACAGGAGGGAGAGCCGGTCAAAAAACCACCGTGCCTCTTCCCCCACCACCAAAAAACTCTCTTTTATTACGTTTTGTGACCTGCCAAGCAAGCGCACCCGACATGGCAAAGGTCGACTCGATCGCCACAAAAGAGACCTCTGATCTTTTCCTAACCTATGATTTCTAACATTAGAAAACCTAAAGACTCGCTAATCCTAACCTAAGTTCCTAACAAAACAAGGGAAATTATGTTTTTTGATGAAGCCAATTGAACGGCTGTATGCTAATAATCTACTGATTCAGGACCAGAGAAACCTCTGGAAAAAGAGAAGATCGCGGCGTTGGACAGATCTTGACAGATCGATCGAGCCTGAATGTTGATCTAAAAAACAAACACGATCGGGTTATAATCAAACTTGAACCAAAAGAAAAAACAAAGAAAACAGATCAATCGAATTCAAGATCAAGCGATTCAATCAAAACAAAGCAAATCTGGCTATAATCAACGACGTACCTGAAAACGACGCCGCTGAAGATGATCATCCTACGTGCACAATCAGAGCCAATCAGGACAAGGTCTTCCTTCCAGATCCAAAGATCCTCTGCTTAAGGTACTTCATAGCTGAACAATGCGCCATCAACGATGAAATTGAGCGCAGGAGATAGATCTATCATTGATCTGAAATGTAGAGAAAGTCGATTCAATTTCTCAATGCGGAAAGGAGGAAAAAAGAAAAAGAAAATTGGAACAATCGAAAAGGGGCTAAAATATTGTATTTATAGAGAGAAGGAGCGGCTGGGATTGAAAGGCGGTGGAACGAAACGGGATAAGGTTCGGTGATGCCACGTCATTTACCGCTTTTGACGGTCAACGCCAACTATCTTACCGCGTTCATCGGGCTGTTAATGGGCCTGACCGTCGTTATTGATTTGGGCCTTTGGGGCTTATTTTTGTCTATGTCCAAACTTTTTGTTTCTTGCATTGCTAGTTTGCTATCCTTTTAATACTCGTATTTTTTTGCTTCGTTAATACTACTATTTTCATATTGGACTTTATCTATCTATCTATCTATCTATAAAATCAAAACAAAATGGAAATAGAAAACCCTCTTTTTTCTGAAAAGAACGCGCCGACGCGTGAAACTCTACCTCCCCCAAATCCCCAACCCAGAAATCCTAGATCCAGAAATTTCGACGAAAACTCGAGTGCATTCACTGGGAATTTCACTGCGGAAGTGACATTCAAGCCTTCAATCAACCAAAACAACCATTTTCTATTCAAATCTAAGGCTTTAGCCTTCGGGTTCTGGCACAAAATCTGGAAAACAGGATGGGGTGGTGGGTGGTGTGGAATTCGGGCTTCCTCTGGCTTCCCTCTCTCTCAATTTCATCGACGGGCAGCCTCTACAACAATCATTGCTCTCTCAAGATATCAATCTTCTAATGGCTCTCTCTCTAGAGGTCGGATGCGATGGGACGAACCCTCTGACCGGCGTGGACTTCTGTGGCCTCGCAAGCTTGGTTTACCGGATCTGGCGTCCGGGATTTGCCTTCGTCATCATCACCTACTACATCTGATGGTTCCCCAGGGTTTTGCCTTCGCCTCTGGCAGGTATGGCTCTAATAATACCTCTTTTTTGGATTTTCAGTTGCCTCCTGGATGTGTGAACTCTCTCAATTCCTCTCTCTCTTGCATCCTCTATTTAAGCTACCATGCTCTAACATTAAATGTCCACACAACTGCTTCTTATTTCCTGCTCTTCTCTGCTACAAACATTCTCTTCTCTGCTCAATCTGAATTCTACTGTCTGTTTTTAAGTTTACCTTGTCTTGCTCCTATGGAGTCAAACAAAATCGATAAAGGGAAGGGGATTCTCTTAGAGGATCCACCGACACCCATTAAAAACAAAACCAAAGGGAAGGGGGTCCTCTCCGAGGAACCACCGACACCCAAAAAAACCCACAAAAAACCAAAAGTTCCTAAGCCACTGAAAAGTGACAAAGGAAAAGAGAAGCTGGACCTAAGCTGTTTCTTCACCCAATTACAACAGTTCCAACCACAATACCGCTTTCCAACCAAAGCTAGGCTCTATGGGAGAGCTTTTGGTGCTCCCATAGATTTCAAGAAACTTGAATCTAAACTCAATTTCGACTGGAAGGGGCTATCTGGTGATCTCCAAATTGTTGAGCTTCCAAACCATTGGTTTGAGGTAAGGTTCACTGACCCAACTGATCTTCTTATTATCTGGGAAGCAAGACCTTTTCATGTCTATGGCCAACTCATTATTTTGAGGCTTTGGTCAGATGCTTTTGATCCAATCACTGAAAACTCCTCTACCATTGATATGTGGGTAAGAATCACCTCAATTCCTGATGCATACAAAAAGCCTGGAGCCTTAGCCCTCATCATAGAAAAAAACAAATTTGGTACCCTAATCAAAACTGACCAAACTGTGGATCCCAGTGCTAGATATGCTAGGCTTTGTATTAACCTGGATCTTGCCTTACCTATGTCCAACATAATCCTAATCCCTGTCAACCCACTTGAGGTGTCTGCCCATGTCATATGGTTTGAAGAATTCCCTGAGGGCTGTGGCAATTGTGGGGGTCAAGACCACATTTTCAACCACTGCCCTAACTTTATCCCTAAACCAAAAAAATTTCAAGTTACAATCAAAAAGCCAAACAACATGATCCCCAAACCTGTTATGGGAGATGCCTGGGCTACCATTGGGAAAAAAGGAAAAGTTCTAAAGCTACCTAACCCCATCCATGCTTTTGGCAACAAGCCCTACTTATCTGGTAGGGGGGGTGTGGCCATTGCTTTTGAGACCATTTCAAATTCTTCAAACTCATCTATTGGTTCTAAGTCCCCAACTGACACAAGCACCCTCCCTAACACCCCAGCTCACACCACACCTTCTGTATTGCCTACTGCTGCTGTGCTGCCTGGTCTAGGAACTCCTCCCTCCACAGCTGGCCTTGCTGGTAACCCTGCAGGTTAGAGGCCTGTAGATGGTTTCAGTGTTGGCCCTGTGGGGGTTGGCATTCCTGGCCCCTCTGCCTCTGGCATACTCACTGCTGAGCACCATCCCAGTTCTGAACATATTGAGATTTCTGACTATGAGAATAACAAAACCTCTGATGATGATCCTATGGATGCTGTCTTTCCTCTCCCTAACCCACAAGCCTTCAATGAGATTGGAGCCGAAGTAAACTCAGAAATCCTTCCTTGTCTCCTCTATGACTATGATGAGGATGACCTGCTTGGTAGAGATTATGATGAGGGGCACTATTTGCTGGATGAACCCATGACTCATCACCATGTTGATCTGATCTCTGAGCCTTCATTTCACTCTCTTCAATCCAACACTTCCCTGATGAAGATGCTCACCACCTCTGAAGCTCCACTAAAGGATTCCTCTACTTCTGGCTCTCTCAAAAGGAAGGCTGTGGGTGGGGATGATGACACGGCTAGCTCCATCCTGAAGAGGGGCAAAAACATTGAGTGATCAATGAATTACAAGCTTTTGCCAAACAATGGGTTACCAAGACCTAACCTAGGGGTCTGCTGTGATGATCTCAGTCTATCTCCATCACCTTTTGAGAATAATCCACTAACTTTTGCAAAGAACTCAAGTCCTATTTTTTGGCAAAATCTTGATTTGTACTTTGGCAAACCTAGAGCCACTTTATATTTGGTTATTTTCAAATTATCTATCCTTGTAAGCTGTTGGTTTTGGATCTCTTGGGCCTTCATGTTTCTTTCTCAAGTTGATCCTAATGCTTGTACTCTGCCCCTGTTAATGAATCCAAATCTATATTATGATATTCTAGACTATCTTAACATGTTTTTTTGGTTTATCTCTAACCTGATCCCAACCATATTACTCATAAATTGCCATCAAATTCTAAATCATTTAACTCTAGTAGGCTACCATCAATGCACTGCCACCCTTACCTTAAACCTGAACCCTCCCAATCAGGGAGCCTGGCACCTTAACCTTGATAAGTTCTTACAATCCATTTATGTTCAAAAACAAAAACCACACTATAGCTATCCTAAATCCAACTGTCTTAACAAATATAGTAACTTAACATCTGAATCTTCCTTACTTCTGCCCCAAAGCAGATTACAAATTCACAACTACCTAAATTATAACATATATAACTTAGATCTTCAATATGCCAGAAAACAAAAACAATCAATTAAGCACCAGCTTTACTTTTACCTTTATAACATATCTCCTACTATATCTTGGCATCTATCTAGCTATCTCTACTTATGCTTTTTTAGCTGCCTGATACATAACAACAACTGCACCAGGAGTTATTATCATAGATATAGAGCTGCACATTATTTTGAATTTCACTTTCTCTGGATAATGTGCTCAGCCAACTACATTACAATTCCATTACTAAATTACTTTCTTGCTAATTCTCTATATCTCTCTTGCTGTTGTCCAATTATTCTTTGCCATAATCTGGATCAATACACTGAACTTTTTCACAACAACAAAACAATTATGAACAACCATATATGTAAAAGTAGCATTAGTCATATTCTTCTTCCTTTATCTATGAACCTTGAGTTAGAATATGAACTTCATTATTATTTAATGGCCTCCTTATTGATAAATCAAATTATATATCATGAATTACTCTACTACCTAAATTGGTGTTTATGGTTATTTCCAATCCTCTTTACTGCTACATCTGCTTGCATATCATCACTAATTATAAACCATTACCCTTATCATGAACATTGGCTTTACCAGAGCTTGGGGTCAATGTTTCTTACTATTAGAACCTCTAATTTACTACTATCAAGACTGTCACAAAATCATAACAAACTCACCACCGGTCTCATTCAAAACTGTATGGCTGCATTTGATTTTGAATTCATTTACTACTTGAAATTGTGCTTTGATATTCACCACATAAATCTATTACTTAAGTACTTTGTTGATAGCTCTCTGAATCCCTTCTACTGCTTTTCCAGAACTATAACTCATTGTGGGGTTACATTCCCTTCACTTAAAACTTGCTCTGTCAAGTTCACACATTACCTTAACCTGCATCACCACTCTATATCTGCTATCACAATCCATTCATGCTTGAATTCCTTTAGTTATGAATGTATTATTTATCATATTACTCTACATTTATTTATGAATCAGCATATATATTCTGAACGCCCCTACTATCAAAACTGCTTTTCATGGTGCTTGGCTAATCAGATTTCAAATTCACTACTTAATAGAATGCCTCTAAGTTGGTATCTCTTGAATTCTGTACACCACCATCAATACACCATCACTACACAACTTCTGAATCCCTCCTTATGGGTATTTGCTATCCAGCTTTCACTCTTAACATTCATAAGAATGCCACAAAACCAGTACTACACAGCCTCTGTTTCCCTCCTTCTCAGCATTATCTGCTGTGGGCTTTGGGATCTAAGAGGTCACCCCTGCTTTTTTTACCATTACACTTATGATTCTTCTGATATCATAACTCCAACCATAAAACAAAACCCATGTGATGATCACTCAGCATGGATGTACATAATTTTACAAATGCTCACTATAAAGGCTTTAAAATTATCCCAATCAGGAGGGTCAAAAAACTACAAATGCTCAACCTCTGCTTTAAACAACTACTATAGTGATGCATCAAATTATTATTTGAATTGCTACCTGAATAGGTGCATTGTTAGCTACCTTGGGGACTCCTTGCTAAAATGCTCTGTTGCACATTCTCTGATCATTTACTACAGCTGTCAGGGATCCTCATATCAATGCAACTCTATACTCTATCTGCTAGCTAATTGCTTGACTATGTTAAAGCATTACCTTAAACTGCAGCATCATTCTACAAATGCCAGCACCAACCGACCATACCTATGTAATCACATTTATAAATACATTACTTATCAAGTTTATTTATCCATGTCTATGAATCAAAAGCTACATCAAAAATTTCTCTGCTATCCAAAAACGTCTCTATGGTACTTTGCTAACAAAATTTCTCCTTTATCTCTTATACTGTCACCATGGTTCATTATTGCTTGCTCCCTATCTGCCTCTTACTGCTGTTTACAAACTATATCTAAATGCACTTGCTATCTACTTATAACATGCTTTGCAAAATTACCACGTAACCTTAAACTAAACTTGAGCAAAAATTCTGTTACTACCAACCTAACATTTTGGTTCATATTTATTTATGAATATGCTATAAGTCATCATACTAATCTTGCTCGAGGGAGTCATTCCCTCGAGGAACAAAACTTTCTACACATTTTGCAGACTTGTCCCCAGCTTGGCTGGTCCCATGGCCATTGCCTTGGTGGATTGGGGTTTCAAACTCAGGAAATACTCACACAAACGACCTCAATGGTCCTGCTCTTGATCCAAGTTAACTTCATCAAAGACAGCTGCACCGTTTCACTACACAGCATGTGTGAGCGCCCTATTGCCATATTCATTGTTTCAGATATTAACTGTACTTGGGAAGGATTACCCAATCTAGCTTTTAAACAACACTTCAAACCTCCATGCAACAAACAGTATAACCCTTACTACTCTAATTTAGCAGGCTTTGTCATGGATACTTATTTTATCCATTATCACACGTACTATGTAAGAAGGGATCATCATAATCATTCAAAAGAATTTTATGGACTGTCAAGTATGTTTATTTACTTAGAATTTATCTTCAATATTAGTTATAATAATGTCTCATGCCCAATCCAAAACCACTACTTTGGTCTTCGGCTTCACCTGCATTTTAGTGAAACCAGTAAGCAAGATTTGCAGATTAACAACTATACGAATGAGACATCATCACACACTTACAGATTTAAACAAAACCATAACAAAACTATTTCAAGTGGAACATCTTTCAGAGTAGAGATCACACACATACTCGCAACGAAGGACGAAACAAACAACACAAACCATAAACAAATAAGAACCAAAAATAATTGGAGGCTCAATACTCCTATAAACAAGACTACCAGCCAGAAAAACTACAATGCTCCCCAAAATAATAGGTTTAAATGAAGTTCAGCTTTTGGAATATAAGAGGCCTTAGCAGAAAGAACGTTTGGACCCACATTGAAGCAACAACCAAAGCAGAACACATAAAAATCTTAATGCTGGCAGAAACAAAATTAACAAACTCCCCACCAGACAATTGCTGGAGGAAACCGGGATTTGACAGAATGCACTTTATCCCTTCCAATGGCCTTGCTGGTGGCCTTTGTCTTCTTTGGAAGGAATCTCAATTCCACAATGAAACCTTCACAGTTAGAACATCGACAGACCGCATTATTCAAGCAGACTATATAAACACGACTCTCAAAATTGATGTAGAAATTTTATTTGTTTATGCAACCCCCTATGCAAAGGAGAAAAACGACTTCTGGACCTCACTATCAGACTATATTCGCAACGCTAAGGATTCACTGATTATTATTGGAGATCTTAATGAAATTTTAGAACCTAGCGACAAGCGAGGGGGTAGGACCCCATCAGCTAATAGATTTGCAAGACTACAAGACGCCATCATAAGTTACAACCTGGTAGATTCCCCAACTTCCGGGAACGATTACACTTGGAGAAAAAGTGAACATGGCATTGACAACATATTTGAAAAGCTAGACCGCGCTATGGTTAGCCACCCTATCTTAAAGCAATTCCCAAATCTTAGTACAAAGAACCATGCTTTTCTTAAGTCGGACCACGCACAGATCACTTTAGACCTCATGGATAACCGTAGACCAAAATTGCAACCCTTCAAATTTGAAATGGCATGGACTACGAGATCGGACTACGAAACTGTAGTGCGATCAACATGGAGATTAGACACTCCTGGCTCGAAAATGTTCAAACTAACGAAAAAACTTCAAGAGGTCAAAAGACAAAGCAAGGTCTGGAGCAAAGCAACATTCGGAAATGTTTTCCGCCAAATCAAGCAAATAGAATTAGATCTGCTAGAATCTCAAAATAAACTATGCAACGCTTACAACCAAAACCTAGATAACAAAATCAAAAGACTAACTTCAAAGCATACTTCCCTCCTCTCCTTCCAACAGAAATATTGGGGGCAAAGGGCGAAAAGAATGCACATAAAATCCATAGACGCCAACACTAAATATTTTCATAAAATAGCAACAGGCAGACGAAATAGAAACATAATAAAGCACCTACAAACCACGGCGGGTATAACTCTTACCAACGAAGAAGATATTAGAAACCTCATTAAGCACGATTTTAGCCAAAGATTTACGCAACATGCAAGACAGCAGCCACAAAACAACCTGCTCCACCATATAGAGAATGAAATCACAAATGAAGATAATGAATGGCTTACTCGCCAAGTCACGAACTCCGAAATTAAAAATGCAGTCTTCAGCTTAGCCAACGACAAATCACCAGGCCCAGATGGCTTCCCAGCTGGTTTCTTCAAAAAGTACTGGCATATCGTGGAACCGTCTGTAATTAAAGCTGTTAAAAGTTTCTTTCTGAGTGGAAGGATCCTGAAACAAACAAACCATACGTTCATAGCACTAATCCCAAAGATAGACAACCCAACCACAACATCTCACTATAGGCCTATTAGTCTCTGCACAACAACATATAAAATTATATCCAAAATTCTAGCTTCAAGACTCAAAAGGGTAATCCCCAAAGTAACCAACCCACTACAGAGCGCATTCTCTTCAGGTAGATCAATACAAGATAACATACTAATCGCAAATGAAGTCTTCCACTCCTTCTCAAAGAAAAATGGAAAATCTGGTTGGATGGCTGTAAAACTTGATATGGAAAAAGCATTCGATATGGTCGACTGGAATTTCTTAATCTCCATTATGTCAAAATTTGGGTTCTCGCCCAAATTCACTCTTTGGATCAAAGAATGCATAACCACTGTCACCTACTCGGTACTAGTAAATAATGAACCTACTGAAATCTTCTTTCCTGAGAGGGGAATACGTCAAGGGTGCCCGCTTTCCCCTTATCTCTTCTTGATTATTTCGGAAATTTTGGCCCGTGGGTTACAACATGAATCGGAAAAACCACATAGTCACCTAGGTATCAAACTGACGCGAGGAGGAACAAAAATTCCTTTCTTAGCCTTCGCGGATGATATCGTCATCTTTGCATCAGCAACCAAAACCGGTTGTGACCAAATTAACAAAATTCTAACTGATTACTCTGCTATTTCAGGACAAAAGGTAAATAGGCATAAATCCCAATTCCAAGCATCTAAAAACGTTACAACCACACAAAAAAACCTAATTAGAAACGAGTTAGAAATAGCACACACCCCCAAGATGGGTACTTATTTGGGCTGCCCCCTAATCGAAGGGAGAATGAAAAAGGAAGAATTTGCGGAACTTCTAACAAACACCAAATCGCAACTCCACAGGTGGAAGGCGAATTGCCTCTCTCAAACTGGACGTTGTACTCTAATCAAAACAACACTATCAGCCAAGCCTCTACACATAATGCAATGCTTTATGCTGCCAAAATCAGTCCATACGGAGCTTGATAAGATCAACCGAAACTTCCTCTGGAACAAGGGACCCAACCACAAACCCCTCATTGGTTGGTTTGAGGTTTGCAAAACAAAGGAAAATGGAGGACTAGGTCTGCGTAGCTCCGAGGATATGAATTCTGCACTTCAGATGAAATTACTGTGGAAACTACTAGCAGATCCTACTAGCCCTTGGGTCAAACTAATCAAAGAAAAATACATTAAAAACCAAAACATACTCACATATCAAAAGCAGGGAACCTCTTCCTGGCAATGGACTCAGTTAATGAAATTAATACCGTTGTTTAAACAAGGACTAAATTGGTCTATTGGTGACGGATCCTCTATTAAGTTCTGGCAAGACCAATGGTTAGGCCAAACACCGATTAAATCAGCTATCTTAGGAAATCATCAAATAGACGATACAATCAACATAAAATATTTTCTCAACGACGACAAAACTTGGAACCAAAATAAACTACACGCGGAATTACAAAACATAATTCCAAACAACCTCATTGAAATGATCAAAACGATACCAGTACCACAGCACATCCATGTTGACAGACTTTATTGGAAATGGAGCAAGAACGGTTGGTTCAGCACCAAGTCTGCAATCGATATGATACACAACCACAAGAAGCATGAAACATCAAATACAAATTGGGTATGGGGACTCGATATCCCACCAAAAATAAAAACATTCCTATGGAAAATCCTGAAGAACGCAGTGCCCACCTCTGTCAAACTAGCTTCTCGACACCTTGGGATTCCGACAAACTGTCCTCACTGTGACTCTTGCTATGAAGATCTAATCCATCTTCTTTGGGATTGTCCGATTACAAGGGAAACTCTAATTGCAAATAACCCGGGAACGTTTCGAAAAATAAATGGTTGCTTCAAAGAAGATAAGCACTTGAACACTACTCTTTGGGAAATCAAAAATACGATAGGAACAAAAAGCTTTGAAGATCTCGCCTTTGTTTGGTGGGGTATCTGGTACTTCAGAAACAAAACACTTTTTGAAAATATAAACCCGAACATAAGACGCATATTATCTTTTATAAGCGAACAAAGATATGTCTGGAAGACTGCAAATTTAAACTGCCCGGACTACTGCAAAATTGACAAAAACAACCCACCAAGAGGGGAGAAACAAAGGACAATATCAAAGAGAAAGAGAACCAAATGGGAACCTCCCCCAACTGGAACTCATAAACTAAATTTTGATGGTTCGCTTTCCACAGACGGTTTGGGCTCTTTTGGATTTATCATTCGTAATTCCGAAGGATCCCCGATTTTCTCTGGTAATGGACCATCAGCAATCAAAACTGTCTGTGGCTGTGAAAGTTTGAGTCTCTGGAAAGGAATTCAGGCTGCGACAGAACTGAAAATAAGAAACCTTATTATTGAAGGAGACAACCTAACAATAATAAAAAGTATGAAAGGTATGGGGAAGCCTACTGGAGACTGTGAAATGATTGTCTCGGACAGTCTAGTCTCGCTGGGCTTTTTTGGTTCTGTTGAGATTCGTCATGTCTTCCGTGAGGCAAATTTGGTAGCTGATCGCTTGTCCCGTATCACTTCATTCTTCTACGGAATCTGGACTCCTGATGACTCTCTGTTGCGTAGTCTCATCCGCAAGGATGCTCTTGGCCGATAGAGCTCAGCTCTATGGTCAAATTTTTTCCGTTTCAAAAAAAAAAATAAAAAAAAAATCTATCTATAAAATCGATTTTTCATTCTCACCAAAAAATTATATTATACTAGAAATAATAGTAAAAGGTAGAATTTTATCTATTATCTAAACCAAAAATATTAATAAAAAAATATTTAAGAGGACCCATTGTTAATTATATAATCTATATCTATATCTTTTTTTTAGCTCTCTAAAACAATAAAATATTTTTGCCTTTAATTATTTTTTCTTCTTTTCTTTATCTCTTTAAATCAATCACATTTTTTTCTTTTTATTTTTAACACATTTACTAACTATCTATATATATTCGTAATAACAAAGTTACAATGATATTATTATTTTTTACTAACCAATAAAAGGTTTAAAATATCTATATCTATATATGCTACTTTAAATGAGATGTTTTAAAACAAAAATTTATAAAATTATTTCTAAGATACTTTCATAGTAATTATTTTTATGGTTTCTATCATAACTTTTATTAATATTTTATAATATTAATTTGTTATATTATTAAGATTATATTTTTTAAACTAGTGTAGGCCCCGTCCCGTGCACGGAGAACACATTAACATAATATTATAAATAATTTAGATAGATTCCAATAAATAATATAAATAATAATCTAAATATAAATAATTTTTCCACCAAAAAATAATATAGATATCAATAAAATTAGTTTGATAGATTATACAGTATATAATATAAATACTCCGTATTTTTTTAAGTAGATTCTCTCAAAATATAAACATATTTCACATTTATCAGGTAAAGGTTTTTTTTTCTAATCTACCATTAATTGAATCTTATGTAATTTAATAGCTAACCAATTTATAAAAATATTTTTTTTATAAAATATATATGATATATTTATTATGTTAGTTTACTAAAATAGCTATGCATAGATAGATTGTGGCTACATAATATTTTTATAAATATTTTTAGGCTCAAAAAATAATATAGATATAAATAAAATAACTATTATTAAATAATTATTTTTTATATAAATAATTTTTTTTTCACCAAAAAATAATTTGCATTTATCTATTAATATTATTGGTAAGTATGACTATGAAATATTTTATATTTATATTTTTGTCAATCAACTAAAATATATAAATAGATGGATGGTGGCTTATATACCTTTCTATAAATTATGACAACATAATATTTTATTAATTAAAAATAGCTCTTATCAAATACTACATATTTATCTATTAATAATTTTGGTTAGTATGAATATAAAATATTTTATATTTATATTTTTGTCAATCAATTAAAATGTATAGATAGATCATAGATGGAGATGTTAATGTATGTATTCATACAGTAAAATAAAATTATCTATTAATGTTTCATACTCATTACTCCGTATTAGATAGATCATAGATGAATCTATACATTTTTATCTATTAATATCTAATCTTTTTTTAACTATATGAGTTAATGGTAAAATAATTATCTAATCTTTCAAATAATGAGTATGAAACATAAAATCTATGTTCTATAAATATAAAATATAAATATTTTATATTTATATTTATATTTTTAATGTACACTATAAATGATTTAAAAATTTATGAAATTTTAATTTTTTATAGTTTTTTTTATATTCATACTTAGTAATAATGAGTATGAAACATAAATAGATAAAAATAAAATAATTATCTAATCTTTTTTAATTATTATTATCATTATTATAATGTTGGGTGATATATATGACATATATTTTTATAAGATATTTGGAAGGAAATGTCTATCTATCCAAAGTGGTCTATAAGATATTCCATCTATCCAATTATATTACTTAATGGTAAAATAAAATAATTATTAAATCTTTTTTAATTATATAGATTAGAACTATCTAATTATTTTTTATTAGATTTCCTTTTTACGGGAGAAATTTTTGCGAGACACACTCACGCGCTGCCACGTAGGCAGATTCACTCACATGCCGCCATGCAGACACCAATGCATCGGTTTTAGTATATGTATATAGATAGATACCACGCGGGACTGTACTAGTTTTATCTAGTATTGCAATTTTACATGTCTTTGATAGGTTCTTTTTTGGAAAAATGGACAAAAATAATACCAAGTATCAAGTTTTGGCCAAAAATAATACGAACTTTGAAATTGACCGTTTCATATATGAACTATCGCCCTATTAACCGAAAATAATATATATGTGTATTCCGGTGAACTTTTTGACCAAATACGTCACGTGGACGCCGGAAAATACACATGACATAAATTTTTGCCACGTCACCAAACTTGTAAGTTATGCCATGTCATAAATTTATTTTTCATTTTTTTTTAAAAAAAGAAAAGAAAAATTAAACAAATAGGCAAATAGCTACCGTACCTTTCGAAACAATGGAGGAGAGAACGAGCAGATAACATTAAGAAGAAAGTGAAGACGCCCACCCTCGATTCCATTGTTTCGAAAAGTACGGTAGATATTTGCCTATTTGTTTAATTTTTCTTTTTTAAAAAAAAATAACTGAAAAATAAATTTATGACATGATATAACTTACAAGTTTGGTGACGTGGCAAAAATTTATGCCATGTATGTTTTCCGGCGTCCACGTGGCGTATTTGGCCGGAAAGTTCACCGGAATGCACATATGTATTATTTTCGGTTAATAAGACGATAGTTCGTATATGAAACGGTCAATTTCAAAGTTTGTATTATTTTTGGCCAAAAGTTGATACCTGGTATTATTTTTTGTCCATTTTTCTTCTTTTTTTAACACAGTAATAACTAGCCTCTTTTCTATTTTTTTAAAAAATACTGATTTTAATGAAATTTTGAGTGCATACACTTGAAAATTGCAAGTAGTAGTAAAGAATAAATTCCTTTCTTGAAAACAAGCCCTTGCTCACACTTGTAAAATGTAAGTGGTAATGTGAAACCCAAAGGCAGTGAAGTTTCCTTGAGTCAGAAGCCCAACCTGAATATAGCTTTGCTTGCATTTGAATGGAAGTCACAAGATGAAAGAGACACCAGACAGCAAACCCTTCACCTGAATCCTGTCACAGTTTCTCATTCATTCAAATCTCATTCACACTTTTAGACACCACCCTCCCTACCTCACCCAACTCTGATAGACCCCTCCCACCCAAAACACACACCCACACCCCCAAAAATGCAACCAAACAACCACAACACTCTCCTTTCTCCCTTCTCTTCCTAGATCTTGTGATCCTTGTTCGGCCCAAGGATGTCGAATTCCACGAGGCCCGATTTCGCCCAGAAGCTGCTCAGTGATCTCAAGATGAGGAAGGAGAGGATGGTGGCCACTCAGGCATCCGGCCGCGGCTCCGGCAATTTGCCTTCAGGTACATTTATTGTTCAATGAAATAGTACTATAGATAAATTGGGATTGTTGTTGAATCAATGGTAGCTACTAACTTGCACATAAGTGGCAATTATCAATTTAGTATAACATTAAATGTATATACATCAGATTCACCTTTCTAACACAAAAGTTTAAGCTGACAGGGGTTCAGCGTGAATCAAGGCGAAGTCAGAGGAGTTCGACGGAGATGAAATCAACTGCGAAAGTAACATCAAACCCAACAAAGATGCAAAGAGCCTCGAACGGAAGCCAGAGCACACGAATGGCCGCGGAATCATCGAGTATGATAGTCCCTTATGGAGGAGGGTATGGATCAAAGCAACCGGTAGACTTGTCGATGACGCTATCGTATGCGTTAGACGACAATGGGAAGCTGAAGAAGATGAACCTGACCGGAAGCAACGCAGTGATCGGATTCCTGAGGCAAATCAGCAAGAGGAGGATGGATTTTGCGAATGGCGATGGAGGATCAGGCAGCTCGCGGATCCAATGGCCGTCGAGTGCTCAGTTTCCGACACTCACTAACCTCCGAATCGATGAGGTCTCCAGGGGCGCTCAGAGGCTGAATCAGATCCTCAAGAGCTTCTACAATGGAGTGGGCTCCAATGGATGCTCGGTTGATTTGGGGAAGGAGCTCCTAAAAGGGACGATGGAGCTGGAGGAGTCGCTCCGAATGCTCGTGAGCTTGCAAGAGGCGTCGGAACACATGGCGGCTCCTCAGAGGAAGAGCCGCGTAAAGCTGCTAGAGATGGACGAGGATGAGGATGAAGGCGATGGGAGGGGTGATAAGGCTGCCAAGAAGCGAGTGGAGAAGCCGGTTTTCTCGTTCGATAAACGGACGAAGGATGAAGGACGAGAAGGGAAGCCACAGAAGAAGGCGAATGAACATAGAAGGTCGGCATCATTGGCATCATCGGTGTCTAATGATCACAAGCCGGAAGGCGCGAGGATTTCGAATGTGGTTGCGAAGCTGATGGGCCTAGAAGAGACTCCGCGGAATGGAAGTGAAAGCAACAAGGCAGGGAGCCAATTGGCTCGGTACAACAACGCGTTGGACCGTGTGGTTTCGCAAAGGATGACATTCGGAGTGTCAAGGAGTGAATTCGGAGATGATGATGGTTGGAGTGTTGGATCACATTCAGCAATGCAGGACCGGGCAATGGGCAATAAGATAGTGATCTTGACGTCGAAGAAGATGGAGAGTGATGAGAGGAAACCGGCATGGAGCCAAAGGGAGAGGGAGCAGATCATGACTCACATGATGCAGCTGAATAGGAAGGAGAATGGTGCTGTTAAGAAGGCTCCTTCGAAGGACAAATCCCAAAAGGCGACAAAGCCTGTGGTCAAGAAGAATGGTGATGAAAGGAGAGGTGTGAGCAAGGCTCCGGAGAGACGAGTAGGACACGAAAAGAGTGTGAGAGACGGTAGGCTGCAGCATCCGAAGACACCCCAGAGAGTTGAACCACAAGTAAAGAACACGAGGATGGAATCGAAGAGCGGTAGGAAAGGGCTAAGCAAGGCACCGGCTAGGAAAACCGAAGCAGTGATGGAGATTTCAACGCCGAAAGACATACATGAAGTGAAGGATGAAAAGGGTCAAAGAGAAATGGTCTTGCAACAAGTGACATTGGAGAGTTCTGTTAGCACCAAAGAGGAAATTTTATCGAATCTGAAGCCGAAACAGGAACAAGAGGTGACCAAATCACAAGCAACTGAAAGCAAATCAACTCAGAAGGTGTCACATAAGATGGCGAAAAGTGGACCTAATCAGAAGGCGAATGAGGTAATGGCGAAATTGGGGAAACCGGCTAGCAAGCCATCAAGGGCAATGAAGCAACAGACAACGATCCTACAAGGACTTAAACATAGAAAGCCGAATAATGTAGGCATCAAGCCGGAGAAGGACAGTTCCAAGCAACATATGGAGGCTCGTAAGGCAACTGATAATGCAAGTACTTACTCTGGTGATGATCTTCGATTCTACGAAGACCTTGAAAACATACCTCAAATTCTTAGTGTAAGCACAACTAACACATTCCTTATCAGGACCGTCGAATTTCCTGTACCGATCACTGCTTCTTTGTTATTACAATGCAGAATCAAGAGGCGGAATCAAAGCATCAAACGAATGAGTTCGTCAAGGCATCAGGTGAGTAAAGTCCTTTAAGCCTCAATAAGGCATTTGTCAAGCACCAAATTGATGGAAATAGTATAAGAAATGTGTGCAGATCACCAAGAAAAGGCGGCTTTAACCAAGATCGAGATACAGCAACCGCTGACAGACGAAGAAATGTGCTTGAAGCAGACACTGATAACAAGCCAGGTGTTGCTGAGCACAGCAGAGGCACTCTTCAAGCTCAACATTCCAATAGGAATCCTGAATGGAGGCGACATACTATGTCAGGAAGCGAAAGAGGCGAAACAGGTTATAGATTGCGCCTACGAAATGCTGAAGATGAAAGGGAAAAGGCGAGAGCTCGTGTTGTACCCTTGCAAGAAGAGCGCGCAACACAGCAACATAAAGATGGCATCCTTGGATGATCTGGTGAGGCAACTCCACAAGGACTTCGACAGCCTCAGATCGTATGGGAAGACACTCAACTCCGAATTCGATCAAGTTGAGTACTTGCTGAAGATGATGGAGAGGGACATTCATCACAAGGACATGGATGTTAACTCTATGTGGGACATGGGATGGAATCACACTGTTTTTGCTTACATTGAGGTGGATGAAGTGATACGAGACGTCGAGAAATGTGTGCTCAACGAGCTCTTAGACGACGTTTTGGAAGGCTTTATGGAGGTTAGTCCTCACATTACACATAGAGAAAGCATCAGGAAGGGTGTGGCTGCAGCATGTTGATTGTGAATGATGTTCATAATGATGGGTGGATCGGGTAGAGCTCGCGGGTCTAACGGGTCAATCCATCCATCACCCGAGAAGTTTCCATTCCTAGTCTTGGAGCTTTGTTTTTGTATGTTGATTTTGTTTGATTTGTACAGCTTGAGTGATTTATCAGTACACAAAAAGGTTGCAACAGATTTTTCAGATTTTTGCTTGTTTTGTTTCCCATTAAGACAAATTTTTGTGTGTGTTATAAGCTGGGATAGTTTTACCCACCAAAAAAAAAAAATGGGATAGTTTGATAACAAATAGCTGAACCTATAGGGTAGGTGAGTTGATGGATGATATGTTAAATATATGTGAAATTAAACTATGGGTGTTGTTACAAATCCAAGGTAAAAAATGCACGTCGAAAACGACGTGCAAGTCTTATGACTAATTAACGTTTAAAAAAAATTAATTAACCCCTTTTAACCATGAACGTTGAAAATGACGTGCATGATTTGGGGTGTATATAGCGAACCCGTAAACTATTCCTAAACTGTATGGTTTTTTGCAACCCTAGCTATTATGTTAGTTTTTTTTTAACGTAGTCTAGTTCGATGGACTCAGTCGCTCTACATCTAGATCGGGTACTGCGTGGCGCGGCCCATTTAAGAGGTTGATCCTCCCACTCATCACAAGCGACTCCATATTTTCAAATCTATTATGTTAGTTGATACAAACTAACTAATGAGATAAGGAAAAAAGTCGGAAAAGTTTTGGAAGGGTAGTTATTGAAAATCTAATTTTAAATGCTAATTAAATTAAAATGTTATTTTTAGCTCATTTGAAACTATATAATATTAAAATTAAAACTTTCGAAAAACTACTTTAATGGAGCCTTATGAATTTTGTTTTTTTATTGGGGTTGGTCAATCATGGTTGAATCAATGCTCAAGTGCGTTCTGACGAACGAGGTTCAATCTCAATTGGCCGCTCATCACGCATCATCGTCGTGAATCCGAGATGCGCCAACCGATCAGCTACCTGGTTTCCTCGCCTGAAAATGTGAGAGAAATAAACATTCTGCATAACCAAATTTCTAATTATATCGTTTGATACACTGAAATAAAGTTGGGATGCAAATGCATTAAAGGAACAAACAAAAGCTCTTAAAGAAAACACTTTCAAAAAATCATAGATAGATTTAAAAACTAAAACTTATCTTTGTTGAAAAAGGGCCACTTAAAAGGGGAAAGTTGTAATGTCTCTTACTTGATGATTCATGTGGAATGATACCAATCTTGTAAATTCAATCAAAGTCCATACGATCTTGTAAGTTTGTAACCAAGTAAAGCAATAAAGCATTTTTCTAAATTATTTTGAAACTAGTATAGTTACCGCGTCATGACGCGATTTTTTAAAAATATAAATTGCTATTATACCATTTAATAAAATATTATTTAAATATTTTGAACTAAACATATAAAAACAAACTCATAAAAATAAGATGTAATAAGCTCAATCAAGATGGACTCCATTATGATAGTATCGAATATTTACAAATAGACATAGGTTTATATTAATTTAATAGTTTGAATTAAACCCATTGATTATTTTAAAGATGAAAATCAATTGGAAAAATTAAAAAAAGGGGGAAAATGATTAGTTAAAAATAAGAGATTTAAAGTAAAAAGAGAATTGAAGTAAAAAGAAGAAAAAAGGATAATTAGATTAAATGAAAATTAAAATTAAAGAGAAAAATAGGATTGGGCAAAACTCCTAAATTCCCTCTAAGTGTGACACGTTAGCTTAAACTCTTCTAAATTAAGAGTTTATATAAACATAGATTGATTATTTTAAAGATGAAAATCAATTGGAAAAAATAAAAAAGGGGGGAAAATGATTAGTTAAAAATAAGAGATTTAAAGTAAAAAGAGAATTGAAGTAAAAAGAAGTATTGGATTGGGCAAAACTCCTAAATTCCCTCTAAGTGTGACACGTTAGCCTAAACTTTTCTAAATTAAGAGTTTATATAGATATAGATTGATTATTTTAAAGATGAAAATCAATTGGAAAATTTAAAAAAGAGGGGAAAATGATTAGTTAAAAACAAGAGATTTAAAGCAAAAAGAGAATTGAAGTAAAAAGAAGAAAAAAGGATAATTAGATTAAATGAAAATTAAAATTAAAGAGAAAAATAGGATTGGGCAAAACTCCTAAATTCCCTCTAAGTGTGACACGTTAGCTTAAACTCTTCTAAATTAAGAGTTTATATAGATAGATGCCCAACTTAATCAATTTAGATCATCCGTTATATGTATATTAATACGATTTTTCTATCCTATATCATAAGGGCATAGGATAAGACCCTTAATTTAAAAATAAAAATAAAAATTGTAATTAATTTAGCCTTTTTTTAATTAGATTATTAAGGTCGCTTACCGATATTAATATTACCTTTTATATGACTTTCATGAGTTTCATCAGCAATTGATCAATATATTTGCAAGTTAAACAATAAACTCCTTTATACGTGGATAAAGACATAAAGTAATTAAAAATTTTGAGTTTAACCAATCAATAGGGAGTAAAAAAATAATATTATTACCCCAAAATGTTGTAATATAAAAGGGTAAATTACATAAAATCACCCTTAAAATAGGTAAGTTTCCACAAAACCACCCTAAAATAAAAGTTCCCAAAAAATCACCCATACATTTTTTTCCTAAAGAACCACCCATGACCAAATTCGTAAAAAGTGTTTAAAAATATTAAAATCTCAACTTTTGTAAGAAAATATGAATACTTAACATTTTGTTATAGCATTTTACACAATTTTTTTTTTTGATTACGTAAAATTTCGGAAGGAAGCAGTGTCCTAACCGATAGCATCCTTACGGATGAGATCCTGCAGAGCCGGATCTAGTAAAATCTCATTTCCCCGGGCACCGTGGCAAAGGTGTGCAACCATATCAGCCACGGTATTGCCCTCACGGGGAGTATGAGAGAAGGAGACCGAAGGAACTCCCTGAAGGAGTAGCTTAGTCTCAGACAAGATTAGTTCAACCTCCCACGGACAGGATGAGTGTCCTTGGAAGTAGTTTATGATAGTCAAGGAGTCACCCTCGATCTGTAGTTTCTGAATCCGTAACTGTATTGCCTTTTGAACACCCAGTAGCAAAGCCAGAGCCTCGGCCACCAAAGGGGATTGCTTTCCAAATTGTTTGTATCCGACCTCAATCGGATTTCCCTACCAATCACGAACGATGTATCCTCCGGAACTGGCATGATCGGGCAAGGATGACCCGTCAAAATTTAATTTAAATGTTTCTAGCGGTGGTTTTTTCCACTTACAGTTCCTTCGTGTCTTGTTTGATAATTTGCGTTTGTTCTTATTGTTAGCCGTCTGCTTTCTATCTGCCTCACTAAATGATTGAGCTTTAGCCCAGCAGTTGGTAATCGAGTCAACCAGAGCGAAGACACTCGTAGCAGGGATGTTAATGTCATCAGCGAATGAAATCTTATTTCGATAATACCAAAATGCCCACCAGCGATTAGCAATTGTTGTTCTCACTGTATTCTCCAATTGTTCACCCATGAAATCTAGAATATGTTTGAAATCCCTTGATGTGTTGACTATTTGCATGAGCGAATTTTTCTGCGCAGGGGATAGCACATCCGAGGTCAGATGCGCCCCACACTCAACGAAGAGATGCATATCATCTTCAGCAACATCGCCACAGACTGCACAAGTCACGGGAATGGCCATGCCCCGCTGTGCCAACCTAGCTTTAGTTGGTAGTCCATTGTGGCTCAATTTCCACATAAAATTCTTGACTTTAGGTAAGGTGTCAAGCTTCCATATCCATTTGTATCTATCCTCCTCCATGGCCCATTCACGAGTCAGGAGATTGTACGCACTATGTGTTGTGAACCATCCAGAACGGTCAGGCCACCAGTATAATCTATCATCGAAGGGTATTGTTGGAATATGAATTGCGGTAATTTCCGTTACAATTTGTGGAGGTAGGCAACTCTCCAATTTTTCCACCCACCATTGACCATTCATTATATAATCGCATACTCGTTCATTTGCCTGAAAGTGAGTCGGACAATCTCTATGTTCCGAAATCGGGTGGGGCCAGAGCCAATTGTCATTCCAGAACTTAATAGTTTGGCCATTTCCTACAGACCAGATCAGGCCGTTCTTGAATTTGGGTATAAGTGGATACAGTTTAGCCCATTGCCATGAGCAATTTCCATTCTTTCTATAGTTTAAAATATTCTGTGTCCTAAGGTACTTGTACTGTATCACTTGGACCCAGATATTGTCGGGATCGGCGAGCGTTTTCCATAGTAGTTTTAGTTGTAATGCTTCATTCATTTCACATGCCTTTCTAATTCCCATTCCTCCCTTATTTTGAGGTCTACAGATCTTATCCCAGCCAATGAGAGGGCGGTGCTGAAGGTCCTTATTCCAGAAAAATTTCCTGTTTATTTGGTCCAGCTCCTTATGGATCGAAGACGGGAGCATGAAGCTTTGCATTGTGTACAACGGCTTAGCTGCAAGGTTTGACTTGATTAGTACGGCCCGACCCTGTTGAGACAGAGAATTGGCCCGCCATTGAGAAAGCTGCTCTTTAGATTTGCATAGAATCTCCTGGAATGTATCCTTATTAACTCTTCCATTAATGATTGGGCATCCCAGGTATTTATCTAGGTTTCGCTCATTCGCTATTCCCAAACAACCCTCAATTTCTTCCTTCCGGGCGACACTAATCCTCTTTGTAGCTTGAAAAGCAGATTTTTGAAAGTTAACTTTTTGACCTGAGACTTTACAGTAGGCCGCTAGGATACTCTTTACTTCCAAACAGGCCCCAATGCTTCCTTTGGAAAATATAATTATGTCGTCTGCAAAGGAGAGAAACGGAATACAAGGCCCATGTGTTCCAAACCTAAACCCAACTAGCTTTCTAGCAGCCGCAGCATGTGACAGGTTTCTGGCTAGTACTTCCGCCCCAAGGATAAACAGAAACGGCGAGAGAGGGTCGCCCTGACGAATGCCTCTAGATGGTTTGAACGGCTCGGAAGGACCGTTGTTGACCAGTACAGAGAAGGTGACCGTAGTGATACATTCCATGACAAGGCGAACAAATTTGTTATGAAATCCAAATCTAAGCATGATTTGTTCAATGAAAGGCCATTCAATCCTATCATACGCCTTTTCCATATCGAGTTTGGTAGCTATCCAACCTTCGCTCCCAGTTCTAGATTTAAATGAGTGGAAAATTTCATGTGCAATGAGGACATTAATTATCTTGTATAGCTCTGTCTGCCACAAATGCTCCTTGTAGTGGATGAATGAGTTTTCCAATTACCTTCTTCAGTCTTTCAGTAAGAATCTTTGAGTTGATTTTATAGATGGTGTTACACAGACTGATTGGTCTGTAGTGTGCAGTTGTAGATGGATTATCAGTTTTGGGTATGAGGGTGATAAACGTATGATTAATTTGTTTTAGCAATTTCCCAGAGAGAAAAAACCCCTTTACGGCTCGAATAACATCTTTCCCCACTATTCCCCAATAAGCTTTATAGAATTCTCCTGTCATTCCATCCGGTCCAGGGGATTTGTTTGTTCCTATACTGAAGACAGCGGCTTTGATTTCCCCATTAGAAGGGATTTTTGTCAAAAATTGATTCTCTGCATCGGAGATGGAGGGAGTTATTAGCTGTAGAGTACTGTCATGGTTAATTGAATGATCAAACTCCGATCGAAACCTCCTATCAAAATCCGATCGGATCTCCAATTTAATATTTTCTTCTCCCAGAATCTCAGTCCCATTGGCAGAAGTGAGCCCTCGAATAATCTTCCTATTTCTTCTTCCAGAAGCCACCTTATGAAAGTATGATGAGTTAGTATCCGCCAGTTGTATATGTTTTGATTTGGCTCTTTGGCTCCAATAGCTTTTGTGATACAGAAGTAACGCTTCCTTCTTTTGTATCAAATTTCTCTCTCTTCTCACATCCCTGTCCGAAGGTGCGTAGTTATTGCTTTGACTAGTTTGAATGGTTAGTAGTTGCGATTCTACACTCGCAAGTTGTCTAAAAATATTTCCAAAGGTTGTCTTGTTCCATATTTTAGCCTTCTTTTTAAGGAGTTTTGTTTTGTAAGTAAGCTGATACATAGCTGACCCCTGACAAGAGGCCCTCCACGCTTGTTTCACCACATTGGTAAACTCCCTTCTGTGAGTGAATCCATGTATTTTCGAATTTGAACGGTGGTGCTTTAAAACTGGTGGTAGACGAGAGATCCAGAGTTATAGGACAGTGATCCGATGACGAAAATGCACCATTAAGAGTACTGATTGCGGGATATTTATCTATTATAGGATGTTGGACCAAAACTCGATCCAGTTTTTCCTTTATATTATCGGGACCAGAAGCCTTTTTCCTCCAAGTAAATTGATTCCCAAATGAAGGAATGTCAATTAATCCACACTGACTTTTGAAGTTTTCAAGTATGGTAAATCTGGAGGGCACAGTACGTGCACCACCAATTTTGTCTTCGTAACAGTTAATCTCGTTGAGATCTCCCATGATAATACACGGTTTAGTACATGATAAAACTGAATTAGTAAAATTGACCCAGAATTCCTCTTTATTTCCATGATCCGGTGGCGCATAGACAAACCAAATTCTAAACGAGAATTGTTCCTTTGTATTATCAATATCTAGCGCAATGATTCTTGGGAGATGTATTGCAATGGTGATTTGTTCCGAAGGCAACTGATATGATTTCCATAACACACCAATACCCCCCGCTTTTCCTACGGCAGGTGACCAAACAGCGCAGTCAAAGGCCGCTTGTTTCCAACACTCATCCTTTGGGATTTTATCCGTTTTTGTTTCCGCTAAAGCAAGAATATGAATTGATTCATTACTACATTTTGTCATAATATTTGTCCAAAATGATGGTTTGCCTATCCCCCGACAATTCCAAAAGGACACTTTCATTTGAGACATTTACAATGGTTAAGGAAAGAGGGTGACATCCTTAACCTGGGGACCTTGTTCCATTTGATTTCGTTGAACATCTTATCATGTACTTGAGTCACAACAATAAGCATAGCAATAACCGTACTCGGAACATCCTGAGTACAGGCGGCATTCAAAACCAAATTCCACAAGACTTTACAAAGGCAGTACACAGCACCGAGATGACTGACCTTGGAGTCCAGCCCACTAGGGGATGTATATGCCCTTAGGCAGTTATTCTGCTGAATGAACAAGCACTCAACGATGTTTACGGTGAGGTTGAGAGACAAAGAGCACCTTGAAGTGAAGACTTGAACCTTCCACCCGCATGCGATCAACATAGCTGGACCCCCATAATACCGATAACCAGAACGATGGGAACACATCGCCACCCTATACTGGAGCGAAGGCAAAGCCCCCCGACTAAATTCGGGGACGCCAACGGCGCAGTGATCCCAAACCTGAACACAACTCAGAGCAACAAAACTGATCAGATTCGAGGGAATGCACCCCCATTTTAGCCAAGGGATATTGCACCTAATCAATTGACAAGACTCAGCAAGAGAGGCCGATCCATCCTCAATCACTAAGGGTTGCGGTTCCAAATCTTCCCTAAACAAATAGTACCAGTAAGTAGCCAAAAGATTTTGCCTCCAATCTGGCAGCAGCAGTGAATGCCCCACAGCACCAGCTGCAGGGCGTATACCCAGGAACGTTCCGACGCCAAAGATCAAACCTTTAAACCAAAGACCGAGAGTGTGAAGATACCCAACCCAAAACGCAGGTCTGAGAGCTAGAAGCCTCTTAAGATTGCAAAGATGAACCCAACTGGTAGCAAATAAACACTTCAAGGGAAGAATACCCCTCATCCGAGTGAAAAAACCAGTCAGCAGACCGACATATGTATCCAAACTACCATCAAAATTCCAGACAAACCAGCTAATATTAGTGAGGAGATTTCCACCAGACTTCACCGTCCCACATACACCCATAGAGAAGCAAAAGTAAATCCAGCTTTGGGAAAAGTAACCTTTAAATCTCCCAATTAGGTTTGCATCTTTAATAAATGTCAACCTAAAAACAAAGCAATTAAAAAACTTACTTGTGCAGGGGCGAATATCCCATTGAATGTGAGTGTTGATTTTTGTTCTAGGCTTAGTTCCCAATTGATGATCCGATCTCCATAGCCACAACATGGCAATAGGATTGGTTTTGTTACAGCCTAAAAATGCTGCAGTTTGAACATATAAAGGAAATTTTAGCAGGCGTATTGCAATAAGCAGCTCCATTGGATTACCATTACCATATATATTACAGACCATAGAAGGCAGATAACTTAAGAGACTCCTACGACTCAAGTACTACCGACCTACATACATACCATACATTACACGCAAAAGCTTTACAATGGCATCAGATTCACACAAGGGAGAATATCCTAAGACACTCCAAAAGGTCATGAAGTGACCACCCAATCTGCCACTTGGATACCAAAAGAAGACGCAGGATTCCATTCCATCACGATAAGGTGGTATGTTCATCACCACTAGACCACCAGAAGCACCACCCCTACTACTTCTGGTGATGTGGGATACATCTTGATCACGGATCATGTCTTCCCCGCTTGGCACTGCTTCCCACCATCATGGATGAAGCAGTGTCACTATCTCCCAATCCATTCTTCCGCTTTGCCGATTCTGAATTAGAGGTTGTGACAACCTCCAATTTTTCAAACCTCTGCACCACCGATGGGGAGTCAGAGGGAGTGATAATAGGGCTGACGATGTGCTGTGCAAACACATCCGGGTTGGAGAGGTCGGGCAATTTGAATTCCTCCGAGGGAGGGATGGATCGAAGCATATCCTCCATCTTATCCTGACCAAGCAAACCCATCATCCTCGCAAAGCTCGTCTCGCTCTCTTCACCATAGTCCAGCAGTTGAATCTCACCTCCATTCGGAGAGTACTCCAGTTGAGAGCCATCATTCAGCCACTCCATAGCTTCTTCAATAGAGATATCCACCATCGGTGTGGGCGCACCCAACACCTCTTCAGCAATAGGTCCCTGGATCGGTGGAACCTCTGGAGCAACAACAGTGATAGGTGCAACAGGCTCTGTCGAGACAGCAACTGGCTGAGCAATCTCCACCCGGGAACCGGCGTCGGATTCCTTAGCCGAGAGCTCAGAGGAAGAAGACTCAGAAGTGAAGCTAGCATTTGCTCCCAGAAATTTGAAGATCTCCTGCTTAGAGTGTCCCACCTTGATTGGCATTGTTTCCGGCTTCTTACTTGACACCACCTTGACCCAGCTTCCTTCCTCGTCACCTGTCCTTTCCGCCTGTAGGCCAGAGCCTCCCGGCTTGGCACCACCCGATGGGACAGACTCCTTGTCCTGAAAGAATGGCATCCTCTTCGGACAAACCTTGAACAGGTGGTCCGGTTCTCCACAAGCACCGCATCCTTCCGAGAAGTCGTCAAACCAGATCGGAAACTTCAGCAGCTGGTCATTTTCATCCACCACAAAAACATGCTTTGCGGGGAACTTCCTTATGTCAGCATTGATGCACACCCTTGGGTACCTCCTCCGAGCTCCCTTGTTGTTAACTGCATCCACCTTCAACACTGTACCGATCTTGTTTGCAATCGCAATGTCGGCCAGAATCTTTTTACTGACGAACTTGGACGGGAGCCCAGGGAATCTAACCCATGTATCCAGCACAAAGACGGACTCCACAGCGGGATCAAAATCGACCCTCCATGGTTTCAGCAGGATCAATTGATGCTCAATGTGGTAGGGGCGACCCTCCCACACCCTATCTCTATCAGCCTCAAGGTCGAACTTGAGCTCGATCCATCCATGAGAGGCTGGGATCAATTGAAATCCTCCTTCCACAAAGTGCCAATCATACCTTATCTTCTTCCAAATGGTCCTGAGATCCACTGGATTGCCAATCACTGTGATGTACAGAGAAGATTTGCACAGCTTGGTGATGTTGTCATGGACTCCAGATATCTTGGACTTGAGCTTCTCCACATTCGGCGTGGCTTTTTTCTTGGCCTTCATAACAGGAGAAGGTGCCTGTTTCCTTTCCTCCTCAGAGGTTTTGTCTCCCTTTCGGGTGTTTGTGTGCCCAGAGGCATTTGTATCCTCCCTCATGGGGGTTTTCCCTTTATCAGATGGATTCACCATTGCTTGGCAGAAGCTTTTTGAGAATTCAGAGATGAGAGAGGAGAGAAACCAGTGAGAGATGTGGATTGCAACCCAGACCCCCGCCCCCTTTATATAGGCCAACATATGGGGGAGATTCAACCAAGTGAGATTTAAACAACGAATAACTCCACCCTTGATTGGACATGGATAGAAGACAGAGCATGGATTACCTCTGCCTACAAACCAAATCATCCTACCCACTCTGAAAAGAGAGGATTTGGAAGCAAACCCCTTCTGACCGATCACTAGAATCACGCAAAACCCTTCCCACCACCAACAGAAAGAACTCCACATAATCCTACATACCCCCTTAATTCCCTTTTCAGCAGCCTGCAACCCATCCCACTTTTCACCAACCACCCTCTGAACCTTAAACTTCTTAGACGGTATCTCTTTCCTTTGCCACCAAATCTTGACTGGGAGAATCCCGTACTCACGAAACCCCACTGTTGTGTGATGTTTTGTAAAAGCCCCATACCGAATTTCAGAATCACGATACAGGGAAGGAGGATTGGGTCTTCTGATTTTCCTAGGGTTAGCAGGCCACGATAATTGATTTCCAGTTGTTTCAATGGGTTGGGGGAACAAAAAGGAGAGCTTTTTTTCCTTCATCTCGGTGTCATTAATAAGTCTTCTATAGCATTTTACACATAAAAATAGTAGTGGGTGTTCTTTTGAAAAAAAAACACTAAATTTTTAGGTGGTTTTGTTAAATAAAAAAAAAATATTTTGAGGGTGGTTTTGTAAAAACTCAAATATTTTAAGGGTGATTTTATGTGTAATTTACCCAATATAAAATAACAAATTGTAAGCATCTTGAGATGACTTATTTTGAAAACTACACATCGTATTTTAGTATTTTTATATCCTCCTAAAATAAGGGGAAAAAACACGGAATATTTAGTGGTCAGATCGGACTCGAACCTCCCAACGGCTAGAATCCATATTACTCCAAGTATTTAAGGCCCGACAGCCCAACGAGAGATCCAATAAACGGGTCCGGATTCCCAACGGCACAATTTTGCATAAGTTTGTGCGCACCGTCAACGTTGATGAGTCATCCATTCATGTTTTCTAAACTGGACCCTTATCTATCTCTTCATTCTTAAGCAATTCAACTCTTATAACTTGTCCATTTACTTTCTAAAAAAATTGTACCTTTTTTTTATTTGCACGGCGTTATATCGCCATCGGCACGGTGTCGGTGTCGGACTCCCAGATCGGCAGCGTCGGATGCCGGTGCCGGACTCCCAGTGTGGCATCCAATGCCCGAGGGAATCTGCAACTTTTTCAGACGATTTGACTGATGTGACCATGGCGGATCCGGAGTCCGGCATCGGCGTCAGTGTCCCGGCGTCAGCTTTTTCAGAAGATTTGACTGATGTGACCAAAGCTGCAGATTCCCTCCCCCTTTGCCGATCTGGGAGTCCGGGTGCGGGATCATTTTCTGCCGGTTTGGGAGTCCGGCACCGGTACCGTGCCGATGGCGAAAACTTCGCCGTGCAAATATCAGAACCGAAAATTATATGCCTATTCAGACACCCCTCCACCAATAATGCATTTAGCCTTCATGGCTTCACCTAAGAAAAAGTTTCTAGCTACCTTTAGAATGTGGATTTCATACTCATATCAAATTACTTTATCAAGTCATAAAAGTTATAATTTGACAAATAAGTATGTTTACACCTTTTAAATAATGTAAGTTGTATTAATAAATAATCTAAATATAGACGAGTTGAGTCGGTAAGAGACTCGTCTCCTTAACCAGTATCAAATTTGAAAACATTTAAACATAAATTTTCTATAGTTACACATTTGTACCATGTAAGTTCAATAACTAAAGATTATTCGCTCGAAAGTTTCAACCATTTTCAACTAGAAGAATTCAAACTTGAAGATACTCGGGTTGGTTGACTTGGTCCACATATATGATCATAAGTACTTCTTATGGTTTTAGCAATTACACTAATAAGATCTCTTGATTATTAAAAAAAAGATGTGGTTATATAGTATTTTATAATCTGAAGATATGATGAGTAAAATCGTTGTGCCTACTTTTTGTTTTATAGTTTAGTGTGTTATATGTTATTTTGTCTTTCTTTTCTAGTTTGCTTTTCTTTATATCATGACTGTTAGTCTGTCTATTCGTCGGAATATTGAATCAATTTTTTTTATTTATCTCTCAAATTTTTACTTGTATTAAAAAAATAAAAATAAACAAAAATATGACGAGTAAAATAATTATTTACGGAAGCATCTTCCTTTACAAATGCCTTCTCCTTTACCACAACTTTCTTTGAATCTCATTCTCCCACCTTTTCACTTCACTGCCTGCGTGCTTCAATTTTCCTTCCTTTCCCTTTTTAATTTTTTTGTGAAAATTTCCTTCCTTTTTCTCAATTCCTCGCACAGATTTCCACCGATTCACCGAATATAAAACACAATCCATCATACATATCCCAGCTTCTACTTATTACTCTCTTCTTCCTCCTCGATTTTCATAGACTGCAATCGCTTCATTCATCTATTTGAAGATGCACACCAAATCCTTCGTCTTCCTACTCATACTCCAAACAATTTTTCATCCATCAAGTAAGTTCCTCACTTTATTCACAACTAATTTTTAGCGGTTTCATACTTTCATTGTTTTAACACCCTAAATCGAAATTCATCTTCCATTCATCTTCCATTCAATTGAGAATTTATGAGGAGAAAAAGGATACAGCTTGATGTGTCCGTTAATGGGGAGAAAAAGGATACAGCTTGATGTGTCCGTTAATGGATTGGATCGCTTTGCCTCCAAATCTCTGTTTCTGTCCGTACAAAATGTGGCGCATTCAAATTGAAATTTCGAGGGTTTTCCTGTTCAATTCAATCGAAATGTAAATTGAGAATTCATTTTTGTTTTTGTTTTTTAAAAGGAAACTGCTTGATTGTCGGTTAAGAATGGCGGTTTGTGTTTGGCAGGTTCCCAGCCGTTCATCGGCGTGAACTATGGCCAAGTCGCCGACAACCTCCCGGCGCCGGAAGCCACGGCCAAGCTCCTCCAAACCACCACCATCCAGAAAGTCCGGTTATACGGAGCCGATCCGGCAATAATCAACGCGCTCGCCAACACCGGCATCGGAATCGTCGTCGGAGTGTCCAACGGCGACATCCCAAGCCTCGCCTCCGACCCCAACGCCGCCAGGAACTGGGTGAACGCCAACGTCGCGGCGTACCCTTCCAGCGAGATCATCATGATCACCGTCGGCAACGAGGTGTACTACTCCGGCGACCAAGCCCTAATGGCTCAGCTGGCGCCGGCAATGCAGAACCTCCAGACCGCCCTCGGCGGCGTCGGCCTCGCCGGGAAGGTGAAGGTGGCCACGGTCAACGCTATGAACGCGCTCCAGCAGTCGGAGCCTCCGTCCACGGGTCGGTTCAACCCGGGCCTATCGGATCTCCTTAAGGCCCAGTTGGAGTTCCTCAACGCCACCGGCTCCCCTTTCGCCATCAACCCGTACCCGTATTTCGCCTACCAGAGCGACCCCAGACCCGAAACGCTGGCGTTTTGCCTCTTTCAGCCCAATGCGGGTCGTTTTGACCCCGGCACCAATATCAAGTACACCAACATGTTCGACGCTCAGGTAAAACCAAACAATCTTAATGTATTATAAGGGCTCGTTTGGTATATCAGCATCCGATTTCTGATATTTAGTGTTTGGTATCACCAAATATCAAGTGATATCTGATATCTGTGTTTGATATCGTCAAATATCGATATCGCTTATATCTAGATATCAGATTTGAGCTTATTTGATATACTGATCTATGTAGGTGGATGCAGTTCGGGCTGCGTTGGACAAGATGGGGTTCAAGGGCGTGGAGATAGTAGTAGCGGAGACGGGATGGCCATACAAGGGAGACAGCAACGAAGTCGGTCCGAGTTTGGACAATGCTAAAGCATTTGTGGGCAATCTGATCTCACACCTAAGGTCCATGGTAGGCACACCCTTGATGCCCGGGAAGTCAGTGGACACATACCTGTTTGCGTTGTACGACGAGGATTTGAAGCCCGGTCCAACCTCAGAGAGATCATTCGGGATCTTCAAGCCTGACCTTACAATGTCCTATGATGCCGGCCTCTCGAAGAGCAGCAGTAGCCCAGCTACGCAAGCGCCCCCAGCATCAGCAAAGCCGAAGCCAGCAGCTGGGTGGTGCGTGCCCAAAGATGGCGTATCCGATGCTCAATTGCAGGCTAACATAGACTATGTGTGTGGTCATGGGTTCGACTGCACCGCAATCCAGCCAGGAGGGGCTTGTTTTGATCCGAACACCGTGGCATCGCACGCTGCGTATGCCATGAATCTTCTGTACCAGACTGCAGGGCGGAATCCATGGAACTGCGATTTCTCTCAGACCGCCACGCTCTCGTCCAAGAATCCAAGTATGCACATTGAAATCGAACTTCTAGTCTAATGTAGATGAAATTGTGCCTTGAAATTAACACTGAAATCAATCGTTGTTTCGCTCTGCAGGTTACGACGGATGTGTATACCAAGGCGGAAGCACCTGATCGAGACGAGCTGCTATCCCTTGGCTTGTATCTAACACTGTGATTAATACTATTGTAAGTTGTAAGGTGTAACATTGTGGTGTTTAAACTGATCTGTAGCTATTTCTTGGAGGTGATTCGAAGGCGGCGTTCTTTGAGCTTGTTGTGTTTTGTTGGTTTTGGAAGTGCTGAAATAACGAGGATGGGTGCTTTGATTTGTATGCTTGTTGGTGTGTTGTGGATAGGTGGTTTGATTTTATGGTGTGCAACAAAGAGGATAAAAGAGATTGACCAAGTCCGTTGACCAAGTCCGTTGCAGTGTCAATCCATCAACTTCTATTCCATTCCTTTATTCTATTGAGTCCAAGTTCTAACAAAAAAAGGAAACACAGTCAACACTCCAATCCTCCTTATTTTCAAATGAAATATCTCGATGTATCAATCAAATTGTTTGGATGTGAGCTTTGATTGATGTGTCATGTTCGATGACGTCGTGGACGTGCGATTGACATCTGAAGGCTCCTTCAGTCCATAATCTGAGGTGTTCGCTGGTCCCCAGACTTCACTGTGTGCGTTGTCCCTTTGGCCGTTCGTTTTGTTCTTTTTTTAGCTTGTATTGCGCAGTGTAGGATGGATTGTGCGTTTTTATTTTCTGTCATTTGCTTCTGTTATTTATTTATGTCATTTGCTTCTGTTGTACATGATGGTTAGTCCATCCACCGACTTGTCCGGTCTCTAGGTTTCTCTAGGCTTGTCTAGAGAACTGAATTTCTTATCTTGCTTCAAAAAAAAAAATCAAATTGTTTGGTTTCTCGATAGAAGGTCATGACTCCCCCAGAGTTTAGGACATTATTTGTTGTGATGTGTGGATGATTGTCCCACCTCGAAAAATACGGAATCTCGAGCCTTGTCCTTCTATTGTCAATTAGTTTCAGGATTGAACCCCGCTGGTCTTGTATGCTCGACTTGAGTGCGCGTATGCGCTCGGACATGTGCACCCTTCACTTTATTTGACCCACCGAGATTTATCATTTTTTAGCAAAGATATCAATGGTAGATCAATGGAACCTAACTATCACCGTGTGTTATCGAAATGTTGAGTCTACGAACAAATAGTTATAGTTATATGATATAAAGGAATGATATTATAGTTTACCGTGTGTTGTGTTGAATAACCTCAATGAATAGAGTGATTTACTGTACCAAGTACCAACTGAGTGATTGACTGTACCATGTAACAACTAACTTCACAACGTATTAAATTCAGAAATAAATTTTTCTTTTTCTTTTTTTATTAACTAATAATTCAAGATCAGATATACCTGAATCTCGATGGCCGACAAGTCAGCAGACGGAAACCCGTCAAAACATACAAATTAAAACAAAATGCGGTGCAATACAACAAGTGGAAACGCACCCTACAAAAAACTGTTAGCAGACATTATTTTAGGAGATTTATATTTGTGCATATCGAGTGTATAGTTACGTTGTACCCCAGGGTTTTTACCCAATGATATATATACAAGAGTAGGCCTCTGAGATCCGGTGAGGACTCGGTTATCCAAACACTTACAGAAACGAGTCAAGGGAAAACTAAATCTAACATGAAGGGGACGTAGACTACGGATGAAAGTCAAGTAGCCTACAAGAAATAGATTTTTCTAATTATTAAGGAGTATTTATCTTGGCTAATTGTTGGTGAATATAATTTTTGTTATTCAAGTATATAGGAATTGATGATGTTGACCCAAATGCATATTGTGGATCTTTCAATATTGAAAATCCACAAGTAGGATTTATGTATTGAAACTAGTTTATGTGCATTCATCGACACAAGTTAGAAAAACCGAAAAATGATCAGACCTGTCCATGGGTCGGATCTGTCGAGTCAATGGATTCAACCCGACGGATCAGGATAGCTCAACCCCAATCCGAACCCATGGACATAGCGGGGGATTGATGGGTCGAAAGGTCAAAGTGACATATCGGGTCACGAGTCGACCTGTCAGGTCGAAAGTGGAAAAAAATTGTTTTTTTTTAAACGCGTTTTTTATTATTAAAAAAACGATGATCGGCGGGTTGGAAATAGGTCGACCTTAACCCGCACCCACCTTACCCGAACCCATCAGGTCACGGGCCGACTCGTGCCCCGTGAACAAGTCTAGCTACTCGAATGACAATTTCACCTATACCCGACTCAAATCCGAATGATCTGATCTGAGCAAATCTCTCACTATTATCCACCTATGATGGATCGGGTAAAATGAGAGTTCATCGACCCTCCACCCCCGACTCATTGCAATTCTTAGCTACTTCTACTTCTACTAAATACTCCCTTCGTTCCAAAATAAATGTCACTATGCTTTTCGACACGTTTTTTAAGGCTTTAAAAACTCTATAAAATATTTTTTTTTAATTAAATTTTTTATATAATTTCATAGTCATTACAAATAAGTATAAAGTTGTACAAAAAATTTAACTAAAATAATAATATTTTATAGATTTTTTAACTCATTGAAAAACGTGCATTAAAAGACAAACGACACTTATTTTAGAACGGAGAGAGTAGTAAACACTGAAGAGGTCCTTGAGCCCAAAGCAAACAAGCTCTCCATTTTTACCAAGTCTTTCCTTTCATTTATTTACTCGTTTTGGAGGACGCGGTGGACGTCCGTACGGGCCCCTCCGAGCAAAGCCCCCCACTATAAAAAAG
This sequence comes from Persicaria maculosa, assembly GCA_963922045.1. Classification (NCBI taxonomy): domain Eukaryota; kingdom Viridiplantae; phylum Streptophyta; class Magnoliopsida; order Caryophyllales; family Polygonaceae; genus Persicaria; species Persicaria maculosa. The sequence continues at coordinate 68,071,579 of OY998262.1, forward strand.
CGGCCCACTTTCGTCGTTTTTCCTCCCAACAAAAATCAAATCATCAAAATTCGCATCCTGAAAACTGCAATCAGCATCTCAATTTCATCCCAATCGGCCCTAATTCCGACTTTCCAATTAAAATTTTCGCCGATAAACTTCAAAGATTTCGATTTCAATTTCAATTGTAAAACTGACAATGGAGACTGCCAAGCTACCGCGAACTCTGCCGTCGTTGGCCGAGCCGCAGGCGACGGCCGGGGCGGCCGCCGGGTCTTCGCGGCCTCGTCTGGTCCCGGAACGCGGCCGTGTTCTAAAGAATGTTATCGAGGCCATTTTGTTTTGCTTTTGGGGTGGTGGTCGCTGTGGCGGTGCTAGCAAATGTCGGGATGGCGTTGGAGGAGGAGAAGGTGAAGGTGAAGGCGGTTGTTGCCCGTCTAGATCCTCAGCCGCCGTGCTACCGGAATCGATTTGAGTCGGCATCTCGCGGCGACCCCCTAAAATTTGGCGGGTTTTTGTACTGTTTCACTATGATACCAACGACGCCGTTTTGAATTTGACATGGTAAAAAAGGTTTCTTTCTGTCAAGTTTTGACTTTTCCGTTTACTGGTCATCAATAATACTGTAAAAGGTTCTATTAAATTTGAGTAGAAATTGTGCATCATAATCCGTTGTCGTCCAGCGGTTAGGATATCTGGCTTTCACCCAGGAGACCCGGGTTCGATTCCCGGCAACGGAATCCTTTTTAAAAAAATCCCCTAAAAAAATTTACAATTTAAAACACAGTAACATCTTTACGCCACGCATTACCATCGTCTATCCACCACCAGAGCCTTTAAAGGACTTGCGAGGCCATGAAAAGTTCAACAACTCGTATGTAGGCTTGCACCTTGTTTAATTTAATTTATTGATTTAATTTCGATATGTTAATAGGTGATATATATACACACCGTAATTATAAAAAAAGTGTATACTTTTATGAAATTACATTTAACTTTTATATCTATTTAAAGCCTGAAAATTTATAACCCATGGGTACGGTACAAAGATATGTTGATTAGCTTCTCCTATTTGAACAAGCTTAACAAACAACTAAAGACATCAAACTAACATTTCATTACAGTTTATAATCAACTGAAATTTTCACCTTTCGTGTCTCTCTGAGTGGTGAAAAACAAAATCAATTTCTTTCAATTTCCAACTATGATGAAGCCTGAAGGTAGTAAAATAGAGCTTATGTCAAAACTCAAAAGCCCACCGTTTGGATATGGGTAAGTGGTAACGGGTAACACTTAATGTAGAATGTTGTTTGAAGAGGACACCGATCGAGTTTGTTCGATGGAAACCATATGTCTTCTCCTTCACTTGTGAAGTTTCCACTGCATTCCAGATGACCGCTCTCTATTTAGCAAAATTAAGGAGTTTCTACTGCATTGAAGGCGGGATTGCTGGCTATATGATCTGAGCTTCATCAGAGGAAAATGTTCATTGGTCTCGATCCGAATCCTTCCTAGCGAGCTCAGAGCTCTCGTTTTTTGCATCCCGACTTGTGTGATTAACCCTGTTTTATGACAAAAGATGAATGATACTCACTCCGATCGGAAATATTTGATGTTTTAATAGGTGAAATTTGATCAACAATATTTGATGTTTTAGAAGTAATAATTATACTCTTTTTTACTTTTGCACTAATATCAATATAAATTGTATTTTTTTTGCTTAGCCAATTATATTTGTGCTTAATAAACGTGATGGATGAGTAAATATTATTTGGTTGAGTACTTAAAGGTGGAAATTGACATTTCTTAATCTCCGTGCATATCTCTAAAATATCAAATACTTGCGATCGGATGGAGTAGTTCAATAAACCATATTAGTAGCATAAACAAGTTTTTTTTTTTTTTTTTTTTTACATTAGGCAAACAGTAGGAGGTTACTACACATGACGTAATAAACCTCCTTGATCATCCTGAAGGATGGTGTTACAAGGTTCCCTTATAAAAAGGAGGTTGGACAAATTACAAATACCCCTAAACTTATCAATGTAATCGACATCTTTATTTGTCTCTCTATAACCGTGACTGAACTCAATAGATTGAAAGAAGACTTTGAGTCGGTCTATCTTCTCAATATGGTGAATAATTTCCCACTAGTGATTTCCTCTATCCTTGATTGCCTTTATGACTTCCAGGTTGCCCTCTTCAATGATGACATTTCGTATTCCTTTGTCGATGGCTTTTTGCATTCCCGCACAGATTGCTGAAGTCTCGGTTTGGAGAACTGTTCCATTGTCGATAGCAGCATAAACAAGTTCTTGGATCCATCTTTTAACTTATAAAAGTTATAACTTATAAGCCTATTATAAAGTTCATCATCACTCACATATTATTCTGATTTTTTGCACAGTTTATTAATACTTCAATCGGTCTTCCATACTTGGTACGAAGAAAAAATAAATCATCGAATTTACACATTTACACAACAATTTTTTAGATAATTTTCCAGCAATTATAAACAATGGTTTTGATTTATTCTTTTCTTAGAACAAAAAGTTTACATGTGAAACAATATGTTTAAAGATTAAACATTATGAAGTAACATTGTAACAAAGATAATTTTTTATCTATTGGTATGAATAATAACACTTTTTTTTGTAAAGTTAGGAAAAGGGGCAAAATTTTGAACGTAGCTACAATAAATTAAATAGATATATCCATAATCCATGCAATCAATTATAGAGATTAAATATTTATCCCTGGTAGTATCTCACAAGAAATTCAAGCTATTTTTGTCGGATATCCAAAAGTTTGGGCTATTGCACGCAATTTTGCCTTTTCTGCGGGTGGTAATCCATAAATTGCTCGCCACCACGCCGCACGCTCACGCAATTCCACAGCTCGTCGTAAAACCTGTAAAATCTTAGCATAAAAGAAGAGAAAAGGGTTTCTGTTTCGGCTTCCTCCTCCCACAAGCTTTGTCCCCCAAACCCTCTCCTCCTCCGAGCGCCCCCTTTCGCCCCTCCGATCATCAATGGCTGACTCCAAAGCTCACGCTCACCTCTCCGTCACCCCTCCCAATCAGATCTCCAAAGGTATCCGTTCCCCCCTATCCTTTTTCACTGCACCTTCCTCACTGTCTGCAGTCCCTGTTCCCAATCTTGGGAGTTTTCGTCTTTTCGAAGCTTGTTTGAGATTCTTGTTCCTTCGATTGAGGTTTCGAAGCTCGATAGGTTGCAAGCGGGGTTTTTGGTTGCGGATTTGGATAAACCCTAGCTTTAGACAGGGTTTCGGCGCGCGCTTACTTTTCTTCTTCTGGTTTTCTCATTGACGGCATTGCTTTTAATTGAGTCTCTAGCCATATTTTATTCGGGCTCTTTTTGAGTTATTTTCGGAGATTGTGTTTGTAATTTGATTTAAGTTAGCTGTTAGTGGTTACTTGCTCGTCGGCAGGGATAATATCTTGCCCGACGTTTGCAAAACTTTGAAGCTGTAGCATGTCTAATCTGCTTATTGTGATTTAGCCAAAGTTGTATGTGTATTTTTTATACAATCTGGTTTCTAAGAGCCTAGGAGGGGTTGGGTTAAGTTGATTTCTGCGTTTTATTCCCTGTATGCTGGTTCAGTTTGAACGGCTTGGCCTTTGTTTTGTTACTCAAATTAATTGATTCTGGAATCTGGGTATAGTTACAACTTACATTTCAAATTACACATGTTTTGATTTCTCAATGGCCTTCTCCATTCAGTTGTATGAAAACTTGAGTGAATCTCTTCTATCTACTATAACAATGCAAATCTGGAGGCTAAACAAGCCCAATGTGGAGTTTTCTGGAATGTATTAATAAACTCATATATGAAATTTAGTGTTTTGAGATGGAACAATGTGACAAATAGGAATGCAATCCTTGATCAACTGCATGCTTGTTAATTCTGGGAACGGGACCTTCATTTTACATTGTTAGTTACAGCCTTTTATGTGGAAAGGGCTGTAATATTGCTTTCAATCAATTATTAAGAGGCGGCATGATTGTTGAAACATCCTATCTTCTGTTAAAATTTATTTTACCATTCTGTTTATTTTAAGTTTAAACCTTACTTCTATTTTGTATAGGAAATTATATTGTAACGTTTTAGTACTCAATTTGAATTGGTATATTATTATAGGTCTGGCATGAAATGTGTGCGATTATTTTCCATCACTAGTCGCTGTAGGTTTGGCATCAAATGACGCCTTATTCTTCACTAATAAGGATTTACTTTATGATCCTTCGAAAAGGAATTCTTCATTAATAAGTCTACTGTTGAATTTGTAGATGTACCTGTATCTGACAGTTCAATTCCCTTTTCACCTCAATGGCTCCATTCCAAGCCAGGGGAGGGTAAGGCTGGGATGACTCCTGAGGTATGTTTCATCTGTTAGTTGTGTGCCCGTGGCTGTATCTCTGGGTATATTACCTCAACAGTGTTTTGTTGATGTTAATGTTTGATTTTATGGTTAACTTCTAGCTCTTATCAAGATTGTTTTCATCATGTTCTTCTTTGTGGTAGTACCCCTATTGGAAGTCATTCAGACCCCCATATATTCAACAATAAATTCTAAATTTGTATATTGAATAGGGAAATCATTCAAGCTCCTATTCAGGCTCCAAGAATGGAGACAGTGGGAGGTTGGCAGGAGATGGTGAAAAGTTGTCTGATCCTCCCAAGAAAAAGGAAGTTTACAGGCCTACATTCCTTGAGACAGACTCAGCTCGTCGTGACCGCTGGCGTGACGAAGAAAGAGATACCAATGTGTCTGTCCGTCGGGATCGTTGGAGGGAAGGTGATAAAGATCTTGGTGACACACGGAAGATGGACCGCTGGGCAAATAACTCACCAGCAAAGAACTTTGGAGAAGGACGCCGTGTTCCGTCAGAGTGTTGGACTGATCCAAGTAAGGAGGCTGCATTTGACCAACGACGTGAGAATAAGTGGAACACACGTTGGGGTCCTGATGACAAGGAAACTGACAAGTGGAGTGATTTTGGCAAACATGGTGATGGCTCTCAGGAGAGAGGATTGCCTCATCTGAATCATGGGAAAGATGAGAGGGAAGCTGATCATGTTAGGCCATGGAGGCCTACCTCTACTATGGGTCGGGGAAGGACAGATCCCCTACACCACCAGTCACATATCACCAGCAAAGAGGGCCATTCATTTGGTCATGGGCATGTCCGTGGCGACAATGCCCCTTCTACATATTCTCGTGGCCGTGATAGACTTGATTCTGACATAAACTCTAATGCTAAAATTCCAACCCTTGATCAATCCCATTACAAAGCTGATAATGGGCATGGAGAACCTTCCCTCTGCAGATATGACAGGACAAAATTGCTTGATCTGTATAGTGTTATCGATATGAGATTGTTGCCTAACCTATTGGATGGTTTTTCACAAGTGCCCTCACTGACCCAGGAAGAACCAGTGGAGCCCTTTGCACTTTCTGCTCTTACAGCTGAAGAATTGGTAACAAAGCGTTTGATTGCTATTCTTAGTCTCGGTATTATGACTATTAAAATGATGGTACTTTATATTAACTATCTTCAATATGTCAGGCTATTTTTAGGGGTATAGACAAAGGGGATATTGTAAGCAGTGGTGCACCGCAAAAATCCAAGGATGGATCTACTGGGCAAGGTTCCTCAGATTTTGTGCAGACGAGACGTCCACGGCTTGGTATGACCCTTGCTAATGAATATTCTCTCTGAATTTGTAACTTTAAGTTTGTTTTTAACTTTTTGAGTCATTGTGGCATTTGAAGCAGGCGGCAGGGATGGCATATCTTTTCCTGACGATGGCTCGAGTAATAATGCCGATGATTACTCCAGTTTATCTGTTGGCTCCTTCCATGACAAACAAACACCAACTAAAGGTGAATTGAATAAGACATTCAATTTGCTGTCTATTATATTTTCAGTCTATGTGCTTTACCAGATTAACGCTTTTAACTTGTATAAGATAATGATACATGTGACTTTGATTTTATATGCGTGTTTGACAACTTTTCTGGCATTATCTCTGTGGGTTATTTAAAATTTTCTTTAGTTTGACTGTTTTGAGTGATGGAACTCTTAAATAAATGTCTATTAAAAAAATGATTAGAATTAGTTATGCTCTTAAGTCTGTATGCTCTGGTAGTAATTGTTGGATGAAAGTATATTGTCAGGGTATGCCAATGAATATTTTGATCCATGATGAACGATTCTGATTTGGTTTAATTAATCTTTCTTGCAGTGTTTAGGGATGGTCCTCCTGGGACAGTAGATGACATGGCAAGGAAAAGGGACCCTGACTTCCAGGGCAGTGCTCTTCCTCATTCTTCTGCAGCATGGAAATCTTCAGTTGAACGTGCATACCCTTCAGGTCATGGTTGGTTTGATCCTCCTACTGCTGTTCAGTCTAAATCCTCTGAAATAAGCTGGTCAGAAGCACACAAAGAGCGTAGTAGTTTCACTAAGTCATCTTACCCTCAAAATGAACTCAAGTGGCAGACAGGTGAGGATCAGACTGTCAGAAAACAACAGTTTGTACCTGGAGACAGAGAACTGGAAGCTAGAAAACTTCTGCAACCCTCTCCAGAGGACCTAATTCTATATTATAAAGATCCACAAGGTCAACTCCAAGGCCCTTTTTCAGGAATTGATATTATTGGATGGTTTGAGGCTGGGTATTTTGGCATAGATTTGCTAGTTCGCTTGGCAAATGCTCCTCCAGATTCTCCTTTCTCATTACTAGGTGATATGATGCCCCACCTACGTGCTAAGGCTAGACCACCACCAGGTTTTAGTGCATCAAAACCAAATGAAATGCCATACGTATCTACTAGGCCGGTTCTTACTGGTCCAAGCGGCATTGATATGATAAGGAATGAACCTAAGCTTGCCCATGGCCCAACGAATGATGCGGAGAAGAGGTTCTTAGAGTCCTTGATGTCTGGCAGTGGGAGCAGTTCCCCTCTTGATAGGTTTTCTACCTATGAAGGTAATGATTTATGGCATCGATTCTCTAATCTTTCCTTTCCAGTTCATGCTAATTTTAGTTGACGAGTCATTTCCACTTTGTTGTTGACGTGAATTATCTTTACTTATTTTGTAGGTTCACAAGGATATACAGGGCATAACCCTATTTCTCAGCCAAAAATTCTTTCAGGCGTAGCTGACATGCCTCATCAGCCATCTCATCCTCAAAATGTGGATATGATGTCTCTTCTTCAAGGCTTGTCTGATATTTCTACTGTCCGAGTCAACAATGGAGCCAGTGGGTGGTCAGGTTTCCCTGTGCAAGGTGGTATGGACCCATTGAAAGATAAGGTTGAGTTGCATCAAAACCAGAATCTTCCTCCACAGGCCTTCTTGCTGCCGCAACACAGGGTGCAGCCTCAAAACCATCCATCTATAGCACATCTGCTTAGCCAAACTGTGGATAATCCCTCCACCATTGCTAACCCTGAAAATCTCCTTTCCTCTAGTCTCGCCCAAGACCCTCAGATATTAAATTTGTTGCATCAACAGCAGTTGTTGCAAATGCAACCCCAAACCTCTCTTACTTTACAACAGCTGTCATTGTTGGATAAGTTCTTATTAATTAAGCAGCAACAGAAGCAAGAGGAACAGTTGCGGGTGCAGCAACAACAGTTGCTTTCACAGGTCCTGACTGAGCACCATCAGCGCTTAGGTGAGGCACCTTATGGACAGTTACATCCTGCTGTTACTGCTGCTGTCCCTGTTGGGTCTAGTGTGGCGATTACAACTGGCAGCATCCCTGTGGATCACCTGCGGCAAATGATTCCTCAGCAGATGCTTCAAGTTGGACCACAAGTCCCTGCTTCTACTTTAGCGGAAGACGGAATCGCAAAGTTTGCTGGTACACCTCACCATGTTGCACAACAAATCAGTTATACAGTTGGCTCTGAGACTTCTTCTGTGCACACGCCACATCAAACATCTGGTGATCATCGTCAGAGTTGGGCCACCATTACAGCCCAAGATGGAGAGATTAGGCCGAAGGATTCATCTATCACTACAGCTTTTGCAGAGGGCTTATCCAAACCAAATGCTCCTGAGAGCTGCGTCCAGGTTGATTCTGCTTCAAAAGATGGGCTTATTGGTTCAGAGTCCTTGGAGATTTCTCATGCAAAATTGCCAGAGATGACAAGTGGAACAGGTACTTCAGTTCCTGAGCTGGAAAACGTTTCTACTGGTTTGCCTTCTACTGATCCTGGTATCAAGGATGATCAGTCTAGCAATGTGATGTCAGTCATTGAAGAAGATGTTAAGCATGTTGAAGTACGTGAGGTAAGGAAGACTTCTGAGAAGAAGTCGAAAAAGCAGAAGTCTTCCAAGGCACAAACATCTTCTGAACAGGTAAAGGGCGTAGCAAAGTCATCCTTGCAACATTCAAAGCAAGCTCCAACTGGAGTGACTTCTGACAATAAATCAGACGTACCAGTTACTGCTGGGTCGATGGACAGTAGTCGAGAAACAGTTGATACTAAAAAAATTGAGGATACTTCAGAGGTTAGAGAAGTTAAATCATCGGAGTATGTTGACAAGCAAAATACTTTGGAGAACTCTGCTCACCGCGGTTGGAAGCCAACTCTAAATGTCAAGCCCAAGTCACTTTTAGAAATTCAGCAGGAGGAGGAAAGGAAAGTAAAAACAGAAGTTGCTGTTTCTGCAATCTCATCTTCCGTCAGTTCTCTAAGTTTGTCAACTCCATGGGCTGGAGTTATTTCTAGTTCAGAGCAAAAAATGTTCCAAGGGGTTAGCAACAGTGAAATAGATGTTTCAAAAACTGAGAATTCCGCAGCAAAGAAAAGTCAACTACATGACCTTTTGGCAGCCGAAGTCTTGGCAAAATATAATGAACAGGAAACTTTAGTTAATGCTGGCTCTTCTCTGCCTTCCTTACCCCTTCCAACCTCACAAGCAAACACAGTTGATGACGATTTTATTGAAGCTAAAGACACTAAAAAAGGGCGCAAGAAAGCTGGGAAGACAAAAGCTGCTGGAAGTAAATCCTCTACTTCAGTACCCTCTGTTGATGCAGTAGTTTCGTCCATTGAGACAACTAAGAGCTCCAGGAAGGTGCAACAAGAGAAGGAGGTATTATTGTCTGCACCTTCCGTGGGTCCATCTTTAGGCGACTTTGTCCCTTGGAAGGGGGAGGCAACTAGCCCATCGCCTGCTCCTGCGTGGTCTACAGACTCTGGGAAGGTACCTAAAACCACGTCACTTAGGGACATCCTATTTGAGGAAGAAAGGAAAGGTGCTCCTACACAAAAACAACAGTCGACTGCTCCTCAAAAATCCCAGGCTATGAAAGTCAGTCACACAAGTTCTCGGCCCTCATCTGCCACATTGCCGACCAAAGCATCGGCTCCTATGAGTTCCCAAGCTCCAACTCAAACAAAGTATAAAGGCGACGATGATTTATTCTGGGGTCCACCTGAGCAATCAAAGCAAGAAATCAAAAGGTAGCTTCTCTCACTATTTTCTCAAGTGTTGGCTTTCGTGTTTTTATTCTCTTTGATTCTTCTGCCTGTCTAGCTTGGCTTTGCTTCTGTGCATACACTTAGTTATTGCTTCCTCATGTATTTTTCTATTGCCTCCTTATATAGGATTTTGGATAGTGTTCTTCTATAGCAATAGCAAGCTGAGCAAACATTTTTCTCCACATTTTTCTTAGCAGATCAGATTTTCCTCAGCTTGGAAATTCTGCCACTCCTGTGAAACCTACATCTGGAGCGTCTTTTACCAGCCAGAAATCTGCCCAGTCGTCCCTCAAAGTAAAACGAGGTGGAGATTCTAAGCGTTCAGGTAAGTTGAGTTTATTTGGAAAACTAGTACGGATGTGCAAATTGAACTTAGCTGAGTTGTGGTTACTTTCTGAGTTGGGGGCTCTGTCTATTGCTTTTCTTACTTGTATTCCTCCAACGCAGAGGCTATGGAGTTCCGTAGTTGGTGTGAGAGTGAATCCGTGAGGCTCACCGGAAGCAAAGGTATAAATCTAATTGGCTTAAACCAGCTTAATACTGTTTTACTTGTTTATCTACTAGTTAATAGTCTTAGTCCTGAAAGCAAGTTTTTGGATTTTGTCTCCAGATACAAGTTTCCTGGAATTTTGCGTGAAGCAGTCGAGATCAGAGGCAGAGATACTTCTGACACAAAACCTCGGAGGGCTTGATCCTAACCACAAGTTCATCAACAAGTTCCTTGACTACATGGATATGCTGCCTGGCGATGTGCTCACCATCGCCTTTCAGGGTCAGAATGATCACAAGGCCACTGCATACAGCGCCCGAGACATGACTTCTGACAACACAGCCTTCGGCGACTCTGACACCACTACGAGCGGGTTAGACGGTTCTGCCAAAGGAGGGAAGAAGAAGGGGAAGAAAGGGAAGAAGGTCAGCCCCGCCGTTTTGGGATTCAACGTCGTTAGCAACCGAATCATGATGGGCGAGATCCAGACCGTCGATGACTAGGAGATCAAACTTTGATAGGTAGGTGTACATACAAGTTGAATTCCTGCCTGTAAATGATATTAATGTTAGGCAAAATTTTGGGCCTTCTCCTTCCTATAGAGCCTCCTAAATCCTAATGACCGATTAGTTGTTAGAAGTTTTTGTAGCAGTGATGGGAGCACTTTAAGACTGCGTGGCTTCATGGACTCGTTACAGTTTCTCTGCCCACCTTGTTGGCTTGTTGTTCTAGTTTAACCTGTGAGGCTTAACTTTTGTGTTTAGATCGTTTTGAACGAGTTACTTTTTGGATTTTCAATCTAATATTTCATTGTCATGTTTTTATTTTTAAATTATATTTAAAAAGGACTTCGTTTTGGTACTGCAGATCCAATCTTTCAAGTGCGTTTTTCGGGTCCTTGTATATGAGTGTGATGGTGTCCATATCTTAATAATATAATATAGTTTGGTGGAAATCAATACCTTATTTTACAGCTAAAAATTAGTTAAAGACTCTTTAAAAGTAATGTCATGAATATTTAATTTCAAATGTTAGTCATGCTAAAAAAACATAAAAAAAAATGCAAGATATGAGAGTGAAGTGAATATAATCAATATATAGAGAACTTTTCTCGTAGTTTTCTTTTAGTATTTTATGGAAAAGAGGGAATTAGGAGAAAGAAATATACACGAGAGGGGGCAACTAGCAAAATAATGAAATTAGACAATTACACAACTGGACTAACTTAGATCATAAGAAAAACATAATTGTGTCGTATCTTAGATCATTGAAAGTTAAGATTTTATATAGTATTGTGATAGAGCCAAATAATTCCATAAGATATCTAGGGGCATAATCGTCATTTATAAGGTGAAACAATGAAATCCTAAATTCCTAATTCTCATAAGATTGAACTACTAGGGTTAGGAGAGGCTTCTCTAGGTTTCTTTGATAGCCGACCCCTTCCGACTTGAGCGTCGGAGGCTCCTTCGGGGGAGTGAGCTCCGCCTCTTCTTCTCCTTCTAATCTATGCAGGAAGATCGGTGGACAGGGAAGGATCGATGCAGATTTGATGTATCACATATTGGGATTTTAAGATTTGTGTAGGATCATAATATCTTTTGATTATGAAATATCATAACCATAGGATCGTATGATTCTAACATATTAAGATCCCACACCTCGATCCGAATCAGACACCATCTCCATTCCCCATATATTAAGATCTTAAGAGTTCAAAGAGTCTAAATATATGGATCAGACGCCATCTACATGAAGGGGGTTTGAAACAAACCGACTCTATGCCCAAACAAACGGGAATCTAATTGACAATTTTGATTCCTCTATTGCCACTTTTCCTTTTAGTATTTTGGCGGCTGCAAATTTGTTTGGCCACTTGCTCATCGAAATCAAATGTGAATAAAATCTTTGTATCATCAATGTATAGTGTTGATTGTTTGGAACTGCTCATACCATAGGAGATTGAGATGATTATACATCCAATTCTCCTTACAGGGTCTAAATTGCCAACGTCTGTAGAGAAGTAAACTACTTGATAGTTCCGAAATCAAATGTGAATAAAATCTTTGTATCATCAATGTTTAGTGTTGATTATTTGGAACTGCTCATACCATAGGAGATTGAGATGATTATCTTTGACATCCAATTCTCCTTACAGGGTCCAAATTGCCAACGTCTTTAGAGAAGTAAACTACTTGATACTTTTCTATCAAGTTGTTTAGTGTTTGATTATTTGGAATTGGCCATACCTTAGTAGATTGAGATGATTATCTTTGACATCCGATTCTCCTTACAGGGTCCAAATTGCCCACGTCTTTAGAGAAGTAAACCACTTGATAGATAAAATCACTTCCCTACACCATTCCCTCTCTAGTGATTGTATTCCGCATAACTCATAATTCAGTGTTTACATTCAAAATGATACATTTGGATGGTGGTAAGTAGATCTTCATACCATCCAAATTCTCACCTTTGTAAAAAAAAAAAGATGTAATTTATTCTGAAACATATTTGCAAGTGTTGCTCAATAATTTTTCAGTGCATCAAATTGCACTTGCCTTCACCATCAATCTAAAACACTGAAGCTATCAAGCTCTTATAATTGTTAACTTGCATAAACATTGTCAGTTCAGAATCCCATTTTGTGCACCAAACAATCCAGTGGATCGGAGCAAGAGAACAAGAGATCACAACCGTTTGAACTTGCATTTCCCGACGATGAATCAAACATGGAATTAAACACCTCATATCTTAGTAGCATCGACACAAGAACAAAAATCAACAGATACATCAAAATCTATGTCACCATCAAACAAGCCTCCTGATCTTTTCCCAGCACCCAAAAATCAGCTGTCTTGGATTGGATCTATTATTGGAGAGTCTAACAGCAAGGATTCCTGATCTTCAATGAACCGAACATCGCATAACCTTCCTCCACTTTCATCAGCAAATGTGATTTTCTTCTTTCCTCTACTCACAGCATCATTTTCAGGTTCTTCCTTAGCAGGTGTATTGTCAAACGAATTGGCCTCTTTTTCGGCCAAACTCTGCAGTTGATCAATTACGAGTTACATTGATGAAGATTGTGAAAGAGTTTTCATGTCGAGTTCAGAGTTCTTGAAAGAGTTTTCAGAGGACAGGAATGCTTACCACGATTTTGCAGAACCGATTGCAGTCTCTTTTCATATTGTCTATCACCCGTTTTGCCGTATCCTCTGATCTAATTGCATTCTCAACAGCTATTCTGACCTTTAGATACGGAAAGATAGAACCAACACAAAATCATCAGATGACTATATTATGCAATCAAATCTAAAAGACGATGAACTTTTTTCTTATGAAGACGAATTTCAGGTTAATTGCAAATGATGTTTTCTCAATGACCAATATGGGGACAGAATTATAAGAATCTGGGTGAGATTTTATGTCGAACATAAAAGACATTGCTTAACACAGAACTCAAAATTGCAAATACCTCATTTATATTGTTTCTTGATGGTGTAGCTCTCCTGGCTTCAGGTTGCAACATATCTATCATTATTTCCTTCATTGACCTCAAATCTTTTGTAAGTTTAGAAGCAAGCCGTTGAATGTCATTCATTTGTTGTTGTGAAAAAACTACGACATTCTGGGGGCATGTCCGGGTGCAAACACAACCACTATTCAGACCATACCACGATGGACGAGCAGCCTTGTTAGCTCCCTTCGTACGAACACGTTTTTTATCCTCATTTCCTCTTTTCATGTTCTCAGGTGCTGTAAAACTCGTAAAGACTTGATCACTACCAACATCAGATCTAGCATCTGCATTCACCTCTTGTTTTTCAAAACAAAGTCTCTGTTTACATTCTGGAAAGAAGAAAGCAGCAAGTATCAACAAATGGAATAGGCAAAAAATTAATATAAGGAACACATAGTACCATTTATCACTGCTCGACATCAAATAAGCTCTAAAGAATATGAACTGAGACATCAATAGATTCATTCATCCACATGTTAAGGAAAATGGGATCATATAACTGGTAAACAAGCTTTCAAGAGAAACCAAGATCGGAAAAGGCGCAGTGTAGATTTGCGAAAACAAATGTAAGTGTTAATTACCGAAAGATCCTAATCATTTCAGTCTAGAAACAACAAATGCCATTCAATACTTCAATGGGCCCAAGAATGATACCAATGCTTGAATGAGACCAATCAGAAAGATATTCATTTGCAACAATTTATCATTCATGTTATTCTTGTTCATCAGGGAAAAATATTTAAATCAATCTTATAAACTTACTGTCAGTCTCTTCGTAATCAGGTAAGTCAAGGAACTTCATTGCTTTGCATAGCTTTTGTTGAGAATCTGGGGAGATGGTCTGAAAAGGCAATTTTGCAAGTGTTAATTACTGAAAGTCGTAAAATATCCAGTGCAATAATGAATAATGGATGCCAAATTACGAAGCAAGGGAAGAGTAGTTGTACCTTCCTGGCTGAGTGAAGCCGTTCAGGAGGATGTTGCAGCTCCAAGGATTCAATGCTTTCACTTGATACGGATCTGGATACCTTGTCAGTGTCGTCCATTGAGTCTACCTCCACCATTACAGGGATACTGCAGTCGCTGGGAATTGCTTCATTGACATATTTCAAGGGACTGGTACATCTTATTGTTGCATCAAGGCCACTGGTTGGACTCTTAACAGATATACATGGAAAACCAGGAAGCGTATACTCCTTATTGCTAACAGTGATATCTTCATCTTGATGACTCGTGCAATTCTCATTGCAGGAAGATCCATACAAGGGAAACAGAAAATCTGGAGACTCTTTACATGCCAACATATCAGTGACATCTTCATCTTCCTGTGCTATAATGACAGGCTGCTCAGCAGCTTTTACTGGATCATCAGCCTTCGAGTCCTCTTCATGGTTGGATCTTTCAGGAGAAACACATGAATCTTCAGGACTGTCTTTAAATTTGTAGCAAATTTGATTAAGACTGCAGGAAACTTGGAGTTCTTCAGCAACCGGTGAGGACTGCTCTATAGGTGAATAGCCATCATCAGAATCAGGCAATTCACTTTCATGGCTGGAGTTTTCAGGAGGAACACATGAACCTTCCAGACGTTCATTAAATTCAAAACAAATTTGATTAAGACTGCAACCTAGGCGGTCTTCAACAATCAGTGAGGATTGTTCTCCAGGCGAGCAACCATCATCAGATTCAGGTAATTCACTTGCTACATTCTCAGTGATTCCCAGGTCATCAACGTGCATCATCTCTTCACAGGCAAGAATTTCTGGAGGAGAACTAGCAGTTGTAAGATGTTCACAGGAAACTGGACCAGCTTTGGATACTTCAGGCCCTTGCGCAACAATTAAGGAATCTTCTTCCTCCATGCAACTTTCACTTGTCTCTTGTGCTTCACTTACAGTATCCCCTGTAGGAATGATTCTATGCTCACTAGAATAAGAATCATCCGAAATGCAGGATACATCATGGTCTAAGATGCAATCAGGCTCAGAAATCTCCACTTTAATAGTTGCACACATGTCAATAGCATCACCCACTTGCAAAGAATCTTGATCAAATGAAACTGGCTCGCATTTAACTACAATAGTAGGTTTTGACCCAAACCCACACTTCTGCATCTTCCGAGACTTAGATTTTCTGGAAACCTTACGCTTCAAACTGCCAAGGGTTTCTTCCAAATCAAAACCATCCTCTTCAGGTTCTGATCCTTGATTCACTCCCTTGTCAACTGATCTTGAACCTTCCCATTTTTTAGCTTTACATTTCTTCTTCAGCTGTGTTAATGTCATTTCACCAAGGAAGATATCATCCAAGTCGCGACTTCTTTCAAAAGAACGTTCAGTAATACAATTGTCATTGGCAATCTCCGCCTCAGACTTCACCATGTTAATACTAGACACCCTTCGGAGGGACCTCTTAACCAATGCTATATCTTTGGTGTTTGACCCATCATATAGTTCTGGAGAACCAAGAATAGTGTTGATTTCCTTGAATGACAATGTTGGTCTGCCTCTGCTTACATTTGGAACTTTGACCACTTTACCACCCTTGACAGCAGATATGTAGTGTAGGTGGTGATTACTTCTTAGCTCCATCTAAGAACAACTGAAAATAAGCTTCCTTTATCCTCTTGTGTTAGTCAAAAGAGCTTATTGTCCTACAGGTAAGAAAACAATAAGGCTCAGAAGTAGCTAGTTAAGATAATAAATAGCAGAGGTATAGAATCAATCACTAAAAGTCTAAAACTGCTGTAAATCATAACCTGTTGATGTATTTCAAAATTTCAATCCAACTAAAAGAATGTAGCAAAGAAGGTTGAAGCTAACATATTTAACAAGAACAAAGATAAATCCGAGAAATGCCAAAATAGAAAATATGTGTTGATGGCTATAACTCTATAAAACCATATCAATATTGAGACCTTGAAAAAAAGACTGGAATGGAGAAATTTGCAAAATTTTAGAGGGGGTTGTGGTTGGGGGATTTCACCCACATTCTCCAGATCTATAAAAAAATAAAATAAAAGGGGGAGTGAATAGTTTGAAGCGGCCTACAAACAAAGAACTAGAAAAACGTAATCTTTTCAGAACCCTAGATCCGGGTGAATTGAAAATCAAAGTTCAATGAATCGGCGCCTAAGAGATTGGCTTCACTCCCTCAAACCCTAATTTACCAACGCAGAACACAGAACGGCCGATCTACATCAGCAAAGGAGCATCGAGACCGAATTCAATTACATCTCCTTTCAAAAGGGGGACAATTGAAGTCAATGCCGCCATTAGAACAATAAACCAAGAAACTCAGAAATTAGAAGTTCAATGAATCGGCGCCTAAGAGATTGGCTTCACTCCCTCAAGCCCTAATTTACCAACACAGAACACAGAACGGCCGATCTACATCAGCAAAGGAGCATCGAGACCGAATTCAATTACATCTCCTTTCAAAAGGGGTACAATTGAAGTCAATGCCGCCATTAGAACAATAAAGCAAGAAAGTCGGAAATTAGAAGTTTCCATTTACCTGTACACTTTTCTTTGTGCTGCAAATAGCCGCAACGAAGCTCCGATTCAACAACAATGTACAATGAGCGAGAAACCCCGACACTGATAGAGCGAGAGTGTTTTTTCAGAGAGAGAGAGAGAGGAGGAGGCGGTAGGTGCGAGAGGTGTTGTGTTAAGATGGAGATTTCGAGGGACGAGGGGTACGAAATCTGGCGCCAAAGCTCCGTGGCGGGAATCTACTGCGAAGATGGTGCCAGAAAATGTGTTGGATTCGGTGCGACTAGGGTTTTCTACTCTCCAGTGCACCACTACGCTTTCCACCGTTGATTTTCCGTATTGACCCTTTCAACGGCTGGAGATTCACATCGACGAAACCACATCCATATGGGCCAATTAGTCAATTGGGCTATTGGTAAAATGTACAAAATCCTTTTAAAAAAAAAACACTCCCTCCGTATCAAAAAAAATAAAAATTATTATTTGACTGTCAAATAAAAAGTTAATTTTTTTTTATAAAATATGATTTTTAAAATAACTTTGTATTGATTATGATTATTTTTTAAAAAAATTTAATATTTTATATAGTTTTTATTAAGTAAAAAAACTAGCGAAAAGTAAAGTATAATAAAAAATTGTTGAAATAAATTATTCTTAGAGCCATATTAATATAATTATAAATATGCTGATTTTTTTGCTATTAAATTAAATATGATGAATTGAGGGTATTTAATTAAAAGTTTCACTAAATTCAAATTTTAATAAAAAACATTATAATTCAATAATAATTTTTGTAAATGATACAGAGTATATCTCATCTCAACCGTAGATATTAAATATTTTTTAACACCTTACAATAACTATTTAAATATGAATTCCTTGAAATAATTATAATGTTTACTTAACAATCATTTGGTAATAAAAATACTAACACAAAATTTTAACCTTTAAAGTACAATACTTTTATTTTTTGTGAAAAAATAAAATAAAAGCTCTTCGGCAACCTAAAAACTTGGCGGTATCATACGATTCATACCGTCTTTCATCAGTTCCCCTTCCCCAAAGTGCGCCCCCCTCCAAATTTTCAATCAAATTTTGCCGCCAAAAGCAACACAAACCCTCGCCATATACTCCGCCTCCGTTATCTAATATTCACTTTTCACTCTCTCTGCAGATCCTTTCGGTTCCATCTCCGATTTCAATCGAAAACCCTAATTCGGACGGGATGGAGAGGGAGGATTTCGAGCAATTGGTAGTCCCCGGCGAGCACTCGCCCTCCGATGATCAAAATCGCAAGCTCAAGAGATTGAAGAAGGCGTTTGTCGCACCGAAAAGTCCTGTGTTCGATTCACTTCTTCAGGGAGACGAGGTTGAATCGCCTGTAGGAACCTCGAAATCATTGGATTCTACCAAGTCCGACGATGAGTTGCGCGGATCTGATCACAGATCTGAGGGGGTGGAGAGAGAGAAGAGTTTATTTGATTCGGTTCTTCAGGATGTCGAGTCTAGATCTCCTGAGAGTTCCATGAAATCGTTGGATTCTGTCATGTCCGACGACGCGCTGCTCGGATCTGAGCACAAATCTGCGGTGTTTGAAAGGGAGAAGGCGTCTGAGGAGTTCGATCAACTCTTTCCTTGGGAGGGAGAGTCCGCTGGAGCGAAAAGAGCTTTGGATTTCGGCCCTGACGATGGTGATTCATGCGACGGGTTTGATATGAACCTAGATTCGGAGAACCAGGGCTCGAAAGCGGTTGATGGTGATAAGAAGGGGAACAGAAAGAGAGTGAAGAGCAGTGGCTGTGATGGAGAAAGGAAGGAAAGGAGTAAAAAGAAGAAGAAGGAAGATAAGAGTGGAGCTGATGGGAAGCCGAAAGTTTCCAAAAGGAAGGAGAAGCAAGTGAGTGTCTGCAGATAACTGTGCTAGTATATTTCTTGAAATCTGGCTTTCTAGTGTGTGGTTTAATCTGTCATGTTGTGAATTGTGCAGGAAAGGAAAGCTGAAGTTGAATTTCTCGTGGATTATCAGCGTCAGCTTAGAGGTATGAATGATTTAATTGCTTGAGCAATTATCTTTTGTGCATTATCTGAGTTTAATTTTGTTATCTTTCATGCTCAGAAAGGAGAGATGTTGCATTTAAGCCTCTATCTGCTGCCCCAAAACCAGTATCTTCAGTTCTTGAAAGAATCAGGCAAAGGAAGCTACAAGTCTCTATCAAGTATGAATCTATTTTCTCCATTGTTTTTTGTGTCTATTACTGCTTATAATATGTTGACTTACCTGATGCCGGATTTCGCACACAATGTAGGGCGGCAGTTTCCATCAGTAATCAGTTCAGTGATTCATTGGGAGAAATTATGACAGATAGTGATTCAGAAGAATTTGTCATTGTAAAGAAAGAGGACAGTAAAGGAGCATCTATGTGCAAGGACCAAAGTGATCCAATTGCAATTAAGGTTGACCACACTAGTTCATCTCCTGTAGACAGATCTGATGAGGATTTGACCCAACTGGGTGATGGGCATAATTCTCGTGAGACGGTGAGCAAAATATGAATTATGACATTCATAAGTTTGATCTTAATAATTCTCTAATGTTGGTAATGTATCTCTTGACAAAACATGGTTTACCATACTATCTTACATATTTCTTAATCTTGGTAGTAAATATCTTGTCCTGCCCAATGTCAGACATCTGATACTGTTTGGAAACTAATATGATTACCTGTTTTTATACATATTGTGCAAGCATGACAATGGGTTATGTTTATGGGCACATTATATGTTAAAAGTGTAAGCTGAAAGATAGTATCAGCCAAAATATTCAACTAGAGAAAGATAATATTGGGAATTGATTATAAATGCCTGTTTTGAATGAAATGCAGCCTTTGGTAGAAGATATGAAACCTTCAGCTGCATTCCGCCCACCAACAAATGATACACAGGTATGCTGGCACCACCTTGTGGGAGTGAATTTTGCGAATTGGGATTCCCTTGGTGTTTTTTCCTGATCACATGTATTCTGTGCTGCAGGAACTGTTTTCTGAATCACAAACATTAGATGATAATTCAAAGGCGGAAATAGGAAGTTCTCAAGATGAAGACTTGGCTCCATCCTTGCCTTCAATGAACTTGAAGCTAGATTCTGTACCTTTAGATGATATGTAATGCTTATGAATCTCCTCTCTCTTTTTTTAAACACAGCTTGATATTTTTTCCTTCCTGACGAGCTTGGAGCATTTTATAGTCATGCTAATTCCTCTTGCAATGGGCAATTGTTTTATTGCAGCTCATCGGACGATGATGAAGAAGAGAATGACAAGGAGAACATCAACCCCGTTATAGGCCAGTTATTTAAAACGAATTTGTCTCCAAAGGGTGATCCTGTAAAAGAATTTCTTGATGAGGAGGCTTTAGAGGAAGATTGTAGTGATGACGAAAGAAGGCGCTTTGACGATGAAGGTGAAGATGATTCTGATGCTGCAGAGATTGCTGAAATGATCGCAACTAATTACACAGAAAAATCAGCTGATCATGAGAGGCGCAATGAACTTCATCAGATGTGGCTTGCCCAACAGGATGAAGCTGGAACCGAAAACCTTTTGCAGAGACTACAATGTAAAGTAAACCAGAAAGATCCAACTTTACTTGACGAGGAAGATGAAGGGCAAAACTCATATGAAATGGATGATGAATTTGGTGATGATGATCTTCCTCCTACAAATGCTGCCCGTGTAAGCATCAAACAATTAAGGCAGATGATACCACAGATGTTCACTGATAAAGATGATGGTTATGTATCATCTGAGGATGAAGAAACAGAAAGAAGGCTGAATAAGCAGCGGCTGCTGGGGAAGGTGGTAAGTATTTCTTTTCCAGTTGAATTGATTGTAGCAGCAAATGTGTTTTAGATCAAGTTGGTCTACACCTGCAAATTCAAATATTTTACATTCTCTGTGTTGATCACTAGAAACTTGTTCGTTTAATGTGGTGCATCGATTTTCTAACAGGAAATCAAGCAGCAGGCTGTGTTTGCATCACCAGTAGAGAATGGGGTGTCCCGAGAAGTTTTTGGCCGTATAAAGAAGCTAAACTTGGTCCCTGAGACTAAAAAGAAAGTGAAAACATCATGTAAGTTGAATCTGAAGTACAGAGATTGTCCTGCTTTCGTAGTTTCCATTTTCATTTCAAAATCATCAAATGCTATTCTCATGATCTATTGTTCCTTTTTCTCTATCTTGCTCAGCTATCTTTCCGAACCTTGTCAAAAAAGGGTCAGATAGTAATTCATCCAAGGTAAATTGTTTGCTGAAAAGAAAATTGTGCACTATGTAATTTCAGTATCTTTAATACATTTTATAGCTTAATATTGGCACTTTCACAAATTTGCAGTCATCTTTTCTGAATCGAATGTCAAGCATTCCAGTATCTTCAAGGCGCAATTCAAATACAGTCAAGGCTTTCATATTTGGACGAGATGACAGCAATAGTAGAAGTTCATTAGCTGCTTCGGAGGAAGACTCTAGGGACACGGTAATCAGCCCTCTATCTAAATGGATTCAGTTTTAGCCCTTCCAATCTATAAACAACATACCCTATATCAATGCCGTCTTTCTGCCATTTTCAGACGAACCAGGCAGAAAAAAGCAGCCAGCGAAAAAGAACCTTCACAGCTAAATTCAGCTCTCAAGCAAGACAAAGGACTCAAATCAGTGCAGAAACAAGCCACAACTCTTCTCTTATCGACATCCTGAAGCGCAGCTCTGTGCAGACGAGCCATTTGGCACGAGACAACAGCATGGTTGATCATCAAGCTGCGTTCGCCGCATTCAAGCTCTCCAAGAGACCGGTAAAGGTTGAAGCTAGATCTTAATTTATATGTTCTTTCTGTTTTATGGTGATTGAAATCCAATCTACTGTTACATATTTGAATGGGTAAATCTGTAGCTTTCAATGTAGTTGGAAAAATCTTCCAAGATGTTTATCTTTGAATTTCAGAACTTGAAGATTTGAAATATCTAGAAAGAACTATTTGAATCTTGTTATTAAACAAATCCATGGTTCTAAGATCTCGTAGGTGAGTGACAAGTGTATGGTTGAACAATGAGGCCTTTCGTTGTTTAGGTTAGCAAATGAAACATCGCCCTCCATCCCTATCATTGTATTAATTTGAAATATTTGTTCTATCCTCTTTGCATATTTAATATTTAATGTTTTTTTTCCAATTTATCGGTCTATGTTTGCTCATAATTATACTTAACCTCAAGTAAATTTGTGATATTGATGTCAGAAAAAACCCTTTTTGATTGAAAATAAAGTTGTCTCAACAATTTAAATGTCTAATATTGGTACTCCCTCCGTTTTAAAATAAAAGTCGTTTGACTTTTTTACACGTATTTTTATGAGGTAAAAACTATATAAAATATTAATTTTTTAATGAATTTTTTTCAATAAGTTTATACTTGTGACTACTAAGTACGAAATTATTAAAAAAATTGATAAAAAAATAATATTTTATAGTTTTTTTATCTCCTTAAAAAGCGTGCAAAAAAAGACAAACGATTTTTATTTTGAAACAGAGGGAGTATCATTTTGCGTAGTCAAACATCATATCCATAAATAAGAGGAGAAAAGGAAAGATGGAATGTGAATATGTGATGTTGATATACATTACAAAAAGTAGGAAAACAATTCAATTAGACTACGAACACTATATTTGTTAATCAGGTGAAACAAGAGAATATATTAAGTAATCCAAAAATAGAAGTTATCTTATAGATTTTGATGTTTACGAACCATAGTTTTATATCACAGGTTCTCATAAAAAATAGGGAGAATAGAAATATATATACCCTAAATTAATATGTTAGTTGCAATTCATCTCAAAATATAAGTTGTTTGACTTTGTGTTAAGAAGCTAAAAACCCTATAAAATCTCTTAAGGAAGAAAGTAGGTTTTGTTGGGCACAGAGGTTTCCAAAATTTCGTTGCACCAGGAACGCGACAGACTTTTCAATGAGGGTTAACTTCAATGTGATTCAGTCACAACAAAAAGTGTGTTCCCGCCAAAAAGCGCAGTCATGATCCTGGTCGTACCATTAGGACTTGAGTGGGGCTCAAGGAATTTATATGAGCTACCATTTACCAGCCATTGCCATGAACCTATGGTACTTGGAGTATAAGATAGGTAAGAAGGAAAGCACGCTGGCGGATGAGCATTTCATTGAAGAATTGGTGGTAGGGAACTCGACGACGTTGAAGCCAGTAGAATGGCCTGAGTTCATGAAGTTCTACTTGGTTGGATGGCCAGAGGCCCAGAGTGTGAGGATTGATGTGAAGAGATTCAGACCCACCTTGCTAATTTGTTAATTGAAAGCTCTCGATCTTCTTTGGTAATTACTTTCAGCTTAATTCTTTTGAGTTTCTGATTGCAAAAGTTGCAGAATTTAGTACAAGATGAAATTAGGATGCATATTTTGCAACATCTTTTGGTTATTTCCTTTGTAGATAAGCAATTCATTTGGCATGTGAGATTCACATTTTGCCTCAAAGTAAAACAAATGAAGAGATCAGGTTTGCATTTGATTTGGATTTGGCACAATTGATCAATGGAATTGTAAGGATGGTGTGGCCAACAACAAAACCAAAAAAAAAAAGATAAGGTATATAAATTACAAATCGGTAAAATTAGTAATAAACCTATCGACTTTATACTACAAACCAAGGTCCGCATAATGAGACTCGCGGGAGGGGGAGGAGTAGCGCCTTGCTAGTGAATGTTTTTTGGTGGCTTGTCGCCGATGGTGCTCTACGTAGGCTCAAAGGTACGGGGTTAATGGAGCCAGAAAAGATGCAAAAGAATATAAGAGCGAAAGCAAAGGCAAATATATTTATATACTCGTAATAAACAACTCCACACACTTTAAACGTATGCATCCCGAATGCATCTTCTCCAGTGGTCTCTATCCACTAATATATTTATATAATAAACAAATATTCTAAAAAGGTAAAAAAAAGTAAAATTAAAAAAAAAAAACTTTCATCACCATTAAGTAATTCATCATCATTAAAATTTATGGAAAATCACTACATTAAATAATCTAATAACATAGCACCAAAGAAAAAATCTAATAACACATATCATATTTTAATCTATATTATAAGATTCAAATTTTATAGTTAATACTCCATTCGTTAATTAAAACTTGACGTTTTACTATTCACATACGTTTTTTCAAGCGTTAAAAACTATATAAAATATTAACTTTTTAAATATTTTTTCAAAATAATTTCATACTTATTACTGTTAATTACAGTATAAATTTATAAAAATAAATGTAAAAAAATTAATATTATATATAGTTTTCACCATTTTAAAAGACGTACGATAAATTTTAATAATGGCCCTTATAAAATGATGAGATCGACACGGTGTAGGAGAGTAGAACGGTGGGGTGGCCAATTCAACAATGACGAAAGCAAGGGCAAACGGTTTTCCATTCGGAGGAGGAACCAGTCAAATTCGGCCGTTGTCCAACCCCCGCTAGTGCCCTCGCAACGGCAAAATCCACAAGGAATTTCGATTTTTGCGGCATGTGTTGAATTCCTTGTCTCTGGATGATTGCGATCTGTGAATCCACTGCAACCGATTCCTTCCTTCCACGAGTGAAATTCATCCTATCAAACTTTTTCCTTGTTGGAGAAATTCCGTCCGAAATTTCCCCTATATTTCCTCAACTACCGAACTCAGACTCATCTTTGCGTGACCAATTCTACCCGTGCTTAATTACTCCTTCAAGTATCTTTTATCCTTTCTGTTCCAGCGATTTTGCCGGAATTTCTTTTGTTTTTTCAGTTCCGAGATTTTGATTTATGTGTTTTTGTATATCTTGAGAGGTGTGCCGTGTGCGATTTTTTTTTTGTTGTTCTCCGATCCATGGCGGGTTCAGGAACGCGTTTGTCGTCGTCGGAGAGTGGGATTCCGACGGGGCTGAATCGGATTAAGACTGTTAGGGAGCCGATTTCGCTTTGCCAGGGCTCGAAACATGTTGATTCCGTTAAGCCGTCGGTTTCATCGGCGCCAGCTAGGAAATCAAAGCAGAAACCCGCGGGATTCGGCTACTTTAGACCAGGTCTGTGTTCCAGCTTTAGGTTTTATCCCTTTTTAAAATTCTAATTGCCATTTTAAAAAAAAAAATCTGTATTCCTCCAATTTGAACGTGTGAACTTGTAATTACCAGTGTTGAAGGTGTATTTTTGGAGTAATAGTTGTTATCAATTTGCTTGTGTAAGGCAATGGTGCCAACTGCCAAGAGAACAGCTGAAAGCCATAAAACTGCTGTTATTGTATAAAAAGTGGATTCGACTGTCAGGTGTTTTTAGTTCTAGTAGAAATGTGAATACAATTGATTTTCCAACCTAGATTTTATTTGATTTTGAGGACAAAACACTACTTTTGATTTAGAGTGTGGATATTCAACTTGTGATAAGTTTAGTGCTCAAGTTCCAAACATAAGTTGTTCTTATAAGAAATGATTCAGACTTCAGAGTGAATGACTTGCATATTTTAGCTGCCTTTGATTTCTATTAACTTGTTTTGTGTCTTTGTTATAACTTATAAGTACTTGGTGATCATCAAGTTATCAACTCAAACTTAAATCACTATTTCTGCCTTGTTTAAGGATTTTCTAGAGGGAAGAAGATAACGTGGTGGCTAGCATCATATCTTTCAAAGGAACGGGGCTTTAGCAGAACTTCAGTCGCCGTAAAGGTTAGAAATCTTTCTCAGATAAGGTTACTGATTACAGGGTTTTGTAAAACAAGGCAGGTGTTAAGGTGCTAGTGCATTTACAGGGTACTAGATCTGACGGTAAGGAAATTAACACGGAGGGTCCAGTGAGAAGCAAATTGCACAAATCAGGAAAGGATTCACCTGCACAACAGCATATGTCAGATGATAAATCCAAGAAGAACGTTCCAAGAGATTTTAAAAGCTTCTCACATGAACTCAGACGAGGAAATGCTCTTCCTCCTGATTTGAAGAGTTTTTCACATGAACTTGAATGGGCCAGTGATTTGGCATATGCCAAATCAAGGGCACACAGTTATAGTGATTTGAAGGTATTCTCTCGCATAGTCCAATGAACTATTTTATTTATACAAAATTCAAAGTGTGGATGCCTTTCTGGATAAGGGAAATAACAATGTGCATGCCATCATCTAAGCTAGAAAAATAAACTTTGTTACCCATTTGTACTGTTCTAAAAGTGTTGATTTATGTTCTCTTCATAGACCGAGACAAAACTATATTTGGATTTGAAAGTAACTATAAGTACAATGAATAGGAATTCTCATAATCATATATACTTATTTCTGTCTGGGAAAAGGAATCCCAGCCGTGTGCTACCCTGACAAACTCAAACATTCAATTGGTTAAATATTGTCAGTGATAATCACATATCTAGTGTTTTATGGATTCTGGTACTCTGAGTGCTTATAATTGCTATCTGTAACCAAGTTGGCTCTTTTGCATTCAAATACTCATGAGCAACCATGATACATGATAATGC
Organism: Persicaria maculosa; assembly: GCA_963922045.1. NCBI lineage: Eukaryota > Viridiplantae > Streptophyta > Magnoliopsida > Caryophyllales > Polygonaceae > Persicaria > Persicaria maculosa. Next base: position 68,098,157 of record OY998262.1, read on the forward strand.
CTACCCGGTTAAAATCATATAACCAGCACAAGGATACAACCTTAAAACTGAAGGGTGGGCAACATTGTGAATTTTGCATCATCTGGTAATAGAAGTTGTTTGCTACTAACCAATTTGGTTCTTTCTATATTCTGCATCACCCTCAGCTATTTCCTTTCTTGGTGCTTAGGTTAATTTTGTTCTCAAGTGATTTAATTTTTCAACATCATAAGCCTGTGCTTAAACGTCAATATGAGATTCAGATTGTTTTTTCTATCTAATTTGTTTTGACTTGGGAGCCAGGAGCTCTTGGGATCCTTGCATCTGAGATTTGACGAGGCCAAAGAAGTAGTGAATATGGAGCTGTCCAGTTTTGTGTGTGATGTTACCGATTATCTTGAGCAGCATGATTCCTCCTTTACAGGACGTGAAATAGCTGAGGAATTGTTGACTCTGGCTCAAAAATGCATTCAAATGACCTCCACTGAATTGCGGGAGAAATGTGAATGTATTGTTCAAGACTTGAGAGAAAAACGACAACTTTGTCAAACGGGAATTCTTAAGTGGTTGGTCACTCACATGCTGTACACACTGACTCGTTGCACTAGACTGCTGCAGTTTCAGAAAGATACTGAGCCCATTGATGAGAAGGCTTATCACAAATTTAAGCGGGTTCTAGAAAGCATCCCTTCTCTTGATATGAGTTGGTTGCCTGATTCAGAAATAGGTACTTCAGTTACAGTTTATGATTCACTCCATGATGTTCCTGTGAAGCATGATAAGGTGGCTGGCCATGATTCTTCTAGAAGCACTGAGGCAGGTCATTGTTTGTTAATGGCACCAGATGGTGATAACGGAAAAGTTCTGAGAAAGGGATCCTCATTCCTTGATCTACAATCACTATCTGAAAATGCAGAGTCTATCTATGAATCCTATGATGAGCAAGAGCAAACCTTGGATGAACCTGCAGTACTTTGTCGGATATGTGAGGAAACTGTTCCCGTATTGCACTTGGAATTTCATTCGTATATATGTGCATATGTAGATAAATTTGATATGGCTTGTTTAACTCTGGATGAACGGCTATTCAAACTCACTGAACTTCTGGAACAAATCATAGAATCACGCAAGTATTACCAGTGCACAACACCCTCCAGTCCAGAAAATTTCAGAATGACACCTAATAACTCTGAAGGTACACCAGAAGGTTATTCTCCAAATGCAAGTGAATGCCAGAATAGATGTTTTGAAGAAATGTTTGAGGACCTTCATGAGATGGACACTGCTCGTATAGAAGACGCGCACATTGCTGCTTCAGTGTTTATGAAGTGTCCCTTGGCATTTAAGCTCAGCAAACATGGCCCATCTTCTGCAAATGGTAGCATCTCAGGATCCTCTACAAACACCCCTAGAGCTGCTCATTTTGACTTCTGGTTGGAACACTGCAATCCTTCCGGACAAGAGGATATAAAACAGGTAGGTAAACCTATCAAACTCTTCGTAGATAATTATTGCCACAAATGTGGAGGCAGATTTTCGGTTATGTATGATTATAATGATAAACCTATAGTGTAAAGACTAACTATCATAATCTGTCGCCTGGGCAAGCATAATGCCGACTTGATTGCCACACTTAAGGAATGCATATTCAAACCCCTGAACTTGCTTGCCATTCTACATAAATTGGTTTAGAAGCTGAAAACCTTGTTGGCTATCTACATAAAATTGCTTGGCACACTCAAGGAATGCATATTTTATCTGAGCACATTAAAACCCCTGATCTGTGCACTTAATTATTGCCACTGTTACCCTTTTCAGATGATTGTCCTAGCAGATATATCTCGCTGTGTGGCAGCTACAGATATCTCAAAAGATGGATGTTGTGAGTTCTTAGTAGCTTGTATGGAAGATTTGCAGGATGTGCTGCAGCAGAGTCAGTGCAAAGCTTTGGTGATTGATACATTTGGACATAGAGTAGATAAGCTTTTGCGGTAAGCTCTTGGTCATGATATAATTGTTTTGCAATAAACTTACCAAGTTTCTAAATGGTTCATACTCATCTTCACATTTCTTTTTGTTAATAAATGCAGAGAAAAATACATGCTTGCATGTGATCTAATTGATTCTAAGGATAATGATTATGATGGAACGCCCAGGAAAAGTTCAAGGACTGCATCAGATGACACATCCGAGTCTAGTTCTCTGTCCACTCCTGTAAACTTTTCTAATAGAGAACGGATATGCATTGATGATTTTCAGATAATCAAGCCAATTAGCAGGGGTGCTTTTGGTAAAGTTTTTCTTGCCAGAAAGAGAACTACTGGAGATTTATTTGCAATTAAGGTGAATGCTACTTTAAAACATCTAAATTCGGCTCTTGGAAACCACTTAAATATGCAAAACTAGGCAGGGTTAATTTTCGTCCTTTTCCTTTTCAATAAAGAACTTTGATTACATATTACCTGTAGTTTTTAATCTGACATATTTTATTTTATAGGTGCTGAAGAAATTGGATATGATACGCAAAAATGACATTGAACGAATATTAGCAGAGCGTAACATATTAATTGCTGTTCGGAACCCATTCATGGTAAGGTTTGGTTGCACAATTAACACCTACATGATATACACATGCTATAGAGTTTTTTAATTTAGTAGTATCATATATTTCTGCTGTCATCAATTATGCTACTTAATGTTCAAAATTTAAATTATTGAAGAAATCATATGGATTATTACTAAAATAGGCCAAGACATTTACACTAAAGCATACCTGATATTTCTGTCACTGCAGGTTCGGTTTTATTATTCATTCACTTCTAGAGATAATCTTTATCTAGTCATGGAGTATCTCAATGGTGGTGACCTATATTCTTTGCTTCGAAATGTTGGTTGCCTTGAAGAAGATGTGGCTCGTACATATATTGCTGAACTGGTGGGGTAAAAGCTTACAGTTGAATGCATAGTCTTCACTCTTCATCTTTCTTCAACTCCTCAATGTGTTAGTTGAAATTTCCAGGTCCTTGCTTTGGAATATCTTCATTCTCTGGGCATTGTGCATCGTGATCTTAAGCCAGACAACATATTGATTGGACAAGATGGTCACATCAAGGTATGCATAACAAAAGGTCTTATTAATCAGCTTACGGATTTTGGTAGTTCAGTGATACTGATGGTCACTCTCTTTAATCAGCTTACGGATTTTGGGCTGTCAAGAATTGGTCTTATTAATAGCACTGCTGACTTAGATGGAGCTGAGACTAAAGGTACTTTAGGCTCCAAAAGCCTGAATGAGCAAACAGCAGAAGAACGAAGACAGTCAGCAGTCGGTACACCTGACTACTTGTCACCTGAGATCCTTCTTGGAGTTGATCATGGTTAGTTCAATTTTCATTTTGGTTGCATTTCCAGATCTGAAAATACTAGAAAGGATATTTTTTTATCTCTCCCACATTTCTTCTCAAGGAACATTTCCTTCCTTTTTTATACGACAATTAATGCCTTCTTGGCTGTTCATGGTGAATTATATGCAGGTCACGCTGCAGATTGGTGGTCAGTAGGAATTATTATGTTCGAGTTGATTACAGGAATTCCACCTTTTGCTGCCGATCTTCCAGAGGTACTTAAAATGACAGTTTGCCTCTCTCATTTTCTCGCAAGTAACAAAAAACTAAGACATGTTATTGGTGGATAAAGTCAAATAATTCCCAATCATCAAATTTCCATCTCTAAAATGTTTTCGAGTAGTTCAACGAATTCACTTTACGATAAAAGAAATAAAAGATATGCCTGATAGGTCAGCTTCAAAGTCGTTGCTTAGAAAAAAATATCATTGGCTCCACTTGACGATAGCACGTGTATGAATCTCTAACATGTTTTAAATGTGACAGTTTTTTTACTTGCATAAAAGTAATATTGAGATTTCTTGTTTAATGGCCATTAAAAAAACGTTATTATATCATAATCTGCAACGTTATCCTATGGAATCGTCTTCCTTATTGTTTTAGTTAATGTTCCTTGCAGAGTTACTTACATAATATGAGCTCATCTTTCTGAAAATTTTTTCCCTGTGCAGATCATCTTTGGCAACATTCTGAACAGGAAAATTCCTTGGCCTTCAGTTCCTTCGGATTTGTCATTTGAGGCCCAAGATATAATCAGCAGGTTAGTTTGCTGCATGCAGTCCCTTTATGAGTTTCCACTGCTCGTGCTTCATACTAACCAACCAATGAGGATAAAATTATTTCTTGATTGATGGGGAAAAATCCACTGTAAACACAATGGTCTATGTGCGTGTTATTTTTGTCAACGCATAAGTGTTTGTTTTTAGAAAATAAGAATCAATAGTGTCCATGATTCCTTGTATCTGTGCAAGTTCTTTAGGGTTTATTTAGTGATGATTAAGTTGTGTTGTATTTCCCAGATTTCTGATGCTAGACCCAGCTGAGCGTCTTGGAGCAAGAGGAGCATCAGAGGTTGGATTTCCCTTTTTATAGCATGATTTTTGGAGAAGTTGCCCTTCAAAGAAAAAACAAATTTGCTTGCTACTCTCTTTTACAATGATTTATATCCTTTGTTTAACAATATATCTTTGCAGGTGAAAGCACACCCATTTTTTAAAGGCATTAACTGGGATACATTAGCATCACAGAAGGTATCATATCTCCTTTTTGTTTCCTTCAAGAGATTAAACTAGCAGATTTTCTTTGTGAATGCCTTAATGTGATTCTTCCTCTGCCTGATCTCTTCATAGGCTGCTTTTGTTCCACGGCCAGATACAATAGACGACACAAGCTACTTCGTGTCACGTTTTGATCGTAGTTTCAGAATGTCTCACCACGAAACATCAAGTGATTCTGCATCTGAAACAAGCAGCACATGCTCCATTGATGAAGTTGAGGTTGGTTTGAGCATTTGCGTAACGAAATCATTTATGTATAAATAACTTTAATTCTCATTGAACTTTGGTGGTTTCTCTGTCTACAGAGGGATGGATGCGGAAATCTTGAAGAGTTCAGCTCATCCATTGATCTTTCTTCAATCAATTTCTCATTCAAGGTACCCTCCTAACTTCCTTACACTCTTCACTCAACTTCACAAGATGCATTCTATCACACAGATGCCAACCAATTTCACTTCCACTGCAGAATCTGTCACAGTTGGCATCTATCAACCACGACATGCTCTTGCGAAGCGGGATGGATCCATCCAAGTGCTCATCGCCATCAAGATCCACAATCCGAAAAATAAACCCTTTATGATCAATGCACATAAAAAAATAAATTCCCTTGTAAAAATCCCTTTGTACATAAATGCCAACATCTTAGGTTCATTGTGTACAGATTCAACATTGAGCTCATCATATATATACCCAGGCGTTTCCACTTTCAGACAATTTCGTCATCTATAAGACTATAACCACTAATGATCTGGTGGGTCCCATTCAAATTAAGTCATTCAGGGAGATAAAAAAAATGGCGGGAATTTTTGGCGCCATTACACCGTTCTGGGGCCACTATTTATATCCAAGAGTCGTCCTGTTGGTGGACTCCATCTTCTGAAAACCCATTTGCTGAGGCCTCTGTAGAAGGTATGGCGGAGCAAGTGAACACCACCAGCGCTGAGATCAAGGAGCCCTCCCCGAAGATACAGAAGCTTGAGCACAACGGCGTCGTATCAGATGACCCTAAGCCTCTCTTCAAGGTGAAGAAGCTCTCGGAAAAGGCCGTTTTGCCTTCTAGAGGCTCCAATCTCTCTGCCGGCTATGACCTCTCGAGGTAGTTTTCCTGTTCTGCAATTTAGGGTTTTGATTTTTGGGGCCCTTTTTTGTAGGGATTTAATTCATGTGTTGTTTGCAGTGCTGTTGAAATCAAGGTGCCGGCGAGGGGGAAAGCGCTGGTGGCGACTGATCTCAGCATCGCCATTCCTGAAGGGACCTATGCTCGTATCGGTCTGTGTTCTTATTATGCCTCTGTTGATTTTGATTTCTTAGGGTTTCAGTTTTCAGGATTGCTGATTTTGATTGTTGGGGTTATGTGTTTGTTGTGCAGCGCCGAGATCTGGGTTGGCATGGAAGCATTCGATCGACGTGGGGGCTGGTGTGATCGACGCCGACTACAGGGGCTCCGTCGGGGTGATTCTGTTCAACCATTCCGATGTGGAGTTCGAGGTGAAGGCAGGAGATAGGATCGCCCAGTTGATTATTCAGAAGATTATGACTCCTGATGTGGTTGAGGTTGAGGATCTCGACTCCACTCTCAGAGGTGCTGGTGGGTTTGGCTCCACTGGGGTTTGATTTCCGGGTTTAGGGTTTTCGAAAACGTGTTTCGGATGTCGAACACTTGGCGGGTTATGTTGAATCACGACGGCATGTATTAGCACCTTTATGAATATAAACAATTATGGGGATTATAACAGATGAGTTGTTGCCATTCACCACAAGTCCTGTTAAAACAGATGTTAGTCAATCAGGGCTAAAGCACATTTAAGATTATGAAGCCAGAAAAAAATGATCATAAAAGAACTACCATGATCAAAGGTTGAACAGAAGTAATCATGTTTGATACTGTCAGCAAAATAAGTCTGCTTTTCAGGTAGGCAGAGATGCAGAAAAACACAAATACAACAGTAGAAATCTTAACACCAATTCAAAGCAAAACGCTAGCAGCAGCAGAGTATGTATTATGGGCTGGATTCCCTCAAAATCATCAACTAGCAGCAACCAAGTCCAACATGGGTTGTGGATTAATCTGCAGCAGCACCATCGAACAATACTATAGCCTGTTGTTCCGAGCTCACGAAATCATAGATTAATCTTCTCGCTTTAGAATGAAAACCGAAGAGGGAATCGGGTTTCCATTGGAATAGTTGGACAGGAGTGATGATTTTGAAGTAACAAGCTCCACTTGAAGGGGGTTTGTACTGATTAATCAGAGTCCTCGTAAACTCCCCCGTCATCAGAGAGATCATCAAAAGATCTCATGTCGAGCTGGTAGCGGAGAATTCCACCTATGCCACCGAACCCCCTGCAGAATTGTGATCCTTCTTGTGATCTGTTTGTGACGAACTCAAGGGTGCAACCGAATTTTTTGTAGTTGTTGGCAAACCATTCCAACAGCGATGTCTTTTCCTGAACCTCAAGCTCGGCGTTGGTTTCTGAGTCTCTGAAATTGCTCTGATCTGCCTCCTGCTCCTTGTTTAAGTGCTTAATGACAATCTCACCAGATGTGCCATTTTTTAACTCATACCTGCTGATGTCGAGGTTCTCCCACACAATCAATGTCTCCACAGCACCCATTTCCAGACCTTTCAGTGTGTCTTCAACCCCAAACACGTATTTCCCGGTGTCTTGACTTATTTCTTCAAAGTACTTGCCTATCAGTTTCTTCTCTTGAATGAACTTCACATTGGCAAGGATTTCAGAGGACAGCTCAATTGCTTGATTGAAGCCATTCTCTCCACCATAAGAAACATCCACTACGTTTAATATTTTGGTCTGCAGGCGCTGATCAAACATATCTGACTGGCTGAGCTCAGTCTTGAAGTCTGCAGATCCAGCAAGGATTAAACCGGAAACATTTGGCTGACTGGTAGCTGGGTTGATGAAGAACTGTGTAGCAAGCTCAGCAGTCTTTCTGACATAGTTGTGTCGCTTCTCCATCCGGAGACGAGCAAAACGCAGAGCAGACTGTCCTCCTCGTCCGTGTTTCTTTGGAAGATCAACAGTAAACTTATGCAGGACCTCCCTAGTGTTGCCACTTAGTGTACCAAATAAAGTTCCATTACCATCCATGACGATAAACCCAAACTTATCATCAGACTCCAGGAGCTCATTCAGTGCCTCAGTGTGAAACTTATTGTCACAGAGGTACAAAGAAGCATTGATGGGGCGGAAAGGTTCGAAGTCAATTGTTACTTTCTTTTCCTTGCCATCATCTGTCACTATAGTTCCCGTGTAAAGGACAAGTCCATTGGGAGGAACCTTGCTGTAGAGCTTGAGTCTCTGCTGAGCAGACGTAATTGCTCCCAGGACAGATTGACGATTAACCCTACTCTTGATGTTAGAAGCAGTTCCATATTCATCACCCAACATCTTGGCAACCCTAGATATTTGATCACGTGGAGGCATGATCAGAGAAATCATGCTTGTCCCGTTGCCTCTAGCAGCTTCTAATGCTTTTATAAGCTTCTTGATCTTCCACATCTCAATATTCTTGTCAGCTTCTTGGTCCCCCATTTTGAATTAAAGTACCTAATTCCACGAGCACAAAAGAAGCCGAAAAACAATGAACAACAGTTAACAGCAAGCTCTAATCACTCTTTCTCAGATGATGACATGTATTGATATAATTAAGCATGGGATGAGGTTGGAGGTTAAAGATAGCATAGCACAGCACTCTATAATATATTTCAAGAATTTCCAGCACACAAGAAAACTAGTTCCTGGTCATGATTCGAAAACAGAGGTTGCATCCTTTTAAAAACTGAAGCTCAATTAGTCATGCAACAATGCATATCAAATATAACCAAGCCTAGCAACAAATTCCCCCCAAAGTAGTCAGAAAGTTACAACATGAACATAGTACAAGTATTGACAGACTAGTCTTATGGCTTCCCTCATACAGAAGCAATTCAGTTACATAGAAGTCCATGGCCGTGGCATTCATGTAGTTACAAGACATGAACCGGGTATATAACAGAAGATATGCATACATCAAGAGCCACAGTAATATTCTATGTCATGAAATACATTGCCATGGATAAGGTAGCAATCCCTAACTTCACTTTCATCCATAAAGGAGCAATTATAATTCCTTTTAAGCATAAAATCAAAGGCCATCATCATTTTCTTTAGTTCTTTTAGCACTACTGAGGCAGAAATCACTATGAAGCCAACCAAAAGGAATTCCAAGGCAATCAAGCGAAGCTCAAATTGAATAACTGATCCAGATGGATAAGTCTGACTAACATATAAAGCACATATTCTAATAGTATAACATTCAAACCACATATCTGAATCAACTCATCTTCTAAAACCTGCTCGCTCCATAGAATTCAATAAGAGACAACGAATCTCTTAAAGATCGGATTCAACAGATTCAAATCCACAGATATGAGAACTATCAATTACAATCAAACAAAACGGATAAGCTGGAGCTTGCACAATTCAATTCCGACAAGATTCGGGCTTAATCCGATCCAGAACTCCAAATAAAGATGGAAGGAAGTACAAATCTAATATCGGATCAAAGCAACCACACGAAAATACCAGAAAAAACAAGATTCAGCAGAGGGAGAGAGGAAGTATAAGGCGAGACAGTAATACAATACCAGAAGATGAGAAAGTGAGTATACGGAGATGGAGGAGTCGATGTCTGAAGCTCCGCCTCCTATGAAGAAGCGACAATGTCAGGAGAGCGAGCGAGAGAGAGAGAGGAGGCACACAATTGAAGGTTGAAAAGCCCTAGACTCCAACGCGGCTGATCTAACCATGGTTAGTTATCCACGGTTTCCTTGACCATCTTCTAGGGTTAAGTCGTTGGCGGTTTGACCATTTGACCGATTCTTACCTCTTGGTATCTACTCATTCCGATGGGCTAACCCCTTACCCCTTACCCCTTACCGCGACACCGGCCGGCAACCAAAATAATAAAATAGATGGATTAAAAATTCAAAATAATAAAATAGATGGATTAGAAATAGGTAAAATTGCAGGAAATATCCCCAACTTTGGGGGTAGTTGCGCTAAACACCCTGAACTTTTCAAATTTCGTGTAATATCCTATACTTTAGGCTAAGTTGCTTTCGGTATCCCACATTTTAAATTTTAAATTTTAAATTTTGGGGTTAAATAAATGTTAAGGTATAACATAAATATATTCTTATATATTTCTATTAATTTTAATTAAAATATATAAATATATATAATTTTATATATATGCGGGACGGGACGAGATTTGCGGTATTCAAACTCTCCGTCCCGCGTAATTTTTGCGGGACGGGATTGGATTTTTTTTCTCTAAATCCCACCGGGATCGGGACGGGATGCGGGACGGAACGGGATTTGCGGGTTTTGTGTCCACCCCTATTTTCATATTTAATGAAGAATCAATTTTTTTTTTTTGCTGGATTAATTTTAGTTTTTTTTTTACTTTTGTTTAATATCTTGATTGGAAAAATGACAGTAAATGCATAATTGCTTGGAAAAATGATATATTGATTGGAACATTTTAGTTTTTTTTTTTTTCTGGATTAATTCTCTCCTCTTATGATTGTAAATGCATATGACATTAAAATTTTAGTTTTTTTTTTGCTGGTTTAATTTTAGTCTAATGTCATTACTTTTTGTCATAATTTGAAAAAAAAAACCTAGAGATATGGATTGGAATATATAAGACACTAATATTCCTACCCAAATTCAATAAGCGATAAAGAAAAAATATGTATTGGATACCGAAAGCAACTTACCCTAAAGTATAGGATATTACACGAAATTTGAAAAGTTCAGGATATTTAGAGCAACTACCCCCAAAGTTGGGGATATTTCCTGCAATTTTACCTTAAAAATATGATTTTATATTTTAATATTAAAACATTATATGTCAATTAATTAGTTTAGCTAATTGAAAGCTGACTCAATGGTGCACTGTAGTCGATTAATTAATGTGTATATTTCTTTTTCTTGACGTGTATATATGATATTTAAATATTTAATTGAGTGATTACCCAAAAAAGCCACTTAAAGGACTTTGACAAAAATACCTCTAGATTAATAAGAAAGTTATATAAAATTACACATCAATTAACTTTCTACTAAATTTTTACCAATTCATAAATAAGTTTAAAAGGCCAAAAAATAAACTAAAATTGGTATTTACTAGTAAAATGTTGTTGTGATCATTGATAAATTATTAGTTATAGTTAAAGCTAGTAAAAAAAAAGTTGAATAATATGCTTAGAGCATAATAGTATATTTTTCAATCTTCTTAAAAATGTATAAAATGCTAGGATGACATGGAAAAATGAATCTAAATAATATGGAGTATAAAATATCATCTTTGAACAAAAAAACAATAGGAACTTTAGAAATATAAATTTATGTGCAAATTGTGCTAATATTAATAAAAAAAAATATGGTTTAAAAATCCGGTCAAAATTCAAACCAAAATGGTAAAATGTTGACATGACAATTGAAAATTTATATGGTATGTTTCAACCGATCAAAATGTTTTTTTTTTAATACAAGCCCAAAGATTTGGGTTTGGTCAACCGATCTCAGCAGGGGGACGAAACAAAATGTATCGACGTAAGTCCGATGTGAGTTATCCGATCAGCAACGCTGTTTCCTTCCCTGTAAATATTAGAAAATGAGACTTCGGCGAAAGCTCTACATAATCCGAGGGCATTCGAAACCAACATCTTGATCTCCCATGAAACCTTCCAAATTCCTTTGCAAGCGTTGATAATCGATAAAGAGTCGCCCTCCACTTCCAAGTGCGAGTAGCCCAACCTAATGGCTTCACGAAGGCCAGTATGGAGTCCGAAGCACTCGACTTATAAGACAGAGGTCGAGCCATGTCCCTGAGCTCCGCGATCAAGAACTGTACCAAGGCAGTCACGAATGACAAACCTCGAAGCAGCTAGGTCTAAGCCGACTTTCACTCCATCAAAATTAAGCTTCACAAAACCATCTTTGGTTTTTTTTTTCCATTTTTTTTTTCCATTTTACAAGCTTTTGTTTTCTTCTATTTATCTGTTAGATATTTGTATTTTCGGCTACTTCATTAATAGTCTCCTTTTGAGCTTATTCATAGTTGTTCAATGTGTTTTATCAAATCATCCGAATTTCTGTTATTATTGTTGTCAAACACAATTTTATTTCTCAAGGACCAGACTTCCCAAAGGGAGAAGGTCAGAGTTGAGCTATGCTCATGAGACAACTAAAATTTCAGGAAATTTTACAGGAAACCACCCCTTATTTATTAGGCTTTTCATTTAACCACCCCTTATACAAAACCTTTCACTAAACCACCCCTTATTGATTAGGCTTTTCATTTAACCATCCCTTATACAAAATCTTTCACTAAACCACCCCTTATTGGTTAGGCTTTTCATTTAACCACCCCTTATACAAAACCTTTCACTAAACCACCCCTTATATAATTCTGTCAACAGATAACCACCCCTACCTCTATTCCATCCAATTTGATGTTAAAAAATTATGAAAAGACCAAAATATCCTTTTTAAAACTATCCATCTTTGACTCTCTTGCCTCTGCTCGTACTCGATTTATCTCAGTTCTCTAGTGGTGGACTGGTTGATCACGACTGGCTTGGCGGTGACTCGGGTGGTACTCGACTGGATTCACTGTGTCTCTCTCGCTCGCATTCTCTCTCTCTCTCTCTCTCTCTCTCTCTCTCTCTCTCTCTCTCTCTCTCTCTCTCTCTCTCTCTCTCTCCAATCTCCGCCCGCTCTCACAAGTTCGCAGCGGGTGAACTTGCAATTGCAGAACGAATAGGTTGAACTCTGAACTGATAAACTTGTGATTTAATTGAACGAATAGGCTGAAATCTGAAGCCGCTCAACTTGTTAATTAATTTCGAATGAACAACCCTCTTGATTTTGAACGAACATCAGGATGGTTTAGTTGTCTATGAATTGTGGTTTTTTAAATTTTTTGTTTGTGATCAGTATATATATATTAGTTGATTCGATTGTACTGTGAGTCTGTGTCTGTTATGTATAATTGTATATGACTATATATTGAATATTGATCAGTAAAGACAGTAACTTAGTTTGTTTGTGATCACTGTCAAGTGTTGTTTATTTGCTTTGTTTATTGATTAGTAGAGTAAGATAGCAATTATGAGTTGCTTTGTTTAATTGTTTATATGGAAATGAAGAGACATATAAGTTTAGATGATATGGATTGAGTTTTTGTTTTTTTAACATATATGTTTATGTCACATTTTGTTCGTTTTTAGCAAAATAAAGTTAAAATATTGGTCACGACTTAATCATATAACTTTCATTTACATTATGTTTTTGTTAATGTAGTGATGGTAAACACTATAGAAATGAATAACTATTATATCATATGTATTCTAGTCCTAGTACATGGGTAAATATAAGAAAATATTAATAAAACGTTTTGACCTCTAAGAATCCGCCAATAAGGCCGCCGAACCGTCTTGGCGCTTGGCGGTACCTCACCGTCGAGCATCCGCCGAGCGTTTTTTAGAACATTTATTATACCTTGTGATTGGAGAACCTTCTGCATTCGTGATCAGTTTACATCATCGAATCCCTCTCCGAATCCCCTGGTCGTGTAGCCTGAAGTTCGTCGATGACTCTAAAGTCTGGACGATCGTAGGATTTCTATATATGGCAGCAGAAAGGTTGAAGATGGATAGTTAAAAAAAAAAGGGCATTTCGGTCTTTTCAGAATTTTTTAACATCAAATTGGACGGAATAGAGGTAGGGGTGGTTATCTGTTGACGGGATTATATAAGGGGTGGTTAATTTAGTGAAAGGTTTTGTATAAGGGGTAATTAAATGAAAAGCCTAATAAATAAGGGGTGGTTTAGTGAAAGGTTTTGTATAAGGGGTGGTTAAATGAAAAGCCTAATAAATAAGGGGTGGTTTTCTGTAAAATTTCCTATTTTAAATTGACCATCAATCAAAAATTTCAACTAAAATTTTAAATTTTCTGATCTTCGCTCCATACGCGACAAACAAATCCTAAATTATTTTAGAGTTTATTTATATTCTCAAGAAAAATATTATTACAATAATTTTTAAAATTTTAAAAATAAAATTACTTTAATTCAATTTTTCAAACTCAACTACTTCTAAGCCCATCCTCTTACATACTCCCTCCTATCATAAATATAAGTCATTTTACTTTTTTACACATAGTTTAAAAAGTGAAAAACTTTATAAAATATTTAATTTTTTATTTAATTTTTTTAATTAAAATAATATTATAAAAAATTTCGCTCTTTAAATTTATGATCATTTATGATCGGAGGGAGTAGTTGTGAGGTTATCTATCTATCTATTAAAATAAAGAAAACCATACCAATTACTTGTAGTCAATTACCAAGAACTCCACTTGCATGCAATGGCTACTGTCTTCAACCCCCACCCATCTTTCCCTTTTGACTTCACAGTCATCAATCATCCCTCAATTTCACAATCACACCCAACGCCTAAACCTCAAATCAATCCAAATCCACCAATTCAAAGCACCAAACATGTCTCCACTCCTCCTGTTACTCCCACTCATCTCCCTCACTCTCCTCATCGCCCTCAAGCTGGTCCACTCCCTCATCTGGGTCCCACACAGGATCCGCCTCCACTTCGCCCGCCAGGGCGTCTCCGGCCCGCCTCCCCGCCCGCTCTTCGGCAACACCGCCGAGATCCGGCGGCTGTACGCCCAGGCCCAGTCCAAGCCCATGTCCTCCTCCCCTCTCGACAGCGACATCGCCCACCGGGTCCTGCCTTTCTACTCCGCCTGGGCCCCACTCTACGGCAAGACCTTCCTCTACTGGTTCGGGCCCAGGCCCATGCTCGCCCTCTCCGAGCCCGACTTGATCAAGGAGGTCCTCATGAACACCAACGCCTCCTTCTCTCGGATCCCTCACAACCCCCTGGCTAATTTGCTGCTCGGAAATGGCCTTGTCGCCCTCGACGGTGATAAATGGGCCCTCCATCGCCGAATCGCCAACCAAGCTTTCGCCATGGACAGAGTCAAGGTATCATTTCCTTCCGTTACTGCATCGATTGAGGTCATTATCGAGTCAATTCGGATTGTTTAAAGTCAAATTTGATTTCAAATTCGAGTCAAATGAGGGTAAACAATCAAAATTGATTTCAAATTCGGGTTGATTCGGTTATCCAGTCTCACTCAGGTTGAATCAGGTTTTAGGGTTACAGGTTCCGATTTGATTTGGAATGGGAAATTCGGAAATTGTGATTTTTATTTTTGATGCAGAGTTGGATACCGGAGATGGTGGATAGTACAAGGAAGATGGTGGGAAATTGGGAGGGGATGAGGGGAGGGAGAGATGAAATGGAGATGGAGGTGCACAAGGAGATGACTGATTTGAGTGCAGACATTATATCAAGAACAGCTTTTGGCAGCAGCTATGAACAAGGAAAGTGCATTTTCCAGTTGCAAGATCAGCAGCTGCACCTCGTCTCGCTTGCTCTCCGAAGTGTCTACATTCCCGGCTTCAGGTGTCGTTTTAGCTTTCGACACAAGCCAGTTGAGAGAGAAAAAATGTTGTTCTTAGAGAATGTTTGATTGTCTTGATTGTGTAGGTTCCTTCCGACAAAGAGGAATCGGGAGAGATGGAGGCTAGATAAGGAGACGCGAGACTCTATCCGGGAACTGATCAAGAAAAACCGCGACACAAACGAAAACTCGGGGAACCTTCTTAGCATGTTGATGGCATCGGCCAAGGATGAAGACGGCAAAGAAGAGAGGATGGGGATGGAGGAAGTTATCGACGAATGCAAGACCTTCTATTTCGCAGGAAAGGAAACCACCGCGCATCTCTTGACTTGGGCCCTCGTCCTCCTTGGAGCTCACTCGGAATGGCAGGACAAGGCAAGGGAGGAAGTTTTCCGAGTTTGTGGAGATGGAAAGCTTCTTCCCTCTGCTGACAACATAAGTGACTTCAAGATTGTTAGTACCAATTTCTTCATCGTCGATTTGCTGATTTCTTACAAGGAGCTAATAAAAAAAATGTACATTGTTATGACAGATAAACATGATACTCAATGAGACACTACGGCTATACCCTCCGGCCGTAATGCTGAAGAGGAAAACGACGAAGAGTGTCAAGCTAGGGCGACTAACCATACCAGCCGATACACAGCTGTACCTGCCGATGACAGCACTGCACCATGATGTGGAAATATGGGGCGAAGATGCCAACGAGTTCAACCCCATGAGGTTCGTCGAGCCTCCAAGGAAGCCTGTGGGCGCGTTCTTCCCGTTTGGGCTAGGCCCCCGGATTTGTGCAGGCCAGAACTTGGCAATGGTGGAAGCAAAGGTGGTTCTGAGTATGATCATCCTGCACTATTCCTTCGCGCTTTCGCCCTCTTATGTGCACGCGCCGATGCAGCTCATTACCTTGCAGCCTCAGTATGGCGTTCAGATTGTTTTCAGGAAGGTTTCCAGCACTTGAAAGATTAGGAAAAACTGTACATAAGTGTAGGTTGTAGTTCAAGTTTGGTTGTGCTGATGTGTTGCTAACTTGCTATACATGTAAATCAACTCACTTGTTGTGTCTTTAAAGTTGTGTTGAAGAATTAATGGGTTGTATGAAATGACAATTTTTTTTGGTTGGAATGTATGAAATGATAATAAAGATTCCCCTAACATCATTTGGTGCTTCACTATATGCATCACAAAATTATTTTGAGCTAAAATTTATTTTTATTAAAATTTAAAATTATATTTATCTTTAAAAGACCTATATTTATATGTTTTTAAATTTTCATCTTAAAAATTATCTTCCAAAATTTTTAAAAATGTATCTTTCAAATAATCATCTTTTTTATTTTTTTAAAACATGGATTTTCAAAATAAAAGTTTGCAAATATAGGAGTTCATAATATTAATATAACTAGTTGTATTACCCGCGCGTTTCGCGGCTTCTTAATTAATAATAATATATATATATATTATTTTATTAAATATTTTTTATCATAGTAATTACTAATAAATATGAGATTGGAATTTTTGTTTGATATTTTATATTATTTTTAAAGCATACAGTTTGAAATTTTAGGCCTGATAACATGAATAAGATAACAAATTTCTCTGGTGCATTATTTGTATTTTTATATTTTTATTAGATATGATTTAGTACAAATATAGTCAAACTTCACCATATTAATAAGTTTGAAATTAATAAAAATAATAAGTTTCAAATCAGATATGAAAATTTATTAATTTGATATATTAATAACGTACGTTATATGCTAAAAGATTTGATATAAATCTTTTAGGTAAATATTAATCATGATATGACTATATTTTAATAATTATTTTTTGTTAAAATTGTATAATTATAATGATCAATAAAGATGGACACATAAGATGATTGGATACTCATTAAAATATTATATTAATGATAGAATTTGAAACATGTAACTTAATAAATGAGATTTAATATTTATATTAGAAATTAATTTAACATTTATGAGATTTAATATTTATATTGGAAATTAATTTAACATTTTAATCAAGATAAATTAACACCAAGTCACCATTTCATCAAATGACCTAAGAATAACATTATATCAAGAGGGTTTGGATCCACTCTCCAATTTTAAACTGAGCATTAAACTTGTAAATATAAATAATGATAGAATTTGAAACTTGTAAATATCAATTTTAGTTAGGAAAATCGATTCTTCCACTTATCATAGATCAATTTGGTTTAAAATTGAAAATGACAACCTTTGTTATCATTAATATATATTAATATTCTACGAAAAAAATCTTCCCAGTTTTTTTTTAATAACATAAATTAAAACCTATTCTAAAAAAACTGCTCAAATTATTATAAAAAAAAAAATCAAACAATAAGATTCATCATGCATATGATATTTTTTTTTGAAAATCAAATCATTAAAGATCTTGATCATAATTTTTTTTTATCGAATACATGAGGTTAAAAAAAAAGTCAAACACTAAGTTCCATCATATTTATTTACCGAATAGTTAAAGATCTTCATGATAATATTTATTTACCGAATACATGAGGTTAAAAGAAAAAAGGTCAAACACTAAGTTCCATCATATTTTTTTTAAAAAAAAAATCAAATCATTAAAGATCAAATCATAATATTTATATTAAAAATAATAGGTTTTGTAACCACTTAAGATGTTGAATATTTATATTAAAAATTAAATTTAATCTTCAATTAAAATAGACACATAGGATAACACTTGTATAAATAAATAATGTAATCGTCTGACATGGCTTAAATATATTGGATCATCATTAATTGACGTGTCAAGACCCGGGCTAGATTGCACCAGAGTACGACATGTGAGCGAATCGCACCAGAACCCGCCACGTATGATTTCAACGTCTCTGTTTTAGTATTATATATATATATATATATATATATATTGATATTGATGATTTAAACATTTTTTTTAAAGATAACTTTTATGTTAAATTAAGTTTGTGATGCATGTTAGAGACTGTTTGACAACCAAATTATCGTAGTTAATTTTTTATTTAAAAGGTTTTTTTTAGGATTCATCAAGCCCATCGTTTAATAAGCCCATAGTTCTGTAAAATACTAGTTTTATTACCCGCGACCTTCGCGGCTGATATTTTAATAAGTTATATATTATTTTATTATATTTATTACAAATTAATATAAAATTATATATAAATAAATAATTTGAAATTTTATATACTTTTAATTCTCTTAAAAAGTATGTTAAAAAACAAAGTGGTATGTTTTAGAAAAAAAAAAAGAACGATTGTCTTAACTTTTTTTTTATAAAATTAATATTATTGTAAAAGTAATATATCTTATAAATTATAATTCATCATTGAAATAAATCCATATTTTATTGAAGATACCACGTACGTACCAACCCATTTTTCAATTTGGATATAAGCTAAACAATTGTAAAATATAGGTTAGGAATTTAGGATCGACCAAGAATGTAACCATGTATTGTGTGATTTAGGATCGATCATGAACCGTTAACATATTTGCATTTAATATTTATTTATTGGTGATAAGATTTTATTCATAGATAATTAATTAATAATACATCTTATCATTAGATATAATAAATATGTACAAAATAAGTTTAGGTAAAATGATAGATTTTGTAACCATTTAAGATACGATCGATATTGAATATTTATATTAAAAAATAAATTTAATATTCAATTAAGATAGACATAGAATGACACATATATAAATAAATGTGGTAATCATCTGACGTGGCTGAAATATATTGGATCATCGTTAATTGACATGTCAAATACCCGAGTCAGATTGCACCAAAGAACATGATTTTCCGCTATATAGGATTTTCACGTTTCTATTTTAGTATTATATATTTATGATTATATATTGCTATATAGATATCTAGAAGAGATTATAGGTAAAAAAATTTTAAAGCTTCTTGTATAAAATTAACATAAAAAGCTAATTATATGATATATTAAACTACGTATTACGGTTGATCAAATCATGATATATTTCAATTCACTATTGGTTTCGAATAAATTAATTAGATTAAATTTAGTTACATGAATGGGGTAGTAATATAATACGGAGTATAGTGTTATTTATAAAATAATTATGTGTACTTTTTATCTCCATGATTAATTATAACCCGCTTCTTTGTTTAATATTGATTATGGATAACATTTTTTTACCTCATTCAAAGATGGTTTATATTAATTTACTATTAGATAGATTTATCTAAAATGATAAGTTTTCTACCTATTAAGATATAAGATTGAAAATTTATATAAAAAAAAACCTAATTAAGATATAAATTTATATTGGATAGATTATTTGACCTAAAAAGATAAGTTTTTTACATAACTATATTGACTTATTAATTGATATGACCCAAAAATATAATACCGTTTTAATCCAGAATATGACACATAAGCAAAAATAATCCCATTTTAATCCAGAAATTCCATGAATGCGAAATCGCACCAAATGTCGTTTAGATGTAGATAATATAAACAATAATTTATAAATTTAATTAAGTGATTTTTTTAAAATGAACAAAAAAATCTTTTTTTAAAGGGTTCATATTAAAACCTATAAAAAAATCCTACTTTACCCAATTCCAATTTCTAATAGTTAGGACGGAAGTTATAAAATTTTAGAGTATGATTAATTATTTCATTTATTTTGGATATGGGGAAGTTCGGTAGGATTAATTTTAGAGTATGATTAATTTATCAAAGTTATGGATTTAAAATTTTAGTGCTTTTCCAAACAAATATCAAAATGTAACCAAGATATGATAAAAACTTTCTTATTTAAATCAATTGTAATTGCTAATAAAAAATTCGATTAATGGTAGCATAGTAATATAGTCTTACATATAAAACTCACCTTTAAACCTAAAAAATCAATCCTTTAATTAAAATATTGAATTAAACGTAGATAAATTGATTAGACAATTGTACGACATGGATTAAAGTGATTGGACATTCATTAATTGACGTGTCAAAAAACCCGGGTCAGATTGCACCAGAAAATTACACGTAAGCGAATCGCACCAGAACCCGCCACATAGGATTTCTACGCCTCTGTTTTAGTATTATATATTGATATTGATATTGATTGATTGAATTTAATATTTTACCCAGTTGCCCTACTCTCTCCGTCTTCGTCCTTTAATTTTATTATTATATATTTTTTAAAAGAAAATTTTTGAAAATTTTTGAAAATTTTTGAAAATTTTTGAAAATTTTTGAAAATTTTTGAAAATTTTTGAAAATTTTTGAAAAATATTTAAAATATTTATTATTTTTTAATAAGCATAATATTATTTTAAAAAATTTATTAAAAATTAATATTTTATAGATTTTTTACTTAAATATTTAATACGTAGTATGTTAAGACGAATTGAATACTACTCCGTAATACTACATCCGATCCAAAATATACGACGTTTGACTTTTCAACACGTATTTTAAGAAGGTAAAAATTATAAAATATCAACTTTTTTTAAATTATTTTTTTACAACTTAATATTTGTTGGTAATAAGTACTCCGTATTAAATTATAAAAAAATAAAAAAAAAATTAATATATTATATACTATAGTTTTTAGCTCCTTAAAATACGTGTTAAAGACGTATATTTTGGATCGGAGCGAGTAATAATTAGGCCTCTTCATTTCATATTCAGCCGTTAAAAAGTCAAAAGGTAAAATCCGTTACTTTCCATTTATACACGTTTTTTTTTAATTTAAAAAAAAATCAATATGTCGGGTATTTCTATTTCCGTTCTATCCAGTGGTGGAGTTTTGTCCTACGCCATCTGGCCTGTTTAGGGTTTTCCAAATTTCGTGGATTAAGCATTTAATCTCCACACGAACCTTCTCCACACGTGAATTATCGTCTGTTTCCATCGTTCATCCAATCAACCGATCGCCATAACACCACAAAAATTTGAGGAAAATACGGAATTAAACGAAGAAGAAATCAGGTCCGCGAGGAGAGAGATTGAGACGTTTGAAAAGCTGGTCGTTACTTCATTGAAGAAGGTGGGCACTGGTAGGCAAATCTCCCTGCTTCTCATATCAATTGACTCCTTTTTTTCGGTAAAGATCTAGCCTTTAGCTGTTCTTCTGCTTGAAAGCTCGTTTTTTGGTTTTTTTCTTGGTCGATTTGATAGAACGATAGTGTGAAACTTGTGGGGTTTTTCGATCCTTTGTAAGTATTTGTTTATTGATGTTCTTGTTCTTCGCTGATAGATACCAGTAATTGTTTATTTGCTGACTGGGTCTTTAGATGGAGAGGTTTAAGATTCCTACTGTATGAAAGCTGGTGGTTGGCTGGTTGCTCATTTGCTTGTATAGATTGGAATGAGTGATTCTATTGATGTTTTACTTATGATTTTAGTATATGAAAGGATTATTCATGGTGATTAATTTTATGGTCTTATACAGGAATAAGTTGAGTTCTGAAAGAGGGCTTTTTCTTTCAATTAAAAAATTCTTTGACAAGTACTTGATGGTTTGGAAGTTATGAGATATTACCATGTGCATAGTCCCGTGGTTTATTTAGTCAGAAACAAGGGCTTCAAAGTTGAAATTTTCTGGCTAAGGAGCTAAGATGCCATCGGGCAATCTAGCGAAATTAAGGAGTGTTGCCCAACATGGAATTCGGAGCTCCATTGTGGGGCAGGGAGCTTTTATTGAAGACTGCTTAGGAGGACTCATTGGGCAGGGGAAATTTCTGTTCAGCAACTATAAGTTGTTTCAATCTGTGCCACTCTCTTCACTTTCGCATCTGAATAGCATCGTACGAAATGGTACTGTTGTTTCTGGAAGGTTAGATTCTCTGGCTAGCCAAGGAACAAACGTGACTGTTGTTGGGGCTCTTTCTCGTACGTTCTCCATTCCATCTGTGTCAGGTCCTGCATCACAACAGATTTGTGGATATCATATTAGTCGATTGTTTTTAGAGTCAGAAAAGTCTTCTGGTGTTGAGAAGCCAAAGATCATTATGTCTGCTTCTGGTACCAAAACTCTACTTACTGATTATATTGTAGATAACTGGATTTCAAGGCGACGTTACTATGGAATGTTGAGGAACAGTGCTCCTACCATACTCTGTAGAAAAGGTCTTGATAGTTGCATAGCTGCTAGAATGAGTTTAAAGAAGCCGGAAAACTCCAATTCGATTGTTTATGGCTATTTTGTATATAATTCCTTGTGGTCAAGGCATGTATCAAATATGGATCCATGGTCTGGTTGTAAGGACTTTTACAGTTCTGCTTCAACATGTCAGACTGCTGGCACTGCTTCTGATTTGTCCTTCGACAGTTTTTCACACAAGGACGAGACAGCCGTGTCAATCACTTCATCTGAACAGTATGTATCTAAGAGATCCTTGTGCCTTTTTCTTTTTTCTTCTAAATTATCTTTGAACTTTGTGTGGTTAGTTAGCTGTCTCAATTTTGCTCTTATGGCATTGTAAAACTTGTCAGCCATCAGCTTTTCTCAAAGCCATAGAAACTAACCAAGTGAGCTTAAAATAAGCCTTTAACATCTTTTGTTCTTTCAGTATTAATTGATTTGTGGTTTGATTATTTTTCTATAGTGTGTAATAACCGGGCAAGTTTGTTCTTATCAACATAGTTATGTTGTAGGATAACTTTTACGGATGTGTTAAATAGTTGTGTTGTAAGTGATGCTTCAACACGAGACAGTATCAGTGGGCAGCCTATATAAACGTAGAAAGATATGTTTCCCGTGTCATATTTTGAACTGTGTATCTTTTAATCCAATCATTCGGATGTCGACAATGTTCTGGCCTAAATCTTATGTTCTTATAGTGCTTCATAAGTTCTAGCATCATATGATGAATTGGTAGTACTTGAGTTCTCTTTTCACTACAATGATTTTCAGTAATGTTGCTAAATCTGGTAATGTAGGCAAACTCCTATCGAAAATGCCCTCAAGTTACTTTCAGGATCTTGTTATTATCCTCATCCTGACAAAGAGGAAACAGGTGGGGAGGATGCTCACTTCATTTGTGCAGAAGAACATGCCATAGGCGTGGCTGATGGTGTTGGTGGCTGGGCTGATGTTGGTATTAACGCAGGGCTATATGCCCAGGAGCTGATGTCAAACTCTGTCACTGCTATTCAAGAGGAACCAAAAGGTTACATCGACCCTGCCAGGGTATTAGAGAAAGCTCACTCAAGTACAAAGGCCAAAGGCTCCTCAACTGCTTGCATCATCGCCTTAACTAATCAGGTATACTGGATTGTAGCAAAATATAAATTAAAGTTATTAAGTTTCTCTTAGAGCTCAAAACTTCTGTCTAGATTCATGTTCAAGAAGTTGAGTTCCTGGCATTCGCATAGCTCAATACTTGTCAAGACTAAATTGTCATCCTGACATTTGCATCATTTCAAAAATTTGTACTATGTATCATTTCATCCCCTAATTCTTTTCCTCATTCATTAGGGTCTTCATGCTATCAATTTAGGCGACAGTGGGTTTATAGTGGTCAGAGATGGCTGCACTGTGTTCCGATCCCCAGCCCAGCAGCATGATTTTAATTTTACATATCAGTTGGAGAGTGGAACCAGTGGTGACTTACCAAGTTCTGGACAGGTTAGTTGAGCAAATTGGTCCGATTTTCTGTTTAATCGGTGACAATAGATGTTAAGTTCTACCTGGTGCTGTAGGGGACTTAGCTTTCTTGATCTCATATATGTTGTGGAATGCCTTCGTCGTGATTTTGTGCCAAGATGAAGAAATACATGATTTGATGTGGCAAGCTTAGCTTCTTTGCAACCCGTTCACTGAACATTTTGCTTGGTGGAATGTGTTGTGATTTGCTTATTATATGATCTTCAAATTGTCAATCTAAAGTAAGCTTCATTGCTCTCTAACTTTCTCATGCCACAGGTTTTTACCGTTGCTGTTGCTCCTGGTGACGTAGTGATTGCTGGAACAGACGGGCTGTTCGACAATTTGTACAACAACGAGGTGACCTCAGTGGTAGTTCACGCAAAGAGAGCTGGCCTTGGACCTCAAGTCACAGCGCAGAAGATTGCAATCCTAGCACGACAACGAGCCCAGGATAGAAACAGGCAGACTCCTTTCTCCACTGCAGCCCAAGACGCTGGTTTTCGGTACTATGGTGGCAAGCTTGATGATATCACTGTCGTCGTTTCCTACATTACCAGCTCAAGCAATGTATGATACTATGATCCCTCTATCTCTTCTTCGACAAATTCTGAATATTTTTGTTTTAACTTGTTTCCGTTTTCGCAATGGTTGTTGCTTCCTATGATCTTTTGCAGGAAAAGGACTCTTCAAGTTTTGTGTGATTTTCAACAGATTCAAATGGCAGTAGTTTGATTAAGCTGTTTCTCATCATAAATCCCTTAATTTTGTTGAGAAAAAGGGTGTTGATAAGCCTCCATGTAAATAACTGGTTTCCAGTGCCTGTATTTAGACTGTTCTATCTGTTTGAATAGTTAAATGGGAAAATATTTTGTGAGGAAAACATTTTTGTTTGATTTGATTTGATTCCCACCGTATTTATTTTTTCTTAGAATATATCAGTACAATTAATCATATACACAAATGATTCTAACTCTTTCATGGAACAAATTGTGGATTAATATGATATTATCCAGTTCCTAGTATAGTTGCAACTTGCAACAAACCAAGGTTACTTGAATAAATAAATTGAGTTTAAGAAATGCTACAAGTTTTTTTAAAGACAGATTCAGTATTTGATTAAACTACAAGTTTTTTTTTCCTATGGACTTTTGGGCATAAGCTGAACTTTTTGACAAAATTCAGGGGTACTATCTAAACAAAAAAAAAGTTTAAGACATTAACCGAAATTGACAAAAATTCAAGGACACCGAACGGAATTTTCCAAAAAAAGGTTATCTGGTTCGGCTCAGTTTGATGAAATGAAAAAGGTACAAACTTGAACAGATAGCGAGGGCCGAAGGGTAAGCAGGGTTACCTGGTTCGGATTTTGGACTGTGAATTTGATCTAATTGGATCGGAATTTGAAATTCAGATGACCGGAAGCGATCCGGGAATGGGGAACGAAGTGTCACACTGGTGGTGGGCAACGGGAAGCGCCGCCCAGCTTGCTTGGGGAATTAGGGCTATCCGGCGTGGCTACGCCGGCGACACCCGCTTTATGCCTTTGAAAGCATTCGGTGTCGCCTCTCTCTTCGTCGGATCCCTCGCCGCCGCCGCCATGGGAACCCTCAGGGTTTCCGGTATCCACAAGGTGTCGCCTCTCTCTTTTGTTGATTTACTAGGGTTTTGCTCAATTCTTTTCACATTCTTTTTGTCTGATAATCAATGCCTTTGTGAGAATTAGCTGTTGCTATGGTAGTGGATTGCGATTCGGGATGAAAATGATGAATTCAACCAAAGAATTTCAGAAATTTGAACATAATGGTTGCAAATTTCACAAAAGAGTCAACTTGAAAAAGGGCTGTTTTTCTTAGAAGAATCAATGGCTATTGATTGTATACAAAACTGTGTCTATCAGAACACCAAGATGAGACTTTAGGTAGTTTTAGCCATGAATATTGAGAATCAATTCCCTTGCTTTTCTTTTCTGATTAGGATGAACATGATAACATCAATGAATCCTTTTGCATTGCTGTGGTATGTGCTGAAAGATGAAACTGGAAGTGTTGGATTTCATCATTTTCATGTAGAAATTCTCTCAGGCTTTCGACTTCTTGCTTGGAATCTTTATCCTAGCAATGCCTCTCAAGTGATCAAACATGCAAACATATCTCCTGTATAAGGCTTCATTCAAATTCGGTGCCTAATCTGTACTTGTTTTGAATATTAGCCAGGAGGCTGTGATGGGAAATAACAAGGGATTGAATCATGCACTTAATTTCGGAATTGAAAATTGGGGATGAGTGGGAAAATTGCCTTCTTTTTGCTACAAGGATAAAATAAAAATCAATCATTAATATCCTAGCATAATTAGATATGCGAATTTTCATAGCTATAGGACACATGCATGGTTCTATCAAAAGCTCTGCCTATTGATTTTGAGGGGTTTGATGTGAGAACGTATCTGGCTTTTGAAGAAACCAGATACTTGCATGGTTCTATCAAAATTGCCGCTGACTCCTCCAACTCTTACCTTCTAGTAAACACTCAGTCCCTCAGCATGGTTGTATATTAATGATTCGTGAGCTTTGTTTAACCAAGATTGAATTGGTCAAGCCATAAATGTTGCATGAATATTCGACTTCCAGCCTATTTTAGTTTCATTATTTCACTTCCTTCCCATCCTTTCAATGTGCTGCCCTTGGTTTATTACCTCAATTTTGAGATCGATCATGCTGTTTCATTGGTTAAATGTTCTATCACATAACCGATTTAACATCATCTTCATCTTGCCTTGCTTTTTAACCGCTTTTGCTCCTTGACTTATATCCATGTATGGTCATGGCTTCCCTTAAAAGTCAAGGGGAAGTTAAGAAAAATTAGCGGGGAAAAGAAAGTTGTACCCAACTGAATTGGGAAAGTTTTATTGCTTGTATCTGCTATCAAGTGATAATTGGAAAAAATGCCCAATATCCAGAAAATAGTTGAGAAATCAAGGACCATCTCCATGTGTTGTGTGTGTGCCTTACTGAACCTTGTCATGTAAAATGAGCATGCATTAGGCTGGTTGCAATGATTTTTTGTACATCTTGACCTCCAACATTCTGTCATTAGCAATTTGTTTTGCTGCTTATGCAGGTGGGTGACTTGAAAGAGCTGGGTCAAAACATTAGGACCAATATGGGCGTTCCCCCACGAAACAACACAGAACGAGCTTGACTTTGTATTTTCAGCTCACCATTTTGGCGATGTGGGCTATGGCCTTTCTCCTATAGGGTTCAGTGATGGTGCTTGTTGACCTGCAGCCTGCATTGCAATATAGCCTGCAATCTTTGCTAGTATCAGTCTATCAGACTATCAGCACAAAAATCTCGGTGGTGTTAGTTGGTACTTGGTATATAAAAATGTTGTGTTGTTCTGTTATATTTTGCCATGAAACCAAGATGCAAACTCTTTGTTTTCTGTAGGCTCTTTAATTGGATTGAACAAACAATTTTTTAACCAATTTTTATGTGTCCTAGTTTAGATTTTTTTCCCTGAAAAAATGTAGATCGACTTTAATAATGAACCAATTTAGGTTTAAAAATGAATTATTTACTGTTTTCATCCTCACTCCCATTTTGACATGATCCATTTCCTATAGGCAATTCTTCAACATATGCAATAAATTGTTAACAAAATGGTTTTTTGGGGTGGTCCGACCCGATTACTGGATGGTCCACTTGGTCATATGTGTGTATTTAGAGATACTACGTGTGTTTGGGCGCGCATCCACGCGCCTCTAGTTGCAAAATGAATCAATGACCATATGAAATACTTGAGCACCAATAACGATTCATCAATGACAATACTTGTGATTACCTACAAACATAAGGAGGCGCTCTCGGGCCATCTAGAGAGAATTTCATAAAATTCGAGTTATTCAAATTCCAGTTGAGTTGATTCTATATTTGAATCAGGCTTCAAAATATATTTACATTCAATTCATTTGGTAGTCAAACGAGCTTGTATCGAGCTTTTTTTCCGAACTGAACCCGAGCAAAACTCGAATTACACTCATAAATAGCATGCGTCACTGCGTGCATTCATTCATAATTCACATGATTTTTTCATGCTGATTTCTACCGTATTGATTTGGCCCAAATTCTACAACAGTGCAAAGTCAACTGAGATCCTGGGCACGTTAGTGGCACTTATCCTCTTGCAAAATCAACAGCAAGGAACTCATTTTTTCCTGCCAAAATCTGCTATTGTAACTCTCCCGTGTGCTGTGTATCCGGGAGGGACAGCACGATCCGGGTTTAATCGCATTCCCCTCTGGCCTCTACTGATTGCTCGCTCCTTTGTTAAGAGATCTCCCTGCAAGTGCTGAGGGTTTCAGCTGCTTGTGGAATTTGAAAATGATTGGGGCTCGCAGAGATGGGTTGATGAGGAGCGGCGGCAAAGAATCTCTTCGCTATTCCCGGATCGCGGCGGCTGTGGCGATCGGGATTTTAACCGGTCTCGTTTTCGCTTTCGCTTACCCAAGTGGGTTCTTCGTCTCTGATTCGCCCCTTTCCGGTCGGCGCCTCTCGAAAACTGATGTTCAGGTTTGCACTTTCCTTCATTTGATCTTCAGATTTGATGTTAATGAGCGAAATTGAGATGGGTGATCGCCCAATTGGCAAGAGTTGACTTTGTTTAGGGTTTTCTTTGTGTGGGGGTTTTGCCTGGATTAGGGTTTGGATTTTGTCTGAATCTGTAAAATCGGGTTTTGTTGTGTATGAATTGGTTCATCGAATTGGGGATTTTTGTTGATTTGTGTGTTTCAGGCGAGTTCATCAGAGTGTGAATCAACCGAGAGGGTCAGCATGTTAAAGGCAGATATTGTGTCCTTGAATGAGAAAAATGCGAAGCTCCAGAAGGAAATAAGAGAGCTGAATGAGAAGCTTAAGCTGGCCAAGCAAGGGGAAGACACTGCCCAGAAGCAGTTCCTGGCGCTGGGCGAGCAGCCGAAAGCAGGGCCATTTGGCACCGTCAAGGCTTTGAGGACTAACCCAACTGTGGTGCCTGATGAATCCGTGAACCGCAGATTGGGTAAGATCTTAGAAGAGGTTGCCGTTAAGAAAGAGCTGATTGTTGCATTGGCGAATTCGAATGTGAAGGAAATGTTGGAGGTGTGGTTTACTAGCATAAAGAAGGTTGGAATATCCAATTACTTGGTTGTGGCGCTGGATGATGAGATTGAACGGTTTTGCAAGGCGAATGATGTGCCTGTGTATAAGAGGGATCCGGATGAGGGTGTTGATTCTATTGCCAAGACGGGAACTAACCATGCTGTTTCCGGATTGAAGTTCCGCGTTTTGAGAGAGTTCTTGCAGTTGGGTTACAGTGTTTTACTCTCAGATGTGGATATAGTTTACTTGCAAAACCCTTTTGAACATCTGTACAGGGATTCGGATGTGGAGTCTATGACAGATGGGCATGATAATATGACAGCTTATGGTTACAATGATGTGTTTGATGAGCCTGCCATGGGTTGGGCTCGATATGCGCACACGATGAGGATTTGGGTGTACAATTCGGGCTTCTTTTACATTAGGCCAACCCTTGCTGCTATTGAGCTTTTGGACCGCGTGGCAGGTAGGCTTTCTCGTGAGAAGGCGTGGGACCAAGCTGTTTTCAACGAGGAGCTCTACTTCCCTTCTCATCCTGGATACGAAGGGCTTCATGCTGCCAAGAGAACCATGGATTTCTACTTGTTCATGAACAGCAAAGTCTTGTTCAAGACCGTGAGAAAAGATGCCTCCCTCAAGAAGTTAAAGCCGGTGATTGTCCATACTAACTATCACCCAGATAAACTTGCGAGGATGAAAGCTGTCGTTGAGTTCTACGTAAATGGGAAAGCAAATGCATTGGATTCGCTCCCAGTCGGTTCTTCATAGTAGCTTAAACTAGCAGAACAAGTTGTCGGGTTTGTTGCTGAAGAGATGAGCTCTCTAGGACTACACTCATAGCAGCTGCAGGGCACAGGAAAATTCAATCTGGATTTTAGATGTGATTTGAGATACCCATTTCATATTCAGTGTTTTCATTTTCTCACAAACTTCCAATTTTCCCCTCTCCATGTTTTCATTGTCGCCGCATTTCGTTTCGTTGCTACCATTTTAGCCCTTTCATCACCTGTATTTCACTGGTATGCTATACTCATATATAGTCATATGTATCAGTAATGTTGTACACATACAAACTGAGCTATTATTTCACCCTTCATTCGGTTAAGGTGTGCAAACAACCTATTGCTGTTTGCTGGTGCGTTTATGGAAAACCCATTTTTATCAGGTCTGAAGCTGTCAAATTTCAGTTGTTTTACATGCCTAGTAAATGATCAGAACCTGTTACAGCTGCTCACAACCGAGTGTATAACAGGGATCCTAGGCTTCGGATAACAGGGATCGATTATCCGTTGGCTGGATTCCACCCTGCCTGCAAAGAAGGTGGAACAAGCAGGGCGTCGTTGATTCAGGAGGAAGATTTCAAAATCAACAAGGGTGAGTTGGTCATGGTGATATATGCCAGTACCTTGCAGCCACATTGCTCGATGAAACAGCTGATCTCGACAGCCCTATGGATGCTTTCTTGAGGCTGATCAGGAAGCTAAATCCGGACATTTTCATTCACCTCGTGGTTTAGGGAGGCCTTCATATCCATGTTTGACATCTACGCGGTGAAGGAAACGTGGTACTGCTTATCGGGATCGTATCGGTTTAGAGGAAAAACGATATATCAGAATATATCAGATTTATCAAATCAGCTAGTTTTAATCAAAATTATTATATTTATGCACTTATACAATAAATTGCTTAAGTAGTGAAAATTTATACTTCAAAATTTCCAAATAAACTTGAGAAAATAATGTTTATATTGCAAAGTGTACTAAATATCATTGGAGGTGATCGAGCTACACCTTCCAGTACGGCTACCTTGTTACTAGTCCTGCCTTCGACATCCCCTTCCTTGCGGTTAAGGTAAGAACTTCGGGCATGGCCAGCTCCCATAGTGTGACGGGCGGTGTGTACAAGGCCCGGGAACGAATTCACCGCGGCCATTGTAGCACTTGTGTCGCCCAAGGCATAAAGGGCATGATGACCTGACGTCATCCTCACCTTCCTCTGGCTTATCACCGACAGTCTGTTCAGGGTTCCAAACTCAACGTTGGCAACTAAACACGAGCGCAATATATCGCTAAATATTATCGTTGACCTTTTTTATACATTGACCGATAAGTTTTAACCGATATGGTTTTATTGTATCGGATTCCAAATATCGTAATATGGGTCGATATTTATAGCACAATGCCTCTAGGCAGCCAACTAAGATCTCCTATTTCATTTACAATATAAAATTATTTTAGTTTAAAATATATCTTCAAAATAAAAATAAAAAGCATATTCATATTTTAAACAACTATATTTATATATTTATAAACTTTTTATCTTGAAAATTTATGTTTTGAAAATTTTGAAAATATATTTTGCAAAAAATTGTCTTTTTAATTTTTTTTAAAATTTTAAAACATTAATTTTCAAAATAAAAGTCTATAAACATATAAATATAGTTGTTTTAAAATGTGAATATAATTTTTAAAATTTTTTAAAGATATTGTTTTAACAAAAATAATAATTTTATGGTGCAGGAAATAATGTAAGATTGTAAGGCAAGGGAAGCAGAGGTGCTGTGTTCGATTCTTAACTCGCCCCCTTTTTTCCTCCTTTTTTTATTTTTTTATCTAACATTCGGAAGGGTTTTTTCTTTGTATGGCAGTTCCACACACACCCCCACACACTCGACGGGCGATTGAGAGAGAAGCCAAGCGAAGCGGCGACTCAGCTTCGAACAGCACCTTCCTGCACGCCGCCGTTGCCGGCTCCTCCTCCACCGAACCTCCGTCCTGTGCCCTCCCAACCGGCAGCTTCTTCTTCTTCCCCTCCCAAATCCAGATTCGAAGTCGCTAAATTGAAAAGGTTAGTGTTTCATACCTTATACTTTCTGAATTTGTGTTGTAGCTTTTGATTTGAGATTCAATTTGCAAGTAGTGTATGAGAATTCGTTTAGGATTTTGGGAATCAATTTTGTGAAATTGTGAAGATACGTTTCTTCCTATGGATAAGGAGGTTCTACCAACTGAAAACATTGCAAAAAAAAATACAAATTGCCCTAAAAAAAGCCATAAGCAGCAAGATGTGGCATACAAATGCATAACTAACTTACTTGAGGAACTGAGAGGATAAGATAAGCTGTCAACTAGAATCGACGCCAAATGAAAGGATCGGTATTGTAGAACTTTGCTTACATTTACAGAGGCAGATAAGTTAGCTGATAATCATGTCAATTAGATATTTCTACTGTCAAATGAACTTTTTTGTAGTATTGAACTCGCAAGATGGATTTTATTATCAATAAATCTTGGATCCACCACTGTCTGAGAGTTGTGGTTTATGAATTAGGAGCAAAAGGTTGCCTATATGATTTAGCTGTTCTTGTCCTTAGGTTCTTGAATTGAGTCGAATTTTAGAGTTGTTAAGTAAACCATCTCACTATGTTATTTGTGGTACTTAATTTGATATGAAATACGGAATATCATTTTGCAATTAAATCTGATTTGGTCACAATATCTTCTAAAATCTAGAAATGATCTCTATAGTAGCATTTGGTTAACGTTATTTGGTGTGACTTGTTTCATACTACGATTCAAAAATATGAACAACTTTCAATGTATTTGAATCAACTTTGATTATATTTGGATTGCCTCATTGCCCTTTCAATATGAACCTAATTTGATATAGAAGTCTTCAATTATAATACATGAATGCAAAATATATTAGCATCAATATAGCATATGTACTCGTGCATTATGCCTATAACTTGCCTTTGGCTCCCCTGTTTAACAATTATAATGGCTAATTGTATTCATCCAACATGCAAATTCAATGAGAAATAAACAACTAATACAGTGATCACCTAAAACAACCTTATATACATATGTTAAACACTTAAACTATTTATTTAACACTCCTTAGATGGTTTATTGATCTAGCTGTTGAAAAAGGGATTGAAATTTTCATCATATTAGAAGGGCAATTTGTGTGTATAATTTATAAATTACATATGAGAAAGCAATTATGCAGGGAGCTAAATAGAGAAAATTGAAGGAGCGGTGAAAGTCAGAGGGCCCTATTTACTTATCTCGCCGCGAACATCCGAAATCTGTGGCCTGGCCCTGCATGGCAGCTCCTGTGACTCTCCGGTGCTCAACCAGATCCCCACTTGCTTCAGTGTTTCCTTTTTCCTCAGGGGTTTCACTTGGGCATTTCAACAAACACTTGGTGGGCAGGGTACGGTTCGGTCTTCCTCCTCAAATCTGCAGCGTCGCGTTTTCCAGTAGGTCTTCCAAGGGGTTGTCTTTTCGACCTCTGGTGTCTCTCTCAGCGAATTTGAGGGGAACACACAGATATCTACAGCCCATCAATTGCACGCTCGTGGGAAACCCTGCATCGGATTCTGAAAACCCGGTAATTGCATCAATCAGAGGCTCAATTGAATCGGTAAAGACTAAGTTCTCTGAGTTAACTCCGATTGATGTGTGTAAGTTGTGTGCGGTTATCGCTGTGGCAAGTGCTGTTTCAAAATGGACTGTCAATTTGATTCTAAGCCCTTTCTTCTGGGTGTATTTTAGCTGGGGTTTGATGTTCTGGCCATGGTTTCTTGCAATTGGGATTGGGGCTTATGGAATTCATTGTCTCCGCAAGTTCTATCACGGAGAAGCCACTTTGTTTGAGCAATTTGCCCTTGTCACATCTGCATTCACTTGGCTTACCCTTGCTCCACCTGCTTTCTTCAATGGCTATGTCGATGGATGGCCTGTTGTGTTCTTCTTCGTCTATCACTACTTCGTCTTCTTCAACACAACCCTAAGGAAGCGCCTGTATGGAGATACCTGTCTCAGACCCCATGATCCCAAATGGGATGTGAGTGTCCCCGGGACGTATCGTGCTGTGTTCTGTGCTGCAGTTGCGGTTGGGCACTGGCTTGCTGCATTTGAAGGGCCTGAGCTGATCCGTTTATCGGGCGGATGGTATAACGGTTTCGTTTGGGGTTTGATCATGATGACCCTCTTTATGCAGTACCATGCTACATATTACCTTGCAAAGTACTCAGAAAAGGTAGTTGTGCCCTCTGTGGTGGTTCATTTTGGTCCTTACAGATGGGTTAGGCATCCCATCTATGCATCCACCATGCTGTTATTCATGTCGTATTTTGCGGCCCTTCAAGCGCCCATCAGTGCTCTTTATATTGCCATTGTCTGCGTTCTGTACTACAACCAGAAGGCGGTGTTGGAGGAAGCTGTTTTGTCTGATGAATTCGGAGAGAGTTACGCAGAATACACCAAAAAGGTTCCATACAAGTTCATTCCTTTTGTTTACTAGTTGATGTATGGTAATGTTTTAGTCCTGTTGAATTTTAATATTTGAGGCTTAGGATTTGAATCTTTCTCCTTTCATTGGATGGAGTTTAAATAGTTTACATTACCTGTTGAAACCGCGTGACTGGTGTGTACGTAATACTGTCTGCATCCTAAGAGTATGTCACGGACTGGTGTCAAAGCGACAGATCAGTGTATATCATACACGAGTATACAAGTAGTTGATTCCCTTGGGAAAATAGTAGATGTTATGTGTTTCCGCCTTGTTGATCATTGGAAAGAGTAATCGAGACCTGAAGCGTTCTCGTCTGATGCCAGCTAGTAGTGCAGCATTGAAGGTTTTGCTTTAGGCTACCCTTCTTCATCGGTTAGAACTTAGAAGTGTCCTTGAATGAACAAACCATCTGTGTGCATTTTTGCCTTTGATAGGCATTGGCCTCGCGCGTGCATCATCTGATCGTACTGATAACCATATTTGAAACCATCCATCCATGATCAGATTGGTAAATGCGGATTTCTCTCATCTTCCAGATGCAGGGCTATCAGGTCATGTATGCTATCATAGTAGTTGCCTTCTTAGTATAGTGAATCTTAGCTAGCCAAATTCCTTCCGGAAATCTTAGCGACCCAGAGTTGATAGACCAATCCTGTCGGTATCAATAGAACGGGTGCACCAGAAGCCTAACGATGAAGAGTCAAGACGAGAGAGTACTGACGGATAAGCCATTTTCCCATGTAGTTCATTTTTACACAGAAAACCAGCAGGAAATTCGAAAAATGTTTCAAAGTATTGATTGAAGAATAAATTTACAGTCAGTTAAAAGCACTCAACACCTCACAAACAATACAAGCTAACCTGTTGCTCTTCCATGTGAAATTTTTTATGAAAATGATGTAATGTAGTAGGGTGTGTCAGTGTGTCACTGTCATGTGTGGCAGATAGGAAAAATGTATAAAAAATGGAGATGCAGGGTATCGATCCCCGTACCTCTCGCATGCTAAGCGAGCGCTCTACCATCTGAGCTACATCCCCAATTTGTTTATGTTTTACAGGTTAAAATTAAAGTATAGTGAACAATAGGTGGTACCCTACCTTTAACGCCTTTTCCTTTGCACTCCTCGTCCTCTTCGTGGCTTTGGTGTCTGTAAAATCAATCTCAAATTCCACCGCTCTTCATCTTCTTCCGTAGTTCCATCTTCCAATTGATTTCTCGGTCTTGTTCGCTGCTCTTCCTTCTCTGCTCACTGCCTTTGTTTTCAATTGAGAGTGGACTTGCCAGGTAAAGGATTTCCTTCTCGATCCACGCCTCTTCTAAACCTCCATTGATTGTGCATCTCATATTTTTCACCGCCTATTTCCTCAATTTCGATTAATAGATACACAACTTCACTGATTTCTGTTTGTTGTTCATTGCTTGAAAACTGCTGGTTGCACCCTATGCTCATTGGTACTCCTTCACACCAAGAACAACTCTAAATTACAGTATAAGCTTACTATCTAATGCTAATTTAGAATATGAAATCTCAGTTATAGTGAGCTGCAAGTTTTGCTTTCTGTGTCTGCTGAATGATGGCCTTGCTTTGGTGAGTTAGCATAGTTAAACAACTAAATATGACCCGTTATACTAGCAATTCAAAATCCACAGGGCACAGACTCACAGTTGTCATGGCATGTGTGATTGTGTGAATGAAGAGATTAATAAGGACACTTGGGAGTTGAATTTACTCAATTGTCACATTTTTCATGTATGTATTTGTGCATAATCTAGTTTATTGTTCTTGGCGCTTGTAATTTTAACCCCTAACCATGATATGCAGGAATGGATTTCAACTTCATGAGCATTTGTAATGGACGATTACTGATTTGATGAAACTACATCTTGCAAAGTTCTACCCTACTTTCAGTTTGTCCTTGTTTGGGCTTTCAGTCCATCGTGTGCTTCTCCCCCTTTGCAGCTTTGGCCGAAATGTCAATTGTTTCCTTTCTTCAGCTGCTGTGCACCAACTATTTGACGAAACTGGCCACTCAGTTAGGTTGCCCATTGCATCTACTTCACTCTATGGTCCTCCAAAGCTGAGCAGGGTGAGTAAGCACCAACCAGTGGTGACAATTGTTTCAGATAAATCAGGCAACCCACATGTACCATTGCAGAACCTTTATGGTGAAAAGATCGCTACAAAGGGGCTTACAAAGTATGCTTTATGTACCACTATTAATTCTTGTGCAAGAACACTAAACTGGTACTTGGGTGTGCAAATTCATGGATTGATAATTCACAATGGACATGAGGATAATCTAATCCTAAACAGCGCTCTTGTGGACTTTTATGCAAAATGTGGTTTGGTAGAGGATGCGAGGAGGGTCTTTGATGGCATCAAACAACATGATCAGATATCTTGGTCATCCATCATATCTGGGTATGGACAAAGTGGGTGCATTGCTGAAGCCATTGCATTGTTCAAGAAGATGATGGCTACACACGTTAAACCCAATTCCTTTACTTATGTTAGCATCATCAACTCCTGCGTTGTTGTAAAAAAAAAGGCTGAGCAAGGTGCGTTATTTCATGCTCATGTTATTAAGCTTGGATTTGACACTAGCAGCTTTGTCGCTAGCACTCTGATTGATTATTATTCAAAATGTGGCGAAATTGGTATAGCTGCTTCAATATTCAGCTCATTTGTAAACAGTGATGATGTTCTTTATAACTCTATGATTTTTGGGTATTCCCTGAACCTCCACAATGAAGAAGCATTGAAATTGTTTTCTAGGATGATGAAAAATAATTTGAAACCTACTGATTATACTATGAGCATCATTCTGAATGCCTGTGGAAGCCAAGCAATACTTTGGTCTGGAAAACAGGTGCATTGCTTGGTAATCAAAATAGGTTCACTGAGTAGTTCGTTTGTGAGATGCGCTTTGACTGATATGTACTCCAAATGTGGCAGCATTGATGAAGCTCGTGTTATCTTTGATCAAACAGTTGAGAAAAATACTGTTCTTTGGACTTCAATGGTTTTAGGGTATGCACAACATGGAAGAGCATTAGAGGGATTGGAGCTATTTGATCATTCAATGATGGAAGGAAGGCTTGTGCCTGATAATGTATGTTTTACAGCGATATTGACAGCTTGTAACCATGCTGGGTTACTTGATAAAGGTGTAGACTACTTCAACAGAATGACAGATTGCGGTTTGGCTCCTAACCTGGATCAGTATGCTTGTCTAATTGATCTTTTTGCAAGAAAAGGGCATCTAGACAAAGCAAAGCAACTAATGGAGGATATGCCTTTCCATACAAATAATGTTATATTAAGCTCCTTTTTGAGTTCTTGCAAATCCTATGGTGCCATTAATCCAGGAGTAGAAGCAGCTAATCATCTCATTAGTTTACAACCAAATGATGCTTCTACATATATAACAATAGCACGGATGTTTGCAGAAGCTGGTTTATGGGACCAAGTGGCTTATTTTAAGCAACTAATGGAAGAAAAAAGAGGTTGGAAAGGTGATGGGCGGAGCTGGGTTTAGGTAGATAGAACTTGAGGCTTCATTTTTGGTGAAGGATCCTTGAAGATCCTTATACACTTTCCTATCACCACGAGGTATTGCGCAAAATCCAATCTCTTGGTTCTTTATTAACTAATTCTTGCAAGTTAAATGTGTGTTCTTGTTCATGATTGTACTAGGATTCTTTTGTCCTCTACAATTACATGTGTGTTCTTGATGTGTGTAAGTTGTGTGCAGTTATCACTGCGGCAAGTGCGGATCCTTTTGTTCTCTACAATTACAGGGTTAAATGTGTGTGTTCTTAAATGGGTGTATTTTAGCTGGGGTTTGATGTTCTGGCCATGGTTTCTTGCAATTGGGGCTGGGGCTTACAGAATTCATTGTCTCCGCAAGTTCTATCATGTAGAACCACTGTATTTGAGCAATTCTCCCTTGTCACATCTGCATTCACCTGGCTTACCCTTGCTCCACCTGCATTCTTCAATGGCTATGTTGGATGGCCTGTTGTGCTCTTCTTCGTCTACCACTACTTCGTCTTCTTCAACACAACCCTAAGTAAGCACCTGTATGGAGATACCTGTCTCACACCCCATGATCCCAAATGGGTTGTGAGTGTCCCCAGGACTTACTGTGCTGTGTTCTGTGCTGCAGTGTTTGGGCACTGACTTGCTGCATTCGAAGCGCCTGAGCTGATCCGTTTATCAGGCGGATGGTATAACGGTTTCGTTTGGGGTTTGATCATGATGACCCTCTTTATGCAATACCATGCTACATATTACCTCGCAAATTACTCAGAAAAGGTGGTCGTGCCCTCTGTGATGGTCCCTTCGGTCCTTACAGATGGGTTAGGCATCCCATCTATGCATCCACCATGCTGTTATTCATGTCGTATTTCGCAGCTCTTCAAGCACCCATCAGTGCTCTTTATATTGCCATTGTCTGCGTTCTGTACTACAACCAGAAGGCGGTGTTGGAGGAAGCTGTCTTGTCTGATGATTTCGGAGAAATGTACGCAGAAATGCAGAATACACCAAAAAGGTTTCACACAAGTTCATTCCTTTTGTTTACTAGTTGATGTATAGTAATGTTTTTGTCCTGTTGAATTTTAATATTTGAGGCTTAGGATTCAAATCTTTCTACTTTTGATTGGATGGAGCTTATATTACCTGTTGAAACTTGAAACCGTGTGACTGGTGTGTACGCAATACTGTCTGCATCCTAAGAGTATGTCACGGCCTGTTGTCAAAGCGACATATCAGTGTATATAGGCGTCCTAAGAGTATGTCACGGCCTGGTTGTACGTAATACACGAGTATATAGGCAGTTAATTCCCTTATGAATTTAGTAGATGTTCTATGTTTCCGCCTTGTTGATCATTAGGAAGAGTAATCGAGACCTGAAGTGTTCCCGTCTGATGCCAGCGAGTAGTGCAACATTGAAGGTTTTGCTAGTGATGGCTCAAATGGCTATTTTAGGCTCACCCTTCTTCATCGGATGCATTGCATTTTGCCTTTGATGCGCATTGGCTTCGTGCATCATCTCATCATACTGATGTATGCTATCATAGTAGTTGCCTTCTTAGTATGATAGCACAATCCTGTCGGGGTCAATCTTAGCGACCCAGAGTTGATAGCCCTATCCTGTCGGTGTCAATAGAACGGGCTCACCAGAAGCCGAACCATGAAGACTCAAGACGAGAGAGTACTAACGGATGAGCCATTTTCCCGCGAAGTTAGTTTTTACACACAAAACCGGCAGGAAATTCGAAAAATGTTTCAAAGTGAGAAGGTACATTGAAGAATAAATTTACAGTTAGCTAAAAGCATTCAACACCTCACAGTATAAGCTATTGAAGGCTGAAGCTAACCTGTTGCAGTTCCATGTGAAATTTGTTAGCTCACCTGCATCTGTCTGAACTCTAAACCAATCTCTTTCTTTTTTCCTGAGAGAGTTTTGGTCAAATGTGGAAAGAACAAATTGAATTCAAGTGGTCCACCTCTCAAATTTCTGCAGACAAAACCTGAATCATGTGTTGTGATTTTGCAGGGGACCAGCCACACCTTTAAATTCAGTAAAGGAGCAAATGCAACACAAATGGCAATCAGTAATTGCCTGTTACAGAACCTCAATCTTCAAATGAAAAGGGTTTTTCATAAAGGGAAAGTGATGTAATGTAGGGTGTGTCATGTGTGGCTTTTTGCCTTTAATTGATTCTCAAATTCAAAAGATGAACACGGTAAATTGTAATGACCCAATATCGGATAAAGGAAAAAGTGTACAAATTGGAGATGCGGGGTATCGATCCCCGTACCTCTCGCATGCTAAGCGAGCGCTCTACCATCTGAGCTACATCCCCATTTTGTTTATTATTCACAGGTTTAAATTAAAATACAGTAACAAAAGCGTTTTTTTTTTTTTTTATTCCATACTGTATGTGGATGAAATTACTTTTCGGCCATTCAATTCAATTATAATACCCCTCCATAGTCCACGAAATCATAAACACCAAAATACCCATAACAGAGATCGAAGATCGAGTTTTCGGCGGACAAGTAGGCATGGGATGATTTACAACATCTACATCCCTTGAAAAAATCACAGAAAACCAATCATATAGATAAAAAACCCACCTAGAAAAAAAAAACTTATGTGGACAAGCCTAAAGTGGAACATTTAAAAATCAATTTTGATGGCTCTAATCTCCAATCACGACATGCAACAACAAGTTACGTCATTAGATATTCTAATGGATCGGTCATTG
This sequence comes from Persicaria maculosa, assembly GCA_963922045.1. Classification (NCBI taxonomy): domain Eukaryota; kingdom Viridiplantae; phylum Streptophyta; class Magnoliopsida; order Caryophyllales; family Polygonaceae; genus Persicaria; species Persicaria maculosa. Next base: position 68,138,748 of record OY998262.1, read on the forward strand.
CCTCCGGTAGTTCCCTTTGTGGTGACACTTCACCCTTGATGGTTGAAGCTTTGGCACTCCAAACCAACATTGTAGTTGCGCGGGAACTTGACATACAACGTATCGACATCGAAGGTGATAGTCTCACTGCCATCAACTCCGTCTCGATTAAGTGGAAGAGCCCTTGGAAAATCGAGATTATCATCATGAACACTCTTCATTTTCTCCATCACTTTGAGTGGTTCTCCTGCATTCGTGTCGTGTGTTTCGTGAAATTAACACGGTGACGGATAAAGTGACGCATCTACGACGTTTCATGAATCATAACGCCATCACATCACATTCAAAATTTCTTTCCTTTGTAAAAAGGGATACAACTGGGAGGTGAATCCTTCATTTATATATATATATATATATATATATAAACAATTATAATACAAACACTAACCAACAAAAAAAACTCATAGGATATTTTTAAAATCAAAACTCTTAAATCTTTTGAAACAATATTATTAAATATGATTAGTTTACATGACCATCACTATATTATTTTATTTAAAGTCTGTATAAAATATTAAAGTCTATCCATTTTAAACCATATATTTATTTGCCTTAAAAGAAATAAAGCTTTGATACGAGTAAAAAAAACCATATTCTCTAATCACACAAAACAAACCCTTTTTTAAAGTTAAAAATAAATAAGAAGAAATTGTAGAAAATATGCCTTGTTTTTGACAAGGCAAAAATTTGAAAAGTGTAAGCACCAGCGTGACCACCAACCAACAACGTCCTTATGAACGAGAATATCATGATCAGACTTAGTAACCAACGAGACAACGATACAGAGACAAAAGAATGTGACAGGAAAAGAAAATCAGAGACGTGGATCTCAATCTCGACATTTCTAGTGCCTTGTTTTTTTTCAAGAATGGCCAATTATTCAAAATGGGTCATTTTTTGCAATTATTTTTCACAACTATCCCAAAATTGGGGTCATTTTATGCAATTTACCACAAAACAAAAGTAAAATCCAAAAGATAAAATAGCAAATGCGCAAACAAAAATAGTAGTGGCAATAGCAAGTAGTAGCTTAAACCGGAGAGACGAGAGGAAGAAGACGACGAAGACATTGAATTTCAAGACATTAATCACCACGAGTGCCCCGTGTCTTGTCTCCCCACGAATTCATCCTAAAGTTTCAATCTTTTTTTTTTTTTTAAATATCTCAATTTTCATTATTTACACCCTCCCTTTGCCCCTCACAATATTTGCCCCGTTCTCCCAAACAGCAACCCCCCATTGCCGGGGAGTGCAGTGAGGAGAGAGAATTTCTGGAAAGGGTTTGGATCTCAAGGATGAAATTCTCTCTCTTCCTCCAATTTCCCTCCACCTTTCGGTAAATCTGGGCCCTTTTTTTGTTCTTATCAATTTTAGAGGGATTGATTTGGGTAATGTGAGTGTGTAATTGTAGCTGGTGTTCGTTTCCCCAATTCCAATTTCCTGGCCGATTTGTCAAGCATTTGGGGTTTTCTTCTGTGGGTCTTCGCTCTTTGTAGCAGCTGGTGAGTGTGTTGCTTTCAATTTGAATCTGCCTTGTTGAGTGTATGTGTATGTGATTCTGTGATTTGTGCGCAATTCGTTGTGGATTCTCGACACATAATCCTTGATTTAACGGTCTTTTAGATTTTTTCTGTTTGGCTGATATTTCTACTTTTGGCAACAAAACATGGGCAGGCATGAATCTGATGCAGTTAACTCTTTCTTTTTCAATTGGGGATTAAATCAGATTTTAGTACACTCATTGCAGCTTTGCTGAATTGTTTGTTTATATTGCCTTTAGATGCATCTTCGTCTTGCGAATTGGAAGAGCTCAATTCGCTATGAAATTGAAGGTTTATTGAATCCCTCATTGCTTGGTGGATCTAGAAACCTTTCTTTTGTCAAATTTGTTTCTTCCCCTTGTCATCATTGTTCAAAGGGATCAATAGAAAGGTAGGTTCTTTAGATTGGCAAGCTGGCCACATGTGTTTGTTTTTGGGAGCGTACAGTGTAACTGATTTGATTGAGCTTTTGAATCATTATCTACCTAATTGCCCCATTCATGATTAACCCAATGACTAAAATTTCATCTTAGATAAATTGACTATCAATTTATTGAACTTGTGGACTTCTCTTGACTTTGATTTTACAAAGATGTTGGATAGTGACCACTGACCAAGATATACTCATATATAGTCATATTCAAATGAGATGGATTTTAATTTGACATTTTTAATTTATTATAATAGGTAACCACTGCTGATTAGATTACCATTTGTAAGGTAAGTGGCTTCCACTAGCAAAGAGGTCTCACACATCATGAAATGCATAGTTTACTTCTCAAATGGACTGAATGAATCAAGTCTCTTTTTTTTCCTTGAAAGGATTTAGTAACTCATTTCATATCATGTATTATGTATATATGTCAAGATATGTCCGTGAGGAAGTTTCTTGCTTCTTTCATATGTTAATCAATAGATGTTATCTTCTTTATATTTTACATCACCAACAATTTTCATATTGTTAATAGTAGTTTGTAGACCTTTCTTTTGGTTTGATGTGAGTGTGTTTCTTGGAAATAAGAAATCCATCATGAAATATCTTGCTATAAGTGGAACCTTATCTGTGGAAGTCATCATATATACTTCTGTTGTGCTAGAAGTTGAGCATAGATGGTTGAACATGGTATAAATGGATTATAAAGAAGCTAATTAGTCATTACTTTCATGTTTTTTGTTCATCTTGTGTATCACATAGGCTGTTTATCCCTCTCTAGATCATCCCATATGGTGCCCTCCTCATAGAATTGGATGCAATGCGTCTGTAACCTGTCTTTCCTCAGGGACTGATTATTCTTTCTTGTGCATATTTCCCAGATTTGAACTCCTGCTTGTGGATATTTCACTCATTTAAATAGAGATGCAATTGGATTCAAAGAAGGGATGGAAATCCATTGTACCTCGACACTTGAAAGGCAAATCAACTACAAGATTTTGCTTTTTGCCCAAAGCAAAGGCTTCCAGCATCGGTCCTGGACATGCTCCCGTCTATCTAAATGTTTATGACTTGACGCCAATGAATGGATATCTCTATTGGGCTGGTCTTGGTATTTTTCATTCCGGTGTGGAAGGTAGATTCAACACACATTCTTTGCATCTTTTCTAAATATTAATTACTAGTGACAACCATTAGATTCATGAGCTTCTATAGAATTGGATTTTTCCAATAAGATTTGGTGATTTCGTAATTTGTTTTAACTAAAGAGTATAAATGTGTTGACAGTTCATGGTGTGGAATACGCATATGGAGCTCATGATTTCCCCACAAGCGGAGTATTTGAGGTAGAACCGCACCAATGCCCAGGGTTCAAGTTTAGAAAATCGATATTTATGGGAACCACAAACTTAGACCCGAAACAGGTTAGAGAGTTCATGGAACGACATGCCTCTAGCTACAACGGGGACAGCTATCATTTGATTGTCAAAAATTGCAATCACTTCTGCAAGGATGTATGCCACAAGTTGACAGGAAGGAACATCCCAAAATGGGTCAATCGGCTGGCTAAAATAGGTATGGATGTCGCTACACCAGTTGAAATAAACAATTAAACACCCATGGTGCTTCTTCTCTGAAAGGTATTATGTGGTTAACAGGTTCGACATGCAACTGCATACTACCAGAAACTCTGAAGGTGACGACAATTGAGAAAGACGGGAATGTAGTTATGCACGAGAGCGAGAAGAAAAGCCTAAGAAACAGTTTTGGCTGCCTGTCTTCAATCTCCATGCGACAGAGGCATCTGTCTATGTCTTCACTGTTTCTTCGATCGCCATTGAAGAGCTGCTTATCTTCGTGTGAGCCTAAACAGTCGTAGAAACAATCTCCGTGATTTCGTCTGGATTCTTAGCCTCCTCCCTAATTCATTCCGCAGTTTCAGATCATCTGTTAGGTGTTAGCAACTGCCCCTATTAGCTTACTGGGGCTAGGATGTGGGTTGTGTGTAATATATTTTTTCGCCTTCTTTTATGTACCAATTTCTGAAGGGATTCCACTCCTGGGTTTCTATGTAATGTGATGTAAGACCCAATTAAATCAATGAAGTTGTCTCTTCCAACTTATAGTCTGATCCCTTTATGCCTGAATTGCTCAAACAATCCCAGGCATTGCTCAAATGAGATTTTCCGGTTGCTGCACTTTTTGCTTTTTAGGCTTTTCTGTGAACTGAAAGTGTCAAATGTGTCATGTACCTTTCTTCAATTTGCAGAACTTGTGAAGATTAGAAAGATGTTCTTGCAAGGAACACTCATGACTCATCTCAATCTTTCTGAAGCAAAAACTCTTTTGAAGCCCCTAAATCTTCATAGCTATGGTAGATACTGGATAGGGAAAATCATACAAACAATTTAAAAAATGCAAACCTGTATTAGCTTTGAGATAAATAACCTGCAGGGAACAGAAACAGTGGCTTCAGAGTTCAGATTTGGCAATATTCATGTCCTTCACACAGACCCAATGGAGGTTCAAACATCTCTATACTGCAAAGGTTGATGCTCGAAAAGCAAAAGCCGAAAGGGTCTTGGATCAACTCTCACAGCATATTGTACAGGAAATTTTTACAGAGAAATCATCAGAAAAAAGTTTTGATTCAGTAAGTTAGCTGCAGTTATATAGATCCCGCTGTGAATGCTGGGATGTCTAGAGGAAGTCATGAACTAGGAGAGACCTTGAAAAAATCATTCAGCTTTCGGATGCAAAACACTAGGCAGGTGATTATTACCATCAAGAGCTGCATGATATATACGCTTCTCCGCCAGTCCAATATCAGACAGCACCAAATTTCCCTACACGTAAAAACGCAGATGCCAGTTGAAGATAAGTTGGCATGAAAGCATAAAAAATACACTTACAGGAAACACATTCACAATTGTCAAACACAATTGACATTTGACAATCACAATTGTGGATAATTAATGAAGGGCGTAAAAGTAATACTTTTGTGATTTCCTTAATATGTATACATAACTCTAAAAGGACTTAAAGAGTGAAATTATCAATAAATTTCACATATGAGGAGTGAAGCAAACATATACCTCCCTAGCCATTAATCTCCGAACATTATTGGCATATAGTTTTGGATTTTCTTTCTCTTCCTTTGAAGGGATATATACTGGCAATCTTGTAACCTCAAGGTAATTTGCAAATTGACATAATAGAAGAACAACATGTCGGGCCTGCAACATTCAGATTGAAGTCAAGAGCATAGATTAGTGAAAATGCATGTATTGCATATGCCACCACATTCAAACACGTAGCATATTTTACGAACACAGTTAAAGACTTCCTCGCCAATTAGTGTGCTTCACAAGGACAGCTTTTATAATTACATAAGTTGGCCAAGAGGAGAGCTTTTAGAATTTAATATGGAGATATAATCTAAGTTCTAGGAGAAAGTTTCAATCAAATATCTCCTTCGCTGTGTTCAATTAGGGTGAGCACTAATAGTAAAGTCTATAGTTCAACTAATTGTAGCTAATAATTCTTCCAATGATGCAACATGTGAATTATAACACGGAGTTTGATTACTGAGGAATCTAGATTGTTACAAAGACTAAGTTAAGGAACTTACTCCCGCCATGGAATCCCAAGCAGGACTAAATCTTCGGTATGGATATTTTAGAATCACGGGAAGAACAGGAACACTTGCTAAGAATGCACCCGTTTTGAATGGGAGGAGGAAATCTCCATTTGTGGTAGTGCCCTCTGCATTAAAAGTTGAATATGCCAATGAAACTGGGGATTCATGCAGAAAACAAAGTATCTGCTAAATCTAATGCTATACTCCGTACAAGGTAAAAAATTCACCAGGTCCATAGCATATTATATACACAAGAGGATGAAAGGATTAGAACCTGGAAAAAGCATCATGAATGGTGCTTGATCATTCTCATGTGCCTCTTTCACTCTTTTTGTCACAACACCTTCAGATAACAAAACAAATCAGAATACTAGATCTATATATCTTGTTATAATTTATAGTGCATTATTAGGACTCAGATGACATTGTAATATGGAGCAACTTGGAAAAATAGAAAGCATCACAGATTTAAATTAACAGCTTTTGAGGAATGCATACAAAAGAAAATACTGTGATATGGAACTTATTGAGAATTTGAATACCTGCAACACCGTGGAAATCAGATGATTTGTGTTCCCGCTGCACGAAAACACAGCCAAGGCACTTGCTGTGGAGTAAAGGAATTTAAGATCAGAATTAAATATACCAAGGCTATAACTCTCAAATACATTAAGACAAATGACATCTTGGACAAAAAAAGGCGAAAGAACACTTGAAAGGAGCAGCAGGGAAGCAGGCAAGTGAGCTGACATCATAATACAATTGTGAAAGGAATAAATTCAAGCAATTGCTGAGAATAGAACACAGATTAATAATTAAAACCAGGAAATAGACAAAGATAGGAGCTCAACTGAGTTAATTTAAATGAAGTTTGTTGGTTTGATAGCAAATAAATAAAGAGACACCAGTGGCAAAATAAACTTGGTGTAGGGCATTTCAAAACCAACATCTACGAGGTCTTGCTTTGAAAACAGCAATAACCCATTACCAACTAACCATACAATGTTGTTTGTCCAAGAGCAATTTTAATACAACTAAAAACACTGGGTTTGCAGATTTAGGTTGTGGAAGGTTACTATTGAGACACTAAAGCATAAATTCCAAGACCTGTTCCCCTTCTTATCATGAATTTGACAAATGCAAAAGATACATTTTTAGAGCATCAACACCCGGATGCACTGCCATGAATAAGGCTTCTAGATGAATGCCTCGTAAAAGATATCAGCAAAACAAAAGCAGATCTAAATCAAATATGCGGGAGAAAAATAAGTCATCAGGGCTAACCTGATCAGGCCAACAAGAGGAAGGTTCGCCACTGATCTCTTCAGAAGTGAAAGGATACCAACAAAGTACAAAACATTGTTAAAAAGAGAAGCTGAAAGGGTAAAAAATGAAAGTATTTCAAAGAGGAATCACAACAACAACATCAACAACAGGCAGAAGTGCCCAAATTTCAGCAAAATAAGCAACCAACCTTAGCAACAAAGCTCGAAAACGATGATGACATGTGATACAAAATATCCAAATATGAAACATGATTTGATATTATTACACCAGGTTTCTCAGACTCTTTGGTTTGATCTTCATCCTCGACCTGAACAGCATAACATCAAAAAAACTGTTACTTGTTAGACGCACAGACCAGGTAATTTCCTTTTCAGAGTTTACGAAGTCCATATCAACATTCCACCATATCATAATCAATACAAATGACACAGTCATATCCAATCATGCAGTCACAAAATATGTTTGGTGTCAAAGATACACAACTATCATCATGGTACCAATTAAGGGCCAGTTTGGGGAGAAAGGAAATGAATGTGGTCTTCTTGTAAATCACAACTTAAAGATCAACTCATGCTCCATCATTTTCCATACAAAATACTTACATTCCCCGTACTGCCATGGTGTTCCAATCACCACACCCTCCTCTATACTCACAAGATTTTGCAATTACACAAGAATTCATAACCAGCTCATTCAACTTAAACTACCTTAATCCATGAAGGCATTTCAAGCAAAAATCCAAAAAAAAATAACTTATCAACATACAATACATAAGCTTGAAATCACGAATGTCAAACTGATCCCATACTAAATCACAATTCACAAGCATCAAGCTAACTTAAGTCATCTGCAACATAAAACTGCTTACCTAGCTTCTCTGACATTAAATCACAGCAAACAAAAATAATCAACTGTATCGAATTTCGCAAGACAATAAGCTTAACCTTCCAAGGCCAACTCCACCAATGAAAAAGACTACTCCACAACCATCATTCAATCCTAAAAAGTTCAGCAATTTACCAAATCCCTAAATTCCAGAAAACTATGAAACAATATTTACCTCCTCATTCGTCAAACCATCAGCATTGCTCTTACTGCAAGGATCTCGACAGGTCTCGCGAATCCAGTAAACCCCGAATATAAACAACATCGCCCTGGATAGAAACCTTCCACTGCCAACAATGACTTGTCTTCTCCACCCAACCAGGTGACCGTACCCTTCGTGTTGCTCACCCTCCGGATTGGGGCCCAAGAAGAGCGTGCAAACCCTACAAATCAAGTAGTAGAGCACCAATACAGCAGTAGCGAGAACCACTCTCAACGGAACAAGCGTCACCAGAGCCAATCCGAGCAAGAGCTTCTCCGTCAACGGCAATGGACCCCGCCCCATTGGACCGTAAACGTCGTGGCGGACATAAGCGGCGTACTTCTTCTCCATCTCCTCCAAGTCCTCGGCGGTGACGACTGCGGCGGCGGGGCTAGAGGGGGAATCGGGGGAGCGCAGCTGGTTGTCGTCGTGGTGGGAGTTCAGAAGAGGACTTTCGCCGCCATCGTCGGTGTTGTAATGGCGGTGGTTGTTAGGGGGTTCTTGAAATTGAAGATCTTTAAGCTCAGTCGCCATTGTCAAGTGAAGGAAAACAGATTCAAGGTTGTATTCAATGACAAAAATCTCAAAATCAGATTTGAGAGTGCATAAAGTTTAAAGCTTTATGGATTGGATTGATAAGATTTTGCTCATGGGAATCTGAAATCGGGAAATTGGAATTGAAATCTACAAAAAGTGGGGGATTGGATTATTTGGATAGGAATTCAGATACTGGTAGGAATACTGTTGAGGAACCGTGATCGAGTTTGGGCTTCCAGGGGTTGCGTGGGGGCAAAAGATTGGAATTTGAGGAAGCGATGATGATGATGTTTTGATTAGATTTTGATTTGGGTTTGGGGGGAGATTTGATGAGGGACTGGGTTCTTGGGTTTTTCAGAGAATCCATCAACAGCTCTTTGCAATTTCAACAGTTAAACGCTACTAATTATTTACAGGTTTGGATAAATTCTACAAAAAGTAGGATTGAAGACTTGTTCATTACTGAAAAGGGATTAAATTTATGTTATTGGTTGGTGACATTGAACATTTGGAGTATCAAACCAAGAGGTTAGAACTTAGAAGATACGTTTAATTTTACACCCAAAAATAAGATGAAGATATGTTTTATTTATATAAATATCAATTTTTTATTAAGTAAAGATTCGAGATTCTTAAATATAAATATCAGTATATTAATCAATATGTCAATATCGTAAGTTTGAGACGGAATATATTAGTAAAAGAGATTAATTAATTTCTGTAAATTCGATCAAACTTTATGGAAAGAGATTAAAGAATATATGCTAACACCATTTTATAGGGGACTAGTTTAACTACCGAATGTGCCAAAACATTAACACTACGTTGTACGTGTTCAAATGAAAAGGAAGGAAAACTACTTGCCACCTCCCATATAATCATATATCATCACCATCATACATGGGTAAGAGTAGGACACCATGAATACAAAAATATTAAATAGATACAAAACATTACTCCTTGATAAGTATATTAAGAGGTCCAATATACTCTTCAAGATGATATTTGTGACGTATCTAGACATGTAAGAATTTTGATTTAAAAAAAAAAAGGCACATGTGAATTTTTTGATAGATTTGTAGGAGTGGAGGTCAATATCGAGTCCAATTGATATTTGGGTGCAGTGGCGGATCAAAGGTGGGCGATACTAGGTCGTCGCTCACCCTAATCCGAAAAAAAAATAAAAGAATATACGTAGTATGTGTTATGTAAAAAAAATTTAAAAGTAAAATATAAGTATCTTTAGTGGCTTAGTTGTTAAATGCATCATATTTTGAAAAAGAATTCAATCAACCTTTGTTCAAGATGGAACCCAGGGTTGGACCTGAGATTTGTAATGCCTGATGCGAGATTTTAGAATAGGGCCCTCTAGTATTTTCAATAACAACAAAGCGAATATCAAATCCCAAATTCACAAATCTATTTATCAAAATCACAACCATAACACAATTCCAAATCATATACCACAAATTTATTTCTCAAAACCACAAAATCTAATCACAATTTCTCAAAATTTATTATCAAAATCGCCAAGCCTGATCGAAATTTCCCGCAAATTGATTCTTAATTCCACAACATCTAATCTAAATTGGTTTTAATCTCAACCAATTCAACTTAAAAACATTTAAATTAAAAGTAGAGGAAAAAAAACTAATCTTGAAGAATGAAGGTTGAAGGTCTAGATTCTAGAAGAAGACGAAGACGTTGGAGGCGGTTGCAGCCTGCGAGGCGGGGGGTTCACCGACTGCCGAGGGGCTGCAGGGTGTGGTGCGTCGGTGCGGCGGGTCATTGGCTTGTTGAGGGGTTGCAGGGTGGTGCGCCGGTGCGGCGGGTCACTGGCTTGGGGATTCCTAGGCTCGGATTCTATCGAATGTATTTACTATACGTGCAACCTGTGTTCTGTCTAAAAAAAAAATTTAAGTAGGGTTTCAGTGTTCGTTCGAAAAAAACAGATACAAAAATGTAGGAGGAAGGGGCTCGAACCTCAGTTCCCTGCAATCTCTATTGAATAGCTTCCGTCTTTTACCACTATGGGCCCCTTAGACTAATTGGGCCCGAGGCGAAGGCCTGTTGGGTCTCGCCTCAGGTCCGGCCCTGATGGAACCCTGTTGGGTTTATATGTTGTTCGTGTCTCCCGTATGTGGAATCGCACACACGATTCTCCGTCCAGCGTCTTAATCGGACCCAACCGAATTAACATGGTATCAGAGTCAGATTCGACTAGTTGTGGTCTGAACATATAAGGTTTGGATTATAGGAAAACATGCATGTATTATTCTACAAGAGTTTCGTCAAAGTTGCCTATGCCCTCTTCAAGTTATCAAACATCACAAAGCATGTATAAGCCTGGCTTGGTACCGGGTATTGGACCTATTGGTATAAAAATTCGATGTTGAATTTTTGTTAATGACTCCCTTTTAGGTACGGGATTTTGAAATATGCTTTGTGGTGATAGCCTTTTTTTTTTTAACCAGAAACAATTTGGCAATGAGACGACCTTATTGGCTAAGGGCATCCAGACGGATGTAATTATGTAGCACAGGATCGTCAAGTGTCTGTGAACCAGAGAGAACAAGTCGGAGGTGCGATAAATGGTCCGCAACTCGGTTTGCTTCTCGAAAGACATGACGAATCTCAATAGATTGGAAATAACCAAAAGAGACTCGATTGTCAGAGACAATCATTTCGGAGTCCCCCGAAGGTTTTCCACAGTTGTGGGGATAGCCTTTAATAGTTGAAGATAAAAACAGGAGGGATTATAAATGTAAGACATTTTATTTTGTTCATATATAAAATATATTAATTTTGTTAATTATAAAAATAAGTATTATATTATAAAATAATTAATTAAAAAAACTAATATTTTATATAGTTTTTAGCTCCTTAAATTACATGAATAAAAGTAAAAGTCTTACATTTATAATCGAAGGGAGTATAAACTATTATTCCCCATAAGATTTTCCATCACATTCTCTAAAATAGAAAAACAACAAAGGAAAAAAAATATACCTTAAATCTACAACATTCTCCTAAAGTAAATGATTATCAAAATCTTTGAAATGGGGAATCTGTTGGAGTTTAAGCAAAAAAACAATTTGAAGAATGTGTATTTTGTTTTTTCATTTTTGAGAAATTTTTGAAAAGCGGTTGGAGATGACCTAATCGACTTGGGACAGATTTTTAACAATTAATCAGATATTGAAAACCAGGAGACAACACATACTATTGATGGATGATAAAGGAAATCAAATGCCCCTTGACCAAACAACACACAAAGAAAGCAAAGATGAACCACCAGGCCATCTGTTACAGACAAGAAATCATCTGTCTAGACATCTTTATAACCAACCTTCATTATTTGCTTGTAGTTATCTACTGAAAGCATATGTCTAGTGCATGAACCTCAACAATCCCTGTCAATGAAAATCATCAATCAAACAAAACACATGCCATGGGGATGGGGGCCAGGTTACAAACACAGTCAGGGGGGGGGCCATTGACAGCAATACCCAGCAACTTAAAGATGAGTAAATCAAGTTTAAAGAGATTTTAAGCTGAGTTTCAGCAATGGTGTTACTTGGGACAAATATGTAAACTATCAATCAATACTCCTAGTGAAAGCCCAGATTCAAGGAGAAGCACAGATATGAGATATCTACAGGTAAAGCTTGAGAGTAAAATTCAAGCTTCCCCCAATCCTCAAGATGGTAAGGTGATAATTCAAGAAATGACAGCAGCAAATGACTTACAAAGCTCTCCACCACTGGAAAAAATGGAACACAGTTTCTGTGATCGATTCCTTGAAACGAATAATTTACCCTTGTGTTGGAATGAAAGCCTACGGCCGAGCCTTGCCACTTCCCAGTGTCAGCTCAAGGTCATCCATGCCTATATCATGGATCCTCTCTCCTTCCCAGGGTGTAACCTTCACACGCTCAGGCTCCGGGACTCCAACTCTAACATCCATTGGATCGTTGAGTGACATCTGCTGAGCCATTGGTTTCACAAGGCAGAAGGTAGGAGAGGTAGGAATAGGCGGCCTTGCGAATCTTTTAAAGCTAAGCCATTGGCCAGATGCAGAATCGATTGTAGAGCAGTCAGATTCATCACACTCAAATATGGTTGGTGGAGCAATGTTCCGACAGCGAGTAGGGCTTGAGGGAGCAGATTCAGCAAGAAAAGGATAGTTTAAAGCAGAAATAGATTCTTTGGCCATTGACTCGAAGTTGAAACTCTGCTTAGGCGCTTTAGACGTTGGTGACGAAAGAAGCGGGGTCACAGGAGCACTGTTTGATATCCGAAGAGGAGGCAGGCTAGAAGGAACGGAGTTGCAAAGAAACGAGAACGGATGGTTTGCAGCATTCATATCGCTGCGAGTTGGGCTTTGCAGGGCGGAGGAAGAGGGGCTTGGCTGGTAGGAATGAATCGGGCTTTGGAATGCAGAAGACATAGGACTCGGTATCTGAGACGAGCAAGCATTAATGCCTACCATTTCAGCTGGAGATGGCTTGAAACCCTGAAGAACAGAAAGATTATAGTATTACATCAAGCATGTAATTCACTTAAAAATGGTAGCAGATACAACAGATTCTTGGCCATTCTTAACTAACCATGTATGAAACCATTGAGCCAAAATTACATGCTTGGGTTAACCTAAATGAGCTCTAATTTCAGCCATCAAGGTCAAATCAAAGCTAAAACTCTACAGAGTAAGCATGTAAACTCATATACCTGTTTAGACAATTACTCATCAAATTATAGCTAAAGAACCAAAATTGGGGGAAAAAGGACTCTTATCTCTAATTAAGCATGTATGAAACCATTAAGACTAGATCAAGATACAACACAACACATAAACTTTAAAAATTAAGCTGAATTGGAAATTTTCAAGGTCGAATCAAAGCTAAAACTCTACAAATTAAGCATGTAAACTGACTCTACAATGCTCAAAAACCTGTTCAGACGATTCCTCGTCAAATTGGAAAAAAGACAGTCTCTCTACCATATTTGACCTAGAACACAAATTTCAGCTCGAACCTAGTAATCCAGATCTGGAAAGCACAAAAGAAGGAAAAAAAATCCCAAATTAACTCGGAAAAGGAGACGAAGAGGGGAACAGGAGCAGCTCACCTTGCGGTAAGTGGTACCATCAGGCTCGACGATCCAGCCAGCTTCAGCGCAGAGAGCCTTGAGGACCTCATTGTTGTCGCAGTGCTTGGGGAGGTGGTAATTGCCCTGCGCCCTGAGGCCGAAGAAGATCTTGGCGGCGATCGCCCTCCGCCGCCGCTCCCTCCGGCGGTTGTTCTCTCGCTCCCTCCACGAAGGCTTCCTCCTCGTAGCGGCTTCCCCTCCCACCACCTCCATCACCATTCCCTCTCTCTGTGTACGATCCGGAGGAGGTGAGGGTTGGGGGAGATGAAAGCAAACTGAAATTGGAACGGAAAAAGAGAAAACAGAGAAAATACGGTTTGGCTTCGTTGGACGATACGAACCTCCCCCTTCCGCTAAAAATCGCCTTTTAATTTACTAAAAACCATATTTTTAAGTAAATTACACAAAATCCCCTTTTAAATATATGATTTTAAAAATTTTTAAAAAAACGCAATTTAGGAAATTACATGAAATCATCAATAAATTTGCTTTCTTAAACCATCTCCAACAACTTTTCATAGGTGTATACAAACGATGGAGATCTCCTACTGGGGGGTCGCATTTTCCCCGTAAACATTTACTCCGTACTTGACACAGTGGTCGGTGCACACTTATTCAAAAAAAAAAGAGTTGAAAAAGCAGAAAGCATCTTCAACGGACATCTTCCGGGGATAGGCCGACCGACCAGACTACAAATGAGAAACGCTCTCTCCTCTCTCTAGAATTTCTAGAGAGAGAAAGAGTCCCAAATCCGGCTTTGTCCGGCCTAACTCGGCTTCGACTAACCTATCTCGGCTCCGACCGCTCCAACCCCGTTCTAGAGAGAGGAAGAGTCCCAAATCCGGCTTTGTCCGGCCTAACTCGGCTTTGACTAACCTATCTCGGCTCCGACCGCTCCAACCCCGCCCAGTCTGCTTCGGTGGCGCTGCGGTGTCTCCACCTCCGCCTGGCTCAGGCTTGGTTCTTGCTTTGAGTCGGGTTCGGTTACAACCTATTCTTGAAAATCCCTTTTCGACTTTCGCCAAACTAATTCAAAAAAAAAAATTTGAAAAAGCAAAAAGCATCTACAACGGACATCTTCCGGGGTTAGGCCGACCGACCATACTACAACTGAGAAACGATCTCTCCTCTCTCTAGAATTTCTAGAGAGAGGAAAAGCCCCAAATCCGGCTTTGTCCGGCCTAACTCGGCTTCGGCTGACCTATCTCGGCTCCGACCGCTCCAACCCCGCCCAGTCTGCTTCAGTGGCGTTGCGGTGTCTCCACCTCCGCCTGGCTCAGGCTTGGTTCTTGCTTTGAGTCAGGTTCGGTTACAACCTATTCTTGAAAATCCCTTTTCGACTTTTGCCAAACTAATTCCGACTGCCAGCCTCCGTCGCTTTCAATCTCTCAATTGTTTGAGAGTTTTGTGTCGATTGGAGTCTCCTACCCCCATTCTTGCTCTATTCGAGCTCGAATGATGCGTCCATCCCCAGTCTACACTGTGGCTCGATGCTTCTCGTCCTTGCATCTGGTCAACGTTCCTCCGGTCGGCCTCCCTAATTTCTCGTGCTATTGGGGTTTTTTTGAACCCCTCTTGTGAGTCTCTTGGTGGAGAGTGTGTTGGGGGTTTCTGGGTTCCCCGTTTCCCCTGCACCGTCTTCTTCATCATATATCCCCTTCTCTGGGCTGTATTGGTGGCGGGACTCGCTCGTTCCCTCCTCCTCTGCCCGATAGATCTCGGCTCCAAGGTCTCGCAGTCTCGCTCCGTGAACCTTACTCCTTCTCCTGGCGTCGTCTTGTTGGGGTGGGCTGGCCCTCGCTTCATCGGCGCCGGTGATGCTCCCTCTTTTCCAGTGTTGCCACATCTTCCCTCTCCTGGGTTTTGGTCGCCGGTCACTAGGGTTGAGGAATCATCCCTTTCCTCGTACTTTTTTGTCGGTGCCTGAATTGAGGCTCATCCCCCTTCTGTCTCTGGGCCTGTGGGACCCGGTGACCGACCCGTTTTCTACTCCTTTGGGCCCAAGGCATATCCTTGGGCCCAAAGTTTCTATACACAATAATAAAAAAGACGATTTTTTATTTATAAAAATATACAATTCCGATTATGTTTTATTTTCCTGCCGGGTTTGTGAACTTCCCGTTTGGGTTCTGTTGCGTCTCGGTTCAGGCGTCGTGTTGTTCTTTTGGTGTGGCGGGACTTTCTTTTCCGTTGATGGGGTTCTGGCAGTCAGATTCGGGATAGGCTGGGGTCGTGGCAGTGTGTATCGAGACGTCTCCTTTTTCCGGAATAATGGTTCCTTGGAGGTTCGTCTTCACTGCCCGCAGGTGACTCTTGATGTGCCGCTGGCCTACGGTGCTGCTCTAGGGGAGTGCTTGACCTCGTCCTTCGTCTACGTCCTCATATTGTTCGAATTAGTTTTGTTTTGGTTTGCTTTGTTGAGCGCGGTTGCATGTATGTTGCACCTTATTTGTATTTTTGGTTTATATTTTGACGGTTTTTCGTCTGCCGACTTGTCGACCATCGAGGTCCAGGTATGTCTGGTCTCGAATTTTTACCTAATAAAAAAAAATATCTCCAACAACTTCCCTCAAATTTCTCCAAAATAGGGAAACAAATTACACATTCTTCAAATTATTTTTGCTTTATCTCCAACCGCTTCCCCATTTCAAAAATTTGGAGAATAATTTAGTTTGGAAAAAAGTGCAAATTTAGGAATCCTCTCCATTTTTTATGTTGCTTGTCGATTTTGGAGAATGTGATGAAGAATCTGTTGGAACAAAAAATACCTTAAAATTCTCCAAAATCATCAAATGGAGAAGTTGTTATATATGCTCTTATAATGAATCAGTACGAAAAGACTAAAAATAACCCATTTACTTTTTGACATGTCTTTTAAGAAGCTAAAAACTCTATAAAATATTAATTTTTTAAATAATCTTTTTAATAATTTCATAGATAATTGTATTAAGTATGAAATTATTTTTTGAAATTAATAAAATCATTAATCTATATACATATACTAAAACCAATGCATTGGTGCCTGCGTGGCGGCATGTGAGTGAATTTGCCTACGTGGCAGCGCGTGAGCGCGTCTCGCAGAACTTTCTCCCGTCAAAAAGGAAATCTAATAAAAATAATATAATAAAAATAATTATTTTATTTTACCATTAACACATATAATTGGATAGATGGAATATCTTATAAAAGAGTAAATATTATATAAGGAAAAAACCATATCAATATAATTAAACGTAATAGTAGTAATAATAAAAATAATTAATAAAACTAATTTTCATAGTCATACTTACCAAAAATATTAATAGATAAATATGTAATATTTGATAGGTGCTATTTTATTTATATTTAGATTATTTTTTTATGGAAAGAATTATTTATATCAAAATCAATCATTTAACAATTGATATTTTATATCTATCTATATTATTTTTTGAGGACAAAATAAATAATTAAAACATTATATAGCCATATATGTAGCCAAAATCCATCCGTACATAGATATTTTAGTAAACTAATGTAATAAATATATACTACATATTTAATAAAAAAGAATATTTTTAAAAATCAACTATCTAATTAAATTACATGAGATTTAATTAACCATAGATTAGAAAAAAAACTCTTACGTAGTACCTTATAAATGTGAATTTTATTTATATTTTGAGAGAATCTAATTAAAAGATATTTAGATTATATATAACCTGTCGAACTAATTTATTTATATCTATATATTATTTTTTGGAGGAAAAAATAATTTATAGTTAGATTAACGCATTCCCCGTACACGGGACGGGATCTACACTAGTACTTTATATAGTTTCTACCGTTCTTAAAAAACGTGTCAAAAACAAAACAATAAGTTTTGCGAGATGAAGGTAGTATAAATTATTATTACATTAGCCTAAAATAATACTAAAAAAACATATTATTACGGACACTTTTTTTGAAATGATAAAAATTACATAAAATATTAATTTTTATAATTTTTTTAACAATTTTTTACTTATTAATAATAACTTTGAAATTGTAAAAAATAAAAATAAAAAATGGATATTTTAGGATTATAATTTTTTTATCATTCTAAAAACATGTGTGAATAATAAACGATATGTTTTGTCTAATGAATGGAGTATAATTTTAAAATTCGGTCAAAATTCCAATGAAAATACTAACATGACGGTCAAAAAATTATTTTGACGTAAAAAATTGAATCAATTGATTGAGGGGTTTGAAATTTCTTGTTCGTATATCCTTAGTTATTTTATTGTTGATTATTGTGTTTGGATTTGAGTCTAAAATAAATTTTCGGTTGTCATATTAATGTTATGATCAAAATTTTGACCTGATTTTAAAACTATATTTTTTTTGACACTATTTAAAGTTATTTTATTTCATAATAGTTTTATTTCAAAATTAATAATTGATACTGTTTAAAGTTATTTTGCCTATTTAAAAAAGTGTCAAAATATTAAATTATCACTTTTATAATAAGTTTATTTTAATTTTAAAAAAAAGTGATAAATTAACGTTTTTTTGGACAAAACCCAAATTTATGAATGATTTTTTTTATAATATTTTAATTTATGTTTTGATTTTCCGTAATTTGTTTGTTTTCCCCTTTTTAGAAATGATTCTCTGTGCGCGGGTGCAAGTTGTGAACTCGTGAAGGTGGGGGTGGGGGGCCCACCTGCTCTGGTGTAATTGCGTTTTGACTGACACTTATTGTGAGTGATAGGGAACAATTATAATTATGGATATGCGGTTGATCGGAGGGCTGTGATTTGAGATTGGAGTGAGACGGTGGGCCCCTATGATTTCCTCTTTTGGGGGCTGAGAGAGAGTGGTTGGGTGCACGCTACAAGTTAGAGGCGCGGAGCACCGTATCATGCATCATCACCTGGGAGCTCAACAGAAGAGAGAGTTGAGTACGGAGTATTACATATTAGTAGGGGTGGAAATGGGGTGGACCCATTTTTTCACCCTTTCCTTCACAGAAAAATTTTACCCGATCCATTATCCACCCGTTTAATATTTCACCCATCATTCGACCCATCGGGTAAATCGGGTGGATCGGGTGGTTAATCGGGTGAAGGAATTAAAAAAAAAAGAGTCACAAGACATATCTAAAAATAATTTATATTCGATAATTTTATAAACCATGTCAACGTATGAATCTTACTAAATTAATAAAAGACATATTCATACATTATATCACTATCCTTAACTTACAAAATCTATATACCTTTAAAAATTGTGTCCCAAGGCCCTTAATGACACTCATTAAAGACATACTCATTTTTTAATCATTTTCTTTTCCTTTAATTTTATTAATGTATTCATAAATGGTTTAGTATATACTCTTACTAACTTATGAAAATTTAATTATATTTTCCTAAATTTCTATACTCAATAATAATGACCTCATTCACATCATTTTAAACTCTAATATATTTATGAAATTCATATCATCTGAATAACATATATTCATATAAAATCAATTAATCCTTAATCTTTTATATCTTTACCTATCAAAGCATCTTTACGAATTACGATCCCAATTTATGGATTTTTTTTTTGTTAAAACTAAATATTAAAAGTATATTTTATCGATATATTTTGTTAGTTTTAGAATCCTTAATGGATTTTAACATAATTAATAAATTAATTTTAATTTTCGCCTAAAAATTTATAAAATGTAATTACATATGTAATAAAACATATAAGTTAATCCAAATTTAGCATGAATAATAATTTATTACCTTTTTATGTCACTTCTTTATACTCCATATTTCTAATATCCTAATTAAAACATGGTGAAAATTAATTTAAAAAATATTTTACTTTTGGTACCAATATATATCATGATTATCACCATATATCATTTATCATATATTATTATGGAGAACTATTATACGTGGATGAATCAGGGTTAATTACTTGCAATCATGAATATAAATTATTATCCATGCTAAATTCAAAACTATAATGACCACTAATTTGAACACTTTGAAGGGATATGAAACGATGGAGGAAAAAATAAACGGTTAATTAATTTCAATTTTATTGAATTGATTGTCATAAATTCAATGACCACCGTTACAAGCTCATCGGCTACTCAATATCTTTTTATATATATATGATCAATGGAAAAAAGGGTATGGGGTCGAGTCTTCCGTAAATTTCTTAAAAGTTAAAAACCAAAACAAAAAATAGAAGAACAAGAGCTCATAAAAAAAACCCAGGGAGCTAGGAAAGGAAAAACTCACAGATCTTTTTTGCTTTTTAGAGTCTACTTATTTATCTATACTTAATCAATTAGATTGGAATGGGTCAACACTCGGTACGTATATAATCTCTTTTTCGATGAATTTATTTTATATGCCAACAAAACACTTTGAAATTCATTTTTTATATATAATTAAGGTAAATTTCTTTAGTCTTTAATTTATTAAAAAACATCAGTAATGGAAAAATCAAAGAAGAGTTGAACAAGAAATTAAAATTAAGAGTTTGGAATGGGAAACGTTGATTTTTTAAAAAGGCTATCAACACACTTACTTGAAATGGACAAGAATTGTGATTTTAGCATTACTAGCTACTTTGACAAGTCTTCAAAATTTCAAACACCAATAGTTACGAAAAGAGGTGAAGAAACTAACCTTGAATAGGTAAATAAAGAGCGGCCATTCCGGGGTTCGAACCGGGGACCTATGGGTACTACCCACAAGTCCTTTCCGGTGAGCCATTCCGGAATGGTTAAGTGAAGAAACTAACCACTAACACTAAATCGATGGTGAGTCCGAATTAGTCATCGTAAGCCTTGAAGATGAAGATCAAGACACTTAATGAAGAAACTCATAAATACATTGTATGGGCTGGCTCGATCCGATTCAACAATAGTCAAGTATTATTATATGTATACTTTTGCAAGATTCATTTATACAAGATTTCATTATTCGTTTTTTTTTCAAAAGAAAAAAAAAAACTCAAACCCACTCCATTCTATACACAATTAATTTTGATTCAATATTTATAATAAAATTATAAATTAAATTTCATATAAGTATAAGATGTCAAGATATGACATAAACTATACCATAATATGTCATTGGCAATTAAAAATAACATTATTTCTTCAAAAAAAAATATTGAACATACAAAAATAGGGTTTTATTTTGAAAATGCACCTTATATAATAGAGTGTTCTTTTAACAAAACGTCATTTATTTTAGAAAACCAAAAAAACTTAAATAAATAATTTATTCAATCTAAATACCAAGCTCTATTTTTCCGTTAAATGTTTCAATTTTTTAAAGATATTTTATGTCAATAAGACTATAACCAAAATGTTCTTATTTAACTAATTTTGTTTAAAAAAACACCATATACAATAACTTTATTAAACAAAATAATTTCAAATTGATTATTTAATTAATAAAAATATTTTATATAATATAATCCAATTCCTTTTAAAAAAACTACAAAGGCAAGTTGTTAAGAAAAAAATTATTATATACAATTCCTTTTTTAAGAAAATGTTGATTAAATAAGGGCATTTTCATTATAGATTAAAAAATATCACTGGAAACTTGAAATTTTAGTTGTAAAATAAAAGTTGTTGCTTCAATTGATCGAATACCTTATGTTATATAAGGTGTTTTTGTTTTTAAAAAATTAAAAGGTGTTTTTATTAAAAAATTATTTTACAAGGTGTCTTATTGAAGGGAAAAAACCGTAAAAATATAAAGATTTAATAAATAACTTTAACCAAATTATCAAGTATATAAAATCAAGATTTACTATTTTTACACATATATTGTTTAGATTAGTCAATGAGATGATATAAAATAAGCTCTTAAATAGGCTTATAAAATAGCAAAATGTATGTCCCGTGCGTAGTACGGGTATGCCTTAGCTAGTTAGTATTAGAAGTTTAATATCAAACTGAATGAGATGAATTTAACTCGGTTACTAGATTCAATATAAAAAAATGGTATAGAAAAACTATGTCTTTAGAAAACAGACTCGTGTGTCATTTATTTAATATCTTGATTTGGTAATTTCTTTAATATCTTAATTTGCATTAAAAGGATTATTGTTACGAGTCTCATGACAAATTGGGAAAATATGATTTGGTTAATCATGATTAATACAGTAAATGCTAAAAAAGTCGTTGGAAATAGCCAAATTGCTTACACTCTATCGATATATGCAAAACAAATAAAAGAAATTTTATTATTTTAAAAAGACATGGAGTTAAATAATGCAAGTTTTTTAGACCTTTTTAACAAGAAAACTTGGAAAATGTAGAAAGTAGAGGTAGAAAAGGAAAAATATGCTAGTTATGTTAAATTATACGTAATATTATTTATATACTAACCTCTTTTTTTAATAATAATCGGGTGGTTAAGCGGGTCGGGTAATGGGTCGGGTGATGGGTCGGGTAATGGGTGGAAAATATATCACCCATCACCCATTTCACCCGACCCATCACCCATCTGTCACCCGGATTTTTTCGGGTTTTCACCCTAATAATCGGGTCGGGTGAGTCGGTCATCCATGGGTGATTTCCAGCCCTACTTATTATTAAGGTTGTGCGATTCGGTTCAAACCGAATTTTTGGACCGAATCAACACATACGAATCTACCTAAAGTTTTTCGGTCCGAATATTTCCATTTTTTTGTTTCGGTTCGATTGATTTTTTTTTTTAATATTCCATTGTAGGCTTATGATCCGTATATGGTATGCACATTATTAGTTTTTTTTTTTAAATATTCTACCGTAGGCTTATAATCCATATATGATATGCATATTCTTAGTATATTTATTGTTTTTAATTTTTTTTTTCAATATTCCACTGTAAGCTTATAATCTGTATTCGGTTTGTGTTAAACCGGGAAAAAATTAAAAATTTTAAAATTTTCCGAGCGAAAGATGTTCCCAATGTTTTTGCCGATGTTACAGTCGATGTCAACAAGGGTAAGAAGGTACTCATTGTCCCTGATGACCTCAAACAGTTGAAAAAGTACGAGCAGGATCACAAAACTTTCCGGGCGAAATCAGCTCAGTCGTGCATCCAATTCCATATTTGACTTGATTTCTGTTCATAAATCTGCAAAACTGATTTGGAATTTGTTGGAGAAAAAATATATTTGTGGGAAATGTATGCAGTTTAAGATGATATACGACAAACCTATTATGGAACAGGTCTACGAGAACCTGGTTGCTGATATCCTCTCTTAAGAGAATGAAGATGTGTGAGCCTGTGAGGTACTGCAGACGACCTTTCTAATAAAAAAAGTGTCTATGAGATGTGGGTTGGATACCGAAACCATATGAACCACAAGAAGAAGGATTTTACCCTAGAAGAGCTAGTTAGCCATATGAAAATGTACTAGTAGACAAATTGAAATGTTTTTGGCAATTAAATCTGCAAAAGTATTTAACAGTGCAATTCGGTAATGTATAGTTGCAAGGATTTCAAAAGAAAACACAAATTTCCCCCTTCCTAGAGAACAACAATATTGAAGGATAATTAATCTCTTATTCGGACAAATGGTGACCTCAAACGCCATTAAATCACCCTCTTCATTAGGAAATCGGAACTCAGAACGATCTTCGAGAGATTTCAATTCTTTGATATCTGCAGATAGAGGGAATTGCCGTGTTGATCGATTGAGATCTAAGAAACTGGATAGCTGGCAGGAAAATCGATCGACAAATCGAAATTGGTAGCAGTAGTTTTTGAGAGTAGGTGATCGAGAACGATCGAAAAAGTGGTGATGCAAAGGAGAAAGGATTTGGAGGGAAACGAGACGACGTCGTTTTGGGGTTTCACATAATAGTAAAATTTTTTATCGCCGTTGCCGGGGATCGAACCCGGGTCACCCGCGTGACAGGCGGGAATACTTACCACTATACTACAACGACTTTGTTAGTTGAAGTGAAACAAGATATATTAAAATCAATAAAGTAATACTTAATACTATAAATTTACATATTTCTTTTTAGAAAATGATTTTTTAATAATACGCATTTTCACCTAAGCGAAAAATAGTACAAACTTTAAAAAGATAAACTAATATACAAACCAGGATCATATTAATTGTTAACAAAAAAAAACATAATTTCAAAATCTGATTAAATTCTTACTAAAATGGCAAAATGACCCCAAATAATACAAACTATTACATATGAACCGAAAATAATACAAACTTTCAAAATCACCAATGGGTATACAAACTATTGCGTATTAAACCAATTTTGATACGAAACCATTTCCGACCAAATTTACCACCACCTGAATGACGTGACAACCAAACATGCCATGTCACTTAACTTTTTTAAAATGAAAAAAAAAATGAATTACCTTTTTAAAATGAAAAAAAAATGAATTAGCTGGGAACCTAACCGGAGTTGCCGAGTTGAAGCCGCCGGCGGAATCTTAAACATGAATTGCAGCCCGAGGAGACCATCGAGTGGCTCCTCCAACCTGTTGAACATGCTATCGTCGCCGCCACTAGTACTGGTACAATTCCGGCCAACTTCTCCTCCCTCGACGCCTCCATTTGGGGCTTCGCCGCCGGTTCTAGCTACTATTTTCGCCCCACTTTTGCTTTTCAAGTCTCTCGCCGTGTCCCACCCCTTCCACATCTCCAGACTCGCCCTCGCCCACCACCACTATGACGCCGCAGCCGCCGTCTCGTTCGGATTTCACCAATAGTAGCAGCGTTCGGATTTCAGGGAGGATATTTTCAAAGACGATAACTCCAGTGATCGAGGCGATGAAGGAGGCAACAAGCAACTGAAATCGGCGATGAAATCGAACCAGGACGCACCCTCCGGTGCGGCGGCGACGGCTTCTATTGTAAGTCTGATCTGACCACCTGGGGTCCTACGATGTGGGCGGGGAACACGCTCTAGATGATGCCGATGACTTTCGAATCCGGTCAGCCACCGACCTCGGCAATGGAGGTTGCGCAGATATGGAAGTCGAGGAGCGCGCTGCAATTCATGCCTAGGTTCATTCCATCGGCAGCGGCGGCGCGGTTTCAACTCCGGTTCTAGGGCTCCCAATTCCCACTAATTCAATTTTTTTTTTTAAAAAAATTTGTGACATGGTATGCCATGTCATTAAAAAAAACTTAATGTTTGGTTGCCACGTCATACATGTCGCGAGAAATTTGATCGGAAATGATTTCGTATCAAAATTGGTTTAATACTCAATAGTTTGTATACCAATTAGTGATTTTGAAAGTTTGTATTATTCTCGGTTCATAGGTGATAGTTTGTATTATTTGGGGTCATTTTGCCTACTAAAATTGGCATTAGCATAACTATTAGTCTAGATTTAATATAAAAAAAGGAAAAAAAGTATGTTTCGAAATTTTAGAAAATCATATTGTAAACTAATCGAACTTTCATTTATATAATAAAAGTTTAAAATTTAAAGCATGGGTTTTCTTCAAACTAGTTGGTTATGTGTGCTTCGCACACAAACTAATACGAATTTTTTATACTATGTCGGATAAGAAATTAAATTGGAAAATATTTTTCTTAGACATACATGGTTTTAGCCATTTTAAAAATATGTTATGAGGTTCATTCATTTCATTTTTTTTTTCCCAATAAAATAGCGTAATCTTATGCCTTTAAGGCACACAATAGATAAATCATTTTTAATATACTCTATAAGTATTAAAATATATGTTAATTAGCCATAATTTAAATTGAGAACACAGTTCATCACTGGGCACGTTGAAGGGGAATTGTTCAAGTTGAGAGTTAGGGCGTTTGGTCCAGGACGGTTTGAAGAATGCTATGTCGGATAAGAAATGAAATTGGAAAATATTTTTCTTAGTTTAGCCATTTTTAAAATAGGTTATGGGGTTCATCGACCCATTTTCTTTTAGGGTTTTTATTTCCAATAGAATATCGTTACCCTATTTCTTTAAGACACACAGTAGATAAACCGTTTTTAATATACTCCATAAGTATTAAAATATCATATATTAAGCAATTTAAAATTTTCAACTATAGTTTCTCTTTTAGGAAAAATATAATCATAATATTGCATATAAAACAAAATCAACTTTTCATATCATGAACTTGTACTAATTATTTAATTAACCCAATCATATCAATACTATATATTAACATGAAATCAGTTTTGTCTAAATATTTCAAATTATTTTTTTAACAAAATATTAATTAAAAATAATGGGCAATGTTGTGCCATCTACATAAATTAATGATAGGTTTTATAATTATTAGACATTATAGGAATAAATTAAAATATAATAAATTGTACTACCTAATACTCCCTCCGTTCCAAAATACATGGGTTTTTAGTTTTCGACACGCTTTTTAAGGAGTGAAAAACTCTATAAAATATTATTTTTTTAATCAAATTTTTTATATCATTTGATACTTATTATTTCGCTCCTTAAAAAACGTGTCAAAAAGAAAAAGCCCATGTATTATGAAACGGAGGTAGTAAATAACAACAATATCGACAAAAAAGGAAAAGGAAATAATAAAGTTAATAAGCCAATATGGCATTTTTGTAATTAAATGAAAAACAATAGGTAGTTTTTAAAGTTACTATTCATAGAGCAACTCTCTCTTTTATATAGTTAAAGATATATTTTTAAAACATACACTAATACGGAGTACTATATACTACCTCCATTCAGAAATAAATGACGTTTGACTTTTTGGCACGTTTTTTAAGGAGTTAAAAACTATATAAAATATAAAGTTTTTAATTGATTTTTTTTTATAATTTTGTACATATTACTTATAAGTTTAAAATTATTTAAAAAAATAAAAAAATAAATATTTTATATAGTTTTTAGCTCCTTAAAAAACGTGTCGAAAAGTCAAACGACACTTATTAATGAACGGAGGGAGTATTATTTTAAAAAACATTGATTTATAATCTAAATCGTAGGTATATATTACCGATGATCTCATATATCTCAATGAAATGAAAATTGATTATTATTTTATAAAATTTTATAATGTGTATCCATAATCACAAGTAAGAAAACCTGTTATTTTATATGATTAATAACTATACAAATAACAATTTAAGTGCAGCTTTATTGATTAATTAAGTAAATACTAAATATGCATACGATCACTTCAAATTGCTTTTGATTGGGTTCTTCCGTTCTCCACTTGATGAGCCTGATCCAGCTCATGCCGTCCATGGCGGCGGTTTCGGCGGTGATTAGGATGCATATGATCGACGCCACCGGAGGAGATCTCAACCCGAACGCCGGGATCGTTGCTGGTGAAGCTGCCGCTAAGCATGATAGAGTTGTTGACCGCCTGGAAATTGCTGTTGACCAGCGTCCCCATCTCCTCCTCCTCCTGATCATCCTCTACATCCTCATCATGATCCTGATGCCGGCGATGGCGGCAGCTGGGCTCGCCGAGATCGCTCTTCATGGTGGCCCCCGTGTTGGTGCCGGCCAGGGTGATGATCCTGACCCCGTTGTCGTCGTTGTCGTTGTCGTTTTCGTCGTGATCCTGGGCCTGCCGGAGCTGGCCCAGGCGGGAGCTGAGTGGGCCCATCATGTCACCGAGGCCGCGGTCGAGTTGCCGGGATGTTTCTCTCTGTGTGGTGGATTGATTGGTTGCCATTGGGGTGATTGGGATGAAGATGATGAGGAGGGCTTTAAGAGGTTTGTTGGGTATTTATATGAACAAAGGAAGTGTTTTTGTTTGATGAGAAAAGGCAAAGCAAGGTATATTTGGGACTTGGGAGGATGAAAAAGGCAAAGCAAGGTATAATTTGTATAAGGTATCATTGTTGGATCTAGGTTGGAGATAATTAGATGTCTTGAATAAAAATGAAGCAAGTTTGATGAGTTTTATTTTTGTTTTATTATTATTGTCAATTGATTTTGAAATGGTATAAGATGTTATTCGAGCTATGTATCGGTTGCTGATGATCCTAAATTTGGACTCTGGTTTAAAATGTGTTAATACTTGGCTTGTCTGGTAAATAAGTGGGTTTGAGTCGAGTTGGACCTTAGTTTTAATCAAACTTTAAAATGTGTTTATACTTGACTTATTTGGTAAATAAATGGCTCGAGTTGAGATTTTTTTTTTAATCGAACTCAAGCTGAGCCCAAGATACTCAGCTCATATATCAGCCCTACCTATATATGACTACAAACACGATCAAATCCTTCTATAAAATTATAGAGAATGGTAGAAATTTTGAGATTTACAAACACGATCAAATCCTTCTATAAAATGATAGAGAATGGTAGAAATTTTGAGATTTTGACATAACCTTTCATCGAGTTCTGTATTTTTTTTTTAGAAAATCTATTATTGCAAAACAACTACGAGTAAAATCTTTACAAAAATTGGAGAATTTGCATAATTTTGAGGAACGTTCTTATGTGGTTGAAATGGGGAATACATTAGTCCATAGGTGTTGGGCCTATATGTTGATTCCCACACTCATGTATAGCCCAACACTAATGAGCCCGAGATTTATGGTTGAAAACGGCCACATTTTCAAGAGAAGTTTGAAGTTATAAATTATGATGTGTTTGTTGTGAGAAAATGATAACCACAACAAACCATTTGGCTGTTTGTGTGGGATCCTATTCCGGTGGAGTTAAAGGGAAACTCTCATTCCTCTCTTAAAAAAAAAAATAAAAAAATTAAGAGATGGTAGAAATTGAGGAAAACTCTACCAAATAAAGTTTCTCACTTTTCCATTCATCTTTCAACCACTGATTTTTTAGATTCTCTCAACTCTACCAGTAGAGTTTTTTCCAAACTCATACTTTATCAAACGGTCAATGTAATATGGGTAATAAATTAAGAGTAGCATGTGGAATAGGATTTTTAAAGTAGCTTGTCGGGTGGTTGTCATTTAATCCACTCGGTCACATGAGTAAGAAAAAAAATGTAATTTGTCGGCATTTTATGTATTTTTTTTTCATATTTATATTTTAAAATACATTTTTAAAAATTCATGCCACTTTACAATCATCAATCAATGTCATCCTATAATTCGAAGCTACAAAGCGTATGTAGCGACGGAGTTAATTGGATGTTCGAAAAATAAAATCACTCATCAATTTATTTGTGCTTTATTATTTATATCTTTTTCTAAAAGATGATAAAGACTACTTAATTAATTAATTATTACTAATAAATACTCCCTCCGTCCAAAAATACATGGACTTTTACTATTCATGCACGCTTTTTTAGGAGTTAAAAACTATATAAAATATTAACTTTTTTATTAATTTTTTTTAATAATTACAAACTTATTGATAATAAGTTTGT
The DNA here is from genome assembly GCA_963922045.1 of Persicaria maculosa. Lineage (NCBI taxonomy): Eukaryota > Viridiplantae > Streptophyta > Magnoliopsida > Caryophyllales > Polygonaceae > Persicaria > Persicaria maculosa. The sequence goes on from OY998262.1 coordinate 68,167,785, forward strand.
AATTATTAAAAAAAATTAATAAAAAAGTTAATATTTTATATAGTTTTTACCTTCTTAAAAAAGCGTGCGTGAATAGTAAAAGCAATGTATTTTTGGACGGAGGTAGTATAGATTATTAAAAAAACATTTAATATAGTTTTTATATTAAAAAAAACATGCATAAATGGTAAATTGTAAATGATATGTTTTGTCGAATAAAAGAAATATATAAAATATGAACTTACAAATTTATTTATATAGTTATTATTTTTAAAAACAAGATTGAATAATAAACGACTAATGAATAGATGAAGTAAATAACTTTTTGTAAAAAAAATTGTAGTCCATATTACTTAGAATCAATTATAAGTGTGAGTAGTAAAATATATATTTTATAATTTTTATTTGCCTTTTATATTAACTCCTTAAATAATTAATACAATATAATATTCAATTTAGACATATGTGTAGAGTGATTAAAAATCGATTGAACGGGACCTAAAAGAAATTATATATGCGCGTGGTGAGATAAGGGAGATCGGACGGTTGAGAGAGAGGCGGGAATAAAAATCGACGGTTGAGATCGGGCAATAAAATAAGGCGGGAAAGGAGGAGAAGGCGGAAAGAGGTCTGGGTTAAAAATAACAACAAGACGAACCAGCGGGAGAAATTTGGAGTAGTTGGGAGGGAAGGGGGTGGTGGGGCCCTTAGTGGCGGGCTGGGCCGAAGGTGGGCCCCTTGGTGGCGGGCTGCGCCGTCGGTGGGGCCCACCATGTCCCGAATTCTCGCCTCTTGGCATGTTGATAGCCACTCATCTTACCTCTTTTATTTGCTTTGTTGATATTTACTCATGCATTCATTTCAATTTCATCCTTCACCTACTTATCTTCCAAATTTCCTCTCTCGTTTTTTTTTCACCTCAATGTGATATTTTTTTAATTTTAAAATCTTATATATATATATATATATATATATATATATATATATATATATATATATAATTTGCAAAACAGGCACTTTATTTGGACGTATTTGCAAAATAGCCACGGGTTTGGACAATTTAGTAAAATAGCCGCTATATATACTTATTCTCAGATTGTACGGACATTTTTTTGTGTCTCCCAAATCTCGCCCTCTCGATCTGTTCTCTCTCTCTCGGATCCGGCTCCGATGGCGGCTTGTCTACTCCTGTTCGCTGCCGCCGCGCCGCACACTCCTCCTCTCCTGTGCTCGACGAGGATGACGTCGTCGCTCATCTCTTCCCTCCCTCTCGCCGCCTCTTCCTTGCCGTCCATCTTCCTCCGTCTCTAGATTCTCATCCAGAGACGAGATGGCCGGTTGCTTCTCCTTGGATCGATTGCGTCTCTGGATTCTCATCGAGAAACTGTGAGGCTTCTCTATTTCAAATTTTAATTGATTGATATAGCTTGATTGTGTAATTTACCGCTTTAAAATTGTTTGTGTTCTCTTGAGCGATAATGGACGATTGACTTTTATTCTGGTAAAATAAAAGAACGAATACTAAGTTGTACTGGGATAAGGAATTGATTCAGTTGACTCGGTATGGTGTAGCATATGAGGAATGGTGTAATTTAGTTCCAGTTCTTGTGTTGGTGAAATGTGGATCATTCAATTTTGAAATGTGGTTAATTTCTACTTGTTATGTCGGGTTCTTGTTTGGCGCAACTACCTCATGTCAGCACACATTATGCATTCTATGCTTATTGTCACTTTGCCAGCTCTTAAACAATCAGTGCAATGCAAAGTGCACTGCTGCACCCTATGGAAACTTAGAATTTCAATTCTGCTATTAAATTTTGATTATTTTTAATTTTGTGTTGAGAAAAAAGCACATGGTTGATCTAGTTATTAAACAATTAAGAAATGAAAAAAGCACATATAATTTTGTTTTCAGTAGTTACTAAGACTGTTCTGAATTTTGTGAATACATGTGCATTCAATACAACTCTGATATTTTTTTCCATCCTGATTCTATAAATGTAGGCATCCCTCTTGATATTTAATTTTGTGAATTTTGTGAATACATGTGCATTCAATACAACTTGAGCTACGAGTTGAACAACTCGAGCTTAGAGTTGCACAACTCGAGCCTAGAGTTGCACAACCCGAGCCTAGAGTTGCACAACCCGAGCCTAGAGTTGCACAACCCGAGCCTAGAGTTGCACAACCCGAGCCTAGAGTTGCACAACTCGACCCTAGAGTTGCACAACTCGAGCATTATTGTGTTTTTCGTGATCTAGTTTGTGCTTTGCTTAGTGAAATGTGTTCCTTGGTGATCTTGTTTGTGCTTTGATTGCTCATTGCTTAGATTTGATATTGCTTAGTGAAATGTGTTCCTTAGTGATTTCTCATTGCTTGGATTTGATATTGCTTGGATTTGATAGTAGTGTATATTGAGCAGTTTGTCCTGATTATACTTCATATTTACAGAGCTGCGACGAGTGTGCAGGCTGTGCAACTGAAACTGGAATCGCTTGCATTTGTCACTGCCCACTTGAATCCTCGATGCTTATAGATTAGTTTTCTTCATGCAGGTCTCTGGATTGTTTGCATAGAGGAGAGGAGCTACAGGCCAGCAAATTCTGAGACATCACCCAGCATGTAATGTTGGTGATTGTACCGTGATCCTAGAATGACAATGTATTTATTTTCCTTGCCTAACAATTGTTGGTGAGTTCCTTTTGCAAAAATGATGAAAATTTGGCGGTGGATGCATTTGTTGATATATCCTTGTTCTTTTTTTGGCTTTGGTAACTCTGATTTTCTTTTCTCTTATCTAAATTATAAGATTAGATGGCAATCTTATGCTAAAATCAATCGGTTGATTGTTGCTTTAATTTACCTTCCTTGTGGTATGCTTAATTTGCCATTGCTAGTTTGTGGATGAGCTTTTATAGTTTTTTGTTTGCAATTTGATAGAAATCGATATCAGATCTTGCAACTTTTGTGCGGAATGTGCTAGCATCTTATTGTGTGGTTGTGAATAAGAAAAACAAATCGAAACTTTTTCGCTGCAATCAATCTATAAGCTGCTTCGTAAATCTATCTTTCTGGTGGTATCTATATGAGTTTTTGTGTTTGCCATTTGATAGAAATAGATATCAGATCTTGCAATTTTTGTGCTGGCTGTGATTGCAGCTCATTGTGTGATTGTGAATAGAAGAAACAGATTGAAACTCTTTAGCTACAATCAATCTTTGCTTCTGCTAGGCTTCATGTCATCACTTGTTAATCCCAGGTGGGAATCCATTGATATAAGCTTGAATAAGAATTTCGGGCTTCCTGCAGTAAGTACTCCTTAATTTATTCCAGAACTGAATTCGCCGTTCTTATTCTGTTGCATTGACATTGTCTCTGTATGTTTCTTAAATGCAGCTCACACCCCGTATCAGAGAATTAGCCATTGCTGTGAATCCACTGTCAACACTGCATTCGATCGTTGACAGTTTGGAATCTTGGGCAAGTTGAGGCTTGAGATCAGGTGCCTAACTATGATCCACCGTGGGGTGTAAGTGTGCAACTCAATTTGTGTTTCTCTAATCTAGTGTTTTCACACTATGAAGGGGCAATACCTTTCAGTGAAGTTTTAATTGAATTATATATATATATATATTTTTTAATCAATTTTTCATTCCAGCGTGGCAGGTTGTTTCAGCATTGGCAGTTGATCCCACAGGTTCTCTAGTTCTCTCTAGTAGTTATGATTACAATGTTCGAATGTCTGACTTTCAAGGGATGAATGCTCGCTTGGCTTCATTTAGACAAATGGAACCATCTGAAGGACACTAAGTTCGGGCATTGAGTTGGAGTCCTACAGCAGGATTCTTTTTTGTGTATGACTGGATCTGCTCAAGCTAAGGTACTATATCATGTTGTATTTCAATTATTTGTTTGTGCAAATTTTTTGGGGTACCAGTACTAAAAGTATTGTGCGTAATGGTCCAGATTTATGACCGTGATGGGCTTACTATAGGTGAGTTTATGAAGGGTGACATGTATATTCATGATCTAAAGAATACCAAGGGCCACATATCTGGATTAACTTCGGGTTTGTGTGAGTCAGGAAGTTTACTTGTCTGAGCCATCAAGTTTATTAGCTCAATTCGGTAGGTGAAAGTTAGGGTTTATCAAAGGAAGATTTCATGGCGGACCCTGCGATTCCGAATGGTGATCTCTATTCTCTTCTTAAACCGTATCACCAAAGAGCTTCCGAGGCTGAGGTATGGCACTTCTCCCCCTCCATAATCATCTCAACAGGTTAAGATAATCAATGGCCTTTTCAATTCTCTTGTCCGCCGATGAGAAATATGTCTTTCTTTCAAGTGAGGAACCTTCTGGCATTTAGTACATGGCTTTTGGGATTGTCGATGTTTGCTCTAGGGCTTTTGATTGGTTCAGATTTTAAATTGGGGAGGTTTAGAAAACCTAAATTGATTCCAAATTCCCAATTAAACACCAATAGCTAGATGATTCATGATTCCAATTCCATTCTTTAACCATACTAGATGGCTTCTAGATTTGGGATTTGTTCCTTATTCTGCTCTCTTAATCGTTGAACAGTGCTCTTTTTTTTTGGGAGATATACAATTGCTTATCTTTCTACTGGTCTATTTGAACTTCAAATCAGACTGATCATCAATGTTGCGTTGCTTGGTACTTTGCATTCAGTATACGGGGAATGAATGGGATATAGTGGTTTATTGTTGTTGTTGTTGTTGTATATGGTGGAATGAGTGTTAGAATGGAATGAGGAATATATTTTTATTCTCTATCCATTGGATTCATTCCCTGTTCACAAGGAAATCCCATCCTGGATTAGACATTTGTGTGAAATACCAAAGTCATAGGAGATTAGTGACCTCCAAAAATGCTATATAACCACCTTGGTAAACCTACGGAATGGTGCCCTATTGTGTTTAGATAGGGGGGAGTACACTTTACCTTATATGAATGCATTATTCACATGGCAGGAATGACTGTTGAAGCTTGAAGCTACTTTGTCGGAAAAACAAGGTAGGAAATCCGTAACTCTCTTGATGCTCATGCTGTTGTTGTTGCCTGAACTGAGAAAGTGGATATGAGCTGATTCTGTAATTTGGATGTCAAAGGAATAGGAGGGAATCAAGATGCTGGAAACTCAGAGTTGGTATGAGAGCTTCAGTCTAAGCTAGAAAAAGTGATGGCAGAGCTAGCATCCGAGCAAGAAAAGGCAATTACAGCCCTCCTTATTTGATTTAAACCTTGAAATTATGAAAGGTTCACTTGGTGACTTCTTCATCAATGACGGTGTTATGCAGGTAGCCAAGCTGACAGGTGAAGTCACCAAACTCACAGATGCAAATGCAAAGAAGGATTATCGGATTCTCCATCTTCTGCGTTCGTTGAGGGAGCTAGACCCACAATCAAAATAAAGGGGCATTTGAAGTCCATCTGAGGGTATTCCTTGCACTCGTGGAAATTAGGTTCAGTGTTAGAGCTGCACGAATTAGGTACGTGTCATGGCATTTAATCATGGAACAGTGCTGTTTGTTAGAAATCCTTGTGCTAGATTGAATTGCACCAAGTGTTCTTAGCTTGTTTTTATATTAGTAATTAATCTGTTGGGATGGTTGGTGTGTTGTGGTTGGAAAGCTTTTTAGATCAAACCAAGTCCTCTTCAAAGTTGAAAGGAAATGAATCAGGTGAACAAGGAGGAGAAAAACATGACTAACTGAGGCATGTTCTTCCTTTTATACCAATTAGTAATTAACAAGGGGAGTTTTTGATGGGATGATTGGTGTCTTACTGTCTTATGCCCATGACTTATGATGAGTCATGTTATCTATGTCCTCAAAATTGCAACATTTTTTGAAGGTTACAAGCTTCTTATAAGTGCACTGCCAGTTAAGCGAACTAAGTGCAACTAAACCATTTTGGTTGGGTTCAATTGATTCTTGGAATCTGGATTGGAAACCACTTGGGTATTTACTGTGTAAATGGAACGGTGTATCTCAAAGTCGTTTACATAAGGTGTGTAATACTTGTTTCCAAACTCTCCAACACACCTGCACCCGATTCACGTTGCTGTCAGCTGCAGACATTCTTGTTACACAGATTTAAGAAGAAGGGAGAGACATGGACTTGATGCAGCTAGATTTCAAGGAAAGGATTAATGCATCTCCATGGAAGATGACTGATCTACATAAAGTATGAGATACTAATAGTTATGTGTTGTTGGAGTTTTCACCTTTACAGATTCATATATTGTGTGCAGCATCGACTTGCAGAGCTTTCAAGTCTGTTCAGTGCATTTGGTCAAATGACATATATATTGGTAATAAATCTCCACCCATCTTGTTTTATTATTTTGTGAAGCCTATTAGCTCAAATCGGTAGAGCGTTGTGTACAAACACAAAGATACGGGTTCAAATCCCATATAGGCTACCGTGTTGTTGGTATAGATTTTATTATACAGAAAAATTATTGTAAAATTGGTATAGATTTGAAGCATAGAAGGTGACCATTATCTTAGATCACATACACATGGTGTAGTAACATTTGTTTTTAACTATGAATGCTAATATTTCCATGAAATCAGCCTGCTTTTAGCTTCGTATTATCGGTTAAAATATACCAAGAGCGTGGAATTTACCTAAAGAAATGTCAGCGCTCATCATCAGTCCAGCCTGTTGGCGAGTTTTCGCTCCTTTCAAAGAGCCATTCCAAGATGTGCGGGTCAGGGCCTGATCACCATCAGCCCTTACCAGATGCATCAGAGAAGCCAAGCAGGAATGTGAAGATATTTGGCCAAATTCCGAGCAAGCCCTCAACCATGGATAAGACTAAGAGTGCCTCCGACATCCAGGTTAGTAGCAGCTGCAATGGTGGTTGTGAAGGAGGTAGCCTTGATGTGTTGCCTGTCACGGAGGAGATGGGAAAATATGTTCACAAAAATGGCTCTTTGGGACTTCAAAGTTTCCCTGTTAGAAGTCATGGATTTTGGGATGAGAGTAGGGTACAGACAGGATGTTCCTCAATACCGGACTCTGCTTTGATAGTAGCCAGGTTTCCAGCAGTGTTTGGCAGCCCCTCTCTCACAACTTCCACGATAGAGCAGTAGTTGCCTGGGCAGTCTGCAGTGAATGCAAACAAATCCAGTTTGTTGGCTAGTGTTGTAAGCAGTGAAAGCAATGGTTTTTTTTTTCCGAATGTCAGTCAGCTTATCCACCCAATCAGGACAAGGTGCAAGAAATATTTTCGGAGGTACCCAAAAATGGGTTTCAAGCAGTCCCAGGTCTACAACAGATTGAGCTGAATGTACTTCACAGTGATAGTAGAGCAGGGGGTTTGTCTTGTAATGGCCTAACAGATCCTGTCGCTGCCTTGAAACTGCACTATGCAAAGACTCATACGCATGGCAGCGATGTAGAGAGGTAGTAGAAATGGTTTGGGGGCTTTACCTGGCACTTCATGTCTTGAAGATCACCACCAAGAGATGCATAAGGTGCTGCTTAAGATGATGCAGCAAGTGTCAGTGTTTTGTCTCCTTCCAGCTTGGACGATAAATCCCAGTAATCTACCTTTATATTGAATGAAGTAAACCATGATGCAAAAATCTGGTGTCTATACATTGATAGCAGCCGAGGACACTCTTTAATAATTCTCAAGTTCGTTCTTGTGCAGTTTCCATCTGAAAATTTAGAATGTCATAAAGCTAGCAAAGCTATGGAAACAAGGAGTTTGTGACAAGTGAGCTCACACGCCTTATATCCCGAGAAACATACTACCTAACCGAAGATTCTATTATTTGCAATGAGAGATAAGCGAGGGAGTTGAAAGGAGCCTACTAGGCAGAAGCAGCAGACTCTTCTGCATCGCTTCTTTAGTTCTTTAGAGCTCTCGGAAATCCCAAGCCAACCAAGAGATGAGAGGGAGCACATCCAATATGCCGCAGACAACATGACACCACACCTTCAATTTCATTATAGTAGTGAGGCTTTGGAGGGAGGCAAGATGCTCAACTTTTTCTGGTAGAGCTTCCGGAACAAATATCTGCATAAGTGAGATGAGCTCAATTGCAGTAAGATAAGCAGTAAGCATAAAACAAATTGAGAGAGAGAGAGAGAAGGGGTGAAGTTGAGAGGCTCCCACTATGCAAAAAAAGTCTGTGTTGTCTATAGAACGGTAGCATTCAAAGCCTAGCTAGTTTTAATTTGCAGGAAAACACAGGAAAAGATAAATGAAATGTTAAAAAAAAAAATTGATTTCTGAAATTTGAGCTGTTAATCATTCATATATGGATCAATTTGATTTCTTTACAACTCTATCAACACTAAAATTTTGAACACCGATGACACTCGTTGTTTTCTCTAAGTAACAAAATAGAAAAGATGCTGACAGCCCCCACAATCCTTAATTTCTGAAATTTGAGCTAGTAATCAAATGCAACCCTATATTTTATGGAAAATTTGCTCAACATTATCTTATTTTTCCTCAACAATAGGTTATTTTTGCACAACAATCGAGACTTTGTGAAATTGTTTTCAACATGATCTTATTTTCTCAAAATATAATTTCATACTTTCTCAATAAATTATTGCACAACATGCTCTTATTTTTGCTCATCAATACTTTATTTTTGCACAACATTCAAGACTTGTGAAATTGTGTCTCACCATGATCTTATTTTTTGTAAATATAATTTTATACTTTTTTAATAGATTATTGCACAACATGGTCTTATTTTTGCTCATCAATAGACAATAATTGCACAACATGGGGGATTGGTGAAATTTTGCTCAACATCATCTTATTTTTGCTCAACTATAGGTTATTTTTGCACAACACTTGAGACTTGTGAATTGATTCTCAACATTATCCTATTTTCTCAATATAATTTCATACATTCTCAATAAATTATTGCACAAAATGCTCTTATTTTTGCTCATCAATACTTTATTTTTGCACAACATTCAAGACTTGTGAAATTGTGTCTCACCATGATCTTATTTTTTGTAAATATAATTTTATACTTTTTTAATAGATTATTGCACAACATGGTCTTATTTTTGCTCATCAATAGACAATAATTGCACAATATGGGGGATTGGTGAAATTTTGCTCAACATCATCTTATTTTTGCTCAACTGTAGGTTATTTTTGCACAACAATTGAGACTTGTGAATTTGTTCTCAACATCATCTTATTTTCTCTCAATATAATTCCATACTTTCTCAATAAATTATTGCACAACATGCTCTTATTTTTGCTCATCAATACTCTATTTTTGCACAACTAGTGGTGAAAATTAGTGCTGACACTGATATTAGTTACAATTAGTGCTGACACTGATATAGTTACAATAACTCTATAAGCTATTTGAAGATTTAGACTTGTCACTTGGATTGGAGTTGATCAGTGGTTAATAGCATGCATTTAGGTAGGCATAATAGGTTGCATTTAGCTTAGTTAAGATGCATATCATGCATGATTTAAGTAGAATTTGCATATTTGCTTTCTATGTTGGTGGAGTCGGAATCTACACGTTTTTATTGATTATTTCAGGTAACTGTGGATCCGAGGAGGAGACATGAGTTGATAACGCATGAGATGAGAATGTATAGTTGATCGAAGAAGCTTACATGAAGATCTCAAGAGGTCCTGAGAAGAAGAAGCGAGCCTAAACGAAGAACAAGTCTGCAGAAGTTATCGCCAGAGATGCTAAACTTGTTTTTCACTTTCTGGAGGCCTCGGTTGTCCGATCGACTATTATGACCATGCGTTGGAAAGCTCTTTCAGAGAGCTACAACTTTCATGTTGGCGTCGAGAGCCGATTCAAAACAGATTTTCCGTGAAAGGCCTCTGGCTGCGGCCGCAGCAATCATGCGGCGCCCGCGGCCAATCAATTTGCGGCGGCCGCAGCATCCATGCTGCGCCCGCAGCATTAGCCGTCAGCACTTATCCGCAGCGTTTTAAATAATTAAAAACCCTAGATCTTCTTTATTGGTTTTATGGCCGACTTGGGTGTTATAAGGCCGACTTTTAGTGATTTTTCCAGCACTTAACTTCTATTCTATTTTACTTTTCATCAGACGATTGGAGAGAGAGCGATGTTCGCCATGAGCGACTAAACTCTCTTCGTTCTACTTGCAATTTGAAGCTTTATTTGGATTGATTGTGAGTTTCTGAATCTTGTTCCTTATTTCCTATATTGAATGCTTCAACTTCTTTGTGCTTGATTGTTTATTGTTTTGTTCTATCTTGTCTGGCCAACTAGTTAGATCAATTCAATTGCTAGAGTTTTGTAGATTCCTGATTGCGAACCTTAACCCAAGTAGCAAACTTATCCCTTTAGGGCTGATTGAACTAATTGGATGGGTAGGAAGTTGGATGTGTTGTTAAATCCCTCTTTAGGGACTGCAAATACCTTGGTTAATCTCTGAACTTAAAGCTATCAATTGGGTTAAATCCTTCTTTAGAGACTGTTCGATTGATAAGGGTTTCTAGGACTGATTGGACTAGTAACTATATTAGGTCGGGACAAGGGCATTCATAGGAAGACTAAAAGGACAAGAGGAAGTTACAATATCAATTCAACCAAATAAAGTGGATAGTTGTAGGTAGAGCGATCTTCTCTAAATTGTTTTGCATCAATCTGTTTATAGTTTATTTTGTTTTCTTTCTTATTTCAATCAACCAAAACCCCCCCTTTCTACTAATTGGTAAATACACATTGCTGAGAAATACTTGATTCTCTGTGGGATCGACCTCTTACTTGCTTGCTATACTAGTTTGTAGGTTTGAGTTTTATTTTGATACGGTTTATGCGACTAAAAACTGTCCATCAAATTGGCGCCGTTGCCGGGGACTCAAGTTTATTTCTTTGTTTGTGTGTTTGCCAATTATTGTATATAATTAATTTTGTTGTGAGCCTATCTTACGGTTCATAACACCCTTGCTACTAACTTTTTCAAGATGTTGAGATTAGCGCAGTTTGAAGGTGAGAACTTTCACCAATACTTCAGGAGATTGCATGAGTATGTTGACGACCTTGGTTCATGGGGTTATCAATTCAGCATCCGGGATATGATTATGTGCATAATTGATGGGATGACTGTTGAGACGCGAGCGCTTGCTGAGTACATGAGTAACGGAGGCCTGAAGCGGTTAGGAGGATTGTCGGGGTTGTGGGATTTTTTCTGTTATATGGATTACCATGCTGCACAGGAAGAATTGCTCGCCACGTCTTCTCCGCCGATGGAGGACTCTGTCACACACCTGGAGGATCCATTGCACACTCTTACTCAAGTGGTGCAACAGCTAGAGGAAGAAAAAATGAGCCGAATCGGAAAATTGGAGAATCAGATGAGCCAACTCATTCAAATCTTAAGTGCAAAAGGTGAGAAAGAAAGAAGCTTCGAAGAAGAAGAAGAATTGGTTGCAGACAACGATAGTGTCTTCGACGATGGAGGAGAGGGTCTAGTGCTTCATGACTTGGAATCTCATGAGTCGACGCATGAGGTTACATGTGATGTGTCTCCTACTCCATCTGCAACATCCATTCTGAGCTTGTCCATTGATGAACCAAGTCTAGAGCCATCAACTGAGGTGCAAGAGGTAATAAAGGTAAACTTTTGCAATTTTGAAGTTAATGGTGTATATGTTGATCCTTTTGATTGCTATTTTGAGAAGCCACCAACGGAACTGTGTTGGTGGTATCATATTCCTTCTGCAGAGAGTCATACTAGCCTATTTGATAGATTGAAAGGGTTCTTGAGTTCCACATTTTATGCTTTCAATTTATTGTGCTATGATGTGCCTTGTAAGATGTGTGCACAGGAATATGATAGGCTACTGAGGGCATTCATAGGAAGACTAAAATGACAAGAGGAAGTTACAATATCAATTCAACCAAATAAAGTGGATAGTTGTAGGTAGAGCGATCTTCTCTAAATTGTTTTGCATCAATCTGTTTATAGTTTATTTTGTTTTCTTTCTTATTTCAATCAACCAAATTCCCCCCTTTCTACTAATTGGTAAATACACATTGCTGAGAAATACTTGATTCTCTGTGGGATCGACCTCTTACTTGCTTGCTATACTAGTTTGTAGGTTTGAGTTTTATTTTGATACGGTTTATGCGACTAAAAACCGTCCATCAGTGGTTAAGGCTTCAGCTCCAATGGCACTTTCAACCTGTGGTAAATATTTTTCCTAGGTCTCCTGTAATGGAAAAGGTTCGTCACTTCTCAAATTTATTTGTTGTATTTTGAACGTGCATTACTTGGTTTCTTTCTTAGATAAATATCCAAATCAAACTTAAAGATCAACAAAGTTGGAAGAAATCCATATTTGCACATATAACAGTGACCAATCCATGCATACAAAAAATGGCACAACAAGCAATCAACCCAAACATGATCGCTTTACAACAAAACAAAAAATACAAAACAAAAAAAAACACCAAATTGTTTCAAATGTTTTCATGTATACTCTGCTGTAAACACTGCACAAACCAGATAAGAATGATTTAAAGAATCAAAAGATCGGGCATATCTATTAACAATATCATGCCATTCGTCTTAGTGTATATAATCGGCAGCAGTGACCACTCGCACTCTCTATTAGCTTGTATCTGCTGAAAATGAATTGCGGAAGAAGCCAAGTAGAGCTGTGCGGAACCAATCTCCCCTTCATAATGCTGACTGTTTTCCCCTTCATAATGCTGACTGTCTACTTTGTGATTTGCTTAGCCATGAGGTGAGAATCGCGCCTCTCTAGTGTCTGTGTCTCAAGCTTCTCACCGGCTTCAGTCAACTGGAACAGCTCTCCATCGAGCTTATCATGTCTCAGCTTAACGTAAGAGTGGGAAAAGCGCCTTCCGAGTTGATTCTGTTGACTACTGCCTGCTCTAGGAGTCTTGACTGTTTCCCCATTTCCTGCTCTAGGGGTCTTGATTGTTTCCCCATTTCGCTTAATACTTTCTCTCCTTGCCTGGGATCCAAACCTGTACAGTAAAGGTCTTTTTGGCTTCACATTAGCTTCTGCGGACTGAATCACTTCACCGTCTTGCACATCTTGCTTTTCTGAAAGCTGCTTCTCTTTTCCACTCGAAGGTGTTGGTTGAACTGATTTCCCGTTAATCTTCTCATATTCTAACCTTAACTCTTCCAATTGTTTTGAAATCTGAATGCAGCAGAACATTAAAACTATTTAATGGTAATAATATATAGGTTCAGAGAAAAAGCTCCTAATGATACGTCCATCTCACTTCCTAGACTGCAACTTTATTTAAAAAAGCAATATATATCTCTTCCACTTCCTTTCATATCCTTTAATTTAACAAAAATAAAACAAAACAGACAAGCAGTAACTGCAAGTATAATATAACCCAGGTGTAGCAGACATTAATGTGAAGCATAAGCCAAACCATGATAGAGTATGCAACTGGTAGCAACGTATCAGCATCCATGACTTCCTCAGGGAAATTCCGCAAAGCATGTATAAGTTTCTCAAAAGGTAATTTAACCTGATATAAAAATGGCATACATACTGGGATTGATCATCTCTTCTGAAAAATGCTCCCCGAGCTTTGGCAAATGCTCCCTCACCAAACGATCAAATTGAAATAGGTATTGCTGAACCAAAGGTAATCCAGCCTGCACATAACAATAATATGCTTTGATAACTCCCTCCCTTGATGGAAAATGGAATAAATGTTTCAAGGGCTTTGACAGGATGTTTGTGTCAAAGGCCTTGACGCATTAACAGTTGATGAAATACAAAACCTATATTATTTGTCCGAATATTATTTTATATTATTATATACTTCCGTTATATTATATATGTGTTGAACTAACCTTTTCAGGAAGTATAGTTGAGATTATATCCTTCCTTATACATATTGAGGAGATCAGTTCAAAATAGATCATGGCGTTCGAAGTGTCCATATATAGAAGATCCAAGATCAAAACCTGATTCAAAGGAGCCGTTGGAGATCTGGTGTTGAAGATCCTCACGCTCCATGCTCTCATATAAAGGAAAGGAAGGAGAAGACAGACATAACAAGTGCTACACACGAGTTTCATTCATTCAAGCAATTCTGTCTTCCAAAGTGTCTCTCTGCTAAGCGCTCAAGAGTTTGTTGTTTATTTCAAAGCCTTTGAGAGTTACTGTGAGCTTATAGGATATATTCATTTCAAGTGTTACTCGAGAGTTTATAACTCGGGAAGTTGCACTAGGCTATTGATTTGCGAGAGTTAGAGGATTGTACTAGATAGCTGAGAGAGGTGGGGCTCTTCTAGATTGGTCTAGGACTCCAAGGGAACGTGAGTTGACTAGATTGCAATTGTATAGGAGAGAGGCTTCTCGGTGAGCTATTAGGATCCTAAGCTAAGCAATCAATAAAGCCTTTGAATCCTAGGGTTGTGGAAGAACCCTAGGCGGGGACGTAGGCCAAGTTGTGCTGAACCTCGTAAACAATTACTCGTGTCCTTTACTTATTGCTTTACCTTATTTCCGCACTTGGTTCGAATTGTTTAACTTTGTGATTCAGGTTTATCTCAAAGGTTTTGGTACGAGCTCCAAAAGTCTTGAGACTTTCTGCGAAAAACGGGCATACTCTATTCAACCCCCCTTCTAGAGTATTTCTTTATTACATTATTTTACATTTTCGAACCTTCAATTGGTATCAGAGCTTTACTCACTGTTTTTGATCTAACAATCTTGTGAGTTTTCGATCATGTCTGGTGAAGCAAGCGGAGGATTTGCACAAGGAAGGTCCACAAGCAGACCGCCACTCTTTGTAGGAAACAACTTTGTCCACTGGAGATCTTTGATGAAGATGTTCATCATAGACCAAGATCTAGAGCTTTGGAACATTATAGAGAATGGTCCGAAGATTCCATAAAAAGATGGACCAAATGACACCAAAGTTGCAAAGAAGGAGTCTGAATACAACCAAGCAGATCTTGAAACCATCTCCAAAAACTACAGGGCTATTAACTTACTTTATTGGGGTCTTAGCACTGATGAGTTTAACCGTATTTCTTCTTGTAGGTCAGCTAAAGAGATTTGGGACAAGTTGGTCGTCACCTATGAGGGAACGAGCCAAGTGAAAGACACCAAGATCAGCATCTTCCTTCGAAAGTATGAGCTCTTTAAGATGAAGTCTGATGAGTCAATCAAGGCCATGTTCACACGATTCACAGAAATCACCAACAACCTTGACTCTCTCGGCAAGAGCTTTACCAACGTTGAGAAAGTAAGGAAGATACTGAGGTGTCTTCCAAAGGAGAAATGGGGTCCTAAAGTAACAGCTATAGAGGAAGCCCAGGACCTCACCACTCTACCCCTTGATGACCTTCTTGGAAAGCTGATCACGCATGAGATGATCCTTAATGAAGACGATGGAGAACTTCCAGCTAGCACTAAGAACTTGGCACTCAAGTCTAAGAAGGATGAGCCCAAGGATGGATCTGATTCCGAAGATGAGGATGACGATGAGGATGATCCTTTTGCTCTTATCACAAGAGGCCTTGCTAGGATTCTCAAAATGAAGAAGCAATTCAACAACAAGGATGGATCAGAGTCTTCAAAATTTCGAGGTAAGCCTCAATACAATAAGTATGAAAAGAAGACTAAACCGTTGTCTTGTTTTGAATGTGGTGAAACAGATCATCTTGTGAAGGACTGCCCTCAAAAGACAAAGAGCCAGCCCAAGAAAGGTGACAAATGGAAGAAGAAAGCCATGGTGGCTACTTGGAGTGATTCCGACTCTGACTCTGACGATGAGAAGGCCAACATTTGTCTTATGGCCTCTGGAGATGAATCTCACGATGAAAAGCTTGAAGCTACTGTAAGAGAACTTATGGAAAGTCCAAAAGAGGTATTATCGGAATTCCTTTCCAATATGATTGCCAATGAAGAAAAGCTTATTGCCCAAACTAACATTCTTATTAAGAGAACTGTGGACCAGGAAAGAACTATTGAGGATCTGTCTATGAGGGTCAAAGGTCTTGAAGCTTCTTATTCAGGTCTTGACATTAAAGTCAAGACGCTTGACTCGGAGAAATCTGAACTCAAGCAAGATCTCTCCTCTCTAAGAAATGAGCATCAGGACTTAGAGAACGAGAAGATCTCCCTGAATAATAAGATTCTAGACCAACAGACAGCCCTCATAAGTTTTACCAAATCCAAAGGCACTCTCGATAAGATGTTGGGTGAGCAACAAAGCTCTCTAAACAAAAGTGGTATTGGTTACAATCTAAAGTTTTTAAAGAAGCAACACATTACCACTTTTGTAAAGGCAAAAGGAAGCAGAACCTCTCCTATATGTCACCATTGTGCTAGAAAGGGACATGTAAAAGAGACCTGCCCCTATAGAAGAAAGGATCCTTATATTATTCGCAATACATTTCCTGTTCATTTGAGAAAAGAACGGATAACACAAGTTTGGGTCCCAAAAGGCACTATTTTACCAAATATGGTTTACCCCAACAATGGATCCAAATTTGCTTATTGGTCTAGCCACAAAGGTTGATGTTTGTTTTGCAGGAGATCACCAAGGTGAAAGAACACAAATGGATTATTGATAGTGGATGCTCGAGGCATATGAGTGGGAAGAGTTCTCTCTTTCATGATCTAAAGGAGCAATCCACGGGAACAATCACTCTTGGTGACAAAGGAAAATGTGACATCGTTGGTATTGGTAGTGTTGGAAGTGATTCCAGCCATAGTATTAAAAATGTCTATCTTGTTAATGGTTTAAAGTATAATCTGCTTAGTGTTTCTCAATTATGTGATAGTGGTAACAATGTCAGATTTAACAAGAAAAGATGTATAGTGTGCAGAGAAGATACAGGTGAAGTTATTTTGACTGCATATCGTTACAACAATATATACGCCGTAAATGCTGATCAAGTGGCACAAGGAAGCTTAACTTGTCTAAAGGCTTTGACGGACGACCCAAAGCTTTGACACAGGAGACTCGGTCATGTGAGTCCACATACGCTACAGAAGCTTGTGTCCAAAGGGCTTGTAAGAGGGCTACCTGAAATGGACTTCAAAGGTATTGATATGTGCAATGCATGCACACGAGGTAAACAAACACGTAGCTCCTTCAAACCCAAAAAGGTTGTAAGTTCTTCTAGACCCCTTGAACTTTTACATATGGATTTATGTGGTCCTATGCGAGTCAAATCTCCCAATGGTAAAAAGTACATGCTAGTTGTTGTCGATGATTTTTCAAGATATACTTGGGTTGCATTTTTGAAAGAAAAATCAGAGGCCTTATTTGAGTTTTCAAAACTTTGTAAGGAGTTGCAAACTTTAAGAAATGAGCCCATAGTGTCTATTCGGAGTGATCATGGTAGGGAGTTTGATCAGCTTCAATTTGATTTGTTTTGTGCTAAATATGGCATCTCCCATAACTTTTCTGCTCCTAGGACACCTCAACAAAACGGGGTTGTGGAACGCAAGAACCGCACCTTAGAGGATATGGCCAGGACTATGCTTTTAGAAAATGCATTACCTAAAACCTATTGGGCTGAAGCTGTTAACACAGCTAACTATATTTTGAATCGTTGTCTTATTCGTTCTATCTTAAAGAAAACTCCTTATGAACTTTTCAAAGGCCGCAAACCACTTATATCTTATTTTAAACCCTTTGGTTGTACTTGTTTTGTTCATAACAATGGAAAAGATAACCTTGGGAAATTTGATGCGCGTAGTGATGAAGGTATATTTCTTGGCTATTCCACGAGTAGCAAAGCTTATAGAATCTTCAATAAAAGGACCCAGGTTGTTGAAGAAAGTATACATGTTATTTTTGATGAATGCAATGACGGTGCTTTGAGTGAAAGTGTTGCAGATATAGATCTTAACATCCATGAAGAGAACGAGGAAGGTGATGGTGCTGCTACCAAGAAAACAGAGAAGAGGAACATGCAGGAACCGATTCTTAACACTGAAGAATTGGCCCAAGGTGTTGAAGATTCGTCCAAAGCCCTTGGTGTCCAATCCAACAGTGTTGAGACGTCAGAAACTGCTGTAATTGAACCTAACAGGACCACGGAGTCAGATGTACTACAAGTCAATCCTACAAGTGTGACGAATCAAGGAGCTGAGACTAGCAAAAGGAAATTCAAATAATCCTCATCACACTCTTTAAAGGATATCATCTCTGACCCTACTTCTAGTGTTCAAACTCGTTCTAAACTTAAAGATCTTTGTGCTTTTCACGCGTTTGTTTCTCTTATTGAGCCAAAGAAGGTAGATGAGGCACTTCAGGAGCCAGACTGGATCATTGCTATGCAAAGTGAGCTTAACGAATTTGAAAGGAACAAAGTCTGGACCTTGAAGCCTAGGCCAAAGCATCAATCAGTCATTGGCACTCGATGGGTGTTTCGAAACAAGCTAGATGAGAATGGCAAGGTTGTGAGGAACAAGGCACGGCTTGTTGCTCAAGGCTACAATCAAGAGGAAGGTATTGACTACGAGGAGACCTTTGCTCCCGTAGCCAGGCTTGAAGCCATTCGCATTTTATTAGCATTTGCATCTTTTATGAGCATAAAGTTATATCAAATGGATGTCAAGTGTGCTTTTCTCAATGGTTTCTTAGAAGAAGAAGTATATGTAGCTCAACCCCCAGGTTTTGAAAGTTCAGAATTTCCCAATCATGTTTATAAACTTGACAAAGCGCTTTACGGTTTGAAACAAGCCCCAAGAGCTTGGTACGAGCGCTTGTCAAAATACCTTTTAGAAAATGATTTTAAAAGGGGGTTGATCGACAAGACTCTTTTTATCAAGACCAAAGGAAAGGACATTTTGGTTATTCAAATTTATGTTGATGATATATTATTTGGTGCTACTAACACATCTTTGTGCAAGGAATTTTCTGACATCATGTGCAGTGAATTTGAGATGAGCTTGATGGGTGAACTCAACTTCTTTTTGGGATTACAAGTTCATCAATCCAAGAAAGGGATCTTTGTCAACCAAAGCAAGTACACTAAGGATCTCTTGAAGAAGTTCAAGATGGATCAATCCAAGGCAGCCAAGACTCCCATGAGCTCAACATTGTCTCTAGATCAAGACAAGACTGGAACAAGTGTCAATCAAAAGGAGTATCGAGGAATGATTGGATCATTATTATATCTCACAGCTAGTAGACCTGACATCATGTTTAGTGTTTGCATGTGTGCTAGGTTTCAAGCTGATCCTAAAGAATCTCACCTCGTGGCTGTGAAGAGAATCTTTCGATATCTCAATGGCACTAAGGAACTTGGACTATGGTACCCAAAGCAAAAGGATTTCACTTTAATTGGATATTCTGATGCAGATTTTGCAGGCTACAAGGTGGATAGGAAGAGCACATCAGGATGTTGCCAATTCTTAGGAGCATCTTTGATCAGTTGGCACTCAAAGAAGCAAAATTATGTTGCTCTATCCACTGCAGAAGCCGAATACATTGCAGCTGGAGCCTGTTGCTCCCAAATCCTTTGGATAGCTCAACAAATGCGAGATCTTGGCATTAACCTCAAAGGTATTCCAATTAAGTGTGACAATATAAGTGCCATATCCATCACTAAGAATCCTGTTCAGCATTCAAGGACCAAGCATATTGATGTAAGGCATCATTTCATTAGAGATCATGTTGAAAAAGGTGATGTGTCCATATCCTTTATTTCTACTGATTATCAATGGGCTGACATTTTTACTAAGCCTTTGGCAGAGGACAGGTTCACCTTCATAAGACGAGAGATTGGGATGCTTAACAAGGATGCACTTTCGTAGGGGGAGCTTTCCCTTTACGAAAGATAAACTCCACTCAGTGTCAAGACCTTTGAGAGTTATGTCAAGGTCTGCAAACTAATCAGTGGAGTACATATATCGGATCACACATTTTTGGTTAATATCTTCCTAGATATTTAATCAATTATTTTTATTATTTTTTCAAAAATCCGTTTTTATCCTTGAACTGTTGGAGATATTTTATTTTGGAACAAAATCTTTTCAGTTATCTCCCTCCTAAATATTTGGATTATTTGAAATTTGAATTTGGAAGGTTTTAAATTGAGCAAGTATCATTACCTCCCCCCATTGGAACTCTCAACCGTCCCATCAATCCGTCACCCTCTCTCTCTACTTAAACCAAATCCTGTACCCGATTACTCCTCACCTCAGAAATTATCCAAACCCTTTTCACTTCCTCATCTTCAACCTCTCAATCGCCTCTCAAGAAACCCTAACCGACTACTTCCATGGCACCCAAAACCAAGAAAGCTGTCACTCCCAAAAGACTTGGCGCCACCCCCAAGGGACGCCAGGCCACTGCTACCTCTCCCACACCCGAACCTGCTACTCAAGCCATCATCCCAGCCGTTATCCAGAGCACCATTACGGCGAGCACGGCCACGGTTCCCAAGGGCTCTCAGAAGCGCGCTGCTAAGAAACCCCTGAGTGCTAAACAAAAGGGGAAGAGAAAGATTTTGGTTGAGGAAGAGGAAGAGGAAGAGGTGGAAGACGACCTTGATGCCGCCCTGGAAAGAGATGCTGCCAGGGAAGCCGAGGAGGAGGCCTTGAGGCAGAAAAAGGCCGATGAGGAGGCCGAACTTGCTAAGAAACAGGCCGAGGAAGAAGCTGAGCGGATTCGGAAGGAAGCCGAAGCCGAAGAGGTTCCATCCGAGGTGGAGCCTGAGGAAGAAGAAGAAGAGGAGAAAGAGGGATCTGGAGAGGACGAGGAACCAGAAGGAGATGACGCGGGGTCCGCTGAGGACTCGGGGTCTGAGGAAGAGGAGGAAGAATCTCCCTCTCCCTCTCCTCCTCCCCCGTCTCCGAAGAAGCGGAAAGCCCCTGCTCCTGTCAAGCCTCCATCCCCCAAGCGCACCAGGAAGGGCACTCTCAAGAGTCTTGTAGCGCCTGTCAAGAGAGCTGCTCCAACAGTTGCGCGCAGAAAGAATGCAGACCCCCCGGCCTATATCCAGGTAAATCAATCCTTGCCCTCCTCTTGGTTTCAAGATGCTGAGACTGCTGGTAAGTGGGTAGACGAGTTTAGAACTCGTAAGATTAGTTGTTCTGATTTTTTAGACGTTGAGTTCTTTGAAGCTTTGAAGTTACCTTGCATTGAGCTCCTCAAAAAATCCCCAGCCTGGACCCTTCTTAACCTTGAAACTGTTTACTACCCCCAGCTTACTCGACTTTTCTACATTAACCTAAAAGCCAAAAACGACACCGATGGTTGGTCTTTGGAGTCTGTAGTCAAAGGGGTTAGAATCTCTCTCAACTCCAATGACTTCGCAGTTTTCCTTGGCTTACCTACCCCTGTTCCACCTGCTCAAGTCCACCCCTCAAAAGAAAATTGCATCATCCTAGCCCGAGCCAAATATCTCCTACCCGAAGCATCCAACAGCACCTCAAAGCAACTCACCCACTCATCCCTAACCCTTGAGGCAAAAATAATCTTTAACATCATTGTTAGATGCCTCCTACCCCGTCTTAACTCTGGCTCACTCCTTACCGACAATGCCATGGTCCTGCTCTACCGCATCCTAAATGGCCTTGATCTTGATCTGGCCAACACTATCCTTGGAACCATGGCTCATGCCAGAAAAGCCAGAAAAGGCTCTCCCCTCCCCTTTGCTACCCTTTTGACCCCTATCTTCAAAGCTTCTGGAATTGATGTCAAAAATGAAGAACAGCTGCGTCATACGGGTAAGTTCGACTCTAAAGGCCTTGAAAAGATTGGCATCACTCGGTCTCCCCAAGGGACCTTGAGTCTTGCCACTCCTTCAAAAGCCTTTCCCACTGCTCCAGCTTTCGATGAACGCATGGACAACCTAGAGTTGGGCTTGGAGGAGGTTCGCCTGGATATTAAGGAGCTGCAGAAGGAGATGATGACGGAGATGAGCGGGATTTCAAAGATGCTGGAAGGACTGTGGACGAGGCTCACTGATGATGCTCCGGATGACTAAGCCTAAACCTTAACCTACCCTATCCCACCCCTGACTTGATACATTGCTGGAAACGTTTTCAAAACTTTTGGTGACTTTTTGGTGACTGTTTTTACCTCCGCCCTTTGTTGAAAGACAAAAAGGGGGAGATGATCGTTAGACTTTGAAAACCTCTGCTTAAGGGTCTTGGAAGACCTTGGTTTTTTATTTATGGTTTTCGGTTGGATGGTTTTTGCATGCTTTAAAAATTTGATCCAACATTTGTCTAACCCTTGCAGGTACTTAGTCCGATTTTACTTATGATATATCTGTTTGACTAAGTTGCAGGGATGCACAGGTTTTGTCTTTCATCAAGGGGGAGATTGATAACTCCCTCCCTTGATGGAAAATGGAATAAATGTTTCAAGGGCTTTGACAGGATGTTTGTGTCAAAGGCCTTGACGCATTAACAGTTGATGAAATACAAAACCTATATTATTTGTCCGAATATTATTTTATATTATTATATACTTCTGTTATATTATATATATGTGTTGAACTAACCTTTTCAGGAAGTATAGTTGAGATTATATCCTTCCTTATACATATTGAGGAGATCAGTTCAAAATAGATCATGGCGTTCGAAGTGTCCATATATAGAAGATCCAAGATCAAAACCTGATTCAAAGGAGCCGTTGGAGATCTGGTGTTGAAGATCCTCACGCTCCATGCTCTCATATAAAGGAAAGGAAGGAGAAGACAAACATAACAAGTGCTACACACGAGTTTCATTCATTCAAGCAATTCTGTCTTCCAAAGTGTCTCTCTGCTAAGCGCTCAAGAGTTTGTTGTTTATTTCAAAGCCTTTGAGAGTTACTGTGAGCTTATAGGATATATTCATTTCAAGTGTTACTCGAGAGTTTATAACTCGGGAAGTTGCACTAGGCTATTGATTTGCGAGAGTTAGAGGATTGTACTAGATAGCTGAGAGAGGTGGGGCTCTTCTAGATTGGTCTAGGACTCCAAGGGAACATGAGTTGACTAGATTGCAATTGTATAGGAGAGAGGCTTCTCGGTGAGCTATTAGGATCCTAAGCTAAGCAATCAATAAAGCCTTTGAATCCTAGGGTTGTGGAAGAACCCTAGGCGGGGACGTAGGCCAAGTTGTGCTGAACCTCGTAAACAATTACTCGTGTCCTTTACTTATTGCTTTACCTTATTTCCGCACTTGGTTCGAATTGTTTAACTTTGTGATTCAGGTTTATCTCAAAGGTTTTGGTACGAGCTCCAAAAGTCTTGAGACTTTCTGCGAAAAACGGGCATACTCTATTCAACCCCCCTTCTAGAGTATTTCTTTATTACATTATTTTACATTTTCGAACCTTCATGCTTGTTAATCATAAGCTATAAGTGCATGATTCATTGATTGAGATTCATAATACTTGAAATTCCCTTTGTCTCTTTGGCATTTTGTCGAACAGGTGGAGGGCACAAAGTCTGCATTTCCAGGACAATTTCAGAAAGTTGAAAGAAGTGCAGTGAATCAAACATCCCAATTTAAGACCAAAATCTGTAACATGTATGCTCTATTTCAAAGCCTTCACAGTGCAATTTGACAAAGAAACATAAACACAAACACTTTGAGACTTCAAAATCGACTCCGACACTTCAAAAATCGAAGAAAATTTGCGCCTTCGGCGCAAATTTCATATCAAGAACCTCATATCAAGATCCATGACATCTGAAATGCTCACGAACTGGAGCTGACAGATAAAGAGATATAGCACTAACATGTAAAGGCAAAGACACCGAGGCTGATTTCGACCTTGATTTCCTTATCAATCGATCGAAGATCGATTGATAAGGAAATGCTCGATAATCAGACAACAACAGATGTACAATCGCCATCGTCTCCTACTGACCACAGATGTAAAAATGCTCGATAATCAGACAACGAAACAAAAAATTGAGAAAGGGGAAAGAGTTGAGGAATGCGAACCGGGATCGCGAACGACTCAACCTCCTCCGCCTGCACCTTGATCTGGCTCCCTCCATGGAAATCTGGAAACGAAGATCAAGGGAGCAGCCATGCGCGAGGTCGAAATTTGTGCCATCAACTCTAAACGAAGAGCCGTCAATTGCTGCATCCTCCGACTACACTCGACGCCTCGTGCCTCCGGCGGCGGATTTGTGCTCATCGATGAACGGGAGGAGAGATCTGATACATGGAGGATGGCGAATCGCTGAACGGACTCAAAGAAACTCTCGTTCGGAAAACAGTTCGAGGCAAAAACCGAGTTACTTATCAATCGATCTTCGATCGATTGATAAGGCGCGGGATGAGGAACTGCAACAAATTCGGAGAGAGAAAGGGAGATGTACCTCAAGACGGAGCCATCTCCATCAATCGCCATCGTCGCCGGGAGCTCGCAGAGATGGACGGGAGAGGGAGCGTGCGGAGAGGGAGAGGGCGGAGGAGAGAGAAACAAAGGGGAGGGGTTTATATTGCGGTCATTTTATAAAAATGTCCAAAAACGTAGCTATTTCGCAAAATAAGCCCATTTTCGTGGCTATTTTGCAAAACGTCCCATATATATATATATATATATATATATATATATATATATATATATATATATATATATATATATATATATATATATATATATAATATGATTATTTTGTTCAAATAATCATATTATTGCATATTCAAATTAAATTTAAATCTCAATATTATGCTCTAGATTTGTTATATGCAATAATATGAGTTTGGATTCGAATGTATTTTAATTACAATGCATAAAAATTTGAATAATTAATATTTGTTTTATACTTTTTATAATGTATTTTAAAATAATATAAATTTTAAATAAAGTACATTGTATTGTAAATTATGTTAGTCAATTAGGTTTACTTTGTGACGTAATTATAAATTTTAAGTAATAACAAGCGTTTGATTGAGATAATTTATAAGATATCTTATTTAAATTTTATGTTATTTTAAATATATTGTGAAATTTTACGTTATTTTATAAGCAATAACAAGTGTTTCTCATCACTGGCCACATTTGATTCGTGTTGTATCGCTGACCAGTGGTACTTTTTTATGGTGGTGCTTGGGTTCAATTTTAATATAAGTTCTTAACTTTCTAGTTTTAGGTTGTTTGATGCGTCTTGTGGTATAATGCGACTGCCCGTCAAAAATCAAGTCTATCAAAAATCAAGTTTGTTGACTTATTGGCCCTATCAAAAATCAAGTCTATCTAATCTCGAAATCTTACTTTATTAAAATTGATATTTAGAAGTGCATTATACATTGAATCTAAACACACCTCTCGTTGTTGTGAATTGTGATTGGTTTGCGAGTTTTTTATATTCTATGAAGTTTTCATATTATTTGAATGACTTTATTTTTTGTGCTCTCTTTTTGGCATCTAGTAGAGAGCTTCATAAATGCATCTTTGGTTTGACAACACTATTTTGCTCGTGTCGTGGTATACGGTACTGTTTTACTTGTTTTCTCATGAAGGAACTCTAACCAACTATCTCAAAGATATAACTAAAAATACTTCATCTGATTCAAATTTACCGGCTAATTGGTCACACACGCGCACGCGCACACACAACAACGAAAGCCATAATATATCAACCATAAATCTAACATACTAATCATGCACAAGACCAAGTAATAAGTCACTCGTGCATGTCTTAACCAAATCATATATAGCTTGAATTTGTAAATAAAGAGCGGTCATCCGGAGTTTGAACTGTGGATCTTTGGGTGCTACCTGCGAGTCCTTTTCAGTGAGTCATTCTGAAATGGTTCAAATCATATATACCACAACAACAACGAAAACCCTAAATAACCATATTTTGTCTACTTCTGGGCTAATTACGTACCCTACTGCACGCCCGGACTTATAAACATGTTTTCTACTAGCTAGTGCATGGTGATTAGTTTGTTAGTCGATTCGTCTGCTTCTCAAGGGATCATTCAGGCATTGTGTTGCCCGATCGATCTCCTCAATTTTTTCCTATATACAAAAATATACACCATTTTATGACTAGGTCAAGAAAGTGTTAACAAAACCATACACATCTAAAATAAAAAACAGAAACAAAGAGTAGATAAATCTATATATATTAACTTAAACTTTTATACTAGATAATAGATCTCAATCCATTAAATAATTTTATGATTATCAAACTTACAAAATGGCCACATGATGATTCAAGGAGGGGGAACTAGAGGATGGATATCATATACATATATTAAAATTGATGCATATATAGTATCTTATATAACGTATTGTGGTTGATTTTAGTAAAAAAAAATCCAGTCAAAAAATATTAAAATAATATGTTGTTATAATCTATAGATTAACTTGCAAAAATACTACTTTTGATCAACTCTACTAGATTATTAACCCTTTGATCATTATTAGTTGAGTTAGTAACAAATATCCTATTTTCATAATCAACTTGCAAAAATACCTACTTTTGAAAACAATTGCACACACTTATATGAAACTTTACAAAAATACCCTATTCGTTTAGCAAAACTAACCCAATACCCAAAAAAATAAAAAAGGTAAAATCTATTTGGTATTTATCTTTTTTTTTTATATTGAAATTCTATTAAATAATAAAAATAAAATAAAAAGAATTAAAATTAAAACCTGAAAACCAAACCAATCCATAACCTAGCACCCGACCCTTCGCTCCCTCACCTGACGATCGACAATCCAGGTGATCGAGAAACGATGTCGAATGTATCACCTTGTCGACTCTGGCTCGTCGCCTTCACCCGACCTCCAACGTCATTAAGCAATTAGGGTTAATAAACTAGCAGTTATAATTTAGGTTAAAATTATATCGTTAGTCTATCTCCCTCGGCCCCGATTATTACATCCATCCAGTCAATATTAATATTTGGCTTTGTCACCATGGAGATCCATCCCGTCAGAGTGATAATGTTATGATGTCTAGTTGACACACATAAGTATTAACATTCCTTTTATAATTATGGTTAATAATATAGTAGTTATGATATAGGTTAAAATTGTACGTATCGTTTCTCTCTCCCCAATTATTACTTCGATATCGTGTCAATGTCACCATGGAAATTTATCTTGTCAATGTAAATATTTAACTTTGTCACCATAGACAGTTATCTTAGCAAGGTGAAAATGTTATGGTGTGCAGTCGACACAAGTATGGGCATTCCTTTTTTAAATAGGGTTATTAATCTAGTCTCTCTCTCTCTCTCTCTCTCTCCTTTTATCATGTCAATGTAAATATTTAACTTTGTCACAATATACATTCATCATTCAAGGTAAATATTTAACTTTGTCACCGTAGGCATTCATCATTAATGTAATTATTTAACTTTGTCACCATAGACGTTCATCTTGTCAAGGTGAAAATGTTATTATGTGTAGACATACACATTGACATTTCTTTTCCAATTAGGGTTAATAACCTAGTAGTAATGATTTAGGATAAAACTGTATCTTCAGTCTCTCTGCCCGATTATTACTTCCATTTCGTCAATGTTTATGTTTGCCTTTGTCACCATCAACATTTATCCTATCAATGAAAATGTTATGTGACATTCATTTTCTAATCCTTTGTTAATTAAGACAATATTTTTATATTTAAATTTAAAGATAAAATCATCTCTTATACGTAGTATAAAATAGCACAAATGACCCACCTAACCTATTTTCACTATTCTCTAAAAATGGGTATATTTTTACAAACAGAATACCGATTTAGTGTATTTAAAAAAATTAAATTATAAATATTATATTTATATCTTCTCGTATACGAGACGGGACACACTATATATATCCACTATCAAAACTAGAATAAGACACAATATGTATGAAACAGTGGAACACTATTTATTTTAAACCTCACATTTTAATTCCATCACTGTCTAACACTATTTCCTGGAAATTTCAAAAGCACATGGAAATGGCTCCCTTTCCCCAAATTTTTATTTTCAAATAATATTCTTTGCAATTTTTTTTTGATTCGTTATTTTCTTTGCAACTTTAATACTCATTTTTTTTAAAAAAAAACAAAATTTGGTTTGTTTTTAAAAAACCACACATAGGCGCCATTTATATTGTATACACAATACACTACACGTAACCATTATACTTTTACTAACTTTTCCCTCAAATAAAAATCATCACACACAAGAAATATTATATGCGTAAATTAAATTTAATGTATATACTATATAGACTACAAAAAAAAGGATGGGTGATTTGTTGATTTATTATTCTGAACATCGGGATCGAATCACTTTAATTTTCCAGGATAAAAATAATAAATCACAACCAAACACCACCCTTAACACCGATCCAAATCCTTTATCCTTTATTTATTTTATTTTTTGATAAGGTAAAATTTTAGCTAGTCGAAACCTAGCCGATAACATCATGTCGGATGAGATATGTCTGAATGTTG
Organism: Persicaria maculosa; assembly: GCA_963922045.1. Lineage (NCBI taxonomy): Eukaryota > Viridiplantae > Streptophyta > Magnoliopsida > Caryophyllales > Polygonaceae > Persicaria > Persicaria maculosa. The sequence goes on from OY998262.1 coordinate 68,196,174, forward strand.
AGAGGTTTGGTATGAGAGTGTCACTCCCACATTGATTATAAAAGACTAAAAATGATGGGTTATAAGGAAGGGTGAAACTACACAATAGCTTAAACTTTTGTGTTAAGTTGGTGGATCCCGACCTTATAATCGCAAAAAAAAAAAAAAATCAATGTAACCCGGCACGTGTTTGCCTCCCGTTAACGGCCTGTCGGATATTTCACATGGTAATATGGTATCAGAGCCAAGTTCGGGTCGATCCAGCATGGGTTCTTTGTCAAGTGCGAGTTGCACTTGAGGGGGGCGTGGGTTTGGTATGGGAGTGTCCCTCCCACATTGATTATAAAAGACTAAAAATGATGGGTTATAACGAAGGGTGAAACTCTACACAATAACTTAAGCTTTTTTGTTAAGTTGGTGGATCTCGACCTTATAATCGCAAAAAATAATAATAATAATAAAACAATGTAACCTGACCCGTATTTGTTTCAAATGCATGTCCCCGCAGAGAGTGGCTAAAGTCCTTTCTTCTTTATATTTGTCCCTTTCTTCTCTCTCCTCCTCACAACCTCTCATTTGATTTTTCAAAAGTTTTTTTTTTAAAAAAAATAGCTAAAATCGAAAAAATTGTTTTTATTTTGAAATTATAAAAATTATCGTAAGTGTTTTTTTCGTAAATAAAAATAAAGGGTGTTGTTAACCGCACCACAAAAAATTTGGTGGGGCACCCAAAAAAAAAAATACTTCCGTATTTTAAAAACGAAAGTTGTGCTATATTAATTATTTGTTTGTTTTTATTTTTTGGAAAATATAATACAAAACTTCCGTGTTTAAAAAACGGAAGGTCAAATCAACTTTATACCTTCCGTTTTTAAAACATGAGAGAAGAAAACTACTTTTTGCCTTCCGTTTTTAAAAACTGAAAGGACAAATTTACTTTTTGCCTTCCGTTTTTAAAAATCGAAAGGACAAACTACTTTTTGCCTTCCGTGTTTGAAATACGGAAGTTCAAAATAGTTTGCCTTCCGTGTTTAGAAAACGGAAGGGTATGATTTTATTTTATTTTTTTTCGGTCAAAAAGGGGTATGAATATGACGAATATGCTCGATAACGGGTATTTTGCCCTAGTTGCGCCGAACTCCATAGAAGAATGTCAAACCACACATCCAATGGTAACGAATGAGTCAACAATAATATTCAGGTATTTATGAACTTTTATAATAGAATTTAATGATAATATCGATTCAATTCGTGAAATTTGATTATTTTCAACTCTATTTCAATTGTTTTCAGTTTGATAGAATGAACATTGTTGGATTTGATTATTCGCCTTGTTTTGCGAATAATTATTAGTGGAGGGATAGAAAATCGATGTTAGAATGGGCTCGACAGATTGCTTTTGTGAACAACTTTGTTCTCACAATTGCAAAATCTTGGAATAGCTCGGCAACCCGATACGGCTCAATATATTTTGGATGTGAAAAATATGGAGAAAATAGAAATCGTAAGAAGAAAATTAGAGGTGTTGATGTACCAGTAATAGTCCCGCGGGATGGAAGGTCTAAAAAAAATAATTGTCTATTTTTGTTGTATGGTTGGGAAGCCGAAAGAAATGTATGACGGCTGAAAGTGGAGTGTGGTATGCATAACCATAAACTGCCTCCTAGACTGCAAGGTCATCAAATGGTGGGACGATTGACGTATGAGGAGATACAACTAGTGAAAGATTTGACATTTGGAGGGGTAAAGCCAATTCCCCTTCTTGCGACATTGAAAAATACTTTCAACAAGAATTTGAGCACGAGACAAAAAATTTATAATGCAAGGGCGAGAATCAAGAAGAATGAGATGCAAAATATGACCCCAAGTCCCTAATGCAACACCTCCGTAATATGCTCGAGTATCGAAAATTCACTTTCAGTCACAGGCTTCATCCTGATGGGTCTTTGCAAGACTTAGCATTTGCTCATAAGGATTCACTAGAGTTGTGGAAGAAATTCTCATACATCATGATTATGGACGCAACCTATAAGATCAACAGGTAAGCTTAAATTTTGATAATGTAGACAATATTCTAATTTAATTGTTTGTAATGGAATCATAAATTTAGAAAATGATTATGATCTAGCTAGGTACGATTTGCCATTGTTTGAGATAGTTGGGCTAACAAGCATTGAGATGACGTTTAATGTGGGATTTGCATTCTTGGGTGATGAAACTGAAAATACATACAATTGGGTGATGCGACAAGTGGAAAGATGGTGTCATAACCGTCCATGGGTGATAGTGACTGATAAGGATGATGCTCTTATCAATGTTGTTGCTACTGTATTTGGGAGTAAGTTTGTTATGTCGATGAAATGAAATGGTATACATATGGTTTAGTACTGTTGATCATTGAGTTTAATGATATAAATATGGATCAAAAGTTTTGAAGGTTGGTTCGCAAAAAGCTAATACCCCTTTCTTTTGCATTCAACGATAAGTTTTGAATTTCACTTAAAATTAAAGTTTTGATTTGTTTTATTTATATTTATTTTTCTTCCTCTGTACCATGACTTTTAAGTTAGTGAGCAAAATTGAATCCCCATTATTTTATACGGCCTCTAAATTACTTTGTTTTTATGTTCTGTTTAAGTTAATTGTTTGAGAATATATCGGTTTATCTCACATATACTTTTATACAAGTTTAACATAATTTTGGTTGAGTTTGTTCGGATCAATATACATGTTATTGTAAAGTATCACAAATCATTATCAAAATGTAACTAATTGAATTTTATGGAATTTATTTTATTTTAGTTATTATTTATTTTATATTATTATTTGATTTTTTTATTAATTATATTAACAAATTTTCATAAAAAAATAAAATATTTATAAAACATTATATTAAAGGATATCAAAACGTAACTTATGCAATAAATTTGGTTATTTACTCTTTATTGGATAAATAAGTGAAAAAATATTAAACAGTATGTAAAGAAGAGAACTTACTCTTATATGATATACTAAAATATAATTTGTTAACAAAACGCGGAAGGGCGTGGGTAACCGTTACAATTTATTTATTATAGTTATGTGTGTTTCTAATTTTTTTTTAAAAAAAATAAGTTAAAATCAAACTCGTTTGTCTTTTCAAAATACTTTTAAAATTGTACTCCCGTATTTAGAAAACGGGAGTTATAAAATAGTTGTACTCCCGTGTTTAAAAAATGGGAGGTGTAATTAAAATTGTACTTCCGTTTTTTAAATACGAGAGTACAACTCAGTTTTATAACTCATGTGTTTTAAAAACGGAAGGCAAAATTAAAAGTTGTACTGTCGTTTTTTAAACACGGAAGTACAACTTATATTTTGAACTCCCGTGTTTTAAAAACGGAAGGCATAAATTAACTTTCCATTTACCTTTCTGTTTTCAGGACACGGAAGTACAAAACCTTTTTGAGTGCCCACCCCAAATCTTTTGTAGTGGAATTAGAGGACGCGAAAATAAACTTCATTGTATTACTATATATGTCCTATCCATAATAATAGTATGTTGAGAATTGTTAAAGTCGGTTGTGCTCGATAAGGTCAAGATATGGTGGAGGAAGGTCGTGTGCAGGCCCACGTATGTGAGATACAAACAACATATAAATCCAACGAGTTTTATCTCAAAACCAATCTATATTATAATACTAAAGGAGAAGTCGCCTACGACATGTGGCGGCTTCTCCTTTAAAGTAGGGTTTTTTAATTTTTTTTTTTGGATTTGTTAATTAAATAACTGCATATTTAAGTAATTAAAGTATTTATTAATTAAAGTATAGAATTTGTCAATCTGATTTTGCCGAATCTCTGGTGGTTATGATTTTGGATCAGGTCAAGTGGTTAATTAATTAATTAATTTTCCGATCGGTTACGATTGGATCACGTTGTTACGATTTCATGTCATTTTCATATATATACTGAGACTACGTAATTGATTGCAAATGAATTTAGCCGGTAGTAATTGATTCTCTAATTGAAAGATGTAGAGGAAGGTAAGGTTGACGTAGACGTAGATTTTATTTTCAACCGAGCTAAATATTAAAGGTAGTAGTAATAGGAAGCATCGAAAAAAATGTACGTTAAATATTATTTTAGTATATGCGCTTGTGAGATTCATTTCGGTTTGATTGAGTTAAATCAATTGATGATGGAGTTGTTTAATCATGTATGTGCACATTAGTTTAGTTTATTTGTTTGTGCGGATTAGTTTAGATCGTTATGGAATTCATTAATTAATTCATTATAAATCAAATTACTTATTTAAATATGTAATTAATTAATTAATTCATTTTTCTCTAAATCTTAACCGGTTGATTTTCTTTTTAAAATTATTTTTATTAATTTCATTAAAATTATTTTGAATCGGATAGTATTGCAATTTTGAATTTGAATAACAATTCAGATAAACTTAACTAACTAACAAAATCTAATTTTGGTTTTCTTTTTATTATTTATTATAAATCAAATTACTTATTTAAATATGTAATTAATTCATTCATTCATTTTCCCCTAAATCTTAACCAATTGATTTTATTTTCAAATTTCTTTTTATTATTTTCATTAAAATTATTTTGAATTGGATATTATTGCAACTTTGAATTTGAATAACAATTCGGATAAACTTAAATAAATTAAAAAATCTAATTGGTTTTCATTTTATTATTTATTATAAATAAAATTACTTATTTAAATACATAATTAATTAATTAATTCATTTTTTCCCTAAATCTTAACCGATTGATTTTCTTTTTAAATTTCTTTTTATTAATTTCATTAAAATTATTTTGAATTTGATATTGTTGCAATTTTGAATTTGAATAACAATTTGGATAAACTTAAATAAATTAAAAAATCTATTTGGTTTTCTTTTTATTATTTATTATAAATCAAATTACTTATTTAAATACGTAATTAATTAATTCATTCATTTTTCCCTAAATCTTAACCGATTGATTTTATTTTTAAATTTATTTTTATTAATTTTGTTAAAATTATTTTGAATTGGATATTATTGCAATTTTGAATTTGAATAACAATTCGGATAAACTTAAATAACTAACAAAATCTATATTGGATCTTTTCAACAAGATTGATATACAAAAATACCCTTGTGTCTTCAATTCTATAAATTCTATCATATCTCCATCAATGTGTCTTCCTCACTATAAGTTTTTATTGATCATTCTAATTTATTTTAAATTTCTTGCAATCTTGTCATCGATCTAATTTTTAGCATTTTATCTTTCTACTTTGTTTGTTTGTTTGTTTATAATTTATTCAAATTGACTCTTAATTAGTATGTGCATGCAATTGTTTGTTTATAGGATAGTGTAAAAGTAAAATTTTGAGAATCGACTTGATTTAGTTCAATTTCTGTTTTTCTACCCCCACTCAATAACGTTATAGTTTTCGAGGTGAGTAATGTACAAATTTCTATTCTATAATTATAATTTACAAATTCAACTATTAATGTCTTTCTATAACCTTTTGACTTAATGTGGAGGGTTTCAGTTCTCTATTGGGATAAAAAAATTCTCTATATTTTCAAAATCTTATTTCTTTTTCATTAAAATAAATATTTACGCGAGTTAAAGATGTTATAGGTAATCCAATTCGACAAGTTATCGATTCTCTTGCACTCACATTTATCTAAAAATTAAGATCTATATGTTTGTAGTTTGTCGTCGTTGATGTGAATTCCCATCTCTTCCTTTATTATGTTTGATTTGAAATACATGCAATTGCTAATGAAATCTCTTTTAATATATGTGTGTGTGTGCGCGCGGTAAAAACAAATCTCAAGTATACCTAACAAATCACAATAAACAAATTTACTAAACAATTTCTAAATATAAATAATACATGTTCATTTAAATTGTTCCACAATATAATTGATGACAGATGCATTCAAAGATGACAAATGCATTCGAAAAGAAGAAGAATAAAATAAAGAAAAAAAATTCAACTCTAAATAATAGACATTTCATATATAATTTAAGATTATTTTTACATACATGCATTTGGGTACAAATATTAATCAACAATGGGATAAAATTTTGTCTTTAATTTCAAATTTTCAAAGTTTTTTTACCGTTAACTATATAATAATTAACAATGTTTAGATGTGAATAGTGGTACTTAGAGTTTAGAGTTTATTTAGAAAAAAAATTATACATTTTCTAATATTAAACATATTAATTTAAAAAAAAGACCCGCACAAAAGCGCGGGTACTAAACTAGTGGACTATGAAAGGAGTAGCCCGTCAAATATATCTCAATCTTTTCAATGTGGGATAATCTTTTCAATGGGCTATGCGGAAGGAGAATAACCAATGATGTTAAAACCGGCTGGGTTCGGCGGGGTTAAGACAAGCTGGAGGGAGGTCGTGTGTGCGGGTCTACATATGGGTACGAACAACCCATAAACTCAAACAGGGTTCCATTTCGAAAATCAATTGGCAATGAGAGGAGGAGCCATTCAACCTTATATGTTGTTCAAACATTCTCTCTATTACCGATGTGGGAAGACCACATTCCAACAAATGATAATATGGAACATATATAATAGAGAAAAAAACAAGTACTAGTAGAAAAAGCCAAAACAGAACAAATATAAACCAAACTATTTTATTATTGATTTATCCTATGCCCTTGGGACATAGGATAAGAACCTATATTTGGAATTATCCTATGCCCTTGGGACATAGGATAAGAACCTATATTTGGAATTATTTTTAAAATTTTAATTAGTTTAACCTTTTTTTAATTAGATCCTTAGGGTCATTTGACTTTTTTGTAGGGAATCTTTCTCAATTTAGAGTCTTATCCTATGTCCTTAGAGCATAAGATAGAAAAATCGTTTTATTATAATAAATCACACTTGTGGTTAGACAGATTTAGGATCTATAATCAAACTATTTTATTATATTGGCAAAACTAATAAAAATAACCCAAGGGTGTTAAAAAAATATCATCACATTTCAAGAGTAAGAAAAATAACCCAATCTTTCGGAGACGTGGTAACAAAGTATCCCGATTGTTTTTACAATTATAAATATGGGCAAAAACGATGACATATAATTGAAGAAATTAAAATTTTGGTGAATTTTGAATGACGTACATTGACATATAATTGACTTGTTTTAATGAGAATGAGATCATTTAACCAATTTTATGTCATTGTTTTGGCCTAATTTATGGTCAAAAAAATGCTTCGGGATATTTTGTTACCAACTCCCCCAAAGATTAAGTTATTTTTCTTACAGTTGAAAGGTGGGGATATTTTATTTAACACCCCTCCAAAAATTGGGTTATTTTAATTAGTTTCACCTATTATATTTTATACGTAGTATTTTAGAATAGATCGAAAGTTTGTTTGTACTTAAAAAAATATAATAATTATGAGATATATGTCAACATAAAGATTATACAGACTTTTAATATGCAGATTTGAATGAATAATACTACAATATACTTATGTAGTTATGTTCGGTATATTAGGCTTTCCAAAACAGAACAAATAGAAACCAAACTAAATCACACACACAAAAAAAAAGTAATAATATATGCGTAATTACTCCCTCCTTATCAATATAACTGTCCTTTTTACAACTTTTTTTATGTACCAAAATATTTATCCATTTAAAAAACATTAATGATAAAATTTTAGAATTGTGTCAATTCATGTCATTAATTGTTTTTGATTTTCAATATACTCTATTAGTACTCCAACTTTGTAAAGGCCCGGATTTTTAAATAATAAATTTCAACAAATAATATAAAATGGATTTAAGTCGAAAATAATAATAACAATAATAATAATAATTCGGATATTTTAAGGAAAACCCGTCTTTAAATTACTAAATCGAAATTGAAACTTCCGAAGCAAGTTCCGGCATTAATAAATTAAAATTTTAAAATATGTTTTATTCCGCGTGCTTATGCGAGAATTGAGTATAGTATTCGGAGTTCATTATTAACCTCGGATTTGAAATTTGAAAATCTTTTGAGTTGGGTCGGATAAGATCAGAGAGCGGGTTTCGAGATATTTGTACGGGTATTCAAAGTATCACATAAATTTCTTTTCTTTCCCTTTATTTTCTCTCTCTCCCTCTCTTGCCCTCGTGATACTCTCTCCCCTTGAGTGCAAGGTCCAGCTTGCAATTGTTGTTGTTATGTGGTCAACTCCCCTCAGCTTTTCCACCAAAGAACACAGAGGAACCTTTCCCTCTCTATGTATTCTTGTCCTATGCAACAGGCTATGAAGCCCCAATTTCCTCCTAGCCCTCACCTCCCCATTTGTTCTTTTGAAACAAACCTGCAACCACCGTCGGAGACACCACCTTCCTCCTCCGCGTCGTCGTCTCCGTCAGCCACAACAACCACCCACACACCTCTTGTCTCCCCTTCCAGTCGAGCAGCCGCGGAGAGCCCCTTTCTCCTCTCTCCTTGTCTCGCTGAACACAGCACTCGGCCACCATCACGACCACCCTCCTTCTCGTCGCCTAGCAGCTCCTCGCCGTCGCCGAGCTGCCCAAGAGCCAAGCCTCCCCTGTTAGAAGCAGTGGGATGCCGAGGGCACCTCGCCCTGCCCTTGTCTCGATGAGGCCGAGCCAACGCCGCCAGCAACCCAGCAGCTTCTTCCAGCCTCTCCTCCTTTCAAGCAGTAGCAGCCGCATCCATGGAGTGAGCCCAGCAGCAGCTCCGCCGACGCCCGAGGCGAAGCCGAGCCGCCCAACTCCTCTCCTCTGGTTGCTCCGAGCACCTTGGTAAGCCTTCCCTTCTTTTCGATCAATCCAGGCCTAAAGGTCCACCTTTATAACGTTTCCCTTCGACCTAGGACGTTTCCGGCGCTGATTTCCCTCCGACGAAGCTGAATCGTGTCCGACGAAGATTTCCGGCGAAGATTCGGATCTCGGTGAGCATCCTTCCTTCTTCCTCCCTTCTTGTTCAAACTCTGGGTCTTGGTGTCGGGTTGAGTGGTCTGATGTCCAGTTGTCGCCGGCGAAGCTCTGTCCCCCTCCCTCTCCTCCGTTTCTCTTCCGTCGGAATGAGTCGCAGCCCTGTTCTAGGTGGTTGGGGGAGACGGGTTTGGGGTTCCTTTTTGTTTTTCCTTTTCTGTTGAACCGGGTTTTAGTGGGTTTAGGGTTTTGGGTGGATCCGGATTTTAAAATGGGAATGGGCCTATTCTCTTGGGGCCTAAATTTCTGGTTAAGAAGATGGGCCTTTTGGGTTGTTAGTGAGTTTTATTGTTAATGTGTTATATTAGGTTATGTTTCATAGTATTATACAATTGTTAATTCATTCATGGATCATTATTACATATTATTCTTGGTTTTGTGATAAATATAATTTCCGAAAAATTAAATAAGTATTTTATGCGATATTGGAAATTGTAAAATGATTTATTGATTTCGATAAGGTTTTGAAATAAAAATGCCGGAATTATTTTAATGGTATGAAATTGTAAGTTGATTAAAGATTTAATGTTTATAAAGGGATTTTGGCCAGACATGATTTGAGAATTGTTTTGAATATGAGTTGAATTAATTTGGGATTTAAGAGTTTGGAAAATATGGTTGGTACGATTTTATCGATGGGTTTTGATGGGAAATGAAATGATTTTGGTTGATGTTGATCATATCGGAAAGGTTTTGGAAAACAGTTTCACTATCGGTTGGTTTTGAGTATGTTGGGAACTTGGGTTTCGTATGTATGAATATCGGTCTGGTAGCTTATGGAATTGACTTGATTATAGGTGTGTATTGCTTTTGGACTTGCATTGGGCCCTTGCTTGTATTATCTTGCTGTTCTGCATCTTCAGGTAAGTTCCCTAGGGGCTTACTCAGATTGGACATTCATGCCTGTTGTTGCATTTTATGTTAGGTGTTGCATATGCATAAAAGCATGCCATGTAGTATCATGTTTAGGTTGCACTAATTGATTGAGCATCTGTTTACTTTATGCGTTTGAAACAGAACGGCCGTTATCTGTGATAGTCCTAGAGTCTTTGCTAGGATCATAGGGTAGCCCAGCCTCATCGGGTACCCTGAGTCAATCGAGTCATGAACTTCCTTATATTATGATATGCCTGCGGGCTTTATTGTGGAGCGGGTTAGGCATGCGTGCCCCCCGATTATGATGGAATGCATTCACGAGCTGGCCAGTCTCCACCTATCGGAAGGGGTGGAGGTAGGAGAGGGATATGCCACTTGGCATTGTCTTGGGCCTTTTACAGTATTTCTGCACATTATTATGAACTAGGAGCATGCTAGTGTGTTTGAATTTCGTACTGCATTAGAGCATCTTTATTAGGTATAGCACATACTATGTGGCCTCAGCGAGGACTGCCGGTCCCGCATGAGTGGCTCGATCTGATTCCTTTCCCCGTTCTTTTTTTTAAAGGTATTCTCTGCAGATTTGAGTGCTCGATGTCTATATGACGGGGTTTCCTTTTGGCGAATCGAAGAATCTAGCTAATATCCTAATCTAGAAAAATGGTAATTACCCACTCATGATTTTGTTTTGACCGGCTTTGCCGTGACACTTGTATATTTACTTTGCTTCCGCTTTACTTCCATTTGAAATGGATTCCGCGACATAGTTGTAGGACAGGTTAAGGGTACCCAACGGCCCTTCGAGGTTTTTAGGGTTTGAAATCCCTCTTTATACTGATCTTAAAAGAGTTTGAAACCTTGACCCGTACCTGGATTGCAAGATCCGAACAAGGGTTTTCAACCCTTGAAACGTAACCCGGAAATTATAATTCTGGGCCGTTACAAACTTCTCATACCATTTTTTTTTCCATTGGTTCATTTATTTCACATTATTTATTTGATAAAATTTTAGCTATTTTTCTTTCTATTTTTAGCTTTCTTAAAAAGTATAAAATTGACCAAAAGTCCAATTATACTAATACGGAAGGAGTATTTGTTTATACAAACCCATTTTTTCCTACATACTACTCTCTCCATCCGTTAACAAAAATATGTTGTTTATTTTTTACACCAAACCCATTTTTTCCTGCATACTTCACTCTCCCTCCATTTAAAAAATATGTCGTTTACTTTTTACACATGTTTTTTATATGATAAAAATCTATATAAAATATCAATTTTTTTTTATTTTTTTTAATTTAATAATTAATCATATAATTATATTTTTTTCAAAAAAATAATATTCTTATAGCCTTTAGCTAAACAAATATATGTAAATAGCATAGTAGGAGCTAGGAAGGTATGTAATTTTCGTCAAAACAAAATTTATTTTCCACACTAGGTGTGTTTAGATCTGTCTTGTTGCAGAGTTTAGATTCGTCTTGTTGTAGAGTGCGTGTTGCATGTTGTCTGCGCTCTTTTTTGTTTTCCTGTTGTGTGTTTGACGATTTCCGTCTATCAATTTGTCAATCTAATACTACCTCCAATCCAAAATAAGTGTCGTTTTATGTTTTTTAGGGAATTTAATAGATTGATTAATGAAAATTATTATCGAAAATTGTATTTGTTGACTACTTTTTCTTTCAAACTCTTCACTTATTGGTTGAAAAAATTTATAAGCATTTAAAAAAATTGTATAAAACCAATAATAATTATACTTTACTTAAAAATTGTGTTATGAGCTAAAATAACACATATTTTGGATCGAATAGAGTAAAAATCACCAGTCTGATCTCAAATTATTTTTATCCAAAAGGTGGCCTATATATATAAAAACAAATTATTTTCCACACAAGGGAAAAGTAAAAAAAACCCGTCTATTTGCATCTTTTTTGTTTCTTATCATAAATAAAGAAAACAAAAATACAACGATTGGCCCGTTGGGTCATTTGGGTGACCACCACGGCACCACCGGTCAACAAGTCAAACTTGTAGAAACGAAAACCGCTTTATAACTCGAAAACCGCTAGTGGTATTTAAACTCACCTCCATTATTTAGCATCACGCCGAACGCCGGGGGTCCCCACGATCAAAATCAACGGCTCCGATTTGACCCACGTGGCACCATCTGATACGTTGAATTCAACTCCTTCGGGATTGAGATTTAGCTAAAGCGTAAAACAGCAAAAAGACCAGGTCCCTCTGTGGTCTCATCGCCATCGTCATCAACCCCCTCTTTCTCAATCTATTTCCTGATCCCCTCACGAAATTTGTGTTCTTTATATTTTCTCTCACTGAAACCCCCAATTTCCCAGCAATTTTCCCACTGTCACTCCGTCTGGAAACCGCTCCAATTTTGTCCGCAATGTGCAATCTTCACTCTAACCTAAAATTGGTTCCCAATTTGATGATCTGAACTCTGATTCAGGTTGCTGATTAGAAGTGTTGAAGAGAGAAGAAAGAGAGATGATTGAAGCAATGGTGAACTCAGTGAACTCCGGCGGGGGATGTGGGTTGTCTCAGATACACCACCACCACCACCACCATAGCCTCCACCAGAGCTCCTGTGGGGAGAGTAGCGAGGAGGAGCTTTCGGTGCTTCCACGACACACCAAGGTGGTGGTTACCGGAAACAACCGCACCAAGTCGGTGCTAGTTGGTCTTCAAGGGGTCGTTAAGAAAGCCGTTGGCCTCGGCGGGTGGCATTGGCTGGTAAAGATTGAATCTTTGGTGTTTGTTGGAGTTTGATTTTGTGAAATGGGCTTTGAATGATGTGATCAGTGTAGTTAGGTTTTGCGCTTGTTAATACTGGGTTTTGGTGGTTGTGTTTCTATTTGGTGAATTCAGATCGAATTTCCATGTAGAATGTGGTTGAATTGAATGCATTGATTTGCCTATTGTGGATTGCAAAACCTAATTTCCCTTTCCATATTTTTGGGCTAAAACCTGATTTTTCCTTTATGCTTGTCTGTGGTTTCTAGTTTGCATGCATCCCTTTTAATTTTATGGATCTAGGGTTTCTCTTTTATCAAATTTGTCCAAATATTGTCTGAATATCTATGCTGGCAATTTTATACTTTTTTTTATTTCCTTTCTGGAATTATTTAATTATATTTCTGTCTTCCAGCTATAGAAGATCATTTGAACTCTGGACAGGATTCAATCCAGATAGTAATTGAAACCATTAGCATCTGTCAGAACTCATATTTTTATCTGTCTTCCAAAACTTTACTGTAGCTTATTTGTGTTGGAAAACTTGGTGGTGACTTTCAATCATTTAACAAAATGCACTAACAATTTGTATAATTGCTGACAAATTGATGATGAACAAACATTCTTCAGGTCCTTACAAATGGCATTGAAGTGAAGCTTCAGAGGAATGCCCTCAGTGTGATTGAAGCACCGACAGGCAACGAGGAGGACGATGATCTAGAGATTGAGAGTGGAAACTGGATCGGATCCGATCTGGGTTAGTGTTTCTTGATTGTTTTAATTAATCTTGCAATCTTGATAACTTTTGAAAGATCTTGTGCTTTGCTATTTGCAAATTTTCTTTTACTGTTTGATAGAAATTTGGTTCTTTTGTCTGTCTATGCCTGTCTTTCTCTTCATGAGCTGGTCCCCATAGTTGGTAGTATAACTGGTTGGCAAATTTCCTTATCCATATAAGGGAAAAAGTATGACAGCAATGATTTTGCCTATTAATCACCAGATATTGCGGTATGGTTGGATTTTTATTTCAATTTATTGACTAATCTCAGAATGATTTTGCCTTCTAATCACCTGAAATCGCGGTGTCTTTTGTTACCTTTCACTGTACATAAATCTAGTTCATGAAAAGTCCTATTAATCTTGCTTTGTTCATCACTGTTTGCAGGGTCAGATGACACTCAAAAGTCCCAAAGATCAAGGCATCGCGGGCACAAATCATCTGGTTCATTGCACAAGCCCACGAGCAGGAATCACTCGGGTGATTCACAGTCCAAGGACTCTACTTCCGATCCTCGTGGATCCTTGGTACATAGATCTCTTTGCAACCCTTACCTTTCATCACTAGTGGTAAAAGTCATGTTGTTATTTTTAGCAAGTAGATTTCGACATGTCTACTTCGCGTCTCCTACAATGAATGTTAAATAAGGAAAGGCTATTAACTGCTCTCACGTGGCGACGTTGCTGTTTACATTTGTTATTTGTAGAAGGTTGATCTTAGCAAGCTAGAAGTCGCTGCGTTGTGGAGATACTGGCGACACTTTAATCTGGTCAGTTTCCTTGTTTCCATCTTTGTCGACTTGCTTCCTTTTCTGTTGCATCCTTACAGCTGTTGAATTCACATGCCTGTTCCATTTTCGCGTGTATTATTAGGTTGACGACATTCCTAATCCATCAAGAAAGCAATTAATCGATGGTGTACAGAGGCATTTCATGTCACAGGTATAAGCATTTAAACTTCCTACCTAACTATGGAGATTGCACATTAAGAGAGATCTCAACATAAGCCACTGATTGATGCTGTTTGTTTCTTGAAGCAATTGGATGAGATGGAAGTGATTGTTGGGTTTGTGCAAGCTGCTAAGAGACTGAAAACCATCGGCAAATGATCGCCCAGAGGCAGACCCAACCATTGCCTAACTCGCTGATGATGCTAACCGATACCAAGTAACAAGACATCCTCTTCCACAACTCTAGTTTTAGCAGTATCTGTACTAAGTCTCTACTAATATGTGTGCGTATATCGATCTCTATTATGTCCTTTTAGCATAATGTACTTAGAGAGAATGTAGATAATAGTAAGGGTAGTAAATATGGTATGGAACTCGGTAGGGACCTATGGGGAGACATTTCGAAGAGGCTCGACTCTTAACACCTCGCATTGAATGAACTTTGGTAGATGTCGGAGGAAGCGACTTATGATTGCAATAGTAAATCCTCTTCTTTAACCGAGTTTTTGAACGATCCTGTTCAAGATGCGGAGATCGCAGTAAGATTGGGATTGTTGTTCTTGTTGGAGAGGGGTTGAGCAATGATAGAGGATGGATAATGGAGTATGGGGCATGAGTACTTGAATGCCCATGCCTCACTCTTTGTTGTTCTTGCAAATGGGCATGTTTCAATATTTTGGTATAAAAGGATTTTTATGCAAATGGGAGATGGGCTTTATAATCACCAAAATGTAAAATTTGGGCTAAAGAGGATTTGGTTGATTTGTTGTGGATTACATGAAAGAAGTACGTTGTTGAAATTAGAATCTCTCCTAGGGTTTATTGACAACTCAAAAGTTGAATGAATTGAATGAGGCTTTGATTCATTAAAATTTATTAATTTAGTTTTGATAATATAGATTTATAAGATGTAATTTTAACCATATTATAGGTTATAAATTAGGAGATATAAAGATGATTTGAAAAAAAATAAAAATAGTAAAATGAAGAGTTAAATAATATATAAAAATATTTAGAAAATAATTTTAAAAATAAATAATCTATATATGATTTTATACTTGAGTAGTGTGGTGAGTGGGATGATAAGCCGAGATGCGACAGTTATAACAATAAAGTGACGGTTACAACAATGAGGTGGTTAGTAGGAGAGGGGTTAATATTTTTTTTATTAAATAAAGATTCGAGATCAGGTAAGTCTATAGAGGCCGACAAGTCAGCAGACGCAAACCGCCTAAACATAAGAAAATACAGAAAACGGACGCAATGCGACAAGTAGAAATAAACTCTACAACAAGACGGTCTAAGAAGAACTACTCCCAATAAGTTGCAACCGCTGACGAAGAACGAAGCCAAACACCACTGAATAGTAGCATTGCTGAGCCAGCGGTACAGCAGGAGTCAGCAAAGTGGGTTATATAGTAAGATAGTAGGTGATTTGGCAGATGACATGAACTAATAAATATGAATGTTTTTTTGTTGGTTCATTTATTGGCGAAAAGGTAAGTGATTGACGTGGTATATCTTAAACTATGTCATATGAAATTGAAACTTCTTCTGATGCTATATGGGATGAATTTACTTCATGTTTAATAGTAGTAATAGATAGATAGATATGTGTTTAGTTGACATTTTATGATAGAAAAATATGGAAATTCAATTTGTGGAGAATTAAAATTCATCCAATTTGGAGGAGGAGGTTTAGATAACCGATTTTTCTATCCTATGCCCCAAGGGTATAGGATAAGACCCTAAATTTAGATATTTTTTTTTAAAATTTTAATAAGTTAAGCCTTTTTTTTAATTAGATTCTTAGAGTCGCTTGCGTTTTTTGTAGAGAATCTTTCATAATTTAGGGTCTTATCATATACCCTTAGGACATAGGATAAAAAAAACCCGTTAGATAACTAGTCTTTTTAGGTAAGTTTTACTTGTGCGTACACTTTGGTTTTAAAAACTTGCAATTACTCCATTTAGTTATCTAAAATAAAAATAAACTAAACACATTTTCACTATTCCAATCAGTTGGACTTTATACGAATTGAATGCCCTTTTTTTTTCCTGGAATTCCAATTCCCACACGAACCAAAGGTGCCCTAAGCTGTCTGAATAGTTTTAATAATAAAACTAGTACAATCCTCGTGCCATAATACGTTTTGTAAATAAAATATTAACAATATAACAAATTACTGTTGTAAAATTAAATAAAATATTAACAATTTAGCATAAAATAAGAAGGATGGAGTTGATAAAGTAAAAATGTAAAATTAAATTGGCTTTTGAATTAAGATATGAAGATGAACACATAGGATGACACGTAGATAAAATAGATGAGATCATTATCTAACATGACTTAAATATATTGGATTATCATTAATTGACGTATCTAAAAATCAAGTCAGATTACACCAGAAAACAAAACATAGACCTATTATACCAGAGGAGACTCTATGTCTCTGATAAAATTGTTAGAAGTCACAATAAAGTATCAAATTTCAATATATAATTGTGAAATACTTTGTCTTTATTTTTAATTTTTTAATAGAAGGTCAACTGAAAAACGTGATTAGTTAATTATAAAAATAAAATAAAAAATGACTCATACAAATTAATATGCCACCCATACCTACTCCAATAGTCCGACTCGGACCAATAACTGGGGGACGTGTGCACGGGCGCACATGCGCTAGTAGCCTAGCACACAAGCCGAGTGGGGTTCCATTCTAAAACCAATTGGCTTTTGAATTAAGATATGAAGATGAACACATAGGATGACACGTAGATAAAATAGATGAGATCATTATCTAACATGACTTAAATATATTGGATTATCATTAATTAACGTATCTAAAAATCAAGTCAGATTACACCAGAAAACAAAACATAGACCTATTATACCAGAGGAGACTCTATGTCTCTGATAAAATTGTTAGAAGTCACAATAAAGTATCAAATTTCAATATATAATTGTGAAATACTTTGTCTTTATTTTTAATTTTTTAATAGAAGGTCAACTGAAAAACGTGATTAGTTAATTATAAAAATAAAATAAAAAATGACTCATACAAATTAATATGCCACCCATACCTACTCCAATAGTCCGACTCGGACCAATAACTGGGGGACGTGTGCACGGGCGCACATGCGCTAGTAGCCTAGCACACAAGCCGAGTGGGGTTCCATTCTAAAACCAATTGGCAATAGAAGGAGTAGCTCAGAGACTCATATACTAGGTTTGATATGTTCAACTTTCCGATGTGGGACACTTTGGTCTCATTCACATCTCTAACACGCCCCCGCAAGTCCAACTAGGAATGACCATCTAGTTGAGACTTGGACAACTGGGTAACCCAGACCAGGATCGAAAGACGGGCCGTTAGGCTAACCGCTCTGATACCATATCAAAGTCCGACTCGGACCGATGACTGGGGACAACTGGGTAACCCAGACCAGGATCGACACGGGCCGTTAGGCTAACCGCTCTGATACCATATCAAAGTCCGACTCGGACCGATGACTGGGGGTCGTGTGTGCACGGGCGCACATGCGCTAGTAGCCTAGCACACAAGTCGAGTGGGGTTCCATTCTAAAACCAATTGGCAATAGAAGGAGTAGCTCACAGACTCATATACTAGGCTTGATATGTTCAACTTTCCGATGCGGGACACTTTGGTCTCATTCACATCTCTAACAGATGTCGATGATGATTCTGATTATATTCGAATATGTTGTGAATAAATTCTCCTCTTATTTTAATTTTATTTATTATATTAATTAGTACTTCGTATATATTTGGTGCTTCAGACGATGCATCTCCGTGAGATATGATTTATGATTATATATTTGCCAAAGAATGTCAAAACATTTAAAGGATCATGCAAATCTCAACGAGAATATGCATCATCCAAGTGCATAGAAAATAACATTTCAGAAAAAAGATAAGGACATGTGCCGGTAGTATAACACAAGATAAGGACGAGTTATTTATTAACATAATAATAATAATCCTTTTGAGAAAAAAGTTTATAATATTAAAATTATTTTTTCAATGAGTATTTTTTTTTTTTTTTGAGAAATTTCAATGAGTAATCAAACACCTCCAAAGTTGCTCCTATTATGGATATAATACTGAACATGTGCCGGTCAGTTAAATTATAAGGCCTGGACATGTCTCTCCTTTCAAAATTTTATGGGCGGGCTGGTGGGAGTTGCATAGATATCTTGTCTTGAATAGAATCACATTGAGCAAATGATTTAAAGGTTTCATTTATTTGATAATTTGACATATTTTCGTGAACTAACCATATTAGAAAGAGTCTAAAATCAATCAGATTCAAACTAGTGGAAAAATGAGTATTTTTTTAGCATTTTCGAAGTGGATTTTTTTGAAGATATCTACAACGAAGTCATATTCTTTATAGTTAGCTTTCAAATGAGTGTTCAAACACCTCCATTGGACCAATGCAACTCTTATTACGCCCAAAATAACGAGCAAGCTAGTGTTAGTAAGTCAAATTGTAAGGGTTGAACATTTCCATCTTTTTGTGGCTTTTTTGGACATCTCAGAATAGGATAACATCCTTCCTAGAGCAAACGATGTCCCGTATTTATTTTTTAGAGATTTCATGAGATTTCTGTAGACTAATCCCTTCGAAAAAGTCCAAAATCTATCTAGACTCCAAACTTCTACAAAATGACATTTTTGCTCATATTCATGAGGGATTTTTAGAAGAATTACTCAATAAAGTTGTAATTTTTAAAGTAAGCTAGCTTTCCAACAGGTGTTGAAACGTCTATATCAGACCAATGCAACTCTTGATATGGCTAGAATACCGAGCAACACAACTCCCGCTATGGGCAGATTTTTTTTGGTGCAATAGAAATCAACAATATTCAACGCATGCAAAAGAATCAGTTACGAGAAATGAAACACTTATCGCGATTAGAACACTTTATAATTTTCTGGGGCAGTTCGAGACACAACGTCAGAAATGTTAGATACCCTAAGAAAAAATAGAGGATGAGCTCCAAGTAGACTTAAGCTTTAAGAAAAACAAACAACACTAGAATCGTATTTTACAAAGTTGTCTTAGTTTTTTTAGTTACTTCTATGTAATTTTTATATAATTATTAATTTATGATATTTTTGGGACCTTATATCTATATAGTGAGTTTTTAAAAATATATCATCTTATTGAAATGTGTTAAATTTTCTGGCCCAAGTCGAACCGAATGAAATTATTAATTTAGAGGGTTTATTAATTTACCATGTATTAATTTAAGGAGGTTCTACTATATTTATATACATCTTTTTGTTAATATTCTTATCTTTTTTAAATTTTTATTTATCAGATTTTTCTTATTTGTTTTGAATGCACGTTGTAACAAGAACGATAACAGAAAATAAACACAAAGAGATTCACAGGGTTCGATAACGATGCGTTACCTACGTCCACAGACAGAGGAATATGACTGTTTATTATGGAGGCTAAGAACATAACTAATTAAAATAATATGACGTTTCTTGATCGAGTATATATATGAACTCATGAAATCCTAATCAAACCGTTGGGACATTTGTGAATCCCACATCGGAAGTGGGAAGATTCTGAACCTAACATATAAGTGGATGGGCTACTCCACCTAATGCCAATTGGTTTTAGGATGGTGCCCCAATCTGGCTTATATGTTGGGCTTTCTGGTCGGGTCCAACAAGACTTCCCCCAACAAACTGGTATCAGAGCTTGGTTGTGATTTTTGTCGAGAATGATGTCTGGATCTGTAGTGAAGATTAACAAGTTTACTAGAAGAAACTCTTTCAGTCTGTGGCAGATAAAGATGCGGGCTTTGCTAAAGCAACAAGGTTTATGGGCACCGTTAACCGCCGACAAGAAGGGGGCAGATACAACTACCGCTGAGTACAGTCTTCTGGAGGAGAAGACTCATTCGACGATCATGCTGTGTCTTGCAAGATTCTGAACCTAGCATATAAGTGGATGGGCTACTCCACCTAATGCCAATTGGTTTTGGGATGGCGCCCCAATTTAGCTTATATGTTGGGCTTTCTGGTCGGGCCCAACAAGATTTCCCCCAACAAACAGGTATCAGAGCTTGCACTAGTACAAAAGAGCATATTATCAGCGCTTTTTTTATGGGAAGCAAAGCGGTTATTATAGCGCTGTTAATTAAAGCGTTGTGAAGATCAATAAAAGCGGTATTTTGAAGCGCTGTGAGTAAAGGGAAGCATGACGGTTATCTAAAAAAACGCTGTCTAACTATATTTTATTTATTTATTATTATGTCAATATGTAAAAGCACTTTTGCAAAATAAACGTTGTTACACTTTGGGGAAAAAAGTCTGCGTAACCACCCTTTCTACCACCTATGCATAACCACCATTTCTACCACCTAAACCCAACACCGGTCTCAAACCACCATTTGACCACTTCTACCACCAACACCCACCGAGTATTGTCAAATTTTGAAAACAAAAATCATAAATTTAAAAACTGGAATGAACCAATTGTTCCATTAATCTCCAATTATATACAACTGTACAAAACTACAGGGTGCCAATTACAAAGAAAATAATGAACACCCATTTCTTCAATTACAAAGAAAATAATGAACCAAGTGGTTGAACCATTGTAGAAAGCGCCGGTTGCATCCGAAATCCTTCATCAATGGACACGCAGAGGAGAGAACACCAGCGTCAGAAGTGCTGGGTGTGTTGGATCTGGTGGTGATGGTTCCGAATAAGCCAGGACTCGCATCGTCGAAGAGATCTAGAGCGGATGGATTAGAAGAGAGGACTGCGACGAGCTCTCTGCCGTTGGCCTGGAAGGGGAAGCGGCCGGCATACCTCGACTATATATGTTTTGGCGGCAGTCGTACTCGTCCGGAAGGCAGTTTCCGAGCTCCTTCGATGTGGCGGTGGGTGAGGAAGGCGGCGCGTTTAGGCCGCTCTTCATGAAAGCAGCGGATTTCACCTACTCAAAACAAGGCCGAATGAGATCTAAATCGATTGCGAATTCGTTAATTAAAGGACGATAATATTAAAAAATAAAAGATGAAATCTTTGTTTCTTCACCTGTTGCCCTTGGAGGATTTTCCTCAGCTTTTCATTCTCATCGATGACTTGAGCGCACCTGCAAGCTATAGATCCGGATTCGGCGTTGAGATTAAAGATGGAGGCGGTGACTGGGGAGATAAAGTGGGAGTTAATGGAGGTGGCGACGGGTGATATAAAGAGGGAGTTAGGTTTTTTTTTATCGTGGACAACGTTTTTTTAATAAAAAACGTTAAGAAAGGTTTCATTTTAATAGCGCCTGTATAAACAAGCGCTATGGTTTAAAAAAAATATTTAAAAAAATATTTAAAAAAATAAAACTAAATACATTCTCAGCGCTTTTTTTAGAAAAAGCGCTATGCTTCCCATTCATTAATAGCGTTTGTTTTATAAAATCGCTATACTTGAAAAAAATATATTTAAAAAAAAATAAACTAAATATATTCTCAACGCTTGTTTAGAAAAAGCGCTATGCTTCCCATACATTAATAGCTGTTTTAAATAAGCGCTTTTAAATTTTCGCTATTAATGACTTAATTTGTACTAGTGTTGGTTGTGATTTCTTTCGAGAATGATGTCTGGATCTGTAGTGAAGATTGACAAGTTTACTGGAAGAAACTCTTTCAGTCTCTAGCATATAAAGATGCGGGCTTTGCTGAAGCAACAAGGTTTATGGGCACCGTTAACCGCCGACAAGAAGGGGGCAGATAGAACTACCGCTGAGTACGGTCTTCTGGAGGAGAAGGCTCATTCGACGACCATGTTGTGTCTCGCAGAAGATGTCATAATAGAGGTTGCTGATCAGGAAACTGCTGGCGGCTTTTGGTTAAAGTTGGAGAGTTTGTACATGACAAAGTCTCTGACGAACAAACTGCTTCTGAAATAACGGTTGTTCGGGCTGCGTATGCAGGAAGGTACACAACTCAGAGATCATTTTGATCAACTTAACACGATATTACTTGAATTGCGTAATATTGATGTTAAGGTGAAGGAAGATGCTGCCTTAATTCTGCTGGTATCCCTACCCCCCACATACGAGAACTTCGTTCAGTCATTCGTCGTTGGGAAGGATACCATCACGCTGGAAGAGGTTAGATCGTCGCTTCACAGCAGAGAGTTGCGTCTGAAGGCAACCACGTCGGTAAGAGACAATCAAGCTTCCGGGCTTATGGCCAACGGAGGCAATTCTGATGGTAGAAGGGGCAAGAAGCAAGGTCGCACATCAGGCCCTAAACCAGACGACGCATGTAACTACTGTAAGGTGAAAGGTCATTGGAAGAATGACTGTTCTAAGAAGAGGCATTAAGGCTGGAAATGGGGGACGGATATCCAATTCACTCGCTCCACCCGCATTTTTTTTTGCGGGTGAAAACCCGCAAAAAGCGGGTGACGGATGATGCGGATGACGGGTGAAGTGGGTGGCGGGGCGGGTATGGATGATGATTTTTCACCCAATACCCGCTCCAATAACCCGCCCCATAACCCGCTCCATTAACCCGCACCAAAAATCACCCAATAAGAATCCATTAACCCAATTAAACATATCATTTTACTTTTATACCCCTTAAAAACCCTAAATTTCTTTGTTTTGATATCACTTCCTCACATTAATTTTATATTTTGCATTTATATTTGTGTTTATAATGTTAGAAAATTCCGTAGTATATTTGAAAATTAGATTACGTAATTAGTCCAAAAATGTTTCTATGTTGTGATCTTATTGAGAATAGTCTCATTGTTTTTTATTTTATAAGTTTTATATTTTCCACGTATTGTTAAATTAGAAACCGAAATATTTTCTATTTTATTAGTTATGTATACTTCACGTATTTTTAAATCCGAACTTGATATGTTAGTATGTTTTTTTACAAGGAAAAAATTCGTATAATGTTTTAAAATAAAAATAATTAGTCTTCTTATTGGATATCCAATAATCACCCGCACCACCCACTCACCCGCATGGGTTAGATGCGGATGAAGGATTTGTGGGTGATGGAGCGGGGCGGGTGAAGATTTATACCCGCGGGGCGGGTGATGGAATGACGATTTTCACCCATAACTCGCCCCATTTCCACCCCTTCAGGCAACAAGAGCAGAAATATAGATCTGCAGCAGTAGTTCATGGTGGAAATACTTTTGAGGAAGATATTGTTCTACTAGCAGGTAATCGCACAGATCATAATGTGTGGTTTCTTGACTCAGGTGCGTCTTGTCACGTATGTCCTAGAAGAAAGTTGTTTACAACATATAGATGTGTAGACAAGGGCAATGTTCCTATAGGAAACGATGGCATCTGCAAGGTTGTTGGGATCGGGTCAGTCAGGCTTCGGACAAACGATGGGAAGTTTCGCACACTGGAGGAAGTCAAACATGTGTCATTTATGACGAAGAATCTGATATCCCTAACTGTGTTAGACGACAAGGGTTTCAGATACACAGGTTATGGTGGAAAGTTGCGCGTGTTTAAGGGCTCTAATGTGGTTTTGCAAGGAGTCAAGCAGGGAAAGAGATCTTTGTATGCCTTACAAGGTTCAGCAGTCACAGGTGTTGCAGATGTTGTTTCAGTCAAGGTTAGGGAAACTATTGCTGAGGAGGTGGAGCTGAACTTCACTTCAACAAAGACTCAGACACCTGAGTTGCTCACTGACCAATCATCACAAACATGTAATACTGACTTAGATACTGTTGAGACAAAGAATATACCACTAGACACAGGAACGGGTGGAGCTGTACATCAAAGTATTGCTCTAGATCGACCAAGAAGGCTTGACATCAGGGGGCCTGCGAGATACAGGTCTAATAATCTGGTGGGATATGCTTTGCATGTGGCCGATGAGGGGGAGGATGGTGTTCCATCCAACTAAAAGGTTGTTGTTTCTGAAGGTGAGTCAGCACAATGGCAAGCTGAGAAAAGAATCAGGGTGAAGAAGATGGGAACAACTGATAATCCCACTGATATGTTCACCAAGCCAGTTCCGGAGAGCAAGTTCTGATAATCCCACTGATATGTTCACCAAGCCAGTTCCGGAGAGCAAGTTTCAACATTGTTTGAACTTGCTTAGCATCACCAACTGTTGAGTTGCCCTGCGGGGTAATCTGGGTCCTCCTACGAGGACAAGTCTGAGGCAGAGAAATGTTTGGAACTTGTCATGGTGCATCTGTTTCTGAGAGGAGATTCTGGTACATCTGGCATGGCATTGCATCTGGTACGTCTGCCATTGAAGCGCATCTGGTACATCTGGCATGAGATTGCATCTGGTACGTCTGGCGCTGCAATGCAGTTGGTACATCTGAGAGGATTTAAGTCAAGGTGGGGATTTGTTAATATGCCTTGAATTGGACTTATTATTTGTTTTGGGTTTAGGCTCATTGTCTAACTAGGGTTTCATGAGGCACTTTATATACTCATGAAACCTAACAATTTGTAACATAGTTTCTTGTTTGCCTCCATAATAAAGATCCTTATTTCTCTGCCCGTGGACGTAGGTAACACACCGTTGCCGAACCACGTTAAATCTATGTATCTTTCTTCGTCTGTTATTGTTCTCGTTATAACACAAACTATGAGTAATAAACCCCAAATAGATCACGATAAACCAGTTACATAGCATGCCGTCACATGGTTCGATAACGATGTGTTACCACCGTCGTGAGGCGATGTCCCCTGAACCCTCTACCAGAGGATTCCATCCCCTAAAACCAGGATGTTTATCTTGAATTGATAAATAAAGAGCGGCCATTACGGGGTTCGAACCGAAGATCTATGGATACTACCCACAAGTCTTTTCCGGTGAGCCATTCCGGAATGGTTTACCAGGATGTTTATCACCAATAGATTCAAGACATAATAACAGTGCATTCTCGCACCAAAATTCCATACTCCATCCGAAATTCATCATGCCCATCATAAGCATCTACCATTCAATTCACACCTAACCTAATTGGAAACAATATTAATTATTTTAGAACTACTAATTAAATATTACATGCATGATGCATGCACCCATAATTAAACACCTAACATAATTGGAAACTCCAACATTTACCCAAAAGAATCTACACCTAACTTGTAAACAACTACTCCACGTTAAAAATATTAATTCTTTTAGAACTACTAATTAATAAATATTACATGCATATGCATCCATAATTAAACATACATAAGAAGGGCAAACAATAGTGTCGATCATATACAATTCTTTAAGATCTCATTTCGTTTTGTTTTGGCAATTCTTTTCAAATTAAGGAAGAGAAAATGAGTTATACACAAAAAGCACAAGAAATGGAGGATGATGAGAAGCTACTTAGCGAGATAGCAAGAGGGATGGGCCTTCAAATGGCCCTAAAGTCGGCCATAGAGCTCGGCATCTTGGACACCATCTCGGAGGCCACCAATCGCGGTGCCTACCTATCTGCCTCCAAGGTGGCTGCCAAGATCCCAGGGTGCGTGAACCCTAAAGCGTCGACTCCAATAGAGTGTGTCCTCAGTCTCTTGGCTAGCTTCTCTATTTTGAAATGGGAGACTAGGAGTGAGCTTGAAAATGGCGAGGATCGCGAAGGAAGATCATCCGAAAGAGTGTATGCAGTGGCGCCGGTTTGCAAGTATTTCCTTACCAACAACAAGGTTGATGGCTCCATGGCGCCTTTGCATTGCTTGTACTATGACAAGGTTGCCTATGAGACATGGTATACAAACATTTCCATTTTTTTAAATATCTATTTTTTTTAGAATTCCGAGAAACCCCGGTCATGTCTGCAAAAAGGGAAACTTTTCGGATTTATTTTGTTTTTAAGTTATAATTGAGATCGAGATTATGTTGGTGCTTTCCCCTCTCTAATATTTACATTTTTCCCTCTTTGATCCAAGTATCTCAATCTCTCTTAGCCGTTAGCCGGAGTCGTGTTGGGTTTATTTTAAATTTAGGTTATAAGGTCGGAATCCAGATTTTATTCGTATGTATATTAACAATCTTTTTCATATAAAAATTATTCATTTGTTACAACATGATTATTCATATATATGAGTTATGTACGAATAATCATGTTATTTCAAACGAATTTTGCTCTTCAAATTTTCCTTTAAATCTCAACCATTGATTTCATTAATTCAAGCTCCAGATTTGCTCATAAATTTGATTTTTATTCCCAACATTTCTACCTAACAAAAATAGAAACATAAAACTAACATAGGGTTGTTTAATTTCTCTTATACATTGATGATAATGCTTTAGGAACCACTTGAATGATGCTATAAGAGAAGGAGGAACGGCATTTGAAAAGGCACATGGGATGAAGCTATATGAATATGCAAACAAGGACTCGAGGCGTAACGTGTTGTTCAACGACGCCATGTCGGGTCACACAACCATCATTATGAAGAAACTCCTCGATATCTATCAAGGGTTTCAAGGGTTCAAAGTGTTGGTGGATGTGGGTGGTGGTATAGGTTCTGTTCTCACCCTCATCACCTCAAAGTATCCCCAAATCAAGGGTATCAACTTTGATTTGCCTCATGTTGTGGCTGATGCAGCCTCCAAAAATCCTGGTATTTTAAATAATTAACTTATAATCATGATCAATCTCATATATGTATAATTTTATTGTTATAAACTATATTTTGAGTGTACCTACTACCTAGGAGTGGAGCACATTGGAGGTGACATGTTTCAGGAAGTTCCAATGGGAGATGCAATATTTCTAAAGGTAATTATAAATGTTTATACCAACATCTCTCCAGTTGTGACTCTTGAGTCACACGTCTATGACTCAAAAGGGACAGGTGTGTGACTCAAGAGGCGCATGTGTGATGCATATAGTAAATTTTATGGGTGTAAATATTATCACCCCTCTTATTGGATCATTATCTGGCCCGAGTTTATTTCATGTTAAATTAAGTCAGTTGGTGCACTACTCGTCTTATTGCTGTTTGGTTTTATGATAGAATCTGTTAGGCTTACATTCCAACCTTGATAGGATCAATCAATTTGATTTCATGTTTTGTTTTATGGGTTAACACAGTTTGTATCGAGTCGATTTTTGGGTCAAAACTGAATTATGGGTCAGGTCGGATTTGCAAGCTCTATCTTAATTTACACAATAGTATTAAATTAAGATGTCGGAATCAGTATCAAGATATTGATATTGGGTGATATCTTGATATTAAGTGATACCTCCCTCAAAATCAGTATATCAAATAGGCCTAAATATGATATCTAGATATCAAGCGATATCAATATCTGACGATACCAACCATAGCACTTAAGATGATATCGATATTTAGCCATACCAAACATTAGATATCAAGTATCGAGGTTGATATCCGATATCTAATATATATCTAGAGATATCAATACCAAACTGGCCATGTTTAACGTACTCTTGTTATTTGGTTGATTTGAATTAATGTGTGCAGTGGGTATTACACAACTGGGATGACTTACATTGTTTGAAGCTTCTGAAAAACTGTTGGAAAGCACTTCCAAAGAAGGGGAAGGTGATAGTGATGGAGAGGCTTCTGCCATTGTCTCCTGAAAACAACTTTGAATCACAAATTATCTTTGCAGCAAACCTCAGAATGTATGCCAACTGCTGTGCAATGGAGAGGACTATAGAAGACTTCAAAGCCTTAGCTTTTGAATCTGGGTTTTCACATTGTCAAGCTGTTTGTTCCACTCACCACAATTGGATCATAGAGTTCTATAAGGCTTGAATTCAGCACAAAGTTTTCATTCCATACTTGGTCTGGTCCATCTCTTATTTATCCCGAGGCCTTAATTGATTTGGATGGTTATTAGTTCTTACTTTCCTTTCTTGTACAATTTTAATTGTTTTGGTGTCCTACTTTTTTTGTTTGATGGCTAGGTCTGTGTGTCGATTTTTTTTAGCCTCTCAATAAGCCAGGTCTATTTGTTGCATCGAACATCCTTTTTAAAATTAATGCCATTTATGTACTTTTCTGAACTTTGTTCTTGATTTTTTTATAGGGTAAAATTCGGCAGGTTGGATATAGTCGGCCGATAGGATCCTTTCGAATGAAAACTTTGTTCTTGTTTGTTTAGGTATACTAGCAATTATCCCATCAATTACACAGGCAATCAATTCTTGCAATTCAAACTAACTTGATAACACCGTTAGGGCTGTTATATGAACTGAACAGCTCGAGCTCGGTTTGAAAAAAGCTCGACTCGAACTCGTTCACTTATTTAAACAAGCCGAGCTTGAACAAAATTTTAAGCTTGGTTGAAAGATCGGTTTGTTCGAATAAAACTCGAATAGCTCGAATTCTATGAAATTTCTAAAATTTCCTTTAAGTTAACATGTTATAACCAAGTAGAACTACATGAAGCTCGAAAAATGCTCGGCTCGAGCTCGTTTATTTCCTAAACAAGCCAAGCTTGAACAAAATAAAAAGCTCGTTTAAAAATTAGGCTCGGCTCGAGCTCGTTTAACAAACGAACCAAGCTTGAACATGTCAAGCTCGGCTCGTTCGGCTCGAATAACACCCCTAAACCCCGTGATTCACGAATGTCAACCCAATTCAGCAATCCGGAGAAAAATTGGTGAAAGTTCTCACCTTGAAACTGCACTAGATTCACCATTTCAAAAGTTAGTACGTAGTAAGGGTGTTATGAAACGTAAAATAGGTTCACAACAAGGTTAGGTATATACAATAATATATCGATAAACACACAAAATAAAGAAATAAATTTTGATTCCCCGATAACAGTGCCAAAATTCGATAAGAAGAATTTGTCATTATTTCTATTTATATGCAAATTCTACCTAAATTATACATGTTATACGTCTTAACTAAGCTAAATGTGACCTAATATGCCTACTTAAATGCGTGCTATATATCATGGGCTAGTGACTCTTAAGACATTGAGTCTTACAAAACACATCTACAATAGTGTTGTATCCCTTATAGTTAGCTTTTCAGTGAGTACTCAAATGCTTCAATCTGACCAACGGAGCCCCTTCCTAGACAAAAGATTTTATGTTTTCATTTCTTTTAGATTTCCGTGTACTAACCATTTGAAAAAAGTTCAAAATCTGTCCATATTCCAAAATGAAAAAATGACATTTATAAGCATCTTCCCGGTGGATTTGTTAGAAGACGATTCATAGCTTTTAAAAGTCAGTTTTCCAACAAATGCTTAAATATCTCAACCGGATCATTGCATCTCTTGCTATAGCCCAAATATCAAGCAAGTATAGGTGAATCAAATCGTAAGACTTTGATTATTTTTTTTTTCCCAAGGGCTTTGTAAACATCCTGAATTAGGGGTGGAAATGAGACGGGTTATGGGTGGATGAAGCCACTCCATCACCCACCCCGTGGGTAGATAATCTCACCCGCTCCACTAATCACCCGCAAACTTCTTCACCTGTATCACCCGTACAGATATCCCATGGGTGTAGGCTTGTAGCTATGGTCTTTTAGTAATTTCGGAAGATGAATATATAAAAACTTAACATTCAATTTATAAATACTACAAATATGAGTTCAAAGAATTCCAATACGTGTTATACACTCATACAAGCATCACAATAACATGTTGCTTAAAATTACAAAACGAAACTAAAATAGATGATAATGGAACTAGAAGAGTAGGTAGTAGCAGAATCGCATGTTTTCCCTCTTCAATAATTGGGCTGGTCTACCGTAATATCCTAGCATGCCATTGAACAAGTAAAATTATATGTTCTCTAATAAACATGTAAAAAAAAAGATAGACAACTACAATTCGAGAAAAAAAAACTTACATTTTCAATTAGAAAGGGTAAAATATTTCAGAGTATTACTTAAACATATTTGAAATGACAAAAAGAATTATAGAGAGAAGGGCTCTGCCCTCTCTCTATAATTTTGAGAAATCCCCAAATTGAGTAAACTCCAATTGTGAAAACCCTAAAAGTTTTGCTTATCCAATTAGCCCCAAATTTCTTGTGAAATCCCTAAAGACTCAAATCTCTCTTGTTAATCCCTTTATCTCCATCCTTTTATTTTGCAATCCTCCCAAAATCCTCCTGATTTTGGTCTAATCTGACCCTTTCGGACTCTCCTCTTTGTCGCCTTTGCTTTGTATCGGTTGGTCGGATTCGATTTTCCGATCATTCGTCTCTCCTATTGCCGTGTTTTGGCTCTGGGATCGGTCTCGTCGGTCCTGTTGCTGTCGGTGCGAGGGTTTGGGTGGTCGGCGGCGGTGGCGCTGGCGGATTGCTCTCTCTCGCTGGTGGGCTCGTGCCGAGTACCCTCCTGTGTCAACCTCTTGTTGCTGTCGGCGAGGGCTATGTCTAGCGCTGTCGGCGGCGGGTCATGGGTGGTGGTGTTGCCCCCGCCTCCGCCCTCCGCTTGGTCGACGTTGTGCTTGCCGGCAGTCCTGGCGCTGTGTAGTTCCTCCATGGATTGTTGCATGTTTGGCCCGGGTGAAAGTCCTTTGGGCCCAAGTCTTTTGGCTTGAGCCCAAAGTTTGGGTCCTTAGGGCCCAAGTTTGGGTCCTTCGGACCCAAGTTAATATAATTCGAAATGATCAAAAAAATTGTATACCCACCCGAAAGGGCTTGAGAAAATCCCGTAAGGGCTTGTCGATTTTTTGCAGGTGAAAGTCTGTTGGCGTTCTGTTGCGAGCAGTTTGCGGCTCTGCTTCCGATGTTTCTAGGAGATCTTCGGCTTGGTTGGGGGGGCGTGGAGTCTGTAGTCGGGTCTGGCTGGAGTCGAGGTGGTGCGCTCAGGGCGACTCCGTATCCGGGATAGAGTTTCCTTGGAGTTCGTATGCACTACCCACAGGAGATAGAGTCCTGCTGTACTACTGGCCCGCGGTGCTACTTGTTAGTGGTGCTTGGTTGCGTTCTTCGGTAGCTTCCTCAACTTTTCGGTTGTTTGGTCTTCTTGGAACGTTTGTTGTAGAGTTTATTTCTGTTTGGTTCATTACGCCTGTTATTTGTATTTCTGTTTTTAGGATTACTCTGTTAGACAGTGCGCCGTCTGCCGACTTCGGTCGACCTCTCGATGAGTCAGGCCTGTCTGATCTTCGAATTTTTACCTAATAAAAAAAATAAAAAATTAGAAGGGGTAAAATAGTAAAATCACGTACACACATATAGATTTTTAAGGTTTTATACGGGTATGCTAGGCGGGTTAATGAGTGGACTATTGGGGCGGGTGATGGGTGAAAAATCTTCACCTATAATCCATCCATCACCCGCCTCACCTGCATCTGCTCCACCAGTCACCCATTTTCTTACGGGTTTTCGCCCGCAAAATTAATGCGGGTGCAGTGATCACCCGCCGGTAATTTCCAACCCTAATGGACCTTGTTTGAAATCGGTTACACTTAACATCCTTTTTCGAATAAAATGATTTATTTTTATTTTTGTAGATTTTGAGATATTTTTTATAGGCTAGTAAGTTGTAGTTAGATAAGTAACAATACCTATAAGATGTGGTTCATTTCATCCACAATTTTGGGAATCAGAAACCTCGAATGCAACTAAATAAATGCATATATCTGCAGATTTGGGACATCAAATTCCATTCCCTAATTCTGAATTTGATGTATCATTGATTCCGCTTTATAAAAGTTGAATTTTGCATCCTTCTCCACCGTCTAAACATGTAAACTTATTAAATGTTTTGTAATCGCGGAAATACCAAATTAATATTTAAAAGTGGCATAGGATAATAGCACTAATTTGAAAATATTATTTAAATTTTAATTAGTTTTTTTTAATTAGATTACTATTTAATAGGATCGCTTATTTTTTTGGTAGGAAATATTTTTCAATTTAAGGTCTTATCCTATGTCGTAAGATAGAAAATCGAATTAAAAAATAACTTTTGGGAAAATAAGTATTAAAAAAGGGAATTGGTCAAATTAAATCGCTCATTTTTTTAATATCAGAACCCGGTTCAATAAGTTAAATTCGACTTTAATTTATTTCAACTGAGTTTTCTTGCTTTTTTTTTCATAAATATCTTTTCAATTTGATTTTTTTAAATAATATTTTTTGAAGTTTTAAGTAGATTACATGAATATAAAATTAAATTATTAAAATTATCACGAAAAATATCTATATAAACTCTTAATTTTTTTAAATAATTTTTTTAAATAATATTTTTTTAAACATGTGGATTTCAATGAATTGGGATCGATTTGCAGATCGAGATGCTTGAAAGTTAACTTCAATGCGTGACGCAACTATGTTCTATATATGTCAACTTCATTTCATTTTTAGCGTATAAGAACAGCACCTTTTATCACTCCATATCGGATCCGATCATGTCATAAAATTCAAATATTTATCGATACTCGATCACCATGTGAAAAAATAAATAAATTATATCTCCACTAATGCATTTATTCTTGTCTATATCTATATCTATAAATTAGAATAATTTTTAATCTTATCATCACCATATTAATTGTATTGTTTTATTAAAAAATCGCGTCATAATGTGGGTAGTTAAAAACAAAATGATAAAAAAAAATAGTTTCTAAGAATTTTTTTAAAATATATTGAAAAAAAAAATTAATTTGTGATTTAAATAGTTATTAAAAAAGGAACTAAAAAATTATAAAAAAAAATAAAGCTAAGGGAGTTTTAGCCTATGACCTCAAGGTTTAAATATCAACTCCCTACAAGTGATTAAAATTATAAATAAGTTGAAATTGAAAAATTGTGTGAAATACAGGTTGAAAGATTATGAAATAATGTAAACTTCGTTTGAGGTAAAACAAGAGTTTATTTGTAAAAAAAATAGAGTTTATTTAGTTATTATTATGGGTATTATGGTAATTTCAAACTAAATAAAAGAATAAACTACAAAAATATATGAAAAGCTACAAAAATTCACAAATTTTAACTACAAATTCTATGATTATCATCGATCCTCCTACACTGTTTTTTATAAGTCTTCCAATTTAACAGTTTTAAAACTGTTTATTTGGACCCCATACACCCCCTACATGTTTTTTTCTCTCTTTTTTTTTTTCCGAGCTAGAAAAGCTTTAGCTGAAGTTGAACGGAGTATTTAGTAACCTTAGTTGAATGGGTAGCTAATAAAACTAGCTGATAAAAGAAGAGATGTGTCATGTGTGTATATAAAAGTCACTTATTTAAAAACAAAGGGAGTATTAATTAAATTATAATCACAAAATGGTGTTAATCAAAATGTCAGCACTGTCTTGTTTCAAAATGTCAGCATTGTCTGTTTTTAGGTTGTTCTGTTAGACGGTTCGCCGTCTGCCGACTTTGTCGGCCTCTCGATGGGTCAGGTCTGTCTGACCTTCAAATTTTTACCTAATAAAAAAAAAATAGGGTTGGGGATCATTAGCCTTTTCTTTTACCATATATTTTCAATTTTTCATGTTTTATTTGAACCATCGGATCGCACTTTTAATTTTGTCCGCTTATTAGATATTTTGCTACCCATATGCTTAGCCAATCTTTTGTATCAAGAAAATTCTAGAAGAGCACTACCCTCGATCTATTTCTGACCCAAAATAATACTAATAATTTGATTTGACTCATACAAATTACTAATATAGTGATAACTCAAATTTCTCCCACTCCTATTGGTCACTCATTCATCATTATCCCATACCGTTGGAATATGAGGTTTGTCCCACGTTGAAAATCTTGAAAAATTATTATTTATGAACAACATATAAGTTTGACGGGTTACTCCTTTCATGTCAATTGGTTTTGAAATTGAACCATGTTGGATTTATGTGTTTTTCGTGTCCGTACATGAGCTTAATTTTAAAAAACGGTATTGCTATTGGCACGGCAAAATTTCGCATTTCGCACAGTGTCGACTTTGGAGTCCGACAATGGTGGATATGCCCACATGATTCCGTGTGTGATTTCTCACTCAGTGAATATATGCCGACTCCGAAAATCGGTAACGGAACCGTGCAAATAGCGAGAAAAACACCGTACATATAACAACCCCTTTTAAAAAATAGTTTGCATGTCTAACCTGAATGGCATATAAATTATATAATATATACTCTAAAATATTAAAATGAAGTCTCATTTGATGCAATTCGTTTATATGTGGTTTTATAATGCAGCCTAATCTGAATTTTTTGACACGTCATTAATGATGATTCAATATATTTAGGCCACGTCTGACATTGACCTCATATATTTTATCCATGTGTCATCTTATTTGTCCATCTCATATATCTTAAGTGGTTACAAAAGATATCATTTTACCATGATTTATTTTTATAAATATTGTACCTTGAATTATTTTATCTTTAGTAATTAAGATTGATTATTTTAGTTCATTATATCTAATAATAAGATTTGATTTTAATTAATTATCTACAATGTTGAACAATAAAATCTTATCATCAAAATATTTATATTAATTCTAAATCACATATCTAAGTCTTTGTAAAACCTATTATTTTTGAAATTCCTTGAAAAATTCTATGAAAAAATTTCAAATAAACCATTTTAATCTTCACATAATTTTTTTTAATATAATTAATTTAATATAATATGAATAGATGATATCTATATAAACTCTTTTTTTTTTTTTGCTTATGTGTATGTAAATCTATATAAACTCTTAAAACAATCAATGAAATTAATTTTAAAATATATTTTTTTAAATAAAATTAAGAAGATATTGATTCTTTTTCTACCTACCAATCATATTAACTAAACATAATTTTTTTTACAAAAGTTATAGAGATATTAGTTTTTTTGTAATGAATAAGATTTCTTCAAAATATAAAATTTTAATGTTATCAATATATTAATTTGTTTAGCAACTAATTAGAGCAATTCAAAAAGTAATATTATTAAGTAGTATGCTTCACTTACATTTTTTATTTATTTAAATAATCCACCCTAAATGTATTAAAGTTCAAACAATCTCTATATAACAAATTATATTCCATTTCATTTTTTTAAATAATAATGTTTCAATTATAAAAAGAAAAGCATCCCATGAAAAATAAATATTTATTCATTTGAAAGTAACTAATCTTTTTTATATTAAATTTTATCAATAAATTTCTTATATTTTTCATAGCAATGTGTTATATCATTATTATGTTATTAATTTTAAAATAAGCGTGCAATGATGGTGCGTGAACTACATTAATATTTAAAAAAAAAATCATTTTAGAATTGAAATAGTAGTACTAATTTAACTTATTTATTAAGAGTATGTGTCGTACGTATAGATTAGAAAAAAAGTAATTTTAAAAAATTGCGAGATTTGTTAGCCATTTGTGCGCCAATTAATGTTGCCTCTCTCCGACCTTGGATTCCACTATATATATATCCGAATATTTCCCATTTCCCACTTGTTTCCTAATTAATGGCTAAATTTTATTTTAAAAATGGATCATATATATGAAATCTCTTTTGGTATATATCCCTCTAGAATATGTTCGTATATGTGGATCGCACAACTCAAATTCTTATTCTTTAATTATGAAAATGTATTGTAATTACCTTTTGTGAAAATAAATTTTAAAATATGTGGAGGAAAAATTCGTGAATTTGTATATATAATAAAATGAAAATGTGTATTAAAAATGTATGTTTTATTTATTAAAATGTTTACATTTAGAACAATTAATATAATAAAATGAAAATGTTTACATTTATTAAAATTAGTGTGTTGATGCGCGCGACTTCTCCTTTAACGTAGGTATTTTTAATTATTGCAAGAATTTTATTTAATTTTATATCAATATCAATATTATAATTTTATTTATATATATACTATTTTTCAAGAGAACGAGTTATTTAGATCTAGATTAATTTTAATCTTATATTTTCAGTTATTAGTTTAATTATCATAATGCAATTCATATTTATTTGTTTATTTTCATATTTATAATAGGATTTTTTTTATAGATAATAAATATAATTTTATAATATTGTGTTAAAATATTCCCGTGCAGGGGACGGGGCATACACTAGTTATAATACTAAAGGAGAAGTCGCCTAAGACATGTGGCGACTTCTCCTTTAACGTATGTATTTTTAATTATTTATTAATTAATTTTTTTGGATAATTAAGCACATTTAATTAATTAAATCTAATTCAGTTAAGATTTGATTGGTTAGTTAAGATATTCACCGAATAAGATTAAAATAAAATCATATTTATTTTAACAAATCAAATTAATTAATTAATTAAATCTAATTCAGTTAAGATTTGATTGGTTTGTTTAGATATTCACCAGATAAGATTAAAATAAAATCATATTTATTTTAACAAATCAAATATGAATTTATTTTTTATCTGTTTAGATTTTTAATTGTGTATCTTCTTATATACGCCATCATTCACATGACGGGCTTCCCATATGGTAATTAATGTTATTTGCGCAATTGGATTGATTAAATATAAATGATGACGCACAACTTATTTAATTATTTTTACACAATATTATTTGAATTTTCAGCATATTTTACTTAAAACCGAATTTGATTATTTGTTTGTTAAACAAACAAAAAATTTATTTGTTAAATTAAAAAAATAAACTCAAACGTTTTTTATTGAGCTAAATTTAACACAATCGATTAAAATCTTTAATCGATTAAAATTTAACATAATCGGTTAAAAATAAATTCAAATACAGAATAACTAATAAGAAATTGACCTAATAAACACTCATGTGCAGTATCTATTTTATTAATATCTAGATTTGAAAAAAAAAATGATCAATTTTATTTTCTTATAATAAACACTCATGTGCAGTATCTATTTGACATGCAAAAGACAAACTAACTTATTTCACACAAATGAAAAAGCAGTAAAGCAAAGAACTAAAATATGACAATTTATTAACCTACTATAGTCAGTGACAGAGAGTTAAAAAAATATTTTTATTTAAAGAAATCTTGTACAAGGTGCGGGTACTATACTAGTTAATTATGAATGGAGAAGTATTGGAAGAAATTAACTAATTAATGGATAAACGAGTTTTAGTGTCAATTTATATCTATATAAACTCTTAATTTAGAAGAGTTTAGGATGATGTGTCATTCTTAGAGACATTTTAGGAGTCTTAACTAATCATTATTATTTTTTTCATTTTTCTTTGATTTTCTTTAATTATCCTTTTCTTATTCATTTTCCTTTAATTTTCTTTTTTCTTTAATTTTACTAACTATCTATATACACTCTTAATTTAGAAGAGTTTATGATGATGTGTCATTCTTAGAGACATTTTAGGAGTCTTAACTAATCATTATTATTTTTTTCATTTTTCTTTGATTTTCTTTAATTCTCCTTTTTTTATACATTTTCCTTTAATTTTCTTTTTTCTTTAATTTTACTAACTATCTATATATCTATATAAAATCTTAATTTAGAAG
This sequence comes from Persicaria maculosa, assembly GCA_963922045.1. Lineage (NCBI taxonomy): Eukaryota > Viridiplantae > Streptophyta > Magnoliopsida > Caryophyllales > Polygonaceae > Persicaria > Persicaria maculosa. The sequence goes on from OY998262.1 coordinate 68,233,925, forward strand.
AGTTTAGGATGATGTGTCATTCTTAGAGACATTTTAGGAGTCTTAACTAATCATTATTATTATTTTCATTTTTCTTTGATTTTCTTTAATTCTTTTTTTTATTCATTTTCCTTTAATTTTCCTTTTTCTTTAATTTTACTAACTATCTATATCTATATAAACTCTTAATTTAGAAGAGTTTATGATGATGTGTCATTATTAGAGACATTTTAGGAGTCTTAACTAATCATTATTATTTTTTTCATTTTTTCTTTGATTTTCTTTAATTCTCCTTTTTTTATTCATTTTCCTTTAATTTTCTTTTTCTTTAATTTTACTAACTATCTATATATCTATATAAATTCTTAATTTAGAAGAGTTTAGGATGATGTGTCATTCTTAGAGACATTTTAGGAGTCTTAACTAATCATTATTATTATTTTCATTTTTCTTTGATTTTCTTTAATTTCTCTTTTTTTTTATTCATTTTCCTTTAATTTTCTTTTTTCTTTAATTTTACTAACTATCTATATCTATATAAACTCTTAATTTAGAAAAGTTTAGGATGATGTGTCATTCTTAGAGACATTTTAGGAGTCTTAACTAATCATTATTATTTTTTTCATTTTTCTTTGATTTTCTTTAATTCTCCTTTTCTTATTCATTTTCCTTTAATTTTCTTTTTTCTTTAATTTTACTAACTATCTATCTATATAAACTCTTAATTTAGAAGAGTTTAGGATGATGTGTCATTCTTAGAGACATTTTAGGAGTCTTAACTAATCATTATTATTTTTTTCATTTTTCTTTGATTTTCTTTAATTCTCCTTTTCTTATTCATTTTCCTTTAATTTTCTTTTATCTTTAATTTTACTAACTATTGGGCTTAATTCAAAACATTGAATTCAATCTAATATAACTATTGAGTTTAATCAAATTTATTTACTAAGTATTGGGCTTAATTTAAAACATTGAATAATTATGGATTATGACACATCAGATTTAAACAATGTTATAATGATATTGATATTATTATTACTAAGTAATTTAAAATATCTATATTTATGTATTATACTCAACATAAGATTTAAAAAAAATAATTTTCCGAGATAATTATAAGATACATTTATTGTAAAGTTTTTTTTAATGATTTTTATATTAATATTTATTAATATTTTTATATATTATATTTTAGTTTTAAAAAAACGCGACATGGCGCGGAAATCGTACTAGTTTTATTTAAATTGAAAAAACCGAACACTTTGAATAATCACAAACACATTCAATAGTCATGGCAAGTAATTTATCATTAGTAGCTAATTAATTTTTTATTCCTTCTTTTCAGCCATTAAATTAAAACTTATTTTTTTTTTTAAAAAAAGTTGAATAAACTAGCTACAAAAATTTTCCACAAACCACAAATTATTCCTAATTAATGGCAATCATTACTTTTTTTATGCATGCATGTAAAGATAGAAATCGGAGACTTAATTGATAAATAAAGGATATTATATAGATATATAATTAAATAAAGTAGAATTGTAATATAATAAGATTAACCAAAGTAAGATGGAGTAATTAGCCGGTGAAGGTGTATATAGTAATGTGATTATCCCTTAAAGTGAAGGGGGTGGGTAGCTATATTTATATTGGTGTAGAAATGAAATGCTTAAGTAGAATCCCACTATAAACTACTCATTAACTATGGAAGATCACACCCCTTTACTTATAGGAATTTAGGGCGAATACAAAATGGATTTGAGATTCCCATAACATCCCATTTCTCATCGATTATCGATTATGTTAATTAAATGTTTAATTAATAACAATAATGAGTAGGTCATACTAGCTTCTATTATATATAAGAGTTATTTAAAAAAAAATATTTAAGTGATGATAATAGACCTAAAAGAATTTTGTGACATAGACATGAGATTTTACAACCAGTCATACACATGTATATCCGAGGGTTGAACGAGGGATCGTAAATAGGAGAGAGAGAGGTTATCAAGGTGAACGAGGGGTAGAATGGGCTAATCGATATAGTATCTTTTTACGAGCTTTACTTCTCTAATTCTTCTACTTGTTGTGTGCCTATGCGTGTTATCACATGCTTGCCCTTTTGTTCATACATTTTCTGGTTTAGACACTTTCACAGGTTCGGTCCATACGAAAATCTCTCTCGATCTAGTCGGGGAAAGAGAGAGTACAATATATAGGACCCTCTCCAGACCTTGCTTTAAGTGTGATACACTGGGTTTGTTGTTGTTGTTGTTGCTGCTGTATAGATAGGTATAAATTTGTATAGGGGTGTTTTTAATGTGAAAATGTATCAATGATTTAAAGTATATAATTTATATTGAAAATGAAACTTTAATTAATAGCTACATTTAAGTATACAATTTTCAGTATATATTATACATTTTTATACATTACTCCTCATTAATCAGGGTAGTTAAGAATTGGTGGATGCAAAGGGCGCATCCAAGAATGTGGCCGGCCAAATGTAATTGGTTGAGGGGATTTATACCTATCTTGTGCCAATTAAACAAAGCCTAGCTAACTACATTTAAATATGTTGCATTGATTACTTTAATGTATTTAATTAATTAAGTTAATAAATCATATATATTTATATGATGTTTTATAACAAATATTTTGATCAATAATATTACACGTTGTAGATTTTCTAGATGATTGATTATTAATGATTTTTATTTTTATTTTTATTTTTATTTTTATTTTTATTTTTAAGCAATAGTAAATTTTATGAAAATTAAGAAAGGAGTTAATGTAATAAAGATGAGATTATAGGAATAACATATTTTCTTATATCACATCCCATCTGCTATATGGTACAATAATTCGCCAATTACACCGAATGCAGAGCTAGCCCATGGGCCGTGCAAAATGTGCAATCGCACGGGGCCTTAAAATTTTGAGTGTCTTATATAGATTTTTTTTAATATGAATATATAAATAAATTGTAAAATTTATCATGTTGCTGTCGTGGATCAGTTGGTGCAGAACCCGCGTGAGTTGCAAGTGTGGCCGAGTTCGATTCTCCTTAAAAATAAACTCACTAAGTTGAGTTTTAGAAAGATAGAATGTCTCCTATAAGATTTAAAAGTGATCATATAAGGTTGAAAGTCAAAACTTGCCGTGGTAAAAAGGAAGAAGGAACGAACAAGCACACTTGGAGAGCGCAGTACAACGGAGAGTTGTATGCTGCGTTCGGGAAGGATGAATCGCTCCTGGAAAGGAATCTATTGATTCTCTCCAAATTCTCCAATAAGATTTCATTCTTGAACAAAAATCCATTTTTAAATTTCTTTCATCTATTCCATGACCGGAATAGGGGGGATACACGTTACACCACGATTTTGAATCCGAAGAGAGATTTCAAGAAATGGCAGATCTATTCACTCTATCAATAACCGAGTCGGATCTGGTGTATCATAAGGGATTTGTCTTTTCTATTGATTCCTACAGATTGGATCAAAAACAATTCTTGAATGAGGTATTCAACTCCAGGGATGAATCGAAAAAGAAATCTTTATTGGTTCTACCTCCTATTTTTTATGAAGAGAATGAATCTTTTTATCGAAGGATCAGAAAAAAAATGGCTTCAGATCTCCTGCGGGAATTCTTTGAAAGATACAAAAGAAAAAAGAGTGGTATTTGCTAGCAACAACATAATGGAGACAGTCAATCAATATAGATTGATCCGAAATCTGATTCACATTCAATATAGCACTTATGTGTACATAAGAAATTAATGTATTGAATCGATTCTTTTTTAAAAATAGATCCGATCGCAACTTCGAATATGGCATTCAAAGGGATCAAATAGGAAACGATACTCTGAAATATCATCTGACCGTTTTCCACTTACATTGCATTGACCCCATAAAAAATAACAACAATAGAAGTCAAATGAAAGGGGGGAGGGGGTTAAACTCGAAACTCATATTTTTATGATATAATTTTCTTACAAGAAAAAGAAAAATGTGAAAAAGCCAAATTTCGGTTCCATTTTGTAGTGTACAAGACAAGAATTCTAGTTGTGTATGTGCTCTCGAAAAACGTCTGAGACTCTATCTATCCCATTAAATTAAATAGAATTAAATAGTTAAATAGAAGCAATAAATAAAAAGACCAGACGCAGTACGCTATCCCTTTGAATTCGGAATATGATGTTACCACTAATTGGACTAAGAAAATTATATCTTTCTTCCCACCAATCGGTACTAGTTGAAGTACCGAAAATTTAAGTTGAGTTTTAGAAAGATAGAATGTCTCCTATAAGATTTAAAAGTGGTCATATAAGGTTGAAAGTCAAAAGGAGCAATTAAGATAGAATGTCTCCTATAAGATTTAAAAGTGGTCATATAAGATTATAAGGTTGAAAGCCAAAAAGGAGCAATTCGTAAGTGTTAGTTAACAATTCTTTGTAAACATCTCTTTTTTTAGTGGATTTGATGAATTATTTTTTCCCTTTGAATTAGTTAAAAAAAAGTCTCAATATATAAGTTGCACAAGGCCTCAAAATATAACGAAACGACTCTGACCGAGTGTTAAAGTCGGCTGGGCTCGGTGGGGCTAAGACAAGCTGGAGGGAGGTCGTGTGTGCGGGCCCACATATTGGAGACTCGAACAACACATAAACCCGAACGGGGTTCCATCTCAAAACCAATTGGCAATGACATGAGTAACCATTCAACCTTATATGTTGTTCAAGTATTCTCTATATAACCGATGTGGGACAACCACATTCCAACACGCCCCGCTAAAATGGGAACCAATGCCCGCGACATGTCAACAAGGTCAGCAACCCCACTAACCTGAAGCCCAGACCGAAATTAGCCGAATCCGGCTCTGATACCATGTTAAAGTCGGTTGGGCCCGGTGGGGCTAAGACAAGCTGGAGGGAGGTCGTGTGTGCGAGCCCATATACGGGGAGACTCGAACAACACATAAACCCAAACGAGGTTTCATCTCAAAACCAATTGGCAATAAGATGAGTAGTCTTTTAACCTTATATATTGTTTAAGTATTCTCTATAACCGATGTGGGACAACCACGTTCCAACAAGATGAAATAACACAAGAGGGCAAGGAGTGGGGTAAACAATCAACCATGCACTTGCAATTGTCGATAGGAATGTGTCTTTGTCTACCCAATCACAAATCTGCAATCCACGTTAGCTAGCTAAGCCATGTCCAAAATCTCAATTTCACTCATTTATTCCCAAACCTACCTTTCTTCCTAATTCCTATCTTATTTGAAAACACAACGACGCAACTTCGACCTACCGCGCGCGTAAGACTCGGCGAACCCTTAAACTGCATTAAATGAATCTCTTAACTCTCTCTCTCTATTAGGATTTGCACTAAGGGCGATTTGGCACTCTCATCTCATGTGCAAATTTCCAAATAAATTGACTATACTATACATATCTTTATGACACACAAATTAATTCATTCCCACATCGGTTTAATCTGTTTTCGTGATATATATAGTATTATGTTTTTATAAATTTTGCCTTTTGATGATTAAAATCAATTGTGATATATGAGTTAAATATCTCGGGATTGACTCGAAAAAAGCTCGTTTCCAGCTCGTTCACTTACCTAACACAAGCCGAGTAGGAACATGATTTTAAGCTTGATTGAAAGCTCGAATTTTATAGAATTTCTAAACTTTTCTTTAAGTTAATATGTTATAACCAAATAAAACTGCTTAAAACTCGAAAAAAGTTCGGCTCGAACTCATTCATTTCCTAAAAAAGATAAGCTTGATAAAAAAAAAACTCGCTTAAAATTTGGGTCCGGCTCGGCTCGAGCTCGTTTAACAAACGAACTAAGGTTGAACATGTCAAGCTCGGCTCATTCGGCTCGAATAACACCTCTATTGTGATGCGACGACTAGTGCGGAGAATGGTTGTTGGATTGGGAGCTCGTGACTTAGATGGAGCTCTAGTGTGGGCCGGCAGGTCCCTTGGTGACGAAGCTAGAGGTTGTGGCGCCCGATTGTCAGCACTTGTTTCATTTGGTACATAGGGTTTTTTTTTTGGTGGGGGGAGGGAGGAAGGGGGGAGGTTGTATATGGCGAAGAGAGATACTCAACCACTAAATTAATCACACTTTTATATTTTACATTACATATTATTTTATTTCTGAAAAAATAGGGTGAGTTGGAGCATATATATGCGGTTGGAGTCAAGTGAAGCGAAACAAAAATCAAGGGGTGGATTTTCTTGCATATTGTCTAAACCTTTGTGTTTTTGGTGACTTGATGATTTTAAAATAAATTAGGGTGGTTTATAAGAAGATAATCCAAAAATGTTGTTTTTGGCTAGAGGTTAATTTAAGATCACCATGCTACCAAAAGGCAACTCAAAGTTAGAGGCATTTTGAGGAGGGTGAGAAAGAAGGCCAAATGCTTAATATTCATGAAACCTTTTGAGATCTAAATTTTGCATTATTTTAATTAACCCTAATTAACCCCATGGATTCACTCAAGAGCCAAGAGTTGATCACTTGATAAATTTCATGGCCTTTGTTGAAAAGTTAAACACCACATTAAAATCCCTTATTCGTTCTCATTACCGCTTTTACATTATACTCCACATATTATATACGAAGTATTATCTAAATAAGGATAACGGATCTGAAGAAATTAGTTGATATAGCTTGACTATCGACTTGTAACAATTAGGGATTTAAGCAAACGAGATCCGGTGAATTGTTTAAGGTTAGTTTTCTAAAGAGTATAATTTTTATTTTTATTTATTAGGTAAGAATTCGAGTTCAGACATATCTGAAACTTGACGGCCGACAGACGAAAAAATCGTCTAAATCATATCATATAACAATACAACGGTGCAAACAAACTCTACAAACAACGACAACAGGCAAACCTAGACCAAATTGGAAATGGTCGAAGACGACAGACGAAGTCAAGCTCTACCCAGAAGCAGAACCGTAGACCAGCGATACATTAGATTCTAAAGAGTATAAATTATCCCTCTAGTTAATCACTCTCTCGTATATAAAAAGGGGAAAATAGTATATAAATAAATATTACCAATGTTTTTATATAAAGATTGGATATATTATGTATACGTGGCAAAACGTATACGTTGGATGTAGCGAATCGATGGCGTTATGTTTTCAATATAAATTTAAAATTTCAACTCTGGCTTGGTCAACGAAAGATGGGCACGTATAACGTGCTGTGTTGGATAATAATTTTATTTCTCTTTTTTATTTTGAAAGGAAATAACTTCATTCAACTCTATCTGGCGGCATCCTTTAGGGTGAGGTCTAAAAGATCAAAATTGTTGTAGATATCGACACTCCAGACAGAGGGACAAATATGAGCAAAGAAATAATTTCAATGCAATATCGTTAAAAAATTTTAAAATTAGATGATCAAAAGAAAAAACTACTCCGTATAACATTAATATAGTATATCTAATCTATCTGTATATTCATATACTAAAATCGATAAATAGCATCCTGACATATTGCGGTTATTTCTAAGAAATAAATTCCACTAATTTTTTATATTAAAGTAATATGTTATCATAATTTATAGAAAGATATAATAAGTGGTACTATTTCATACTTACAAAAAATATTAAGATTTTTGACCAATAATTATAAAATTTAATCATTGTTAATTTACCACTAGCAAAGTGTGGTGGCAAGATAACACGCAAATGTTGTGCTCATTGGTCATTATATAGTTATAATAGTGTTGATGGTCAGTACTATTATAAAAGTAATGACTACCGATATAATGATGATGGTTCATTATAATGATGTTGAGGGTCAGCACCATTATAATGGATTAATGGTGTTGATTCAATATGACGGTATTGAGAGTTAGTACTATTATAAAAGTGTCGAGGGACAATACCATTATAAAATCTCTTGATGTTTAATTTGGAAAGAAAATTACCATAATCCAAAACCTATGAAACTAAAAACCATCATAGGTAGTTGAACAGTGAAGTTTCCTCTAAGATTGGCGACACGATGTTTGATCATCTCCTCATTGTATCATTCTTCTTCATTCTATACTCCCACCTATATGTCACTCTCGACTCTCATGCTGCTCTTTTCTCCCCCATCAGACCTATCCTCCTCTAGCTTTTTGCTTCGATGCCGAAGTTAGAGTCGTAGAGGGGATTGGAAACCGAATGTGATACCAACAAAGATGAAAAATGGATCCCACCTCTAGGAGAAGCAGTGGGAATCTAGGGGCATCGAGATGGTTGAAGTCCCAAAGCCCGAAAGCAAAGCATAAGACAAACATTTTTTATGGATTTTTTTGGTATTTTTTTCAAAATTTTGAGATAAAAGAGTGTAAAAGGAGTAATAATCACAAAGACAACTTAACTAAGTTGAGAATGATGAGTTTTTTTTTTTTTTTTTGATACAAGGCAATAATTTGGGGATGGTTAACCGCGGTTAAACCATCGCCCAAGGGCATCCATCTGGACGAGGTCGTCGATCTCAACAGGGACCCGCTCAACGACAAAGGATGACAAGAAGCCGATGTGAGCCAATCTATCCGCGACTTGGTTCCCTTCCCGAAACGTATGAGAGAAGCTGACAGATTCGAAGGAGCGGCAGATACCAAGGATATCCAAGACCGCCATCTCAAGCTCCCAAGGGCAGCGCCAAAGACCCTTCAGTACATTGATCAGCAAGAGACAGTCACCCTCCACCTCAATCCGAGAATGACCGGCCGCCGACACCACCTAAAGACCAAAAAGAAGACCAAAACATTCCGCATGCACAACGGAAACCCCTCCAAGACTCCGGGCGCCACAGGAGACCACCGCCTCCATATCATCTCTGATAAGGAAACCTGCAGCGGCAGAGCCAGCATCATTCCTTGCTCCATCAAAGTTGAGTTTGATGGAGACCTGGGCAGGTTTTCTCCATTTAACTGTTTTCGGTCTAGTCCTTTTTTCTAGGTTGATTGGACTCCCTTCTTAAGGTGGTGTCCTCATCCTCCACTTCATATTCCTTAGTCTTATTCCAACTTATTCTATATTGTTTTATATATTTTATCCATTCTTCCAGATTTCTGAGATCGTTGTTATCGAATAGGATTTTGTTCCTCATTGTCCAAATGCCCCAAAGGGAAAACGCAAGAGTAGATTTCTGCTTTGTCGAAAGTTTTTCAAAAATGCTTGTTATAATATCCTTGTATCGTTTACCTGTTTTATCCATGTTTTTGATAATTTGTTCGATTTTCCTATCAAAACTACCAATAAAAGATAGTGAGCGGTAACACTCAGTGAATAGGTGGATAGCATCTTCCCCATTATGGTTACAAAACGGGCATTCTAGGGGAACGTGGACTCCTTTACTTTGTAGTCTAACTTTCGTTGGGGTCCCATCAAGGAGGTTTTTCCAGATGAAGTTTTTGATTTTAGGCGGGCAGTCTGTTTTCCAAATCCAGTCCAATGGGTCTGCATTGGTTCTTTTGTTTCTCGTAATGTGCTCAACCGCACTAGAAGTAGAGAACCAACCATTTCTGCTAGGTCTCCAATATAGTCGGTCTTCTATGTCACTCATAGGGATGTGAACGTCAAGGATTTTTTGGACAATGTCTAGGGGTAGGAATTCTTTCAGCCTTTCTACATTCCAAGTTTTGTTTGGTTTGATGAATTTGTCTATCGTTTCTTGTTCATCAAATTGGTTGAGCAGGTTTTTCCCTCCTAGATCTGTATCATGTAGCCACTTATCCTTCCAAAATCTAATTGTTTTTCTATTTCCAACCTGCCAGATTAAGGCAGAGCGAAATTCCTCCTTTAACTCCATCAATTTTGTCCATTGCCAGGACGTGTTCCTTTTCTTTTTGTAGTCCTAGATGTTGTCGTTATGTAGATATTTTCCTCTTATAATTCTTACTCATTCATTGGTTGGTTCCGCAAGAATCTTCCAAAGGAGCTTCATTTGGAGCGCTTTATTCATGTCTTTGGTCTATACTAGTCCTAGGCCTCCCTCTTTCTTTGGTCTGCAGACTTTTTCCCAAGTGATGAGAGGTTTGTGCCTAGCATCTTTGTTCCAGAAGAAACATCTGTTTATTTTGTCAAGATCATTATGGATGCTCGCCGGAAGCATAAAGTTTTGCATTATGTAGCTTGGTTTCGCTGCAAGATTTGTTTTATCAAGGATAGCACGACCCTATTGGGTTAATTCGTTAGCTCTCCACTTTGTTAATTGTTTTCTTGATTTGCCAAGAATCTCTTCAAATGTGTTTTTGTTTACTCTGCAATTGATGATTGGACAACCGAGATATTTTTCTAGGGTGGTTTGGTTGGTTATTTGAAGGCACGTTTGTATTCGAAGCTTTTGGTCATCAGTGATTCCTTTTGTCATTTGGAACGCTGACTTTTGAAAGTTGACATTTTGTCCCGAAATTTCACAATACTCATCAAGAATAGTCCTAACGGTTCAACATGCTTCCGTAGTAGCTTTTGCAAAGATCATAATATCGTTTGCAAAGAGAGAAAAGGGATGGAAGGACCATTCCTGGAAACCTTGAAGCCAATGGTTTTCAAGGATTGATCACTTTGTTGTTGGAGTTTCCTAGCAAGAATCTTCACGCCTATGATGAATAGATAGGGCGAAATGGGATCACCTTGTCTAAGTTCCCTTTGAGGACGAAAAGTTTCAGTAGGTTCATCGATTACTAGAACTGAGAAAGACACTGTTTCGATGCACTCTTTGATCCAATCGCAATACCTTTTACAGAATCCGAATTTTGTCATTACAGAGATCAAGAAGTCCTAGTTCATTCTATCATATGCCTTTTCCATGTCAAGCTTGATGGCAATCCATCCATTTTTACCTTGCCTCCGACGAAAGGAGTGGAAAATCTTATGAGCAATCAGAACATTATCCTAAATAGCTCTATCAGAAATGAATGCACCTTGTAATGGGTGGATGATTTTTCCTAACACCATTTTCAATTTGTCCGCCAGAATTTTTGCAATAGCCTTGTACATCGTCGAGCAAAGACTAATTGGTCTATAGTTATTTGTTGTTCTTGGGTCATCAGATTTTGGGATCAGAGAGATGAAAGTTTGGTTTATTTGCTTCAACATCCTTCCGGAGTGGAAAAACTCCTTAATCGCTTTCGTAATTGAGGGACCAACAATGTCCCAGTAGTGCTGGTAAAACTCCGCAGTCATACCATTAGGACCCGGAGATTTATCTTTTTCGATTGAGAAAAACGCCTTTTTAACTTCCTGGTTCGTAATCGGTCTAGTAAGGTATTCATTTTCTTCATTTGTGATTTCAGAGTTAATTAGACTAAGATATTCATTGAACAATCGATAGTTGATCCCTCTCTTCTTGGAATCTTTTTTCGAAATCTCTTTTGATCTCCTTTCTAATGTTTTCTTCCCCAATCACAGTCGTGCCTTCTTGGAAAATAATTTCTCTAATCATTTTTCTATTCCTCCGTCCAGTAGCCACCTTGTGGTAGTACGCGGAGTTAGTGTCGGATAGTTTTAAGTGTTTTGTTTTCGCCCTTTGTCGCCAAAACACATTATGATATTGTAATATTTTATTCTTCTTATTTATCAGTCGTATCTGTCTTAGGCTGTTAGAGTTTTGCTGGGATTGGCTATTGTTTTTCTGAAGAGCAGAGAGTTTATCTTCAATGTCCTTCAATTGTCTAAAGATATGATGAGTATTTATTACCTTTAGGTCTTTGAGTTCAAACCTATGAGGCCTTTTTTTTATTTATATATTTTGACAAAATCTAAATAAAATATATTTATATATAATTTTTTGAAATAATGATATATATATATATATATTAGTGAAAAGTTTATTTATGTTTTGATTATTATTATTTATTTATTGTAATCTATTAAATTATTTATAATAACGTGTTAATATATTCTCCGTGTACATGACGAGATTTACACTAGTGTCCAATAAACTAATAATAATACTTTTGAATAACTGAAAAAATGGTGGCATCGTGATCTATAGACGACGTGGACAAATAATCATTTACGAGTCGAAGAGTCACACACATTCGATGTAACAAACTGAAAATCACTCATTGGCCTTGCGAACATAAATTACTATTTTATCAAAAGACTCTTAAAAGATTAGTAATCCAATAAATTTGAATTATTCTACAAAAATCATTAGTAATCAAATAACGGTTTCTATCCTATACCCTAAGACCTTAAATTAGAAAAAAAAATTCTACTAAAAAGACAACTGACCCTAAAAATATAATTTAAAAAAGCTAAAATAATTTTAAAAAATAAAATAAAATTTAGGGCCTTATAATAGAAAAATCGATCAAATAATAATAATTTTTTTTGGTCTTTAATAATAATTTTTTTTAATTTATACTCTAATAATAAAGATTAAGAGTCTAAATTTAACAACAATATACAAATCTTATAAGATTCTACTCTGCCGTAATTAATCAATTTATTTGCGATTAATAATACATAAATCTTACCTTTTTTAACTTCTTATCTAATATATTTAGAATTTATGATAAAAAGTTGAAAGAAAATATACAATCATACAATTAATTTAAATTTATGATCAATTTAAATCTTGAGATAAATATACAATTATAGATTGGAAGCTAGATAGTAACATGAAACATCACACGATAGACAAGTCCAAGGGAGACACCAAAGAAAATGTCCCATTAAATTTTAGAAATGTAATGGGCCATCTCTATGATTATTTTGTGTTTAACCCACCGAACGAATTGTTTTTTTTTTAATAATAATTAATAATTAGATTAGAAAATAACATATTGGGCATGATTGTACTAGCCTAGCTTCTTTTTCCCCCATAAAAATAAAATAAAATAAATGATTCATAACTAATCAATCAAGATTGAAGAGTATCAATCATTTTGGGGATCGAATATCTTATGTACCATCTATCTTATTAACTATTTCATCCTTTAATTAAAATATATTATTTTAAAAATTTACATATTTTTTTTAAAAGTAATTAAATAAAAATATATTTATATCCCTCATAATTATTCTACATTTTCACTTCATTAAAAACTACAATTAAGCACTAACATCTTTGATTTTTTGTAACTTGTGAGTTCCGATTTCCGAGGTTGTTGACTAATCGCCTACGAGTTCTAACCCTACCTTGCAAAGGACACAAATATGTAAGACAGACGACAAGTCAATGAAGGCCTTGAGCACCCACTAATTATACATAATAGGTAAAGAATGAGATTTAAATCCTTAACCTTCTGCAAGTGTCACCTCTCACTTACTACTAGAGTAAGGGTACGAATACATTATAGTTAATGAAATACGCATGTAAAATGAATTACAAATAGAGATTACATTATAGTTAATGAAAAACACATGTAAAATGGGTACGAATATATTAAAATAGATTTCATATTTAAAATGACTAGCCGTATAATCGTAATAGATTAATTGAATAGTGTGTTTTTATTCACATTGCTTTAAACTATGATGCAATTATTTCATAAATTGATACTATCGTAATAGATTAATTCAAATGGTGTATTTTTTAATTAGTGTCGGTCATCATCAAGAAAGGGCACGAGGCGATTACAACGGTTAATTGCTTGTGCTCAATTCCTTCGAGAAGAATTAACGCGCTTAGCTAGCTATATCAAACAAGCCGAGCTCGAGTCGATGAATGAATTTAAATCAGTAAAGAGATTGAATCGAACTTCGAGTACTGAAGTCTGTTGGGATTCGGGATCGGGAATCATATACACACGTGCGCGCATACGCTAATAGCTTAACACATATCCGAGCGGAGTTTCATCCTAAAATCAATTGATAATAGAAGTAATCCACTAGCTTATATACTAAGACTTCAATTCGTTATTCATATTATCAATGTGGGACACGTAGTTCATTCTCTCAAACATCGAGTTTGGAATGAGCTTGAACTATTCAGCTCAAGAACAACCTCCTATTTAAGACATAGTAATCTATAAGAAATTTTGTAAATTCCATCGAATTGAAACTGCAATAGTTCAAAATCATATCACAATTTAATTATTTTTTTAAACGCGAAATAATTTGGCTTTAGGGCATAACCCTAAACACCAAGAGCATCCATACGGATGAGACTGCATAGCAGAGAGTCGTCAGGGACCGTAGAGCTGTGGAAAGCAAAATTAAGGTGCGATAAACGGTCCACAACCTGATTTGTCTCCCTATAGACATGACGAATCTCGACGGAACCAAAGAAGTCCAGCAAGACTAGACTGTCCGAGACAATCATTTCAGAGTCTCCAGTAGACTAGTTTTCCAATACCCAGTTTATAATGGTGAGGTTATCACCCTCAATTTCTAGGTTTGTTATGTTAAGTTCTTTTGCTGTTATGATTCCTTTCCAAAGCCCAGCATTCCGAGCCAGCAACAGACGGAATGGGACACGGCCAGAACCGAAATATCACAATTTAATTAAATTGAGCTTAAAACTACGTTTATTTTCCGTTTTCAGTCCACGTGAATCTCAACAATATCTGTGAGTGTGTACCAAGTGTATATGATCACACTCGGTTAGGCAAGTAAGAAGGGCAGTTTGGTAATTTCACCTCACCTTCCTCTCAAATGTAAATAGGCGGGAGAGTTTATTTGCTTCTCTGTAACGGAGTTCTGCTCCAAAATTGAGTTTACAGATCAGATTTCCTTCAATCCAATTTGATCAATATCGTTTTTTTCAAAATATCGATCAAATTTAATCGAACCATTTTGGCTCGTGTGTACATCTAAACGATTAAAAGAACAAAAAACGTGGTTGATAAAGATATTCGTTGAATTTATGTTTTTTTTTTGGGGGGGTGTACGTTTTGATTTCTTGTGATTTGCTTTCGTAATTGTTAGATTTTGTGATCATAAGAGGTCAACCAATCGGTTTCACTCTCAAACACAAAAACTTAAGTTAAAGCTTGTGAAATATCCGATAAGCCATTAACAGTGGCAAACACATGTCAGATTGCATTAAATAATGGATATGAAACAGATAACACTCTCATATCAAATCTTTCAATATACGCACTTCTCATCTCTTCTTATGTAAATCACTATTTGTTTTTCCTTATTTTATCTGAGGTAAGACGTTAACGCCCAAAACCATCTCAACACTTAACTTGTTGGATCTACCTACTTGATTATTTTAGAAAGTCAAAAGGGTTAATTAACCAATTTCAGTTTACATGTACAACGCCACGAACGATGTGGACTTGTACTTAATTACAACGTACGTGTACGGGTAACGTATCAACGTTTTTCTCGCCGACTGTACTGGGTACGACGTCGAACTTTCTCCCCGTTGAAAGGTGAAACGGAATTTCCGCCGGGTAACCCTAAGGTTTTGTCTAATCCGTGAGGTAACCAAAGTTTTTGGTGAGTCCGCGTGGTAACCCTGGGGTTTTAATTTTTTCCGCGTTTTAACCAAATTGTCATTTTGGGATGAAAAGAGTGTGGGTGGAAAGTTTGGGCAAAAAATTGTAAATTAGGAGGGAGTTGATAAATAAAAAACTTTAGAGAGGCAGGTGCTCTTCTTCTTCCCCAGTGCGAAGAGCGATAGGCGATAGCAGAGGCTGCTCGATCTCCTTTCTCATGTCCAATACTTTCGACGACAAGGCCGAGGGAATCCTAGCGATGACAGACGGTGTAGATTGAAGAAGCTAAGAGCAGGTAATACCCCTCTCCTCTTATATCTCTTTACATCTAGGTTTGGAATTTAGGGTTCTTGAATTGGGGCTAAATTGGGGCTTTTCCCCAATTTCGATTTTAGGGTTCCTCCACTCCTTTTTATGAATGGAGATTGAATTTTTGGTGATATCTCATCCAAAATACGAAGTATTGCATGAAATAAGTAAGCAGTTGCAGTCCTCCTCTTCCTTCATTGCCGAAGACAGTGGTGCGGTATCGACCAGTAGTGACGATTTGAATTGACCACGAGCAGGTACTCCTCTCCACTTACCTCTCTCCTCCCATCTAAAATTGGGGCGTTTTTAAGCCTAAAATTTAGTTTCATTCTTGTTAAAATTTGTTCATGAGAAATTACATGAGAGAAAGAACCTCTTGGTGGTTTGCTGATTTTTGTGAAAAATTGTGTGATTCTTGTTAAAAAAATTAGGTGAAGTTTTGTGAGTATGCATTTACAATGTGATTAAAATTACTGTCTACTGCCTTTGCCTTTCATTCTTGTTAAAAATTTGTTCATGTGCTGATTTTTGTGAAAAATTGTGTGATTGTTGTTAAAAATTAGGTGAAGTTTTTTGAATACGCATGTTTACAATGTGCTGAAAATTACTATGTGTTGTTTTGGCAATAAAACTGTTTGATTCTTTTTAACTTTGCTAAATTAGTTTATGGCCTCTTTTGCTGTTAATGTTCATGTTCCTGTGTGATTGTGTGCTGATTTTTTGAGTAGGCATGTTCATGTGTGCTGATTCTTTTTAGACCTTTGCATAAAACTGTTTTTTTGAGTAGGCATGTTCATGTGTGCTGATTTTTTTTATTGTTGTTAAAAATTAATGTGTATTGTTTTGGCAAAGGACACATATTTTACTGTCAATGCCTTGCTTACCTCAGGCAATTCATTTAGCCTATTAGCTCAATGGGAGAGCGTTGTGTGTATACACAAAGATGTGGGTTCAAATCCCACGTAGGCTTATTATATTCATGAATCATGTGTATGTCGAATTGGATTTAGCTAGTTAATTACAAGTTAACTTTGATGGATTGAAGTGCAACTTTGCTCCTTTTGCTGCTAAAGTATTTTAGTTCCAGGTTGTGTTTATACACAGGTTGTATTTTAGTTGCTGCTAAAGTATCTTAGTTCCTGGTGTGATTATTTTAGGTTCTAATTTTGCAGACCTTTCCTCTCAATTGAATACCCACTTAAACTTAATTTTTTCACAATAATAAAGCTTATTTAATGGAACAAAAATTTGTTATAGCTGCCATAAGAACAGAACTAGAAGAAATATGCCAACAGAACTGATGTGGAATTGATAGCAAGATCACAATAAAAATCATTCATATTGATTAAAATCATATAGCAAGGTTACAAAATTAGTTGTTCAACAGTAGAGAACTTAACAAAACCACTAGTACCCACAAATACATTGCATTAGGTATTCAAACAAAAGTACCAACAATGTTTCTTTGGCTATGAGAAGTCTCCTAGAGCTGACTACCCTGAACACATGGTGCTGAACACATTACATCAACCACCGATTGTCCTCTTTCGACAGAGGTTGTTACTTTTCTTGCCCTCTTGTGTCTCTTTTGAACCAGGCCACCTTGTTCACGGCGTTCTCTTGCAGTCAAACCACCTTTACATGTCTTAGCATTATGCCCGAATGCCTTGCATTTACTACAATGTACAGTGCGAGACCTCAATCCTTTTTCTTTTTGTCCGGCTTGTCTTTTCCTGTTTCTTGGCGGTCTTCCAATTCCTCTTTTCATGGTGGGAGGGCTAATTGTTGGAAAGTCAAAAGTTGGCCATTGTTCTTCATCGAGCATAGCCCTATAATCAATAGAGTATGTTTTTCGCAACATTTCTGTAGAGTACCACTTAGAAACAAATTGTTGGGGAGGTTGTCCCCGCATTTCAGTAATCACCCTCACGGCATGCCTACAAGGAATCCCACTTATTTTCCATTCACCACACACACAAGTTCTGTTTGAAATGTTGACCGGTAAGGATGATTTTCCATCTTTAACTTCATACTCAAAATCCGAAGCCTTGAACACCTACAAGAACATAAAAAGCCAACTAATGTATAATAACACATCCCTAAAAAAAATATAATCAGCTATGCTAACAATAGAATTGAACAAAGCTAATAAATAAAATAGAAGAACGTAATCTGAAACTTCATAAATAGAATTGAACAAACCTCTAACTTGCGTGATTTTTTATAGCTTCATCTAATATGCGTTGTGCTTCTTCAGCTATGCCATTTATAGGTAACTTTCGAACATACTCTTGCCTCTCACAATGTCTACCCATACTTGTACGCCGAATACCTACAGACGTGTAGTTTGAGGACAAAAATATAGTCAGTTCAGCATAAATAACCTATGCATTCCAGCAAGTAAAAATTGGATTTTATGCAACCTAAATTCCAGCAAGTAAAAATTCGAGTTCAGATTGCGGTTACCTTCAAGAAGTGTCAACACAGGAAGGCACCTATCCGATCCTAACGTGGAATTGAAGGACTCGACAAAGTTACTTGATGTATCGGGCGAATGCAAGCTAGGATCATACTTGTGCCTAGCCCAACACTTCATATCTCCCAATTCATGAAACCATGTTACAGCACTAGGCCCAGCTGCCTGGTGCACCCGTTCCATTGCCTTCTTAAACTTTGACTCGGAGTATGCATAGCAACAAGACCAAAAGAGATCATGCATGTGTTGTCCTGGGAACTTCTTTTTAAAGTTGGCACACAAATGGGTACCACAATATCGTCTTGAAGATGTGGGCCATACTTCCGCAAGAGCCGGTTCAACCCCCTAAGTATATGACACAAACACAACCAATGTATTTTATTAGAAATATGAAAAAATAATGTTTGCAAACTTTTAAATTTTTGGGTATTGGCTTACCTTCTGTCTATCTGATATGATGCACCAGTTATCTCGATCCGCATTCTCCAACAGCCCTCTCAAGTGATATAAGAAAGAAGACCATGTATTCTTGCTTTCATTCTCATATACACCATATGCTATGGGGAAAATATGGTTGTCACCATCTAGTGCGATTGCAGACAGTACAACCCCACCATATTTGCCTTTTAGATGGCACCCATCTACTCCAATTAACCCTCTGCATCCTAGGATGAATCCCTCAATCATCGGCTTCAAAGCAATGAATACACTCTTAAATTGAATCGGTTTCTCGGGGTTATCAGCTACATCTCCCCACACACAATGAGCCTTAGAGCCTGGATTAGTTGACTTTAAAACCTCACAATATCCTGGCAAACTGGCATACGATTTGCCTTCGTCTCCATGAAGCATCTTTTCAGCAATTTTTTTTGCCTCGTACAAGGATGAATGCTTAAGATTAATGCCAAATGCTTGAAACAGGAGCTTGTTTATGGTTTTCCCCGTGATGTTTTCATTTGCATTCACATCTTGGAGAATCTTTCGAGCTGCCCATGCCGGAGTTGCCATGGGATTATGCATGCCTAGTCTCATGCATGTATGACTGTTATTCAATGACTTTATCGCCCATGTACATCCATCTACCAATCTCGATGAATGGATCCTCCAACCACATTCTTTTTCAGCACACACCGCTGTATATCTGTTTCCCTCATTTTTTATTACTACAAGGCAAAACCCCTCTTGAACACAGTAATCTCTTATAACATCCAGAAGTTGAGGTTTGTCCATAAAGATCATCCACTCTTTAAGACTAATTTTTCCAAACTCATAATCTTCATACATCTCACCATTACCATAAAGCCTATCAAAGTAATCTTCCTCGCCTTCATCATCAGACAAATCATCATTTTGCACATGAATATCAACCACATCATCATCATCATGTGTATTGCCACTCGGCAAGGTAGAAACCACATCAACATCCCTTGTTCTACTAAGATTACCCGAAGTAGGCTCACTACCCAAAGTAGGCTCACTACCAGAGCTTTGAGAAGTATTTTTCACTTTCAGAATATGTATTCCTCTTCTTCTCGCAGTAGTGGAAGGGACTTTCTTACTCGGCTTGTATGATTGTGAGTCCATAGATGTTGTCCCATGGCTTGACCTTGGAGTTACAGCATTATCAACAAGCTTCTTTGAATCAATTAGACCTCGTGCCAACTCTAGATTTTTAGACGGAGAATCACCCGATCCAATTGCCAAATTAATCAACTTCTTGTCATGAAACGAGTTGAGCATCTTCACCAAATCACTGTCATTCTTTAACTCGAAATTCTGAGAATTGAAGGCATACCATAATGTTGGTTGTTCAGGAAGCTCCATCCCAATTTTTTCAGCCCCTTCTAATAGGTCTACAAATAAGTCAAGAAGATTGCTTTGCTCTAGATCACCCACATGTATTTCTACATATTTAGATTGGTTATACCGTAGTCTCAACACTATATTATCTACCTTTCTGCAAAATAATAACATTCATAAAAATGTGGGGAAAGAAGGAACCTCAAATTCGAAATTGAGAAAAGCCCTAATTTATCCCCAATTCATGAACCCTAAATTCGAATGCTAAATTAGAGGAGAGATGATAGAAAAGAAATACTTACCTGTTTTTGGCATCTCCTCCGCCACCCGTCATCTCCAAACCTCCCTTGTCCTCTTCGTCGAACGTAAGATGTAACTCTTTGCAATTCTGGTTCTTCGCACTAGGGAAGAAGAAGAGCACCTGCCTCTCTACGTTTTTTATTTCTCAACTCCCTCCTAATTTACAATTTTTTGCCCAAACTTTCCACCCACACTCTTTTCATCCCAAAATGACAATTTGGTTAAAACGCGGAAAAAATTAAAACCCTAGGGTTACCACGCGGACTCACCAAAAACTTTGGTTACCTCGCGGATTAGACAAAACCTTAGGGTTACCCGGCGGAAATTCCGAAGGTGAAAATACTACTCCCTACGTATGTATATGTTTTCTTAAGTAAATATTTGATTCAAGATGTCGACGAGTTAGCAGACGAAAATTGCCTAAACATAGAGTAAAAATATGAAACAGACGCAACGAAATAAGCAGATACAAACTCTACAATAAAACAACATAAGCACAACTACTCGCATAAAGCCAAGCACCATGTTGATGCACTCTCCAATCCTTGTTCATGATCATCATACCAATGTACCTTTCGATTAATTCCTTCTTCAGGATAGTAACAAACTATCATAGGTTGAACAAAACTAAGAACACACTTATTAGATCGAACCTTCGCGATCACCACATAGTCAACCACAAAAACTATCCTTGATCACGATCATAGTCGGCCACGGGCCACCTGCTTATCTTGCTGTCAGCCACATATTGGTTCACAATTCGCAGTGCCACTTGCCCAAGTAACGGCATTCACTATGACGACACCAACTCACGCTGGCATCTTATTATAGGATCGTTTATACTACTAAACCCACCCTACGAAAGTGGAACTCACGTGCTATATATCGCACTGTCGGTGTCTAATTGGACCCCGCTCCGCGGTTACCCTATGAGGTCTCACTGAATGCCTATGCCTTAACAGAATAACAGTTAACACTATAAATACCCCTCGACCACATTCAAAAGGACCAATTTTAATTTCAAGAGAAGGAGGAAACTCTACAACTATTTTCTGAAGTAAAACCCAGGAATTTGTGTCTCTAAGTCTCCTAGCATAAAGAATCGTTTCTAAGATACCTCGATCAATCAAAGTTACACTCACGGCAACAATTGAACAATAAAACACAAAGCAAATCTAATCGCGAACAAAGTAATATCGCAAAGCACAACTAGGTTTCATCGCGATAATTACTTCATACTCTTATTATTTAGGTATTATTCATCTTATTCCCATAAAAATAGGAAATATGTCAGCAAAGTGAGGGAATAAAGATAAATAATATTTTCATAAACCTTCAGGTTTAATATAGGAATTTATAAAAGATTACAACAGTGCATTGATTCTGTTTTTGGCCAAGTATTTTAAATCATAACTATTGGATATAGACAGGGGAGGAGCTGAGGGGGGCCTAGGGGGTCACGTGCCCCCCTCTCATTTGACGAACTACCTAGGTGTATTGTACTCGTTGATAGCTTCGTTTTGATATATAATACGCCTTAATACGATATCTAAGTAAAAAGTTATGAATGTTTCAAAATTACAGCTATATTAATCACTTTAATTTTGTTGCAATAGGCTATAATGCTTTTATATTTTATTTAAATTAATATTCACATACTATAATTCATCCTGAGAACTTAATTCGAAAAAAGAGGTTATATTAATCATTTTGACAATTAAATAAAAAGTTACGCAAGTCTACAATTTTTATATCTGGTTATAAATTATTATATGTTATGAGTGCAACAAATGATATATATATATATATTAACTAGAGTTTTTATTTAAGCCAAACAAGTCTAGTATTGTTTGATTATATTTAGCTCATTTAGAGACAAGTCAAGCTCAAGTCGAACCTATATTTGAACTTGAGGTCATACTAGACTTATTTAATAAATGAACGAGCTTGAGCTAAGTTTTTCCCCCCAAGTATTATGCAACGTACTTTACTTGCTCATGACATGGAAATTTAAAAGAAAATTTGTAAATTTCACAAAGTTCGTGCTATTTGAGTTTCAATCGAGCCGAGCCGAACTTTGAATCAAGCATAAAAATGTGCTATAAACAACTCATTTTGTAAATAATGCTCGAACCGAGCTTTTATTAAGAAAAACTCGAGCCAAACTCTAGATACTTAGCTCATATAACAACTATAATTTTAACTTAGTGTTTATTATATTGCATTTCCTATACTTATTTAGTTAATACTCCCTCCGTCCTAAAATACATTGCCTTTTAGCATTTTGCACAAGTTTTAATAAAACACTTTACTTTTAAAAAACATCATCATTACACTAACTTTTTCATAAATTTTATTATTTTTTAACACCCACTACACATTTTAACCAATCAAATTATTTTAAAAAGTCAACATCACACAAACCAATACAAATCATTACAACTTCCTACCTAGAAAACATAAAAGACCATCTATTATTGGACAAAATTTTATCTCTAAAAACCCATGTATTGTTGGACGGAGGGAGTATTTTTTTTTGGATATTTCATTTATATATATTTATATTTCTTTTTTTCAGGTGTAAAAATAATGATAGTGTTTTATCATAAACCGAAGACATTTTATCTTAAAATAACATCATTTATTATCATATTATATATTTAATCCAAAACTATATCGTAAATTATAATTGTGTCCCCTCGAAAAAAAATTTGCCTCCGCCACTGGATATAGTACGATGAGTCATACACTCATATCCCATATGACGCATCAAATCTTATTTAATATACAATGTACCGAATGCTGTCTAAATCATTTTAATTCTCACCCCGACTATTAAAAAACAACTATGCTTTTAAATTACTTTTAAATTTAATTACAAATCATACCATAAGCTAATCTTCCAATGAATAATAAATTAATATAGCTATTATCCAAAGTTTTAATATATACAATTTCAATGAAAAAACATAAAAATTCAGCAATTTAATTTAGTCGTGTAAAAAATCTAAAAATCTTTCTTAATAGACTTGGCCGGCCAGGTTGGCCTTGAATAGTTCAGATTATTTTGGAGTTTTTATTATCCTAAGTAACAATTTTTTTCATATATATGTTATAACTTTTTTAAAAATTGTCCATATTTATATTTTGCTTACAAAACGCTATTTATTCTTGTTATTACTACTACCACTATTATCATAATTATTACCCTCCGATATTTGAATTTTGTGCACGTAATTTAGGAGTTATTTATTTTAATTAATTTTTTTTATAATTGAATATTTAAACTAGCAATTTCACTTTTGTTAATTATCCCAATTTATCCCGCGAATTTAAACTCCCACAACTTGCGTTGCGTGGCCTTATGTCCGCCTCCAGGCTATTGGGGCCCTATATATAAGCTTCGCCCTCCAACTCCTTCCTCAACAGCTCAATCAAAACCTACACAAGCCCGCAGGGGCCCGTTTTCTCTCTCTCTCTAAAATGGCGCTCCGCAGGGAATTCGCTAAGCGACTCGTGCACCTCAGCACCGCCACGGCGTCGCCGGTGGCTCCTCGCCGGAGCTACCTGGCGTCGCCGGACAACGCCAGCCGCGGATTATTCCGGAGGTTCCTCCAGCGCAGGGCGATCAACCAGTCCTCGTCGAGGCCGGCGCCGCCGGTGAGGCTGCCGGAGTTCCTCTCCTTGCCGGTCGGCGATAAGCTCCGGGAGAAGCTCTCGGAGATGACGAGCATTGGCCGCCTCGACGGCCTCGCTCACCTCCCTCCGGCGAAGGAGAATCTCGCCGGTTTCGTTACGGTGGAGGACGTCAGGAGGATCGCCAGGGCCGCACAGCTGGAGAAGGTGAAGCAGCGGCTCCGATCGGTGCCGGAGAACACGGTGTCGTACTCGGAATTCGTTCAGATCTGCGTTGAGTCCTGTGGGAGCGAAAATCAGGGGTTGGAATTCGCGAAGCTGTTAGACGACACCGTAAACGTCATCGTTTTGGGTGACGTCGTCTTCCTCCGCCCCGAACAGGTACTCTACAACTCCGTTATAAACGCTCCCTTCCGTTATCTCTGCCGTTTTCCCCAAAAATTAAATTTATTAACACCTAAATTCAAATATTACAGAAAATCGACAACAAATTTTTTTTGTTCTAATTGACAATAATAATTTATTTAAAAAAATCACAAGCTAGTTTTGTTTAGATCCGTCTTTTTATAAGGTGTGCTTTCACTTATACACCTTTTTTTTTGTTATATGTTTTTTATGGTATTCTGTCTGCGACCTGTTAGATATTGAGATTCAGGTTTAATTTCAAAATTAAAAAAATAGTAAAAATCATTTTTTTAGCGAGTATATTTATTTAATTGTGTAAAAAGTTCGGAATTACGATCATATTTAATAGTGTAAAAATCATCTGTAAAAATTGGGTTTATTTATCAAATTAAATTTTATTATAAAATACTAGTATATATTTACAATAATTTGACATTTTCTTAACCTTTTTTTTACAGGTGGCGAAATCGGTGGAGAGCTTGATATGGGAGTCATGGGCTGGGCCGAACGATCCAAGAAGGAAGGATTTGGAGGAGATGGAGGAGCAAAAGGCCCAAATAGACAAAGAGGCCCAAAGTGAGGTGATGAAGGAGTTATATGGTGGGCTGGGCCTGATGGTGGCCCAAACGGTGGGGTTCATGAGGCTGACGTTCTGGGAGCTGAGTTGGGACGTGATGGAGCCAATTTGCTTCTTTGTGGGGACGATGCACTTTGCCATGGCTTACGCCTTCTTCCTCCGGACCTCCACCGAGCCCTCCTTCGAGGGGTTCTTCAGGCGGAGGTTCCGGACGAAGCAGGCCAAGCTCATGAGAGCCTACGGCTTTGATGTCGAGAAATACGAGCGCCTCTCCAAGGCGGTCTATCCTGCCGAAGCTAACTTTAATGGTAGAAGGATGAGTGTAGTATAAAAATGAGTCCTTTTTCGGCTGTAACGCGTGATTGGTTTTGCGTTGCGAATGCTTGGTAATGGCTTGGATTAAGTAAGAACATATGCAAGGAACTAATGATTAAGGGTTCGTTTGCATGATCATTAATTATAATATTGCATTATAATATGTATTATAATATAATGCAATATTGTGTATTATAAGTTAAAATTTACGATCTGCAAACGGACCCTGAGCTTTAGAGAACTAATGAACATAAGCAACACACATCTAACCTACATAGTCTTTGAGGTATTGGTTGTAACCAAATAAGGCAATAGGCATACATATATTTTTACTTTTTATCGGATTCAGTGGTTTTCTATCTCGTTCTGGGTAGGTCTAATAAGGAGAAAGATAGTTCAATTTGAAAGATGTTTCTTTTATCGCAACTCTAACTTGAGACTTCTGATCAAAGAAGAGGTTTTTCTTATACCTAAGCATGGTCCGAGCGGGCTTGGGCCGGGCCTTGACCAAATTTTCAGCTCATTATTTCGAGTTGGGTTTGGGCTAGGCCCGGTTTTTGGGTCTAGTGCCTTGTCTAAGCCCACATCTCAAATTCGTTTTCTATCCGAAATCGAACTAAAAAAAAATTAACAAAAAAAGAGACAAATCACAACATTATACCAATACTTTCAAATGTGAGGAAAATCTGGACAATATTAGCTTACTAGCAAATGTAAATCAACGGTATATATTGTACCAGTACTTTCAGATGACACTCGGGCTATGCGAGAGAGCATTTTGAAGATGAGAGCGTTTAAGATTGAGAAATGTTAGCACTTAGTAGCAATCTAACACCCGTAATATAGTTATAAATTATAGAAATTATGTATATATTTTTATTATGGTAATAATAGTAGTAATAATAGTACATGATATTATATATAACTTATATATAATTATAACATTAATATAAACCGGATCGGGCCTGTCACCCCGGGAAAAAAAAACATTTTTTTTGGGTTTCATTCATACATGATCCATCTACTAACAGTTTTGGGTTTCATTCATACATGATCCATCTACTAACAGTTTTGTTTAATTGATAAGGAAAAAAAACAATATGTAAGTTAGGGAATGATCTCAATATTTTCTCTCTAGAGAATATATTGGGAAACCTTTTGGACAAAAAACCATCTCAATATCTTCAAAGAAATGAAGATGGGGTATCTCTTGCGGCTATGTGACTTGACAACTAAGACCCACTTAGCTATAGGCAAAGAGGAAGGTCCTAACATCTAGGCACAATTTTTAAGACGTTGTACCTAATCCAAGTTGTCTCCACAAGGCAACAGCTGTTGGCAAAGCGGAAGGTCCTAACATCCAGGCACAATTTTTAAAGCGGAAGGTCCCTACTCCCTTCCCTACAACACAAAATTAATTAGCATTTATTTAATTTAAAAAATAAAAAATAAAAAATATTTATATTTCTAACATCCATTTATATATATTTATAAAATTTTATTTTAAAACATCATGTTTTAAAAATTTTAATAATTATATTTTGTAAAATATTGCCTTTTTAATTTTTAAAAATTTTAAAATATGATTTTTCAAAATAAAATTTTATAAACATATAAAAATAGAGGTTAGAAATATAAATATATTTTTTTAAAAAAAATTAAGATTAAATAAATATTAAAATAAATTAATGGTGTAGGGAGGGGAGTAGGGAGGGTGGAGTAGAAGATCTCCATTGCGCTGAACCTAATCCAAGTTGTCTCCACAAGGTAACAAGCACAACAAAAGTGGTCGTTCCAAGATGAAATGACATCGAAAATCAAGAAGAGGATTTGGTGGTAGTAGAACCTCTATAAATTAATAGGATCGGCGCCGTGATATTTTACTACGGAGTAATTTATAGAGTTATTAATTCATCAACAAATTAATATTTTATTAATTCAAAGTTAGTCTTTTTTTTTAGTTATTTCTATATACTTTATACTAGTTTAGTACCCGTACCGTGTGCGATTTTTTACAATTTAAATGAATTTAATATAAATACTCGTTCATAGAACTAATTAATTTATTTAACCTCTTTTTATTTTTTACACAATTTAAATAAAATTATCATTGATTCTTATTAATATATTGAAAGTATTATCAAACTTTAATATAATTATTATCAAAATCTTACAAAATTTGGTAAAATCTTTCCAAAATATATCTATCTTTAAAAACGTATGAAAACTATTATCTTAAAATTGATTAAGGTGAAGATAATTTTTTTTGATTGGTTATTACTATTAAGATAAGGAGAACATGTCATTTGTTACATACGACTTATCATTTATTATCTATATACATATACTAAAACCGATGCATTGGTGCCTGCGTGGCAGCGTGTGAGTGCATTTGCATACGTGGCGATGCGTGAGTGTATCTTGCAGAACTCTCTCCCGTCAAAAAGAAAATCTAATAAAAATAATTATTTTATTTTAGCACTAACACATATAATTGGATAGATAGAATATCACGTACTTACCAAAAATATTAATAGATAAATATGTAATATTTGATATGTGCTATTTTATTTATATTTAGATTATTTTTTGGTGGAAAGAATTATTTATATCAAAACCAATCATTTAATAATTGTTATTTTATATGTATGTATATTTTTTGAGGCCAAAATAAATAATTAAAATATTATGTAGTCATATATGTAGTCACAATCCATCCGTACATATATAGATATTTCAGTAAACAAATGTAATAAATATATACTACATATTTAATAAAAAAGAATATTAAAATATTTGTAAAAATCAACTATCTAATTAAATTACATGAGATTTAATTAACCATGTATTAGAAAAAAAACCTTTTATGTAGTACCTTATAGATGTGAATTTTATTTATATTTTGAGAGAATTTAATTAAAAGATATTTAGATTATATATAACCTGTTGAACTAATTTTATTCATATTTATATTATTTTTTGGAGGAAAAAATAATTTATATTTAGATTAACGTATTCTCCGTACCGATCTACACTAGTATCTATTATATATATATATATATATATATATATATATATATATATATATATATATATATATATATATATATATATATATATATATATATATATATATATATATATATATATATATATATATATATATATATATCTTCTAAAATTAGTTACGTATGTAAAATCTTATCTTATATAATAGGTAAAATCTTATCTTATATAGTATTTAAAATTCGTTAATATATTCTAAACATATATCCATATCTAATCAAATTGGGTCAAATTTTATTTTCTGAATATATAGATATATTGATTAAATAGATTTAGAATCAAATTTATCTTATGCATATATTAATTATTAAATCTTATCTTAAAAAATAGTATTTAAATTTGGTTAATATCTTCTAAAAATATATCCATATCTAATCAAATCGAGTCAAAATTCATCTTATGCATAGATAGATATATTGATTGATTAAATAGAGTTAGAATAAAATTTTAGCTTATGCATATATAGATATATTGATTGATTGAATTGATATATCTAATTTTATCTTGTACATATATTAATTATTTCTTTCAAAAAATGTGATTGGTTCATATGACTACTTTTAAGGAGAAGTCGCCATATGTCTCAACCGACTTCTCTTTTATTATATATATAATATAATAATATACTTGATAATTGATGATATAATTATTAATTTATGATTTTTTTTGTTAGTTCTTTGTAATTTTTTAAAAATATACTACATATTATCTTATCGAATTATCTAAATTTTCCACTAGTCCAAATCGGGCCCAGAAAAAATTATTAATTTAGAGAGTTAAATAATTTATCGAATATTAAGGCTTCGTTTGGTTAAACGTGGTAATTTCACTTCCTAGGAAGTTGCTTCCCATGAAATAAACTTCCCATGAATTTTACTTTCCGGGAAGTATAAAAACATGTTTGGTTGAAAATAAATTCACATGAACTCAATTCCTATAATTTGTTTGGTTGAACGGGGAAATCTCATAGCAATTTATTTAAAATTACTCTTATGACCTTTATTTATTAACACGGCCTTCTTCTTATAGGGACAAAATGGAAATTTTCTTAATCAAAATTAAAATAAAAATGAGATTTGGAAAAAAATAGGGGGGAAGTAGATCTTACCCACCCCCTCATGGTAAGATGAATTCCACCATTTTGGAGGAATTTCAATTCCCAGGAATTAGAATTCCTTGTTTTTTAGCTTTAATTTTTTGTACCAAATACATGTATTGTCAATCACTTCCTGGGTTTTTGTACTTCCCGGGAAGTAAATAGCTAACCAAACGAGCTCTAATTCAAGGATGTTCTAATGTATAGCTTACGACGAACTAGGCAGAACCACTTCCCAAATATCGACGCAACGAATACCTATGGGCATCAAGGCATACGACAAAGAGGTCAAGGAGATCATTGCCACCGACCAAGAGTTGTGACAGAAGTATCATCGTCCGACCAAGACTAGTTATTCGAAAGGTTATGAAACCTTGTTGAAACTTGTAGATCGTCCAGGGATTTCACCTTTACCGGAAAGGCACCTTACAATGTCACAGTGAATAAGGAATGAACTCACCCTACTTTGCATCCGTTTTTACATAAAAATCAACAGCAAAAAAATAAAAATAAAAATAAAAATCTGACATAAGAAAGCTCATTAGAAGAACTTTTTCTACCCATTGTTTAAGCATGGTACGGAAGGCCCAAGGAGTCAAATCGCACTTCATTCATAGAATGGGCCGGATTACGGAGGTAGTGATGGGCCGAGCCCAATCACAATGAAAGGGAGTATATCATTTGTGAAGGCTGTTATATGAGCTGAACAGCTCGGGCTCGGCTCGAAAAAAGCTCGACTCGAGCTCGTTCACTAACCTAAAAAAGCCGAGCCTGAACATGATTTTAAGCTCGGTTGAAAACTCGGCTCGTTCGATTTAGGCTCGAATAGCTCGAATTCTATGGAATTTCTAAAATTTTCTTTAAGTTAATATGTTATGACCAAGTAAAACTACATAAACCTCAAAAAAAGCTTGGCTCGAGCTCGTTCAATTACTAAAACAAGCCGAGCTTAAACAAAAAAGAAAACTCGTTTAAAAATTGGGCTCGGCTCGGCTCGAGCTCGTTTAACAAATGAAAAGCTTGAACATACCAAGCTCGGCTCATTCTGCTCGAATAACACCCCTATTCACAAATCACAATTCCTAGTGGATGGGAATATGGGATTGTGTTTTTGAATAAATAAATACCATACCTTAGTAATATAAAAGTATAGATTAATTATTTTCCTTTTCCCTTTCTATCTATAAATCTAGCCCGGTAATGTTCGACTAGGAATTGAAAAGTTTGAATCTATGGTAGCATAAAGCCGAGAGGGATCTTGACCCGAATCTTTACCTTATCAAAAATAAATAAATAAATAAAATAAAGATGAGAGGGATCCTACTGCTAACGGTATATCAACTTGTCAGAATGAACATTACCATTGTGTTCGTAATTTTGAAATGCACTTCAGATTATAATTTTTTTATAATGAAATAAAAAGTTCATAGAGATTTCATATTAAAGCATAGGAAAATTTACGAAAAACCACCCCTTAAATTTGAAATTACAATAAACCACCCCTTAAATGGTTTCCATTAACAAATCACTACCCATCACCAAATTACATTGTGTTTTCGTTAAAAAAATTATATTTTAACATTTTTCAACATAAAATATGCATTTAATTATTTTAATCGTTAGTAATAACCTAATTTTAAAGGTTAATTATAATTTATCTTCAAAGGTTAATTATTGAAATACAATTTTTAAAAAATAAATAAATAATTTGAATATTATTTTTAACTACATAAATGGAAATTATTATTTATAATCATATTATACTTAAAAATAATAATTTAGGTAACACTTATAAAATTATTTTAAGACAAATCGAAAGATATTTATAAGTACGTTTTTTTTTAAAAATGATATCTATAATACAATTCAACCCCTTCAATTCAAATTTTAAATATATTTATACATAAATTTTGAGTTTAAAAATATTAAAATTTAATATATTTAAGGATGGCTTAACAAAAATAGACCAGGGGTGGTGATTTGTTGATGAGTATCTTTTAAGGGGTAGTTTTTTGTAATTTTTAATTTAAGGGGTGGTTAAATGAAACCAACATACTTAAAGGGCGATTTTCTGTAAATTACCCTAAAACATATGGTTCTTAAATAGCAGCCAAAGGCCCACGGTAAGATATGTGAAAAGTTACCCTAAAAACTTGGATACAGAGATAAGGAAAAAATCAACTGACCCTCAAAAAGTACACGAGAAAACATTTGCACACATCATAACTTAAGCAGACATACCAACTTGATGGCCAAAAAAGAAAGATGTTAACTTCATTTTCAACGTGGTCATATATTGAGTTAAATGAATATTTATATCCAATGGAAAAAATATTGAAGCCGTTGGATCAAAATATTTATATTCACTCAAACATAAGTAATGAAAGGATATGGAAAATCACATCATGTAGATGGCATTTGATTGGAAAGTCCAACATCAAGGATTATAAAAACACATGACGTAAATGATCAAAACACAAAATTAATAATGGAGAAAAATTGATCCGATTGAAAAAACATTTCCAGAAAACGATATCCCATGGGAAACACATCCCAGAAATAAAAGGCTACGAAAAATCAAATCATGTAAATGATGTAAATGAATACCATGGTAAATCATACTACCTCCGTTGCAAAATATAAGGGTTTTTACTTTTTGACACGTTTTTTAATGAGCTAAAAACTCCATGAAATATTATTTTTTTATTAAATTTTTTTACATAGTATTATACATATATATGTATAATACTATGTAAAAAAATTTAATAAAAAAATAATATTTCATGGAGTTTTTAGCTCATTAAAAAACGTGTCAAAAAGTAAAAGCCCTTATATTTTGCAACGGAGGTAGTATCATATAAGCGGGTTTCTTATAGGGGACATCCCACATGATAGCTTATCGCGTAAATGATACGAGTGAGAGAGTAAATCATTCAAGTGACACACCTCATAATTGACCAACGCAATGCAAATAATAAAAAGACAAAAGTAGAGAAAACTATATCAACCCAATCAATCTCTTTTCATTTTGAGAAAAACAAAAACTCATGGGACAAAACTCAGAAGAATAGATGCAGGAAAAAGTGCAAAAAATTGCAAATAATGTAAACTAATGGGCATGGAAAATATAATCACCGAGATGACAATGGACTGGAATGTGCATCTTGTAAAGGACACCCAAAAGGATCACGAAAATAGTGTACGCAACAGAACTCCAAATTTCGGAAAGCACATCATGCAAAAAATATCTAAAAAGTTTTTGTCACATAAAGAAAACCTCAAAAGTTATGGAAGATATAACACATATAAGTCTCAATGCCAAGGTATTTGTAAACTAAATCAAGTAAATGATACTCCGTACTTAAAATCTGTGGAAGGCACAACACCTATATAAATCTCACCCTAACACCTATATAAATCTCACCCTGGGGCTTTGAGAAAGTTCAAGTAAATGACAATATCGAAATAAAGCTAGTAACATAAAGAATATTTAAGAGGTTGAACAAAACAATTGAATTAAATAACACTAATATCCTATGGTAAACACTTAAAACACATCAAGTAATTGAAAGGATATGAAAAATCACATCATGCAGATGAAACTTGATTGGAAAGTCCAACATAATGGATACCAGATACGAGAGCACATCACGTAAATGATTGAAACACAAAATTAGTAATAAAGAAAAATTGATTCGATTGAAAAAATATTTCCAGCAAACGATATCCAATGGGTAACACGTCACGTAAATGAAAGGCTACGAAAAATCTAATCATGTAAATGATGCAAATGAATACCCCTGGAAAATCATATCAAGTAAGCGGTCCTTGTAGGGTAAATAACAAGGGATGGCACATCACGTAAATGACACCAATAAGAAAGTAAATCATTCAAGTGACACGACTCATAATTGAAGAACATAATGTAAATGAGTAGAGAAAATCGTATCAACCCAATCAATCTCTCATTTTAAGAAAAAACCAAAGCCCATGGGAAATAATTTAGAAGAATAGATGTAGTTAAGAGTGCAACTAATGCAAAATTGCAAATGATATCCCATGAGAATCACATCAGGTAAATGACATGTTACGAGAAATAACATCATGTAAATGACAGCCTTTGGCATAGTTGGTCTAACTCATAAATAACATCATGTAAATTAATACGCAGGGAAAATCACATCATCGAGATGAAAACGAATTGGAAAGAGCATCAGCTAAAGGACACTCACATCACATAAATGATGTATGTGAAAACTCCAAATTTTGGAAAGCACGCCATGCAAAAAATACCCAAAAAGTTTGTCGCATAAATAAAACCTCAATAGTTGTGGAAGATACAACATAAGGTTTTTGGAAAGTACATCAAGTAAATGATACTTAAAAGTTATGGAAGACACAACACCTATACAACTCTCACCCTAAGCTTTCAAAAAGTTCATCAAATAAATGACAATATCGAAAACAAAATTAGTAGCATACAAATATTGAAGTCATTGAAAAAAACAATTGAGGTAAATGATATTGATATCCGATGGGAAACACTCAAAACACATCAAGTAAATGAAAGAATATTAAAAACCACATCTTATAAATGAATAGCCATTGAAAATCAGATCATACTGATGAAATTTGATTGGAAAGTCCACTATCAAGGATACCTCATATGAGAGCACATCAAAACACATTAAGTAAATAAAAGAATATTAAAAATCACATCCTATAAATGAATACCCATTGAAAATCAGACAATTGATAGGAAAGTCCAATATCAAGGATACCTCATATGAGAGCACATCACGTAAATGACCGAAACACTAAATTAATAATAAAAAATATTGATGTGATTGAAAAAACATTTCCAACAAACGATATCCCATGGGAAACACATCAACGTAAATGAAAAGCTACGAAAAATCAAATCATGTAAATGAATACCCATGGAAAATCACATCGTGTAAATGACAAAAGCAGACCTTGCATGGGAAACCCTAAGGGATAGCAAATCACGTAAATGAACCGGGAGCTAAAGTAAATGAGTCAAATGACCACACCTCATAATTGAATAACTTAATGTAATTGATAAAAAAAGACACAAGTAGATAAAACCGTATCAAACCAATAAATCTCTTTTCATTTTAAGAAAAACAAAGCTCGTGGACATAATTCAGAAGAATGCCTGCAATCAAAAGTGCAATTCCTGCAAAAGTTGCAAATGATATCCCATGAGAATCACACTAGGTAAATGAGAGGCTTTGAGAAATAACATCGTGTAAATGATAGCCCCTTGGTATAGTTGATCCAACCGAGAAGTATATCATTTAAAATAATATGCATGGAAAATCACATCATCTAGATAACACCTATATAAATCACACCCTTGGGTTTTTGTAAAGTTCATCAAGTAAATGACCATATTGAAAACAAAATTAGTAGCATAAAAAATATTCAAGTCGTCAGAAAAAGCACTCGAGGTAAATGATATTTTTATCCAATGGGAAACGCTCAAACTCATCAAGTAAATGAAAGGATGTGAAAAATAAAATCCTATAAACGAATACCCATGGAAAATCACATCACGCAGATGACACTTGATTGAAAAGTCCAAGTAGATAAAACTCTCTTTTCATTTAAAGAAAAACAAAAGCTCTTGGACATAATTCAAAAGAATTGCTGAAATTAAAAGTGCAATTCCTGCAAAAATTGCAAATGATATCCCATGAGAATCGCATTAGGTAAATGAGAGGCCTTGAGAAAATAACATAATGTAAATGAAAGCCCCTTGGTATAGTTGATCCAACCGAGAACTCGAGAATTATATCATTTAAAATATTATGCATGGAAAATCATATCATCTTGATGACAACACCAATATAAATCTAGCCCTTCGGCTTTTGTAAAGTTCATCAAGTAAATGACAATATCGAAAACAAAATTAGTAGCATAAAAACTATTCAAGACGTCAGAAAAAGCACTCGAGGTAAATGATATTGAAATCCAATGGAAAACACTCAAACTCATCAAGTAAATGAAAGGATGTGAAAAATCACATCCTATAAACGAATACCCATGGAAATTAACATCATGTAGATGACAGTTGATTGGAAAGTCCAACATCAAGGATACCTCATATGAGAGCACATCACGTAAATGATCGAAAAACTAGATTACTAATAAAGAAATATTGACACGGTCCAAAAAAAAACGCATTTGCAGCAAATGATATCACATGGGAAACACATCACATAAATGAAAAGCTACGAAAAATCAAATCATGTAAATGAATATCCATGGAAAATCACCACATGTAATTAACAAAAGCGGATATTGCAGGGGACACCTTAGGATATCACATCACGTAAATGACACACATCTTAATTGAAGAACTCAATGCAATTGATAAATAAAGACACAAGTAGATAAAACTCTCTTTTCATTTTAAGAAAAACAAAAGCTCATAGACATAATTCAGAAGAATGACTGCAATTAAAAGTACAATTCCTGCAAAATTGCAAATGATATCCCATGAGAATCACATCAGGTAAATGAGAGGCTTTGAGAAATAATATCATGTAAACAAAAGCCCCTTGGTATAGTTGATCCAACCCAGAAGTATATCATTTAAAATAATATTCATGGAAAATAACATCATCTAGATGACAACACCTATATAAATCTCACCCTTGGGCTTTTGAAAAGTTCATCAAGTAAATGACAATATCGGAAAAAAAATTAATAGCATAAAAATATTCAAGTCGTCGGAAAGAGCACTCGAGGTAAATGATATTGACGTCCAATGGGAAACACTCAAACTCATCAAGTAAATGAAAAGTTTATACGAATACCCATGGAAAATCACATCATGCAGATGACACTTGATTTGAAAGTCAAACATCAAGGATACCTCATATGAGAGCACATCACGTAAATGATCGAAACACTATATCAGTAATAAATAAAAATTGATACGATCCAAAAAAAAACATTTCCAGCAAATGATATCCCATGGGAAACACATTAAATAAATGAAAAGCTAAGAAAAATCAAATGATGTAAAATTAATACCCATGGAATATCACATCATGTAAGAAAAGTGGACATTGCAGGGGGCACCTTAGGATAGCACATCACGTATATGACACGAGTGAGAGTAAATCAGTCAAATAACACACATCTTAATTGAAGAACTCAATGCAATTGATAAATAAAGACACAAGTAGAAAAAAATCTCTTTTCATTTTAAGAAAAACAAAAGCTCAAGGACATAATTAAGAAGAATGGTCGCAATTAAAAGTGCAATTCCTGCAAAAAATGCAAATGATATCCCATGAGAATCGCATCAGGTAAATGAGAGGCTTTGAGAAAATAACATCATGTAAATGAAAGCCCCTTGGTATAGTTGATCCAACCGAGAACTCGAGAAGTATATCATTCAAAATTATATGCGTGGAAAATCATATCATCTTGAAGACAACACCTATATAAATCTCGCCCTTAATTAAAAGCATAAAAAATATTCAAGTCGTCGGAAACAGCACTCGAGGTAAATGATATTGACATCCAATGGGAAACACTCAAACTCATCAAGTAAATGAAAGGATGTGAAAAATCTCATCCTATAAACGAATACCCATGGATAATCACATCATGCAGATGACCCTTGATTTGAAAGTCTAACATCAAGGATACCTCATATGAGAGCATATCACGTAAATGATCGAAACACTAGATTAGTAATAAAGAAAAATTGATACGATACAAAAAAAAAAAAACATTTCCAGCAAATGATATCTCACGGGAAACACATCACATAAACGAAAAGCTAAGAAAAAGCAAACGATGTAAATTAATACACATGGAAAATCACATCATGTAAGAAAAGAGGACATTGCAGGGGACACCTTAGGATAGCACATCACGTAAATGACACGAGTAATAGTAAATTAGTCAAATAACACACATCTTAATTGAATAACTCAAATGCAATTGATAAATAAAGAAAAAAGTAGAAAAAAATCTCTTTTCATTTTAAGAAAAACAAACAAAAGCTCAAGGACATAATTCAGAAGAATGGTTGCAATTAAAAGTGCAATTCCTGCAAAAATTGCAAATGATATCCCATGAGAATCGCATCAGGTAAATGAGAGGCCTTGAGAAAATAACATCATGTAAATGAAAGCCCCTTGGTATAGTTGATCCAACCGAGAACTCGAGAAGTATATCATTTAAAATAATATGCATGGAAAATTATATAATCTTGATGACAACACCTATATAAAACTCGCCCTTGGGCTGTTGTAAAGTTCATCAAGTAAATGACAATATAGAAAACAAAATTAATAGCATAAAAAATATTTCAAGTCTTCGGAAACATCACTCGAGGTAAATGATATTGAAATCCAATGCGAAACACTCAAACTCATCAAGTAAATGAAAGGATGTGAAAAATCACATCCTATAAACGAATACACATGGAAAATCACATCATGCAGATGACACTTGATTTGAAAGTCCAACATCAAGGATACCTCATATGAGAGCACATCACGTAAATGATTGAAACTCTAGATTACTAATAAAAAAATATTGACACGGTCCAAAAAAAAACGCATTTGCAGCAAATGATATCACATGGGAAACACTTCACGTAAATGAAAAGCTACGAAAAATCAAATCATGTAAATGAATACCCATGGAAAATCACATCATGTAATTAACAAAAGAGGATATTGCAGGGGAAACCTTAGGATATCACATCACGTACATGACACACATCTTAATTGAAGAACTCAATGCAATTGATAAATAAAGACACAAGTAGATAAAACTCTCTTTTCATTTTAAGAAAAACAAAAGCTCATGGACATAATTCAAAAGAATGATTGCAATTAAAAGTGCAATTCCTGCAAAATTGCAAATGATATCCCATGAGAATCACATCAGGTAAATGAGAGGCTTTGAGAAATAATATCATGTAAACAAAAGCCCCTTGGTATAGTTGATTCAGCCGAGAAGTTTATCATTTAAAATAATATGCATGGAAAATAACATCATCTAGATGACAACACCTATATAAATCTCACCCTTGGGCTTTTGTAAAGTTCATCAAGTAAATGACAATATCGAAAAAAAAATTAATAGCATAAAAAATATTCAGGTCATCGGAAAAAAGCACTCGAGGTAAATGATATTTGACATCTAATGGGAAACACTCAAACTCATCAAGTAAATGAAAAGTTTAAACGAATACCCATGGAAAATCACATCATATAGATGACACTTGATTTGAAAGTCCAACATCAAGGATACCTCATATGAGAGCATATCACGTAAATGATCCAAACACTATATCAGTAATAAATAAAAATTGATACGATAAAAAAAAACATTTCCAGCAAATGTTATCCCATGGGAAACACATTAAATAAATGAAAAGCTAAGAAAAAT
The DNA here is from genome assembly GCA_963922045.1 of Persicaria maculosa. Lineage (NCBI taxonomy): Eukaryota > Viridiplantae > Streptophyta > Magnoliopsida > Caryophyllales > Polygonaceae > Persicaria > Persicaria maculosa. The sequence continues at coordinate 68,272,766 of OY998262.1, forward strand.
CAAATGATGTAAATTAATACCCATGGAAAATCACATCATGTAAGAAAAGTGGACATTGCAGGGGGCACCTCAGGATAGCACATCACGTAAATGACACGAGTGAGAGTAAATCAGTCAAATAACACACATCTTAATTGAAGAACTCAATGATATTGATAAATAAAGACACAAGTAGAAAAAAAAAATTTTCATTTTAAGAAAAACAAAAGCTCATGGACATAATTCAAAAGAATGGTCGCAATTAAAAGTGCAATTCCTGCAAAAATTGCAAATGATATCCCATGAGAATCGCATCAGGTAAATAAGAGGCTTTGAGAAAATAACATCATGTAAATGAAAGCCCCTTGGTCCAGTTGATCCACCGAGAACTCGAGAAGTATATCATTTAAAATTATATGCGTGGAAAATCATATCATCTTGACGACAACACCTATATAAATCTCGCCCTTGGGCTTTTGTAAAGTTCATCAAGTAAATAACAATATCGAAAACAAAATTAATAGCATAAAAAATATTCAAGTCGTCGGAAACAGCACTCGAGGTAAATGATATTGACATCCAATGGGAAACACTCAAACTCATCAAGTAAATGAAAGGATGTTAAAAATCCCATCCTATAAACGAATACCCATGGATAATCACATCATGCAGATGACACTTGAATTGAAAGTCTAACATCAAGGATACCTCATATGAGAGCACATCACGTAAATGATCAAAACACTAGATTAGTAATAAAGAAAAATTGATACGATCTAAAAAAAAACATTTCCAACAAATGATATCCCACGGGAAACACATCACATAAATGAAAAGCTAAGAAAAATCAAATGATGTAAATTAATACACATGGAAAATCACATCATGTAAGAAAAGAGGACATTGCAGGGGACACCTTAGGATAGCACATCACATAAATGACCCGAGTAAGAGTAAATTAGTCAAATAACACACATCTTAATTGAATAACTCAAATGCAATTGATAAATAAAGAAAAAAGTAGAAAAAAATCTCTTTTCATTTAAGAAAAACAAACAAAAGCTCAAGGACATAATTCAGAAGAATGGTTGCAATTAAAAGTGCAATTCCTGCAAAAATTGCAAATGATATCCCATGAGAATCGCATCAGGTAAATGAGAGGCTTTGAGAAAATAACATCATGTAAATGAAAGCCCCTTGGTATAGTTGATCCAACCGAGAACTCGAGAAGTATATCATTTAAAATAATATGCATGGAAAATCATATAATCTTGACGAGAACACCTATATAAATCTCACCCTTGGGCTTTTGTAAAGTTCATCAAGTAAATGACAATATCGAAAACAAAATTAATAGCATAAAAAATATTCAAGTCTTTGAAAACAGCACTCGAGGTAAATGATATTGACATCCAATGGGAAACACTCAAACTCATCAAGTAAATGAAAGGATGTGAAAAATCACATCCTATAAATGAATACACATGGAAAATCACATCATGCAGATGACACATGATTTGAAAGTCCAACATCAAGGATACCTCATACGAGAGCACATCACGGAAATGATCAAAACACTAGATCATTAATAAAGAAAAATTGATACGGTCCAAAAAAACCATTTACAGCAAATGATATCCCATGGGAAACACATCAAGTAAATGAAAAGCTAAGAAAAATCAAATGATGTAAATAAATACCCATGGAAAATCACATCATGTAATTAACAAAAGCGGACATTGCAGGGGACACCTTAGGATAGCACATCACGTAAATGACACGATTGAGAGTTAATGAGTGAAATAACACACATCTTAATTGAAGAACTCAATGCAATTGTTAAGTAAAGACACAAGTAGATAAAACTCTCTTTTCATTTTAAGAAAAACAAAAGCTCTTGGACATAATTCAGAAGAATTGCTGATATTAAAAGTGCAATTCCTGCAAAAATTGCAAATGATATCCCATGAGAATCGCATTAGGTAAATGAGAGGCTTTGAGAAAATAACATCATGTAAATGAAAGCCCCTTGGTAGAGTTGATCCAACCGAGAACTCGAGAAGTATATCATTTCAAATAATACGCATGAAAAATCATATCATCTTGATGACAACACCTATATAAATCTCGCCCTTGGGCTTTTGTAAAGTTCATCAAGTAAATGACAATATCGAAAACAAAATTAGTAGCATAAAAAATATTCAAGACGTCAGAAAAAACACTCGAGGTAAATGATATTGAAATCCAATGGGAAACACTCAAACTCATCAAGTAAATGAAAGGATGTGAAAAATCACATCCTATAAACGAATATCCATGGAAAATCACATCATGTAGATGACAGTTGATTGGAAAGTCCAACACCAAGGATACCTCATATGAGAGCACATCACGTAAATGATCGAAACACTAGATTAGTAATAAAGAAAAATTGATACAGTCCAAAAAAAACACATTTCGAGCAAATGATATCACATGGGAAACACATCACGTAAATGAAAAGCTACGAAAAATCAAATCATGTAAATGAATACCCATGGAAAATCACATCATGTAATTAACAAAAGCGGACATTGCAGGGGACACCTTAGGATATCACATCACGTAAATGACACGAGTGAGAGTAAATAAGTCAAATAACACACATCTTAATTGAAGAACTCAATGCAATTGATAAATAAAGATACAAGTAGATAAAACTCTCATTTCATTTTAAGAAAAACAAAAGCTCATGGACATAATTCAGAAGAATGGCTGCAATTAAAAGTGCAATTCCTGCAAAATTGCAAACGATATCCCATGAGAATCACATTAGGTAAATGAGAGGATTTGAGAAATAACATCATGTAAATGAAAGCTCCTTGGTATAGTTGATCTAACCGAGAACTCGAGAAGTATATCATTTAAAATAATATGCATGGAAAATCTTATCATCTTGATGACAACACCTATATAAATCTCACCCTTGGGCTTTTGTAAAGTTCATCAAGTAAATGACAATATCGAAGACAAAATGATATTGATATTCAATGGGAAACACTCAAACTCATCAAGTAAATGAAAGGATGTGAAAAATCACATCCTATAAACGAACAAACATGGAAAATCACGTCATGCATATGACACTTGATTGGAAAGTCCAACATCAAGGATACCTCATATGAGAGCACATCACGTAAATGATCGAAACACTAAATTAATAATAAAAAAAATTGATGCGATTGAAAAACATTTCCAACAAACGATATCCCATGGGAAACACATCACGTAAATGAACAGCTACGAAAAATCAAATCATGTAAATGAATACCCATGGAAAATCACATCATGTAAATGACAAATGTCCCAACTTATACAAAGCAAGTTTAATAAATGATATACCTGTTTAGTGAAAAACTTTGGGTAATTACCACAATGTAGAATGAAGAACATGTTGATGGTTTTGCAAAACTCCCTCTAGTTTCCCTGTTCCCGTACCCATTAGAGTCCCCACTATCATGCCCATAATGTAGAATTATCTTGAAATAACATTCACAAAACTCATAAAGGTCGGTCAAGTTCACACAAAAAACATGTTCACCTTCACCCATTTTTTGTGATTTAGTAATTGGTATTCTTCCTTTTAAATAGCATCACACAAGAGAAATTCCTTCAATGTTTAATCCGTTTGAAAATTCAGACAACATTTTATACTGATTATGATCTACATGACCATCGGCAAGTGGCCCAATTAAGTACATAGAAAGTGACCAAGGTTTAGAGGCAAACAAAATTAGTTTAAACTAGAGGAAAGGGTCCAAAGTTTAACATGAAATGGTAGTAACCTAAAACCAAGCGCAAAAAAAAAAGCTTCATTCAGATCTTCACATATCTAATTACTTTTAATAGCAAATAACAGAGGTCCCAGAAGGGCCACAACCAATTTCAAATTCAATTCAATTGTGAGCACAAATGTACAAGTAAATTAGAGATCCTTACTGGCTCTAATATGAACATAACAAAAACAGTGAATTACATAATGTTTTTTTAATAACACGAATAGCTTATGATATAAATTTAACCTGTAAAAACCAGAAATTTATGATTGAAACCTTACATAGGGTTGGTGTAAACCCTTCAGAACACCTTAACGTTATTAACCCTAACATCATGATCATAAATTATGCAAGAAGATTAATTTTAAGAGGTTTGGTCTCAGAGAAAAATCGTTATTGAAATAACTTACCTGAGCGGGTTTTGTTATACGCAATATGGTCTAGCAATAAATCTCCCAAGGCCAATTAATGACACTCCAATCCTCTTCATATGATCTACGCAGAAAACAGTATGCCCCTGATCAACGAAACTGGAAGGAAAAAAAAGAAAAAAAAAAACAGGATTGAGTGGTTGACAGAAAAATTAAAGCTAACTACAGATACAAAGCCAAACTATAAGGGCCAAAGAAAGAGGGAGAAAACAGTCACAATGAAAGACCAGGTGAGAAATAGTTGATTCAGCAAAAACAGGCCCATATTTTTGCCTATTTTATCGATATCATACATTGAACATAAAAACCCTTCTCCCTCCACCAATTTCGAAATCAGGAAACAACAAAATCAACAAACCCATAAACCCTAGAAAAAAACCGCAGAAAAGATAAACAAAGAGAAGCACCTTGATCACATTCTCAGAAGCGTTAATTCGACGGTGAGGATGAGATGGCGGTGATTCGACCCATTATCCGTAGATAGACGCAGAACAGATTGCTTTCAATCCATGGATATACAAAATCATCACACACTAAGGAGAAGACAAAATCAAGCAATTAGAAGTCCGTGAGGAGAGAGAACAATTTAATTGAACGATCATCAAACCCTAGAAGAAAAAAAATCGACGACAAACTAGAGATTAGAGACCAACATACCTTAATCGCAGGGTTTGAGACATTGGACTCCATCGCAATCGGTCGTTAGGGTTCCAGAGGCCTCCATCAAAAGCGATGATCAAGCAATTCGAAATCCATGAGGAGAGAAAGAACAATTTAATCGAACGATCATCAAACCCTAGAAGGAAAAAAAATCGACGACAAGCGAGAGATTAGAGACCAACATACCTTAATCGCAGGGTTGGAGACATTGGACTCCATCGCAATCGGTCGTTAGGGTTCCGGAGGCCTCCATCAAAAGCGATGATCAAGCAATTCGAAATCCATGAGGAGAAAGAACAATTTAATCGAACCATCAAACCCTAGAAGAAAAAAAACGACGACAAGCGAGAGATTAGAGATCACCGTACCTCAATCGCAGGCTTGGAGACATTAGACTCCATCGTAATTGGTCGTTAGGGTTTCCGGAGGCCTTTGTCAAAAGCGATGATCGATTCGGAGCGCTGGGTGAGTGGGAGGAGATTGAAGGCGGCAAGGCGCGGCGCGGGTTATTTGCAGTTTTGCAGAAGAGGTTAAAGAACGCGTTGCTTTCAAGCCACGCAGCGACCGGTCAACCTTTCAAAAAAATATTTCCTTTTTAATGTGGATTGGGCCTTTTACCGAATAATGCATGTGGGCCAGGTTGTTGGACCTGTAAATATCTTAGTGTGGCCCATAACATCAAACTAATTATGAGAAAATATGTTGTTTTAAGAGAAGTTCTATTAATCTCAATTAGCGATTTAAATTTTAATTTTTGAATAAAAGCACCAATTATTTTAATTAGTGACATTAAATAGAAGGGATTAGAAATTAGAATGATCATCCATCAATTATTATGATTCCATTTTAATCCGTAAATACAAAAGTAAAAGGCCACAGGAAGACGAAAATTTGACTAACTAATTAAAATTAGTTACTCAAATGAGTAGATTTTTCAGTATGAGAGCACCTTCTTTTTGCTGGATAAAGTTGTGGAGATTAAATGTGTATCCAATAAATATATAAATTATTTGAATTTTTAATACTATATATATATATATATATATATATACTCCCTCCGTTAAGAAAAACATGTCGTTTTAGGAGTAAAATCTTGTTAAAAAAAACTTGTCGTTTTAGGTATTTTGGTGTTCACTTTCCAAAATTACCCTTGTCATGATTAGATGTTTGTTAGTTGTAGTTTTCAATAAAGTGGAAAAGTAAAGTAATAATTAGGGGTATAAGTGTATTTTTGTTTGATTTTATTTGCTTTCTTAAATAATGTGCAAATGTCTAAAATGACATGTTTTGATTAACGGAGGGAGTATATATTAATCATTGACATGTTAAATACTCCCTCAAATATTTACTTTTTTTTATTAATTTTTAAAAATAGTGTTGTACTCATTAATAAGTATAATATATTAAAAAAAATATTTTCTTAGAGTTTTTAGCCCATTAAAAAATGTGTTGAAAAGTCAAATAACTTCTATTTTTTGGATATCAGGAAAGAAAATCGGTTCTCCAGACAAGCCTAGAGAAACCGAGAGACCGTACAAGTTGATAGATGTACTAACCATCATGTACAAGCGGAAGTAATCTACATAAGCAAATGACATAAAGATATTAAATGAAGCAAATGAGATAAAGAAATTGCAAAACGAAATGTACAAGCCCTCCTCCACTGAAAACGTACTACACGCTAGTAGAACAAACGAACCGATCGCTAGCGGATGCCTCAGATTATGAACTCGAACAAAACCATCAAATGTCGATCGCATTTCCATGACGTCTACGAGCATGACAAATCAACCACCGTTCACATGAAGCATGTAGCACAATAAGAACAACGTACAAAGCACACCAACCCATAAGCGAAAAAACCATAGCCAAACCATTGCCCATTCAAACCCCCAAAAATCATCTCAAACCCTCAAGGACGATAACATGATCATAATAGGCTACTACAAGGACAAACCAAAATAGAGACGAATAAAACAGGATTGAGGAGAGAAAACGAACAATAATAGACAAGCAAGTTATAAAATGTAGGAGAGCGATTGGAAAACGAACCATAAGAGTCATAAGACCGAGTCGAAAGACGACGAGTGGACGGGATAGAGGCGTAAACGCATACAAACGTGGGCTAGGTGGGCGACAGAGGCGAGGCTAGGTAGGCAGCGGGCCTAGGAGGGCGGAGGCTAGCGTACATGGGTGGATGCACGACAGCCTAGCTAGTAGTTGGTGAAGATGCAACGGCGAAGGTGGGTGGCGGCCGGTGGAGGTAGTTGTGGAGGTTGTGGCCATGGCGGCAAGAGACCTCGGTGGTCGATGGGGCCGAGGTGGGAGGTCGGCATTTGGCGTTGGCGAAATAGCCGAGTGTTTAATGGGCAGAAGCGCTCTATGGATCAGGCTCGTTTTGTTCGGGCGAAGGCGCTGGAGTATGCTAAGGCCTGGAGTTTGCACAGCAATAAAGGAGCCGATATAGGCCGACGCCGGGTGGACATTAGCTGGGATTGGGAGAAACCCCCTAAAGGTTGGGTTAAGTTGAACTCAGATGGCTCGGTGTTGATTGATGGAGGCGCTGGCGCCGGAGGAATCATTCGTGATGAGGAGGGGCGTTGGATGACGGGGTTTGTTCGCCAATTAGGCAGCTGCACAATGCAGTGGTGGAGCTTTGGGGTCTGGTTGATGGCCTCCGTCTGGCTTGGGAACATGGCTATAGGAAGATCGTGGTCGAGACCGACTCTTTGCTCGTCACTTCGCTCGTTAAGAAAGGAGTCAGGAATTGTCATCCGTTATCTAGCCTCGTTCGCCAATGCCAGAGCTTATTAGCCCGAGACTGGGAGATCCAGTTGAGACATGTCTATAGGGAAGCGAATCGTGTCGCTGACTCCCTTGCATATGTTTCTCTCTCTTTCCCGGTTGGGTTGCATGTGTTTATTGCCCCACCGATAGACATTGTTTCGCTTATTGCTCTCGTCTTTTCTACCAAAAAATAAAACTTCAAACTCTCATTCTCTTCCTCTTGCAAAAGCAACATAATTATTCCATGTAGAACCTCAAATTCTCCTTCTCCTATCCTCTCTTTTTAAAAGAACTGCGTTTACTTTAAGTACAATATAAAATATAAAATATTTGTAGCTTTATTAGTTTATTTAGTTTAAAAATATATATTTTAACATTTCACCCAACAAGTCCCTCCTACTCAAGGGTCACATATTCTATCAAAAAAAAAAAGAGTCAAATGTTAAATACTCCCTCCGTCTCAAATTAAATGTCGTTTTACTTTTCGACACGCTTTGTAAGGAGCGACAAACTCTATAAAATATAATTTTTTTAATTAATTTTTCTATATCATTTGATACTTAGTAGTAATAAGTATAATATTATATAAAAAAAATTAATTAAAATAATAATATTTTATAGAGTTTTTCGCTCCTTAAAAAACGTGCACAAAAAGACAAACGACAATTAATATGAGACAGAGGGAGTACATAAGTCATATTAGAATTTCGTTAAAATAAAGTATTCATCTGTTTATTCACTAAATTTACCAAAATTACTTAATTATCAGTGAGTGATGAGGTTCTACAAAGAGAATTTGATAGGGTAATTTCATTTGAAAATGGATCAAAATCCTCTGTCCCCGGTTATTTCCCCCTCTCCGGTCCCCCTCATAAAAATTCAATTTTTTTTTCATCTATTTTTATTTATTTATTTTATTTTAGTTTTTTTTAATTGGGAATTGTGAGGGGGGGGGGGGCTGGAGGGACATGAGGAGGGACAATTTTAGGAGAATGGATCCAAATCCTCTGTCCCCGATTATGTCCCCTTCTCACAAAAATTCATTTTCTTTTTTTTTAATCTATTTTTATTTATTTATTTTATTTTAGGTTTTTTTAATTAGAAATTGTGAGGGAGAGGGGCTGGAGGAACAGGAGGAGGGGACAATTTTGGGGACAGATGATTTGGATCCCTAGAATTTTTTTATTTTTTTACAGTAGGTAAACAATTGAAGGGGTCTACATGAACTGTAAACCACCTCCATGATCATCCTGGAGGATGATGGTACAAAGATCCCTATTATAAGGGAGAGTAGAAATATTACAAATAGCACCATACTTAGCTATAAAATCAGCGGCCTTGTTGGCTTCCCTGTAGCAGTGATGAAATTCCACTTTGATAAAGTTACTCCTCATTAGCTTGATCTCTTCCAGCTGTCTCAATATCTCCCAATTTGCTTTGATTTCACCTCTAATGGCTTGAATCAACATTTGATTGTCACTTTCCATGATCACTTTCCTTAGTCCTGACCTGTGGGCTTGATGCAGACCTGCACAAACAGTTGCTGCCTCTATTTGGAGAACTGTACAGTTACAGATCTCCTCATGAAATAAATCAATAATACGACCATTTGAATCTCGAATGACCCCTCCCACCTGACATAAGCCAGTGGGCTTGACAGAGCCATCTACATTAATTTTGCAGAAGGCCCCTTTTGGTTTAGTCCACTTTGCCTTACTTCTTTTCCTAAATTTCTGCTTTGCAACTTGACCTTCGTCCGAATGGTTCCAAGTGGCCTTATTCGCAATGATTTTTTGAATGATACCTGCATGGTTTTCTGGGTGTTTATTTTTAAAGATTAGGTTGTTCCGAATTTCCCAAACTATTTGCCATAAGAAACACAGATCGTCGAAATGAGGGTTGTTTTTCATTTTTTGAAGAGTTTCTATCATGGGCAAATCTTCTCTCAAGATAGCGAAATTCTTCTTAGTTGTTCGTCCAAAACTTGCGATCAGAGTTTTAGTGAAATTGCATCTGATTGGATCCCTTTAGAATTGTTTTAGATTTTCTCGCTTTCTTCTTCACTTTGATTGAAATAATTTTCGTTGGTTTTTCTTTATTGGTCTTTGATTACTTGTTGTATTTGTTCACCACGATGATTGAAATAGGATATCCTATAAATTGAAAGAATTTACATTCTAATTGAATTTGAAAAAGTAAATTAAAATAGTTTTTGTCTTTACACTCTAAAAGTTGATAGGATGATATTTTTCTTCATAATATAAACTAGTACAATTCCCGCGCCATGGCGCGGTTTTTTAAAACTAAAATATTATTAATATATATAAATATATTATAAAATACTAATAAAAGGTAAGATAAATGTAGATATTTTAAATCACCCAGTAATAATAATATCAATATCATTGTAACTTTTTTAGAAATTTTGAAATCTGAACCATGCATTTAAATGTGATGTGTCACAACCAATAATTATATTCAATATTTTGAATTAAGTTCCATAGTTAGTACATAAATGTGAGTTAAACCTAACAGTTATATTCGATTGAAATCATTGAATTCAATATTTTGAATTAAGCTCAATTGTTAGTAAATACTAGGGTGGCAGACCCGTGCTACGCACGGGCCATTGTTTATATCAAATCTGATTGAATTGAGCCTATAAATAGGTGAAGAAATAAAATGTGAGCTTTAAAGTATTTAGAATTATAGATGATGGAAAAAACCCACTTGGCAATAAAGTAGTTACTAACGAAATATGAAATTAGCACAAATTATCTTATAGTATACATTTTTGTCACCATCGATATATATATATATATATAGAGAACAAATTATTTAATCCATTGGATATACTTGTAGCAACGCATTTAATTTGGAGTTCATCCAATTCCATGTTGATTTTCCATAACATGTGTTAACAGTCAACACTTGACGTCCTTTCAATCTTCTATGGAGGGTAAAACTGGAGTAAAAATTCATAATATACTTATTAATGCAATATCGATAAAAAAAATTGATAAAAAAATTAGAGTTCAATGAGGAAATCGTATGCATTAAACTCTTGCATATATCAAGAAAATTGTCTTTATTATATATTAGATAGTTGCTTTTTTGGTTTCCTCAAACCTAATTGTTAAAACTGTCTTTTTGTTTACTAAGATATAATTAGGTAAATGACTTGCTTACAAAATTGCGTGCATATTCTAGGGTACATATATACACTCCTTGTATGTGTCAAGAGGTTTGAAGGATCATTAAACCATCTTCTCCCTCTTTTATTGTCCAGTCTCCCCGAACAATGAACATATACAATCAATGGAAATGTGCCACCAAATTGGGAAACATGCAGTCTTGTTCTATACTATATACTTTTATCATATAAACATATAATATAATTTCATGTACATACTTAAACTAAATGTGAGATATATTAGATCTACTTTGTCACAACCTTGAATGTTAATTGATTTGTTGTACCCTCGATTAATTTAGAATGACTTTAGTGTTGTTATCATGTATACCCAAATCATTTAAATTAAAATCAATCAAATTATTTATTCTCCTTTTCAATTTAATTTCATGCACCTACAAACCCCAACAGGAAAGCATCACAACATGAAAATAATCAAAAAGTTTTGACATTGGCAAAAGAACCAAAAGGGGTTCATTTGCTGCAAGGGCCAAGCAATCATTTCATTGGTCCAAACAAACCCGAAAAGATAGTAGCAATATATAGCATAAAGTTAACCACAAAGCCTGAACATTTCAATAAAAGTCATCAGATCAGACCATAAGTAAACCATACAACTACTTCATATTCATCCTATAACTTATTTCCCTCTCTTCTAGATATGATCAGTGGGTCAAGCCTCATAAGCAACATGAATCATAATACACAACCCAAAGGTAACTATCACACACTCAAATATCAATACCAAAATCAGTACCACATATCACAAATTCCCAATCATTTAGTCCTATAAGCAAATGAGAATGACAATTGAATACAAAAAGGGGAAATTTTACCCTAGACAAAGTGGTCCTCTTCTTGGCAAGCTTATCTTGCTTGGCCTTAACCCTTTGCTCGTCAGCCAAAATAGACATTCTCTTTGCAGTCTTAGCATATGGATTCAGCTTCAACATCACATTCAAGTTCTTCAGAGGGTTCTTCTTCAGTGTCACCCTCTTCACCTCCTTCTTCACAGGCTTCACCACCGACATCGGAGTTCACAATTCTAGCAAGATCACCGTTCAACATCTTGGGCCACGACAGCAAATAGTTCTTCTTCTTCTCTGAAGCCTTGTCGAATGAGCCATAGATTGAATCAAGCTTTTCAATTGCACTCTTGGTCCGAATCACAAACCTCCCGAGGTGACCACCAGGAACCAATTTCAGCGGATTGAGACAAACCACATGGAAAGAAAATATAAGTAAGTTATTAGCTTTAAAAAAATCTAGAGATTTCCTACTTGAATAGAATCAAAGAGAAATTGAAAATCGGATAGAATGTGTTAGAGGTATAAATAGCCAAATTGAATTGGAAGTCTTTTCATTTACCCAAAAGAGAAGTTAAAAACATTAAAAGGAATGAATAAATAATTAGTACAGTAAGTCTTTTCATTTATCTCATGCCATTTATATTTTTACACAAATAGGTGAAAAGACTTTTTCCCTAAATTGTACGGTGTAACTAAGAAAGAAATCGTTATGGCCTTTGGCCTTCCTAATTCTCATTAAATTTATCTTTAATAAAATTTGCCATTTTAAACAAATAACGTACTCGAGATTTTTTTTAAAGTGTGATTTGAGACAAACGATCATACTCTATTAAGAGAATAAAAAAAAATGTTAAACGTCAATTAATTTTGAATGATAAAGCTAAATGGCGTATAAAATCAAATGTGGTAAGTAAAAAAACATAAAAATGAATTTTAGCTTGTTATATACTTTGCTAATCAAGTAATATAGTGATGGTGTAAATTCCCATATAAAAACATGTGTGGAATATAGACAGACAATAAAAACGGATTATAGTAAAACTACATAAATTGATCTTTTTAGGATTTGAACTTGTGACCAAGTAAAACGTACGTAACAATCTATATTGAGCCAAAGAAATCATTTTTTTTGTGAAAGCAAAGAAATCATTTTGAAATTAAATGGATGAAAAATAAAATAAAAAAGAGGTAGATGAATATATAAAGGCAAATGAACATAAATTATAGATTATGAGGCTCCCAAAAATATAACTCACAAATGGGAGAAATTAAATGGATGAAAAAATAAAAAAGAGATAGATGAAGATATAAAGGCAAATGAGCAAAAATTATAGATTATGGGGCTCCCAAAAATATAACTCACAAAGTGAGGGAAAAAACTCACAAACGGGAGAAATTAAATGGATGAAAAAATAAAAAAGAGATAGAAGAAGATATAAAGGCAAATGAGAAAAAATTATAGATTATGGGGCTCCCAAAAATATAACTCACAAAGTGGAGGAAAAAATAAAAGGAACATGTAGATGATGAGATTTGAACTTAGATCATTGAGGTCTCAACAACATTGATAACCACTAAGCTAATATGTTTTTATGATACTAAATAAATAGATAAGATAAAATAGTGAAAACTTTAAAGGAGTAAATGATGGCAATAAATTGTCCATGAACACAACTTTTAAGGTTTATATAGATAGATATAGATATTAAGAATAAAAGAAAAAAATGTGAAAGGTTTAAAGAGATAAAGAGAATAATACTCCCTCCGTTAAGAAAAACATGACGTTTTAGGAGTAAAATCTTGTTAAGAAAAACATGTCGTTTTAGATATTTTGGTGTTCACTTTCCAAAATTACCCTTGTCATGATTAGATATTTGTTAGTTGTAGTTTTCAATAAAGTGGAAAAGTAAAGTAATAATTAGGGGTATAAGTGTATTTTTGTTTGCTTTTATTTGCTTTCTTAAAAAATGTGCAAATGTCTAAAACGACATGTTTTAATTAACGGATGGAGTAATAAAAAATTAAAGTCAATAAATAATTAAAAAAGGAAAAAAAAAACTTGATTGGTGGAAGAGAGGGGGGAAAAATGGATAAAACGGGATTAGTGGCTAAAGTGAAGGGGAATACGTCAATACGACACCTAAACAAAGTTTTCTAAATTAAAGTAGTATATAAAAGGAGAATGGAGGATTAAAAAAAAAATTAATGGAAAAAAGAGAAAAGGAGAAATAAAAAAATAAAGGAAAAAAACATAATTGGTCAATATTCCTAAAACTCCTCTAAGATTGACACGTAATCAAAGTCTTCTGAATTAAGGTTATATATAGATATAGATATAAATAAACTCTAAAATAATTTGGGGTTTAATCGCTTAACAAGTATAACCTTCAGTGTTATATTTAATTATTTGTGATATTTTTAAATAATAAAAAAAACTTAAAAAAATATTTATATTTTACATGTTTAATAATATATTTTTATACTATTTCTAAAAAATAATATTATAAAAGAACGATCCTTTTAATTTTAATACTTTTAAAATATAATTTTGAATGAAAAAAGGTATATAAGTATATGTTACTATGTAAATATACTTTTTATAATTTTTTATTATTAAAAAAATAACACAATAATTAAGTGTAGACTTTTCCTTACTTGAAGTTACAAGAGATCTTATCTCAAACTGCTAGAAATCCTGAAATGAAAATGAAATGACCCTGTCCCGAACCACCTTATGTCAACAGGTTCAGAGATTCATCTATGGATGCACATGCACTCTTGTCATTTTTTATTTTTTTTTTGGGCTTGAAAATTCATCTTCAGATGCACTCTTGTCTTAGAGAAGTCGTATAATATCCGGACCTGAAGATGAAATATGTATTCAGATATAAACTTGCTCAAGTTTTCAGGTATAACTTCAATCTTCTACGCTCTTCCAAATCAAAGAGAGAGTGCATCCAAACCCGAAGATGGGAACATGTGTTAAATTGAGCAAGTTTAAAGGCTCCTCTAGACTCCAAGTTAATCCGAAAAAGTTCCGTCACTATGTGAAATTGATTGATTTCTTAATGTTCTTTGCTTGACGGAGATCTGGAAGGATCCGGAAGACGATTTCGCTGCTGATCAACCTCCATCTTGGGATCTAACACATCTTCACCACTTACTCGAAGGTGTCAATGATGTTGGTGCATACTCTGCCCTCATTATGTTGTTCATCTACATTGTTCCGGTGGCTGTGGCCTTCGTAACTTGAACAACTTCAATCCATTGAATTGGTAAATAAAGAGCGGTCATTCCGGGGTTCGAACCGGGGACCTATGACTATTATCTACAGGTCATTTCCGATGAGCCATTCCGGAATGGTTGAACAACTTCAATCCCATTTAAACAATTGGCGCGCTGTGATCGAGTCGTGTAACATGAAAGGTTAATTCAAATTCAGGGTCTTCTTATGGGCTGACCTTGTATAAATGGAATGGGCTAACCGGCCCAAAGAAAAAGATAACAACTTCAAGATAGGTGGCCCAATTCATTTTCTCCTCCAACAACAGCTGAGTTATATACATAGTGAATTAGTGATCACCATCAAACAATTGTTTTTGTATGAGACAATTGTTTTTATATGAGATTTGTCACATTATACATACATCATAGATTATGTAACAAAGCTAATCAGAACTACAAGTGATTCACAAACATTCAGTACTAATACTGTAACAACAAGATCAAACATCCGACGCCCATAGATTTTCCAAGAGTGTTCACACAAGCATTGGATCGATCCCTTTGTTCATTCTTCATAGCCAATCTTTTAGCTTGATGTGATCTATCTTCTGAAATTTTGTGGTCCTCTGCGATTCCTTCCTACTTGTAACATTATTTGAACAAATCGTCGCGGTATAAGGCCTTAGCCATGGTGGTGGCCCCTGAATTACAACATCCTTTTAAGGGCACATGGGCTGCTTAGTGCTTGCCAATCCCAATCTCATATGCATCTACATTCTACGTTCACTCACGATAAGATTGTTTCATGATTATTGATGCGAGTTAATGTAATTTTATCAAGGCAAACTTGTTTTGCATTTAGTTGAAGAGGAAGATGAAGATGATCCTCCTTGTTTGTCAAGTGGAGTACCTTTTAAGTGTTGGGATAGGGAATTGTATAATTGGGCATAGTGTTAGTAGGTGATTGACAACTACACTCTTGTAATTATTAGGGATTAGGAGTTGAAGATAGTGATTTAATTAGTTTAAACAAGGGCAGTTTGCTTCATTATTAGAACCATTAATCATTACCAACTGCAACTTATATTGCAATAAGATGGACTTAAAAAGTTCAGACTCACCCACAATTTGGCTTATTTCTCATTTCACCACACTCCTAAATTAATCTTCTTAAATTATACTACTAATCATAATTGCAATTAATATATTTTGACGAAATTTCCACTATTCATACATATGGTTTTTTAACCGGTTTGATATTTGAACGGTTAAAATACACGATTTTCGGAGTGGGCAAGCGTTTTTGGTAAGGAGTTTTCAAAATTCGGTTCAAACCGAAAATTTGGACTGAACCGAACCAATCAAATCGAGCATAAGAGATTTGGTTCGGTTTTTAGCAATTTCTAAAAATTCGGTTTCAGGTTCAGTTTAGTTTAGGTTTGGTTCGGTTCAAACCTAATTTTTATTAAATTAAATAAAAATATCATGCCACACTAGGTTAGGCTGAATCAATTCTCATAAAAACAGTTATAAACCCATTATAAGATATATAGATTGTGTGTATTTTTAAGAAATTTTCTATAACATAATTTTTTTTATATATATGTTTCGAAACCTAAACTGAACTGAATGTGTTGATCGAGTTTGTTTTGAGTTACAAAATCTAAAAATTCAGTTTTATGTTTGATTCGGTTCGACCCGTCCCAGTTTTGAACCGATGAACAACTATAGTTTTAACATGAATCGATAAAGTGATAAACTACTTTCAAACAAAAATGCTTGTCAACTCCAAAAATCATATCAAAATCGTGTATTTGTCAAAAAAAAATAAAAATCATCGTGTATATAATTTTTTAAAATTTTATTCAATGCCTTATATTTAAATTGGATACTATATAATTTATATAAAAATTATGTTTTCAAAACAAACCGATCCTTTACAAATATGAACACTGAAATTTGTTTTTTATTCCTCTTGATTTACATGTGGCACCTATCCAAAATGTTACTTCCCAACTGCTTGAAGGCGTAACATCGTAATCTCAAACCAAAAAAGAAAAAAAATTTGGAGTAATTCATAATAAATCACGTTGTTAACTTAATACCTATTTAGTCTCCTAAATTGTATAATTATTAAAAAATCAAATTTAAAATCCAACCAAGTTTGAATCTTTTTTTGACGCGAATCCCACTTTTCTTCGTAAACTTCGGTTGCTTGGCTGTGCTGCACATTAAAGACTCCCCCAAGCGCGGGCCCCACTCCCCTCCAACTTTACAAATAAACCCCACACATTTCGCATCTTCCATAAAATCCCCCCAACCCCCAAACCTCCCCAAATCCAAAACCCTTAAAGCCACCGCGCCATGCCCCAGCCGCCGCCGCCGCTCCGCCTCTTCCTCCTCCTCGTAACGCTCTCGATCTCCGCCGCGCTCCAGAGCTTCCGGGAGGCCCCTCAGTTCTACAACTCTCCGGATTGCCCAACCATCACCACCGGAGTGAAAAATGACGCCGCTGCGGCGATCGATGAGGAGCAAGATGACGCGGCGGCGATCGACGACGACGGCGAATTTATCTGCTCCGATCGGGCGGTGCACGTGGCGATGACGCTGGACATCACCTACATCCGGGGATCCATGGCCGCCGTGCTCTCGGTTCTCCAGCACTCCACCTGCCCCCAAAACATCTTCTTCCACTTCGTGGTCTCCTCCGCATCGAGCGCGTCCGACCTACGCGCCATCATCTCTCACTCCTTCCCTTACCTGAGATTCAGCCTCTATCCGTTCGACGTCGGCGCCGTGTCCGGCCTCATCTCCGCCTCCATCCGCCACGCGCTCGACTGTCCGCTGAACTACGCGCGCTCCTACCTCCCGAACCTCCTCCCGATCTGCGTCCCGCGCGTCGTCTACCTTGACTCCGACGTCATCATCGTCGACGACATCGCCTCCCTCGCAAACACCGATCTCGGCGACGACGCCGTCCTCGCCGCCCCGGAGTACTGCAACGCGAATTTCACCGCGTATTTCACAAATTCCTTCTGGTCCAACCCCTCCCTCTCCGTGACCTTCGCGAATCGCAGCCCCTGCTACTTCAACACCGGAGTCATGGTCATCGATCTCAACCGGTGGCGCGCCGGGGACTACACGCGGCGGATCGAGGAGTGGATGGAGTTGCAGAAGAGGATGCGGATCTACGAGCTCGGATCTCTGCCGCCGTTCTTGCTCGTCTTCGCCGGGAACATTGTTCCTGTCGATCACCGGTGGAACCAGCACGGCCTCGGCGGCGACAACTACCGGGGGCTCTGCCGGGATCTGCACCCGGGGCCGGTGAGTTTGTTGCATTGGAGTGGGAAGGGGAAGCCGTGGGCCCGCCTCGACGCTAACCGACCTTGCCCGCTCGACGCACTGTGGGCCCCATACGACCTCTTGCAAACCCCCTATTCGTTGGATTCGTGAATGTAAATTACCGCGGTTAATACGTGGAGGGGGAAATACTAATTTCACTTCTTGTTTTTTTTTTAACCATCAGTTAATTGTAGATTTTGATGGGGTAGTAGATAAACATATATATTTTGATTTT
The DNA here is from genome assembly GCA_963922045.1 of Persicaria maculosa. Classification (NCBI taxonomy): domain Eukaryota; kingdom Viridiplantae; phylum Streptophyta; class Magnoliopsida; order Caryophyllales; family Polygonaceae; genus Persicaria; species Persicaria maculosa. Next base: position 68,291,242 of record OY998262.1, read on the forward strand.
GATGTATTGATATGGGTTAAAATTTTCCAACAAATAAAAGCCTCTTTCCTTTTGGGGTAAAAAAAATATATGAGTATATTCTTTGTATCACATATAATATTGTTACCTGATATATATTATCTTTTATATAGGATTTTTTTTTGAAAAATGTCTATTACTCCGAATATAGTAACTTTTTTTTTCCTTTTTAGTTGTATATTTAAAAAGGATCGATACAAAAAATGAAATAAGTTGCTATAAGTAGCCATATTATTTTTTTAACGTTAAATGTTTTTGTGAATGAAAGTAAACGTCTCATACATAAATTTTTAAAAGAAAAAATGTACAGTACAATTTATGTACATTTTAATCTTTTAAATAGTGCAAGAACAATTTTATCATTTGTTTTGAAAGAATTAATGTAACATGATTCTTACCTTAATGCTTAAATATTTATATTTTAAACCTTAATATAGAATTATAGAGTGTCTGTATATATTAAAACTTGAAAAATTTATAGAAAAACACCCTTAAAGTATGGGTGTTTTCGCTTAACCACCCCTTCACTTTTCTCAATTAAGGAAAATAGTTTTTGAATTCGATTTTCTATTCTATACATTAAGGATATTGATTGACAATATATATTATTAATAAAATAAAAGATATTATTATAGATCTTTCTTGATTCACCAATGTATTTTAATTAAATGAGTAAAAATCGTTTCGCCTATTAATATCATCGAAAATAAATTCTTATTATATACATTGAAGTTATAAAAGCCAATAACCTTTTTAGTGTTTTTTTTAAAAAAAAATAATGATTGGTATGTGGATAATTGGAACTATAAGTAGAACTATGAACTGGCGCACATACAATTTATTTGCATTAAATTTAATCCTAAAAAATGTAAATAAAAATAAGAAAAAAGGGGGAAAAATAAGCATAAAAGTGAAATAATACTCTGGATGGAATATGCATGATAAAAATAAGAGTGGAGTATAAATAAATGGCAGCTGGTAGTCATAATAAAATAAAGGTGAAAAAATGATTGCAGGTGAAATGGGCAAATGGGTATAAAGATTCTTTTGGTTTTATTATTTATTTGATTGATGATTTTTACTTTAATGTTTCCTAAATGTACAGATGATAAGTACATAACATGATCATATAATAATAAAAAAAAAGGCATATATGTGGCCCATGGATGCCATCTAGTTTAGGCTGTCTCTTTGAACATTGAAGCTTTTAAACCATATAAAGAATCATGACACTCTATATAGTCTCTCCATAATTGAATTTGAATTTAAAACTTAGGTCAAGATCCATCCATCATGTTCTCTCTGTTTTTTCTCTACCCATAGCTGACTTATAAAGAGGTCAATCATAGAGTGTAATGGAAACACTTTGCAAAACACTTTATATTATTGCCTTGTAACTTAAGTAAGAACTAGACTCGACCAGATGCGAGCAATTCCAATGGTTCAAATCGAAAAAATCGAAAATATATGAATATAGACATACAATGAAAATCATTGAGGGCCAAACTCAATTGGTTCAATCATGGTAGGTTTATATAGAATGTACTAGTAACTTTTTGTTTTAGTGGGAGGAAGGGAGAGGTAACTTTGTACCTTACTTATCTAAGAGGCCAGGATAGGCACAAATGTCTTTGGGTTTTAACTTATCTACCAAATGATGATACATGGCCAAATTATCAAGTCCAATATATAACTCTAAGAAGATTTAATTCTAAAATGAGCTTGATAATTGATGATGGATGGGTGATATGTTTTATAAGATGAGTTAGATTTCATAATTCATGGATAGTTTTTTTTATTATGTAAAAATTTGAAATATTGAATGAAAGTCATAATACAACTGACAAACAAAACAAAACACAATTTATGAACCAATCACCAAAAGCAAAAATAGGTAAACAACACTAAAAAATATATGAACTAAGTAGAAGTCCGAATAAGCGAGGATGGAAGACTTAGCGAGAAAATGTGGATAGTGAACGCATGAAAAAATTGAGGCTCACATGATGTTTCACCGTCGGGGAGACGAAAAACATAATCCACAGGGAACAATGGACGACTCCTTATGGATAGTTAGATTTGTCTCCCTCACGCGCATTCACTCTCATTCTTTCTCGATTTACCAGTGTGCAGATGCAGCGTGCTTCAAATCGAGCAAGTGCACCGGAGTAGAGGTAGATCCAAGAAGTTTTGGAGGGAGGTGATGAGGCAGGATCTAACCATTTACACTTACCAGAGGGGTTGACAAGAGACCGCGTACAATGGAGAGCTGCAATCAAGGTTAATGAGGGTTAACTAGCGCAAGGGAAGGCTAGGGGAATTTGTATCCTTTTAGTTTATGCGCTTACAATCGTTTATTTTTTTTCCTCTTTCCTAGTATATGATTTGTGTGCTTGGTTGTTTGCAAGTATGATTCTTGCACTTTCACTTGCTCGGGTCAATATGAAAACTCCCTCTCGACCTGGTCGGGAAAAGGGAGCGTACAACGAGACTCTCATACCCTACTTTAAACGGGATATACTGGATTTGTTGTTGTATTTTATTTTATTTTTTAAGAATTTGGAGATCAAATCAAATTTATAAAATGCAAACCCGTAAATTAGAGTGATTGACATTTACTTTGGGGAGGATAGGTAAAAGAAGAAGAGAAAGCAGACAAAAGGGGAAACGAATATGTGAGGATTGAGTGACGGAGAGGGAGTGTCGTCGGTGTTCACTTTAAGAAACGCGTTTCTGAATCAAATTTGGGGCCCACCCCCCCTCACAAAGCGCGTGCTTCTGCATCATCATTCCAAATATCTCCTCTCTCCCTCCATTCCCTCCAACACACTTTGAACTCATTTGGCGCCTCTACTTACTACACTAGCTCACTTAAACTCCGACGCCATCAATCACAAATTGGTCCAGTGGTTACGGTGATAAACAAACCTTAGGTAGTTAGGTGGAAGTAGTAGCAACGCCACACATGTAATGTAAGAGCGTGGGCAAGACCGAAAGATGTTGCATTGTTGCACCTTACTTGCGCGCTTATGAGAGCCACGTTCCTTCTTCCTACGTAAAACAAGTATCCAAGTGATTCCAAACCCATAAAAACAGGAGCCTGGGTCACAAAATATGGCACCGATAGATACCGTGTCAGAACCAAGTTACTAGTTATATGGTTCATTTAACGTAATGTATTGATTGTTCAGAGAGACTAGCTCAACTCCTTGTATACATCATACGCCAATGAGAAATACAATTCCATCTTTGACACCATAAATCTGCTATAATTAAATAAGCATCTATGCTTGCATCAGTTTCATGAAAAAAATGCATTTCAAGTCAAGCAAACAAATGCATAAAAATGATGTTTCAGCTACAAAATTGACAGCAGCTAAAAATAAGCCTCAACTTGTGTATTTATCAGACATCCCCACCAAAAAAAAGCCCCACCAAACTTTAATATAGCTCCTACTTGTATTGATTTTATTTCCTGTACTGAAAACTGTTATGGTGGATTTCAAATCACATGAAAGCTACACCATCTCCTTTTCCCTTCATACATACTACTTCAATAATTGTTACCCTGCAACTCCAACTTGCATTCCAGATAAACTAGATGGCATGCCACTCATAGTCATACCTCTTATACTCTTACCAACAACTGTGTAGTCTGTGTGTGTGGAATTTGTTACTACTCCCATCCTTGTATGATGCGCAAACCGCCAAATGTTTGAAACAAACGAACTCTGAAGAGTAAACTTAAACTTGTTAGATCAAGAACTCTCATCCAAAGGGATTCTTAGCTAGTACTGATTTCAGGTGTAAACAATTAGAGACAAGTGTGGAGGATCCAAGATCCACAGCCTACAATATCTGAATTGAGCGAGTTCCTAGTAAAGAATCAGACAGAGAACATTAATTTGGACACATTCTATAAGTCTGCATTGTAGGCAACAAAGAGTACATTTTGAGCAGCAACAGATCCAATCAATGGGGTCAGATGGCCGGTGAGCTAGATGCTTTGTGTCCATCCATGTGCTGAGCTCACAAATCATGACCATTTCCAAAGCAGATAATGAGCATTGATTAATGTTAGGTTGGTTGATAAGTGTTATCATCATAAATTGTGCATGTGAGGTCATAGATCGGCCTATCAAGGCCTGCAACAGATGATTATTTTACTCTTTGAAGAACAGATTTTGCTCATAAAGTATATTGGATTCTTGCTCACATCTGAAGCATTTACTACAGTATATCTGGATTAGGAATATCGTAGAAAGATTCATCCTTTACCAGCACAGTCGAAAACAGCAATTCAGACACATCAAGATCCATACTCCAAAAGCACAACCGCACAAGCTTTCAAAAGGATTTCAGGATAAACCCTAGTTTCGCCGAACATTCAAGACCTAGATAAATTGTTGACAATTGTTGCAACATCGTTAAGATCTAGGCATATAACAGGCATTGCAGTAGCTCTAATCGGAAAACTGCCAGGAGAGCGATGGGATTAGGTCAGAGACAGCCGGAGGACATCGTCGGAGGAAATCGAAAGAGAGTATTGGGACCGAATTGAAGCGATGGAGTAGAAGAAATGAATGCGGGAGATTCCAGATAGAGAGAGATTAGTACCTGGAAATGAGGAATTGTCGGTGGAATACGCCGGTGATTCGGTGATGTGGTATTTGACCACCATGAATTCCGGCGGTTGGTTGATGGCGGGGAAAGTCAAATGTGCCTAATCCCTTCATCGTATTTCATCTGGAAAATGGGCTAGTGTTTTATGTGGGCTTAAGCCCATGGACAATCTGTTTGGGCCTGGCCCACTCACCGAGCTAAAAACCCATTCATAATTGGCTCGTAATCATTTATGATTGGGTGCTCTTGATGCCTGTTGTTTCGGTTGATGCTTGATGTGCGGTACGAGTCTTGCTTGGTCGGGGTCGTGGATGTGTGCTCATGACAGCTTTGTTTTCGGGAGTCGCTTCCCTAAAGTCATCTCTTCACACCAACAGGAGATCGTATGTTGCTTTCCGACAGTACTACTATGGTAGTGCTTGGCTTGTTTTCCAACAGTTTCTTCAGTCGAAGTGCAGGCATTTAATCACGTGTGGTTTCTTTGACACATTTCTCCCCCAGCTCCGTTAACATCGTCCGTAGTATGTCTTTGTTTGGTTTTATTGTGTGTCTTGTCCTTTGATGGTTTGCCGTCTGTTGGTGTTCTCGACCTCTCGAAGTACTTGGTTTGATTGGAATTTCGAATATCTTTTTATTAAAAAATACAGAAACTAAGAAAATTCAAATAAAACAACAACCACCCCCTATCAAATAAAATACAATGCAATCAATCTGGAAAAAAAAAAAAAAAGATGAGGATGACTTATAAATTGACAGACTATGAAAAGAGCAACACACCATAAACCCTCGTATTAGGAAAGTAACACATAGAAACGTGGATCATGTTGACATTTCTCACATCTATTTAGATCTTTAGAAGTCAATGACTTTATTTTTATTTTTCTGATTCAAGTAAGGATTCAGTATACTAGACAATCATACGATGTATTGAAAGGCTGGAAAATTTGGTAGATGAGCAAACTGTCATGAGAAGCAACCAACCAACAAAGGAAAAGCAAGCTAACACCACAAAGCACCATCGAAAAGTTGGAGAAGAAACGTCGGGATATCAGAAGTCGTCACCAACGGGGAAAACAACACATGAAAGACTCTTGGGGAACAATTGCAGACGCCTCAAATTTGGACTCCATCACGAGCCTCTAGGCGTCAATCGCACATCCACGTTTTTTCCAAGCTTTGACAAATACGAGAAGACATCCACACACCTTCAAATATGAAAGAACAACATGATGAGAGCAAAACTTCTTTTGTTATTTTATTTTAAAAATTTAACCTTGCGAGTATTATTACTCTCTCCGATTGTAAATATAAGACATTTTACTTTTGTGCACGCAGTCTAAGGAGCTAAAAATTATATAAATTATTAATTTTTTTATTAATTATTTAACATTTTTTATTAGGTATTTTTTTTACATTATAATACTTATTAATAATAAGTATTATAATATAAAAAATTAGTTAAAAAATCAATATTTTATATAATTTTTAGCTATTTAAACTACGTGCACAAAAGTCAAATGCGTTATATACAATCAGAGGGAGTATTATTTTTTCCATTCCAGTTTTTCAACAGTTTAGTATCGAGACTTCCTATGCAGTTTTCGAGTCTTTTGCTTGTTTCACAAGCACGAAGACTTTCTTAGCAAGTTTTGACTTTTGAACCATTTGCTTGCTCCGCAAGCACAAAGACTTCCTACAAACTTCGATTTTTTTTCTTTTTAAAATCAACTATAACTCATCAGGTTAGACGTTATGCATCAGTTTATTTATTTATGGGTGGTTTTGCAAAATAGCCACGAAAATGGGCTGATTTTGCGAAATAGCTGCCTTTTGGGACATTTTTGTAAAATGGACGCAATATAAACCCATTTCCTTTGTTTCACGGATCTTTCTCTCTCCTCCGAGATCTCCCTCTCCGCGCGCTCCCTCTGCCGCTCTTCTCTCCGATTCGGCTGGTCCGGCACTCGCTCGCTCTTTCCACCAGTCAATGCCTCTGTCAGATCGGAAACCGCCACTGCTCGCTTGCTCGGCCTCGCTTGCTAACTCGCTCGGCGCCGCCTCCAAAGAAGCCATCTGAAGCAATTCCGTCCTCCGTCTTTGGAGATCTGGAATTCGCCATCTATGTCCAATTGATGGAGATCGAGAGCGCCGGAGAGCGAGAATGCCGGAGCGAAGTCGAGCAACGGCGGAGCGAGGTCGAGCGAGCCGGAGGCCTGCGAACGTTGGATCTGGAGAGACGGAGGTTGAAGAAGGACTTAGCGAGCGAGGGAGGGAGGCGGTGGTGAGCAAGCGTCGGAGCGAGGGAGGGAGGGAGGGGCACCGGAGCGAAGGAGGTCGGATCGAGCGAGGGCGGGGCGAGCCGCCGGCGGTGGCGCGCGAGCGTGGATGTTCCTGGTTCCTCTTCGCAGAAATTGGAGGAAGAAGAAAGAATTTTGATGAAATTACAAAAATCACCCTACAAATATGAGAAATTAAAAAAACTATCTATAATTTATTATGTGATTCATAATCTATATTTTTATTTTTATTTTTGCACAAAAAATATTATATTTGCACAACATACGATTATATTTGCACAATTTACGGTTATATTTGCACGACAAAATGTTAAAAAAAAATAAAAAAAAAAACTAGACTTGCTTCAATTTATTCTGAATCGCTTATAGTTTATTGAGAAAGTATGAAATTATATTGAGATAAAATAAGATCATATTGAGTATAAATTCACAAGCTAGTCTCGATTGTTTGGCAAAAATAACATATAGTTGAGCAAAAATAAGAGCATGTTGAACAATAATTTATTGAGAAAGTATGAAATCATATTGAGATAAAATAAGATCATGTTGAGAATAAATTCACGAGTCTAGATTGTCGTGCAACTCTTACAACAGAGTCGTGTAATTCTTACAATAGAGTCGTGCAACTCCTAAAACAAGAGTCGTACAGCTATTAAACCCGAGTCGTGCAACTCTTAAAACAGAGTCGTGCAACTCTTACAACAGAGTCGTGCAACTATTAAAACAGAGGCGTGCAACTCTTACAAGAGAGTCGTGCAACTCTTAAAACAAGAGGCGTGCAACTATTACAACAGAGGCGTGCAACTATTACAACAGAGTCGTGCAACTATTAAAACAGAGTCGTGCAACTCTTAAAACATGGTCGTGCAACTCTTGCAACATAGGCATGCAACTCTTACAAGAGAGTCGTGCAACTCTTACAACATAGTCGTGCAATTCTTAAAATAATATTGAGAGAACATAAAATCATGTTGAGAACAATTTCAGAAATCTCAATTGTTTTGCAAAAAGTAACCTATTGTTGAGCAAAAATAAGAGTAAGTTGTGCAAATATAAGAGGACGTTATGCAAATTTAATCATAATTTGTGCAAATATGACCCTAGTCTAGTTTTTATTTATTTTATTTTTTTAACTTTTTATTGTGCAAATATAAGAGTACTTTGTGCAAATATAACCATAAATTGTGCAAATATGATCCAAGTAGAGTTTAGAGTTGCACTTTTTTCCGTGTCAGCACTTTTTTTCCCATGTCAGCACTTTTTTTAGAGTTGCACAAGCATGGATAACAATTTCACAAAGAATCGAAGAAGCACATGACAAATGAATCATAAGCCGATCAAATGATGTCGAACAATTCCATCAAGCCTGGATAACAATTTCACAAATATGATCCAAATCTAGTTTTAAGAGCCGTGCAACTCTTAAAACAGAGCCGTGCAACTCTTACAACAGAGTCGTGCAACTCTTGAAACAGAGTCGTGCAACTCTTAAAATAGAGTCGTGCAACTCTTAACACAGAGTCGTGCAACTCTAGAAATCTAAATTATTATTCTTGCACCGTCATTTTATTATTATTCCAATATTTTTGCACACAAATTAATATTATTCCAGAAAATAGTGCACAAATAAATACTAAATGTGCATTTTAAATCTTATTTTTGCATTTTATAATCATATCCTAGCGTTAAGATCTAAAAGCTCAAATAGGAAAGAGCATCTGGACATATTGTTGTTCCGAAGGTTGGTGGTTCGACTCCACCTTGATATATTTATTCAATTTAGAGTCTTATTCCACAACTGTATTTTGCAATTGCACAATTGTAAAATTATTATTCTTTCACCGTCATTTATATTATTTATACACCATCATTAGATTAGTTTTACTTTAAGAATAATGTAGTATATTGTGAATTTTTTTCCGAAATATTCACTAAAAATTAAATATTTACAACTTTATTCACACTTTTAAACTATTTACAAAAATATTCATTTTTTGCAGGGGAGTCAGAGAAACGCGGGTTGAAACCGAGTTTCATTTGTAAGGTTTAAATTTTAAAACGGAAAGAAAAACAGATAAAAATTAAACGAATAAAACGCGGTTTGAAACCGCGTTTTATTCTTTTTATATTTTTTAATTATATAAAACAAAAAAAAAATAAAAAAAAAGACTGGAGGCCGGTGACGGTTCGGAGGTCGGGGAGAGGGAGGGAGGCAGCGGCGAGGGTGGCCGGCGAGGGTGCCCGGCGCTGGTGGCAACAGAGGTCGAGCAGAGGGAGGGAGGTCGACGGCTCAGTATTCTCCATCCGCATCCGTCTCGATCTCCGACGGAGAAGTCCGGAATCCGAATCCACAGGCCACACCAGTCTCCTCCTCCTCCAATTTTCAGAATCTTTGCCGGATCCGTCTTCAATTGAACGAATCCCGACTTCGATTCGAGCCCCCACTCCCGATTCCAATTCCTCCGGCAAGAGGGATGACTCCCACTCCCGACTCCGATTCCTCCGGCAAGAGGGATGACTCCCACTCCCGACTCCGATTCCTCCGGCAAGAGTCCGTCTCCTCTAGTCTACATCCGTCTCTCCTCCTCCAATTGTCCGAATTCGGGCCGCCGCTGGAGAAGGAATCCGAACAGGCGTTGCGCTCCCCTCCTCGCTCACCCTCGCTTTGCCCGACCTCCCTCCCTCTGCTCGACCTCTGTTGCCACCAGCGCCGGCCACCCTCGCCGCTGCCTCCCTCCCTCTCCCGACCTCCGAACCGTCACCGGCCTCCAGTCCTTGTCTTTTGGTCGAGGAAGACGATGAACAGTAAAGCGCGGTTTGAAACCGCGGTTTACCTTTTTTTAAAATTTTTTTATTTGTTTTATATAATTAAAAAATATAAAAAGAATAAAACGCGGTTTCAAACCGCGTTTTATTCGTTTAATTTTTATCTGTTTTTCTTTCCGTTTTAAAATTTAAACCTTACAAATGAAACGCGGTTTCAACCCGCGTTTCTCTGACTCCCCTGCAAAAAATGAATATTTTTGTAAATAGTTTAAAAGTGTGAATAAAGTTGTAAATATTTAATTTTTAGTGAATATTTCAAAAAAAATTCGTATATTGTCAATAAATAAAAGTTTGAAAATTTGCACAATTGTATTTTATAATTGCAAAACTGTATTTTACAATTGCACATTTACAGAGTCGTGCAACTCTTACAATTTGTTGTGCAAAATATAATATATTTTTTTCCGCTTTTTTTTTTCGTTTCAGAACTTTTTGTTGTGCAAAAATAACTTTACGTTGTGCACATATAACATTTTGTTGTGCAAAAATAAAAATATAGATTATGGATAACATAATAAAATATAGATAGTATTTTTAATTTCTCATAGTTATAGGGTGATTTTTGTAATAAAATATAGAATTTTTTATAATTTCCATATTTACGGGGTCAGTTTTGTAATTTAATGAAAGTTCCATCATCAACCTCCCGCGAGTCAGATCCGGCATCCGGCGGCCTCCTTCGCTCCGGCCTCCGCCACTCGCTCCCTCCCTCGTTCGCTCGGCCTCCGCAGCTCGCTCCCTCCGTCGCTCCCTCGGCTACCGCCTCCGCCTCGCCGCTGCCTCGACCGGAGGAGCGATCGGATAATTTCAGATCTGAACTACTCGCTCGCTCCTCGCTCGCTCACTCCGCCGCTCGCCACCCCCTCCGGCTAGCTCCGGCCTCGCTCGCTCGCTCCCTATGCAGCTCGCTCCCTCCCTTGCTCTCTCGGCCTCCGCCTCGCCGCTTCCTCGATCGGAGAAGCGATCGAATATTTCAAATCTGACCTAATCCTCGACGGGAGGAGCGATCGGAGTTGAATTGGAACTCGAATTCGGCCGATCTGATGTCGAAGAAGGAGCAATCAGCCGATGCCCTGCCGATTCACCGATCTGGTCTCTCCTGGAGAGAATTGGAATTCCACGATTTGGTTTCGAGAAAACTGGAAAGAGAGGAGAGGGCAGGATAGAGATATTAGGTTTATATAGCGGCTATTTTCCTAAATTGTCCAAATACGCGACCGTTTTGCAAAAACGTCCAAATAAAGTGCCTGTTTTGCAAATTTTTTCTTTATTTATTACTATCTCCGAAAAATACATTGCCTTTACTGTTCACGCACGCTTTTTTAAGAAGATAAAAACTATATAAAATATTAATAAGTTTGTAATTATTCAAAAAAATTAATAAAAAAGTTAATATTTTATATAGTTTTTAGCTCCTAAAAAAACGTGCATGAATAGTCAAAGTCCAGGTATTTTTGGACGGAGGGAGTATTAGATAGATAGATAGATATTTTTTATTTTGTATATCCAGAAATTAGATAATAGTTTCATTAAATCTATCTTCGGGCTTTAAATTATTTAGATAATAAATCGTGTGTTATATATACAAGTATATAAAAACAAAAATCTTAAATATCAATAATCCGAAATTAGTGGATATTGGAAGACCAGACGCCGGAAGGATTTAACAAACACCGCCAGTCGAACTTCTCTCCGGCGCCAAATCCAAACCCCCGCCTTTTCCTGGATTTTCTCCTGTAAATCTTCTCCCAACTACCTGCATTCATCCATGATTTCTCCTTTTTTTCTGTTGATTTGATTATTTATTATTTAGTAATTAGTTTGTTGAAGAGCAAGAACACACGCCTCCTGATCGTATACTCCAAGTCGACGCAATCAGTTTACCAAGCAAAATACCTCTTTTGGATGCCAATCGATCGTCCGATTGCCGGAATTGTTGATTGCGAGGCCGCAATTGTTCGTATAGATTAGGGATTCGCCGTTCGCGTGAGTTACCGATCGTGCTTAATGTGATGGAGGAGTACGCGACAAGCGACGGTGAGTACTATTACGAGGATGACGATGAAGAACACTCCGAGGAGGCGGACGAGTTTTCGCTCGAGGACGTTGTGCCGCTTACTAGTGAAAGGAAAGGACCTTCAGCGAAGGTGCGTTTCAGTCTTCCTGTTTTCGATTTCTAGTTTGAAGCTCCAAAATCATCTCATCACGATCAGTGGTGGTTTAAAGTTTCAGCTTTTAGGTTTTAAAATCGGCGTATTGTTTGGCATTCGTCATCTATTGCTTCCTTCAATCATCCTCTAGGGCTACTGCATTGTGCTCTTTACTGTACTTGCTGATGTTAGGGTTTGAGTTAGACCAGACTGATACCGCCTGTTCTGTTTGATCTCTTGCAGGTGATAACGAAGGAATTGCTTTTAGCTGCACAGGTAAGAAATGCTTTTCCCTTCTTTCAATCTGTGCTTTGCTACTTTCATTACCTTGACATGGATGAATAATCACACCGTTTTGAGTTATGCAGAGAGAAGATTTACAGAGGATAATGGACATGTTATCAGTAAGACAGCACCATGCAAGAACTCTGCTAATTCACTTCCGTTGGAATGTCGAGAAGATCTTTGATCTGTATGTTGAGATTGGAATAGATAAGCTATTTGCAGCAGCAGGGGTTGAAGTAGTTGAGCATCATGACCCCTGTGCTATGGCTGATACTTTAACATGTGATATATGCATTGATGATAAGCCCGCCAATCAGTTTACAGCCATGGATTGTGGCCACTACTTCTGCAATGAATGTAAGATTTTCGGATCATAATGGATCACTGATTGATTCGTGTTCATATGGATAATTGAATATTTGAGTATTTATTATTAGAACTTTCCATAATGGCCACTACTTCGGGCTGCTGCTGATGTTTAGAGTTAGGGGATGTGTTGTTGTGTCTGTCTGTCTATGCTTTCGCTCTGACCTCTGTTATACATCTTCACTAGCTCCTTTTTCTTCTATGTGACCTGATTCCATTGGGTCATTTGGAAACACTCTCTCAAGTCATTCGAGGAAAGAGTGCGTACATCTTGACTCCAGACCCTCCTTAATTGCGGGATTTACTCTGCTGTTGTTGTTGTATTATTAGAACTTTCCATGTTTGCATGACAAACTTTGAGTTCATTTTAGCTTTAAGGTTTGATGCTAAGTTTCCTGTTTTTAAATCCTTGCTAGGTTGGACGGATTACTTTATTGTGAAGATAAATGAGGGGCAAAGCAAACGCATTAGATGTATGGCTCACAAATGCAGTTGTATTTGTGATGATGAGAAGGTCAAGACTCTTGTCAATGCCAAGGATTCTCAACTTGCTGAAAAATTTCACCGCTTTCTCCTGGAATCTTATGTTGAGGACAACAACAGGGTGAAATGGTGCCCTAGTGTTCCACACTGTGGAAATGCAATACGTGTTGAGAATGATGTGCTTTGTGAGGTTGAATGTTCATGTGGTCTGCAGTACTGCTTTAGTTGCTTAAATGAGGCACATTCACCTTGTTCGTGTATTATGTGGGATCTTTGGATGGCGAAGTGTGAAGATGAATCAGAAACTGTTAACTGGATAACGGTCAACACAAAGATTTGCCCCAAGTGTCACAAGCTTGTGGAAAAGAATGGAGGATGCAATCTTGTGATGTGTATTTGCGGGCAAGCGTTTTGGTAAGCATTTATTTTATCCCATGGTGTCTTTCAATTCTCATTGACTTCTTTATGCCCTTTTCTGCATTCTGCCCTTATTTATGCACTTTGATCTCAGGGACTAACATCACCACTAACCTAACCATCATAAACCGATTATAGGTAGTTTAGCCTTTTGCCCTTCAAGGCTCTCATCATGAAACACCTAGCATTGTGAATAATGCATGGATAACACTATAAAAAATCGAGTGCCATCATTATTGTTTGGCTACAATAGCCTAGGCATCCTTGGTCAAATGTATGTTTCTGCACTAAGTATCTTGTTTTGCAGTTGGCTTTGTGGCGGTGCAACTGGGCGAGATCATACATGGACAAGCATTGCAAACCATAGTTGTGGCAGATACAAGGACCTTGAAAAGAAGACAGATCGCGCAAGGGAAGTTCTTCATCGTTACTTGCACTATTACAATCGTTACAAAGCCCACAAGGATTCTTGTAAACTTGAGGCAAAGCTGAAGGTGGACATACATCAGAAATTAAAAGCACTCGAGGAAAAAGCACATATTTTTGACAACAAAGGGGTGACCAATGCATTAAACACACTCTTTAGGTCGAGGCGGATGTTGTCTAATTCATATGCATTTGCATTCTACATGTTTGGTGATGACTTATTTAGCAATGAAATGACAACTGAAGCAAGGCAAATTAAGCAAAATCTGTTTGAGGACCAGCAACAACAGCTTGAAGCTCATATTGAGACGCTGTCAATGCATTTGGAGAAGCCATTTGAGGGCTATGATGGTGATAAAGTCAACGAAGTAAAGATACATATACTGAATATGGCTATCGTCGTTGGCAACCTCTGCGAAAAATTGTGAGTAACAACCATATCTACATGTAAAACATGTGCAATAAATTTAGGAAACTGATATTCACTTGATGCTTTGTTTTCATTCAGACACGAGTGCATAGAGAATGATCTGTTGGGTCCTCTTCAGCACACAAAACACTTCATAGCCCCTTACCATTCAAAGGGTGTGGAGAAGGCAGCGGCTCTCTGAAGTGCTGGATCCCTTAGCGACAATAACTGATGCTCGTCACTGTCTTGAGTATTGGATCAGTTCACTTGAGAACTCAGCGGATTGCACTGGCTATAGAGTGTAGATATTCGGGGAATAAATCACCCACAGTTGGCCACAACCGATACCTTAGGTAATAATGAATTATTTTGCTACTCTTATTCTTAGTTTATACAGATACTAGATATTAAACCGTAGAGGAAAAAGAGAAAGGCGTAGCGTTTATTTATTACTCGAAGATGTATAAAGTTGCCATGTTTTTGCAGTATTGGAGAGTTATATTCATATTATAATAATTTTTAGGCTATGCTTCTTTTCTGAGTTCTTCTGCTTCTTTATTGACTCTTTTGCCTTCTGTGTGATCTGCTACCATATGATTCTTGTGTCCTATTGTTCTGGGTCTTTCAGAAACACTCTCTCGACTTGTTCGGGGAAAGAGTGCGTACATCTTAACCCCAGACCCTGCCTACTCGCGGGATACACTGGCTTGTTGTTGTTGCTGTATAATTTTTAGGCTTTCACTTTGCCCTTTTACATCTCATGGCCTTATTACGCTAAAAATTACAAGGGGTCACTGCTAGTGTTTACTATAAATCTGTATAGAAGGTATTTTATTTGCTAACTGCAAGATTGCTACAACTTTGTGTAGCATTAATGATTAATTATCTCAATATCCAACAAAAGTAAAAATATATAAAAATAAATGAGATGAGTCAATCTCAAGAATCTTTCATCCTAGTACTATCTGAGATCTGTTGGGAAACTTGAGTTGCAGTTTAACATAATAAGTTGCATCGGTGTTCGATGACCCCTTATCTGTTTCTGCAAGAAAGGCAAGGCCTCGGGCGAAAGCAAAGGAGCCTGTGCCACCAACTACTGCAAGCTCTTCCGTCTTCTTGTATGCGAATTGCTTGGCCTGAACGCTCACGCTCCCTGAATACTCAGACGTGTCGAAGGTGAGGTAAATGATGTTGAATGCTGAATGAGCAAAGTGCTCTACTGGGATTATGAAACCCTGTGCTCTCCCCACCACTTTTGAAGTGTTCTCCGGACCTTCGGTGAGCATCCGGTGGAACACCAGCACCTTCGAATCAGGCCCCGCTCTGTGCTGCCTGTTGAAGGTGGCGGGTTGAGGTTGCTGGATGTAGAGTGACAGCGCCATCCAGGGGCTTGTGGCATTGGCTGTGCCCCTCCCGGCTGGGAACGGCGAGAGCACAGCCAAGAGGATAACGGCTAGCACGGCCAGAGAAACAGCAGTGCAGAAAACAAATTTAGCTTGCATAATTTGATCTTGCTAAGTGTCATTTGATAAGAGTTATGGCTTTGGATTTTGTTTTTAAGGGCCCTGTTTTTAGAGCTTGGATTTAGTCACCAAATCCACATTAGAACTTCACCACCTGACCTAACCCCATTTAGTTTTGCTACCTAATCCACATCCTCTTTGGGTACTCTCTGTTGAGAAAGTACCTACCTGAAACTGATTTCGTAAGGCATCATCTCGATTAGAGGTGGCAATTCGGTTGTTTGGGTCGGGTTCGGGATACCCATTCGGGTTCGGTCATATGCCAGGTCGGGTCATATGTCGGCTATACTGTATGTTCGATCGTGTTCGGATCGGTTCGGTTAAGTTCGGGTCAAATGAATTTCGGGTTGAGTCGGGTTCGGGTTGGGTAAGTCGGGGCACAATAAGCTTTATTATAAAATGATGATTATTTTTTGTTAATCTTAATTATTGACTATAAAACCTCATTTATTTAGTATATTCAGTCTCATTATATATAATTCATGTTATTTGAGTATATAAAAATAAAAAATTAAAGTAATTATAAAGAAAGTCGAGTCTTGTTTAGGTCAAGGACGAGACTGGTATGGGTCGGATCAGGTTTTTCTATGTTCGTATCCATTAGGGTATCGGGTCAAAATGGGTCGGGTTCGGGTTCGGATTGTGCATGCATGATACTAGATTTTCGGGTTTCGGTCGGGTCTGGGTTCGGGTGCGTCGAGTCGGGTCAGATTTTTGCCAGCTCTAAGCTCTAATCTCGATGCTCTCGTCGTTACCTCTCTTGCTTCATTTCTCCATTGAAAGGGCAATCCATGGCTCTTTGCCATGGATTGAAGAACCTGACCTATATAATATAATCTTACACGTTCATTGCCATTCTATATATGGATTTTAGGTTTAAACCAAAAATTGTCCTTTGTTCAACTGATTTCGATCAACCCTTGGATCGAAAATGAATGAAATCAAGCTGAGGTTAATGAACATCTCAGTTCTTCAAACCATCACAAGCTTTCTGAAGGGAATAATCTGACAAGAAATGTGATCAAAGACCATAAGCAAACCAAACCAAGAATCTGAAGCATAACCACCATTCCCACCAACGCGTTGCCTCGTTCCATCAACTGTGGCGTTTTCGGGAGGTCAGCCATCGCATAAACCAGTAGCTCAACGAAGTAAACACCTCTGGTTACTTGATATATTCGGTACATCTGCAAGGGCAATTCCGCGGCTCCTTCAAAAATGACTATACATAAGACGAAAACTAAGGCTCGTGAGCCAAAACGAAACACGGAGATACCTCAAAGACGATAGGAACGAGAGGCCAACAGGATGAGCCTCGTATCCTAACTGAAACCTCGAACATCATCTGTGCCAAATAACCAACTATAATGGGAGCGACTGCGACTAGGCCTTCCAGGCCAAGTTCTGACCATGATATGTACATAGCATATATAGGAAGGACGATTTTCAAGGCTGCTGTAGCCAAGGTGCATAACGAGTATCCTCTCAGTCGAGTGATAAGGCTCCATCTCGTTGCACTAGATTGTACGTATGGCCTCTGGACACGGTCAGTGATGACGAGGAAAGTTGCGAAACCTGTGTAGAATGCTGCCTCCGACGACAAAGAAACCACTATTTCTACATTGCAGGCAATCCATGCTTAGACACTTTCCATATTGACTTGTTTTGTGAAGTGTTAAGTGTTATCTTCATCCAATCAATTCTTAAAAGTTCTTCAAGTGAGAAAAACAATAAATCACAGATTTTGAAGTAGTTAGTTCACCTGCAAGAATCATATCCTTGATCATGATATTAGCTACACTTCCAACCAAAACCGGAGGCAGAATATAAGACATCATCAGCACCGCGGAGCCTGCAAGCCATAGGATAGAGCCTGAGGCGATTTCCGAAGGGTGTGGCTCCGGTTTGGCCTCTTCCATCACCTGGTGAGTCAAGCCATAGAACGAAATGGATCCAGGTTTGGCCTGAAATGTGGTCAATCCATCATACCTTCTCACTGTTACATTGTAAAAACTACTCCCAAGAACAAGCTTCTTTACTCTTGCTGATGATCTGTTGAGCCTGAATGCCGAGAAGCTGTTCAAACCCGTCGAGAACACTGAACAAAATGTTCACAAGAATCAATCCAAATCCACCAAGAAAACAAAAACACAAGGCAACTCTATAAGGAAGATGAAAACATACATTTTCCGATGAAACATTTTGGCCGAAATCTTTGGGTTTTTCGCCGGTTGGAGGACTCAATGCCGGGATTGCACAAACAAGAACAAAAAACATGCTTTGAAGCCATTTGTTGGTAAAACGCTTCAAATGTATAAAATGACCGTTTCATCTCTTCTGAGCTGATCTCTCAAGTTTGTTGCCACAAGTTTTGGTTTTAATTTTTGTCTTTGTTGCAATCACTCCTGATTTTAAGGGCTGTTATTAAAACATGGAAATTGCGTCATTTTAGTAGAGTGAAATCTGCAAACCTGTCTTTGAATCTGACCACATTTCAGGAATGGGTCAAGTATAATAAAAAGGTGAAAAATCATCAGCAATGAAGCCAATTTGTTACTTGTTAGCAAGTAAGCTATTTGATGAAGGGGAGCTGTGTTGGCTAGACCATAGTTCCTGTGTGGATAGACGGGAACCGTCCTCCAAATCCATCGAGCTCTCGCAGCTAGGCTCATCCTGGAACATATAGAATCCGAGGCTACCGAACCTTGCTTTCTTTGCCACCGAACCCAGTTCAGTCTCTTGTGTTTTCGGTAATAACAGCTCCAACTCGGAGACAACTTCCACCATTGAAGGCCTCATGTCCTGGTGGTATGCAAGACACCTGAAGGCGAGCTCTGCTGCCTTGTGGATTGAAGTTGAGGTAAGAGGATCGAGGATCTCTTGTTTCAGGAATGGGTCGAGTATCTCATCTATACAGCCCTTGCCGATCCTATCTGTGGCGAATGCAGCCAAGTTCACCTCGTTTGAGGGCCGAGAAAAATCGACCACCTTAAGGCCAGTTATGATCTCAGCCAACACAACTCCAAAGCTATAGACATCACTCTTGTCGGAAAGGTGGTAGCTCTGGTGATACTGAGGGTCAAGGTAACCAGGTGTCCCCTGGGGGGCGGTTGAGATGTAGGAGGATTCGGGCAAGCCAAACCGGGAGAGGCCGAAATCTGCCACTTTTGCTTTGAAGTTGTGATCCAGGAGAATGTTGCTGGACTTGATGTCTCGATGATAAATCGGTGGGTTGATAGCAGAGTGTAGGTAAGCTATGGCTTCAGCAGTTTCCTTGGCAACGCTAAGCCGAACGGCCCAGGGAAGGCCATCTCCCCTTTCTCTTTGCAAGTGCTGGTAGAGGGTTCCGTTGGGCATGAACTCGTAAACAAGGATTTGTTCTTCAATGTTTTCGATGGAGCAGCCTAGAAGGTGGACTAAATTTGGGTGGTTGACGGATGACAGGAGCTTGATTTCATTGATTACCTGCTCAATGCATTCACTGGTCTCCCTTTGCTTGATCCTCTTAATAGCAACCCACTCGTAATCTTGGAGTTTTGCCTGGTAAACTGTACCATAGGCCCCTGTCCCTAATCTGTGCTCTTCGGAGAAGCAGTTTGTCGCCCTCAGGATTTCTTTGTATGAGTAGATTGGAATGCAAATAGTATCAGATTCAAATAGGCGGTGCCTCTCAATTTTCCTGAACTTTGTCATCTGATGTTTTCGGTGGAAGCACAACCATAGTGATGCCAAGCTCAACAATGCCAATGAAGCTCCGGCAGCTAAACCTGACAATTTAGAATAATTTGCGAAAATCCAATCAGAAATGGCAGAAAGCCATAAACATTGGGCCGTGCAGCCTGACTGTTCGTATGGGCACGTAATCATGCTTTATGCTGTGTGGAATTCAGGAGACTACAACTTACCTGCAATAAGTACGCTGACCTTTGTTAATCCAGTGCACTTTCCGTTTATGTACTTTGATGTGTTGCAGGATGAAGATACTGCGGAATGTTGAACAGATTGAAGGATTAGTCAATGAGATCATAAGAAGGATCACATCAAAGTGTATACTAAAGCAACTGCAAGCATGGGATATTCAGTATGCAGATCATCCTTTTTGCTCCCTCACAGATTCTTTTATGTTCTTAGTTTGATGAACTCAATTCCCGGGTGTATAAACCCTCTTCTGCACAATCCTATCGGAGCAACTAAAAAGTAAAAACTGATAATTTTGAGTTTCTCATTTTGATAGATAGAAAGATTTGCACATAAATCTACCAAGTGATATACAACAAAGGGTTGAGCATGCTAAGTCATAAAACATAAACGCAGCAATCACTGCACTGTTTTTTCCTTTCTTTAGGTTGATAGTCTTGGTCACATATATGGTTTCGTAATCTATACCCGAAGAGATAACCATGCGCCGAAGAATCTTCAATTAATTAAGAAGAAACGCTACAGCTGAGAGTGTGAAACCAAGATTACTATAATTGCTGCCAAGTTATGACTTCGAAAGGAATGGAGAATCCTATAAAGCATTTCACAGATAGATTTTTCTCAAGTGAAAAATCAAACCAGCTCCACTACTAAAAAAGAGTGTTAGGTGAACCACTATATGAATTTTTATGAAACAGCCTTTCTTAAATTGTAACACAAGATGAGATAATGAATGCAGGTGTGGACTAGCTGAGTAGCTATTATGGAGTGTAGATCAATCAATTACTTTGTTGACTTCATCTAAAACAATGTTGTTGATCAAGGGCCCCCATGCCCCACAACAGTAAGTCAGTAATACCACACAAACAAAGGATTTTTCTTCTTTTAACTAGGAAGTAATAACCAACTGTTCTCTGGTAAACTAAGCTTAGCTAGTACTTGTGATACTTACTTGGTTCCATGACAAGTAATTGGTGTTGAAAAGTTTGACTCCAATCAATTAATCAAGCCCGGTATTTCAGCAAAAAAATTAAAGAATTGATTTGACTTTTTGCTGTCAATTTCAGAGTAGTTCCCTTTATTGAAAGGCATCCTAATATGTCTGTTCTTGCATAGTTGCATACATACAACTATACAAGGCCAAATTCCATGTTCAATACGGCATGCTCTTATGACTTCATCACAGTAACAAGTAGCAGTAGCAAGTTCATCAAGCCAGATTATCATATCTACAGTAGCAAATAAATGTCATATTTCAATCACAATTCACATAGCATTCCAGACATTTTAATCTAAATCAATCTGATCGGAAATTTCATAAGCAAGTTGAATGCAGCAGAAAAATTGCAAATCGTAGTTGCAGGCAGAAGGAGTTTACCTTTATGACAACCTTCGCCGTCCAAGTAGCCATCGCCAACATATCCATCCCGGCACCGACACCGGAATCCCTCTCTGGAGCTAGGCAACACCACCGGTTGACAGTCGGCTCCACTCGAACACCTACCGCCGCCGTCGCACTGCCCTTCCAGCCACCACCGCAGTTCCACCACTTCAATCTCCAAAGCCACAACCGACTCCCCGATCTCCAACGCCGTCTCGTTCACCTCCGCACCAGCCGATCTATTCGTCTCAGTCCAAATCGACGAAAACAGCGATCCACACTCGCTCCCGTTCACCTTCTCGAAATCGATCAAATCGCCGCCGCTCTTGTCGGCGTAACAGCTCAGATCGGCCCCGGCGACACCGCAATCACGGAGCTCGAACCTCGTCTGGACGAGAGTACTAGGGATTGTGCAGCTGGAGAACGATCGACTGCAATTCCTGAGCAGGAAAGCGTTGCGAGAGCTCGGGACGAAGTTCTTCGAGAAGAGCTGCTTGAGAAATTGAAACGAGCGGCCGCAATCCGGCTTCAGTGAGATCAGGATGCTGTCCGAGGTGACGGCGCGGACGGGGAGCGTGGTATCGCCGAGGAGGACGCCGTTGGGAGTGCAGGCGAGGCGGATTTGGCAGCCGGCGGAGAATCCGAAGGGGTAGGGGAGGCTGTGAGCGCCGCAGGTGGAGTTGCAAGGTGCGGATGACAGTGGCGCAGGTGATGCTACGGCGGCGGCAGCTGCGGCGGCGGCGGCGGTGGTGAAGAGGAGGAACAAGGCGAGGAAGTAGGAGCGTGAATGTCTGCCATGTATGATTGTCGAGATCATTATAAGGTAGAAATTCGGAAATGGCGGAATCTCAATCGAAATCGAGTATGATTCGGTGAGTTTTTCGGATTTGGATTTGGATTTGGAGGTGTTGCGTTGGTGAATCGATGCGTGAGGAAGGAAGGAGTTTACGGAATGAGAGTTGCTTCTGAATTTTGTTCAACGATGGGATATGAACGTTATTCGCATTACAGCGGGGGAACGTTGAAAAATAGCGTTAAGTAATGTAATAAATACTTAAAAAGTTTTTATTAAATGAAGAAAATATTGGATTTATTTCCAACTCCAACGGTAAAGCAAATTATGTGTGAATGGCTGAATTAAATTTTATTGCTTTGTTTGCCACTTTGACTCATAGAATTTAAAATGGTAATGGTAATTGGTAAGTATGGTGATGTTTAAAACAAATTAGGGAAAAAATAATTCTAAATTATACACTAAATCAATTTGGATATGTGATTGGAATTTAGCCGCCCAAAAATTAATAACCTATAATTTATAATTCTCTATTTTTGAGAATTTTTTAGGAAAGTTGTTGAATATGCTCTAAAGTTGGTACTAAATATAAAGTACTACATCTGTTAATTAAAATTTATCGTTTACTATTTATGCACGCTTTTTTAAAATGATGAAAACTATATAAAATATTAATATTTTTCTAAATTTGTTTTTATAAAGTCATACTTAATACTTAATCATAATAAGTATGAAATTATGTAAAAAATTATTTAAAAAGTTAATATTTCATATAGCTTTTAACACCTAAAAAAACGTGCATAAATAGTAAAACGTCAAGTAATTTTAATTAACGGAGAGAGTATTCATTATAGATTTTGTTAAAGAGTGATAGTATATCTTCCTTAATTAAATAAATAGTTTAATTAGTTTGTCGATTCATCGACCTCTAAATTAAGTTATTAGTCTAATATATCAAATCTTTTTATTTATCAAAAAAAGTCAGAAGACTTCTACAACCTTGAAAATCTGCCAAGATAAAAAAAAATATGGCAAACGAAAAGAGTGTGGGTCCGTATGGGTCGGAGTTAAAAAAAATGACTAAAATTTATAAACAGGTTAAAGTTAAACATTTAACCTCAAATAAGGTTAAAATTTTGTGTGAAATATAAACCCCGTATGGGATGAAAAACAGTTTATTTGTAAAAAGTGGAGTTTATTTGGTTGTTATTAGGGGTATAATTGTATTTTCAAATCAAATAAACCCCAAAACCACCAAAAAAGCTATCAAATGTGACTTATTTTTTAACCCCCAATTTTAATCAAAAACCCCCTACTAAACAACCCCATACAAGGTTAAAATTTTTAACCCCCAATTTTAGTAGTTTATTAACTACTAAAATTGGCATCCATACACACCCTATATATACTTGTAAAGAAAAGAAAAAAAAAAGGTAAAGCCCCAGCTAGGATGGTTTAATTAGGGCTGGCAAATGGTACGGAAATTACCATACCAACCACGTACCAACCACAAACCGACTATGTTGGTAACCACACTTGTGGTATCCAATATGGTGGTAACCAGGTGAAGGTGGTACGGTAATGGTAATGAAATCTGAATATCATGGTTACCTAGTATATATATTAATTTTTTAATTTATTGTTTTATTGTTATTACCTTTAATTTTTAAGTTTTTAATTTATATTTTGTGTTTTGATTTTGACCTAAATTGGTCTTTTCTACTTTTTCTACTAGAAACAATAGGAACATTTTGAATGTTTGAAGACTTTGAACTTGTTTTGTTTGAACTTGCAGGAACATTTTGAATGTTAGAACAATTGAACTTGGTTTGTTTCAAGACTTTAAGCTTGGTTGTTTTGAATCGGTTTGTACTTTAGGTTGTGAACTTGATTTATTTGATCTTTTAATAGGTGGTAACCATATTAATTTTTGTAACCATATTTTTTCGTTCGGTAACTTTGATGACTACTGGAAGGTAGCCAATGGGGTTTCAAAAAAATTCAAACAAAATTACAGCTTGGTAACCATGGTAATGTACCGATGGTAACCACAAGTCATGGTTACCACATATGCGGTAACCACGACTTATGGTTAGTACGTGGTATGAAAATTTGCGTATCACCAGTTTGTGGTTGGTACGTGGTAATCACCATTTTTGTGTGGTTACCGTACCATGTCAACCCTAGGTTTAATAGTGTGAGCCATGATCTGGGATTGTGACGTATTAAGATCGAGGGTGGCAATCTCACTATTATCAACTCAATTTCTGGTGTCTGGCAATGCACTTGGGAGATTGATATGATGGTCACGGACATCCAGGTTCTCCTACAGCATTTTGATTGGGCTTCTTGTTCTCACGTCTTCCGTGAAATCAACCGTGTTGCGGACAAGGTTGCTCATCTCAAACACTTCATGGATCATGGAGCTCTCGCATCTCATCCGGAGTTCCTATCCCTCGTCTATCAGGACGCCATTGAAAGACGCGTCAGCAGGATCTGACTTATTCCAAAATCTTGCCTTGTATAAAAAAAAAAAAAATAGTGTGAGCCAATGGGAGGGGCAAAGGAGGTTCCAGATTTGATCAATGTTCATGCATCTTTCCATTTTTTGGATGAAAATCGAAGATTTATCTTACTTTTTACCAGTAAGTCAACGTGACGTAACCCAACCGGTCAACTAAGCAGCTATAATTAAATGTAATGTAATATTGTTAGGAATCACGTAGGTAACGTCGGTGTGGTTAATATAATTTACCTAACTTATTCAAAAGTTACGGCCTAAGGTGCGTTATGTCACGTACTTGTCACACAAGGACGCCCAAATCCCAAATGTGTGGTTAATCTGATTTTTCTATTTGTTTGCTATATATATTATTTTTTCAAAGGCCAACGAAATAGTTGGTGCATGAATTAATTACTTTTTTATTATTTTGAGACATACTCTGTTAAAATTTTCAATATTTTTAACGCTTGAACTGATACGCAATATATTGGATTTGGACGGTACTGTATTTGTCTTGTTTTGATTCATTAATCCTCCCTAATTATCATATACAGTACAGTATAAAATTCATTTTATAAATAATTAATTAATTTGGCAACAGATCCGTGAGCATATAGTATCATTTAGGTAAATGCATGTGGTGGGAGACTTTGCACCAAAATTTAAGATGAAATTCGGGGCATAAACATTGTTTTGTCAAGTTTATTTTTATAGTATTATTTTCATCAATAAAATTGATTTTTTTTATTTAATTTGAAAATTTATCAATTAATCTTGGTGGTACGTGAGAATATATTCGATCACATGATCGATTTAAGAAAATCTTAAGATAGATCCGATCAAGCTTCGAAGCAACCGAGATTTAATTTGGACATTATAACGAAGAACCGAGTAGATGAGCTGCATTCGACATATATGGACGACGCACGAAAATGCATTGGTCATTTGGTTGTGTTTCATGCAAGCTTTTCAAGGCCTTTTATGGTCATAACATTCCATCACCTTCAAGTTGTCTAATCCACAAAAGAGATTTTTATATAGTTTGTATAAAGGTAAATAATAACTCAGTATTTCTCGTAAGCAAGCAGGGTTTAACAAGTTTCTCTTTCCCCGAATTAGTTAAAATGATGTTTCTGAGAGACCCATAGTTGAGGATACCTCGTGTAAGGTAGGGGGAAAATCTCTATACAATGACTTAACTCAATTGAAAAATGGATCTAGATATTATTTTATATACAAGATGTAGCTCGATCAACATTGCAATCCAATTAATATGAACTAGCTAGCCACTTAACTCCTTAGGCAATACAATCTACCTATAGCAAGTTGATTTACATGATCAAATAGATTTAATAGGGGATTTTTTTTTAATTTTATATTTTAAAGGTCAACCATATATTTTTAAATCTCGAAATAGAAACGAGTGATACGGGATATGACAAATATGCATTGGAGAGATTACATATGAAACTTCTACAAATGCTAAAAAGATAGAATATATACTCCTAATATTACTCAATCCGTTCGGCGTTCGGTGAGAAATATCCTTTATTATTTACAATGTTTTTTAAGATGTTTTATACTACCTCCGTTGTAAAATATAAGGCCTTTTGCTTTTTGGCACGTTTTTTAATGAGCTAAAAACTCCATGAAATATTAAATTTTTATTAAATTTTTTTACATAGTATTATACATATTAACAATATGTATAATACTATGTAAAAAAATTAATATTTTATGGAGTTTATAGCTCATTAAAAAACGTGCCAAAAAGCAAAAGGCCTTATATTTTGCAACGGAGGTAGTATAGTTTTTATATCATCCTAAAAAAACATATATAAATAATAAATGATAGTTTGTAGTCGGAGACTCGGAGTACAAACATTTCTATGTATGAATAATGAGCTACGTAACACAGATACCAATAGGGATATATACAGAATACAAACACAAGGTAAATAAGGATACGATAATTGTAAAAAAATATAGAAAATAGATAAAAAAAAAAAAAAGGATAAAACATATGAATAATATGTAGTGTTAAAGTTATTGATGATTAGATATAGATATATTTAAACTATTTGAAGAGGTTTTGAGAGAAATTTTTAGAATTGAACAAGTTTGGCAAAACTCATTACTAATGAGTCTCATATATGATAAAAGGTAATATGTGAAAAACCAGTACCTTTCATTCAGATTGTAGAAGCGTATATATACACTGAAGGAATCCGTTGTTCCTAAAGAGAAGGCAGTAAATCCTAACAACTATGGTAGTGGATAACCACGTTTAACCAACATCCTCAAAGCTAGGATAAATATTTAAATAAACTAACAACAATATATCCTATTGCTTAGATTTATTAAAATCTCAAACCTCAAGCAAGGCTTGTATTGACGCAGGCCGAGCTTGAACAGTAAATCTTCAAATCGTTGCTTGATGAGAGGCTTAGTCAGAATATCCGCCAACTGATCACGGGTGGAGACATATGAGACATGAAAGGTTCCTTTGCGAACTTGTTCACGAACAAAATGATAAGCGAGGGCGATGTGCTTCATTCGAGAATGGAAGACGGGATTAGAGCTCAAGCTTGTTGCCCCCATATTGTCGCAGTAGATAGCCGGCTGGGTTTGCAGAACAATACCAAGTTCATCCAGCAAAGACAGAACCCATAGGAGCTCAGAAGAAGTGTCTGCCAATGCCTTGTATTCAGCCTCAGTAGAGGACCGAGCCACTGAACGTTGTTTCTTCGAGCTCCATGAAATCGGGGTGCGACCAAGATAGAGGATGTAACCAGTGGTGGATATGTAGTCATCCCGATCGCCGGCCCAATCAGCATCTGAAAATGCATGAAGAGCTGGAGAAGGACCCGATGAGATGTGAAGGCCAAGCTCCATAGAGCCGGCAAGATAGCGCAGGAGTCGCTTAAGAGCAGCCCAATGGTCTGACGATGGAGATTGCATATATTGTGACAACTTGTTGACAGTGAATGCAATGTCCATTCGGGTGAGGCACAAGTATTGGAGGGACCCAATTAAGACCCGATAATCTGTCGCAGAGGGAAGGGGTGTTCCAGAAGCCCGTAAGAGCGGTGTAGTAGCGGAGATAGGAGTGCTTACTGGCTTAGCAGAGTCCATTCCGGCTTTGAGCAAGATGTCTTGAACATACTTCTTTTGTGAAAGAAATAAACCATCACTTGTTGGCAGAACTTCAACACCCAAAAAATAGGACAAAGGGCCAAGATCCTTGAGTGAAAACTGGGAGCCCAAGTGCTTGAACAAGACGCTGGACCAATTCGGTATCGTTGCCGGTGACGATTATATCATCCACGTAGACCAATAAATACAACAAAAACCTACCACGGTGATAGATGAACAAGGATGCATCAGCAATGGAGTTTGTGAAGCCAAGACGGAGAAGATACCGCTTTAGCTCGTTATACCAAGCTCGGGGCGCCTGTTTCAAGCCGTATAAGGCCTTGTTGAGTTTGCACACATGATCAGGCTTGCTCTTGTCAATAAAACCAGGGGGTTGGACCATAAAGACATCTTCATAGAGCGTTCCGTGAAGGAAGGCGTTGTTGATGTCAAGTTGGCGAATGGACCAACCTCTGGATACAGCCAAGGTGAGGACAATTCGGACAGTAACGGGCTTGATAACGGGACTAAATGTCTCAGCATAATCACAGCCGGGGCGTTGATGAAACCCTTTAGCTACTAACCGAGCCTTGTAACGATCGATGGATCCATCGGGATGCCGCTTGATCCAAAATACCCATTTACATCCAACCAGATTATGAGTGGGTGAGGGAGGCACAAGCGACCAAGTGTTGTTGGATAAAAGGGCATCATACTCCTGCTGCATAGCCAACCGCCAATCAGGGTCCTTAAGCGCTTGGGTAATAGTTTTGGGTTCGGTTGGAAGAGAGATTTGGGCAGTGAGGTTGAGTTTTTGGGTCTTTTTAAATATGTTATTTTGGGATCTTGTGACAACACCAGGGTGAGGGAGGGAGGTTGATGTAGGCTTATGACGTTTGGGGGGAGGAAGATGAAGAATTGGAAAGGTAGGATTGGAAGTAATGGCTTGTGTTTGAGTAGAGTCTGGAGGTGGGGCGTTAGAAGTGGACGTGGAAGGGTTGGGTGGTTGTGTTGGAGGTGTGACAGGAGTTGTGGAGGATGAGGTGGGGGTATGATCATGTGGAGGGGAGCCAATATTAGTGGAGGTTGGGGTGGGTGTTTGATTTGAATTAAATGGTGGACAAAAAATCGGAAGTGATAAATTGCACCATTCATCCAATGCAGCGGGATCAAGTTTAGGAAGAGGGTTCAATTTGGAGTAAGGAAATTCATTTTCAAGAAATGTAACATGCCGAGATGTATAAATTCGTCGAGTGACGGGATCCATACACTGGTATGCACTTTGTGTATTAGAATAACCGATGAAAACACACGGAATAGATTTCGGTTGAAGCTTATGACTGGTATATGGACGTAACCAAGGAAAGCACAAACATCCAAAGCATTTTAATTTATTGTAATCCGGATGTTGATGTAAGAGTTTGTAAAACGGAGAAATGTTTTGTAAAATAGGAGTGGGAAGACGGTTTATTAAGTAAACTGCCGTGATAAAGGCGTGAGGCCAATGATCAAGTGGCATGCTTGAAAAATTTAATAAAGCAAGACCAGTTTCTACAATGTGCCGATGACGTCGTTCAGAGAGACCATTGTGTTCGGGAGTATGGGGTGGAGTGGTGAAGTGACTAATGCCATTAGAGTGGAGGAATGAGCGGAGAGCTATATATTCACCACCATTGTCCGAAAATAATATTTTGATTTTGCGGTTGAAGAAATTTTCCACAAGAGCGCGAAATTTAATGAATATGTCGTGAGTCTCAGACTTCTTTTTCATGGGGAATAACCAAACATAGCGAGTGAAGTGATCCACAAACACTATATAATATTTGAATCCATCATAAGATAAGACCGGAGAGGTCCAAACATCGGAAAAAATTATTTCTAAAGGGAAAGTGGATACAATACTTGACGAATGAAAAGGAAGCTTATGGCTTTTATGTAATTGGCAAGAAGAGCAATCTACCTGATGAAAAGAATCACGACAGACATTAAATTGAGATTTCAAAATATTAAAAACAGCAGTGGAGGGATGGCCTAATTTGTGGTGGGTAGAAGCTGGACGTTGCACTTGAGCAGAGAAGACGGAGGAATGGAATGTCGGCCATTGATAAACACCATTAACACACGGTCCTCTAAGGATTGTGTTGCCCAGTTTGTCCTTCACAGAGAAAGAATCAGATGAGAAGATGATATCAAAGAGTGTTTGTTGACAGAATTTAGAGACAGAGAGAACATTTGTAGACATACTCGGCACATGTAAAACATTGGACAAGCAAAAATCAGTTTTAGGAGTTCGTAAAAGCAAAGAACCGGAGTTTAAAATGGGCAAACCTGTGCCATCACCAACAAACAACTCATCAGGACCAGAATACGGGTGGTGAAGGGCAAGGTTGTTAAGATCATGGGTTATGTGATGGGAAGCACCGCTATCAAGGAGCCAGTCGGGTTGAGCTGGTTGGGTTCTAGTGACATTAGCCTGTGGTGGTGGAGGTGTGGGAAATCTGGCAGAGCTTGGTAAGGGAAGATTAGGGTACTGTTGACGGAAGGTAGGACATTGATTGAGAACATGGCCGATGGTGCGACAATACTGACAGCGACCCTTGAAGGGCTTTTGTGGGTTAGAGGAGGAGGGGTTTGGAGCGGTAGGAAAAATAGGACGAGACGGAGGGGAAGAGGGTTGCCACTGAGGTGGAGTGGCAGGCGCTTTGTGTTTAGGACGACCAATCTTGGATTGCGCGGTGAGAGCGGAAACAGGGGTACCATCAGTTTGAGAGTCTTGTTTGATAGAGTTCTCCTTGACCAACAACTTCTCGAGAAGCTCTTCAAAGGAGATTGGGGAGTCACGATTGTTAACACCATCGATAACTGATTGAAACGATGCATCGAGACCCCGAAGAATATCATCAGTGAAATCCTCCTGAGAAAGAGGAGCTTCGAGGGACGCGAGAAGGTCCGCATCCGCTTTCATTGCTTGCATATAGTCTTGGATCGATCGACTACCTTTCTTGGCAGTCTTGATCTTGTGACGAATTTGTTGCTTATGCCCCCTGGAGGGTGTGGCATAAGTTTGGCGTAAGAGATCCCAGAGAGCTTTGGATGTAATTGCTTGAGTAACCATGACTGCAACCGAGGATGAGAGAGTACCGAGAATAGCGCCGTGAATCAAGCGATCTTGACGCTGCCAAGTAAGATAAGCTGGGTTTGGGAGGGTTTGATTTGTTTGGCCAGGAGCTTGTGTCGGAGGAGAAGGGTGAGATCCATCAACGAAGTTGAATAGACCATAGCCCTCCAAGGTGATTTGAACTTGTTGTTTCCAAGCAATGTAATTTGTAGGTGTAAGCTTAAGGATATTGGGAAATTGAACGATCGTAAAGGGATGATCGGCTTGGTGAGGGTTGGGTAGCAAAGTGGCAGAAAAGTCAGCCATGGATGCGTAGGTGATGTGAGTAAAAGGAGGCCCAGATACAAAAAGAAATCTGATACCATATAAGATAAAAGGTAATATGTGAAAAACCAGTACCTTTCATTCAGATTGTAGAAGCGTATATATACACTGAAGGAATCCGTTGTTCCTAAAGAGAAGGCAGTAAATCCTAACAACTATGGTAGTGGATAACCACGTTTAACCAACATCCTCAAAGCTAGGATAAATATTTAAATAAACTAACAACAATATATCCTATTGCTTAGATTTATTAAAATCTCAAACCATCATTTGCCTTTGAATCAAAATTTACCAAGTTTGGCAAAACCAACACAAGCCACTAAATCATTCCAACAAAACTCCTCCAACCCATTCACAATCCCAATTTCATTTGTGATCGTATCGAAGGATTCGAAACATCAGACAACATTAGAGGGGAGGAAAACTTTTCACATCCTCCCACTCAAAAAAAAGAAGCCACAATGTTTAATAAAAACCCACCAAGCCACATCGCTAGCAAGCCAATTAGGGCGAAGAATGCGAGCGCCACGTACTCCGACCACCACAGCTTCGCCGCCATCGCGGCGGACGTCGACTACTACAATAATCGCAACAGCAGCTTCTCCGCCACGGGCTCCTTCCCCGATGACGCCATCCGCATCAGCGGCGACGGCTCCCCGATGATGATGTCCCCTTGGAACAACTCCGCCAACCCCTTCGTGCAAGCCGCCTGGCACCATGGGGACGATCCCTTCGACGACAACGACGACGATGCCAATAGCGCCCTCGTCGGAAGCCTCGTCCGCGAGGAAGGCCACATCTATTCGTTGGCGACCAAACCCGGCAACCTCCTCTACACCGGATCCGATAGTAAGAATATCCGCGTCTGGAAGAACCTTAGGGAGTACTCCGGCTTCAAGTCCACCAGCGGCCTCGTTAAGGCCATTGTCATCTCCGGCGACAAGATCTTCACCGGCCACCAGGACGGTAAGATCCGCGTCTGGAAGGTATACATTGTTAAGAATTTGAGTGTATAATTGCTCATCTTATTCCTTTGTCTCTCATGTTTGGTATCAATATTGAAATACAGTGGCGGATTCAGAATTTTTTTAGAATGACTATTTTTTTTATGTACGTATGAAAAAATATTTTTTTAATTTAAATATATTAGAAAAAACTTTGAATTTGTGATTTAAATAGACATTTTTATAGAAAAACTTTAAATTTGTGATTTAAATAAATATTTTTTAAAGATAAAACTTTAAATTTGTGAGTATTATTCTATATGTATATATATATATATATGAGAATGATTTTGTTAAAATATAAGACATTAAATTTTTTTTATTTAATAAGACATTTTTAGTATTAATAGGATTTGAACTCATTACCTAATGATCCAGATCTTCTAAACCTCATCTGTCAGAATGCTATCGATTATGAATTTTTTCCTAATTAAAAAAAAAAACACCCATCCTTCTTTCCAACTAAGTCAAGTTTTTTTTCCCTGGTTAAAGGGGTTTTAGTGAAACCAAGGCCCTTTCACTAAAACCCCTCTAACCCAGAAAAAAAAAAAAAAAAAAAAGAAGGTATGGATCGTTGCCGACGTTGATATCAAAACCACCGTTTAAATATTGATATCAAAACCAAACGGGGCCTTATAAGTTTATGATTGGTGACAGGTATCGCAGAGAAACCCGAGCGTTCATAAAAGGTATGGATCGTTGCCGACGTTGAAGGACATATTCAAGTCGTCGATGAGGCCGAGCAATTACGTAGAGGTGAAACGGCGTCGTACAGTGTGGATAAAGCACACCGACGCCATCTCGAGCCTGAGCTTGGTGAAGGACCAAGGGCTCCTCTACTCGGCGTCATGGGACAGGACGTTCAAGGTGTGGAGGATATCCGACTCCAAGTGCCTCGAGTCGGTGACGGCGCACGACGACGTGGTGAACGTCGTGGTGGCGAGCATGGACGGGCTAGTGTTCACGGGCTCGGCCGATGGGTCGGTGAAGGTGTGGCGCCGGGAGCCGCATGGGAAGGCGACCAAGCACTTCCTCACGCAGACATTGCTCAAGCAGGAGTGCGCGGTGACCGCGCTCGCGGTGGACCCCACGGGGCACGTCGTGTACAGCGGGTCGAGCGACGGCCTCGTCAACTTCTGGGACCGGGGGCGGAACATGGCCTACGGCGGGGCCCTCCGGGGCCACAGGCTGGCGGTGTTGTGCCTCGAGGCGAGGGGGAGGCTGGTCTTCAGCGGCTCGGCGGACAAGAACATATGCGTGTGGAGGCGGGACCGGGAGCACACGTGCCTCACGGTGCTGACGGGCCACACGGGCCCGGTGAAGTGCCTGGCGGTCGAGGAGGACCGGGAGGGCAGCGCCGGGGAGATGGTGAGGTGGAAGGTCTACAGCGGGAGCCTCGACAAATCGGTCAAGGTGTGGAGTGTCGTGGACCAGCCTGGTGAGACGGAGGCTGGCTCGAACCGGAGCTATTTCTGATATCATTTCAATCGAGTCTGGATTCGACTTGTTTAGTAAATGTACATGTTTCTAATTGCTTGTAAGTTGTAATATAAATATATAAAAAAAATTAGGGCTGCTATATGAGTCAAGTAGCTTGATCAGCTTAAAACAGACTTGACTCGACCTCGTCCATTTGCTAAACAAATCGAATATGAACACATTTTGAACATCGATTCAAATTGATATTCGACTCGACTTTGTTATGAGTGGGTAGAGACTAGAGCCGAGTCCAAATCTCGGCTTGTTTGACTGGGATATCAGCCCTAACAAAAATTACATGATTTGAAACACTATCTACATTTTCCTGTGTAGACAGTTTTTCATGAGAGACTTTTGCTATCTCATGGAACTCGAAAGGAAAACAAACAAGGCAAAGAAATGTCAGTGAACACTCTCCCTACCTATATGAAACACTACAAATACAATGACAATGGCTATATGCAAGAAAAATGAGAAGAAAAAAGAACCTGTTCGGCTTGTGTTTACCGACTTCTACAACAATGAGGTTGTCGTATTTGAGCACCGAGCTGCTAAGAAAACTAATGCGAAAGCTTGCGAGAGTGACACTTGCGCAACTCTGGCTGCGTGCGTTTACTGATCCCCTGCATATGGGCACTTTGGCTACCAACGGAGTTCAAGTCCAATCCCAAAGGCATCGTTGCGTTTCCACCTTCCAAGATCCTCAGAACCTGAAGTCGTCAACGAACAGATCATCAAACTACTTGTGCAAGGGAATATGACAGACTTCATGAACATAAGGAGAAATCGGACTACCTTGGACATGGATGGTCTGCAATCAGGATCTCTGTGAAGACATAGCGAGGCAGCGTGGCCCATTGCCTGGATCTCGTAGGGGAAGTTGTGTGCGCGGCTGGGCGACTGACCTTTGTCCGCAAGAAAGCGTTTTTGTTCTATGGCAGCCATGGGGTCAAACACTTTAGCTAAGGAAGACCATCCTTTCTGGCACTGTAAATCCTTAGCCCTCTGGCCGGTTATTAGTTCCATTAGTACCACTCCAAACGCATATACGTCAACTTTCTCGGTGATGCTTCCACCCTCAAAGTACTCTGGCGCAAGGTACCTGGCGAATGATAGTATGAAAGAGAGCTCAAATACTAGTATCGTAGAGTGCATTCGGAAATGAAAGGCAAGGCCAAAATCACCGACCCTGAAGCTCCGATGATTTTCTGTTCCATGCCCATGTTCCACTCGGAGTGCAGTCTAGCAAGCCCAAAATCACCGACCTGATCAACCGAGAGGAGTGAATGAACTAAGAACTTTGTATGATAAAAACAAGTGAATAATTTCGTGATACGAAGATTTTTGCAAGAGTCAAAAGGCGAAGAGAAAATCCGAATTACCATAGGCTCAAAATCATGAGTGAGGAGGATATTATTAGGCCTCATGTCCCTGTGGATGATACTACCGACCCTACAATCTTCGTGAAGGTATCGCAGGCCTCGTGCTGCACCAGTTGCTATTTTCAGGCGTGACTCGAGGTCCAAAGCCGCTTTCTTGTTTCCTGCACCATTTGACAGATGAGCAAGCCACACAACATAAACCAGACAACAATAAAGAGCAAATGAGATCAATTACCATGTAAATGGAAATCCAGAGAGCCATTGCATATGTATTCATAAACCAGCAATCGGTTCTTTCCCTCGGTACAAAAGCCGCTGAGCATCACAACATTCCGGTGCTGAGCACAACTTAACACCCTAACTTCCCTGCAGAAATCAGCATCCTCTTGGAACCCCACAAACTTGAGTTGCTTGACTGCCACCACCTGACCATCATTTAAGATTCCTTTGTGAACCACCCCAAATCCGCCTTCAGCTAGGAGATTTGTATCCGAGAAACCGCCAGTAGCTTCCTCCAGCTCTTCGTAAGTAAAACACCTGGGGGGCTTTCCGAATGCAGGTGCTTTGTTCTGGCATAGAGTGCACAAAGGAGGAGGCGCAGAAGACGTCCTTGATACTGAGACTGCATCTCTTATGCTGTTGTTGCTTGGGGACTCTCTCGCTTGCTCGTACCTCAGAGACATACTTCCTCGGTCCTGATCACGGTATGCAAGTTTAGAATCTGGCATTTGTCTATATTGTCCACTGAGTGGAGGCTTTCTGTCATATGTGTGATTTTCAGGCACCCAATGCGTATTTTGCCTCTCCTTGCCCGCGCCTTTGTTTGGTCCCTCAAACAAAGGATTTTGTTCATAGACAAGAAACGGAGAAGCCATCATATCAGAGTGCGACAACGAGGTGTCATCTGTTGTTCTTGAATAAGAAGTACTCGCATACTCCGGGCTACTTATTGGGGTGGCAAACTTCATCCTGTGGCTTGGGAATCTTGCGCTCTCCACACCCGGTGAAGAGCTAGCTGAAAAGAAAGGGGTTTGAGGTGTCGCGGAATACCCTAAATTGAGTCTAAGCACTTTCGGCTGACATCCCTTCATCACAACAATGCTGCAACTTAACTCCTCCATACAATGCTTCTGCTCCTGCTTCAGTTTACTGCAGAATAAAATACATCCATTGTGATATATATGAAGATCACTAACGAATTGTGATCGATATACAGCAAATGTCAGCAGCAAGAGGATAACATTAGAATGTGACTATGTGAGTACTTTATTGCTGTCAACTTCACGAAACCGAACAAATTTTAGCTCCAGCTGATCCGAATGATGGATATGCAGGCAATTTCTATCAATCATTAAGTGAGAGCATATGGTGACAACACAATGCATGATACTTTAGAATAGAAACAAGAAATAATACATTGCTGTTGCAATTACTTGTCCAATATGACCCAGCTGGATGCATTCCTTTTCGCTTCGGCCGCTACCTCTCCAGCTAGCATTCCCAGCAACACCTTCACTCTGACTCTAACCTATAAGGAGATTCATATATCCATTTGTTATGACAGAAATCACAACCACAAATCACTGAATACATTACCACACTGTTTCAACTTTTCAATGTGGGTATTATATATGGATCAATAACATCAATTATTGAGCACAAAACTTGAGTTTCAGATGATTGTATGATATATTCTCTACACAATGATTAGGGAAGATAATTGCTCAATGAAAGGGAAATAATCCAAGCTGTCTCTTTTTGACCTGTTTTGTTTTACTACTAACAAAATTGGCAGCTTTACTTTGAAAACTACGCCGTTTAATGCTTTATTATCCATTCAGCCAGTCGTTTTGAATTAAAGTGAAAAAGAAAAAGTAAAAGAAAAAGTGAGCGGTCCACAAACCTGAGTTTGGTTATGGAGTTGAAGCACCATCTGAGCGCAGGACTCCGAGATCTCGCAAATCCTTTCCGGCAGGTTATCTCCGGTGAGGTCGCTGGCGCAATTGCCTGACCAGAAAGGCAGATTCCACAATCTCCGACCTAAAAATCGTTGAAGTGAGTTAAAATTAAAATTGAATTGACCGTGAGGAAAATTGAAGTCTAATAGTAAGAGTGGAGAGCTGACCGGAGGGCTTGCCGGAGAAGACGGCGAGGAGAGCGATGCAATCGCCGGGGCGAACGACGTGCGTGAGGGCCCAAGACAGTGCCTCCTTGGAGACGACTCTTTCGGCTTTGACGGCGACCACCGCCACCGCCCTCTCGGCCGGGGAATTGGTGACGGCGGTGAGCCTCCCGCTCGCGCCTAAGTTCGAAGGCAGCATCTCTCCGGCGATCAATGCGTGTCCGACAGCGGAATTGCTCCCGATTGTAAAACAAGGGATTTTGGTTACGAATTTCAGCTAAGAATCGATTGAAATCCTGAATTGTAAGAGACGGAAGCAGCGAATTTG
This sequence comes from Persicaria maculosa, assembly GCA_963922045.1. Lineage (NCBI taxonomy): Eukaryota > Viridiplantae > Streptophyta > Magnoliopsida > Caryophyllales > Polygonaceae > Persicaria > Persicaria maculosa. The sequence continues at coordinate 68,328,552 of OY998262.1, forward strand.
AGAGGGTTTTTAGAATTTGATTTTTGATATTTGTTTTTTGTTTTTCGCTCGCTAACTGGTGAGTTGTGTGACTGTTTTGTAGGCCAAGGAATCAATCAATGGAGGAGGAGAGGAGGTAGCATCGAACTAGTTTTAAAGGAGTGAGTTTTCAGGTGTGGAGGGGACCATTTCTCCTTCCCGTGTACCTTCTCCCTCGTGCCGTCTGATCAAACCAACGGCCCCACCTCTTTCAGTTCTTACGCTCCATCAGTACCATTGGTAAATTGCATCACATCACACATAATGCAGATGAATTGATGTAGGTTGAAATTAGTTGTATTGGTTTTTTACTAAAGTTGGTTAGTTGTTTGATCAGTCTAAAAAGCTCTTTGATTTTGTTTGTCTAGTGTGTGACTTTTTTTTTTTTTTTTTTTTTTTTTTTTTTTTTTTTTACAGTAGGCAAACAGTAGGGAGAATTACACTCCCTGGATCATCCTGACGGATGATGGTACAAAGGTCCCTATTAAAAGGGATGGTATTCCTATCTATAGTGATACCAGTTCTAGCTATGTAGTCAGCAACCTTGTTAGCTTCTCTGTAGCAGTGGTTGAACTCGACATAATCAAAGTGTTCTTTGAGACGATTGATATGCTGAACTTGACGTAGGACTTCCCACCTTGTATTCTTCCCTTCCTTGATTGCTTTTATAATCTCTTGGTTGTCTCCTTCAATGACAAATCTTCTCATACCTAATCTTCTGGCGTGCTCCATACCTATTTGAATAGCATAGGCTTCGGTTTGGAGGATACTTCCTCTTTCCGTTACCTGGTAAAAAATATCCTTAATATGACCCTGAGAGTCTCGGATAACTCCCCCCACCTGACAGGCGCCCGTGGGTTTCACGGAGCCATCTACATTAATTTTATAGATAGTTGTTTGAGGTTTAGTCCATTTTGCTCTTAATCTCTTGTTCTTTTTTCCTGGCTTGCTATTTTCCTGTTTTGCGTAGTTCCAGTCTTTAATGGCAGAGATAACAGTCTGAGCTAATATATTCGGAGGGGTTATGTTTTTTGTTTTGAAGATGTGATTGTTTCTAGCCTCCCAGATGGCAGGCCATATGAAGACTATATCGGTAAAATTGCGGTTGTCCTCTCTGATTTGTTCTAGATTGACGAGGTTACCATTCCTATTTGGAAGTTGAAAGTAAGTTTTTGTACTTTGTTCATATTGAGCGATTACTTCTCTTGTGTATTGGCAACCTAAGAGAAGATGGTGCAAGTCTTCATTTGTTTGGTTGCATAAACAACACTGACTCGGGACTCTATTAAAGAATCTGTTTAGACGTTCTTTCGTCAGGGAGGCCATCTGACATGATCTTCCAAAGGAAATTATTTTGTCTTGGAGGTAGATTTAGGTTCCATATCCATTTGTGGTCTCTTACTATTTGTTCTTCATTTCCTAAGATGTTCTTGGCCGATTTTGTGGAAAACTTTCCAGAGGGGTCAGGTTTCCAAATAAGCTTATCTTGGACCTGCCAGTCTGGTATGTAGATTTTAAAATTTTCATTCTGAATATTAGGCGGAAAGATGTTACGGATTAGATGGGTATTCCAGGTTTTATTATTTAAGATGAGGTCACTAACCTTCATGTTTGGATCATGGTTGTTTAAAAAATTGGTTAGTCGTGTGTTTGGAATCCATGGATCATTCTAGACATTGATAGATTGACCATTTCCTACTAACCATAACAGTCCTTTTTCAAATTTTTCCCGGATGGAGAGAAGCCTTCCAACTTGCCAAGAGGTGTCATGGTTTGTTCTTCGTTGAATTCCTTGATTTATTAGGTACTTCTCTTTGATTATTCTTACCCAAATGTTATTCTCATTTGTGTAGATTTTCCAGAGAAGTTTCATTTGTCTAGTGTGTGACTTAAGGGCATAGAATAAGAATGTTTTAGGATGGAACCTCACTCGGCTTCTGTTATAGGCTATTAGTGCATGGGTGGGCAACCCTAATATATATATGAGTCGGTGGGCTAGGCTACTAGCGCATTTGCGCCCGTGCACACAACCTCCCGTCGATCCGAGTTAGATTTTGATAATTTCAGACCTGTGAACTCGAATATTTCTCGAATTTTACCTAATAAAAAAAAACAATGGCTCCTTAAATATAATTAGCGGTTGGGGGCTTGGGACTGAACCTCAGCTTGGCAGATAATCCAAAAAATGACAAATGCACATCGATAGTGATTTTATATGAAATTTTCGTCTAGGACCTCCAAATATAGACATTTGCAAATTATGACCCAAGGCTTCCAAAAAATTTATATACTTATATATATAAATTATGACCAAGACAATTAATTAATATATACTTCTAAATAATACGTATATTCGATAATTTGTCATGAGACCGAGTGGCATGTTGGTCTTAATTTTTTGCCTTACAAACTAGAAAAATAATAATATAGACATCATTAATTTTGGGGAATAATTAGTTGAGCAAAAATGACCTTTTCAGTTAAGCAAAGATTTTGAGAGCGTCACAATTCAGTACTGTTACATAGAGGCAAATGGTGCAACTGATTTTCTTGCAAAATCTCAGTTGAATTGTAATTTTATTTTGAGTTCCTGTTGTTTGTTAGTTCCAGAACATTATCTTGCGAGATGATCATGGATGTCGTTAGCAGGGCCGTGCTAAACATTTTGGGAGCCCCATTCAAAAAAATCTTATAAATTATATTAGTGAAATTAAATCAAATAATCATAAAATTATTTGCTAATCCTAGTGTTAAAATAAGTAATATAAAAATGATGAATCACACAATTATCTATAGATCAAAAGTAAATAATATCAAATTTGAATATTATAAATAACAACACATAAATATATACAGTACTTTTCTTGCAAAATTTGAGAATTTTTTTTTATAATTACAAAATGTTGAAAAATATTTAAATACTATTGTACAGTATTTATCAAAGTTTAAATCACCCATAAAAACATTGATGGTTTTGTCTATTTCTCTAATTATGTATGTCATTTGTAATACAATAAAAAAAAGTTTATCAATGGAAAAAGCAATAAAAAGAAAAGAAAAGAATTGTCCAAATGAAAAAATTGTGCTGCCGTGGGGATTCGAACAGAGAGTTGTAACAAGGAAGCGCACCCATGGAACCAGTAGACCACACGCCCTTTTTTGTTTCACATGGAAAACAAAATATATATACATAACTATTTTCATATTGGGCCCTTAAATTTTAGGGGCCCTGTTCGGTCGATCTACCTGAACAGGCCTAAGCACGGACCTGGTCGTTAGTACCTCCAATTTATTGGATACTGTAAAAAAAATGACTTTTTCATTTAAATATATTATTTCATAGTATTGTCTATAGGCAATTACTATATAGTTCATCAATCGATCTATTATATATGTCTATGATTTTTTGTAAGAAAAACAAAGAGTTTGGAAATTGATAAATTTTAATTGAGTAGTACAAAATATGTAAATATATGAAATAAAAGGTCCCAAGTGCAAAATTTCTATAGTGATCGACGTAATGAGGTATGAGATCGGGGTGGTTGTATATGAATATTAGATAAAGACTTTGTGTCATTCCCCAACGGATGCACGATACATCCATGTGACAATATTTATTTATTTATTTAATTATTGGTACTCTTTGATATGTTACACTTTGGAATCTCGGACCACTTTTTTGTACTTGGGAACTATACATTAACATTTCATTTACACACCCAAACTCAATCCATATAAGACCAACCTTTGATTGCTTATAAGAAGTTGTGAATGACTTTGCTATAATCTTTGTTTATTGTGAGTTGTACTTGTGTGTTGTTAATGTCATCCTCAAGTAAAGAAAGTGATGTCACTAGAGGATTCTCCAAAACATGATAAGAAAAAAAAGAGGCAATTCGATCTGGTGAGGGAGTCGACGACATAGTTCACTTATCTGAATATATGGTGAAACTGAACCTCATAACCTTGCCACTTTCCAAAGGGGTGTTGAGGAACAGCCACACTGATCGATAACAAGATTAATTACGAGTGAGTCCAACTCGACAACAACTTTCCTCCCCCTTCTCTCAAGAAATCTACAAACCGTTACACACTGATTGTCGATTGAGATCACCTGGTTTAAAATCTCCTAGCTAGCTACCTCCTGAATGTCCCTCCTCACCACCCAAATTTAAAAAAAATAAAGAATTTGAAAAAATAAAAATAAATAAAGGGTTGGGTGGATTAAGAGAGGGCACAGGCAGATAAGGGTTTTTGGAACAACAGATCCGCTCTGATTTATTGTTAGAATATTAGAACAAGATGCAATTTTTTTTTGGAAAATAAATTGCATCTTGTTCTAATATTATAACAATAAATGGACACTTATAATGTTTATATATAGTCCTAAGATTTGGAATTTTTAAAAATTGTTATCTTGGTCAAATCTACACCAACATAACAGTAAGGATAATTTATTTGGTACGAAAGCAATATATATACACGGAGTCACGGAGTATCTTCTTGCTTAATCACTACACTAATCAAACTTATTGCACACCAGAAGCAGGGTACCTCTTCCTGGGCAATGGACTCAGTTAATAAAATTAGTCTCGATGTTTAAACAAGGCCTTAATTGGTCTATTGGAGACGGGGCCTCTATCAAGTTTTGGCAAGACCAATGGTTAGACCAAACACCGATAAATTCATCTATCTTAGGAACTCAACATATAGACGATACAATCAACATAAACCATTTTCTCAAAGACAACAAAACATGGAACCAAGATAAACTACACGCAGAGTTACAAAACATAATTCCAAACAGCCTAATTGAAACTATCAAAACGATACCAATACCACAGCACATCCAAGTTGACAGACTTTATTGGAAATGGAGCAAAAATGGCTGGTTTAGCACTAAGTCTGCAATTGATATGATATACAACCACAAGAAACATGAAACATCAGATGCTAATTGGGTCTGGGGACTTGATATCCCCTCGAAAATAAAATCTTTCATATGGAAAATCCTTAAGAACGGAGTGCCCACTTCTTTCAGACTAGCTTCTCGACACCTTGGGATTCCGACAAACCGCCCCCACTGCGACTCTTGCTATGAATACCTAAACCATCTTTTATGGAACTATCCTGTTACGAGGGAGACCCTAATTGCAAATAACCCGGGAACATTTCGGAAAATGAATGGTTGTTTCAGCAAAGACGAGCACTTAAACACCGCTCTATGGGAAATCAAAAATACGATAGGAACAAAATGCTTTGAAGATCTCGCCTTTGCTTGGTGGGGTATCTGGTACTTCAGAAACAAAACACTCTTTGAAAACATAAACCCGGACATAAGACGCATATTATACTTTATAAAGGAACAAATATATGTCTGGAAGACATCAAATTTGAACTGCCCGGACTACTGTGAAAAAAAAACAAAAATACACCCGCAAAAGAGGACAAACAAAGATCTATATCAAAGAGAAAGAGAACAAAATGGGAACCTCAACCAATAGGAACTCATAAGCTAAATTTTGATGGTTCTCTCTCCACGGATGGTTTGGGCTCTTATGGATTCATCATTCGTGATTCTGTAGGAACCCCGATTTTCTCTGGAAATGGACCATCACCAATCAGTTCTATCTGTGGCTGTGAAAGTTTGGGTCTCTGGAGGGGACTTCGGGCTGCGATAGAACTAAAAATAACAAATCTTATTATTGAAGGAGACAACTTAACAATAATAAAAAATATGAAAGGTATGGGGAAGCCTACTGGAGACTCTGAAATGATTGTCTCGGACAATCTAGTCTCGCTGGGCATTTTTTGTTCTGTTGAGATTCGGCATGTCTTCCGTGAGGCAAATTTGGTAGCTGGTCGCTTGTCCCGTATCACTCCATTCTTCAACGGTATCTGGACTCCTGATGACTCTCTGTTGCATAGTCTCATCCGCAAGGATGCTCTTGGCTGATAGAGCTCAGCTCTATGGTCAAATTTTTTTCGTTTAAAAAAAAAAAAATCAAACTTATTGCACATGGTGAGCATAGATTTTTTTTTATTTGAATTATTTTGAATAAGTTAGCTACATTTGAGAGTTAGTTTAATACATTGTTCATACTTCATATTACTTAAATGAAGTTGATAATAAATTTATTATTTTTTTGTGGACCAAATGAATCCCATCATCTAGAATCTAGAATTGGTTCAAAATTAAATCATTTGAGTGTGATTATGGCAAATGAATGGAGAAGTTCAAACTTCCACGGAATGCAATAAAGTGGGTCGCTTTTGTTTTTTCATAATTGGCATGCCTTCTAAAAGTCTAATAAAAATATTTTCTTATTATTATACTTTAATTCGTTTTAACTTTTTATCCATTTTTTTAATGAGCCAAAGATTCTACAAACTCTATAAAACACTATGAAATTATGTACAAAATTAATAAAAAAGATGACATTTTATATAATTTTTAACTTATTAAAAACATGTTAAAAAGTCAAATAACTTAAATTATGAGATAGAGGGAGTATAAATTAATAATGTATCAAATAGTTTTTAACTTATTAAAGACATTTTATATGCATAGATTTTTCTAAAAGAATTGATAAAAAAAATTATACTTTGTAATATAATTTTTTTTCATTCTTAAAAAAATGTATCAAATAGTTAAACATCTTATATTCTCTCCATCTCATAATTTAAGTTGTTTGATTTTTTATACGCTTTTTAATAAGCTAGAAACTCTACAATTTTGTTTGTATAAATTAATAAAAATAAAATTATTTAAAAGGTCATAAAAATATTCTATATAGTTTCATTAAAAAGCATGCTAAAAGCCAAAATGACCTAAATTAATAGATGGAATGAGTATTATTTTCAAGAGTAAAAGTGAATGTTAGTGAAGAAAGTGTCTAATTTAAACACATTTGTTTGTCTTCTATTCTATACTCCCTCCCTTTCAACAAAACATATCATTTTAACCTCATGCATAATTTAAAAAAAATGAAAAAATATACTATTTTATCCTCATTTATTTTACTATTTTTTTTACTTCATACAAAACTATAACTAACCGCTTATTGATCATTACAAAGATATTTTCTTAAAGTAAAGCCTAAAATACCTAAAATGATAGATTTTTTAAATAAAATTAATATTCTAAAATGACATCTAATATAATACTAAAACACTTGCATTTCTGGGACACGTGGCGGCCATACACTTAAAGTTGTAAATTTAGGATAATTTCCCAATTACTTCTCAAATTGTTTAAAATTCTCACCTTAAAAATAGATCATCTAACCAATCATAATTTAGTTTTAATCAATTACTTAATTTTAATCTATCTAATCTAATTCAATTAATTCCTAATTTAATTTTCTTTTTTTTTTGGGTCATTTCCTAATTTAATTTTCTAATCACAATCATGTCCATCTTTTAATTAAAAATAATATCTATCTTAAATTTTTGGCTTAGATTTAAAATTTTCTCACTAATCAATTTTTTTTAAAAAAAAACAATTTTTTATATATACAAATTAAGGCCTAGCCATCTAATGAATTATTTCATCTATCTAGCATAAACCAATTCTTTACCAAAAAAAAATGCAATAAATTATTTCATTTATCTAGCATAAATCAATTCTCATTAATGATTAATCAATGATATTTAATCAATCGTCTATCTATCTATAATTTCTAAAACTTTATACTCCAAATAAAAAAAATCACAATTAAATCTTATTAATCAATTAAAAAAACAAATCAAATCATTTATGTCAATATAAAATTTGAACGCAAAAGGCAAGATTAAACCAAAAAAAATCTTCGGATGCAACCTACGTAAATATGAACAGAAAAAGCAAGAATATTTATTTGAATTTTATTTAAAGTTCAAATGTTCAACTCTTTAGTTCTTAAAGTTTGCCTAATAAATAAATTAGTTGTTATTTGTCTTTATCCATTTTTAAACAACTTTGATGTGTTTTGATTAGAAAATATTTTTGAAACAATTGTTTTCTATGTTTTTTTTGTGCACATATGAGTAAACTCTTTTCTAAATATATACATCTTTAACACTTTTTTAACTCACGGTTAATCTACTTTGCAAGCTATAAACTCTAATTTTAGGTTTTTTATTTAGCTCTATTTACAACTACGGTGTCATTTTTAATTTATCTCTTTGGCCATGTTTCGTTCTTTTGCATGAGTAGATAAGAAATCAATTTTTCCTTAAAATGATGAGTTTGTTTGGTTTTTATAATCTTAAGTAGATAACAATAAATTAATAAAAATATAAAACTAAAAAATGATTTAATCAATAATTACTTATCAATTTATATCATAAAAATTGTTGTTAATAAAAAGAATTCTTTTTTGGTCAGATAGAATCTTCTTATCTAACGGTTATGATTTGATACATTGTATACTTGATTTTTAATTATTTTCAAGGAAATGGATGTTAAATATTTTTTTATTTTTTTAAACTGGTGTTTTTCGCACGATAATTGTGAAAGTTTTACTTGAATAAACTTGGTCTTTAGACCTATTTTATAATCCCAAACATATCGACATTAAAATGATGTGACAAATACTTTGAAAATTATAGACATGCATGTTTTTTTATAGCTTAAGTTAGAGTTGTGTAACAATTATGGGTAGAGTTAAAAAATTTATAAGCGCTAAAAAATATTTCCTTAAAAATAGGCTATGTGACAATTATTTCTTTTCCCTAATTGTCAAATATTCTTATTGTTTGAAAGTTATTTATGTGTTTGTTTAAATTAATCAATTATTGATAATTGTTAAACATTTAAAAATTTTAAAAATCTCTTTTCATTCTAATATTTGTTAAATTTGTTTAATCTTCCCTAAGAAGCTCTTCATGCAATGCAAATAGGTATTCTTACATTTTTTTAATCAAATAATTTATTTTATGAGCGTATTTGAAAAAAAAAATTGACGTGTCTTTGGATTCCAATATAATTTAATTATAATGCATAAATGCTTTAATAGTGTTTGGTTAACAATTTTGACAATTTTTAAAATAATGTAAACTTTAAATTAAATACATGGTAAATTATATTTATATAATGTAATTAAAAAAATTTACACAATAGTGGTTGTTTGATTGACACAATTTATAAGATATTTTTATTTAAAAGCTATATCATTTTAAGCACATTATAAAATTTGATAACCAAATACTACTCAAGTATTTGTATTTATAAATAAATTATAATTAAAATGCAATTGGAATCCAAACACACCTTGATTATCACTTATTTATAGGACCAATATCAATGCCTTAATTATTTTTTAATGTTGTTAAAATATCATTTAAATCTAAACATATTTTGAATATATAGTAAGATCCTTATTAATAAATTGCATGTAAAATATACATTCATTAGCAAATATATTCCGTTGAATCTTCTAATTTAATAAAGGATTTGATATATATATAAAGAAATTTTACATTTGTATCTTTAACAAAAATTTAGTATACACTAAAGACATAACTTACTTTTTATTTTATTTTTTAATTGTGAAAACATTTAAAGTCAAATAAATCAAATATTAAAATGAATCATGTATAGCAGGTGAATCTTTAAAAATGTTCTTCTTGAACCTCCTTCGTAACTCTAAGTTATTTTATCACTTTTTAACTTTTTTTCGTCCATATTTTATAAAAAAAATTATTTTAGAGGTTTAATCTCGGTTCTTTAATATGCATGTTATTGTTTTCTTTCGAATTGTTTCCAATTACTAATCAATTTTTTTAAATTGTGACACCATTTAGATTCGGGTAAATCACTCTAAAAAAAGAAGGGGTATATGTGAAGCTTTAACTCTTTTCTTTTGTTATTCAAAAAAAAAAAAAACTCTTTTCTTTTGTACCGTGGGGGTGGGGGGTCCGAGGTTGTCGACTAATCCCCCACGGGCTCGAGAACTAGCCTGCAAATTACTTAAGTCAGTAAGCCCGACGATAAGCCACCAGAGAGGCTCACCCAATCCAATGAAGGCTCGAGTGTCCACTAATTACACATAGTGTAAGTGGTGAGATTTGAATCTTTGACCTCTTGCAAGAGTCACCTCTCCCTTACCATTAAAGCAAGGGGTCATTGGTTCGAAGCCTTAACTATTTGTCTTGAATCTCCCTCATAACTTTTGGTTATTTTTTCACTTTCAACTCTTTTTTCTTCCATATGTTTTTTTATTTTTATTTATTTTAAAGGTATAATCTTGATTATTTAATGCATGTTATTGTTTTCTTCTAAATTGTTTTTTGTAACTAAACAATTATTGTCGTAAGCAATTAATTTGCTTGATGAGGCGCATTTGTATCAATATGCATCAACAACCAAGGGTGGTCTAGGTAAGTGGTTTTGAATTCCATGTTGATCATATATAATGATCAAAATTTATCATTTATCCATATATTTATAGAGAGGTTGCACCCGACTTCATAATGATATACTTACGTTATATTTGATAGGAATGTAGTTTTGCATGAATTTTTTTTCAAAATATTCAAAAAAAACTAATTATTTAGCAAAATATTTAGACTTTTAAAATATTTACAAAAATATTCATTTTTTGCAGGTCTGGCAGAAAAACGCGACCTGAGACCGCGTTTTATTCATAAGTAAAAATTTTGAATTCAAAGAAATAAGTGGCAAAAAATTAACAAAAGAAACGCGGTCTCAGACCGCGTTTCTATGTTAATTTTTATTTCGGGTTAAATTTGGTAATTGTTAAAAAATTCCACCCTATAGACGCGGACTGGGTCCGCGTCTCTCTCTTTCTTTCTTTTTTTTTTTTTTTATGTTAATGGGGATTGGGGAACGGGGAAGCAGAGCTATCGGAGGAGGAAGGAGGGGAGAGGGATCTGAAATTCAACGCCGCCGCAGTCTCCTCTGCCTCTTCATCGGCGAGAAACCGCAACCTCCCCTGCTCTCTGTTGTCGAAGCTTAAGATCACCGAACGCCACTCCATATCCTCCTCTCTCGGTCAAGCGTCCAACGACACGATCCGAAATTGAGAGGAGAGGGATCTGAAATTGAGAGGAGAGGGGCGGCCGGAGGAACAGCGGCGGGGCCGGAGGAGGTGTGGCGAGACAGACCATGGCGGTAGGGAGGAGAGGGATCTGAAATTGAGAGGAGAGGGGCGGGATTTGGCGAGAACGAAGGTCGGATGGCGGCAGGGACGATGGCGGCCTCCTTTCTCCTCCTTCCCGGCGGCCTCCCTTCTCCTCCCTCCCGCCGCCTTCCCTTCTCCTCCTTCTCTTCGAAGCTTCCTCTTCGATATGGATCTGATTCGGCCTCGCTCCTCTTCGAAGCTTCTTCTTTGATCTTATTTGGGCTTTGATCGGAGTCGGCCTCGCTTCCTCTTCGAATCTGAGATGGCCGGGCTTCGATCTGGTGGCCGCAACATTCAATCTGGTGGCCCCAGAGCTTCCCGACCTGTTTCGATCGGCCCCAGAGCTTCCTCCGCCTGTCGCCTCTTTCAATTCCAAAAAAAAAAAAAAAAAAACAGAGAGAGACGCGGATTGGGGCCGTGTCTCTGTTGTAAAACTTTTTGGGAAATTACAAAATTGATCCCAAATAAAATTAATAATAGAAACGCGGTCTCAGACCGCGTTTCTTTTGCTAAAATTTTGTCATCCTTTTCTCCAATTTCACATTTTTCCCTTTGTGAATAAAACGCGACATCAGTCCGCGTTTTTCTGATTACTCTGCAAAAAATGAATATTTTTGTAAATAGTTTAAAAGTTTGAATATTTTAGTAATTAATTATTTTTTAGTGAATATTTTGAAAAAAAATTCGTTTTGCATAATATATGTCAAAATAGGTGAAAACAGATTAAACTATAATTTTTTTTAAAATCATATGAAGGAAAAGATATTATAGGAAATATAAAAAAAGTTCAAATACCAATACCGAATTAATTCAAAGTTAAAGATGAAAATAATTTTTTAGTACTTTAACATATTATAATAAAATATTCATCTAATTAGATTTTAACATATATACCGTGCCTTCAAGGCATGGGAATTAAAATTTGAATCCAAGTTCAAGATTTTCATTATCAATAGGTTATGAGCTCGATTCCCAATTCCCACTTTGTTTAATGGTTTTCCCTCCACTTCTTCTTCTTCTTTTTCTTTTACAAATGAATTGAAAGTACAAGCTTGAGATCCAAAAGATTTTCATTCATTTTTTTTATTTGTCATATGTTTTATGACACAAAGCTAACTATCCATGTTTTGGTCTAAATATAATAATAAAGCTTCTATTTAGACATTGTATATCATATAACATGCTAAAATAAAACTAATAAAAAGATAATATTTTATAGAGTTTTTAGCTTCTTAAAAAACATATCAAAAAAATTAAAAGGGCCTATATTTTGAGACGAAAGGATTTTTTTTACTTTTAAGTTTATTAATATAATATATCTTTTTTACGTGCTCTCCATCCCAAAGTTCTAAAAATTCCATTCGCTGACGTTTGTGAAATGTGTAGTACATATCTTCTATAAAAATATAATATACTTTACAAATCCCGTGCGTAATCCCGTGCGTTACGCACGGGTACTACACTAGTATTTTGCTAAACGATTAATAAATAAAAAACCTCAAAACCTCTTGGCTCTGGGCAGTGTTCCCGCCTAAACTTTCTCATGAATCATAACTGATTCCTGGCGCCACTTTAACGTACTTCTTTGCTTTTTCTTTTTCTTTTTCTTTTTTATTTCTTTTTGAAATGCCTGGTTTTCAACCTGACAAACTCTATTTCACCTTTACTACGGAGAGTAGTACTCTTTTTTAATCAGAAGGTATTGACGATGCAAAAGATAAAGCAACCTGCCAAGTTCAACTGTTGAAGGTCTCCCTGCATTCAATTTCTCACTACTGGTGTGAAGTAAGGGGTTGCTAAGGAGGTCTTTTGTTCGATCCCTGCCCCCGTCCCTTTTCTCGGATAAAAATTCAAGGTTTACTAGTTGGTCGAGTCGGTCGACGCAAGCTGGTTTACCTGGTATGTGACTCTTGTCTGTTGGGACATGTGCTCGGGTTACTAACTTACTACCGAAGGTTGGGTTCTCGTCATAAAAAAATATGAAAGAATTTGGATAGATTCAATTCCGACTTAACATATCATTAGGGACGAGTTTATAATCTAGTTGAAGTTGAGAAAAATGAATAAAAGTAGTGTTTATCTTTAAATTTTAAAAGTGACTGTGAATGGTTTTTTTTTAGAAAAACAAATAAACCTCGAAATAATTTGGGGTTTATTGGTGTCTTTGTGACCGAGAACTAGAAGTTATAGATGATTCCAAAAGTAGTCGGCTTGCTATCGGGACGGTCTAATATCGCCAAATGCACTATAGGATCAGGACATTCGGTGTTGGTGGAGGTATAGCTGACACCGGCTTCCCGAGTAGGCATAAGCTTGTAGGGAATCTCAATTGCAAGGAAGGCGGTATTCATAGGATGAGCAAAGCGGAATGATTTAATTGGAAAGGACTTGTGGGTAGTACCCAAATCGTAAGTCGATGACGGCCAAGCTTGTAGGGAGCCTTTGTTGTCTTCGACATCGCAGCCGCAGGCACACCGGTTTCTCCTACTCAATGTTGGTACTCTCACAGTTGACATTGGTTGTCGGTGTCGCCTTGACCTCTAATTTCTTCGACTTTTGGGATCGGTGCTTCTGCCACGCGGTTGGTGATATAATCGTCGTGTGCATAGCAAGCCCCTAAGCCATCACATTGCTGTGGCTTCTAAGATCTTGGTAGGCATTGGGGCCTGGCAAGAACTTCACCTTGGGGCTCACTCTCTTCCGAGGCCTGCCACGGCAACAGACGCCTCGGCGGCTGAAGACAGTGCCGCTGCTGCAAAGAGAGTTGGTCTGCAAAGAAATAGTTTAGATTGGTAAATGGTTGGCTGATCAGTATTAGAGATTGGATTCACCCACCCACATGTTTGCTGAAGCCCAAAATCTGATTCTAAAGTTGAATTTGACCCAAGTAGAGGTGGCAATTCGGTTGATCAGGTCGGGTTCGGTCAACGTCGGGTCATGTCATCTGTCAAGTATATTGTGTGTTCGGGTCGGGTAAGTTCTGGTCAAAATGGATTTCGAGTTAGTCGGGTCGGATTCGGGTTCGAGACGGGTCACAGTTTGTTTTATTATAAAATGACGAATATTTTTATTTGTCTTAATTGTTGAATATTAAACTTCATTTTTGTAGCTATATTATGTCTCATTATAAGTAATTCACATTATTAGTGTGTTTAAAAATGAGAAAATTAAAGTAATTACAAGGATGAGTCAGGTCTTGTTCGGGGCCGGGTAAAAAATGAGCCGGGTATGAGTCGGGTCGAGTCTGTCTTTTTTCATGTCCATTCGAGTATCGTATCAAAATGGGTCGGCTCAGGTTCGGGTTGCGCATGACGCTAAATTTTTGGGTGGGTCGGGTTTTCGAGTCGGGTCAGATTTTGCCTGCACTAGAAACATAATCGTATCAATACGAAGTTGGGTTAAGGTCAGGTCAATTTCTGATCTAGGTCATTATTAGGTTGAGCCAATTTGGGTTCGAGTCAATATAGAATCGGGTTATTTCATGTTGGATCATGATCTAGATTGGGTTCGAGTCTGTTTCGGGTTCGGTTCATTCCATTAATTGGGTCAACTCAAGTCTGATTCTGGCTGAGCTTCCGACTCGACCAGGTTTCGCCAGCTCTATCTACCGCCATGGAAGCACTGAAATTTGATAGAGCTAATGTACTTACTTAGGAGGGGTCTTACACAAGCACATAACTAAGAGCGCCTGCCAAAGTTGTTAAAGTAGTTACACCACAAAATTAGGGCATATGGTAAGTCAAGCATCATCTTCAAGTTGTGAAAACTTCCTTTTGTCAGGGGCAGAGGCTCCCCGACTACTCGAGGGTTCGGGGGTCGATAGCGACGGAGGAGGAGCCACCTCGGGACCAACCCTGAACAAGCTCACGTCCAAGACGACGGGCTTCTGCTTCTGGCTCGCGAGCTTGAAGATGCACACGTCGAACTCCTTCAAGCGGTTGTCAGCAGCAAAATCACGCCAGCCGCGCGAGAGCCCTCCACGGCCCTTGGAGCTGAAGATCATCGTTGTCTTCCACGACCTCTCGCTTGTACGCAGGATCACCTCTTGCTTCTCCTGTGTTACGTGCTTCGTCAGCCATTCCTGAGGAAGACTCTGCATTGCAACAAAATCCGCAATGTTCCACAAGCTCTGTTTTTCGGAAATGAATGCTAGAACTCAATGCACATGGACAACAAATACGATCAAAGCGTTACCAAGTAGTATTTCTTGTGAACGTGCGTGGATCGCATGGCTACAAGAAAGCTGTCTTCGGATAATTCTCTGGTTGCCGATTTCAGGGCTTCTAGTTCCTTCGCTTCCGCCTCGGACCTTTGATTTGCTCCATAATATAGATGGTAATGGTATGGTGTACTTCTAGCTTCTCTAGTAGGCGTTTGCTTGGAGCCTATATTATTTCACAAAATCGACACTAAACTTAGCCACATACAAAAAGAGAAAGTAAACGAATCTAGTCTATTTCGATCCATCGGGTCTCTCATTTCCTACACAAAAGTTGGCATCCTTCTCACTGTTTCATTCGCCGTTTCGGACATGGGTTTCAAATGAAGCAACCATTCTCTCAAATCCTCTTTTTTATACTCCTAAAGTAAGCATTTAGACCTAAAAAAACACAATGGTTAATGTTTCACAAAATTGATACTAGACTTTACATTCTAAAAGAGAAAGTAAATGAATCTCGTCTATTTCGACGTTTCAAGCCTCTCATTTCCTACAAAAAAGTTGGCATCCTTCTCACCGTTTCGTTCCTCATTTCGGACATGGGTTTCAAATGTGGCAACCATTCCCTCAAACCCTCTTTATTCTTTTATACTCTCAAACAAAACTAAGGTTAATGAATACCCTCTTCATTCGATAAAACATGTCGTTCACTATTCAGCCATGTTTTGCCCCAACCATCAACACACTTCTAGGGTGTGTTGGTATATTATGTTTATACATTACTTCGGGCGAATGTTAGCTAATAAGTAATAAGGCCTAAAGATAAATGATAATCCCACCTACATTGTGTATGAAACGACAAATAATAATAAACGGAGGGAGTGCGATAAATGACATACCAGGAAGCTTCACTGGCTCCCAAATTGGAGATGGCTTTTTGCCTCTCAGTTCAACTTCTGCAGTAGAAAATCTTGGCTGATCAGAACAAGCCCTTTTCAAACCCTTTCCCTTGTCCTTAGAGCTCGAATTCCGCTTTTCAGAAGCATCCCGAGTTTCGGTTTCAGTTTCGGTTTCGGAATCAGCAACTGGATCAGGTGAATGCTCTTGTACAGTCTCCACTGAGCAACAATCCTTGGAAATTTTCGGTGTTTCGGCTTCTTGTTCGGGTTTTGTGTGGCCACATTTTCTCACAAAATAGGAGCTTTCCCTCTCACATAAACTGCCTCCTTCAAAGATCAAGACATCAAATTGAGAGTTTCCTTTGTACTTAAACACCAAAATGTCATTTTCTGCAGCTGAGTGATCTTCCAAAAACACCTCCCACCCACCTCCAAAACGCAACAGATCACCACCACATTTTACCAGCTCTACATCCCAAGTAGTCCCACTGGGGCCTCTTAAGCACAGTTTCTTGCCCAATTTTCCCCCCAATTTCTCTGAGAACTTCTCAGGGATCATCTGATCATCAAAAAATTGAAACTATTTAGATACATGCAGGGCTAATTGACCTGAATTAGGGGGTTGAAGAAATTAGGGTTTTGGGAAGGGAAAAGGGGGAAAAAGCTTACAAGTTGTGATTGGAAGTCTCCGGAAAGGAAGACACAGAAATGCATGGTGTGGAAGTGTGTCCAGTAGATGTCTTCTTCCATTCCTCTGCAATCTTCACACCTCTCTCTCATTTGTTACAGAGAAATCAAATTATCAGAGAAAGAGAGAGGGTGTGTGTGTTGTGTTGTGTGTGTGTGAGAGAGAGAGAAAGAACAGTACACAGACTTGTAATGCTTGGAGTTGGATCCCAAAATAGTGTGTTGGCATGAAAATGACCACCAAATAAATGGTTTTTTTTTTAGTAGTGAAAGTAATTAGGTAGAAAAGGACCGTCAACGACTCAACGAGCCTTCCTTCGGCCTAGAGCATCATTTTGGATGAGAACCTTCGATTCTGTATCTATCGTGAGATATCAGTCGACAAGATCACTGTACGTGAGACGAGCTAACCTGTCAGCTACATTGAAATCTCTACCAAAAAAGGATCTTGAAATGGATGAGATTTACATTTATTTTTAAAAAATGTGATGGTTGCATATGACTGAAATATATAGAAATAATAGACGAGATTTTATTTTATAACCGTAAAATTATTATTAGTGTATTTTTAGGTAAGTTAAATGTAGTCAAATATATTGGTGAGAATAGGGTGGTACTCAGCTGTGTTTCCGAATGCTCTTGGCGATCCTATCCTTAGTAGGGGTTATGGCGTACGATATCGGGTCTGGTTGGGGTCGAGGCGATGTATATCAAGGCAACTCCATGATCCGGAAATTTCCTTAGAGGATCGTCTTCACTGTCTACATGGACTCCTGATGTACCGCTGACCAACGGTGTTATTGCTTGGTGTAGCTTGGCTTCGGGTCATAGTTTATGTTATCCCCAGCGCTTTAGGGTTAGATTCGTTTGTGCACTGGTTCTGTGTGCTTGTCACTACTTGTATTTTATCTTACGTTGTATTTTAGACGATTCAGCATCTGCCGACTTTGTCGGCCTCTCGAGGTGTCAGGTATGTCTGGCTCTCGAATTGTTTTCTAATAAAATTAATAAATAAAAATATATCGGTGAGAAATATGGAGTGTGCCTTAGTTTGAATTTAAAGATAAATAATCTTTCAAATTTGTGAGGGAGTGTTACTTTTTCGTTTGGCTTAATTTAATGGCAATTTTTGTTTTGATCAAAATTAACAAAGATTTCATCTTTTGAGTTTCATGTCAGATGTAAGTTTCAATCTAGTATTGAACTGTTGTACCATTGGGATCAAACACCAGTTAATTTGGATACAATAAGAACAGAGTCGGCCCTAACACTTCCTAAGCCCTTGCCTTGAATTGTTTCGCGCATTCCCTTTGTTTAAGTTCGAATGCATAGTATCTCAGGTAACATTTTAGTTTGCGAAGCGTTGTTATCTCTAGTTCAGCGGTTGAGGTAGCATTTGACCCCCGCTATCAAAGGAAAGGCCTTGAACATAACCGCTACAGCTTAACACGCCCGGGGCTCAACATAGGCTCCCTGGTTTCTTCAGAATCCAATGTTTTCACTTTTCAGCCTGCATTTTGTAGATTACTGCTATAAAGAAACTCACAGCAAACTATGGAAGAACAATGGAATTTTGGTTCCATCCAACTAGAATTGATAGAGTCCATTGACCTCTCAACTGATAATTGATAATCAGTCTTACAAAGGGTCCCACATTCTTTGACCAATTGACAGCAATGAGAGGCCAGAAACAACCAACCAAATCAACCAACTACTTACCTAACTTGTCTCTTGATGTGCTCTTTTCTTGATGGCTCATCAAAGAGTCAAAATCAGCTCCAGCTCCTAATTCCACTGATGTGATGAATAAATCTTTTTTAGGTTTACAAAGATCAAGACTTTTTAATGCCCAAAAATAATGAACCTGGATTAGCAACAAACCCCATCTTATGAAGATCAATAAAACCAAAAAACTGCCTCAAGAAACAAAAAATCAATGACAGGGAAGCTACCAAATGGAGGGTATTTCCAGTTTATGTTTTTGCTTGAGGAGTTTCCCAGGCCTGGTACATTTTACAATCAACCTACAAAGTATAAACTGTAACAGTAACAATTATCAAGGAAAAGGGTAAATAGAAGAAATTGCATCCCAAATAAATGCCACAAGAACTAACAAGTTTCAAATCAAGATCATCATCTAGCACAGCTCCAGAGGTAGAGTGAAATAAACAGACCTCATGGATGACAAAACCGTGCAATGGGCAGTTCTGCGCGCGCCCTAACAGGACATGTTCATTGTATCGACGCTGTGGATTGGATCAAGGTCCCAAGAATGGAACCAAAGGCTGTGCAAGGCAGGAGAAAGAGTATACAGCTGATCGGTGCTATGTTTCTGAATCCTCTGGGACGGTTGGCAAGTCGAGCTCTTCTACAAATGAGGGATTTAGGAACTTTGCAACGAAAGCCCACATTTTATACACGTCCTGAAAATCGGTGAGGAAGCCAAGTGATGCTGTTACTACCTCCACTCTGAAGAACATATCTTTACCATCTTTTTGGTCGTTGCTCATTGGCTTGAACAAGGATTTATCCACCAGATGTAGTTTCGGGCTGTCAACAATCCGTACGTGACTAAGGATCCCTATGCCGAGGGAAATGCCATTTTTCTCTGCTAACTTTTGAACTATTTCTGGGTGAATCAAGCCTTCTCCGCTGCTAGCTCTTACATTAAAGGACACTGCAGCTCCTCTTTCGTACTTGATCTTGGGGCCGTAAATCTGTACAAGTTGCAAGCCCTCGCTGTCATCTGAGGCGCTCAAGCGCAACTGAAGCAAGGACGTGACGAGCCAATTGACCAGGTATCGCAATCTGCATGTAATTTTACTGAGGCCTAACATGTCAACATGATCAAGATGTCGACAAAATACCTCAGGCTCCTTCTTAGACCAATCCTGACCATCACCATAGTATCCATTGCTGACAGATTCATTGTTTTCGAGTGCAATTTGAGAGGGTTCCCCATGCTCATAATGTCGGTCTCTTCCCTGATCATCTGAGGCAAATGATACTCTCCCGTCCATGCTTAAAACTCGATCACCATCACCCACACCAAGCAATCTATCACCGCTGAATTTTTCCCTTCTCCCCAACAACCTGAACTCACCTTCAGTCTCTCTTCTGATAGCACTCTCCTTAGCTTCCTTCAACTTGTATCCATTTGCACGGACTTCGGATCCAGTCAACTGTCTCTTTTCTTTAGGCTCTGCCACTTCTTCAATCTCTGAAACGTGCGTTGAAGCTCCAAACATTCTTCTGTTGCTTGAAGCTTGGTCTGTTTCCCCATATGGCTCCTCCTCGGGGATGTCCCTAATCCGGTCTACATCCTTCGAGACTGAGAGCACAGCTGCATCAAAGGATATGACAGGATCTTCATTCATTCTACAATTTGCCCGTTTGTTATTAGAAAAAGGGCTCTTCGATAACTTGGAAGACACCTTTGGAGAGGGATGCTTATTACTTCTCGAAAACCATGAAGGTACTAAGGGAGAACTGGTTCTCTGCTTGCTGAATTGTCCGGAATGATCAGACCCAAATGGACTCTGACCCAAATCAATCCAGTAAGAGTTGTCTGATGAATCATCTTCACTGAAAATCGGGCTCTTGATGACCTCGCCAACTGAAATACTATCTGCTTCTTCAAAAATTGTGCTCGCCCCATCTCTGTCCGAGCCGTTATCATGCTCCATGTCAGTCTCAAAGACCTCTTTGACCTGATTGGATGTGTATACTCCTGAAAATGCTGGTAGCTGTTTAGTTCCATCACTGGTCTCTGGAAAAAATTCACCATTCTCATCAACTGACTGCTCTTGAATGCCAGCCAATCCGTCAAGACCATCAATGGAGTCACTTAGATATTGCGGATAAACAGGAAGAATCTTCACCATGCCAGTACCAGCTTGCCCATTTTGAAGATTAGCAACTACTGATTTCTTGATCAAAAGGCAGCCAAATCCACTTGGGTCAGACCCAAATACCTTGTAGAATGATGTTATAATAAAATCAGGCCGAAACAGGGATAATCCTAGAGAATCCATGTCCTTCGGGCCCAAAGAACCCGCGTCAAGGAGCACATGCCAATGGTTCTGTTGAGCCAGAGCCATCCACTGGTAGGAGTATTTGGCCCCGGTAACTCTAGACTGAACTGGAAAGACGAACAGACCAACTGCTGAATCCTTCTTCCTCCTCTTTTTGCTTGTAATCTGCTCCTTCAGCTCCTTGGAGCAGAGTTTCAATGTCGGCCATTTGAACCAAGCACTATAGGCCTTGGCCCCTTTCTCCTTGGCACACTGACCCATCCAGTTCACAGACTGGCTCTCATGATCAAACATGGTCAACAACCTTTTGTTTGTATGAAACGGGTATGATTCAGCGAGCAATTTAAACGCAGACCCTCTGCTAACAGTAAACACAAGCCCATACTCATTCTCAGGAATGTTCAAGTAATCCATAATCCTAGTCCTAATATCATGTTCGACAGTACCTTCGTCTGCACCACCATATAAAGCATGATTACTCAAATTCGCGGTTATTTCCGACAACGTAAATGCAGACGATTCCCAGTACTGCTGAGTTTGAAGGTAAGAAAAGAGCCCAAACCCACAATAGTCAAGACATACCTTGGCAAACTCCTCAGCTAGATGCACATACTGATCCGACCGCAACTGGTCAATCCTTTCAGTTGATTGGAACCTAGGATACATGGTGAGGAACTTGTTGAATGCATCACAGAAATCAGGGAGGGATTCCAAGGACAGAATTTTCCTCTCAGCCGCCAACGCTGTTGCCCGTAAAAACTCCCTCTGAGCATTGAGCCTGGCAAGAGATCTAGACCTCCCAATGATCCCTTCCTGATTATTCTCTGAATCAGAATCCACATCTTTGGACTTGACTAATGACCCATCTTCTGATGCTTCCTCTATAGCCTCTTTTAGCTTGCTTTCTCTTGATTTCTTACTATCCTCTATACCTCCTTTGCTCTTTTTCCTCCTCTTCTTCTCCATGAAAAGCAAAGCTGCACAGTGGGATAAGGGCTTCCATAGTGAAATATGCATCAAGTTCCCCCCCTCAAATTCCACACAAACCAGATCAGAAAACACCAGAAACAAGCTTCAAACCTCTCCTTCTAAACACCATTAGATTTAGTCCAAGGAGCAATAGCTACAGTCTGACACAAGTAAAGTGTTTCCCCCTAATCAAATGCCTACTTTCTCTATGGAGAAGCTGTGAAGATTTGAAAGTCATTCCAATGACTTTTCTCCACCTTTTGCTTACCTAAAAGCATAAAAACAATATAAAAGCACAAAGTAATTTACAAATTAGAGCAATCAAGTAGGGCTTGGTCTGAAACATAAAGAACCAAAACGTTGACATACAAAAACAAGGAAGAAATGAATGAAAGGGACTAATGAGATTCAGAACAAACCTTATCATATCAGAGAAGTTATCTTCTAAAAATTCCATTCCAACAGCTTGAAGCTGAACCTTCGCTGTCAAATTTCAGCCAGAAGAGCTGATAAAAACACAGGGAATTAAACAAGGCAAATTGTTGACTTTTCCAGCAGTGAAACCCCCCTCAAATCTAAACAAATCCCAGATTCGAAATCAAGCGCCCAACCCAGCTGGCAAATACCATAAATTAACAAAACCCAGACAGGACGATTGGTTGAGAAGAAATTGACCCAACAAAACCTAAAAAAATTGAAGACGCAGCAGGACGATGATCCCTGATCCCAATTAGGTAATTCGAAGTACAGGCATCAAAAATTGAGTGAGACAATCACATGAAAACAGCTAACTTTACTTCATCCACCCCCAAATTCAGCACTCCACCAACCCCCTCAACACACTCTCTATGAAATTGGGTTTCAGAGGCGATGGTTGGAGAAATTCAAAGTGCTTCCGAGTGCGAACCCCTCTGAATTTACTGCCCTGGTTGAATTCAATGCGCGGTGTCTCCCTCTCCCAGTTGCGCTCATTAAATTTCCTCAGCTTCGCCAAATCTGCGAGGTGGCCCCCTTTTTCGCAACCCCCATTGCATTTGCAGGGTTATTTTCTTTTTTGTTGGGTGTTTGAAACGAAATTACAGCGACGTTGCTTGGCCGTTTGCTTAATTTGCTTTGATCACATTTCTTAATCCTACTTTACTGTAATCTGTCGTGTTGACTTTCCGAGTCAAATTAGTTTTATGAGTTTCCTCATTACATTTCTTCAATTAACCTAAAGTTGATAGTGCACCCTTAAGATTTGACCTAATCAGATTAACTATTCAATTTTTTTTTTATTTTTTTATTTTTTTTTATTAGGTAAAAATTCGAAGGTCAGACAAGCCTGACTCATCGAGAGGCCGACAAAGTCGGCAGACGGCGAACCGTCTAACATACAACCTGAAAATACAGAAAACCAAATACATAAAACCAGACAATAAGAGAAATGAAACAAACAGCAAAGAACTCTACAACAAGACGACCCAAGAAGACCAATGCCAAAAAGCTGAGAAAGCCGCCGAAGAACGAAGCCAAGCACCACCGGAAGATGGCACCGCTGACCGCGGGCCAGCGGTGCCATCTTCCGGTGGTGATTTTGTTTTGGCATAAACTTGATTTTGTTTAGTTTTGGCATAAACTTGATTTATTACCTTAGGCTCCATTTGGCAAAACTAAGTAGTTTTTCGGAGCTTATGGTTTTGACATTATATAGTCTTAAATTAAATAAATATAAGATTTTAGTTTAATTAGCTTTTGAAATCTAAGCATTTTAACAAATACTCACCCAAGCTTTTCGGGAAAAAAAAAATTCCACGAGTTTTCATCCCTAAGAGCTAGGTTCACCAAACAATATACTAGCTTTACTTATTAACTTATATTTAACGCAAATAATCCAACAGTTTCAACTACACCAGCAGCTACCAATTTTCCAAACGCACCCTTAGTGTGTGGGGTAGCTTAGGAGCTATTTTGACACAAGTTTATTACAACTTTTTGAAGTGGTGTAGCAAACTTTTCGTGATTTAAAGAAAAATAGATTTATAAAACACTATAGACCTTTTTTTGGTTCAAAGGTAAGCATTTAGGCCATTACAATATGGAGAGGATGATTCGAACTCGTGACCTATTAATCACTACATGTCATTCTTATCAGCTAAGCTAGCAAGGTTTGACAAAATACTATAGACTTTTTCAGGTCAAACAAGAATTTATAAACAAATCGTTCTCAATAATTATGTGATTCTTTACTCATTTTACACTCTTTTATCTCTAAAATTAGTAAAAATTACCAAATTTTTTTATAAAAAATATACATTTTTTTCTTTTGGCCTAATGGGGCTTCCGTCATTCCAAGCCCCAATAGATCCATCACTATTTTTTTTATGAAGGTAAGAATTCGAAGTGCCAAACACACCCTTGTTTGGCAAATTGAGAGGTCGAACGAACGGCCGATGGATCAACTGTAAGGAAACAACAACCAAGATAATACACACCAAACATGACCCAACAACAAAACTAATCATGACAAAATCAGACCGAACAATGTGAAAGTTAAGGAAAACTTGGTGATGGACCGCGAATACCGATAACACCATCTATCCGGACTTGGATCCTCTCCTTCCTTCTTGCCTTGTGTGTGTCGGCGTCAGGATTGGGTGGCCGGAGTTCGGGTTGTCGCCGGCGGCCCATCCTCCTCCTTCTTCCTTTCTCGGCTTTTTGAAACGCATGGGAAGCCCCGCTCCCCGTGCTCTCCTTCTAACTAGGGGTGGAATTGGTACATTACCAATTCATTTTTTCGTTTACCATGTAACAACCATTTTGAATTGGTAATCGTAAAACCCCTACCATTACCAGCCACTGAAGGGATTGTACCAACTTAATTGGTTACCAATTAAGTTGGTTGGTACGTGTTGGTAATGATAATTTGCCAACTTTCGAGTGTTGAGAAAAAACATGCAAATATAATACAACTTAATTAAAACGTATAAATTATTCCAATGTTTAGGTTTTCGTCCGAACCGACTATATTTGAGGACGAAAGCAACATAAAACTTTAAAGTAAACAACAAAGTGTTTAAACAATAAAGCAAAAGCAACATAGTTGTAGGAATGTATTATTCCGACTAACGCTAGGTTTTCGTCTTAATCGAGGTCGGGTTAGTATTCCTCCTTTAATTAAAAACATTTTCTGAAGAAAAAAAGTTAAAAAAAATAAAAACAAAAGTTAAAAACTTAAAACAATTACAAAATAAATTTTAAAAAAAAACTAGATATAATTGGTTTGGTAGGAATTGATTGGTATTACCGTACCAACCAATTTGAAATTGGTTGGTAATGGTAATACCAACTTTTCCATTCTCATTACCGTTACCGTACCAAGTTTTGGAACTTGGTTCGGTATACCGAACCAATTATATTGGTTCGGTTGGTACATGTTGGTTTGATTTTGATAGTAATTTTTACGGAGCCCTACTTCTAAGTTCTAACAACAAAAGTAGGAGAAGGCCTTGGTGGGGCCCATGTCCACACCCCTTGCCACCTCCCCGCCAAGTCACCTCCCTGGGTCCACTTTTTTTTATTAAAAAAAACTCATGAATGAAAGACAAAAGGGAGATGGATGGGTATTGTTGGGCCTATTTTATCTTCAAAATAAAATCAAGATGTTTGGTCGGTTGGTTTTCTGCAATTTTTATTTTAAGGGGTAATTTTGGACAATATGTCCTATTTAAATTGTGGTTTTCTTTGCTTTACCCTTTGTTTTAACAAACAAATGGATTTGATGGGCATGTCTTACAAATAAGGCCCGATTTTAAGGTTTTATAAAAGGGGCTAGTTTTGGGAGTTTGAAGAATAAAAGGGGCGGTTTTGAAGTTTACAAAATAAGGAGCAGATTTGGTAATTTCATCAAGGGTCAGTTTTTATAAAATAAAAATGGTTGGGTCTATTTTATGGGTCCTAAATTTGATAAAATATATATTAAGGGTATTTAAAATTACGATTTTTCTATCATATGCCCCAAGGCCATAATATATTATGACCTTGTAATTATGGAGATTTAAATAATATTATCGGACTTAAATCAAAAAGGGAATTGACGAAATTTTCAAAGGTCGGGATTTCTAACTAATTGACTCGAATTTTAAACGGGTTTGAACTAACTTGAGAATCTGATTTGTTTGATGACTGACTAGCATGACGTTATATATGATATGTGTGACTAATAGCATGGCTTGTGGTGATCTATTATAAGAGGTTAAATGTTAGATAATTATGATGATGATGTATGATTATATGCTAAGTAAAAATATGAGATGGTAGTATGCAGATTTGGCTAAGTATGATATGAGATTATGAGATTGTTTTAAGCTGATGAGTTGGCGAGTTATATTGAATATGGTATGAGATGTTGAGATGATTGATTACGAGATAAAGTTGAGACGATGAAAATGTGATGTAATGATTATTGTGTTAAGTTGTGAAGTTGTGTGTGATAATTCTATGCTTTGTGTGCCTTAGAAATAGACTCATTCATATACTTATACTTGTTAGGTGACCATCTGTGACGTATTGGATTGCATATTACCTGGTTGATTGCCTTTTGCTATTATGCGGCACTAGGTAAGTCTCTTCAGAGCTTACTCATGTTGAACAGACATCCCTGCTATATGTGCATGATATACCGGTGCTTGCATTTCATGATCAGCATGTCATGTAGTATCGTATCATGCTAGGTTGCATTGACGAATGAGCATTCTTATTCTGTATGCGTTTGTAAACAGAACGATCGTTATTTGTGAAGTAACTAGAGTCTTTGCTAGGGTCATAGGATGGCCCAGTCTGATCAGGTTTCGTCATGAGTCATTCGAGTCATATGGCATCATCTTTACATATATTGCCAACATGAGTATTATGAGCATGATTACAAGAGTTGCTTGTGAGCTTTATTTATATACGGTTACGGGTTGGGCTTGCGAGCCCGATTTGATTATAATGGAATGGAATGCATTCATGAGCTGGCCAATCTCGTGGAGGTAGGACAGGGATATACCATTTGGTATTCTTTGCTAAGGTCGTATTTATTATCCTGCACATGTGAACTAAGAGCATGATAGTGTGTTAATATTCTTGTCTTGCATTTTAGAAGCATGATATTAGGCTTAGCATATGTGTGTACTTATTGTGGGGACAGAGCCAAAGCGGGCATCTATCTGATCTTGTCCACTATCAATTTGTTTAGGTATATGTTATGTTTACTGCTATTGATGTTGGTTTGGCTCCATGACCGCGGGGTTTAACATGGCGAAAAGAGAGAGAGTTGAGACTCTGACTACAGTGAATTATTAACGATTTGGACTTAATTATTTGGATCATGTTTTGACACAGCTCCATCTTGGCAACTTATTGTCTGATTTTGGAAACTTTACTGGTTGTATGATAAATGGATTTTACGAATTAGGCCATAGGACAGGTACAGGGGACTTACCCTAGGGATTCCAACGATCCCTCTCGGTTTTTGGGTGCGAAATCCCATCTTTAAAGCGCGTTTGTTGATTTCAAACCTTCAACATGTACTTAGGGCACAAGATCCCAAACAAGGGGTTTCATCCCTCGAAACGTAACCCGGTAATCATAATCCCGGGTCGTTACATTCTAATGGAATATTTCTCAAAGCAAATGTTGGAAAACCCATCGTTTTTCTATGAGATGCAGCTGGATACCGAGGAGCATATCACCAACATTTTGTCATCCTTATTGTTGAAAAACCCATCATTTTGTCATCCTCTATTTGTTCCTTATTGATATTTTGACAGATGCATCCACATGAGTTGAACATGACGAGCCAAATGCCTTGGATGCCTCATCAAGAATTCTTTGGACCAAGTTCACAAGCATCTACTCAATCAAATAACATACGACCTCCTTATGCAGGCCAAGGATCTACAAATAATGAGGGAAACTAGTCTATGGAGTTATTTTTAGTTTCCGATGTCATTTTCAAATAATACTTAAATGTGTAGGAAATTTTGCAATGATTCAACCAGCTTGAACATTAGTTTGTTGGTGTCCTGTTGGTAAAACAATTTTACGTTCCTTCTTGTTGATCTTCTCATGGGCTCGATTTGCTGATGTGCCTGTTGTTGATTGCTGTTGTTGCTCACTGAATCTTCAACTTCATTATCTGTTGGTGACTATACCTGTGAGGATTCAGATTGCTACACATTTTCAAAAAGTTCATGTACTGTATTGTTGTTATCAGCATCAGGCACATTTTCATGAATATGCATATTGGGCAAAAAAAATAGAATCATGGACAGTAAGATCAATATTGGGTAAAGGTAACCCTGTGTCAAGAGAAATTTTATGTAGAGGGAACCGCATCTCATAGAATTTCACATCTCTTGAGACATAGACTTTTTGAGTCTTAATCTCTAAAACTTTGTAGTCATTCTGGCCCATTGGGTATCCCAAGAATATGCAAGTTGAACTCCTTGGCTCAAATTTAGTTCTCCCTTGCTGTAATGTACTGACAAAGCACAAACAACCAAAAGGTTTAAGAATGGAATAATCTTCTTTATGATGAATTATACAGCAGAAGCAAACAAGATCAGAGAGTATGGTAAATAAATGTCACTATACTAGGGCAGGGTAAAAATTACCATGAAAACCGAACCAACATGTACCAACCGAACCAACATAATTGGTAACCAATTATATTGGTTACCAATATAATTGGTTCGGTATACCGAACAAAGTTCCAAAACTTAGTACGGTAACGGTAATGAAAATGGAAAAGTCGGTATTACCATTACCAACCAATTTCAAATTGGTTGGTACGGTAATACCAACCAATTTCTACCAAACCAATTATATCTAGTTTTATTTTTATTTTTTTTAATTTATTTTGTAATTGTTTTAAGTTTTTAACTTTTGTTTTTATTTTTTTAACTTTTTTTTTTTCAGAAAATGTTTTTAATCAAGGGAGAAATACTAACTCGATCTCGATTAAGACGAAAACTTATACCGTTAGTCGGAATAATACATTCATACTACTATGTTGTTTTTGCTTTAGTGTTTAAACACTTTGTAATAACTTTAAAGTTTTATGTTGCTTTCGTCCTCAAATATAGTCGGTTCGGACGAAAACCTAAACATTGGAATAATTTATACGTTTTAATTAAGTTGTATTATATTTGCATGTTTTTTTCTCAACACTCGAAAGTTGGTAAATTACCATTACCAACACGTACCAACCAACTTAATTGGTAACCAATTAAGTTGGTACAACCCCTTCGGTGGTTGGTAATGGTAGGGGTTTTACGATTACCAATTCAAATTGGTTGGTACGTGGTAAACGGAAAAATGAATTGGTAATGTACCAATTCCACCCCTACACTATACATTAGTTTGACAAAGAGAATATATTAGCCTGTGTGAGAGTTAAACCCACATCTTTGTGCGCAAACACAATGCTCTACCAATTGAGCTAATAAGCTACTTGTTAATATAAAAACCGAACAAAGCATACAAATTGCAAATTGGTTTGTTTACTGACATAAAAACAGTATAAGGTTGAAAGTCGGGGCAACAAAAACACTTGCCATCTTCCAAACAAGTGCGTTCTCTTCACCTGAAAAATCCTCTCGCTCTATCCATCTTGCCTGCATGTATATTCCCGAAGTTTTTGCTCCCCCATCGTCCTCCGCATTAAATTGGAATTCTTGATATTTTTACTATCTTAATCATTCAATGATAAACTAAATAAGCTTAAGCATTTGACTTTACACTAACTTCTTTACGTCAATTAATTTAACTTTACACTAATTAACTTGGTCTTAATCAATGAAGCAAAAAGAAAAGAATGAGTTTCTCCGTATATACACTATTAATTGAAGTCTAAGGTAAAGTCTGTAGAAGAGCTGTGTTTCTAGTTTAACTAATTTAACAAAAATTGAAATACATCCAAAACAAATACCGTGTCTGGCCTGCAACTTTAACCAAAGCTTTCAAGGTTGAAGGCAATGGTGGTCGACGTATTGGACAGTAACCGTGATGACTCGGTGATGAAGTAGGGTTTACTGATCGGTAAAATTGCTTGATCGATCAGTTTTTTAATTAATTAATTCATTTAATTAAATTTATTTATAAGAGAATTAATCTTAACCATTGATATATTTGGGTTGTGATTAGTCTATTAGGAAAATATTAGGCAAGTGGTGATTAGGAGAGAATCTCAATCCATAGTTGCATGATTAAGTATACTTTTTTGGCCTTTTATTTCATTAACTTTTCCATTTCAACATCAATTGCGTTGCTATGTGTTGAATATTAATAGTGGCGGATATATGGTGTTCTTGGTATTTGCGGTCCATCACCAAGTTTTCCTCAACTTTCACATTGTTCGGTCTGTTTTTGTCGTGATTAGTTTTGTTGTTGGGTCATGTTTGGTGTGTATTATCTTGGTTGTTGTTTCCTTACGGTTGATCCATCGGTTGTTCGTTTGGCCTCGCAATTTGCCAAACAAGGATGTGTTTAGCACATCGAATTCTGACCTTCATAAAAAAAAATAGTGGTGGATCTATTGGGGCTTGGAATGAAGGAAGCCCCCTTAGGCTAAAAGAAAAACGTATACTTTTTTTTTAAGTTGGTAATTTTTATTAATTTTAGAGATAAAAGAGTGTAAAATGAGTAAAGAATCACATAATTATAAAACGATTTGTTTATAAATTATTGTTTGACCTGAAAAAGTCTATAGTGTTTTGTCAAGCCTTACTAGCTTAACTGATAAGGATGACATGTAGTGACTAATAGGTCACGAGTTCGAATCGCCATCCCTATATTGTAATGGTCTAAGTGCCTACCTATGAGCCAAAAAAGAGTCTATAGTGTTTTATAAATCTATTTTTTTCTTTAAATCGCGAAAAGTTTGCTACACCACTTAAAAAAGTTGTAATAAACTTGTGTCAAAATAGCTCCTAAGCTACCCCATACACTAAGGGTGGTGTAGCTGAAGCTGTTGAATTATTTGTGTTAAATATATGTTAATAAGCTAGTATATTGTTTGGTAAACCTAGCTGTTAGGGTTGAAAACTTGGGGGGGGGGGAACAAAAGCTCCAAAAAGCTCGAGTGAGTAGTTGTTAAAATGCTTAGATTTCAAAAGTTAATTAAACTAAAATCTTATACAGTATTTATTTCATTTAAGACTATATAATGTCAAAACCATAAACTCCGCAAAAACTACTTAGTTTTGCCAAACAGAGCCTAAGGTAAAAAATCAAGTTTATGCCAAAACTAAACAAAATCAATAAAAAACCAAAATTGAATAGTTAATCTGATTAGGTCAAATCTTAAGGGTGCACTATCAACTTTAGGTTAATTGAAGAAATGTAATGAGGAAACTCATAAAACTAATTTGACTTGGAAAGTCAACACGACAGATTACAGTAAAGTAATGTGATCAAATCAAATTAATTAAGCAAACGGCCAAGCAACGTCGCTGTAATTTGCGTTTCAAACACCCAACAAAAAAGAAAATAGAATTAAAGGGTTGCGAAAAAAGGGGCCACCTCGCACTCGCAGATTTGGCGAAGCTGAGGAAAAAATTTAATGAGCGCAACTGGGAGAGGGAGAGGGAGACACCGCGCATTGAATGCAACCAGGGCAGTAAATTCAGAGGGGTTCGCACTCGGAAGCACTTTGAATTTCTCCAACCATCGCCTCTGAAATCCAATTTCACAGTGTGTGTGTTGAGGGGTTGGTTGGTGTAGTGCTGAATTTGGGGGTGGATGAAGTAAAGTTAGCTGTTTTCATGTGTTTGCCTCACTCAATTTCTGATGCCTGCAAAATCGAATTGCCTAATTGGGATCAGGGATCGTCGTCCTGCTGCCTCTTCAATTTTTTTAGGGTTTGTTGGGTCGATTTCTTCTCATCCAATCTTCCTGTCTGGGTTTTGTTAATTTATGGTCTTTGCCAGCTGGGTTGGGAGCTTGATTTCGAATCTGGGATTTGTTTAGATTTGAGGGGGGTTTCACTGCTGGAAAAGTCAACAATTTGCCTTGTTTAATTCCCTGTGTTTTATCAGCTGTTCTGGATGAAATTTGACAGCGAAGGTCCAGCTTCAAGCTGTTGGAATGGAATTTTTAGAAGATAACTTCTCTGATATGATAAGGTTTGTTCTGAATCTCATTAGTCCCTTTCATTCATTTCTTGCTTGTTTTTGTATGTCAACGTTTTGGTTCTTAATGTTTCAGACCAAGCCCTACTTGATTGCTCTAATTTGTAAATTACTTTGTGTTTTTATGTTGTTAGGTAAGCAAAAGGTGGAGAAAAATCATTGGAATGACTTTCAAATCTTCACACCTTCTCCATAGAGAAAGTAGGCATTTGATTGGGGGGAAACACTTGTGTCAGACTGTAGCTATTTCTCTTTGGACTAAATCTAATGGTTTTTAGAGGGAGAGGTGTGAAGCTTGTTTCTGGTGTTTTCTGATCTGGTTTGTGTGGAATTTGTGGGGGATGACCTTGATGCATATTTCACTATGGAAGCCCTTATCCCACTGCGCAGCTTTGCTTTTCATGGAGAAGAAGAGGAGGAAAAAGAGCAAAGGAGGTATAGACGATAGTAAGAAATCAAGAGAAAGCAAGCTAAAAGAGGCTATAGAGGAAGCATCAGAAGATGGGTCATTAGTCAAGTCCAAAGATGTGGATTCTGATTCAGAGAATAATCAGGAAGGGATCATTGGGAGGTCTAGATCTCTTGCAAGGCTCAAGGCTCAGAGGGAGTTTTTACGGGCAAC
This sequence comes from Persicaria maculosa, assembly GCA_963922045.1. Taxonomy (NCBI): domain Eukaryota; kingdom Viridiplantae; phylum Streptophyta; class Magnoliopsida; order Caryophyllales; family Polygonaceae; genus Persicaria; species Persicaria maculosa. The sequence continues at coordinate 68,361,220 of OY998262.1, forward strand.
AGCGTTGGCGGCTGAGAGGAAAATTCTGTCCTTGGAATCCCTTCCTGATTTCTGTGATGCATTCAACAAGTTCCTCACCATGTATCCTAGGTTCCAATCAACTGAAAGGATTGACCAGTTGCGGTCGGATGAGTATGTTCATCTAGCTGAGGAGTTTGCCAAGGTATGTCTTGACTATTGTGGGTTTGGCCTCTTTTCTTACCTGCAAACTCAGCAGTACTGGGAGTCGTCTGCATTTACGTTGTCGGAAATAACCGCGAATTTGAGTAATCATGCTTTATATGGTGGTGCAGACGAAGGTACTGTCGAACATGATATTAGGACTAGGATTATGGATTACTTGAACATTCCTGAGAATGAGTATGGGCTTGTGTTTACTGTTAGTAGAGGGTCTGCGTTTAAATTGCTCGCTGAATCATACCCGTTTCATACAAACAAAAGGTTGTTGACCATGTTTGATCATGAGAGCCAGTCTGTGAACTGGATGGGTCAGTGTGCCAAGGAGAAAGGGGCCAAGGCCTATAGTGCTTGGTTCAAATGGCCAACATTGAAACTCTGCTCCAGGGAGCTGAAGGAGCAGATTACAAGCAAAAAGAGGAGAAAGAAGGATTCAGCAGTTGGTCTGTTCGTCTTTCCAGTTCAGTCTAGAGTTACCGGGGCTAAATACTCCTACCAGTGGATGGCTCTTGCTCAACAGAACCATTGGCATGTGCTCCTTGATGCGGGTTCATTGGGCCCGAAGGACATGGATTCTCTAGGATTATCCTTGTTTCGGCCTGATTTTATTATAACATCATTCTACAAGGTATTTGGGTCTGACCCAAGTGGATTTGGCTGCCTTTTGATCAAGAAATCAGTAATTGCTAATCTTCAAAATGGGCAAGCTGGTACTGGCATGGTGAAGATTCTTCCTGTTTATCCGCAATATCTCAGTGACTCCATTGATGGTCTTGACGGATTGGCTGGGATTCAAGAGCAGTCAGTTGATGAGAATGGTGAATTTTTGCCAGAGACTAGTGATGGAACTAAACAGCTACCAGCATTTTCAGGCGTATACACATCCAATCAGGTCAAAGAGGTCTTTGAGACTGACATGGAGCATGATAACGGCTCGGACAGAGATGGAGCGAGCACAGTTTTTGAAGAAGCAGATAGTATTACAGTTGGCGAGGTCATCAAGAGCCCGGTTTTCAGTGAAGATGATTCATCAGACAACTCTTACTGGATTGATTTGGGTCAGAGTCCATTTGGGTCTGATCATTCCGGACAATTCAGCCAGCAGAGAACCAGTTCTCCGTTAGTACCTTCATGGTTTTCGAGAAGTAATAAGCATCACTCTCCAAAGGTGTCTTCCAAGTTATCGAAGAGCCCTTTTTCTAATAACAAACGGGCAAATTGTAGAATGAATGTAGATCCTGTCATATCCTTTGATGCAGCTGTGCTCTCAGTCTCAAAGGATGTAGACCGGATTAGGGAAATCCCCGAGGAGGAGCCATATGGGGAAACAGACCAAGCTTCAAGCAACAGAAGAATGTTTGGAGCTTCAACGCACGTTTCAGAGATTGAAGAAGTGGCAGAGCCTAAAGAAAAGAGACAGTTGAATGGATCTGAAGTCCGTGCAAATGGATTCAAGTTGAAGGAAGCAAAGGAGAGTGCTATCAGAAGAGAGACTGAAGGTGAGTTCAGGTTGTTGGGGAGAAGGGAAAAATTCAGCGGTGGTAGATTGCTTGGTGTGGGTGATGGTGATCGAGTTTTAAGCATGGACGGGAGAGTATCATTTTCCTCAGACGATCAGGGGAGAGACAGACATTATGAGCACGGGGAACCCTCTCAAATTGCACTTGAAAACAACGAATCTGTCGGCAATGGATACTATGGTGATGGTCAGGATTGGTCTAAGAAGGAGCCTGAGGTATTTTGTCGACATCTTGATCATGTTGACATGTTGGGCCTCAGTAAAATTACAAGCAGATTGCGATACTTGATCAATTGGCTCGTAACTTCCTTGCTTCAGTTGCGCTTGAGCGCCTCAGATGACAGTGAGGGCTTGCAACTTGTACAGATTTACGGCCCCAAGATCAAGTACGAAAGAGGAGCTGCAGTGTCCTTTAATGTAAGGGCTAGAAGCGGAGAAGGCTTTATTCACCCAGAAATAGTTCAAAAGTTGGCAGAGAAAAATGGCATTTCCCTCGGCATAGGGATCCTTAGTCACGTACGGATTGTGGACAGCCCGAAACTACATCTGGTGGATAAATCCTTGCTCAAGCCAATGAGCAACCACCAAAAAGATGGTAAAGATATGTTCTTCCGAGTGGAGGTAGTAACAGCATCACTTGGCTTCCTCACCGATTTTCAGGACGTGTATAAAATGTGGGCTTTCGTTGCAAAGTTCCTGAATCCCTCATTCGTGGAAGAGCTCGACTTGCCAACTGTCCAAGAGGATTCAGAAACGTAGCACCGATCAACTGTATCCTCTTTCTCCTGCCTTTGGTTCCCATCTTGGGACCTTGATCCAATCCATGGTGTCGATACAATGAACATGTCCTTTTAGGGCGCGTGCAGAACTTGCCATTGCAAGGTTTTGTCATCCATGAGGTCTGTTTATTTCACTCTACCAATGGAGCTGTGCTAGTTGATGATCTTGATTTCAAACTTGTTAGTTCTTGTGGAATTTATTTGGGATGCAATTTCTTCTATTTACCCTTTTCCTTGATAATTGTTACGTTTTTCTTTTGGCCTAAGGGGGCTTTCGTCATCCCAAGCCCCAATAGATCCACCACTTTCGGATAGGGACCAATGGAGGAGTTGCACTCGGGATGCGGATGTATAGAGTTTAAGGCATTGATGTTTTGTCCTTTGGCCCCAGCTTCATTTATGTCTTCTTCCTGCCTCGTTTCTAATTCTGTTTCCCTTCTTTGATTCATGTTTAACCGTAATTCTTGGATCTTATTGCTCTGGGTCTATCGGAAACACTCTCTCGACTTGTTCGGAAAAAGATTGCGTACATCCTGACCCTCCATACCCTGTATTTGCGGGATATACTGGGTTGTTGTTGTTGTTTTTTATGAAGGTAAGAATTCGAAGTGTCAAACACACTCTTGTTTGGCAAATTGAGAGGCCGAACGAACGGCCGATGAATCAATCAACCCGTAAGAAAACAACAACCAAGATAATACACACCAAACATGACCCAACAACAAAACTAATCCCGACAAAATCAAACCGGACAATGTGGAAGTTGAGGAAAACTTGGTGATGGACAGAGCAACGCAATTGATGTTGAAATGGAAAGGCTAATGAAAATCATTCTGGAATGGCTCATTGGAAAAGACTTGCGGGTAGTATCCGAAAATTCCCGATTCAAACTCCGGATGATCGCTCTTTATTTACAAATTCAATTCAAGGAAAGGTTAATGAAATAAAATGCCAAAAAAGTATACTTAATCATGCAACTATAAGCCAAAGCCATCAGCCAGCCATGGATGGAACTTGGATGATCAGACTGGCTAATGGTCAATGGGCTTTCAACTACTTCCTTCTTTTTGCCAACTTCTTTGTAGACATGATTTGGCATTGTTTTGGCATCTCTTGAAAATTTATAACTGTTCAATTAATTTCCTAAATAAATCTATCAAGATATCTACTACTTTGTTTTATACACCTTCTATCTCCAAAAAAATTAATTAAAAAATTAACACTTTATATTAAGTCAGACAACCTGTATTTTGAGATGAATAGAATAGTAAGCTATAATATTTTTTTTATAACAGAAAGCAAGTTACAATATCTGTCAACCCATGCGCTAATCAAGCCGAGCACAGACTGATGAGGTTTCATCCTAAAACCAATTGACATCAGAAGAAGTAGTCCAAGAGCTTATATGCAAGACTTGGATTATCATATTATCAATGTGGAATGCTTCATTTCCCATCTTCCACACTAAAGCAAATAAAAATCGAACTTATTATTACAATAGAGAGAGAGGGAATCGAACCAGTGTATATTGATAAGGAGATGTCATTGTATGCTTTTAGTTTCACTCATGATTATGTTAAGCTAGTCCCCCAACAATTATGGATGGTGATCATAGATCCTAGGATCAGAGGCTCAAGATGATTCATGAATTAGCTAATACTCAAAACAAATATAGATATGATGAAAACAAAACATGGTTCATAGATGATAATCCAAATTTAGAAAAGAGCAAAAAGGCAATTTTTGGCAAATCAAGTTTGTCTTTTTTGTTAGTATTAAAGAGGGGATTTGGGATTGCCATTCAAAACTTAGTTTGTGATTAATAACACTTTCAATGGCCCTAATCTCCTAATCTCCTCCTTTTAACCATCATTGATAAGGTAGCCATTGGCCTTCCCTACCACGGTGCAGCAACCCCTGGCCAAGCATGAAGGTCTCTGGCTGCTGCCTCCTCGTCCTCCTCGCCGTCCTCCTCGGTTCCTTTTCCCGTCCCATCGATGCAATATCCGATGCTGAAGCCTCCTTGATCGCTCGTCGCCAGCTCCTGTCCCTGCCTATGGGCGGGGACTTGTCTACCGACTTCAAGGTGGAAGTCGAAGGCAGTCTCTCATTCCCGAATGAGAGGCTCAAGAGCGCCTATGTCGCGCTGCAGGCATGGAAGAAGGCAATGTACTCCGACCCCTTGAAGGTCACCGCGAATTGGGTGGGTGTCGATGTTTGCTCTTACAAAGGCGTGTTTTGCGCCCCTGCCCTTGACGACGCCAACATCACTGTGGTGGCTGGTGTTGATCTCAACCACGCTGACATTGCTGGCTACCTTCCGGCTGAGCTCGGGTTGTTGTGCGACGTGGCACTCATTCACCTCAACTCCAACCGGTTCTGCGGTATCATACCAGATAGCTTCAAGAGGCTCAAGGTCTTGTTCGAGTTAGATGTCAGCAATAACCGCCTTGTCGGTCCCTTCCCTAAGGTCGTCTTGGAACTGACCTGTTTGAAGTTTCTTGACCTTCGTTTCAATGAGTTCGAAGGGGAATTGCCGGGGAAGATATTTGATATGGAACTCGACGCCTTGTTCTTGAACAACAACAGGTTCCATTCAGCAATCCCTGAGAACATTGGCAACTCCACGGTCTCGGTTGTTACTCTTGCAAACAACAAGTTCTCAGGCTGCATTCCGGCTACTGTTCAAAACATGAACAGGACCCTTAACGAAATCAACTTCAAAAACAATGAGCTTGCAGGGTGTCTTCCATTCCAGATAGGGTGTCTTCGAAATGCGACCATGATTGATATTAGTGAGAACTCATTCACAGGGCCGGTGCCAAACAACTTCCAGGGGATGACAGCCTTGGAGGCAGTCGATCTGTCGAAAAACAAGCTAACTGGAGTGGTGCCTGACTCGCTATGTGCGTTGTCCACGTTGAAGAATGTGTCGATTGAGAGCAACTTCTTCAATGTCTTGGGAAAGACTTGTGAAGCTGCAATAACAAAAGGGACATTGCTGGTGGACGAAAACGAGAATTGCTTGCCTGGGATGCCTAAGCAAAGGGACACTAACAAGTGTAAAGAGATCATCAATAAGCCGGTGGATTGTAGCAAGGGCAAGTGTGGTGGTGCTGGCGGTGGCGTAATACCAAATCCTACAGTAAAACCACCTCCAAAGCCGATATCTCAACCTCCACCGGTCTACTCTCCTCCACCCCCGACTCCGGTTAAATCACCGCCACCTCCTCCACCAGTTTACTCTCCTCCACCACCGCCACCAGTTGTGCATCCTCCCCCTCCACCACCTCCAGTCTTCTCCCCACCCCCACCAGTTTACTCTCCTCCACCGCCTCCAGTGAGCCCACCACCCCCTCCACCAGTAAATTCACCGCCACCACCTTCTCCCTCCCCTCCTCCACCTGTATATCCACCACCACCACCACCAGTTCAATCCCCACCACCACCAACGCCAATGCCACCACCACCACCAGTATACCCCCCACCACCGCCAAAAGCTGATGATATTATTCTTCCTCCAACTTTTGGCATGGAATACTCCTCACCTCCACCACCAATGTTCCCTGGCTATTAATAATCCAGCCGCAACCACAAATTTATTAACACCATTTGTTCTCATACACTAAAAAGAAAAGCAAACAAAAAAAAAACTTGTGTTAGATAAATTTTCCTATTGATTGTAATCATAACAAATATTGTAACATTATCTCTTCAAAAATAGTCAAAACTTGATGTCAATGGAATGTTAACAAAACCGATTGGATTTGTTGTTTGATTTGCTCAGATTCTTTTTCCTGTGAATGTCGATAAAGTTTGAATGTAAACATATACATTGTATCATATTCATACCTTCATTCCATATTTACTTTCTGGTGAAACAAAAGAGATTTAATGGGTAGTTGTAGTTGTTGTTGTTGTGAAACAAAAGAGATGGTTTCCTTCATATTGTGATCATTCTAAACTTCTTTCAATTAGTGTGTTAACTACTGATAGACCCTAAATTACTTCAGTTGAAAGATAGCTTATGAACATGCATATGAACTATAAATCTTTACTGAATAGCACAACAAGGAAATAACTTTCTATTGGTTTTAGAAACCTACATGCTCGAATTGAAATGAACACTTGGCGGATTAGCTGCAGCTTATAACGAGTTCTTACCATGTCAGAGTGAGAAAGGTGCACAATCGATTATCAGCCAGACATTATTCAAAGTAATTACCTCATCTTTTCGAAAAGTTAAAAGATATGTAGCCCATTTCCTTCAGAACGTGATGCCAATTTTCAATTCAACAGAGGTGAGATTCAGCAAGACAAAGAACTGCCTCAATCAAACCTCCCATATATTCATTTCGAGTGTTCATGTTACATTCATACGCCAAATTTTAAACAGATTCCACTAATTCTTCACCACGGAACTACAATCAAAATTAGTTTTTAAGGTAAAGAGAGCGCAGATTGAAGTAAGCACTGCAAGGAGGCTTCATAATTCAACAAAAGCATCTAACCTGTTCCGGCGCGACTTGATAATCGGGTTGATCCATCGCCACTGACACTAAACCCGGTACCGACGAACTCATGGTTGCCAATTTCTTTCCTTTTGATAGGCCATTTGAATGAATTTATGAACTCGAAAACCGAAAATCGAGATTTTTTAGCGAGGTTTGGGGGTTAGGGTTTGGGAAGGGGGAGATGAAAGATAGAATCGACGCTTGGAAATTGAAATAACGGGGTAAATTGTGATGGCGGGATGTTGAATTTTGACGATTTGAACGAGACTCCAATATTCGATCGACTTTGCCTTGGATCATCGGTAAGGGTTTACAAATTACAATCGCTCGGTGATGGCGAGTTTGGGAGCCACTGGGCCTTCGATCTCTCGAATGTTTTTTTTTTTTCCAATTATATTTTTTAGAATGAGATGGAAATTTTGTTAGGCTTTGGTAATGCAAATTACTCTAGAGAGCTTATAATTTTAATACACGGTTTTAAATGGAATAAAAATAAAATTTTAGTTTAATTAATTTTTGATATTAGATTTTCAGCAGTTACACCCCATACTATTTTTTTATCTTTTTTATTCTATCCACAATTGTATTGCTTCAATTTGAGTTGAACACTGCTTTTGAGGCAGAAGTAATGACTCTCAAGCTCGGCATTTTGAAGGCGGAATAGTTTGATATTTCTTGTGTTCTAATTGAAGGTGACAATTTTGTGGTGATCAATACCCTTAAAGGGTGCTAGTGGTGTCCTTGAGAGATTGAGATTATTATCTTGACATTCTCCTCATGCTTCAACAACTCGAGGTTATTGAAATCTCTCATATCTTTCAAGAGGCCAATAGATGCGCGGAACATATTGCTTGCATCTTCCAGTCTGTTGCCACGACTTCTCCTCTCCAAGATAGGGATCTTCACATTTTTCACGAAGTCTGAACTTTAATTAAACCTAATTGTGTGATTAGAATCGAATCCGTCAAGATTATTTTAACCCATGTCAACGGTCTTGCTTGAGACATTTGATCCCTAATGAATCTTGTTAGTATCAAAACCTGTGTCGTTGAACCTTCATTGCTAATAAAAAAGACTTATTCATCCTCTTATGTTCAGGTTCAGGTTCATCAAGCTAGTTGAGAAGAAAAACTTGATCCTAGTAATCATGATTAGAGAAGTACCGATTCCATTTACATGCCCTTTTATATTTAACGATTCCATTTACATGCCCTTTTATATTTAACCCTTGACTTGCAGACTGTATCCCTGAACTTATTTCTAGTTGGATTTCTGGACGTCTCTGGTTCCCTTCTCTCTTTAGGATTTTCGATTTCTTCCTCTCCAAAAACCCCTTCATTCGATTCTTCCTTTGGAATTTATAGGTCAGGTCAAAAAACCCTTCATTCGATTCTTCCTTTGGAATTTATAGGTCAGGTTGTCTTATTGTCAAGGACATGTCGTATGTAAGACCCGAGGCCCTTAAGAGGCGCCAGCCCATGCCACCTAGTCATCTCAGGTCCGTTGTCCTCACTTGGAGCCTGAAAAGGAAGAGCTCTTATGAGCTGGGTAGGGCTTGAATCACTTATAAATCACTCTCAACATCCTTATGATATCCGATGTGGGACGGGGTGTTACATCGTATGAGTTAAATAACAAATGTCTTTTTGACAATTTCCATATAGTAGATTTTATTCAACACGTGGTATGTGGGCATGGATACCATCTAAGGTTCTTCAAGAATTCAGTTTCATGCCCGCGGACCACTAATACCTAATAATGCGCTTTTTTCGCTAGTCCTTCGTCCACGGTCGATAAAAGTACTTAGTAGTTTTTTTTTAAAAAGGGGTAATGTCAATTTGCTTTCGAAAGGATATCATTGGACGGTGATCTAGCATAGTCTAGCCACATCCAAATCATTATCTGTATAAAAAAAAACCATTTATTTTCTCCTTTCTCATCAACTAAGTTGTATCAGTTACCCTAATAGCTAGGTTACCAAACATGACACCAGTTTATAAACAGTTTAATTAACTTATATCTAACACACATAATCCATCTGCTTTATTACCCAATCATATTTATCTACCGATTAACTATTGTTATCAAATTGACCCTAAATAAAACTCATTTTTTTTCCCTAAAACAAGAAAATTGTAAGAGATGATCCAACAAACTAAATAACTATAACTACCAGTCTACTAATTTGTGCTTGTACCCACCCATTGTACAAAATTAATGGTAAATCCCACGTCATCAACAAAAAAATTAATGGTAACTAAAACAATAATACCACACACTAATGCACCATCTTCCCCATTCTCCAAATCCATAGCTAAAGGTCCAGCCCAATTTACCTAACAGATACAGTTGGCCTTGGCCCGTTTTATTTCTCCATTGACAATTACTACTAGTATTTGACAGTGGGGCCCCTGCTCTAGATGGGCCCTTGGATAGGCTAAATTTCTTACTCCCACCAACTAAATTTGTACGGCTAATGACCACAAGTTTTGTTGTTCTTTTTGTGTGTAAGGTGATTTTGGGGTTGAGGGGTAGATAGTGTTCTAAACAATACTCCATATTTGAATAAAAAGAGTACAAAATGTTATCTTTTAATTAGTAAAGATGGAGGAGTTATATCTCATATGTATTTACTAATAAGGAAAGGATTTCGATTAATGGAAAATCGACTAAAATTATAGGTGGTTCCAAATAGGAACAAGGGATTCAAGAAGGGATAGTTTCGAAGATGTTCAATCTAATCTTGTTAGCTCTGGACTTTTCTCTAAAAATACGATAGATTTTAAGGTGTTAATAATCTGAATATCAGAAATATTCATCTCGATTTCTCATGAATAATGTTATATCGCACTGATGATATTAGTAATACAGAGATTGTTGCTTCCAATCTCAACTTAGGGCATGTTTGGTACTAGATTTGGAGGGGTTTTAGGAGCTTTGGAAAATACATAGACTAGGATACAATGTTTGATAGAAGGAGATTTGAACAATACTGTATTTAGTTTTGAAAAAGTTTTGAGGGAGCTTCCACTAGGATAAAATTAGGATCTCAATGAGCAAGTTTCCAGAGCTTTCAAAGGAAGGTTTGGAATCGTATCTCTATTTTACCCTTTTTCATCATTTTGATTTTTCTCCCATTATATCTACTTGTTAAAATACCATTTTTTGTCATTTTACCCTTTAGCCAAACATTTTATAAGGTTTCTTTATAGTTTGGAAAAAAATAAATTTTGATCGTAACTCTTAAGACTATCTCAAACTCCAGCTCCATCTACCAAAAACCTTCTTTTACCAAACAAAACCTTAATGAGAAATTTTCCCCAAAGCTATGTCTTTGTTGTTCATGTCACCATGGATAAAAACTTTTTTATCTCATCTACCATGTAAAAAGTACAGTAATTAATGGTGAATTTTTTAAGGTAACACTAGCAATAATGATAAGGTTGAATAGGAGACCAGAAACCAAAAGTCAACAGATGTACTTGTGATGAATTAATGACTAGTGTTGAAACTGTAGGAAGCCCCAAACAACAAACAAAGAAGGTGAGTTAGAGAATGGAGTAAAAGTGAAGTGAAGTAGTTTGAGGTTTGCTCAAAATAAGGAATTCATATGCAATTCCAATTTTCATTCTGTTGCCCACTGTGCCCTAATAGCTTATGCATTGCCTCCTATCCTAGTTGTTGAATTTATAGGGTTTGTATCATACCCGATCCGATGAGGATTTTCTAGTCCGCTTTTCTATTTAACTTACTGGGTTTTTTCATTCACTTTGGAATTCAATCTGTAGTTCAACTTTAAAATATATAATGTATTTTCTTAAAACATGTCGTGTATTATTTATATACGCTTTTTAAAAATGATAAAAAAATATTGTGTAAATATTAACATTTCTATATAAAAAAAATTAACAATTTTATACTTATAATTTACAACTAATAAATATGAAATTATTTTAAAATTTTATTTAAAAATATATATGTTACAGTATATAAAATTTATCATCTTAAAAAACGATTATAAATAATAAATGATACCCCGTCTGTTGATTAAAAAAGGTTGTTTAGTATTTATATACGTTTTTTTATAATGATAAAAAAGATGTAAAATCTCAACTTTTTAGACATTTACTTGTACAAATTCATGTTTAATACGTAGTAATAAGCATGAAGTTATTAAAAAAAATGTGAATAGTAAACGTCAAATTTTAATTAACGGTGGAGTATCTATCATCGAATGGGAGTAAAATGTAATCGGATCAAGTATGAATAAACCATTCCGGAATGGCTCACTGAAAATGACTTGTGGGTAGTACCCAAAGGTCCCCAATTCGAACCCTAGAATGACCGCTCTTTATTTACCAATTCAAGGATCAAGTGTGAATAGGTAGTTTGCAAGTTTGAACCGACCAGTTCTTGTGGGCCTCCACCCTCTTGCCTAGAACGCCCTACTAAATTGAAGTTGCACCACTAGAATTTGAAATAGGGATTAAGATCATCACGGTCCTTCGCGGGGCGGTTTGTTCGAGCGACATGCGACTTTATTTAAATGCAGTTAAACGTTGTTCTTTGTGGGGCTTATGTCAGTCGGAGTTACGACTTACTGAGATTGAGGTGTGTGTACGAGGCGACTATGTGACCAAAATTGAGCTTCTTGGATGTTCGTCTTCACTACTCATATGAATTCCTGATGTATCGCTGGCAAGCGGCGCTATTTCAGAACGGTACTTCGCTTTGTCTGTAGTCTACGTCCGCAACATATTAGATTTAGGTCTGTCTAGTTTCGTCTTTTGTAGGGTGCACTTCCTCTTGTTTTATTGCACCTTTTATGTTTTCGACTGTATGCTTTGACGGTTTTCCATCTGCTTGTCTACTTGTCGGCATCGAGATTTATATATATCTAATCTTGAATTCCTACTCAATAATAATAAAACATTGGGGTTTTTAAGAGGATTTTTAACTGAAAAATTAATTTAATAACAAGTGAGAGGGGTAAAAAAAATGATAAAGATAATTTTCATGTTAGAAAGTGTTATAAAAATCCAAAAAATGCAAATGGAGGGTAGAAATAGAGGGAGGGAGATAGACCGAGGGAGTTGTAACTTGTAAGATGTAGTCGGAGTACATTTTTTTATACTCCCTCCGTTGCAAAATATAAGGGCGTTTACTTTATGACACGTTTTTTAATGAACTAAAAACTCAATGAAATATTAAATTTTTATTAAAATTTTTTACATAGTATTATACATATTAACAATATGTATAATACTATGTAAAAAAAATTAATATTTCATGGAGTTTTTAGCTCATTAAAAAACGTGTCATAAAGTAAACGCCCTTATATTTTGCAACGGAGGTAGTATATATAGAGTGTCACTATATACACCGCAAATCCGGATTAAGGATTTGCACGTCCACTATTTAAGTCTTGCACGTCCTTAACAACGTGCAAGCACGTCCTTAATTTAAGTCTGTACGACTTCAGAGTCGCAGGGGTGAGCTGGTAGTACTCCGCGATGGCGGGGACCAGAGCTGCCGCGGGCAGATGTGACGTGCAGGGCTGACCATCAATCCGAAGTCCCATCAGACAGGCAACATCATGCAGCGTGATGGTCATCTCGCCCCATGGAAAGTGGAAGGAGCTGATCTCCGGGTGCCAATGCTCCAAAAATGCCATGCAGGTGAACTCGTCGACACACTGCCAGTGGAGTGACCTCAGCTGGGGGACGCCGGATGGGAGCAGATCCTGCACCCAGGTCCCCGGTCCCTCAAATATGTAGGGCTCGAAAGGCACCAAGTGAGTCGCCCGGTGGTGGAACTTCAGCAGCGGCAGCTCCACCGTAGGATCTCTCCACACCTGGTACGCCCGGTGATGCCTGTAAGACACAAGCAGCTCTCCCGGCGGCAATGAAGGGTCGACCTACACAGCCGGTGCGGCAGCCTGCGCAGGGATGGGCTCGGGCTGTACCTGTGGGCCCCCTGGCCCTGAGCCTGCCCCTCCTGACCGTCGTCAGCCTCCTCAACGACGTCAGGGATCACATCATCTGCAGAGGCCAAGGAGATCGTCGCTGGTGTGGCGGAGGTCGAAGGCTCGGGCTCGTGTGTGCCAGATGTAGAAGCCTCTGGCACGGCTGAAGTAGAAGCCTCCGGCGGCACGGCTGAAGCAGAAGTCTCCGGAACGGCTGAAGAAGATGCCTCCGGGATGGTGGGTGGAACACGAGTAGGACGTCTACCCATGTCGGCCCGTCGCCCAGCGACTACGTCGGTGATGCAGCTACTCAAAACCTCAGGGGGCTCTAAAGAAGGCTGCAACCCCATCATCGCATCGCTAGAAGGATCCCAACCTGGCATACCCGCCCAGAAGGTGTCGTTCTCGTCGGCCGGGGGGGTCTACATCGACTGCTGCAACCGCTCTACAGACGCGAGCAGATCGTCGACTGTGGATGTCGAACTGTCGGGTACCGTCCTCCCTGGAATCTGGCTGACCGCTGCCCGGTCGGCGAACGTAACAGGCCGGAGGGTACCGTCCCCCCTAATGAGCCTCCCTGCCTGTTATTATGAAATGTATTTTATTATAATTTGTTATATTATAATTTAATATATTTTAATGATTTTATTTTCTTTCCATTTATATTTATTTCTATGTATTTTATTATATTTTAATGTTTTTATTTTCTTTAAATATAAATTTATTTCTATGTATTTTATTATATTTTAATTTTTTTATTTTCTTTAAATTTAAATTTATTTCTATGTATTTTATTATATTTTAATGTTTTTATTTTCTTTAAATATAAATTTATTACTATGTATTTTATTATATTTTATTATATTTTAATTTTTTTATTTTCTTTAAATTTAAATTTATTTCTATGTATTTTATTATATTTTTATGTATTTTATTATATTTTAATTTTTTTATCATTCAATATAAATTTATTTTTATGTATTTGAATATATTTGAATATATTTTAATGTAAATGAAATAATTTTGAAGTATTTTAATATTTTTTTAATGTTTTTTATTATCTTTCAATATAAATTTATTTTTATGTATTTGAATATATTTGAATATATTCAAATATATTTTAATGTTAATTAAATACTTTTGAAGTATTATAATATATTTTAATGTTTTTATTGTATTTCAATTGTAATTTGTTTCTATGTATTATATTCTATCAAATTACAATTATATTCTCTTCTATCAAACTATATACTATAAAAAAACATTATAATATATAAATAAATCAAAAAATCTATTTTCAATTATATTCTATTAAACAATATATATTATCAATCATATATTCTATAAATTTCTATTATAAAACTATATTATCTATCAAATTATATTTTCAAACTCCAAAAATAAATCAAACAAAAAGTAATTCAAATAACATACCGGTGGAGTCGGGATCGGGGACACCTCAATGGACCGACGCTTCTGCGGCGGTTCCGCCTCCTCCTTGGCCACTGCTCGGCCTCCGTCGCCGGCGCCAGACGCCGCCCCACCACCACCACCCTCCTCCTCGGCCACTGTTGGGGCTCCCTCGCCGGCGCCAGCCGCCGCCCCACCACCACCACCCTCCTCCGCCGCCGCAGCCGCCAGCACCTCCAGCCCCTCAGCCACCGGCTCCACCGCCACCGCCACCGCCTCCATCGCTGCCGCCTCCGCCTCCAAGGCCGCCACCGCCGCCTCGCGCTCTCTCTCTCTTTCTGTCTCAATCTCTCTCTCTCTCTGGGTCTCTCTCTCTCTCTCTCTCTCTCTCTCTCTCTCTCTCTCTCTCTCTCTCTCTCTCTCTCTCGGTCTCTCTCTCTCTGGGTCTCTCTCTCTCTCTCTCTCTCTCTCTCTCTCTCTCGCTCCGGCGACCTCCTCTTTCTCTCTCGCTCTCGCTCTGGTGGAAGAAGGAAGGAAGACGAAGAGGCACGTCCTCTTCGCCTTTTAGAAGACGGGCTTGCAGGTCCTTAGGGACGTGCAAGCACGTTATTAAAAAAAAAAAACGTGCAAGCACGTCCCGCTTAGGGTGGCTCTCACCCCACTTGCACGTCCTTAAGGACGTGGGGATTTGCGGTGTATATAGCCGAAACGTATATATACTAAGGATAATTCTTTATTTTTTGGCTAAATCTTAAGCATGTTACCTAACCAGTAAAAGTTATGGATCATTGAAAAAATCACCTAATATAATCTATAAATTACCCCTTTCGATTTTATAATCCGATCCTAATGATCCGATTCCAACAATCTTACCAAATAGACCAATAGACCCAAACCTCTTGCTCGGAAGCAATTGGAGAGGAAGGAATGGGAGTTGTTTGAGATAGAGAGATGTCAGTAAATAATAGTGTCAGCAGTACAGTAAGTACAATAGGACTGAGCAGTCTACGGAGATGCGGTGCAGAGTGCAGACACATCCAAAATGCAAATGCGCGTGTTGTGTTGGGGGAACCAAATCGGCAATCAGCTCTGAGTTTGACCATCCACTGACTCCCCCCTAATCCTAATCCTATCATCATCAACCTTCAACATCAAGCTTTTTGTTTTGACCATAATCCACCGTAATTAGGTATTCCAATTTGACAAATTAGCCCCTAATTAAGGCTTTGTTTGGTTCACAATTAAATTATTTAGGAAGTAGAATACAAAAATTATGCATTTGATTGGTATTTTTAAACTTCCTAGAAAGTCAAATTCCTTTAATTTTGAAGAACTTCATTTACATAGTCCCCTAGGTCTAGGACTCTAGGTGAGTGTAATTAGAGGTGGAAATGGATCGGGTGATGGATGGGTGGACCCATTTTTTCACCCGACCCGTCATAAAAAAATTTCACCCGACCCATCACCCACCCGTTTAAGGTTTCACCCATCACCCGATCCGTCGGGTGAATCGGGTGGGTCGGGTGGTTAATCGGGTGATGGAATTAAAAAAAATGAGTCACAAGACATACCTAAAAATCATTTATATTCGATAATTTTATAAACCATGTCAACGTATGAATCTTACTAAATTAATAAAAAGACTTATTCATACATTATATCACTATCCTTAACTTACAAAATTAATATTAGAAGTTTAATATCAAACTGAATGAGATGAATATAACTCGGTTACTAGACTCAATATAAAAAAATGGTATAGAAAAACTATGTCTTTAGAAAACAGACTCATGTGTCATTTCTTTAATATCTTGATTTGGTAATTTCTTTAATATCTTAATTTGCATTAAGAGGATTATTGTTACGAGTCTCATGACAAATTGGAAAAATATAATTTGGTTAATCATGTATTAATACAGTAAATGCTAACAAAGTCGTTGGAAAGAGCCAAATTGCATACACTCTATCGGTATATGCAAAACAAATAAAAGACATTTTATTATTTTAAAAAGACATGGAGTTAAATAATACAAGTTTTTTTTACACCTTTTTAACAAGAACACTTGGAAAATGGAAAAAGTAGAGGTAGAAAAGGAGAAATATGTTAGTTATGTTAAATTATACGTAGTATTATTTATATACTGGCCTCTTTTTTTTTATAATAATCGGGTGGGCTAACGGGTAGTTAAGCGGGTCGGGTAATGGGTCGGGTGATGGGTCGGGTAATGGGTGGAAAATATATCACCCATCACCCGACCCATCACCCATTTCACCCGTCCATCACCCATCCGTCACCCAGATTTTTTCGGGTTTTCACCCTAATAATCGGGTCGGGTGAGTCGGTCACCCACGGGTGATTTCCAGCCCTAAGTGTAATTTCCACCCTTTTTAATTTGAAAATTCTCGATTTCTTCATTTAATTCTCTAGAATAAAAAATCAATCAAACGTATTTTTACAATTCCCATGAATTGAATTTTATGGGAATTTAATTATCATGAAGTAAATTCCTAAGAATTTCAATTCTCACATCAAATCAAGCGAGCTCTAATGCCGCTAAAAAAAATACTCCATTTAATCTAAAGTATTCTATTCGTATCAAAATTTAAGTCATTTTAGACTAATTTGGTTGTATCAAAATATATGTCGTTTTAAGAATATTTTAATCACACTAATTATACAAAAGAACCTTGGATGCTAAGTCAAATCCAAGATCATATGCTCACCTGCTCTTACGATGTCATATGACCTTGGATTTGCTATCAGCAATTGTAATTCGATGCCCTATTATACAAAATGGCCTTGTGGATGCTAAATCGAACATCCTTCTACACGCAATTTTATCCAACATGGGCAAACAATACTTTGCTAAACTAGCCTTTGCTTAGTGGGGTATCTGGTTTTTCCGTAATCAACTTGCCTTCAACCATACCAATAGCGTTTCCGCACAGGCTATTGTCTTGTTTGTCAATTCTGCTTACCAGACTTGGTCTACTCAATTGGACGTAAGGGGAAACAAGATCGCAACACCTGCTGACCCCAACAGGAAGAGATCTCAGACAAATGCTAACAAGAATACTACAACATCAAACAGATACGAGACTTAGAAAAAACCTCCAACGGGTCACTATAAACTTAATTTCGATGGTTCATACTGCTGGTATGATGCTGGAACCTTTGGTTTCGTTATTCGGGACCACGATGGTATGATCGTTTCCTTAGGCTCGGGTCACTGCAATAATACTTCTACGTCTTTGTAAAGGCAATGGCGCTACACATGGATGTGGCTAAGGCAGTCAGCATGGGTCTCAATAACCTTCTCATCGAAGGCAATTGTTTGGTCGTCATAAAGGCTCTTTTGGGGAATTGGTCTTGCCATTGGAATATTAAGTTGTCGATGGTTGATACGTCTACGATTCTCCGCTCCTTATCTAATGTTGTTATTCGTCATATTTCTAGGGGTTCGAATGATGGGGATGACAGGATTGCTCGTCTGGCCCGTAGCTTCCCTGCCGATGATAGCTTCACTGTTGATCCAGAACTCCGTGTTCTCGTCCGCTCGGCCGCACTAGGAAAGAAGCTCGATCGTCAGCAAATTTCCTAGTTCTCATTGCTTCCGGAAAAAGAAAAAAAAAGGTTAGAGGGAACTATTTGAACTAAGGTTAGCTAGGGTTGCCTAATTACAATCTTGAATTGGACTGTAATGGTTACAATCTGGTTCATGGCATATTACTTTTCATATTACGGGTTACATTCCAAAACTGAGACTATACCGTAAATTGATGGTGCAACATAAGTGTTGTTTATGACTTTTCTTTATCAATAAGTTTATGTATCCATGATTTATCGATCTAACCTGTGTACCGAAAAACCTGAGTTCTTAACATCTAAATTGTATGCAATAACATGCTCGTAGTAGAAGACTCTAAAAAGGAATATGAATAGCGAGAACATGAAGTTGTTGGAAAAAAATGTTTTAAAATTATTTATTTATTATTAAACTAAAATTTCTCAACTACTTGGTACTCATCCCCAAGTTTCTCTATGTTTGTTTTTTACTCTATTTATTGGTGGTTATTGGGTTTTGGAGAGAGAGGAGAGAACGTGGTTTCTGCTCCTTCTTTCTGGTTTCAAACACATGAAAAGACTTGGAGTTTCACCTCGATGGATGGGAGTGTACCTATCGATTGAGGGCAAAATTAACCCTGGAGTGAGCCGTCTTGTATGATATGCACCAATGTCTAGGCGATTTTTCGCTCAAGTATAGTAGATTCATCTACGGCTCTACAATCACAGTTTTCACTTCTGTGTCTCTTGTGATTTTCTGGCAAAATATTCCAACGAAAGCTAATATAATATCTCACCGTTGAAAGACAGAAAGCAGAAACCCACTAGAGACGACTCCTGAAAAAATGCATCCTAAAATGTATTGTTTGATCCACCATACAAGGTCCGATAAATCGGGAAAAACCCACCACTTTCAATTCAATATCATCTCTCTTATGATTGCTCTCGATCACTAACCATTTTGAGTCCAACCATCACAATTTACATGGGTGGATTGAGCCACTGGTGGCTCCACCACCCACCACCACCCCTACCGCCCTACGCCTCCTCTTCCGCCCACTCTATACTCTGCCCTACCCACCGTCGTCTAATTTTGACTCTATATACTCTTCACTAGCTAGTATATGCAATGGGAGCATGTGATTTAACGTGGCCACTCAATTCGCCATACCTATGTTCGTCCGTGACTAATCAAAATATGTGTAACATTTAATTAATAAGCTTTTCTATTTCAATTAAATTGATTCAATACCTAAGTTTGTGGATTGGATTGGATATCAACTATATATTCCAAATAGACCCGGGTAAATGCGGACGCGGGTCGGGTTTGGGACTAGTTTTATCAAAAATATTGTCTCGGTGTCGTAGGCACGGGCCGATCTATGCCCGCTTAGTGGGTTGGATATCGTGTCCAAGCCTGTCCGGTATTGCAGGTGCATGCTACCCACGAGTACCCGCAAACCTAACTGTCGTTGTTTACATTTGACCCAATTTTTTTTTTCTATACTGTCTAAACTAGGAGTGGACACAAATCCCGCAAATTCCGAGCCCGTCGAGATCTCGGTGGGATTTGGGAAAAAATAGTGTATTGACAGTATTGTGTATATGTATATGTAGTTATATATACCCGTTAAGGGTCTAGTCGTTTGTAACGAGTTTATTTGTCTTCCTAATCCCGTACCATCTATGGACACGGACCAGACTTAGCGGTTTGTTTGGACTTCGTCCCCTGTCCATGCCCGTCCAAAATAGCGGCCGGACAGACCGGACTGAACAAGCTTACCCGCGTTTACCCGAGTCTAATTCCAAACCTCGTTCTTCTACTATCTAATTCGAGCTTAGATCGATCACCTAGTTTATATTATGTTACTATTTGGTATTATACAAAATTGTTTTAGATCAAAATTATTGATAATTTTTTAAAAAAAAAAAATTACAACCATGTTATAATTATAAGGATTCGTATAAATTTGAGAAAAAAATATTTAACAAACATGATTTTTTTAATTAAATAAATATAAGCATAAATCATAAATATAGCAGTATTTTTGTTAAAATTATTTTTAAACTTTATTTTGTTAATTGTTTAGACATTTTTAATACGATTGTGATAAATATAATATAGGAAACAAATATTTAAACTTCCCTTAATAACATCGATTAATAATAAAAGAAACTTTTGATTAAAAAATTCAACTTTAATTTACAGAGCGACACGTCAGCAAAATGCTAGCAGAATTAGTAATATTAATAATAGATAGATAGATAGATTCTTAGTTATAAATTATACTAATAAATAACGACGGATTTAGGATGTATTTTGTGGGATGTTTAAAGTTCCAATATCTAAATCGAAGAGAAAATCTTATATCTTGATAGTATATATACACTCAAGATAGTACGTGTATATGAAAATTAAATTAATTAAAGTAAACAGTTGGGATAAAAAGACTTCCCAAATCCGTGGTGAAGTGAAAATTAAACCAAAATATAAGGGAGGGAGAAGCTCTTACATGACTTAAGAGTTTGTGTAAACTAATGGATCTCGATCGACCTTATAACCAAAAACAAAATAAACCCGATACGACCCATCTGTACAAAACTAACATAACATGTTTCACATTGCTGTAGGTCAATCTATGTACTGTGTTACAGTTGAAGATTGAAACAACTTAACACATAGGGATTCAAAACAATAGGGCCGGGTCATCTTTGAAGATATCGTAATACATTGACTTCAAGCTTGCAACCGATCCATATATATATATATATATATATATATATATATATATATATATATATATATATATATATATATATATATATATTATTTCATTTAAATAAATAATTAATTAAACTGATGGACAAGTAACTAAAATACAGAGTTGGAATTGAAATAAGAGGGTACGTATATGGATTAGAATTGAACAAGTAGCTAGTTGTTAGTTGTTTGGTAGTAGCTTGGAGTGGTATAACAACTCATTGGGCGTTGAGCTTCTTGTTAAATCCCTTTTATTTATTAATCCACATGCACTTAATTAATTAATTAAGAGGTTAATGGGAACAATTATTGACCTTCAAACAAATTTAGTTTCTAATTAATTAAGGATACATGCATATGTCATGGTTATCCCTTTTCTTCCAAACTATCCATATCACTTCTTAATTTACATCTATATATATATTTTTTTTATTAAGACGATAATTTGGGTGATGCTAGACAGTATTGTTAGACCGTCATCCAATATATAGGGGTCTTATGGACAAGAACACAAAATTATGCGTGAGAATCTAATTGATCAGGATCCAAAAAATGACGCGGTTGTGTAGTCTGAATAGCAACTTAGTTGACCTCTCTAAAAATATGACAGCATCTTGAATATTCAAAGTCTTGTAGGAGAAGAAGAATGTTCTCAACCAGGATCTCGATCTTCAAAGCATTAATTAGCGGAACCTACTGTATCTACCCAGGGGACAAAAAAAATATTTGAAAACTTTTTAGTTGTTTTATAACAAACTCAATTTTTTTTTAAAACATATTTAATTAGTTAAATATAAACAAATGGTGTATACCATTATTATTATTTTTCGCCTAGGGGGCCATGGCCACATCCTGCCCCAAATAGGTATTGCTCTAAAGGACACTTTCAATGGTCATTGACGATGTTAAGGACAATTAGGTTATCTCCTTCCACCTCAATCCTTTGATGCCAGAAGGCATTGGGGAAGGTCAACCGTTTCTGCCAATTTAGGGATGTTATATGAACTGAGCAGCTCAGGCTCGGCTCGAAAAAGCTCGACTCGAGCTCGCTCATTTATTTAAACAAGCCGAGCTTGAACAAGTTTTTAAGCTCGGTTGAAAGCTCGACTCGTTCGAATAAAGCTCGAATAGCTCGAATTCTATGAAATTTCTAAAATTTCCTTTAAGTCAACATGTCATAACCAAGTATAACTATTTAAAACTCGAAAAAAGCCCGTATCGAGCTCGTTCATTTCCTAAATAAGCCGAGCTTAAAAAAAAGCTCGTTTAAAAATTAGGTTCGGCTCGACTCGATCTCGTTTAACAAACGATCAAACAAGCTTGAACATGTCAAACTCGGCTCATTCGTCTCGAATAACACCCCTATCTGCCATCAAGATTCAAGACCGATAATGAACATACATTAATGCATCAAAAGCCACAACTGATCACCATAATGAACTCGGATAACAAATCTCATCATAAATTTCCATGTTGGCAATTTAGAACCATCATTGTGTGTGGAAGATGATAGCTAGTTTGGTCTTTAACATGTAATCGACTGAGCAATACACTTCATATGTATTTGAGATTGCATAAAAAAATAATAATTATATAACACTACAAATTAGTGAATGACTATTAAAAAAAAAATAAAAAAGTGTGACAACACAAATTTGGTCGAGATTTGGGATTGGAAGAGAGTAAAATGAGTATGTTTGAAAGGGGAGAAACAAGCCATAATGTCGGCATGCCATGTAATCACTCTACAGTCTACACTTCATATGTGGGGTCACCATCCCCTCATCACTCAGTCTCGACCGTTTGATCCCATCCCTTCCCAACCCATCATTAGGGCTCGTTTGGTTGGCAATAAAAAATCCAAGAAAGAAAAAAACCTAGAAAGTAGAGTTAATATATGTGTTTGGTTGGTTTCTTTGTCACGGAGATTTAAATTCCCCATTTTGGAGGAAGTTTAATTGCCTTCTCCCCTTATGTAAGTTTCACTTCCACCCTTTTCAATTGAAAATTTCTACTTCCCTCATTTTAATTCTTGTATTCCAAAATCAAACCAAATACATTTTCTCAATTCATATGATTGTTAATTTATAGGAATTAAGTTCCTAGTAAGTTAGATTCCCGAGAATTATACTTCTCCTATTCAATCAAACAAGCCCTTACTTGAATATTAATCTATTTACTTGTATACATATAATTAAATCGATAAATACCGTATTAGTTAGTGTGTTAGAGTTGATTTAAATAAAAATTTCTAGATACTTTGATCGGTATCAGCTTAATTATTACATTATAATTCAACTTTATTATTTTTATTATATTTTTAATAAATTTTTTATATAGATAATAAATATAATTTATAATGCTGTGTTAGCATATTCCTCTATGCATTTGTGATGTACTAGTTATTAATTATATTTCTTCTTCTTCTATTTTATTCATTCTTATATGTGATACACTAGTTATTAATTATATTTCTTCTTCTTCTATTTTAATTCATTCTTATAAAATGTACATTTAGACACTATATTTTTTTTTTGGTACAAGGCGAGGATTTGGGGATGGTCAACCGCGGTTGATCCATCGCCCAAGAGCATCAAGACGGACGATGTCAGCAAACTCAGCAGGAACGCGCTCGGCGATAAATGACGAAGAGAGACCCATATGCGACAGTCTGTCAGCAACCTGGTTCCCCTCGCAGAAGGTGTGCGAAAAGGAGACCCTCTCGAAGGCGCGACAAAAGCTGAGGGCATCTTAGACCATCATCTCACTCTCCCAAGGACACCGCCAAATCCCCTACATGACGTTGATTAGCGTCAAGCAGTCGCCCTCAACCTCGAGCCGAGAAAAGCCCCTCTTCGTAGCTTCCTAGAGTCCAAACAAAAGATCGAGACACTCTGCTTGCACCGCAGACACCCTATCGTGGCCTCAGGCACCACAAGAGAGAACTGACCCTTGGTTATCACGAATAACAAATCCAGAGGCAGCAATGCCCGAACCAACCATAACACCGTCAAAATTGAGTTTTACAAAGTCGTCGGCGGGCTTTTTCCATTTTACAATTTTCGATTTTTTTGTTCTGTTTTGGTGGGAATTTATTCTTGTAGTGGACGTGTCATCTTCTTGTTCCTCCGATTGTGCTTTTCTCCAACTTATCTTGTGTTGTTTTATACTCCGTATTTTTTATCCATTCTTCAGGATTCCTAACGTCCTTGTTGTCGAATAGAATTTTGTTTCTCATTGACCAAATTCCCCAAAGGGAAAAGGCAAGGATCGATTTCTGTTATGCCGAGATATTTAGACACTACCTGTTTAAAGTTTAGACCTTACAAAGAATATAACAAAGGATAGAATAAATACTTTGTGTCCGACCAGAAAGCTTAACATATAAAACAGATTGGGACACCATCCTAAAATCAATTGGCATTAGGTGGAATAGCCTATCTATTTATATATAAGGTTCAGAATTAACTCACTTCCGATGTGGTATTCAAAAGTGTTCCAACATAATAGATTGAGATTATTGTTGTTGTCACGGTTATGCTAAAATGGAATGCGACCATAACAACAGTAATGCATCAGATCCCATCAGAACTCCAAAATTAAGGCTGTGTTTGGCACTAGATGGAGATTTATGGGATTATGGGGATTTTAGTAGATGTTAGGAGATGGAGATTATTTTGTTAGATTAATGGGATTGTGGGGATTGAGATTATGGAGGTCGGAAATCTCGTAAAGGGTGTTTGGTTGGTATGAGATTGGGGTGTATTATAAACTAACAAAATGTCGGAATTGCCCCTAAAAAAATAACCTCATACCCCTCCCCCTTCCTCCCAAACCCACAGTGCAACGATTTTGGAGAGTTTCCCATCGTCGGCTCCCACACGAAACCCCGACACCGCCTGGCGATTTCCGGGGACGAGGTTCGACAGCTCCCGGCGCTCCGTGACGAGGATTGACGAAGCCCCCTCGGCCATCCGCGCACCTTGACGTACCTCCCCTGTAGGCGGAAGAACCCTCTTCGGAAGGTGTCGTGCTACACCGTCGGACTTTCCCAGGTACGTGATTCTCTGAAATTGGAGTGTGTAGTTGAAATTAGAAGTAGAAATGGGCATATAGGTGCGCTCGATTGTTCCCATGAAACCCGAAAAATCAAACTTGAATTGGGGAGGTGGTGAATTGTTGATGGCAGTGGCCATTTTTGGGATTCTAGGTCTGCAATAGTATGTTCAATTGGGGATTTCCCCACAGCCACCTAATAGGGCACCATAGCTTGTTAAGGTGAGTTGGCTCCCGACCGATAAGGTTTTCTATAGCATGTTGAATTGGGGATTATAGGTTTGCAATAGCATATTCAATTCGGGATTTCGAATTGTTGGCTCCCGACCGATTGATCCCTTTCAAGTTAGCTTGTTACGGTGACAAAAGGTCGAAATTGGAGGAACCCCCAACAATCGGCCTTCCCTTTCGTTGTCTACTGCTGATGGATGCATATGTTTTCATGTGTTGTGAACGTTGGGGGAGATCAGTTGAGGACGAGTATCGAACATGTCATCCGGTACCAAGCCCCCTGTTCTTGACAAGGGAAAAAAACCAAAGGGCTCGAAAGACACACCCTTTCAGTGGACTCCGACGCTAACGAAACAGTACCTGGATCTGCTTATTGGGTATCAGCGTAAATATGGCCGCGATCAGGGGTTCAGTTGGGTGGTTTTAACGACACAATTCGAGGAGCAGACAGGCCAGAAGTGTGGAAACAACACCCTTAAGAACAAGCACGCGACCATGAAGGAGAGGTGGAAGGCCTGGAAAGAGTTAATGCACGGCGAGACCGGATTGGGGTGGGACTACGAAAAAGGGTGCATAAAGGCCACCGATGAGTGGTGGGAGCGGAAATGTCAGGTACGATATCAATTGTAACATTTGTGTGTTGGAGAATGACTCTTTGTTGACGTAATGAGGATTAGAAATGTGGATATGTATTCATTTGTTGTTGTGAAATATGTATTATTGTTGTTTCACCTTCTGTTTTGAGTTGCTGTTGTTACAAATTGGTTATGTACTGTTGTTTGATCATAAAGGCCATATGTGGAGTTGCTGTTGATTTGCGTTGCTATTGTTGGTTATGTATTGTCGTTTGATCATAAAGGCCATATGTGGAGATGCTGGTGATTTGAGTTTCTATTGTTGGTTATGTATTGTTGTTTGATCTTAAAGGCCATATGTGGAGTTGCTGTTTGATCATAAAGGTCATATGTATTATTGTTATATTTGGATATGTATTTATTTGAGTTGCTGGAGACGACGGTTTTCTCATACTCTAACCCTTCTTCGCTTGGACTGATTTTGCAGGAGAAGGCAGATTTTGGCAAACTGAAGAACAAGTGCATTCCTCCGGACATTGTCGATGCCTAGGACCAGATTTACGGAGGCACCGTCGCCACCGGCAAGCACTGCGTGTCTCCTAGTATGGACCATGTCGACAGCCCAGTGCCGATGTCCTGTACGCCTGACGACGGAGGTGTCGATCACCGTCCCCAGGCGACTCAAGGGGATGTTAACCTGGGGGATGACGTGGAAGATGTTGATCAGTTCGACCTCCGTAGATTTCCGGACCTAGTCCGAGATGGCACGCAGTCATCTCCGGTCAGTCCCGTGGAGGTACCCCCCGCTGTCACCCCTGGATGTAGCACCTTCCCCACTCGGTCTGGGAAGCGTCCGGCTAGCTCATCTGCGACCCCATCGGGTCGGAAAAGAAGTGCGCGAAAGTCATCGGGGTCAGTTGCGTTCGATAGGCGAATGGATTATGTTGAGGAAACAGGTGACGCTATTCTGGATTTCGTGCGTGCTGAAGACGATTTCTCCCGAACTGAAGCAAACCGGGAGGTGGAGGTGGTGAAGATACTAGACAAGCTTGTGGCAGATGGAATGATAGAAGATGAGAGCCCGTTGTTGATGTTCGCAATTGACTTTCTCACCGCCGCCGACAAACAAAGGATGTTCCTTGCGCTTAGTAGGAGCAACGCTGTGAGGCTAGCGTGGCTTAAGTCCAATTTCCGGCAGAGAGGCGGTGACGTGTAGGTCGGGTTGAGGTTATCCTTGCACAACTAGAGTTCCCTTCACTTGCGTTTTAAGTTTCGTTATTGGGTTGGTTTGGCACTTATGTTTGAAGACTTATGGTTGTGAGGTTTTAGACATCATTCGGGAAATGTGGTTATAGACATCAATTTTGGCCCCAGATGTAGGACCTTAGCTTGGGTGCCTATGTGTGAATGCATTTGCGAAACCTCATTTCTAATCGCTATCTATGAACATGTCAAAGTTTTTCGTAGCCTCTTCGCATGCTTCTATCATTCTTTCGACCACCTTGCATACGTACTGAAATTAGTATATGTGATCAGCGTCGTACCTTCTACATTTGCACAAACTGACAGTGTTTTCCAACCAACTGGACATTAGCGCCCCCTACACATCAACAAAAAGGGACTAGGGAAGGGGGGAATGCGTTCCGATACACGATGTCTTCGGACGATGAAACCTTACAGAGAGGGATTCGAATCCCATTTCATACAACAAGGGAATGTACACAAAAAATGTCTTCACATAACGGGAGGCTTCAGTTCCTTGCCAGGGCGGCTAACGCCACAGCTGTCATGGCGAAGAACATCCATTTCTGGGTTTCCAGCTGGGACCTTGCGCCAAGAAGCTCCCCCCAGACTTGCACCGATTGGTTGGAGAGGGTCGCGAGTTGGTCTATCAGCTGGTTGTTGAGTTCATTCGCCCTCTCCAGCTCTTCCGCAGTCCGCTGAGCCGTTGCCTCAGCTACGAAGACCCTGGTTGTGAGGTCCATAGCGATGTCCTCAAGTTGCTGAATCCTGGGATCCTCAGGAGCGGGGGGGATTGGCTGAGGAATCTCCTCAAGGGGGGCCCTGTTCTCGTCGCCAGACGGAACATTACTAGAGCTTTGCTCCACCCACAAGTCCCTCTCCTGCACAACACAGTCACCACACATAAGCACCTATGCCACAATGCCTAAGGGTTGCCTCATGATAACAGAAATAAACAGTTTGACGAGAGTAAGAACTGGACGTACAAACCTGCTCGTACCACGGGGGAATCCTCTCCTCCCCACCAATCCATGGGTATTTCTCAGGACATCCGCTTGCCCAGCTGCCGGATGAAGGCATGATTTCCTATCAAGTTCATATAACAGAGATTTAAGATAAACCACTACAAATAATAGCACCTAACACAGAATGTATATAAGAACCTAACATAGAAACCATGAATATCTAAGAAGTTCCTAACCTCTTCCAAATGTAAATGATAAACTACAAGCACAGCATTAGGTTCCTGCATGTTTCTAACTGAATGGGAATGTGAAAGACAAGGTCTGAAAATTACTAAAGTGGAACATAAACAAAGGACTCTCTGCACTATAACTAAGGACATGGTGTGAAAACAGTTAAACCTTTCAAAATGAATGAAACACACCCTGCAACACTTACATAATATAGAAAGATTGTGATTATGCAAACAAGCATTAGTAACTCAAGATATCTCAATTGTAGAGTATATAAACTACAAATAAATCCCTTTAAACTTGTGAGACTTTTTGCCTAACATAAAGTATTTTTCTTCATTGTGCAAAAATTTCTGATTATTCATGGCTTCATGCTCATGTTGCTGAGGATTGTTATTCCTGATTCACAATGTCAAAGATGAACAACATAAAGCAAAACATAAATGAAATACAGAGAATTCATATAAGAAACTAAACTGACAAACCATGATTTTCTATCAAGTTCCTAACCTCTTCAAAATGTACTTGATAAACATAATAGACATAACATGAGGTTCCAAAAATAAGTGACAGCTTAGCAATTCCTAACCATGATTTTCTCTCAATTGAAGCTTGGGGAATGCAATTCCTAAAATAAGTGACAGCTTAGCAAACTATCATTGCCATAAAAATCGAAATAACATCACAACAACCATCGGCAATAGGGTCATGAAGCAACAAATCATTCAGTTAATGCAACAAAAAATCATCAGAACTCGTAATAGTCAGACGAAATGCAAGCAATTCAAAATCCCTGTTAAATGTTCAATTTTTCTTCCTCAATTGTGAAATTTTTTACAAGGAGACGTTGGTTAGGGTTTTGAACCGTTTGTCCGACCCAAACCCAAACCCTCCCGACCGTCGAAAATCTCCTCCAGTTGAGAGATCTCCGCCGCCGGTGGGAAGTGGCCGCCATAAACCTCTATGCCTTGGACACGACCCAAACGAGGCCGCCGACAGGAGAAGAGGGCGGTCCTCGGTTTCCCTTCCCCAAACCCCCCCTCGACAGCGGAGAACACCCTGCCCTGGAGGTAGGGATGGCAATGGGGCGGGGACTCCCCGATCCCCGCGGGGAATCCCCGCTGCGGGGACGGGGATGGGGAAATTAAATGGGGACGGGGACGGGGATGGGGGTCAAAGTGATTCCCCGCGCGGGGATGGGGATGGGAACGGGGATAGTAGTCCCCAACCCGATCCCCGCCCTGCCCCGTCCCCGTTGGGGAACCCCGCGGGGATCCCCGATGGGGAGTATGAAATCCCCGTTTTTACTTATATCTTACCTAATTTTAAATAATTTTATTTTTATTTTTAAACTTTTACCTTATAATTTACATTTATGAGATATTATATGTAATATTTATATCATATTTTTTACATAACTTTAATAATATCTTATAACTTTTTATTAAATGAGGGAAATCATAAGTTTTAAATGGGGAACCCGACGGGGAAACCCGCGGGGAATGCAAACGGGGAAAATTACGCGGGGACGGGGATTCCCCGATGGGGACGGGGACCCGACGGGGATGGGGACGGGGGCCATTTTTGATCCCCGAACGGGGATGGGGACGGGGACGGGGGGACTTTTTGCAAACGGGGACGGGGACGGGGAGGGTACTCCCCGCCCCGAACCCGCCCCGTTGCCATCCCTACCTGGAGGAGATCTCCGCCGCCGGACCCCAGTGCCCACCCCGGCCACTCCGACTGGCAATGAAAGAGAGGAGAGGGAGGGATTTTACCTGTCGTTGGTGGCGGTGGTGGCGAACTTACGGGCTCCGGCGATTCCTCTCGTCTCTCTCTTCTTGAGCACTCCAGATCTGGAATTGTGAAGAAGTGTACGATTGAGGGGCAATTTTGGATCTCATAGATCGAAATCCACCCACAATCCTCACAATCTTGGGGGGCGAAGATTGTGAGATTATTAGGAAAGTAATTGTAAAAAGATTTGTGTTTATCTTTTCTTTCCTTATCTTTTGTATATGGGCTTATCTTACCCTATACCTTGTAAAGTCATCTATAAATATATTGTATCTCTTGTTGGGGAGATTAACAGAGATTTCATTCATTCAATTGTGAATCTTTTTATGGTATCCAGAGCAGGTTCAAAACCCTTTAAATTTTTTTTTCAACCCTACCGCCGCCGGCCACCATGTCCACCAACACCACTCCCACTGCCGACTCCGGCACCACCCCAGAACCCACTCCCGGCAACTCCTCCTCCAGCCTTCTCAATGCCGCTCTCGGATCTCAGCCCCCTTTTGGCCTTCAATTTCCTCAATTCACTGTGAAATTGGATCGTTCCAATTTCTCTATCTGGCGTGCTAATGTTCTTGACGCCCTTGAAGCCTTTGAACTCAAAGACTTTGTCTTGTCCGACACCAAACCCTCTGAAACCATCGCCACCCCTGCCACCGACACCACCCCTGCCTCCACCGCCCCTAACCCCGCCTTCAGTGCTTGGCGTAAGAAGGATAAATTTATCCTGATTTGGCTTCGCACTACCGTCTCTGCAACCCTTGCTTGCTACCTAGTCAAGACGACCACTTCTCGTCAGGCTTGGGTCGCCCTCAATGATATGTTTCAACACCAGGCTCGTGCTCGAGCCATGTTTCTCAAACAATAGCTTCATAGCGTCACCAAGGCCGGCTCCTCCATGCTCGAA
This sequence comes from Persicaria maculosa, assembly GCA_963922045.1. Classification (NCBI taxonomy): domain Eukaryota; kingdom Viridiplantae; phylum Streptophyta; class Magnoliopsida; order Caryophyllales; family Polygonaceae; genus Persicaria; species Persicaria maculosa. The sequence goes on from OY998262.1 coordinate 68,391,911, forward strand.
TACTACGAGAAGAAGCAGGCCATGGCTGATGCTCTCGCCGACTGTCTTCAACCGGTTTTCAGACGACGACTTCGCTGCCTGCATGCTTCAAGGTCTTGATGCGTCTTATGGCCCCTTCCGGGCTGCCCTCAACACGCGCTCCGAACCCGTCACGCCGACTGCTCTTCTCGGCCATCTCCTGCGAGAAGAACAGCGCCTCGCTGATGAAAGTCGCTTGGGCGTGGAGCCGCCTTCGGCCAACTATGGCTCTCGCCCTCCGGCCTCGTCGTCCCAGCAGCGCCCGTCGGCTGACCGATCATCTGGCCGACCCTCTCAGCAGCCTCGTCAGTCCGCGTCTGACTCCTCTGATCGCTCCGACTCCTCCAACTCGGCTCCTCGCTCCCGTTCTAAGGTCCCCTGCCAGATCTGTGATCGAACTGGTCACGCCGCAAAGGACTGTTTCCGCCGTCTTGATACTCAGGCCTTTCCATCCCGCCACCCTCCGGAACGCCTGCAGCGCCCTTCGTCGTCCAATCCAGCGGCTTATATGGCGTCTCCTTCAACAATCACCGATCAAAATTGGTACTTTGATTCGGGTGCCACGGATCATATCACTGGTGATCTCAGCAAGGTGTCTCTAGACTCTCCCTATGGCGGAGGTGATCAACCGTCTCTCGGCAACGGTAACACCCTTCCTATCTCTCATATTGGCCATACTGTCTTGACCCAATCACCCCACCCGGTCAACCTTAACCATGTTCTAGTTGTTCCATCAATGCAGAAAAATCTTATTAGTATATCTCGTTTAACAAAAGACATTAATGGCTATCTTGAACTCCATCTCTCACATTGTCTTTTGAAGAACTTGCAGGGAAGGGTGCTGCTCAAAGGAATCGTTGACAATGGGCTCTACCGTTTGCCGCTATCCGTCCCTCCCCGTGCGTTTGTGGGTGAACGTACAAGTCCGAGTCTTTGGCATCATCGTCTGGGTCATCCTAGCCATCAAATTTTCAGCCTTATTTGCCGTCAATTTCAGCTTCCAGTGTTAGGCAATGGTTCTTTGCCGCAGTGTCAGTCCTGCTCTTTAGGCAAAAGTCATAGATTACCTATTATTTCTTCGCATGTGTCCAAGACTGTTCCTTTTGAATTAGTTTATTCTGATGTCTGGGGGCCTTCCCCCTCTTTATCAATAAATGGATGTCGCTATTTCGTTCTCTTTGTGGATGATTGTACTCGCTTCACATGGATCTACTTTATGTCTCACAAATCTCAAGTCTTTCACTACTTCAAACTGTTTCAATCAATGGTGCAAACACAATTTGGGAAACACATCAAGGCATTGCAAACTGATTGGGGTGGTGAATATCGCAATGTCTCCTCCTTTCTTCAAACACAGGGCATCTTACATCGTGTTTCATGTCCTCACACCCCTAGTCAAAATGGTATGGTTGAGCGCCGTAATCGCACCATTCAGGAGAAGGGTCTTACCCTGTTAGCCCACTCAAAACTACCCCCTGAGTTCTGGGAGCATGCATTTCATACATCTATCTATCTTCACAATCGCACCCCTACACCAGTGCTATCCAATCGCTCTCCCTACCATTGTCTCTATGATAGACATCCTGATTATTCTATCCTCCGCTCCTTTGGTTGTCTGTGTTTTCCATTCCTTGGTCCTTATCGTGCCAACAAGCTTGAGTTCAAAACCAAAGCTTGCATTTTTATTGGCTACAGCTCCAGTCACAAGGGATATCTGTGTTATGACTCTCTTCACAAAAGAGTTTATATCAGCCGTCATGTTGTCTTCCACGAGATTGATTTTCCGTCCACCATAGTCTCATCGTCCCCACCTTCCGCACCCTCCGTGTCAACCCTTCCGGCAGACCTCTTGGTCGCTGCCTCTTCCTCCCTTGCGGCACCTCCCTCTTCGGCTGAGCCTATTGTCGACGACGTCCACGCAGCGCTCTCCCCGCCACCAACCTCTGCAGCCGCACCCTCACTTCCTCTCGTCCTCATCCTCCTCGCATTCCCCTTCACCTATACCCATCTCCCCATCCCTTGCCAACAACTCCCCATCCCTATCCACTTCAGCGTCCACCGCCAGCCCCGAGCCCACTGCGCTACCGTCTCCCCCTTCCCATCTTCCTCACCTTCGCCCCTCCGATACATCAGTTCACCCAATGACCACTCGTGCTCAAAAAGGTCACTTAAAACCCAGAGCCCTCACCACTTCCCGCCACCCATTACCGCCATCTCCCCTCCCTGACACTGAACCCAAAACCTATCGTCAAGCCGAGAGACACCCTCAATGGGTCTCCGCCATGCAGTCTGAGTTTGACGCTCTCTCCAGAACAGGTACGTGGACTCTTGTTCCTCGTCAGTCGTCTATGAACGTCGTTGGTTGTAAGTGGGTCTTTCGAATCAAACGGAAAGCCGATGGCTCTGTCGATCGCTACAAAGCCAGGTTGGTAGCAAAAGGTTACAATCAGGAGGAAGGGATTGATTATTTTGACACATTCAGTCCGGTTGTCCGCCCCACCACCGTTCGACTTGTTCTCTGCATTGCTTTGACAAAGGGGTGGCCTATTCGACAACTCGACATCAATAATGCCTTTCTCAATGGGGACTTATCTGAGGATGTTTACATGGATCAGCCACCAGGATTTGTCAATCCGTCTTGCCCTTCGTTTGTCTGCCATCTCCGTAAGGCTCTCTACGGTCTCAAGCAGGCTCCTCGGGCTTGGTTTGGTAAGCTCAAGTCCTTTCTACTCCAGTCTGGGTTTCAGGCCTGTCAGTCAGATTGCTCACTGTTTGTGTTCTCCTCGTCCTCCGATGTAATCTACATTCTGGTCTATGTGGATGACATCATTATCACAGGCATTTCCTCCCCAGCTATCAGCAGATTCATCCATCGCCTCAATGAGGTATTTTCGCTCACAGATCTCGGCCCTCTGCATTACTTCTTAGGGGTTGAGGTCACGCGAACTCCCACTCGGCTTCTTCTGTCGCAGCAGTAGTACATCCGTTCGTTGCTTATTCGCTCCAAGATGGAAGATGCCAAGCCTATCTGCAGTCCAGCTGAACCTCACTCGCGCCTTCAGCTATCCGGTGATCCCATGCCCGACCCGTCGCTGTACAGAAGCGTTGTTGGTGCTCTGCAATATGTTGTGATCACTCGTCCTGAGATCGCCTATGCGGTCAATCGTGTTTGTCAGTATATGCAGTCACCGACAGAGGATCATTGGTCAGCCGTCAAACGGATACTCCGCTATCTGAAAGGTACTCTGTCTTACACTTTTCAGATTAGCCCGTGCCCCCGCTTCTCCATCACTGCCTTCACTGATGCCGGTTGGGTGTCCGATTCTGATGACTGTCGCTCGCAATATGGGTTTGCTATCTATCTTGGCAATTCACTTATCAGTTGGACGTCCAAGAAGCAACGTGTTGTTGCTCGTTCCAGCACGGAGGCGGAGTACAGGGCCATTGCTGAGATTGTTGCAGAACTCAGTTGGATCGCTCAGCTCTTCCGGGATCTTCGACAGCGTCTTCCAGCCGTCCCTGTCGTCCTATGTGACAGCTTGAGTGCTACGTTCATGGCCAGGAATCCGGTTCTCTCCAGTCGCTCTAAACATATTCCTGTTGACTTCCATTTTGTCCGGGAAAAGGTAGACGCTGGAGAGCTTCAGGTCCGTCACATTGCGTCTCATGACCAAACTGCGGACATCTTCACGAAGGCCCTCAGCAATCGTCGTTTTGAGTTGTTGAGATCCAAGCTTCATGTTGGTGCCCCTCCATGAGCTTGCGGGGGGTATTAGGAAAGTAATTGTAAAAAGATTTGTGTTTATCTTTTCTTTCCTTATCTTTTGTACATGGGCTTATCTTACCCTATACCTTGTAAAGTCATCTATAAATATATTGTATCTCTTGTTGGGGAGATTACATAGATTTCATTCATTCAATTGTGAATCCTTTTAGAGATAATCTCTCAAAATATCCACAATCCCCATCCGAGATTCTGGACAATCTTCATGCCGAACACCGTCGCCTCCCCTAGAATCCATTTTGTATTTCATGATAATCTCCACAATCCAGCCCGCCGAACACGCGCTAAGTGTGCTTAGACGATGATAGTCAGATTGTGGATTAAAAGAATTAATAATTAAATAAATAATTTTATAAGTAAAAAAGAAACCAGAAACATTCCTGTCAAAGTGGACACACCAAACCGCCTATAAAACCTTTTTTTCCATACACACTTACACACACCTCAAAACCCTCCCCTCCCCCCCTCTCTCTATCTCTGTAGCTACGACTACGAGATTCAAGAAATGTCATCGGAGATGAAGTCGGTCAAAGGCGGCTTCCTAGGCGGCGGCACGGAGCACCCGCCGGAGCCGGAGAATCTGCAGTGCCCGCGCTGCGAGTCCACCAACACCAAGTTCTGCTACTACAACAACTACAACCTCTCCCAGCCTCGCTACTTCTGCAAGTCCTGCCGCCGCTACTGGACCCGCGGCGGCTCCCTCCGCAACGTCCCCGTCGGCGGCGGCTCCCGCAAGAACTCCAAGCGCCTCCGCCCCTCCCTCTCCTCCTCCGCCACCTCCTCCCCGCTCCCTCCCCCCATCCTCTCCGCCGAGATCAAGGCCGAGCAAACCCCAACCCCGCCGCCGCCTCCGCCCACGCTTTCCCCCTTCCGCTGCGAGATGAACCTCAACGAGTCGCTCCCTGTGAGCTTCAGCTCCTTGCTCGGCGCCGGCGGCTTCCTCGGCCTGAGCGGGTACGGCATCGGCCTCGGGCCGGATCCCGGGCCTAGCCATCACACCTCGTCCGCTTTCGACATGTTAGGGTTAGGGTTTGGCAAGGACTGGCCGGCGATCGTCACTGGCACAGGCGGAGGATCATCCGGTGGCTCGTCGTCTGGATGCAACACGTGGCCGCTGGAAACTGGCCCCCTAACGGACGGCTCAGATTGCTTCGGGTGGCCCGACCTCGCCATTTCCACGCCCGGAACCGCCGGCTTGGAGTGAACCCGGTTCGCTTCCGGTTCGTGGCTCTCTAATTTCAGTTATGTTTGTTTTGATTTTGGTTTGTCCGGTTTGGATTTAGGCGTGGTATAGGAGGTTCTAAAATAGACAAATAGATGAAGATAGGAGACAATGTTATGGGGAGATGTGTTTTTTTTTTTTCCTTTTTTAATTAATGGTTTCTACTTTGAACAAACCCTAAAAAAAAAAAAAATTGAACTCAATTTTTTTGGGATTGGGTTTATGAACATATTCTGTCACTGCAACTCAACTGCCATCTTTTGCTTGTTGTATCTTGTTGTGTTGCTTATTCTCTGTTTGGTTGGGTACTCAAAATATTTAAGATTAGTCGGATCCACAAAGTGAGTTTGCGGCATAAAGGGCGAGATTGGTGGCATTATGGGGACAATGGTGGGCTCTCTGTGTTTTGTTTTGTGCAAATTTCAAATTGGTAACTAAATTACCAAAATTTTGAGCAATTGGGTCTATACGGCAATGTACAAATTTCGCCGGACAGGTAAGGGAGTGATGCACGGCCACCGGTTACTGGGCCCGGGTCGGGCCCATGGTAGATCCTAATAATGGGGAATGATTTGATGTGAATGTCAAGTGTCACACTCTCTTGCACTCCCATTTGGCGTGTCTTGTTTGCTTTGCTTTACTTGTCGATCGGATCGATGGTGGGTTGTCGATGAACTGACTCCAAATGTAAGCTCTTGATGGGCCTTGATCGAGGTCTCATCAGGCACGGTTTGGTAAGGAAATGATGCGTTTTGTGGCGCATGCAATGCAAATAAGAGGGTGTAGTGCACGCTAAGCACTTGAAATCATTGCATTTTTTTTGTACATCATCTCCAAAGCCAAAGTGTGTGGAATGTCATTTATAAAAATGAGCACTTATATTCCTAATTATTAATTTAAAATTTTATTTTATTAAAAATTATAACTAATATTTTTTTAATTATTATAAGGGTAATTTTAAAAAATTGATAAAAATTACTTAAAATGATATTTTTTTAACAAGATTTTCTCCTTAAATTGGGATATTTTTTTCTTAAAGGATGGAGGAATGAGTAGTGATAGTACGTAGTAGACCACCTACTGAAGCTCATCTTGTGCGTTGGCCTGCAACTGATCTCCACTTGCCCACACACCTCCGGTGGGCCATGGGCGGGCCCACCCATGGTTACCATTTTCCCCTACCAAATCATCTTCTTTGACTCATTCTATGGCCAACTCTAATAAGAAGTCATGGGTGGTCCACCCCCTTCCCTAGCTAGAGCTCACTACACCTAATCCAACTTTTGAGTTTACTTAGGTACTGTTTAGTACAATACTTGTTGGAGTTTTATGAGGTTTTTGACAAAAACTCGATGTAATTTGTCATGTTAAATAAAAATTTACTCTTTTAGTCTATCTATAAATGTTGAATTTCATATAAAATTCCATCTAAATTTTAATCTTAAGTTAGATTAATCTCTGACGCGTTAAACAGACCCTTAAACTAAATTGAATCTAAAATAAGGGAATATCGAACCAACTTGAAATGAATCGAGCTCGAAATAAAGATCGTTTAATCGCATTAATACGACTTTAATTAAATTTTATATAGAATCGAACCTCACAATGACCCGAACTTAAAAAGGTCCCAATCCACAAATTTTCGCCTCGATATTCAATGTTATTAATAAGTATGAAATAGCTTGGTTACGCTGTGCCATGGCTTCATCTGTAGGGACTGGACTATCCAATTCCGTCATTCTTTTCGCGAAGGCAACTACCTTGCTGATTGTATTGCTCGTTTTGCTTTCTCTTTGCCTTTAGGCGTTGTAATTTTGGACTCGGTTCCTGACTATGCTGCTGGCCTGCTCCTAGATGATGTTCGGGGGGTCTCACGGACTCGCTGGTGCACCGTGTAGTTGCTGGTCTGGCTCTGTCTTTTTGCTAATAAAATCCTAACCTCTGCCCTTGGCAAGGTTTTTCCACAAAAAAAAAAAGACAAAAATACATAAAACCACCCACTATTCATTGTTGTTTGCAAATAACCACCTCTTATTAAAAAATTGTCAAATAACCACCCATTAAATATAGGTTGTTTGCAAATAACCACTCATACCTCTTTTCTTGTTAAACCTCATTTAATTTAATATGAAAAGACAATTATATCCCTATTCTTTAATGTTTCATTTTTAGTAAAAAGACATACTTCTCTTTGTTTCTTGATTTTTCAGGTATTACAATTAGACCTGTCAAATGGGTCATTCGGGTCAGGTCACTTCGGATCCCGAGTAAAACGGGTTTCGGATACATCCAGGTTGTCTCGAACCCAGGTTTGACCGAGTTTCGAGTCATTTTGGGTCGATTTTGGGTTTGACCGAGTTTCAGGTTTGACCCAGGTTTGATCGAGACATTTGATTTACCCGATTACTCGGAAAACATTTTTAATAAATTAAAAAATGAAAGATCAAATGTTTTTAAATAAAAAAATTCGACAAACCCAAAATCGACCCAAAATGACACGAAACTCGGTCAAACCTGGGTTCGAGACAACCTGGATGTACCCGGAACCCGCTTTACTCGGGACCCAAAGTGACCCGACCTGAATGACCCAATTGACAGGTCTAATTGTAATAGCTGGAAAATCAAACAACAAAGAGAAGTATAATTGTCTTTTTTACTAAAAATGAAACATTAAAGAATATGGGTATAATTGTCTTTTCATATTAAATTAAGTGAAGTTTAACAAGAAAAGTGGTATGGGTGGTTATTTACCAACAACCTATATTTAATGGGTGGTTATTTGACAATTTTTTAATAAGAGGTGGTTATTTGCAAACAACAATGAATAGTGGGTGGTTATTTGAAAATTTTTGAATTAGGGGTGATTATTTACAAACAACAATGAATAGTGGGTGGTTTTATGCATTTTTACCAAAAATTAATAAGTATGAAATTATTTTTTAAAAGTTAATAAAAAAATGAGAATAGTAAATGACATGTTTGGCCAACCAATGGAATATTAAGTTAGTCTAAAGTACACTACATATATCTTATTTTTACAATCTTACAACCTTAAGATAACGATTCGATTTCATGATCAGATCCAAAATCCCGATTTTAATAACAATTTTGATAATAACCCAAACCTTTACTTTGCCCAAATGTCAGCTTTACCCAAATACAAAATTTGCTTCTATTGATGCACACAGCTTTGTCTGAGAAAATGAGTTTATGCATAAAGAAGATTTAACATTACAAAGCAACAAAGGAACTTGAATGGTCTTTATTTAGTTTGGGGGCTTGAAGAATTTGAGCTTGAGGCCAGTGGTGATAAGACTCCAGATTCCTCCAACTGAAAGGGCCAGGCTGAAGGCGATCCCGAGCCAGCCGAGGGTCCAGTGGAAGTACCAGTCGAAGCTGCGCCTAGTCGGTTGCTTGAGCAGCACCCACATGAAACACGGGTAGGCGAAGGTGACTGGGAGCGTTAGCCCTCCCAGGAGACCCGCGACACTGGAGAGGAAAGGGAGTGCCACACCGATGAGGAGTGAGATGAACGCGTAGAAGACCCTGAACCCGGACCTGACCCAAATGGAGCAAGGCCGATTGGTCCGGCTTGTGTAGCTGGCCTCGAAGCTGTCGAAGACTGGCATCGAGTATATCTGGAAGCTGCTTAGGCAGTTGAACACCACCAGAAGGAAAGTCATCGCGAGTAGGCCTCTAGGGATGTCGCGGATGTGGAATCCGTAGATCGCGTTTAGCATCCCTCCTGACGGCATCTGCAGCGAAAATGCACAAGTTAGTTTGAACTGTAGTGACAGATTACGAATGGAATGGCGTAGGTTTTTCGACTTACAAGGCTTCCGTAAGCCCAGTAACCGCCTATGGCAATCGGGAACAAGCACATTGCTATGATGAGATACGCGATCTTCGTTCCTCTCCACATCGGCACATGAGCCGGATGCTTGAATGTCGATGGCATTGTAGCCTGCAAAGCAAGAAATTCGATGAATTCGGAATGTATAGATGGTGATAAAAGAAAAAGTTTCGGGATAGCAGATTCGGAACCTGGATTTCTAAGACCAAGTTGTGGCCACGAAAGGCAAAGGCGACGATTCCAAGCGCATTGAGGACAGAAAAGATGGATGCAGTAGACGAAGGCAGTGAAATCGGATGGTAAGATATCGTAGGCGGCCTTTGCTGACTAACTGAGAGCACCCAGACCATGGTGGAGTAGGTAATTGCAGTCACAGCTCCGATAAGAGACAGGCCGGCTATCGAATTGAGGTTCGGAAGCTGTGACAGAACAATGCACAATGTGGTGAACACGAGGTACCACTCAACGGTAGTGAGCGGATTCGATGAACACAGAGGTCCACACACTATCTGGAAAAACAGCTTCATGGTCTCTCCTCCTATCAGTATTAACGCAGTCGCGGTTCCTGCAGATAGGTACACTGTCGGGAAGAGCGCAAGCCAGAGGCCCGCCTTTTCTCCTGTGAACAAGGCGAATATAGGCGCGAAATCAGCCAAAAGCAGTACAAGATAAGCTGTTCTAGTTAAGCTTGTTGTCATAAGAAAGAACGAATGAATCAACACTCACCAAATGCAGCCTGTGCGAGCTCCACGTATCTGTTGTATCTCTTGCCGGGAACTGCTTCGTGTAGCTGAACTAGAATCCATAAGGTGTAGAGTTGCCAAATATACGCGATTGTCAAAGAAAGTATCCCCCATCCCCTACAACATATTCGAGCAACGATCAAGAACAAACCGTCAATTTCTCAATAAGGTCGAGATCCACCCTTCTCACACAAAAGCTTAAGTCATTATGTGGAAACTTATGCTATATCACCCACAAAATAAACCTAACAAGACTCCCGTTTTTATACGACCCGATCGGGATTTCTCGGAATTTCACACCATTCCAACATCCAAGCATCACTTCACAAACTAAAACACTAAATGCTTTCGCAGTCACTCATTTTAAACGTTCTGTCAAACACGCTCTAATGTACTAAACCTAGGAGAGGCAATTGAACAACTATACAAGTGATGTCTTTATCTTTCTAAAAGAGGTTGAATAAATACAATTTACAAGTCACTTTAATGGGTAAAGCTAAAGCAATGGGCAACAACAAAAGCTGAAAGGGACTCAACTAAGATACCTTCAGACACTCATTTCTTTCATTATCAACACCTTCACTGCACATTTTGACTAGCAAGACAATGTGAGTTGACTAATCATCATCTGAATTTTGATTAATTATTGCTGCAAATCTGCAATTGGACAGTTCTGCTAAAAAACCCCAAATTCAATTTCCAACAGTGCTCATCAAAAACCCTAATTGAAGACACGAACTTGAAATTGGGGATCGGAATTCAGAAATTACCATCCGAGGAAGGAGAAGGCGACGGGGATAACGAGGGCTTGGAAGCCAATGCCGGCGTTGAGGCTATGAAACGCGGCGTAGTGGGCGTTGCCGTTGCGGGACTCAGTGATCGGAAGCCACGCGTCTTGTGGGTTGAGCTTGGTGAGGTGGCCGACTTCCTCCAAGTACCCTTTCATGTTAACCAGAACCCTCTTCATCGGCGTCCCGATCGGGCTCAGGAACCTCGGCGATATGAACGAAGTCGGCGTCCACGCCGCCGACGACCTCGCCTCCTTTGCCGACGCCGCTTTCGCAGGCGACCTCTGGCCCGACGGCGTCTGCGTGTCCGGCGTGAGACCCCGGTTGGGGCTCGCCGGAATAGATATCAGCTCCGACTCCGGCCTCTCGTCCATTGCCGACTAACACGGATAAAGATTGGATCTTTTTAACTGTAAGTGGAAATGGGAGCTTGGGAGTGAAAGGGCTTGTTGAAGATAGGAAGAAGGAAACAGATGGGGTACGGCATTCGATAATAATGGAGGGATTCGGGGGGTGTTGGATTCCGGTTTCTATGTGTATAATTTACGAAGACATTGGTGATTGTGATTGTGATTTTTTGCTTTTAAAAAAAAATGAACTGACGAGATTCTTGGAGGCCTGAATCGTGTCGGGGACGGGGTGTGTGGTGTGGGTCAGACTTCAGAGGGCGCAGAGCTCAGTGGAGGTTGACGACGAAGAAGACAACCACCAAAGTTTGAAAACGTTGCCTCTTTTTTTTCTTCGGGAAATATAATGTTGAGCTATGAAGGTGTCTTTAAATGCAATTTATTTTCCGATTTAACATTTCTATAGTTATGAATTATGATATCGATTTTCAAAGTTAGTACGTACTGTAGTTATTTTTGTTTGAAGTTGAAATTACCTTTCAGATAAGATAGACATTTTATTTGCCGTCTTTGTGTTGCACCATTTTATTATTATGATTGTATTTTTGACGGTTCGCCGTCTGCCGACTCTGTCGGCCTCTCGATAAGTCAGGTCTATCTGACCATCGAATTCTTACCTGATCAAAAAAAAAAGATAGACATTTTGTCGATTTGGAGGAATAAAAGTTTTTCAACAATTGAACATTTTTGTTTATGACTTGAAAAAGAAAGGGTGAATTTTATTAAAGGTCGATGATTTTGGATCATACATTGTATGTATTAATTGGATAATAAATAAGGTAAGTGAGATTTCATTGTAAAATCAATTATATATTGAACTCATATTTTCGATGTGGGTTACTTGTTCTACCACGTCTCAATAAGTTTGAACACACATGTGTTAAATTGACCTAGCCTCCAAGATTAGTCTTTATTTTCGTCCAAAAATTAAAATGTCTATTTCATTGATAACCCTTTTTCATGGTGAAAGAATATAGCAATTTTACACAAATATTCTGCCTAATTATAAGGAGTTAACAATTTATAAGAACTTGAATATGATTTGTAGAGTTTCCCTTGAACTCCACCGGAACAGGATCGGGATGAGGTATTATCTTTAAACTTCACTTGTTAGAAAATTTGTATATAAGCTTGAAGAGTGGAGACAATAAGTTACTGTGCAAATGGAATGCAGAGTAACATGCCTCATTTGCTCGTTCATGTGTTATGTCAATGTGAAGAAGTCTAAAGTGGGAACCTGCAAGAAGAGGTATTGAAAAAATTACTCCCTCGGACCATCCGCAACCATGGGGAACCTCTTTCCCCTTTTTTCTTCCCTCTTCGTATCATAACTTTACACCTCATTTATGTTTTTATTTAAAATTATTTTCACTTTTTCTACCTCTTTCTAAAAGGTTTCCTCCACAACCATGGGAAACCTCTTTTACCCCTTTTCAAATTTATTTTCACTTTTCCTTTTAATTTACATATCTTTTCCTTTATTATATTTTTATCATCATATATTATTGTCAATTATTTTTATTTATAGTTTTATAAATAAATAAAAAGTAAAAACACTATAAAATGACATTTATCATTTTTTGGCAAATTTTCATTACAAATTAAATGCAGTTTATCATTTTATGTGCGGTTTTTAAAGAGATAAAAAGTAAAAACACTATAAAATATTATTTTTTAAAATAAATTTTTAATAATTTCACATTTGTTAGTCGTAATCATGAACCTATAAAAAAATCATTAAAAATAATATTTTATATAGTTTTTACCTCTTTAAAATACGTACTGAAAAGTAAAATGACATTTATCATTTAAATATGTGAAAAGATGAAATTAGATTATACATCAAAATTTTGAACAATATCTCCGAGTTTGGTTTTATATAGGATACAAACTTATAAGTAGTAACAGATTTTTAGCATCAAAAAATGTGTGATCTTAAAACGATTTTATTATATTTTCTTGGATGGTATTGATGTAGCATTATTTTTGTTCTTTGTACTCTTAGGGAGTATTTTATTGAGTTTAAATTTAAGGATTACACCGAAATGTGTTAACATATATAAATAAACCTATTAAATATGATAAAAATAATAAATATGAATTACAATGTGAGAATTAAACTAATAACGATCAAAGTGTGCAGAAAATATAAAATAATTTAGATATAAATAATTCATCCTATTAAAAAATAATAATATCGATATAAATAAAATAAAAACTATAAAATAATTAATTTTAATATAGATAATTATTTTCACCCAAAAATAATCTAGATACAAATAAAATAATAACTATAAAATATTTATCTATTAATATTTTTGATAGGTATTGCTATAAAATAGTTGTGATTTATACTTATCTCAATTAACTAATATATTCTATAAACCTGTAAATTCTGACTTATTACAACTTTATACTATAAAAATTATGATAATATATTATTTTAATATTTTTACTGATAATTTTTTTTCCTAAAATCAACCACATTATATATTGATTTAATATATGTATATAGATTGTCTAACTTTTCCTTACGTTGTCTAATTTTTCATATACCAACTATTAAAAGATAAATTTCATTGTTTGTCATTCTACCAAGTCTAACTATATACAGTATTGTTTTCCTTTTTCAAAGTGAAAACTTAAATGGTGTTAACTACATGACTTGAGCGTAGTTCGCTTGCGTTTTGCAATGAGGGCCGAGCCTGAAATTCTAAATGTATCTGTAGCAAACTGGAATCGAACACTTTTTGGCAAATTTGAGCAATCCGACTATGTTTTGAAAATCTCCGTTAGGGTATTATTCGAGTCAAACAAATTCAAAATTGTTTGTTCATATCCAACTCGTTTAAAACGAGGCTAGTTGAGCTCGAGTCGAATCTAAATTTAAACTCGAATTTAAAAATATACTCATTATCAACTCGTTTAGGAAATAAACAAACTTTATCGAAACTTTTTTTCGATGATTAAAACACTCTATTTACTTATAACATACTAGTCATTTAAAGAAATTTTTGTAAAAATATCACAAAATTCAAGTTATTCCAGGTTGATTCAACGGGCTATCGAACTTTTATCGAACTACTCGACTCATATAAGATGGAACTGAGAGCAAGATAATGGGATTTTGATTTCATTTCTCATTCGTAACTACCCACAGAAAGGGGTATTTATAATTTACATACAATGATAGTGCTATTCACGAATGTTCTAAGACTACATTGGATTTGAAGGATTGGGCTTCTCTTCCCTCATTGACACAGGGCTTGCATGGTCGTCCTAAGCTCACTAGGCTTGTTCTCTAATCTCTCGTACTCAGCCAACGGCAAGAGAAGAACTGCAAAGTTTTTGTCACAAAAGGCAAAGTTAAGGTAAATAATATAACACAAGAATCCTAAAGAGTACAAAGAAACTGACAAAGGAAAACAAATATGATACTGAACTTTCCTGATCAACCAATTCTAGGTAGCATTTCTCCACTTCCCATGAGAGCAGCCTTACGTATCTGAGACTCGGATCATCCATTCCCATAGTAATATAAATCCATCATGTTGAATAAAAGCCCACAGGATTGCCACACAGGAGAAGGAATTGCCATCTACCCAATAAATGTATTGAAGGGCAACCAGCAGAAGGAAGCTAGTTAACACTTAACAGGCATTTAGAACATCTCTATGAAAGTTGACATCTACCAAGAAACTGAAAGTTGACAGAAACAAAAAAATTGGCCTCTATGAACCTTTTGAGTTCAGTAAACTGAAATAGCACTAGCAATCTTAGCATCTCTACATTGTGGAGGTGCTCACTTTCTCTGTTGAGTTTCATTAAAAAAAAAAGAGTGAATAGGATGGCTGAAAAAGTTGCCTAAATAAAAAAGCACAGCTAAACAAAAAAAAAAATTGCAGGAATGGTGAGATAAAGACCAAAAAAAAAACTAAACAAAAATAAGAACTTGCAGGAATGGAAGAAGCACCAGTTTAGCAGAAAAGTCATCTCTTTAAGGCTAGCACAGAATCATGCCATGCTTATGGCCTAAAAACGATCCTGTCACAAGGACCACACACACTCATTTGTTTGGGTTCCCTGCCTCTCAAACAATAATAATAATAATAATAATAATAATAATAAAAATAATAATGATGATGATGATGATGTGATAATGATGACGATGAATGATGATGATGATGATGCTGATGATGATGAAGAATGATGATGATGATGATATGATAATGATAATGATGATGATGAATGATGATGGAGGATGATGATGATGTTGATGAATGATGATGATGATGATGGATAATGAATGATGATGATGATGATGATGATATGATAATGATAATGATGATGATATGATGATGATGATGATGATGATGATGATATGACAATGATGATGATGATGATGATGATAAGATAATGATATGATCAAGAGAATTCACCATCCAATGCAAGAAGTATCGTTTAGAATACACGTCCTTAAATGCCTAATGCCCAAACCTGCAGCTGAATGTTCCTGCAACTGATAGTGTTCCAAGATGAAGGTATCCAGTGTGAATCATAAGTTGTATGTGTGGCACATGAATAAAGATTTCAAGGCTTTAAGGAGTTTCATGGCAATGTTTTACTAACAGGTTAAAAAAAAAATCTGTAGGACTTCACAGGCCAATCGCAATCCAACTAGGCAACTACCTAAAACAACCACCTACCATACTTCAAAGGCCAATGTTGTACTCTCAGGTTAAAAAAAAACATGTAGGACTTCAAAGGCCAATGGCAATCCAACTAGGCAACTTCCTACGACAACCACCTACCATACTTGAATTTATTTACCTGCTATTCTACATAAATTATGTTCAATAGGATGATACAATTCCTCGATTCCTAAAAATCAAGTTTAAATATCATAATATCAATAACCTCTGATGTGTCCCCTGGATCAAGAACTAAAGAAGATCAAGATGAAAGATAACAAACCAATGCATAATTGATAAGATACTTAGAAATAGAAAGTAGTATAAAAAGAAAAGCAGAAGCACAATGTCCCAGTTATTGACAGCATGCACTCTATCATCTATCGAGATAAGGAAAGAAGATTAAGAGGAAAAAGCAATTTTTTTTAATACTGTACCTCCTGTTTTATGAGGTAGGAGGCGCTTGAAGACCTTTGTATGAGAATTAAAAATAAGTAACTCATCACCCAGTCTTGAACTGGAATAGGAAGATAGAAAAGGTCAATAGTGCCTTCCTTTCAAATTGACTACAGGGTGAGCTTGGAAAGATTCAAAACCGGCATAATAAGTTCAAAAAGTAACATTGAGAAAATTATAACAGGAGACGAATGAGTACTTTATTAAACTGTCCAACAAACATCATCACCAAGCGTGTACTCGAAAGAAGGAAGACATCCAGTGGAATCTAAGTTGTGTTCAGACGATTGTGATAACTTTTTATATATGTCACCACATAGTGTATGTTTTCTGCTCAATTTTTACTTTGAGGTCCTCATTTGAAAAGCACAGCCTGCAGGGATAAAGACATATTCTCCAGCCCTTAGGGCAAATATCCAGGGTTCAATCTCCCAATGGTGGTCAAATGTACCATTAAGCTATATCTTATGCACCGAATGGAGAGAGATATTCCCATAAAAAATTGGATCAGCGTCCTATAAAAATAAGAGCTCATTCCAGTTTTAGTAAAGAGAGCATGATTGGTAGGAAAATACCAAATAAAGCATCAATACCCCATAATGGATTGTACTTGATCAGATCAGCATCTTGCAAAATAACTTCAAGATAGAACACAAATAGTACAAGTAATTAGAAAGGCAAGAGTTTAACATATTCTAGAAATATAAAGTTCAAATTTTAAACAAGCACAGAAAAGGTGTTACAGTCGTCACCTTGGTAATATGTCCATAACCTGATAGGACCAACATAAACCTCAAGTTCCTTTCCAAGTCATTGCTACAGCTCGTGTGTGATCTTGCATAAAACATTGACCATTCTTCAAGTTAAAAAACAGGTGAATGAACAAGAAGAGAACGAAATATGAGTGAGCATAACATACAAACACTTCGGCAACTGATCATGATCATCAAACTTTAAGACTTGGGTAATGTAGCAGGGGCAAGTAGCAGGGTTATTGGATGCCTTGGCTGGTAGTTTTTTCATGATGGGCCTGGACAAATACAGAACGTAAGCATGTAATTTAAAAAGAGAAAGCAGAAGGTATAAAGTGAACAAATAGGTAAGCAGATGGATGATATTTAACCTTACCCATCAACCTGAAGAAATATGTAGTTGTATGAAGACCTTTGTCACTTGCGGAAACATCCAAGGTAAAGCAGGAAAAAGTTATGGAAGTCTTTAGCGGTTGAGAGTCAAGGTTGTGAACCTCGATAGGTTGAGATAAGGACAGAAGACGATATCTGGATGGATCTTTTGTTATTGAAAATTCAAACTATATACTTCCTGTTATTGAGCTCCATAGATTTGCTAGGCTCCACAGGCGGATCTTGAAAACATCAAGCTGCATAAATTGCAAGTAGTATCATTTAGAATACACATCCTTATATGCCTGAATCTATGGCTGAATATTGTCCTGAAAACAATAGCCATGTTAGATCCCTATCAAAACACATGCCAACTAAAGAGATGGCCAGACAATCCTTAGTAGGAAGGTATCCAGTGTGAATCCTTAGTGGTCTTTGAACCATGAATACATATTTTAATGCTTTCAAGTGTTCTATGGCAATGCTACACTCACAAGTTACAAAGCATAATTTCCAGGACTTAAAAAGGCCAATGGCAATCCACCTACCACACTTGAATTTATTTACCAGCTATTCTACACAGTCAAAGACATAAAAGCAAACTACAAAGCCAATGGCAATCCAAGTATGTCCATCGACACAGTAGTACGCAAAGTACAAAGCAGGTAAATCTGTTCAAGAGCACCACACAATTCCTAAAAATAAAATTTAAATATCATAATAGCAGATGTGGATCAAAAGACAGAACTAAAGCAGATTGATAAGATAGTTAAACTCAATAGTATATCCCAATCTCACTCCACCCAGTTCAGTATGACAGATGAAATTTTTTGGAGATCGATATCAGAGAAAATGTCAAATGATGTTGGCAAGTAGCGGATGTTAAAGAGGTGTGAAGCATCTGAAATGGCTGGGAAGCAAGTCCTACTGCCAATGCCTAACATATATGAATTTGTAATTACATCACAAGTGCAATGCTATAAAGGAAGACAGACAATCCAGAAATAAACCAAATAGCTGTATCAAACTTTTAGAGTGATGGATAAAACTCAATACATCTCACATTCTCACCAGTAGTTATATAGTTTATAGAATGTACATCAATCTCAAATAGCAGGCGAAAGAAGGATATCATGTCTGCTGTTCTCTGGTGGTGGGCATCGAACAAAACTGAAGAAGCCTAGCATTGATGCAACTTGTCATATTCTATACGCATACAACAAGTGAAGAATGAGAGTCGTCAAATTCAGGTGCGCAGCCCATACAGCCATACCTTTATTAGGATATGTAGAACTTTTAATGCTTATGGGTAAAATTTCTCCTGAAACAAAAGATGTGTTATAGGAATTCTCCCTTAAGATCTATGCCAAATTATGAGATATTTTCAGCTCTTGGATGCATTTCCCACAAAAAAGCCAAAGTAGTTGAAAAATTGATAAGCAAAATTTACCGACTATGTAAAAATATTAACGAGTAAGACAATGAGCCAAGAAAGGCCCTATTGAAGGGGGGAAAAAAGCACATTGAGAAGCAGTGAAGGAAAAAATAGGGATGCAGGACATACTCTGGATCTATTTGATGGCCCCATCTCTCCTCAGACCAAAATCTGCTACCTTAAAGAAATGTGTCAAAGTGTGTGCACTGAAATTAACAACTACGAATCCTATTAGAAGCAGATAGAATGATATTATTTTGAAATATGTAGTTTAAACAATGAATGAAAAAGCAACAACCGGAAAGCATACCCTATACTCCATTGCTAAACTGCTAAGACAGAGATTAGTTGAATTGTCTGCAAGGGTATTTGACAGGCCAGCCTTTCCAAGAGCCTCTTTGAGGTGTTGTCATTTATCTGAATTGGCAGCCAATAAGTTAATCCAGGAACTAAGACATAACAACTGAAATCAACTAGAAGTAGAAAATGGATTACCATCAAATACGAGTTTCTTTCCTGGAGATCTATCTCTGCTTTAATCGGAAAAGGGGGATGTAAATTCTGTAATATAACAATAACAATTAGAAATGCAAGAAAAAAAGATTAAAAGAAGTCGCGGTCAATCAAAGCTGTGAACCTGAATAGGTTCTGATAGATGAAGAAAACAAAATCCTGTGCAAGCTTCGCAACCAAATCCAACGTATGCCTTCCACCAACTTCCTCCACTAGCATTGAATATTCCTATCCATGGAAAATCAGTAGGAATTCTTTTATAAGGAAATGCTATTATCATATATTATACTTAAATTGGGAAAAAAGAAAGGTCGACAGTGTGACTTTGTGAATTTAAAGGGTTATTCTGCATGCACATTGCACAATGTATGTACCAGTATCAAGAGGAAAAAAAATCAAAGTAAAAAAGTATCAAGAGGAAAAAAATCAAAGTAAAAAATTTAGACTATATACTTCCCTCCTTGTCAACAAGTAGAACACAGAAGCCAAATCTTTTAGATGGTTAATATTTAGCGTTGCACATCAACCTGAACCTATCTGTGGTCGTAAGAGCTTGAAGAAGTTTTTCACTTGTGAAACAGCTAGTAGGTTACAAGTTAAAGCCTGGAACCTGTATGAGAAGTAAAAAAAAAAAAATTATCACTGGTTTGAATTGTAGGAGGACCCATCATAAACCTCAAATTCCACTCCCAGTCGGCATACTACTACTGCTTCTTTGACATTGCATTAAACATGGACCATTCTTCAAATAAAAAAATCAGGCTAATGAATACTAAGAAGAGATTGAAAAATATATAAGTAAGCAGTTGATCATTATCATCACACTTATCTGCTTAGTACTGCAGCAAAGGCAAGTAGCAGAGTTTTCGGCTGCCCTGGTAGGTATTTCGTTCTTGATGGACCTGGACAGATAGAATGTAAGCATATATTTTAAAATAGAGACAAGGGAAAACTAAACAAATAGGCAAGAAGAAGGATGATATAAAACTACCCATCAACCTGAACTGATCTGTACTTGTATGAAGACATTTATCCTTTATACTGTTCAAAACAATTGTGGAAGACATCCAGGGGAATCTGAGTTGTCTTCATCTTAATGATGCATATCATGGCAGTTTGTATATTCAAGTACGGTCAAGTTCTGCAGACCACAGAAGTTAAAGACGGTCAAAATCTAGATCCATTAAGCTTACAAAAGCTAGAAGCATAAATATGACTATGAGATACACTTTCTGGATTAACTTGATGGCTCATCTCTCCTGACTTCGAATGCGAAAGCATTTGCTGAAAACTGACATCAAAGTAATCCTGCAAATACAAAGAACAACGATAAATATTAAAAGAACAAATTTGAAGAACATTATACATATATTAAAATTAGAGAGGATAAAGTAATGGTCGTCCTAAGCTCACTAGGCTTGTTCTCTAATCTCTCATACTCAGCCAACGGCAAGAGAAGAACTGCAAAAGTTTTTGTCACAAAAGGCATGTATTGTACGTGTATACATACCTATATCACTCGCCGAGTAGGAGCATCAGAGGACCTCAAGGTCCTTCCTGTACAACACTGGCCATGTATATACCCAACTCCTAAAGTCATGTACATACTTTAGTGACATGGCAAGGGACCAAATAAGCAACAAAATTTTTTAGTATATGTAAAGTAGTAATGCGATTAATTGAATAATCTAAAGTCATGTGTACCAAATAAATACCACCCTGTTTAGCAAGGTTAGCGGGATCTCCTCTTCTTGCTAGACCAATCGCTTGTGGCTCAAATCAATCCTGTCAAAGACAAGATTTCATGGGCAAACAATCAATGATTAATGGCAAAGAATATCGGCTGAGAGTTACTTAGGAGAAGGAGATGTAATATAGGAGAAATAAACAAGTAAGACAGTGCATACATACTTATCACTTGCCAAGTAGAAGCATGAGAAGACCTCGAGTTACTCTACAACAATGACCATGAATCTGCGGCTCATTTGATATTTGTATAAATAATAATATTAAAAGTGGCACGATTTATACATTCATAATAATAATAATAATAATAATAATAATAATAATAAGATGGAATAAATAATTTTTTTTATAATAATAATAAATAAATAAATAAACTGATCCAGTCCCGATATTTGTATAATTTTATTCATCGGGATCCTTCTTATAAATAAATAAGATTATCAACATTAACATTAATAATAATAATAATATTAAAAGTGGCACGATTTATACATTCATAATAATAATAATAAGATGGAATAAATAATTTTTTTATAATAATAATAAATAAATAAATAAACTGATCCAGTCCCAAGGTCAGCCGCCATTCATTTGCTCGGGTTCCTGTGTAAAGGCCCGGATTTTTAAATCCTAATTCTCGGAAAAAGAAATTAAATATGAATTTAAATCGGGTTAATTAAAATCTCTTAAAATGAATTCCGGCATATAATTATTTTAAATGGGCTTTCATTCAAATTTATTTTCGCTTTCGCTTGCTAAAATTTGAAAGTATAATATAATTTTATTATTTGATTCAGTTCGCGAATTCGATTTGAATTTGAAGTTTTAAGCTTTTTATCTTTTGAGTCGGGTTAAGGTCGAGAAAGCGGGTTTCGAGATATTTTATTCCGGGTATTCAAACTTTACATTTGGGACCACATTGTCTTTTCCCCTTTTTGTTTTGGAGTAGTTCAGCATCTGATGCTATTTCGGCAGATCTGCCAAACGCAACCTCCAGCTTTCCTTGCACCTTTTCGGTTAAACATCCCCCACTCTCCTTCTTCCCTCCTTCTACCTTGCTTTCTCTTTTTGTAGAAATGGAACCCAGCGCCCCCTGCCTCACTGCTTCCCCCATTTCAGAACCTCACCTCTCCCCCTTTCATTGTAGCTCTGCTTCCCATCTGATTCAAATGGCAAGACCACAAACAAAACCCAGCAGCCCTTGTGTTGAATCACCAAACGCAACCTCCAGCTTCCCCTTTGTTCCTCTGTACTACCATTGCCGCAACCCCCCCCCCCCCCCCCCGGTCACAGATTCTTACCGATTCCGATCGCCAGCAGCATTGAGCACAACCGAGCCGCATCAGCAGCCCAGCCATATTCGTCATTCCTCCGATGTCCCAAGACGAAGCCGAGTAATCCGAGCACCGGATCCCCCGGAGAGCCCCGTCGAGCGCCATCTTCTTCGCCTCTGTTTTCGCGTCTAAGATTCGGTGAGGCTCCATCTTTCCTTCATTGTTTTGAAATCATATAAAGCCCCACCTTTACGCCTCTTCCTTCCGTCCTAGGCCCCGACTCATATGATTCCGTCTCCGTCGAAGCCCAGGTCGTGTCTCCGGCGAAGAATTCGAACCCCTGGTGAGTCTTCTTTTCCCTCTCCTCCGCTCGCGTTTGCTCCCTTCCGAGTCCGTGATGGTCGGGTTAGTGAGTCTGGGGTCGGAATGAGTCCGCCGGCGCCTGGGTTCTTCTTTCTTGCCTCCGTTTCATTCCGCCGGAGAGAGATAGAGAGCGCATCCAGTCTTCTTCTTCCTTCGTTTCCCTTCGGCAGAGGCGGAGCTCTGTTTGCCGTTGGGAGAGGCGAGTCTTTCTTAGTTTCATCCAGTGTTGGGCCTAATTTCCCGGGTCGAGGGTTTGGATTCGGGTTAATTTGTCCGGGTTTCTTTTTTTTTTCAGGTTTCATTGAGATGGGTGTGGGCTTGGATATAGGCTCGGGTTGGGTATGGATCCGGGCTGGAGAGAATGGGCCTAAATTTCTTCTTCTTTCTTTTCTTCTTCTTCCGGGTTGGATCTGGACTTGAGAGGATTTCGGGTTTGGGCCTTTACATTTCGGGTATAAGTTAGGCTGTTGGGCTGGGTTTTGTTTATAAATGGTTGATGTTAATTGTTGTGTTATTTTGTTATATAAATATGATAATGTGTTATTTTGTTATTTTGGGAAATATTATATTTCTAGAATTTTATATATTATAAAAGTATTTGGAAAATAACATTATTGGGGTATTTATTTAGTGATGTCTTAATTTGTGATGTTGGGAGATTTGAAATAAAACATGGGTTTTGATATATAAACATGGTTATGAAAATAGAATTATTTTGTGACTAAATGCCGGACTTTATTCTAATTTCGAAATAAGAAACATGCCGGAATTGTCTTAATTGTATAAATTTTCAAGTTGATTAACGGTTAATGCTTATAAATGGGTTTTGGCCAATTATGATTTGAGAAAATGTTTTGCATATGAGTTGACTCAACTTGATATTTAAGAGTTGGAAAACTTTGAGAAATGAGTTTGGAAATATTGTTGGCGAGATTTATCGATAGTTTTGATTAAATGGTTTTGGTTAATGTCGATCGTATCGGAAGGGTTTTAGAAATGGTTTTACTATTGGATGGTTTTGAACATATTGAGAACTTGGGTTTTGTGCGAGTATGAATGTTGGTCCATCGTCTTATGACAATGACTTGATGATAGGTGTGTATTGCTAGTGGATTACTCTGGACTTGCATTTGGGCCCTTGCTTGCGTTATCTTTTGCTGTTCTGCATCCTCAGGTAAGTTCCCTAGGGGGCTTACTCAGATTGGACATTCATGTCTGTTGTTGCATTTTATGTTAGGTGTTGCATATGCATAAAAGCATGTCATGTAGTATCATGTTTAGGTTGCACTAATTGATTGAGCATCTGTTTACTTTATGCGTTTAAAACAGAACGGCCGTTATCTGTAATAGTCCTAGAGTCTTTGCTAGGGTCATAGGGTAGCCCAGCCTCATCGGGTACCCTGAGTCAATCGAGTCATGAACTTTCTTATATTATGATATGCCTGTGGGCTTTATTGTGGAGCGGGTTAGGCATGCGTGCCCCCGATTATGATGGAATGCATTCACGAGCTGACCAGTCTCCACCTATCGGAAGGGGTGGAGGTAGGAGAGGGATATGCCACTTGGCATTGTCTTGGACCCTTTACAGTATTTCTGCACATTATTATGAACTAGGAGCATGCTAGTGTATTTGAATTTCGTACTGCATTAGAGCATCTTTATTAGGTATAACACATACTATGTGGCCGCAACGAGGACTGCCAGTCCCGCATGAGTGGCTCGATCTGATTCCTTTCCCCGTTCTTTTTTTAAAGGTATTCTCTGCAGATTTGAGTGCTCGATGTCTATATGACGGGGTTTCCTTTTGGCGAATCGAAGAATCTAGCTGATATCCTAATTTAGTAAAATGGTAATTACCCACTCATGATTTGGTTTTGACCGGCTTTACCGTGACACTTGTATATTTACTTTGCTTCCGCTTTACTTCCATTTGAAATGGATTCCGCGACATAGTTGTAGGACAGGTTAAGGGTACCCAACGGCCCTTCGAGGTTTTAGGGTTTGAAATCCCTCTTTATACTAATCTTATAAATGAGTTTGAAATCTCGACCCGTACCTGGATTGCAAGATCCGAACAAGGGGTTTAATCCCTTGAAACGTAACCCAGAAATCATAATTCTGGGTCGTTACATCCTGCCTCCTAAACAATATAAGGTTGTGGTTAGACAAAGAAACACCTGTTCAAGGATTAGTTCGAATGTCAGTATGCTATGTTAATGATTTAACATGTTTCAAAGGAGAACTAAAACAGAGATACAATACCAGCATTCTGGGCATCAAGCTATCTAATTACCACAATATCTTTGTTTGATCCCTAACTCCATCAACTTTTAGACACGATGGGCCTGGAAACCTCTATAGGGCAAAGTTGGAAAGATTCAAAATCTGCACGATAAGTTGAAAAACTAACAATGAGAAAATTGGAATAGGAGAGATGCCATCAACATAGCTGATATTTTTCAACTTGAGAAGAAAAGATATACTGATCAAAACGAGATTTCGGAAGACCTCCGGTGGAATCTGGGTGGTCGTCATTTTAATCATGCATTTCATGGCAGAATATAAATCCAGGGACTGTCAAAGACAATCAAGATCTGCAGACCACAGAAGGTAAGGATGGTCAAAATCTAGACTGATTAACCTCACAAGAGCTGGAAGCATAAATATAACAATGCAAAACACACTTTGGATCTACAGGTATAGCACCAATCCAACTTGTCACACTCTTACCAAGGTATAGCAAGATGAGGATACAAACCACTCATTACGGCCCATCTCTCCTGACACTTCTCCTGACTTCGGAGCACAAAATTGGTGACACTGACTCCATAAGCCTGCAAAATGCAAAGAACGAACTATAAATACTAATAGAAGCATATTTGAATAGTTTTAGAGTTGTAATAGGATATATTTAAGCCATAGAAAAAAGAAATGGCCCTTGCATGCTTGTTAGGCTTGTTCTCTGATGTCTAACAATAATGCATCTTGTCATACTTCACACTCCACGAGCATATAGCTAGAGAAGAGCCTACAAAGTTGTGTCAAACACCAAAAGTAAATAACACAACACAAGAATTCAACGGAATAATAAGACACTCAGATAAAAAAAATCATTTGACAGTGATCTTAGTATATCCATATGCATGTTAGCACTAGCACACTTAGTATCTTACTATCTGAACAGTAATCATTTTGTCTAGCTACATTAAATTTCTCAAAATAAGAGTTAAATTATAATGGGGTTCCATTTTCCAACAAAATTTTGGAAAAGACACACACCATTCAAGCTATAATTCAATATTTGAAAGTGTAAAAGTTCTTCTTTGAAGGCAGATAACTCCCTCAAATCCCTCAGAAGAATATCAACAACTCTACCACT
Source organism: Persicaria maculosa (assembly GCA_963922045.1). Classification (NCBI taxonomy): domain Eukaryota; kingdom Viridiplantae; phylum Streptophyta; class Magnoliopsida; order Caryophyllales; family Polygonaceae; genus Persicaria; species Persicaria maculosa. The sequence goes on from OY998262.1 coordinate 68,417,707, forward strand.
ATCCCACGTACAATTGTTGAGATTTAAAAACAATAAGTAAGAAGTATCTAAGAATTGATAATATATGAAAAGGAAAAACGATACCGAATCAACAAATGCATGAGATAAATGTATGTATCCAACATATTTCTGCTTTATGATACCAACATAAAAATCAATTGGTTTCTTGCCATCAATGGTCATCAATTCCTGAAAGTATCTCATATTGAACAAGAGGGCCTGCACAGTGCAGCACAAGAGAGGATTGATTAATCAACCAACAACAACAAGAAGGAGACATATAAAGCAGTCTGAAAGAGTTTCAAAACAAAATAAAGGCAAAGAATGAAAGAGACGGCACCAAAACTTCAGAAGTAACACCACTGCCCCGGTATTATCCAGGAAGGGCAGCCACCAGCAAGACACCCCCAGGGAAAACTGAAAAATAGCATCAACGAAAACAAAATAAAGTCCACCATAGATCAAACACCAAATAAGACGGAACTTCATTGCACAGCTACAAAAAGAGAGTCAAGGCCCTTTACCACGTTGTCACTTACTGCTCTCAGGAAGCCTAACTAATTGGCAATGGTTTTGGGATGACTCACTGACTTCATAGCAGTTTCCACAATTTCACCTAGAATTATTGAGCTTTAGTAATAAGAACATAGCAGTTTACAAAGAATTGGTAACAGAATTCAATGTCAAAACATATAATCAGAAGAATATACAAAAGAGGAAGTCAAGTATATCAGCATCTTCTGATTTCAAAGGAATTTTTCAATGGTATCTTTTGCCTCCAACTTTGGTGAACGTGAGCAAAGCTTTTCAACCTCATCCTCATCTTGAACAGTCACCAATTCCTGAAAGTATCCCCTACCAAAGAAGACACCATCAGACCTCCAAAACAACAAGCCATTGGGTATTAGGGAACAGAAGCATTAGGGAGTAGGTTCTTACCAAACGGGTGCTGACAAATTCAAACTACAATGTAGTGAAAATATTGCAATGAACAAGTGCTTGTTGATATTGATAAGAGGAAGAAGAAAGTGATTCACCAGAGATGCAAGACCTTCTCTGTATCTACTCAATGGCCCCATCTCTCAGCATAAAATATGTTATCTTCGAAAGACGGCCCAAACTACCTGCACACGCAATGAATCACTGAGAATTCAGTTAGAGTTATATATATACTGGTGAACATTAGAAGCATAAACAATGAATATTACCTCTAAACAATGAATATTATTCTACTTTAAAAATGAAGTGTAACAGCAAATCGTTGAAAGCATACTCTATACTCCACTGCAAAGCTGCTTGCAGTAGCAAAGTAGTCTGCAGAGATAGAGATTACACTGGTGATCATGCATTTGGAACTGTGTGCAATGGCATTTGGAGATTGTACAGGTTATCCTTTCCAAGAACCTCTTTAGGTGCTAGCATCTGAGGTAAATAAAATGCCTACTCTGCAAGAATGCAACCAATAAGTTAATCCAGACTCTAAAACAAAACAATTGAAATCAACCATGAGTGCATAATGGATTAATGACAAGTTCCATATTGTCAAATATGAGTTTTGTCCATAGAAGTCCACATCTCGGCATTGAACTAAAAATTAGCATATTAATTCTATGTAACAACAATCAAAAATGCCATAAAAAAGGAATGAAAGAAGCCGAGTCAAGGTTGCGGACCTGAACAGGTTGACTTGAGATAGATGAACAATATGAAATCCCAATCGCACAAGAGGTATTGTCCCTTGGATATTCAAACGATACCATAGTAAGCCTGCAAAAGCAGTTGTTGACACTGAGACCATAGTAAGCCTGCAAAAGCAACGAGCGAACTATAAATACTAATTGAAGCATATTCAAACGATATTCTAAAAGGTTAAGGCTTGTTTTAGGTTTAGAGAGGACAAAGAAATGGTACGGTCTTAGCAAGCTTTTTAGGTTTGTTCTCTAATGGCTAACACTCATGCACCTTGTCATACTAGCAGACTTCATATCTCCATTTATAGATAATAGAGCTGCTCATTTCTCTGCACTAGACTTTTCATAAGAAGATTTAAATTACGATGGATTTACAAGAAAAATAACTTAAGTAAGAAAGTTTAGAAAAACATACCTCTCAAGTCTCAAGATATTACTCCATATCTTCTTGGCGGACCTGTTTCTGAAGTATTCAGGAGCTTCCAACTTTGAATTTTCCCTCAGAACCCCAACTATGCAGTAGCTGTTCTGCAGCTTGCTCACTGCTCAGAGCCTGTTTGAGTTAAAATCTGATCTCTTATAGATAGGACTCTCTTGATGACTTTGCAGGATTGACCTCTAGTCCCGAGCAGGATTGACCTCTAGTCCCCTCTTGAAAGGAGAAAAAGATCATCTGTGTATGCTAAATGAGTAATCTGCAATAGGTCACACTTTGGATGAAATTTAAATGGGGGTGTCTAGTTCTACATTTTAAGATCCTACATAGATAGTCAGAGCATAGAACAAAAATTAATGGGGAGATAGGATCAGCTTGCCTTAGCCCTCTTTTGCCATGAAAATAACCCTACAAGTGACCATTAATATTCAAAGAGAAAATAGATGTCCAGATGTATTGTAGAGTCCAATTGATGAAAATAAGAGGGAAGTTGAGATGAACAAGCATTTCTTCAATAAATTTCCAGGAGAGTGAATCATAAGCCTTTCTTACATCAATTTTTAGGAGAAATCTTGGGCTTATCCTTTTTCATGAGTACCTTCTTATGAGCTCCTATAATAACATAATTTTCTCACCCATCAACCTTACTTCTATGAACCCAGATTGTGCAGGAGAGACGAGTCATCAGTTCAGGTTTTAGTCTTTCAGCTATTAACTTAGAGGTGATTTTATATGTGACATTACAGCAAGATATAGACATGTAGTCTCCCACAGTTCTAGCATTTATTGTTTTGGCAATAAGTGAGATGCTAGTGTGATTTATCTGTTTCAAGAGCTGGCCAGAATCAAAAAATTCTTAAACAGCTCTACAAATCTGATCTCCTGTGGTCTGCCATGTCGCTTTGAAAACTTGGAGGTGTATCCATCAGGGGCCTCCCCCGGAGACAAGTCCCCGGGTCCAGATGGTTACACTTCGAAATTTTTCAAATAAACATGGGGTACAACAGGGAGACAACTTTGTGATGTTGTCCTCGAATTTTTTGAAAATGGCAAGTTCCTCAAACAAATCAACCACACCAGCGTATCTCTTATTGCTAAGACACAGAATGCCAATAGAGTGGGAGATTTTAGACCAATATCATATTGCAATGTAACCTACAAAGTCATCTCAAAGATACTGGCTTCTAGACTCGATCCAGAACTAAAAGATCTCATTTCGTCTGCACAAGTTGGATTTATAGAAGGAAGGCTCATGGGAGAAAATGTAATGCAACTCCAAGAACTCACAGGAAGTATAAAGAGGATAAGTCCGAGGTGCCTTCTAAACGTTGATTTTAGAAAAGCATATGAGATACCCTCTCATGGAAATTCATCAAGGAAAATACTCACTCGTCTAAACTTCCCTGCACTATTTATTAATTGGCTTATTGAATGCATTTGCACTTCATATTTTTCTTTAAATATAAATGGTAACCTGCAGGGCTTCTTCCTTGGAAAAAGAGGTTTACGGCAAGGAGATTCAATCTCCCCGTTGATTTTTGTTTTATGCACTTACTATCTCTCTAGGATTCTGAAATGCGGGACTAGGCTCCCACATTCTTTAAGTTTCATCCTAAATGTGGGCTTCTACAAAGGAAACAAGGCTTCCATGAAAATTCTCTTAAGACTCCTTGGATCTTTTCAAAGCTGCCTCTCGTCTTGAAGTTAACTCTACAAAATCATCCTACTACTTAGCTGGAGTTCTTGAAGATGACAGAAACTACCTCCTCTCCATAACAGGTATAAGTCAAGGGAGCCTACCTTTCAAGTACTTAGGTTTTCCTATTTCCTCTGGAAAACTAACACTAGCTGAGTACTCCCCTCTTCTAGATAAGCTTCTGACCAACATAAGCTACATCAATTTCCACATTAAACCATCCAAGATGTAAATTAATTAAAATTCCAACCAAATTCATTTGTTCATTATCTAAGGTCTGGAAATCAGTTATTTATCTAGAGGATTAAACCCAAGAGTGCAGTGCTCAAATGCTATCTGAATGGCTGCATATGTTTGGCTAGCGCGAAAACTCTAAAGCTTGTGGCAAATATTTAGACAGTACATCAAAAAAAATATCTTCCCAAAAGCCATCACTCGTCCTGAGATATAGGGGTTCATTGCAGACAATATAAACTATGCCTTAACACACGGGTTTAGCAAGGATTATCTCCATTTTGCAAGTATGAGTACTGTTAAGAAGCCCATGATATCCTAGTATCCTCTCAAAGAGTTGAATGGTGACAGTCAATGTACCTGATTGGTGATTCAGCTCACCTGCACAGTGGTAATGTATCATCTACTGCATCACGGGTAAGTTTCCCCTCCAACATATATTCAACCTGAATTGAAGAATACTTGATGAGCATTGATTCTTAATAAGAAGACACCAAACTTTACGTACAAGTGATACAAATCATAAGAAAATGATACATACAGAGAGAACAAGGTCAGCATAGGCTCGCTTTGGGAAGTATGTGTATGAACTGCCACTATCAAATACTGCTCGTCCCACGGCCTCACCTAACTCAGCTAAGCTAATTTTCTTGCCTCCATAACTTATTCTTGCAATCTCTGCCTCATAGAAGTTCCTGTGGGAGATAAGAAAGTAAAATGAAGCCTAGGCTGCAAAAGTGCTCTACAATCATGACTGTTGAAGGTCTCGTTATATAAACATATTTAGAGATAAATAGGTTCTAATACAATACAAGATGAGAAACACACTGCATATGAACAAGAAAAAGCTAAATGCTTGGATGCTAAAGTTTGCTAACACATGGTGGATCAGAAGTAAAATTGTCAATTCAGATTTCACATGTCAAACTCATCCCAATTGATCACAACATCTTGCATGTAAACCTTAATTAAGCCACGCACATGAATGGTACAGTTGATCACCAAAAAGAGCATTGATAAAGAAAAGAAGCATTGTCATCATCCACGTTTGTAGCAAAGCAGATACTCTCAAATTCAAACACAGTCAAATTCACACAAAGAGCGATTAAATAAGGAAAACATAAGGAGTTAAGGATGCGAACCCCGATCCGCGATCTATTTGACGGCGCATCTTTCCTTGCCTTCCGAGGACAAAAGCAAAACCAGCCTGAAAACAAAGATCAGATTAAAATATGAAATAACCGACCACATAAAACACAAACAGAAGAAAGTTCGACTTAGATTACGCTCGGATTAGGATGAGAGAAATTGTTCCGGCTTAGTCTTAGCGAACGAAGAGAAACTCTGAACAGCAACAAGGCCAAGGAACGAAGATGAATCGTGACCACTGAAAGGATTGGAGCCGCCTTCTCCAACCACGGTCTCCCCTTCGCTCACCTCTCACATATCGCTCTCCCCGCCTCTCGACCTTTTCGGTGTTCAATTCCGTCGTTAGGGTTAGGGCTCCGGCGAAAGGTTCGAGACCGACGATGCAGAGAATGAGCCGGAAGTACGGAGAAAGCGGAAGTCGACGGCTGTTGCGAATCTAGGGTTAGCGTTTCGTAACTTCGTAAGGGAGGAGAACGGAAGCGAACGCCGAAGGAGGAGCCGATGATATGATCGGAAGGAAAAGGGCGACTTGTCGGCGTAGGGTTAGGGTTTTGCGGCGGATCGCGAGGTATGATCGGAAGGAAAAGGGCGATGGGTGCTATATAAACTTGGACTTGCCGACTTGACTTGCCGCCGATCGACTTGATCAGCTGCGTAGAAAGAAAGCTGGATCTGTAGTTGCAGGCGCGGAGAAGTGATGCTTTGCTACAATCGATATCCTCTTACGCAAGCAAGCTTAAAAATTACGCTTTACTTGACAGCTGTCAAATCTCATCTTTCCTTTTTTTTTTACGGGCTATTTCATGGCGGTTCAATTCAAGGGAATATTTCCTAAAATATTTCCTAAAATAAAAATTTCAATACATTATGCAATTTTTTACGGTACATAACGGTTCAATGAAATATTGAATTTTTTTTCAAATTGGTTAAAAAAGGGAAAATTTTGGAGAACAACCACTGTTCATTTACGGAAACGTTAAACCTGGACCAACATTCTATTTTTCAATTTTTTCCTTTTAATAAATTGTGATCTTTATATTTGAAAATTGAAAAGACAAATTAATGAGTTTAATTGTATCAAAAAAAAATTAATGAGTTTTAAAATAAATGAAAACTAGTTTTATTATCCGCCTCATACGCGATTTATTTATATATATTTTATTTATACAGTATATAGTAATTTTTGTTGATTTAAATAAATTAATAAATTAACTTTTATTTATATATAAAGTACTCACATTTCATTTATATATATAAAGTATTTCTTCCTATTTTATCAAAATCGCAGAGTAAGATTGTTTTTTCGGTTAAGATATTGTAATTAATGAAATTATGTAAATCGTGATATAATCTCATGAAATAAAATATCATTTAAAAAATTATTAATGTACTATAAATAATTATAATTTATAAATTATAAATAGTTTGTTCTAATTAACCTATATAATTTGGTCAAATCAAATTTGTAATAGTAAATTGTTTATATTAATCAATTATAAAAAATTATAAATATTAATCGTTTGCATTCCATTAAGGGTGTGTTTGGATTCTAATGCATTATATAGTTATAATTATAATTATTTTATAGCGTGATTAAAATAACGTAATTATAAAATATGTCAATTAATTAATTAAAGTTTATACTAGTATTATGTAATAGTTGGTTTGTGATTTACACAATTTATAAGTTATTTTATTTAAAATTTATATTATTTTAAATATATTTTAAATTTATATTATTTTAAATATATTTTAAATTTACTAACCAAACACTATTTAAACTTTTGGTACTTTTGGCCATCCAACATATTTTTATTTTTTTTTACAGTAGGCAACCAGTAGAATGTCTTTTGTAACAAAAGATCATTCTTGATCATCCCGAAGGATGATGTTACAAAGTTTCCTGAAAAAAGGGAAACTAGGATTACAATTAACACTATTCTTAGCTATGAAATCAGCAGCTTGATTGGCTTCTCGATAGCAGTGCTGAACGGTAGCTGATGCGAATTCCTTCTGAAGTAATCTGATCTTTTCAACCACTCTTAGAATTTCCCATAAACTTGAATCTTGATCTTCAATTGCCTTGACAACTCCCAAACTATCTCCTTCGATAATGACCTTACTCCATCCTCTTATACGGGCTATTTCTAACCTTTGCAGAACGCAAGGGATTCTGTTAGGATTACAGATCCCTTAGGAACATCTTCATAGAACATATCAATTACCTTTCCATTCCAATCTCTGACAATCCCCCCAATACGGCATTCGCCCGACGGTTTAACCGACCCATCTACATTGATTTTGTAGATAGGTATTGGGGGCCTTGCCCATTTTATATTTGTCCTCCTTTTGGGCTTAGGTTTCTTAGATTCTCCATCTTTTGTAAGATTAATCCATTCCCCTATACTGTGTTTGGCTTTCCTTACAATTGCTTCCAGGTTATCTGGATTGCTCCCTTTAAAGATAACAGAATTACAAAATTCCCATATGTGCTGCCATAAAATACATAGGTGTTCAAAATTTGGATTGATCCTTCTTATATAAGGCAGATCTGTCATTGATATCCTAGTGTCATGAAGGCCAAGGAACCTATCACCACTCAGCTGTTCATATTTTGCGATAATCATTTTTGTGATGGAGCACTTGAGAAGTAAGTGATCTTTGTCCTCACATCCTGCATTGCAGAAACAGCAAGGACTAGGGACTCTGTTGAAGTATCTGTTTAATCTATCAGTTGTTGCCAAGCTGTCAGAAGTTATCTTCCATATGAAATTATGCGTTCTTGGAGGGACATGTAGTTTCCAAATCCACGCATTATCGACATTAGTGGAGTTTATGTGTCTCGATTTATCGGTACTAGTTTTAGTTGTATATATACCTTCCTTGTTGAATCTCCATACTAGTTTGTCTCTAGCATCCCAAGTAGGGATGGAAAGCTGAAAAATTTTCCAGGCTATTGTATGTGGAAATAAAGAGGTAATTAGATCTACATTCCAAATCTTTTCATCCTTAATTAGATCTGACACCTTCATATCCGGGTTGTTATTGTTTCTGTATTGTTGTAGGTTCTCTCCCTTTAACCACGGATCAGACCAAATGTTTATATGTGTGCCATCACCAATGATCCACAAGAGTCCATCAGAAAATCTATCTCTTAGTTGTAGGAGGCGACCAAATTGCCAGGACGTGTTATGAATATTTAAATCCGAGATCTGGCGGTTTTGAAGGTACTTTTCTGTTACAACTTTGACCCATATATTATTAGGATCGGTGTATAGTTTCCAGAGCAATTTCATTTGTAAGGCTATATTCTGTTCCTCTGCTTTCTTAATTCCTAAGCCACCCATTTCCTTAGGTGCACAAATTTTGTCCCAACTAATTAGTGGTCTATAGTTTTGTGACTGTGTTTTGTTCCAGAAAAAGTTCTTATTAATCTGATCAATCTTAGCTAATATTCCTTTTGGAAGTAGGAAACTTTGCATTAAATAATTCGTTTTTGAGCTAAGGTTGGCTTTGACAAGGGTCATTCTCCCTGCTTGAGATATTGAACCAGATTTCCATTTTGGAAGTTGCTTTTTCAGGCTTTGAAGAGCATCTTCAAAGACCTCATTTTTAACTCGGCCGTTCATAATAGGTATACCCAGATATTTTTCCAATCCCGTCGCCACAGGGATATTCATTTGATGTGCCAGGTTTAGGGCTTTGGATCTATTTACGTTTTTGGAGAACTGCATAGAGCTCTTCTGGTAATTAATGGTTAATCCTGACATGTTAGAGAAATGGTTCAGAATATTTTTAATTGTATCTAGACTTTTGTACGAGGCCTTCGCAAAGATTAATATATCATCCGCAAACGTCAGGAGGGGGATTGGGCGACTATTAGGAGTTATTTTCACACCCACTAGAGCATCGTCTAGATGGGATTCTTTCTGTAGTTCCCTAGCTAGACTTTCCATAACTATAATGAAGATGTATGGGGCTAAAGGGTCACCCTGTCGGAGACCCCGTTCAGGTGTGAAAGGTTTCCCTGGGTTATTGTTTACCAAAACAGAAAATGTGGATGTGGTTAGGCATTTCATGACCCATTTGATCCATTGTTCATGAAATCCCAGATTTTTTAGCGAAGCTTCTATGAAGCTCCAGCTGAGCTTGTCATAGGCCTTTTCCATGTCTAATTTCAGTGCCATCCAGCCAGTCTTACCCTTTTTCTTATGAAAAGAATGGAATACTTCGTGCGCTATAAGGGTGTTGTCTTGGATTGATCTCCCTTGCACAAACGCACCTTGGAAGGGATTGATAATACCTGGTAGAATCGGCTTTAATCGATTAGCTAGGATTTTTGTAATAGTCTTATAAATTGTGTTGCAAAGACTTATCGGTCTATAATGGTGGATTGTTGTAGGATTATCTACTTTTGGTATTAATGCTAGGAATGTCTGGTTCATCTCAGTTAGAATTGAGCCAGAATGAAAGAAAGCTTTCACTGCTTTACAAACCGAGTCTCCGACTATATTCCAATATTTGGTGTAGAATTCGGGTGGAAAGCTGTCAGGACCTGGAGACTTATCTTCCGCCATGCTAAAGATTGTATCTTTAATTTCTCTAGTTGTAGGTTGTTTAATGAGAGTGTTGTTTTGATCTTGCGTAATCTCCGGATGCAAGAACATGAGTTGATTAGGATCAATTGGGTTTCTACAGGGGGATATAAATCGTTCTTCAGCTCATCAGTAATATGATCTCTCATCTGGGTTTTATCAGTGATAACCAAACCATGTTTCGTAGTAAAACTTGTAGTTACATTTCGATTGCTCCTAACCTTAGCCAACGATTGGAAGTACCTAGTGTTCTTGTCTGTGAGATGTAGATGCCTTGTTCTAGCTCGTTGTTTCCAAAATTGATGGCTATAATTAAGAATCTGTATTCGCTTATTTTCTAATCTGTTTAGCTTACTCACATCCTGGGAAGACAAAGCTCCCCAAGGAAGAGCATGCTGAAGAGTCATGATTTTCTGGTCAACTTCCTGTAGTTGTTTATCAAAGTTGTTTCTATTTGTTTTACACCAGTTTTTTGTGTTATGTTTAGGTAGCTTTTGTTTTTGGACAAGCTTGAAACCATAGGAGCCTGTCATTCTATTTTTCCATACATTAGCTACAATTTTCTCATAAGTTGGGTTAAGGGTCCAAGCCATCTCAAAACGGAATGGAGAGCCCTTATCAATGGAGACAGTTCCTAATCTTGTGGTGATCAGACAGTGATCCGAGGTAGAGAATGAGTGATGTTGTGTGACCATGTCTTTAAATTTAGTATAGATATCATGATGAGCCAAGATCCTATCTAATCTTTCAAATGTATTATCAATCTTATTTTGATTCTTCCTCCAAGTGAAAGGAGATCCTTGGAAGGGTATGGTATGAAGATTTAATTCATTTTTGACATCTCTAAGTCGTCTGAATCTGTTGGTGGAGGGAGTGGAACCACCAACCTTTTCACTATCATTTTCTATGTCGTTTAGGTCCCCAATAATTAGGATTGGGAGATTGTGCAGATTTGTTTTGACATATAATTCTTCCCAGAAATCAGTTTTTTCACCTTCAATAGCAGGAGCATAGACGAAGGTGAGTAGTATAGTTAGTGTGTCTATAGAAAGTTTGATCATTACCATTCTATCTGTCATCTCCAAGACAGAGCTATCTTCTATAAGCTTATCATTCTTAATAAGGATCCACATGCCTCCCTTGAGACCTATAGATGCAATGAAGATCATTTTTTGGAATCCTGCTTCCTTTATCTGTGCCTCAGAGGGAGGGATCATAGATTTAGTTTCAGATACAGCAAGGATATCTAACTTGTTTTTTAGTCGGGTATGTTTGAGTTCTGGCCACAAAGATAGCCTTCTAGAACCCCTGATGTTCCAGTAACCTACGTTAATCATAAATTTGCTTGTGATCCTGGCCCGAGGCATCTGATTTTAATGGATTGGTGTTACTCTTAACTTTGTTTTTAGGTACGTGATGGATAATCAAAGGGAGTAGAAGTAGAGGAGTACCTCCCAAAGTGATAGTCATCCAATATATATTCTTTTTATAACTACAAAGGATCTCTATTGTGTTAAAGATATTGCTGCTATACCAGGACAGGGTAATTGATGGATAGATATAGTCTTTAGACTGATGTTTAGACTGATGTTTCAGAGATGAGTATAACTGAGTTTTGTAGGCTATAATAGCCAGAGAAGGGTGTTTGTAAGTTTTGGTGTGGCCACCAACCACACAGCCACAAGAGCTGGTGGGGCTAGACCATGAATTTTGCAAGATAAAAGAAAAGAGGGAGAAAGTATACAAACCAAGCCAAAACCAGTAAGCAAAACTACAAAAAATAACCACCAAGAGCATCCCTTTGGAGATGACATCATGCCAAACAACTGTTGTATTGGCTTCGTGAATGAAGCAAGTTTTGCTAATAATGGTTGTTGATAAGAGTTGAGAGTAAAGTTTGGTTGGGGTGGCCACCACGCAACGCAGAGACGCATTGGTGGAGCAGAACCCATAAGAGTTGAAAGAACACAACGAGACAAACACACACCATTTACCTATCAAGAGCTCATCATCTGGGATCACGCATTCGATAGCATCCCACCACCAAGCAGCATACTTCTTGAAACCAGGCACATGGTAACGAGAGGCAGCCGTGCGACAAATGGGATAAATCCTTGCCAAGCACCGACAACCATCATGCATCCCACACATATCCCTCTTATGACTCTGTTTGTTCATCCTAAGAGTAGAACTGCAGCAGAATATGTTGTAGAGACAACAAATATAATAGAGAAAGCTAACTTTATTGATATTGTCACTAAGGGTGCTTGTATTTGGGTTGGCCTCCAAGGGTGGAGCTGAATTAAGGGGCATAGCATATATTGAATGAAGTTCAGCAGCTTGGGGTGTGAAACGCTGATTTTCAAGAGCCAAAGATAGGCTAGGTTCCAGAATCAGAGTGGGAAGAGGCATGGATTTCAAGGTGATTCCGTGCCTAGTAGTAGTGATGAGCGTATCAATAAAAGAGGCTTGTAGATCCATATTCATAATCAGAGAGTAGGGGAGGAGTTTGTTACTAAGAATCAGGCCAAGACATGGGTTGGAAATGCTAATCCAATCTAACTTAATAGGTAAACACAAAAGAGCAAAACTATCTTTGCATGCAAGGATCTGATCTACATAATGGTGGGGTGGATCTAGAATTTTAGGCATAACCCATATTAAAGAGATAATCATATCTTTTTCACCAAAAGTAAAAAATCCAAAATTGATAATTAGATCAGTGGAACCTGATTCTCCGGGTGAAATGCTAGGCTCCTCGGAAGCTACACACTCCATGTCCCGATTCATCCTTCTTCTTTTTTGGGTTATCATGGGTTTAAACATACAGCTCCTTACTCCTCCTTCTTCTGGTTGTTCTTCCATTGTCGAGGCAATTCTAGCAGACGGGAGTGAAGAGAGCCGCTCCACCACCCCACAGTGTCCAATAGAAGCACCTGCATGTTCATTATTAATGCAGTAAATGCAATTAGTAGGCTCATTAGTCAGTAATATAGGGTTAATTTGTGTGGATTTGGTTGTGATTAGGTTTGATATAGAGTTGGTTAGAGGGAGATTTGTAGGGGCATCCAATAGGCCGAAAAGAATTCGCCCTTCGGTGCTTGTGTTTGTAATAAATTTTTGGTGGTTCCCATGGGGCTCCTTGGAACTCTGCATCTCATTTTCCAGAAACGTATTTTGAGGGATGGATTTTGGGTGGATCTGGTTTTGGGAGGAATTTTTTAGGGGTAAAGTAACTTGAGGATTATTGGGAACTACCAAAGGCAATCTCCCAAGAGTGGGTTTGCTATACATATTTGTTGGATGTAGGATTAGAGATGGGTTTCGATCAGATCTAGCAGCAAGCAAGGAGCTGTTAAAGCTGCTAGATCGATCCCCGCCATCCCAAGAAACACTCGGAATCACTCTGGGCAAATCAGCAGAAGAGGAGTTTCAAGGAAGAGAGTTTTCGCCCGGCTCCCTCCAACAGATAATTCTGGCCATCCAACATATTAAACTTTGATTTTATAATTTTTTTAGTCCTAAAAAGAAGACAGAGTACTTAATTAGTTGTTAGATTTTGCATATATTAATTTAACTTTGATGCTTAATTAGTTGTTAGATATAGGGTTGTGAATGATTCGGTTCAAACCGAATTTTTGGGCCGAACCAATCCAAACCGAACCTAGCCGAAGTTTTTCGGTTCGGCTTTGGGTCCGAGAATTTCCATTTTTCGGTTTCGGCTTGGATTCGGTTCGACTTTGGGTCCAAGAATTTCCATTTTTCGGTTTGGGTTAAACTGAATCTAAATATCATAGGGAAAAGAGCATTTAATAATTCCCAACAAGTGTACATTCTCAAATAATTATGGGAAAAGGAGTCCAAATCACCTCCAACACTACATACAACCTTATGTGTGACACAAAATTAGTTAGGTTAAATATTTATAATAAAAAAAATTTAAAATATATTTATATTACAAATAACAAATCATATATATTTGTATAATTTTTTCATGAAAAAACACATTTTAAAAAATATTAAAATTAAAAAGATGATTATTTGATAATAATAATTTTAATATTTTTTAAAATGTGTTTTTTCAAGATAAAAATATACAAATATATTTGATTAGTGATTTATAACATAAATATATTTTTTTGATTTTTTTTATTATAAATATTTAACATAATTAATTTTGTGTCACATATAAGGGCACATAGAGAGTTGTAGGTGATTTTCACCCGAGGAAAAGAACTTACTGTTGAGCTTTCCACGGTTAATCCAACAAGTGTACATTCTCAAATAATTACAAGTTCTATGCCCTATAATGTAATCTAGTTTTTTTTTTTAACAGTAGGCAAACATTCGGAACTATTACAAAAAATGTAAATGCGCTCCGGGATTATCCTGACGGATGATGGTACAAAGTTCCCTATTAAAAGGGATTGTAGATTTATCACTAATGATACCTCTAGTAGCTATATAGTCTGCAACTTTGTGCGCTTATCTGTAGATGTGATTGAATTCAAACTTTTCGAAATCTGCTTTCATGATCTTGATTTCTTCTGTCTGCCGCATAATCTCCCATCTATTGTCTCTTCCTTTAGATAGCATTCTCATCAGCTCTTGGTTGTCTCCTTCTACAACGATCTTGTTCAAGCCTAATCTTCGAGCTACATTCATCCCTATTATAACTGTTGTTGCTTTAGTTTGAATAACCGTACCTTGATCTACTTCTTGGTAGAAGATCTTAGTTACATGGCCCGTAGAATCACGAATGATTCCTCCCACCTCGCTAATGCCGATGGGTTTGACAGAACCATCTACCATCTTAAGCATATAGAAGAATTAATTTATATATTTATGTCAGCTAACGGAAGTAAGAACACTTATGAGTTATGACCATGAAAAGTGGCTAGATGCATAGAAAAACACCTGTCGGATTTTTAAAAAAAAAAATATTTTTTTTTATGGAAATTCGGTTCAATATGTTAAATCCGCTTTATTTCGGATTTTCACCCACTTTTTCAGGTCAGGTGAGACGGATATCCGTTGGGTGCGGGTGAAATTGCGATCCCTATATTTTGTTTTTGTAAGAATTCGAGCTCAGACAAGCCTGAAGCTCGAGAGGCCGACAAATCGGCGGACAGACTAGCCGTCAAAATGCAACAAACTAAAACACACAAATAAGTACAAATGAAAGAAAAACCCAAACAACCCGAAGAAGCGATCCCTAGATGGTATTACTATTGATGTAGCATTGTTTTTATTCTTTGTACTCGTAGGGAATATGGAGTATTTTATCGAACCATTCCGGAATAATTCAACCGAAAAAGGACTTGTGGGTAGTACCCAAAAGTCCCAGATTCAAACCCCGTATGATCGCTCTTTATTATCAATTCAAGGAGTAATTTATCGAGTTTAAATTTAAGGTTTTCACACTAAGTTGGTAATTGTATATGTATTAGTATGTGTTATGTCTTATAAGAAAACGTGTTTATACTTATTCATAAAAGGGAAATTTACAGAAAACCACCCTTTAAATATGAGTGTTTTCACTTAACCACCCATTAAATTCAAATTTATAGAAAACCACCCTTTAAATGGTACTCCGTATTTGTTTACAACTCACCACCCCTTCATCTATTTTAGCTAACTTATCATTAAATATATTGTATTTTAATATTTTTAAACTCAAATTTGATTATAAATATATTCAGATTTTGAATTTAAGAACTCGATTATATTTTAGGGATTATTTTATTTATTTTTAAAAAATAATAATAAATATAGCCTAGAATTATTTTCTTAATTTATGCTTGAAAATGTTTATGAAATTTTAATATATTATGTAAATTAATCTTTTTATTTATATTTTAAATATTTAAAAAATGTTTTTATTTTCTATAGTTTAAATATTTTTTTTTCAATAATTATCTTTGATAAAAAAAAATTGAAAAAGTAATCAAACCCTTAAATTCAAAATTTGAATATATTTACAATCAAATTTGAGTTTAAAAATATTAAAATATAATATATTTAATGTTAAATTAACTAAAATAGATAAATGAGTGGTGAATTTTAAACAAATACTAGTACTCGTGGTTAAGTAAAAAACACCTATATTTAAAGGGTAATTTTTTATAATTTTAAATTTAAGAAGTAATTAAGTAAAAACACCTATATTTAAAGGGTAATTTTCTATAAATTTCCCTTTATAAAATCAACAAACTCGAATCAAATTTTGATGGAATCGAACTCAAGCTCGACCTACTCTGCATCGGCTCGATTTGCTCAATCCGACGAATTCCTCGACCAACGGGTATCGAAAACGTGGACTAAATCTTTGGAAACTTGAACCCCACTAAGCGCCACGTGTCCCCTATCTCCAGCACACGAACCGCATTCGTCACCTACCGTAATATCCCGGCACGTGTCCTCCCTCTCTATCATAAACCCTCTTATCGTCTCCGACTTCAACTCATCTTCAACCTCCCCCAATCAGCCAGACATCGCCTCCAATTCCCCCACCAAACGCCTCCCCTCCCTCTCCAGCCATGTCCGGCGGCATCGGCCCGACCTCCGACATCGCCCTCCCGCAAGAAAAGCCTGCCGCCGTCCAGCAGCGCCGGCGGCCGTTCCCCAGCCTCTGGCACCTCAAGTGCATCGCCATCATCATCGTCCTCGCCGCCTCCGGCCTCGTCACCCTCCTAGACCTCTCCGTCGTCCTCTTCTCCACCTTCTACCTCCTCTTCCTCTCCACCTACTCCTTCCCGCCGCCGTCCTCCTCCTCCTCCGCCGCCACCGCCCCCTTCTTCCCCAACAGCCGCATCCTCCCTATCTACGTCACCGTCGCAGGCTTCGCCGGCCTCCTCCTCCCCATCTGCTACATCCTCGCCGGAATCTACGCTGGCGACAAGCAATCCATCGCCGCCGCCGCCCCTCACCTCTTCCTCCTCTCCAGCCAGGTGGTGATGGAGGGCGTCACGGCTTCCTTCCGAAGCCGGTTCTCGACCCCGGTGTTCGCGTTCGTGCCGGTGTTCTACAACTCGTGGAGGATGCCGGCGGTGGCGGAGTGGGCCCGGTGGGAGGTGATGACGTCAGCGTCCGAGAGGAGTGGGGCCCAGTGGATGGTCCACGCCGGGAGGGGGCTCGCTCTGGTCAATTTGGGGCTATGGAGTTTCAACCTATTTGGGTTTTTGCTGCCTGTTTATCTCCCTAAGGCTCTTAAGAGGTACTATACCACCAAAGTCGAGTGAGGACTAATAATTTGCGCATTTGTTAGCTTCAATGTGTAACTTACATAGTCGTTTTTTGTGTAATTCCGAATGGTATCGAAGGAAATGTGTCCGATTTACTCTATTCGAATCTCGGTAACTTCCAAGATATGTATGAATTTGTGCATTTGATCGAGTTGATTTGTGGGCATTCAAAGGACTTTGACGGAGATGAATGCATAGACCTCAATGTAGGATATAACAATGTCAGCTGCTGACTCTAAACCTCGTAAAATTCAAAAATCATAAATTCGATTTAAAAGTAAATCGATGATAAAAAAAAACATTCTAAGTCGGTTAATCATCTTCTTAGACGTCTTGATCCGCGTTTTTTAGAAGTGAATTGTGGGGCTATAAATATCTTAGTATGGGATTTGAACTAAAACATGAACGAGACATAATAGAAGCCCAATTGAATACACTTATTTCCCAATGGGGCTTGTTAGAGAGAGCCCGGTAAAAACAACATGAAGTGCCTCGAATCCATCTTAAGACCATCTTTATCGGTCAAAATTAAGCATCCCACAATTAATAAAAAATTGGAACAGTGGTGATGCATCCCAAATTGGGATGCTTGTAATGCAGCCCACAAGCATCGATGCTTATATAAAAAACAGGGGGACATGTGTCACTTGGGTATAGGCTAAGAGGATGAGTGATTGGGATGTCGACACATGTAAGGAGCTAAACGGCTATGATTTAATCTGACATATCAAAATTAAAATTTGTATTATGTAATTTTCGACATTAAATATGCAAAATAAAAAAATAAATAATTTACCACAATACTATATTTATTTTTATCTACATATTGACATCAATTTCGAATATGTTTGACCATAGTTTGAAAAAAAATATTATTTGAATACAATTATGTATAATAACACCCAAAAATAATTTTTTTAATCAATTTTGAATATCTTTGACAATATTTTGAAAAAATATAATTTTCTTTGAATATAATTATATAAAAGAATACCAAAAAATTATTATAGAGGGGTATAAACATGTTGGAAATAATTGTTATAGAGGGTATTATTCGTAAATTGAATTGGTAAAAAAAGATGGATTGTGGAATGCTAGGGATGCTATTGTTAAACTGGAAAAAGTGAGGAAGAGATGCTATGCTGATATGGCGGAGAGAGGTGAATAAAAAAATAGTAATTTTAGTATCTTGAATAGTAACTGATAAACATGGCCTAAGCTAATTAAGGTTTGAAACTTTGAATACGATTAAACTTCATACATATTTGATCATTTAATTAGTTGATTTAAGGTTCCGAATGTGTAATTTTGAGAGTTTGTCAGGATTTTAATTTGCTTTGTAACTGCTCCGATATTTCCTCCTGAATAGCATCACACCTTGCTAGAGCATCATACCTTACCCTCATGAGTTTGTAAGGCAATTACCCTCCCGGGGCTGTTTTGACATCTTAGGTGGGTGTTTTATGGATGTTGTGCCTAAATATCAACGCACCTTGGCTAGGACAAAGGATTTCAATTTTTTCAATTTTTTGAGATTATGAGATTTTTTTTCGTGGACTAACCCCTTTTTGAAAAACTCTAAAATTTCTTCGGATTCCAATGTGATGGAAAAATGATTTTTTTTGCCATCTTCGAGAGGGATTTGTCAAATGACGTTCACAGTAAAGTCGAAGCTCTTGAATTCAGTTTTCCAATGACGTTCATAGTAACCCCTATTTTAAGGCACATAGAGCACTTGGAGAGGCTGGTTGCTCAGCTTGTCCCTTCCGAACTGATATCATAGGTAGGTTACACACGAAATGGTTGAATTGAATTGGTTTTTTGATGGGTTTGTGTTGCCTTTTTGGTCACCATTCTAGATGAACATTTTATTGTATGTTTTGTGCAATTGGTATACGAATTAACATCCGTCCTTAGAAATAGTAGGCGACCCAATCATTCTAGAGACGACTCCTTCCCGTCTCTAAAATGTAAAAGTGGCCGGTATAGTGGAGCTCGGTCGAGCTTTTATCAAGTCAAGCCCGAGCCGAACTCGAGCTAGTCGGCTCATATACACGTACACCATCCCAATATGTAATGCAATATAATATTTTGCATTTATATAATATGTAACCAAACATATCCTTATCAACACCAGCTAATGTGGACATAATTAACCATATCCCAAAGAAGAAGAAGAAACGGATATGCTGCATGATCCAAAAATGCCACCAACAAGGGGAAAATTGATCAACACTATGAAATATCAATTCATATGTATAATATATATTTTTGGATATCTTACGTTACTATATACCAACCCACATTGTCAAAGTATATATCTAAACATATAAAATCCAATATATATATGTATTAATGCTAATAGCATATAATACAATTACAAAAACACAACAAAATTAGGTGATTAATGGGTAGCTTACCTATGTTTGTTCATATATTTTAATTCCATCATACGTTATCATTCCGCTAATTGATAAACAATGTACGTAGTAAGCTGCCGGTATTTCAACTAGTAGCAGCTTAATTAGAAAGGTGAGGGCAAAAAATTCAGATCCATAGATAGCAAATGGAATCAGAAGAAGCGTCCACAAAGGCAGCTGTAGAGGCAGCACTGCCACCACGACCCGGACCACCACCACCGAGAGGGGTGAACCGCGGCTTGTCAGTGGGTGACTTGATCCTGAGGATCTTAGCAGGAGCTGGTACACTTGGAAGTGGAGTAGCCATGGCGACCACCAACCAAACGCTTCCGTTTTTCTCGCAGTTGGTCCGCTACCAGGCTCAATTCAGTGACCTCCCTGCTTTCACGTATTTACCTCTATCTCTATCCTAAGGGCCCGTTTGGTATCGATATCAAGATATCGGTTTCGGTATCAAGATATCAATATCGGATGATATCGATATAAGGCTAAATTTGATATCTAGATATCACTTGATATCGATATCTAGCGATACCAAACACAGATATCAGATATCACTTGATATCTGGGGATGCTAAACACTAGATATTAATATCACTTTAAGTGATATCGATATTTAACAATATCAAACACTAGATATCAGATACCGGGTCTGATATCCGGCATCTGATATGTAGATATCAATACAAAACAACCTTTAATTTGTACATTAATATATAATTGGTGTGTTGGACAGGTTCTTCGTAGTTGCAAATGGAGTGGTGTGTGGTTACTTGCTGCTTTCACTTCCTCTTTCGGTCTTTCACATCATTAGGAGCAAAACTGTAGGGACCCGCCTCCTTCTACTCATCCTTGACACCGTAAGTAATTTACCTTCTAGCTTGCTACATAGGGCGGTTATTCAACTGAGTATTGCATGTTCATAGTCAGTTCATTTAAGATATGAAAGAACTCGAGCCGAGTCTAAATTTTAACTCGGGCTTAAAAATGGACACATACTCGGCTCATTTAGGAAATGAATGAGTTCGAGTCGAGCTTTTTTCGAGCTTTAAGCAGTTCTACTTGCTCACTATACAGTAACTTAAAGGAAATTTTAGAAATTTCAATTCATAAAATTCGAGCTTAATTCGAACGAGCCGAGCTTTGGACCAAGTTTAAAAATGTGCTCATACTCGGCTCGTTTAAAAAATGAACGAGCTTGAACCGAGTTTTTATCGAGTGAGTACGAGTCAAATTCGAGCTACTCATGTTCGCATAACACCCCCTATTGCTAGAAGATCTCCATCGTTTCATGTTTGTTTGTTTGCTTGCTCGCTTAGTCTTACTTAGTTTTTTTTTTTTTTTTTTTTGGGATGTATGTATATAGGTTGCAGTTGTTTTACTAACAGCGGGAGGGGCAGCAGCTGCGGCCATAGTATACTTGGCACACAAAGGGAACACGTCAGCAAACTGGGGCGCAATATGTCAGCAGTATAACAGCTTCTGCGGACGAATTTCGGCTTCTTTGATTGGCTCGTTTCTTGGGGTTATTGTGATGATCTTGCTCATCATTTTCTCAGCTCTAGTCCTCTCCAAGTGCTGAAGGCCGGTCCATTTGATCCAACTTGGCCATCTCTGTCTTCGAGTTATACTGGGATCCACTGTTAGAATATGGGGTTGTCCCCCATTGAAAATATTGGAATGTCTTGTACGTAAAACATGTAAGCTTGGCGTACTACTTTTCTCATTGTCAGTTGCTATCATAATTTTTATAAGATGTGTGAATGTTTAATATGTATAACAAACTAACTGTCTGTCATACAAAATCGGTGAACACTCATATGTATATGACAGGTTGATCGCTAAGCCTCATGATTCTCCTCTAGGGTCACATGTCCATTCGCGAGTGTGATTTAGAAGGGACGGGAGGAATTCCCTCGAGCAAAATCAATTTGTTTGTAGGGTCTTCGAACCGGTTGCAGGTAGACGTTCGTTCGAGAGTGTTCCTACTGTTATATAATGTAATCCTAAGTTTGTCTTTGTAATCATAGATCTAGGAAGATAAGTTTTGGATATAAAGGACTCAAAGAAACACCTAAAACAACTAGCTAGGTTCATGGGCATAGTCTCGAGCCTTCTGGACACACCTAAGGGACCCCAAGACCATCTTGGTTCGGACTTTAGGTGCACCAAGGCTCTTGAAGACTAGCCATGATGTGTATGTTATGTTTGGTGTTACAAGTTTAAGGGCTCTTGAGTTGTGGGCCGGCCCATCACTTGGTTAACATTCTCTTGTGGAGAATGTAACCCAACCCATGGCCAGCCTCTTCACTTGAATACCTTCGGAGACGTTGTAACCCTAAGTAATCACACCCTCCTCTCTCTCTATATATATGCTCTTGTTCACAAGCTGGAGCGATGAAAGAAGCTCTGACGGCACAAACCCTAAATCCAGAGTGAGAAAGAGGGAGAGAAAAAAGAAGGAAGAGCCCTGCTCATCCATGGAAGCCTCAATTCCTGTCACTTGGAGTCTGCAACATCTTGACATCTTCATATGGATTGAAGAGCTGTGAAAGGGAGCTCTTGTCCTTTCAAATCTCTGAACTATTACCTCTTTTACTTATCTGTGATTTAAGTGCTAGCTTCATAGGTGTTTCTCGTCTGATATCCAAAACTTGTAACCAGATCTTGTATCCTTGTTCAAGTTAGTGATATTCTCGGGACCGGGTCTCCCCTCTTGAGGCCCTGTGGAGTAGAAAAACCGAACTGCGTTAACAAATCCTCGTGTTCTTTAGATTTACGTTTCGTTTATCTTGCTTAGAACTCGAATCGATAGTTAACGAATTAGGGTTTTACAAATTGGTATCATAGCCAAGTTTTGGCTCCGAAAACCAAACTCTAGCTCCTGTTTTTCATTATTGTTTTCATTGCACCTTTGTTCAGTTTAGCGTTTAAGTTGAGAGTTTCTTTTTTTTTTTCCTCTTGTGTAGGTACAAAAAATGTATGAAAACTCCTTAAAAATCAAGGCCTTCGATGGAACCATGGACTTCCCCATGTGGTAGTTCAAGATGAAGGCCCTACTGTTGAAGGAGAAATGCTACAAGGCTGATACTGAGGAGTTTCCTCGTGGGATGTCTGAGACAGAAAAGAAGGAACTCTAAGAGCAAGCCTACTCTGAGATTGTTGTCAGGTTGTCTCATGAGGTAGCTCGACGGGTGGTAACGATTTTTGTCCCTAAAACTCTCCGAAAAACACTTGAGGGTATCTACATGAAAACTTATTTGCCTAGGAAGATCTCTGCTATGTAGGTTGTTTACATTTAAAATGAATGTTGGTCTCATTGTGCATGAAAATCTGGATAAATTTCTAAAAATGACAGAAGAGATAGAAAAATGTGATGATAAGATAAAAGACACTCATTAAGTTGTTATTATGTTAAACTCTTTGCCTTCACAGTTTGATAACTTTAAGGACATTATTCAATGCAGCAGAGAAGAAATCAGCAAAGATAAAATTGTTGAAGCTGTTATTGAAAAGGATGAGGTTCTTAAATTGTTCAAGTCTAAAACTGATTCTAAAACTGAGAAATCTGAGACTAAAACCAAAGTTCTGGTTGTGGAAGGCAAGCCTAAGAGTAATAACAACAACAAAGGTGGTCAGAATAGTCAATCCGATAAGGATAAGTCATACTCCCTCCGTCTCGAAATAGATGTCATTTTAGCCTTATGCACAAATTTTAATAAAAACACTCATCCATCAATCAACATCATCATTCCACTAACTTTTTCATTAATTTTATTACCCACTACATTTTTTAACCAATCAAAACCTTTAAAAAAGTCAACAACACACAAATCAATACAAATCATTACTTTTCACTACCTAGAAAACCTAAAACGACATCTATTTTGATACAAAACTAAAGAGCTAAAATGACATCTATTTCGAGACGGAGGGAGTATGAGAAAGGAAACAATGAGAAAGAAGAGGTATAAGTGTCACTACTGTCATAATGAAGGTCATTTTGCTAGGAATTATAGAAATAAAAAAAGAGATCAACAAAATAAGTCTAAATCTGAACAAGGTTTTACTGGTGTTGTTGAAACCTGTGATAGCTATCCCCAGGAATTGCTTGTGTGTTCTTCTGAAAATATTTCTGACAATGTTTGGATATTTGATTCAGGGTGCACCTTACATGCTACCCCCAACAGAGCCTTCTTCTCCTCCATAACAATCTGCAATGGTGGTATAAGGTAATGTTAGGGGATCACACTGTCCTTGATATCAAGGGCACGAGTAATGTTCTTATTTGAACGCATGATGGGAGGGTTAGGGTTATCCAAAATGTCAGGTGGGTGCCTGACTTGATCGAGGAGAAACCTATTGTATGAGTATATATTTGATGATATGGATTTCAAAATTAACACATATAGGGGTTGTACTTGTAAAAATGTCTCAAAAGACGGAGTTATTCTTATAAAGACCATCAAGAAGGGAGGTCTATATCATGTGATTGGATCTCCTAAATTGAATGTGTCCACCCATATGGTCGAGGATGGAAATCTAAATCATACAAAAATGTGGCATGATAGGTTAGGACATATAGGACACACTGACATGATGCATTTGTTTAAGAATGACATGATAAATTTTAAACCATGTAATCTGGAATTATGTGAAAATTGCATTTTTGGTAAGAAAATCAAGCATCCCTTTAGCAAATCTACCTATACTGCTTCCAGGTCCCTTGAGTATGTGCACTCTGACTTATGGGGGGCCTGCACAGGTAGAGACTACAGGGGGAAGAAAATACTTTCTTGCCCTTATTAATCATTATTCATTACTTTAAGATTTGAAATGCTATGATTTAAGCTTGGTTCATTTCAATTCATTATCCGAATGTGTAATTTTGAGAGTGTCATGATCTTTTTTCCTAGTCTCATACTCCCTCCGTTAAGAAAAATATATCGTTTTAGGAGTAAAATCTTGTTAAGAAAAAACATATCAATTTAGGTATTTTGGTGTTCACTTTTCAAAATTACTCTTATAATGATTCGAGATTTGTTAATTGTAGTTTTAAATAACGTAAAAAGGTAATGTAATAATTAGGGGAATAAGTTTAGCAAACGATAGAGACATTGAGGTTTATTAAATGACATGTGAATTAGTTTTTGTTTGTTCAATCTTTAACTGATTATAACTTTAAACGATTAATAAGTATTATAATGTAGAAAAAATAATATTTTATATAATTTTTATCTACTAAAACTACATTTATAAAAATCAAATGTCTTATATTTACCATCGCCGATGTATCTATATCTATATACATATACTAAAACCGATGCATTGGTGCCTGTGTGGCGGCACGTGAGTGAATCTGCCTACGTGGCAGCGCGAGGGTGCGTCTCGCAAAGCTTTCTCCCATCAAAAAGGAAATCTAATAAAAATAATTAGATAGCTCTAATCTATATAATAAAAAATGATTAAATAATTATTTTATTTTACCATTAACTCATATAATTGGATAGATGAAATATCTCATAAAAGACTAAATATTATATAAGGAAAAAAACTTTACCTAATTACTACTTATTACAAATTTTGGTGAGATTTTATATATATATAACATGACATGTCAAGGATTGAAAGTTGAAACTTTAATTTGTGCATTTACAACCTATACAAATTGAGATCCTTATCACAGTTTGTAATATTTTAGGCATCAATTTTCAATGATTTATCAATTTATATATCATGTTAAATTAATTTTCTTAATTGTTCAATGATTTACGAATATATTTATCATGTTATATTGATTTTCTTTTGTAAGTTAAGTTTCATTTACTAGCTATATATATATATATATATATATATATATATATATATATATATATATATATATATATATATACATATGCTAAAACCGATTCATAGCATCCTATGTGGCGTGTTGTGGTTGAATTTAGGAAAAAAAATCATATGCGGCGCGTTGTGATTGATTCTAAGAAAAAAAAATTAATAAAATAATATGTTATCATAAATAATTTATAGAAAGTTATATAAGCCACAATCCATCTATACATACTCCGTATATTTTAATTAATTGACAAAAAAATAAATAAAAAATATTTCATAATCATACTTACCAAACATAGTAATGGATAAATATGTAGTATTTGATAAGTGATATTTTATTTGTATTTAGATTTTTTTTGGGAAAAAATTATTTATATCAAAATTAAATATTTAATGATTTTTATTTTTATTTATATCTATATTATTTTTTGAGACCAAAATAATTTATTAAAATATTATGTTGTCACAATTCATTCGTGGATAGCTATTTTAGTAAAGTAACGTAACAAATATATACTATATATATTTAATTAAAAAAACAATATTAAAATATTTTTCAAAACAATTATCTATTAAATTACACGAGATTCAATTAATGCTATATTAGAAAAAAAATGTCTTATAAATGTGGATTTGATTTATATTTTGAGAGAATCTAAATAAAAGATATTTAGATTTTTTTATCATCCGTCGAATATATTTTTTATATCTATATAATTTTTTGTGGAAAAATAATTTATATTTAGATTATTATTATTTTTTATTTATTAGAATCTATTTAAATTATTTATAATATTATATTAATGTACTCTCCGTACACGGGACGGGGCTTACACTAGTTATTTAATAAAGACCACCAATGCGTGTGAAACAGAGTATATAATATCCATGGCCATCTATACTATACTTTAAATGAGAAGCAATTTTGCCATGTGTCATCATTTTATGCCAAATTATTTTAGGTAAGTGTATTTCTTTAATAATTTAATTAGTTAGGGTAAATCAATTAACCTATTTATTATTTATCCATATATCTTAATCTTTCTTTCCATATATACATAATTTATTATAGGTTATTCTATTTAATTTTAGACAATATTCTTAAAGCATATATAATTGAATCTATATAAATATACCCATTAAATTTTATTAATTTATCTATATACACATAAAAAAAAATTCAAAATTTTGATTTATATACATCAAAATATGATCATATTAAATTATCCAAAGTATGATTTTGGTTTAACGATTATAGATTAAAGTTTTCATTTAACATATCATTTTAAGAAAATACGTGAATTTTATTTTATTATCTTCCTTTCTATATCTACCCAACTTCTAACCTATTTAGTTTTTGAGAAAATAAAATAAAAATTAACATGTTAAATAAAATAATAGAAGTTGTGTCTTTTGTATTAAATTAATAAAATTTATTCATTTCTACAAATTGAATTTTCTATCTATCTATCTATCTATATATATTAAACCCATAATCCTACTACCACATGTCACCTCCTTATGCAAAGATATTTTTGGTCATTTTTTTTTCAATTCATTATACACTCCATTTTCTCACCAGTGGTCCATTGCAAAACATTGAATTAATATTAATGTTAATGTTAATATATAGTTTTAATGAAAAGTAAGTGATAGTAGTTTTTTTCAATTCATTATATACTCAATTTTCTCACGAGAGCAAATCTTATAAATTCTCTCTTTCATCTAAGAGATTTTCGTAAAATTATCGTTAGTTATATCTTTTATATAATATTAGTAGTTTTTTTCTTTATAATAAGATTATTTTAAAATATCTATATCTATACACTTCTTTAATTGAGAATCATTTTTAATGAGGTGTTATCATTACATTTAATTTAGGTTTTTGAATTTACATGGGTATCCGGGGCTAGCTACTAGCACCCGACTGATCCCATGGACCCTGAAGTTAACAAGGTAAACCCTCCGGTGGCCACCCAGGGCGGGATTTGAACTGGGGACCTTTGGGTACTTCCCGCATGTTCTTTCCAATTAGACCAACCCGAACTGGTTTACATTAATTATAGGTTTTTCAACCAATAAAATTATACTAGCTTTTAGTAAAATTTTATAATATTAATTTGTCATATTATTATGATTAAAAAATAAACCGCGCAATGGCGCGGGAACTATACTAGTATGGATTCATTTGACCCACTCCGTACTTCACAGGTTTGAGATAATATTGATGACGGATGCGCTTTCGTCACTTCTCTTATTACATCACTTATCGGTTTCATTAAATAACGTTAACTCATTTTTATTTAGAGTTTTTTTCCCTAATTAATTATTCTTATGATAAATTGTATTTCAATAAATAATGTTATTTAAATTTGTTTTGTTGTGTTTATCGATTATAAAGAATGTGATAAAGTATAATACTATTAAATAAGGATATAATAATATAGTAATAATTTTCTTATCTTCCATAATTTGGTGGTGATTCGAGGACCGTGTTTATTTTAATTTCTTATAAAGAGTAGATAATAAACTAACAATATATAACAAGTCGTATTCATTATAATATGTATTATAATATAATATTGTGCACTATAATTACAAATTAACCTTTGTATACAAATGCACAAACGGTTCTTTTGACTCACTCCGGTTTGACAATTTATAATTAGAGGTTGAGGATGATGAATGTGCTTTCGTCCCCTTCGTTTCATTGCTTAACTTGGTTGTCAAATTTTATTACTGAATTATTATTATAAAAAGTGCTACAGTTTTTACGAATAATAAACGCCAAACGTGCCAATTTGCCCTAATAAATTAAATTTTACTACTCCCTCTTTATCAACAATATAGAATATTTTACTTTTATTGTAATTTATTAATAAATTTTAAGAATTTAAATTTTTTATATAATTTTCAATGTTGAAAAAAGTAAATATTTGATATAATAAATACGAAATTGTTTAAAATTTTAAAAAATGGATATTTTATATTGTTTTTATCTTTTTAAAAAAGTGCATGTAAATATGTTTTTTGGAACGGAGGGAGTAAATGCTACTTTTTACTTGATAAGTTATCATTGTCAATATACTTTGGTGTTGTTTTAGTTTACAAGCTTTGAATGGTTAGGCCATGTTTGGTCACACACATTTTTTGGATAATTTTAATGTATCTGATTATTCTGATCGAATGATTTATCTAGACAACATATACTAGTCTATTTAGACAATGAGATAAAATTATGAGATACATATGCCCTTATTCAAAACTTTTCACCACCCAACTTCCGATACCAAGTTTTCGAATCAATCGATTTCGAATCGAATGTCTTGAGCTTTTTGTGTTCGAGTCTTGAAAGCTCTAGTTATAGGAAGTTGGAAAAATCCATGGATAGAACAAACAAACAAACAAACAATGGAAGTATCCAGGAAGCAAGGAGGAAGGTAGTTGAATGATGGCAAATTTGTAATTAACGGAAAGAAATGAGGGCATGACTGACATTTACCACCCCACCCAACACAACAAAATGGTAGCCGCCGAGAACGAGGAGGCAGTAGCCACATAACATTTGCTTCTCCAATCTTCCTTCGTTCGTTCGTTCCCTCCCTCCTCCACAAACCCTAACCCCCAAATCTCCGATCGATCATCGATCCCCCAAATTGGGCTCCCGGTCATC
This sequence comes from Persicaria maculosa, assembly GCA_963922045.1. Taxonomy (NCBI): domain Eukaryota; kingdom Viridiplantae; phylum Streptophyta; class Magnoliopsida; order Caryophyllales; family Polygonaceae; genus Persicaria; species Persicaria maculosa. The sequence goes on from OY998262.1 coordinate 68,446,683, forward strand.
TCTGCGGGGGCTCTTCTACTCTTCGATCCATCGTTCCCGTCTCCGGTGCACTGATTACGCTCTCTCCGATGGCTTTCGACGCTCACTAGTCACCAGGGGTTCTCCCGTCGCTTCCTTTAATACATCGTGTTCCAGTTCCTGCTCGCCTCAATCGTTCTCTTACAAATGGCGATAAAATGCACCGTCTCCTTCGCTGGATATGTCGCGCAGAACCTGGCCTCGTCCTCGGCCGCCGCCGGCAGCGCTGGCGGCGGCGTCTGCTCCCGCTTCGTCACGTTCCGGAACATCCACGAGATCATATTTAAGCCCCGGTATGTCCACAATCCCAACTCCGAGGCCTCCCAGAATTTAAATTATGGCAACAGCTACAATCGCAAGTCGGAGAGCGGCCGATCTGCCCACAGTTGTATCGTCGGGCGCGGCATGGCGTCGTTTAGCTCCTTCGCCGGGGATCTGATCAGCGAGAGCTATAATTCCCCCATTATCGCTGGCCTAGCTTTGCTGTTGAGGTCTACAGGGTGCGGCTCCGATTCCAATTCGGCGGGAGTGTTTGGGATTTCGCCGGTGAAGGCTACGTCTATAATCCCCTTCTTGCAGGGCTCGAAGTCGACGCCGTGCCACCAGCCGGCGATTGGTCAGTGGATGAGCAGCTCTGTGGACAAAGAGGGGACAGAAGCCACAGAACCCATTGCTGCTGCCTGTGATTCAGCTGATCGCAGTAGTCCTTTAGGACTTACCAAGGGATTTAAGGTAAAGGAGAGTGAACGGAGTAACTGGTTCTCAAAGATGACGAGCTTCTCATCGGATGATGCCAAGGCGGTGTTTACGTTCACCGCTGTGAACTTGCTTTTCAAGTCCTCTTTGGCTGAGCCTAGATCAATTCCCTCCACGTCTATGGCCCCTACGTTGGACGTGGGTGACCGCATTTTGACTGAGAAGGTATTTTGCAATCTATTGATGAATTTTGACTTTGAATGATTTGATGGATCTGAGGGATTGGTTTTTTCTTCTGTTTTATAGCTGTGCAACATGAAATAGATATGGTTCAGGACATTACTTGAATGTTCTGTTGCTCTATAAATCAGGGAATAGGAGTTATCAATATGTATGATGTGTAGATTTCAATGCCCTCTAAAGCTGTTATGCTTTTGTGAAATTGATTGATTATGTAAATGCCCCATTTTAGTACTTGCGAAACCCTTAAAGCAGTTCAGAATATGTAAATACTACATGTTTGGGAATTGAAACATAGTTTTAGGAGATAATTTTGAGAATGACGTAGCTCGCCTTTCTATTACGATGAATCTGATTGTGAATGTCTAAATTGCAAGTTTGCTAGTAGTTGTGGTTTCCTGTTGCAGAAATCTAATACAAGCTGAAATTTGTTCTTTGATGTTTCAGGTTTCTTATGTATTCAGGAAGCCTGAAGTCTTGGACATTGTGGTATTTAAGGCACCACCTATTCTTCAGGTAAGGTGAAGATTTATATCTTCTTTGTACAATTATGTTTTCAAGCTGAAACTTACATTCATATTGGTGTGCTTTTGTATAGACAATTGGGTTTAATTCAGGAGATGTATTTGTTAAAAGGGTTGTAGCAACAGCTGGTGATTGTGTAGAGGTAAGCACTCTGGTTTTGTTCATAAGTTATCATGTTGCCTTTTAAAGTCTTTTTCGGCAAGCTCTGGAAACATATGGTGCTGGAAATGTTAGAGTTGTTTTGGTTTTTGAATAGGTTCGTGATGGCAAGTTGTGGGTGAATGGTGTTGCACAAGATGAGGATTTTATCCTAGAGCCCTTGTCCTATGAGATGAAGCCTACAGTAAGTAAAAGATACTGAGTTAGTGTTTCTGATATTAGAAGGCAATTTGATTCCTGAGTTATTTCTGATATTAGAAGGCAATTTGATTCCTGAGTTCTAATCTGCTAATTCTACATCTTTTTTTCATTATGAAAAATTGCAGATTGTACCTGAAGGTTATGTATTTGTGTTGGGGGACAACCGAAACAACAGTTTTGATTCTCATAACTGGTAAATACCTTCCCATTGTGTCTCTTGATGATTTGATTTGGTATGATCTAATAGTTACTCCATGGCAGCAATTGAGCTTTCAGCAATAGTTTCACTCTTGATGTAATAATAATGATCACCTTCGTGTGTGCCTTCCTAAATATTCGCAATCCTAAATATTCGCAATTCGTAGTTTATTACTTGGTGTATTCTAGTAGACTAATATGTTACCTTGCATTTTGCAGGGGTCCACTTCCTGTCAAGAACATTGTTGGCAGATCAGTATACCGATATTGGCCTCCCTCGCGGTTGGCAAGTACAATATATGACTCATACACGAGGAAAGCTTCTGTAGCTGTAGCGTAGCTTATTTCCTCCCTCTATAAACCGAGGTTCAAGCAGTGTTAAGACTGACTTATCTTTTTCCCCAGATAAGAAGTCAAGTCTCCATGTGTAACTTGATTTGTTCTTCATTTATTCTGTTCATACGTTTCGTCTTTTTGAGACTTTGCCATTGTTGTACCGGAAGGCTGTGATTTGTGAATATGATTAGCCCCATTCAGGTGCTCTCAGTTCCAGTCTCCCCAAGGGTCTTTCTTATGAGGAACACTGCCACCAATACGTGGTTATCCCTTCGTTCTTTTTTGTAATATCAGGCTATCAGCTTTATAGCCCTTTTGCTAATGGATTAACCATTCAAAAATGATATTAGAACTTCTGTGTAATGTCCAATTATGCATATTTTTTTAGTTCGAATTTCAGCAGCTTCCCTTTACCCGCTGAATGCAGCATGCGGTGTTCATGGTTCGCGATACTTCAGTATAAGACCATCTCCAACCGTTTTTCTAAAAAATTTTCAAAATGAGGAAATAAAATACATATTCTTCAAATTATTTTTGTTTTAACTCCAACAACTTTTTTCATTTCGAAGATTTGAAGAATTATTTAGTTTGGAAAGTGATGCAGATTTAGGGAATTCTCTCTATTTTTTCTCCTGCTCTTCATTTTGAATAATGTGATGTAGAATCTGTTGGACCAAAAATTATACCTTAAAATTCTCCAAAAACTCCAAATCCCTAAAATAAGAAAACTGTTGGAGATGCTCTAAGAGCATCAGAAACCCCGTATTAGGTTAAATAGGTTTTTTCTTAACTTCTAAACAAATATAATGACTTCCCATATATGAATAAAAATAAGTTTGATGAAAATAAAGGGAAAAAACACTTCTTTTTTTAAGCAAAAAAAAAAAAAAAAAGAAGAAGAAGGGTGCAAATCTAACTACAAACCTTTTTCGAACAATTAATATCAAGATCGTTCAATTGTCCAAACTATAAAAAAATCTTAAACTTATAACGGTCTTTCTGTCCTATATCTTTTAAATATAGGGTAAGAACCTTGATTGGGAAAAATTCCCTTGCAACTACCAAGCATAACATCGACCCTAGGAAAACAATTTTTGAAAATGCTAAAATAATTTAATTTGAGAAAATATTTTTCAATTAAGCTTCTTATCCGATGCCTTTGAAAAACCGAACTTATAAATATGCTCAAATTTGTTAGATTTAGGGCTTCCTCTAGTGTTTTCATTACACTTTTCAGTTTTCACAACAAAAAAAGGGGGGAAAACAATCCAAGGCATCATCTCAAATTAAGGCCCATAAAAAAAAAAGAAACATAAAGTATAGGCCCGAAATCAAATAAATATAAATTGAAAATAAAATCGTTTGATTCAGTTGAAGCCTTCCAACTGTCGTTGAATTGAGCTCGAGTAACCCTTGCCATGGTGATTCGCCCTCGCCCCCTTTTCTTCGTCTACCTCCTAATCGTTCTCGGTTTCTTCCAAATTCAATTACCTTCACTCCTTGTCTCCGCCTTCAACATCTCATTCATCATAAATTCCTCCATAGAAACCAGTTTTGCCGAATCAGATTCGGATTCGGGTCCTCGCCCTTACCGTTTCTTACAGGTAGGCTCCAGATCCTGTCTTTTGTATCCTATCTTCCAACTTATCAATTATGTTGTTTTAATTGTTTGTGGTTTTATGTTTGGCTCAATTAGGAGGTCTTGAAGGGGATTGCCGAGCGGAAGAAGTGGGATTTGGGGGCAATTAGGGTTTCGAAGTTGGAGAAAGCTAGATACGCTCATTCTCGGAGGTTCGAGTTCCGGTTTCCGATCGGGAAAAGGGATTTGATTTTCAGGTATTCGGAGAAATTGGGTTCATGGAGGAGCTTTAAAGGACTGGTTGAAAGCAGCAATTTTGCGCAATTAGTTGAGCAAGTTAGGTCGGTGGCCGATCTAGGTCCGATTGAAGTGGCAGGTCCCGTTGAATTGCTTCTCCTAGGTGATGATCGGGCGTCTTTGCAGTTGCCGGTAAAGCTCAAATCTATACACAGTCTCCTAATTTATTCTCTTTAATGATTTGCTGTATTTTACTGCTATTCTGTGTATGATACTATTTGGTTGTAGACCTTTAGTTTTGATTCTCTAATGGTAGAGCTCAAAGGATCTGGTTCTTTTATTTTCTTTCAAGTCAAGAGTATAAAAGTAGGTGGGTCATTTGCATCTTGAAATTGTATTACATGATTTTGTTTTACTTCTGATTTTAAGGAACTGGGTTGTGCTTAGATTTGGTAACTGGTGGGTGATGCAGAAACTTGGAAAACACAAGTAAAGTTTCTTTCTTTTGATCGCTGTTTCGAGTCTTTAGTCAAAGGATAGGTTTCTGGGCAAGTATTCAGTCATAAGATTCGTAACACTTGAGCACGATCTAGAGCCTGTAAGAAGCTTGAATTAGAATTTTAAATCATTTGGAGCTTCATGTTGATGTATAATAGGGGGGTGGGGAATAGATGCTATGAAGCAGAAAGTCTTTAGGTTTTTACCTCAATACAGAGGCCCTCAGAAAAAAAGCTGAAACTGGATATATGTTTAGGACTTTTTGCTCTCTATATAGATAATCAGGAATCAGAGGTGGAACTTTTGCTGTTGACCACTACTTTACTAGGCTTGGAGGAAGAAATATTGGGGCTTTTCGTCAAATTTTTTTTTAGATATTTTGAACTCTTTAAGTTAGCAATGCTCACATGACACACCCATTTTTGAGTTCGGATATTCCGTCTAGAATACATTGGAATAGGTCAGAGAAGGTGATAGAATGACTAAAGTATGTGATGATATATGGAACTTATTATTAGTGAGATTGTGAAAGCTGTTTTTCCTTCCAAATTTACGAGCAAGTGAATATTTAGTTAAGATATAAGGCGTAGCAATAGATTGGGTTTGAGGCCGGTGGAACATTACACACTCCCAAAACTGAAGTTAACCTACTTATCTTGATCCTCCTTTGACTCACAAAGCATCCAACCCCTTGTCTCCACATGCATAATCAGGTGTTAATGGTTCATCTAAATCACATCAAGTCAAATAATCCTGCACATCAAAGATAACTAAAATACAACAAAAAAGTTAATAACACATTACAAACTGAATTTTGCAATATGTCAAATGTACAAGCTTAAAAATGTAGTGCAGTCCATTAGTACACGTTTACAAAGTAGTTATATTTGGGCCATCATCTGAAAAACCCAATCTTTCACTAATCCACCTATCATCTGCCTATCATTATATTTTTTCTCGGGTTGTAATTGGTATTATTGGAATTAGGTTTCTACTGAGTACCAGTGAAATTGCCTCATGTTTCTATTTCCTGATATTTTTCTTATGCCATGAAGTCTGTAAAAATTGATCATGAAAATATAAATTTTCTTTGCATGTATGAACAAATGCAAAATTGAAAACTCACATTAACTAGTAGTTTCTTGGCTATTGAATTAACTTGGATGTGACATGATCTGCAGCAAAACACAACAATGGCTGGTCTGAAACGCGTGCTTGTCGGGGAAGGCATCACAGTACAAATAACAGGAGCGCAGGAAATCTCACTGCCCCGTGGATCATGTAGTGGTTCATGCAGTGGAAATTCGGGTAGCTACAAAGGAAGAGTTGAATCGTTGCCCTTTGAAGACTTATTTTGTATACCATTACTTCCAGTACACATATCAGGACCATCTTCCTTCATTGCGTACAGAACAGGGAACTCCAATTCTTCTGTTGAAGCAAACTTGTTATCAGAAGAGACGGTTGAGCTACATCCCGAGAAATGTTACCCAAAGTACACTTGTAGAGAGCTCCATTGCCCTATCAGCTCCCTGAGTTCAAAAATTGCCTCCATGGAGAAGCTTCTGAGGAAGCTGTTAGCCGAAAGAGTACATAAAAGTGGAAAGCAGTTTTCAAGCTCTGTCAAGGCTAATGTAACAGCATCAACCATGGTTACCTTCCAACTGGAACTGGAAAGAGACATAAAGGACGATGACGCCCAGTGGGCTAAAGTTCCCGAGTGGAGAACAAAGCCTAATCTTGAGCACGTGTGGTTCGATGTAATGGCAAGATTGGATGGTGATAAATTGCTCCCCTTGGAAATTAAGAATGTCAGGCCCTTTCTAGCTGCAGATACAGCTTCATTGAGTAGCATCTTGTTGAATGTCTCTTTGACTAAATTCCCGTCGTTCCTCATCCCTCCTCAGGTCTTGACACTGGATGTTAAATGGTAGCCATGTACAGAAAACTTCATAATCGAAAATCTGCTTGTTGTTCTTGTGGTTGTGGCCTTGTGGGTGTGCTGTTGGTTGTGAATATTACCTTTAACAACAAGCTGTTAGCTTAACTGTGCCTTAATTATCTGATTGTACTATCAAAGAGCAAACTTTGCTTTACTGACTGAGTGCCTAATTTTTAGTCCACTGATCAATTACATTATCTGATCAGAATGTGTATTTAGACAGATGTACCATCTTGCTGAATGCCAAGCCACTGCCAGTGGATGAAGAACTCTGAATGTGTACTCTGAATGGGTTTGTCGGAAACATCTTCTGGTTTGCCCAATGAATGGATGCAAAGTTGGTCAAAATTTATCTCGTAGCAAAAATTATTTAATGTGGAATATGAACAAGTTTGTATACATTTTACGGAGTAGTAATTTTCAAAGTCCGTATTAATATTGGTTTATAACGGATAGTTCATACAGTATTATTTTGAGACATTTTTTTTCTTTAAAAATAAAAGCTAAATATCTAAAACAATTCAAAATTAAATACATAAGATTTTGAAAAAAAAATGGTTGGATTATCTACAACATAACTTATATAAAAAAAAATAGTTTTAATAGAGATCCAAACTAATGCACAATGTTATAGAGTATTTTCCATAATAATATACAATAATATCATTATTATTTTCATAGATTTTTGGAAATCAAAATCTCAACTTTCCAATATTAAAATACATTGTGGTTATCATATAAACTTTTGTAAAACCTTTTAATTACCACGCAAAATTTATAAAAAAAATTGTGTATCGTATAAAATTTGCAAAAGTTCACGACCCTATAATAAGTTTCCCTTAAATATTTAAGGAAAACATAAAATAAAAATCAAAGTTTTTTTTTTAATCTTAAAAATCAAAGTTTCTGTTATATAACACGCATTGCAGGTTGCTAAAAATAATATTTTATAGCTTATGCAATTTCGTTACTTCACGTAATTGTTGAGGATGGAGTCTTGTTTAAAGTTGTCACATTTATTCCTACGGGTTTTTTTTTTTTTAATTTATATGGGTATCCGGCACTACTAGCACTCGACTAATCACATGAGCTCTGAAATTAACGATCAGGTAAACAATTCAGTGCCCACCCAGAATGAGATTCAAACCGAATTAAACCAGCCCGAAATGATTCCTTAAGAGAGGATCTTGTATTGCCTCTACCAATCACTAGAGGAAAACTATCACTTAGTTTTTAATCGGTTTACACTCATCTATATCATCGCATTTTCATCGGTCTTAGTTTGTTTCGTGTTTTTTCTCTACGGATGTATTTTTTTCGTCTTATTTGTTTATTTTCACGATGATTTGTCTTGTAACTTGAATTTTCAAATTCTTTCACTTAAAAAAGTGAAAATCATATACACTGCAAATTATAGGTTCCTTTTGCGTCGCATTACACATTGACAATATCGATTTAGATGTTCAATTATGTCACGTCTAATTGAATATAGACTACGTTGGATTTACGAGAAGTGATTTGCGGTGTACTATTCCTTAAGAAAAAAAAAATGTGGCGGTGAACTGTGGGCCCCACAAAGCTTCTGCATTAAGCTTCTTGGATTTTGAGTGTTGACTCATCGAAACGACGCGTCAAAACGACGCGTTTTGGGACTTGTAAGAGGCATAACAAACCCAATCCCAAAAGAGGAAAAGAAAATCACAGTTTCAGTGCTTCAACTCCGTCACTTGGCAATGGATCTCCGGCAATCGATCAGCAACCAGACCGACGTGTCCCTCGCGATCGCCCGCCACGTGTCTTCGGTCGAGGCGAAGGGATCGAACCTCGTCTTCTCGCCGCTTTCGCTCCACGTGGTGGTCAGCCTGATTGCCGCCGGCGCTAAGGGCCCGACCCTCGACCAGCTCCTCTCCTTCCTCAAGTCAAAGTCCACCGACGACGTCAACGCGCTTTCGTCGGAGCTTGTCTCCGTCGTCTTCACCGACGGGAGCTCCCTCGGCGGCCCCAAGCTCTCCTTCGCCAACGGAGTTTGGGTCGACCAGGCCTTCTCTCTCAGGCCTTCTTTCAAACAGGTTGTGGTCGATTCCTACAAGGCCGCTTCTTTCCAGGTCGACTTCCAGAACAAGGTGCGACCGCTCTTTCTTTGCTTCTCTGGTCTTGCTAGGGTTTGTGATGCTGACGATTTTTAGGGCTTTATGATCTTGTTTATAATTGCGACTGTTGTGATATTGTGGAGCTGCTAAATTTGCTTGCTTGATTACGGGATGTTGTGCTGAATGTGTAGATTTATACGATTGTTGGTTGCATTGTGGATTTAGATGTTAAATATCCGATTCCCAACAGATGGATCTAGGGTTCGTGTGATACAGTCGGTATTGTAATTGGGGAACGAAATGTCTCCTTTCCTTTGGTCAAGCTTATCAGTTGTTTCTCTGCTACTATCTGAATTTTTTTATCTTCTTTATAATTGTGACTGTTGTGATGCTGTGGAGCTGCCAAATTTGCTTGATTGATAATGGGATGTTGTGCTAAATGCATAGATTGGTACGATTGTTGGTTGCACTGTGGATTTATATGTGAAATATCAGATCCCCAACAGATGGATCTAGGGTTTATGTGAAATAATAGGTTTTTCAGTAACTTATAGATTGTAATTGGTGAAAGAAATATCTCCTTTCCTTTGGTCAAGCTTATCGGTGCTTGTTATTTTCAGTTTCCGAGTGGCCTGATATCTGAAAACCATCACTAAGTCACTTTGTTTGCTTGTCTGGTACTCTAAAATTTTCGACCTTGCTAGGGTTTGTGATGATGACGATTTTTAGGGCTTTATGATCTTGCTTACAATTGCAACTGTTGTGAAGTTATGGAGCTGCTAAATTTGCTTGCTTGATTACGGGATTTTGTGCTAAATGCATAGATCAATACGATTGTTGGTTGCATTGTGGATTTTGATGTTAAATATCAGGTTCCCAACAGATGGATCTAGGGCTTATGTGAAATAGTTGGTATCGTTGTAACTTGTAGATTGTAATTGGTGAAAGATACGCCACCTTTCCTTTGGTCAAGCTTATCAGTGCACTAGGAACTGCAGTTACCCAGCTGAGTGCTTGTTACTTTCAGTTTCTGAGTGACCTGATATCTGAAAACCATCACTAAGTCACTCGGTTTGCTGTAGATTTAATGTAATTTAGTATCATAGCTGGTGTCAATTTGTATACTGACATTATCGGTGTTGATTTGGTGATAAAAGGCAGCAGAAGTTACTTCTGATGTGAACTCATGGGCCGAAAAGGAGACCAGTGGCCTCATTAAGGATGTCCTTCCTCCAGGTTCAGTTGACAGTACTACCCGGCTCATCTTTGCAAATGCGCTCTATTTTAAAGGAGCATGGGGCGAGAAGTTTGATGCATCAAAAACAAAAGAGTGTGACTTCCACCTTCTTGGTGGAAATCCAGTGAAAGTTCCTTTCATGACGAGCAAAAAGAAGCAGCTTGTTAGCACCTTTGATGGTTTCAAGGTTCTGGGCCTTCCTTACAAGGCAGGAGAAGATAAACGCCAGTTCTCCATGTACATTCTTCTACCTGATGCAAAAGACGGGCTGCCAGCCCTGGTGGAGAAAGTATCCTCACAGAGTGGCTTCTTAGACCGACACCTGCCTTCTGAGAAAGTTGAGGTGAACGAGTTTAAACTTCCGCGATTCAAGATTTCATTTGGGTTTGAAGCTTCTGCAACCCTGAAAGCACTGGGGGTCTCATTGCCCTTCACGGCTGGAGGACTGACCGAGATAGTGGATTCACCCGTGGGTCAAGACCTGTACGTTTCAAGCATCTTCCAGAAGTCCTTCATTGAGGTGAACGAAGAAGGCACAGAAGCTGCCGCTGCTTCAGCAGCTGTGGTAAATTTGCGCGGCATTAGTTTTGCTCGCAAGGTAGATTTCGTGGCTGACCACCCATTCCTGTTTCTGATTCGAGAAGACATGACCGGTGTTGTCCTCTTTGTTGGTCATGTTTTGAACCCCCTCACGGAATGATCGGGGCACTAACTTCCTTGTGTTGTTGAACTCCCTGTAATGCTGTAAGAGTGTTGTAGCTGTGCACTGACCTGGATTTGGTTGTGAAACTCTTTTATGTCTGTAATGTTTTCTTCTGGATAATAAAAACCCCATACTTTTCTACATGGATCATTCTCCAACAGTTCAAATGGTCAAGTACTCAGTCATGTGTACACAAACACCTGCTTTAATCATTTGGGTTTGTTTTGAATTGCATTTGCAGGTGTGTTTGAGAACAGTTGAAGTTTGTGACTGCAAGGAGACCTTGATTGAAGCTCTGATCATGGAGTCCTATCATCTGGATTGATGAAGATGAAAAATCTTTTACATAAGGTATCATTTACACAAATCGATGAAGATGAAAACCTGCACAGTGCTGTGGAGATGGCGGTGGGGCCGGGACATGTTTACCGTGTCACATGACTCACATGGCCAAGGCGCGAACTCTGGAATTAATTTTGGCCAATCCAACGGTTGGTCGGTGGCACAACTGACAATCTTGTGCTGAATTCCCCATTTTACCCTTTTAGTAAGATCTTTGTAGCCTTCCAAACATGTTATCTCCTTCAAATGTTTGATGTTTGAATTTTGATTTTTTTTCCCCGAATAATAAAGAGTTTCTCGAAAATCAATCATCAAATATTTCTGATCCTACAATTGGATACGAAATTAGATCTTTGCGCATTTTCTAATGTTGATATTCGTCATGTTTTCGCTTTTCTTGCATACAGTAGTCCTGTCAATGACAACCTCAAAGACTGATACAAAACTCTGCGTTTTCGTCGGTCAGAACACCCGACGGAGGAAGACTGCTATGCATTGGCCTACCTGATTTTTATCTTGCTCCCCCCCCCCCCAAAAAAAAATCAAATATTTCCGATCCGATAAAGTCATGTTTAACCCTTCAATTAGATGTAGCTAACGTGAAGTAAACCGTTGTGTGTTCTTCGAAAAATGCTGGGGGCATGAGCTACCAAATTCATTTCTACTAGTGTACTACATCATACGGTAAAAAGGAAATCGATTGGAGTAGTAGTATGTAACACGAACCTCACTCTTAACACATGATTACATGAATGATTCAGTGCATCAATGGATAGTGGCAGATGGCAAAATGTCAGAAATAAAGGGGTCATAAATGGAATTTGAAATTGGTTAAGCACCGCCATGTTCCTCGAAGTTTGAGCTCTTAAACACCAGGCTTTCGTTCTCCCATCTACGCTATCTCCACCCACGCTTTAATCCCTACAATCCATCAATTCGTATAAAAAAAAGATTGAATCTTGAAGAGTACTAGAAGAAATGGTCGAGAACGGAGAGCATCATCCGCCGCCGATGGTGGTGGCGCCACCTCCCGGACCACCGCAGATGCCACTGGGAGCTGCAAGGGGCCCGCTTCATCCTCCTCAAGAACAGCTTTTCAATCTCACTTACTGCATCCACTCAAACCCTTCATGGCGTCTGTCTCTTTCTCTGCCACTTTAAAAATTCTTTGATTTGGCAGTAAAAAAGAAATGATTTTTCTTGTTTGATTTGATGATTTGGTCGATTCAATTACTCCTTTTAATTGCTCATTCATGAGATCTGAATGAACACTGATCAATTCATTGCTGCATTGGTGTTTTCTTGTTTAGCATTTGATTAGCAATTGACTATATCTTGTTCTTGTTTTTCTTTATTAGGTGTGTCTCTAACCGTTTGATGTTCCATTTTGCTTAGTTTGTCTATCGATTTTCGGCATCGCTGTTATTCGAGCCAAAAGAGTTGGGTATTACTTGCTCATATTCAGCTTGTTTAGAAACGAGCCGAGTTATAGTCGAACCTAAACTTGGACTCGAGCTTAAAAATGTGTTCATACTTTCTAAACGAGCTCGAGCCGAGTTTTTTTCAAGCATTAAGTAGCCATGTTTGCTCAAAACATAACTTCAAGAAAAGTTTAAAAATTTAATAAAATTCGAGCTTTGAACCGAGCTTAAAAATGTGCTCATACTCGGTCTGTTTAGAAAATAAACGAGCTCGAGCTGAGCTTTTATCGAGTTATTTTTCGGCCTTTTGATACACCACGTAGGCACGACTGGTGGATCGAATCACTTTCCTTTGATCTTGTAATTGTGAATGATGCTCTGCAGCTCAATTATGTGTACTGGCATTTCAACACTACATTGTGATGCTTGGAACAACAGTCTTGATTGCGAGTGTCATCGTGCCTTCAATGGGCGGGAACAATGTGAGTTCTTCTTCATCTAACTCCATGATTGATAGCAACAATTGCAGATTACATTGCAGATTCATGAGTTCTGAGGCTCTTTTCAAACTTCGGACAGGGCGATAAGGCTCGCGTGATTCAGTCCCTGCTGTTCATGGCAGGGATCAACACGCTCCTTCAGACGTTTATCGGGTCTAGACTCCCCACAGTGATGGGTCCTTCGTATGCTTTCATCATACCGGTTGCTTCAATCATCGATGACTACAATCACAGGGCTTTCCGTTCTGAGCACGAGGTATGAATCCCTAAAATGTGCTCAGATACTTACTTACTACTCCTCCTATTGCCAATTGGTTTAACAGACTGTCTGTTGCAGAGATTCCTTCACACCATCAGAACCATCCAAGGATCTCTCATTGTGTCTTCCTTCATAGGCATCATTCTCGGGTATGGCAAGGCATGGGCAGCATTGACGAGGTTCATCAGTCCCGTTATCGTTACACCACTTGTTAGTGTCGTTGGCCTCGGTCTCTTCACAAGGGGCTTTCCGCAGCTTGCAAACTGTGTCGAGATTGGCCTGCCTATGCTGATTCTACTCGTCATCGCCCAGCAGGTAGGTTGTTAGATTCGTCTTACACACAACATTCGTAAATTCCGAAGAGTGTAATGTACATTACACACTCTGCAGCATGTTAAACGGTTCGTTCATGGGTACCACTCGGTAGTAGAAAGATACACTTTGCTCTTATGCGTTGCGGTTGTATGGGCTTTTGCCGCGATCCTGACAGTGTCCGGTGCCTATGATCATGTCAAAGCTGTGACGAAAATCAGTTGTCGTACTGACCGTTCGTACCTTATATCTTCTGCTTCATGGTATGGTAGCTACATTCATCTATCTATCTATGGAGTTTAGAGGAGCTGATTCGCGGTGGATTGAGCTGATATCATCGGTTGAACATGTAGGATTTCGATACCTTATCCGTTCCAGTGGGGTGCTCCAATATTCAGAGCCGGTCATGTCTTCGGAATGATGGGCGCAGCTCTTGTTACATCAGCCGAGGTTAGACTGCAGCTAAGACTATTTTATGTTCTTACCTGAATAAAATTGACATTGATCTCTCTTTTGTGCAGTCTACTGGGACATTCTATGCTGCTTCCCGGCTTGCTGGTGCGACTCCTCCTCCTGCACACGTGCTCAGCCGCAGCATTGGCTTGCAGGTTCTTGAAAATGACGCGTTTGTTTGCCTACTAAGCGCTTATTCGTAGCGCATTGAGGTCACAAGTTTGGGTGTTGTGCATCTTGCAGGGTGTTAGTTTGCTTCTTGATGGGATATTTGGGGCTGCTGTCGGTACTACTGCATCCGTGTAAGGCTATCTCCCCGTCCTGATTCTTACAACATCTCCAACAAATTCACCATTTTCGAGTTTTTACAGATTTCCCATCTTATTCTCCAAACTCTAAATCTGCAGCATTCTCCAAAACTAAATGATTTTTCAAATATTCGAAATGGGGAAACTATTAGGATCAGTTTGAGGAAAAACAATTTGAAGAATGTGTATTTTGTTTTCCCATTTTGGAGAAGCTGTTGGAGATCTGATTCATTTTCCGCAACTACTTCTAATGGAATTCGTCGCTATTTCAGTGAAAATGTCGGGCTTCTTGGATTGACTCGCGTGGGAAGTAGACGAGTAGTTCAGATATCCACAGCTTTCATGATCTTCTTCTCCATATTCGGTACTCCACAATTTGTTGATTCGTCGCAAAGGTCATTCGAAGATCACTGAATCTCTACCTTTTTTCAGGGAAATTTGGAGCATTTTTTGCATCAATACCTTTGCCCATATTTGCAGCGATATATTGTGTTCTATGGGGAATCGTCGGTAAGTCCGAATTCGTCGCAATACAAGCTTCTCGGATGGTTGTTATCTTCTTATCTAAACCTCTTGTTGGCTCAATTTGCAGCTGCTGTTGGCATTTCATACATTCAGTTCACAAATCACAACTCCATGAGGAACATGTATGTCTTAGGCCTCACTCTCTTCCTCGGGATTTCGATTCCTTACTACTTCTGGAGCTACACCATGTCTACCAATCGCGGTCCTGTGAAGACCGATGGTAGATGGGTACGTACATTGCGTTTTCGTTGCTTTATAAGCCTTGTAAGATTCGATCACAAGTCATCACCAAAGCCTGTTTAAGTGATCATGTTGATCTATTGCAGTTCGACGACATACTAAACACAATCTTCTCATCGCCTGCATCGGTAGCTCTGATCATTGGGACGCTGTTGGATAACACATTGGAACCTAGAGACACCGCGAATGATAGAGGGATACCGTGGTGGCTGCCCTTCCAAAACCGGAAGGGAGAGCCGAGAAACGAAGAGTTCTATGACCTTCCCCTCAACATCAATGAATACATGCCTACTAGATTTTTGTAGTCACCAATTTAGCTTGCTTAGTACAATGGTTTGAGCTTCATATATCGGATTTGGATTCGGTTTGTCCCATATGTAATCACTCTACACCAAAATGTTTCATATCCATCGGATTAAGGGATATCGGATAATCGTCCCTATCGATGGGTCCTTCAAGGTTTCAAAGATTAAAGAGAAGTTGAAGTGAGTCCAAGTAGTGTTAAAGGTGTAGTTTGTGGTAGGAGATAGCCAAGAGACTAATAGAGAGTGATGGGGAATGAAAGTGAAAACCGTGTGAGGTTGATTTGGTGGTGTAGACTGCAAACATGATACCCTTTCTAGAAGCAAAGATCATTCTAATGGCACTTGCTTGTTCACTTTGCCTCGAGTTCGATCCTCATTGGATATGGAGTTCTGTCGGATCGAACTCAAGGCCTCGAGTTAAGGTATAATTGTTGAGATGTTTAGTATGGGAGTGTCCCTCACACATTGATTCTAAAAGACTTAAAATGATGGATTATAAGGAAGGGTGAAACTTTACATAATAGTTTAAGCTTTTGTATTAAGTTGGTAGTTTCCGGTCTTATAATCGCAAAAATAATAATGATAAATCAATGTAACCCGACATGTATTTGCCTCCTGTTAATAGTTCGTCGGATATTTCACAATAATATTTACTCTTATCAACTCATCTAACCTATATGGATCTAGATCCTAACTTTGAAGATGTAAGTGGATATACATTTTTGGGGCAATGAAAAAGAAGAAGCGAAGGCTTAGGTGAGGATTGGAGGATGTGATGTTCAAAGTCAAGAACTTTGAATTTGGTTGAAAGTTTGTTCAAAGATGGTGGGATTTTAAGAGTGGGTTGTTAATTGCTCTTGCTTCATTTTGTGATTAAACTTTCAACCTTTCAATCATAGTACATGATGTACATCATTGAAAATAGAACCATAAATACTCTCTCGATTAAAATAATCAAGATTTTTTACTCTGGTACACGTGGTTTAAGACATTAAAAACTATACTCCGGCCCCTTCGTATAAGAATAACTGGCCTTTTAACCACTTTTTCATGTAATAAAATATTTGTCCCTTTGAACAATATTAATGATAAAAATTTCTATTTTTTACAATTCATCTCATTAATTGTATTTGATTTCCAAGATACTCTATTAATATTCCAACTTAAACAATTTTCTTTTGTTTTTTCATTGATTCATTTTTCACATTACTTATTTGCTAAAAATTTAACTATTCTTCTACAAAGTATAAAATTGACTGAATGACCAATTATTATGATACAGAGGGAAAATAATATTTATAATCGAAGGGAGTATAATATTTGTACAACTAATAAGTAGATGTACAATTCTACATGTTTTTTTTTTAATACTAGGAAATATTTCAATTATCTAAAAATCGAACAAGCCGTAAAAAACTAAACATCATGTAAACAAACAGAAACAATTCTACATGCTTTGATTTGGAATAGTTTAATTATTAAAAAAAAACTAAGGGTGTAATTTAACATAAACTAGTTATGATGATAAAGTGAACATTACCTTGAATGTTAAGGCGCACCTTAATTAAATAAAATATGCGCAGGATGAGGTGGTGGGCCACTGGGCCCCTGGGCCACTTATCCAGTGGGCCCATTGATCACTAAGCTTGTGATGGTCATCGGATCAGGAAAAAAAATATTTAAAAAAAAATAATCCAATGAAGCGCTCACACGACGAAAGTCGAAATTGATGAGACCGGTTTTGTAGTTAGAGGCCTATGAAACCTCAACACCTCCCAAGCTCGAGTCTTTCTATTGCCGTGGTAAAGGATCCGATTTGACCCAAAGTTGCTCTCGAAATCTATGGCTTGAAAATCGATCATAATCGATCCGATCTGAGTTGATTCAATATCTAAAACGCTTTGAATTTAAAAGAAATCCGAATTGAAAAGATCGAAACACTAACTGCAATGTATTGAGGTTGAGGGTGATAGTCTCATTGTTATCAAAGACAATTTTCAGTGTCTAGCACTGTCATTGGGAGATTGAAATGATTGTTACGGACATCTAGTCTCTTTTACATCTTCTTCTCACGTCTTCTGTAAAATCAATTGAGTTACAGACAAGGTAACTTATCTCAGACACTTCATGTACCATGGAGTTATCACATCTCATTTGGAATTCCTATATCTCGCTCGACGGGACGCCATCTCATCCTGCTGAAGCACTGACACCTCCTAAAATCTTGTCTTGTATAAAAAAAATTGAATTTTTTTTTTCATACTAACTTGATAAAAAAATAATATATACCTTTTACATTCGTGTTTAAGTGTTTTTAAATGAAAAAAAAAATGCGACTAAAATAAGTGTAAATTAAAAATAAAATGGAGGGAGTACATGTTAATCATAATTGACTCGACCAGACTCATAGTGACTCAACCTGAATCAAGATTAACGTTCTAGGTTCGAATTCGATATTGTTATGAATGGTATAAAATATGAATGAATGAATCATGTTAATTATGATGGCCGAGCTGAAAATGATCTCAGGATAGTACCCAAACGTCTCTAATTCGACTCTCTGATGATTATTACTCTCTATTTACCAAAATAAAGTCATCTTCATCTACAACTAAAACTGTAAGTTACCAAGTTATTAAACCTCAACCCTCTCCTTTTTTCTCTTTGTCCCGTCACTTGTTAGGGCATCTTCATCTACCATTCAAATTGAGATGAATCATGCGTCAAAGAACCTTTTACATGCATAGTTTCCATATAACTAGATTTGTTTTGGTGTTTTATAAACGATTTTAAATTAGAAAATTTTACAAAATTACAAAAGAAAAAAAAACTTTATCCGTTGCCAAAATATGTCATTTTAACTCCATGTGTAATTTTTTTTAAAAATAAAAAATCAACAGCTAACATTATTTTATTTACTTTATTGAAAACTATAACTAATATCTCATTAATTATTATAAGGACATTTTCGTAAAGTCAAGTCTAAAATACCTAAAATGAGACGGAGTACTCTTTGTACACGTAGTTTAAGGAGTTAATTGAAAAAATGAAAAGTACTCCGTATATACTAAAACATTAATTTTTTTTACAATTTAATACTTATTACTAATACGTACATAATATATATTTTTTAAATTAATAAAAAAAATATTTTATATAGTTTTCAACTAAAATAAGCATATAAAAGTAGAAGCAGCTTATATATATAATTAAATTAAGTATATTTGTCTAAATAAAATTAACACTTTAAATTACGGAGTATCATGTTTTTGTCGAAGGAATTGATTAATGTTTTTGTCACCACCACCCACCATTGGTTTTTGATAAACCAGCAATAAGATAATCTATCAGATTTCAACGTTTGCAAAATACTCAGAAAATAAGACAATTTTGTAGGCCCAGATTCATCACATCATAACCTCTAAAGGCGTAAAAGTAAAAAAAAAAACTTACATAATTAATTATTGGGAAATTCGGTTTGGTGCCCCTAAGATTTTGACAATTCCGCTTGGTTCACTAAGATTTTATTTTGTCCGGATGGTGCCTCTAAGTTTTGTCAAAAGTCTGCCTCATACCCAAAACTCATTTTTCACTTTTTTTAAATCAATAAAATGGCTCATTATTTTTCCTTATTTCACAATACCCCTTTTATTTTTAACAATGAATAAAATTACCTATTATTTAACTAAATCCAACATTAAAGTGAAAAAAATAATCACCTTATATATTTTTTCAATAAAATCACACATAATTTCCAAAATTTTAGGAAAAACTCACCCATTTTTACAACATTTTTTAGAAGAAAATCAACCTTTATTTTTAACATTACACAAAAGATTCATTATTTTTAATATTTTGAAAACAAAATCTCATTATTTGTCAAACATTGTACATACACAACATACCACCCATTATTTATAAAAAAAAATTGCATCAATCCACCCTCACATTTTTTGAAAAAAAAAATTGACCTATAAATTAAAAAAAAGGAAAAAATCACAAAACCATAATTTTGATATAAAAAAAAATTCTCCTTTATTCTAATTGAGTATTGGATTAAAAAAATCCACCCTCTTATTCATCAATCCACCCTTTATTTTTTACATTACTTTTTAATAAAATTCTAATCGAGTATTGGGTTAGATTGATCAATTAGGATGGTTCATGCAGGGTCAACTCAATCCGATCCGACATTTTTGGGTTAGGTGAAACCCAAATACCCGATTTTAAAAGAAAATGATAATTATAATGTATTTCTTTCTTATACAATGAACTATTGTGGCTAAATATTAAATTGAAAAAAATAATAATTTCGGGTTTACAGATTGAACCGAATAAAAAAGTACTACCAAAATATTGAGCCACCATATGATCAACTGCATTTACAATTGTTAAAATTTATTGAATTATAGGTTAAATATTATTTTGGAAAATAATAGGTGTTAAATATTGTTTTGGAAAATAACGAGTGTTATTATTTTATTTTTTCAAAGTATGGAAATTAATATGTGTTTTGTATAATTTTTAAAACCGTAATGATTTTGTTTTAAAAATTTTGGAAGAAGGGTGATTTTTTGATAAAATTTTTGGAAATAATATGTGATTTTGTTAAATTTTAGAAATTAAGGTGGATTTTTCAATTTTATCTTGAATTTAGATAAATAATAGGTAATTTTTTTTCATTGTTAAAAGTAAAAGAGGTTTTGTGAAATAAGGAAAAATAATGAGCCATTTTATTGATTTAAAAAAGTGAAAATATGAGTTTTGGGCTTGAGGTGGACTTTTGACAAAACTCAAGAATACCATCCGGACAAAATAAAACTTTAGGACACCAAACGAAATTGTTAAAATCTCAGGGGCACCAAACTAAATTTTCCTTAATTATTAAACAGCACAATTTGGGAAGATTAAATGCATCACGTTTTAAAATCTAGCCTTATTTTTTTAAAATAAAAAAGGTTGGTGGACCCACATACTGGTCCACGTGTGTTTGGGGCCAAAAGAGTGGACCCCACAACCCTAGTGTCGTACCAAAATCAAAATGCCTTTGCTCCTATCAAATTTGACCTTATCTTTGTGTTCCCATTAACATTTACTCTACCGTGTATTATATGGTACAAAAATAAAATTATTTTTTATTATAAAACAATTTTAAAATAACTCTAAAAAATTTCTTTTTTTTTAGGACATGATTTTTTATGATACATATTTATAAGTCAAGTATGTTTTTTTAATTTTTTTTTTAACATTGTTTTATAATAAAAATAGTTTTACGGTGTATCAGAGATTCAGAGTACACCTTGTGTTGTAGAAGATCTCAACTCCGATTTGCCCCTATAAACTAAAGCCTGTCTGTCTTTAGTAGACATTTATCACTCTAGTAGTCTATGTACTTTCACAAGTTTGATTTTCTTACTACAGAGTACTTTGATTCATTCTTGCAACCATTCACAAGGAGTTGAGTCTTCTTTTGGATGATTTATTGCACCTCTTTTTTAGGGCAGATAGGAGATTTGACTCAGAAATCACACTTTGTTTACCGTCATTACCTCACCTTATCATTAAACTTTTTTTTATATATAAGGAAAGAATTCAACTGGTTGTAATTTAATCGATAGCATCTTTGTGGATGAGGTCTCTTCAAATCGAATATGTTATTTTGTCTATCACTCGGTTGTCATTGCAGGAAACATGTGAGACTGATATATCAATAAAGAGTAAAGTTTTGCATGATTTATTTTCCCCTAAACTTGTTTTCACATCCATTTCTAGACTATCCATTAAAAACCCTTTAATCTTTTTTTTTTAAAGGTTGACTATGTCAGACATTTATGCTCGTTACGACAAGATAAGTAATCAGACCCCTCTAAAGGTTGAAGCTTTTGCTCTAAGACAAGGTATTATCCAAATATTGTAACGTATAAACAAACTACAAATTGAAGGAGACACTCTAATAATTATGAATCATCTTAAATCACAAATCAAATGATCTTGGTAAATCGAAAAGAATGTGTCAAAATTAAAACTCTTATGTCGAGAGTGAGAAATGTGTCCTTCTCTTACTACCCCGTTATGGCATAAGAGTGTTGATAAGGTTTTACAATAGGTTTTCCACTCAAACTATATCCTAATAATAATGAAAAAAAAAAAAAAAAAAAGTAATTACTATAGGTCATATAAGATGAGTTGATCACTTGGTCACGTGTGTTAACAAGACATTTGCATTCCTTAAAAATATAAGTGAGTAAGAACATTGAAAATAAAACACTTATAAAGTCTGCTGCATAATTATTGTACAGGAATGGAATATGCTTATTCTTGATAGTTTACTTTATAAGCTTACTTTATAAGCTACTTGCAAGACCTTATTTAATCACATATCAAAAGTTCGAATCCTGAAAATTAAATATTTTTTGAAACTTGTGAGTAAACAATTTGACAAATTGTTGTATTGTTTAAATCATTAAAACTGATCTGGTTGTTAGTGGTGGTTCTCACTATATTCATACACAGTTGAAAACCAATACAGAAAATAGGCTTATTCTTGATAGTTTAGTAACTTCAGTTACATTCTAAGCTATTTGCAAGAACTTACTTAGCAACGATGCATCCGTAGACTACACATATCTCATTCGGCTAAAGCCTCCGAAGCAATACGAATGGAGGGCAAGAGAGTACCTACAACCTATATACAGTATGTACAATGGAGATGAAATGAGTTGCAATTCACTCTGTCAGCCAGTCTAGATTGAAGCATTCTTCGGCGACCTGAATGTGAAGGTTAGGCAGGGCGGTTTTGAACTCTTTCCATGTCCAAGAAAGCTCCTCGTCGCAAACTACATGTCGCAATGACTGCAATGAGCCAATGGAGTTTGGCAGGGAGCTTACACGGGAGCACTCTCTCATGTCAATCTTTTCTAACCTCATAAGCCTGCCAATGCCTTGAGGCAGGGATGCCAGATTGAGGCATTGGGATATGTTGAGGTACTTCAACCAAATCAGCTGGGAAATCCCGGGTGGGAGGGCTTTTAGCTTCGGGCAGGCATAGAGCCGGAGGATTTGGAGGGAATCTAGCATACCCAGATCGGCAGGTAGTGTGAGCAGGCTGTGACAGTTGGTGATGCTTAGGCTCCGGAGAGAGCGCAACCAACAGATGCTTGGTGGGAGTTGGGTCAAATCTATGCAGTGATCGATTGTGAGATCTGTGAGGTTGGGGAAAATCCAAGGCAAGTCCACAACTGATGGATCCGAGCTTCTTTCCATCTTACAGAGGACTAGAGACAGTTTACGCATTTGTTCAAGTGGAACTGTGGATGTGGGCAGCTGAGGAACACAGATGCTTTCTAACCAGAGACTTCTTAGGCTGTTCATGTGTGCAAACACTGATAGGTTTCGGAGAGTAGCGTGTGAGGCGCTGTTGTTGATCAGAACCAGTGCTCTTAGCCTCGGCATGTTGCTTATGAAAGGCGGTAAGAAGAACTCGCTTGAGCCAAAGTTCAATATGAGCACTTCAGCCTTGGGAAAATGCATTGAGAACCAATCCATTTCCATCATTTTTCCTAGATAATGAAAGATTAAGATTCAATCAAAAGACCCTCAAATCAAACATGACATATTCCTGATTAAATTCTTCCAGAACTATACCTAATTGTAGTGAAACAAGCTGGGCCTGAAATGGTTGGTCTGCAATTCGCTCCCATTCCCTTGGGAGCCTTTCTTCTCTTCGCGGCATCAAAAGTCGCCTCCTCTGATTTGTGCTCCCTTGGTTGCTCAAATGAAGAGCAAGATCTCTCAAGACATCATGTTGGGTCACATAAATCTCATAGTAACTGCTGTACATATCACCAGCCCTGCAAACCATTAACCGATGGAATGTAAATAAGGATCATAAGGGTATACAATTGTGCATAAAGTAAAGAGCTGAACCACGCACCGTGAATCTTTCACCAAAGTTACAAGGTTTTTCTCCGAAAGCTCAATGAGAATGGCAATTGCTTCTTCCTCATCAATGTCGTGAATCTCAGTCCATATGTTAATCAGAACATCAAGCGGAATCTTCTTATCCTCCGGAAACGCAGCCAGGTCCAAGAAACACTCTCTGACCTTTTCTTGCAAGAAACCAATGCTCAATTCCATACGATCCAGCAGCTTAACCTTATGAGACTCGCAAATAGGCTCACCGCGAGCCAATCTGCTCTTTGCACTCATCCAAAACATTGGAGGCTGATCGCGCAATGATGCCCCCACAACTTTCAGTGCCAATGGAAGCCCTTTGCACTCACTTACAAGCTACAAAACAGCAATTTCACCAATATGAGTGACAGTTATCGACTTATCCAGACCGGAAAAGATGAGATGAGATCCTTACCTGCTTAACCAATTTCTCATCAGCAGAGAAGGGAATCATCTTCTGACCGAAAGTAGAGAGGCAGAACAAAGCCAAAGCTTCATCTTCCTTCAACAATTCCACATCATATGTAAGGTTGCACACAGTCGGGTACTTAAACCTCGACACCACAAGGGTTTTACAACAGGGAACCCTGAAAACCAATTGCTCTAACACTGACAGTGACCAAACATCATCCAAGATAACTAGCTTATGCACTCCTTGCTTCCCTTTACACTGGAGGGTGGCACCTCCCAGGTGTTCAGTTTCTGACAGAAATCTCCAAATCCCCAATCTCAGTGCCTCCAGGTTTGGAGACTGTGACACTGTTAGGAATAAGATCTTGTTGCCAAAGTAACCTGCAAAAGGTATAGCCATAACTCCATTAAGCAACAAATTCATCAAACCAAAAATCCAGTGGCCAAATCAAATCATAACAAGTTAGTCAATTTCATGATTCAACTATTACACAGGACTTCAGATTCAAGTAGAAAACAGCTATGAAACAAACCCTAATACAATCATCACTTCATCAGATGGAAAGGAGATTACTCTTAACATGATCATCCCTGCAAATCTCCCTTGTCAAGGTCGTCTTCCCAATTCCCCCAATTCCACAGATACCTACAACCGCTGAACCGTCCCGCGCCATTAGAAGCTCCTTCACATTCTTCACGCCAACCTCCAAAGCGACGCTCGAATTCCCCAAATTACCCTCACACTTCTCCTCTAATTCCTCCAATCTCCTCATATGCTCCTCCAACCAGCCACCACCTACCGCGCCAACGCCAACCGCAACCCCAATTGACAAGGCGCTAAGCCCTTGCTCGATCCGGTGAGCCGAGCCTTCGAGCCGATCGAACCGCTCGGCGGTGTCGAACCTCAAATGGTGGACATCGGCTAGTATGTGAGCCTGCATTGGACCTTGCAAGAAGGCCGCAACTCGCTTCTCCAATCTCTCCATCTTCCTCGCCAGTTGGAGGTTCTTGTAGACATTCCATCGGCCGGATCCGAGGACCTTCTTGGAGAGATCAAGGCCGTCACGGAGGAGCTCGGAGAGGCGGTCGAGCTGCGACTGCCGGAACTGAGGGAGCTCGACGCCGGAGTACTTTATCTCTTGGATGATCGGGAAGAGCTCGTTCAAGTGGCTGATGAGCTGCTCGGCGCTTACTCTGCACAGCGCTGATTTTCGGACGATGGATATGAGCTGTCTGAGTAGCTCGGTGGCTATCTCTCCGGTGAATAGGTCGGTGACCGCCATTGCCGGCGGGGGATGCCGTGTTTTTTTGCAGTGGCGTCAGGCAAAGAAAATGCCGTGGTTTTATAGAGGTTTGGAAGTAAGTGGAGACTGAAGGGGGAAAAATCTAGAATTTATTAAATGGAAAGATAATATTTTTTCCCCTTAAAAAAATCATTTAGTCGAAAAATAAAAGTGAATAACGAATAATTAAAAAAAAACAGTACGGAGTATTATTTTAAGGGTGTTGATAGATACACCGCAAATAGCGATTAAGGATTTGCACGTCCTTATTGACGTGCATGCACGTCGTTAAGTAATTATTTATGGTTTCTATAAAAAAAAAAAGTAATTATGTATGATACTCCCTCCGTTTCGAAAAACAAGTCGTTTTAGACTAGTTGAGTTGTACGGAGTATCAAAATACATGTCGTTTTAGGTTTTCTAGGTAGAGGATAGTAATGATTTGTATTGGTTTTTGTGTTGTTGACTTTTTAAAAGATTTTGAATGGTTAAAAAATATAGTGGGTATTTAAAAACAATAAAATTAATGAAAAAAGTTAGTGAAATGATGATGTTGATTGATGGGTGAGTGTTTTATTAAAACTAGTGAACAATGCTAAAACAACTTGTTTTTTGAGACAGAGGGGGTATTATTTTGATTAATTATAATATAATTTATAATTATTTGAAAGTGTTTATTTAATATAATTATAATGTGTTTAAATTATTATTTTTAAAAAAAATGTCTTGTAATTAAATTATGTCAAGTAAACACTATTGTATAAAGTTTATAATTATATTATAAACTTGATATGATTTATAAGTTATTTTATTTTGAATTTATATTATTTTAAACATATTACAGTATAATTTAAGTTAAACAAACTTTAAAGTGATTATAATTATAATCCATAATCGCCGAGAAATTAAAATCCAAATATAGCCTTAGTTATTGTATTTGTATTGATTATTTAGTATTTATATTTGTGGATTAAAAATAAAATAAATGAAGCTTTTAAATTACTAGTAATGACGTGGTCGTATTTAAATTTGTGGAGTAAAAATAAAATAAATGGACCTTTTAATTGTACCTACCATATTCTCAAGTTGGCCATGTTGAGTAAAAAAAAAGAGTGTTTATGTATCCACATTTTAGTAAATTTAAGAATTAAGCACCAGACAAAATTAAATTTTAAAATGTTGGATAAAAAGTTGATTTAAAAGTAAAAAGTAAATGCTTTTTTTTTAATCCTGTATTTGTGTTTTTAAAAAATACTCCCTCCGTTTATTTTTATAGGTGTATGAATTGAAAAATAAAAATAAAACGGATTAAGTGACATTTTATATTATGTAGACAATAATTATTATTGAATTATGATAATATTTTCAATGGAAAATGGTGTATATTAAGGGGTCGTTTGTTTATATCATTATATGAGAGGGGAATGGAAAGGAAATTGTTAGGAAGGGGAACGAATGTATGAAGGAAAGAAGTATAAATGTACATTTATTGAGCATTCATAATGAAATTGATCAATTACTCCTAACAACCAAGATCTCTCTCACCCTACACCTTCCATTCTCTAACCAAATACCACGAGATATAACAGAAATGTATTAAATTTTACATATAAAACGTATATGATTATCATTTTTTGTGAGGTTAGAGGGTTTGGGAAATGATTAGACAATCTTAGAGGTATTAGTTATCCTCCTTAAAAACAGGGAATGGAATGTGGCAAAAGTAACAAATTTTGTGTGAAAAATGGGAGAAAAATGTTGATTAATGTGAAATACCCCAAATTATTTTTGGACTATTTCTTATTTTTATTTAACTAAATAAATTTATATTATATTAAATTATAGTATATATCTTGTGAATTTGATCATTAATAAATTCACCTAAGATATATGGTATGAATTAGAATAATTAAATTATTTTAAAGAAAAATAATATATGATTTGATTTAATTACATAAATCTCCTAAATACTTTTACTATTTAATTTATAAAGTTAAATTAAATAATATTCATCCCGCTATCTTCGTCTTTATCCGATTCTTTTATTTCTTTTCCTTAAAATCGATTATTTACTATCGCTATTTTTTTTTTATTGATTCTTAATTCAAAAGAATCAAAAATCTTTTATTTATTTATTTAGACCTAACAGTATAGATAGACGTCAAATACTAGGTTCCCACAATCCAAAATTCCTTCAACATCACGCGTCTCTCAGACTCTCACCCTCCTCCACTCCCGATCTGTGAGCTAGCCGCCCCCGCTGACCATCATCGCCGGCAACCTGAGCCCCGAGCCGTGACCGGCCCCCGCTGACGGTCGTCCTTCGTCGGCGAGCCACCGCAGTGCAGCCCTTGCCCGGAGACGCGCCCAGGCCGAGCCTCTCGCTGCCTTCGTCTCCGAATGCCGCTGCTCGAGCATCCGACTCCGGTTGGCGCCTGCCTCGCCGCCGCCCATCATAGTCCGAGCACCGCCTTTGATCGCTGCCCATCGTCTCCACCGGAGGTAGGGGCCAGTGTCGTCGACGCCTTCGATTACCGCCTCTGTCCATCACCATCCCCGATTGTCGCTGCCTTGTCGCCGCCAATCACCGCCTGAGTCGCCGCCGAGGTTCTCGCCTGCGCCGTTAGCCATCGAATCGGAGGAAGAGCCGCAAGGACCATCGCCCATCGCCGCCTAGACGCCGTCTTCGATCGCCGCTAGCCACCGACGCCGGAGGAAGGACCGTCGTCACCTGTTCTTTCCTCTCTGTATGTACAGACCTCGGGGGAGCTTTCCTATTAAATTTGGGAGTTTTAATTTCTTTTATATAAATTACAGAAACTTCCCTTATTTTTATACTATTTCCGTTTATGGCCTTTAATTAATTATTTATTAAGTTAAGTGGCCAAAGTTTCTAAATTATTCAATTCTTGCCCATTTCAGAGACACCAAGAAATCTCGAAGCACTCACGCCAGATCCCGCTCCCCGAGGAATTCATATTGGTATATAATATTTAACTTTATAGAATTAATTCAATTTTAAATTGAGTTAAGTAAAGTTAATTTCATAAAATATCAATATTAATATTCCCTTTTTCCGTTGGATTCGACAGGTGCTAAAATCTCGCCTGGTTGTCATCAGCTGATCATCGAAAGTCAAGGCAAGTGATTTCGTCCATCGCCCTTTGCGTGTTTCGTGATTCTTTTGATGTGCCTTTTAAATTCTTCTGCGTCGAATGCGGCCCTGTGACCAATTTCCTTGCCAATTTCGATAAATTGCATACCCGTCTGCTTGATGTAATTTATCTTTTAATCATAAATTGGCATGAGTTAAATTAATGGGCAATTATTAAAGTAATTATAGTGTTATAGTATTAAATTTGATTTGTTTGTTTATAACTCGAGATGAGTAAAGGTTGCCCATTTTCTTCTTCCTAAAGTGCATGATATTCTGCTTGTTCTTTCATGCAAACTAGTAGCATGTGATAGTAAGACCCTTTGAATTATCCATGCTTGTCCCTGTTTGATTTAGTGTCGTTATTATGATCACCTAGTATAGATTGTTTATATATGATGAGATAGGCACCATGTGATGCTTAGTTGTGATATGTTAAAATGCGCACCACGTGATGCGAGTGGCTTTATGCCTTTGGCAAGTTATGCAGTAGACTGACTTGCAGGTTGTGGTTCGTTAAGCCACCGCCTCAAAAGGTTTAATGAAACACCATCCCGGAATGCATTCTCTGCGGGATGATAAAACAACGATCTGATGTAGGTCGTGGTCCTTGTTAAAGGCCCGACTGGTACCACGTATTATTATTATTATTATTATCGTTATTTATTATTATCGACTGTTAAATAGGTGATCATTTCAGTTATTATACTTATCTGCCTCGAGTATAATTCCATTTCTTATCTTATAATCGATCGATATGATCATCCGAGTCATGTGTGAATTTTTATCATTTTCTTTCAGTTTCTACTATATATATTCGTGTCATTCCCTTAACCTGAGACATACCGTTTTATGGTCACTGTAAGGTTAAAGTCTGAACATTTTCCCTATCATTTGCTAGTCTTTATTGTACTAATCATCCTATTTATTGGATGGCTGGTGTCCTTCGTTCTCACGAAACACCAGACCATATTCCACAGGTCTAGTGCAAGCAGCGGAGCAGGAGAGAGTTGAAGAGCGGACTGTCATTTATTAAATATTTTACTACAAGTTTGAACCTTTAAAAGTTTCCGCGTCGCTACTTTCATTTCAGTTATTTTGGGAAGTTACTCATGCTTTATGGTTTTGGTACTCTTATTATTATTATGAGCATATATTTTAAACTAATAAATTTTATTCACTTCCGCCTATTTTATTGTATTTAAATTATCATCTTGTTTATGGGAGCATGGTTGCATGTCCCTATAAGCCTCAGGTGAATTCAAAGACATTAAAGTCCGCGGATTCACTGCCGCTGTAACATTCCCTTGGGATTGAAAAGGGGGTGTTACATAATGAATCTTAACTTAAATATGAACTATATTCATAAGGATAATCATTACATTTCTTTACACAAAAACAAACGGGGGGTAAATCTTTTGAGAACAATTTTTTTAAAGAGAAATATTATTTAATTATGAATATATGTCAAAACCTAAAATGGAATTTAGAAAAAAGATTAGTTAATCATTAATAATAAGCAAGTGCAAATTTGAATCAACTTTTAAATACCACGGGTCACTTTTTTTTATCAGAATAATACGGGTCACTTGAAATAAAGAACTTTGTTGTGTTTGGAGTCCAAGTTAAGATGTCCACTAGTGATCCCCAAAGTTCTCTGTGAACGACTGACCATCTTCTGTTTGCATGGTCGGTTCGTTGGTTATGCTAGCTTGTAGTTTACAGTGTAGGATGAGATTTACTTTTTTCTGCATTTTTCTTTTTGTCATTTGCTTATTGTTATTTTCATTCAGTCATTTGCTTTTATTATTTGCTTCTGATTGTACATGATGGTTGACCCATCTCCCGGCTTGTCGAGATAATCGAGTTTGTTTCCTTATATTTAAAAAAAAAATGTTGGTTGTGGTTGTCATTATTGAAAATGTTGGTTGTGGTTGTAACAAATAATTATTGATTGACCCCTCAGTCAATCTCATATTAGCAGTTTAGCACCATAATAAATTCTTGAATTTGACAATCAACCACAGAGATTGATTTTCTTCTCTGGTTTTGAGGATAACTCAACTGAATTTTAGTTATTTGGTCTTATGTAAGGCTTAATGGCTAAAAGCCTTTGTCAAGGTCAATTACAATAGTAGTTTTGACTTTTGACCACTTATGTAGGCTTGCTAGTTGCTATACATGCTTAAATAGCCTTTTTTTTCCTGTCTTGAGGAAGTAAAATGATATTTTTAAAATTACAATTATTTTAGCCCATTTTAATAATACATTTCTAAAATTTAAGCATTCAAATTTAACGAATCTTTCTCAATATAATTTGCTTTAACGTATACATTATTACAAGAGCATATATTAGTTGACGGTTAGCGAATATATGTATTCTACCTAAATAGATAATCTCATGTTGCAATTTCCTTTTCAATGATGGGTATCATTTTGGATGTATAAAGTATAAAACCACTATTAATAAGATGGAAAAAATACAATACTTTGAATCTAGCTCTAAAATGTTGCAATTGTACAAAAGTGCCTACCTACGTATAGGCCACTTCTGAAAGATTGGGAGATTTTAATCATGATATACATATATGGTCCCAATTTGGCATTTAGCCATTGGCAATTTGGCATAACTATCTGAATTGACATTCAGATTTGCCCTTTTCACCATTTATCCCTAACTTTCACTATTGACAAAGACCCAAACTTGACTCATCTAACTCATAAATCACTTCATCTAATCCCTTCAGCTAAATTGAAACAAACCAATCAATACATAACCCAAACAAGTTGATGACAGATTGACAGGCAATGGCAAAATTATGTTTCTTCTTGTTAAGAGTCAGAAGGTAATATAACCAAACAATCAGTGGCTGTTCAGACAAAAACACCTGTATGTGAATCTATACATATCCTTTCCATATCTATGGTAGTGTCGTAGATGGTTGCTAAAGATCGTCAGACACGTAGCTTGATACATGATGACGAGAGCTTGGATGGTTAAAGCATCCTGCTGCAACCATAAAATCGTGGAGTTCAAGCTGCTTTTTGATCCAGGGAGGATCATCTGCATCAAACCAAAGTGCCTCTCCGGAGCTTTTGTGTTTGAAATCTGGAGATCTTGGATTTCTCTTGTTTTGCCGCCAATCATGCCACTCCTTCGGGTTTGAGAAGAAGACTTGCCACAAGTGCAAGCGGTCTTCACGCCTTTTCGAAATAGACATGCCTACAGGTTTGCGGGGAATCAGATAATCATTTTCATCGCTTACGTCAAGAATGACATGCTCAAACTAGGTAGTGAGATAACTCAATAGGATCCACACAAATGCTGCAGGCCTAAGGACCTCAGTCCACAATAGGGACTGATCGGTAGTTTTCAACAATAATGCCGAAAATGAAAGTTATTTGCATCCCTTGATCTTTCTCAAACCAGTCCCACAAATTGCTTTCTCATGAACTGAATGATGATGCAGACATAGTAAGAAGCTAAAGCCAAGATTTCGCCTACCTCGTGAATTTGACTGTTGGGTTTCGTCTAATTCTTGCTTTTCATTGTGTTGCTTAACATAATTTAGTTCCTTCACTATTACCTGAAGAAACACAATATATACCTTAGATGCAAACAAAAATCAACAAAAACGCGTCTTCAACACAAAAATTGAATGTAATTCCCAAGAATGGTTTCAAATCAGCTTCTAGGATCAATTTCATCACTGTCTCCGAGCTATCCCCTTCGCACTCCTATACAATTGGGATATCACCACACTGAGAGGTATCAAAGTTTCAAAGCATCTTGCAAGACATATATGAATTATGAACATTCAGCTGTCAATGTAAATTCATTCATCATCCATCAAACCCATTTAAAATTGCATCAACTTAGCACCAGCACATACTGCATATATTCAAGGGGCCTGTTTTTTAGAGCAAAGATTTAAATTAACAATTAAGAAGCTCCCTCTGATAGGCTGAGAACAGGAACATATAACAATCATAAGGAAGATCATCAATTCATAACCAGGTGCCATCAATTGCAGCTCATAATCTATCATCAAGTGCAACTAGAAAAGCATATGAAGAAGGTACCTTGTACTGCAATTTTTCAATTCCAGAAGAATCTGGCTTTTTGTAAGAGCCCAATCGACCTGAGACATAAATATAATCTCCAGGTTTTACATGTTCCAGAGCTACTTTCGCCATATCATCCCACATCTCAACAAGAACCCTGCGTAAAATTGAATCAAAAACCTGGAATTAAAATTCGAGTCCGACGATATGCTAATCTGTGAAACCTAAAGCGGATGACGAATTTACCTCGATGAACTGTGGGAATCGGGGGGATTTTTAACGCTCAGCACCGTATAAACGCCCAACTCACCTCGCCTATTATACGCAGTCGGTGGCCGCTCAACCGTACCGATCAAGCTCACCGAGTTGTGAAGGTGAAAGAGCTGGTTCCATAGCTTGATTGTATGGGGACGAGAGTACTTTAAAGCGTGTTGGTACGCCGCACTCCCGCTGCACTCCGACTGATCCTCGAAGACGTTCGCCGTTCGATTTCTAGGGCGCAAAACCTCCGATTCAGGCTCCTCCAAGGAAGAAGAGGAGGTGGAGGAGGCGGAGCGAAGGGATATCAACCGCCGATTTGAAGCAACGCCGGAGAGAAGCGATCGCAGGCGAACTGCGGCCTTGGTAGTAGTCATTAGCGGAGGGGGAGGGCGCCGCTCCTTCGATCAGAGAGGAAAGGGGCGGCTGTTGCCGGGTCGGGTCTGACGGGTTTCGTTTGTTGGTAGTTTCACTTCAGTTGGGCCGGTACATATTTAAATTATTGGGCCTGTAAATTGGCCCAATGAAAGATGAGACTACAAATTTGAAATGTCATTCCACATTCCAGTTCAAGTGCAATCCGATGATTAAAGTTTAAATACAATGGCTATTTAAAAAATGATTTTTCTATCCTATACCCTAACTAAGTACATAGGATAAGATTATAAATTAGGAAAAAATTTCCTACAAAAAAAAGACAAGCGACCCTAAAAATCTAATTAAAAAAAAGGCTAAACTAAATAAAAAAAATTAAAAAAAAAAATACAAATTTAGGGTCTTTTCCAATAGAAAAATCATTTAAAAAAACACACTATTTGAATGTAGGCACAAGCAAGGAAAACACAACAGAACCAAACAAAAATAATCAGAATAAGCCAAAAGTAAAACTAAAACAGTGGTATGAGTTATAATAAAAAAATATATAAATATTAAAACATTTCAAAAATAATAATTACAACCGTTAAGGTGAATATAAGTTAATTTTAATGTAAAGAGATGTTTTAAAATGATTTTTCTAACTTAGTACTGTAATCAGTTAAATTTTCTTAGATACCACATCCATGTGATTTGTCAATTTCTTTCTCATTAAATAAAATCTATTTTAAATTATTAATACTTGTCACAAGTTGATACAAACTTACAAAGTATTTCTTATACCCCTAAAAATACACATATTTAATCAATGTAGCAACCCTCGTAGCAAGCAAAAATGTTCTTCTTGTGTATTCAGCTCATGGGTCCATTGGGCCAGTCATAGGTGTGCTTGCCATGGGCCCATGGTGGAAGGCTTTGTTTTTGGGAGTTCAATCATGGGTCCAAATACTCTTCTTGTGTTGATGGTGTTCTTGGTAAGGGCTGTTATATGAGCTGAACAACTCGAGCTTGGCTCGAAAAAAGCTCGATTTGAGCTCGTTCACTTACCTAAACAAGCCGAGCTTGAACATGATTTTATACTTGGTTGAAAGCTCAACTCATTCGATTTAGGCTCGAATAGCTCAAAATGTATAAAATTTTCTTTAAGTTAATATGTTATGATCAAATAAAACTCTTTAAATCTTGAAAAAATGCTCCGCTCGTTTAAAATTATGCTCCGCTCATTTACTAAAAACAAGCCGAGGTTGAACAAAAAATGAAAACTCATTTAAAATTTTGAAATTACACTCATCTCAATCTCGTTTAACAAACAAGCCAAAACTTGAGCTTGCGACACGACTAAAATTTGTCAAAAATATTTGAACTAAGAATTGATAGGGGCTGCGTGGACGCCTTAGGGGCTGCGCAGACGCCAGCCCCAATATAACAAATTATGACGTACACTCTTCCACAGTGGGAAGATGTTAGACGGGTGCACCCACTAGTGTGCAATGTTGGCCACCAATCCAGGCAAGCCTTATTGATCGCTCGTAGACCCCGTCCAGGTAAGTATGTAATCCAATAACTCCCTTTCAAGTTTTATACCTTCATATTCCTTTAAAAACTCACGTCATTCCCGATGTGGGAATGAACCCTTAATTAAACTACTTAATCGAGGAGACCAAAATTTGAGCACTTCGGTTGTCTAGCAAATTAAATCCTCGTCCCCATTTACACAAATTAATGTTAACTCTCTTTCAATTCAATCTAGCCAAACATCCTCTCGGCTTGCTCGGGTATGAATGGGTACATCCAGACTCCAAAACAAAGTGTTTTGTGCTCTTTGTGAGTTTTTCTTAACTTGATTTCATTGAGTCCAGGAATCCATGATTCAAGCCATTGTAATTAATTTGTAGCTGTTGAACAACTTAAGGATTAGTATCACAATGAATGATCCATGGGACCATGAGATAGAACTGCAAACTAGCTTCTATGTCATTGATTAATAATCCATTGTTGCTCTCAAACTGGTTTTTTATTGTTCCCATTTTACTATTGCATTGATAAAATCAAACTATGAGCTCGTTAACAACAATAATAACAATCCAGTATATCCCGCGATAAAGCAAGGTCTGGGGCTCGTTGATATATACAATAACGACACAATGAATTTTCATCTGGCCATGATCTGGGGTTATGATAAGCTTGATATGAAAAGTGTGAAATTACTATTTTGCTCTCCATCCCCAGTATCTCATTTCATCTATCTTTAAGCAATTCTCAAGTGTTTTATCATTGATTTAGTTGGTTTAAAGTTCTCTCAGGTGTTTTTCATTCTTCACCCCTTGGTCCTCTGCTCAAATAGAAAATGAAAACTATTGAAGGGTGATCCTCTTTTTACCCTTCAAACATATTAAAAGTATAAGAGCAAAATGATAATTTCACATACTTTACAACAATCTTACTAGAAAAGATGAGACGGGTGGTCTTTTGCAAGCTTCTAACCTTTTAAGGGCGGTTTTCTAAAACTTTCAATTTATGAATTAAGAGATGATTTTATACAAATATATATTTAAATGGTGGTTTTATAGAATTTGGCCATATATAACATCAATATCACTGGGCTTCTGTCAACTTCATGTAACGGGCTTTTAAGTACGGAGGCCCACACGTTATGCGTTCCCACCCCGTGTAAAACATGGCTTCACTTTTTCTTTTCTTTTTTAACACTGAAAATAATTCGAAATACCAAATAAGTTTGGAAAATCAAAAGACGAACAAATCGCCAAATAAATTAACTGTCATGATATATTACAAACCATTAAATTAAACCAATAACACCAAACAAAAAATAAAAACGCAGTGAAAACCCTTTCCTCTCTAACCAAACAGAAAGAAAGAGAAAAAAAAAACAGAAAATTATTATTTATGTTGATGATATCCACTTAATTTGAATCACATACACATACTACATGGTGCTTAACATTGAATAACTCCGAATTGAGAATTTGAGATGACTCTTCCAACTTAGGGCTTGCTTGGTTGATTGCGAAAAGAACAATTTTCGGGAACTCGTGAAATGTACTTTTTTTAATATTGAAAAATGTTGTTTAGGTGAATTTTGATGTTTAAAAATATAAATAGAAAAAAAAAATTACATGAAAAAAGGCGGAAGTTGAACTTACTTAGTTCCTCGTAGGTAAGTGAACTTCCTCCAATATAGAGGAATTGAAATTACTGGGGAGTTGAATTTTTGTATTTTTCTGTCAACCACACACATAAATTTATCCTACTTCATGAGTTGTTAAACTTCATGGATTTTTAACCGACAAACCAAACAATGCCTTAGTCTTTTTAATTTATTTACAACACAATGTTATATCCGCATAAACTTAATACACTACAAATCAGGGTTTAGGTCATCACGTCGATATGAACGTGGTGCCATAAATCCTGATTTGCCTTCAATTTTCAGTGTCTACTTCCACGTCGATTCGGACATACACTATTGTAATCTGGATTTACGATATCTAACAACCCCTATATAAATGGTTCAAAATTCTAATACCTCGTCTAACTAGAGCAACCAATAGTTTATCACAATTCCCCAGTGCTATTGTTCGGTGGTGCTTGACTTCGTTTTTCGCCGTCGTCTGCAACTGTTGAGATCGAGTAGTTCTTCTTATATAGTTTTTGTTGTAGAGTTTTGTATGCTTGTTTCGTATAGCGTCGTTTTCTATTCTTATTGTATATTTAGGCGGTTTCGCCTATCGTTCTTCGACCTCTCGAGATCAGGCTAGTCTGATCTCGAATTCTTACATACTAGTAATAATATTATTAAAAAGTTTATCACAACTAACATGATTAAATAACATGAAATGATTGAAATAGGAAAAAGGAAATAGAATAGTGTGGCCGTAAGAATAAAAAGTGTGCACGTACACCGCCCATATGTTTCAAACCTAAAGATTCCCATTGTCGCACAATTTGTCCGGCACTGCACTTCTTCACTGCCCTTTCCTTGTTTTTATATTTGTTGATTAATTAAATGTATACCTTTATTTCATTTTTTTTTATTATACTAATTTCGACAAAAATATGTTCTTTATTATTTACATATGATTTTTAGGATAATTAAAATTATGGGGCTTTTGCAAAACTAACCCAAAAACCCGGTTAGATTGCGGGGCTTACCCCCTCCCCAAAAAAAAAAATTGCAAAGTAACCTTCTTTTACCCGGTTTCTCACGGGCTGCAGCCGGTTGAAGAGAGAAAAGCGCGCAACAGTGAGAGAGGAAGGGAAGAGAGAAGGCGGAGGCATCTCCCAGACCATCGAGCACCGTCGGCTCGAGGCGAGACGAGACGCAGGCGAGACACCGTCGGTTTCTCACAGCTCGAGGTGAGACGCAGGCGGAGGCATCACCCAGACCACCGAGCACCGTCGGCACTTCACCATTTGTCTCTGGCCCTCTCACCGCCACTTGAGGTAACTCTACAGTCTACACCACTCTCCACCGGTGCTCTCCCTTTCTTCCCTCAACTGCTCCTCATCACTCCCTGGATCCACACTTCTCCTCTCTCGCACTCCCTTTGTTTTCATTCAATTTAGGGTTTTCAATTTCCAGTTCGTATCCTTTTTGACGATGTCCTACTCCTCGGTATTCCTAGGGTTTTCAAATTTCGAATTCGTTTCTTTCTTTCTTTGATTGTGTTGATTTCTTTGCCAATTTTGATATTTACTAGGAGAATGAGCACTGATTGTTCTACACAACATCTATACTACCACCGAATTTACAGAATGTTTGATCTTTGCCAATTTTGATCTGTTATTAATATAAGATGAATGCCTAAAAGGGAGAAAACAAGAACAAGAAATTTACAGATGAATGCCTAAAACAAGCATATTGAATCGAGCACTGATTTCTCCGATTCTGTTCTCTATATGATTTCATTTTGATGAGGAGGCTTCAATCTAGACTTTGTTTAGTTGGATATGCATCTAGCAATATGCAAGTTTTACCTTTGCACAGATTGGTCCCCTTTGCTGTTGGCCAGGGGGTTTGTGCCTGTCGAGGTCAATTGGAGATATGGACGTCGGCGAGTTCATAGTACCCAACCTCTCTCCCGCTGCATCTTAAGTAAAAATTCCAAATCCATTTGGCCAGGTATGTATAATTAGAATCAAAGAATTAGTGTCTTTATAGGTTGGAATCAAACTTCTCAATATGAGGTACATTATTGGCTTGGAAGTGAAGCAAATAAGGTTTGGCATTACCTCCTATCTTACATGTGAGCTTGTACCAAAGCTATGTTAATATAAGTTCATGTCATGTACGCATGATTTGAATGACATGTTAATATAAGTTCATGTCATGTAGGCAGGATTTCCTTTGATCGATCTGATGTACCAAAGCTATGTTTTGATGTGTACAAACTATGCTGCGTTTTATTGTAATGGTTGTCAATTAGTGCCCTTGACCCTTGATATAGATAACATCTTTTATTCATAAATATTTATAGCAAGAGTGCAACTTCTGTACAACTTCCATATTGAAGATAATTGTGCAACTATCACCACACATTTTCTTTTAATGGATGTTTTCGGCACCTGAACTGGCATGTTAATTTCTTTTGGTGGATCAATCAGTGAATTCTTGAGCATTGTAACATTGCTAGTTTGCTGATGTTGTCAATGTTGTGCACAGTTGTTGTTGTCAATGTTGCTGCTGTTACACTGGACAAGGGGTAGGGATGATATCTCGCACAAAGCATGCACGTAGCATAGGGTCGAGGCAAGATCATGAAGTTGCTAGCAAGGCACAACATCGAATGAACAAGGGGGTTGCAATGTGACTAATGAAGCTGTTGTTTATGCTAGCGCTGCAATGATTTGCAATGCGTTTTCTGCTATTGGTGTAGCTGTTGAGCCATGATTGATCATTTTTTATCTTGTTTTCATATTCTATATGTGTGCTGCGTCACACTTGATCCCATCTTTAGTAACAACTTTTGTCAGCTAGTATAAAAAGGCAATTGCTCATTGTAACAAACCCAATTGATGATCAATTAAAAATCACTCTTCTCCTTCGTCTTGCTCTCTCTTTCTCCGCTTCTTCCATGGCTGCACTAATTTCAGTGCTTCATTTCTTGATCTGATTGATCAGTGCTTTATCTATTTGCCTTCTTTATCTATTCCAGTTATTCCTTCTTTATCCTATAGCTTTATCTATTTGCCTTATATACATATAATCTTCATTAAAAAAAAATATTGATTGTGAAAAGCTTGTCTTAATGAAAGAAAATAACACGACAGGTGATGCTATCAACATGACATGTTATACTATTTAACATGACAGGTAATGAGAAGCGATCCTCTTCTCCTTAATGAATGAAAATAACATGACATGTAATGGTATTAACATGACAGTTTATACCCTTTAACATGAAGAAAAAGGTTGTTGTTGGGCAACAACAATCTTCCTCTTCCTACATTTCAAGTGTGGGATAAGCCGGACGACTGGTGGAACTCACACTACTGGAATGACTGTGAAACTAAAGTGGCCTTCCAACAACTTTATTAATTTCAACAATAAAAAGACCAAGTATCTGTGGGAGTCGGAAAGCTTCTCTGGATTCAGTCACAATTAGCTTTTTGGATCGAAGAATGTAGAGAAATGGAAGAAATATTTGAAGGGGGGGATTTAGATGGGGCAGGAGAAATGGAACATGTTATATATACTAGCTTTTGCACAATGGAATTGCATGGGGAACAATGTATCTCAAATTTCCCTTTTTTAAGTCCTGCATTCCTGCTGCAGAAGTCTGGGCATGGCATTTCACTCTTGCATATTTAGATTGAATTGCATATTTAGATTGAATTACTGCAACTTTGTTGTCTGTCATGTCTGAATAAACAGGTGACATGTTTAAACGTGTTGCTGTCATGTAGAAATGGAAAATTAAGGGTTGAATATGTAGTACAAAAGAGCTTCGTTTGATGTTTTATTAATAATTAACTCACTTCTGCGTTGTGAGTCCCTCAAACAAAGAAACATGCTAATCCAAGCACTTATGCCACTAAATTTTGTGATAGCAGCACCAAAAATAACCCATAACCCATACTGAATTTAATTACATGTCACCCATACCGGATTTACATGACATATAATGTGTTTTACTTGACATATGAATTTTTTTTACTTGACACCTGAATTTGGTGATGTAGCAAGCTTGACTTGTTCTAAACATAAGTTGATAGTCGGCGTTGATTAATGAATAATAAGCCTACGTGGGAATTGAATCCACATCTTTGTGTATGACCACAATGCTCTCCCATTTAGCTAATAGGCTACATGTGAAGAATATTTATGTCAAAGAAACTTAATAGGCTACAGGCTCAAGTGAATTCCTTCATTAGGTAGTTGGGAAATGATAAAGCTAGAATGCAAATTGTTTTAATAGCCGACTATATAATCAACAGAAATAGCAGAACCCAAGTTCCAGATCTAGAAAAATACTTAAAACTTTTGAGTGCAAGGCACTAAGACAAGCCGAGTGTTTCATGTTTGCTAAGAGTTCGTACAGAGGTACCGGAAGTTTTGTCCAGCAGAACGTAGGATTCAGTTACAGGCTTACAGCCAGAATTCTTGACATCCAATCAACCTGATAACACCTAAAACAAAATCAGAATGTTAAACGAAATTTCCTTTAACTGAACTGAGTAGGAGAAAAATAGGCAAATCTATCGTAATCACCTTGGAAAGCGCCTTGGATGCACATACACAGCTCTAAAATGAATCAAGTCAACAACGTCCCTATATTAAAGGTTTCTTCATTCATTTAGATGTCCCACTTCTCATGAGAGAACAAATAGCACACAGGAAAGCCAAATTTACAACGGTGGGAGATCGACAGCCTTGCTGATATATTCAGCAACATGCCCTCCTTCTAGAACAACCAAGCGCTCAACTCGTGGATGGAGTCTTGTCTGGGGACATGGAAGAAGACGATGGTACACAATTCCACAAGTAACAAATCCTAATTCATGTGAACGTTGCATTCATGGACTGAAGCTTTCAAACCCTAATACAAATCCTATTTCAATTCCATACCATCAAATTCTACACCAAACAACAAAGAATTGAAAAATTGAAGCTGAGGTAGCAAGCAAAACTCAATCAATTCAAAGAACAGCTAGAAAAAGAGAGAACTTTACCGTGAAAACGATCCCGAAAGCCCAATATACTGCACAAAGAAACCTAGGCCGTCCCACTTGGAGCCTCATCGGCCTCCTTCTCCCTCCTCTCGAGCGTCGTGCGCCACCCGGGAAGCTTGTCCTGCTCTGCCTCCGTCTCCCTTCCTTCTCCCTTCCCCTTCTCTCTCGCGGTGGCTCGAGCCCTCCTACTGAGCCCGGAGCCTCACACTGATCCCGGAGCAAATTTCTCGCCTGCCTCCGATCCACTTCTAGTCGCCTGCGCCTCACCTCGAGGGAGATGACCCCGTCTTCGATCCCCTTCCTTCTCTTTTCCCTTTCTCTCCTTTGCAATGGGCTACCGGGTACACAGGTAACCGGATTTGCAATTTTTTTCCGGATCGAGTTAACCTTGCAGTACTTCCGGGTTTTTGGGTTAGTTTGTGCATTTCCCTCTAAAATTATACTCCCTCTGTTTGATAAAACATTTTATTTTAAAGTGTTAATTTTGTTCGAGAAAATATGTCATTGTAGGTATTACTATGATCTTTACTTTACGAAAATACATTTATATTGTAATGATTAATAAATTGTTAGTTGCATTTTTTGAAAAGGTAAAAAAAATAGTGTAATAAATGAAGGTATAGGTGAATATTTATTGATTTCCTTAAATTTGTGAAATTATAATAAACTTAAATGACATGTTTTGACGAAGAAAAGAAATATAAAATTTTAAATTACTTTTTTATAATTTCATATTATATTTAGTATTAATAAGTATGAAATTATTTTAAAAATTAAATTAAATTTTTTAATATTTTACATAGTTTTTACGACCATGAATATTGAATACAGAGGGAGAGAGTAAATTCTTATGGTTGTAACTTTTTTTTTTTGGACGTGGGGGGTTCCGAGGTTATCGACTAATCCCCCACGGGTCCGGGCCCTAGCCTGCAAAGGACGCAAACCGGTTAAGCCAAGCGGCAAGCCACCAGGCAGTCTCACCCAAGCCAATGAAGGCTTGAGCACCCACTAATACACAAATTGTGTAAGAAGTGAGATTTGAACCCTTGACCTCTTGCAAGGGCCACATCTCCCTTACCACTAGGGCAAGGGGTCATTGGTTTCTTATGGTTGTAACTTGTAAGGAGTATATTCTAATGGTTGTTTCTATGTTCTAACAACCTCACTGTTTTTTAATTCAAATTAGCAAGTACCAATTGATTGAATTTGGTGCATTTTTGTCTATATTAAATAAATTGAAATAGTGTATGGTTGTTTTTCTATGTGTCAATTAAAGCCAAAGATTTGGTACGTGCATGTTGTCGGGTGGTTCATACTTCATACAATTATACAAATGTTTTGGTTCAAGAAATTATATATATCTTATTATCCTCCTAATTTAATTAATCATGGATATACTATTAATTTTTTATATGATTAAATAATGTGGAATCAACATTATATATCTATTATTATTATTATTATTATTATTATTATTATTATTATTATTATTATTATTATTATTATTATTATAATAAGAAGAAGTCATCTGTAACACATGCCGCATTCTCCTTAATCTTAGTAATATTAATGAATAAAAAAGCATTCTCTCATCGACTTTATCAATCTTAATGGTTTTTCAAAATTTTCTAGATATGGATATATTTGAAAATATTTAACAAAGTTTTTTAAGATCTCGACAATAATTATATATTTGTAAATTCCCTCATGCACTTAATCAATACATATCCAATTCTATCCATAATCCATTTTTATATATAAAAGATATCTATATATCGTGTGATATATAAATTAGACTTCATAAAACTAAATTAATAAGTTAAATATAAGGTTTATATAAGGTTTATATTATATATAATGAAAGATCAAATCGTTTATGCCTATAAAATTAATAAATAATGAATTATTATCTAAGGTTTAACCTTTGTTTTATTTTAGAATCATAGAAAGTAGAATGGGTATTAATACTAGATTTATTTAAATAAAAAAAAAATTATATGTTATAATAAATTCGTTTTATTCTATGTTAAGTACTTAACAATTTAGAATTATTGAAAGAAATTAATTAGCTGATAAAATGAGTAGTAATATTAAATTTATTTAAATTAAAAAAAAAAGACCGCTCACAGTGTCGTGTACTAACTTTCAAAAGACTTGTTTTTATCTCAAAACTAGTTATTCAACTTTTCCTATGAATGTAATTTCTATTACAGATGGATTAGGCTCGATGGGGCTAAAACATTAAAGGAAGCCAGTATGCAGGCCCATATACGGGATTCACGAATAACACATTTTCAAAACCAATTGAAAATGAGATAAGTAGACCATCAAATTTATATACAGAGTATTGTTTATGGTTATGACATATCAATATTTCCAATGTGACATAACCACATTCTAACCAGTTAAGCCCCCTCAAGTGCAACCGCTTAATTAAGTTGTACTCGTCAACATGTCCTCAAATGGGAATCAAGTCCACTACATGTCCACAAGGCCACCATCCCTACCAATCCGAAGCTCAAACCGAAACTATTCGAACTCGATTCTAAATCTCTAATACCACGTCAGAACAAAGGAAGAGCATAGCAAATTTGGGGGGAAACTTTCTTGATCGATTGATTAATTTTGTTTATTTTGTGAGATTCCGATAAATCTTGATTGGGTTATCGTATGAACACGAAGACCATGTTGGGTTAATTTTATTTTTTGTTATAAGGTCGAGAACCATCATTCTAACCTAAAATCTTAAGTCATTGTATCATCTCTTATATTTTGATATTTGATTTATCCTGTATTAATTCCTGATTAATACAAGCGTCAATTAATTACTATTAATACTATATTCATATACATATATAGCTAAATTAATTTAAAAAAATCATTATTAATAAAATAAACAATTGAAAAATAAAATAAAAATTGTCGGTAGTAAAGAGCTGGATTCCTGGACAACTTTTATACGCACTATATATAAATGAATAGAACATAAAACAATGATATGGATACAGACCTGAAGAGGTAGCAAGATTCATGGTACCCTCATTAAATGTAACAATTCAAATCATCATTTGTGTATATTTGGTTATCAATTTAATGTGTATGGTACGTACGGTGTATGTCATTTCACCCCCTAATTAGTTATTGCTTCTCCAAATCAACATACCTACGTGGTTCATTTATCCAATTCCTTTGATAAAACCGCTAACTAATTAAAACAAATACTCCATCATACAAAACATGTCGGAAATTAGATACAAAACAATCACAGGTGGATTCCTCACAAAATCCGCAAGCTGCTCCATCCTCAGATCATTAATTGAGCTTTTTGAATTCCTCAAACTGCTTGAGCAGTTCTTCCTGGATTCTTTGCAAATCCGCCATGGATTTGGCTGTGGAAACCATGAATGATTTGGTGTCGTCTCTGAAATCTTGGAACTGGAGGTCCGATGTCTTCGATCTAGTGCCCCCTGCCATGGAATTGGAAGAAAATTTCGCGCGTCGGCCAAGGAAATGCTCTGATACCAATTTCTGTTATGTCCCGGCCCTAACAGATTCTTGCTTGATCAAACAGATCAATGTAACAGTGCTACTGTACGTGATAGAACAATGAGAAGTAGAAGTAGAATAAGGGATGAGATATGAGATGTAAGATGTTTGAGAGGGAAAATATGATTCATTCATTTCATACCCATCCTCTATAGACTAGTTCATGACTAGGGTCATAAGTCATAACAGTATGTTAATTATGATGAATTAACATCTCGGGTGCATTTGATTTCAAAATACATGTAATTATTATTTTATCTCAGTTTATATGAGTATTTGGTATCCTAAAAAAAATATGATCGAGTATTTGGTTACACAATTAAAAAATAAAATAAAATACCGAAGTTATAATTGTAACATATA
Organism: Persicaria maculosa; assembly: GCA_963922045.1. Lineage (NCBI taxonomy): Eukaryota > Viridiplantae > Streptophyta > Magnoliopsida > Caryophyllales > Polygonaceae > Persicaria > Persicaria maculosa. The sequence continues at coordinate 68,491,608 of OY998262.1, forward strand.
ATTACCACATTAAATCTAAACCCACCCTCATTTCCTAATTACTAGTTAGTCTATCCTAGAAATGATATAACTTTTTACAAAACCATCTAATATTAAAATGAAAATATTTGATGTTGCGAGTTTATATATATGAGTGTATATATGTATGAAATACTCGAATGATGTTTTAAGTGATTTTTTTTTATCAATAATGTTTCATATTTTAAGAGAAATAATTACAATTTATTTACTTTTTCACTATTTTCAACCAAAATTGTATTTTTGTTTTTATTTTAATCAATCATATTTGTGCATATGCATAATACATGTGATTGGGGAGAGAAGAATATTTTAGAGGTATTTTAATGTAAATGAAATACTCCGTATTTCTTAATTTTTGTTCTCGGGTCTAGCTAAAACATTAAACATTTTAGATCAGATGGAGATGGAGTATATATACAGAACTAATGAGATTATTCTGTATGTTCTAATCAATTGAGAATGCCATGAATATTTTATTGACATATTAATATTATATATTAGATTTATCTCTTTACATATATAATTGATTTCAACACTATTCAACCAAATCCATTCAACATAAATGATTAAATTAAGACAAAATAAATAGAATTGTGAGATGAAACATGTAATTAAAAAAGCAGAAGAACTAATTAATTAATAAATTGAAAAAAATAAAAGAAATTCATTGTTAGTGCTACAATGGCTTGAAATCGTTAAGCACCAACTCCTCCTTTTTTTTTCCCCTAAACGAAAATTTAAATTTGTATGAACAATTAATAAAAATTAATTGTTAACTTTTTTTTTTTTGAGCCACAACACATGCGTTACATTTCGTTTGGATAAGACCACACCAACAAATATTAAAGAACTTCCAATCTGCACCAAAACGACGTCGTAACGCTATAACCCCGCATCTCGCATCCAAAACCCCCTCGAAGGCGCACTCCGGCCACCGACCGGCGCCGACCCCGGCGGCGCCAAAGTCAGAGCGGTGAACGGATCCTCCGCGTCATCCACAACCGCGCCCAATTCCCGCTGATCCGGTGGTCCGCGAAGCAGCGGATCGGCGCCCCGAGCTTGGCGCCTCTTAAGAGTGGAGTTCCAGTGGTTCTTGACGGCGTTGTCGGTGCGGCCGGGGAGGAGCTTGGCGATGGTGGCCCAGCGGTTGCCGTAGCGGGCGTGGGCGGCCAAGATGGCGTCGTCCTCGGCGGGGGAGAACGGGCGGTGGTGCACGGTGGGGCTGAGCTGGTTGCACCACCGGAGGCGGCACGACTTGCCGGACCGCCCCTTTATGTAGCGGCTGATCAGCGACCAGTTCCGCGGCCCGTACTTCTCGACGAGCCGCGTCAGGATCCGATCCTCCTCCGCGCTCCACGGGCCCTTCACCGTCGACCCACTCGTCTTGCCATTGTTGTTGGTGGTGTCCGAGCACGACGAGTAGTCGGACGATGAAGCGCCCGATGAGGAATTCATTGTATTATTCATCGCTTCTGTGAATCGAAAAATTGATAAATTCCGATGGACAATATGACGAGAAAATTAAAGAGAGTAAGATTAAGAGTGGAGGAAATGGAGAGGGGAGTGTAAACAATATATATAAAGGAGAGAGGGGATGGTTCTAGGAAGGTTGGAGGTTGTAAGTTTGGTGGGTGTAATCTCTATGCATTCAATTTTATTCTATTTTAAATTAATATATAATATATAATTTTGGTATTTTAGTTGATTTTGAAATAAAAATATATAGCTATTAGTTTTTTTTTTAATCTTAGCTCAGTTCGATTGGTTCAATCGCAAGCGACGTCCTATTTCCACTGAGATTTGAACTTTGAACCTACTGACATAAAATGTAGCCCTACAATCACTACATAAGCTAGTGTTTAATAGACGTGTTATAATGTTCGTATAAATAGGCATTGATGTAGGTAGTTGGAATATCACCACACGAAGTACATTTATAAAGTTATATACGGAGTATTTATCAATGTATTGTCTGACACATCTTAAATATATATTCGTCTTATGAACTAAACGTGTCGTCAAGCAATGACGTGAATTCGTGATCGTTTATATCACTAAATTGTAGCAAATTAGCCAACCATGTGAAATCCCGATAAATTCTGCTCGGGTAGTATGAAAACGGTAGTCGTGTCGAGTTTAATTTATTTTTGTAGCAATCCATCCTGCCGATAACCCAAAAGCTTAAGTCATTGTGTAGAGCTTCTTCCACCCTTACATTTTTCCCAACAAGTACAAAGAACCAAAGGGTACATATGAATGTACAATTTGTTACTATATATGTATATGTATGAAAGGAGTTGTAAATGATAGTGCGAGGAGGTCATGAATCATAATATATAGTGATTTAATTAAGATTATTTGAATGTATCAGACTGTTAAAAAACAACAACTGTGAATTAGACAGAAGGATAAAAGGGGTAATAAAGTAATAATTAACCAGCGGAGCGAGTGAATAAAATCATTCCCCCCGGCAAATTCATCTTGCTGCGTTTAAAACATGCCAGTCGAGCGAAAGCTGTATATCACCTTCCTTTCCGTTATTTTTCAAAAAAAATATCCTTTTATTTTATTTTATTGTTAAAATAATCCTCCAAAACGGGTCCTTTTCAAACTTACACGTTGAATAATTTTATAATTCTTATTCTTAAAAATTATTAAAAAAATAAATAATTTATATTGTGGGCATAGTTCGGTTCTGATCGCAGAAGCAAGGGGCCGTTAGCTCACCATACGTCTTTAAAGTAAGGGAGCTTAGAGCTCCTAATATCCTGGTAGAGGGCGACAATTTAACGATTGTCAATGCGATCAAATGATGTTGGTGGGAGATTGAAATAATTATTTCAGATATTCTATTCTCGCTGCAGTAGTTTCACTCGGTTTCCATTCTACATGCTTTTTGAGAGATCAACATTGTGGCGGACATGATTGGCCGTTTGACGTGGGCTAACCCGCTTCCTCAACCTCCCCTCCTGGATGATCGCGAGTTATGTATCCTCATTCGAAATGATGCTCTTTGGTGATGGTCCATCAGGGGCTGATCTCACCCACACATTAATTACCTTATCAAAAAAATGTGTGTATGAATAGTAAATTAAATGACGTGTTTTTTCAAACGGATTTTTTAAGG